>OX637300.1:6248588-9213789 GCA_951799385.1 Hyppa rectilinea
CAGAAAAGTCTAGTCGTTTAGATAACAATTACACTTTTTACTCTGGACTCGATCCAGACGGACAAAAAACAGAAAAAAAATACATTTTACATTTAGTGTTGAAAACATTTTAACTAGCTTCGTCAATACCAGTGATATACGTTCATATATAAACACGTATATTAAATTACATTTGGCACAATGTCGTGTAAGAGAGCGACGCCCGACGCAAGTTCAAGGCTGCGCCGGCGCATTGTTGTGTGACAGCTAGACGAGAGCACACAAAGACGGCCTGCTGAATACCACAGACACGAGTTCTTTTTATAAATTAAACTCTTGACAAAAATTTAACTTTATTCTGTTCTCCGAACCGTCGGTGTTGACTTTGAGTTGCCGACGACGACGTGGGCAATTTAAAACACTACAAGAACTTAAAATTGTACAGGAGCTTGCATTAATTTTGTTGCAATAGACCAGTAACTGATATCGACTACTGTTATTTCAATTTATGTCAGAAACTGTATCTCTGCAAAGCCGTATAATTGCAAGTTTCCTACAAGAGTAATGTGGTTCAATAATATCAGTGGCTTATGTAATGTTCGGTATTAGTGCTCGGGCCGACAGCTGTTGCGGTACAAGGCCGCGCCTTCAGACAGAACGGTGCCTACCGCCTAGCACACTGAGCACCCACATCTACAAAACCTATTACATAAATTGGATAAATAATGAGAACCCGCGATTACTAGGAAACACCTACATTCGTTAATATAAAACAAAGGTGATAAACGATGATTACGAGCACGAAAATCGTGTCGACCACTTCAGTAACAAGATAATGGAGATGCTATAAACAAGTCAATTTTGATTGATGCATACAGCTATTGCATTTCTTAGTGTTATTCCGTTATTCCCACTTCAACTACTGTCAGTTACCGAAACAGTGGCCGGGCGTTGGAACAGCCAAGTTGAGTCATAAATTTAATACCACATTTACAGCAAATAGATTGGTAATAAAGTTGATTATAGAATTAAACAGAAGCCGATTCTGAATATTCTCGCAGTTTCTATTCAAAACTCTAACGAACCGAACCTTTTCCAGTCTTTATTATAACGACTCTATTAAACGATTTAAATTAGCGTAAAGCCAACAATACACACAAACTCCCGGTAAACACCTAAACAACTGACATGTTACGAACTCGAGCGAATATTCGAAACCGCGGGAGAAGAACACGTGAGTAGTATATTATTGGGCATTCTGAGCCACTTTTACCAGTAGCGAAGGCTAGGTCGCCTTCGCTACCGGACAGTGCCTCAGAATGCCCAATAATACACAATCAACTTGACTGACACAGTGATTCAGGACGCTTAATAATGAAGAATCGACTCACCTGTTCAGTTTTGCGAACTGTTCGTCGTTGTGACTAACATCATTCAAGATATTTGAAATGCAAAACGACTGCAGCCAGCTTCATGCGAACTGTTCGTCGTTGTGACTAACATCATTCAAGGTATTTGAAATGCAAAACGACTGCAGCCAGCTTCATGCGAACTGTTTGTCGTTGTGACTAACATCATTCAAGGTATTTGAAATGCAAAACGACTGCAGCCAGCTTCATGCGAACTGTTTGTCGTTGTGACTAACATCATTCAAGGTATTTGAAATGCAAAACGACTGCAGCCAGCTTCATGCGAACTGTTCGTCGTTGTGACTAACATTTGAAATGCAAAACGACTGCAGCTAGCTTCATGCGAACTGTTCGTCGTTGTGACTAACATTTGAAATGCAAAACGACTGCAGCTAGCTTCATGCGAACTGTTCGTCGTTGTGACTAACATTTGAAATGCAAAACGACTGCAGCTAGCTTCATGCGAACTGTTCGTCGTTGTGACTAACATTTGAAATGCAAAACGACTGCAGCTAGCTTCATGCGAACTGTTCGTCGTTGTGACTAACATTTGAAATGCAAAACGACTGCAGCTAGCTTCATGCGAACTGTTCGTCGTTGTGACTAACATTTGAAATGCAAAACGACTGCAGCTAGCTTCATGCGAACTGTTCGTCGTTGTGACTAACACAGAAAGGAAACATCATATATTATAAAAAATAGATTTATTGCTAGTTATATAGTTAACTACAGTTTTGATTTGAAATAAATGTAGGGTGGTCCTCACACAGTGCATCTATGGAGTGAACCAGAGATTGAAGCTTGCGCCATTGAGGTGTATCGTCTTCCGTTTGGAATTTTATCCGAACCAGCGCTTTCTTCCAAAGTTCTTGAGAATCCGTATTGCGTGCATCGTTGGTTTGATATACTTTCAAATCGATAAGGTAGTCTCCCACCGTGTTGATCACTCGACGTTCGTTGCCGTTCGCAACTTTATTAACGAAGAACGAGGACAGTACGGACGAAGAAGTATTTTTGGGTTCGCCATCGCCACGACATAGATTAAACACGTCCGCAGACTTCGCTTTTTTTCTGAAACAAACATAAATAACCCGTATAAGAATGTTTCAAAATCATTTCAAAAATAACACAATTAATACAGCCTTAGTAGGTACCGTAGTAGTCAGTAGGCTAATAAGTATAAAAACTGCAAAGTGATTGTCATGTTAATAAATTGTTTTTACTCGTAAGTGACAGTATCGATTCAAAAATATTATTTAGTACAAAAACAACTTATTATTTACTAAGTTAAAAAATATAGTGTTACTGTGATTTACATATCCGAACAGTGATACGAAAATGATATGGAATAAATTAACCAACTACTAACCGACGCTGTATAAATATATCAGACATAAGTACAAAAGTTGATAAAAATATAATATAATTGATTGATATAAATTAAGTATGATTACCTTATACTAGCAGGCGATTTCTTAACGGAAGTAGATTTACGCTTGCTTGCAGGCGTAGAACGCTTTCCCAGGAACTCGGCACTTCGTTCAACATCTGTAGAGTTGCTGCGTTGATCACACTCTGAGTCCGACCTGTAAAATATTAAAAAATAATCAGATTAATTTAAATGAATATCACTTGAAATAATTATGCTGAAAGAAAACAAAATATTTACGATAATTATTGGTAATTAACTAATACCTAATATGTGTACTTGAACTCGTACTTATTTAATCGATTCTAATTATCAGTAAGTTAATAAATATTACAAGTAGATATTTGGCTACATATGATCTGTATAATATTTGTTAAATTAAAATAAACAAAGGAAATAATAAAAAATATAAAGACTTACATTTTAAATGGTGGCGGCCTGAAGTATAATTAAAACAATATGATAATTGTTTTAAACACTGAACTGCGACTGCTTGCACTGTAGTATCGAGGGATCAGGCTCGAATTCGATTAATTGAACTCCAAAAACGCAAGCTTTTAAGGCAGATTAGTCATGTAAAAATGATAAATTGAATGTTAGTGTATATTTAATAAAAACAACAAAAAATGAGACCTTTCTTATTTGTACGGATTATAAGTACATGTAAAAATGAAAACTAACAATTATATTAATCGCTATTTGCTAACGCTGCGAAAGCACTCAGGGTTGTCAATATCAGTGTCATACATCTTTTCCTTCCTACTTAAAATATTACAAATGCGAAAGTTTGTGAGAATGCATGCTATTATGCATGTATATTTGTTACTCTTTCACGCAAAAACAACTGAACGGATTTGGATGAAACTTTGCAGTAATATAACTTACCTATACATTAGAATAACACATAGGCTATAAATTGTGCGGGTACGCAAAGTAGTTCCCTTAGGACGCGGGTGAAAACGGGTGGGGAAAGCTAGTACTACATAATATGTAAGAATTGAATCCATTTTTGCAGTAAATGTGTGGAAGTGTCATCCCTAACCTAATTCGCTGCGTTAAAATAAAGATGACTATTGCTAAATAGCAGTTTTAAATACGTAGTGTAGTAATCAGAAATATTTTTTTGTAAATATGATACTTTTATTATCATATACCAAGCAACTATTAAAATTATTCTAATTAACGTTTTTTATTAGGGTTGACCGACAGGATATATTTAAAACGATACAACTTAAAACTGTGTAATTAAAAATACGAAGATAAAAATATTTGTGATCTATGATTAAAAGGGTCTTTTATATAGTGTAATTGTTTATCGAAAAAAATATTAAGAATGATACCTACTTAAACAATTTAGTAAATAAATTTATAGACCACTGGCACATATAAGTAAATAAATCAAGAACAAACTATAATTATTTTTAAGGTAAGTAAACCTTGGAATTATTTATTTCGTATTTTATGCTTCTTATTAATTAGCTATATCAATTTACCCTTTACAAAATTTCTATGTAGCGTTTAAAAATAATATCTACATGATTTTTTACATTTAGATCACAACCCTGTACGAAATTGCATTCTTGCAAAATACATTTAGGTAAACTGCGACCGGATGCAACGAATATTAACATGTTACTTTTGTTTTTGACAATGCACACATTAGGTATTGCATTACTTGCACGTAAAATGTGTCTTCAATTTGTTAAAACTATGTTTTAACTATTCTATTTCATTTTGAATAAAACTTGTCCGCTAACTGAATAACTATTATATTTATAGTAGTTGCAAAATTGCTATCAGAATTATTGTAAGGTAATAGTAATTATGTTAAAATATTATTTTATTTAGAAATAATGCACTTTATTTTGAATGTTTTATAATTGATGTCATTACCAGAATAATAATAAGTGTGATTTTTAATTTCAGGCGATTACTTATTACGAACTGAGGGTCAGCAGAGGTGCCTGTTCATGAAAAATATATTATATACTACTATATTGGAAATGTATAATAATAATTAATATTATTATTTGTATCGATTAGATACTTTGCAGGTAATTTTTAAATCTAATATTAATTTTGTTGTTTTGTCACCGATAATCTTTTTACTTATTTATTTTATTTTATTTTTTCAGAAATATTTGGTATATTCAGTCCTGTGAAAAATAATTGTATTTGAACAACTCGATAATTCTACAATCTTCTTATTGAAGTTACTCCAATGACTTATTGAAGCGGATATTATCTATGTATTAATAAGATCAAGAATATTAGTTGTAAGTATTTAATGTAATCTTTTTCCTACACTACGATTTCTATAATATCGTGATATATCATAATCTTACCTACACATTACAACTCAATGTAAATCATAAAAAATATTTGTGCTGTGAGAAAATCGAACCTGCAACACTTAGCACAGAAGCCGATCGCTCATTCATTGCGCCCACCGCACTGCTAACTTTTAATTCAGTCTATTTTCTGATAAAGTCCATTAATAATGCCTCACTGTTCGGCTTGCAAAGTATTTGTAGATAATCGTCGATGGTCTGGTCATTTACGTAGTAATGTTCATAAAAACAATAGCGCCATTCCTTTTTGTGATAATATTGCTATTATTAATTCTTCGTTTAAACATCGCATTGCAAGTTACAAGATCATTGCAACTAATGATCAAAAAAATTACTTCCCTGAAATGTTTCTCAATGATAATCGTAAACAAATTAAAAATCTAATAGATCGAACATTACAGAAACATACATCTGTGAAAATTAATTTTGAACTTTTTTCCTTTTTTCTTTTGTTTAAAAATGATCAACAAGAACTGAAATCATTTAGTACAAAAAATTATATTGTTCACTTTAATTACGATTTTGATTCAATATATAAATCATCAGTTGTGTCACTGTTAAAGAAAATCGAGGAATTTCAAGAGAGAGATAGTGGTTGGACGTATCTGTGCAATTCACATTTAGAAATAAACATAAGTAAATATCAACCTCTCGGCGGATCTAAACATATAATATTGCCTGAATTTATCAGAAATAAAAAAGCTTGTTTGAATATTCAAAACAATGATGAGTATTGTTTCTTATGGGCTGTTGTAGCTGCCTTGTACCCCGCAACCCACCATCCTAATAGGATTTCATCTTATCCTCACTTCAAGGATGTTTTAAATGTCGATAATTTAACATTCCCAATCACATTTTCAGACATAGCTGTTTTTGAGAAAAATAATCCGTCTCTAAATATATTTGTGTATGGATTGAAAGATGATAGGACAATCATAGGACCTTTGTATACTTCAAACAATAATAAATCTAAGAGCATACATTTACTGTTTTTACAAAATAATACTAATTCTCACTATTGTCTTATCAAAGATTTACCTCGTCTAGTTAGAAATCAGATGACTAAGCATCACGGTAAACTACATTTTTGCGAAACATGCTTATTGTTTTTTCCAACGTCCAGTGAATGTGAAACACATGCGTGCGGAGGAGTTGTCACGGTATTACCAGAAAAAGGATCATTTTTAAAATTTACAAATTATAATCGGAAACAAAACATTCCATTTGTCATATATGCCGATTTCGAAACATTACTCGAACCAATATCCAACGATGAATTTGATACCGCTAACACGACATACTTACAACGGCACGTGCCGGCTGCGTTCGGGTATAATGTTGTGTCATCATTAAACGCTACTGTCGATAGGTATAGAAATTATCGCGGTGTAGATTGTGTTTCAAAATTTGTAAATTTTTTAATTGAAGATGCTAGAGACATTTATAAAATTATATCCAAAAACGAACCCATGAAATTCACCGACAAAGATGCTCTTGATTTTAGTCAAACCGTTAAGTGTCACATATGTGATCATTTACTGTGGAATGATAAGGTTAGGGACCACTGTCATATAACAGGTCGATACCGAGGTGCAGCACATCGGTATTGTAATCTACAATATAGAATACCAAAATTTGTTCCCGTATTTTTTCATAATTTATCGGGATACGATTGTCACTTATTTATAAAAAAATTAGGTGAAATTCCGGGGCAAATTAAAATAATACCTAAGACCAAGGAAAAATATATCGCATTCACAAAGTTTATACATATTGGTGACGATTATATACAATTAAGGTTTTTAGATTCCTTCAACTTTTTAGGTACTAGTTTAGATAAACTTGCTAAAACACTACAAGTAGAAGATTATGTTAATCTTCGAACTCATTTTCCTGACAAAAAACAGTTTAATTTGTTGACACGAAAAGGGATATACCCTTATGATTATATGACAGATTGGAAATGTTATGAACAGAAATCGTTACCGTCAAAGTATCATTTTCATAATTCCTTAACCAACGAAGACATTAGTGAACAAGATTATAATCACGCTCAGACAGTTTGGAGCGAATTCAATATAAATGATTTAGGGGAATATACAGACCTATACTTAAAAACGGACGTGCTCTTGTTGTCAGATATATTCCAAAATTTTCGAAAAACATGTAAAAAATACTACAAACTGGATCCAGCATTTTACATAACTGCCCCTAGTTTATCATTTGATGCAATGTTGCTAAAAACTGGGATCACGTTAGAACTCGTGTCAGACTTGGCTATTGTCAGAATGATTCAAAGTGGTATACGTGGGGGATTGTGTATGTGTTCCCGACGGTACGCAAAAGCTAATCATAAGTATATGCAAGAATATAATTCATCAGAGCCTAACTGTTTCATAGTATATTTGGATTGTAATAATCTTTATGGCTTTAGCATGTGTCAGTATTTACCTTATTCTAGTTTCAGATTTCTTACTGAAAATGAAATAGCTAATTTACATATCGAAAATGTTGAGGATGATGCCGACTGGGGATACATATTAGAAGTTGATCTTCTGTATCCCGAGCATTTACATGACCATCATAATGATTTACCATTTTGTCCCGAAAAATGTATTCCCCCAGGAGGTAAAGCAAAAAAATTAATTGCAAATTTGTATAATAAGTATAAATATGTAATACATTATGTTCATTTAAAAAAGTGTTTAGAGCAAGGGTTGAAACTACGTAAAATTCACAGAGTTATTACTTTTAGACAGAGTTCGTATTTAAAACAGTATATAGAATTAAACACTCAATTAAGACAACAGGCAAAAAGTTCTTTCGAACAAGACTTTTTCAAGTTGTTGAACAACAGTGTTTTCGGTAAAACATTAGAAAACACTGAAACTAGAGTAACTGTTCATTTAGTTAATCAATGGTCAGATACGTTTAATCGAACCAAGAAATCAATATCCGCCGAGAGACTTGTAGCTAGCCCTTATTTCCATAGTGCAACTATTTTATCTGAAAATTTAGTTGCTATCCAAATGAAACCAGACGAAATAATTTTAGATAAACCTATTTATATTGGCTTTAGCGTTTTAGAACTTTCTAAGTCACACATGTATGACTTTCATTATAATATTATCAAGCCTTTTTATGAAAATCGAGTGCAGCTATGTTATACAGATACCGATTCTTTTGTATATAAAATATATACTGATGATTTTTATTATGATTTAAAATTTCATTTTTTGCAATACTTTGACACCAGTAACTATGACAACCAAAATGATTTTAGAATACCAATAATTAACAAAAAAGTACCCGGTTTGTTTAAAGATGAATTAGGAGGGAGATATATCTCCGACTTTGTGGGCTTGAGATCGAAATTATATTCTATAAAAACTCCTGATAATATAATTAAAAAAGCGAAAGGTGTAAAATCATGTGTAGTGAAGGAGTTAAACATCACAGATTATAAAAACATATTATTCAATGGTGGAGTTATTCGTAGAAAGAATATAATGTTTAAATCAATAAAGCACGAAGTATTTACACGGAGTGTCAACAAAATTGTCTTATCTAATAATGACGATAAACGATCGATATCATCAGATAAAATATCAACGCGAGCCTGGGGTCACTCATTTATTTTAAAGAATAATAATGAACTTTGATAAATAAGTTTAATATAATGTAATCAGAACACAGTACAGTTGAGCGCAATAACTGAGCGATCGGCTTCTGTGCTAAGTGTTGCAGGTTCGATTTTTTCACAGCACAAATATTTCTATGATGTAAGTGCAAATAGTTGTTTAATTTGTTTAAATTTAAGATAATAATATTAATATACAAAGTAAAATATGTAATGTATTTTAATGATCATTGTGAAAGCAATTTTGCAATTACTATAAATATAATTTTTGTATTCAGTTAGTGATTAAGTTTTATATAAAAATAAAATGAATGCGAATTAGATTGTAAGTAAATAGTATGTTCAATGTTTATGCATAAGTATAATAAACTGTTTTTTTTAAGTATCAACTTTGTTTTATTGAACTTAACAAATATAGTCTTACCGTTGTTCGGTTAGCATTTTATTCATAATACTTAAAAATAGTCTTTACAACACATAACAATGGCTGAAAACATAATCCTTACTAGTATTAATATTGTAAATATGAAGGTAACTCTGTTTGTTTGTCTATCGATATGTGGGTGAAACCGCAGGGAACAGCAAGTCATATTATAATACTCCGATATGGTAGATATTGTTTATACAGATATGTACACGTTTTGCGTACAAGGTCACAGTTCATTGCACTATATGAAGTGTATGAAATATTATGCAAGCTAGCAGTTTACAATTCATACTAAAGCCTTTTATTATATTGATCTATAAGACTATTGCCTAAAGAGTGATTTTCAAACAACTACCTAATGTAAGCTTGACTTAATGCTAAGTTAACAATTTTAACATAATATATACAGTTAATCGTCAGTTTATTTTTTATTATTTACAAAATATTACTAAAATTGACTAGTCGTTTTTGGAATATTACAGGATATTATCATAATCATGTCAACGGTGAGTACAGTACCTGTTTTAATCTAATCTACTAGTGATTTTATGTATGTGTACATCAATTTTTAAAATGCATTATGTATATCTTGTTCCAGGTATCTGATTCTGAGATTGTGTTTAGCCAGTATGCTCAGGATCCTTACGAAGGATTCTCTGAGATGTATCCCTGTGAACCTGAGCAATGCAAACAGACGAAAAAGACACAGACGAAGAAGCAACGTCGCAGAGAACCTTTGAAAAAACATAAACCCACGAAATCTTTTGTTATGAGCCGACTACAACGACGAGGCACTAAGTTAATTAAAATTACTGTAATTGATCTCTGCAACAATTCTCAAACAAGTGACAGTGATAGTGAAAGTGAGAACGTTGTGATAAGTGCGCAGTACATTGTTAAGGACGCTATAGACAGTGTTATGGACGAAACGGAATCGTTAGTTAAGAAAATATCGAAATCTTTAATAGACAATGATTTTTAGTTAGCTTTTTAAAGATACTCCTGTTATTATATTGTTATTTAAAGTTATTATTTTATGCTAAGTTTAGTTTTTGTTCAATATTATGTTATATTAATTCATTTACTTTCTATTACGTATTTACGATGTGTAACAAATAAAAATGCATTTTATTAAAGAAACTTGTTTTTATTTTCAAAATCAAAAACAATACACTTTACACTTCATATCCCAAGTGCTTTTTTACACATAAAACATTTTTTAGAGCGCAATGATTTAAATGTACATTACAATTAAAATTAGTTTTTTTGTCACAGTATTTCTTATGCAATTCAAACATGCTGGGACACTGGTCTTCACCAAGATCGGACACTTTACAATTTTCACAAATGTTTTTTATCCACTTCACCTTCTCCAAACCTTTGACTAATATATTTTTGTTCTCTAAATAGGGTACGATTATACGGTGAAATTCTCTATAGTCAATATATCCTTCGTTCCAACGAATGCCTCTGTTCTTTTCCAACCACTTTACCTGCCTTTTTTCATCAGTTGTTAAATATTTGAATAAATAAGGTGGTTTTATTAAGAACAGTTGTGTATAATCACGTGTAGCGAACGCTAGTTCTTTTACTATAAAATTGTTGTACAGATCTTTAAATCCTTGAATATCTAATATTATAGTATTCGAATTCATGATATTTTTCTCACAATATTACTTAACGGCTTATACTCTATTATACAATCATTCAATATAAGACAGTATGCAGAAGTTTGGTCAGGTATGTCGGATTCACTCTCAATTTCTACTCTTACATCCACAACAGGACCTGACTTAATATTATCCACTTGTCTAGAACAATCGATAACAAATAGAGGCGCCAAGTCTTTAAATTGTTTCTCGTTTAATAAGGGTTCAGGACGACGTCCGTAATATGACTGTTGAAATCGTACATATTGCTCGTATAATAAAGCAATTCTGTTATTTGTGAAACTAACATTTAGGTTTTCATATGGAAAGTAATTTGAATTGAGGTACACTTTTACATTACGAATATAGCAATGATCAAACTGAGACATGTCAGAACTTGCACTGTTTTTTCTATTTGTCTGTAGACCAACAATGATGTATCTAGGTTTCTCTATTTGCGATGAAGTTTTGATTGACCAAGTATGCTTTGTAGTTTTAGGTAAAGCTGGATATTCGTAAAGATCCCAATTTCTGTATATCATTTGAAGTGGACGGTCTTTTTCTAGCACTTTTAACAAACTTATTTTCTCTTTATCTGATACTTTTACATGCGGTACGCGCCATATGATTTTATTAATTTGAACATCGTCTATAATCTCACCGGTGTTAAGTTTTACAGCATTCAGGTTAGTGTTACTTCTTAGTAATATCAGTTCGTGTCTACTATTTATCACAACTTTTTTAAAATCTTCTGCGAATCCAAGAATGTTACAGAGTGGTATAGAAGCTGAAAAACTACCTCCATTAATATTTTTTACACCATCAATATTCCAGCCCCAGGCATTGGAAGCCTTTGATTCACTTTCATTCATTGATATTAAAGATTTTATGGTGGTCGTTATGCCCGCATTTTTTATTTTGTCAATCTCTACACCATTTAGTTCGTATCTTATATCTTGGAATAAATAGAGGAGAGCATTATTTGTAAAATGCACACTAGTAACTTTATCCTTAGAATCCCTTTTGCTAATTATAAAAGTTCCTTCTAAATACAGGGTACTGGCTGACGGTAGTATATACAGGTCCTGTTGATTGATAGGTATTCGGATTTCATCGTTTCTATTGAAACTTGTTACATAGGGCTTGTATGAATGAAATTCAATTCCTTCCACAGTGTTGTCGTAAGTTGGAGCGGCCAAAACATCTAAGATATTCATTTTAACAATCCAATCGCTTTAAGAAATGCCTTATTGTCTTTAGTTAATTTTATTTTCTTTTTTGTGCGAGCTCTTATTTGTTTGGATGCTTGAGCAGAACTAATGCGTTTGATTTGATGTACATATTTATTATAGTCAATCATTTTTTCTTCTAAGATGTAGATATAGCTGCACTTCCTCCCCACGTAAATTGATTAAGCGATTGTTTATATCTAAAAGTCTTATATGTATACAGCTTATGTTGTTTTGGTTAATTGGAAAGTATATAGCGTTTTTCGGGATTTCTATAATCCTGTACCCTGGTGGCACGTTGAGTGCAAATTCATGGATAATGTGACTGGGTTCTCCGTTTATATATGAACCGCTTACAATATCACATTCTATCCTGATCACTGTCGTAGGTAAAATGTTGACTGGAAACTGTGACACATGCCATATATTTGCTTTTAAGTTCTGCTCACTAAACCCTAACAAACTTCTAAAGGTGCCTTCTTTACTAAAATTAATGCTTTTTGTGCAGTTAATAGCAGTTTTTAATGTATTATTATTGCACTGTAGTTTAATTGATGCATCCTTAATTTCAGATTTTAAATAATCACTTATATCTTGCAATTCATATGTACCTTCCGGTATTTCAATAACTTCGTTGGAACCGTAGTAGAACTTGTTATTCGTTTTGTCAATGTTGGGAATAGAATTAAATGTTGAGAAATGTAATAAGGCACACTCATACTTTCCATATAACTGCAATGTGGTAGGATAGTACGTAGATAAAGTGGATGAGTTTCCAGTAATCGACAAAGTGAGGGACATCTTGCAAATGATTAAAATGAAACAAATGCATAAAATTTATACAATTTATTCCAAAAAGTCCATAGATATTCTAAACATAAGTGACCACAAATTACAGTGTTGAACATCTGATATCTTGTATAGTTATAATTAATGTTACAATTCTTAAAATATTTAATCAGTTCCATTGGAGGTTTCAAATCCCCGAAGCTATCAAAATATTCACAGTAGTTGTATATTTTAACGTAAGCTACCCAATGTGTTCCTTCATTCTTAGAATCATCTAAATTAATGATACCACATTCAATCCGTTTCGGTGTCTTGGGCAACCTATCTCTCATGTAAACTCCTCGAAAGTATGGGATTTGGCGTGCATACTTTTGGATGTCTATATTTGTTAGAGCACGATTAGGTAGCTTAAAATTCAGTTTTTTGGAGATTTTATATACAATCCTTTACCATTTTTATGTGCTTTAATATATAAACCCTTGCCTAAATTCAGTGACTCTATAGCACGATTATGTCGTTCTGTTTCTCGCAAATTTTGTTGACCAGCTTTGTAATCATTAACTGTTTTCGCAATACCAGCCGCACCACCTGCTAATGTTCCTAAAGCCGATAAACCAGCAAAAATCGGAATCAAAGGTAGTACACCTCCTGTTTTTGGTAATGGTATCACTCGCGGTACTCGAATCTTCTGCATGCAAGGAATTATTTTCCTTGCCGCTGAATAAGCAGCTTTAATTAATGTTTTACTGTCCTTGGGATTCAGTTTCTTTATTTTTGATTTTATTTTTGATACAAAACTTTTAAATGTTTTAGCACCAGATCCAGACTTCATTTTGGCTTTCATTACTTTACTTACTATCCATGAGCTAAGTTTTTCACCTTTACCAGCATCTTTCGATTTAAGCCTTTCTTTCGCCATGTTTAGTAATTCCAAATCAGCCTTGTGACGATTGCCTAAGTCTTTATGATTTGCATATGCTATATCGTGTTGCTTGCAAGCTTCGTCTAGCTTATTTATACCTATATCACCTCGTGCTAACCGTTTGCTTAGTTTAGTTCCTGGTCCACAATAATTGTATCCTGGTAAATGAACTTCGAATGGCAGATTATCAATTATAGTGTTAACTAGTTCACCACCTTGCATTGTCCAAAGCTTAATGAAGCAAAGATTACAATAATTAATGTTTATATAGGTAATATAAAAATTATTTAACCCATTATAGCAGATTTATCAATCCAACTGTTTTCTTCTTTGTTTAAACCAAGCCATTTTACAAATAGTTTTGATCCTTTTCTTTTTAAAACCTTTTCAATCAAATAAACACCGGGACAGTGAGATTTTTGTAGTTCTTGCTCATAAAAGGTTCCTATTATGGGTCGATTTCGCTGGTCTTCTATGTAATACGTTAATGGGTAGGTATCATTAATTTTTTTTATGGTAAATAACTCGGTTGACCAATTAGGTGTATAACCTTTCTCAAAATTGTGTTTATATTTACTGATGCGTACATAATCGCCTACTTTAAACTTAGGTTTCTTTGTATGGAGAGAGGATATTTTCTTAAATGTTCTGTTAATATTTTCTTTTATAACGTGTTCATTATATTTATTTACTTCAATCGGTTTATATTTAATAGTCTGATGCTTTGTATTGTTATATGTCTTCAATATTACTTCTAACGGTTGTCCTAACCACTTGTAGTTTCCATTGTAGCTAAAAGATTTATATAACTTATTTTTAATAGTTCTTATTAGTCTTTCAACAATCGAAGCTTTTTTGGTTGAAAACGTTGAGTAATGGTTAATATTGCTCGTCTTCATAAGATTCTGAAACGTGTTGTTATAAAACTCGGTCCCCATATCCGTTTGTAAATTAACAGGTCTGCGATTACTATCAATCAATATCCTTTCAAATGCATGAGTAACATCTTCTTTATTTTTTGATTTCAATGGTTCTGCCCAAGCATACTTTGAGAAGCAATCAATAACCACTAGCACATAATTGTAACTTTTATTATACTTTTTTAAGTTTTGCATGTCCATCAGATCGGCTTGCCACAAGTCATCGATCCCTTTTAAAATAACTGAACGCCTCAGGAAACTTCTTCGCGCGGCTTTATGTATTTCATTGACTATTTGCTGTTTTGCCATTAGGAAGATTTTTAATTAACTTGTCTACCTCTGCTTTGGTATAAAACTTGTCTTCGAAATGAATCAAAACGTCCGATGACTTTGTTTTTAAATAAGACTTAACGGCATTTTGCCCATCCAATATAATTTGAGAACGCAATGAAGAAATCAATCTATTAAATTCTTGTACCGTGTGAGCATTCATTTGATCTACATAATCCTTGTTCACAACTTCGTCTCCTTCTACGGGAGATCTGATTCCTTTCAGTCTAGTTGATTTTAAATCGTAGTCTCCCGTTTCTGACTTGCACAGAGCGTTCTCATTAAAGTCTAGTAACTCTGTTAATCGTAATCTTTTATGAACGTGATGTCCAAATTTGTCTACGTTCATATTTAGATGTATATTAATGGAAGGTTAACAATAAAATGAATACATTTTTTAAAATCATTTATTTATTTATAATTTTATTTTCACGCAATTCTTCAATGATAGATATAATTTCATTGTTTACTCCAGTGTTACCAGCATCTCGAGAAGCTATCAGTAATTTTAACCTATTCACTAGTTCATTTGGATCATTCCAATATACAAAATCTGTATTCTTTTTCCACGTTTTTGTCAATAACATTCCTTTTCCCTTCGGCAGAGGGTCTTGAATGGTACTTTGTAGTTTAAAAAGTGGCTTAATAACTTGTAAATATTTCTGTCCCTTATTACTTTTTATTGGTTTACTGGAATCATAGTCTCGTCGATGAGCATTTGTATCGAGTAGCATCGACTTATAGTGTTGCATATCACTGTCGGTTACCAAACTTAAATCTACATCTTTCTTTAGCAACAACTGTTTCAAACCAGGTGTATTTTGATATTTGTGTCCAGACACGATAATATATTCATCGCTGATTGTTATGTGAGCTGAACCTAGCATCAAGTTCCCGTCCTTCACTCTAACACCATATGGGACCCCGGCGAGTGCTTCCGGTGATATTGACCAAGAGGATGTATCACCCTGTTTATTTTCAACTAATGATTGAAACGAACAATCACTTTCCTTGTCAGATTCATAGTCGTTGTCGACGTTACTCAGGTTTCCTTTCTGAGAAGCCGAATCAATAAATGAAATATCTGCTTCTTCATTTCCCGTAGTATGTAAACGAGGCGGTTGCTGGCTTGCATTTACAATTAGGTTGAGAGGTTCTGTTACAGGCTTGAACACTGACTCCAGTGTCTGTTTATTATCAATCTCAATGTCTTTCATCTTTCGTATTTTTTTCTTTACAGCTTCTGCAGCATCAACAATTTGTCTTTTTAATGATTTTTCCATTTTTAGATCTTGATAGATTAAGCGTTGTTTAATGAATAATAATATTGCAAAGGTAAGATACTTAAATATTAATTATCTTAATCAAAGACTACAAATGTGTCAAATTTATTTCTGTAACATCCATTATTTTTGGAACAATCCTTATTAATGACTACATAATTGTAAGGTTCATTCCATATTTTTGAACACATTTCACGAAATTCGAGCCATGTCATATCAGTGTTGACATGTTCTTCATAAATATGTTTCAAATTAATTTCATCTTGTTTAAAAAGTATGATTAAGTTAGCATTGTCCCTAACTAACTGTTTAGGAATTTTACTATACGTTTGGTTAAGGTAAAAACAATCAATACATTTGTGTCTTCCCATCGCAAAGTAATCACGCATATTGTTTTGGTTTTCGCAAGCAACATCATCAAATATGATCACAGAATTAGGTTTTGCCTCCTGGATACTCAGTACTTCCTCATTACCATGATATTTCTGGAATGAGACACCAGAAACTCGTTGTAAAACTTGTTCTAAGAAAATGTATTTAGGTTGATGTAGAGTTTTCGAATAAACATAAACATTTTGAAATCTTAATCCATTCTCATGTATGAGAAGACCTATTAACAAATTAGTTTTTCCACAATTGGAAGGCCCGCAAATAATGCAACGTACAGAGTTAGGTAGTAGCTCTCCATGACGAGAACCAGTATTTTGAGGCTCAACGCAAACTGTATTCACATGTAATGATTGTGGTTGTTTCACAAACTTCATAGTTACACATGAAACAAATAGACTAATAATGACTCAATTAATTTGTTACATTCACATTTATAAATAATATTACGTCAGCAAACACTAAATAGTCTGTTCTCGTGCTTGTTTGAGTTTTAAACTATTAACAATGCTCAGTGGTAGAATACCATGGTAAACTGAACAGGTTAGTCGATTCTTCATTATTAAGCGTCCTGAATCACTGTGTCAGTCAAGTTGATTGTGTATTATTGGGCATTCTGAGGCACTGTCCGGTAGCGAAGGCGACCTAGCCTTCGCTACTGGTAAAAGTGGCTCAGAATGCCCAATAATATACTACTCACGTGCTGCTCTGCAAATGATACCTACACATTGGCACTGACACGAACATGTGTAAACTCCCCATTACATGTAATTTGTTTTTTACTTGTTTTCGTTCACGATTACCGCGTTTTATCAATATTATCATGACAGTACCATAGACAGATGTGTCGTTACCAAGCGTCGGTTTCTGACTAAATGAATGAAGGGACTCCATGTGGTCAAAAACATCGAAGCTTACGAAGCAGGTAGACCAGGGGTTGCGAGCAGGTACAAAATCGCAATATTATCTTTGCTAGGGCCGTAGCGTGATAGCACGGAACCCTTCTAAGAATAGATTTAGCGAACTAAGTCAATACGTGGAGATACATCGTTTTTTTTACGAGTAATTTAGAAAATATTTGACAAGCTTTCACTAATTACAATAACAAAGTTACAAATCCTTAAATAGTGAACCGAAATAATCCCAAACACCCGTTAAAAAATTATTATTGTTATACTCTTCTAGTGTGGTGGGTCTATTGTCAGGCCAGCACCATGTTTGTGCCAGTTGTGTACATTGTGTAGACAAGCCCATTGTGTGCGAGTTCTTTAAAATTTTTATTCACACCCCTGCTTTTGAGGAAGTCAAGTCCGTTTGGCAGTTATCACATGGTCTTTTTACTCTTCTAACGTTTAGTTGTTAGAAAAAAAACGTTGAGCCGATTTTGATCTTGCGTATCGATTACAAAGTGTACTTAAGACTAGAGTGAGAATAAAATCGGTGGTACGTTTATAAATTAAAAAATCTAAGTGACTCCCTCGATGGTCTAGTGGTCACAAGCTGGACTGCTTAGCGTGAGGTCCTTGGGTTAATACGTTAGGAATTTCTGAGTAGCAGCCCGGAGTCTAGTGCCCGGTTAATAGCAATGGGAATAGGTTCGCCCCCTAGGCGATTTTTGGATGTGCTTATGCGACTTTGCCCAATTCTACGTGGAATAGAGGCGTTAACGTACGACGTATAGCAGTGATAGCCTAGTGGGGTGACCGTCGGACTGCCAAGTCTTAGGTCTCGAGTTCGAACCCAAGGCACGCACCTCTGATATCACGGATTCATGTGCGTATTGTATAATTATAACTTGCTTAAAAATCGGTGAAGGAAAACATCGTGTGGAAACCAGCATGTCTGAGAGATATTTCTCAACAGCATGTGAAGCTAAGTCAGAGGCCCATGGGCAGCTTAAAAACTAACACCAGGTTAGTGACTAACCAACCACACGAAGAAGAAGACCGTACGTCGTATGACTTAAAGAATAATTGGCATAAATGCAAGAGAATGATAATGATCTGCTTAAATGAAAAGCATACTTATTTTATAATTAAGTACTTTCGTAGCATGCACAGTTAACTCTAAAATTATATAGTCAGACGTACCCCAACCCACTTTGCAAAAAGAACGGAAATTAAGCTAGCTATTTACGCCGTAATGTTTTCATTGAATTATTGCCCCGGCTTGACGATACAAAGGGAAATTGCATGACATGTTACCAATTACGCATGCAGCGTGGTAGAAAACCTGTCATTACCGTAATTGGCGGTGTCCATTGTCTATGAGATCACAATGAAAGCCGCATCAATACAGTCGTATTTTTATCATGTTTACCATCAAACGAATAATTAAGTTATTAATTAGTGTGTCCCTTATGTTTCGAAAAAAAAAATGTAATGCATAGTTATATTGAGTTAGAATTGTAGTGATGTAACCCGACGAAATAATAAAGTATTTCATGTTAGTAATAGTTGTTTACTTATTCTTTTCTTAAGAAAGAAAGCTGAAGATTAATTTATTGGTACAAACAAAACAATAAAACGATGTAAGTGCTACATTGAATATTAAAATGATGTGCTAACAAGCCAGTACTCCAAAGAGGAACTTTATAAGACATATATCACTACATATTATAAAACAAAGTCGCTATTTTTGTCTGTTTGTCTGTATGCTTAAATCTTTAAAACTACGCAACGGATTTTGATGCGGTTTTTTTTAATAGATAGAGTGATTCAAGAGGAAGGTTTATATGTATAATTTGTCGACATATTTTGCGGGCGAAGCCGCGGGCGGAAGCTAGTCTTTAATAAATCATTCAAAAGCGTGTCCCAAATAAGCCAAAAAGACATGATTGATCTCGACGCAGTTCCATTATTAATAACAAGCCGTTGACAAGTGGTGCAACACTTCAGTTGATCAGTCGGTCAGCTGAAGTCAGCTCGTCATTTATTTTATGTACAGACGCCAGCACATCAAGCTATCCCTAACTGTCAAATTTTCTCAATTAAAAATAAACATTATGTCTTTGCAATAAAATTGAAATACTATCAAAGAAATTTGACAGATTGTGGTAACTTGATGTGCTGGCCTCTGTACCTACCTACACGATCACGTACAATCGACAACAAAATAAAGTACACATGACAGTATAACCAATAGCACAGAATAATGTTAACGAATTTTAATCAATCAATTTTGAAGGCGATGATCTTTATTTAACCCATTAGATGTTCGCCTATTAGAAGCCGTTTGCTTATTATACGATTTATATGGTTATATTTACTGTCGTTTCGAGAGATTTTTCTTTTGAACCTATGGGTTTCATACATTTGAGAGGTTTATCGAGACTGCTATTATAGTAGTAACAACTTAAACAACATATAGACTTCCTGTTTACCTTTGTTATGAGCCATTTTTAAGCTCAGAGCAAATAAAAATTGGAACCATCACTGTTTCTTCATTTTTATTTGTTAGCCTATAACATTGTGTCCCACTGCTGGGCAAAAGCCCCCATATTTTCGAGTTGAAAATACTAAACTATATCTATCAAAAGATAAAAAAGGTTATAAAAATAGAACTTACTTTATTTACCTGCTTTTGAGGCTGGTGAAATATGTGCGGCGTTGGACCCGGCATATCGTTTGGAACCTAGCAGAGAAAAAATATATTAATTCACTTGCGCTTGCGACTATTTCATGTAAACACACCAATACATGACTTTCATAAAATCAAATCAACATTTATCTTTTAATAGTAAGTAGTACTTTAAAATTAAGGTTGTTATTAAAACATAATTTACCAGCTCCAACATTTTGCACAAGCTAAGCTTTCGTTGCGCCCGCGCCGTAGGGAGACCGTGCATCTCCTAATTTGATGGTACGGCGCACGCAGGCAAGCGGTTATTGTTAGTAGAGGTGGTTGTAAAAAGCATGTCTGAGTGAACACACAACTGTCATTAAGTCATTACGTCATCACGGCTGTCGTTTCCTACCTTTGCGTTTATATACTAACTACTTGTTCAGAACACAAAAATATCATGAAAATTACCTACCATTTTTGATCCATCATTCGCGGATATTAAATATAGACATTACACTCACCTTAAACCACATGATACTAAATACGGTCCTTCGTAAACGGTACGAAATAAAAATAAATTAAGTGTAATAAAAATGTTAATAAAAACAAAACCTGTCGCGAAAAATCACTAGAAATGTGTGGGTTGCACATTGCTAGTATTTCCTTACAATCCTCCGACTGGGCTAAGGTCGGCAATACACATCCTTGCCGTTCAATTAACGCAACCGGGACCGTAGACTTATTGTAGCACCGGCTTGCGCACTGACAGACGCGTGTGAACTACCCCTTACAATAATGTCCACATCAATACGTTTTGATAACACGGCCCGTCCTTGACACGGCACGGAAGTGTACGGTTTCACCTAGTAGCCCCCGGCGGAATAGATTCACAACAATAGCACAACGGAGAATTTAAACTAGTTACAGCCGTTGGACCATTGTCGCTTCAATCTAAGAAATGAAACTACGTAGTTCTACTCTTTATTCAAAAACAAATTCTTGGTATGTTACAGTCTATTCATGACGGGTCGCACGACACAGGACTTGTCAAATTACTTTGCATGAATTGTGCAAAATAAATTGATATGAATATTGTATGTATAGGAAACTTAATTCGTGTTTCCTTTTTTTTTTTAAACAAAATCATAGTTAAAAGAAAAACTGTTGTCTCGTGCAAAATTTCGACGACGTGCGTCGTGGGACCGTTGTTAACGTGAACAGTTTAGTGGCCAGTCAACGACAGTTATGCGTCCATCCATTAGTCATGAACCTGTGAGTGCGCGGTGAGGTTGAGTCCGTGGCTGGCGGACGGCAGTGGCACCGACACGAGAAGCGACGCCGGACCCTCGCGATCGCCCTTGCCGCCCTACACAACCCACGCATTAGTAGTTCGCCCTGGAACGCCTACTGTTACACGGAATGCTGACAAATGGAGTGCTAGGGTCTAACGATGCTGGCCACCAAATTCTCAAACGATCACTAGACACAACTGTTCGATTCGCTAACGGATTCGATTGTTAGTCTGTTTAGGGGTAACGCTATAAAATGGCTACATTTATGGTAGAATAATTTTAAGTTTTAAATAAATTACTACGATCAAACTACCCCAAGCTTACTGTTATGTGGTAAAGTTGTCAATCTATCAAAAAAATTGACAGTTTGGGGTAGCTTGATGTGCTGGCCTCTGTACCTATTAGGAACTAGCAAAATATTAACATTTATACAATATGGAGACCACATATAAGCAATAAATGGTACCACATACCTACTTGTCATCGCCTTTTCTGACGATATACCTACAAGAAAATAACGAAATCGGTCTAGTAATAAAGTCAAAAAGTAAAGTTTAAATTTTCAGCAATTTCAACACCGTGCGGAATTGGACAACATGGTCAATGATTCAATAAACTCGGCGCCTGTACGCATTGTTGCCACTCTTATGGGGTCAAGACACGTTGTCAAAGCAGTGTTTACTATAACGGAATTTATTTTGAAAACAAATTGTTTGTACTTCTATGGACTAGTATTACTTATGGATTCATTTTTTGCATACATTTGGTCTCCATATTGTGTAGTCTCAAATATTTTTTTTTATTATTTCAAAACGTTCTCAGTTGTGGATAACTGTACAGCAGATTTCTACACCAACCAGAGTTCTAAATTGTAACTTTTGTGGTGTGCAACAAACAGTGTATCATTATTCGTAGATGCTTTAAAGGCCCCAATGTCCACGTTTGTTCCTTAAAGTGAGAGGCTATAATTACCTTGTATCCGGTTAAACTGGTATAGGTTTGTTCTGTTTTTTGGTTGGTCGGTTCGTAGGATGGTTGGTTGGCTGGTTGGTTGGTTGGTCGGTTGGTAGGATGGTTGGTTGGTGGGTTGGTTGGTTAGTCGGTCGGTTGGTTGGTTGGTTGGTCGGCTGATTGGTTGGTTGGTCGGTTGGTTGAATGGTCAGTTGGTGGGTTCGTCTGTTGGTTGGTTGGTCAGTTGGTCGGTTAGTTGCCTGGTGTTTTGTTACACGTGTTTTAAGTCTTTCTGCTTTTACGAGTGACCTCCATGTAACTGAGACAGAATGAGCCAACAATTAAGTTGCAGTTGCCAACTGGTGTAGGTTTGTTCTGTTTTTTGGTTGGTCGTTTCGTAGGATGGTTGGTTGGCTGGTTGGTTGGTTGGTTGGTTGATTGGTTGGTTGGTCGGTTGGTTGACTGGTCAGTTGGTTGGTTCGTCTGTTGGTTGGTTGGTCAGTGGGTCGGTTAGTTGCCTGGTGTTTTGTTACACTTTGTGTTTTAAGTCTTTCTGCTTTTACGAGTGACCCTCATGTAACTGAGACAGAATGAGCCAACAATTAAGTTGTTGTTGGCTGGAATGGACCTGAGTTTGAGAATTCGGTTGTCTAGCGTAGGCAAGTTTAAACTAGCACTTACATTTGTGCAACACTCCGTGATTGCATGCGATATGCATCGATGAACCAGACACTTATTGGATAAGTACTTATAAATGCCGCATAAAAGTTTAATACAGGGTTACTGCTGTAAGCATAGTGTCATTCACCTTTCAGTATCTGTGACTCATGCATAGGTATATAAGCATTTATTTTTTGGAAAAAGGGAAGTTTATGCATGTATTTCTCTTTAAGATATAATAAAAATGTAAAAAAGAGACATTATGTAAAATTTTAATGCAGTGCCCTTTAGGTGCATATTTTTAATTGTACAATGTTATTCTATCCTCTGTACCTACAACATGTTTGCAATAAACTGATTTTATTTGATTTCTGCGGCAACATTCAATGTCCGCTGTAATGTGTAAAATCAAGAGAACCAAGTTCACATTTTTTTATAAAATACAGTCAAGTATAAAACTGTTGACTGAGCAGTGTGCGTTTCGACCGCGCGACCATGGCGTCATATTAAAAAAAAAACCATGCCAAGATTTTGTCAAAATTTGTCAAAGTTGATTCCCAAAACCATAAATTTGTCAAAGTTATGGTTAAAAAGTTATAAGGGTTTGAACGTGGCCGCGCCATCGAAACGCGGAGAACCGCGCGGCCACGGAGATCTCTAAAACTAAACGTTGCAGAGACCTGAAATTCAGGTAAATAACAGATTGAATTTGTAAAAAATTTGTAAAAATATAGAAAAAATTCCCAGGTCAATATTTTAGGAGCTATAAGACTAAAACTCCATGGCCGCGCCATTGAAACGGTGAAGAACACGTAATCGCCGATATCTCGCTGAAAAAGCTTCGCAGAGGTCTGAAGTTTTTTGTAAAACCTAGATCTGAATTTGTCAAATAGTGTAAAAATGCACAAAAAAGTCCTAGGTTAATATTTTAGGAGCTATAAGACTAAAACTCCATGGCCGCGCCATTGAAACGGTGAAAAACACGTTATCGCCGATATCTCGCTGAAAAAGAATCGCAGAGGTCTGAGGTTTTTTGTAAAACCTAGATTTGAATTTGTCAAATAGTGTAAAAATGCACAAAAAAATCCTAGGTTAATATTTCAGGAGCTGTAGTACGGTATCGCGTAGAAATATGTCGTGATTATCTATCGAAGAAAGTAAGAGTAAAGCGAGTTTATATAAAACCAGGCAAAATGATTTTTTTTTCGGTTTTAATAACTTTTGATACGTCTTGAATATTTCAATAGGGTGACCATGGCTTTTTGTTTACAGAAAACTTTCCACCTATCGTTTTAGAAATCAATAACTGTTCCTCGCAGTTTCACCCGCTTAATGCAAAATTCGAATGAATACTATGCAGTAGTTTTTGAGTTTATCCCGGACAAATAAACAGACAGACCAAATTCTAAAAACTATATTATTGACGATTTTATTATACTACTCTGTCAAGAAAGTACCGGGAAAAGATCAATAATACACAAAATGTCTGTTATTCATCCAAATTTATTTTATCACCTTCAAAGTATGCTCCTTTAGAAACGATACACTTGCGCCAACGAATAATCCATTCATCAAAAAAAATTTTAAACGCTGCTTCCGGAATTGAGTTCAGTTCTCGCCGCGAATTCTCCTTTTTCGGTTTCGGTTCAGTTGGAAGGCGCCACTCCGAAGCTTGTTGACTAGTTTGCATGTCAAACTCGTAAACCCACGTCTCGTCACCAGTAACAATGCGTTTCATGAATGTTGGGTCCGAACTGACTCGTTCTAGCAAGTCCTCAGCGACTTTCATGCGATTGAGTTTTTTGAGAAAATTCTGATCTTTTGGGACTAGCCGAGCAGCAACATGTTTCATACCCAAATGATTAGTTATAATGGTACGGATCGACTCGTGAGATACAGAAAGTTCGGCGGCTATCTCTCTCAGAGTTGAATGGGGATTTTCAGTCACTATTTTCTTCACTTTTGCGATGTTAACTTCAGTTGCAGACGTTGACGGCCTACCAGAGCGAGGCAAATCTTCCATCACATCTCGACCGCTTTTGAACGCTTTGAACCACTCATAAGCACGAGTTTTTGATAAAGTCGATTCACCGTAAGCCTTCTGTAACATTTTCAGTGACTCCGAACACGAAATTCCATTGGCGATGCAAAATTTTAAACTCTTTGTTCGATATTTTTGTCCATTATGAAATTCGCAATACACACTATATATGATATTACTAAAACCAGCACTGTATTTAATATAAATAACAGATGCAACTCAAACTCCGCGCCAAAATGGAAAACAGTTGTGCCAATCTAACAACTACAAAAAACCAAAAATTTGAATTTGGAACCATAAACAAATCATCCATTCCCGATACTTTTTGACTGAATGTATACTAGCTGTCCCCAGCGGTTTTACCCGCGTAGTGCCCGTTCCTGTGGGATTTTTGGGATAAAAACTTTCCTTCTTGTCCTTTCTCAGGCTATGGACTATTTCTGTACCAAATTTCATTTAAATCGGTTCAGTAGTTTTGCCGTGAACGCGAGACAGACAGACAGAGTTACTTTCGCATTTATAGATAATAATATATATTAGTATGGATTTATATATTATAGATTTCTTTTAAAATCACTTAAATCATTGCTTGATGCTGACAATACTGTGGTTTTGAGTAAAAGTACGAGAACCATAACAAATAACTTTACACAACATTCGTAATTTCTGTAAGATTATTTGATGAATTATTGTGTAAGTACTCAAACACATAAGTTTTGTCTAAGACTAAAATCTGCCAGAAATAACACCCTATAAATACCCCATTAGCAGTATTATATCATAAATAACTCAACTGCTTTTCGAGCTTGCTTAATGAAAAGCATGAGTACGAGTATGAGTAGTACAGAAATTACGAATGTTGTGTAAAGTTATTTTACATATTAATAGGTGTTGTTTACAATAAAAAACTCGCTTTACTCTTACTTTCTTCGATAGATAATCACGACATATTTCTACGCGATACCGTACTACAGCTCCTGAAATATTAACCTAGGATTTTTTTGTGCATTTTTACACTATTTGACAAATTCAAATCTAGGTTTTACAAAAAACCTCAGACCTCTGCGATGCTTTTTCAGCGAGATATCGGCGATAACGTGTTTTTCACCGTTTCAATGGCGCGGCCATGGAGTTTTAGTCTTATAGCTCCTAAAATATTAACCTAGGACTTTTTTGTGCATTTTTACACTATTTGACAAATTCAGATCTAGGTTTTACAAAAAACTTCAGACCTCTGCGAAGCTTTTTCAGCGAGATATCGGCGATAACGTGTTCTTCACCGTTTCAATGGCGCGGCCATGGAGTTTAAGTCTTATAGCTCCTAAAATATTGACCTGGGAATTTTTTCCATATTTTTTACAAATTCAATCTGTTATTTACCTGAATTTCAGGTCTCTGCAACGTTTAGTTTTAGAGATCTCCGTGGCCGCGCGGTTCTCCGCGTTTCGATGGCGCGGCCACGTTCAAACCCTTATAACTTTTTAACCATAACTTTGACAAATTTATGGTTTTGGGAATCAACTTTGACAAATTTTGACAAAATCTTGGCATGTTTTTTTTTTTAATATGACGCCATGGTCGCGCGGTCGAAACGCACACGACTGAGCATTGTCTTTTAATGAGAAAACACTATCCATCTTATTACAAAACGAGTTCTTATTTCAGTCCCGACCCTAAACCTTCGAACCAGTTATAGTTTTGGGTGTTTTTCTATCTATAATATGTATGTATTTACAAAAAAAATGTATATAAGTAGTTTATCAGCCATCTTGTTACCATAACACAAGCATTAGGTTGCTTCGCTTGGTACTATAGGTGTTGTGTGAAATGCCCAAGGATATTATTATTAATATTGTATTTTGAATTTTCTTTCTGAGCACAGTAAAGTTCATAATGCAAAACTACCCATTTAAATTCGGGTTTGACGAGTTTTTGTAATTAGATCTTTAACTTAGTAGAAATACAGATCGAAATTCAAAAACGGTTCGATGGTTTGAACCTGGATCTAAAGATAAACTTGGTTTTGTAATAAGGTCATTGGGGTTAGCATAATTGAAGCACACAAAGGCATTCGTCAAAAAGCAAAGCTTGTTTTGTTACTTGATGGCGAATTTAAGGAATATAATAAATAAGTTACTGATTTTTTTCTAGTCATTTAATGAGTACCTACATAATTTATTAGTACAAATAACAACGTTTCATGGGGAAATTGAAATTTATTCCCGCCCATGGGATTCAACACATGTAACAAGGCGAAATATGCGTGTAGTTTTACCCTAAACACCTGTTTTACCCGTCTGGGGAATGAAGACAGATGTTATGTTAATGACGTTATTTAGATATAATACATAAATGTGTTTTTACTAACCTGTGGGTTTGACGGGGAGCGAATATTAGAAACTTGATTCATCCCACTTGGACCCGGCATGGGACTGGGCATCTGGTGCCTGTAGGAAAGAAACCAAATTTTATACCCTGTAGATTACGAATACCACCAATTATTTCAAAGATGCTTTCAAACGTTTTGGCTAATCTTCACACCGTCCCCATCTTTTTCGTAAAGCCCGTGCGCACATAGAAGTAAAAGGATAACTACTGTGTTAATAACTATATTAATATGTTAGTTTATGCTCCCTTAATTCTTTCCATCTTGTGTTGCTGCTGGTGATCCAATTTTGGAAGTAATCCCTCGGGACGTACAGGGATAAAAAGTATCCCATGTCGCAACCCAGGTCATGTGTACAATTTCATCCAAATCCATTCAGACGTTAAGGCATGAAAAGAAAGCACTTATAATATATTAGTATGGATGTTATGTATAAAAAGGTACTAACACATACCTAGGGCTTCGGTTCGAAGCCGGGCTGTGAGCGGGCGGAGGCGGCGGCAGCGGCGGAGCTGGGCTCATGCCTGCGAAGTGCGAAGTTGGCACCGGGATCGCATCCAGGCTGTCTGTTTTGGCCTGTGTATATGATAACAAGATTAGAATCAGATCACAAAAACGAAATTTTAGATCTTAAGCTACTTAGGTTCGCTTGCACCACAACTCTCAATACTTTTGGTGATTATTCAAAATTCAAATCATCATTATATCTCTGTTACCTTTAAACGATTGAATAATAATGAAATTATTAATAAAAATTTAATTAATAATTGGAAATAGGTCACATTAGTTAATAACGATAACTAAAACTGTAAGTATTAACCGATTTTACATATTTAAAAACTGAACATCTTAACTATAGAATAGAATAGAATATTTTTATTTGCGTTGAAACATGGTACAATAATGGTGTTAATAATAAGGTTATGTTCTACATGTCTCGCCAGTGACTGGCATACAAATATTTTACAGAAAACAACTTAATAATTACGTAGCATTAATTATAACAGTGTTGTCAGACCAATATTACACAACTCTTACACAATGGTAATTTAAATGTTTTACAATTTATTTCTATAACTAGTTTATTAGTAACAATATTTGTCACTTACTTTTTTATCAAAAAAATCCTTTAAACTATAAAAAGTATTATCTATAAGCCATTCGTGAAGTTTAGATTTAAAATATTTTAGAGGCAGTTCTCTGATTTGTTTGGGTATATTGTTAAAAATTTTTACTGCTGTGATGAAACAATTTTTATGGCACAATGTACTTTGGTGTGTGGGCATTCTTAATCGTGTTGGGTCTCTACGAGTATATTTAGAGTTTATGTCACATGTAATAAAAAATTTTGAATGTTCTCTAACAAAAACACTAGCTTGCATTATATAAATTCCTGTTAATGTTAGCAATTAAAATTTTTTAAAGATATATATTTAGAGTTTATGTCACATGTAATAAAAAATTTTGAATGTTCTCTAACAAAAACACTAGCTTGCATTATATAAATTCCTGTTAATGTTAGCAATTAAAATTTTTTAAAGATAGGTCTGCACGATGTTTCGGGACTTATACCAAAGATTGCTCTCAAGCATTTTTTCTGAACTGTCAATGAACTGAAAATAATATTACGCTTGACAATGTAAAGTTAAAAGTCAAAGCATTATTTTGTTGGGATTTATTCAAATTGCAATTTTTTTTACCATTTATACTTTTCGCAAATTTATTCACTACCCCCAAACACAATAGTTAATAATGATATCATTATTTTGCTTCGAACTGTCAAGTTAGTGCATGGAATTAAAAGTCCAACTATAGTGATCAAAATAAATTAATTTGAATTTAGAGGCTACCCAGCACACCTTAAATGCATTTTGTGGATTTCTGGTGCAAGCGAGCTAGATTATATTTTGGTTTACAGGTTAATAGTAGAAAAAAGTAGTTAGAAGAGAACGTCTAAACACAAGCTGTTGATTTGGTCATCTTTAAGACTGAGTTTGAGTAAAATAATGAAGAATACCTATGGGCGTGGCCCTTTAAGCGCGATTGTCCGAAAGAGTTACCGCTACCCCGGAACATAAAGGGCTAAGGAAGAAACATGGATGGGTTTTAGTCAGTAAAAGTCTGACACTAGCTTCCGTTCCACTCAGACTGGGTGTCATTTGATGATTTCCCACTATAAAAAAGGGTGTGGCCCTCAACTAGAAAATGAAACTAAATCAACAGCCTGTATATATGAATAACATTTTTAATCCGATGTTTACCAAGAGTACACTTTCCGTACATCAGCATGAAATAAAATGCGTAATTAACACTTAAAACTAAATGATATTATATTTTAAAACTAGTTCTAAATAACAAATGAGGTGCAGCCACTACGGAATGTTTAACTACAGGCTACTAAGTTACAGCGTCACGCAAGGAGTTAAGCAATGAAGGTGATTAATGAGGAGAACAATGAAGATACCTTTTTAATAATTTTGTCAACAGATTCCAGCGGAACGTCGGCTGGTACGTGCGTGGCTTCCCATACGCCACCTTGGGAAGTGGCTTCTCCCGCCTAAATGATTTCAATTGAAAACTGTTACTTCCTCTTGTACTATGTCTATTTACTATTCCTAACTAGCCTAGCTCTAAAAAAATAGTAGAAAACCAAATAAAACTATTTTTGTAAACATATTTGTAATAACCCTGGTACCAGAACTTAAGTGGATTGTACAACAAAGGATTTTAAAATAATCATTGTGTTGATCTACAAATTTATTTTTTAAACGATTGAAACATTTTGATTCATTAAATAACTAGACAACTAAAAAAACTGTCAAATTTTAAATATCAACAGTTTTGTAGTAGCAAATCATTGTATAATCCTCCGCCGTGCATTCCACCAGAGTGCCTTGGCCCATATTATACAAAAAAAAAAGTAATTTTATGTCATCTTACCCCAGCATTGGGAGGTGTATTATTAGAAGTGTAGTCGACCGGCGTGTTCATATTATTAGCTGCAGCGATAGCCTTCCTCTTCTTAGTGTGTTTAGTTTCGACCTGATCAGTGTTTATGATCACCGACTCTTGGTACGTCGGGGTTGCAGTCGGGACTTGCACCACTGAAGTCGGCACCGAAACGCTGGGCAAAACAATAAATACATTCAGTTTTTATTTGTATTCATGGCAGACACTGACAGACAGACAATTTGTACCAAGTAACCCGTCACTGGTTTGTGCAGGTTAAATTTAAATGCATTTGGTTAGACTGGAAGCCCACCATGGTTGGGAAAAGACTAGGTAGATCATGCTGATCATTGCATTACTAGCAGTAAAAGTACGCAGTCTGTATGCTATTGCATCCCGGAGACAAAGATTGCAACTTCTGATGGCACAACCGGTTTTATTTAATTATTTGAAAATATTTCCGTTCTTTGCTGGCTTTTATTGCAATTGGTCAGTGAAGGCACTGCAGATTGCGAAACTGTCTGAAAGTAACCGCTGACCTAGAATACATAGGACTAAAGAATGGATGGGTTTTAGTCAGTCAAAATCTAATACTCCCTACCGCTTCACCTACAGCGGGGGTAATATTATGATTTCCCATCCATAAATTAAATGCTATTCTGGTAGCCTTCTTAAAAGCACCTTGCTGCTTTGTAGCAGGAATAGGTAATGTGACAGTACTTCCTTGGACAAGATGTCATTCACAAGGAGGTCACTTTACAAAAAAAAAGCGCATTTTCTTACCTAGTCGGGTTGGTTGTGATGGTAGACACGGAGGCCACAGCATGTGCCACCGAGCTGATGACTCCTACTGGTTCCACTGGCTGCTTGCTGGTGCTGGGCGAAGCTGGTGGTGGCGAGGCCTTTGATGGACCGGCTACTGGAGTTGCACTGCCTGAGGCTAAAACAAATTTTAGGAAGTGAAATGAATGTAAAGTTCCAGATGATATTATAGTATTAGAAACTTGCTTGTTGCAAACGATTTAAGTAGACTGAGTTTGTGACCTCATTTGAGACAAGTAATTAAGAAAAGTACAAATTAATATAAGAAGAGTGACTTAAACGTGTGAGGTGTCACCAATTCATCCAAGATCAGAATAATTAGTATTTCTCTTAGTAGAAGTCAAATTTCTTCTTTAAGAAGTAATGGGCCAGACAGACTGCACTTTAGAATCTGTATTTGACATGTTCTAACTGAAAGCAGGTGATAGATACAAATAAACCGGATGGTTTTTTGATATGGGCCATAATGGATGAAATTATTTATGAATTGCGATTCAATCCTCAAATCATCAATCAATCTCAATCTTTAGGATCGATTGGAAACGAAAATGAAACACGAGAATTTTCGTATGACAAAAGCGCTGCACTGTACTCAAATAATTAAAAATATATATGAATGACTAGTATATTACGCATACCTTTAGCAGTCTGTGTAGATGTGGATTCCATGCTGTGCTGCGGTGACGGAGCTGGGGTGCTGCTCTTGCTGCCTGAGCCGCCGTCGCAGGCCGACGACCCACGACGAGCTGGCGACGGTTTTTTCTTGTCTGACGAATGGTGTAATTTGCCACCTAAGTATCATGGTCATATACTGTGACTACGAGTTCTTATAAATAGGGGCAAGCGTCAGGAATGGTGGGAAGTTAACGTTGGTTGGACATCAGGTAGTCTAACATAAACAAAAAGGCAATATTAAATGTACAAAAAGGATATTGTATATATTAAAAAAATTAAACAGAATCAAGTAAAAAAAAAAACTAAACTTATACAAAAACACTGAGGAATCATTCTCCAAACCTCAAACCTGTACTCTTAACGAGAACTAATTACATTTACGCATACATGCATAATGAAAACATATACCCTTAATGTAAAATAAAAGCAAAATATATCACACTCCTCTCGTCCCACGCATTCTGAAAGCCTACCCAATTTAACCGACTGCCAAATCTCCTGTCAAGTGATTTTGTTGGTTGCTGCCATTGGCCAAACAATCACAACAGTTAACATGAGATACGTCAGCCAGTTAAACTGATTAGCAACTGAACTAGGCTTTCTGTATACGGGGGCCCATCACTTACCTATTTTGTAACTAAATATCGAAATCAAATTACCGGAAAACCGAAAGCAACTGCTCAATCGTATCGCTTCTACAAAAAACGCTAAAGGAGCGCTAACTTCAAAACATTATTCTGTATTATTGTTGAGCTTGCGTGTCATAGGACTATGGATTTATAAAGAGTAGCTTCTTGCCTACGATAGAATACTTAATTATTAATAGAAATGGCGCTACGAACACCGTCGTTACATTCAGCAACATGCGATTGCAATCGATCTAGAGTGAAACAGAAAAGTGTCTTGTGGCGAAACAAAATATTTGTTTCGAAAGCAGTAGCAGTAACCTGGGTACCTGGTTATTGCTTTGAGACAATTTTGATATGTAATTATATACGTAACTGCGCAGTAACATACACCATCTTTGTCCAACGGACAGAGTTTACCAGGAGTACTTATTATCCAGTTTTTCTCCCATAATTGCTTGTGAGGCAACCCCATGAAATAAAGAGCGATTAAAACCTTTACAAGCACCAGTCCACCAGTCAGCCAGTATGATTTTACATCAACACATTCAGATTTAAGCAAGAAGCTATTCCTTATAAATCCTACTCCAAGAACAGCATAAGCCACATCGAAAAACGAGCTAACATGCGACAAAGGTCTACCACATACGAAACAAACTTTTCTCCGTTGCCTTGTGTTTTCGTAGGACAGGGCCCGTGCACTCTACGATGTCTTGTGACACATCTGGTGGCAGCGAGCGAAAAAACAAACGATTCCAATTAGTTTTGTTACCAATAAATATTTATTACTCTTTATTACATCCCACAATGTATAATGCTTTCTTCTATTAGGTGCAATTGCCTTAAAAAGCGGGTATGAATCGATTTAACCGTGTACTATATTGTTAATATTATTTAAAATCCTCATCGCTGGAATTACTTTAATTACCATGGGTTTCGGTAAAGGTTGGTTGCGACCGAAGTCGAACGCCATTTAGCAGTGTTTTTCCCAAAAGATCACCGCCTAGATATTATATTTCTTTATAGGGATACAGGTTTTGGCGTCTGCTTAGGGAGACTAATTCTATGCATGATTATTATTTCATGCACAAAATATTAATTTAAACAACACACAGTATTATCAATTTATCATTGAGTTAACTGTTTAACCTAATTAAGAGGTCGTGTTAGATAAAAACAAGCACAAACCGGGAAAACTGTAGTGTTATTATGAATAGCAATCCAATAAACATGTCTTTTTTATGGCTAAAAAATATGTTAATGTTAATAAAAAAAAAAATATTTCTTTTAATTTAAGCATTCACGTTCTTTTATTCATGTTTATGTTTATCTATTATTATTTGGATATTATTTTCGTATCTAGCTTCTGTTAGAACCCGTGATTTTGATAACAAAGCAACATGAAATATCGGTTTTGATAGCTATTTTTACCAACGCATTATTATTATTAGATGGCTTTACAAAAATGTATAGAAAAACGCTGCCTGTACTACGTCATTAACATATTTAAAATTGTGAAAAAATATTTTAGAGATCGGCAGCCATCCTCCTATTTGTAAGTAAAAACTATTGTGGCGGCCTTCTAGAATATTTTTTAGGATTGATAGCATAAAGTAGGCAATAACTGTACTCACCCATAGGCTGAGCAGGGGTGGGAGCCTTGGACGTACTCGGAGTATTCTTGCCTGATCCCGACACAACAGTGCTGGTCGCATGTGATGATGACTTGCGCCCCGGCTACGAACGGAATCATACAGTCAAAGCAGTATTTAGCCAACTTCACAGTTATTAGCAACATAAACTTAACATACCCATAATGTGTTACGTAACATAAATAATAATAAAATAATTAATTGCACATATTTTAATAACCACTATAAGTTATTGCGATACTAACTTGTTACCCGTATGCCACATACCATAAACGGAAAAAAAATATATTACTTATAATTTATTATTTAGTTCAATAAAAAGTACCCTGTTATTAACGGACTTCAAATTGGGTTGATTAGAATACGATCACTTAAATCTGTTCCAATATTTGTCATGGAGTTTTTCATTCACTTAGTCATTTCATTTCATTCATTTTTCATTTTCGAGGAACAAAGGTGAAGCAGTTTTGGGCTATTATTGTCAATTAGAACTAGAACGGTGATTCTAAGAAGCACAAGCATAAAACCATAAACTATTATAATAATGGGTTGAATGGCAGATGGTGGGAGCTATAGATACATAGATGGGGCGGCTGTGCTACAGGCATGAGACGTACGTACCCCTTTGGACTTGCCGGCAAGCGTCGGCGTGCCGCTGCCGCTAGCCTTGGGTGAGCATGAGGGCTCGCCTTCCTTCTCGCAGCTCGAGTCGCTCGACTGACTGTCGTGCGACACCGGCTTGTACGGCGGGATGGTCTTTACGTTACCGCCCTTTTTCTGCACAGTCAACGTTCGTCACCGTATCACACACCGCTCATTAACGCCGACAATAATGACGGTGTCAAATTATAACGAGTTTGCGCTAAACCGCTACGAAACAGGATATTTTTATTCAATAATTGATAAACGTATAGTTATGGTCAGTTAGACATGTACACTACTCTACACTACTCTATAGAAATGACTTACAATAGGCTAGTTGATAGTAATAATATCTTATGAATGCTGTTTTGATTCGGGAGGCCAACCACCTCCTTTTGTAACAGTATTATTTGAATATTGCTTCACTTTGGGAAAGAGATGGAGCTATACCTCCTGTCAGGTTACACTATAAGGCGTGGTCAATTCGATTATCAGCTTTTATGACCGAAGTGATCAGAAATTGACGCCCATTACTAGTGTTTTCAAAAACAAAACGTTCGACAACCAAAACTAAATTGTTTTGTAATGTTTTCCTTTATTTTGACAATGTTACTTCAAGGATTATTACTAGTTGGTTTTTCTATAACTAGCTAATTGCGTTTACACCTCAATAGCAGCATCACTTTCCCACAGTGGAGTAATATGAAAACAATACTGGTCTTTGAGGTGATAGTTAGTCCTCGTGATATAAATAACAACACCCAATTTAATTTGTAAATGATTTTTTGTTAATAATTTATATTTATGCGAAATAGTTATGCTTAGGTAAAGCCAATGGTCACATGACATGAACGCGTCACGTGTTGTCTAATTGACTGTTACTTTTGAATTGTAAAAACAAATGAACTTATTAGACATACAGTTTTTGTTTTCACCAATCAATAGACATCCGAAAACAATGGTCTGATGCAACACTTATTGGTAGTGTGTCCTTGAACAATTAGCACTGTTCATTAATCTACTAAATTAGTGGTATTAGTCTCATCTGATTCTCAGGTCACATTATCAATAAGAGAATGAGAGATTTTTTTTCCAAAAATATTAATATTGCGGTTAAATATTTATATTTTGAGACAAACCAAGAACATTACAGGTTGATTTCTCTATCAACTAGCCTTATTGCGTTTCAAAAATGAAATGGTATTAGTAATGGTTTTAGTACCTTGGCGATGATGGTGACATCATGATTGGTGAACTAGAAAAATGATAATGAATGAATAAATCATTTATCATGCACAAATTAGTGGCGACGTAACGCAATAATTAGGTGCAGTAAGCCGACATGATAACAAAATGACAAAGTGAAAATGTTAAACACTAGAACGCGTACTCAACACAATAATCAGCTCTTGTGACCGAACGAGGTGATCTAAATGCTGGCGCCCATCACTTACCGAAAAAACAATACATTTATATACGTATGTTATAATTAAATTATCAAAGTAAATATGCATGTAGTGTTCGAGTTTCTTCCTGCAATAGGCGCCAGTCTTTCGACTCGAAGAATGTCACAGTGTGAACATAAATCTAAATGGTAGTATATATGAACACAGACAATGATCTAAAAGAAGTGTACAGCGACAGTTCTAAAATGATCTTGATTGTGCATTTGACATATAAACGACGTAGGTAGGTACTCTGCAAAAGGATTCCAATCTTGCAATTTAAGCAAAAAAGTACAAAGAATATCAGTTTTAGCTTCAAGTGTTGTACCCATCGGTCTAAATTGATTTAACAAGCTCTTAAGCAGCCAGTATTTTGATACGTGTTGCATGCAGGCCTGAAGCCCTCATCACAACAAACATACATACATTTATGTTCTGGACATAATATTAGCACCATAACGATTATTTAAAAAGGGAAAAGGACTGCATCATTGCTTCATCTGCAGCATCCTGTACTTCAACTGTGGTTCACTTCTTTATTGATATCTGTGATAATGTAAGAGGACAGTGACAGAGAGACAGGGAAAAAGATAATGCGAACTAACCAGTTTACTGTAATGGTGTTGGCAGTAGCCGCAGTACTTAACGTTGTCCAGATAGTTGCCTGCTTCCTCGCAAAGCAGGCCTAGGCCTTGCGCACAAGTCACGTGAAACTGTTGCTTGCAACCTTGTGAGAAACAACTCGGATAAAGCGACATGTCGTCCTGTTGTTTATAATTTGTTAGTAATATTTTACAAGGCAGTTAAATACTGGTATTCAGCTGCATCCGGTTAGACTGGGAGCCGACCCCAACTTAGTTGCAGATTGATTTTACAAGGATGAATAAACGTGTAAGCCACGTAACAACCCATGTAGGCCGAGGTGTACATGTATGGCACACGCAAATTACGCTTGTGATCTTTTGACTAAAGCCTTCTTTAAATAAAGCCATCTTGAAGTAAACTTTAACTGGACATGTTTCTTACAATTGTATCTTTATAATAACCACCCTTAGATAATTAAAATACCTAACATCTTACTGATATAGATACCGTGTTGATAAGTTAGACTACCTTTCTAAAGAAAGCTTTGAGCATTGTTAGTGACGGAATTAAAACATGTATACTATCGAAGAGCCGCAGATATATTCCATAGTTATGTCAAGTAAGTACTTAATAGAAATCTAAACTCACCAGTTTTGTTGCACTGCATGCATGCCCCAGCATGGGCTCGGTGTGGCTTGCCCTGATCTTGGCAGATGTAGCAGGTCTGGAAAATATTCATTTAATTAATTATAGTAACAAATAAACTGAAAATAACTGGTAGGTTCTAACAACTGGTGGAATACTGAAACATTCTTTGTTCTTTAAAGGCCAGTCTCTAGGTAACCAAGTCAGGTATGTTGCCAAGTAGGGTAAGAAACACAGTGGAAGGGTCATAGGTAGGGCTTCTTACCTTATGGAATCTCTCTGGTGGCATGAGGCGCAAAACGATCGGTTCCATAGATGTTACATTGCCGAACCGGACCTCAGGTATGTAAAGAGCGCAAACGACATGCGCCCACCCTCCGGTGTCCGACCGCTTCAGAGCACCCGACTTAGACGGGCATAGCTCACAGCGCTGAAACATTAAGCAGTTGTAATTAGAACCACACCCAGCAAGGAAGAGTGCAATAGATAACGCCCTTATTATGTAACACACTCGAAATTCCCTTCATTTTGATAATACATACAATACAATAGGAAGCCAACAATACAATATCATGCTATAATAAGTTTGAACCCACTAGAATGACCACCCAAAGTTCAGTGGTTTATCTCTAAGGCAAAGTAAAGCAAGGACATTGTCTACAATGTTTTACTTTGCCTTCGAATTTCTTACTTACTTTCATTTCAATTGTGTTGTGCAATATGGGTACTGAATATTAAACAGGCTGCTGTTGGTTCCACTACAATATAAATATCTGTCATAAATTACTACTTACCCAATGATACTCATAATCCTATTATTGATTAAGTCCAAAACAGAAGGAAAAGAGACATGAAATTTCAAAATAACAACCCAAACAACCTGTATCATGCATGAACCGCTGTACTTACAACCTTGTTTTTAATATCCGGACATTCACATTTCCGACAATACCATGGTCCTGTTGGTACTGTCACTATGCCGTAACACGCTGAAAATATATTGGATTTCTCAGTAATAGGTAGAATGGAATGGAAAAGCAACCAAGTAAACTTTTAAGATAGCAGTAGTAGTATTTCATTAAAAAAGCGAAGCTTAGAAAAGGTACTAAAGCTTCAAGACCCTGGTGCCCCAACAAGGCAGTAGCCTGCACAGCCATCAGCAGTTGGGTACACTACAAATACCTTGATGGACCGCGACCGTGCAGCCATTTCCGTCACAGTAGACAAGCGGGTTGTCGGGCCAACCGCGCTCGTCAGAGCACACGCAGCAGCCTCCTACCATCTCCTTCATTGTGTACTCCTCATTATTGACTTAAAACCTATAAAACCCCACACTTATGAATTGGAGTATTATAGCACTGATAAAAAAATTGAACTTCAGTGACAAGGACATGAAAATAGCAATTTATTTATTTGTAAATGTACTTAAATCGAATACATCACCAGGTAATTTGACCCTATGGAAGCTTAAGATGGTTTAGATGACAACACAAATGATCTTGTATCATGTATATGTAAAGAATGATTTAACGAATGCTTTGGCAATGAAAGTCTCTATCACTTCATATTGCATTAAGCTCTTGCTTTAAAATTATATTAATGTTAAGTCCTTAGCTACCTATTACAGATGTTTTTGTTGTTATCAAAACTGCAAAGCAGTTAAGTTTTTTAATGAAAGCACAATCATAAATACAAGACAGAAATAATTTTCGAATTCACCCTGTATAACCATACTCCTAAGTTTATAATCATAATTTCAGACAAAAAACCAATGAGAGTATGACTTCACATCAACATTTCCCAAATATTATGACAATTTCACTTATTTTACTTGTTGAATGCTGCCCACCACTATTTACTAAACAAGCAAATGGCACAGTTCCAATGCAAACAGCAACAATGACCCAAATGAATTATATTCTTGTACTTAAGTAAGCTAATTGGTTATTGATATTTCCATCCGCTTAGCCTTTTCTGAACTAGGTCAGGTCAATATGCAGGCCACCTAGATTGATGCTGCTCTAATATTCATGTTATTGTAGCTTACTAGCAAGGCAACTAACCTACCAACCCAATTACTTTGCAGTTGTATGCTGTTGTATGTTCACTTTTTATATTCTTACTTATCCTGTATTCAGTTGAATTAGCAATGGTATAGGGCAAAACTTCTAAAAAAGAATGATGCTTGGTCATTACTAACACTAAACGCCTATGGGTGTAATAACAAAACTACTATTGTATCTCTTTTAGTGTCCTTCAATGCGTTTGTATTTCCATGTAAAGATATCTAGCTAGACTTGATATGCTCTTAGCAACGTAAGAGAGATAATTTACTCTCATTACATTAGACAAAGAACAACGTACTTTAAAGGAAGCCGAGAGGTATCAGTGTATAAGCAAAACAGATGTGTACCTACTAAGTCATTCCTGTCATACAAAGCATTAAGTAGCACATGATTAGAACCTCATTTTGTAATAAAATAAAAAATATTGTAAGTTGAATTAGTTGTGTTTGTTCATGTTAAAATTCATGATTGCATAAAATTAAACCCAATGCAGGTGATAGTGAGGCAAAGATTTACAATTTTGCCAAAAAAAACCAAACCCAAATCCTAATCTTAGCTTGAATCCTCAACTTCTATTGCCTAAAATGCCTAAGTATTAAGGGTGCGGTACCCTGAAAGGTGCTAGCTTAGTATATGTTAGCTCCCGAACACAAACTACACTTTATCAACAGCAGAGAGCTAAAGGCTTCCTAATCTTAGCTTGAATCCTCAACCTCTGTTGCCTAAAAGGCACAAGTATTAAGGGTGCGGTCTCCTGAAAGGTGCCAGCTTAGTTTATGTTAGCTCCCAAACTCAAAGGGTGCAGTCCCCTGAAAGGTGCCAGCTTAGTTTATGTTAGCTCCCAAACACAAAGGGTGCGGTCTCCTGAAAGGTGCCAGCTTAGTTTATGTTAGCTCCCAAACACAAAGGGTGCAGTCCCCTGAAAGGTGCTAGCTTAGTTTAAGTTAGCTTCGAAACACAAAGGGTGCGGTCCCCTGAAAGGTGCTAGCTTAGTTTATGTTAGCTCCCAAACACAACGAGTGTGGTCCCCTGAAAGGTGCTAGCTTCGTTTATGTTAGCTCCCAAACACAAAGGGTGCGGTCCCCTGAAAGGTGCTAGCTTAGTTTATGTTACCTCCCAAACACAAAGGGTGCGGTCCCCTGAAAGGCGCTAGCTTAGTTTGTGTTAGCTCCCAAACAAACTCCACTTTATCAACAGCAGAGAGCTAAAGGCTACCAAACTGTATAAAAACTTTTTTTTGACTTATCATTATTTTGCTGTTTTTGGCAAATTAACATAAAAGTGCAGTCTTGGAGTGCATGTTACTAAATGTGGTGGTACCGACTGTGGTACAGAGGCCAGCACATCAAATTACCACAATCTGTCAAATTTCTTTAGTATTTCATTAGTATTTCAACTTTATTGCAAAGACATAAGGTTCATTTTTAATTGAGAAAATTTGACAGTTAGGGATAGCTTGATGTGCTAGCGTCTGTACATTAGATTATCTCAATTTATATAATTCAGATTTAAGTTGATTTACTGAGGTGATGGTGCAGGGCAGATTGCTGGGCATCGAGATAAAATCGGACTCGGTCAGGTTTTGTGTTGTTTAGTTTTGTTTTTATAATTTTTATTAGGCTTAAGACAAAGAATAAAAAAGGCCTGTATTTGCCTATAACAACTTTTATCATTTTATAACTTACTTATACCAAACAGCAATAACCCAGGTACCCAAAAAGTCTAGCTAAACGGGCTGATCTGTTCAGCTTTTGGTTTGGACTGAACAAGACGAGCGCTTTACTCCCATTGACTCACGGTACATTACGCATTAAATCAATGTTCTACACAATGTTTTCTTCCTGATAGTCGAAACAATACATGAAATGATTGAATATAATTTCTGGTGAATAGTTACCTAGAACGATGTTCATGTTCAATTCTTACTGGATGGTTGGTCAATGAGTCGTCTTAGGGACTGAGATTTTTAAAACATCAGTAGATTTTATTGTAGCTTGTGACAGTTCCATGGGATACAATAAAATTAATAGATCATATTTTATATTGATTTATGGTTACCCACACAGAGATATGTTTCTTTGAGGGTGCCTATGCAGATGATGCTAATGAACTTGCCTATCTACCATCAGACATAAAAGCAATAAATAATAATCCAAAGCAAGAGCTAATACAATTTGAAGTGTTGCACACCGATTGTCCCGATGGATAATGCTGTGAATTTTAAATGACAATGAATAACTTACAGCTTCCATCTAGTTATATTTACCAAAAGTAAAATTATCCGTTCATTGATGCAGAATTTCCGGGCAACAATTCTTTAATTCATCTTTAATTTACAACTGATATCTTTTATCACCTCACCTGCGCCTAGCAAGAACGATAAAATGAAGTCTAATTACACAGACTCTGAAGTCGTCGAGTGATTTTAGGTAAAACCGGCCAAAACTAGTTAAGAACTGTGATCACGACTGATTTTACAACTGCAATTAGCACTGATGTGAGTTAGTTTTTGATGCGAAAAATTCGGTAAAATTATACTCGCTCGCTCGCTGCCATTAGCTACAAGCAAAAGCCATGTTGAATTTTGTTTGGAACGCATTTCAATAACGATTTATTATATCTTTAGCATTTGGACGTTAGAGAAAGATAGCAACATACTTGTTTCGTAAGCGCAACAGAGATAACTTGATGGTAACGGAACGAACTATTTTAGTCTATTTACAGACAGGTTTGTGGTGTTGGTACCATTGGTTACATAGCAAATAAAAAAAATCTTCTTATTGCGTCTCCTTGCGCGCGCAGCGCCGGTATCTTGCAATTTTGTTGCCTGTATTGATCGATTTCCTTATTAAGGCCGTGCACTGGAGCTAAACTATGGCCTCGCCTAGCCTCGCCTAAATACCTACCTAGAGATGAGATAACAAAATATTACATAGGTGACACCTGAAATGATTTACTGTCTACATCAATGGTAACACTAGATATAACGGTCTAATCACGTTTTTAACAAAAGGGGTGCCTAGGTGCTACTTTTAACTAATACACTCAGAGAACGTGACAGATTTCAAAGAAATGGACTCGTTATTGTCTGAAGACAGTATTAAAATTTTCTCTGTTATAGTAGGTAATTGTTTGGAATTGAAACAATCACGTGGGGGTTTGCCTTCTTACTATGCTTTGACAGTCAGTAGGTTGTCAATGTCAAAAACAAAAACAACCCGTTCATGAAACCAAGTGACTCGTGCTTGGCGGGCAAGAAGTTGTGGTTGGTAAGGGGAATCCTCAAGTTACCTACTCGTCAGGCCGGGGGTTACCAGAATTCAAATAAGTACAACAAAAAATCCCGATCCAATCAGTACAAAAACTAAAATGTTTAGAAATAACATAAAAGGTTATTTATCAGTACCGCATGCAGATGTAGCCTAGGTCAAACGATCAATACTAGAGCTGAACATCCCGTTGCTAAGGGTAACCGTTAACTTTCAACTCGGCCACTACGGCCCCGGGAGCGCTGCAATCGCTTGGTGGTTAAAAATAACTTCAAAACAACATAAATGCGAGGGGTTGTATAAGTGCAACGCGGATCAATATCTGCATCCCTCGCCCTGGTTGTTGGTAGGCGCAACCGCGCAAGTCCGTTGGGTGGCGTGATCGCGTCGACCCATGACCACCAATTTTTTTAGGCTCGCGCATGCGTGATATTGTGTTGTATTGTTGATCAAAGGGTCTACTAGATGGCCCTGCTGTACACATTGGTTCGGTCTAAGGAAGACGCGCAAAAATGGCCCGCAAAATTCGAATTTTCTTACGTTTATTTGCGTACCAGTTTCGATGGTTACAAGTTAAATTACATTTGTGGTTCTCCGGAATCATATTTAGAAAAATCAAAATATAACCTGGCACTTGACACACAACAAAGTCAAAAAACGAAAGTAAAGAAGGTGTATCTCTAGGTGTGTTTGGGCTACCAGGCGGTATAGTGTTAGTAGTCAGCCTTGCCATGGTTGTAAATAGTTAGCTCACGCAGACACGAATTAGTGTAACTCAGGCTTATATTTCAGTAGGTATAGTAAAATGTAGGTACTCTGTGCTTAAATTTCAAAGGGGTTAGATACCAGAAATAGGTATTAGTGTAAACGAGTTAAGAACTGAGGTTCGCAATTTTGGCTTATTGGACGACTCGCACGAATTTAACTAGCACAAAACGTGGGAATCGACTCCTTTCAATGTTAATCACGAGACGCTTCTTTTTAAAAAGTTAATGGAAATGAATTCCGTAAATAGGCAATAAAGTTTTGTATTTCGACAAAATATTGAGCTCATATCGAGCAACTAATTAGTTAGTATACCTAACTTTTTTTTTGTTAAATTCTAGTAAGATTTTATGGTTTTCCTTTCATTCAATTTATTATGCTTGCTTAGGAGATTAATTTGATTGTTATGATTGACCCTATCGATTGATACCACAATAGCACAGAGTTGATATTTTTTCGGACTTCAGTCGGTTCGTTTCCCAAGCGTGGGAAGCAAAGTAAGCAAACTAAGAATACAGATTTGTTTCTTTTTAAAAATAAAGCTATGTTTTCTTTTAGTAAAATTATAAATCTGTTGCATTTAGAGGAAGCTACTCGCCCTCCAGGTGAGGTTAAATAATGCCTTAATGCCATGCCTTTGTAAAGGGGCACATGTTTCATTTATCGGCAATTTCATTTGCCGATAAATGAAACATGTGCCCCTTTTGCGCGCTAATAATTTGATTAATTGGTGGTATTCTCGATGATACTGCCGTTCATTTTAACTGAATTACTAAGAAAAAAATTCTTCAAGTGCTAGGCAAGTGTTGAACAGATTTTATTCGGTTTACTATACCTAAGTAAACCAATTTTTTTTTATTAGCTTTATGAAGTGGAAGTACTTTCAACCATTTTTTTTAATTTTTTTTATTAGAGCATAGGTCGGTACACTACCGCTTTGATAGTCATTAATATTAGCATTAAAAGCTAATATTAATGACTCAGACTGGTCAGAATATTTGCGTCCTGAGTTAAATCGTTACTGTCACAAACATCTAAGTCGTAAAAAATTACAACATTTTCTGGAAAAGTTGTAGACTAGGTACCTACTTATAGTTATATTAGTTCCGAAATTTATGTTGTATAATTTTTCACGAGTGCCACTCGTGATGTATCCTCTCCGATAGATACACAGTTTGGGCAAACTTTGTAAAGAAAGTATGTAAAATATCTCAAGCAATTTTTGCCGCCGTGATACAAACTTCATAGTCGGGGATCATTCTTACGTATAATACGGCCATACACATTATTTTTTTGAGATTAGCTTTATATACCTACGTAAAACAAAACAAGATAAAATAAAAAATTATAAGTATATAGGTAGGTACCTGTAGGGACTTTATTAGGTATATAATAATATTAATAATAGTATCCTATCACTACATAGTATAAATCAAAGTCGGTTTCTCTGTCCCTATATCCCTATGTATGCTTAAATCTTTAAAACTTCGCAACGGATTTTGATGCGGTTTTATTTAATAGATAGAGTGATTCAAGAGGAAGGTTTATGTGTATAATTTGTCGACATATTTTGCGGGCGAAGCCGCGGGCGGTAGCTAGTAATAAATAAATGTGAAAGGTTATGTTCGGTAAGCATAAAATCACGCCTTTTCCCATGGGGGTAAGCAGAAACTACCTATTGTAAGACACCTGTTACGCTCCTTTCATACTTCTTTTGCCTCGTCTACGTTACATTGTTTATAAATCGTATCTTACACGCACGCCGATTGCGAGCGCTGCACTCCTATGTAAAGTTATTATAATCGTACCAAAAACAAATTCAAGACCAAATTCTCCGTTCGGTTGGCCTTAAAAGTATTTAGACCGAAAAATGACATAAACCTTTGAGAAATACTAGGCTTTTTCGATAGAAAAAAATCACTTGAAAAACACTGTTTTCGAGAGGCCGCATTAACAGAAAAGTTTTCATTAACGTCGTGAAGTTTTCAGAAAATCATCTGAACATGACAAGGCTATTTCCAATCAAATCCATCAATTTCATGTTGGATTTGAAGTTACGGGCAGGAAAGCTTCACGCTTGTTGATACCTATTTCGAGGCAGGAAGGGAAGTGGGTACCTAGTGCTTCTCTGCCTGCCTTTCCCTTCCTAGATACGCTTACTAAACTTAGAACATGATGGGATGTAACTTTCAACTGTTTTTTTTTAATAAATAAATGAAAATCAAGGTAAAAAACGGTAGGTAATTTAGCTAGTAATACGTATGAGGCGACACCTATACGATCACATAACAACTACGTAGTCGGGCAGGCGTCTAAGAACAAAAATGGCGCTATTGTTACGTTACCGATACCGTAGTCCGTACTAGCGCCGTCCGACACATTCTTATCCGCTAGTAGTTCCATTTAGTGGAACGAACGAAGAACTTTTGTAGGAGGCAAAAATCGTTACATAACGGAAAACACAGTTTCAAGACGTGTTAAAGTTTTAGCTATAGTTCTAAAAACTATACTAGATGGCACTGCAACAAGAAAAAAAATCAAAACTTTTGACACTTGAAACCGTGAGATTTAATATTCCCAAAATTTGATCATTATTATCGCACTCGCCTCTAGCGAAATTCCAACCGGGTGTCAGTAGCAGTCTATACTAAATCTATGGTATGGTCAAGTAGAAAAAATGAAAATTAGGTAAGAACGGGTAGAGAGAGATAAGTAAGCTGTTTACAAGGTAAACAACGTAGTTTCCGTCGATGAAAGCATTTGGTATCATGGGTTTATTTTGATGCGTTATTATCTGGGATCGCACGGGAATTCTGCACTTCTTCCGAAAAATTCACGTGTTGTCAAAACGACACAAAATGTTCCAAATTTGAACGAATGTAGTTTGGATACCTTCGCATCTAGTACGCAACCTGTGGCACAAATAGTACCTACTATCTAACTGACACTTTTGGTCCGCATACACTTCATCAAAAAAATCGAAACACCTTGCAAGTTTATGTTTTGTAAGGATTATCAGTTTTTTATTATTATTTATGAATAAATATCAAATGTCGCTTAATAGTGAGTTTTATGAGGTTTTCAAATACTAATGTTCTGAATTCAAATTAAATTTTCATTTTAGGTTTCGTGTTTTCTTTAATGAGTCATTTTTATATGTATGGAGAACGGAGGCAATGAATGCACACGTAGGTGAAAAAAAAACTGAAATACTTTTATTAAATAACGTTTATTAACTAGTGTTCCTTCCTCGAGCTCTTATCACCGTCCATCCGGTTTTTCATCGATCGGATGAGAGTTACGATGACATATGCTGTGGGATGTTGTCCCATTCTTCCTGAATGGCACTTTTCAGCTGATCAAGTGAGTCTGGGGCAGGATCTCTCGCTCGGATTTGCCTCTTTAGTTGATCCCAGAGATGTTCAATTGGATTCATGTCCGGGCTCCTTGCTGGCCATTCCATTATGGAGATACCGACTTCGGTAAGGTAATCATGTACGACGCTCGCGGTGTGGACTCTGGCGTTGTCGTGCATAAATGTGAACCCGTTGCCGATAAAGTGTGCATAGGGCATCACGTGAGGCTCTAGGCACTGTTCCACGTACCGATGTGGCAAACACGCGTTCGCACGGGCGCTTTCTTAACGCGACTTTTTTTGAGTACGCAAATTTTCAACAATCGGCGTATCGTCGAGAGCAGAAAACCGAAAGGTGCGCTTTTTAAAGCACTAGAGTTGCAACCTGTTCGATCTTCAGCGTTCGGATTACCTTTTAATAATAACGTTTTTATGAAGTATTTAAAGTTTTATTGTTAAAAAAGCGTAAACTTTAAAAAAAGCGCCGTTCGTTCGTGTGGTGGAACTCCTTTTATTTGTTTTTCCGAAGTTGCTGTCGCAACTCACCTGTAGCTTGTGGCCACGTCGTAAGGAATTATAATAAATGGCTGTCTTACCTGATGACAGTATGTGTACTTACCTACCCTTTATTATGTTGAATCTGGTAGGTACCTACTGGTTCAAATCCGAAACCTCGGAACCCGTAACGTGAAAAGGCAAGAAAGCAATGTAAACTTAAACACTTGTCGAAAAATACCCTTTTTAGTGTTTATTTGAATACTGCCGAGAAAAAAATCAATCAATTTCTTCGGGATTGGTGGAAGGCGAAAATTAATGGGGTGTACTTAAAATATTTTTGAAATTTTCTGAATGCAATCCAAGAAAAGCAAGTATTAGCCCAAATTGTAAAATGAAAACTATGTAGTGAACTTAGTAAAATATATTTTGCAAATCAGAGTTTTCTTTTTCACATCAGATTTTTTTTCGATTTCTTTCTGCTTTTGTAAAGGCTGATTTACATTGATCCAGTATTTCAATCCCAAACGCTGAAGAATCTAGTAGGTAACTTAGGAACGATGTTTGATCAAATAGCGGTTGCACTAGGTAATAAAATCCAGCGCTGGGTTGAAAATTGTTTACTACATAATATCGAAATTCTGGATCCATGGGGAACAGCCTAGGCATACCTACCAACATTTAGAGTTGGATAAATTTTCGTAGGTACCTACAACGACATAAAACGTGAACTACCTACTCTACTACTACTTACTCTTTCGACGAGATATCCGGAGAATATAGTGTACATACCGCAGGGTACCTCTGTGGTGGCCTCCTGTTCCTGGCTTTTCTTCTGAAAGCTCGCCATCTCATGATGCACTCGTTGTGGTTTACTGAAACCCAAATCAGAACCATAATTATTATTATTATGTAGGCTATGGACGGTAATTAAAAAAATATTTTTTTATTTTCTGTAGCATGTCACAATTTTGAGATATAAAGGTCTTTGTTTTTTATCTGCCCGCAATTGTTTACATACGTTTATCGTTCAATTTTGTAAATAACTATGTGATTCAAAAGACTTTTTTTATATAAAAATATAATCTTTGAGTGTGTAAACTACATCCGAATAGATTTTGTTATGTTTGTGGGAAAATTGTTCAGTTTAATCGTGGTTTCTCTATAATGAAACCAATGCAAGAAGCCTATTTAAATTATTTTGGATTTCCGGTGTCATATCAAGATAAAAATTGGGTTCCCTAAGTTATTTAAAATATGTTATGATTTATGTTACCAAATAATGTTATGTCATTATTGATCTCAAATAATTGGTCTCTAAATAAATATAATAATCACTACATAGTATAAAACGCTTTCTCTGTCCCTATATCCCTATGTAATTTTTAAAACTACGCAACGGATTTTGATGCGGTTATTTTTAATAGATAGAGTAATTCAAGAGGAAGGTTTATGTCGACAAATTGTCGACATATGCGGGTGAAGCCGCGGGCGGAAGCTAGTTATTATTAAGTTAATTAATATGAAGAACATATTTTAAAATTGTTAATTTATTATGTATTCATTATATTTCAAATATTTAAATTTTATACTTTCTGCTGTGCTCTACAGGGTCCGGAATTGTCAGCTTTAAGCATATTGTAGAATGCAAATAAATATATGAATATGATTTGCACTAATTGCAGATTGGTTCTCAGCTCTTGGTATTCAGATAGACATAGATCACTGAAATTTGGTGAACCAATGCTATGGAGAGAGCCAACTAACTACGTAACCGACTTGTTATTTGATTTAACAAAAAGTTTTGGTTTTTAAATTTGGCCTGTTCGAAATGAACAAGTTTCAGGTAAAATGAACGTAAAAAACAAATGTTTAGTTGACCCACAAAAAATAATATTACCACCACTTCACATTAAGGGCTTCATGAAAAATGTTTACCAAATCTATTGATAAGCCAAGCCTGAATTTTAATACCTTTGCCTCTGTATTTACGAATCTTTCTGCGGCTAAATTCAAGGAATGAATATTTGGGGGTTCTCAAATCTGGAGAATATGGGACCAAAATATGGCGACTATTGTTGATCTGTTGTTGCTGAGATACAGATGAAAACATTTATAAAAAAAAAGCAAAAATTACCCATTTATTAAAATTATATATTATTGTTTATTAAGATGTAGTTCTTTATAAAAATATTCTAAAAACCGACGTGCTGGATTTTTAAAATTACTAATTACTATATCCCGAGCTGTAGATACCCTAAGGAACGTAACTGTATATTATATTCCATTTCATACACAAAGTCATGTAAACTAGTGTAATTATTACATTTTTTAATTTAACTATATTATGATAACTTTTACTTGGTCAATGGCGGTGCTAAAGTAGGTATTTAAGGTTTATTATTTTTAAGTTAAACATTTAGAATCATAAAAACACGTTTAGTAAAAAAATATATAATTTAACGATTTAAAGATTTCTTTTAAAAATTTAAAGGCTGAATGGATTTGGATGATAGGTACGGATAAGCCTGATTCAGAACCTAGGAAACGTTTTATCCGGGTAAAGCTAGGTCCCACCGCCCGTTAACTGGCGGAGCGGAGGCTGGGCCAGGCGTTTCCACGCCTGTCGAGGTCTCTCGCGGCCCATGATTCCCGCACGGAACAAATATTTGTACGACCTGCAAGTATTTGTTACGGGTCTGGGTGTTTTTCTATCTATAATATGTATGTATTTACAAAAAAAAATGTATGTAAGTAGCTTATCAGCCATCTCATTACCATAACACAAGCATTAGGTTGCTTAGCTTGGGACGATACGGCGTTGTGTGGAATGTCCAAGGATATTATTATTATTATTATTATGATGGGCTGTTCCAACATGTTAATTGATACTGAGCGCATGGCTGAGTATGCAACCACTGTGGTTTTATTCAGTGGTCTATATTTGATAGACCAATCAAAAGAAAGCAGAAGAATCACGACCATACAGGCCACGACAGGTGCCCTCACGCCGAGTAACGCCTTTGTACTTACCGACTCCCGATGGATGAGCTGGGTGAAGACAGGCCACCGGAGGCCTAATCTGACGCCACGTTTTCTACGGCCAGGGTTGGAGCGATCTGGCCTGCGCGACAGCGAGCTGTGGAGACGCTGCTTAACACGATCCCGAGAGAGAATTTCCGACAACCACGCGATGGCGCGCGCAGGAGATAGTTTTTAGTATGTTCTAATAAAAAAAATATATCGTAGTTTATGATGCCTCGTTTGGTAACTGATGACTACTTAATTGGATCAACACTATCTTAATTTATTTTTTATTTGGTACACTGAAATAAATTAAGAAGAAGTTAAGAGCAAGACTGACTCAAGGGACCGTTTCTGGTGACGTTAACCCGAGGAATGATCAAGAACTGAGAGACGCATTGCTTTTAAAAGAAATCCGCATAAAGTACTTCTATTTTTGCCAAAGAGTTGAGAAGAAATGTGGAGTGGCCAACGCACACGCGTAGAGCTTCGGAAAAAAATCCCGTCCCGTAATTTAGGACACTTGCACCGGCGAAATTTTTTAAGTCTATCGTTCACCACGCGTGAATATCGACTGTGGCATGTAATATCAAAACATAGGCGCATATGAAAAGTCCATTTTTTATTGATGATGGCGTGCATTGCACCAGGGTGCCCGCCTGAATATAAAACTACGAAACCTCACCTTCAAAATTCTTTTCCTATCAAAAGAAATGCCATGGCATTTAACGTCCACTTAATTTTTCACAAGTCGAATAATGATATGTCATTTGGATGTCACTCGTCTTGTTCAAAGGATTTCATTAGGTTCGGGCAAAGGGCTGTACGGTTGTTCGCTGTTAATATCGTATCGTCTACAATGTTGAAATGGCGCCACAAGGGTCATTCCCCAATAAATTATCTGTAATAAAGTAATTTTATTTTTTAACCCTATCGGCCACCTGCACGTTTACATGGGAATATCACCGACTGCTTAGGTAGATATTATTGAAATATTGACATAATGAGGCAAGGCAAGACCGCACGCCAGCGGTGACGTGAGAAATTACGGTCTATTGCCTAGAGTTGAGATTTTTCTCGAAGAAATAGGTATGTCTAGGGTAGGGTAGGGTAGGGTACCAAAACATTTTCAGTTTATCGTTCTGAACAAACAATTTAAATTTACGAAAAAAACACATTGGTATCTTGCCATGCTTGTAGGTCATAGATATGTAGAAGCGGCGACCACGGACATATTTGTGGTCTAATTCTTTCATTCTTCTTAAATTCAAAGAATTGACCACAGACCATACATTAAATTACCCACTCCATCTAGACATACTTCATGTAACTTACATTGTGAAGAAAATTGTGAAGCCATGGAACATAAGTTTTCGAACAACGTAGGCTGGTTTTATTCACATTCTTTCAAGGATTCAGTATTTCATACTCATTGTTTTTTATTTCCCTTTAACCTTTTGAACGCCATTGTCTTAATATACGTGACAAGCCAGCGCATGCCCTGAACGCCAACGTCACAAATACGTGACAGTGGCAACAATACTATCCACACGAAATAAACAATGAAATCATTACTTTTGTGAGTGTTTATATAGATATCTTAAAAATTTAAGCTCTCGTATGTATTCAATGACATGAAACAAATTGAAAGACACCATGGATATTGGGAAATTCATGATAACAAGAAGAAAATAACTTTGTAGCTTGGCGTGGAGGGTACGCGCGTGCGTTTATGCTCTGGCGTTCAAAAGTTTAAACAATAATCATAAATAAGCCTTTACCACATGTGGGTAGGCAGAAACTATGGTTCGCGTCCTGCTACGCTCCTTACATACTGCTTTTTTTATACGCGATTGCGTCTACGTTCATACATCGGTCATGCACGCACGCTGGTCGCGAGTACTACGCACCTGACTTTTCTGATGAACATCAACCATTAAGTCACTATAATTATGTCCTCCTAAGATATCCTCTCCACTCACATCCGCCTTGTTGGTCTCCACCTCTTATTGGTCGCCTTTTATTCCTCTTCTAAAACATGACCAAAATAAAATTCCAAATCAAGATAAATAAACAAGAAAACATGAATACGTAAAAAAAAAAATATTTTAATAATAAGGAAAATACTATTGTAAAGCTATAGGTACTTACTTAAATAAAAATATAGGTACCTATATACACAGACCTAATAATGTAAAAATAAATATATATTATACATAATTGAGTATTTGAAAGGGTAGTCAATAACATTACTTTTTATGAACTGTCAAAACGCGGCATTTGTACTACGTGATTTGTATGAAATATAACAATAATTATGACGTCACAGATTATTAGAATCAAGTGGAATAGGTACTTATTAGCATTAAATGCCATTTTACAATTATATCTTCGTTTAGTATTTAATTTCGTACGGTGATGGAAGTTTTTAAGACGAGCGGTCTTTTATCTATGTATGTGATTTCATATTTTATTTTTGACCGTTTCAAATATTCAATTAAACACATCTTATAATATTGTAAAATAATAATACTGAATTGCTACTTAGCCTTTTTCCACTCTCCTAATTTTGCTGTGCCAATGTTGATATTTTACTTTTTTACACCATCTATGTAATAGGTGAATTTGGAATGCAATAAAGAATTGAATATTTAGAACTGTGCATGCATGTAAACGTGTTTTGTAATTTTGTATCACTCCCTCATCTGATGAAGGGTGCGGACCCTTGCCACATGACATCATTTTTGAATTCTAGTTATAAATCCTGACCGATTCCACGTATATTGCAATTGACACGCTAAGAAGAAGTGCACAGCATTAAACATCGAAAGACTACCGTTTCCGGGGACAGCTCTCAAATCAGAACGTTTATGAGTAATCTGTCAGGTACAGACCATACGTTTTCGATAAGTTAGTATAGGCCCGAGACGTAGCGAAGGGGCTAACATTCGATTAACTCAATTGTGGGGCTTGGTATAACCTTTTATTACAAGCTACCCTCTTCTTTGCTAGAATTGCGTTTTAATATGTTTATAACTAAAGTAAAATCTATCCTTTGTTCAAAGGCTTACTATACCTACTACCAACGACTACAAGGACAAGAATAGTTTATGTTCTTTCTCCAGAATTAGCTTCATATAATTAATTATAATTATTTTATGAGTACTATTCATTGTGTTTTGTAATCTACTCATTACAATGTTTTTTTTAAAGAGTTCTATTGCAATATAGGTTAGCTAGAGACCTCGACAATTGGTCATATTTATTTATCCTGATCTTTGTTAGTACTTATTAGCAATTAATTGATTGATTTTACTTCAATGGTCATATTAGTTAATCATTTGTAACTTCGAGTTACGGCTTTAAGGACATAGTACAGTATTGCACATCTAGGCGGGCACGCCCTTTATGCCTGGAGGCACTTTTGTTTTTCTTTAAATTTTTTTTATTTACGCTTGAGTACAGTCAGTTTTCAATGTTTTAATTGGTATATTGGCATGTGCTAGCTGGCATGTGGCAAATGACTGATTTTAATGTGATGTGTTTCGTAATGTTAATTATTTCTCATACGATAAATGTGTAGGTACAATCAAGTTCTTCCAAACTAAACAGACAGCTGTGCTGCTGGGGAGTATGTTGCGCCATTACACACACCTTCCCAGCTAAAGCACTAGGAAGTGGTAAAGGGTGGGCGTTCTTGGGGGACTGTCTTATGTAACTTCGAAAGACCTCCAAAAACTGCTGATTTTTAGCCTAGTTTAAATAATTTTTATTCTGATGAATATTCACATTGCTTTATTGAACAATAGAGAGATTACTTATTGTAAGGAGAACTACACTTTACTTTATTACTTAAACTAGACTTTAAGAATTGTAGAATGTGGCAATCTATAATGTTTTGCCATTTGTGTAGGCGAACTATGGTAAGTAGTCCAATAGCGAGTGATGCAAATACTAGGAGCCGGATAGAAGTTTTGCATTCGATCAAAACCTTCACCTCCATAATTATTAAATGGTATCGTGTTTAATGCTCTCATCAATTTGTCAGCCGCATTAAGCGTGCATGCACGATTATCAAAATTGCGCTATATCTAATTTGTTATGTCGTATGTCGCGTTGCTCTGAATAAGGGTAGTTGATGGCATAATGCATGGGTAATCGACCTGAAGGTCAGTGCAATGACGCACAGATTAACCATTGATTAGCGTCTTATCAACTTTGGACATTTCTTGCATTTTTTTTCGTGTATTTCAGACTCTATTGAGTAGCTCGTGGCTAAGTATTAACAGCAGCACAGGTGGATCCACCAGGTTAAGCAACGCTTGCCGGGGTTGGCCGTGGATGGGTGACCATCCTTACAAAGGTACCGAGACTCCTCCGTGCCTCGGAAAGCACGTAAAGCCGTTGGTCTCGGCTGTCATTTGTGCATGTTTGACAGTCATTACGGGTCGTCAGAAGCCCGAAGTTACTGACTGGGTTGTGGAGGTTAGATAGGCAGTCGCTCCATGTAAAATACTAGCCTTTTCTCAACTATGTTGGGGTCGGCTTCCAGTCTAACCGGATGCTGCTGAATACCAGTATTTTGCATGAAACGACTGCTTATCTGACCTCCACAATACGATACCCGTTGGTAAGACTAGCTGTCAGACTTTTCTGACTACCCGTAACGACTGTCAAACATCCAGAACCAAAGGGCTAACGTGCTTTCCGAGGCACGGAGGAGTCTCGATATGTAAAGATGGTCACCCATCCACGCACCAACCCCGGCAAGCGTAGCTTAGCCTGATGGATCGATCCGTGCGACTGTTATTACTTAGCCACGAGCTCCTCACCTCCACGAGCGCAATACAGTATTGTGGAAGTACTATGTTTTATTACAATTCTTCACAATAACAACATAATTATACATTCTTAAATGAAATCACTATCCAACTAACGATATACAAATAAAAACAAAAAGGACTGCTAGGTCTCGAATACGATCAATATAATGCATGCGCTGAGTGATGTCTGGACAAAGCTGCATAGATAATAAAAGTTTTAAGAGGCGCGTATTTTTTTTGAAAATGGCGTCTCGCTGTTCAAGCTCAGGGTTGTCTACTGCTTAACCGGGCGTAGCCGACGCGTAACCGTATCCAAAATTTATATTTGTTATAGACATGTTGAATAAATGCATAGCGAGCCAGATGTATCTACGCGTGAGGGCAGGCCCCGCCACCCTTTCGCAGAATCTGGTTTTCACTGTACACATCCACGTCCCCAACAGATATTAAAATTTCTATAGCCATACGCCTAAATGGGCCCTAGCAAAGGAAGCTATATGTATTTATTGTTGGGTCAGACTGATTGTCCACTGTCGTTTGCATATTTCTAGACCACCGTGCTGTTTACTGCAAGGATCTAATTGGCTTGGATATATTTCATAGCACTTTGCCCGCGGCTTCGCTCCCGTGGTCTTTCCCGTGGGACCCGTTACTTTTCCCGGAATGAAAAGTAGCCTATGTTACTCCCTGAAAACTAACCTATCTAATGGTGAAAGAATGTTTAGAATCGGCACAGTAGTTTTTGAGTTTATTCATTACAAACATTCCCACAAAATTACAAATTTTTCCTATTTATAAAATTAGTATAAGTAGATGAATAAAGTAAGCGGGATTGTCCGAAGGGTTACCGCTACCCCGGAACATAAAGGGCTCGGAAGGAACATGGATGGGTTTTAGTCAGTAAGAGTCTGACACTCCCTTCCGCTCCACCCAGAGCGGGAGCAGTCATTGGATGATTTCCCAGCCTTAAAAAAAAAAAAAAGAAAAGTACTTAGATGAATAAAATAGTTAAAAATAGTAAAGAAAACTAACTACCTAACGAATTAAATTGAATTCACAAACATCACATACGATATCACCACCTTAGCAAATTCTTCATAGATGAATAATAGGATATGTAGTACCTATCTACCTACTCGTATGTCACTATCAATCAACAACATATCTTAAGAGACAGCCTATTTATGAAAACACTGATTATAAACTATATCTAGAAAGTTATTAATATGTTGTCCTCGCGTGATACAGCCTTCTTCAAGAATATCAATTTCAAATCCGGCGGATAAATCCAAAGAGCGTGTTCAAACTAAAAAATAAGTTCAGCTTTGTGATTACTGGATATTGTGATATGATATGGCGAAGACAGATTCTAAGTCTAAGCCCGTAATTAAAAGGTCGGCAATAAGACAATTGGGTACCTATTTGAAAGTTTAGTCAATTATGAAAAGTCAACGCGGAATTTGTACGTGATTTGTATGAAATATAACAATGTGACTTACAGATTTTTAGAATCAAATGGAATACTTATTAGCATTAAAGGCAATTTTACAATTACATCTTCGCATAATTTTTAATTTCTGTAAGGTGATGGTAAGTTTTTAAGACGAGCGGCCTTTTTTCTATGTGATTTCATATTTTATTTTTGATCGTGTCAAATAGTAAATTATAGGAGCGAAACCCAGACAATGTTGTCAATCGCACACCCGTGGTATAACACTTCAACCGCCCCTACTGTTTTGACATTAAAGCCCTGTCAACAACAAAATGTTACCGATTATTTAGCAGTGATAGCCTAGTCGTGTGACCGTCGTCGGACGGCCAAGTGATAGGTCTCGAGTTCGAACCCAAGACACGCACCTCTTATTTTACGGATTTATGTGCGTATTGTATAATTATCACTTGCTTAAAATCGGTGAAGGAAAACATCATAAGGAAATTAGCATGTCTGAGAGATATTTCTCATCAGCATGTGAAGCCAAGTCAGAGGCCCATGGGCAGCATAAAAACTCTGACACCAGGTTAGTCACTAACCACACGAAAAGAAGAAGACCGATGATTTTCTGGAAAACACTGTCACGTTGCCAAGTTCTTTGTTCACGTCAATGCGTGGAATCAAACGTGATGTAGAACTTTTTGTTAAGACGGCTTCACAAAAAGTTTCAGAACCACGTTTGCTTTTCGCAAGAGAACCCGTTCTTTGAAGTTATTTCACAACAACCCTTTTCAGTATAGTTCTAAGGTTATATTAACTATGTAAACGTTTCAAGATCTAAACCATACATCTTATATGTAACCAGAAAGATGGTACCTACTCTATTTCAGACTTCTTCTTTTTCGTGTGGTTAATGACTAATCTGGTGTCAGAGTTTCTATGCTGCCCATGGGCCTCTGACTTAGCTTCACATGCTGATGAGAAATATATCTCAGACATGCTGGTTTCCTCACGATGTATTTCAGACAAAACTATAAGATACAATTATTTTGAAAATAACGTTTGAGTATTCAATTAATGCAGTTAATAGAGATGATGACTAAAATTGTTTTGCCGGGCTTGTGGCATGACGTCCATCTTATTTAGATTTTATACTGAATTGTGACGTAGCGCCCTCTCCCCAACTTTGATGCGATTTATCTGTAAATTTTTATTAATTGGATAAAGCATAAAATACGTGTCTACCTAATATTTCTTTTTATCTGACTGAAGGACTAAATATATTTTTTAAAAATTTTATTGACGGTCTAAATATAATTTACTTTTTATTGTTATTGATGGTCTAAATGTATTAATATTTTTTCTTTTGATTGTTATGATTCCTTAAAGACCAGAAAGCGTTGAAACGTATTATGTAAAAGCCCAGTTTTACTAGTCCTAGGTTGCTTCCAAGCTCGCTCTCATCCCCCAGCAAGTACTTTCTCTTGTGACGTCAAAGATGGGAGGCAGACACAGCGACGCCGTTGCCATCGATTGCTCAGCTCCCATTCAATGCCAGGCAGGATGACGCCGTTCTACCCCTCAAGAGATACCGTCACCATACTGACCTTTCAACGAGGACGCGTTTATATTAATGAATGAACGGTATTTAGGGCACATTGATTTTGTTATAATTAATGCCTTTTTAATACCGGTATTCAGCTGCATCCGGTTAGACTCGAAGCCTACCCCAACATAGTTGGGAAAAGGCTTAGGCAGATGATAATTAATGTCTTTTTATTGCGTTTAAAAGAAAGTTGAGCAAGGGGGCCGGAAAATCTCCAGGTTATATAAACCTACCTACCCTTTGTACCTACAGCAAAATTCAACGAGAAATTCTGCATGAAATACTTTTGTCCAAAGTTTGACGAATTATATCAATTGATTTTTCTGGTATTTGTATATTGTAAACAAATTATTTTGTAGTGCGTGTCTTGTTTGTGCAGAATCATTTTGCTTATTTTTGATTTCCCGGGAAATTAATTGATACGCAAATGGACACCCCACGTCAATTCGCCTTGTTAATTCATTTTTTTGTTAACTTAAGCATTGGGTAGTCTGTTAAACTAACGTACAGACGACAGCCCCGCAAGCTATCCCTAACTGTCAAATTTACCCAATCAAAAACGAACTTTATGGTTTTGTAATAATCACGACTTCTTTTGGGATAACTAATTTAATCCATTAGTTCGACTACTTTGTCCATTGAAAATCTACTGACTAACTCTAACACTGTAGGAAACCTGACTATAATAAATTTCATTAAGGTCGGTTCAGTCAAACAATTGTACCTGCGTAGGTTGCCTTGTCACTAACAAATTAGTGAAAATGCAACCTACGCAGGTACAATTGTTTTCATCCCATAGTAACTGTTTTATTGAGAAATACTTTACTGTTTCTTTTACAAGAAGCAAGCCGAAGGACCTTTGGTTTACACAATTGGTTAGGTTTATTGTTTACTCTATACAATTTAATTTTATATATAAAAAAATCGTAGCGACGTCAAACTGTACATTTAATGTTTAAAAAAAGTAATTGCTACGGGGTTTGGGAAAGATTCTTAAGCTGAAAATTTTGTGTAAATTATTTGTCTGTTTGTCTGTATGACTGTACGTTTGTCTAAATGTATGTTCCAGCATCACGCAAATACTACCTGATATAATTATTTTGTTAAAATTTTGTGTACATATTATTCCCTATTCATCAAGCCAATTTATAGACTATTCATTACCATGCTATTTGCTATAGGGGATGAGTAATATTACATAATGTATGTTCGCTTACTCCATTCAGCCTAGACAAAAATTCACGGGATTCGAGAAAACCCAATTTTTATTACGTATTTTTAACATTATCAGAATTTGTCACTAAATATCACTTATCTCTAAACTCTCAAATTGGATGACCTTCATTGCAATGGGTACCATTATACTATACCGAATCTTTCGATGTATTCAAATTCAGACACCAAACAGCCAATCTATTCCGTAAATCTTACGGTGAAAACTAAGTGAGGTGTCGTTCGATTTTGAAAAATTCTCACAGTGAAGTGTTAGGTGACGTGAGCGTGAAGTGAGCTGTCATTCCACCTATTGCTAGGAATTGACACTAATGACAACACACCTTAAGGTTGATGTTCCAGGGTAGCCCGCGAAATTCAAATTTTCTTAAGTTTTTTGCAATTTGCAGGCCAGTGATAGGTTGTATGTTGATGAACATTTGATTCGCGGCTGTAAGACGTATGTAGTTACAGAATTATAATCATCAAAATCATTAATACAACCCTCCGAGCTCATAAAGGTGTAAAAATGACTTTTTACAAGGTCAAAGTCATTCCGGAACCTGGTTGGAGGATTCACCTTAAACTCCCTTCACCTAAGTCATCACGGTGAGATTTTTACAGAATACCACTACTGTTATATACAGTGTTGATACGACAGAGGGACTTTCCTTTAAACAGCTTATACTAGGGACCATTTTCAAGCTCTGTACCAAAAATCCATTAAATAGGAGCAGTAGTCGCAAATGTTTTTTTAAGTTTTTGCCCCGTTTGAACACGATGTATCTTTCCTAACAGCGCTCAATTTTTATTAAAATATATAATTATATGGATACAAAAGATAATCATCATCTTTATTAATAATCTTCGTTGACTTGGACGGGTGGTCTACGTTGCAAATAAATAAATACCACCACTTTTAGGACCAGGAGGCCTAGAAAAAGTTACATTTTCACTAACGATACGAAATTAGATAAATCCGGAATGAATTGTCTGTTTCGAAATGTCACGTAACCAATCGTTTTCCATCGCTCAGTGCTAGACAATGTCAAATTGTGTCAACTCAATCAATATTCCCCTACAAGTGCGTTAACCAGTGGCGTTGTTGACAATCCGAATCGCTGAGATAACGAATTGTTTGTTCAACAATTTTCGAAATCGAATCGGCACGGAGCAATTGACACTTGTCTAGGCCCCCAAGGATCTGATTTAGCAGTGATTTTTTGTAGGTTGATGTGCTTTTCCTCTAATCGTACTGTACCTACGTCATTTAACTCGATCATTATCGACTCTCATCCAGCATCATACCTTGGTCGCCTTTCCCAATTTTTGTTTTTTTTTTGAGCGTCGGAACTCATCCAATGTATTTTCCCGCTCTGGGTGGAGCGGCAAGGAGTGTCACACTCTTACTGACTAAAACCCATCCATGTTCCGTCCTTAGCCCTTTATGTTCCGGGGTAGCGGTAATCCTTTCAAACAATACCGCTTACCGATTTTTGGGTTGCATTGGCGATATGCTTTTCAGCGGCCATTAGGTCCGGTTTTCCTATTATGTACTCGTAAATGCTCTCCAATGTCATGTTTATTTACCAGATAACAATAAACGGTATCCACGTGACCGCACTCGTGTCTTTTCAAGTAACGGACTAATTAGTCCGTCAATAGAAGTTATTGTAATATTATGTTTGTTCTTTATTCTTCACTTATTAATACAATATGACATATTTATGTCAAGCATGAGTGCATTACTGGACCTGGATTCGTATCTTGATCAAAACATGACAACATTGATCATATGATGCATCGCATTATTCTATAAAAACAACAGTCTTTTAACTGAACTACTGATTGACGACGCTTCCGATTCAGCATTTTATGGGTGACGTCAGTTACAGGTATAGGTAGGTAAAGATAAATAACTCAGATTCAAGCATTTATTTCAAACTAGCTTTTGCCAGTGGCTTCACCCACGTGGATGATTGACGTTGATTTATCAGTTGGGGGTATTCATTCAAGATTTTTATACCAAATAACGGAAAATTCAGCAAATCTGAACCTCTTTTTATCAAGTGGTCTAAGTATAAACTTTGAGCGTTCCAATTTCCTAAACTATTTTGAGGCGTCGCCGCTACCTTTTATTTGCTATATAATATCTAACTAAGAGCACTCATTCGATTCATTTTTGCTTTTCAAAATTTCAGTAGAACTGCCCACTCATATCAGAGTAGAACTTGATTGTATGTTGTAAACAGATGTGATAACCAAATTGTTAGCTTACCACCGTCATATCCTGCCCAACTGTACCTAAGTACCTACAAATTACTTGAAATTACCCACTGATGCCATCTCATTGCGACTAACTAGATGCGTTACATATAATCTTCAATAATAACATTAAAAGTTGTACCTACGAGTACCACGCATTAATCTTCCTAACTACGATTGAGCAAAAAAAAAAATTGTTGTGGTTATTTTTATCTAGAATTTGAACCTCTTTTCTCTCGTCGAACCGTATAACGCTGAATATTAGTCTCTCTTCTTTGCATGTGGTTAGTGGCTAATCTGGTGTCAGAGTTTTTATGCTGCCCATGGGCCTCTGACTTAGCTTCACATGCTGCTGAGAAACATCTCTCTAACATGCTAGTTTAAGTGATAATTATACAAAACGCACATGAATCCGTAAAATCAGAGATGCGTGTCTTGGGTCCGAACTCGACACCTATGACTCGGCAGTCCGAAGGTCACACCACTAGGCTATCACTGAAATTTTTACAGAATCGACCGACTGGTGACAAACTTGAGGTTACATCAAAACATCTGAAATCGAACGTTGAACCTGAAATAATAATTACAGAAAGACACACATCCAACGTGCATAACAAAATGCCAATGATTTGCAACTCTCATACCGACGCCAATTCGTCAAGCCTGTATTACGGCATAGTCAGAGCACAATACTTCATAGGTACCTACCGATCGGTTCATCTAGGAATATGCGGCATACGCTCAATGCTAATTAGTTTGACGCTAATATCTGCAGATTTTTTGTTGATGTCTGAACAATATTTTAACGCCATAGACGCAACACAAGACCGCCCACTAGAGAGTGGGCGGTCTTGTGTTGCGCATATTCTATGACGTACTTCAAAGAAATTTCTTTGAAGTACGTCATAGACTAACACACGGGAACCGTTACCTTTTGTAAGATTCGCGGCTTTTATTTACCCATTGTTTTCTTTTGTTATAACTATTTTGTACAGAAATACATTCGCGACCACTGAATGTCACAACGTTACGTGTATTTTCAACTAGCAACCCACCCCGGCTTCGGTCGAGTGCAATGTGGATACTATCGCGCGGGTAAAGCCGCTTGCCAAAACTAGGTAAACTAACGTAAGTATAAACCTTCTTCTTTAATAAGTATATTTATTGTTGAAAACCGCTTTAAAATCCGATGCGTAGTTTAAAATATTTAAGCGGGACTTTACAGAGGGACAGACGGCGGGGACCAACTTGTCTAAACTGTTTTATTTATACACTAGCTTCTGCCCGCGACTTCGTACGCGGACCCTGTTGCTTATGCCAGCGGCAACGGGGTCGCCATTTATGTTATTTTTTATCATTTTTCCCATTTAAATCTTTTATCACACTGTGCTTTAGTTTTATTTCATTCCAACAACCACCAAAACATACAGTCCATTTGTCGTCGTTATCATTTTGGTAACCGCATTATTATATTCCCCACTTGTCTCTAGAGACCTAGAGGTCAATGCGTAGATGCGGTTGGAACTCAAGCACAATTCTCTATCCGTGAACGTCTCCGACTCGCGAGACAATACATGACGTTCACGATCAGCGGTCAGTCGCACATCACGTGCCCCACTTGTCTCTAGGGACCTAAAAGTCGATGCGTAGATACGCTTGGAACTCAAGCGTAATTTTCTTTCCGTGAACGTCTCTGACTCGCGAGACAATACATGACGTTCACGATCAGCGGTCAGTCCCGCATCATATTCTTCACTGGTCTCTAGAGACCTAATGAATACGCTGAGAACGCAGGCGTGCTTCGCGACCCGAAGAGGTTTCCACGGAGCGAGTTGCAGCCTAATGTTCTCGAACAGCATCAAGTCTCTCCTGACGCTCTTCGGTAGATTCTTGGGATCTTATGATCCTCAATGTTTTAGCTCTCTTGGAACATTGGGAAAGACTTGACCTCTTTCTAGGCATGGCATTTTATTGTGAAGATACCTGATCAATAAAAATCTAAATTAAAATAACTGCTCCTCTGCGTTACCGGGTAGGCTACCGTGTCACGAAGATAAATGGAAAAAGAAATAAAACACTCAAACAACATAAGGCCGAAGGCATATTCATACGATAAAATAAAAAAATAGGAGTTTTGGCCAGTAGAGTCAATGTACAGACACAGTTTTTTTACTGTTTTATTATATACAGATGTACTTAGAGATGAGGCTAGACACCGACCGAAAGTGGATTTGAGCTGGGAAAAACAAACGTCCTGCAATGCTGAATGGAAACGGCTGGAACTCAATAGGAGAGTCCTATGCCTTTTTATAGTTTTATTTTCCCGAAAATGTAATTCATGTACAACATCTTTATATAACAGCGTTTTTATTTTTACCAACAATACAGTTTTAGACATGTTTTGGACTTATTTTTTAAACTGTCTGGGTTGATCTAATCTCGGCAGACTTCCTCACTGTGGGAAGGAGTGGATTGTATTGTCTGGATGCCCACGTGGCAACACCACACACGTGGCTTAATTGGGAAGATTTATCCATACTAATATTATAAAGAGGAAAGATTTGTATGTACCTATTTGTAACGAATATACTCAAAAACTACTTAACGGATCTGAATGAAACTTGGCACAAAGATAGATTATAGTCTGGTACACGGGTCTGGAATCAGCATAGTATAGCCCCGGAAAAATGTACGGTTCCCGTGGGATGATTTCCTACACACACGCGCTGGCAAAAGCTAGTTCAGGTATAAAATCACATGTTTTGCAAATACATAGGTGTAGGTGCCGAAACCCAGTGGCTAAACCCTATTAATTTTGCTTCTAATTAAATATGTTCTAAGCTCTACGGCTAATTTACGAAGTTAACTATTGATTTTTACGCAAAAAATGCGCATTATTTGCATAAACTTGTTTGTTTAATGGTCGCCATGGCAACTATCCAGGTTCCTGCGGTTTCCGTAAACCTTTTATTACAGAACAGTCGTATAATAGTAGAACATTTAAACTGCGCAAATTAACGCGTATTATTATTATTGTATTATTTATTTATATTAAAGTTTACAAAAAGTCTGAATCTAAACTATGCCCCACAAAACCGTTTTCACGGTTCGTCTGTGGGAACGGAACATAAAATCACTTTATAACATAAGTATAACTAAGTAACAAACAACAACAACAACATATCTAAGTAACATACAATTTAAAACTAAGAACTATATTTCATATTTGTTCTACCAATTTGCATACCACTATCCAAAGAATCAGGTTTACAAACTCTTGAGGTAGAACTGCTTAAGTAATTTGGCGAATATAGGTTTTGTTTTCTGAGTTCTGAGGTCAGCAGGCAATCGATTGAGCAGATACGGTACTCTTTTATTAAACGTACGGTCGCCAAAATAATTACTTATTTTGGGTACATCAAATTTACCTGCTGATAATATTCTGGTTGCGTGGTTATGGGTAACTAGCGAGTGACGCTCCCAGCTGCCATGACTGTTAACCAGAAGTAGATATTTATGTTTCAAGCTGACAGGAAGAATTTTGCAAATTTTATATAAATTATTATAATCATCTTTATATTTGTTTTTAGTTTTCTTACTGACTAATAGTTTCAAAAATCAAATTTGTTGTGCTTCTAGTTTTTCTAAATTACTTTTGAATACGTATTTCCTTCTGTTATGTGCTAGAATAACTAGTCATTTAATTTTAATGTAAATCTATGGTTTTTCGTGCCTACAGGCTATCCGGCCATTAAATGTGTAGGGCAAAAACATTTAAACAAGTCTTGTATAACTTCTGTAATGTGTACGATATTTGTAAGAATCCTAACGGAGGCAATTTACCGGAACCTTTTATTATTTCCAGTTTAGAAGCCCGAAAGTCTGACCACCAGTCTTGCCAAAGGGGTATCGTACTATCCAGTAACTGGGTTATATTGTGCAGGTCAGATAGGCAGCTCCATGTAAAATACTGGTATTCAGCTGGAGAGTGTGAGATCGGGAAGAACGCACCTATGATTACCTTACTCCCTCGCACTTATATTCCGTTCTCGTCGTCAAATGGTAGTATCTCAACTAAACGCATGTAAAAATAAATTAAATCACTAAAGAACAAAGTCGCTTTTTTCTGTCCCTATATCCCTATGTATGCTTAAATCTTTTAAACTACGCAACGGATTTTGATGAGGTTTTTTTCAATAGATAGAGTGATTGAAGAGGAAGGTTTATGTGTATAATTTGTTGACATATAATGCGGGCGAAGCCACGGGCGGGAGCTAGTAATTAATAAATTCATGATACATTCTAATTATAATTAAGGGAAATTAAATGGGGAAGAGGTTGAAAGGTTATATTCAGAGATTACAGGTATTAAAGGACCATGGGTTTTAGGAATCATTTTAGAAGAGTCAATACAAGGAGGATATATTATATAGTCGATGTGGAAGGTCAAAGATGGAAACCAAATAGTAACTTGCTCAAAGTCGGTAGATACTTGTTACGTTGACTTAGTTATTTGTAACATGTTTTGTTGCGTTGTTATTTTGTTAAAAATAAGTGCGGGAGGGTGTGAGCTAAGGAGTGCGGAGCTCGTGGCTAAGTACTAAAAGCCGCACAGGTCGATCCATCAGGTTAAGCTGCGCTTGCAGGGGTTGGTCGTGGATGGGTGACCATCTTTACATACTGAGACTCCTCCGTGTCTCGGAAGCACATGAACCCGTTGGTCCTGGCAGTCATTTGTGCATCTTTGACAGTCGTCAGAAGCCCGAAAATCTGACGGCCAGTCTTACCAAGGGTTTACGTACGTATTACCCAGTTACTGGGTTGGGGAGGTCAAATAGGCAGACGCTCCATGTAAAATACTGGTATTCAGCTGCATCCGGTTAGACTAGAAGCCGACCCCAACATAGTTGGGAAAGGCTAGGCAGATTTTTTTGAACTACTAACCAATTAGCTTCTGAACCTAATTCTGTAATTTTGAGTTAAGCAACACGACATTGTCACTCTATCGATAGGTACACTACAGACATTATGTTGCGACAGTTGCAAATTTTGTATTCTACAAAAACTTTAATGGCCTTTTAGTGGTGGCTCAGTAGTGTGTCGATAGTGTGGCAGTGCAATAGTTTTCAGTATTCAAATACTTACAGACTACCTTAACTTTCGCCATCGCGATGACATTGACACATTATAGTGGAGCAGACTACCAATTATTACAATAGACTTATTATGGCGTTTCAATAGCACTATAGTGGTAAGTGGTAAGTCAATGCCCATAAATAATATTGAGACACTTCTGACACACTACCGACACACAATTAACAAATAGATTATTTTATAGAATTGGGCCACAGTAGTTCTGAACAAGCAAAGTCATAAAATGTTTTATAATAAGTAATAGTAATTACTATACATAGCTTTCAATACTTTCAAATTCAACCCAGCTTGTAAATAGGCTGAAATCAAATGCAGTTAACTTACGAATATACTTTTCAAACTTAAACTAAAACTCAAAGCATTCATTTTAACTAAACCAATTACAGACATTTTGGAATTGTCAAGGAGTCGGTCAGTCAGAAAAATGAAGCTCGGTGCCCATTCCAAAGCAGTAGGTACCTATGGAGAAGAACGGGCAAGAAACTCCATGGACACTCTTTTAAATCAAAATATGGTTACATAAACTGGGTTACATCATCCATATTGAACTATACATGTGACAACGATGCAGAACGTAAAAAAGCATTCATAATTATAAGATAAAAAAAAACTATTAAAAAATTAAATTAAATTTTAAAAGAGCCGTGGCAACTACGAGATGACCAGTCCCTACTGGCGGCGCCCGTTCACGAATATGACGCATGGCATAGCACCATTCAGCCCAACCATTGGGAAGGGAGCTAAATAATCCAACACACGCGCCACCATCAGCGAGGCATTACAGTAAGCATGACATGCTCTCAGCTACCAGGGCGCATTCAAGTCAATGTACGAAGTACTCAGTAAATGGTAGCTTTATAGTAAGTACATAGTACTCACAAACGTGTTTTGAGTTCAGTCATTCTATTGACAAATTATTAAGGGTCAAAAGATAAACGTGCATCTGTTCCATGTAGGTACGATGGAAGCTGGAGGTGTACGATATTGCAACATCGAGCTCCCAATAAACAACTAAATAAGCTTGAAGCTGACTTACGATATTAGACCTTATTTACATTTTAGGTTGGTTATCGTCATATATGGTGACTCTTCAGAATGCACATTTGTTTAATTTACTGTAATTGAATGCGTCTGCATATTATATCAAAAATAAACAAAAAGTAGTGGTGTTTTGCAGACAGCCAAAACACCTACGGCCTTATTACAAAGAGGGTTTTAAATCATCCATCCATTTTTGTATTTGAACTGTATTTCGACTGATTTAAAGTTCTTATTCCAAAAATTGTCGTCAAACCCGAGTTTAAATTGCCAATTTTCTATTAAGGACTTTACACTAGGTACTCAGACTCAAAGTCAAAACAAGTAAAATTAGAACTGTGTGATAAGATGGGTATAGTCTATTCCAAAAGTATTGTATTATAAAGTAAACAAATGAATTGAAAGACGTACCTGCGGATTAAAATCTGTAGTGTCACTTATCTACTTATTGATGAGAGTTTTGATTTGACTATGACCCGAAATTCTTATTTTAAATCACCTTTTGTTTTATTTAATTATAATTTTTAGAATTAGTGGTGAGATACTTAGAGCATAGGTTAAATGCTCTAAGGGTGAGATATAAAGTTTTCTAAATATTTCAGATCAATTAAATTAAATTCATTTATTTCAGGTAACTTTAACCCATATTAAAATTAAAAAGGAAATTCACATAGAAATATTAAGATAGAAAAAATGTAAATGTATTGTAATGTAATGAGTTCATGATAGCACAAGTTTAAACCTTAGTGGTTTTTGGTTGCTATTTAATTTGAATCCTATGATAATTTGTATAAATCATAAATAAAAAAATAAAAAAAAATAAAAATGTTACATAATATAAATGTACCTAACACTAATAAAAAATGTTTTAAAATATCAAAAAATTATTCAAAATATCAAAAGAAATCAATTGTGTAACTAAGTCCTTTTAGGGAGTGATTGGATTTTATATGGACAAGGTTGGTGTACACTTTCGTTAGATACTTTTAGAACAGGCAATACGTCTGTAATGGTTCCTGTTTCTATATAAAAACATAGACGAGAAAAGGGGATGAGGAGAAATGAAAGCTCAAGTTACGATAGCCATACAGTTTACCACTTGTAAGAGTGAAATGGCTATACCACGGCGGGATATGGCCATTTCATTCATTCATTATTGGAGTACCTAGGTACTGCGTCAATTTGGGAACGTTAATTCAGACCAGACGGTGTGAAGATAAGTAGGTCTTTTCTGTGGGATGCCACGTGTTTCGCAACTTTGCGCCATCCCATATAATACTCCTAGAACGGTGAGCAGCTACTGGAGGAGTAGTGTGGTGGGTGGGGTTTAAGCACTCTAGGGCCATGGGGTCTGAGTGCCCATTTTGTTTTTCGGGACATCGCTAAGTGGTAGGTCGATTCTTCACGTTGTTGGCCAATGTTCCATACAACGCGGAAATCTGCTAGCCTTTTGAGAACTTTTCCTGGTTACTAGATAATTCTTAACACATTTTTTATACTTAAATATACCTATCTTAACTAGACTATTAGCTTCCAATAAAATACGTAGTTCGACTGGATCAATCACACGTTTGCATAGACAACGAAACTATACAACAAAGGTGGACGTAATCACTTGACATAACACAATAGACAATAAAAAATGGCTGAAATCAAAATAAGGAAATGCAATCACTGTTATCGTAGGAATGCAATGCTTCCTGCAATTAATCGTCAGGTACATTTAATACTAGATCGCAGCTTCAGACGTGAGATCTTCAGATGCCAGCACATAAATCAATCCCAAATTGTCGTATTCTCCCAATTGAAAATGAACCTTATGCTTTTGTAATAAAGTTAAAAAATGATCAAAGAAATTTGACATATTGGGGTAACTTGATCTGTACCTAATGATGTGGTAACATGTCAAATCATGGGGATCTCTGTGCTGTTTATTTTTTATTAATCACCAAAGCCTTTGTTAATAAAACTCTACGGCCCATACATTGCACCTTAAACGCCAAAATATTTCAATGTTTAAATTCCACTTAAACCCCAAAACAATTTTGGTAGAGTCAACAGCAAAATTGCAGGATGCATAAAAAAACACATGTGATTTAGGGGCTTCTAAGACACATAATAATCAGTGGTATATTACAATGATTCACTATAGCTACATTCATAACTATGCTGTACTCTAGAAATTCAAATATTGATTTATATGTATCCTATTTATACATAGATGAACTGTCGACCCTGGACCCCACCCCCGCACCGCGCTGGGTTTTTAGAACAAAACTACCTACATTCTTTTATAGAAATGCAGCAGGTTTAACAATAATGTAAATAACAAAATAGACTCTCTAATGATGAAACCCGTAGCAAACATTGCCTAAGCAGTTAAGAAAACCTAAACTAAAAATGCAAACATAATTAGCCAGACATGAAAAGTATAGGTGTATAATTATGTACAATAACCAGACAGGTTTGTCGGTGTGGAGGCTTTGGCTGGGGTTGCAGATCGATTAATTCAACTACACAGAGTGAATCACGAGACACGCTGTGATGTACTGTATACAGCGCACCTGCGTAGGTACAGGGGCTTGCTACAATTGACGACGAGGGGAGATTCGATACTGTCTGGATACCATGAATTCTGACTGATCAATAACTCATGTCTAGCTGGTTATCACTCAAAATGTACGAATTGGGTAGTTGAAAGGGTAGTCAATAACGTTACTTTTAATGAACTGCCGAAACGCGGAATTTGTTCGTGATTTGTATGAATTGTAACGATGTAATTTTTAGAATCAAATGGAATACTTATTAGCATTCAATGCAATTTTTCAATTATATCATCGCATAATATTTAAGTTTCTGTACGGTGGTGGAGTTTTTAAGACGAGTGGTCTTTTATCCATGTGATTTCATATTTTATTTATTGGCGTGCAAATCGACACCCTCACAAAAATGTAGTTGGCTATTCGCTCCCCATTAAATAAACTTTGTGCGAATCGACTACAGAAAAAATAATATTTTTTAAAGGAGTCGATTCGCACATTTTTTGCGAGTTAAATTCGTGCGAGTCGTCCAATAAGCCGAAAGGTCGTTAGCCAATATTATAGCATGTTCTATAAATCAAGATCTGGCATTGCGATTCTTTTAAAATAATTCAGAGATCAAATAATTTAACCTTACTTCATCAGCGTCTCATCTAGCTATTTTATTCATTGCTATTGTTGTCAATATTGTCAATAATGTTTGCTTCCTCTTATATCATCTTGTCTTGCACTTTGTACCAATTTATTGCAATGTGAAGTTCATATTCCATGTTCTGAAGGACGTACGCAAAGTTCGTTAGTTATAACTAGTTACGACTTATATTTCCCATCTCATTTTTCATTACGACATTGGTTTCTGTTTTATTTGTAGATACATGTTTATAATTATGTTGAATATCACTGTTGATTACGATTGGTCGCCATAAAAGCTACGTGGTTTTGCGAAGTAAAGTGGAAAATGATTACTAAACATGGAGAATATAATTGGGTATTTGACCACACGGTTGGCGCAGTGGTTGAGCGATTGACTGATCCGTAGCATGTCACGGGTTTGATTCCCGCTCGGAACAAATATTTGTACGACTTACAAGTATTTGTTCTGATTCTAAAATATATATGTATTTACAAAAAAAAACGTATATAAGTAGTTTATCAGCGATCTCGTTATCATAATACAAGGATTAGGTTGCTTAGTTTGGGACTATATGGCGTTGTGTGAAATATCCAAGGATATTATTATTTGAAAGTGTAATCAATCATACCTATTACTTGTTTTGAATTATAAAAACGCGGAATTTGTACGTGATTTGTATGAAATATAACAATGTGACGTCACAGATTTTTTGAATCAAAACTAATTAGCATTAAATGCAATTTTGCAATTATATCCTCGCATAATATTTTGTTTCTGTACAATGATGTAAGTTTTTAAGACAAGCGGACTTTTTTCTGTGATTTCATATTTTATTTTTGACCTTGTCAAAAAGTCAATTAGTTAATTACCTAAGTAAAGAGAAAATTCTCAAGGTGAAATCTATTGGATAGCCCGAGCCCACGAAATTCATATTTTCTTACAGTTTTTGCAAACTGCTGATCAAAATATGATCCGCGATCGTAACTAATACGTGTAAATTACAGAATTATAACAGTTAAAATCATCAATAGAACTCTCCAAGTACCACATATTTCATGAAATCGTGCCACTTTAGGTTAATTTTATTTTATTTCGGAATAAAAAACAGGAGTACAATTAAAACTAGTTAAACATAATACTTATTATACTACTAGCAACATTGATATCGACGACTTTCATTATTTAAATATCAATTCTATAAAATACACGTTTACGAAAAAATACGTAATGAGTATATAAGAGGAAGTCTGAAAGTGACACCGGTGACTGAAAAGTTGTGTGGAAATCGGTTGTCATGGTATGGGCATGTTATACGGAGGAATGAGGAAAATGTTGTCAGGAAAGTTGTGAGTATGAATGTGGATGGCTATACTAGTAGAGGGAGACCAAAGAAACGATGGATTGTGTGAAAGATGATATGGCTAGAAAGGGCGTGACTATCGAGATGACGACTAATAGAGAAGTATGGAAGAAGAAGACATGTTGCGCCGAGCACAAATAGATTGGGATAAGGGCAGGAGAATGATGAAATACACGTTTATGTTACGGTTGTGAATTGTATTATGATTAATACGCGACCTGCAAATTGCAAAAAAAAAAGAAAATGTTGACCTCAGCGTATCTCCCGTAACGCATTAATTTCAAACACATTACGTACTGTAGATAGTTAATGTAATCGGCCCCATCGACAACGTGATCAGTTCATCCCATGCGTCGCCATATCGACCGGCGCGCAGCGCGTTGCTTTTCGCAAAACAAGGTAATGCAGTGTGAGGTAGTAAAAATAAAACGCGATTCGTGGAAGTATGACTGCAGAATTATCCTTTTTACGGCCTCAATTCCAAGAATCAAGGGAGGTAGTTACTAGCTAGGAGCGCTACTAGCAGTCTGAGGAAAATCAAAAGCTTTCCTGAGAAAAAATATTGACGGAAACGGAAAAATAATATCTTATTGTATAATGTTACCGGTCCGTTATTCTCTTACGCTCGTCAGTGTGAGAGCCTTTTGTCCATTGTTGTTGTTCAATACAGAGAAAAGACGTCCACTGACAGCCCTGTTTATGAATTTTATCCTATGCTCCTAATGGGATTTCCCTGCAAAGGAAAACATTCAGGTTCCATACATTTTAGGGCCTTTTCTAAAGGTACACCAACGAAAGAAAATAATACCCTTGGACATTTTCACACAACGCCATATAGTCCCCAAGCTAAGCAACAATGAACAAAAACGAAAATGAAATGGTACCTGTGATTATTTCTAGTCATTTGAAGCAATCTATACTTCTAAACGGTAAAACGGGGGGTGAGTGCGATTCAGCCTTGCATCCCTAATGCGAGGGTGGATCGAACGAAACTTTATAATACTTAGATTTTAACGTTGAAATAATATAGTTGCTTGACAACAAGGACACCTAATCGTTCAATATAATACAGTAAGCATATAAGAGTCCTTTTTGCTCACAAACTGGATTGGAAAGATTTTTTTGGTTGTTTGTTTATACCGAATACGCTCCGAAAGTACTGGACCGATTTTAACTATTTTATCGCCAATAGAAAGCTAAACTATCACGAATTAATATACGCTACAATTTATTTTTTTAAACTTAGAGATTCTTAAGAAAATTACGATAAGGTAAGCCAAACTAGCAAAATTTTGCCAATAAAATACATTATAAAAAAACTATAAACTAGTGCCCGGGAAAGCTATTGATGATAATATTATGTAAAATCGATGTACTCATTAAAGTAATTATACCTTATACCTACAAAAACTCCGCGAGGGAGTACATCTAACTATCGCAGTTAAGTCACAATAGCAGCTTTTAGGTTCTAAAATTTAATGAGATCGCCGCTTAATATGCAGCAGTCTTTCAACAAGGACGGGTCGATGTTGAAATTAAATAAAACAAGCTGTATGTGAGATATTAAAGAAATTATTATTTTATTTGAAAGGCCAATTTATGCCATTATTTATGAAATATGACATCGTTTAAATTTCGACCGCGGCTTCGAACGGTGGCACGGATCCGAAAGGTCCAATTTTCGATTACTCTAATTACACCTATGGATCCCAAACATGGATTTACAACAAACAAACCAAAAACAAAATATTAACTACCCAAAGAGCTATGGAACGAAGCATTTTAAATCTAAAGTTGAGACACAAAAAGAGAAGTTCGGATATAAGAAAAATAACAAACTTAATTGATGCTCTGGAACACTGCAAAAAACTGAAATGGAAGTGGGCTGGCCATATTGCACGAATGAACAACAACAGATGGGCCAAAATGATCACATTTTGGAAGGGACCCATAGGTAAGAGAAGCAGAGGTAGACCGGTAGAGAGATGGCTCGATGAAATATTGAAAGTGGCGGGCAATGAATGGATTGAAAAAGCGGGTGACAGAAGGGTGTGGAGAAAAATGGAGGAGGCCTTTACTCTATAGAGAGGTCCTTAATAAATTAAATGTAATGATATTAATCATAATATAACAAATAAATAAGATTCAATATATAAAAAACCATAATATTTATAAGTAGAAATGGAACTAATTGTGTACTATGGAATGATGTATTGTATTGTGTTTATAAATTGCATGTTAATCAAATTATTTATTCATAATTATTATAATCGTAAAAAATAATGTTTTTATTAAGGAAATAAAAGGCTTTATTGTTATTATTATTATTATGATGCATAGATCCGGCTGAATCTGAGCGATGGCCTGCAATATGTTGACTTTCAGGGCATCGGTTGATTGCTGATTATTGGCACAGACCTGCGACTAACAGAAAACCCCACAAGAAAAAGTCTAGCGGGGTCAAATCGCACGATCTTGGTGGACAATTCACGTAACCTCTGCGAGAGATAACGCTACCCTCGAACCGTTTATGCAGATGGCATTCTGCATAAACGGCTTCACTTTCAGCTCCTGGTTCAGTTGGATCTTGTACAACTGATGTGTGTGGGCCTCTTGGGGTGTAGGCCCAAGTCCCAACGCAAAATTCGCCAAATTGAAGTCTGCGAAAGGCCGTGTTCTTGTGCACGGAGAGAAATCGACTGCCTCGGACACTCTCACGGACAGCAGCGATGTTCTCGACCGATCTGGCGTTCCTTTGACGTAGCGGTGTTGGCTGGTTGTTTACCGAACCAGTCGTCTCAAATTTGGTCACCAAACGTTGAAGAATCGACTTTGAAGGGACACCACATCTGCTTTAAAATGGACGTAACGCGCGCAACGTTTGCACTAACAAACACTCATTTTGATTGATAATAAAGTTTTAACATTTGGACGTGCTGCTCAATCTTGTAACTTACCATGGTGATTTGGCATCAGTAACTGAAGAAATAAAAACGCATTTGACAGATGCCGCCAAAACAACATGGCCGCCACAAACTATCAAAATCGACCCGTCCTTGTTGAAAGACCCTTTACTTTTTAATTGATTCGAATCGGACGCTTAATTTCGAAGTTATCATGAGTATAAATTCAATACGCGAACCCTTCGAAGCCGCCGCGACGCGACGGTCCCTACTAAAGGGTGTCTCAGTAAGAGTGCATTTTGTCATTTTAAAATGAAAACAAGTATTTTATGACACAGTTATGGTATTTTTATTGTATTGTAAAGAATACATGTTCCGATTAAGTATGGAATAAAATATCCGTCAAATGAACCCCACGGCTCAGATGATAGGCCATTACTCTTTTCATGAAATTTTCCATGACTTTGCACAGAGATGTGGCTGTATCTCACCGATGACGCGTTGGATTACCGATTCCAGCTCAGGAATTGGATGGAGATTTCACAAAACCGCAAAGAAAAAAAACGCACGGCGTTAAATCGTACGATCTTGGTTCCCAGTTGACATCAGAATTTCGTGAGATAATGTGTTCTGGAAATCGTTGCTGCAATAAGTCGATTGTTTCAGTGCGCGGTGTGGCAGGTTGCGCCGTCCTGCTGAAACCAAATATTATCCATATTAATGCCGTCTTGTTGAGGCCACAAGAAGTCCGTTATCATATTTCTGTAACGAATGCCTTTCACAGGCACTGCAATTTCGGCCTAATTTTCAAAAAGTAAGGTCTAATCACCCGCCTAGCGCCTGAGCAAAATCCGCACCAGACAGTTACTCGTTGTGGGTGCATTTGTTTCTGTGGTCTGCTGACCACGACGGCAATTTGTTTGACCTCCTGAGTTAACTGAATCTTGTACGCATGAAGGTGAAGTCTTTAGTCAAAATTCGCTGCGTAGTGCTTCGTGAAATTTGAAGTTTTTGAGAACGATGTCGAATTGATGTTTTCGGGTTTTCACCGACACTCGTTTACAGCAACAATGTTTTCAAGAGACCCACCGGTACGTTGACGCAAAGGATTCTTATTTATCCATAACTAGCTGACCCGACAGACGTTGTCCTGTCTACCCTACCTACCTAGCTACCTACCCTACCTACCTAGCTACCTACCCTACCTACCCTACCTACCCTACCTACCCTACCTACCCTACCTACCCTACCTACCGTACCTACCCTACCTAAAAAAAAAAAAAAGTATTCTGCTATTCAGGGCGGCGACAAATCCAACGAAATAAAAACCATGAAAATTGGTCCAGCAGATCTCGAGTTATAACGGCGGGAACAAACCCGTCTTTCTTTTATATATATAGATTGACCCAGCTTCTTCAAATTTATTGACCACTCTTCGAATGGTTGACGTATTAGGTGCACTTTCTCGGCTGAAAATTTGGCGAAGTTTGCGAGCGGTTTCAGCGTAACGTTCCCCATTTTTGTAATGAGTTTTCACAATTATAACGCATGCTCATTCGAAAAGCGCTCCATTTTTAATAATCGGAATAAACAGAGGTGACAGCTGTCAAATTTCAGAGTTGCCACTTGCATGAAAAAAAAATCCAACTAAAAAAAGTGCACTCTTACTGAGACATCCTTTATCTAGAATGAGCGAGTTGAAGAATGAGCTACAAGTCCATTCACAGAACAGATTATCTGTTCTGTGAGTCCATCGACACAGTGCAACATCGAGGACACATGTACCTACAAAACCCTCAACAAATTTTAGACTCTTTTAATCCACCTTGTCTGCCGCCACAGGTCCTAAAGTAAAAAGTTTAAATCTCCGTTATGATGATAAGAAATTTTAACAGTCTAAGCCTTTGTAATGGCATAAGACTTATAATCAAAGAACTTCGAAACTATGTTATTGTAGCCACCGTCATCCCACCGTCATCACCACCGGGCAGCTCGCATACATTCCACATATTCCAATGATATCGACGGATTTGCCGATACGCAGTAATTTCACAGTTAAAGGTATATTTTCACTAACAATTAATAAGTCCCAGGGACAAACATTGTTACTGTCATCGACTTAGGAAAAGAGTGTTTCTCCCATGGGCAAGTTTACGTTAGCTTGTCTCGCCTGGGATCTCCGGAAAATCAAATTCAAATTCTATAATGCGAACTAAGTGTACAGAATTTTGAGGATGTAAACGATAAGTAAGTTGTTGGAACTTAACTGTCTGTTAAGGTATATACGAAACGAATAGCACATCAAATATAATTTACAGAGAAACTTTGCAATGGTTCATTATAGGTATACATATTTTCTTTATTTTTTAATCTGAAACATTTTATAACTATGTCTCCATTAATCAAATCCTACTCTAATTATGAAAGTTTGTTCTTAGGGCACGCCACGAAAAAAGGCGATAAGTTCGTAAGAGCGAGGCGCTCCTCACCTACCACCTGACGATGGTCCTCACCGGACACGGCTGTTCCGAGAAGTTCCTGCACATAATTGGACGGGAGGAAACGCCCGGGTACGGTACGGTGAAGGTCTGCCTCGCTTGCGGGGTGCACCGCTGTGTTCTCGTAGCGGCGGTTGGCGGCAGCGACCTTCTGCACCCGGCCCTGGTTTATAGTCTAGGGATGGAGTGGTAAGTAGTCGCCTCCTTCTGCGAAGCAGTTATACTAGCAAAAGAGGTGAAGGGTCGTTTGAGGGAGAGTGCTTCGCGCGCCAGTTGTCGCGGGAGACGCTCCGGCCGTCGGTAGCCTCGTGACAACTCCCGGCCACCGCAGCTTACTGTCTGAAAGAACATGGATGGGTTTAAGTCAGTAAGAATCTGACACTCGCTTCCGCTCCACCCACAGCGGGAGGAGTCATTTGATGATTTCCCATGCCAAAAAAAAGAATGTAAATAATTCTTTTTCACGCAAACTAATGAACCGGTTGCCATGAAACTTGATAGGTAGGTACATAGCTTTTACTTTAACCCCGATATTCCCGCGGAATCGAAACTTACCTGAGTGAAACTGCGGGGCCGGGCTAGTAGTTAATATGGCACAAAAGTTGTAGGATTACTCTAAGTCAAGTTATACAAGTTCAGAAATCAATAAATGTATGAAAATTCGCAAAAAAAGGTCTTTTAGAAACTAGGTACAACGATATGTACGTTGAAGTATAGAATATTTATGTAAAATGTCTGTTACTTCAAGCTAAGTACAAACGACAGCACATCAAGCTACCCCAAACTGTCAAAATCTCCCAATCGAACCTGAACCTTATTCTTTTGAAATAAAGTTGAAAATCTATAAAAAAAAATTGACAATTTGTGGTAGCTTGATGTGCTACATATACAGATACATAATATACTTAACATCACGCCTGTTATCCCCGAAGAGGTGTGCAGAGGCGAACCAGTATGTGATAGTGGGCCGGTCTATTACCAGCAACGGAGCACAAATGCGGACTCCAGGCTGCTACTAACCACCGTGGGATCTGGAGAAGAATAGTCCTCGCGCGCCTGTATGAGTGGCGCGCGGAGGTACTAAACCGGGGGGAAACTCTGTTACCGCGGCAAATTGCGGCGGAGCGGACCGACCTCCCCGGCGCGATCTCATGGTGGCCTTTTGGAACGAAGTTCCTTATCGCGCGTTGCGAAAGGGGGCTAAATTAAGACCAAAAGTTGTAACGACACATTTTTTGGAGTAAAATATTATGTCTTTTTAATCAATATTTTTTTATTGGTTACTTTTAGATCAGATTTTTTTGATTATTATAACTTAAAAGAAATAAAATTTTATTACAATTCCTTCACTAATGAATCGAAAGGAACTTCGTTTCATCCGGGTGTCCCTTGACACCTCTCAAGTTTTTTTTTCTCATGGTGGCCCTTTTTTTAGCGGCCTGGAAACAGCGACTGTCGCAACCCAGCGCAGGGCACGCCACGACAGTGGCGGTAAGACCCCTCTTTGAGGAGTGGCTAGAGAGGCTTCACGGTGCCCTCCATACCGCCCGACGCAGGTCCTCACCGAAATGGATGTTTCTGGAGGTTCCTGCACGTTCCTGCGTTACCATTCACTGTGCGAAACATCACTGTGATAATCGCCCAGAGGACACGGTGGAAGTCTGCCCGCTTGGGCGGAGTACCGCCGTGTCCTCGTAGAGGCGATTGGCGGCGGCGGCGACCTCTCGCGCCCGGCCCTGGTGCAAGCCATGGTCCGGAGCGAGAGGGAGTGGGAGGCAGTCACCTCCTTCTGCGAAGCAGTCATGCTCGCGAGGGAGGTGGCGGGATGGGAGAGTGAAAGGTCTTCCCATCCCAGCCAATGCGGGAGACGCTCCGGGCCTCGAGAGCCACGTGACGACTCCCGGTCACCGTAGGCGCGGGACTGCGGATGGTGAGTAATGGGTAGCTTACCGTCTGATCAGGTCATAAAGGGCTAAGGAAGGAACATGGATGAGTTTTAGTCAGGAAGAATCTGACACTCTCTTCCGTTCCACCCAGAGCGGGAGTTGTAGATTTCCCACCCTCAAAAAAAAAGGCAGCTGCTAAGAAATTTTTAATTTGTGTTTATATTTATAAATTCCCAGATTCGTTCCACAGTAGTTCTACGTCTACTACTTAATCCAAGAGTTTTATCTTGCAAATTCCCAGCATGGTCCCTCAGTTCTCAGTCACATCATGGTTATTATTATGAATTCGGATTTATATTATGCAGATTTAAAGCATTTAAAAGCCATACTGTTGAATACTAGCCGCTTGTCCCCTAGGTTTCCCAATAGAATTCTCGTTTATCAGGAGCCGGCCCCCCAATATTATACCCGCGGCCATGACATTTATTATTATTGTTAAGGGGCCGACTTTTCAATCGATAGTCAACTTTTATCTGAGAAATAAATACGACAGTTTGGCAGAGTTTGTATTCAAACTGTTAAACCGAATATTCTGCAGCTATGAAAGAAAAATCGTCTTGCAGACTATAAAACGCCGAAAACAATATAAAAGCTCACCCTCCGTGTTGCATCGCACCCTACCTAGTCACTGAGTCACTTTATGTCATTATTCACCCTCCTATTCATAATCCATGAAGCAACTGCGACTATGTCACTGACATGCTCCATATTCGCAAATCGGTCAAGGTTACTAGGTTCAATTACGTTGAGGACATTCGCGGAGTATCTTAGTTTTATTTTCCTGACGACGGCGAAGCCCGAAGGAGGTTTATTGTTTTGACCGGTAAATATGTACAGTCGTCAGCACATCAAGTTACCAAAAACTGTCAAATTTTCTCAATCAATTTTGAACGTAAAAGGTGACAGGTTATGGTTATAAATCATTTGGAGATTTTTGACAGTTTGGTGTTACTTGATGTGCTGGCGACCCTACGTGTGTTCATCTGTTCTGTCATAATTTTTAAACTACTTTCCACAATTTGACAAATGAGGTATTATTGAAAGCGTCTTGATCGTTCGCTGGTAATATACCTATATGTATATTAAAAAAAGATTTTATTGATTCTCATACATTTGTTTTACAGCACAAAATTGCGGCTTCGCAATTTATAGTGACATATACGAGTATAGTCAGTTCAGAGGATATTAGCCGTAAGTTTTTAATATTTCTGTGGCCATAGTCATAATTATGCCAATTTGGCTTTTTTTTTTTAAGGCTGGTAAATCATCCAATGACTGCTCCCGCTCTGGGTGGAGCGGAAGGGAGTGTCAGACTTTTACTGACTAAAACCCATCCATGTTCCTTCCATAGCCCTTTATGTTCCCGCTTTCCCGGCAGGCTTGGCCCTGTGGGGCCCCTTCATATGCTGACATCTCTTTGAGGCGCGCGTGGAGCATATACGCGCCGTACGGCACGGGTCTGGTGCTGATCGGGCGGTGAGTCACCCATTACTCACCGTCCGCAGGCCCGCGCCTACGGTGGCCGGGAGACGTCACGTGGCTCCCGACGCCCGGGGCGTCTCCTGCGGCGGCTGGGACGGGAGGACCTTTCTCTCTCCCATCCCGCCACCTCCTTCGCGAGCATGACTGCTTCGCAGAAGGAGCTGACTGCCTCCCACTCCCTCTCGCCCCGGACCATGGCTTGCACCAGGGCCGGGCGCGAGAGGTCGCCGCCGCCGATCGCCTCTACGAGGACACGGCGGTGCTCCGCCCAAGCGGGGCAGGTTTGCACCGTGTGCTCTACCGTGTCCTCTGGGCGATCCTCGCAGTGGTGACACCCGGGCGTTTCCTCCCGCCTGATGATGTGCAGGAACCTTCCGAAACATCCATGTCCGGTGAGGACCTGCGTCAGGCGGTAGGTGAGGGCGCCGTGACGCCTCTCTAGCCACTCCTCAAAGAGGGGCCTTACCGCCACAATCGTGGCGTGCCCTATGCCACTTTGCCCTAAGGCTTATGATCACTTACTACTGTAAGAATGTGTAGTGGTATAATATAAAATAAGTGGTACGAATGTACGATCACGCCAACCCTCTAACCACGACTATGAATAAGTAAGTATCCAACCCATTAAAATCATGATATAGTAAAATCACTTTTGTACTTATTATCTGTTCCTTTCTTCTTGTCTGTGTATATGTGTGCAGAAATGGTTAAACAAATAAAATAATTTTCGTGTAAGTGCGTGACTTTTTCCTTCTGTAATGACCCAATGAAATAATTGAATGATTATGAAACCCTGCAATGAATTTTAATAATAATAATAATAATAAGTTTATTAGCAAAAACAGTAATATGATAACTAATTTGTACCACCAATATTAAAATAATTGTCAGTTTTCCTGGCTCCTAAACTAGGTACGCAGAGCTGTATCTTAGGAGTCGAAAATTTTTCGGCATCAAATGTAATACAACCGTGACTTTTCTGTTTGTTTACAGTCATTTTTTTTTTTAACAAATCAGATGTTGTGAATGATTGTGTTTATGTATCTAGGGATGTGTAAATGAGTGTAGTGTGGTGTGTGTGTGTAGTGAGGAGTGTATGTGAAATCAAAGTGTTTATATTCTTTCAAGGTAGAATTGATACAGTTATGATTCTATAGCCAATATATTTTCTGTCTCATCATACGTTAAGGATAAAAGCCATTTTCGTAATTTTTCTTTAATTTCATACAAGTTATGTCTATACAATGGAATAATTTTATTTATTTTATTATAAATACGTGAACTTTGAACCATCAATTGTCGACTAGTAAACGCAAAATGACAGGGGTTTGCTTTACATATCGGAAAACCGATACGTTTTAAGAGCAGTTTTTTATCCAATGGAAGGTTGGAGTGTCTCCGCAGGACTGAACGAAGGACATATAATTGCCTTACTGTGAGAACTTCGGCCTCAGAATATAACTGATCAGGGGGGTAGTCTCTAGGTTTAAAAAGCATCACCTTAAGAACAGCTCGTTGTGCCCGTTCCGCCGGGATCATTGCGGTTTTGTAAGTACCGCCCCACACCGGAATGCAGTACATAATGATGGACTGACAAAGGCTGAGGTACACAAGAGTCAGAGTTTCAGAATTGGCGGAGTGCCTGAGTTCTTTAAATATATATATGAGTCTTCTGACTCTAGTGCAGAGTGCCTCTATATGCGCGTTCCAGTTAAGATTTTCGTCTATTATCACTCCCAAGTATTTAATTTTGGGGACTGTGCTGAGATCAAGACAGGTACAGCTCACTGACTGATGAGGGGGACAAGTGTCTATATGCTGATGTCCATGTCTTCTCTGAAGTGTATTAACATCAGTAAACTTCCTAATCACCTCTGAAGATGTGAGCTATTCTGAACAATAAAAAAACATGCACTAATTGACTATTTGAAACGGACAAAAGTAAAATATGAAATCACATAGAAAAAAGACCGCTCGTCTTAAACTTCCATCACCGTACAGAAATTTAATATTAAGCGAAATATAATTGTAATAAGTATTCCATTTGATTCTAAAAATCTGTAACGTCACATTATTAAATTTCATACAAATCACGTACGAATTCCGCGTTTTGACAGTTCATAAAAGTAACGTTATTGACTGATCTTTCAAATATCCAATTCAGTAGTGAACTGCGGGTTTCTTAGAATGACTATTCATCTCCTTGATTGTCCGTTTTCACCGCACTGATTATTATGACTTGGCGCCACTGTATACTGTAGAAATACTTGCTGTGTATCGAAATCTTAACGAGTATTCGAGTGGACTATTAGTTTATCTGACATGAGTCAGCATGCGTTTCAACCATGCCGTTCCGCGAAATGACGCAATCAGATCTATTGAAATAATGATAGCACGCGGTCTATACTTGAACAGGAAAAACACAGAGGCACTAATGATGATGCTTTTGAAGCCAGGTATAGGAAACGTTTCAGAATTATGAAGACGTATAAGTTCACAGCGCGAGTTCCTTGTGTAACGTTAGATACAATGCACTCACTGTTTGCGTTTACTTTTAGACGTATCTGTAGTAGTGTTGCCCAAATGCAAGACCAAGACGAGACTCAGGCCAGTCTTGGTCTTGGTCTTGCGTCAATACACCTGGTCTTGGTCTTGGTCTTGGTATTGCGCTCTCAGTCTTGGTCTTGGTCTTGGTCTTGCAGCAAGAGTCTCGCAAGTCTTGCAAGTCTTGCAAGTACCTATTAGCCTATTGCTATTTATTGAACACGTTATTTTAGATTATGATTCGCGCTGTAAGACGTATGTAGTTACAGAATTATAATCATCAAAATGATAAATATGATGATTTTGATGATTATGATTCTGTAACTACATACGTCTTACAGCGCGAATAATATTTTAATCAACAAACAATATAGCACTGGCCTGCAAATTGCAAAAAAAAATTGAATTTCGCGGGCTATCCTGGAGCATTCACCTATGAACAATGTTATCACATCATCATTCTCCTGCCCTTATCCCAATTTATTTGGGGTCGGCGCAACATGTCTTCTTCTTCCATACTTCTCTATTAGTCGTCATCTCGATAGTCACTGCCTTTCTAGCCATATCATCTTTTAATAGAAGACTACAGGCAAAGCCTACCTATGCGGCCAAAATAAGGAAGTGCGTGTGTGTTGCGATTAGCAGATTTCATTACAGTGGCGTAGGTACATTTTTTAGGCAATTTGGCGTACTCGTGACTGGCGCGCTTTGCTACGTAGGTACTGTCGTAAGTATGTGTAAGTAAGAAACGATGTAGGTACAGACGCCAGCACATCAAGCATCGATCACTAATAAAGAACTAGATACACAATCAGCGTCAAAAAATGTCCTCACCGAATGACCACCCAATTGAACATTTGGGTGGTCTTTTCATCTAGTAGCATTCGAACGCTCCGACGGTAAACATGCCTCAGTGCTCGTTTAAAAACTGCAAAAATCACACGTCTAGGACGCTAAAAAAGGATGGAGTTTCTTATTTTTTCTAAGTATTAATATTATCATTATATAATTGTTAACACTGTATTGTAAATACTAATATTTTGTCAAGAAATCATCGTAAAAACTTTATTTTAAATTAAGTCGTAACAAATAGCAGGCGATATAATGCAGCTCAATTGTAAAGACTCTTACTAAACGTATTATCATACTTACGCATGTCCACTTAAATTGTTTGGGTTATCCGCGTTGACTCTGTTCCATTTGTTGGAGACGCTATTATAGTTCTTATTTTTTTTTAATGCGAGATTTGATTTTTGTTGTCATTTACCTGACTGCGCGATGCAAGGGAGGGTTATTTGTGTTTATTAGCCTATGTATGAATAATTGACCTAAAATAACTGCCACCAACTGCATAAGACTACTTGAAGTGACTTGTTTGGAACTTGTTAGTTGTTTTTTATCAGTCGGGTTTTTTGATATTGTAAATATTTTTTTGTGGTATTTTAGTCGGGACTTTTGAAAATATTCAAGTATTTTTAGCTTTCCTCGTGATCCAGTGAGGTGTGGAGAATGGATATCAGTTACAGCACGTCAAAGATCCGAAGAATTCTTCGATCCGAAGTATTTGGTGTGAAAACATAAAAAAAACCATATATATATTTATAAATACGCGACGCATTGAGTAACCTTCTCTTTTTTTTGAAGTATGTTAAAAATACCATACATAATAATTTACAGTACAAATAAAAAATATTGTTCTGGTTCGTCTCCACTCGTTCCTTGTGCTAGTGGCGAGCCTCGGTTGTAAAATTTTATTACTTTTTTTTGACACTTAGTAATTGTTACTTTAATGCATGCGTATAAGGTTGAAATTGTTTTGATGTATGTTGAGCAGCGAGTACCGGTCGTAAAATTTTATTGCTTTTTGTAATAGCTTTGTGAATACGGCTTTAAACCTTGCAAGTAAGGTTGAAATTACATTAATATAGATTTATTTTAACTAAACACAATTGGCGACATTTTTAAGAGAACTTTTGTATGAGATTGTGTATCTAGTTCTTTATTAGTGATCGATGACATCAAGCTATCCCTAACTGTCAAATTTTCTCAATTAAAAATGAACCTTATGTCTTTGCAATAAAGTTGAAATACTATCAAAGAAATTTAACAGATTGTGGTAACTTGATGTGCTGGCCTCTGTACCTACATCGTTTCTTACTTACACATACTTACGACAGTACCTACGTAGCAAAGCGCGCCAGTCACGAGTACGCCTACTACAACAAAATTGTATTCCTAAGAAAAATAATCGTCGTACCTACACGACGATTATTTTTATTTATTTAGTAAACTATACTTTACTAAATCATCGCTGAAGACTATTGTCTTCAGCGATGATTTAGAAACTAATAATAATTAGTTTGTTTAATGGAATTGGATGGAAGAGTAGTAGAATAAAGAATCTATGCAATTTAAAATTTATTTAAATAAAAAATTGAACACAGATAAAAAAATTGCAGTACAGTACCTACACAATAGCCTTGACATAATTAACTTCCAGTAGACTTGCAAACGTTATACAAAACGAGTTCGAAAAGTTATAAGTACAAATCAAAGCGTTTCCTTTCACAAAAATTCTCCTTGTACCTATGTACAAATGTATTATTGTATCTACCTATAAATTGGTAAAAAAATTATATGAACGGCTCGCCAATATGCAGATATAAACCCCGGGAGGTTTTCGTTGTGTGGCTAAAACTAAATGTGAATATGGTTGTTTTAGAATAAAAAAAAATTATTAATATTATTATTAAAATTTTTATATAAGTATATATGTAATCTCTTGAAATAAATGAGTACCCAATTAAAAAAAAAAAAATGGCTTACTTTATAATAATTCTTTTGACCAAGAATTAATACAAAGTAACCACCTGGCTGACTCATCACTTAATCTATTTCTATGTTTTCTAATTACTAACGATGCTTTAGAAAATAATCTCTCAGCAGGTACTGAAGTTGCAGGTATCGAAAGAAAATCACGAGCCATCTTAGATAAAATCGGATATTCCGTCTCATGCGTTCTCCACCACTCTAAAATGTCTTCTGAGCTGGCGGCTCTCGGTTTACTTAGGTACTCCTCCAACTCGTCAATAACTAAGCCTTGAAGACAAGATCCAGATCCAGATGACGACGTAGAGGGACATGCATACAATTTCTCAAAGTCAATTACATCTTCATATTCTTCATCCTCACATACTTTTTCATTTCTTGGTAATTCTGGAGATTTAGACACCGAGTGTTGTTGTACGTGTAGACTTTTATATTCTTTATAAAGTTCATTAAATTTGCGCAGGCTTTCTGTTTTAATTTGCTTCCCCCATAATGTCATATCAAAAGTCTGAGCTTTGTGCCTTGGGTCTAAAATTAAAGTGGTACAGTAAATCCAGTTGCTCTTCTTATAATGTTTCAGCATTTTATCTCGGGCTGCTTGGAAACCTAGAATGAGCCTTTCATCCACTTCAGTTCGATTAGGTTTCTCATCTAATTGTTTTACCATGGATTCTATTTTATCAAGCAAAAGATTGAATGATACAATGACTAGCGGTAATGTAACATATTTTTCTCCACCAAGTTTCGTTGATAAAAGTTTAAAGTTTATTAAAAACTTATGTATTTTTTCTAGTATTTGCCATTCAGTTTCTGTGATTTGAAAATCATTCAATTCGGTAACTGAAACGCATAATATGTTAATGCCAGTTCTCACTTTTAAACCAAATCCAATCATATCATGTGTGGAATTCCATCTTGTTGGACAGTCGAGTATAGGATTCAGATTTGATGGCACGCCAACTGCTTCACAGGCAGACTGGAACTTCCTCTTCAATATCTCGCTTCTTTTTATTTTACTGCAAATACTGCGTAATTTTGTAATACCTGTACGAGAGTCAGCAATATTTGGCGCATATTCTTCATCTTCCTCAGTTTCGTCTTCATAGTCTTCATACTGCTGTTCTTGTTCTTTATTGTCAGTTTCACTGTGTAATGCTAAGGTCTTTAGTAAATCTTGTACACCAAGGTTCAAAATGTGAGCAAAGCACCGGAAATGTTGATTGTCTGAATCAAAATGCAGCAGTTGTTTGCCAAGTTCATACATAAATTTGGTATTTGCAGTTGCGTTGTCCACCGTGATACCCTGTATTTTATCAATTATGCCATATTCCAATAAACATTCGTGGAAAATCGTTGCAATATCTAACCCAGTATGTCGACCGCGCGATGGTATAAAATCAAGGACTACAGATCGATACTTCCATTCATTGTCTATATAATGAATAGTGATCCCGTAGTAACTCCTACCAGCAATGGACGTCCATCCATCAATGGTAAATGACATTTTACATGAATATTGTTGTAGTCGATTTTTAACATTCGATTGTAGCTCTTCAAATCGCTCTTTGACTTTCCTTCTTAGTGTCGACCTTTTAGGAAATATCGTATTCGGGCAAATCGATCGAAAATATTCCTGTGTATCTTCATCATCGAAAAATGAGAAAGGAAGATATTTTTTTACAATCCAATCAACTGTAGCTGTCATGAAGTTGTCAGACTGAAATAAAATATTAAAACATGTGTTAATAATAGTAATAATAGGTACCTATTAGATTTTAAAACTATGAGCATAGCATGATAACTATAAAAATATACTATAGGTACTAGCAAACCTGCGGCGGCTTTACTGTCGTAAATAACGGCATGCATGCGTTTCTATAAATCAATACCTAAACTAGCTTCGTATTTGAATAAATTACCTAGGTATAGGTACAGATAAAAATCGTGTTACAGAAAGGATATACTTAATGTACATACATATCAAGGGCACGGATTCCTATGGTGATAAGTGATAGGTAACAAACCAATAAGGCAACATTTTTTAATACCTATATAATTATAAATGTTTGTAAGTGAATTCTACACAAATCATTCATTACATAGGTACCTACGTCAGCTGATCGGTGTCAAATAGTGTCAATCAATTATTCATCCAAGAAACAACTCCGTAAAAGATTTGTTTTTCTGGTATTTTTATTATTATATTGATAGCTTTATGCCACAAAATAACAAATACTTGAACACAAATTATTTAGTACAAAATCTAAGTAGGTATTGTAGCTTGGGAAATTGCTTTTTGTTTGTAGTAAAAAAAACTCAAGAACTGCCGCGGCTGCCTCAGTAATTAAGTAACTATGTACCTACTTAAGTAGAGTACTTTATTTAGCTGACGGTTCAAATGAATGCAGATTATAAGCCAGATACCTACCTATCAACACTCTGAAGAGGGTGAACCCCGTTTGAATGGATATACCTACCTACCCTTTCTGTAACACGTAATACCTACAAAGGATACTACAAACACCCGTTGGTAGAAATAGAAATTAAAATCGTAAAACAATTTAATAACTACGTACTACAACGTCCACTGCTGGACAAAGGCCTTCCCACTCGGGGGGTAGGTAGTTGCCTTAATTGCCACGCTGGGCAGGTTTGGCGGCAATCGGAGGACTACGTACAGAGGCCAGCACATCAAGTTACCACAATCTGTCAAATTTCTTTGATAGTATTTCAACTTTATTGCAAAGACATAAGGTTCATTTATAATTGAGAAAATTTGATAGTTAGGGATAACTTGATGTGCTGGCGTCTGTACATACTACTAAATAAGTTATTTAAAAAAAAGTAAAGTCAGACCTAAGTAAACTCATAAATTTTAATGTAGGTATTTATGAAACACCCTTATTTGCATTGTTTTTTTCATCAATTTACAAAAATAAAGTACCTACGAGAAACAGCTAGGTACCTACTTTACTTTGGTAAATTACTGTAACCGCCCCTAAGGCTACCCACTGACTTAATTATTAATTGAGTACCTACGTAGTATTTACGTAACATATTTTTTTCTTACCTGTCTACTTTTTGCAGTGGTTGTAAAAAAGCTTGTGATATCTCCACTTTGACTTTGACTTAGTGTTGGTTTTCTTACAGGAAGAAATATTTGCGATTCCTTCTCGTGAAAAGATAGTAGATGCTTCCTTAAGCCTGAAGTGTTTCTGTTTTTCATTTTTATTTCAACTTTCTTATGTTGGCACAATTTACACATACCAATTTGGGACGCATGAATTATTTCGAAAAACTCGTCAAATTTGCTTTTAGGTCTTTTAGATCTATTTCTGCAACTCTCACTACTCCGACTAGAGCTATTTGAATCTTCGTCACTCATGTCAAATTGTAAACATTCACTCAGAAAGTAATAAGGATTTAGAGTAAGTAAATGGGCGAGAACAATAAATAAGATAGACTCGAAGCGAAGCTCAATTGGAAATGAGTGAAATTGAAATAAAAACTCATATTTATAAGCACAAGCCGACAAAGGAAAATGCGGCATTCTTTGATAGATAGAATAAATCTTTGAAAGATTAAAAAACAGAAGTATCAGAATCAGATAGGTTTTGTGCCTACGCAACAATAAAGTGTAGATAATTATGCAAATAATATTGTTTATAATGTTCCTATTTTATTGGAACTAGGCAAGTTCCGTTCCACTACGTTGCCTGCTGTTTTTATGGAGGTTACTCGCTACTATAGTAGTTGATAAACCGACACTGCAAATCTCGATTTTTGGAAGTGTGTGATTTTAAAACAAAATGCGTAAAGCAATATAACGTCGCTCATATTTGTAGCTTTTCCACGTTTCAAATTTGTTAAAATCACCCACTTCCAAATTTGCAGTGCAATGTCCTTTAAAAAGGTATAATAGGTAATAATAATATAAACTAGGTATATTATTATTACTTACTACAATTCTTATAATATCTACCTATCCTTACGACTACAATCTTCCTTGCGAGGACAACTTAATCTATTTGTGTCCGTTCTGAGCACCCGAAAACTTATTTTATTCTTTGGAACATGGGCGGCGACACAAAGTCTAGGAGCGGACTAAATTTTTACCTATTTTGGTAGGGTTGTCAATGTTGGCATTAGCACAGAAAAATAAAATTAAGTAAATACAACGTTTGTCTACTTTTTAATAACTAGGTATCCACGATCACGATAGAATATTTTTTCTACTAATTTCCTAAGTACTCAGTCTAAAAATATTTTTCATGATTTTTGTTTTTCAATAATTTGTTGTGTGTAATTGAATGGTAAACTCTAAATCTTACTTGAGAGTTTTTTAAAAATATACTTATGGAAAGCCCTGACATGGCATATACCATTTTCAATCCTGCTGCTTACATTTTAGTACCTAGGTATATCACTCACTATCTATAATTTACCAATATTAACAACATATGATTATTTTGAAATCAAAATATTCGCAATTCAATAGATGCCATACCTACTTAGTTATTAGTTATCATCTCGCCCGACAGCTTTAAACGCTGTAGTGTTCGAATTCGAGCCAGTGTGAGAATGTATTTATACAAGAAACTCAATTCAAGCATTCAATTTATACCTACCTACTGCCGAGACATCTTCAATGTCGTTTAATTTTATGCTCCTGTACCAACCCTACCAAAATAGGTAACAATTTTGTGTGCCTCTTTCCGTACTCTTTGTCGGCGAATGCGGCGCTCAAACAGTGTCAAATGCTGTGATACCTACACTTGTTGCAAACTGCGGCGTCTTTGTCGGTAAATTATCAAATAAGTAGGTATACCTATATTACACCGACCGACCAACAGTTTATTCGCGGAACGTCACATTTTCCCAATCAACCTTGACCTTAATTCTTTAGCAATAAAGTTGAAAATCTGTTAAAGAAATTTGACAGATTGTAGTAGGTAGCTTGATGTGTTGACGTCTGCGTCTGTACCATAACATGGTTGCCGTAAAAACTGTTACTAGACCTACTCGACTCGCTGTTAGTTTTAAATTTTGCTGAATAGAAGAATAATATAAACTTTGAAACATAAGTAGGTACCTACATAATGTTTATATAATTTGTTGGCTATAATTTTAAGCACATACCAACCTACTAACGTTTGCTGCACATTAGACACTTTTAAACAAGCATAATATATTATTATAGGTAGATACCTACCAACTTTGCTAGAAAGTTATTCTAGGTACATTTTATCACATGGGATGATGGGAACAGATTTGTGAATATTAACACGCTACCTACTTAATAAATAGTTGAAATATAATAAGTACCTACCTATTCAATACAAAACCTTTTAGGGTTCTTTCAGACGAGCGGCACGTTGCCAACTGCAGATACAACTGCAGCCCTTAGTTTAGAGTTATGCCGATGCCTACGGTTTTGATACTGGGGAACGTCTATCAAAATCGGGATTGAAACCAAATACCTACTTAATAACTCAAATCTCAGTTTGTCTAAACTGCAAGACGCGAGAGTCTTGCAGGCTTAAGTCTTGTCTTGCTCAAGTCTTGCAGGGTTCAGTCTTGGTCTTGGTCTTGCTACAATAAGGCGGTCTTGGTCTTGGTCTTGGTCTTGCGAAATTGCAAGAACAAGACCAAGACTGCAAGACCAAGACCTATTTTGGGCAACACTAATCTGTAGTCGCTGACATTTCACTATGGTCAACACTGGCCACAAAACAAAATTGTAGAGAAACCAATAGAAAAATTAGCTGCTCAAGATTTAAATTCAGATTCATTATGGATGAAGATGTTTTGTATAGTTTTTAGGTTTCCGTACATCAAAAGGAAAAAACGGATCACTTTGTTGTCCGCCCGTCCGTCCGTCTGTCAAGGCCGTTTTTCTCAGGAACGCATGGAGGTATCAAACTGAAATTTATATCTAATAATCAGGTCTACTGTCCCTTGGAACTGTGAGCCAAACTTCTAAGCCAAAGCAATCAAAAGATACAGCAGTTTATGCCGCAAATTTCCGCAAATTTTCTAAACTCGCACGGGAATCAAAACCAGCAGGGTACTTACTTCCCGTAAACTTAGAATCTAGAAATTTGGTACGAACTAACGTCTTATAGTACAGGTAAAGGAAAAATGGCGGAAACCGTAAATTTTTAGTTAAATCATATAATAAAAAAATATTTTTGTTTTTTTTTTTCAAAATATAAAAATACCATAACTATGACTCGATTGTCGTGATGGGTGAACTTTTACTTTTATACCTGCAGGTTTGTACGGAACCCTCAGTGCGCGTGTGGTGGTTTTTTTTTGGTAACTTGATGGGGTATAACACGTTTAAATTCCAGGAGTCGCTTGATGTGAATGTGATATGTGAATGAAAATTATATATTATTATATTACTATGTAGCTACTATGAAGAATAAACACGAATTTCGGGAGGAAATGATAACGAGTTCCCCATGATGTAGCTGATGATTTCGAAATTGATTCCGCAATATTTGTCATCGTGTTTATCATGTCACATAACATTTTTATAATACACATAATGTTGACTTAACTAAAAACACTTAAAATATTAATAATAACTATGTACAAACATATAAAACGGGAGGAAAAAAAAACAAAGGGCATCAAAGAATTGGTCCACATCGCTGTCAACAAGAAAAGTTCCCAAAACAAAAGGGTGGCAGCATTGCCACGTTATATGGCAATGCTGATTCTTTGACCAAAAAATAGGCCACTCCTCTGATCACACAGGGTGAGGTGCAGGTGGTTAGAGGTCAGCGTGATTAATTTATTTATAGCCACAGTTTCCATCAAAGGTACTGTTATTAAGAAGTCGATAACCTTGCGGAGACCACAGAATTTTTTTATCAAGACTTATCGCCGTGTACACATAAACCATCATCGCTATAAAAGCTATTTTAGTACGCACAACAAGACGTTAACTTACGAATTCAAAATTAACTGCTGTCATCCATAAAGATGTGATGGATGGTATCGTCATCCACCTGATAATGACTAGAATAAGGTGTCTTGTCTGTCTATAAACCATGAAATTGACCGATTCATTAACACCACAAGAAGTGTTAAATGACCGCCTTCTCATTGTTTTGCACGATTCTTTAAATTGTATGACGTTTCAATTCGCAACTTTGCTTTTCTGTACCAGCTATTGATCTCAACTCGAATCATTAACCAAACCAGAATCATCTTGATTCTATTGCGCAGTAAAAATATATTTGTGAAGCAATTGAAAGAATGTCTTGACATCATAATTATTACAATGAACATTATTGCACCACCATTATGAAACGTAGTGATTGATTTGCATTTTTCAGTCTCATAAAATATATTGATATAATCATAAACATATATATTTATCTATCTGCTCAAAAATCATGACTAAAGTTTTAAAGTGTTTGTCTCTTTCTTTTCAGAGTAATCGGTTCGGAAAAATTGGACTCCCGGATTTTAAAAAAACTTAATTTTGACGTGTAAAACTGTTTTTTTTTGGAATCTGTTTCAATATCGTTCATCATCATTCAAACTCAAAGCATTTATTTCAAATAAACCAATTGCAGGTACTTTTGTGCCTGTAATGTGCCTTCAAAAGTGCCAGCAACTAGCTGCATTTCCATGATGATGATAGATGGAGCTAGTTGCCCATTCCAAAGCAGTTGGTACCTGTGGAAAAGAACGGGCAAGAAACTCCACGGACACTCTTTTAAATCAGAATATGGTAACAAAGTATGGGTTACATCATTCATGTTGAAATTATACTTGTGAGAACGATGCATTATTTATCATTCTCTGTTTTCTTCGAAGGTTAACGCAGAAGTGTCTATCCATCAACCGGGTATATATTTGGACTCCAAGCTTCTACTGATTAATTTCTGAAGGCGAAACTCTTGCCCGACTTGGAAATCAAACCCCCGTTCAGCACTAGACCAAAGACGATCCTTCCATATATCAAGGCCAAACCAAATTACTCAGTTCACAAAAAAGGAACTTAAGTACTCTCTCTCTCAGTATCTCTATTCAAACCCAAGTCCGGTTAAGCAGTAGAACACCCTATGGTTGAACTGCGAGATGCCATTTTCAAAAAAAATAATCTCTGTTTAAACTTCAAAGTGATCACAACTGATTCCATTGCTATTGTAATTCGTTTCTTTTTCAGCGAAACACTTAATACCTTGATTAACGACTGCAGCTTAAGCCTCGTGTTTCGACTACACAGTTTTATTGACATTATAGTCGCTTGGTCGGAAGGATTCCGTGGCGCCTGCCGAGGGGAATTTTCCATAGCCATGGGTACCTACAACTTTTTTTATTCTAATGTATGCTCGTCGTAAATCCTTATAGGCCTGGTCGTTATGCATGTGGTTCCACTGCGATGTTATCGCCCTTCCTAACCTCCATTAAAGTACCGATGTTCAGGATTTTATTGGCTATTATTGTGTCTACAAAATGTATTTTAGTATTCCGTCATTTCAACGATTATGTCACCCAGGTTAAGAGTTGCGCTTGCGTCTGTCTGATATTGCAAAGCTTTTGTTTTGTGATTATTTGTAGCAGGTTCATTCGTGTCTTCATGTTTTGTATTCTTGTCTGTTTATTGAAACGGGCAGTAACCTGTTCTTTTTTTACGTGTTCCGGGAATTAATGCTGGCTATTGAAGATTTCTATTCAGATATTATGTTCAATAAATACAATGCTTTCGTTGTAGTGACGGAAACCATTGATGTTTTTATATTGTTTGTTTTTTTCGTGTTCACTCTTCAAGTGTTTTGTCCTGAGAACCAAAAGTCTATCGTGAATATTCTGGGCTTGTAAATGTTTTTTTTTGTGACGTTTTGTTGCCATTTTAATCTTGCTATATTGAATTTCCTAGATCGTCAACGCAGGTCATCTGTGATCGGGCCTGCGGACATAGAGTACCTACCTACCAGTTATCCATTTAGATAGCTCACCGTTCGATCAAGACTAGTAGTGCTTTTCTGTAATATTTCACCGTGATAACGTAGGTGAAGTGAGCATGAAGTGAGCAATCAATAATGTCAATCCGTAGCACTATGTGAAACAATAGCTCACATCACCCGCTTTCACGGTCAGATTAGGAGGCGGAGGATTAGGAAGGAAGGGGCCCGTTAGGGTCGAAGCCTACTGGCTCACCGGGATTGTCCGAAAGGGTTACCGCTACCCCGGAACATAAAGGGCTAAGGAAGGAACATAGGTAGGTGGATTTTAGTCAGTAAGAATCTGGCACTGAGTCATTTAATGATTTCCAACCCTTAAAAAAGAAGTTCGTGTGATTTTTACCTTTATAATAATAATAATAATATCCTTGGACATTTCACACAACGCCAAATAGCCCCAAGCTAAACAACCTAATGCTTGTGTTATGGTAACGAGATGGCTGATAAACTACTTTTTTTTTTTTAATATGTGCATACATATTATAAATAGACAAACACCCAGACCCGGAACTAATACTTGCGGTCGTACAAAAATTTATTCCGTACGGGAATCGAACCCGCGACATGCTGCGCAGCAGTAAATCGCTCAACCACTGCGCCAACCGTGTCTTTGAAGTTGACATTAACAGCATTTTATGACGGGTCGATTTTGATAGTTTGTGGCGGCCATGTTGTTTTGGCGGCATCTGTCAAATGCGTTTTTATTTCTTCAGTTACTGATGCCAAATCGTTACAAGATTGAGCAGCACGTCCAAATGATAAAACTTTATTGTCAATCAAAATTAGTGTTTGTTAGTGCAAACGTTGCGCGCGTTATGTCCATTTTAAGGCAGATGCGGTGGCCCTTCAAAGTCGATTCTCCAACGTTTGGTGACCAAATTTGAGACGACTGGTTCGGTAAACAACCAACCAACACCCTTACGTCAAAGGAACGCCAGATCGGCCGAGAACATCGCTGCTGTCCGTGAGAGTGTCCGAGGCAGTCGATTTCTCGCTGTGCACAAGAACACGGCCTTTCGCAGACTTCAATTTTGCGTCGGGATTTGGGCCTACACCCGTACAAGATCCAACTGACCCAGGAGCTGAAAGTGAATGGCATTCTGCATAAACGGTTCGAGGGTAGCGTTATCTCTTGCAGAGGTTACGTGAATTGTCCACCAAGATCGTGCGATTTGACCCCGCTAGACTTTTTCTTGTGGGGTTTTCTCAAGTCGCAGGTCTATGCCAATAATCAGCAATCAACCGATGCCCTGAAAGTCAACATATCGCAGGCCATCGCTCAGATTCAGCCTGATCTATGCATTAGAGTAATCGAAAATTGGACCTTTCGGATCCGTGCCACCGTTCGAAGCCGCGGTAGAAATTTAAACGATGTCATATTTCATAAATATTGGCATAAATTGGCCTTTCAAATAAAATAATAATTTCTTTAATATCTCACATACAGCTTGTTTTATTTAATTTCAACATCGACCCGTCCTTGTTGAAAGACCCTTTAGAACTTAGAGGAGCTCTTCTATGAATTTCATTCTTGCTATAGCGACCGAAATAGCAAATAGGTCAGAGGGCTGAGAGATTTCATTGTGTTAAAATTATTAAAGATTCAGTCAGGGTTACATGAAACCAATTAGATTTTTCTATTAAAAACAATCATTGAAAGCAGAATGAACAAAGGCAAATAAGAAATATAGCTACTTACCTATAATAAACAGGCTTCTTTAAATAGGAACAATTGAAATGGTCAGCATGCAAAATAGAAGAACGATTATAATATTCTTTTATTTATTTTTTCTTCTACGGTATCTGTCAACCATTTACATAACAGCCAGAACATTACACAATCGTCCAGGTGGAATGGCGACGTGTCCAAGCACTAAGTCAAACTACTAAAAAAAATTGAAAAACCCATCACAATCTATTGTGAGGCTAAAAATATATACCTAAGTAGTCACACTAATAGACAAGAATTGCGATTTTTTTCAAGTTTATTGAATTGCTTGAGTTTTTTTATCGCATCACGAATCTTTAGCACCTGTTGTACAAAAACCGCAATCCTGCGGGCTGATTTTACAAAAGTCAACAGCTGTTGTCCATAGGAGTCCAAATTGCGAGGTAATTAAGTCATTGACTGCCACGCAGCAGACACAATAAAAAAACTATTGTTTGTCGGACACACGGTGACCGCGTTGGCGTTCAACGTGTTAAAAAACACGCGATTAAATGCAATATTCGGCAAGATACTCTGTTAAACCAGATATAGCCAGAAATACAGCCATATTACCTCTATAACTGCCATTTAACTCTATAACTGAACTGACACTAGCTAAATGTTGACGTCATTTAGTTATGGTAGTTTCAGTTTGGTGTCAATAACTAGTAAGTTTACGTAAAAACAAATGACAATAAAATATAATGACTTTAATTTCAGATGTCGTTGGCAGAAAACGAAAATATAAAACGAAAATCCAAAATTAAAGATTTTCACTTTGCAGTGTTATTTTGGAAGGCGGTTGTTTATCGCTGAAAGAATTTCACTTTGTCGAGGCGCTCTTGTGTTTGCTAAATCATTAAAAGCTTCCGTCTGTGGTTGGTCTACCATCACCAACATATTGTTTAGTCGTGGTTACTTGCTTCTGGGAAGCAAGAGCCTTAACGTAAACAAAATAAGTAGGTTCTTACTATTGTTGTTGTTATTGTTTTGTCATTCCTGTTAAAAACTCTTACAATCTGGAATTATTTGACGTGTCGACCTAACTCTGTTTCATGATTTGAATCAATGATGAATAGTTACTGTATAGCCTGTGTGTATTGTTAAGCCCGAAGAAATCCACATCCAACTGGAAGGCACTGGTAGTACTAGATGGATGGATTAAACGACAGCCAAGGAAAAGGTTCGGTGTAGAACACTTCTTCTTCTTATCGTGTAGTTAGTGACTAACCTGGTGTCAGAGTTTTTATGGGCCTCTGACTTAGCTTCACATGCTGTTGAGAAAAATCTCTCAAACATGGTGGTTTCCTCACGATGTTTTCCTTCACCGATTTTCAAGCAAGTGATAATTTATAAAATACGCACATGAATCCGTAAATTCAGAGGTGCGTGCCTTGGGTTCGAACTCGAGACCTATGACTTGGCAGTCCGACGGTCACACCACCAGGCTATCACTGCTTTCAACACTGGAAAAGACGTTGGCTTCTGGTATAACAGTGGCAAAATAATGGAAAAATATATTCTTTTTAATCTTTGAGAGAGATCCTTTTTAGTCGCTATTTTGAGGTTCATTACGACAGCACAGTTAAAGATGTATACAAGTATTGGTATGCAACGCATCGATGGTCCCAACTCGTTCTCTACTGTAATGATAATATTGTAATCCGCAAAACAAATAGCTTTGTTTATCAACAAAATATCAGCAGCTGACCTTACTACGAGTACTTACACTTCATTCTGAGATTGCTTTGACGTAGGATTAGTTCACTGTAAGATTACGGACTAGTACTAGATATGCGATGAGATGGTACAGTACCGATAGATAACCATAGGGCTTTCTCGTGGTAAGTTAGTTATTAAAAACATAAACGCATACTTCTATGAACAATTGAATTGAAACCTCTTATGTTTTTATTTAATACAAAAATAGCATTCTTAGATCTTTGACAGTCAGAAACACGAAAGAGTGACAGCTGGTCTTACCAAGGGGTACCTATTTTACAACTGTCAGTTCTGGGTTATAAAGGTCTAAAGTCTTAACTTGTCCAAAAGATATTCAGTTGCATCCAATTAGACTAGAAAACGACCAAAAAGGTTAGGCAGGTTGTCGTAGGTAATAATGATGTACCTACTTCTGGTAATAAAAAAGATCTTGTCATTTTACTCGTCTTAGCGTGTTAGTATTGCACTCAGGGAAGTCCTACAGTAATGCATGTGTGCACTTAATTATCTGGTCTCTTACTATGTACAAGATATAACTACATAGCTAACAAGAGGAAAAGGATTATAAGATTTATAATACTCTTGACGCTGCAATCAGTACAATACTTAAGACGGTAATCAGTGCAATAGCGGTCGCTGCAAACACACTGTTATTGGTAGTCTGCTACTGGACTTCTGTACAAAAGCATCTATCTCTTACGTAGTAATGAGTCAAACAGAGCTAGCTGTGTACACCATCAGTAATGGAGAGTTCCACAATTCCAGCCAAGTCAAGTAAGTGCTTTGTATCGCCTAGCATTGAATAGCCGCGCTGGGATAATGTGCTCGTGAGTCACGTGTTTTGAAGGCTAGGCGTGTTGTATTGGCTTGGCAGTTCTCAGGCTCGGAGCGTGCTATACCGTCACAGCAGGCTTATTGGATAATTCGCACGAATTTACTCGACGGGCGACAGTTTTCAATACATAAGTAATATTAATTTTCTTTAGGCTATTCGCGCGAAGTTTATTTATTTATCTGTGGGCGAATGGACCACTCCTGAAATACATATTAGATAATTGAACGCATTTTGAATTAAAGGCAGTAAAGTTATGAAAAAAGTACACTGACTGAATAAAGTGCGTAGCGCACAGAAGTGATATGAATATATAGACCGATACATTATTGAGCCTTTTCTGAAAGTAGCCAACGAAAAAAATGAGTAATAGTTAGGATGGTACAGAAGTTGTAGGATAGCTCTCAGCCAAGTCATACAACTTCAATGATTTGTCATTTTCATACATTTATTGATTTCTGAACTTGTGTAACTTGACTTAGAGTAATCGTACAACTTTTGTGCCATATACACAGCTGCAGAAAAGGCCCAAAAAATGATCTCCTTATAATTACGAAAAATTTATAGATTAAATTATTATTTAGTAGTAGTCTGATAGCTGTTCCTGTCCCATCGAAGTCCTTAGGTATCTTTTATTGTGAAAACTCTACAGGCACGTATGACAGTTTTTTATGTTTTTTTCCCGGGAAGTACGAGATTAAATGACATTATAACATTTTACATATTTTTGCTTACTCACGTTAGGAGCCTCGGTAGCCCGGGGGCCCCATATCATTGATACGGCGGTAGCTACGCCCCTGGTCCACATGAAGCACTACCGTATCCTTTTGTATCTTCGTTTCATTCGGACATTCTGTTCCTGAAGAGATAAGTATGGAAGAAAAAGACATGTTGCGCCGACCCCAAATAAATTTGGACAAGGGCAGAAGAATGATTCTGTTTCTGATGCCTTATCCTTCCACGTGACATTTAATTTAAATTATTGTTTCGCTATCCGCTGGTAATTAGATTTGTTTCAAACTTCTTTGCTTTTTTTCCATTTCTTTGAACATTTCTTTTTAACAAGCTGATGCGTTTCGCCTTCGTTGTCGTTAATTGTTCAGTGGGTCGATCCTTAACACATTGCTCATCGTCGCGCCTTTGCACAAATAATTGTATCGCTGCTTGAGTAATAAAAGTTACTCCTTACTTATCACTCCAGACTTCTTAATGGATCCACGCTTCTTATATCCATCCTACCTAGGTCTCGTTCTTTGGGTGTCTAGGTGTCTGGCCTCATAACCAATGAAGTATGAGAGAAAGGACTGGGAGATATATCAAATATATCGTTGCGAAATATATTATTCGTAAAATTTTGTGAGTGATAGACTTGATAAACGTGCATGAGAACATATTCATTTTAAACTAGCTGCATTTTCGCTTGCGATCTAGGAGAAGAAAAGAAAGTAGTCTGTATCCTTTTCCAGGTCATGATCTACCCATGTGCCAAATTTTCAGCCAATGTTATGTTATGTTATGTCAGGAGGTTATGGTTTCCGCACTCAGTTCTTAGACGGATCATTGTGCGTGGGCCATGGCGGCCTTGTGTGGTTATTCCAGCCAGCCCACCTCTCTTAAGAAGTTGATCACGTCTCCTGGCCGGTGTAGTACATCTGTGAATGATCTGGGTGTTCCGAGGATCTCTGTTCTGATCAGTGTGACGCCTGTGCACTCAAAGAGCACGGATGCGACGGTTTCCTCAGCCTCCATGTAGGCCCTGCACAGAGGACTGTCCGTTATGTCGTGTATTGTATGGAAGTGTTTATTTAATGAGCAGTGTCCCGTAATGGTTCCCGTCATCAGGCGCAGGCCGGTTCTGTCTAGGCGGAGTAAGCGCCTGATCGGGCCTCTCCGCTTGTGTGTGGGTGATTTCTTGCAACCATCTGCGTAGCTGTTTGAAAGGAATGGGTATGATAGGTTCGGGTCCGCAGACTGACGCGCTCCTCGCTAGCTCGTCAGCTGCGTCGTTACATAATGATCCGCTGTGTCCTTTTATGCATTGTAGTGTCACTGTGTTGCGGTTGGATACCGATATGCGTTTTAGTGCATTGTGACATTCTGGTGTTAGTTTTGAGGTGCAGTATTTTCCCCAAGGGATTGCAAGACCGAGGCGCTGTCGGAATTTTTGACCAATTCCGTTTAGCCGTTTTAGCGTGTAACTTTTGCATTTATTGTATTTTTAAGGATTCAAGGTTACTTCATATATGCGCTTCATATACTTATATGAAGCGCATATATGAAGTAGGTAAGTAGTAGAAGTATTGGTTTTATTCAAACTGTACGTACGTATACTTATACGTACGTACAGTTTGAATAAAACCAATACTTCTGTGCGCTATAATGTTCTTTTTACTTAACTTTGTTTCATATATTTCAGGAGTTGTGTAGTAAGTAAAACTTATATAGCTAAATTCGTGCGAATCAACCGATAAGCCGATTTGAAGCAACAGTGACAAACTATGAGTATTGCGTAGACTGGATATAGCGGTTGAACGGAACCACGGCGGTTTTCAGGGCGCCTGTATTGCGCGAGACACGCTTACGTCACTTGGCGCCTCCGCGGTCCGCTCCGTTACAGCGTCAGGCGACTCCTCAGCGGCTCAGCGGTTCGGTGGCTCGGTGCCTCCGCTCAGCGCGACTCACTCCTTTTGGCGCGCTCACTCGCGCCTCACCCGCCCATTGCCGACTTGACCGCAACCGTGGCACGACGTATGGTACACTATACTACCGACGCGTCTCACTCAAATTAAAGTTAACTTTTTTTGGCACTGTTCAGCAAGTGTCCAAATAGTGTACACGTCAAAAATATTTTCCTAGAAAACAAACATCGATTTTTTACCAAATAAGTTTTTTTGCTTGGCGAAAACTTACATCGCAATTTTAGTCATCGGCGACTTGACGCTACACGTTTTCAGTATACGATTTCTTTAAAATTGTTTTTAAAGTAACAAGTATAATTAATTCAATATTTGTGAGGATACCGATAAATAGAGGCGTGGAAGGAAAAAGACCCGAAAATGTCGAAAAAACATCTTCACAACCAAGCGGCTATACCGTTAGCTCCGGCGGTGTTTAAGGTAAGTTTTTTTTTGTAACTTATATTTTTATTTTGAATGCGAATTTTGTTTCTTGGATACTGTTCCGATTTTTGTTTGGATTACTTTCTCTAAATTGCTTTGCGAACATACTTGGATCGTCGGCTTGTGTGAATTAGATAGATTTTAATTGGGCTTGTTTAGAAATCCGTCTAGAAAATCGCCATCAAACTAACTGGCCCATAAACGCAGTACAGGCGAGTAAAACTTGGAAAACCGATAAAGCGGGCACGTAATTATATAAAAACTACGTCAGTTGACGTGTATTTCAGAACGGAGCCGTTCCGTCGCTTTTTGAAGTAACGCGAAATTTCATAGACGTTCGGCGTGAAGCGATGGAATGCAGCGGAATAATTACTTCGGTCGGACCGAATCCTATAGCACTGTTCCCAGAACTGCGTTTTGAAGCTGTGCGATATATCTTTCGAGAACAGATTTCACGCGCTTAGCTTGGTCATTATTTATTTAAGTCTCATAGTTAATTAAAACAATGGTTATTAACTATAAAACTGAAAATAAATCCTTGAAAATCATATAAACTTATTAATGAATAGAATATAGAAAAATGCGCAGGTACCGTTTGAAATCTGTAGGTACTTTTTTGAAAAAAAATGGTATCCATCTAAATACAACAATTAAAGTAACGTAAATATACAAATATCTAATAATATAATTATAACTACTAAAACAAATAAAACCTTCATTAATGTTCATGAAAACCTTGAAATGTGGGAGTAATGATAAATTAGCAGATTTGCATTGTGGGTATACGGAATGGCTGCTGAGCTCGAGATATATAGGTCAAGTGGAATCTCCTTCAATACTTTTAAGTAAATCGATAAGCATATTATAGTTCTTTTTATGTTACGATTTACTACCTTATATTCTTAACAACATCATCATCTATCTAGCTCTTGCCTAACTATGTTTTGGTTGGGTTCCAGTCTAATTGGAAGCACTTGAAAACCAGTATTTTGAAAGTAGAGCTTGCTTCACTGGCTTTCCTACCCAGTTACTGGGTACCACGATACCCCTTAGCAAGACTGGTGATCAGACTTTTGGGGTTCGGAACTGCTTGGATAGGTCTCGGTAAATAATGGATGACACCCATCTTCGAAACGACCGCGGTAATCATACCTTCGATCGAAGCCTGTGGCTATATTTAGTTAGCTCCTGCACTTCACGGTCTTACCGTATGATGTAATTTTAATATTTTCACGTCATTACCTCGTTACTAAGTTACCTCACGCGGTTTATGCAATATCAGTTTCCTTTTATTGCGCTCAAATATATTGACACTTCACAGTTTGAAAACATCCCAATTTATTAATGTATTGGCAATAATAATTGAAGATATAAGTGTATGTAGGTAATATGTCGCATTTTAAGATTTTCGCTGTTTTATGCATGAATGGTGGTGATATATGCATACAAACAATTTTAAACCTTAAAACCACCAAAATTGTGGCTATTTTAAAAATTCATAAATACATTTAAGGCGTTTTGAAATATCTTAAAATGTTTATGCGCAACTTTGAACTCTATTTTCTCAAAATTAGAATTTCGGCACTGATATCTTCAATTGTTACGGTGGTCAATGAAAGGCTCTTACTAAGTTTATCTACCCTCTTAACTTTTATCGCAATATTGGCAATAATAGTAAGGATAAATAATGAATTCCTAGAAATTGATCACCTACTACAAACTGAATACGATTATGATGTGAAAGTAAACATAAAGAAGCCGAAAAACAATGCGGCAGTAAACACAAAAACTGCGTCTGAGGCCCTGAAGTGTTTTTCTATCTTTAAACTTTCACAAAAATAAAGCGTAGGTATAGTTACAAAATATATTAACCGCAGACAGCAAACAGACTTTTTGCATCAATGAACGTCAATTGTCGGGAAAAAAACGGGCACGAGGGAGTCGACAGCGGAATCTTAGTAATAGGGGCCCGTTTTACCCTTTAAGTACCCTAAAAACCAAATGACACGGGGAGGATCCATAGAATTAAAGATAACAAAGAAACAATACTAAGCCACATATTTAGATAGAAAAAAAAAACAAAAGCAAAGACCTACTATACCCAACAAGCAACTATTTGAAAAAAAAAAACCTAATCTGTCACTAATACCATGAAGAAAGTGACAGTAGAGCCAAAAATGTCAAGCGACTTATGCCGCCAAAACAAATCACCATTTTTAATACCGTAAAATCGTGATAAAGCACCTAACTTTATAACGACATTGCACTCACATGCCCATGGAACACGTGATAACGCGTGAACGTGGATACGTGTTTGTTAAAAAAGTTTAGCTTGAAGAAGCAGAAATATATAGTCTAGTTGAGAAATATCAAGTCATCAGTGAAGCAAACTAAGCAAATATCCACGGCAAATAAAAAACGCTGAATCAAATTGCATCAATAATATTCCTACGGCACGTTTAATTGGCTCACTTCAAATGTATCGTACGTCACAACTCACGGCGACATCACGTCAGCGTAAATTTTTTGTATGCTAAATAGAAGAATATATTATCAACTGAACAGTTCGTCGCTGTAGACTGAATTCATTTGCGCCATTTATTACCTTTTAAATGGCGTTTTTACCAGCGCGTTATGGTTGAACCTGGTTTGTTTTGTCATGATGTGTTAAACAAATTCGAGTATCATCATGCTTTGTTTTAACATCCTCTATATTCCAAATAGTTATAATAGTTTGGTTTTCAAGTAAACAAATATTATGAGTATCTAGGTATAGATGAGGCCGAGCGCATATTGTATAAAATAATATTTGTATTTTCCCGAAAACCTCATCATAAAATAAATATCCAGTGAATACCTAGTTGCCGATTCACCATGGAATTTTATTTTACGTTGTGACATCAGTTTCTAGAAAGATTTCAGTTTCATGGCATTGCGTACCTCTCATTAGCCATAGATACGCACGGTCATGATGCGTTGTTCTTGGTATGATGGATGGCATATTTGCAAGATGAGTATTAACTACCGGTTTACTATGCGACACCGAACGGAGCCAAAACTATCATTATTTCCTGGTGCTGAAAATAATTCTACCAATAAGTGCGCAGTATGAGTAATAACAGCGAAACTAAGCTATGGTAGAAACATAAATAACAGACGTAAACCCCTAATTTTAAAAGGGCATTTTATATTTAATGCTCTAACATAATTTGTTTACGGTAGGGTGCAACATAATGTAAGGGTTCGCCACTCATTCTAGGGAAGGAGTAAACACTGAATAATAAACATCGGGGGTTTTCATACAAACAGGGATGACTAATCATTTGTTAAGTAATGGTGGAAAATATTCTGTAAAGGTTACTGTTGAAAAACCCAAGTCTATATTTGTGTGAAGAGCGTTGATTGATCACCTTCTAAATGTGTGATACTAGTTCAAGTGTAGATAATAATCATTCTTTAACAATTTTATCCGACTCCGCAGGCGATTAAGTTTTGTATCAAAATGACTAGTAGGTTCATCGTCTTGTAATTCTTTCACGTAAAATAATAATGTTTGATTGCCTTTAAGTAAATATTTACTTTTAAATTTCATTCGGTATTTCTTATTGGCTGGGGGGAAATGAAAAATTAGAATGTTATTTTGTCTGGTATTTGTTGTTTACAAAGGGGTTTTGTGTTGTGTTGAAGTTAGGAATGGGCTTGTTCCCGCAGACTACACTGCCACTGACAGCGATATAATCCACTCCTTGGCTGTGTGGCTTTTGTCACTGACGCCTTTGTGGGATTCTTCCATCTCAGGATGGTGCATTTGAGACATTACCTCACGCCTCTAGCGTTGGATTATGGTTTCCGTTTAGTCTGTTATGTTATCCTCTAATTGGATTAACTACGTTACATCATGTTCTTTAATTTTGTAATGTTCTTCTTATTTACTTTTGCTGTTAATTATCCATTGCCCTGACTCAACGCTATGGCAAAAAGTCACGAATTCTAAACGCTTTTTCTTTCGTTGAAAATGTCTGTAGAGTTTTCTACCTGTGTCTTAAGTACTTACAATCAATATTTAACATTGTTTTCTGAACTAGTTAATCAAAATTAATGGTCTTGTTTATTGACATAATGAGCTGTTTCTTTGGCTAAGATTTTTAGTGGGAACATTAATAGATACGGTTCGTTTGACTGTGTTATTTAACATTCTCTATCAGAGGTGCGGCAGTTAGCAGGTGATATCGAACGTATTTATCACTTGACAGAGGTATTGTAATGTTATAACAATTCTCGTGTCTTTATTCATCAACAGTATCATGTGTTCATTGGGTATTGTCTACACGATCCGGTGCAAGCGGACACTCGCCAGTATGCGCAAGCGTTCGTCCACCACAGACCCGCAGTCCGCGCGACACAATGCTTTAGAGGAAAACCTATAATTCATGTTACTTGAATAACTGATACGTTGATAATTCGCTTCAAATTACGTATTTTCCTTTTGCGTGGTAGTGTTAAAATATCACTCTGGTACCTACTCATTTTATTATTACATATACCAACCATTACTAGGTGTATGTACTAATGTTGCGGTATTACCACTTTATCAAATGCTCACACGAAAGCTACGTTCAAATAATTTTTTAGTCATCTATAACCGCTAACATGTTAAGATTAATCTAGAAATAGAAGCGCTCGCGGTGCCCGTCTCCATTTCCGTCCAATGGAAAATAACCAAAAACGGGATGCCTTTAGACAAGGACAGATATACTCAAGTTCGTCTGACGTGAGCCGCTCAAAGTGAAAACGAGCCTAACGCTTTTTGTTAGAGTTCAATTCAGTTTCAGACGGTAAGCATATCCTAAGTCTATAGTGAGCTAATAACCCCGGCAAGGCTGGCCTCTGTACTACTGAAGCGTGGAGCCGAAAGTTGCGCGTGCGACTACACGGCGCGGCCTCCAAATTGGTGCCATGAGTGTAGAGGAGGCGGTCGCGACCGCGGACCGCTTCGGCTCCCAACTTTATTCACTTGATAACGATTCAGAATCGTTTGTATTCAATAACCATATTATGAGCATATGTAAGTAAGTCTCATTCAATTTTAAAACGCTGTTTTGTTTTTATACAAAACATCCTTAGCCTTTGAATTCCGTTTAACATTCTTCTAAATAAAATGGCAATAATTTCACGAGTTAGTCTCGTAAAACTTTATCGTGAACGCAGTCAGAGAAAACCATAAGTCAGCTTCGATTATCTGGACATAAAACGCGTGTAGTTCGCGAGGAGAGGCGGTGATCGTGCGTCTCTCTCTAGCCTTTTCGCTTGGTTTAGTGTGTATGTGTACGCGATATAACAACGGCGCTTGGGCAAGGCAATGGAAATTTCTAGAGACGTGCTCGTCCCCCCGCCGTCGCCGACACCTGCCCCACCCCGCGCCGCTCGCTCGCTGTACCCAAATACCGCTCTCGAAGCGCTCTCCCCTTCTATAGAATCAAAAGATTTCATATTTCTATACAACAAAACGCTCCAGCTTGTTGTCCGCGCCATTCAAAAGGATATAAAGGATCATTGATAAATTGTTTAAAACCAGTTTATTTTTTGTAAACTCGCCGTTGTAAAATTCTCAATGGCTGTAGGAAAACTACTGAAGAGTGTATTGTAGTAAAGTAAAAGATTTGTGGGAGCAAAAAATCAAGGTCATTCATAGGTGAGGAGCGGCGTCTAAACCGAAAGATTAAAGCGTGTCACTTGATAGCGTTGCGCGCCTCCGCCCGCACTTTGCGCTGCGGCAAAAAACCTCGCGACTCGCTCCATGCATCGGATGCTTTGTCTTCCTCAGTAGGTATCTACCTGTTACTGATAGTTAGTAACTCTAACAAGCTGCTCGGTTCAGTTTTAACGATTGAATTTAAACTTCAGTTAGGTTGATTGGCGGTTAGGTACATTTTTTTCAACAAGTAGATTTAGATAACATTTTCTAGAAAACAGGTATTTCAGTACACTATAATAAGTAAATATAGTATAATAAGTTAGTGTTGTTTGTTCATATAAAAGTAATATCGACCAAAATAAAAACTATGAGTAATATCAGTTGTTAAAAAAGAATTAGCAAATAATTTTGACAAGCACAAAATAAAGCGTAACTGCAAAAGGCTGATTCTGAGAAAGATAAATCTAAATGCCTTAGACAATTATGTCCAGGCGAAACTGTACTCTATGATAAAGGAGTAAGGTACAAAATCTCGTTATACTGCAAAGGTTAATTCAAGTTTATATTTTGATGTACGACTTGTTCCACCGTGGCTTTGCGCACAGTGGGTTGCAAACACAAGTTATAGTGACCCTAATGTCTGAAAAACATTGCGTGATATAACTTCAATTTTAAGAAAAATGTTTTCACATTAACTTTATAGAGCAGGTATTGTAGGTATTATTTGCCTGATAAAAAGCAAAATAAAATTCTATACATATTTCTAGTTACAGTAGTACAATTTAAACTATTTGGCATCATGTTGTCCCGATGAAAACTTAACACTGCAGCCCCAAACAATAAGCAACACATGACTAAAAACGTGCTTCAATTGCCAGAGATATTTCTTAGACAGTTGCAATACCGTTATCGAAGTTTCTAGAGTCTTGCTAAAGTGCCAAACAAATGATTTAAAGTTGCACATCATAAATTCTAGACGCGGGTCTAACTTGGTGGGTGGCTGGCTTTATAGTTGCGGATTACCTACGCGACTTTCACATGCCATTGTTTTGACTGCACTTAAAATACTAATGAGGTCGCACGTTGGACAGCAAACACTCGAGGTTGCTAGTCTGCCGGTGACACAGAAATACCTACTATAAATGATACCTACTGACATTTATTAAAAAAAAAAATCTTTGTCTTTTTGTCCAGAATATGCATCAAATCTTAACACAATTTTTTCATTGCTTCATTATGAATCAAGTGTTATTAGCCCAGTCATTCAGATAGACGTATTTAATGTGAAACAACAAATATAAGAGCTGCACTTAAGTGCATTTTCTAAACAGCAAAAGTTAAAGACTAAAACCGGATTGCGCGACACGCGCCGGCGCAGGCGCATAGCACGGTGAAGTGGGTGCGAGTCTGAGAGTCTGCAGAGTTAGATAAACATAGCTAATGCCTAGTTCGGAATTGAGATATACCGTGCCCGGGAACGTTCCCAAATCGTAGGAACATCGCCGGCAATTTCCCAAAACTGGGAATTTTGTTTAAGTAGTAATATACTTATATTATTTTGTTTAACACCAACTGTATCGTGAATGTTTTGCATACTTCTTTCTATACATCAAGTAACTAATCAATCTTAAAAGCATAATAGAAATGAGAATTCCAAGATATGGGAATATTCCCGGGGGAAAAACCGGTTTTTTACTGGCAATAATAATATTATATCCAAGCAAATTTTTCAATATAAATAACAAGGATTGTTGACAATATTTTTCTCCATAGTGAATGTAGGTCGGTCTTATCCCCATAGCCCGGGCGCTTACCAAAGGTTTCCCCGTGAATACAAAACAAAAAAGATATGATCGGCTAAACAAGTCTGAACTTGTCGAAATTAGTCTAAGCAATGCCGATATAGGTACGGTACCTACTTGAGCGTAAAAACAAACTTTGTATCTAAATATGAATAATCATCTAATTCATAACTTCTATATATTTTCGTGGCCTAACATTTTTCATTTTTTACACATTTTGTTTTCAGCCACCTTATTCTCTGTACTGTGTTGCATCTTGCAAACTACCATGAAACTTGTGTACTGCCAGTCGATTCTGTAAGTATCTCACCGTGAATACTTGTGTGAAGTGAGTTTGGAGTGAGCTGACATTCCACATGAGGGTAAGGATTGGTAATTGTCACTGTACTTAAGTTTTCTCTGTGAGATTTTTACAGAATAGGTGGTCTGTACTCGACCATCGCACAGTGGAAGGAAAAACAAGCTTCCCTTTCATAGGATTTTCGAATAATAAAGTGATTTATAGGTACTTATAATATTTTCAATTATACAGTTTTGTCGAGTACATTAAAACATTGAATAAATTAGTAGTTACAGGGTTTTTTTAATTAACGTATGAATAAATTAGTAATGGAATTTACACAACAAATAATGCGATATGAATTCAGTGATTCAGGAGAAGACCCGATCACAATGAAATTAGTCAATGTCACAGTCATATAGGTTTCTTATGTCTACAAACTCTACATTTTCTGTATCTGTTAATAATAATAACAATTTGCCTTCATCTGAAAGAGGTTTAGTACGAAGTTCCCTTAGGTATGGAACTAGAGAGATATAGGTCAGAGGATATTAGCAACAAATATCCTCATTTGTTGTCATTCTGCTAGTTTCCGCTAGTGGAAGGTTTGTGGCAAGCTTCGGAGGTCTCTTCAGAAAGTTTACCAATTGGAATAAAGTTATTGTGCTACACATGATATAGGTAGTCTTGCTTGATAACCAACAATGATCATATCCAATGATTTCTAAACAAACAAACAACAATATATATTACCAATATTCTAAATCTATTAATAATTAAAGTTGACAGATTGTTTTCTTCTCAGCTCCCGTCTTTAATTGTTTTTCGGAAAATTATGTCTGTTCCATAATTTCATACTGTTTTCCTTCGCTCGTTTGAGAGCATTGCTGATGAAATAAATAACACAAAGTAAATACTAGCCTGTTTGTCATAGTTTTGATATTTATACCTATGATTACAAAACGTAATAAGTTGATCCATTTGCCACCGAGCTACCTCTACTCTGTGGTATTGCCAACCGCGTCAATAATCATTATTAAAATTACCTTCCTGCTACGATATAATGTCAAATTGGCCATCGATGTGTGTTTGTTTGTAGGTACTTACAAGCTGAACATAAATCTGAAAATTCTGTCAAAATTGGGGGAAATTACTTGCATGTTTTCAGCTGCCAATCCCTGTTGTTTTCCTTGACCTACAAACTAAATGGCTGTGTCAGACCATTGTAAGTGATGTATGTGATTTGGATTCCCTGCTCTATATACGTTGGAGGACCAACATAAGCGAATGATCCACTTTAAATATTCGTTGTTATAACTACTTTTTGATGCTTTTATGAAGTACATATCGATAGAGTAATGCTTTGTATCTATGTACAGTTCGACCACAATCGGTAAATAGGTTTTCAAGCGTTAAAGTGCTCATATACTTCAACGTAGATGTATGAGTAAAACCATTTAAGATTTTATGCGAGCAAATACGAGGTGGAAATTGCAAAATAACGTAGAATTTTTATTATTTCTTAGAAGGAATTTAATATCGGGATATTGCATTTAAGTGAAACGAGGACGTCAACGTGCTAAAGGTAGATTATCACTAATTAGCTATATCAAGTACCTACTAACTTTTGTCAGCGATTTCGCCCGCGTGGATGCCGAAAATGTTCCTTGGGACATACCGGGATTAAAAATACTCACCGTATGAGTTAATCCACATTATAAACTATATCTGTGTGCCAAATTTCATACAAATTCGTTGTAAATAGGTACTTACATATTACGGTTATATATGCCGCGTAAAACAGCGTACCTACCCCCCAAAAAATATGTGAAGAAATTAAACTACTGGTCCGAATTGTTTGGTATAAAGACATTTATTTAGGATTCGTAAATAATTACGCCAAAAAATCACTTATTTTAAGACATGTTTTAAAGCATTTACTTAATGGAAAAAAAAAATTTCAATACTGTAAGTATGTTAATCTTAGAAGATAACTGGGTTGGGTGACTGGGTTGTGGAGGTCAAATAGGCAGTCGCTCCATGTAAACTATTCGGTATTCAGCTGCACCCGGTTTGACTTGGAGCCGACCCCATCGCAGTTGGGAAATTTTTAAGCAGATAGATAGACATATTGTTATAGCCGTTGCTACTGTTTAATGGATCTTTTTAAAAGGAATAATTCCGTAAAACTAACATTGTTTTCGGAACCTAATTTCTACTGGCGCCACACGCTGGTAAAAGGGGACACGGCATGATTTTTTCCGACATCTTCAACAATCATCGTTATATTTCAGCCAATTTACAGAAAATTCCAACGAATTATACGTTTACACCTTCGTCATGGATTACTCCGTCCGTTGGTGAAAACCGTATGAAAATCCATTCGTCAGTTTTTGAGTTTATCACGTTTATACAGGCAGTAAAACGCGGCAGGGGGACTTTGTTTTAACTACGAGACTAAATATTATATGACCACTATAATGAATGTAGGTACCTATTATCAATTATTATAAATTCAACGTTGACTTGTGAGCAGTGGCCGTGGCACACACACTTAAAAAATAAATTAGACCACACAGATTAAATGAGTAATTAAAGAGAATTTTAATTTATTTATATTTGTATTTCGAGCACAACCTGTATACACAAAGCTTACTCATCCGTCCTAAGTCCTCTAAGAGTGGACAAAAACGGGTAATTTCTATCACATTGTTGTAACTCATATAAAAATCCGAACGGTTTACGATGCCATCGATTAAATTACCATGAGCACGCACCATGCCTCGATAAGATAAGGTTGTCCTTGGCACCGCGGTTTGTTATTAGCGCTTGCATTCTCCCCTCTGTTTTGAAGAAAAATGAAGGCTAAGTTCACACAGTAGCCTTTTAGAAACTAATGTCATACACTTTGAAAACATCTCTCCATCTCTGTCATATTTAAACGACAGACGGAAATAGAACGATGATTTTGTGTTTTATGATTTGTGGTACCATCGGGTCTAACGTACTCGTATTGTCTCATTCAGGCTGTCGCACTGTCAAACTTTATGGTAACGTTCCGCTGTAATTGACTAGCTAAAAAACAATTGAAAATCAGATCAGTTGGTTAAAGAAGTTATTAGGATGAGGAATATTATTAAAATGCAGTCCGCATTAAACTACTTAAATGCATCACCTACGTAATTTAGATTTGCTTTATAATTATGTTGCAATTAAAGCATGGAAACAGATGACGATGGCGACATTTTTTTTATGTACAGATTACAGAATGAATGAAATTATTTATTGTTAGCTCTACACTGGCAATATTCAAAGTCAACGTTTTATTTGTAAAACATAGGTATAAAATGGGTGTTATAAAATAGGTAAAGATATCTCTATGTTCATTTTTATTGTGTGCGTAATAACTTCTTTAAACCTAAAAGAGTTCAATGTGGATTAATTGGCTACTCAGGTTTTTAAAGAAGTAATTGTTAGTTAACCTTTACTTATTTATACAAAACAGCTGCTTTTAGTCTAGGTAACTACTTACGCGATATAAATAAAGATTCATGATAATATTAATAACGAACTAAAAGCACTTTGTTTGAAAGCATTTATAGGGGTAATCAAAATTTATGATATTTTTATTTCAATAAAGTACCGTTCAATACTGATATAAGTATTATACCTACCATAAAAAGGATAGAAACTTCAACATTGATAGAAATAGTAGTAAATACTTATTTTGGTGTCGAACTTATGACAAAACTTTATTTAGTTCAATTTGTGTAGACTCACTACAATGTCTTAAACTGTCAGTTTTTTTGTTGAATTTTAACTACGCTCTTAAAGGTGAACGCACACTCATCCGAGCCGAACGCGTCGAACGAGTCGAACGAAACGAATTTTAGGATTCCGTATATGAAATCTCATGAAACCTCGCACACTTCCCCGCGTTGAATCGTCCAGCAGATTCTTGACAATGTGCGTGGCCTCCTTGACTTCGATTCGTTCGACGCGTTTGGCTCGGATAAGTGTGCGTTCACCTTAAGTCTGACAAAGCGTGGTTATTCCAAGTACTTATTTATCCCGACATCCTGTCAGTAGCCTTTTATTGTTTACTAATGAGCAAATAAACAAAGTCCCAAACAACTATGATTGTTACTTAGAATCGTGCTTATTTGGTCATTCTCAGAAACTAAAAAGTACTATTTTCATATTATATTCAGTGTGAGAAAGCGATGAAGCTGTACAAGAGTTAAAGCTTTTCCATCTATTTCTCAATATGAAGCAATATTACAATAATGCTGTTATAAAAGATGATGCTTACCCCCCAGAACATCACAAAGTAATATGATGTCTCGTTAGTCTAGTGGTAGTTAGCGCTACTGCTGAGAATAAGGTCTTGGGTGCGATTTCCAGGTAGGGGAAAGTCTTATTGGAGTTTTCCATTAGGATACTGGATTTGTGATAACAATCGCCGTCGACAAGTCGCCCTCTACTACATGGGACTTATATATAACTGGCGAAATGTGGGTGTGGGTGAAGCCTACTAAAGGTACACCTCTGCTTATCACTTGTATATCCAAACTCACAATCCATCCACCGTTTCTTCAGTCATCCCCCTACTCCTAAAATACAAAGATACTATAAACAACATAATAAGCCTGTAATATGCTGGGACACAGGTCTCCTTGCTGTAAGAGGAAGTGGGCCATAATCCACCACGCGGGCCCTGTGCAAATTCGTGGATATCACAAGTCTCACTTTTTGAGAGTAGTGGTTATAAAATTATATACACAAAGTAAAGTGCCTGAATGAATTCGAACTCATGACGTTAAACTTGTAATTCGGGACCGACAGCACTGGGCCTCCTCCTTATAATCGATATTTATTTAGGTTTACAGCAAAAAATACAATAAAAACAAAAGTCCTACTTTCGGAAAATCAAAACCATTTTCATAAGTTGTAACCTATCGGAAATATTATTATTACCATCCATGGCATTTTCCATGACTTTTATTAATTATTTCGATAGCAAAATAAATAACGGCGCTCCTACATATTGTGTGTCAGAGTGGGTGCGGCCAGGCTGGGCTTTATTGGCGTTATTACAATCGAATGGCGGATTATCATGAAATTCGCGAGCACACATTTTGCTGACCGTAGCTCGTAGGGACTTACCCGCGGAAAAACCTACCTTACATACTACAGTCCTAGTAACTATTAGGCTGGTTCAGCTAATAACGTCGTTGTTTGTTCTCTTGATTACAGGCAGGTTTTGTAATTGCAACTCTAACTGATTTTCCACGAACGCTTTGTAATTATTTTTCTTATGTTCAAGCTTACAATGGCGAAAAATGATGTACCTAATAAATGTATAGATTGATGTTGTCATAATATAAACTAAACAAGTTCCTAACAAAGAGATATTTTAATTGTTTACTCTTACCTTTCACGGGTATTTTTTAGTGGACGCATAATCTCTAAGTACCTATATGTGTTAGTTATTATCGTTTTATTCATCGATAAAGCCCAGTCACAGCCTTAGCCATTACTCTTGTTTGACATCTGTCATTTTGACGTCTGTATGATACGTGTGATATTGCGACAGTTGTGCAATTGTGGTGATTTTTCCACATAAGTCACTAATCAAAAGATGGAAGATTAATGACACTGATAACGGGGTAGATAGAACTTCATGATCATCACGCATGAATCATGATCATAATTTTAGTACCTTCATATTATCATAACTCTTGGACAGGGTTTAAGCTCGTAATTATGGATGACGTTTGTTTATTATAACACGTCTGTATATTATATCATATATTTTGCAATATTTAAATGTAAGTATAACAGATTATCCTATCGTGTTCGGTAAATATTATTATCAGTGTTAAGCTTTATTGTTGATGATACGTCACCAATAAATATACATACTGACGCGTCTCCGTATAGACTGTACATAGATAATTGCCTTTGATATCGATAGTTATCTTTAGACGCGTGAAATACCTATCGATAAGATAGTGATGTACCGCGGAAATCACTTTCAAGATTGTTTTGGATATTGCGATAAGACATAGTTAGAACCGGTTTCAGAGAATACCCTGAATCATAATTTTGATCGGGAAAGCAGATAGCGTTCAGAAAAAGTTCCATCAAATGTAGGTGTCGTGGAAAGTTATTTTTAGGATCGGCGATTAGAGTCGGCAATATCTTAAATCGTTTCTGAGAAAAGTGTCCTAAAATATAACAAATAAGGAAAAAGTCTGAAGAAACTGCACGTTGAAAGGGAAAGAAATTATATGACGTAAGCCTAGTAAATATAGCCAACAGCCTTATTCTTGAGTGAATCTACACTTTCCTTTTGTTAGGGTATTGGAAGAGCGATATAATATCAGCCAAAGTGTAAACAAAATACGCTGTAACTGTAAATAAAAGACGGACCCAGTAAGGCGAAGCAAGGAAAACCTGCTCAGGTGGGGATTCAAAGACAACCTTCGAACGTACGTGTGGTGCTGTACCACAAACGATGGCACATTTGATAGCGTGTCCACGTTACAGGAACTGATGGACGATAGTGGTGTCGCCAAACACGTAGCCGAATTGTGGGCCGAGTCCATTCAGATTGCCATCGACACGCTAAGAAGAAAATAATACCTACTGAAAGCATTTTATTAATATTTATACAGGAAGTGTCTTGTCAATCCTACTACTATTATAAAGGCGAAAGTTTGTAAGTATGGATGTATGGATGTTTGTTACTCTTTCACGTAAAAACTACTGTATAGATTTGGATGAAATTTGACACAGAGATGGTTTATATCCTGGATTAACACATAGGATATTTTTTATCCCGGTAGAACATTCCTGTGGGATAATTTCCGACCTCCACGCGAGCGAAGCCGCGGGCAGAAGCTAGTATTACATACGAGACAGTGGTCACTTATGTAGCACTAACATATTAATGAGCTGTTTATTGAAGCGCGGGGATATGCTGCTAATAAGTATAAAATTTTACTATGAAGTGAAGTGAGTTTGAACTGAGCTGTCAATGGATTCCCCATAGCATCGTCTCGTAGGATGACGTTCACCTCACGTTCGCTTCACCAAAATTTTTACGGCGAGATTTTTACAGATCGTCTTGTCAGACAGTGTTGTGTTCTTCATATTACTTACCATGTCAAAATTCAGAGGACACCGTAGTCAACGTGAAACTCATATTAAATAATGAGATAATACGCATTGAACCGGTTACAGCCAGTATTGGTGCGTGTGTATAACACTCCGCGAGCCACAGTTTATAAATACCAACCATATTGTGAGAAAGACTGCCCATTAGAATCACGTATTCATGCATTGTGCTGTTAAGAAATTACCGCACTCAATGGACTTATATTTTACTAAGAAAAGATAACTTTTGAGATTGAATAAATGAATAGCTTTGCAGAACAAATAGTTTCTAATTCTTGGAATGGTTAAGGAAGTTCGGTTTTCGTTTGTCTATGGCTTGTTTGCTATTTAAGTTTTTAATCTTTTGCTCAGTTTAAACTGCTGGCCACTATCTTAAGTCTAAAATCTCTTAATGAATTGCCTTGTCATCAGCTAGGGCTACACGAGCACAGATTATAGTAGTTCCTCGAATCATAACAAAGATACCAGCACGTTATTGGTTCATTTTGTGAAACTGTTAAGCTGAAATTCGCAACGATAACAAGGAACGCACTGTCAATTTTGATAGCGCTAAATACAGTGTGTTAGTGTTAGGTTAAACGAGGGACATAGATTTACGAAAAAAATATCAGCTGTCCATACATTTTGACTAATAATGCCAACATAAATGTATTGAACAGCTGATATTTTTTCAGTTGATCCCATAGTCAAAGTTGTTCATTTTCATGAGTACTAAACCCCTGAAAGTATGTCTCTCGTTTAACCTAACTCACTGTATGAAGTATTTTAGGCAATTGATAGCCAACCATGTATATGCACTCAAGCCGACAATGTCAGTGGCAATATCATGCGTCATTTATAGAAAATAAATTAAATTACATCGAACAAAGTGCACGTGAGTGGTTGTGCATAGTGCGATACAGATAAGTTCAGTTCCCCGATTTCGCCTGAAGAAGGTAGGACGAGCCAGCTTATCAGCGTGATAACGTATGCTGAAGCTTGCACATAGTGGCTACAATGTAATCTAGGCAAGTAAAACATGTGGATAAACCACATCAACGCACGATCACGTTTTCCCCGTTTTCCTAAAGTGTTCGTGTATAAAATTTATAGCAAATATCACAGATATGTGTAAAAATTATTGATTTATATTTGTGATGTTGATTGATTTACAGAGGCACCAAGGATATTTACTTAGAACTATTTAGGGTGATAATTAATTAGGTACTTATATAATTTTCGAAAAGTATTGAATTCTTTTTTATTTTGCACGACGCGTGTAAAATTGCAATGAATGCAATTATAAATGAAATTATAAAGAAGTAGGTATCGAAAGTTACCGATGAATCGTTCAATAGATGTTAAATATAGTCAAATCAATTTCAAAGTTACGGTAGACAATCATCATCTGCCTAGCCTTTTCCCAACTATGTTGGGGTCGGCTTCCAGTCTAACCGGATGCAGCTGAATACCAGTAGTATTAGTTACGGTAGGCAATGTACTATAGTATAGTTTTTGACACATCTCTGGATCGTGAAGCCAACTCGCAGCGGCCCCTTAAACCATTCTAAATGTTTATATTATTACAGTATCATAGAAGTCTACTAGACAGCGAAAGGTACCAATACAAAATATTATCCAACAAATATTATCTATATCCACATTCTTTCTTAATTACGCTAAAGAGCCGTAAGCGAGTGTCAACGACTAGTACCTAATAGCCACTCTACAGGCTTCTCTCAATGTGTGCAAATAGTTCAAGATTCCAATATCGTCTATATTATAATATATCTATACCTATACTATGAATCGACCTTATTAAATCCTACATATGAAGTTTCAGGCAAACGAATTTAATACCGCCTCTCATGTCTAGTGGTCGCAAGCGCTTCTGATCATTACGCCCTGGGTTCGCTTCCTAGGTCGAGCAAAGTGTGTTCTTACTGGTTTTCTATCTGAAATTTCACAGTAGCCGCCCGAAGTTTGAATGTGAGCCCGTTTGATGGCAATAGGCTTGCCCCTATTAATATGCAAAATGTGGGTTGTACTATTGGTCTAATACCTCTACCCTTTGTGAAAACAAGTTGTGATGTTAAATTTGATACCAATACTAAGAACTACTAGGAAAAATATTAAGCATTACTTATAATGTTGTATATTTTTCCGCAGTAGTGCGTAGTTAATTTATTGATCAATAGGCGACTCATGGGTACTTTCTCATACGCCATACTGTGACGTGATGACAGTAGGTATAACAACAATGCTTATAGCCTTATAAAGAAATCCTATAGCGCTGCGCCTACGTCTATGTAACAATAAAAATGATAACGTTTACTAATTAAATGCATATTATTCAAAGTATTGTAAATCACGTTTCTTGAAGGACAAACGTGCTTTTTATTCGATTTAGTTTTACCTATTAGTTTATAATATTCGTTATTTTCCAGGAATAAATGTCTACTTGCGCACATATCATTTACAGAATAGCTCATCAAATTAATGTTGGCGTGGAACATAACTTCACGTTGTTGAATAGAAAACCTAACTATTTTTGGAACGTTGCGTTGCGAAAGGGGGCTAGACGGAATTAAGACCAAAAGTTGTAACGACACTTTTCTTGGAGTAAAATATGATGTCTTTTTAATCAATATTTTTTTATTGGTTAATTTAAGATCAGTTTTTTTTTATTATTTTATCTTAAAAGAAATAATATTTTATTACAATACCTTCACTTATTAATTGAAAGGAACTTCGTTCCATCCGGGGGTGTACCTTGACACCTCTCAAGTTCTTTTTTTGTCAATTGAGATAGAGTGTTCGAATTTCAAAAGTTAAACACTTTATTAACACGTGCAAGATAAGAAGAGAACACGTGCTACTTAGATCAATGAGGATAATAATTAAAATAATGGGTGCATTTATTTACGGCATTACCTACATCGTAAACTATTTATAACTAAACCATACTATGTACATTTCTGTATAGAATACTAAGGCTAACCAACCATAGCATGCTGTACAGAAGGTATGTATGCGTAATGTGCTGTTTCGATAATGAGGCACGGAAAATTTATTAAAATAATCAACTTTAACGTACCAACATAGTCACGTATTTATAGTCATTATGTAACTCAAAATGTTACAATTCTAGTTCCTTTGAAAACCAACTAGAGTAGCGTATTAAATGCAATCTACCATCCGCCGAGGCGGTAGCTCTAGGGCTGGCTACCACAAGTAAAATATATGCAGTAATCTTGGTTGCCGAAATCATTACTAAAAACAAGTTTATTCAATTGTTAAACTACTCTACTGTTACAGAAGCATCCAATTCCAAAAATAATTTTGTGAAAAACATTTATCACTAAATTGACGATTTTATTACTTATCAAATTGGCTATAAAAAATGGACTACATTCAGATACGCCATAAAAGCAGTAGCTTCATAAAATCATAAGTTGTTAAACACAATTTTGTAAAAAAAAATCTAGGCAGCCCTGACTGAGGTACGGTTGCGCGGGCGCACGTGGTGACCGCGTGCTCCGACCGAGCGTGCTCTTGCGCGCCGGAACAAGATCCGACCGATTGCTCACAAACTGTCTGTGTGGGTCGCCCATGTTACCAACAGAACAATTTACCATCTATTACCAATTTATCCTGTTAAAACGGACTCCAATCGTAAAACGTTGTACACAATGACTCTACATCTTTTTACTTTTTAATTTCAGACAGGCATTGATACAATTATCCAAACTTTAAGTGTAGGTATTCTAAGATATTATTATAGTAATCATTACGCGAAATGCCTTTAGTTGTAAAGGAGCCAGTGCATTTCATAATATTCGTTAGGAAATGAACGGAAATGTATGCATTAATGCATGTACACGTATCGGTCTCACACATATACCTACATCGTATCATCGCACGCACACACACGTCGAGGCCATTCTCGGCGTGCGTTTGCGCAGACCGAAGCGACGAACGCGCCGCTATCCGCTATTTAAAATTGCACACAACGAAACAGGTCTGCGACCTGCATAATTAAAATAGAAATAAGTTTATTTTAGAAACATTTATCTTCTTTATGGGTTAAATATGGCTACGCGGCTACGGATTTTATGAGATTTTGCGATTTTTTGTCGAGTCGTAGGGTTTGGCAGCATCTCGCAAAGTATCAAATGATTAGAATTGAGGTCATCTCGTTTCTCTGCGGTTTCAATGTGCAGTGAAATCTACTTATATGCGCATCTTATAACTATAGTAACTAACGGAGCCATCAGAGTTACAGTAATAGTTAGCCGAGCCAATGAGAGTCTAAAGTCTTTACAGAATGTGTTCATTTTGACAAATCAATATTTATTGCATCATTATAATATACGAATAATGAAAATAAGCAAATGAATATACGTCGTTTTATTTTATAATAGCAAATACAGTTAGTCGACAATACTAAAATTCCACTAAGCGATAAGACTTATAATATAGGTACCTATATAATAATTATGACCATTCATTTATTAGTAGTTAGCCTATACAGTGTGGCTGTGTATTTTACAGTAAAAAAATTACAAAGTTTTTACTTTTTACGTTACTTTGAATAGTTTAATTTAGTTTTGATAAAAACGATTTCTAGATTAATTCGAGTGAACTGATTTTCGATTTAATTAAATAAAGATAACATCAACTGATTGGAGCTTCCTGTACGCTCAGAGGATGTTGCACATATTCTTGTTCATATTTAATTATTAACCTGTAATATTAGAAATTTATTAAAAATAGATTGATAGATGTTTATTTATTTTTTGGTTACCTAGTATAAAACATTGTTACACGCTATTAAATCAATAACGCTAATTGAGTAAAAATATTATAATTATTTCGCCTTTTTTTGTTATAAAAACTCCTTAGTGGAATAGGCAAGTTTTTTTCTGAACTTGACAACCCTATCACATCATTATCATTCCGGAATACAGTCGCTCTACTGTGTAAAAATCTCGTCGTAGAATACGGGGTGTAGTTAGCACTTTAAAGTGATCTGTGACCATTACTATACACTAGAATAGACCGGCTACTATATGCATATACAACTCAATTATCAAGTTAATTTATGCAACCCATCTCTAATCTAATCCAAGCGGACATGACGATCTAATCTCATGTAACTATACAGGGTGGTGGAACATTAATATGCAAACTGTAACCATGAATTCAGACATGAGTATTACGCTAGACCCTTAGAGAAGATTTTTGTGCGGTTAGTAAAAAAAAAATCACCTGTTTCATAGACAAGTGCACGTACGCGGTCGAAATGGAACAGTAACATAGATAGGAAAAGGCAAAGCAAATTGATTTTATGGACGTATAATAATAAAACGCAATAGTTATCGAGACGCCAAGCGCTAAGTATTCATTTGTCTGAATCACGGCGTGGTTGCAAGTGGCGTAAAAACGTAATAAAACTCAGATATTATTTCCATTAGAAAAAAAATATTAAAACGGATGTGGGCCTGGTTAACGGTAATGCTTGGGTCTATCACATAAATAACCTAAAACATACCTGGTGAAATATTGCTTCTAAGTATACGTACCTACCTTATCTTTGCCTTCATTCGATTAGACTAGAACCTGGCTCCAATATTGTTAAGAAAAAGCTATGCAGCTGATTATGATAACATCTCTTTCTCTGCTATTAAAATAGGGTCGAGTTCTTGTCAGTTCACTTGAATTTCATAAAAACCTCTGTTATACTAGCGACTCGCACGGGGGCATCACGTGGTCACGTGGGAAAAGCCGCAGGCGAAAACTAGTTCTATCTACCTACGTATAAACCTTCCTCGTGAATCTCTTGTATCTGTTGATGACATTAATCGCATTAAAATCCGCAAGAGTACCTACAGACGGCGAGGAGCGACTTCGTTGTAGCTATCGATAGAAGAATGAGAATCAACGTCTGGTCCCATCTGAATCAATTAAATTATCTGTGTAGCCTTTGCCCAATTAATAATAGATATAATTATTGAGGTCGACTTCGAGTCTAACCGGATGCAGCTGAATAATTTAACATAGAAAACATTAAGCGACTGCCAGACGGACCTCCACAATCAACTGTGCCAACACGATACCCCTCGGTAAGACTGTCAGACTTTCGGCCTTCTAACTACGCGAAAGGGCTGCCCAAGTTCTATGTACAAAAAACCTAGACGGGGACCTGATGCACGGCTATTAAGTCACAATAAATTCAATATTGATAATAGCAGTGATAGCCTAGTGGTGTAACCGTCGCACTCCCAAGTCATAGGTCTCGAGTTCGAACCCAAGGCACGCACGCAACGCACCTCTGATTTTACGGACTCATATGCGTATTGTATAATTATCACTTGCTTAAAATCGGTGAAGGAAAACATCGTAAGAAAACCAGCATGTCTGAGAAATGTTTCTCAACAGCATGTCAAGCTAAGTCAGAGGCGCATGGGCTGCATCGAAACTCTGACACCAGGTTAGTCACTAACGACACGAAAAGAAGAAGAATTCAATATTCTGTAATATTGGCTCGGACACTTGACTAATAACGTATTCACACTGTATCGGTCCCGAATCCGAATTCCATTTGAAATGCAAATGACATGTTCTAAATTCGATTGAATGTAATGCGCAATCTGTCATCCGAATAGTTGATACTGGCCAGCATTTATCGGATTTGGATCGGATGCAGTGCTCTTATGCTCTCAGTCGAGTGGATAGTCTGCACAGGTGGACCTGTGTCAGTCTTTCAATAGTCTCGGTGGTCGTTGGTGTAGTGGTGTCTTCTACTGCCGATGGGTGTAATCCTTCTTGAGCATACAGCCTCCATATAACACACGGTTAGTTACGGACTATTATAAGCTGAGGCGAAACATTTTTTTTAAACTCCGTCCCCTGCATGCCCTGTTTTGACCCGTGTCGCCTCATCTTGTGACTACTTAGTATAGGAGTTCGACCCTATTGCACGTTGCGACTTTATATAAAAATACTGTTGATTATGATTAATTATTTTTCAACAAGGAAACTGTCAACATCACGTGTTTTCGCGCAGTTGACTCGAGCAATTATTTCATAATCTTTTACGCAGAACTAGGTATTTAGTATAACCGCAGTCAACGCTAAACTTCTGTCACTTCCGTGCACTAGAAAATGCTAGATAATTATTTTTATTGCTCGATACTCATTTTTATTGCTCATGTTACTCTCGGATGCAATGCGAATGATATTAAAATTATAGTTCCCCTGCAGTTATTACCTTCGTTATACTGCTTTGGACACCATTTGGAACTAAATAGGTTGTAAAAGGCACTTATAATAAAGATGCAAAGCTAAGTACCTACATAGATGAAAAAAAAAATTATTTAGTATTTTTGTTATTCTGGTTCATTTTTTGAAAAAATGAAAATGTTTTGGCGGGTGACAAATAAAAGCACTATATTAAAAAAATAAACAAATATCAATTACGAATATAAAAAATGCATGTGTGAGGCCAAAAGGCTCCTATCTAAGCACGACATTTAAAAATAAGTGCCGCAGTTTTTAAGCACAGCAGTCAGAATATTTCTAAGCTATAATATAATGATTTGTGTGATAAATAAGTAGTGTTCAATTTTACAGTTTCCTCTTGAGTTTATAATTACAATAAGCAAGGTAAAGTAGTAAGTAAATCATAAAAGCTGGTTGTTAATATTATTTAACATTGAAACCATTTAATATAGATCAACACAATAATACTGTATTTTCTACTTTTTATATTTATGCTTAACAAACTTAGCCAAGATTTACAGGTTTAGCTTAAGGAATGTCGATTCGTTTTGGCTAGTTAGCTGACATGGAACCATTAGGTGTAAAAATGATAATTACCCGTGCACATCGTCTTGTGTGTCTAGTGGAATGTTTGATCGTTGAATCACCGTTAATTACACACTAACGCCCGTTTAACTTGATAGCGTAAATCGGTAAATAATAATTTACTTACTAACGATTTCTTAGGATAGTAAAAACAGTGTCTAATGTTTTGAATTAATCTACCTTTGTTTAGAATTGGCAGTCACAGTGTCCTATTGTTTGCTTTAAATAAAAAATTACGATCACTATCCACCAATAAGACGATAATTTTTCAAATCGCTGAAGATAATTCACGAAAATTAAAATTGTAGTCATAATTTATACTTTTTTTTAATACAACATTATCATTGTAAAGTAATCCATTAAACGCTCACATGCTGCGATTTTGAGGTCAAGGATGCCTTTTATTTGCCGAACAAACTCTTGAACTAGCCTTTCGCTTGTAAAACGGTACGTTTGTCTTGCGTTCAGGCTGAGAGTCATTAAAAAATATAAACGATTGAGGCCAGTCCAAGAGACAGACAGCAGTTTGTAGTTTATGTATCAACGAAAGCTGTTTACAATTTTATTTGTAGGTACTTACTGAAAGTACTAACTTATACGATCTAAATTATGATTCTGCTTGAGTGCCGCTTTTATCGTACTTGTTCAGCAAGGTCGTGCCACGTGCACTTTCTACAAACATCTCTCTGCGTTGCATCGATCAAATCTAAGAATTTCTATTTCTCGTATTTGTATTCAATTTGCGCAGACAATAACTATGATCACAGTTTTCCAGCGTCAAAGAAAACAATACAGCAGCGGTAGCGGATACTTAAACATAACGTGATATAACATTCCTGATGTATGAGCCAAAGCCATCTTAGTTGCACGTAATTGTAAGTAATATATTACTGAAAATGAGCCAATAATCGTTTTTTGTGATGAGCGTTATTCAATGCAGCAATCGTCACGTAATGTAGGGTTGGAGAGAGGGGGGGAGTTCTTTCGGATGCCAAACTTTGGCGCCAGAGTGGGGAGGCGTCCAGACAGTTGCGTCACGAGAAAAACATGCTTTCCCCTGTACTAGACCAAAGGCCGGGCACCAAAGGAAAATAAGCATCAACCTATTCATTCAAACACAACTTACAAGGTCGATTACAAGGCTGTATCGAATTATTAAAACTTTGAAGGATTTTATAGACTATGAGTAATTAACGTTAATGGAACAATCAAACCTGGCTAGATTTTTCTTTTTTCACAAAAGACAATGACTACAAAACTTATAGGATTACTAAATATTACTTTATAAGTAAACAGAATTATGTGACGAATTAAATTTTATTGCCATCGACACTAAAGATGCCAGTCTTCTGGGCACGTTTCCTGATGACAGCGATGCGGATGAGTACTTCGACGCCTAAGTGTCCTTTTTGTCTTTTTTTTGGATTTATTTGTATATATAGTTAGTTAGATAGCCTTTTAATTTAAGTATGTATAAGTTTTTATTGTATTAGATTGTAGTAATAAATATATAATAATTACGTAATATAATTGTGTATATATATAATAATAATGTTACATTTATGTAACTGAGATATGTTTTTATGAATTCTTTATTGCCACATTGTTATACCTAGTTAAAGATGAAGAAGATTTTTTTTTATTTACAAAGATTTTAGGTATTTAGTGAAATTGTTTTTTATAAACGTCAGCTCCTTGGCTACGCGGGTCACATAATGACACTTGAAAACGAAAGCACGACTTTCCCATGTCACAAAATATACGTTGAAAGAATGTTTGCAAATTGCAAACACACCATATTAATTTTCTCATATTGTCATGAAATTCTTGTGTAGTAATTTCATACTGGCATTACCCCATTCAGAATCAGAACGCGAGGGTCAATGATCATGTTATTACCTCAACAAAATAGGAAAGGCATTTTAATATTTTTTTTTTATTATTTCGGTCTATGCGACTGCACTTTCAGTTCGAAAAGAAAAACATTTAAATACATTTTCAATTGTTTCTTTTAATATTAAATAATATATACATAACATCACTCTTGTATTCGCCGAAGGTTTAGACAGAGGTGCACATAAACTTAGAGCATTTAACCTAAATGCTCTAAGGCACATAAAGTAGGAGTAATATTGAATTTTTGAAGTTTGTCAATTTTAGTTTATCCCGTAGAGGCTATGTTAGGCATTATTTTTATTTTATCTCCTCTTTTGGACAGTTTCCTTCCGTTAAATGGTACTAGTGCTGCCGGTTAATACGTGTTTCTTGAACTTCACTTCTTTTCAGTTCTTATGTCGCTACATAATTATGTCGCTCAATAATTAGGATTTTACAAACTGAAGAGGCAAGTAGATAATTAATTTTTGTACATTTTTGTAACATCAAACTTGATGAATGGCCTCGTTAATTAGTTCTCATTGGAAGGGGAAGCCTTTGGAAATTATTAAAACTCTCTTATGAGAGACTATTAAGACTCTCGTAAGAGACTATTAAGACTTCACATAACCGATGTGAGAGTCTTAATTATTTAAGAGACGTAAAGTAGTCCGACGGCACTCTCCCATTGTTCTTCGAACACTTTGTCATCATTCTGAAAGTATCAGCAAACAATTATTAAGTATCAACAGAGGATTTCAGGCGATTTCGCTTCATCAGTAAAAGTAGTTTACAAGAAGTAATAATAATATCCTTGGACATTTCATACAACGCCATATCGTCCCAAGCTAAGCAACCTAATGCTTGTGTTATGGTAACGAGATGGCTGATAAACTACTTATATACATTTTTTTGTATTTGTAAATACATACATATTATAGATAAACACCCAGACTCGTAACAAATACTTGCAGGTCGTACAAATATTTGTTCCGTGCGGGAATCGAACCCGTGACATAGTGCGCAGCAGTCAATCACTCAACCACTGCGCCAACCGTGTCGTCAGCTCAGAAGTCCTATCATAAAAGTATCGTGTTACCCAGTAACTGAGTTGTTGTGGAGGTCAGATAGGCAGTCGCTCTGGGTTAGATATTCAGCTGCATCCGGTTTGAATGGAAGCTGACCCCAGCATGTTTGGGGAAAGCTGCTGCTTAGGCAGACGATGATGATATTGTAGGTAGCTCCATCTGCGCGGGCGCATTAATCAAAGTGATGATTATGCATACGTACAAATAAATAAAGTGTCTGTCTAATATGAAAATAACAGCATAATAATGAAAGTATACTTCAAACTTTTGAACGCCATTGTCACATATTCGTGACATCAAGTGCTTGCCTTGTACGCCAAAGACACAAATATGTGACAATGTGGTACACTATCAACACGAAATAAACTATTAAATCATTACTTTTGTGTGTGCTTATATGGATATCTTAAAAATTGAAGCACTCGTACGCATTATAGACATGAAACAAATTAAAAGACACCATGGATATTGGGAAATGCATGATAACAGGAAGAAATAAATTTGTAGCTTGGCGTGGAGGGCACGCGTGTGCGTTTTTCCTTTGACGTTCAAAAGCTTAACAAATTCTTTTTTTTTTATCTGTCTGTCTGTCTCTCTACTCCGGTTATAAGGAATAACTTAGACTACTTTAATTTTAGAAAAATAATTAGGGCCACGCGGGCGATGCCACGAGCAGCAGCAAATCATGAATAATTCATACACGACGATTATACGAAGTAATCAAAATAAATAAATATTTAGATTATTTTGCTATTCATAGAACACATCAGTTATTGTGTAACAAATGTGAATAAATTACAATTATAGGGTATTTTGATGTTACCCAATTGACATCAAGTGTATATGAGATGTTTATTGGTCGGCAATTAATCTTAACGATTCGTTTGAAACTTGCCAAAGGATAGGCCAAAACTTTCCATTCGTATCTCTATAGAGCTATCAGCAGCTATTTGTATGCCGATCTATATAGAGCTACCAACGCCATCCGAGTACTGATCTCTTTATTCTCAATAGCTCGCAACATTTTACCGACGCATTGTTCGTATATGGTATTGTATTCGTTTCATTTACAAGAAACTGTTAATGAATACAGTGAATAAGTGATTTAGTAATTGAAGTCTCTTATGAATAGTGTGAACATGAGTAGTTAGGTACACAACATAACAAACGACGCAGGTGGTTTTTGACATTTGTTGAGTAGTTAGCATTGTAAGGACCTCGAGAAGAAAAGGGAGCTCGTGGCTAAGTACTAACAGCCGCACAGGTCGATCCATCAGGTTAAGCTACACTTGCCGGGGTTGACCGTGGATGGGTGACGATCTTTACATACTCCGAGACTCCTGGTCAGAAGCCCGAAAATCTGACAGCCAGTCTTACCAAGGGGTATCGTATTGCCCAGTTACTGTGTTGTGGACGTCAGATAGGCAGTCGCTCCATTTAAAATACTGGCATACAGCTGCATTTGGTTAGACTGGAAGCCGACCCCAACATAGTTGGGAAAAAGCTAGGCAGATGATGAGCAGTGTAAGGATCTTTCAGGAGATATCGAATTACATACGTAAACTGATGCCTTTTTTTTTTTTAAGGCTGGGAAATCAAAACCCATCCATGTTCCTTCCGTAGCCCTTTATGTTCCGGGGTAGCGGTAACCCTTTCGGAAAAGTCGGTCTATCCTGTAAAAACCTCACCGTGATAACTTAAGTGAAGTGAGGTTGAAGTGAGATGTCATTTCACCTGAAGGTAGAGATTAACACTTGTGACAGCTCAATTCAAGTTCACTCCCCGTCACGTTTTCACGGTGAGATTTTACAGAATAGCAATAATCTGTTAGCGTAAGGGCAAGGTCGTGTAGTATTTAGATCAAATTCAGAATTAATATCTTTGCCCAAAATTGCCAAGTGACACCTTATACAAAAAAAACACTAACTCTGCGCAGCATTCTTGTTTGCGGACCACTAGATCAGGTAGTCAGATTATGTTATTCTGCTACTAAGAACTTCAATAGATGTCTATTACAATTTACAGACCTTGAACAGTAAACAACAATACATAGTATTATTGTCCCTATTGATTGATGCCATAAAAGTACAGGATGTTATTTCCGATTCCCGAGTGTCAATAAATTTCGAAAATCGTTAAACACAGATTTGTTTCTTTATAAAAATGAACAAAAGTTTCCTTTGGGTGAAATTTGCTATGTCCATTATTTATAGTACTTTTCGTTCAGATGAGGTTAACAAAATCCACCTGTTTATTGCAAAACTCTAGTAGCAACCAATCCTCAACCTTACAATAACGATAATAAAGATCACTGTGATTCCTAAATCAGAGTTGAAATAATATAAAAGAAAGTAGGTACTGATTGCGTTTTAGGTATAATATCGCTTGACAAGGGTGTATGACGTATTAATGTGGGAAATTGGTGACGACAAACAACTATCTATCTATGGTTATCAGATTTTCACGTTTATATCTCGTGGTTAATTGCTGGATGTACATTATATGAAGGTACCTAGTACTTATTCAATATTAATATTGAAAAATTGCTTCACACTTAATCATCATTCTAAGAATTTATTCTCTATTAAATGTAGGGCATTAGATAATTAACTAGGCAGTGTCATTAAACTTGTTCTTTGTTTACTAGGTACTGTATTCTAGCTATTCAGTAGAAAAAACTGTGAAATAAGTTATACAAAAATATAAACACACACATATACTTAAACGCTTAAAAACTCCAAACATATTTCAAACTGAAAATTATTTACACCACACCAAACTAATATCTGTGTTGTGTCAGAAATACTGAAATTAAAAACAAACATTTCTTGACAATGGAGGTGACAATATTCATCATCAGATTTACCTCATCTCTCATGGACGGTGTAGTATATAAATATTTATTTGTTAGATTTTAAAGTAGGTACCACCATCCACAGATAATAATAATAATAATATCCATGGACATTTCACACAGATCTAAGTAAGCATTAAATAAATGTGTACAAAGATAAAGTGGTATTCTTGCACCAACGTCTATAAGCTGTAAGCTTTATAGTAATCGGGAAATACCTGGATACCTCTGCAGAAATCTACGATTGTAAAATGGCAAAATAATAAAACTTTACTTAGAAACGCCAAAAAAATTATTAAATATCTTAACGCATGTTTTTCATAATATACCATTGAATAACCAATAGTTACGGTATCTTTACATAGATAAATCAAAGTCGCTCCCGCTGTTTGTACGTTCAGATCTTTTCAACTATGCAATTGATTCTAATGCGGTTTTCATCAATAGATAGAGTGATTCAAGAGGAAGGTTTACACGTACAGTTTAACTAGCCTTCACCCGCCCTATACATAGAGTCTCTATTTGCAACCTTGCAAATCCGGGATGGGTCGCAATTGAAAAATAAAAGGCACATAAGCAATAGGACGCCTGAAAGAACAAATAAATCATCATCATCCTCGCACAAAAAACTTTGTAGTCTATCTTTGTCACCAATTTACCGTCTAAATGAATGTCCCTACGTCTATATTAATATGTCATACTGATTCCCTTCCACATGAGAGGCGCGGGCGCAATCATCTCGTAACATAACAAGTCCGTTTGGTGTCACTCAGTGGAGTGCAATGATTAGAACGGCCTTGGTCATGTCGAGGAAGCACCGACAAGAATCGCTTGTACACTCAACCATACGTCCGTGGCACTACGAAAATCAGCTTTAATGCTGCTGCAGTAAAGGCGTTGTCAAAGTCATTTTTTCCGCCGATGTGCAGATGACTGCCTACTAGCTACCACCTACTCTATGGTGACTATTGGTGACCATCAATCAGCCACAATAATAGACTATAAAAAACTCCAAGTCTATTGATTAATTTGTAGCGTTCTCGAGGCTGTTTAGATTTCATCTCAATCACGTTTTGGCAAGTGGTTTTATTCAGTTGATTTCAGTTAAGAAATACGTAGGTACCTATTTACAGTATTACGCAATCTTATAAGCTGATGATGAAATATGTTGACTTTATTATAGGTACTTGCTGAGTACCTACTTATAAACATAGGTGCAAACAAAGTATGAAGTACTAAGAATCTTACAACGGGAACACTTTGATATGTTGAAGGTATTGTGGGTAGAGGAGCCAAAAAATTGTGACATAAATATTAACCGTTATTTTTATAATTAATTGTATAATGTCAAAAAGAAAACACTGGCACGAACAACAATATTTGCCCAACGAAAAATTAAGGTACAAAGTCCACGAAAAACTTCACAACTCCTTTTATTCCTCGACGACAAACGCCGCCGCCGGCGCATAACGTAAGCAGGTATATTTGTTTTTGGAGAAGAATATTTTCTTTTTTTGTCACGAATAGGTACATCCGTAAAAAATATAACACAGCGTGCCAGAAGTTGAAGCTGTCAGTCTTTCTGTCGTCCCGTCGCATGACCTTACTTTTTACCGTGTCATTGCTTTTGCTAATTATTTATGATCACGACATTGATATTTCACGTAACTGATGGGGTATTAAAGAAGTTTTTTTTTAACTGTGGATGTTTACCTTCGTGACACCAGCAAAGTTTGTGCAAACAAAACATTTACCTTCACACCATCAATCATATCTTACAACACTAGATGTTAACAGCAGAAATTCTAATTATAACAGCTGTCAAAAGCTTGGACGCCATTTTTTTCCCAGTTACAAAATGGCTGTTAGAACTTTTTAAACGCGTTTTTTTTCAATACTTACGTATCTACATACGTCTTAATTTATTCAAGTTTGGAAGATTTTGTTTTAAAAAAAAAGCGTGAAAATGACATAAACAAATGTTATGAAAAGGTGAAGGTTTAAAGTGCTAACCATCAAACTTCATATTTTTTTAAATACATTTCTTGCCCCTGGCTGGTTGGTTTACATACAACCTGCAATGCACCTTAGATTTTCATGCAGAATCGTTGGAACACATTATGTATGATTCTATTCTCAGCTGAAGGAAGTCTAACAGTAATTCAAGGCCCTTAAATGTACCAAAGAACACAAACAGGAAGCTGTTTATTCATACACTATCCAGCGGATCTATTTCAACTGATGTCAGGTTCCTCTTAGCCTCACAGGAATTAATTTGTAAAAAATCTGTCTCGACTCTCGGTCATAAGTGTAACCATCCGGTCCCGAAGCAAGGCCGAGTCAGTCATCTGAGTGACTGAGTGACGCTGAGCATTGTTACTATTGAGGGCCCGGCCTGCGCTATTTCACATGATAAACGACACGACTTACTCGACGCCCCCCTGTTAGGTACCTATTGGTATTCAAGTGTATGAGTAGGTAGACTACTTGCCTACAATCCATGCCTTGAGGCTAGCAGACAGGCGCGACTCGGCGGTGTGATGCCATTCTGCTAGGACAATTTCCATGAAGTTTTCATAGAAATTGTTTTACTGTAGCCACGTTGAGCCTGTCTCCGGGAACCTTAAAAGTAAAATTTCAGTATTTCTTTTGATTTTTTTGCGTTTTTAATCTCCTATGGCGCGTGATGTGCGTTTGACTCTACCTTATCTTGTTTTCATAGTAAACTAGATTTTATTTGTATTATTAGAATGCTGACTTCATTGCTAAAAGTTACTCATGTTGTTAACAATGTTAGTAGATGACTTAATCATGAAGTTATGTTATAGTTGACAATGTTAAAGACTTTAAAAAGCTAGTCATACATCTGACTCTGAAAATGTTTCATCCCATCATATTTCAGAACCTTGCTGACTCACAGTTAGGTAAACCTAGCTAATCACAAGCATACCATTAGTCTGATAAGTGCGCACTTATAGGTACGCATTCGTTAGTCAATGTTTACTAACGAATGTTTTGCTAAAAGTGCACGTGAACTCGATACATTTCAGTCAGCACGTGTACTTGGCATCTCACGAGTTATCTCTCAATGAGCTACACGCCCCATGCGAACCGAGCCAATAACCAACACTGTACAGTCTTCGTAAATAGACATTCCATCGAATCTTGAATCTTGTCCAATGTCCCCCACCATGTACATTGCTAGAGGCACTTCAGCTCGACCTTAAACCTCATGCGACGAACAATAACAACCGGATTCGAACTGAGAAGTTGCCGATATCTGCATTACTTAAAGTGTAAGCTTGCGAAATTATTTCTTTGCAAAAAAAACGCAAGGACATTTGAATTTCGCGGTCTACCTCAATGCGCTCACTTTAAGTATGATGTTAAAGTATAGTTTGACAAAGGAATTTCTTTATGAATGAGATGCTCAGTAATTATATTCCATGTTTCAAATTGTGTCATGTTTCAATCTTTCGTTAAGGTACGGACCGGACGTGATCGTCTCTGGTACTAGCACTTAATAAGTGTTTGGTTTCACAACACACTGTACTAAAACCTCTACAACACGACACTGAACACCGCCTTCCATTGAGCTAGGGCACAGCGATAACTGGATCATTGTCCAATTCGCATCAAACTACCGATACGAGATCATTGGACTCCCCAATGAGACATTCATAACAACGACGGTACCTATACGCAGTTTCGGATACCTTAAGTTTCTGAAAATACAACATGCTGCATCAATCATGTTCTTGATATGTTCTTAGTACCTATATAATTAGCCTGTGGTGTCCTACTGCAGGGCAAACACCTCCCTTCCCTTTTCCATTCTATACAGAGCCAACTATACTTACTACTTATGTCTCTCAAATCCTAGTTCCTTTAAGTATTTAATTTAATCCTTCATAGTCGCTTGTTTACGTTTCCGTAATGTTTGGATAATCACCTGAAATTGCGACGCTGATAAAAAATATTTATGTATCTTCTTAGTAATCTTTGCATTATCTTTATCAATTAGGTACGTCCTATGGATAAATTAAAGCAGCTGAAAAGTTTCCTTCGTGTATTCAGACAGCATGATTGAAATTCTGATAAGTTGTTGAAAGGTCGCCGCGAACGCAACAGTAACTTAACTTGTAAAGGTTGCTACTGACCAACGTTACGAGGTATAATGTAACATTCGCATCCAGCGTGTTACGCATCGAGCATGTTTACGCTGTGTAAACTGTTCGTCAAAACTCTGTGCTCCGTTTTCATACCCGAGTAACAGTCATAGGATTCGCCAAAAAACCGACAGCCGGGTGGAGCACTCAAAGCGAGCAACGAGCGTCTCGTTGCTCGCTGGTTTCCCCGTAACATGACGTACTGACTGCACGAATGCTCGCTGTGTAACACGTTTCATTACGCCCCGTAACGCCGGTCAGTACCCAACTTTAAGTAACTGCACATCGTCTCGGTACGTGAGTATCATTCGATTTGCCAAAAAGTGGGCACAATGTACCCAATTTAGCTGAACTACGCACACCTATTCTGAGTGTTTACCTGTCCGAGCTGACTAATGTTTGGGTACAGTGTGACCATTTGACCAATCAAGTTTAACGGCTTGGGAAGTAGGTCTCGCTTGGTTGGGTTCTCAAGGATTCCTCTCGTTTCGCGGTCACACCTCTCCCCAGTCAGTTCACAGACCATTTCAAGTGCTAAATCGTTCAGATCCGGGTCTAATCAATTTTGCGATTCAATTCAATTGTGGCACGGGACGCGACCTCATGTGCAAATATGGACGGCAGACGAACAGGTTATTTTATAATACTGTGTTTTACACTTTGTATCGTTCTGCGCATCTTTTTCGTTGTTTGGGTTCGATACTATGTCTAATTGGAAGTTAACTTTTCGGTAAAAAAAAGATCAACGGAAAAAATATTAAAAAAAAGTTAAGTAGGTACTATTAAATGTCAATTTAAATTATTAAATACATATTTTAAATGAAAGCTGTTACTTAAAAATGGGCACAATAATCTATGGTTAGAACAAACGGTCTAAATTTTAAATCGTAGAAACAAAATATGTAAGACTAGCTGACCCGACAGACGTTGTCCTGTCTTAATTATGATACCTACCCTACCTACCCTACCTACCCTACCTACCCTACCTACCCTACCTACCCTACCTACCCTACCTACCCTACCTACCCTACCTACCCTACCTACCCTACCTACCCTACCTACCCTACCTACCCTACCTACCCTACCTACCCTACCTACCCTACCTACCCTACCTACCCTACCTACCCTACCTACCCTACCTACCCTACCTACCCTACCTACCCTACCTACCCTACCTACCCTACCTACCCTACCTACCCTACCTACCCTACCTACCCTACCTACCCTACCTACCCTACCTACCCTACCTACCCTACCTACCCTACCTACCCTACCTACCCTACCTACCCTACCTACCCTACCTACCCTACCTACCCTACCTACCCTACCTACCCTACCTACCCTACCTACCCTACCTACCCTACCTACCCTACCTACCCTACCTACCCTACCTACCCTACCTACCCTACCTACCCTACCTACCCTACCTACCCTACCTACCCTACCTACCCTACCTACCCTACCTACCCTACCTACCCTACCTACCCTACCTACCCTACCTACCCTACCTACCCTACCTACCCTACCTACCCTACCTACCCTACCTACCCTACCTACCCTACCTACCCTACCTACCCTACCTACCGTACCTACCCTACCTACCGTACCTACCCTACCTACCCTACCTACCCTACCTACCCTACCTACCCTACCTACCCTACCTACCCTACCTACCCTACCTACCCTACCTACCCTACCTACCCTACCTACCCTACCTACCCTACCTACCCTACCTACCCTACCTACCCTACCTACCCTACCTACCCTACCTACCCTACCTACCCTACCTACCCTACCTACCCTACCTACCCTACCTACCCTACCTACCCTACCTACCCTACCTACCCTACCTACCCTACCTACCCTACCTACCCTACCTACCCTACCTATGCAAATATGTGCAATAAAAATATTTTTCTCATACAAACTTTGCCACCCCTTGTAACCCTTTTAGGGGTTGAATTTCCAAAAAATAATATGCCTATGTCCTTCTCATGAATGCAAACTATCTACATACCAAATTTCAGCAAAATCGGTTGGGTGGTTTAGGCGTGAAAAGGTAACAGACAGACAGAAAGACAGAGTTACTTTCGCATTTATAATATTAATAGTGTGGATATTATTTTGTTTCAAACGTTAACCGCGAATATAATTTGAAAACGGCGCCAGTTTTCTACCTTGAATTCAAAATCTTAGAATACATTACTTCGTTTCTGAGACGTCAAAGTCACTATTAAGTGTAGTACGAATTTTATTAAAGCAGTCGCCACATTTTTGATAACTTAACATGTAAGTTATCAAAAACAGCTTACTTGTAAGTGTGATAATTTCAGGAATTGAAATTGAAGTAAGTTTTATAAATATGAAGTTATCCCCACGTCCCAGCAGGCATTGTGTGACCACGAAATGACAAAGACAAAATAAAAAGACAAAACGACAGAAGAACGTTCACTTTGTAAAGAGCTATTCCCATTCAAATAATACACAGGCCCAGCACATCAAGCTATTCCAAATTGACAAATTTCTTTGATAGTTTTTTAACTTTATTACAAAAATGTAAGGTTCATTTTCAATTGGGAAAATTTGACAGTTAAGGATAGCTTAATGGGCTGGCGTCTGTACATACTAGTTCCATGGTCTTAGTAGCGAAGAGTTTGAAGCTGCCATGCTGATCACAGACTTCAATTATTTTTCAACAATTTCCGTCTAGCGCTGAACATTACAATCCTTGTTATCCTTGGTACTTTAGGTTGTCATAGTATTTCATCTTCATTATTGTTGTTTATCACTGGATATTACGTGTCTTTCACCTTTCAAGGTGACTCTAAAAAAAGACGTGTAGTTCGTTTAACTAATATTGATTAATGAGAGACGCAGAACCAGCGGTTTCTGTTTAGGATGTAAAAATAGTAAGTAATTTTTAAAACACCGTCGTCTTCTTTGGGGCTGTGCCAAAACGCTACGTAGGTAGGTACTATGAAACTAACTCACATTGTGGGTGTGGCAATGATTTCTGTGGTTTTAGTTTTATTAATTTGTATTCTCACGGTTGTTTATGACCTTATATTGATTTTCTTCCCAGTATCTAAATCTATCAATTTTTTTAGATGCTGTTCCTACAGATCTGTTTCTACAGACCCCGCACATAAAGCTACCCGAAACCGTAAAATATTCCCAATTGAACAACCGAATACTTTTGTAATAAAGTTGAAAATCAATCAATTAAATTTGACAGATTGAGGTAGATTGATGTGCTGGCTTGTGTACAATCTTCAGTTCAGCAACACTGTACCAACAAGGATTTTCCATATGATTTTAATCTTTATTAGCACTGATTTCAATATTTGATGATCGTGACAGACTAGATTTAGCATCTCATACGTCAGGAGGCGTGTCTGTACTTAACAAACATAATCAGTCACCTTTGCTTGTCGCGTGATTAAGGTGAAAATGCGCACAACTTCCTTGTATCAATGAGCATGTGTCGTCACATAAGTGCTTTAACTATTAGACCATCGTGACTATTGCCACAAGCAGCTATTATGGGGGGCAAGTCCGGTCACAATTGTCGTCGTGCTATGGTGTTGACATTGGCTATATTTGTAACAAATATTGACAATGACATGCGACTACAATCAAGAACATCACGGATTGAACTGTATTCCATCTATGTTAAATTGTTTGCACAGTATCGTCTCTCATTGTTGAGAGTGAGGCTTTCTGAATTCGATTTTACCGCGCAATAGGTATTTGGCCGAATTATTTATGAAATTCTGAATATGTTTAGATACATTTCTGATTTTGAATGAATAAACTCTGTAACCATTTTTCAAAAACTAAATACTTAACGTTCTTAGTCGAGTGTTTTCCCGAAACGATACGTAATTGAACACCGTACCTCTCTAGTTTGCAGAAATCATATTTAGTTCATCAATAAACCATTGGGTACATACATTTTACGAAACTGGCCCTTAGAACGCTTCATGCCGACATTTGGAGTAAGGGCCATAACACTAGCGATTTTTAAGTAGTCGCCGCGAGCGCACAGCGAGTATCAAAGCTTACAGCAGTCATCGGAATCCATCCTGTCACTGACGAATGAAACTGAAACGCAGACAGGACAGACAGGAATGCAAACTCGCTGCGCACCCGCCGCGTCTTCGTAGCGTGCTCGTTACGTTTTGGCCTCGATTGAAAGCCTATGTCCTTCCCCGGCATGCAATCTATCTCGCTGCCCAATTTTATCGAAAGCCAATCTGTGGTTTAGGCGTGAAAAGGTAACATACAGACAGATAGACCGACAGACTTTTGAATTTATAACATTAGTATGGAAGTTTGTAGCAGTACCTGCATATTAGTAGAAATAAAAAACCTACCTACTCAATAACAATGCGAACACATGTTCTAGCTAGAATCATGGCCTGGTACTCTCTGAACGATTTCGTGTACAGTCAGCGAAAAAAAAAATTTATCAAATTGAGGAGGTACCTATCTACTTAAATTGTCAGCATATTCGAATATGCATACCTGTCGTTTCAATTTTATCAGACGTAAGAATTGACTGTATCACGGTTAACTTTTAATAGACATCGTCTTATTAAAATTACACGCCACTGTATCGCTTGTTGCACACACATTTCGAATGTTTGTTGAATGTGTTTGTGGAGACCTTTTCAATTTATATTTCAAATCGAGACGATCTGTACATGATGTGTGAATATGCTCACCAATTTCTTCCCTGACTGTACAGAGGCCAGCACATCAAGTTACCACAATCTGTCAAATTTCTTTGATAGTATTTCAACTTTATTGCAAAGACATAAGGTTCATTTTGAATTGAGAAAATTTTACAGTTAGGGATAGCTTGATGTGCTGGCGTCTGTACAATGTACATGCAGCAAGGTCAAGAAACAGACGACGTCGTGCGGTATTAAATTCGAAGTTATTAACAATACAATGCGTCTGCTACGTAAAAGCATACGAACGCCATAAATAATAAGACAATGTGATGTTTTGGGGTTACGCAGTGCGAATATAAAAACGATATTATTCTCATGTTTGAGGGACCGGTCGTTCAACAGTAGAAAATAAATAAAAATCCAATCACGTTTTGTACATTGATTAAGTATTCTAAGTATAGTAGGGATACTAAAATTATTTTATGGCAATGTATTCACAAGGCGTTAGGTACAGTATTTTTATCTATAGGAGCGACGCGTGCTTTTCTAGTAGGTACCTAGTTACCCAAGTGCATAAACACGCTGCGAAAACGTGTGTAAGCGCAAGAGCTCTCGATACCGTCCCAAACAAAGTCAGAAATGTGTGAGTACGTGTGTGTGTTATGTGCTGACGCTACTCGTCTTCTTGGTTCTTCTTCACAAGGTGTTCTTACACTTGGTAACCACAAGTAAAGCGCGTCTCCCTTCATGAGACAAAAAAAACTGTATCGTCACCATACAAAAAATTATTAGTTTCTTCTACGGAAGAAAATGTCTTCTATTTCGTGCAAATCATCATCATAAATCTCGAGCTTGACGCTTTTTTTTGCTGTCCAAGCGACCGGTTCCTTCCCAAAAATGTTAAACCAGTTTAATCCAGTATCATGAGCAATCTGTCTTGTCTGCAAACAGACTACATTACTATATAATTATAAATGTACACATACATTTCCGTGTGATTCTCAAAAAACGCACTTATGTCAATGCAACTAAAGTTTAAAATTGCATAATGTAGTCAGGAAACAGTTTGATTTAACTGAATTAAATTAGGTAGGGGAACTGAATCGCATCACCGTAAAGCATTCAATACTTACATATATGAGTCATTTTTTTGCAGTCGACAAGGTAACCCTTTATTTATAATTATGCTAGATCCATTGGTAATAAATAGGGATGGGCAATGGGGGAAATTCGGTTCACATTCGGTTCAACCGAAATTCGGCAGCTTGAACCGAACTTCTGCATTCGGCCGATACCAAACATTCGGCACATGAAAAATAATACCAACTTGCACTATTTTGACTGAAATTCAATAGAATTATAATAGCATTACCTTAAAATAAAATTATGTCTTTTACTCAGTCATGGTCATTTATTTTAGATATGAAGATTGTAAATATAAACCTTAAATTACAGTTTTTCTTATTATTTTGAAAATCTTTGTCTAATTAATTATACATAAAAATTAGACATACTATTTCAAAAATGAAATAAACTTAGTAATCTTCTAAAGAACATCTAAATTACAATTCGTAAATTGAATAAAAAAATCACGTTTTTGTTTCACAAACTAAACATTCATTAACTTCAAATATTTTTTTATTTCAAAGGGTCAAATTAAACAATCCAAGGTAGCCCGCGAAATTCAAATTTTCTTGCGTTTTTTTGCAATTTGCAAGTTAGTGTCAGGTTGTATATTGATTAAAATATGATTTGCGACCGCAACAAATATGGTTTTATAGAATTATAATCATTAGAATCAGCAATACAACTTCAACAAATAACGACGTGTCGCTCTCGAGAAAGAGCTTGAAATTACCGAATCCGAAGTTCGGCCGAAATTCGGCCGATCTTCAGTTTAATTTCATTTTAACCGAATGTTCGGCCGAAGTTCGGATTCGGTTCAAACCACATTCGGCCCATCTCTAGTAATAAAAAATTTACACGTTTTCGTGAAGGTCAGTAAAAGTACCTACCTATCGAGTTTGGGCCCCTTTTATCTGGTCACTTCACCTGGTCTCAATAAAACCCAGGGAGTGTTAGAGCTATGTGTACGCAGATTTAGTAAATACCATAGAGTATAGTAATTAGATGGGGTAAATACTATTTTTCCTTAACTGGGTTTTATAGTTACATCATCATAAACATTTACAATCAATTTTTGTTCTCATTTGTCGTAAAGCCATTCCTAATAACTCACTCGGGAGGATTGGAAAATAATTGACAGTCTGTCACATCTCACTCTTCTATTCATTAAATTCAACTAACCGCTAACCAAAACATGGTTAGCGGTTAGTTCTCCGCGCCTCAAAAGATGTCAGCATATGAAGGGGCCCCTCAGGGCCAAGCCTGCCGGGTAAGCGGGATTGTCCGAAAGGGCTACCACTACCCCGGAATATAAAAGGCTAAGGAAGGAACATTAGTAAGAGTCTGACACTCCCTTCCGCTCCACCCAGAGTGGGAGAAGTCATTGGATGATTTACCAGCCTTAAAAAAAAGCGGTTAGTTCTCCAGAGAACAATTATAAGAAACTAGCTTTTGCCCTGCGGCTGCCCACGCAGAGATCGGAAAATGTCATGGGAACGTACAGAGGCCAGCACATCAAGTTACCACAATCCGTCAAATTTCTTTGATAGTATTTCAACTTTATTGCAAAGATATAAGGTTCATTTTTAATTGAGAAAATTTGACAGTTAGGGATAGCTTGATGTGCTGGCTGTCTGTACTACAGGGGTTAAAGTATCCTATGAATCAAATTTCATTGAAATCCTTGAAGCCGTTTTCCCGTGAAAGCGTAAGAAACTCACTTTCGCATTATTAGGTATATTAATCATGATTAGTTAGGATAACGTAATTGTACACCATAAAAATAAAAGTATTTTTGAAAAACAGGACTCAATGATGTTTATGAAATGCCCAAGATGGTCTTGAGTAAGGAAGTATAAGGCAAGATTGTAGTCAGTGTTCGATTAAAAAGCTTTTAAAAATTCGCTAACGTTTGTAATCCTGTGGGAGATCTGTGTTTCGTACTTATGCGGCCGCGATGGCTATTTATGTCTTCCCAAAATAACAACGGCTTGGTCATATGACCGCCGAACCAAGCCCCTGCTACGAACACCGCCTGACGTCACGACAGCGTCACATTCAATGAAACTTGTATACATTCATAATTTTGGCACTTTAATAACATTCCCCAATCAAAACGATTTTAAACACCTTGGAACAGTATCCACATAAAGTGTTGCATTTGTCTTTACAATTCGATGACTAAGTACATTTTCTTTTATTTTCAGAAACCTCAAATGCGGCCGATGATAGTTGAATATGACCCCAAGAAAAAAGGAGTCAAAAATGACTTATCAGATGTCGTTATGGTCAAGTAAGTGACTATGTTCCGTACATACTGCAATGAGGATGCCAGTAGAATGACAATCACTGAATCAGCTTTGATTCCCCATTTTGTGTTGTCAATAATAATTTCAGTTTGATCAAGTGCCACAACCGATCAATGATTATGTTGTAATGCTTAGTAATTAATTAGAAATTTTAATAAACATTAAAGCATGCTTCACAGCTTACCTCATTTTTGTTTCTGTTCAGCAATTGATATTTTAATAGTGGAATATCTTGTTAGATTTACCTTAAACCTAATAATTTTGACGTTTTTATTTCTACAGGACATTGAAAAAGAAAATGTATACCTATTAGATTTTATGACCAAGCTTTAAACTATCCTAAATCGGTAGCAATTAGAAATGGAACGTGAGTGCGCTCCTGGGTGCCCCGAACGTGCAGCTCTGCTCTGTCGGTCGCCCTGGTCGCATCTCACTGTTTTTTGACAAATTAATGTTTTGTCGTGGTATTTTATATTGTATGTTGACTGTTAAGTACTCGCTCCTTAAAATGAGCTAAAATGCTCGAAGCTGTACGGAGACGATCCGGGAAGACGAGTGCTGCTTCCACGAGATAAATGTCGTTCGTCGACCTTGATCATCTTGCAATGGACTCATACACCGGTACATCATTCCATTTTATGGTTTCAATTTTGTTTATTTAATTTGTTTTGTTTGGTAATGGTAAAATTTTTGGAGATAATTGCGTGCGAATAGTGCCCAAATCCGCTGCCACGTAGCCGACGCTTGCGCCGGCCGTGCGCGGCGGGCACTCGTGCGCCATCTCTGTTCAGGCTCGGGATTGGCTCGCAAACTGGTGATTTGTACAAATTTGATTTAGCTTTATGTTCTGTGTACAGGTCTTTACTTACTTTATTTTTTACTTCTTCTGTTATCCTAGATATGATAGAATTATAATATAATTCTTGTTAAAATTTCTAATAGTAAAAAATCCAACCATCCATATTGTAGCCCCACTGTCCAATTGCCATATTTGTCCAATAAGTTTATAGACTTCACATAATTGACGATAACGTAAAGCTGTATTGAATTTAACGGTTGAGCCACCTATTTGTAAATGCCGAGTCTTAACAGAGTGAAGCGCACACAAACAAAATATATTATACTTTATTTTGGAGACCATAATGAATGTATCACACTTCACACCACAACACTCACACAGAGTAACGCAGCTTACAATCAGTAAATTATCTTGATCATCCGCGAACAGTTCATGATAGCCACAGAATCAGTATTGAGATGCGAGTAGTGCCATGTAACTTATTGCAACCGCGGCCGCGACATCCACACCTCGTTCGTTTCACATTGTAGCTTGAAATGTGGCGCTTTGTGTGTTCTCGCTACCATTAATAGATCAGCTTTAAATTCAATGACTTATGAGTCTACACTTTGTTACCCACCTCACTTCTAACCTATCAACACCACTTTACTTAGTTTGTAATATGAGGTTAGCCGCGACACTTGTTATAACAGTATTTGGGAAATGTTTTACAGGTACAAAGTTGACCCAAATGAGATCCCAGTGGAACAACAGGCTGGCTCCACCCTGCCCCTCATGGAGATCCCGGGCAGGGATACTGAGGCTGATGAGGACTATAATCCTTTCGAGCACAGGAAGCTGGCCCATCCCACATCGTAAGTTTACTTTCTTATGAAATTTCCCAAATTTCAATACAGGATTTCATTTACAATACTAATTGAATAATTATTCTTCCAGGGACATGGATACACTGATTCATTTGCTGAAAGGATCCCTCGGTAGTGGAATCTTGGCTATGCCTATGGCATTCCGCAACGCCGGTCTGTATTTCGGCTTAATAGCAACGTTCGCCATCGGAGGTATTTGCACGTATTGCGTGCACGTACTCGTGAGGACAGCGCACGAGCTCTGCAGGCGGTTACAGAAACCCTCGCTAGGGTTTGCTGAGACTGCCGAAGCCGCTTTCTTGTCTGGACCACCCGCTGTGCATAAGTTCTCTCGACTTGCCAAGTAAGTTCTTTGATCAATTGTCCATACTGATTCGTTCGTAATATTTAACCGAAAATATAATGTATTTTCTTATGTTTCAGAGCTATGATCAACTGGTTCCTTGTGGTTGACTTGCTGGGCTGCTGCTGTGTCTACATCGTGTTTGTTGCCAAAAACGTACAACAAGTAGTTGACTTCCACGCCAAAGGGACCTCCTATCATGGCATAAATCTTAGTTACTACATGGCTGCTCTACTTCCACTGCTCATCCTCATGAATCTGATAAGGAACCTGAAATATTTGGCGCCATTCTCGATGATTGCTAACTTACTGGTTGGAACTGGAATGGGAATTACTTACTATTATCTATTCCAAGATATTCCCAGTTTGAGCGAACGCCTGCCTTTCACTCGTATCGAGCGCCTACCAACCTTCTTCGGAACCGCTATTTTCGCACTGGAAGGCATTGGCGTCGTCATGCCCCTGGAGAACAACATGAAGACCCCCACCCACTTCATTGGATGCCCTGGAGTGCTTAACATTGGAATGTTCTTCGTGGTTTCGCTGTACGCGTTCACTGGATTCTTCGGATATTTGAAATATGGTGAAGATACAGCGAGCAGTATTACTTTGAATCTCCCGGAAAACGAACCGTAAGTATAAATACTTAGCATAATCTACCTTTATCGTTCCCACTGCTGGGACCACAGAACAGTTAAAGAGGTTAGAAGGGCCTTGTGGGCGGGACAGGCGCGCCACACGTTTGCGCGGGCGCTCAAAACCCAACCGAAATTAGAATCACCGGTCAACAGTCACGCTCTTATTGTGAAAGCGTTCAATTCTCCGCGGAAAATCGTCGATCCAAAGCTTCAATTCTGGGAAATCTATGCGCGTCGATAGTGTTGTACCAAATTGTAAACAATGTCGATATTAAGATGTATACACATCGAATGATTATTGTCAGTAATATAACAATGAAAATAACTTTGTTTATATTAACACCAATTATTGCATAATGTGGATTATTAATTTAGTTTCTTAGTTGGTTTTTCGTCTAAAATCTAATTTACGATGCAAACACTTATTTTTTTAATTTTACAAAAGATCCAGCTGCAAGAAAACTGTGGTTTGAAGCAACTGGTAGAATTGAATGGATACGTACTAAATGTAGCACAATTTATGTTTGCAACATTTATAGAAAATGATTATGTAACGCGGGTGAAACCGGCGGGCACAGCTATTATTAATAAATTAACATGCTACAATTAATAAATACTTTTTCACGGAGTAGTTCACAATAAATTAATTTGATTATATTATGTTAATTCGACTTAGCATTCGATATGGACGTGAAATTTAAAATTTCTTTATAGTTTTTTGGCATATTGTAGAGTTGTTTTACGTTTTATGTTATTCAAAATGCTATTTTTCTTTCTTTCATTATTATGACGTAAAACAGAGCTGCAACTATCATAAAACTAAAGAAAATTTAAATTTCGCGGCAGTATCGGATGTTCTCCCTTAATTTGACTTTGATTTAAGTTTATTTCACAGAACAGGTTTATTTATATGTAATTAAGAAGTTATTTGTACCGTATCTGCAACTTGAAAAAATGCAAAACTTTAATTAACTAAACTACAGTATTTTTATCGATATGATAAATCGACCTTTTGGTAGCCGTAACATATATGAGAAATAAATTGCTTTTACACGTGTGTGAGTGTACGTCCAGAGCAGTATTTGCGTTAGTGTGACAACCAATACTAAACACGCGATCTAAGTGCGTGTGGTTTATTTGTGTGTGTAATGCGCGTACGTATTATCCTCTTGCTTGTAGTTGAGAGACAAGAGTGGGAGACATGCGGCGACACGCGCTCTAATACAAATCAGGAACTACTTCAATTCTAACCTCTTTATCTGTTCTGTGGCTGGGACACAGGTTTCCTCTCAGTGAGATGGAGTAGGCCTTTATCCACCACGCCGGCCTTGTGTGGGTTGGTAGATTTCACATATCTTCGAATTTTTGGTTCTAAGACATGTGGGTTTTCTTACGATGTTTTGCCATATTTGTCCGATAAGTTTAAAGACTGAATTTCCCTTTTACCGTTTTTGAGAACAATGGTGACTGAACAATTGATACACAACTTACGACATATACATTAAGGACTTACTCTGCTCTTAATTAGGAATTACTTTTAGACCTGCATTTACAAGTCGATAAATCTTGAATCATCATCTTCATGTTTGAGTACGTTCAAGAATTTGGATGTGAAAAATCAATGTGCAGATATAGAGTCGGATGCAGCTGATTATCAGTATTATTTGTAGAGCGACTGTTTATCTGACCTCCATAACTCATTACTGGGTAACCCAATACCTTTTATTGAGAATTGTTGACAAAATTTTGAGCCTCTGACTTCGAATCTACGAAGATCTACGAATTGTTTAAAAATATGTTGACAAAATACTCATGCATTCTAATATTATTTAATAATATTTACAGGTTGGGTCAATGCGTGAAGCTGATGATAGCTGTGGCCATATTCTTCACCTACAGTCTTCAATTCTACGTGCCAATGGAGATCATTTGGAAAAACGTCCGCCACTGGTTTGGAGCCAAGAAAAACCTTGCCGAGTATAGCATCCGAGTCGGAATCATCGTAATGACAATGGCCACGGCCATTGCCATCCCTAATCTAGGCCCGTTCATCTCACTGGTCGGCGCCGTCTGTCTCTCTTTCCTTGGCCTTATCTTCCCCGCTGTTATTGAAACCGTCACGTACTGGGACAGGCCCAATGGCCTAGGCCGTTTCAACTGGGTACTATGGAAGAACATGTTCTTGGTGTCCTTCGGTATTCTTGGTTTCTTAACGGGAGCTTATGTTAGCATTTTGGATATAATCCACGGTGAGCAATAAGGACAGACGTGCATGACCATTTCATAGATTAAGGCTCACTAGATATGATTTAGGCTAAGGCCGATTTTTATAAGTATTATGGCTTCGATGAGTTAATTTGATTGACAATGGCTTCCATTTTAATAAAAACTTTCTTATATAATAATTTTGTTTTATATGCGAATGACTCCACAAACACCACATTTATCGGCAGGTAAATCTGCACAAAAACTTATCTAAAGATTTTCTTACAAAATCGTTAACCTAAGAATTATAGTAATGTTAATTTCGCTTTCAGTATTTTTATACTATTTGTGATTATTGCCACTTTAATTTTGTATAGCAAAGTTGTATTCTCGTAATAGAATTGAGTTATTGACTTATTGTATTTAATTTAATGCTCAATTTTTATGTGAGATAAGTCTTTTCTATCAAATTTACATTTTGAGTTGAAAATTAATTGATGCGAAGCAGGTTGTGTATTCCTATTACTTACATTTATTTAGACCCAAAACTGTAGCCATTTTAGTTTTAAGCGAAGTGTAGATATATCTACTTCTATAAGTATGTGAGAATTCGTCTAGTGCATTATCGAAATGTGATACAACTTTAGGTAAACTAAAAGGCATTATGGTATTGGAAAATATGACTAAAAGAATATAAATTGTTTCGAAAATAAACAATATTAACGTGTTGTTGTATGCAAAATTTTAATCCAGGCTACAACTTGATTAGTATTTTGGGGTCTAATAGTAGAAACATTGTTCGTGATAATAATTATGGCATTTCCATTACCAAAAAAAAATACATGTAGGTAAATATATAACTGCTTATGTAGTATAAATATTCATATCGAGCTTTTTTGGAAAATTATGAACTGAAGCATTTATCTATAGGTACCTATAGGTACAATATTAAGATCTTCCGTCGAGATCGTTAATTATATATTAGAAAAAAAAACAAACTCAGGCGACAAAGTTGGTAAATCTCAATAGATACATAATTTATGTACCTAAAGACTGTTTATATTATTGTATTTTTATGTCACAAAAAAAATATTTTCTATCGTCCTTTGTTGTCTCAAAATTGAAGTTGACACTTCTAGTAATAAGATATAAAAAAGGGTTACTCATCTATTACGAAATGTTACGTAAATATCGAAATCTTCATACGTGATAAGTTGCAGTAACCCATTGTTCCTCGTACAAGTTTGATTCTGAATATTTATTTAGATACTAACCGAGTGAATGTCTGATGAGAATATACGAATGGCTAAAATATAGATAAAGAAAATATTATAAATGATCGTGTGATAGTAATTCTGTTCATTAGATAATAGTTATTAAGTGTTTGACGTTTAAAGTTGGGTCGTTTTTCCTGACACAATGAACATTGTTTTACTATTGACGTATCAGCTCGCTGTCCTGACTCTGTGTATCGATTCGACGAAGCTTTCTTAAACTTCCATCTTTTCTTCATTTTTACGACACAAGGTCCTAGTCACAGCATTCTGGGGTTAATAGTTATGTAAAATAAGATTTAAAAATAAATCAATTTGGCTTCTAACAACTAAACAAATAAGTACGAAAGACGAAATAAAAGATTGTCGCCACCAGAATAGAATAAACAGCAATGTCAATTCTGTATCTAAAATATATTTTCGAACTTCATATATTTATATGTGAAATTTTATTTAGTACTCAAAACAGATGAAAATTATTTGCTATACGATATATAAAATGTATTATTCATGGGATATCATTCCTATATATTTGGTATAAACTACCAGCCTACCTATTTTAGATACTTAGAAGTGGTTGTTTTGTTACAGTATTAAATAAATAATATTAAGGAATATCTGTGTTTCATTGTTGTATCCTTAAGATATTGTTAAACTTGAGAGAGACATCTTGCAGTAATGTACTACCTAGTCATGATTGTTGTCATTCAGTTATGTTCTTAGGAATAGGAAGAGGTTTATGTAAATTAATAAGAACCTGTGTATACACCGTGTTCCGGATTTGTTATTTTTAATACGAACTAAAATACCTACTTACACGTAAATCACCCGATCTGTCGTGAAATTCCAAAACGTTGTTTTGCCTTAATAGCGCTCATTTGATGTTTTCGAGGCAGTTACATATCCCAATATTAAAACTTTTTCATTTTATACAGATAGTATTTAAAAGACCATATGACCATACCTATCAAAAACACTGTATCTTAGTTAAATTTAAGGTTTGTTTTGGCAAAGCGCTGTGATTGAAGTTACAGTGTTTTGGCTTAAAAACGTTTACACGATACAGTGTTTTGAATAACCAAATAAACTAGATACGTCGCGCACAGCGACACATCTCTACGTACAATATACGGAGGGGCGAGGGGCGAGAGCTCAACGGTTAGTGGTAGCGAGTAGCCAAACCTGCGCAGAGGGTCCATCATTGTTAAGAGAGAATTCTGTTACTGGACCGATACTTAATGTCGACTCGATTTCCTTTTCACCGACTAAGAGTTCTTACAGACGAACGGCAAGTTGTTAACGGCAGAGGCTACTTCAGCCGTCACCACTTGCCGTTCGTCTGTAAGAACCCTAACGCAGAGTGCCCTGATACCTCAAGTCCTGTACTTCCGCTGTAAGCCAATAGAAAGTTTTCTCTAGCAGCCAAAAGAAGTCGAGATACTAAAGTTGTTTTGGCAAATCAAAAAAAAAGCATCCCATGAGACCTCCCAGCCCAAACTGTAAAAAAACTGTGCCGTGACTCTGTCCTCATAAAACGAATACACTGTAATAACTAAACATACAGTGTGTTGCTTACACGATTCGGAACATTTCTTCAAGTTTTATAGAGACATTACACGTTTACTAAGTTAATTCAAATTGTTTGGAGAGTATTGTTATAAAATTGACATGGCTAGATGAAACGTAAAAATACGTTTAATTTGGTACCAAGCACTTAATACTGTGTTATAAAAACATTAGCAAAACAAACCAAAAAAAAAATTACAAGCCCTTTTCCCGAAAAAGGTATTTCTGAGATACAGTGTTTTGGATTTACGCGTCTGCGATAGGCAGGCCTAGTTTAATCTCATTGATCGATTCACATGGCTCTCCTCGTAAAGTACCTAACCATTATTTTGATTTGCTGCTTATACTAATGGATTGGCAATTAATAATTCTTTTTTTTCTTTTTCGTGTGGTTAGGTTAGGTTAGAGTTTCTAAGCTGCCCATGGGCCTCTGATTTAGCTTCACATGCTGTTGACAAATATCTCTCAGACATGCTGGTTTCCTCACGATGTTTTCCCACACCGTTTTATAAGCAAGTGATAATTATACAATACGCACATGAGGACGAAAAGTCAGAGGTGCGTGTCTGGGGTTTGAACTCGAGACCTAAGACTTGGCAGACTGACGGTCACACCAATAAGCTTTCACTGCTATTTAATTTTATTTAATAATGAACATTACTTATGCTATTTTATTTCCCAAAAGATTTTATTCCAAAATCTGAGCGTACTCGCAACGTATCTCTTGCGCTGGTTATAGAGATGGAGATATAGACTTGGGGTGCGCGAAGAGGGACCGCATGCTCAAGGTTACTTGGTCAGGGTACCGCTTCAAGTAGTTGGATACTTACTCGTCTTTTGTTAGATTTGGGGTGCCGCGAAGAGGGGACAAACGCTCAAGGTTATTTTGTCAGGATCCTGCCTAAAGATGCGAGATACTTACTCGTCATTTATTAGATTAGATTTACCTCCTTCTTTTTCGTGTGGTTAGTGACTAACCTGGTGTCAGAGTTTTTATGCTGCCCATGGGCCTCTGACTTAACTTCACATGCTGTTGAGAAATCGGTAAAGGAAAACATCGTGAGGGTTTCCTCACGATGTTTTCCTTTACCGATTTCCCAGCCTTAAAAAAAAAACAAGGCATGTCGGTTTCGACATGCCTTGTTTTTTTTTTAAGGCTGGGAAATTTTTGAGTTTGAGTTTGAGACTCTTACTGACTAAAACCCATCCATGTTCCTTCCGTAGCCCTTTATGTTCCGGGGTAACCCTTTCGGACAATCCCGCTTACCCGGCAGGCTTGGCCCTGAGGGGCCCCTTCATATGCTGACATCTCTTTGAGGCGCGCGTGGAACATATACGCGCCGTACGGCACGGGTCTGGTGCTAATCGGACGGTGAGTCACCCATTACTCACCGCCCGCAGGCCCGCGCCTACGGTGGCCGGGAGTCGTCACGTGGCTTCCGACGCCCGGAGCGTCTCCCGCGGCGGCTGGGACGGGAGGATCTTTCTCTCTCCCATCCCGCCACCTCCTTCGCGAGCATGACTTTTTCGCAGAAGGAGGTGACTGCCTCCCACTCCCTCTCGCCCCGGACCATGGCTTGCACCAGGGCCGGGCGCGAGAGGTCGCCGCCGCCGATCGCCTCTACGAGGACACGGCGGTGCTCCGCCCAAGCGGGGCAGGTTTGCACCGTATGCTCTACCGTGTCCTCTGGGCGATCCTGGCAATGGTGACACCCGGGCGTTTCCTCCCGCCTGATGATGTCACCTCCCGAAACATCCATGCCCGGTGAGGACCTGCGTCAGGCGGTAGGTGAGGGCGCCGTGACGCCTCTCTAGCCACTCCTCAAAGAGGGGCCTTACCGCCACTATCGTGGCGTGCCCTAAACCGACATGCCTGAGATTTGATTTGTAAAAGCTACAGAAGCGATTGCCAAAGTTTATGGGTAACGTGAAGGTCTAACGTCACGGTCTTTAACACTAAAACCAAAATTAATGTATTTTTGAAGGTAAGGTGTATTTCACTTTTAAGGAAATTACTTAATTAATACGCAAACAAAAAAAATACTGTCGGTGTACAGTATGCAGAACCGACAAGAGTAACTCCATCCTCAGATACTCGTATCAATAATGTCATCAGTAATTATAACTATTTAGATCAAGCCAAGCTCAATTATTTTCCATCGACCTTTACATAGTAGACAATTAAGCACGTAACAAGACAAACAATTTCAACGGGACCCGCGCAAAAGGGGCATATCTATACATTTAGACTCAAAAGGCGTAAAGGCCACTTTTCAGGTAGGTATAGCAAAATACAAAAATTATTTTAAGCAAAAAAATCATATCTTTTTTGTTTCAAGACTAAGTAAGTTCATTTGCGGCCCATTCTTAAACATTCAGTCAAAAAAGTATCGGGAATGGATGATTTGTTTATGGTTCCAAATTCAAATTTTTGGTTTTTTTGTAGTAGTTAGATTGGCACAACTGTTTTCCATTTTGGCGCGGAGTTTGAGTTGCATCTGTTATTTATATTAAATACAGTGCTGGTTTTAGTAATATCATATATAGTGTGTATTGCGAATTTCATAATGGACAAAAATATCGAACAAAGAGTTTGTCTTAAATTTTGCATCGCCAATGGAATTTCGTGTTCGGAGTCACTGAAAATGTTACAGAAGGCTTACGGTGAATCGACTTTATCAAAAACTCGTGCTTATGAGTGGTTCAAAGCGTTCAAAAGCGGTCGAGATGTGATGGAAGATTTGCCTCGCTCTGGTAGGCCGTCAACGTCTGCAACTGAAGTTAACATCGCAAAAGTGAAGAAAATAGTGACTGAAAATCCCCATTCAACTCTGAGAGAGATAGCCGCCGAACTTTCTGTATCGCACGAGTCGATCCGTAACATTTTAACTAACCATTAGGGTATGAAACATGTCGCTGCTCGGCTAGTCCCAAAAGATCTGAATTTTCTCCAAAAACTCAATCGCATGAAAGTCGCTGAGGACATGCTAGAACGAGTCAGTTCGGACCCAACATTCATGAAACGCATTGTTACTGGTGACGAGACGTGGGTTTACGAGTTTGACATGCAAACTAGTCAACAAGCTTCGGAGTGGCGCCTTCCAACTGAACCGAAACCGAAAAAGGGGAATTCGCGGCGAGAACTGAACTCAATTCCGGAAGCAGCGTTTAAAAAATGTTTTGATGAATGGATTATTCGTTGGCGCAAGTGTATCGTTTCTAAAGGAGCATTTTTTGAAGGTGATAAAATAAATTTGGATGAATATAGACATTTTGTGTATAATTGATCTTTTCCCGGTACTTTCTTGACAGAGTAGTATAAGATAAACGGTACGATTATATATTACTAGCTTCTGCCCGCGGCTTCGCTCGCGTGGAGGTCGGAAATTATCCCACAGGAATGTTCTACCGGGATAAAAAATATCCTATGTGTTAATCCAGGATATAAACCATCTCTGTGTCAAAGGAGATTGTTCTACGCCCATACATTGTTCGCCCTGGAGCCAACAGCATAGAAAAAATCATTTTCTATTTGTAAACTGCCCTTAGAAGCCCAAAATAACAACGTTTCTTGACGGACACTTTAGAGAAAAGATTTATTTACAGAAAAGGAACAGATTTTGAGGTTATTTTTAATAAAAGAAAACTTAAGTAATTCCTTCTAAAATCGCTATTTCTGTTTACTACAAGGCATTAAACTTCAAATACAGTAAAATATTACCGTAAATACAGTTGTATTATGCCTTTTAGGTACAGTTATTATTTATTGGTTGAAGTTTACTTTAAGCGAAGTCCTTTATCCGTTGACAAAATGCTAAGGTGTCGTTTAAGCAGATCACAGAATCATTTATTCGAAGCCAGGTCACGTTGAAAGCAATCCAAATTGTAGTCCGTTAAACAGAAACAAAATCAAAAACGCCAAAAGACTCGCCAAATAGGTAGATATTCACAACAACACAACACAGCCACAGGCACCGACTGACGTAGTGACGTAGAGATGCTCTCTTGAAGATCAATCATTGTGTATCGATTATCAATGACCACCTATTTAATCTGTGGTTTTAATTTAGTAGACCAAAATGACAGATCAATATGTCAAATGTAAATTAATTTGTTCCGTTTCAAACATAAACACGTTGTTGCTATGATTCTACTCCAATTAAATTAATGCTAAAATAAAATGTTTTGTTCCCAACGAACAATGTGTAACGTTTTAGTTTGCGACATTTAAAAATAGAGTTTAATTAGGTACTTAAAAAGTAAAAATATAGCTATTGAAGTCGTGAAATGGTTATGAGAACAATTCACTGGAGTTGCGCCGTAAATGACATTTCAATCGTTAAATGAGAGATTTTCTGACAAGTGGAAAAACATAGTTCAATAGATGGCGTGGGTAAAAAATACGTCTTTGTTTTACTGGCTACTGATAACAAAAATAAGATCCGTAAATAAGAAAGCTTATTTGATGTCAAAAACCTGAGACAGTGACGTATTTTTTACCAACGCCTCTTTTGAACTAATATTTTCTCACTTGTGAGAAAATCCCTCATTCGACTAGTAAGTACATTTTGTGAGTTTCTTTTGTTCATTATATTTTCATCATAATCGTGCTAGGCCATATTCATCATAAGTTCCATTAAAATGTTCACGAAACTAATTCCATGAAAAAAATATGCATGAAAAACTTTTATGTTGCACATTTTCAATGTTTTGGAAGTATTATTATTTATTTTATTTAAAAAATTAAACTTAAATTACTACACAATACTATAAACCTAAAACATTACTAATAACTATTTACAAGTATATAACAGGAGGGAAACAAAATAAAATAAATCAAAGGGCATCAAAAAATTCGTCCACATCGCTGTCAACAGGAAAAGTTCCCAAAAGGCTGGCAGCATTGCCACGTTGTATGGCAATGCTGATTCTTTGACCGAATTAATTTTGGAAGTGATAAATATCGAACATTCATTATTTATCACTAGATATTATGGACATCGTCGTCGATATCGATATTTATGTAATATGAGCGAGAGCGACACGGTCAAATCTTTTGTGACATTCACATTGACAATTCCTTGAAATATGGCGAGTTCAGTTGGTAATAAAATCAATGAGGTCACTTTTAAAAACCTATTAAAAATTTAACAGTGTCCGCTTGAATTTATTATTTTTAAAAAGCATATTAAAATATAATTAAAATTAACGTACACGTCAAATGTTTGTTGGTTATAGGGCGGTCTAGAACAATCTCCTTTCATCCAAATCTATACAGTAGTTTTTACGTGAAAGAGTAACAAACATCCATACATCCATACTTACAAACTTTCGCCTTTATAATAGTAGTAGGATTTAGGATAAATTTGTAAGCATCTTACTAGCCCGCTGCATAGCTTAGCATCAGTGAAAACGGTCACATAGTTTCGTAACTTAGCTTTCACATCCTCGCAGCATTTATTTATTTTATTTATTTATTATTATAGCATAAAACGGCCAAGGTCATTAGTTGACACGTTATATGCCAACAGATTATCCATTGTGTCTGCTGCGTGGCAGTCAATATTTTAAATACATTACATGTTATGTAATAACTATGTTCAAAGTAATTCAACAGTATTCGCTTATCTCAGAGTACTCCAAACATACTGACAAGATCTTCTTCCGAACTCTTTCCCGAACAAATCACAGTCAGGATTAGCATCCAAGAGAGCGTTGAGCGCAGAAAGTTTGCGAGGGACAGGACACTGGCCTCGAGTGACGGGGCGACTCCGAGGCACAGCGAACAGTCTGTGGCTTCTGTTACGGCTATAATTTATTAGAGCAAAAAGATGGAACAATTCGTCGTGCCATTTAGGAGTAAGTATCTGTTTTGCCGTGAAGGATCTTAAAAAAAATTATGATTTGGTCATTTTTTCTTCTCACTTCTAGAGCATTGTACCATAAACCACCTAAAATAAAAATCGAGGGATACATAAACGTATAATATCCATTCAAGCGATTAAAGATACAGATACGTTAGATAAGCTTTTTGAACCTTTTCTAAGTGGAAGATGTACTTCTTTTCATGCGGGTTCCAGACACATGCACTGGACTTCAGTTTGCTCCGAACCAGCACATTGAAAATATATTTTATAGTGCCGATGTTGCTGAAATCTTTAGCATTGCTCCGTATGAAGCCTAATCGCCTAAATGAGTCTTTTAATACCGAAACCGATCATGAAACGTTAGTTTGCTATCAAATGTGACACCCAGATTCTTCAATACAGTTGTTCTAGTAATTGCATTGTTATTAATTTTATATGTAAGGGTGATAAGGTTTCGTGCTGGAGTAAAACTCTTGACAAAGCATTGAAAGACTTAATTTCGATTTTATACTTAATACTCCACTCCACTTTCGCATAATATTACTTAGTAGCGCCAGACAATCAGCTTCAGAGTGAATTTCGGAAAAGAGTTTTAAATCATCTGCATACAGTAAACTTCTGGCGTGATGAATAACTGAAGGAAGGTCGTTGATTATTAAGAAAAGAAGCGGTCCCAGAATTGATCCCTGACTGACTCCGGAACGCGTATGATGAAGCTGGGATTCATAAAGGCCCAGTCTGACAAACTACTGACGATCGTGACGACGAGCTTGCTGATATGCTGGCAATGCACCCTTTTTTTTGAGGGTGGGAAGTCATCAAATTGCTCCTCCCGCGCTGGGTGGAGCGGGTGTATCAGACTGTTACTGACTAAAACCCATCCAAGTTCCTTCCTTAGCTCTTTATGTTCGAGGGTAGCGGTAACCTTTTTGGACAATCCCACTTACTCGGCAGGCTTCGGCCCTGACGGGCCCCTTCAAATGCTGACATCTCTTTGAGGCACGTGTGGCCTGGTCCTGATCGCACGGTGAGCTAAATAGAATCACCGTCCGCAGGCTCGCACTTACTGGGGCCGGGAGTCGGCACGCGTCTCGTAACGTCCCTGCGGCGGCAGCGACGGGAAGTCCGTTCCCTCTCCCGGAAAGGTTCCCTAACTATGTCAAAATTAAACGTAGCAACCCGCCACGTTGCGTGAAGCGCGAGGGGGGGCGGCTTCTAACAGATAGCAATGCAAACGGACAAATAGCTCGCGTCATGCCACTGTGAAGTGCGTTTCTTCGTTAACAGCCGCACTGTTCTAATTTTTGGTTAAAAAAAAGAGAGAGAAAGGAAAGAGTTAAATGTATTTTGGCCAATGTACATTAAACTCTTTCCTTTCTCTTTCTATTAGCTCTTTACTTTCAACAGCAACTACTTTTTTTTTAAATAATTATAAGGTTGCTCTAGCGATAGTCTTACTTTAGCAACAAGATCAAATCAGTAGAAAATAAAATAAAAACCGTTTGAAACCCTTTGTGCGTGAGTCCGACTCTTGACCAGTATATTTTTTTATGTTATTTTTACGCTCAAAAATGCCTTTTACGTGCCTAGTAGAAATAAATGATTTGACTTTTAATAAAAATGCAACCACAATTGGTATTAGTTACTTACTTCATAACAATTCAATCTCCAGTTTTAAAGAGAGTTCCGCGAGATCATCCGTGGCTTGAAGTGTAGCGCGTTGTATCCGCCTCGCCGCCAGTGAGAACTCTCAACGTGCTCGAGAGCAATTTCTCACCTTCCCTTTTAGAATTTTAAATACATTGTGCGAAAAAAATTGGCAAGAAAAGAACTTTAACTTAACAGCACAAATCAAGGATAATTGTATCTAATATTTCGCCCACAGATTTGACTCTAAATTCACAGCGTATTTACCTCAAAGAGTCTAAACTAGGCGAGTGTGATATCAGAGGTTGCGCCGTACTCTCCAGAGACTCTTACAGCCCTGGAAAGTACACACCCTGCCCTGGTAGATGAACCTCTCCTTCCCTGACGCACCCGATCCTCGTTGTAACTCACTAAAAATTACAGCTCATCAAGTATGTGCGGCCGTGTGCTCCTTTCGAAGTGGCTCAGCCCGCGGCCTCAACGGCCTGACTCCTCAATACTTGAATCCTAAAAATACTGGAAATGGTTTCCGTTTGTTATTTTATAGCATACTGTCTTTTTTTGTTAGATTTAATAAGTTCACAAATAGTAATCAAAATTCTCCTTATTTAAGATTAGGTAGGTATATAAAATGATTTAGCCACAAAGTTAAGAATTTTTTTTTTCACTTTCATTGTGAATGAATTGCCAAGTTATATGTGGAAATAATTTTTGGGGCACTGGCAACTAAATTTAAACGCCACTGTTATAGTGTTGTCGCTTATCTACCACGAAGTTTTATACAAACTTCTAACCGCTGCGATTGTCATTTCACTTTCGTTAAATAATAATTACAACATCCGTATCTGTATGTCTGTTAGGTCTTACGAGACTTCTCCGGTTTAATTTTATTCATTTGTACCTTAGGTCTTCTTGTTAGGCATAGTAATCTAGACCCTACGGTGAGCGTCTGGTTTCATATAAACACTTTTATTTACGTATCTAGATTTAAAAGCGCAGGTCACAAGTTATTGATTTAAATGCAGGGGCGCGAGCAAGGGGTGGGCTGCAAAGCGCTAGATGTGGAGCTACCTAGATGATTGCATCGTTCTTTTTACTTTAAATTTAGAATCGGTGCTAGGTATGAATAGTAATGGAGATGAACTATTTTAGCAGTGTTGATTTAGAAACCTTCTATCTTCCTTTTATCTATTCCCATATATCAGGCTTGACTTAAGGTAAGGTATACAAACTCCCAACACGTGAGCATTCAATAAAACTGAACCTACTATAACTATATTTGTAATTTGTGTTTAGGTCAGTTTTACGAATGTATGGCAAATGTTTTGAACTTTTTAGTTCCAGACTGGTTATAGGGTAGGGTCCAATCAATCAAAAAAATCAAAAATCAAAAGTCATTTATTCAAATTAGGCTGAAGATCAGCACTTTTTGAAGGTCAAAGTTACATAAGACAGTCCCCCAAAAACGCCCACCCTTCACCACTTCCTAGTGCTTTAGCTGGGAAGAAAAAGTGGCGCAACAAACTCCCCAGCAGCACAGCTGTCTGTTTAGTTGGAAGAACTTGACTCTACACATTTATCGTATGAGAAGTAATTAACATTACGAAACACATCACATTAAAATCAATCATTTGCCACATGTCAGCTAGCACACGTCAATATACCAATTAAAACATTAAAACTGACTGTACTCAAGCGTAAATTTAAAAAAAAAGAGCCTCCAGGTAAAAGTGCGTGCCCGCTTACATGTGCAATGCTGTTCTATGTCCATACAGCCGTAACTTGAAGTTACAAATGATAAACTAGGACCATCGAAGTAAAATCAATCAATTAATTGCTAATGAGTACTAAGTAGGATCAGGATAAATAAATATGATCAACTGTCGAGGTCTCTAGCTAACCACATTTTGCAATACAACTCATTAAAAAAAACATTGTAATGAGTAGATTATGTCAACAATAAATAGATAGTAAAAATTAAAAAAAACAACCAAAACACAATGAATAGAATACATAATAAAAATAATTTTATGAAGCTAATTCTGGAGAAAGAACATAAACATTGTCTTGTGTTAATCACAGCCACCAACTATTCTTGTCGTTTAAGTAGTCGTTGGTAGTATAGTAAGCCTTTGAACAAAGGATAGATTTTACTTTAGTTTTAAACGTATTAAAAGGCAATTCTAGCAAAGAAGAGGGCAGCTTGTTATAAAAGGTTATACCAAGCCCCACAAATGAGTTATGAACCTTATGAAGCCGATGAAAGGGAGCACGAAGTTTATCCTTATTTCTAGTATAGATGTTGTGAATATCACTGTTTTTAGTATATAATTGTATATTTTGTCTAATATATAAAATGTTGGCGAAAATGTTGGTCCAGTATATAGGGTGCTTAATACACAATAATTACATTGAAAGACATTTTAATAAAAAAAAATACAAGACATAGGTAGACATTTAACCTATTGGTAGAGTGACTTATGAATGTAATAATACTACCTATCTACACACCTTATATATACCTACGTGTTTTTTTTATTTTCTTCAGAGTGAATGGGAACATTCACTCTGAAGATAATAAAAAAAACACGTCTGGACATGATGTGGTTTACGTTTTAGCCACGTTTTGGGGCGGGACCCTGTTGAGGGCCCTGTTGAGCCGGTCCTTGTTGAGGGGGACCTTTACTTGACTCCGTCATAACGTCACAGGCAACTAGGAAACTAATTTCCATGAGGATCTTATTCCTTTCTGCTTCATTTGTTGCAGTTTGCATCGCTTTGTCCAAAATAGGACGCCACTTTATAAACAAATGCTTTGCAGAGTCTGGTAGTACTAGTTCGAAGTCGTCTGCATTGAGCTGTCCTGCCGCCATCTAATCTGGGTTGTCTTTACTTGAGGACGACACAACACACGGTCTTCGGCGTATCACGCAGTCGGGTCACAGGTCCGGGCTAGACTAGCCACAGAGCGCGAAGGCTGCAGGCGTGGTGCGATAGGTGACTCAAAATCACAACACAATTCTTCGATTCACTTAGGTTCGTCTTCAGCGTACTAAAACACCCTCTCGGGTCAAAGGTCCGAGCTAGACTAGCCAGGCATGAGCCAGAGCGTAGGCACGGTGAGACATGGAACTAAAAATGTGGGCTGAAAAAGGAAACCTTACATGCAATGGGTGAAAAAGCTTGCCAGCAGCGTGAACGCCATGTCCCGCGTAATTGAATTTTCTTTACGTTTTTTGTCCTGTCCTATTATGTGTGTTGTACAATATTTATGATTCTAATGAATAAAATTCTGTAAATACACTTGCGTGAGATAATATCATAAAATGATATTGTTTTTCACTGAGCGATATTCTTGAACAATTCCACCTTTGAGGAAAAACGTAAAATACGTGGCTTTGTTTTGTCAGTGGAATAATTTTTCATTTAACCACGCTATCTTCAGCCGACAAATTTTGCGTAGTCGTCTTCATTAGACCCAGTTATCCGTTGGATGAGTATACCTACTGAAGGTTTCTAGAGATTGGAAACTTTTATGAAGACTGGGTTCGGAAAGAAATCTTGCTACATCAGAACAAGACGACCACTTAATTCTGTTAACGTCCTTGCGGAATCGACACCTTATGTTCAGCTATTCAGCTGTAACGGGGACCTCATGAGGTCTGAGGGGTCCGTAAAGCATTTAAATGGTCTAAGGAGGGGTCACATATTAAGTAACTACTATTTACTCTATGGTCTACTAAATAGTAACTAATTTGATGGTGTTTTCAGCTTAAATGCACTAAGTGTTTTCAGACGTAAAACGTTACATATATTTGAAACACACCACTTTTTACAACAAGTACTCAGAAACTATGTGAAATGACTGAAATACACGAATAATAAACTTACGTTTCATATAAGTATGTTTCGTTAACATTTTCCGTTGCAAAAATTACATCACATCATAAAGTAGATAAATAACGGTTGATTGTTAGAACAGTAGATAGTTAATGAAAAATGTACTTCACTAACCAATAACGAAAATATGAAACTTTAAACTTTTTTGATTTTGGCAACATTTGGAGCGATTATAAAAAAATAACTTCACTGTGTATCACATCACTCACTCACTTCACTTCTGTTCATTACCTCCGCCGCCATATTGCCGTCCCCGTGCGTGCGTTTGATATTGAATCATTCAAGCACTTAGGTAATTATAATCTAATTCCGTACTTTTTGAAATTTCGATATGATCCGATACTTCTATTGAAATTAAATTACGTATAAAGCGCGGAACCATTCTTTTTTATTGAAAACGTATGTTAATTCTACCTACCCTGCCACCTTGACTCTTGGATTATGTGTTTCGTTTCAATCCGTTTGAGTCTCATACGCGAGGTGCTTACGGTTTCAAAGTGTGTTTTCGAAAGAAATGGATTCTTCTAACAATATTGTGGTTTGAACGGAGTGGTTGCAGCACTTTGTTTCTATTGTGAATATCAGTCGGTGCTGGGCTAATCTACGTAGATACCTAACTACCTGTGCAAAATCAGATTCTGTTGCACTGTTATTTATTTGATGAAAGTACCTAATGAAGTTTTGTGTTTTTGGTGGATTCCCGCTGCAAATTATCGAGTTAATGGTAATTTTTGTGGAACCATGTTTAATTTTGGATTTAAAACAATTTTTTGATATTTTTGTCTTTGGGGGTTGTGTTGAACTAATTGTTGTCGAGTGTTAAAGTACACTCGAAACTTAATTCAATGAATAAAAGTATCTGAAACTCTGAAATAAGTAAGTATCTGTATTGTTGCATTTAATGGTAAATATTTCAACATTATAAAACATGTAGTTATTGATAATACATTGTGTTCTCCTTCATTTGCATACAAACTTAAAATATTATTTCATGTTTTCACATTCCAAACAAAACTAAACTTACTAGTCTTTGTATTGCAGTTTTACTGAAGTTTTTAGTAGTAACTTTTGGAAGTTATTAATAATAATTGTTTAAATTGTATTAAAAACTTTAATTTGTGTACAAGGTAGGTGTAACAAAATTTATATTGGAGAATCCACTGTTCTACCACAGTAAGTGTTGCATGTGTTGACACAATTTTCACAGAATGGGGTGTAGTTTTTCAAATTATGATGCAGCGAATCAATAGAATATTTTGAGTTTCTTCAGTAAAATCTGAAACCTTTTTACGACTTCCTACGGGTTGCCATCTAATGACTGGAAAGCGCCCTAATCTTGTAATAACCAATTTTTCATGAACTTAGGCACACTACAATACACAGGAACCGTGTTGGGTACCACATTGAATTTATTTATGAAAAAATGTGATATTCATTAAACATGAGTTTGCTTTTTGTTTCTACACTGAACTACATCTCTAAACTACTAACAATAAAATATATTAATAAATTAAATGGGCCAACTAATTCAATTTCAGTTATCAAATATGTGGGTAATAGATATTGTTTTATGTGTTTTCTAACAATAATAATCAAATCTGAAAACAACAATGTGCTGGCGTTCTAATTCATCTTTACAGATAAACATTATTTTTGCCATTCTATCTAATAGGCGTCAATTGCGACTTCTTTGCAATGTGCAAGTGGCCATGCAAACATCAAACATCCATATGATTGGTATAATAATATACTACAGAGTTCAGTTTACAGTGATATGTTCTATCAATTGTCATTTAAAGTTAATTTTCTTTGAATATTGATAAAAGTATGAATAGAGGAACTTGCAGCAAGTCAAAGATTACAAACTGCTTCAGTTCCAAAGAATTTATTTTAATACTCCTATTGGATTTGTTAGCAAATGTGCAAACATCTTATTTATTTTAGTCTTGTAAGGTTGGAATTTAATGAAAAATATTAGTTCTTGAGGAAAATAATCTTGTCTGCATTTAAGCTGTGCATCGTCCGAGTTGGTCAGGTTATTTATTTTACAGTGATTAGTAAACAAAGTAAACTTAACTTATTTCAGCCGTTTTGGCATAAATATTAACTACTATAACATTACCTAAGTAAATATTCATTAAAAAAAAGCAATCACCCTTTGAGTGGCGTTATTTGCCTATGCGACTTAACCAAGATTTTTTCTGTTATGGACCTTAAGGCATGGCAATATGGTTCAATTAAGGCACATTGTTGTTTTCTGGATTGACGGGGTCCTGATTCAGGATGACAATCATATGCACAATTGGCGACAATAGGTGGATTGTTGTATACTTTTGTTGATTGATTAAGCTGCACTGCAGCTCTTATTCAGTTCAGATTTGCATCACTTGTTCAATTTGTGATAATAAAGATCAATAAAATACACACAGTTATTTATTTCGCTATTATTTTTTCAGTAAACTATATACATTTTATAATAAATTCTGATATCAACAAAGATAACACATTACATCAACTGTCAATTTAAACTTGAATTGAATTGCGAGTGTGTTACAGTGAAAACCACAATTTGTTGAAGGATCCATGTTTTCGATGCGCATTTGCGAGTCTCCTCATTGTGCAAGCATCAAAGCCATTTGTAAAAGATAATCTATCTGTCATGAAGCCTTTGGTAGCAGCTATTCTTTAAGATGTGATCTCTTACAGCTAACAATGTATTGGTTGCACAAAGGTTTCCATGTGGTAACATATTATAACAGCATGAATACACAAGTATGTGTATTCATATTTTTCTTATTGGGCACCATGTTGATTCTCTCGTTATGTTTAAATTCTTAAGCTCATTCTCTTTGACATCTGTTTTCTTGTATCATTTTATGCCAAAATCATTTGTTTGTTTCAGTTGTTCCTGTCTGCAGGTTTCTTAAATTCCTTCAATATTATCTTCGTCAACAAGTATAATGGGTGACCGTAACAATCCCATTAAGTTTGGTCCGGAGTGGCTGCGCAATATTTCCAGAGAGCGTAGCGCGGCAAGGTTGAACATTCAGAACGCCAATGCGGGTGCAAGCGGTTCAGCTTCAGGCGGCTCAGCTTCAGGCGGCTCGTCCAGGGGTGGCACATCCAACTCTGCATCCGCTGCATCTACAAATTCAAACAATGGGCAACCTAAGGTCCTCTTAGCTAAACAAAGGTATGAGCCAGTAAATCTAAAAAGCATTTCCTATTTTTGATGTTAGGTTACATACACATAACATTATTTATGTTTTACTTTTCACAGGTATGGCAGAGAAGAGATGTTGGCCTTATACGATAGAAATGCAGAAGCACCATCAGAGCTAAAATTTATTGATACCTTGTATCAGCCACGCGGGAAGCAACCTGTTGCATTAAACAATACATTTGAAGATGATATAGTAAGTTGAATATAGTATTATTGTCATAATTATTTATTGAATATAACCAGAAATGGATCCTCGTTATAATGAAACCGTCGCGCACGTACTCTTTGAGTGCACAGGCGTCACACAGATCAGGACACAGACCATCGGAACACCCAGATCTTTCACAGATATACTACACAGGCCAGGAGTCGTGATCAACTTCTGGAGGGAGGTGGGCTGGCCGGAATAACCACCACAGGCCGCCATGGCCCACGCATAATGGTCCGCCTAAGTACTGAGTGCGGAAACCGAAACCTCAAGATAGATAGATTGATAATGATAAACATAACTTGTAATAAAAAGTCTAAGAACATAGCTCTTCTATTGCAAATGTAATGTAATACCAAGTAAGTTAGTCAGTACCCATGGGAGCCTCTGCCATCAATAGCGGCCATACTCATATTAGACATCTTTTCTTCATGGAAGAAATATTTCATGTATTTATTTTTGTTACAGAGGGATAACTTGCGGAGTGCTCCACCTATAGGAGGCTTGACATCTGGTGACAGATTCGGTATAGGGCGTGGAGCAGGTCGAGGCGCAGGCAATGATGGACGCGGCAGGCCCCGCGGATCTTACATACGACAGCCGTCTATGGGGAGGTAAGTTTTATAATGGTATAATGGGGCTATTGGGTTTTATTTAGCACAAGGTTTGTGGCAATGTCGCTGACGTAAGTTTATCTTACGCGTATTCAATATCCACGTCAATCAAGTTAACTGGTCCATTTCTGCTCCCTTTTTCAAGTTCAATTAGGTCAGTATTTCTAAAGCACCCTCTTCTGATATTTGGACGGACAGCTGCATTTCAAACTGGTTTTATTTCCCGAATTTTCATCCAGCCCTCAATAAATGAAATAATAATAATATGAATTGTATCAAGTATGTCTGTTGAATTGAGGTCATTCATAATAGGCACAGTTGTGCTGCTGCGGAGGGATCAATAACACAAGTTAAGATTAAATAGTATGTACCATTGCTTAAACAGTTAAAACTAAACTTAAAAAAGGGTATGTGTGATCAATAAAACATTTTAATTTTATGAATACTTAGATAAAGTTATTATAGTACAGTCAGCTTCAAAGTGGTGTGATAGTTTATAATGTTTCCATTGCAAACTGGCAAATTGTGAACTGGTATCAAACTTGCTTGTGAAGAACGGCCGACTAGGATGACACGTCAGGTGCTTGGCCGGATCTCGCGCGGTTGGTCACATCAAAACTTTTTTTTTGTTCCTGTGCGATATTATAACTAATTAACTATTGTGTGTGCGATAATCACGGATGTCCTCTATCCTGGGTGTCTGTCTGACTCTTACTGACTAAAAACCACTCCGGTATTCCATCTCTCACCTACAGGTGATATTATCGGACATATTATAATCAACTCTGTTAGGTTTGTTTTCAATTTGATGATTTGAAATTGATAGAACTACCAAAACTGAATGTGTTTAAATATGGTTGTAACAGTTCACAATTTTGACAGTTTACAATCCAACGGTAATAATATAGATTCATTCTAAACTAATGGTGGTCACAATCTTACGGGGTAACATAATACGTCATTGAGAATGCATTTGAATGGCTACAATTTGTGTTTCATAATACTGTATAAATGTGCATCTACAATTAAATACCCAATCTGTAATGTTATGTGGTGACACATTTAGACATTTTAACTATACAATCTTTGTTCCACGAACAAAGATTGTATAGTTACCATTACATTAATACTCAATTCTCACCTGAATGAGGTTAGCCTCACTACTTAGAGAATACTTAGGTATTTGGGGCCAGAAGCCTCAATACTACTCTAGAATTGTCCTCATTATCATGATCTCATAAAATAGTCATTCATAGGTATTATGAACCTAGAGGTATATATTGATGATTTTAATGGTTACAATTTATCATATTTTGATCAACATATAAGCTGATACTGAACTGTTAGTTGCACAAAAACGAAAATACAAAAACAAAGACACGACAAGAGTGTGGGTTTTTATATTTTTATCATGAAGGTGATGCGGCATGTGGCCTAAAAGTATTTGTTCACTGTCTGTAAAGTATCAGTTGTAGAAATAATGATGACGTTTTTCTGTTTCCTTGTTTTAGAGGGGCTAATTGGCATAGCGGCGGCCCGAGAATGCCTTACAGTGGAGGTCAAGACGACGAAGTTGGCGCGAGTGGCACCAGTCGTCCCTGGAGTAATAACCTCAACAACCCCGGCAGGAGCAGTGGGGATCAGACAGACTGGACCACCAAAATGTACAGGAAGTATGTTATGCCATATTTATGACCTCATAGAATTGTTGACTCGAAAGAGAATTGTATTAACAAGTAAATTTTATCTTTTTAGCAAACGTCCGGGCAATAATACCAATTGGCGATCATCGCAAGCCCGTGATGACAGCGAAGAGTGGCGATCTTCAGAACCAGGCAGAAGCCGTCAGCTTGAGAAATGGGGTAAAAATTTGGTCAAATAAATTGAACAATAGTGTTAATAATTAGTTTAGAATCAATATCTTCTAACTTAACAGACAGCTCTGATGCTGGGGAGTTTGTTATACCATTTCTTACCAGCTAACACACTAGGAAGTTTTGAACATAATAACATTTTTGTTGCTGCTGCTTCATTTCTAGACCAGAAATGAATTAATAATTAATGTGTTCAATCATTTCGCAGACCGCGACTGGGGTGACAGATCAAGCGGAGAGAGATCCCAACCCTGGAACAGTAGGCGTAATTGGGGTGGGGACAACCAAAACAATGAGGAAAATTTGCCAGAATGGTAAAATTAACCTTATTAAAATGAAAATAGGATACATTCTTCATTTTTTGTGTAGAGCTTTGACACATTGTGTTACTTAATAGGGCCGTTGAAAATGCTGAATGTGGAGGCACCTTTGACTCTTCTGGGGCCTTCCATGGATACAGTAATGATGACAGCAATCTGCCGAAACACCAAGAGGCTGCATATTGTGAGTGATGCTATAATAATGTTTATAACAAACTAATGTTCATATCAAACTAAAAATCGTTAGTAATCATCATTCATTATTAATCATCATCATCATCATGATCATCATTTCAGCCGAAAGACGTCCACTGCTGGACATAGGCCTCCCTCAAGCACGGCCACTTCGACCTATTATCTCGCAATCCAACAAGGTCCATGTTGTCCATCTTGTGGGAGGCGGTCCAACGCCACGTCTTCCGGTACGCGGTCGCCACTCCGGAACCTTTCGGCCGCATCAGCCATCAGTTCTACGAGCATTGTGCTCTGCCCACTTACTTATGTTTAACAATTCATCGGGTAATGTCGGTTATGTTTTTTCTCCTGCGCATCTCGTCGTTTCTGGTTCGATCAAAACTCCATAGCAAGGGGTACTTAATAGTGGCGGTAACCCCTCTTTGAGGAGTGGCTAGAGAGGCGTCACGGCGCTCTCACCTACCGCCTGACGCAGGTCCTCACCGGACATGGATGTTTCGGGAGGTTCCTGCACATCATCAGGCGGGAGGAAACGCCCGGGTGTCACCACTGCGAGGATCGCCCAGAGGACACTGTAGAGCACACGGTGCAAACCTGCCCCGCATGGGCGGAGCACCGCCGTGTCCTCGTAGAGGCGATCGGCGGCGGCGACCTCTCGCGCCCGGCCCTGGTGCAAGCCATGGTCCGGGGCGAGAGGGAGTGGGAGGCAGTCACCTCCTTCTGCGAAAAAGTTATGCTCGCGAAGGAGGTGGCGGGATGGGAGAGAGAAAGGTCCTCCCGTCCCAGCCGCCGCAGGAGACGCCCCGGGCTTCAGGAGCCACGTGACGACCCCCGGCCACCGTAGGCGCGGGCCTGCGGACGGTGAGTAATGGGTGACTCACCGTCCGATCAGCACCAGACCCGTGCCGTACGGCGCGTATATGTTCCACGCGCGCCTCAAAGAGATGTCAGCATATGAAGGGGCCCCTCAGGGCCAAGCCTGCCGGGTAAGCGGGATTGTCCTAAAGGGTTACCGCTACCCCGGAACATAAAGGGCTACGGAAGGAACATGGATGGGTTTTAGTCAGTAAGAGTCTGACACTCCCTTCCGCTCCACCCAGAGCGGGAGCAGTCATTGGATGATTTCCTAGCCTTAAAAAAAAAAAAAGGGGTACTTAATGTCACTCAAAGTGCAATGAAAATGTCCATTAGTCTTTTGAGTGACCTTTAACCTTCTAATAACATTTAAAAGATTGTAGCGGGTAATTAGTAGCTGAAAAGTGTAGACTACAGTATCAATACTTTAGTCTACACTTTTCAGCTACTAGCGAGGAGATATCAATATCTTCTCTTGTTTCACACCATGTAAGGGTGGTTTCACCATCTCACATTCAGCAGCATTTGGTTTCGATGTATATACAAATTTCAGTGGAGTTTCAACTTACTAAAGTATTTTCAAAAGTGTAATCGAGAATGTATTACAGCTCTAACACGGTCCCACACGCACGGCAGTTTTCCTCGTCCTAAGGTGGTAGAAGAAGGCTCTGACGAATGGTGGGCGTCAGAAAAAGCTAAGAAACTTTCGCCAAAACGTTTCGATGCCAGTGATCTCAAGGTTAAGAAGGTATGTAATAACACTTGTTTAGATCTCCATAAGAAACTACCGTTTGAGAGGGGTACTTAGAATCAAATCAATTTTCTTGTAAATTTTGACAGTCAAAAGCGCTTTTTACTACTTGATATACCTAAATTACTTTCTGTGTCGTGATGAAATGTTTTATTCACACGAATTAATATTGCAGCAGCCTGGTATTGGGATAGCAGAAGCATCAAGCTCAAGTACAAATAATAGGTCCAACTCAAGCAATGAAGGCGAGCTGGACAAGCTGGAGGTACTGTCTGCTGCGGGGTCGGAAACTGCGGAGGCTGGCGCGGCAGCCCAAGGTGAACACAAATTTGGACAACAAAGTGCTTACACATCTAATAAGTTTACAGAGAGCAAAACTTTTGATGCACTCATGAGGTCTGATATTGATTTAGAGGAAGCAAGCGATGAGAGGGGCAACTTCCAATCAGTCATCATAAATTCGAACAACAGTCTGCGGCAGAAGCATCAGCATCTTGTGCCTGCAATGAAGGAGGCTTCGGGCAAATCAATGCATAACATGAAAGTATCAATGAAACACAACCAACAAGACATGTACGTACCTACTCGTTTAATAAGTTATTAATTTTATTATCCCTCTCTGTTTTACATTAACCTGACTGATTTTTTCTTTCCAGGGACCACATGTCACTCAAATCTCCCGAGGAACTATTAGTGGACAACATATTCAGCATGTCCCTCGATGACAAGGAAATGCACTCTACACCTTCGTCTAACTCATTTTCTAATGCTATGGCATCTGCGTTAGCTTCTGCAGCAAGTGGAATGCCGCAAAACCAAAACATGCAAATGAGCATGTCAAATTCTGGGGTCCCCAATCACGGCATGAATATGGACATGCATTTGAACAACCAAAACATACAAACAGCTGTAATACAACCAGTCCATCATTCACCTGGGATGCAGCCGGTTGTAATCAATGCAGGTGGGATGCAGCAGGGTATGCCATCAGGTATGCCATCGGGTATGCAAGCTGGCCTTCACATGCCTGGCATGCCTGTTGCAATGCAGCCTGGAATGCAAAACACTGGATATCCTTCAGTTGCAATGCAAAACATGCCTGGGATGCCAACAGGTGGCATGCAGAATATGCCAGGAATGGCTTCAGGTAACATGCAAAACATGCCTGGTATGCAACAAGCTCCACGAGTACAAACACCAGGAATGCAACAAGGCCTGCAGAATGTGGGCATCACCAATTCTGCATTGAATGCGTCATTAGGCCTACCCATTGGCCCCAACATTGGACAACCCTACCAAGGCATGCCACAGCAGATGCCAAATAATTCACCCCTGAATTCATCTGGAATGGGCGGTATGGGGACGCCATCCATGCAGGGATCTGGAAATATGCCTAACTATCAATCAAGCGGCGCCATGCCAGGCATGCCCAATAACATTGCAAATAATTCGTTGTTTTTGGGACAAAACTCGAATAATACCTCGGTAAGTTACTGTTTTTTTAGGTTTACCTTTCGACGATATAAAAAAAAAGTATAAAGAAGTCTGAAGTCTGTTCATGTTATAAGACATCATGTTATAAAAGACAATGTCCCGCTGTACTTCCATTATTGCCCTTCTAACTATAGCGCATATACACTGTCACAATTTTTTGTCACGTGCTATTTAAGCTCAGTGCCTTCAACACGCATACGTGTCGCCAAAATCCCTACAGAGTGCCTTCAACACGCATTGTAATGTATGGACAATTAAGATACATTTGTGTTGAAGGCACTGGCTTAGAATGGATCAAAATGTATTCAGCACGTATGTGCGTGCAGGGCATAAACACAGCTGTGTTCATGGCAGTGTATAGGCTAGAACCCTAAAATCCGTTTTGCGTGACGATTTTTTGGTTATTAAAGACCACTGGCTAGGTTATATGCATATTATTACCACATGAATAGAGCAGGGAGAGATTACCTGAACTGCATTTTTTAATTTAACTTAATTCGGCCCAACAAAAGCTTGTACGGAACCATGATTAAACGAGCCCGACTTTCCATTTTATGTATCTCGAATTGTAAATAATCAGCCTTTTTTTTTCCAACAGATGTCTTCCGCAAATGACATGCCAATGTCCAATCATTCCGGACAAAACTTAATGATTCAACTACAGGGAATGCAGGGATCACAAGGACCTTTTGGAAATTCAATGTATGGAAACAATACCATGCCAAATGCCACCTTGCTCGATCAATGGTATTATGAGGATCCCGAGGTATGCGACTATTGTTATGTTGTAAATATTGCCACTAAAAGCGCACTTTACCGAAGTAAAGGTAATTTCAAATAAAAGTGGATTTATCAAATGGAATTTAATATTTTTACTAAACAAAATAGTTGATGTCGTATGTCGTTGATAAGCTCGGATGGCCATACGTGTCGGTAAAGTTCGGTGCTCTGATTTATTAACTCATTTACTATTTCCATACTGTTTATTTAAACAAACTATGTCTATATAATCTTTTTATTATTATTATAATGTCAATGGTACTCCCCAACCTCTGCAAATGCTACCATACATGGTCAGTTCACCTTCAGATTCGTCTGATCTGACCGAAATCCATACCATGTGTAGCTGTTCTTTAAGACACAAGAAATTATTACTTGGAGCAATGTTTAAAACAACAATTTTATTGTTTCATGTCTGTGCACTCAACCGGTCAGACGGATCAGGTTTGTCTGTTCAGATTGATCTCTCTATGTATGGTAGCCTTTGTATGTTTCTCACTATTTGATAATTTTGAGGAGTTAATTATTTTAATATTTTACAGAGGAACATCCAGGGCCCCTTTACGTCCTTAGACATGTACAACTGGTACAGGGCTGGCTTCTTCAGTCCTAGCCTGATGGTGCGCCGAGCTTGCGAATCTATTATGAGACCCCTGGGTACCTACGGGCCGGTGGTACCATTTGCACAGATGGTAAGCTTGTCCAATGAAGTACCATAATCAAATCTAATAATTGTTTGTCACAAGTAAATGACTAAAGTAACCGTCATGAGAAGCTATAAATTTTGTAAACAAGTGTTCAGGAGTTCACAACATTTGGACCAACAAAAAAAATGAATTTGTTTAAGATTTAATAAATTATTAAGTAACAAATATTAATTAACATATATTTTTTCGTGGCGAATTTATTTCCTTAGATGTACTGGCTACTGGCTCCATTATACGTAGTAACCAATAAAATTAACGCAACAATTAAAGTAACAACAATAAAAAAGTGATAACGAAACAATAACAAAATTATCAATAGCAACCAGATCCGCGATATATGCAAAGCCATGAAACAAACTCGTACGCATTCGAAACTCGAATGACGCGTTTATTTCAAAATGGCGTCCCGATAGTTTACAATCCCTGCGACGGACGCGTTCCGGTACCAAGAAACACAAACGATAGCGCTTTGCGTCGTTAAAATATGATCCGACTAAATTAAATAGGTTGTTACTTTCATATAACCCGTCTATATTTCATGTCGATTGAATATGGTCAATTTATTATCATCTCGCAGTATAAAATGTTTACTTAGTAAAAGATGTTTGTTAACATAATTTATAGCTTCTCGTGACGGGTACTTTAGTTGGTGGCATTTGTTCTCATGTGCGCATAAAACAGCATTTTTCTTAGTGCTTATTAACGACCTCGTACCATAAGCGCTAACTCTGCGTCGCCGCGTCGTGTCGATTCGATTCGAACTCGTTAACGCATACAATGGGACGGTACCGCGGACGCAGTACACTGGGTGGGGTCTTGTGCTGGAAATAATAGAGACACACTTTTGTATTATGTTCAAACATAAATTTGTCGTAAAAATATGTCGTATGTCGTAATATATGAAAACCAGGACCGTCAATGTCGCAGGAAACATGTGGATGAGGACCGCAGGGAATCGGGAAGTATACCCCTGCAGTGGGTGATTCTGTGCTGAAATGATAGAACATAAAGGATATTTCTCAGTATTCTGCATGAAACTTGTAGATGTATACATTACCGTTTATTATTTGCAGTATTAATCCCTTCTTCTAGGTAAAATAGAAACTAGATGAACATGTTAACCAACAAAACAAATTAACCTGTTCCAGGATATGATGAATTCATTCCCGCCAATGTCTGGTGGTTTCGAACGTCCTCAAGGATCACACGATAACATGATGAATGCGCAAGCGACGTTGGCTCTAGACGTAAGTGCAGAAAACTATACACTTTGTTGATGCTTAATAATGTAGAAGTAGACACAGACATAACAATTTTCACCGGTAGTTAGCATAATAGTAGAACCCTGAATGCCTTGTAATAATAAGGTTTTCTTGATTTCTAGGTCTTGAATATGGGTAATGTTAATGTACCCGATAACGCACCTATGGATTTACAATTCGGATCTGTGGGAATGATGGCAAATCAAAATTATGTCCAACCCCCACAAATGGTAATTAAATTCCTAAAATATGAATACCTTTGTTTGTATGTTTGTTTTATGATTTCTTGCATTATGAAATCTACAAACAATTATGGTGCGGTTTTGCATAAATGCCCTAGATTTTTTCTTTTTTCGGTGTTGGGTAGTATTGGTTGGGTATTATAAATAACTTAAAGAAGGTTGTGGAGGTCACAAAATACTGGTATTCAGCTGCATCCGGTTAGACTTGATGCCGACCCCAACATTGTTGGGAAAAGGCTAGGCAGATGATGATGTAAGAGGTTTATAACTGATTAAAAAAAAAAAAGGGGTTTTTGATTTGAATAATTTCCTATTTGACATGCCGAGAGTGCCCAATGGAATTTTCCATCAACAAAAAATACGAACTTTCTTTACAAACCCATGCCTGTTTAGATGGGAGCAACTTCCAAAAATTCATCCTTATTGCTTAGATGTATAATAATGAATTCTGGTGCCAAATTACACACTACCAGACAGACTGTCAGCCAGTGACCGAATGAATGAATTAATTTTATTAAGTATATAGAGGCGCTCCAGGAACTGATCCCACAAAAAGATCATTCATTTTGGGAATGTTTAATTGTTACTATGATCACAAAAAGGCACAGCTAAGCAAAACAAACAAGCTTTTCAGTTATAAAATTTTGATAGGACTTTTTAAGTTTGTTTTTATTCATTTATTTATGTACCCTCAAATGATACAATTGAATGTAGGTATTATGTATTATATAAATGTAGAAGAGCGCATATTATAGTTTATGTATTGCTTATTTCACATCAGCAAGATTTTTTTCAGTTTTTATTATGCTACAATTATTTTTGATTGGAAACAATTGGTAGTTGATTCTTGTCTTGCGAACAGGGTTGGTGCAGAAACTATAAAGTGTGTTAATTTCAGGTGGAGTCGCTGTGGGGCCAGGGAGCGCCGTCATCAGCTGATTTAGTGTGGATGCAACAGCCACGCAGCCGCGCTGAAGCTCGCGTCAACAATTTGCCGTTGTTCTTCTCTTGGGATCATCAGGTGGGTTCCATGGCCGTTTGGGATCAATAAGGGTGTCTCAAACTTTGTGGCTATATTTCAAAAGTAGTATTTTTATGCATTTTTGAACTGATAGTCCTTAGTAGTGTTCGTTTTTATGATTTTTTTCATTGGTTTCGCAAAAATATGGTCGCAAACTTTCAGTTACGCCTTAGGAGGTGGGCCTTATGCAAAAGATTTGGAAATTATATAAAGTTAATGCTATCCTTGTGTTACATTGCGCAGACCGACCTAAGCATAATTCATTATTTTGGCACTATGTGGATGGTATCTAAATCTACTAACTGCACAATACGAAATGGTAATAATAAATTACCATTATCATTTATTAAGGCGAAACAGTCCCCAGTAAGCTTATTTGTTTTTTACTAGTTTTGACAAGGTTAATGTATGGCAGTATACTTTACAAGTATTACTTTATGTATTTTATTGTTATCACTGAGTATGACTGTTGAACATATTTTACCTTTTTAAGACTAGTTTTTTGTGTTCCAACATGATCTGCCTTTATTTGATTTAAGCATTTAAGTAAAGTTTTTTCATTAGAGTTAAGCACTTCCTTTCTACTTTTTCATGTGTATTTCTTGGGCTTTTCTCGTACTTTAACTGTGTAGTTGAGGAACTTTGAATAGAAATACGATTTGATAATACTTACTATCAGATATGCCAGCAGAGTAGTCCTTTTTTAAATAATTTTGTTAATATTTTCTTAAATTTTTCTTAAAGTCTTGTTATGTCGTGTTTCTATTTTGTTCACACAATTTGCATCCAGCAAGTAAAGGAATCATGAATGACATAAATATAGTAAAGGAATCATAAATTTTGCATAACTAACAGAGCATTACTTCCCATAATAACATTGTACTATGATATCATAGATACAACCCATGGCTAAATGCATCTAATAGATTAAAAGAAAATTATAATTTATGTCGCAACATCCGCCGTAGTAATTTGCCGGAAATTACCTATCTATCCTTCATAAAAATTCATAGTCGTGCAAGTTGTAGAGGGTTTTATTTTTTAAACTTCCTTGTGTCTTTTTACTAATGTCTCATAACTTTAAACAATGTTTATAAATAAAACCTAGAATGCTTCTTAAGAGATTATACAATAACAATAGCTAATTCTTCTAGTTATTTATTTTACCATCTCAGCCATTACCCGGGGCTTATATACCTACGCGTATTTAATCATCTTATCTATTAACCGATTCGATTTTTTGCTCCGTAAATTATTGATAATATAATTTCAAGATCGGGGTCCTGAGTCACAATGTCTTAGCGATACCTGAGCACACAAAGCACGTTAACATGTTCCCATAAGCCCTAAATTAAGTAACGTAGTAAAATTTCTTTAAAAACTACGCGTCGTTTGAGTCTGTCATCCTCCACAAAAGGCGAAGAATCAAGACTTGAAGTAGGTACTAGACGAACCGTAATAATTATAATCATCATTGAAACTTACATACCTTATTTGTAAAGTAAGTACTGTTTTAAGGTTTTAAAGGCATAGAAGATATCACTTTCATGATTCCTTAAAATGCTTAAAACGCTTTTTTTATATAATATTTGCATTGTATGTAGACCGCCAGCCGCGAATGAGCCGTTGTGTCATTAAAAACACATTAACACAAAGTGGTTTGTTATGCCGCAGTTTAAGAAATAGCAGTGACGTATGTGAAATATCTGTCTTAAATATCTTCTTAACAATCATATCGGTAACCTTAACATAACAACTAAAATTTCTCCCATGTTTGCGAAAATGTCATTGCTTACTCTTAAATACAATAAAATTGAAATAACTTGTTGGTAATCAACATTAATTTTAGCTTGTGTAAGTTATCACTAATCATTATTTATAGGCAATTACTTAATTGTGTGGTAATTTTTGAGTTCAATTATGGTCATTCTCATGAAAAGTGCTATATTTTTTATTAGATTTTTCAAATTAATTTAGATTTCTTTAGAGTTTTTAGCTCTTAATGTAGCATTTTACATACTAGATTTTTACTATTTATGGGACTTCGGATATAGTCCTCACCAAAGTTTTTCCGTTTTAGTAACTTATATGATATTTCAAATTAAGTAATTAGCTTTGAATTTTCCTCTCATAAACTAATGAATTCACCCAAGAATAGTACCAGTGGTTTTCTTGTCAGGCTTGCTGCACGGGCGTCAGAGTGCAACTTATTCTCTCTGACCATTCGATACTGGTTTGAGAGCTCATTTAGACAGAAAACAACAATATATTAGCTATAAATTAACATTTAAATGAATGAACTTGCTCAACATCACTTAAAAGTGGGAATGACCTGAAAGAAAAAATGAATAAATATGCCTTAAATATGTTCCCTTTTAGATATTCACCACTTTGTGTTAATATTTTTTTAATATTTATCAAGTAACCAGTTAGGGGACAATCTATAGCTTCTACTCTCATTACATTTGAGGATTATTTACTCACATATGTCACTGTTCTAAATATGGACAGCAAGAGTGACATATTACGCCACACCTCACTTATAAACGTTGTTTTATAAGATATATTCACCGCGCGCGTTTTGAGTTTCCGGCTACATAACAGGTACGTAAAGTGGGCAATCAATTGCTATTAACGACTGTTTGGTCGAGGTCACGGTGTATGAACGTGGCGTGTAGGACAAACTTACAATATTGATAAACATACTCTGGAGGAGGAAAGCATTCGTACAAAAATTCGTTAATTCGCGGACCAAGACATGCATTTTGCAGGCCAGCAAAATTTTGATTCAGGTTTAGGCATTCACGGTTAACTCCCTAATATCCGTACTTTTACATATTTCAATTGCGGTATAAACAAAAGCTCCATCTGTCAAAATAGGCAACTATCAAAATGTTGTATCGCTCATAATAATATTAGTTTCTATTCGTATGCGTTTGTCAAAGGCCTTTGTAAAGTATTGCTAAAAGAACAAGATTGCTATAATGTAAACCTGAATTTGCCCGTAGCCACAAATGTTGCCAGGCAGCTGGATTTAAATTTGTTAAATGTTTTTGTATTTTGATTTTTACATTATCCAGTAGCCGAACAGAATCACAGAAAATTGCAAAAGCTTTGATTTTGACAGTAAATTTTCACTAAATGATTGTTTAAAACAGTTGTCGTCTCAATATTTATTAAAGTCTCATTTTACGCAATGAATAATCTTGAAATGTGAAAACAAAAGCTATTGCAATTGCTGAACAATTAAGTGAACTGTTTCGATAGTTTTGATTTCAGTTAGAATTAAATAATTAGATTTATAATATCCAGCACTCGCCGCCCTTCTGGAACGTTAACGGTAACTAAGTACGTGCTACGCAAGCAGTGCAGCATTGGATTTACGTAATGAGTTGGACATCGAAAACTGCAGATGAATTTTTATTCTCATAAGTAATAGCATTCAATTCAATTTAATATCAATTGGTTTCTATCAAAATTTATTTATAATTCGTTAACATTCTGCGAGTAAAAGGAAATCAGTCAATTGGCATAAGATTAATGTATTGTATATATTACAATAGTTTCCAAATTTGTCGACTATGCACATATCAGCGCCGCACTAGGTTTGCACTCAAACCACGTTCATGGACACTCAAAACCTGTAACTCATAATACATTAAAAATAATTGCAAATGTGGCATAGAGAACAACTTATCTGAAAAGAAAATGCACCATGAAATCCGTTGCTATCCCAATTTTGTAACTTATGATGATACTCTGAAATTGAAGAGGGATGACTTATGATTTCATCGGTCTGCGTACGTAATATATGTTGTTATCGTTAGCCTGGCACTCGTTCTTTATGCAAACACTATTAATGTTGCTATTTTTTTTATTGTGTTATTTCGGATATTGAACACCGGATAAGTGCAGTAATGTCCGTAGTCCTTTTTATTTAAGGGTCTTCTCTTAGCGATGTCGTATTATTTTCACAACTTTTATGTAGCACGTTCGTAGATAAACCACAATCGTTTCGTTTTGTTTTAGTTAATTTGTGTCAAATAAACGTATTGTACGTACATTTGTAACTTCTAAAGTATTGGATCGATTTGGACAAACCAAGTATTTCTTACCGTCAAAGTGGTGCGCATGTCAAGTCAGTTTATTTTTAAACTTTGCTATTTTTTATTAATATTGGCTCGATTTTAAAGCAAATGAGTCTATCAATGTGTGTAGTATGTGGGCATTATTATTTAAGTGATCGTTATTAACATATGCTCTGCTTTTTCCCCTTTCAAGATATCTGTGCATTGTTAGCAACCATATAAGTTGGGGATAGCCCAGTTGTCGTGTTTCTTTTGTTCTAGCTATCTATGCTCTAAGTATTCATTTTCTGAACTCGTTCACTTTTCTTCAACATTTTCCTTCATTTATTTTCATTTATAGGCCAAAGTCAGCCTGGTGGACTAGAGGTTCGGTGTATATATATTAAAACAAAAATATTACCTACATAAACAAAATATTTGTAAAATCCACATGATGCTTGGAAATTCGCAATTTAAATTCATAAGACGGCCGCGTTTAATCAATGTGCCAATTGACATCCACTACTGAAAAGTATCATGAGAAATAAATATGGACGTTGCACAACACATTGTATCTGTTTGTGTAGTCTAGTTAGAGATGGCGCTACTGACCAAATATACAGGGATGTATTTTGAACATTTAAACAATTTTCGAGATTTTGGCTGTCACATCATTGATGATCTAAACTTTCACCTGCACGGCTCTTACTATTGACATAATCCGTCAGGATCTATTAAGATTAATAAAACTAATATTTATTAATCAAAAATCTTAATTTAGAATGACCATTTGTTTGGGTTGAAAATATGCCCTGTATATGTTGTTAGCTTAGTTTGACTTTCACTTTGTACCCGTTAAATTACACCATGAGTAGAAAAATCTTTGGGTGTAAGATCAAGTTTTGCTTATTTTTGCCAACAGTTTAACCTCCAGATATCCGTAAGTGGCGGCTACACGACACCAGGCTCTCTGCAATTTTAAACGCCAGGGATGTACTCCGAGATACCTTACACCTACTTTTGATTAAGATTTTCAACTTTAGAAACTTTTCCGGGCCCTACTTAAAAGCGCCGCGCGAATTCGCGACTGTCGCGTGTATAAATGTCACTTTTTACACTGAACACTGGAAAAGGCCCTCTGTCGGCGCGACTACACGTCATTTTCATCGTGACGTTCAGCAAAAAGTGACGTTTTATGAGCGGTACGATCACGTATTCGTGCGACTATCGCTTTTGTATGAGACGTGGCATTACACTTCTTTTCCACGACGCCTTAAAGTTACTATATTCGTAGGATGTTTGAAGTGTTTACATAAACGTAAGTTTCAAACCAACAATCTTAAGAGGTTTACCTAGTTTTCAAAATAATCTAAAAGTAATTTTTATTATATAAAAGGTAAAAAACTATAATATAATAAAAAGTAGAGTGGAAAATAGAATTGAAATAAAAAAAGGTTGGTTTCTTTGTGCAACTTTGAAGATAGAAACACTCTTTATGATTATAAAATGTAGTAAAAATAAATATGCACAAAGCGTCTTAAATCCCGCACTGTGCCATTGTTGGTGTTGTATGATGTAACATAGGTATACATATCGTTTTAATCTCTAAGGTATCTCGGAGGCTTCTACAGGGTGTAACCGAAAGGGTATATACATACAAAAGCATATGCTACAGACCACCAAACTGAACAACTTTTACTATGGGACCAACTGCGAAATCGCAAAACAAAATCAGCTGCCCTATACATTTTTGGTCACGTGACTCGTCGAAATGTAGGGAACAGCTGATTTTTTTTTCACGATTTCGTATTTGGTCTCATAGTAAAAGTTGTTCAGTTTGGTGGTTTGTAGCATATCCTTTTGTATTTATATATCCTTTCGGTAACACCCTGTATATCGACTGAAGGCAAGTTAACTTTTCAATGGAGTAGGTAGAATCCTGGGAAACAATGATTACTACGGCGCGATCGAATATTGATTTCTATACTATACTATAATATACTATCCACTCAGGTAACCTGAGTTATCCGGGTAATAGTAATTATGCTATAATTTCCGAACGATATCTTAGAACATACTGATCATATTATGTATGGAGTTCTGACATGAAGCGTTTTGGGGTAAAGAATGTCTTGAGTTTTGAGTTGTTTGTCTGAAAAAAATGGTCGTTCATGATTCCACTTATTCTAATTTTTCTTCTTACATAAGTAACTCGTTAAGTGAGCGCTGTCGTTTCAGACATTGTTATTCAACGAAGATTTCTTATATAAGTTGATTGATGATTAAAGAAGACATTGAAGAATTTTACTGAACACATAGGGGAAAGAGTGTATACACTTTGTTAAAAGTAAAATTTAAAGAAAAAGGTAATTAGCAAAGGTAAAGTGCATAATTATACATAACTCAATATGAAATATATTATTCAAGTGTTAAAATTTCTTTATGTTATACTTAAATGTTATATCGATGTCAATGTAGTGTTCAATCATATAGTCTGGATAGACTTATTTGTCGTCATCTTCGTATTAAATTATGAAATACGAAACTTCACAAACCTTATGGAAACATAGGCTTATATTATATTCAATCAAGAGAAAAAAATAAAACATATATATTGGTAAGATCTCTTCGCAAATTCTATAAATTATTGGTTTGTTGAGCGTTCTTGCTTAGTTTAGTGGAAGAATTTCCGAAATCCGTAAAAATACTCTATTCAATGATGATAATTACACTGTCTTTATATGACTAAATATCACTAACTATCGAATCTGTGAAGTTTCACCCAGTATTTAAGAGTATCATTACATAGTGTAGCTAATTCCTGTCTTTTAAACGTCTATATATCAAAATAAATAAAGAAAATGCAAACATTGTTAATTGTCTAAACATTAATAATCTCATAGTTGTACAACTTATAAATGTAAGAAAAGCAAAAAAAAAACTATTTGATGTTAGAATAAAGGACGATGGGCGTCTATGTATTGACTTATTTACAAGTCTTGTATCAAAATAGAGTGTGCACATGTTGTTCTGTTTAATTATAAACAGGGAAAAAGTTATGTGGAAATGTATACTCTTACACTTATGATATTTAACTGAAAATATATGTTCATCGGATAATATGACTGATGAGTGAAGTGTCAAATAATTTGTATTAGCTTCGCCTCTAATCGAAGTTTTTATTATGCCGATATAATGCAATATATTTTAAGTACATGATTGAGCTGGTATTGTTAGCTAGTGACGTTTCACAACTTCTCAATGTCACCATAAAACGGTAAGCGACAGGTCTCAACTGCAACTTGACTTCGTACTGTACGAAGTCAATATTAATATTTAACGGAATAAAATAAGTATTATCGGAACATTAACATTGCTAATAAATGTTAAGTCAATTCTGTCAAAGAACAAAATGCAGTTGTAACTAGATGTTTTTTAAATGACACAAATTGATACAAAACTTGAGACACATTCGCCCATCGTTATTTCAAAATATTCGATTAACTTGTTGGTTTACTAAAACAGCGTTATAGCCTGTTAAAGATCGTAAATTGCGTTACAAAATAGATGCCACGAATTTAATCATAATGCATTGTGAACTGACAAGTATTTTCAATTTAAGACTAGAGATCTGTTTAAGTCTAGTTCTAATTATACAAAACTTAGATGTAAATCAACAGGTGTTTATTCATCTTTTTAATAGTTAAATGTGTTGTTGTTGTTATTTCTTGTCTTGTCGTCTCAAGGACACATTATTAGATTAGGTCACTTAGGATACATAATATTTTTATGTAGATTTAATTTTGATATTTTATTTTTTAGATTTAGTTTGAGGAGCGAGCTTTGTCTATGATTGAATTTCGAGGCAGGGTAGTAACAAAGTACTGATTATGATATGAATGTCGTTTATTCTTAACATGTTAAGGTTATTCGTTTGTTAAAATCGTATATAAAAATTTGGTATAGAATTTGTATACGATGAGGTAATAATTCTATTGCCTTAATTAAAAAATGCAATGAAATCGCCTAAAATGCATTTTGTTGTTTTAGGCTTGGCTGCCTTAGTATTGAATGCTTTTTATTAAGATGAAATTGCCTTGTGGTCCTGATTTATGTATTGGGGCAGTAATTTTTTATTTAAAATATAGCAATGACATCAAAGTAAATACAGAATACATACCTGATAAGGGGTTGTATTCTGCGTATGATAATTTATAATGCTGCAGGGCAGGTGATAGCCTATTTTAAATATATTAGTTAATATATATATTCTTGTTTATAGGTATAAATTAGATTAATTTAATGTTCCGTTGTAAAAAAAAACTATATTTATTCATATACAAACAACAAGATATACAGGATTACTTTTTAAGATGGAATTGAGTGCAATAACCAAAAGTATGGAAGAAGAAAGCTTGGTAAATAGAGTCACGGGCAATATTTAATTCGCAAATATGAACAACATTCCCAATATCACAGTTTTCAGGATTTGTTCCTTTTTTTATTTTATTTTATTTATTTATTTATTATGGTTTACCAACAGATGTTACAGCGATACATACATCGAAAATACATAGCAATTGACCTTAGTTCTACTGCACACCCAATTACAGGTAAACACAACATGCAATTATTCTATTTAACTAGTTCCTTCAAGTGATATTGTTGTTGCCTCAAACCTCTTTTTTTATTAAGATGTATTAAAATATAGGTCATTACACTAACGAACCTCTTTCATAGATTATTCTCGTTTCAATCTCTCTCTTCCATACAAAAAAATTCGCTGAAACAGAATGCCTTTTGCAGCAGCCATTTAACTTTTTTGGATACGTACCTGTCCTGCCACTTGGGCGGCCTATTTTTTTTAATGAGTCTCGTTTTAATAATTGCAAACTAGTCTATAAAACTAAAAAGCAATTTTAAACTAACTTTGATATTTACATGTTAGTTATTTTAAAACTTTGAATGTTGTTGATTGGACTTTGAGTCTGATAAAATATAATGGAATAAACACTCACTATAATTATTTAAATACATCCAACATACATGCTCTGTGGGAATTAATTAAATTCTGCACACATACAAAGCTACGCCCGAAAGACATGACCCTTCTTAGTACTTACAATAAATAGTTTTGTTTGCCTCCTAAATCAAGCCCGTGACTTTGACCATAAGTCTCAACAAAGACTTCCTAAATGACATTCCTTAAAAAAAGAATCCTGTATTTCAATGTCTTAATATACATTCTAATCAAAGGTTTATACTGCCCTTTGATGATTAGAAACATAGGGTAGTTGACTATTTTCATTGTGTCTCCTTTTGAACTGCGTTCAACATATCTAATAGACAGTTGGTGCGTTACCCTATTCACTGCAGGCATTTCTAATCAAAATTAATTCCTATAAATTGGTATCTAAAACAAAAAACCCTTGTATTGCGAACACAAAAACTCTTTCTAGCGTTCATAAATTAACGTAATATCTTCACATAGAAACTTCCTTTTGAAACCGGTTAAAAGTAGCCAATTACCCTTTGACTGTTTTTAAAGACCCCTATGTAAAAAAACCATTCCAAATAATAATATTTTTGGATGTTTCTAAATTAAAATAAGTACGTAATGTACAGTATTGTAAGGTTTGGGCAAAACGTTTGCATTTGGGTATTAGTGTCATAACGTATGACTTTGTGTCCTTAGTTGTATATTCGTTTGGGTCGCAGAATTGATACTTTTGTTGGGGCACAATATTATAAAAATGAGATGTTATATATTATACATCTGTGTTAAGTTTGTCTCTGATTTTATCTGCTTTGGCTGTTTAAGGTAAAGACTGATTTAAGAAACGATTTAGGAAATGTTAAGATTTGGAGAGTGTTAAAGATGAGTATAGTGATGCAGGAATGTTGATTACTAATTTAATATTCCTTTTAGTTGTATCCTAGTTACCAAATATAATGTTTATTAAGTTTGTTAGTTAAGTTTATTAAATTTTTTGCGCAATCCGGATATGTGACATGGACTTGTTAAACCTTGTATTGTAGCAATCCGCACCTTATGTTAATTCACTCGAATTATTGTTGTCACCCGACTGCAAAGAAGGGTTATGTTTTTATGAATTAAAATGTACTAAATTTATTGCTTTTGCATTTATGCTACTTTTTGGTTGATATAATTACAGAAATTGTGTGTTTTTCCAAAGCACAAATAATGTTGTATGAAGATACAAAAGAATAATATGCTGATAGGTATTATATGGATCAAAATGAATGCTTTGAAGCACACATTTTCCGTAATTTATTTTCCCCATTTATGATTTTAGTTTTCCAAAAGAATTATATAAGAGAGCAGTATTGATCATGTTGGTCATGAGCAATACATCTCTCTTTCAGAATTCTTTCATTGTTTCAAGGCCGATACCGTATAGCGATCGATAGTAGCGTTTGTATATGCTAAAATTAGATGGAACGTCTATAAATCTCATAAATAATTGACGACGACATGCGACTACAAAAATACCGTAAAGAAATATCGGAGAAATAGTTTTCCGATAGGGTAACTTGAATCCTTAGTAGGTCTACCATTTAATGCACCATGAAAAATGTTACTTCAACTATAATAGACTCACAATACTTGTGGATTGATGGTTCCTGATTGAAGGCAAAAATACGAAAGTCAGTCGCATTTTTGCCTTAGTAATTCGTATTTTACGAGATATTGAGGTGATCTTGGCTTCCTCTTTTTAAGCAAATTCACTAATAAAGGTACTTTGTAGCCTATTTTGAAAAATGGAGCAAGTAGTGATAAAGTTTCACATCATTGATATTACTCCCTTAGATCACCCGGAGCGACTGTAACCTTTTGAACGCCAGAGCGTAAACGCATCGGCGTCCCATCACACGCCAAGCCACAAAAAAAATGACGCTTTCTTGTCGGCTTTGGCGGTGGTGTGCTGGGCAGGTTTTCATTTGTTGGCTAGATCCGACCGTGGCGTTCAAAAGGTTTAATCCAATAGCATCCAGCAGTTATTATAAAATAAATAATAATAAAAATTGGAAAAAAACTGGGAAGGATGGACCGTCCGCTTGCAATGGAATAATAGTTGCGATCTAAACTCTGCAACACTTTATGAAGCTGATTGAATAATACTCTATATTACTTGTGCACAATACGTTACAGGATGCAATAGTTATTCACTTATGTGCATATAAAAGATATAAATAACTGGCCTTGCGATGCACAATGCATTCCTTCTACAATGAAATAAAAATATCAAAGTCCATTCTGAATTATTCCTTGAGTCCTTTTATAATCAAATGTACACACTGTACATTGGATAACAAAACGACACGCATGCGTTTATCTAACAACGGCTACCGCAATTAACAATGCATCCAATTGTCCCCGTAAGACGTTTTAAACGATACTTACAGAGACGTGATATGGTTTTAATATACCATTCTCCTATTTCATAATCTTAACAAAGGAAATATCTTTTTTACTGAAAGTCAGTTTTTTATCCTCTAAAAAGTGGTAATTATTTTGAACTTTGCCAAGCGATATGTAGCGTTGAGATATAAATGGCACGCGGTACATTCACTGTCTATTAATGATCTCAATTAATCGTATGTACTGGAAGTAGGTACTTTTATAGTAAACGCTCGTTAATAAGGCTTTTATAAGTCTTGTTAACTAAAGTTAGTAGCTCTTTGTACAGCCGCGTCTTTTGACTCAGATCCGTTTGAAAGTATTTCTCTATAAAACCAGATAATTATGCTATATTGATAGGAGCCTACTATAATTGGATCGTTAAATGTACACTCAAAACAATATCTAAAAACTGAATAACTGCATTTTGGTGTGCAGACTATTCTTTCTATCTGAACTTCTCCTCAAGTGTGTTCGAGTTGCGTTCAAACAGTATGAGTGCTGGCCAATGTATTTGTGAGTAAATATTTGTAAGCAAATAATATTAACCACGTCCGTGATGCGACAGGTCTGGGCAACTGGAACTCTAACAGCTGCTTATAAATATAGAGGGTGGAAGAAGGTCTGAACTCGGTTGCTATGGATTCAGTACGTTTCTGAACCCCCGTGCGTTGAAATTTATAGTCGGTTATTAAAAAAAAAATGTTTCTCAGAAAAGTACCGTACCAATGCAGAGGAAATGTATGGAACAGCTTTTTTTTTAATAACCAAAGAATAATTATATTAACACAAATGCGTGACGCGTCAGGTTTGGGTAATAGAAGCTCTAAGAGCTACTCATAAGTATTTGTAGGCAGGATAATATTAACACAAGCGTGACGCAATAGATTTGGTTACCTAGAAGCTTTAACAGCTACTCATAATATACAAAACTTACGAGTATACACATTACCCCGTGTTGTCGGACTATAGGTCAAATAGTTGGATGCTTTCCCTGTTCACTCTTTCGGCCAACAAAACGTGCAGTACGCGTAGAACACCGCTAACAACTTTATTGTTTTAAACTTTATATAACTAACAACATCGGTTATGGTTCATAACAGACAGCAAAGTAGTAAATAAATGGAGTGTTTATTTGCTATCGATTAAGGTCAGCCGGCGTCAATTGGTGAGGCGACGTACATAATTTAGTGCAACTGATGCGTCGTTTATGTTCAAGCTCCCAGACTCTACGACGCTTGCTAGGAAATCGCACGTTTAACGTGTTTGATTTAAAACGTAATAAACATATTAGCGCTCTCTTCATTTACTACTCTGGGGTCCGGTACGCTAGCCGGCTTTAAATAATTATATTTTGGAGCCCTATAATTATTATTATGTATATATTTTGCCATGCCCCATTCTAGCATTTGTTCAATTTAGCACGAACATCGCCACGATCAATGAAAACCCAATTGTGTGGTCACGTAGAAGTAGAGGGTTCTCGTCTCACACTATCGAACATTTATGTATGAGGATTGCCAATAAATTTCAGCCTTCTGCCATCAATTCGAATTCTCTCCTACCCGAAGAAATTACCAAGGAGATGAAGACTGAGGATCAGATTCTGGCGCAGCTGCGCGCTACACAAAACATTGGTCCGCCATCGCAGCAGTTCATGTCGGAGCTTCAGGCTACCTCCTCAGCCAATCCCAAGCCCGAGGACTGCTTCGCGCCCAATGTCAGCGCCACTCCCAACATGGAGGAACTACACAAACTTATTCAGACTGAAATGCTAACTGGCCAAGCCAGCGTTTCCAGCATCTCCAGCGTCGCTACGGTTCCTGAAACTGACAACATGGAACCGCAGGTATACATGTTTAATTTGTCTTGGTAAACAACCTACAGTCAAGAAATGAAAACTAGGCACGTAAGGTTATTTTTAGCTGACGTCTTATTATTTCGTCGACTACTATATTATACTATCATTTTGATTCAAAACCACCAATGAAATGTTCGAAAAGGTGGGGAAGGAACTTGGTTAATGACAAAACATTTACAAAGTTCTCTAAAAAAATATAATATATGTTTACAGCTGGTGACGCCGAAACCGGGCAAACTTGAGCAGAGCTCCAGTGAGTCGAGCATCATAAAGCCCTCAGGTCAGACTAAAACCAATGTGGAGCCAAAGCTTACAAAGCAAGTAAAAGAAGCTGACAAGTTGACTAAAAACAAAGAGACTAATAGCACCAAGAATAAGAGCAAGAAAGCTAAGGATGAAAAGAAGGAGGAGGTTGCTGATGGCAAGCCCAAAGATGAGGAACTTGTTAGGGCAGAGGTAAGACTTACTCTTTGAACAAAAAAACAGGCATGCTTCTGCAACAATTTACAAAAAAACAAGCTTATTTAAAGGAATGCACAGAATTATAACGATAAAAAAAAGCAGAGGAGCTACAAGATTTTGAAGTTTTCCGAGGTTGCATTCCTCCGCACCTAGCAATAACCCATTGTAGTTAACGGCGTTGTTGCACTATCATTTTCACATAACTTCACCAATACAGCACGGAGACCCGCGGCGGCCGCTGCTACAGGCGGTGTTGCCAACACTACATACACATCAAGCATTTCACATTTAACTCGCACTACGACACATAACGCTTAAAAAATGACGGCTTTGAAGGCGGTCCGTTAGAGAATTAGTGCTCCAACGCAGTTTCGTCGCCTAGAATCGCAGCGATTTCGTACTTGTGGGCGACACACACAATTATTGACAGATATTATATTTCCTAGTTTTCACTGTTTCATTTCTTTTTCCGATTGCTTCACAAGAATACTGTCAAATAACTAAACATATCGATGTAATTATCAAATACCGTCGTTGATATCTTAAATTATTTTTTTTTATACTTATCATACAACGTTGTGACATGCATCATGGGGCTCGTCGTTGATTTATTGGCAAGGCTGGTTCGCGATCAGTCAAACAAATTGAACCCTGACCTGGGGCCAGTAAGTGATACAGAAACAGGCTTGCAATAAATAGCCAATTTAGTCTCCAACTGCTTCGTTCAAATAAAGGACGTCTTGTTTATATTAAAAGACAGTTTCGCTTTCGAGGACTGCAACTACGGAAAATTTCTGTAAGTCTTGCTGAATTATCTTTTTATAATGGACTTTTCAAAGTTCACGCGAAATGTTCCTATATGTAATTGTGATCAATGTGCAATATTTCTTAAATGCGGAAGTTTATAACAGGGCATACTAACTTCACGATTATTTTGGCGATCTGCGCCAGCACAACTTTGTTTTATTTTTTCAAATGTCGATTCTGTTTTGTGCATTCATAAAAATAAGGTGACATTTTTGTAAATTTGTAATAGCAGCTAAACCATACCCTGTTGTCCCACCGAGGGGTCGCCATGATACCTCAAAGGCCTTTGACATGGTCTGGCATGCCAATTTGTTGGGTAAGCGTCCTGCATTCGGCATCCCTGCTGATTATTGCACCTAGACTACTTCCTGAGTGACCCATCAAGAAGAGTGAACATAGATGGCTACTCTTCGGGTCATATGACTGACTGTTCAGTTTCTCAGGGGTCTGTTCTTTCTGCGACTCTATTTCTACTGTATATCGGTACCAACCAAGCTCTTGGTACGCAGATGACGGCGTAGATTACCTGTGCAAAGGCTAGTAGAGAAGAGCGGATTGAATGAATTTGACCTTAACTCTCGGTTCTTACTGGGACGACAATCCGGTCAAATTCAACGCTCTAGAAACACAGGCATGTCTTTTCACTGCTAAAAAAAGCCTACTTTCCGAAGGGCCGCTGTACCAGTTATCGACTGCCTGGAGCTTTTAGGCATGAAGTGATTGATCGAGTGATTTCAACTTCGTCTGAACCACACACTTCACGCCTGGACAGCTTCTTAATATGTACAGAGCACAGGTCTGTTCCTGTATGGAGTATTGCAACCACTTGTGGAATGGCTCAGCAGAATACCAGCTACAGCCCTTGACTCGGTCAGCGCAGAGCAAAGAGGCTTGTAGGCGACGAGACGTTGGTGGCCAGGCTTCACAGGGTGGCTCATCGGCGTAATGTAGCTTGCCTGTCGGTTTTCTACCGGTTGTACTTGGAGTGTGATCTTGCCGTTTATCCCTTTTCAGTGACGGTGAATTTCTTAGTTGTTACCTATGCTGCCGTCTATTACATGTTTTCAAGACTTATTGTAATTTGTTCGAGTTGAGACCCCATGTCATAATGCACACAGCCAAAAAATCTCCCTGTGCATTCTCCCTGCGCCATTGTGTGATCCCCTCCCGCATTTAACCCGTCCGCCTTCAAAGCAAGAGGGAACAGGCATCGTGTGGGCACGCTCGTTCCAACGTAAACATCATCCATGGCTTTCCATCAGAAGATTAACAAGTGGTCCAGTGGCCTATTTGGAAATAAAAGCGGTTTCTGTACCGGCTATATCAACATTCAGAAATTAATGGTGGCTCTCATTGCCATGACTTTATAGTAAGTGATTAACACGAAATATTTTAACAGAAAAGATCACAGGAATTATCGCCGTCGAAGACCAAGAAAGAAGATAAGAAGAAGGACATTGAAAAAGAGAAAAAGGTAAATTATGAGTTTTTAGATGACGTTAAGTTTATTGCTTATGGTATTCAGCTGCATCCGTTTAGACTGGAAGCCGACCCCAACATAGTTGGGAAAAGGCTAGGCAGATGATGATGATGTTTATTGCTTAGTCAACATGAATATCATCTTCAAAATGCTACGATTTTCCAAACAGCTGTATCTAGTTAGCATTCAATAAGCTATTTAATTTACGTTTTGAAAGTACAGCCGAATTTAGTTTTCAATATCGCTAATTTTTATTTGGTAATAGCAGTTTGATTTTCGCTTTCCCGGAATGAAGGCATCACCAGTCGCTAAGACCTTGTTTTTTAAATGTTTACCTAGTCTGTTTAATTGAAACAACAAAATAAGCCTTATGTGTCTTCTTTCGTATTTTTTGTTTATTATTTTTATTTGGTATGTGTATAGGAGTGGATCAAGGAAGGCTTTACAATCGTGAAGGGTTCTGAAAAAAGCGCCAGCAAGGATAGCAAGAAAAAGGCGGAGGAAGCGCGCGTCGCTGACGAGGCCGAGCGTAAGAGGTCAGACACAGGCTTCTAACATGGAATTCGTCTCCAATTCTAACAAAATGTTAAACAAAACAAACAAAAAAACAAAATGTTGGATTCAGTTCAATTAAATACCAGGCTTTTATGGCCAAAAAACATTTAGTTCCAACGAATAAACTTTCTGCAAGGGTTGCCTGAACTTCAATGCTCAGAGTCATCAGTAGCGCGCTACGCATTAACAAGTGAACAGCGAAGCACGCTTTGCCCATATTAATTTTCTGTAGTGCAAGTGAGCAGAGAAATCACCTGTATAGATATAATACGGCCGCAAGGTACGTATTTTAACTTCTATATTAGTTAAACATTTTAATGTTACTCGTTTATTTATTAAGTTAGTGTGTGATAGACCGTAACTTAAGGTAATGAGTATTTTGTTTATTTTGATGGAGTTGATACTATTAACAGGAAGGAAGAAGAGAAATTAGCTACCGACGACGAAAAGAAGAAAAAGCAGGCTGAGACGGCTAAGAAACAGCAGGTGTGTACAGTGTATTAATGACAATTATAGCGCTGGTGTTCTTCATGATCGGCCTGTTATTCCAATGCTGGGATACAGGCTTCCCGTGTGGTAACTACCACGCGGGCCCTATTTGTTTTTTTTTGTGATTTGTGTGTGGGGTGGGGTGAATGGTTGGCAGACAGGCAATGAACTGGCGCGTTTAAGGTTAAATAAATGTATTGAACGGGCCAATATAATATAAAGGAGCGAGGGAGCACACGTGATGAGCGCCAATCACGTTCTCATTGCTTAATTAAGAACTAATGAAGTTACGAAAAAAATCTTAGTGCTAATTTTTCTAATTAAACAGAACGCAATCAGCACATCTATAAGCTGTCTGTGTCCATATTCCATTGAAAAAAATGACACTTGCAGGCCTTAAAGGTGGTTTATCTGCTGATCGTCGCGTCTAATTTCATCGGTGAAATTCTACGTTAGTCGTCGGTATCGGTACCGGTATAGTATCGGTAGCGTATGCTCCCGGGCCATAAAAATTACACTTCTATCTTGGTTAATGTCCAACACTATATTATGCCACACTTTATGATAGTTTCACTGAAGACTGTACGCCCCCTTCTCCATAAGAAGGATCAATATGCCATTTATAAAACGGCTGCACCCAGAAGCTGTAGCAAGCAATATACTCCCTGATACAGATACGGTAATATGGTAAGTTAGTTTCGGCAGATTGATTTATTCGTTCTCCAGGGTTAGGATCTGTTGTTCAGGCAATTTTTGTATGCGGCGTAGTGAGATAATGACGTATGAACCATAATAATTATTATGATTTAATTCAGCCACCTGAGAGGTCTGAATTTTTGAGTTTGATTTAATTGTGTTTGATACGCATTTAGAACCTAGGTAGGATAATTACGACAAACATGATCTTGACTTTCAATCCGCACTGCGTAGCTAAATACTTCGTCTCTCGGTATTGCACAGCGGTCTTGACAAGGGGTTTCAATTATAACACATTGTTATAATGTGTTCCCCAGTTTGAAGAATTTTTCTTCGATGCTTATGCTTTTTTATCGAATACTTATAAATGATAGTGATAATTGTAAATGAATGTTTATGAAATTCAGTTTGAAGAATTTTTTCATCGATGCTAAAATGCATTGTTAAATTCTTCAAACTGAATTTCATAAATTTTTGCTGCCAATGGAAAAGTAATGCTGATTATGAACTATACCGTCAAACGGGGTGAATAGGGATGCAGGAGTGAATAGGGACGAAACTTAAAAGGGATTTTAACTTTAAAATAATATAGTTTGTTGCTAACAATTGTAGTAAACACATTACTGGTCCTTTATGGTCACAAACTGTATTATTTCAATGTTAAAATCGCTTTTAAAGTTTCGTCCCGATTCACCACTGCACCCTTATTTACCCCGTTTGACTGTAACTACATAATTTTCGCTTTTACCCTCAGCATATTGCCAACAAATGGGGTGATAGTACGAGTACGCACTATCACCCCATTTGCTTGGCACTTTTTATCGACCAGTATCTAATGACCGTGACCTTTACAGGAGCAGCAAGCTCAGCAGCAGCAACGTCAGGCTACGGAGTCGATGGTGAAGAAGGCGCCGTGGTCCTCGGTCACCAACCAGAGCATGCAAGCGGCCAGCAAGGACGAGCTCACGCTCGCTGAGATACAGCGTCTCGAACGTGAGAAGAAACTCGAACAGATGAAGGAACAACAGCAAATGATGCAAATCATTGCTCAGCAGCAAGCTGCCGCTCTTGCTCGGGAACAGGTCGGTATACACTTGTGACTATATGATATCCTAATAATATTTTTTAACAGGTCATATCTGCATTATAAGAGTTTCTACCACGAACCTTTCATTTAATGGAAGGTTAAAACACTACCGACCTCCGAAATCGATCCACCGTGCATTTTTTTTTTAGGCTTAAGGCAACAAAATAGTAAGCGGGATTCTCCGAAAGGGTTACCGCTACCCCGGAACATAAAGGGCTAGGGAAGGTACATGGATGGGTTTTAGTCAGTAAGAGTTTGAAACTCCCTTCCGCTCCACCCAGAGCGGGAGAAGTCATTGGATGATTTCCCAGATTTAAAAAAAGGCAACAAAATAGAGAAAAAAAATCGTTTTGAAGCTGACATCTATTGAGCATCATTCGTTGTTCCAAATTTGAGTTCAGTTGCAGAATTGACCGTGACGTTGGTCCTATATTGATTTATGGGAGAACATGTTTTTTAACTTCAATGTTATGTTTATTTGTTTGTTGTGTTCTGGACACATGCGTTGCTGGCTTATTTTTCTTTGTTTAAAAAAATCAACTTAAAACAGCAATAAGCAGGATGGTTCGATTCAAGTGACCGGAAGGTTATTATTATTGTTTTAGTCTAACTGGTGCTTTATCTTTCGACAGGAAATGCAGGCCGGTTTGGGGTGGGCCAAGAAGAAGGCGTCTAACCAATCGCAAGGACAGAGTTTGGCCGAGATTCAGGTAGTTTTTGAACTTATTAATTTTATTACTAACAGAAGCTGTTCATACAAGATATGAACGAAATTTATGTGAAATATTAAAAAGTCAATCGTGGGCATCCCTCGCCACAGTTTGGGTGTCCTTTCGAAGTTAGAGAAAACATTGATATTCAGTAGCATCTGGGGCAAATAGAAGCCGATCGAATGATAAAAGGTCACTTGATACCAATGATCAATAAAGCAGATAAACTTTTTTGTAGAGATGAGCAAGACTAGATTTCGAAAGCTTGTATTGTCGCAAACACTGCCTCTATTTTTGTTAGGTGCTAGCAAGTGCCTTCAACGCGCATTACAATTTGTTAACAACAAACACATGTTTGTGTTAAAAGCATTGAGCTCAGAATAGATGACAATTAAGCACGTATGCGTGTATGGGCCACTGTGACATAGAACAAGAACACTCAGCACGTGTTTATGGCAGGATATGTGTTAATTAAAACGTGATGATTAAACAGGCTGAAGCTCGCAAGCAGCAGCTGGCAGCAGCGGTCGCGGCGGCGGCTAAGGCAATGGAGGAAGTCGAGGTCTTGCCTCCTATGCAGATCAACCACGCCCCATGGGCCAACCCTACCCATAACGGAGGTAATTCATACTTATATTAGCATTACTGAAATAGCCACACGGGTCGATCGATTAGGTGAAGCTACGAATTTTGCGGTAGTTCCGTGGATGGATGACGATCTTTACATACTGAGCAATAGATCCTAGCTGTCATTCGTAGATATTTGGCAGTTGTTACGGGTAGTCAGAAAATTAGAATTACTGATAGCCAAGAAGTGAAGTGAAAGTGTATCGTATTAACCAGTGCATGGGGTGTGGAGCTCAGTTGGGCAGGTGCTCCGTATAAAATAATGTTATTCAGTTGCATCCAGTTAGACTAGAAGATGATCCCAACATAGGTAGGAAAATTCTAGGCAGATAATGGCAATTTTCTTTGAGCCTATCAAGTTGAAACTTAGTGTAGGCATTCAATATTCACACGTTTATTTCATCGGAATGACCTGGTGCTGCAGTCAAGATTGGTCAACCTTAATAATTTAACACAGAGGTGATATTTTGTTCGTGTTTATTTATTTAACCGTTTATAAGACAATAACAGAGAAACAAGACAAGTTCTATCACGTTTGACTTTCATCCAGTTGAATATGTTTTTTTTCCTCATTAGGTGGTTTCTGGGACACTCAACAACCAAATTCGTCGAAGAGTGAGAAACAGCTGGAGTCGCAGAAGTCGCCTGAGCCCGCCAAGGCTAAGAAGAAGCCTACTCTGACGATGCCGTCGAAGAAGGAATCCTCGCCGGCTATTGAGTTCGAGTCCTGGAGCACCGGCGTACTTTCTCCATGGAGCTCCAAGATTGACGGTAAGTTCTACTATAGGAGAAAAGCGCTTGCACTAGCGAAAATGTTAGCCAAACAGCAAGGAGCGTTGCTGACTGATGCCGGTGCGCTGGAACTATATTTATGTGTCGCCAGGCAATTTATTTCATTACCACTGCAGTTCTCTAAACTCCCAAAAAGATACAAATAGGAAGCCGACATATCCTGAAACCTAACAAAATTCAAGACATGTGACATCCATCACCCTTAACAAGGTGGCTAACGGATTGCTGGCCCACTCCCCTTCGCAGAGTAGAGGCCTGTGTCCTAAGTGTGCGCACATTAAGGTGGAGATAGACTTGTAACATTTTGGTGTAATGTATCGCGTTCGTGTAACAGAAACCAAAGACTGACTTGTAACGTTAGTTTGTAATGTATCATTCGCGGCGAGCGCCGTGAGCTCCACGCGACTGTCGGTTTTTTTGCGAATCCATTTGAGTGTTATGGATGGATCACACTTGAGCGAAGAGTTCGAATGATACATTACAAACACACTTTACAAGTCAGTCTGTGTCGCCGTATTGTAACAAGATCGCCTCGAATGATACATTACAAAAAACGGTACAAGTCAGTCTCCGCCTTTATGTGTTGATAACCCTCTGTTATGGACTTAACTTACATTATGGTTTTTGTAATCCCAAGATGGAGGTGTACCTACAGTACATCCACATTGCCAGTTATAAGTTAAGTCCCTTTTAGTAGGGGGCGAGCAGAATGCCTGCAACCCGCCACAAACCCAAAATCCGGGTTGGATATGAGAAATTCCTGATGGAGAAACCCAATAACACACTTTGCTTTTGCTATGGACTTTATATAGCGCAAAGCCTTGCGCATAGCGAGGTTTCATCAGTGTGCCTAATAATCTTTGCTGCAAGTGTTTGTTATCATATACACGAGCGGAGCGCGTCAACGGCATATGTAACGGCAGCCGCCGTATATTTCCGTGTTGATGTACAGAGGCCAGCACATCAAGTTACCCCAATCTGTCATTTTTTTTTTACAGTTTTTCAACTTTATTACCAAAGCATAAGGTTCACTTTCAATTGGGAGAATTTGACAGTTTGGGGTAGCTTGATCTGCTGTCATCTGTACACAAGTAGTATAGTAGTAGTTTAGTTTAAATGCAGAGCTTTTTTATGTTTTTGCAATTCTCTCAAAACATAATGTCCACGTGATGACAGACTTTAAACATTGGGTCTCAACTCGAACTAATTATAATTTGTCTTGAAGACATGTTATAGATGGCCATTGGTAACAGTTATAAAATTAACTATCGATGTGGCTGAAGATAAGATTTGTAAAAATTTAAACTTTCTTGTTTAATGTTGATTTATCTATTTACTATTATTTCGAATGACATAGAATGTTTATGTAGTGAAAAGTATCCTTCTAACCTTTTTAGAACTCTTTACATTAGATCGAGTTTTACTCAATGTCTTCTGTCTGTAACCACAATCGTTACTATACGTTGCGTTATTTCATTTTAAGAAGATTCTAAAGTTTTTTTTTCTATAGACAAAAGAATTCTAAAAGAAGTTTTTTGTATTTATTAATCAGTTCTATTTGCTTCTGATGAGATGGCGTTGTAGAAATACAATCTCTGGTAATTAGTATGTCGCTCATGGTGACGTCTGTTAAAAAAATGGAGGATGGAAAATAGTCAGTTCAATAGTCAGACTTAGGGAGGGTGTCTGTACTAGATATACTATGTGTTAGGTTAAACGAGGGACATACTTTCAGGGGTTATAGTATAATATGAAAATAAAATCGGCTGTTTCATACATTTTGATGAATTACGCTGACATAAAATGTACTGAACAGCTGATTTATTTGTTAATGATTTCAGAGTTGACCCATAGTCAAAGTTATTAATTTTCATGGGTACTATACACCCTGAAAGTATGTCCCTCGTTTAACCTAACACACTGTATTATATTATGTGTGCTTTAAATAAGTACACTATCGCAATCGGTTGCTCTTTAAAAGTAGATGTAAGTTGAAAAATTAATAATTATTGAAACGCGACGTGTAATATTGAACTCTAGGTAATCTAACTTTGCTCCTGCTAAATTACTGCAATGCAATTACCTGCGCTCGATTTCAGTACTATAAACATCAGCAGTTTTTGGCTGTTATAGTACATCATGGTATCATGTGCTCTGCTTACCAAAGATGCAACGGCATGTTTTGTGTATCAAAATTCCCCTCGTGAACATGTATACGAAGCTTGAAACATGTTGTAATGTGGGATATTACATTTAAATTCCTCCAATTAAACTGAAAGCGATCAGCAAATCTAAATTGCATTCAAGATCTGTGAATGTCATATTTTTTGGGGAATATTGACCCTGATAGCTCTTGAACGCATTACACATTGCTGATCACGTTCAGTTATTTTTCTTTTAAATAGCCCCTTTCTCATAACGCGTCTCTTTTCTGGTATAAGTGCGAACCAGTTTGTAGACAAATAAGCGACTGAAATAGCAGCCATTTAGACTAGGGTCGATAATTTTTAAATAAAAACAAAATGATAGTAGGATCAAACCCATTGGAAAGGAAGAGAATGTAACAAAAATTAAAGGAAAAAAAAATTACAGGCGATCTAAGGTTTTCAATGGGTTTCATCCTACTATAATTTTTTTACACTTTTTACCATTTTCAAAGGCTTCAAAACTGGTCTAATACTAGACGATTTATAATATACTAAGTTATACCTTTGTTTGCGATGCTTTTTACACGTATTATGTTGGTAGTTTGATGTATGTGTAATTATAACATTATTTTGAATTTGTGTACTTAGAAATGCGTCGATAAGTGTGTCGCAAAATGGATGGGTTATAAAAACAAATGTTGAAACGCTTTTTCACACATGTTTCAGTGGCGACTTTCGTTGCTTTCCTGAAGGACATTGAGTCACCGTACGAGGTGAAAGATTACGTCAAATGCTACTTGGGCGACTCGAAGGAATCTAACGACTTTGCTCGCCAGTTCCTGGAGAGAAGGTATGAATTTTACACTCTTCCATATCTATGTTCAATTCTATGCCCCGCATGACGGCGTCGTAAATACTCTTGGAGGCAACACAAGTTACTATGTAAACGTTGTCTCTATGTTAGTCATAGTTTCCTTCAAAATATCCACGCTGTTTGTATTCCGATTTCAAATTTAAAACAATGAAAAACGGAAATAATAGTGAATGATTCAAAACCAATGTTTTGTTCTTTGTTTTGTTTGTTCTATTATATTTTGTTATTATTTAACATTTTCACTGCCCAGTTAGAACTATTCTCAACTAGCTTATTTCTGGCAACCCTAGTAGCACGTTTTGATTTGCACCCGGTAGGCGGGTGCTGGGCATGGTCACAAGCCACATATATCTATTTATATGTAGGACGCGGGAACCGCGCTGTGGGCACGGGAACAAATTATCGTTCAATTCGGGAGCCGAGTGCTGGGCACTAAAAGTGTTAAAAAGATGAAGACCTATAGGGCTCTTTCAATTTACGCATGCCGTGCCGCTGCAGTACGGTAGCCGTCCGACACCAAACGCCTAAATTGAAAGCGTATCTGACTGCCGTGCGTTTGTATACTAGTGATGTATTAAATTTATTTGACAGCCGTTAAGTCATGGACTCTGACGAAGAAACATTACTGTTAGTGCTCTTGTTGTAAAATATCAAACAGAAACAAAAACGACCCCCGTAAAAGAGCATCAACAATGTTTTCATCATCATCTAATTTTAATAATATTAAAATTTATTTCAGACATAAATCCAATTTGTTAGTAACAATTTTGGTGAATTCCACAATCATTATATCATTTCCACAAGCAATTTTTTTAATTACTTAAGAATGTCTAGAGAATGTTTCTACGAATTACTTGAATTAGTTGGAAGTAAATTTTGTCGGCAAGAAACTACATTCATCCATTTTAAGCAATTATTAAACATGAAAATACGATGATTTAAAAAAAAAATTAGCTCTCAAGTGTAGTCACCGCACTATTCAACAGCGAAATGAACACGTGGTGCTTGCGACTTTGCCGTCCTGTTGTCGCGCGTTTTCAGTACCGGCACCGCACTGTTGCCGCACCGCGCGCTTTGTATGAAAACACATGACCGTCCGTGCTCCATACGACAAACGCACCGCTTCGGCACTGCAGCGGTCCGACACGAAACGTCTAAATTGAAAGAGCCCTTAAACAGAAATATGCAGGGTGGCTCCATTCAGGTGCCTGGAAGAGAATTTGATTTTTATTGTTAGCTTAAAACTAGACGAAGCGTCTGATGGAGTATCGTTTGTGCAGGTCTAAGTTGCTTCGCGTAGGCATGGTGACGCCGTCTGACGACCTGTGCTCTCCCGCCATTGCCGTGAACCCGCGTACCGTCTCGGGCTCCGACTACCAAGAAGTGAAAGGTAAGGGGAAGAAAACCAAGAAGAATAAGATGCTGAAGGTCGACGTGCGCATACTGGGATTCTCAGTCACAGCATCCGAAGACCGCATTAACGTGGGTGACATTGATACCGTGTGAGCTGTCTGCGCCCCTCTCGTGTTTACTCTAACTCGCCTTGTGATAACCCATCGGAGATATAAACACTTGTGTCGACACTACTATTACTAATGTTCGATGCCTCGGCTGACTGGTCCGCGCCGCTCGGTGGTATCCATCGGGTTGGCGCGTGAGCCTATGTCACCCCATCGCACAGTTAATTCTCTCCCCGAATCAATAATACTTACTCTCTAAAGCAATCATTATTTATCATTATGACGTGAACTTGACGATACTACATTAAGTTGATACTGTATTGTATGATGCGTTCTACGACCGTACACTCAGATTGAACCTCCGAATTACAAATACATTTTTTTTTAGCTTTTTATGTCCAATTTTATTTTTCATTTACTATGTATAGGCTTGTAAAATCTAAATATTATACTATTTCCAACTAACCGACAGATGTTGTAGTGTCCATCATATTTCTCTTGCCTTTTTTCTCACCTTTCTGGCCGAATCATCTTTCACACAGATTTGCTTCTTTGGTCTTCCCCTACTATGGCTACGAACATTCACACTAAAACTTTCCTCCCGATATTTTCCTCACTACTCTGCATCTTGACAATCAAATTCCACACAACATTTTAGTCATTGATGCCACTGTCAGACCTTCCTTTTATATATACTCATTTCTTGTTCTATCTATTCGCGTACCACCGCAAATCCCTTAGCATTCTCATCTAAGCTGCATGCAATTACCTTTCATTCATTTGTTTCACATTTTGACCCATACAAGTCTTAACAAACAAACCAACAACAAAACAAGCAAACAAACAAACAAAACAAATCAACAAACAAACAAATCTTCACTTATGTTCAAAAATGATTCATACACCACTTATCCTATGTTTATTTCCCTAAAAACCTCATTCAAACAATTATGAACATTAAAAAAATCTTTTCCGTTCTGCGGTTCTATAGTGTTGCACTTACCAACGAACCATTCGATTTATTTAATTATTCGATTCTGCATTACTTCAGCCTTTACTATTATATTTTTTCAATTATGTTTATTTTTCCCAAAAATCAGACTTGTTGTATAGTATTTGGCATGCATTTCAATGTCTCGGAGACTATCTCCTCTTGGCAATGTCACTGAATGTGAACCCTATTTCAGCCATATTGGTTTATGTTATGTACGGTCATAAAACGCATCATATAATACGTGACATCATTTAAAGTATCGTATCGTCAATGCCACTTGATTATTATACTTAGAATAGTTCATAAGAAAATTGTACAGACGGCAGCATATCAAGCTATCCCAAACTGTCAATTTTTAACCAATTGAAAATTAACCTAATGCCTTTGTAAAAAGGTTGCAAAACTATCAAAGAAATTTGACAGATTGGGGTAACTTGATGTGCTGGCGTCTGTACGTAATATTGAACCGAGGGGCATTACTGGCTGTCAATTTCACCTTCAAAACTTTTCTACGCTGTGTAATAACCTGAACAATGTTACCGAATTGTTTTAATAATAGTAATAAAGTGTATTTGCCAGAGAAACCTTTTGATCCAGCTAGGTTGGGCATGGTGAGAATAGCTAGTGCATAATAAACCACCGTAATATTGTGCCTTCAGTGTGTTCTGGCCGTTGAATGAGTGGAGGAGTGTCTTCTTCAGAGCATTCATTTGTCTTGTTTATATTGCATGTCATCTCTTATCAGGTAAACACGCATTTATGTGTTATCTGTTATACAAAAACGTTCTTGGTCCGTTGTGACTACAAAGTGTGCGTAAATATTTGAGACAAACAAATCACCGACTAATATCTGTCCCATAATATTTATAATTATGAATTTCTTTACGATTAACTTATTATTTAGTGATAGTTTTCGGAATTTATTAAAAATAATCCTTTTTGTTTTCTTGAGCTTGATCTACGTCAGTGATTCATGAAATTAATGCCGGACGTCGTATTTTATTTGGCCACTATAGATAGTTATCACGATAACTTTCTATTGTCACTTTACCGACTCTAATAATTATTATTTATCGGACAGGGATTAGCGATGGCTTCCTTTGAGAAGTGTCCCTGCAGTTTTCTAGTCAACTTCTACAATAATAATAATGGTGTAAACCCGTAATGTAATTTTAAATATTGCGAGGTTTAAAATAACTGGAATTTTTAAAATCAAACGGCGTGCAAATTGTTTACCGACAACTTTTTAAATTTAAATCTAGCGTAGACTAAGCAGGAGGGTTATTTTGTTTTGCTCATTTAAATATAAAGAATAAATATTGCGTGGACATTTCGTTATAATATTTTTTAATAAAATGAATTTTATGTATTCTTTCAATTTCAAAAATAATTCATAATATATAATATAAATAATTTGTATCCTTAAACTTAAACTTATTGTTTAGTGGTAACTTTTTAACAGGGATCTGATGAGCATTTTTGCGAACCGTAAGAGACGATGAGTAGCAACGTTCTATTACTAATGACAAAAATGTTTTAATATAGTTAGGACTACACTCTTTATCTCAAGCTGTTGATCCCTGTTAAAGAAACCATCCTGTATAATTATTACTTTGTGTCTGTTTGCTCCCTCCACATGGAAATTGTGATGAGAATCCCATGGCTTGTGTACATGAATGCAAGATTATTTCGTAATAAGTGTGCTTTGGATATAGGCAGACCTTAAAAAGATGACATCACTTTTATCAATACTCGGAGCAAGCTAGCACAAACTAACATATTTGTGTCTCCAACTATATCGAGGAATTTGTAATTTTTATCTTAATATTCGTTTACAAAATTTAAACTTTAGACGGGTATATCGGTTTTTGATGTCGAGTTTATTTCAGAAATTACCGCAAAGTACTAGTTATATTTTGTTTAACCTTCGACGAGACACGTCTCACTTTGTTGTTAGAATTTCATTCAATCCTTTCTGGCCGTGCTAATATGGAAAGAGGTAGTTGCGGTCATCGAGCCCTAGATCTTATCAATCGATTTCTATTAAGACACCCGGTTACACTAGAACTAGGTCTTACTGTTTCGATTCCGCATAACCCGTAAACCATGTGCTCGAGCGATAGATGCAATGGTTTATTCTTTTTTTTATACATTACCATCACCCGTTTAAGGGATATGCATTTTAAAAATGTTTTTCGTCGGAGGTTGTTATTGTAATAATTTTTAATTATTTATTTTAATTTGTTTATTAGTGGCATTTTCTTACATTATACTGTATATAAAGCGATAATAGGTATATACAGGATGAAAGGGACATCGACGCGTATACCATTAATTTAGCACGTGAAAATTTCTATGTTAAGTTATTACACCTTAGCATGGAAATTTTTCTTTGGTTATCAAAACATATAATATCAGCTGTTTGATAGAAAAGGGTAAATACCTATGCGGCTATATACTGAATTTATTCTAACAGGTTGCGCGACGACGTACCTGCCATCCTGTATAGGATGTATACGATGTGGTATAATGTGTAGTTTCGCATCTTCTTATATACTATTATGCCGACGTCTTTGTCTAATTTGTCTATAGTTTGGCAGAAATTGTTTATGTCCGATTTTTTTTTAATTTAGTTTAACGTTCGAACTACATCATAAGGATTTTAATAGTATTTTATGTATATATATAACATTTTAAAATATTATATAGTCGTTTTGTATATACTTTGTTTGTTACGAGCATATTTTGTAGTCAATGTATGAACATGCGGATTTTTCTTTTTATTTTCTATTTGAACTACGCGCTATAACTAAGTTCTGAGGTACTGTTACGTATGGCTCGGCCTCTAGTATGAACTGCTAATCCCGCGGCGTCGTATTTGTGTAACATGGCAGCACGCGTGTTGTACGGGAAATTGGAGTATGATGACGATGTGTTTTTATAGTTAGGCATAATTGTAACATGATTATGTTGTGCATGATGAAATAAGTGATTAATAAATATATCAATGAAGACAGGTCAAAAGACGACGGGGCTTGTAATCGGTATATAATATTGCCAGTCGACTGTTTAACATATTGATGACATTGCCATTATTTTAACACGTATTAAACGTGTGTGCATGTGTTTTTTTTAAATCAACTTGTAATGTGAACTTTGAGATATTGTTAGGGCTAACGAGTGACAGCTCGGTTTTAAGAGAAAAGTAAAATGCATGCTTTGCTTTTCGAAATAACAGCCGCTTTAGTCGCGGTCTCAAACCGGATAATTCCGGTTTTCGCCCGTTCATCTCAAAACTCACGCGGTATAATTAATATTGTAAAACATCTTACTCATTGATGTCTTTCTTGAATGTAGGTTTTAAATATTTTTGTGTGTAATAATGTATTATCTCAATATGAACCAATTGCTAGTGATCTAATATTACAATCTGAAATAACTGTCAATATGATTCTACTTATTACGTGTAGTTTTGACGGTAACTGTGTTTTGTGTGCCTGTGCTATATATGTTGTTCAATATTCCTGAAGTATGTAGGTACTGTACGTCATGTGGTAGATGGGAATTCAGTTACCCGTCATGTGCATTTCCGCCAATTTTAAATGTAGTGTATTAGTCATTTTCTTGTATGCTGATTCTAAATGTCTTCTGATTTTACATATTTGTAGTGTCTTCATATTTGTAAATAACACTCATTGGTGTATAATTAATAATCAAATCAATTACCGCATAAAATGCAGTTGGCTCAATAATTCCGAGCATTACACATAAATAAAATAAAAACTTTTGGCCTTAGTCTCGACCATGAAATAATCAACAACAAAACTCACATATTCTACAATTTATTGATTCATAGGTTATACGGAATAATATTTTAAGGCAACCGAGAATGAGGCCCTTAATGTTGTCATAACGTATGTATGTTTTATGTTATTGCCAACCGTGTTCAAGCTCCAGACGAGTTGCATTATCACCGTTTCATGTAACAAATATTTATAGTACAAAGGGGGCTTCGCGTGGATCGTTGTCAGAAATAAGTTAACGTAGACACTGCTAGCTTGGACTACTGCTAGCTATTCTGGAAGTAGGTACCGCTAGTACTTATACTCCACTTGAAATTATTCATTCCGTAAATTGAATATTTGGATTGCAAGTTAGTTGTTTTGTAATCCGGGGTCGGCATTTCCCATGTCAGTACTTCTGAGAAGAAATGCCCAAGCAAATTTTGGCCCGTGGGTCGGGTCCCTTTTTCTCGACGGTAGTTAAGGCACGTCATAGACAAAGCAAAGCACCTTAATAACTGGTACGAGAAAAGCAGTTACACCTCTGAACTTTCCAAGTCAAGTGAGAACGGATCCTATCGCTAGGCCCTCTGTACCAGGCGGACCGGGACTCCGCCAGGGACTCGCTTATATAGTCCCATGTAACGTGGAAGCAATTAATGCTAATAAAATGATTTGTTTTAGAATCGTTACTAGTTTATTAAAAACACCTTGTCTTCTACTCTTCATAAGTTGACACTTCGGAACTGAATTAAATTCATGAGTAAATTAGTGTTAAAATTTTCTATGGACATAATCGATGGATGTGAACGTGTATAAGTGCTCACATTGGAGCGGGACGGTGTCGTCTCTAATCCTCGCGGAGATACCTCCAACTTTTAGGCTGTATGTATTTAAATGTAACATTATTTATCTAGTAAGGCGGCCGGTACGCTGTAATACCAGAGAAACCAATAAAGCACATTTCGTGATATTTGCTGCAAGCAGGGTGGTACAGCTGAAATGGTAAAATTAATTTGACGTCATTTATGCAACATTCGAACTAAATTTTTTTTTGATACTTAAATAACTTGAGATTACTAAACTATACTGGTTTTTATGTAGCATATAATATGTAAGCAATTTGAGAGAGAAGTAGTCATACCAATCAGTCGTAACTTTCCTTAAAGCTACAAGGTAGACTGGGGTTGTGCAGGCCGCCTATATTATTGTCAAAAAATTCTCATACAGCCTTTGCCTAGCATCTCTTATAGGGTGATAAATGAAGCAATAAGTGTAGGTATGTACCGTACTGATGTTGTGTAATGTAATCTTTAAAAATAACTGTTACTATTTCGATTACTCTATGGAAAAGTATGTTTTACTTTATGGAAGACGTGTAAATATTAAATTAGAATTAAAAAATAAAATAATGATCACTGAGCTTGGACGTTTTATTTATTGTATCCAAAGAGTAATTGATAAGACTGATAAAGAGAAGCCTCTTGAAGCATTTTTTTGACAACTAAATCGAACTAGCAGCGCCACCTGTGAATTGAATCCGAACTAATTCGCAGAAACACTATATAATATAATTATATATTTAGTAATATGAGCTTACTGAAACTTTCAATTGTACAGAAAGTTTCATTATTGAAACTTTTAGTAGTTAGGGTGGCGGCTGAAATAAAACTGGAAAATTCATTTAATTTTTTATTTTCGTAATGCTTATGTTTATCGTAATAATAATATTTTAATTCAGATTTCTCCATATAAATTGCTAGTAACTTATAATACTATATAGTAATACTTAAGAGCTAATGTATATATAGTAAAATACTTAATAGCTAATGTTAGTAAACAAAACAAACATAATAAACAAAAATAAAAAAAACTATCTTATTGTAATATCTTTGAGCTGCTATTTTGGTATTATCATCACCATTGGCGTATGTTAATTTTCCGGATAAAATACGGTTAATAGATCTGGACCAACTATATAATATTACAGTAATAGTTAAGTCTGTGAAGTATTCTTTCAGTTTTTCTTTGTGATTAATACATTCAAAAGGATAATCAATAAGTACATCTGCAACTAATTTTATGAATATCGCGTTTAGGACGTTCTTTTCTTAAAAATGATTCAATATCGAATATCAGAAGTTACATAATCTTGCTTCACAGTCATATGCGAAAACCTGCACAGTTATTTTTACATATGCAGCTACAATCCACTAAGAAGTCCAAAGGTTAGGAGGGTTTACTTTAGATGAAAAAAATCTTGCGTTATCGATGCACAAGAAAAGTCCGAAGGCATAATATTCATTACTGTATAAAGTATAAAGTCATGACGCCAATATTTGCCAAGTCGTAGAAACGACGCTTTTGTATCATTAACTAACTCGTTTATAGCGCTGACATTAATAGAGCTTTGGTCACACACAGAATTTATAAATAAGCCCTGTTTTTTGTATTTCTGATACAACACTTTTAATTAAATTTTTCAATTCAATTTTATTTATGCCATTAGTAAAATAGTAAGCTACTGGTTGCTTAAAATTATGTTTTAAACCTTTGACCATGAATACAAGAGTGTGGTGAGCAAACCTAACATTTTGTGAATTGGCAAATCCCTCAAATGCATCTTTGTGCTTGTTATAAAATACTTGCGGGGTCAACGACATTTCATCAAAATTTATAAGACCGCATAGTCGGTCAGGAACTCAGGACTATCCTTTGCCAGTTTTTTTAATGTTTTCAAATACAATTGGGTTTATACTAGGATACAATTTAATTTGACTGAAGGTAATGTAAAATATTTATACAGTAATGAATATTATGCCTTCGGACTTTTCTTGTACATCGATAACGCAAGAATTTTTTCATCTAAAGTAAACCGTCCTCCTTTGGGCTTCTTAGTGGACTGTAGCTGCATATGTAAAAATAACTGTGCAGGTTTTCGCATATTCTGGATAGGTTGCTGAAATACCTTATATTTACACAATTTCAAAGCGTTTGATAATCTTGCCTTGTATGATTAGCCTCTTTTTCTCAAACGGCTTATTTCTGACTGCAGATGCTTGATTTTGGTGGTGAAGGGTTTAATTTGGACACAATTGAATTCCAATGAACGCACAGAATCTGAAAAAAAAAGATATATGTTTATACACATAATTTCTACATCAGTTTCAGTTACGTAACCGATACCGGCATCGGTTTTTTTTTAAAATCAGAAACAGATTTAATTGTTATATGAAATATTCATCAGTTAATGGCAAATACTATAATCAGGTGTTACAACTCTGTCAGTTTAGGAAACGATTTATTTACTTATATTTTACTGAGAATTTACATAATTATTAGACTTTTACAAAAAAAAATGAGTGAGAGATTAAAGAGAGCACCTGTGTTTACGCATGCACACTTATTGGCTAATCTTAGTTGAGATTGGCCAGCATGACTGACATTCAGTCAGAAAGAAACTACAATTATTATAATTATAGGTCAACCTACCTGTATTTATATGATGCAGCAGCTGTGGTGATTCAGAAGCAGAATTCTGGCTCATTTTTTTACTATCTTCTACTAAAAATGATTCTTGACCTGAAGTAAAAATAAAGCTAAAATTATTACTAGTTCACTATTGAACACATTTAAACTTATGTTATTATTTATATGATTATGTATATAGTCTCTGCATAATGTAATGCGCTCTTCTATAAGTAATGACGCGTTTAGACCTTAGTTTTTGTATATAGTTGAAACATTGTTTGAAAGAGCGAAATTAAATGATCGATAGGGACAGAGCTAATAAGAATTGTGTGAATAGAATAATGGGGGCCTGTCCAATTGTTCAACTAAGTGAGAGATCTTAAGAGGCTGAACCGAAGCCTCTTAAATACTAGATAAAACAAAGGTTAAAACAGTTTTATTTTAAAATTCGTTCAAACTTAATATAAAAAACCTATTCAAAACGCAAGATATGGAATAGCCAAAGCCCAAAGCACTTAATTTATTATTCCGAACTCGATCACCAATTGTAAAATGTTTGTCACAATTTCATCTTCTGATAATACTCGTAATCAGCTGCTGTTTCGAGTTTTCCACCAATGAGAGTGACCCAAGTCTTGAACCGCTCAGGGCATTTTTCAGCATTTGGAAAACGATGCATTGGGGTGCCTAAAATAAGAAAAAATAAAATGTGTTAGCAATTCATTTTATTCAGCTATTTGCTAAGTGTAGTTCAGGGGTAAGTATTATAAACACATAGTTTGTGACTTTGCAAGGATGGTAGAGAAGAAGAAAATAAAACTTACCACCAGGAGCACATCCAAATGCACATAACTTATGCATTATGAACTATATAGTAATTATTGTAAAACACAACACAAAAACAGCGTCCTTTCGCGATATTGTCCCACACAATTCAAATGATTTCGGAGCGAAAACCCCACATCAAGCCGGAGGAGATCAAAGCTCAACTCGGCGCACTAGCTGAAAGTATTTACAGCCGAAATAGAACTGAAAAAACGGAGAAATTCTACAAACATGAAACAACGCTACGAAAGTAGCCACCATTTTGAATTTGACGGTAGTTGTCAATGGTTAACGTTTGTCAGTTGTTGCCATTATCTGTTGGGTTTTACCAAATATTTAATTTTTACTGTGAATGTATGTAAAATAATATGGTTTTAATATTTTGAAATCTCTTGTGAATATATTTTGATTTTGTTAGTCATTTACAGATTGTTTTACGAAACTAGTGACATCTACACAACTATTGAATAAATTAAAAACGACACATGACATAATGACATTTCAGATTTCATGATTCATTTAGGAGATGGCGCTACTATCAGTCGAAATAGCACCACATAGCGACTGTCCCCCCCCCTGTGTATCACATAATTATGACGTCTGTATTCCCCAAAGGGTTTAGGCAGAGATATACCTAGTACCTAGTTATAATAAATTACGAATCGTGGATGGAGGTTAGCTAGCGTACATCCACATTTCGTCATTTAAAATCCAATGTATCGGTGAGAGTCTAACGCCATCAACAGGACAAATCGCGGTCTCCCAGGCTGCTACTGATAAATTCCTGGTGGTAAAACCCAATAACACTGCCCGGGGATTCGTCTGTGTGTTTCTATGAATCGGAAGGGAATCGTGTGTTTTTATGAACCGATTTTGTTTTATTTTCGTATAGAAGTTTCCGTAGTCCCATATAAATGTTTATTATCTTTGCTTGGGTAATTTTTGAGTCAGCTAACACGTTAGGCCCGAGTCACACCGGAATGGCAGCGACGCGGCGAGCACTTTCAGTGTGAACTAATTTTAAACTTTATCTACATACTTCCAATGCCGAATGTCGAAACTAAACTAAGTAAAGAGAAGACTAGGCGCGTGGGGTCTGGAGGTCGCGCGAGGCCGGCAGTGGCGACGCCGAGAGCAACTGGCGTCGCCGCGGCCTCTGCCATTCCAGTGTGACTCGGCCCTGAGGGTATCGCAAATGCTGTGCCGTCCCAAAAAGATTGCTAAAATGTCTCTCAATATGTCTGTTATGCGTGTGTGTGTTATACTTAGTTACCTGAACAAGATCATTTAAAAACCAAATCGGTCCAGCCGTTCTGAAGTGCGGCTTACCAACTAGCAGCATTAGTTTTTTAATATTAGTACCGATTAACTTCTCAGCCCGCGACTTCGAGTAGTTCATATTAGTTTTAAAATTGCTTGGTCCAGAAATTGGTATTCAGTGAGTAGTATAGGTATAGGTAGGTATATTAGAAAGAGACCAGTAATTTTTAATACACTATTTACTTTTTCTTAAGACATTCAAAAACGCTTTTAAGTTCATGGACGCGGACGTTTTTTGACACACCGCCGACAAGGCTTCTTTTTACAAGTACGGTGCTTGGGGCGGCGAGTGTGCCAGCGGGATGTGTTCGCTATGTACCTGCTGCCCCGCCGCTCTAAAAATCCCAGCACCGCACTCTTCTTTAGTGTTTCTTCCGCTTTCCACGTCAATGTATTCGTCTTCCACACATCCCCAAACTTGCTCTGCAAGTAATTCGTGATTTCTGCTGCCGTGGCGCCATCATTATCTGCTACTTTATAGAATGCGTTTAAAACCAACTTCCCTGTGTTCTGATCTTGCTCCTGTTCGCGCTCGCGCGACATTGTTTCATATTGTTTCGGAATTTCAAATGTTAATATTGAAGTTGCAACGGTATCAAATTTAAAGTTAATTAAATGTTTGAAAATTATATTGAAAATCCATGACAACGTCATGAAAATCATCAATGTGCTCTATTTTTTTTAATAGTAGATATACGGTTTTGGACGGCTCTTGGACCAGTGTTTGTTTCATAGATTACCTACTTAACTTATTAATTATATTTGGTTTTGGGTGAATCACATGAAGCTTTTTTTGGGTTGGTCGTCGTCCCATTAGTGACACGACGTGAGAATTTAGGTTGTCCCTCCTTCACTCCCAGCATCACTTACGTACCTATAAATAATCTTTTACCAATCTTACGTGAGATTGTTGGGGTCCACATAGCGAAAAAATTACCTCACGTACGTAACGAAAGCCTCCTAATGTCCGTAACCAGTGCAATTTGTGTTTCAAAATTTAAAAGCTAATTTGTTGGTCTATGTGTCGTGAATAGAATACAGAATACACCACGTAAATTGCACCCGTGCGAAGCCGGGGCGAACATTTCCAGAAATAGGTCAGTACCGTTATGAACATTATGTATATGGTTTCTATGCTTTAAAGGCTTAGAGCATTTTTTAAAGGTTGCACGACAGTGACAGGGATCGTCACTGTCGTGCAACTTTTAAACTAACTAGGACAAAGATAGAATGCTTTATGAAGATAGACGGTAGGTAACGCATTTAAACTGTCTTATAGATGAATCTCATTGGCAACGGATTCTGGCGTTCTAATAGGTTAAATGCTCTAAGCGATCTAAGGATTTGTTTCCGGCATTATTTTGTGACAAGACAAGATGACGGCGCGTGGCGTTGTTTATGCCGCGCCGAAAGATACCTATAATACCGTTGTAGACTTAGAGATGTAGATGCCTCTTTGCTTATTTTCAAATTAGGAACTCACTATCAAAGAGTAAAATAATAAGACTGCTCACTATTCATACACCACCATCTTGATTATTTGGACATTTCTATAAATTTGACAACCAAATTGATTTTAACAATACCATGCATATTTTGGGTGAAACGTAAACAAAATTCAAAAGCTTATTTTGATTAAAATAATGGAACAAGTCAGCACAATGGATACAGAAGAAGTGGCACTCAAGCCATCCGAGAACTTCTCGGTCCCGACTAAGCTACCGGGAAAGTTAATTATCCAATTCCTCCAGGGGATGAAGTCTGGGGCCACGATGCGTGAGATTGTGCAATTCCTGAGCTACGAGTGTGGGAAGGACACCGAAGAGCTTACTAGTTCCGTGGTGACCACTTTAGAAAATGGAGCAGCTCTGGGGTTTTTGGAGCGGAAAGGTTCTCACTACTTAAATTGGGCAGTTCGAGAAGCGTGTTGCAGAAGACGTCGCAGACGTCGCAGTTGCGGACGGCGACGCAGGCGCAGGAGACGAAGCTGCAGAAGGAAACGACGTCGCCGTCGATGCTGACTAGAGGACTTGCCCGATCCTATTCCAAAACGAGTGAAGGTGCTAAAGAGGGCGAAAATAAAAAGTGTCAATGGTCCAATGATGTCTTTATAAACGTGTGGTTATTAAAAGTGTTTGTTCCAAATTCATAGTGGTTTGATTCGTTAAAATGCGGGTTGGTCTTTATTTTATGCGTCCGATCCGTGCACGATTATCCAGATACAAAAACGACGAGTAGCCGGAATTGATTACGATTAAATGCCCGCTACTGTAGCACCGCCGCCGGCGATTCCGGATAAGCGAGCAGAGCTAGCAACTAGAACCGACTTCGGGAACAATGAACGGCGAGTGTGCGACGGCGGCGAGTGATTATTCTTCTATACACGAAGGTCGTATCAGCGAGTGTTCTGCCCGACAAACGACCGTCGCTGAACGAGTAAGCATTCTCTTTGAGAGCTCTTGTCGCTGCAATAAACGAGTAGGTAGTTCACCTATACACGCAGACTGTGTAAAGGTGACTGTTTACACCGCTCAAGAGGTAATCTCTTTCACTTACACGGGAACGACAATTATATGTGTATGTAACTTGAACGAGAAAATCGTTTATAGTCGCTTTCTCGTCGGGGGTGGAACAGGTGCCTATACCGTACTAATTATTCAATGCCGTCAGCAACTCAGCACGTTCAATCGTAGCAAGTATCAGCTACGCTTCGTCTAGGTGAATGTAGCACGGCTACGCCGTAGCTTACCTAACTGGTAGGTGGTCGGATCACTCCAACACTAAGATGTATTAATTCAATCCATCAAGTTACTTAAGCACACAGGATATAGTTACATAGTACTGAGAACAGTATGAATCGAATACTACAACCTATTAAATAATATATCAGTGTAAGTTATTATAAGTGAGCGATTAGTGCTTGAATACGTTCCCAATAATTATCCCTTCCAAAATTTAAAACGTTTGAAAGTACAACTTGTGAAAGTTATAATTACAAAGCGCCACCAAGTGCTACTGATAATGCGTTTTCAGTCACAGACACATACAACTACAGGCAAACTCTTTCGTAGGGATGTGACTACAAACACTGAAACAGTAATTTTCGGAGGGGTACGCTACGCTGCTAAAAACTTAAAGCCGCGCCGCGACTTGTAGTGTAGTTATAACTTCCTGTGTGCCTAGTTAATATTCCAACAATCTGCAAATTCGACCTAGCCAGCATTGTCGAATTAAAACCACTGATACATCACTACTTCATGTAACCCTACGTACATGAAATTATGACATTTCTAATACTTAGAGTTGTGTTGATGATTGTAATGTAACCATTACAATCATCAACACAACGCTATGTATTTTCAGTAGGTATTATTATAACTAAGACCTACTGAAAATACATAGCTACATACAGTACTCCCAAATTAATAATGCACATGCAGATCTTCGCTAATTGTCGTATTCCCGGAAACACCCGAATCATTGAATCGTTCGAGTCCCTTGCATTTTGCACCTTGTTCGAAAGAAATAGGAGTCAATTTCATGTGTACACAATCGAAAACAATTCGGGCGGTCGGCGGTCAGTCAAAGGTCCGTCAGTCATCCTGTCATATTGGTGGTGACTGCACGTGTTCTCTTTGTCTGGAATTATATAGAGCTACTATTACACACCTTTCTTGGTTTTGTTTTAAAGGTGAATTTAATTTCAACTTTAATTATCTTATTCAAATTGAAATAGTTAATTTTGTAAAATATATAAATATACTAACATTTTTCACGTTTTTTCAATACTAAAAAATTAAAAATACCAACGTAAAATACATATTAAGTACTAGAAAAAGCATATTAAAAATCAGATTTAGGCTTATATGAATTATAGCTCGCTATTTACTTACATGGAAATATTGAATCAAATTTCGTTACTGATAAATCAATATTTATCTCTTTTAGGACAAAACACATAATCACACTAAATTATGCATGAAGAAAATGCACTTAACCACTCTATATACATATCGTCTTCCGACGCTCGGGAAATACGACCGTTGCCGAACAGTGGCGAAGATTTCTATGCGCATTATCACTTTTGGAGACCTGTACTTACTTGCTATGGCCGCAAATCATATTTCGATCAACATACAACCTGATACTGCCCTGCAACTTGTAAAAAAACCTATGATTTGAGCTGCTAACATAAAAATCAAGACCTTATCCACCACCAAAATCTGAAAAATGTAGGTACTGCCACTTAAAAATAAATACTTCCTACCATACCGTACCTACACATGAATAAATTGCAGAATAGGTAGTACCGACACCTTTTAAAATAAACTTCCAGGAGACATAGGTACCGGTAAGTAGGTACAAAAAACTGGATGGACGGATGGATAGAATTGTCTATCTTGGTCTGAAATAAACTATTATTATTATAACATTAAATAATCATTATTTGTATTTTAAATGATCTTGTTTTAAATCAACAATGGGGTCATATTTTTTTTAGCAAATTACCGCTCGACATCACATATATAAACCACGTGAGGTTTTCGTGTGTAGCTAGCTATCTATAACCAACTGTAAAACAGCTTAAATATTATGAAAAAATAAAATAATTTACAATAGAAAGGTAGGTATTGGAAGTAATTCTTTTATAGTTAAATTATAATTAAGGGAATTTAATACACTACTTTGGTATTACTAATAAACAAGCTTATGCTATCGATTTCACCAGGGTGAATGTCGGAAATTATTCTACGGAAACATACTACCGGAATAAAAAGTATCCTATTTGTTAATCTAGGATATATACTATCTGTGTGCCAAATTGAAATTCCATACAGAAGTGGAAGAATAACAAAGATACATCCTCACAAACTCACGTTTCTAATATTAGTAGGTAATACCAAACTTTGCCAAATGTATGTATGTAACTAACAGTACTTAGTGTTAAAATTGTGTATCTAACATTGGATTGGGTTTTAAGATCTGGCAAATAAATGAAAAATTTATTTAACATGCAAAATAGCAGTTTGACAAAGATATTAATTATTGTTAGTGAAACTTTAGTTTCTTTTACAACTCAGCTTTTTACCCACCTTACTTTTTAGTTCCATGTGCGCAACTAGATGGCGTGGTACGGCCGTAGTAACGTAGCTAGTACCAGGCTAGCATAACAGCGAAGCGGTTCGGGTAGGATACATTGATAGTTACTTTTTTGCAACTAGATGGCGTTTTACGGCCTAGCACTGGCTAGTAACTTTTGAATACTGAATTTAAACATAACTAACGTCGTTATTAAAATTTTATATTAATCATTTCCAATACAGTTCTAAATTCCTTATTAAAATGTGTAGCTATGCAACGTTGTGAAGGAATTTCAACTCCTTATTTTATTTAGTTGGGTTTTATTATTAAAGTGTTCAAATAGCTTCATATAGTTTAATCTTTTACGTATTCCACATAAAATAATAATTAGTACCGACCTCTTTTAAAATAAATTTCCTAGAAAGATCTGGCAACTAAATTAAAAACTGATTTAACAGCCAAAATAGCAGTTTGACATAGATATTAATTATTGTTAGTGAAACTTTATTTTACTTTACAACTCCGCTTTTTACCCCACCTTACTTTATAGTTCCATTTGCGCAACTAGATGGCCGTAGTAACGTAGCTAGTACCAGGCTAGCATACCAGTGAAGCGGTTCGGGAAGGGTAAATTTTTAGTTACTTTTTTGCAACTAGATGGCGTTTTACGGCCTAGCACCGGCTATTAGCTTTATAATAATGAATTTAAACATTTTTAACTAACGTTATTAAAATAGATATTAATCAATTCAATACAGTTCTAAATTCTTTATTAAAATGTGTAGCTACCAACGTCGTGAAGGAATTTCAACTCCTTATTTTATTTAGTTGGGTTTTATTATTAAAATGTTCAAATAGCTACATATAGTTTAATCTTTTACGTTTTCCACATAAAATAATGATTAGTACCGACCTCTTTTAAAATAAATTTCCTAGAAAGATCTGGCAACTAGATTAAAAACTGATTTAACAGCCAAAATAGCAGTTTGACATAGATATTAATTATTGTTAGTGAAACTTTATTTTACTTTACAACTCCGCTTTTTACCCCACCTTACTTTATAGTTCCATTTGCGCAACTAGATGGCCGTAGTAACGTAGCTAGTACCAGGCTAGCATAACAGTGAAGCGGTTCGGGAAGGGTAAATTTTTAGTTACTATTTTGCAACTAGATGGCGTTTTACGGCCCAGCACTGGCTAATAACTTTATAATAATGAATTTAAACATTTTTAACTAACGTTATTAAAATAGATATTAATCAATTCAATACAGTTCTAAATTCTTTATTAAAATGTGTCGTCGTGAAGGAATTTCAATTCCATAATTTAGTTGGGTTAAGCTAGGTTTTATTATTAAGTATTCAAATAGTTTCATATAGTTATTTCACTTATTCCATATAAAATAATATTTGAGGAATAAGTGAAAAAGTGTATTGTTGCATGACAATATCACAGTGTGTAACCTCCCACTTTTTATTATTTTACACCTTACTTTTTATTTATTTTAATAATAAGATAACAAATATATTTATATTCTAATTACTTACGAAAATTAACTAACAATACCAATAATAATTAAAAAGGAAACCTTAGATACTTAACCATGTAAATAATCAAAGACTTAACCAAACTAAATTATGGCGTCGAAAAATTACTCCGCAACGTTAGAACTGTATTGAAAATGATTAATATCTATTTTAATAACCCTAGTTAAAAATTTACTAAACATAGTAGTGTTACCATTCCTTCCTTCCCCTCCTTACTACATACAGTATTTTTTTTTTACTTTGCGTGATTGCTTATTCTATAAAAAGCAAATGGCTTATTTGAAAAAAACTTAGTGCCACATAGTATGGGCACTTCTCTTGTATGACGGAACTTTCTCTTCGGTACAATATTTTCGCCGAAACGAACGAAATTTCGCCCGATTCTACCATGAGTACTAGGAACGCATATCATCCAAAAGATTGTGATAAAGGTGGTGCGCACTGCAGCACTTGCACAAATATGAGGTAAATCAGCTCAGTGTGTTTGAAGCCTTAAAGGGGTGCCTTGGTATGTAGTTCGTATTCAGCGTTTGTGTGTGCGTTATAGTATGCTGAAGAAGGAAAAGATATTGGTATTCTATAGTAAGAGGAAAGGAGAGGAATATGTTGTTGTCAGAGGGTCGTGTTACGGGCGGCGAGTTTTAATCACACTGGCGCAATATTCTCCGCCCCTAGCACACTTACATATACGTTACACTAGCGTGCATAAAACCTGACACGTTTAAATGAATAGTCTATTGTAGATATTTTGTTTAAATTTTACGATGAAACTACACAAAACCCTAAATAGAACGAAGAATTAAAATTACAGTCGGGCGATTCTGTAAACATCTCACTGTAAAAACTTAGGTGAAGGAGCGTGAAGTGAGCTTTCGTTCCACCTAATGACAGTTATGACAGCTCACTTTAAACTCATTTCCCTTGCGACATAATGCGACAGGTATTCACATAAGTACAAGTCGCATTAAGTCTATTTTTATTCAACTACAGAAAGAGAGGCGTTTCTATGTTCGTCTGAGTGGATTTTTATGTTCTTCAATTTCTCCGTGAATTCCTACTAAGCCGATTTACGTGGTTCTTAAATAAACACAAAATCTATAATGGCAAAAACATAGAGACCGCTTTTCAAAATTAATGTTATTTTTCTCTTTTTAGTGTTTTGTTATTGGTCGTTTTTATTATTAGTTTGATTGAGACCGTCTAGTAAGTACTTATGTACCGTACTTAAATTAAATTCAAATTCATAAGTGTAATGAATATGATTTGTGATGTGATTCTACATGTATTTTGGTTAACATTTTTGTGCTTGTAATAAAAGAATATATTAGTTAAAAATATCACCGCATGGCTCTAGAACCACGGCGGTACGGATATTTGAAACGAAGAGATCTGTTTCAAATTATGAGGAGTAGGTCCACTTGACGACTTAGATGTCTCAAACAAGTTATTGATGTACGGGATATATTGTGATTGACTGCCGCGCAGCAGACACAATAGAAAAACTATTGTTTGTCGGACACACAAAAACAAAAACGTGCATCCGTTTTTTTTGCAATGAAGTGTACAAGCTTTACTTATACTACAACCACTATGGCACACATTTGAAAGCTCTGCTTGTGTGTTGTGTTGACTTTGTGTCGTTACAAGCTCAGAGAAGCTCCACCCTATGATTTTTATACCATACGATACGATTTGCAGCATTTATGAGCCGGCAAGTCGTGACGGATTATCGAAAAACTTGGCAAAAAATACAACTTTTCTGAAAATGTAGTATTACTTCAGCAGTATTGACATACTTTGTAAAATGTTTTGCAGACTGCAAAGGATTTAAAATAAAAAACAAATATTTCTGCCTTTTTAACTTTTGATCATTTTAATTGTATGTTTCTGTGTTTGTGATAAACCAGAGAACTAATCTGTAGTTATCTTCTTTAGATCTTCGGTAAAATGGTTCTATAACGAAAGAATTCGTGAAACTTGTTGACTTGTTGTCAAAAAGTCGCCAAAAACCATTGGGAGATGTTTAATAACAAAGCCTAGATCTTACATTGTAAGTAAAAATGTGTTCAATGGTTCATGAAAAACGTAAATTAAATAAAAATATATATTGCTTGTCGTGCCGTGCGACAGTGGATACTTTTTAGTGAACACTCCAATGGTATTGTGATGGCCTGGTAGCTCAAATCGTAAGCGCTTTGTTTTGTATGGGAGGACGGTGGAAACACCATTAGCTCGGAAGGTAAGCAAGAGGCGATCGATAAAAGTTTCCCGCGCTTTTAGTTGCACAGATTGACTTTCGTTCCGCGCAGATTTGTTTTTATACCATCCGGTGAAAATTACGGATCGGATGGTCGTTTCTTAAAATCAACAGTTCAGATAATTATAACAATTAGCGTAGAGCGGAAGAGCCACTTCACCACCTCTCTTCCTTGAATTTATATCTATGTATGTTTGTGTATTATTAGGTTTTAAGTTTTTACCTATTATTGTACCTATATTTATTCATAATTCTCGAATGTTTTGTATGTTCAAGCTCTTTAAAGCCACCACCCTTGGTTGACTGGTAGAGAATGCCTAAAGCATTAAGTCCGCCTTTGTACCTTTATTGTGTGCGAAAAGATTAAATAACTAAATAAATAAATTACGTCACTAGCCGGGAAATATTAAACGACGAGAAAACTGTTTTCTTCAACCAGAACATTTCTTATCCCTAGTTATATACGGCAAGCAACATCAAATACCTCCAACAAGGTCACTCCAATCAACAAGGGGCTTGGATAAGGTGATAATTCCTCTGTCGCTGAAACTTTGCAGTGTGATACAGAAATGTTTATAGATAACGGTTGACCATTTATCCAACATTTTTAGATGGGGGGAAAAAAAAAATCCTTTTTGAGAGCTTCCGTTGTTTGTGCTGCATATAGGGTTTATGTTACGCAAATATCATGTATGATGGAATTATTTCTCTGATCCTATTAAGTTCTAGAAAAAAGTCACTGACAGCATATCTATCTATCTTTTAAGATTGACTCACTATTAAGCGGGATTGTCCGAAAGGGTTACCGCTACCCCGGAACAAAAGGGGCTAAGGAAGGAACATGGATGGGTTTTAGTCAGTAAGAGTCTGACACTCCCTTCCGCTCCACCCAGAGCGGGAGAAGTCATTGGATGATTTACCAGCCCTAAAAAAAAAAAGATTGACTCACTATAACCTTTTTCATGGTAATCAAATAGTTCGAAATTAATAAATTAATGCATTATTTGCGAAGGAGTTTTATCAACATAATTTTAATCCTTATCGAAATAAATATGTAATTAATCACATGTATGTAGGTAAATGCTAACAAAACTGTTCTTTTTTTTTTGAGGGTGCGAATTTATCATATGATCCCGCTTTGGGTTGGGAGACGAGTGGGGGACAACGGAGTGTCAGATTCTTACTGTCTAAAACCCATCCATGTTCCTTCCTTAGCCCTTTATGTTCCTGTGTAGCGGTAGCCCTTTCGGACTATCTCGCTTACCCGGCAGGCTTGGGCCCTAGCGGGTCACCTTCACATGATGACATCTCTTTGAGGCGCGCGTGGAACATGAACGAGCCGTCCGGCATGGGCCTAGTCCTGATCGGATTGTGAGCTACACGGTACTCACCGTCCACACGCCTCAAAGAATGGTCTTACCGTCACTATCGTGGCGTGCCCTGCGCAGGGTTGCGACAGTCGCTTTCCATGCCTGGCGGCATATTATCACGCCCGAAGTCCTTGCGGTGCCCGAAGCAAATGCGGCCGGAGAGTCCGTAGGGCGCCCTGGTTTCTGAATGAGGACCAGCTTCCCCATTTCCCAACGGAGCGGAAGCTGGCTTCTCTACATACATGCTCTTAAGAGCGCCTCCAGTCGAGCCCTTGACGCCAGGACTCAGACTATACCAGGCAAGCCGTCGGGTCCCGAGACGGTATTTTTAGCCTTCAGCCTTCTTACCGCTACTCTTAGATCTACCCCGTCGTCTTCGATTTAAATTAAATTAGTTAGTTATTTGTATTAAATTTGTTTATTCTTTCATTCTCCTTAGAGGACAAGTAGGATATAGAAAAAAATACAGGGTATCTAATTTTGGAGATATTCTATGTATCTCATAAGATACATTGCCAAGTATCTCTTATTTTGTTCACATGAGTCAATATATCTGAGAAGCTCGAAAAAAATAAAACTCAACATATTATAACACCTGTTTTCTTGCAGCTAACAGTTTCCTCGCTGTAGTGAGGTGAAAAATTGTGTGTTGCGCTCGGCAGCAAAGCTTTTCTGCGTCTCGTACCTTTGAAACCTGAGCGTAGCGAAGGTTTCAATACAAGTACTCGCGCCAAAAATCAACTTTACAGCCTCGCATAACAAATAACTACTATACGAATTACTCATTGACGAGGGTATAGGTGTATAGGTAAGGTACAGAGGCCAGCAAATCAAGCTACCCCAATCTGCCAAATTTCATTGAGTTTTTTTAAAAGACTATGGATCCATATTCAATTGGGAGAAATTGACAGTTTGGCGCAGCTTGATGTAAGTACTGGCGTCTGTCTATTATGTTTAGCGCAGCATAAAGTATAACAAGAGATATTTCAAATAAAAACGCTGATACAATTTTTTCTCAATCTTTATTTATTTATTTAATTATTTGGTAAGTCTTATTTGGTAACAATCAACTCTCATTCATGGGTAACAAATACTTGACCAACCATTATTTGATAATAAACTTACTGACAAAAGAAACGGAGCGGCCGGCGAAGGCGAACGCGTGCATCCGCAGTTCCCTAGCCGCCCGCTCGTAATCCATTCATCGAATCTTAAAATAATAAGTAATAATAATTGTTACTTTATTCGTGTGTGCGAAATTTTATTGGATCTTTAAAAAAAACTGTTTTAATTATGTATTACTAATAATTACCTACTATTATGACTGATGAAAAAAAGGAGGATGTTTTCTCAGTAAGTTATTAGCAAAGAACCGTAATTGTTTATGAATTAAACAAACTTTGTTTTACAGAATAAAACTTTGAATTTATTGCCAATAGTTACAATCAAGATGTCGGTTAGTTTCAAGTTTGCACTGTGATGATTGAGATGTCGTGCGCGCCGTCGTCGCTTGCGGAGTCTCGGTCGGTGCGCGCGCGGCGGATATGGGCGACGCCCCTCGTCCCGCTCTTTCCCCTCGCTCGCCTTAGTGCGGGGCGCGTACAGTAATGCTATGATAAAAATGGTAAATCTTTTGCATTTTGTGCATAGCGATACATTTAACGTCTGAGCGCTCCTTGCGTGGCTCCGCATCGCTGCCAATGCGGTGAAGTTGTCGACTGCCTCGGACACCATGGTCTATCCTGCAGTAAAAGCGCAGGCCGGTTAGCACGGCACGCCAGCATTAATGACATAATCCGTCGTGCTCTTGTCACCGCCGGGGTGCCAGGTGTTTTAGAACCTGTGGCGTTCGATATTGGAACGCACCAACAATCTTGCCGTAGTGGCAACACTAGTGTTTCCCGCCACTAACGAAGTGACGGTTAACAGGTTGATACAGGTTCTGCAAAACCAGACACAAAAAGAACGATACTTACATGTTTCTCAATTCTCACTTACAAGAATCCTGTACTTACGATTGTGCCATCTGATATAATTAACATTGGAGTGTGTGTGATTAAACTAACTACAAAGTGAGAAGCGGTTTCATTTCCACCAACATCCACCGTACTTCGCCGTGATCACAAACACCCAAAACTGGTGACCCCGAACGAGAAATACAGAATACTCGTTAAGAGTTACAACACGCACGAGCAAGCAAGCAGCGGATTAGCTCCCGGACTTCGTGCACCAAGCTCATGCACGTAACTATCAAATTGGCATTTCCAAACGACACCCGGCAAGAACCTGCGAAGCATATGCCTATCTGTCGTCAGCCACATCGTGTACCAAGCAACAGTTCAATCAAGCAATAACTCTGAATCTGAGGTTATGAAAAGAACCACACTGCAGTGATAATATATTCCTACTCACTCACTGATTAGCTGGCCGGACATCACACCAATGAAGCAGTAAGCAAGTTATATACACGCAAGTATTAATACTCAGAAACACATGTAAGTGAAGTTTCATTATTCTGGGGCTCAACGGAGAAGATTTTTTAACAACTGTTCGCATCTTGTGCATGAAACAAAGACTTTTATCTTCTCATACTAAAACTTTATGCCTATTATAGGCACCTATACCCTTTGTGTGATTATTGTGTGCTCTAAAGATTTACAACACAACTGATTTATATTTTTGTTATATATTTTAATTTTTTTGCAACCGCTTACTCTTAAATTACTATTAAGTGTGACTGTCTGGATGTGATTGCATAGCTATTTTAATGAATAACTTGCACTGTTGTTCAAAATGCACAAATACTATTAGTCCTGCATACTAATTTAATGCTACCATTAGGCTTTGGGCATGCTGGCATTGTAAACAACAACAATACTTTTTAACAATTTGTTTTCCAACTTCTATGTTTTGTCATATTATTGGTGATTTTTGTTTGTTTTATGGTTCATTTTGGTTTATGTTTCTAACTACCTAATTGTTATTATTAAGTTTACTTATTTTTACCACTTTTATACAATTTGATATTTAATATGCCCAATAACAATTCACCAACCCCTACGGAGGATCAGGTTCCTCAGGTCTTGCACATCGCTTTAAAGCTTCCTCCCTTCTGGCCTGGTCGCGTGGTGGCATGGTTTGCGCAAGCTGAGGCAAATTTTGAAATTTCAGGCATCAAAACGGATAACACTAAATATAATCATGTTCTGAGTGTACTGCCGGAGAGGGTTGCAGCCGATATTGAGGACATTCTTATTAACCCTCCAAAGGATGACAAATATACATTTCTAAAATCTGAACTGGTCCGCAGACTATCCGCTTCTGAAGAAAAGCGTGTTAACCAGCTTCTGAGTGACGAAGAGCTAGGCGAGCGCAAACCTTCACAGTTCCTGCGCCACCTCCGCTCGCTCGCTGGATCCAACCTGCATGACGAATCCATCCTGCGTCAACTATGGCTACGTCGTCTGCCACAGCAGGTTCAAGCCATTCTAGCTGCCCAGGCCGATCTGCCACTACAGAAGGTTGCAGAGCTAGCAGACCGGATAGTAGAGGTATCACCAACTGCCCATTCAGTTTTCGCTACTAGCACACCTGTTCCAGATAATCCACTACAGGCAATCAATAGCCGATTAGACCAACTAGCAGAACAGGTGGCAGCAATGAGCAGTGGCCGCAGTGATCGCAGAGACAGAAGCACCTCCCGGCCTCGATCAAAATCCAGGGATCGTTCAACTTCAGACCTGTGCTGGTACCATCTTCGATTCAAGTCAAGGGCTAACCGCTGTACTAGGCCTTGTAATTGGAATCCAGCGGAAAACCGGAAAGACAGTCAGTGATGGCGGCTGCTGACTGTCCCTCACATAATATAGTAAGTCGCCGTTTATTTGTTACTGATGTCAACAGTAAACGTCGATTTCTGATCGACACTGGCTCAGACATATGCTGTTTCCCAAAATCTGCCATACAAAGAAAAATTGAGGTTGCAGATTACGACCTCAAGGCTGCAAATGGCAGCACAATAAAAACATATGGCCTTTTGAATATGTCATTAAATCTGGGACTCCGCCGAGACTTCAAGTGGTCGTTTGTCATTGCTGATGTTGGAACTGCAATAATTGGTTCTGACTTTCTAGCACACTATCATCTGCTCCCTGACTGCACCAATAGGCGTTTAGTCGATGCCAGAACAGGCTTGTCAAGCCATGGCACCGTTGCCATGATTGATCAAGCTAGTGTCAGAGCAGTAATAGAAAACTTCGGCAGCTCACCTTACCTAAAAATTTTGACGGAATTTCCAGATATCATGCGGCCGCCTGGAGTGCCTCGCGAGGTGAAACACGACACGGTACATCGCATCATTACGACTGATGGCCCGCCTGTCGCAGCCCGCCCACGTCGCCTCGCACCCCAGAAACTAAAGGCTGCCCAGAAGGAGTTTGCCGACATGATGTCCTCGGGTACTGCAAGGCCATCAAAGAGTCCGTGGTCATCACCACTGCACATGGCCCCTAAGAAAGATGCATCCTGGCGCCCATGTGGTGATTACCGCGCCTTAAACGCCCGTACCGTACCGGACCGCTATCCTGTTAGACATATAGGGGATTTCAACCAAAGTTTGGCTGGCTCATCTATATTCTCTACGATCGACCTCGTTAAAGCATACCAACAGATACCGGTTCATACAGACGACATTTGCAAAACAGCCATCATTACACCATTTGGTCTGTTCGAATTTCCCTATATGTCGTTTGGGTTGCGCAATGCTGGTCAAACCTTTCAGAGGTTTGTGGACGGTATAGTGCGCGGGCTCGATTTTTGCTATGCCTACGTTGACGATATTTTGGTCTTCTCACGGTCAGCTTCTGAGCACGAACAGCACCTGAGGATCCTGTTCCAGAAACTGCGAGAATTTGGTATGGTGATTAATCCGTCCAAATGCGTATTTGGCGCACCAGAAGTCACTTTTCTTGGGTACTGCATCAGTGCTCAAGGCACGCGAGCACCCGAAGACCGCATAAAAGCGCTCCTTGAGTTTCCCGCGCCCAAGACAGTCCAAGCCATGCGCAGATTTCTCGGTATGATCAACTATTACCGACGTTTCTTACCCGGAGCCGCGTCACACCAAGCTGCACTCGTCGACGCTTTGACAAAAATAAACGGCAAAGGAGCAAAGCCATTCCTCTGGACTCCCGAACTCCTGGAAAAATTTGAGGAATGCAAAAAAAGCTTATCACTAGCAACGACCTTGGCTCACCCTGACTGCGCAGCTCAACTTGGTCTTTTTACAGATGCCTCCAGTACACACGTCGGAGCAGCACTCCAACAAAAAGTAAAAAACCAATGGGAACCCCTTGCCTTCTTCAGCAAAAAGCTCACGCCCCGCCAGAGCACCTGGCCTGCATATTACAGGGAACTATTGGGAGTATACGAGGCTGTACAACATTTCCGTCATATATTAGAAGTGCAACACGCTACTATATATACGGACCATAAACCCCTCGTCTATGCATTCTCTCAGCGGCGTGAAAAACTTCCTCCTTCTCAGCTTAACCAACTCTCTTTTATTTCACAGTTCACGACAGACGTAGTGCACATTAAAGGCACGGACAATATAGTCGCCGACGCCCTTTCTCGCGTCGATGCCATATCACTGTTGACGGGCGATTTCACAGAGTTAGCAGCAGCCCAGCAGGCAGGTGAGGAAGTGCAAGAACTAGCAAAGAACTGTGGTTCCTCTCTAAAGCTGGAGAGCATACCCATTCCAGGTACCGATTCAACAATCATTTGCGACACGTCGACTGGCAAACAACGACCGCTTCTGCCTCACAGCTTTCGCAGAAGCGTTTTTGATCAGCTTCATGGGCTCAGTCACCCTGGCGCGCGGACAACCGCTCGCATGGTGGCTGACCGCTACGTATGGCCTTCTATGCAAAAAGACGTTCACGCATGGGCACGCGCTTGCATTCCTTGCCAAAAGTCAAAGGTGACGAGACATGTTAAAACCCCATTAGGAAATTTTAACACCCCAACCGCCAGACTTCGCCACGTGCATGTGGACATCATTGGCCCCCTACCACCTACCACCGAGGGCTACAGCTACTGCTTAACAGCAATCGACCGATTCACTCGATGGCCAGAGGTATGGCCTCTCAGAACCATAACGGCACAAGAAGTCGCAGCTACCTTCATGTCCGGTTGGATTTCCCGTTTTGGCGTTCCTTTGCTCGTCACGACTGACCAAGGCCGTCAATTCGAGTCCGACCTCTTCAATCGTCTAATGAAGCTCTGCAGCATTAAGAAGACGCGCACTACTAGCTACCACCCGTGCGCCAACGGAATGGTAGAGCGACTACATCGCCAACTAAAGGCAGCAATCATGTGCCACGAATCCTCTTGGATACAGGCTTTACCCATCGTTCTGCTCGGTATGCGTTCTGCGGTCAAGGAAGACTTAAAAACATCATGCGCCGAAATACTCTACGGTGAGCCTATCCGCCTTCCTGGCGAGTTCTTTGTCCGTGAACCTTCTAGCCACATCGACGACCCGACCGACCTAGTCGACCAACTTCGTCAGCACATGTCGGAGTTGCGACCTGTCCCTGCCTCGCGACATCTAGGAAACAGCGGAACACCTACCTTTATCTATAAGGATCTACCACTAGCGACACACGTTTTTCTCAGGGATGACTCCGTCAGGCGCGCGCTTTCGGCGCCTTACTCCGGCCCCTATCAAGTGATTTCCAGGAAAGACAAAACCATCAAGTTAGACATTAAAGGTAAGCCGGTTGAGGTCAGCCTAGATAGGGTGAAACCTGCTTACCTAGAACCGAATTTCTGCACAATACCCTCTAGGACAGCGAGCGCTCCTGCCAAACCGGCGAAAACTTCTCAATTTGCAACAGCTTCACAAACTCCTCCATCAGCCACTGCACCAGAACATGCGCCTTCTACCTCCCTTGCGCCAGCCGCGCCTCCGGTGACCAGATCCGGACGCAGGGTTCGTTTTAAACAAATTTTAGATCTGTAATTTTTTTTTAACCTGCGGTTCCCTTTCTCCGTAGGGGGGTGGTGTGGCGTTCGATATTGGAACGCACCAACAATCTTGCCGTAGTGGCAACACTAGTGTTTCCCGCCACTAACGAAGTGACGGTTAACAGGTTGATACAGGTTCTGCAAAACCAGACACAAAAAGAACGATACTTACATGTTTCTCAATTCTCACTTACAAGAATCCTGTACTTACGATTGTGCCATCTGATATAATTAACATTGGAGTGTGTGTGATTAAACTAACTACAAAGTGAGAAGCGGTTTCATTTCCACCAACATCCACCGTACTTCGCCGTGATCACAAACACCCAAAAACCCAAAGGCTTGGCACGTGACGATGGGAAGAGACCAGATGGAATGACACTAATGCCTTGGAAGGTAGGTAGGCCGTTGGTGTGGGATGCAACGTGTGTCGACACCCTTGCGCCATCCCATCTTTCTTGCACGGCGGGTTGTGCTGGGGCAGCTGCTGCAGGTGCAGAAAACCTCAAACGGCGCAAGTATAACAACCTTATTGGAAGTTATATATTCGAGCCGTTTACGTGACCAGAGGGCTGGCCTATTTTTCGGTCAAAGAATCAGCATTGCCATACAACGTGGCAATGCTGCCAGCCTTTTGGGAACTTTTCCTGTTGACAGCGATGTGGACGAATTTTTTGATGCCCTTTGATTTATTTTATTTTTTTCCCTCCTGTTATATACTTACTTGTTTTAACGATATTAAAACATACAAAAAAAAAAATTTGACGGAGGAATTTTAAGGAAGCAGTTATGCTACAAAAACTGCCTGGCTCTCCCAAATCAAAATATTGTTGGATACCGATACATCATTATGTACCGATACATATTAATATATACTGGCATATCCTACCGAAGGAATTTTGGATGGAGCAATTTTCCACCGATTTTCAGATCTAGAAATGATTTTCATGTTTAGTAGGTGTAGGTAAATAAATACCTAACTACTAAATAAAAAAAATTGATAAGTGGTCAACTGTTACCTATCTATAAACATTACTTTATCACACTGCAAAGTTTCAGCAAAAGTGGAATTAATGTAAAATTATCCATTCAAATAATTTCCTAGATGACTGGACTAAAACCACATAAGTATTTATGATGTAGCATCGAGTAGGTATATAATGGAATCTAGAATTTAGGAGAGTTTATTATCCAATAATAAACTCGCGTCACTAATACAGCCATATTGCCTATTGTATTTATAGTTACTGTCCTATCACACATTCACACTATGATTAGGTCTATGAAGTTGCAGTTGTTTAAGAAAAATCAAACATTTTTGTTTTAACCAAAAGTGTTTATTTAATATCGAAGTACCTAATGGCCATTATTGTCGACGCTCCTTTGCCATATTAATGGAAGTTCGTCGATAACTTTGCTATAGAAATCCTGGGGATAGCAACCATGATGAACTCTTTAGGAAAGGCGTTTTTCACCGCCGTGTTAGATTTATATTTTTTCCCCTGAAATAAATGTTGAAACCAGTGCGTCAGACGTTTTCGATTGTCATAAGGGATATATTTTTCATCACAAGTGAAAATCCTGTAGGTACGAAATCCTCTCATTTCTGTACCGACCCATTCAACAAGTATAAGTAGACAAGTATCGACGCGATTTACTTAGTTGTTGTGGTTCAGTGAGGTCATACGGTACCCATTTTCTGAGCTTTTTTATCTTTCCAATTTGACTTAAATTAGTCAGTACGTTTACTATAAAGGCTGCTGCAAGTTCCAGATTAAATTTCCTTCCACTATGGGATTCAAGTCATCGTTATCGACTTTCGTTTCCTGTCGGCCTCGGGGCTCGTTTCTGAGATCAGATTAATAATACATTCGCCACGTGGACTCTAATTAATAGTAGACTCGCCCTGCCGCGTCCACCCGCAGGGACGCGGCAGGGCGAGTCTACTATTAATTTTTATTTTGGTCTTCCTTTTCTCAAAGAAGTCCGATTACTTATATCAAGATCCCAGTCTATCATTATAATTTTCACTCGAGCACTCGACCGAACTGCATCAATTCTACATTAAATCTGGACGGAAATAGTAAATTCAAATCGCCAAGGCGGCCACATGCTGCGGCTCGTGGCGTCGCGTTGCGCGTTGCACGGCTTCTCGACGCGCAGCGCCGCTCTTGCACGGCGCGCGTACCGGCGATGCTCCGCTGCATCGCGATGTATCGCTCTACGACACGAGGCACCTCCAGGCGCAGCACTGCGTGATGCAACATATTCTGAATTTCCAAATTGAAATCTTGCCGGGTAGTAACTAAAGTTATATTTTAAATCACTCTATTAAAATGTGCGCGCAGTGTCGCGTCTCGTTGTGAGCTGACCCTAATATTATAAATGCAAAAACTACTGAGAAGATCTGAGTGAAATTGGGCACCGAGTTAGATTATATCCGTGGAATAATTTTTAACAGCCACGCGTGCAGAAACCTCTATAAAATACGTTACGCACAAGATTAACATACTTTTCCTTCAATCCTAAATGTGGCCCTGGACGACGGAGGGTGGCAGCAAGCCATACTTCCCATTCGCCTGGACGGTCTCGGCGTCCGCTTAATTTCTAGTATGACTTTACGGGGATTCGTCTCATTGGTCCACAATAAATTAACCAGGAAAATGTTATGTTCGTCACTAGTCGATTCTGGGGATTTGATCAATTCGTTGAGCGCTTGGAGAATGGCTTTACCTAATGCGGACAGCAACCCGTTGTCCCAAAAACGGTAGGAAGTGCCGCTCTTCAGTATTATACGGGATACCCTAGTTAACACGTCACTTAATACTGTTGAGCGTGCCGGCTTGCTAGCTGTGGAAGAATGCGAGTCAAGTTCGTGGTTTCAGGCGCGTTATAGGTACTATTATGGATGACTCATCGTTTAGGATCCGCGTGTCTCCGCTTGGGCGCACCTTGTGTTGTTCCGCATCGGTGTCACTGCCGTGAAGCTCTGGACGGTCTCAGTCGGGTACCACGGCTACCATAGGTACCACATAGCACGGCATGCCAGCATAAACGATGTTATTCGTGGAGCTCTTGATTACCGCCGCCTTACCAGCTTTATTAGAAAATGATGTCTCGCCTATCGTCTCGGGGGCGAGACCAGACGACATGTCGTCGTTGCCTTGGAAGGTGCTTACTCTTTTGATGTGGGACGCAACCTGTGACGATATCACTGCACCATCTCATGCCCCAAGAACAGTGGGCTGTACTGGCGCCGCTGCTGAGGCGCACGTATTGAAACCGTTTGGGTAACTATAGTTTTGAACCGTTTGAGCTCGAAACGCTCAGGTCAGGGACCGAGTGCGCGTCTCTATTGTGAGGACATTTCTGGCCATCTGGCCCACACGCCCACACTTCACGTGACCAGAAGGCTAGCTCGTTGTTTGGCCAAAGAATTAGCATTGCCATTCAACGTGGCAGTTTTCCGGGCACGTTTCCGGATGACAGCGATGCGGACGAGTAGGTACTTTGAAGCGTGTGAACTTTTATTTGTGTGTTTATTTTAGCCTTTTAACTTAGTACCTAGTGTAAGTAGTTAGTTAAATTATAATTAGTTATATTAATTTAAGTAGGTGTATGTATAGGTAAGTGTAGCGCCAGCCAGCCCCTCGTGGTTCAAAGCTTGCTTGTGCCATGCGCGGAGGACGCGCATGCGTATACGAGAGGGCGATATGTGTCAGAATGGAGGCGATGTTTTCGCGATAATTTTCGTGTGCAACCAAAATTAAAGTGTATGTTTTATTATTTATGCTGTTATTGAAGATAATCCTTTAGCGTAAGTATTTATAACAGACGTAAAACTGTTCAGGGATGTTGGACCTTTTATATCTGCGTTTTACTGTCGTTAAAATTAGTAGAGGCATTGCACGAGGCACACAGAATGATGATGTGCTTAAAATTTCTCTTTGGTTCGCCATCCTTGTTCTTATATTTTGACACTTTGATTTGAATTTTAACCTTATGTACTTACCTCTTATTTCAAGGATTGTCTACATCAACAAACAACTACTTATTTTGAACTCTGTTGTTCAAAAAATAATTGAAGACTTGAATTCCAGTGATTTTTATCACTGGAATTCATTTAAATTTAGAAAGCTGGATTGGGAAACTTGCAAAGATTTCTGCATTATACCGGTAAGTTCTGAAAATTATTTTAAAGTACCTATGTAATAATATCATTCTAATCTTTAGGAAACTACGAGCAGTAACATATTAATTTATTGTAGTAGGTAAATTAGCCCAATAATGCAACTTTCGTCAACTGTATTACCACTCATACCGTATTCCCACTCTTAATTAGACTCTATTTCAAACATTTGAAGATATTCTTTCTCTTTTCAGGATTCGATAGGAGAATCGGCTGCCATGGAGGAGCCGGTTCTTGTTCCACCTTCCCGCAAGAGACCAAGCACGGAACAAGCAACTCATTCAGAGATCAAGAAACCAATGATACAAAAAAAAAAAATTGAAAAGGAAAGTTACGACAGTGGTAATTATATAGAGCAACCCGGTAATTCTAGCAGTATTTATATCGAGCAAGCTGGTAGTTCCAGCAGTATTTATATGGAGCATCCCGGTAGTTCTAGCAATATTTATGTGGAGCAACCCGGTAGTTCTAGCAGTATTTATATGGAACAACCCGGTAGTTCTAGCAGTATTTATGTGGAGCAACCCGGTAGTTCTAGCAGTATTTATATGGAGCAACCAGGTAGTTCTAGCAGTAATTATATGCAACTACCCGGTAATTCTAGCAGTATTTATATGGAGCAACCTGGTAGTTCTAGCAGTAATTATATGCAACTACCCGGTAGTTTTAGCAGTAATTACATGCAACTACCTGGGAGTTCTAGCAGTAATTATCTGTCACAAGCCGGTAGTTCTAGCAGTAATTATTGTGAACTTGGGTCGAGCATTCAAAATATAGTTCCAACAGAGTTAATCGATCATATCTACTGTAGTGCTCAAGAAGTTCTAAGTCATATTCAGGATGAACTAGAAAATGAATCATAGCAATCTGTATGTACTTACTATTACTATTTTAACAAAAAATAATTGAATTAATTATTTAAGTACACAGTTATGTTTACCTAAATAATTAATTCAATTGTTTTTTATTAGCCATTATGTGGATCATAAACATAACTGACGAAATGTAGATCTGCCTAACCCGTCGGGGTTATAAGGCGTGATGTTATGTTAGCCGTTTAACGGTCATGAACAATAGTATGCTACAGTCTTGGTGTAGTCAGATAGTACACTGTAATATGCTTTATTATCAAATTTGGTATCGTTTTTCTATTATATTAACCCCTTCAATAATATATTAACCCCTTTACTAACATATTAGCCCCTTACTAATGAATGTTGTATAGCATCAGTATAGTTACAAAAAAAAGTGTCTTCTTCTTTTAAAGGCATATTTCCGATGACTGAATAGAGAAATTGGTGTATAATTATTCATCTGATGCAATGTTTATTAGTAAATTTAGTGTTGATGCCTCCATTTACAAAATTGGTAGATGATTTTATACCCAGGGTGCCATGCAAAACTATGATTTAAAAGAGATGTTTAATAATTACGACAACAAATTTTACAATTGTGTCATTTACTTTCATAATAAAAAAGCAATGTTAAATCTCACAGAATTAATTGTATCAATCAATTGGGTATTGACAGCTATATTTTAGTTAGTTAGTAGTTTTATACTTATACTTGTACGGGGACGCCAGCTCATCAAGTTATACCAAACTGCCAAATTTCTCCAAATGATTTTAAACCTTATGTTTGCACTACTATAAACATGAGGTTTAAGAGATTTATTGTTTTTTTTTTGGTTTTTATACATTTTTGATCTCTAGAGATCAAAATCTATTGAGAAAATTTGACATGATGTGCTGGACTAGTTTTAGTGTTAGATTGTATTTCGTATTTAAGATTTACCCAACCGTATACCTAATCAATAATTTCATAAATGTAGGTTTAATATGTATGGCAGTGTCAGTAGTTTGAGATTATTAAAAGAGTTTTTGCAATTAATATTGTCTGTTTTAAGTTAAAATATTGATCAGACACATACCTCCAGTTTCTGAATTGAGTATTTGAAGTTGAGAAAGTCTTAATCTGTACTTAAGTATGACTTAAACATTTTTTCGTTTCTGAATTTAATTTTTCTCAAACTCTAATCAAGATTTGAATAATTACTCAAAATATGACAGAAAGCATTTTTAACTCATGCAAATTGTCTTCAGTTGCGTTTCTGATCTGACAAAAACGAGTTTGACAATACTCAAAGCATTATCAATTATCATCATCAAGTTATGTAGTTGAAAGTTGACACGAATTTGGCAACACAAGGTATAATCAGCTATAAAATTCTAAACCCCTTTTCTAATTTACATTATTAAAACGTTAATATTAGTTGTATAGATAAACCTAACGATTAAAACTACAATAGTTATAATTATATCTCTGTAAACACAAAATCACATTTTCAAATTAAATATATCAACAACCTTTGAACATTCAATAATGCACTTTAATTTTTCTTCATTCCTCTCAATTTGAAGCTGGCAAATTTGGTCATGCCATTTTCTCGAAGACAGTGGTTATCCATGCCTTCGGTATCTCATGGCACCTTTTTGAAACTCTCATCCTAGGAAATCGTCTTCATCCAAGAAACCTTTAATAGAGCCCAGGTAGCATCATGAAACACAAATGATAGGTGTACTGGGTTTTTTGCACTCTAATAAACTTTGTCATCTGCAGCAATAATAATCATTTAAATAACTAATGTTTTGAAACATATAACTATATTATGGTAAATATTATAGGTTATCATGAGGGTTATTATTGAAATCTCCTTTATAGTACCTACAGTTAGGCGATCTTTTATCTCATCTTTATCCATTTTAATTGGAACAATAGGTACGCTAGTGTAACTGAAAATACTAACAATTACAATAAAACTTGTGATTATTTACTGACAGTTTGACATTCACAATTCGTTTCAACCAAACACGTCAAATAATAAATTGGTAAAAAAATATGCATTAGCAACTATAAAAACATAAATTTGTTGAAATCAAAGACGGTATATAAAATTGAATTACTCTTTTAGTCTGTTTTAAATTTATAAGAATAAAATTATTTATTATTGGGATTTTTTTAAAAGCACCGGTTTTTTAATGTAAATTGGAACGTGTAGTTTTGATCAAGAAAACGAAATACAGACTAAAAAAATAAGTTCAAAAATTAACTTATTTTAATATGTAAGTTTAAAAATACTGGATTTCAATAAATGTATGATAAAATGCCTAATTGTTTTACCAATTTAATAATTGACGTGTTTGGTTTATAGGGTTCTGTGGTTTGGAGGAAACGAATCGTGAATATTCGTGAATGACAAACTGTCAGTAAAATAGTAAATAAACACAAGTCCTAATTCTGTTAGTGTTTTTTGTTAAACTACCTAATGTTCCAATTAAAATGGATTAAATGCTCTAAGATGGATAAGGATAAGAAAAAAAAATCGCCTAACAATACTCTAGAGGAGAAAGCAAATATTTCAATAATAACAATTAAAGCTACCATTTACTGAGTACGTCTTACATTGGCTTGAATGTGCCCTGGCGGCTGAGAGCATGTTATGCTCCCTGTAATGTCTCACTGATGGTGGCGCGTATGTTGGATCATTTATCTCCCATTAAAATGGTTGAGCTGAATGGTGCTAATCCATGCGTCATGTTCATGAACGGGCACCGTCAGTAGGGACTGGTCACATCTTAGCTGCCACGGCTCTTTAAAATTTAACTTAATTTTGAATTGCTTTTTAATTCTTGTAATTATGGACGCTTTTTTTAAGTTATGCATCGTTCTCACATGTATATTTCAACATGAATGATGTAACCTAGTTTTTGTAAACATAATATAATTTGGTTTAAAAGAGTGTCCATGGAGTTTCTTGCCCATTCTTCTCCATAGGTACCTACTGCTTCGGAATGGGCAACTAGCTTCATCTTTCTGACCGACTGACCCCTTGACAATTCAAAAGTGCCTGTAATTGCGTTTATTTGAAACAAATGCTTTGAGTTTAACAGTTAAAAAATAATAATCTTAAATTAATAATAATCATAAATTATCATTATTTATGATGATCATAAATTGATTATTTTACTGTTAAAAACCAAGTAGGTACACCTTTCGTTTGTGTTTCGTGATGCTACCTGGGTTCTGTTAAAACCCTTCTTGGGATGAAGAGGCAGGGTTTCAAAAAGGTGTCATGAGATGCCAAAGGTATGGGTAACCACTATCTCCGAGAATATGGTATGAACAAATTTGCCAGCATCAAATTGAGAGAAATAAAATATAATTAATGAGAAATATTGAATATTGAAAGGTTGTTGATAATATATATTTACTTAAGTAACTTGAAAATGTAATTTTGTATCTAAAGCTATATTTTAAATTTTGTAGTTTTATTTGTTAAGTTTATCTATAAAACTAATGTTAGCATTCAAATAATGTAAATCAGATACAAGGTCTCAGAAGTTATAAGCAAAATTGTATAGCTGGTTACCTACAGTTTGTGTAGCCGAACTTGGTGTGTCAACTTTCAACTGCTTAACTTGCATGGCATAAAGTATGTTTTCTGTAAAATTGGAGTAATTACTCAAACCCTTATTAGAGTTTGAGAAAGTCTTAATTCAGAAACGAAAAAATGTTTAAGTCATACTTAACTACATATTAAGACGTTCTCAACTTCAAATACTCAATTCAGAAACTGGAGTTACTATTTAAGTATGATTTTCAATGTGTGTTTTTAAATTTAACCATAAGTCAATATTTAGACCCAAACATTGTGTAGTGTTTGGGTGAGTAACGTTATTATCTGAGTATTTGATGTAAATTTTATGCCACTTAACTAAAAGTATGCACTCTATTACGAAATATCATTAAGTATATTAGTTTTATTTAAATTAAATGTCTGTCAGTTGGATGTAGAATTTTTTTCTATGACATCATTAACCTGTGAAGCTATTGCCTACTAGAAGTCAAGTCAAGTATGTAAGCACTCAAAGGTTTTCACGATTATAGGTAAGTTTTGAGAAAAGAAATGCTTTTTGTTTTATATTATGTGGTAAATCATTGATGTAAATATTATATAACAATGGTTTAACACATTTTGCTAGAAGGTAGATACTTTTATAAAGTATACTAATATTATATAACTATAGATTTTAATAACTTTTGCTAGAAGGTAGATACTTTTATAAAGTATACTAAATTCGACAACTTAAATATAACTTCTTTGTCAAGATATCTAGGTGTATAATAAAGAAGTAGAATTAAATAACAATTGGTTTTATTGTTAATTCCAGAGTAAATAACATTTTGCTTTTAATTCAAGTATGGAAAAAGAGGCATCCTTTTACTAAAAGAAATAATCATTTAAGGCTTTGCCGCACGGGGGATGGGACCCGAACCTCTTGTTTGGTATTTGAACTTGTGAATGAAGTTGACCCAAACTTCATCAAAGAGACAGATAAAAATATTATTACTGCTTGGCACAAACCAGCCACCATCCACTACGGGAGTTGTTGCATTATAGTAGGGGGCCGCCAAAGGCCACACGTATGCGACGAATCCATACACATTTTGTATGGATATGAAAAAGCATGGTGGCTATGCTCGGTGGCTCGTTTGTACCGAGGCTAAACAATGCATGTCAGGACTCAGGCGTCGCGGCTGGCTATCTTGACAGATATTGGTAATGAAATAGTTTCGCATAAGTATCCAAAGACGTTCGTCATGTCGTTTTATGACATCGGGTCTGTGGATGCAAATCTATCAAAATGCCTGTTTATAAAGGCCATATACGAAGAGGTCATTCATTTGCGTTGTAATCGTTACCTACTCGTCATAATACTTACTTCTTCTTTCTTTTGGTATGGTTATGGTTGGTGACTAACCTCATCTCAGCGTTTGTATGCTGCCCTTAGGCCTCTGACTTAGCTTCACATGCTGTTGAGAAATATCTCTGTTTGTGTGTTTGTGTTGTGTGTGTTTTCCTTCACCGATTTTTAAGCAAGTGATAATTTTACATTATCTACCCACATGAATCCGTAAAATCAGAGGCGCGTAACTTGGGTTCGAACTCGACCTATGACTTGGCAGTCACACCACTAGGCTATCACTGTATTACTTACTCATAATAATATAAGCCCGGGCTCTTATATCTCCGTAACTACAACGCCCAAGATGTACCTAAGGTTTCTAGAGTTAGAGGTAATTTTTTAAGAATATCATTATATGACTCCTGCTCTAGGTGGAGCGGAACGGGGTATAAATCTATGAGCGATTACATAGACGAAGATTATATATTAATAAAGGTATAATACATTTTACCTTCTAGTGATTGTGGTGATTTTTATTAATATCTTCTAATATAGCCGCGCCTCCAAGATTAAATCATATAAGGGAAATTAGTTTGATTAATCACTACATAGTATAAAACAAAGTCGCTTTCTCTGTCCCTATATGCTATGTATGCTTAAATCTTTAAAACTACGCAACGGATTTTGATGCGGTTTTTTTAATAGATAGAGTGATTCAAGAGGAAGGTTTATGTGTATAATTTGTCGACATATTTTGCGGGCGAAGCCGCGGGCGGAAGCTAGTAGGTTAATAAGATGATCTTGAATTTCTATATCATTGCATGTTCCTTTCTTAGCCCTTTGTGTTCCGGGACAGCGGTAACCGTTTCGGACCATCCCGCTGAGTTCTGAGCTACGTTCTGAAAACTTGATTATAAGCGTTATGAAGGTAGTAGAATATTTGTCAAGACAATACATACCAACGAGTTCAAACACAACGTAGCTAACTTATTAGTTGAGGAGTTCCTATGACCACGGTCGGCGTCCACTGTATCATATTTTTGCGTTGTTTGCCAAGTTTCTGAAGTGCTTGCAATTGGTTGACAAAAACAGGAACCAGATTACCGGATACTTACGCACGAAGCAAGTTAATAACATTATCAAAACGAATGTGTTTCCCTAAAGGGTTTGGCAGAGGCGTACCTATATAAAGATCTTGAAAAAAAAAATTAAAAATATCTGAATCAATGCACTAAGAAGACCGAAACAAGATTGAAAATACAAATAAAACTTTAAATAAACTTACAAAATAAACTCTACTTCGGTTAAATATCCGCATTTAGTTTAAGCCAGCGGAACACTATCAATTTTCTTTCGGTTCAATGTCTAATTTTCCCAATTGAACATGAGCCTTATTCCTTTGTAATAAAGTTGAGAAACTATCTAAAAAAATGACAGTTTGGGACGGCTTGATGTGCTGGTTTCTGTATCTATCAATGGCGTATTTCGCAAGTCTATCTTAGAAATCCGGTTATATGGAGACTAACGGTGATATCCGGTTTCCTGGTTCATCTTTACAATACAGCCCGGTTAGTGTATTTTAGCTATTTTCATAGCGTTATGTCCTTATGGCCTTCTGCTGTGGGGCAAAGCCGCAGATTTAAATAATATATTCGTTCTTCAAAAACGAGCTGTTCGAGCAATTTACCAGCTAGGTGCCAGAGTATCTCTGAGAGATTTTTTTAAAGAAATTGGTATTCTTACGGGAGCGTCACAATTTATTTTCGCCAACATTTTATATAGGGAACTATATTTTCTATCACCAAAATTTATATTTGTCATCAAGTTGTATCACCTAATAAATAGATCTATGGCCACGAAATATTTTCGTTCTCAGATAAACAAAAAATGTTCCCAGGTATGAATTATCAAATTAATGTTAATATATGTGTAAAATAAGAGATCGATAACCAATAAAATTATATTGCATTACATGAATATAAACTTCGTTCTTATAATAACAGTTTTGTTACTTAAATAATAGCTCTGTGCTCAGAATGGTAGATCTGTCACCAAATAAGCGAATCGCTTTTGTAAAAGGAAACAGTTAGGTTAGGTTAGGTTAGAGTATAACAAACAACGCACGAGCCGAGCGAGCGGAGCGAGCGTGTCGCGGCAGCGGCCGGCGATGTGCCAGAAGCGAATCGCTTTTGTAAAAGGAAACAGTTTGTTCTAGTAACATAATATGATTTATTGGTGATCTCTTTAAATTAGTTTGCTTAAATACTTATTAGGACACACCTATTATAATACATACAAAAACATTTATTTGGTACTAGACCTTATATCTCAGGATTTTAGGTGATTTATTGTGGAACTGATTTTGCATTGTTTGGTGACTACATTTTGGTGACAGATCTACTATTTTGAGGACAAACCCTATTATTTAAGAAACACAAAACTAATTAAATTGGTGATAGCTTAAATGATACCCTTTTATATATTAGACAAAATATACACTTGTATACTAAAACAGTGATATTCACAACATCAATACTAGAAATAAGGATAAACTACGTGCTCCCTTTCATCGGCTTCATAAGGTTCATAACTCATTTGTGGGGCTTGGTATAACCTTTTATAACAAGCTACCCTCTTCTTTGCTAGAATTGCCTTTTAATACGTTTAAAACTAAAGTAAAATCTATCCTTTGTTCAAAGGCTTACTATACTACCAACGACTACTTAAACGACAAGAATAGTTGGTCGCTGTGATTAACACAAGACAATGTTTATGTTCTTTCTCCAGAATTAGCTTCATAAAATTATTTTTATTATGTATTCTATTCATTGTGTTGGTTGTTTTTTTTTTATTTTTACTATCTATTTATTGTTGACATAATCTACTCATTACAATGTTTTTTTTATTGAGTTGTATTGCAAAATGTGGTTAGCTAGAGACCTCGACAGTTGATCATATTTATTTATCCTGATCTTAGTTAGTATGTACTCATTAACCATTAATTGATTGATTTTACTTCGATGGTCCTAGTTTATCATTTGTAACTTCGAGTTACGGCTGTATGGACATAGTACAGCATTGCACACATGCAAGCGGGCACGCACTTTTACCTGGAGGCTATTTTTTTTTATTTTTTTTTTTATTTACGCTTGAGTACAGTCAGTTTTAATGTTTTAATTGGCATATTGACATGTGGCAAATGATTGATTTTAATGTGATGTGTTTCGTAATGTTAATTACTTCTCATACGATAAGTGTGTAGAGTCAAGTTCTTCCAACTAATCAGACAGCTGTGCTGCTGGGGAGTTTGTTGCGCCACTTCTTCTTCCCAGCTAAAGCACTAGGAAGTGGTGAAGGGTGGGCGTTTTTGGGGGTCTGTCTTATGTAACTTTGACCTTCAAAAAGTGCTGATCTTCAGCCTAATTTGAATAAATGACTTTTGATTTTTTTGATTTTTCTTATCGTGGGGGATGTTACCAAGAATATGTTATTAACTTATTAGGTACTAAAACAATAATCCACAATATTCAGTCCAATTTACGTTAACAGTGCCATGATTGAGGTCTGCTCTAGAACTTTAGTTCTAGAGCAACTGAAGCGTGAGTTACGTTTTGGTTGTTTTTTTTTTGGTGATACCCATATTCACCGCCTTGGATTTGCAGCGTTAGGCAGTAGATCCATGTAAAATACTGGTAGATATTAGTTGGAAAAAGGCTACTTAGCCATTTCTATACTTGCTACATATTATACATGGATCGACTCCTATCTGACCCAGTTACGGGCTAAAACAGTATCCCTTGGATAAGACTTGCAGCGTTTTAGACACTCAATATTATTTTTGGGTAGGACATAAAATAACACAAATGATAAATAAAACGCCATTGTACTTACAGCTATGATTATATATTCTTTTTGTGATTAAATAAATGATACATGAATTTGATTACATCGATTATAATACACATTAATTATGCTGACCAAGAATTAACTTTATTTGCCATATGGAATTGTAATATTATGATTTAACAGCATTGCCTATAGGTAGATCGGAACGATAACATTTTAAAGGTATCTTGTGTACCTGCGTGTTACCTACGTACTCAGTTTTTCAATATTTGGAAGAAGGAAAAAGAAAGAAAAACAACCATATTTTTGGATTCGGACAGGTTACTGTTGGTTGTTTTAGCTGCAGGCAGGTAACGTGAAACGTTGCCGACAGGTGACGGGATGAGTTTTTAAATGCATTCAGGTCACGGGAAACGTTGCGGACAGGTGAAGGGATGAGTTTAATGCATTCAGGTCACGGGAAACGTTGCGGACAGGTGAAGGGATGAGTTTAATGCATTCAGGTCACGGGAAACGTTGCGGACAGGTGAAGGGATGAGTTTTTAAATGCATTCAGGTCACGGGAAACGTTGCGGACAGGTGAAGGGATGAGTTTTTAAATACATTCAGGTCACGGGAAACGTTGCCGTCAGGTGAAGGGATGAGTTTTTAAATGCATTCAGGTCACGGGAATTGTTGCGGACAGATGTAGGAATGAGTTTTTAGATTTAGGCATGTTACGGGAAACGTTTCGGACAGGTGAAGAAATGAGTTTTTAGATGCATTCAGGTCACGGGAAACGTTGCGGACAGGTGAAGGGATGAGTTTAATGCATTCAGGTCACGGGAAACGTTGCGGACAGGTGAAGGGATGAGTTTTTAAATGCATTCAGGTCACGGGAAACGTTGCGGACAGGTGAAGGGATGAGTTTTTAAATACATTCAGGTCACGGGAAACGTTGCCGTCAGGTGAAGGGATGAGTTTTTAAATGCATTCAGGTCACGGGAATTGTTGCGGACAGATGTAGGAATGAGTTTTTAGATTTAGGCATGTTACGGGAAACGTTTCGGACAGGTGAAGAAATGAGTTTTTAGATGCATTCAGGTTACGGGAATTGTAGGGGACAGATGAAGGAATGAGTTTTTAGATGCATTCAGGTTACGGGAATTGTTGGGGACAGATGAAGGAATGACTTTTTAGAAGCATTAAGGTTACGGGAATAGTTGGGGACAGATGAAGGAATGAGTTTTTAGATGCAGGCACGTCACTGGAAACGCTTCGGACACGTGAAGGAATGAGTTTTTAGATGCATTCAGGTTACGGGAAACGTTGCAGACCGATGAATTAAGGAATGAGTTTTAGGTGCATTCAGGATATGGGAATTGTTGGGGACAGATGAAGGAATGGGTTTTTAGATGCATTCAGGTTACGGGAATTGTTGGGGACAGATGAAAGAATGAATTTTTAGATACAGGCACGTAACGGGAAACGTTTGGGACCGATGAAGGAATGAGTTTTTAGATGCATTTAGGTTACGGAAAACGTTGCGGACCGATGAAGGAATGCATTTTTAGATGCATTTAGGTTACGGGAATTATTGGGGACAGATGAAGGAATGAGTTTTTAGATGCAGGCACGTTACGGGAAACGTTGCGGATCGATGGAGGAATTAGTTTTTAGATGCATTCAGGTTACGGGAATTGTTGGGGACAGATGAAGGAATGAATTTTTAGATGCAGGCACGTAACGGGAAACGTTTGGGATAGGTGAAGGAATGAGCTTTTAGATGCACAATACGGGAGTTCGGACAGGTTGCAGGTTATGGAAATGCAAATGCTTGATCTGTGTAGTTAGAGAGATGGTTATCGATTAAGTGTAATCAAGTATCTTTGTGTAGATAAAGGAAGTGGAATCATCTAGGGTGGTGAGTGGTCCTTCACCAAGAGTGGTAGAAGGTCCTTCACCACCCTAGATGATTAGGACATCATCATCACCCTACTGTAATTAGTCTATTTAAAGTAGGGGTATGTGTGTCCAGCGGTTATAGATTTGGCTATGTAGGATTTGTTTATGCTTGGTCAGATGAGATATGTGAATGCTTAATAGTCTATGGTTAAATGTGTTTTTACTATTATATGTAAATGTCAATCGATTGTGATGTTTCTATTGCTAAGGACATGATTCTGTTGTGTTTATAATGTTTATCGGGTATGTTTTTGTTTTTTTTTGTGTACATAGTAACCACCCTACTGTAATTAGTCTATTTAAAGTAGGGGTATGTACATATATCCAGCGGTTATGGATGTGGCTAACTATGTAGGATTTGTTTATGCTTGGTTAGATGAGATAATATGTGAATGCCTAATAGTCTATGGTTAAATGTGCTTTTACTATTATATGTAACTGTCAATCGATTGTGATGGTTCTATGGTAAGGAAATGATTTTATTGTGTTTATCATGTTTATCGGATATGTTTTTGTTTTTTTTCGTGTACATAGTTGATTTTTGTTGTTTTTTTGTGTATTTTTTTGTTGTTTTTGGTTTGTGTATTTTTTTTTTTTTTGTTTTTTTTTTTTTTTTGTATATATGTATGTATATCTATAAATCTTAACTTAAATTATTATGATTATATTACAATATATACTGTATATGGATTAAAATATTTTTTTATGATCTATTGTTTTTTTTTTGCGATATGTAGATATCAGACATATCTTTAACTGAACTGAATATATAACATCAGCTGTAGCCTAATATCACGGTATAATTTAGGCTCCTAAGAGTCTCTTGATCGTGTATCCAGGGACTGCGTACAATAGCAGTAGGAGCAGCGAAGCCAAAAGGAAGAATGCCGCTACCCTGATAATAGTCCACTTGTAGTTGTGCCACACGATATAGCGGATTGATTTCAGAGGGTTCAGGAACCACATGAAGGACGCATCGGGGCGGCTGAAAACAAGGAAAACATTTTTTTAATAATAAGTAACACCATAACATTGTGCCTCTCTTCCCCAAAGGGTTAGGAAGTGGTGCACCCATATTTCGCCCCTTATGTTTACGTCGCATGTAATAAGGGACTCAGCCACAACCGGGCGCAAATACAGACTCCGTACCAGTAGGATTATATTCAAATACTCACTTGGGTTTCTCCAATGGGTCCGGTTCATTCCTGCCTAGTCCCGCTGGCACCTTATCAGCCTCCTCTCGGGTCAGGAGATGTATCTCGGCTTCCACTTTACCAGTCAGTTCCATCTCTTCGGTATCACGCTTGATATAAAATGGCCACCAGCCCTTAACGCGCTTTTGTTTAAATATATTGACCATCGGCACGGTGCCGTCATATTGCAGCATCTCCAGAGTGCAAAGTTTTGAAGATTTGGCTCCGCGTGGGAACCTGCTCAAGTCCAGTGTTATGGCGCCTGAAATGAAGAATAAGTTCCAATTGAGTAAGCGGTGACCAGTTAAGTACGTAGTTAAAATCTTTGAATGCTAATTAAGATTTTTTTTATCTTTTAATATTTTTGACTCAATACATGAAAGAAAAGCTGGAAACCACAGCAAATTACGCGCTGCTCGGTGGCAAAGCAAAAACACCAGGTTAAAGGTGAAGGTATTTAATAGATGTCGAGTTCGTACGAATCAAGGATACATATAGATAGGTTTAGGATCAAGTGGCGTTTTGTCTTTTCTACCTAACCATTTGGAAATATCTTGTGTTTATGTGCCTTACCCAGGAAATCATCAGAAGAAAAGTGATCTGCATCCCACACTTGTAACTCGAGGCGCGCCGGTATCTTGCACTCGGTTTCATCCCAGGAAAAGACAGACTCCTTGCGGGATATCACTATACGTTCCTCGGCCTCCAGGTAGTCAAATGGATATATGAAACGCCAATTGAAGTTACCCTCTCCAGTCAGAGAGCGGTAATGTATGTCTGTCGCTTGACAGTCGTCTGGACCTTTCACCCAGCTATAAGAAAATGGTTTTTTTTTTGTTAAAAAAGGTGTTTTTTCAGGAATTTACAATTGAGTGCAAGTAAATGAGTAGTACCTAAGGAACATATTTGAAGTATCATTATGAGAGAAATATGAACTTTATATTATATAGGATAGTCAGCCTTAAACGATCTCACTGCTGGGTGTCATCCCTTATTGTGATCTTCGACTTTCCGGTTAATAGTACCTATGTGAAATATTCTAGTAACTACATGAATATAGTGAAAAAGTGTTTACCCCTTAACATAGATGTCGGACATCTTCTCTCCGGTGAAAAAGGCGTCATCTTCCAACACCACATCGTCAGTGTTCCAAATGATGACTCTCATTTCATAGGATTTGGGTTTGCGCGGTGAAATATCCATGGGAGGGCCCGGCGGAGGCATGTCCATGGGAAACATATCCACCCACATCTGGAGACGGCCTTGTTCGATACCTAAATGTTAAACGGTTAGTTTAGATTGGTGATCTACTCAATTGTAATAATTATAGTTTATTGGCTTAAAACATAGGAACGAAGTTCAAAAGTCTGTGTAAGCTATGTAAATCTATGTCAGCTGCCGCCCAGACCATAAACCTAGTCAACATTGTTTTTTTACACACTGTGGCACTTCGTTTTGTCTCAAGTTTGCACACAGAAAGAATCCTAACATAATCCTAAATTATTCTCAGAGACAAATGCAAAGATATTTTATTCCACAGGTAATTGTACAAGGTTGGATTGAAAGAGGAATGTTCAGGTCTGCGGCATACGAATATTTACATAACGCCTAGATAGGAATGTAGGTATATAATCAGATACCACTCTCTTTACCAGGTTTGCTAGGGTTGTACAAGGGTCTGGACTCGATGTGCTCGGTGACCAGTCGTGTGCCGACCCTGGGCACCTCCTGCCAGCGGCGCAGCACCACCAGGGCCATCTGTTCCTCTACGGTGTCGGGGTTGGAGAACAGCTCGGTGTCGTTCATCGGCATGTTAAAGATCGTACGACCGACCTTCACACGACCGTACTCGTAGATAGGAGGATCCAGTTTGCCATCCTTACATAGTTTTGCTAGAATCTGTGTCGGCTTCATTGCGTCCCGCCAGCGATTGTAGCCTTGCCTAAAGATTTTATGGGTTAGTATAGCTATTATTAATAGATATAAAATAATTTTGAAAAAATACCTACTCCTCATATTTCATCGGCAGTCCACAAGTAGCCCGATGTCGACTGTAGAAACGGTTTTCTAAGTCAATCTTAGTTTCTCCAATTAGATCATCAGCTCCGACTAAATCCCAATCCAGAACTTGCACCGTTAGCATCGAATCTTGTGGGAATGTTGCTTCTATTTCGAAACACTTTCCAAATACTGGATTCAGTTGCTTTGAAACATAGTTATCTTTGTCACTGATTTTTTTGGATCCTAAATGTAGCACGATATAAGGATCAGCTTTTCCATTCATGTCCATTGGGTGCAAATCAGTAGCTTTTACAATGTATACGCGTACTAGCACGTGGATGGGTTCATTATTCGGAACGCCTTGGAAGAATCCGTGGTTTGGATCAAATCCCATAACGGTATGGTCATCAATGCCTCGAGGAAGAGGCCATTTGTATACCTTGACAGCGCCCTAGAACAAAAAGTGATCACGTGACGTTATGCAGATAATTAATAATAACAATAAGAGCACTTTGTTCAATTGATTGTAAGATGTAAAGCAGCAGTACATCTTCTTCATCAGAAGTATTAGTTTTACCTTGAAGCCTCCTACGATTCGGTTTTCATCTGAGTCGTCGCCAGTCTTCTTGCCCCTGTAGAGCTCAAAGGAATGGAGCCATTCTTTAAATTGGTCGTATTCTGGCACGGCCTCCAGCTCGTGTGGGTATATCTGCAACATAATTAATTTGTGACAATATCCAATCCAAAATCATGGAATGATGGAACGATCAAACCCAACTTACTTTAGTCAATGCTGTACGCGGTATTTCATTTTGCTTAGTCATTTTTGGACTGATTAAAATTTTTGGTGAGATTGGTTTTTTTCTCCTTCGTTCTCGGTCTCGTTCTTTGTCCCGCACCTTTTCTCTATCGCTCTCACGCTCTCTGTCACGATCTGATCTAGGCGAGTGTATTTCTTCGACTCGAGATGATCGCATCTCAGATGAATGAGCCCCTTGTGATGGCGGCTGCATACCTTGTCTGTCTCTTTTGACTTCTTTTTCTTCTTCAATCATAGATTCTACTGAGGCAAAGTATTTTGTCCACCAATCTTTACTACTTTCGTCATCATCCAGCATTGACTCCGTGCTAGCCTTGCGCTTTTTGATGGCTCCAGTTTTGTTTAACTTCTTTCGCATAGCTTGTGACTTTACACCCGAACCATAAGAAATAGCTCCCTTATTATCCCTTACTAATAATGGAGAACTTTCCCTCTCATGTTCGATGGCAAAAGGATCGTCTGAGATGATGCAGTTGGCTCGTAAATCGATGTTTTGTAATGGAATCAATGATTTTTTCCTCTCCTCGATGTCTCTTTCGCGCTTGCTCATCGGGGTATATATGTATTTGTGGATAGAATTAATTGTATGAGTTCCCACTAGAGTGATCCTTCCGAAGCTGCGACAATCCACCACGCGGATGGTAAGAGGAGGTCTGTATAAATCTTGGTCTGGTAGTTCTACATCAACATACCTTATAGGATTTGTAAAGTTGGGATTGCGTTTCGCATTCTGTATGACAGTCGACGACAGTATACTGCCAGAACATTCTATATCAACTCGTGGTCTATCTACCGACTGAAGATGGACCCGTTTCAAATCACGCAATCCCCAGAACAACACTTCAATGCGATACTTTGATAGAGTTGGACGAATCCCTCTTGGTACGGGGAGGATTGGGCCCTTGTTGGTGGCAATGGGTGGCTTTCCATTGCTCTCCCTCGGCGAAGGTAGATCAGGAAGTATCGAAGAATTCAGTTTCTTAGGTACTTCAAGCATTTCGAAGGCAGCTAGTAGTTCTCCAGCTCGATCATCACCGCGTGTGATTTCATACCACTCTAAAGATGGCAAATTCTGAGAGCCTCTCTGGACATCTTCGAAGGCTTTTATACGAGGTTTGGCTAAAGTTCGACCTATAAATTCAGACTTACCAACTTTGTCCTGATCAAATATTTCGATGACGACTGTGGGTGGATCAGACTTTATTCGTTCGATGGTGCTAAACACCAGCACGTCATCAATCACGAGTAGCTCATCCCAGGTAGGGCTCAAGGTCTCATCAATAACTTGTGTGACCGCGGTGGCATCGCCGATAACGATACGGGCGAATGGATCAGACAGGCCAGACGAGTCAGAGCCGATCAAAGATCGGGCTTGGTAAATATATGCCCGCAGTTGGAAGTTCTGAAACATTATTTACACAACATACATTATTTTATTATTCTTCTTAAATCAATTACGAGCAGCTTGAAGAGGTTTCGTTAAACTTACATGTCTTTGAAGGTAAAAGATGGAAGATGGGGCATTCGCCCGTAGTATATCAAAATTTCTCAACTCCCAGCTGAGTTCATAGCCTTCAGGCAGTCCATCGATGTAGTGTTTCTTGTCCTGCAGGGCACCGAGCCACAGGTAAACGCTGATCTTAGCTGGAATCGACCATCCGCTTGGTATCGTGGACTTCTTGCCCGGCCACTGAAATTAAAATAAGGTCCCTATTACAGCTTTAATTGAACGGTGTTTAAATAATTATCTATAATATTATAAAATAATGCATATTAGCAGCGTTCTTCTGTCCATCCTGGTGCCATGTTACTTGTGTTGGCGTAATACACATTTTCTCTAATACGGAAACATTATTTGATTTTCATAATTATTGTTACCAAACAGCCGTGTTCACATATACCTATTCACTTCTTACACAACCCTCGGTCAGTTTACCTTAAGGAACATTGTGTGCATCTTGCCACAATATTTTCCGCACTCGTCCTTGTAATCAGAGTAGATGATATCCCTGGCTGGGATGCGCTGGTACGCTAAGCGCTTTCCGTTGCTTATCATCCAGATGAATATGTCAGGCAACGTGTGCTGGGCCTGGAATAGAAACAAAATATTGAATGCCGACACACGACTGTGATATATTTGAAAAGAAAACTAGGATTTAATCAAAATCATAGTCATTTAGGCTGAGATTTAGCATTTTTTAATAGCCCACATAACGACAACCCTTCGTCAGTTCAAATGTTTTAGCTGAGAAAAACAAGTGGCGGAACAAAACTACACCATCACGTGCCGTGTCTAAAACTTCCCAAAAGGCGCTATCTACCAGATAAATTATACAGATGTATTAATGATTATTGATTATTATTTGTTTTCTCAATTTTCTGGATAAAGTAATCGGAATCAAAACAAATATACCGACTGCGTAAACAGTGAACTTTAAAACGTGGAGAAAAAAAAAGTGGAGGTGGTGAAAAGAGATATAAAAGTAGCACTTACATCTTCACAGAGGTGTTTCAGCTTATCCAAGAATGAGATAGCGGTGCGCAGGCGCTCTTTAATTGAGTGTTTGGTGACCAAAGCCCTCAGACATTTAGACATGGAGGCAATTTGATCCTGAAACATTATGCATTGGTGAGACGATTGATCGATTGATGTTGCAGGAAAAAAGGTTTGGATTAAAATAGTTATGAACAGGGATCTTCTTCTAAAATCAATCAAATAAAGGTATCCCAGGTTCCTTGTCTGGAGGTCAGATCCAGGCAGTTTAATGTTTGTATCCCATTCGTACGTATCTAGTAAACAGTGTTTTTTGAAAACATTGCTAAAGCCAATTATTTTAATATAGTAACCATGGATCTCCATAAGAAACGACCTGTTGGAACCGTGCTAGCTTCTGACGTTAAGTACTCACATAGGTTTAAGTGAAATAAAGTAATTATGCTTAAATTGATAAATAATTTTATTTTTGTAAATGGGTTTTCAAAAACACTTTTAAACACGTCAATAATATTTATTACTAAACTACCTAGATGTGGTCAGAGATAAATTTGGATTACTTACAATTTCATAGAGGCAGAGTTTCAGCCGTTCTTTGTCCAGCTTGGTGGTGCCCAGGGGTGGTGCGTTGGTCATGTGGCGTACGTAACCGCTGCAGGCTCTGCTCACCGCTTCAAGCGTTGTCTTGAGTTTGAGCACGCTGGTGTTCCCCGGCAGTAGTTCACTGTCGATCGCTATTTGGCAATCGTTCAGGTCTTCCTCCTGGAATTGGTTTAGATTGTGATGATTTAGATGAATGGTATTTAGGTACTACAAAATATTGGTACAAGATGTCCTCGTATCTATGGCATTAAGTATCGGACGGAAGTACGGATCCGAACGGATTTCAAGTTTTATATATTCCAACTTTAAAAGTAAGGTACTTTTTGTCTGGAATCTCTAAGTTTGGTATACGGTAGTTGATGTTAAATACATGCAAGTATAATCTCTCTCTGGTGAGTTGAGAATCAGGCGAGTTGAGAATCTAGTGACTTGTTAATGACGGTACAAATCAGATCATTGCGCTGTAGAGGTACAATTGTTTAAATACTTGTAATATTATTCAGGTTGATGTAAAGGGATTATTTTACGTTATTACGTTCTCGTGGGATTATTTTCAAGCTCCAAACAGCTACTAACATAATTATATGTAGGTAGTTTAGGTACTGACATATTTTTCGATGATATTGGCGATGAGGTTGGAGTTGTACATGCGCCGGCGGTGGTCGGGCCATATGCTGCGCACGTGCATGCATTGCTTGGTGTCCCAGAACGGCAGGTAGTAATAGTTCTTGTCTGAAGAAGACGCTTTGGCCGGCTGCGTTGTGCTCTGCCAGTAGCCTGTATCGGCGCTGATTTCATCTGATTAAGACGAGAGAAGTTAAAACAACAAATTAGTTAGGTCTATCTTCTGTTTCAGTGCTGTATCTACCGGTGAAATACTGTAACAAGGCTGTGTGAACTAGTTTCGGTGTTTAATTACAAGTGATTTGCCCTAGTCGGTGACAGTTTAGTCGGCAATTACATTAACCGCGCTGTCGACCTTATGTGCATTTGTAAGCATATTACACTAGTACCTACTGCACTAGAAGAGGTTACAGCAAAAGTAGAAATGTAAAAAAGAAAGAAGTTATTTTAGCCATACCTCCAGCTTTTAAGTCCTGAGGAAATAATACTAAAAATATAATAAGAATCGTGAAAATTAAAACCATTAGCAATCTTACTTACCACCAGCATTCTGAGAGTATAATAAAATCAAAAATTCATGGAAAAAAAGGTTTTATTTTTCTTCCACAAATTAAAATATCAATAATAAGGAATAATAAGTAACAATAATAAGGAATAATAATGAGTAACAAGAATAATAAAATAACTAGTGAACGAGAAAATCCTAAAGAAGAATTCGAAAACAAATTGCCGATCTAAAGATGTGTAATTAGACAAAAATTGCATTTTTAAACAATCAAATACAGTATTAATTAAGTAAATATTTAAGAGAAAGAGTTCAGTTAATTATAATAATAAAGAGAAATAGAATAATTAATTATAACAATAAAGAGAAAGAGAATAATTAATGATAATAAAGAGGAAGAAAGCTATTAACTATAATAATGAAGAAAAATATTAATTTATATTATATAAAAATAGAAAACGAGAAGCTTAGAAATCTTAGTTAGAGATATGATTTAGGTGTACATTGTTTAGTAAGTTATGATTGAAGTGATTGTGTGTCAGTGTGTGCTGGTGTTTATATGTAAATATTAACAATGAGATATCTGTAAATATATCTCAACTTCTAGTTTAAATTTCATAAACTCTTTAACCAAATCCATACCTAGTTCTCCTTCTAGGTCATGGGCACCTCGGACGGACTCGTTGTGTCCATCCAACGAGTTGCCCGAGTTGCCAAGGCTCAGCTCGTATTGGAGGTGTTTGTCGGTAAGGTGCTTGTCAATCATGTTTGCTTCAAATATGCTGGAGAACAGGAAAAACTCTTCGTGTCTCCCAAAGTTGGATTCGTTGATCGGTGGAATGGGCTCCAATTCCACATCCGATAGGGGACTTTCAATCCCTTCCATTAGTTCGGTACGGATCGAGATGAGGATTCTGTAATGGATATTTCATTGGGGTAAGCGTTGGTGCACGGTGTCGTAGGAAGCTCACCGCACTAGAGGACACACATAATACATAGGTATAAGGTCCCATTAAAATAGAGGGACAAATTTTAACACAGAGTTCAGTACGCACTACCAAAGATATCCAAAGAAAAAAAAGCACTGGTTAAGGTGATTTAAATTTGACCTGAAATATTAAATTGCTCACTAGAAAAAACACATCCACTATGGGTAGGTTCTCGAAGGTACCTACTGCGTTTTCCTTATTATAATTTTTACCATTGTTCTTATTTTGGTAGCCTGAATAATTTCTAAAACTTTGTCCATCTATTTTAATGGGACGTTATATACTATAACAAGGACAAGTGGATTGTGAAGACTAATTGCTACGTTGTTCATTTGGTACAGAAACATCACTTCACATTTAGTTTGCCGTCAAGCAACAGAAGTAGATTAACACACCTAATTCTTATTAAGTATATAAATAAAAATTTGAGATCATTCTCAATTATTTATCTCGTTCCATACTTATTGTTGGTAAAATTAGAAATTTGGTAGGCTTAACATTAATGTAACAGCTATGGATACGGCATCTTAAAGAAGGAATAGCACTTATTTGTGTTTTAATTGTTTATGTATTGTGTAACTACTATATTCTTCTTAATCATACTGTGGTTAATAATTGTTATGATTTAAAAAAAACTGTAGTGTTAATCGATTTTTGTTGCTGACCGCTCTCAAAGCAATATTGTGGTAATCTTTGCAAATAACTATGATCTTTGTGCTTTCCTAGTATGACAAAGATTCATAGGTACGCACCGTGGTCCACTGCATACTTCTGACCTTTTAACAAAATCACAATTGCCATTAAAGATTTTTCATTTTATTTAGCAGCACCCCAATTGCGTAACACAGTTTGTATCAGCAAAGGAAATTCATAATCCATAGCTTCGTATGTTTGAAAAGTTCGCCTGTGTAACGTAAATAACTCAATGACTACAAGTATTATTGAAAAAATGACAAATGAATGGTATTGGGATTATAAATGCCGGACCAATATTTTAAGTGAGGCGCCACTGACGCGTGTACTCCGCAATCTCTACCTGAAAGCTAATCACTCGGACCTTTTCTACTGTTCTTTGAGTGAGTGCACAAAAATGCATTATTTGTAATAAGTTACATTAAAATGATAAATTAGGATAAGCCTTTAGATAAGTACACTATGGCTACAGTTAATCCTGTAATGATAGATGTTAGTTGGAAAAATAAAAAATAAATGTGTTACGCAATTACCCCGCTGGGCCTGCTCAAATTAAAAGAAAAGGAAACATTAACAAAGAAATAAATAATGTATGATAGTTACCGTCCTCTGTAAGAGATCCCTTCACCCATGCCGGTGTTAAGACTTGAATGTTGATCCATGATACTGTAGTCGCGGGTAGAGCCGTACAAGTAGATGTAGGCTGGCCCGAATGTCGGCAGGAAGCCTGGAACATGTCAGCAGTCTGGTTTAATAACAACTCGACCGTGAATTGGACTTGAGATAATATAACATCAGGCCTGTTTTCTGCGAAACGTTAGGCAGATATGCTGTACCCCCTTTCGCCAGCTTAAGTCCCATGTAATAAGGGGCATGCCTATTGTAATCAACCGGGCACAAATCTAGACTCCAAGCAATTGCAGAGAAATTGCAAATGGAAAACCCAATGCCTCTAAACCTTATGCTCCGGAGTTGCGCTTGCGACCCCTAGACCAGCCAGAGAGTACGTAAGGTATAGTGCACATCTCCACTGTAACCAAGCAGGATAACTAGCTTAGGCCATCACCTTAAAGTTTGTACAGTAGACCAAACACATCGTTGTTCATTTATACAAATCTATTTTCAACCTTATCAGAAAATAAAGTTATCGTGAGATCCAAAACTCGCTGATGGTAGCACAAAACAAATATGTACCTGCCCAGTTGTAAGTACATATTTATATAATCATTTGCTTCCTAATTGACACAAAATCTGCCAATTAATGATATTCAAATAAGCTGTATTTTATTACCCCTCATTGTTAACAAGGAATAAACAAGTTAAACGAAGGGAAATCATGTAAACACACTGGATTACGGATGTTAGTAGGTCATGAGCATACTGCTGGTTTAGGAGATAAAAATGTTAAAAATGTCTAATAATTGTCCCATTTAAATGGATTTTCATACGGATTCATTATTGGAATGGTATACATGTGGTATATCGTGACTTCTTTCAATTATGTAGGTAAACTAATTTATTCTTTGTACAGCATCCACATGAAAATAATCGAATAAAGAAGTAAGTTCTTTTGGACCTAGATTCATTTCATTCGGTTCAAGATTGGAAGGTGATCTATTTCCTTGAATGATAAAGAGAGAGATGCCAATTTCCATTATTTATCGATTTTGCGTGCGTGCGAAAAAACAGCATGATGCATGGATTTCAGTAATCGGTGGAAAATGATGAAGATGAGCTAGGGTTCGGTACTCCATACCTTTCTGCAGGTATCAAAATACCACGCTGCGATATTTTTTAAATACCACAGCTTCTGAATTCTGACATAGGAGCCTTTTTTGACTCCCACACTATTTTTTATTAATTTTATTTTAATGTTAATTTTGGTATTTTTAAGAGCTTCCTTTATTTTTACGGTTTATTTCCTGTTGTGCGTGTCCCAAATAATATATATTTTTCCTTTTTAAAGTTACCATAATCTATACTAATATTATAAAGAGGTAAAATTTGTAAGTTTGTATGTAGGGGGTAATCTCCGGAACTAATGATCCAATTTCAAAAATTTTTTCACTGGTAGATAGCTACATTATTCCTGACTGCTATAGGCTATAAATTATATTTATATCATACATATTAGCCGAGCTATCGCAATTTTCGTCTAGCAAGTCGGAAAGAAATACCTCTGAAAACAGAATTATTTGCATGCGCTGCCTAAACAGTTACAGTATATCGCAATTTGCCGCGGACGAAGTCGCGGGCAGAAGCTAGTAATTATATACGATCGTACGAAAAAACCTTGAGAGGTGTCAAGGGACACCCGGATGGAACGAACTTCCTGTCGATTAATTAGTGAAGGAATTATAATAAAATTTAATTTCTTATAAGTTATAATAATCAAAAAAAAAATCTGATCTAAAATGAACCAATCAAAAAATATTGATTAAAAATACATTATATTTTACTCCAAAAAAAGTGTTACAACTTTTGGTCTTAATTTCCGTCTAGCCCCCTTTTGCAACGCGCGATAAGGAACTTCGTTTCAATAATTTTCGAATAATCCTCTCATTCTCACCTCTGTCTCCATCGTTGGATATAGTTTTCAGGTCAATAAAGTGTGTGCCAACCACGGTGGGTGACACGGTGTCGTGGTCCCGCAGCTGCAGCTTGATGCGCTGGCACAGCGGCGGAAACATCTCAGTAAACACTATCTGTTCGTTCCAGACTGGTGTGTAGGTGTTCTTGCGAACGGAGGTCATGCCCTGGAATAGATTTATTATGTTATTGTGCTCAACGAACAATAGCAAAGGAAGGACATTTGGGTAGACCGCTTAAAGTAGGTACTACAACTGCCCGATTATAATAAAAAATATTAACAGACCAACATAGTCCTTGCATTCACAATTATTAAGATAATAAAAAATATACATATAATTATATCATTTAACAAAATGCGCTACGGTTGAGTCAGGGTAAGGCTGTATTGGATAAAACGATGATTGGGTGATGCGCCGCCTGAATAAGTTACTAAGGCTCGGTTGCTTTGTGCGTTTACCTCTAAACTTAACATGTTTAGAGGTAAACGAGTTGTCAATTGATAGATATCCAACATACGAATTTAACAAGTTCAACATGGGTATGTTTAACGTTAAGTGATTTGTGGTGCAATTCTGATTCTGTTTCGCGGACTCCTAGTAAAGTCTATCAACTTTAATTAAATAAGTTGAAGCGTAAAGTTTGGGGTCGTCTTTACATAATCAGTGGTTATTTTTTTCATGATTTTGTTATAACGACTTTCTTGTAAGTGGTTACGGCTGCGGCCGTCTTTTACGTAGGTATATTCTTCTTTATGTTGTGAATGTGAGAACGTTATAAAGGCTTTGTAAAGATGTTTCGATTTGTAGCCATTTGATTATCGGTTAAGTGCGATATCATCCCAAAGCCTGTAATTTACACCGATACCTGCAAACAAGAACACAGCACCGCCTCCTGGCGGCATAATTAAGTGTGGTGTGGTGGGGACTCCAAGAAACAGCTCTATTGATAATGTTCTAATACTTGACCTCGTAATAGGTTTACCTACTCAGCACTTTGCATAACAGTTCCTAGTAGATTGAATAAACATTGTCATTGTCTAACTGTTACGTGGTGTTGCGTTACAGAGGCGCTAGTCTCTTGAGATACATTACCTGTTGACAACGATGCGGAGGATTTTTTCGACGCCATATTTTAGTTTGTTAATAGGGGTTATTCCCAGTTGTCGCTACTGGTGACGCCACCACTGGCGACGAATGGGAATATTTTTCAAAAAAAATCCATGGGATTGGATGGGAATGGCCATTCTTCTAGTTCCCAGTTGTCACCAGTGGCGACAGATGGGAAATATAAATTGATACGCCTCCGGTGGGGGTGATCCTAGAGCTGCATTATATAGTGATGGGGTTTCATTTTTGTGTCACTAACGAAGTTAAATAGGTATATTTTATATTTTCTTAAATAAAACGTTTACACGTTACTTGGGAAGATATATTTTTTTATAAATCACAATATTTGTATTCATTAAGATTAAAACTGCACAAGTAAAGTTTCCAGTACTACAACTATTACAGATCGTATAATTATTTTACTTAAAACTATATTATTAGTTTCTTGTTTATTAATAACCCGTTAATAGTTCTAGTTGGTTAGAATATTACATATATTTTTATTTTGTTAGCTCTTAGTATAAGAAGTTTATTCAGTGCATATATTTTTCTCCTCTACGTCTAATAGGTACTTCTTATTAAGTGTAATAAAATCGTAGCAAAGTCAAATTGCCGCATAGGTCTTGGCAGCAAATATTAACCTTAATATTAACTTACTTAGATCAGAAAGTGTAATCGACATTTAGTCTTGGACTGGCAAAGCAATGACAGGGTGAAATATTTACTATACGACTTAAATAATCTGAAACTTACGGTCATTCCGGCGAACCAGACTTGGACAAAAGGATCCGCGAGATCTTGGCTTTCGCCTGTGAAAGCTCTCTTCACGTTGGCCAGTAGTGAGTAATTCATCTTCGGCACACCATCAGCTTTGTGAATCCTCACTATGAATCTGGCCCGTTGACGTTCCATTGGAATTCCGTCGGGTAGAAGCAGGTTTCTATAAGAAAATGTTGGTTTTAGATTTAACCAAACCATCATATGCCTAACCTTTTTCAAACTATGTTGGGGTTGGCTTCCAGTCTAACCAGATGCAGCTAAATACCAGTATTTTACATGAAGCGACTGTCTACCTGACGTCCACAACCCAGTTACTAGGTAAAACAATACACCTTAAAAAGACTGGTTATACAATGGCAGCCGAGACCAACGGCTTTACGTGCTTTCCAAGGAACATGGTATGTTAAGGTGGTCATCTAATCACGTATCGAACTCGTTAAACGCAGCTCAATTTAACCATATTTTGTATTAAGTGCTTAAGAAAATAACTTTATTTCAATGTGTTAATTACAGCCTTATTTATGTTAGATAATAATATACCTAAAAATGGAAATAAACAAACAAATCAATTAGACACAAGTGGAATGCGATCCAGAGTCTGAAAAAAGAACCGTGTAATCGGTCGGCTATTTTATAATTTACAAAATTAATCAAGACCCATAAAAAATAAAAGCCCCAAGTCATTAAATTCTTGATACATTTTTAATCAAGGAAAATCTAAAAGATAATAACGATCCGCTCCTTGTATTCAACGGTCAGAATTTTTCGTGGCTTTTATGAAAGAACTCATTTAATTTTCATTTTGCAATTTTCTGTCGGTTGGGGACATACAAAGGTTGGGGACCACATTCGCGAAAAATTTACAACTTTATTGAAAACTAGGTCAGTTAAAAAAATACAATTATGTACGGCATAGGTTATAGTAGTAATAGATTAATATTTTATCATAAACATGACATCACGCCTTGTTTCCCTAAAGGGTTAGACAGACGTGTATCTACCCATAGTACCTACACCCACATTTCTCCAGTTACGTTTGTACGTCCCATGTAATAGGGGGGGCGGGGGGTCGATGTAAGATAACATCTATGATAATATTATACTCTTCGCAACATGACATGACACGTAACTGTGGTGGTCCCAATGTGAAAGTTACGTTACGGCTTTTAACATAAAATATTATGTTACGAAAAAGGCGATCTCATAGCTACGGTCTTTTATTTTATTTGCAAAAAACTTCCCAAACCATTAACTTCTTTAGAAGTAAAATTAGTTTACCACTCAGCAAGATATCTATAAGAAATAGGTTTTTTTTATAAAATTACGCTTATCCACGGCATTTACTCCGTGAGTTTGATTGTGTATCGCCTGGACCAGACAAAATCACCTAGTACAGAGTGCCATTTAGTACACTGCGTTAATTGGTACAACATATTATAGCCCTACTCAGACCGAATAGAGACCGCAGCCGCTATGCCGGCCAAACGGTACGACGTCGAATCGTAACGTAACTATTACCTTATTAAGTTCTAAACTTCAACCATCATATAAATATTAAATGTATAATACAAAACGGCAGGCGAAATGTGGGGTGAAATGAGAATGAAAATTGTTTTTTCTCGGCCCCCCAGAGAGCGGCCGGTTTTGAACGAACACACGCGTAAACATAACATCTTTGAGCTTTACTACCTATTGTTACTTTACTGAGTATAAAAATACAGTAACTCTCTATAGACAGGTATGAGATTATAATGAAATTCACCTTAGTTACGTGAACACAATTTGGTACATTGGAATCTAAGTAGGTATGTCATGTTTTTATCATAAAAACATAATTGTATTTTGGAGAAAGATTTCTTATTATGTAATAATATAATATGCTTTCTTACATGTGGTGCTCAAACCTGGTCTTTGATGTTTTAGTAAAGGCCCTAACTCAAGGCTTGCCAGTGAGCCGTGTAGCGCAGTGTCCTACTCATAGAAGTTACCCAGAAAATTACTAAGCTTTTGTGGGACGGGGTGGACTTGTCTGCCACATTTCATATGCGAAATGAGTTAAAAGAGTCACCGATTGGGTCTTAATTAACGACGACGACGTCGCGGTAGGTCAAGACGAAGATGGAGGGACGAGCTTGACTCCTGCTTTACGGGACCCAATGCTGGGTTGGTCGGTAGGTACTAGAAAAAGACATAATTGTGTGGAGAAGGGAGCTAGCTGGTTAAATAAGATAACTAGATGATTTAAACGCCGCAGTGTTAATTCCTCGAATTCCTCAAATTAATATGTCTCGACTGTTGTACTGTCATAGTACTACATCGGGTAACATGTTAAAAGTTGTTTAAATGAACGATCATTACCTCAAGTTGATCCAAACTCACACTAGAATGAGGTGACAAGTGCGATAGCTCCAGTTGCGATATAAAACGGTTTCAGGCCAAGTTTCCAAGTTATAACAAGGTCTCGGAAAACAGCTCGATCCTAACTTTGACTACGAGACGACAATCCGTATGTGTATAAGATGTATATGCGCGTGCTCGCATAGGTGTTTATCTACACTTAAAAAGACGGGTAGAAAACTTTACGTACGTATCTTTAGAAGTACTTAGGACCTTATCAATTAAAGTAGAACAATAATCGTATGAAGCCATTTGAGTTGCGAAATGAGAAGTTTCTAGTGTGAAACAATTTAGGTTTTCAGTAGGCCGCACTTCTGTGGTAATATTTCGGTTTTGAGTAGACCTAGTACGGATTTTCAATTGAATAAGAGACCAAATTTTATTAACAGTCACAAGCGACCTACCGTACAGTCAAATAAACTGACTCTCAATTTGAGTTACTGTAACACATTTTGAGCAGAAAACGTGTTTGGCCCGATACTCGGCAGGCTATGGTCCTATTATAATATGGGAACTGGCAAATATGGGAAAAATCTGTTACTATCTTTAGTTGTGAAGAGTTTATTACCGTAATATCTGTTTGAAACTCATTTTACTGAATGGGTAACATCACTGGAATAAGCAACTGGCTCCTGAAATAGAGGTACTTTAACCTAACTCTAAAGTCAGGGTTTTATATCTTTTTAAATGCAGTTTTATTCCAGTAATATATTTAATAATGAATTGATTGTTTCATGGCCAATAAATCAAGGATTTTATCACGCAAATCATTACTTAAGTAACTAATTTAAGTAACGTTTATTATTAAACTCCTAGGTTACTTACCCCTCAATATCGTCATCATCTTTTTGGCGATTCGCAGGAGTCTTGATGCTGTCTCCCTTGCCAATGACACAGATGTCGCACTTGATGTACCCCTTGGCACCAGAGCCGACATCTTCAGGGTCTGTCAGTACAGCCCACTTGTGATAGAACATGCGATCTGTTGGCAAAAGTTGAATCATGAATTCCGGATATGTATTAAAAACGGTGTAAAGATCTACTGTAAAAGCACTATTATGTACAATTTAGTTGATGGTGTATTTTTTCAAAGCACCGATGAGAATAAATTATCCTTATGATATCTACCTTACTTACTACTTAAAATATGACCGGAAAGCATTCAAGATGTTTATCTATTGTGATATGTCGTGAATGCAAACGAAAGAAGATATATTTATTATTAGAATGCTAAGCATCGAACTTCTAATTGCCTTGACTTGGATTGTATACCAGGGCCTGACCCTTGAATGAGCAGAGCACGCTACTAAATCGCTGGTATCAACATAAGTCTAGCTTTTAATTTGTGAAGATAAACGACATCTCATCAGCCCTTACGCCTGGCAATGTGCAAAAGAAATTGCAAGCGTTCTAAGCTAACGTTTAATCTAGATGATATTGTGGTTTAGTAAGTAGTCGAGTTTTATATTTTGAAATTAACTTCACTTTTTTACTTACGAAAATGAGTCAAAAGATGCTCGATTGAATAATCAAAATAAAATTTCTATCAATTTATTATCGTCCCTTACAAACCGATTTCATTACCTTTTCTGACGTATTCCCACGTATTTAATTTACCTACAAGTCATTTCTCAGCTAGCCTATTGAATTTATCGTTGGCAGCACATTTCTGTACCGTGATGCTTGAAAGACTTCATTATAAGCATTTGATTCAAAGCGAAGTGTAGCCGGTGAAGTTAACGCTCGATTTCTATTTCCTCCGTTCATAAAATTTTAACATTTATAGCCGATAAATACGAATATCTCTCGTGTGAATGTCAAAGAAACACTCAAATAGGTGCGGACAAGGTACTGCTTATATCTTAGGTACCTACTGACTCTGTCGTACGCGAATTTGAAGTCGTTGAGGATTTAGATTACTGGGATTTTTTCGTCGTTAGACTATATAATCTCTATTATCATTCATTCCCAGTGTGAAGAGGAAGAGCAAGAGTGCATGAAATAACCAAAATTACAGAATCAAAAGAAACAAGATCACATCTCCATCTAGTCAACCCCATTTCTGGGCCTAGCCGTTACACGAATCAAATATGTACCAAAAAAATCGACTATTCTGCCGAATTAACACATTTAAATCTTAGCCTCAATTACAATGGCCAAGTGTAAAAAAAGTACATTTCAATTTTTTTGTTTTAAACAACCTTTGTTACAGCTCTTATTTCATCATACATCACTTACTTTGCAAACACTGGCATTAAACAATAGCATGTAATATCACCAATCTCCACTGAACCTGCATAGTTAATTACGGCCGATTCCTTCTCTCAGAGAGGAGACCTGTGTCCTTGCAGTGGGAATGTAATAAAGCCGCTTATGTTTACCTAAATGTTCCATTCAGATGCTTATTGCTAAATGCTAGTGCTAGAACTAATAGTCAAATGATAAATGTGTGCTTCAGGTAAATGAAAATAACTTTATCTGTCAAGTTTGCTGGAATCATGCTAATGCTGTATCTCTTAGTGGAAATAGACCAGAAGAGAGTGAACAGACACCGGTGAGTGTGTATTCACTGTGGAGGTTCTCTTCGTTCGTTCGGCACCGGGGTAGTCAGTTTCGTCCTGCACAATTCCTAGATACTGTATTATTATATTATGATAATCCTAACGAAGAAGGTGATTAATAAAAATCTATCTCAATAATAAGGTTTTTTATTTTAATAAACCTATTGTTGCAATCTCAGTTTACTGTTATTTGAGATAGCATCAAATCCCCTGGTAGTAAATACAATGTTTAAAAAATCAACCCAATAGTGATGTAGTGGGCCTTATCTAGCAAACATATTTTTTAGCTGAGGTTTTCAGTAATATTAAACAGAACTTACCGCTTTTGTTTAAAAAAAATAACCTAACATGTAAACATTTTCTGATTTTATCAATTTGGCCATTGCTGAGAGACGCGAAAATTGGGCTCGTGAAATCTTCCTAGGTGCTCTAATTTATGGCAAAATTCCAGCTCTGTAACGCCAGGCCCAAGTTTCTATGGAGTTTGGGTTTCTCCTTTAATAGACTTCGGGATTATTACACACCAAAACCCAGTTTTAATGTGGAATGAAAATGTAACAGATGTTTGCATGTTTTTTTTCTGACAAGAATACTAATAAATTTCCTTAGTTATAGCAAGAAAAAAAGTTATATATTCTACTCGTTTTCGGCTATCATCCAAAATAACAGTTGGAATAGTCAGTTACACCCGCAAGTCGTAGGCATCTGTTTAGGCGTCCCTTATTTGTTCGAAATACATTTTATAAAATGCTTTCATCTTCATAAAATGGTCATCGAATAAGTACCTAGTTACCAAAATATTCAGTAAAGGAAAACTCCATGACTTGCCTTATGCTAAGAGGTAATTCGTAAATATTTATGTACAGTTGAAATAGCTCGTAATATAATATTTAATTCATGAATTCGTTTCGCAATTTCAGTGGGTACATTAATAATGTACAAGTGTAACGTGATGCTCTATTCACGAGTAGATTTCGTACTACGCAGCTTCGTATAGAGGTTGCTTCTACGTGAAACAACCACTACACGAAACGGCGTAACGTTGCTGTATAAATTCGACTATGTACGCAGTTGTCTAGAATCTGTCAGGATTATACTGTCGCTCCGAGTATAATACTGGTAGTAGTAGCATGCGGTTAGACTGGACGCCGACCTCTATAAAGTTCTGAAAATGCTAACGTAAGTAAGTTCTTGGAATCTCAAATATAATTTCTCAAAGAGTAGCTAGAGAGCGAATTTCTCTGTACTAATGTAGTACTAGGTTTACCAAAACAACTTTAAATTTCAAGAGAAATTGGTTTAGTAAGAATTTCTTCAAAGATAAAGTTTTTTGTAAAAGAGATCTTTTTCTTGTAGAAATGCGATAGGTACCGAGGACAGGTACCGCATAGGTTAAGAATAAGATGTTATTTTTATTTAATTTAAAAAGAAGCACTGATTCTTATGACAGGTTTAAATAGAATTGGTTATAGATAGAATGAGGAAAGGACTTACTGTGGCCCCAACACAACAGGTATTACTCCATTCCCTGATGGCGGGTTGTAAAGATGGGTCTTTATAACGAATAGCTGCACAGCCTATTATGTGGCCGAAACACAGGGACGCATTTTACAGAAAATAGCTATTACAAAAAAACCTCTGCAAGTGATCGTTACTCCAACAGGACTATCTCTTTTAGAATGATTCAACGAGTTCATGTATGTAAAGAGGCCAGCACATCAAGTTACCACAATCTGTCAAATTTCTTTGATAGTATTTCAACTTTATTGCAAAGACATAAGGTTCATTTTTAATTGAGAAACTTTGACAGGGATTGCTTGATGTGCTGGCGTCTGTACATGAATGCCATGTACTATACTCATCCAAATATGGAACATTCAGTCACGGGACACGACTCGTGACCGTAATGTCTAATTGGAACAGTTGTTTGTAACTTCTCAAATCTAAGATCAGTCCAAGTGATCAAAAACTCAGCCTTTTCCCTTAGCTTGAACTACACGACATAGCACCATATAGTTTTGCAGAGAATTACTAAACCGAAGTTTGTACCTTGTTCGTAATAAGTTTGACAATGTTGGACGGAAACCAGTAAGTTTGGGGTTTTGATCCAGCTTGATAAGGCTATGGGACCATACTGCTGTTTTAAGTACCTACACTCAACTGGCTAAGGGTGGGCTGTAATGGCCGATCGGAGCCATGAGTTGGTTTCAAAATGAAAAAATATTAAATGTTGGTGTATTGGAAACGTCTTATTGTAGGTAAGTTTCTTATTTCAAGAAAGTCAAAGAGGCCAACACAAAGATTGATTCTAGAGTCAGTTAAGTGATATACCTTGTATTGTGTTTCAATAAATAAAGACAATAAATTGAAGTTGATAATATAAAATAGCCCATACAAAATTAATTACATTTTGTGGCAATGTCGCTCGAATTATGGAACCACTTTAGCGGATATTGGGATATTGCGAAAAATGTCAACACAATGTTTCTGTTTAAACTATGGGTTATTAATATTTACATCAACTTCAAACCGAGGCACCAATTTTAAAACCGCAGGTAATGGAAGCCTGCACTATATTCTCACCAAGGCAACATAAATATTGGAAAATAAAGTACAAAAATAGCTTAGGTACTGGGAACCAAGTAAATTGACCTAATCGATTGGTTTTAAACAGAGCGGAAATTGAATCTTCCCTGCGGAAGCTAGCATCCTTGGGAGTTTGCGTAACTATCAAAGGGTTATCTTCGATAGTATATAGATAAAATAATTTGCTAAGCAAATTGACACCCTACCTCTATTAGCCGTGTATTCTTATGATGCAAATAATTTAACAACTAATGTCCCTGTCCTTCAAAGGTTACAAAAGATGACTATTCCAAATGATGACAAAAAACTTTTTCTGTAAACTTACTTTTTAGCTACGATAATGTGGGGGAATTTGGCAATAATATATGTCCTATTTGGTTTGATTGTTCTAGATTTTTTTTTAAATTCTTTAGCGTCAACTAACACAGGTCCACTCACACTCTGTTTCACCTTTCAGGGATTACAGGTATCATATTGTTGTGTAAAAATTGGTTCAGTGCTACTCAAGAGTGATTTTACATGAATACCATAAGTAGCTACACACTTAAAAAAAATACCCTGAAATAGTCATTACAACCCGGAAAAATGCAACTATACTATTTATTTATAATAGCAAAGAAGATGGAAACTACAAGATTTTCATTAATACAGCTTCAATTTACGACGAGCTTTCACCTCATAAAATGTTGTAGTACCCACGCATATTTCACGGAAGCCGGGAGAATTTTGTTCGTAATCAAGTCGAATTATCACGCTATAATAGACACTAGAATTAAATTTATTTTGACGTGAATTCTTGAAAGTGCTCGTCTTAATTTTCTAACTGAAAATAATTTCTGCTTTTTGATTAATTAGCCTTGACTGGGTAAAGATATATCAGAATTGTAAATCAATCTGCCTAGCCTTTGCCAACAATTTTGGGGTTGGCTTCCGGTCTAACCGAATGAAGCTGTATACCAGTATTTTTACACGGAGCGACTACCCATCTAACCTTCACATCCCAGTTACTGGGTAAGACTGGTTGGGCTTCTGACTATTCGTTACGATTGTTAAAGATCTTCGAATGTCAGCCGGTACCAACGACGGTGTAACGTGCTTTTCGAGTAACGAAGGGGTCTCTGCTCTATATGTTATGGACGGTCACCCATCCAAGAAACGACTGCGGCAATCGTAACTAAACGTTCAGTCGACCCGTACGGCTGTTTTCATTGGAGTTGGAGCCAGAAGCTCCTTTAAATAGATACATAACTTACTCCTAGTAGCGAGTAGACATAAACTAACCACCTGTACATAACATACAGTTTTAATTAAATTGTAATTGTTGTGAAGGAGTCACGTCTAGGGACTGTTGGCGACAACTAGAGGGAAAAACGACAGCGTACGTCATATGAATATACACCTGACCGTGATTGGTTTTATTAAAAGTATTGTTCCCACTCCCCGGTCCTTGAATGTTGTAAAAAATCAAGATGTCAATTATATTTTCTGTTCGTTAAAGCAACGCATCTATTATTATTAATTATGTAACCAATATTTTGTAACCATATTTTGTTTAAAAGAGTGCCCGTTGAGTTTCTTGCCCGTTCTTCTCCATAGGTACTTACTGCTTTGGAATGCGCAACTAGCTTCATTTTTCTGACTGACCGACCCTTTGACAATACAAAAGTGGCTGTAATTGGTTTATTTGAAACTAGATTTTGCCAGCGGCTTCGCCCGCGTGTATGTAGGAAATTATCCCAAATCGGGAACCGTACATTTTTCCGGGCAACTATGCTATTCCAGACTATAATCTTGTGCCAAGTTTTATCCAGATCCATTAAGGAGTTTTTGAGTTTATTCGGTATAAACATACATACAAATCTTTCCTCTTTATAATATTATGCATACCTGTCTACTATAAATGCTTTGAGTTTGATTTTTAACCGACTTCTAAAAAAGGAGGAGGTTCTCAATTCGACTGTATATATATATTTTTTTTATGTTTGTTCGCGCATAACTCCGTTGCTTGCCAACCGATTTGAAAAATTATTTTTTTGTTGGAAAGGGTATACTTCCCAAATGGTCCCATAAATATAAATTTTATCGAAATCGGATAAGCGGTTTTTGAAAAATTTACAAAAATCTAAAAATTTCCTACTTAATATATGTGGACGATGTTCTAATAAGTTCCTAGCTGTCACTCTAATAATTTACATACCAGGTAGTGGTATTAAAATTTTGGGTGGGTTGTGTAGGTCCCACAACTAAAAAGTGAAAAATAAAAACTTTTTTACACTACAAAGTGAAAAATAATTTTGATTTCGGAAGTCGGTGTCTTCGGTTTTGTATTTTCATTTTTTGCCACCGACTTCCGAAATCAAAATTATTTTTAACTTTGTAGTGTTTTTTTGGAAGTCGGTTTTATTTTTTGTTAAAATTTTTCAACACAATTCACAAAACAAAACTTTTCATCAAACCTCGGCACTGTAAACCCACTGCCGCTCTGTGTACCTACGTATTCCATTTCATATTAGAAATGCAATTAAATGTGAGGTGCTGTTTATGCCACTTCACCGAGATTTCATAGTAGTTAAGCTCAATTCAATTAACTAAGGGCTGATTTTTTCATTTATCAGATAAGTTTTATTGGAGAAATTAGTATGACAGTTTGACAGGTTTTGCATAGAAAATATGTTTTGGCCATTCTTATTGTTCAGATAAAAATCAAGCGATTAAAAAATCGGCCCTATGTATTGTAAAGCTAAAAGGCTGGATTTATATTATCCATTAGGGTTTCTACGTACAAAATAACAAAAAACCCCATCTTTGTTATGTGTGGATGTTTGTTACTAAATCACACCAGGACGGCTGAAAGGATCTTGATGAAATTTGACACAGAAATAGATTATATTGTGGAATAGCTCATAGGATAGGTAGTTTTTATTTCGGTGGTACGTCCCCGTGGGATAGTCTCCGATATCCACGCTGGCGAAGCCGCTGGCAGAACAAGTCCTATAAAATATAAATGAGAAAGTTTGTATGGATATTTGTACGACCTGCAAGTATTTGTTACGGGTCTGGGTGTTTTTCTATCTATAATATGTATGTATTTACAAAAAAAAAATGTATATAAGTAGTTTATCAGCCATCTCGTTACCATAACACAAGCATTAAGTTGCTTAGCTTGGGACGATACGGCGTTGTGAGAAATGTCCAAGGATATTATTATTATTATTTTCGGTAAACAAATTTTGTTTCTTAGCTCTTTGGCTAGTTTCAACTACATTAACGGGCCCAAGCCAAGTCAATGTAGAGTATGTGTTGTGATTTGTTTTTAATGATTAGTTGTCTGTGTGTTAGTGTGACTGATTTCATTTTCCTCAATTTGCATGAACTTTCTTACTATTCTGCAGGTGTTTAAAATTGCGGCTTTTTGGAGTGTTATGTAAATAGAGTCTTTCAGGTCTATAAGTTTGAGGCTGTGGTGGAGGTGGTTGGGTATTATTATTATTATTTGTTATTCAATCACGCCAGAACGGATGAACGGATCTGGATAAGTTTGTAACCTGAATTGGCACATAAGATAATTATCTCGGTATTAATTTCCGTGAGATAATTTACGATATCCACTCCGGCGAAACCGCTGGTAGAAATTTTTAATTAACAGCGGACAAATTTTTCAGAATTAGAACTAATTTGAATTGATCGTATTCCACTAATGGCACCTGATTCTATTCCACTAATGTCAGAAGAAGAATATTTTTTAATGTACAGTAGATTTAATTAAAGATAAGTATAGTTGCGCCGTACACACCTGGATTACATAAAAGACTGCTTCGCCTTTGATATTTTATAAGCCAAAGTATCACTAATGGCACTGGAGACATAGTTATAATAAAAGTCCGCCTTTGTCATCTAATCTCTCACTTGTTATGTGGCTGATAATGTGCTGCAGCGTCCTTTTGTGCCTTTTAATAAGTTTTCCGAGAATAAATCATTATTGCTTCTATCCGTTTTAATAAAACTGGATTGAATATCAAGGCGAATATAATTGGAAAAAAACCGCATGCAGCCAGGTTCACTACTGCGGAAAATACGGATCTACCGACAAACCACAACGTCGAACTAGGTTGTTATTTAGTTTCAAACTGAATTAGTTCGTTGTTAGTTTCGAGTAAACCAAACTGTAGGGAAAAACATTGTGAAAATCACATTTATTATTTTTAATGGAAATGGGACAACACATCGCATTGCAAAGCATCGCCAGCATACGCCAGCTATTACAATTAATGAATTAAATTACTAGCTGTCACTCGTCTAATTTGTATTATAGTCATAAATATTTATATTTACATTTACGCAAACGAACGGTCTGGAAAGAAAAATGCGTGCGTAGGTACTACCTTCAGGATTTGTGTTGTTTTTCAATTACAGGTCTTGTAAGCCTCTTCTTTATTCCGGCGTAGGCGACGGTTGTTAAACTTAAGATAGGTAAATAAATTCCCCCAACGATCTATTTGCTCTGTTTTGAATTAAAACAAGATTTGAATTGAGTTTCATTCCTGAGCATCGTTAGTTACATAGAGCATAGAACTGAAAAAGAAATAAAATATAAAAAAATCTACTAAAAACATAAATAAATTAACCAATCTGGTACCCATTTTTAGCAACACTATACGAAACCTAAATTTAAGGCTTTCCCAAAAATGCACCGTTGGATTTTCTATCGGGCGAATTTCAGCATTGAAACTGAATGCGATCAGCGCAAAAATTATGTTTACGAGCTGTTACTGTAAATATTTTCATTCCATTATTTTAGTGATATGTGGCTTAGTGTATCTTAGTGAAAATGGGCAACCCAAAGCTGACTGTTTCACCGCCTTGTAGGTTTACAACCGTACTAATAGAAGTTACCAGAATTTTCTTTTAACGTACGTAACTACCTCGATGAGGGACTATTTGAGAGAGTATTTCTTTCATTGTCGTACAAATGTCAAACAACGACGTACAGTCACGAGCACCAATACGTATACACTGAGCAACTTTAAAAAGTGATTTTCTCCTTCTGCATGTATTGTAATTTTATGTCGTTACGGATATAGTATTTGGGAACCCACACTAATATGAATTAGGTTCTATTATCACAAAGTTATCAGTATTCCAGGAGAAAATCGCCTATGAATGTTTCCAAGTGTTTACATATGTTATATATTGGTGTTCATGACGATACAAGCTGGAGACGAAGACATGTCTAAGTCAAAACACAAGTTAAGTACTGTTTACAATCTCGGCCCGAGGTTGAAAAGGACAAGTGCTCTTACTCAAGCCAATCTCAGCGAGTATATAGACCACAAGCCATATCAAGCTGTCTCCTTGACGTGAACTTAGACTTAGTTTCCGTAACCATGTTGCGGCAAAGACGATAAAGTTTTGGTTTACTGAGAAAGCGGTGAACAGTCACACAGTAAGGGCTGTCTACTAAATACACAGCGTTTTCTTACACCTTAATATGAAAATGACAGAGATCATGATCTGTCATTTTCACAAAAATTCGGCCGTAAAAATATCCTAGAAAACCGAAACTTTCGATTATCGGTACGTTTCCTGTCATGTTCAGAGAGACATTTTTGTTTCTTGGCAGGGGGCTACATTCACTCAAGTTAAAATCGTCTTTTTAGGCACCTAGCTACGGTTTCCTAGAAAAGCGGTGGCCGCCATATCGGCCGCAGTGTCAAATGTCTTGAAAATTATAGAAGCTGGGTCTAGTTCACGATGTTAAAAACGCTCTCTAGGAAATCACACTTACTCTGTTGTAAATGACGATTCCGTGACCTCTCTTGCTTGTAAATTGCGGACACTATGTAGCGGCCAGCTCGGTTACGGATTTTTTGCAAAGCGCTAATTGTGAGCGCTCATAAGTTGAAAAGCTATGCTCAGCAGTGCAATTAAATAAAATCGAGCTTTTCAAAGATTGTTAATAGAGAAACTATACGAATCTTCCATGTTGATAAGTATTATTCCCAGTTCACAGTATATATGGAGTTGAAAATCGTGTTCTGAATTTAATCTCATTAGTTAAGTGAAAAGGTTTAAGCTAATTTTGCTAAAGTGCTCTAAAGTTTGCGAAACTATTAACTCTATGTTATGCAGGTAAGTAGGTACCTGCCTATTATGAAGTCATACCATGGGGGAGATGATGTACACATACTTCTACTTTTCTCTACATTTGGATGGACAAGCAACTATGTGTACCGTCTAATGTAATGAACTGGAAAAGAGTATTAAATGGTCACCTCGTAAGTACTACCGATTCTAAAAATCTTTAAATTAATTTAACTTTGCCATGAAAATTAATCTCTGCTAGGAAAGCGCCAACATAAACTAAGATTACAGTCCGCGAGGTATAAGCTGAGCTTTGCATTAGTGTGAGTGAGAGGAGCGTGGCGAGACGAGTGAGAGGAGCGCGGCGAGACAGAATGGCGCCGCGCCTCAGGCCGGTTACCCAAAATCAGTTTAAACCACCGGGCGAAAATGGCGCCGCGCCTAAGGCCGGTTATCACACCTACACTATCCATGTACACTCACACAAATGCAAAGCTCAGCTTATACCTCGCGGACTGTACCTCGATAGCTCCTCGTTAATATTGTAACATTTTTGGATAAGTCTGCCATAAAATTAACTTGTACACTAAGTAAAATGCCTGCTTGGGTTCGACCTCACGAACTTGAACTCGGAAGCGATACCACTGGGCCACCAGTTGTCATAATCTCGAGTTGTCATAATTTATTATCGTCACTAATGCAAATGTAAATGGAAATTTCAACTAGGTTTGTATGGAAGTTTTGTTTCAACTAAATTTGACAACAAATAGTTATGCGTCCGTCCTTTTCTTTTTTTATTAGAGAAAAAATAAAAACTTTTTTACACAAAATAAAACCGACTTCCAAAAAAAACACTACAAAGTGAAAAATAATTTTGATTTCGGAAGTCGGTGTCTTGGGTTTTGTATTTTCATTTTTTGCCACCGACTCGGTTCGAAGTCGGTTTTATTTTTTGTAAAAAAGTTTTTATCTTTCACTTTTTAGTTGTGGTACCTACACAACCTACCCCCCCCCCATAATTTCAATACAACTACCTGGTATGTAAATTACAGTATTAGAACATCGTCCACATATATCAAGTAGGATTTTTTTTAGATTTTTGTTCATTTTCAAAAACCGCTTATCCGATTTCGATAAAAAATTTATGGGACTAATTGGGAAGTATACCCTTTCCAACAAAAAAAGAATTTTTCAAATCGGTTGGCAAACAACGGAATTATGCGCGAACTAACATAAAAAAAAAAAAAAATATACAGTCGAATTGAGAACCTCCTCCTTTTTTAGAAGTCGGTTAAAAAGATGAAATGTCATAAATTAAAATTAGCCTCGGCACAGCTGGGACAAGCCACTACCTCAAAAAGCAATATATTGCTTCACATTGAGAAACAGATGGAGCTATACCTTGTGTCTAGCTTCATATCTTACTCACGCAGAAGTAATATTAAAGTAATACTGCTCTTAAGGTGGCTGGCCCCCTGAACCGGCACCAAAAAATACAGCAAAAATCTAAAGAAACGGCATTAATCACATGACAAAAAGCTTTTCACAAACTATAGATACTCATCACAATAGCGAAGTCAGCCCAGTCCCTCCCCTGGAAGTTCTGAAATAGCGTGAAGTAACTACTTAGTTCATAAAAGGTGCATGGAAGTAAAACATACATAGATTAGAAGTCATCACATGCATACATATGTGATTAGGAAATATTTAAAGAGAAGACACACAATCACACAGAAGAAATAGATAAAAACAGATATACATTAAAAGAACACGTTTTGTTAGATCGTTAAAAGTACTGAAGAATTTGCTGAATATTCTGTTAATGAATTTAGTCAGAATATGTAAGATAATTTATATACCTAATAATGTTATAAGAAGCTAGAAGAAACACACAAAAATAAAAGCGCTTTTGGTATCAATCCGCGAACTGAAGAAAATCTGATTTTGAAATCTAATCGAACTTTGTTTCTATGTAATGAGTGAACAATGATTTAGCTGAAAAAAGTACCTATCAATAGTGCTCGCCATGTACCTTTTTTTTTTATTTTTTATTTTTATTTTTTTTTAAGGCTGGGAAATCATCTTATGACTGCTCCCGCTCTGGGTGGAGCGGAAGGGAGTGTCAGACTCTTACTGACTAAAACCCATCCATGTTCCTTCCGTAGCCCTTTATGTTCCGGGGTAGCGGTAACCCTTTCGGACAATCCCGCTTACCCGGCAGGCTTGGCCCTGAGGGGCCCCTTCATATGCTGACATCTCTTTGAGGCTCGCGTGGAACATATACGCGCCGTACGGCACGGGTCTGGTGCTGATCGGACGGTGAGTCACTCATTATTCACCGTCCGCAGGCCCGCGCCTACGGTGGCCGGGAGTCGTCACTTGGCTCCCGACGCCCGGTCGCCACGTACCTACCACCTCGTTTTATATTTCTATGAAAAAATAACGACTGTACCAATCAAGCACTTGGTTCGATTAAATATTTCATATACTAAATCGTTTTGCTAAAAAATCAATATTATTTATTGAACAAATATTACTATTTTAGAACAAACATTTGGATTGTACGAGTAACATGAATGGGACGTGACCGCCTCGTTTAGCGAGTGGTCTTTCCATCATTTTATTTATTTATTAGAAAAGTTTCCTGTTTCTGCCCGATCGTGTATCAAGCGAAAATTGAATTGTTTAAAAAAAATATCCACAAAATAATGACTGTCTTGGAAAACGCATTATTTATTGAATTATATCTTGGTAGTGAATTATTATATTCTTATGAGAATAATCAAACTGCAGGTACAGAGAGGCCAGCACATCAAGTTACCACAATCTGTCAAATTTCTTTGATAGTATTTCAACTTTATTGCAAAGACATAAGGTTCATTTTTAATTGAGAAAATTTGACAGTTAGGGATAGCGTGATGTGCTGGCGTCTGTACACTAATAGAATACATATACATATTTGATTAGCCTAAAAATGTATACACAAATTAGTGGCGTACATAATATACAAAAGGATTTACACTCTTTCAGTTTCTAATGCATCATCGTCTGCCTAACCTTTGCCCTACACCGTGAAAACTTAGGTGGAGTAAGCGTGAAGTGAGATGTCGTTCTATCTTATGCGGTAAGGATAGCTCATTTTAAACTCATTAAAATTTCACATACCTTTTCGTGGTGAAATTTTACAAATATCCTATTCTTGCTCATTTTAAACTCATTAAAATTTAACATACCTTTTCGTGGTGAAATTTTTAACAATTACCTATTCTTACATTGCTATAAATGGAATGACAATTGCCTATCAGACGTCCACAACCTAGTTACAGTGTGTACATAGAAACTATGAGTTTCAATTAACTGAATGACAAACATACAAACGGGTGCTAGTGCATACAGCAGCACATAATTGCACGTTTAGTGACCATATGTACTAACGTGAGCACGCACGGTTTGAGGCTGATAAGTGCAATTTCAAATAACACCGTTTTAGTTCGGATCGTTTTAAGCGAATAGAGTGCTTTGGAATAGGGGGTCGGAAATATAGGTTTGTCGGAAATATAGGTTTGTCCTCTCGGAAACTTTCATGGTGCATCTGTGTACTTCACTACATAGTATACAACAAAGTCGCTTTATCTGTCCCTATATCCCTATGTATGTTTAAATCTTGAAAACTACGCAACGGATTTTGATGCGATTTTTTGTAATAGATAGTGATTCAAGAGGAAGGTTTATATGTGTAATAACATGCAATTTCCGTCATACAAGCGGGCGAAGCCACGGGCAGAAGCTAGTATATTATAAATTGAATAGAATCGATACATTACAAAACGCCTATAGGCCTAATAGTCTTCCTACATTAAACATATTTTAATACTGTTTGTGGCTCAGTTTTGTATTTATTATCTACCATAAAATTAGTACAAAACCAACACCGAAGTTAACTCTTCTTTATTTTAATTTAAAACTATTTAAATACGAAGAGAGTTGAAAATTAATATTATCATTTGGAATAGCACAAAATGGTGGCTGTTTCAGTTGAAACGTGTTTTAATTTGAAGCACGTTCGAGCAGAATAAAGTTCTAGTCAAACTAAGGCGGATCCCGCACGGGATGCAGGACGAATTTCTCTCGCATCGATTGTGTCAAACTTATAATTAGGTAGGTGTCAAAACTGCTCGAATAGTCACGTGACTTCGTAATCGGTAAATATTAAAACAATCGACACGCGCAGCCGCGTCCCGTGCAAATATGCCTCAGTTTGAACAGTCCTTTATTTAGGTAATTGTGTCACAGCTCTCTGTTGATTAATAGATGTGCATGAAAATATCCATTACCTATAAGTTATGTTTAAAGTAACAGTTGTGGTAGAAATATGGAATAAATGAGAAATATCGTCGAATGAGTCGAAATACGTAAGCGCTTTGGAAGACGCCGTCGAGAGACAATGTAAGAGCAACTTACTTAATATACGTTAGACTACTAATTACGCTGCTGCTGACGGAATCCATTTACATACATACATTATACAGTGTGTTGGGTTAAGCGAGGGAGATACTTTCAGGGGGTAAGTAACTCATGAAACTGAACAACCTGAAATCACGGAAAAAAAACCACTGTTCTGTACAATAAACTTATGTTCGCATAATTCGTCAAAATTTATGGAACAGCTGATATTTTATTTCATATTTCAGAGTTGGTCCCATAGTCAAAACTGCTCATCAGCTGCATTATTGCTGTCATTATTTTCTATGGAATGTTGAAAGCTCTTGAACGCCTTTTAGATGTGCTGGTCGCGTTAACCAACCTAACCATTATTAAAACGCAGCCAACTTAACAAAAGCTCAATAATTATTTCCAGCACGTGATAGTAAAAAATGTGTTGTTGTTAGAAGTTATCTTACATTTTCATGAAACTGGATAAACGTAGTATCGTAAATATTCCCGAATCTATACTAGTAGGTAATAATACTACGGCTCACTGTCACGATAACGCGTATTCTCTTCGCGCGCTCTCTCTCGCACACAGCTCGAAGTCTCAAAGTACTAATAACAATGAGCGAGCAAAGTGTAGTTCGCACTATTGCGATAGTTATGTTTGTTAGAATACGCTAATCCCTATCTCTGAGTCTACTGGTCGGATTAAGGAAAAAAATTGTTTGCCTTTGATATTTTAAAACATCATCACCCTTAGGAGCCGAGTGAAAAGTACAAAAGACAGAAATAGCGCTAAGCGCTTAGTGAAATCAAAGTATGTAATAGCTCGGGCGGACGATACAATGCAACGGTGTTCGACAGGGGAACAAGTTCCACGTATACGATGTCATGAGTAGAAGCTTAAAAAAGCAGAGTCTTTCGATTTAAAATTCCGAGAACTTCTTTCAACTGATTCAAAGGCAAGTTTTAACAAGTGCCTGTAGAAAACTAATATGGGAGAAGGCAAAGAAGAATATTATTACCGCAATTTATGTTAATTATGTACTCTCTGGAAGTGTTTTTATTAAGATGCTTGCAAGGTATAATAGAGACTTCCGAGGTGATACAAAGTTATAGTAGTAACTTTTTAGATTAGCATTATACATGCATACTAATTTGTATAATCTATATGTACTAACATTATAAAGAGGAAAGATTTGTATGTAAGTAGGTATGTTTGTAACGAATAAACTCAAAAACGAGTAAACGGATCTGGATGAAACTTGGCTCAAAGATAGATTATAGTCTGAAATAGCATATAAGCTAGCTTTTTATCCCGGAAAAGTGAATGGTTCCCGAGGGATAATTTGCTACATACACGCGGGCAAAGCCGCTGGCAAAAGCTAGTAATAAATAATTTGTAGGAGCACCTACTCGTATCATGAGTACATACTTACCAATGACGTAAAGTTTTAAGTATAAATGTGGATGGCTATACAAGTAGAGGGGGAGACCAAAGAAACGATGGATGAATTGGGTGAAAGATGATATGGCTAGAAAAGAAGTGACTACCGAGATGATGACTAATAGAGAAGTATGGAAGGAAACAGATGTTGCGTCGACCCCTAATAAATTGGATAAAGACAGGTGAATGATAACTTACCAACGACGTAAATGTTTAGCCCAGTACAAAAGTTAATTATTCGCGAAAGAGATAACCCTTCCTATAGTCACGTAAAAACTATAAAGCTACTTTAGACAGACCCACTTTCAAAATTATAGGAATAGGAATAATATTTTCTTGTATTAAAAACATGAATAATAATGCCTTCGATGAATCAACAAAGATGGAGTTAAAAGATGAATATAACATGGAAGAGATTGCAACACAATGAAGGCTATTATTTTAATATAATTGCTATGATTGATAGCAAATTATGTTGCGTAAAAACTTATTTAATTGTGTACTTTCTGATCGACACTAATTTTTGATAGTACCCTGGCAGTATCATAAATTCTTTTACAGAATATCCAAACGATAGTGACTTGTATTCATAAGTTGACAAGCGAGGGACAGAATGTAACTACACTATCAATAAATAAATACTTTGCTAACAAAAGAAAGGTTTAGTGAAGAGAAAGTATTGCCACTAGTAACGTTCGTTAAATCTTTTCATGACTTCAAGTAAATCTTTCTCCAGGCAAGTGATATTTTTTCTTCAAAATGGCATGGTTCTATAATATAATACTATTGAAATGTAGTCAGAGGTATGGACGTAGACGATGCAAACGGATTACGTAGGGGACGTTATAGGTCGCATTTTGTAGTTGCTGTTTATCCCCACGGGAATAGGGTGCGAGTTTAGTGTGTATTAAACCCTAAGTGTTCGGCATATCAAAGTATGTATTAAACCCTATGCTGTTCATAATTTCACAAATTTAGGGAACGCGGCCTTATGGACCAGCAGAAAAAAAGCCCTGCGGTGCATTAAAAGCCCCCCGAGATACTTAGCAAGTCTTTTCCTTTCCTGTCCTCAAGCAGTACCACGACCCTACCGAGTAAGCGGGATTGCCCGAAAGGGTTACCGCTACCCCGGAACATAAAGGGCTAAGGAAGGAACATGGATGGGTTTTAGTCAGTAAGAGTCTGACATTCCCTTCCGCTCCCTCCAGAGCGGGAGAAGTCATTGGATGATTTCCCACCCTCAAAATAAAAAGAAGTAACACGACTAAGGCGTGGAACAGATGTGCGTGGGCTCTGTTCAACAAAACCTTGCTAAACCCATCTTACTTCTGAGTCCTGCATAGAAGCTGTTCTTTCTCACAGTTGGTGTCGTGTTTACGGTTATTTGACCTAGAATAACAATGGAGCCTAAGAGTTTCCTAGAGTATCCTACCGAATGCGTTCCTGATCTCATGGAAAGGAAATCTTATTATCTTCAAGTTCTGTGCGGAAGTGACAGGCTATAAAGTATGCTGGCTATAGCAGTTCAAGTGTCGTTGTGGTTATTTGCTTTTCCTTCCGACATATCTGTGTGGGGTATGTAGTACATTGCCACTTCTAATCCTCTTGAAGTTAACTATATTATATTTTTATATTTCTCCGTGTCAATACACAATTCCTTATTAGTTTTGTTTTTCTAGACGTCATATCAAAATAAAGTGACAACAGATATTTGTTATTAGTCAGCCTCAATATTCAGATAATCTTTTAGTGTTGAGTAGTGTTACTTATGAGAGAATATAAAACATGTCATAAGAGCTCCCAAATGTGCCCTAGCCAAAGAGCTGAGCTAGCTTGTAACTGAAAATATGTATTATTTATCCTTTGGATATAAGTGCCTATCTGTTTTGCTGTTATAGAATGAACACACGTCAAATAGTATAACCAAATAACGTACCACTATACAGTTAAACATACTTAGATCTCGACTACGTAGCTCATAAATAATAAAGGGTGGGTTCTGTTAGTCATAATTCATAAATATTTAAATGCTGGCCCAAGCCGGGCTTAGTCCCAACTTACTGGGTTTAATTATCTGCCTTATGTAATGTGTGGCAAGCTGTAATAACACCGACCTGTTGTACAGGTGTAGATGTGCCAAAGAACCCGATATTATTTGTTTGTAGCAGATTAATTAGTTGTTTGTTAGTTGAGGTTTGTACTTCACTGGTTGGAATGTAGAGAGTTTGTTTTTAGTAGTTGTTTTGATGTGGTCATTTAATTCGGTGTCAGAGTTGTAGGTATTCAAAATGCTTGGTTTACTTAAAATTTGTAGACTAATATCTACGTTTCACTGTCAACTTTCACGGAATTGGTGTCTCTGCAATGAGCAATAGTAGCCCAGTGGTAATGGCCATGACTTATGAGTCAATGTAATCGGTCATGGGTAGGTACGCATCCAGACGGGCACTTTACTTTGCATAAATTGTTTCATCACCACTACACTCAAAATGGTGAAGGAAAAAGTCGAGAGCAGCTAGAATTAAACATTCGAAAACAACTGACATCCGTCAATCTCGACTGGGCCTGGGGGTGGTGTATAACAGCCCACTTCCTCTCATAGAAAGAAGAGGCTTGTGTCCCAAAAGCGGAACATTATATATATAGTTAAATTGCATTTAATGCTAATAAGTATTCCATATGATTCTAAAAATCTGTGACGTCACATTGTTATATTTCATACAAATCACGTACAAATACCGCGTTTTGACAGTTCATAAAAAGTAACATTATTGACTACCCTTTCAAATACCCAATTGCTTTTTTGAAAATCTTTAATTTACCCAATGTCCAGATTACTAATTAGTATCTCACTTTGACCTTTAACCGCATTATAGTAGAATAAGCGGGTTTATGAACCGCGGGCAGACCTACATTTAAGCGGTCAATTAATGAATACCTGATAACATAATCAATACTTAATTAAAATTAATAGTGACCTGCAGTGGGATAATCCACAAACAATAGATATACTAACTCTCATCTACGATTTATTAAAATATTGTAGGTGAGCATTGACATAGTTTATAAAATCAATTACTTTTTTATAATTTTTTTGCGTCTACCCTCGACATCGCTCTTGTGGAAGTCGAATATTTATACAAAAATAGAAGCCACATTTTTATAAAACATGTCTGTATACCTTGCTACGGAGCTACGTCTGTAGTTTTGGTGTAAGTAGCCTAAATGTAAAGAAAGCCAGGCCCTTATGATGCGGGAACAAGCGTTAAGTTGTCCGTGTTAGAAGCGTCGCGAGAGTCCAACAACGGTTAAGGTTGCTCAAAAACTCACCATAATTATATGTTATTTTCTATAAATATACAGATAGCGTATTATGGTATAGCCTGATGATAATAATTTAAAAGATAAAAATGTTAAATATCTGCAATATTCTAACCTTTTTTACAATTGCCGGTAAACTAGAGAACAACACTAACATACTAGCTATATTTGTCATCCCCCATAACAAATAGCGTGATAATTTATAGCCTACCGACTGACTAAACTTATAGGGAATGTTTATGCCAAATTTGAACAGAATCTATTCGTACATTCGTATTGCGTGATGCTGGAACATACATTCAGACAAACAGGCAAAAATACTAAAATCTATACTTTTGGCGTTGGTATCGTTCCCAGGACCTCGTAGCAATTACTTTTTAAGAAAAATATTCTATATACTATTTTGACATCTTTATTTCAATCAAATACTTATAAAAATGACAATTCTAAATCTTCATTTATAAAAAAAACATTAATTTATTTTTGACATAATAAGCAGTATACTTAGAAGATACAAACTGCAATAATTAATTATACGAGTAGCAATGATTATGTTTTCTTGCTATGGTTTTAAAACTTTATTTAAAAAAATCCTGTTTTTCTTTGCCTTTGTAATGTAATCACCAGGCTTTGGTTGAAAACCTTAATTTAAACTTGTAATGACTTGAATTACTTTCCGGACCATTATGTAATCGTTTTAGTTCTTACTTCTCAGACATTTACGATGTTCTGTTTGTGTTTTCGATTTAAACTCGATTTACAAAGATTACGAAATGTAATATAATGGTTAAGGTGGGAAAACTGATCCCCACTGTTAACGTTAAAACGTGACCTGACGTTGCTTCACATACTGTTAGAAATATCTCTCAAGCAGTTTATTTAAGACTTTTTCCCTCACCGATTTTTAAGCAAGTGATAATTATACAATACGCAAATGAATCAGAAAAATCCGAGGTGCCTTGGGTTCGAAGTCGAGACCTATGACTTGGAAGTCCGACGGTCATTCCATAGGCTATCATTGCTTGTTAGTTTGCTAGTTCAAGTGTATATTATCTTATATGTTTACATGATAAATTGTCTAACAATGTTCTCTCGTGGCTGCGTGGTCATAAATTCTATATAACTCTCCCAGACAGGTACTGCAAAAGCCCATTACGTTGTACCCTCAAATCATTCGGTTGTTTAAACCCTCCGGGGACAAGCCTTGAACTTTATCTAAAGGAACAATAATCTACAAGGTGGTTGGTAATTCGATGTATTCGTGAAAGAGGTCTACTCTAGGGCTAATTTGCACATTTTCGATGCGAAAAAATTGGAGTCAAAACCTGCGTTGTCTTTGAGAGAGCTTTCAAGGCTTTTGTTTTATTTTTAACCTCCCGATTTTTTTTCCGTCGGTTAGATTATTGAAATGTATTTTTTACATTGGATACATAGAGTAAAACTATAGTATGACGTCACGCGTATGTAGATTTAAACTTCTTCAGACGTTGCGAACCTCCACTTTCCAACTATCATGCGATTTATTTAAGTATTTTTTTTATGATAAAGCAAAAAATACGTCTATATTTTTTTTTTAAACTGACTGATGGACTAAATATTTATAATATATTTTTTATTGCCCAAGCATCATCCCTATTGGCAATATAGGTCATCTTTGTCAATTACTGACATGACAGCCTCTTTCAAAAACTCAATAAAATAACCAAAATATATCTACCATTTGCACATTGATATCAAATGGAAAACAATGCTGAGCCATAAGTTTAGGCCACCCGACAGAGGGTGGCCGTAAACGTGAAATGTAGATCGTAAAACTAAGTTTTACAAAAACGAAAAAACAATATTGTGTATATCTACATAAAAAGGCCGAGAAACATGTTAAACTTATCGACAACATTTAGAATGTTGTACTATTGAGTTTATTTAGACTTTAAACATGTCTGTCTGCGAAAATGAACAGGGCGGGCAAAGAAAAAATAAGAGGAATTTATTGAGACTTATAGCGAAGAACACATACAAAATATTAAAACAACGTAAATAAATAAAACAATAAAAAAAAAACAATAACATCCTGTACGTGGCCAAAAGGCCCGTAGGTATCTCGGCGGGATACTATACTGCGACATTTAAAAGCAAATGCCGAGAAAGACGCAAAAGTTGCTCGGGTCACTTGACTAGAATATAGATCGGTACGTCAACAAATCATTAAGGCGTTAAATTGCAATTTACGTAACATTACGGCCTGTTCCCCGTAGGGTTAGGTAGAAGTGTACTTATATAGGTACAACTACATTTTGCCCGTTATGTTTAAGTCACAATAATAGGGGACGAGCCTATCAACTTGAAAAAATTCAGACTCCTACTGAGAAATTCCTAATAACACTATGGCGGACCTGGGAATTGCGCCCAGGATTTAAAATAAAAGTTCAAGTAAAAGTTGTCCGACGGTTCTAAAACCCTAAGTAATAAAACTAGCTCATTAAGTACCAAAATCCTCAAAATCGATCTTAAATCGTTGATGGAAAATGTATTCCGACCTTCACTGACCGCCTATTGTGACATCCTATGTTAAATTTATACGTTTTCATCTGTAACTCATAAATGGTGTACTTAGTAAAGAGTATTATATTAAAACCTTAAATTAAAAGGTACATACCAGGCTGGGACCACACCGTGGCCACATCCAGTTTGAAACTGCCCAGGAGCCTGTTGGCTCGCAGAATGTTGCGTGAATGCAGTACCTGTAACAAACCTCACATTGCATGGCATTCGCAAAAAACCTTAAACATTACAAACTAGAATAGGTACCTACCTTTAAACTCCAAAACTTCACTACCAACATTATTTTTGAATGCTCGGCAGTTAAACATTCGCTTGTGATCAACAGTATCGAAGACGTTGAAGTATAAAAATGACAGCGTGGTTTAATAACACTAGGTATATTGTAAAAACTGTAATGACGTCATCCTATGCTATGTAACCTGAACCTAAAATTTAATTATAGTATTACTTGTATGAATAGCACATAAGCTGATGGTGTGGATTGCGGTGTCATGAGTCGCAAGTTCGCATCTGGTCACCGACACGTAATCGTCTTTTTGTAATTTTTAAAATTGTAACATTAATTCCTCAAATTAAATATTACAAGAGTTATAACGTTGACCGCGAGGTTGAAGGACACATAGCAGCGCATAGACGAGTTGGAGATAGACGTGTGTCGTTTCGTAGTGAATATTCTGATAATACCGTCATGTCAAATGTATTAATATTGTAACTGGAGATTATTACTACAGAAATCTGTTTTTGATTGTGAATTATTAAACAATTAAAGGGGTGAGTTGCACTATGATTTATTAGTTGTGTTAACCCTTACGGGAATGTTATATGATGTTAAACATTGGTGTCAATTGTTCCAGCCTACCGTCACGCCCTTAGATTGTTCGTGCTTCACATAGAAGTTCTCAAGGTTGAATGTAAAACCGTATGTACAATTATTTATCGTTAACTTTATGATCGTCTTATTGTTCGCTTCTGTGGCGAAGACTCACGCCAGCCGGCAGTTCTGAGGACTGGAAGGGTTCCATGCGACTACCGCCACCAGCCTAAAACCCTCCTGGCGCCCTTCTTTATGTTTAAGTTAGTTTTTAGTTAATCTTGTCTTAAAGTATTGATGCCATAGCCCCTCAGGCTGGCACATTTGTATCTAGATAAATAAATTTAGTTTTTAAACCGTTTTAGCATTTTTACTGTCGAACCACCACCAACATTAGTACGTAACAAAACGTCCTTTGTGGGTATGGAATAAGGTTTATTGGTGTAGGTTTTATATAGGCACCTAAATAAAGTATTATACAGTCGTGGTAATCATATTGTAAACCAAACGTAACATTATCAGTTATGTTTATGTAATAGGGACCTATATTGACTGCAATCGTGACAAATCCAGCCACCTAAAAATCCTGATGGAAAGAGATGCGGTGATGGAATAGTTATTTGTTATGCAAGGCTGGAAAGTTGATTTTTGGCGCGAGTACTTCTATTGAAACCTGAGTAAGCGAAGGATTCTAGGGTTGAACCATGAGCGAAGTGAGTGGTTCAAATATAGAATCCTGAGCGTAACGAAGGTTTCAAAGGTACGAGACGCAGAAAAGCTTTGCTGCCGAGCGCAACACACAATTTTTCACTTCACTACAGCGAGGAAACTGCTAGGTGCAAGAAAACAGGTGTTGTTGAGTTTTATTTTGTTCGAGCGTCTCAGATACATTGACTCATGTGAAGAAAATAACAGCTACTTGGCAATGTATCTTATGAGTTACATAGAATATGTCCAAAATTAAATACCCCGTATTTTGTTCTATATCCTACTTGTCCTCTAAGGAGAATGAAAGAAAAAAACTAATTTAATACAAATAACTAACTAATTTAATTTAATACATATTTATTTTTGCCAAGCAAAGGATTAAATAACATATTATATTTATTTTATTTAAAAAATTAAACTTAAATTACTACACAATTGGGTATTTGACAGGGTAGTATTTTTATGGCATATTCAAATGTGACGTCACAGATTTTTTTAATCAAATGGAATACTTATTAACATTAATTCCAATTTTACAATTATATCCTCGCAAAATATTTAATTTCTGTACTGTGATGGAAGTTTTTAAGGTGAGCGGTATTATTTAATATTTTATTTTAGACCGTGTCATGCATTTTCAGTGGACTGGCAGTATAGAAAATTATTAAATAGAAAGGTTCGAATTTTAAAAACTCTTTCCACGCTCGAGAGCAAAAATCGATTTTCGGCTCACATTTCGAATGACAAACAGACTCTTTCCGAGCCTGTGAGGTGAAAAAGAAATTACCTTTGCTCGACAACAGTAGAACTCAGAAATAATGATTGCGGCCACTTGACGAACAAGGCGGTATAGACCTTTATTGTCATATCCTTTATTGCGTCACCTTATTAAATACGTGAGCCACGTGAACTATTTTCTGAAAACTCCTTCATTGTGCAGAGCTAAAATAACTTCAAAGGAGTAATCAAGGAATAACAGCTTTGTCTCCACGTCCATTGGCATTTACGACATTTAGCACCAACTATGATTTAACTTTTAAAAATAAAAGCAAAAAAACCATGTTCGCGTTATTTCGAAATGAAAAGCGTGATGAGAAAAAACAAAAGAATTAAAAAAAGAACACCATTTGTTTAATGCACAATAGGTAATTTGAATGGCCAGTAATATTTGTTATAACAAACAGGTTTAAATAAATGTGTTATTATTTAATTGAAAAAGTTTTTATTTAATTATTATTTGTTATTTGTGTTTTTTTACCTACAAAAGTATGTATTAGAAACTGATGTAAAGATTCTCAGCACTTGTTAGGTATGTAGGTTAGCATTGTACAGTCCACCCCCTGTTGCTATCTCATAATTGCAAACGTCAACACATTTCAGGGATTAATCACACATCTAGAAAATGGTAATTACAGTTCTCAAAGCGCAGTACTCCACAGGTTGCAATTTGATAACAGTTTCATCAATATCCTAACAAAGAACTCTTTTGTTTTCATAATTTTTATTTTTAAATTGTTTTCATAGGCATGCCTTTAAGGAAGGATATACACCTAAGCAAATACCTAATGCATAGATAACCTTTATGTTATTATATGCATAGGTACTCATAAACTCTCACCTTTTTGCCAAGGGTGGGGCAGAAACCAAGTACAATGCCACTAGCTCGGTCGTTACCAAGTCCTTTTGCTTTGTTTACATTAGTCATGATACTACTAAGTTTATTTCCGACGTTAGTAAACGTTCTTCTTGGAATTGTTATGAAGAACAACGACCGAAGAAATATAAGCCCTACAAATACATAAGGCACCTGTCCTACCGCCGCCGACGAGTAAGCGAGTCGCTATCAAAGATTTAACTTGTAACAAAGTGTAGGTCCCGTGTAAGTAAAAGAGAACAATAATCTGCCTAGCTTTTTCTCAACTACATATATTGGGCTCGGCTTCCAGTCTAACCGGATGCAGCTGAATACCAGTATTTTACAAGGAGCGATTGCCTATCTGACCTCCACAACTTAATCATTAACTGGGTAATACGATACCCCTTGGTTTAGCTGGCTGTCTGACTTTCGGGCTTCTGACTACCCGTAACGACTGTCAAAGATCCACGAATGACAGCCGGGACTAACGACTTAAGATGGTTCCCGAGACACGGAGGAGACTCGATATCTTAAGATGGTCATCCATCCACAGTAGCTTAACCATGCTCCTCTGTAAGTAAAAGATATCAATCATATAATATCAATATTACAGTTGATCAGTGACCGTTCACTCCGCCGGCCGCCGCCGGAGAGTATTCGGCTCGCCTAGCGTCGTAGATTCGCGTACCAGCGAGTAATCTCTCGTCACCGTCGCGCACTCGCTGCTAGTTACAACTTGTTTTCAGTTGCAAACTTTCTCTCGTCTCTATAAACCGCCGGCGGTGAGACCGGTGTCTTACCGGGTAACGATACGTTTCGATAATAACGAGAACTGGTGTATGAGGTCGCTACGAAATCGGAGACAATGCTATTGAATTCATGGGAAAACATCTGGGTCAGCTGTGGAACGGGAATTTGTAACAACAAGAGCTTTCTAGGAAACCAGATTTGTCGTATGTGGAACTATGATACAATAGAAATTGTTTTTTTGGTAAAAAAATCTTACAATGTCGGTGGCTCCAGCTCGTTTGTTCATGTTTCAATGTTACGAGTGTCTCATAAAAAGGAACGAGCATGTTTTAAGTATAAATTTGTAAGTGGTAATAAGTTCCTAAAAACACACCAGCTGCGATAAAAAGCGTGCGCGACAAAATTTCGTCCCATTATCTTGCGCCGAAACGAGATAAGGCATGTACGCATCTCGTTTCGTCGCGAGTGCATGAAATTCCTGACTAATAAAGGCAAAGAAAGTTTAAAATTGTTGCCTCCGCTTGGATTGATCACTGTAGCACATTATACGATAAAATGGCGTTTGAGTAGTTCAACATCGAGCTTAAAGTGCTACAATGTTGACAGAGTGGCGGTGTTGCGTAAATATTTGTGCAGTTGTTTAGTGAAATATTTTTAAAAAACAAAATGGCGGCGTTAGTTCGCCCCGCTAGATCCTTGTTGTATACCCGCCGAGACTGTACTACGGAATCATGTAATGGTTCCGTGATGTTTTAATGCGGCATTGTTCTTCTTAGCTTGTCGATGGCAATCTAAATAAACTCGGCCCAGAATTCGGCTACGTGTTTTGCGCCATCTCTAGCGTTTATCAGTTCGTGTAACATGCATACGGCAGGACACGAGATTAAGTAACTATCGTTTGTGGAACAGCACTACATTTACACTCCAAGGGGGTTTTGTCTACTGTCTATGTTTGTGCGGCATTGAACCGGTTAGAAGCCTTTAACACGTTGATGAGAAGGCTACTACCCATTATTGTTGCCATTTTGAAAATTTTCTTGACGACATAAGTAGCGAATTTAACAGATTTCTTGTTTAAAAACACAAGGCGGATCGGTTACCTACTTTGTGAAGGCTGCAGGCATTAGGTGCATTTTTATTTATATTTGCACGCCACAAAATGTGGCAAACATGTCGGAACCTATATGATAATGTTGTACTGTGCACGTTTGTATTCTTGTAAGTGTAGGTACATATATTTGAGCGAATAAATGTATCTTATCTTCTATTTTATCTATGTCTGGACAATAAACTTAAGGCAGAGAGGTCACAAGTTCAAACCGGACCTGTTGCATTGTGTCTGTGTTGTCATGTGTTTCCACTTTATTACTGCAAGACGAGTTTCAGAGAGACTACCCAAAGAGATACCATAGAGCGAAAGATACGGCTCTCTACAAAGCTAAACTTTTTCTAGTGTCAATGTCAAATAACAAACGATTTTATTTACTACCTTACCGCCCGCGGATTTGCCTACGAGGTGGCCAGAACACACTACGCTTGAATTCCTAGATTCAGAAAATAAGTAATTAACTTTTTAATCGTCCCAGTCGGATTAATACGACAAATGTTTTCGTGCCCGTGCCGCCTGCGTCGTGTTTATACAACTGAGAATCTATTTTCGGTTTTGTTTTTCATGTAATTGACCCAAGACCCTATTCGTCTGAAATATATTTTTTTTTGAGTTGGGCGCTGGTGGCACGGCAATTGATATAAAACCAAGCGGTCAATAGGTGAAAGGTTCTTTTACAAAGAAAAATTACGGACTTCCCAAAAAAAATTACGGACTTCCTAAAAAAACGAAGTGAGAAGTGAAAAATAACTTTAATTTCGGTGGTAAAAAACGAAAATACCAAAATAAAAGACACTGACTTTGGTTTTGTACCTTTTTACTTTTCAGTTGTGATACCTATCCTACACCAATTCGAATACCTACTATGTGGTTAACGGCGACAGGAAGTTACTACAACCTCATCCATATACTAAGTGAGAGAAACGCGTACTAATGAAGCTAACTCAAAAACTACCAATATTTATGGGACCTCCGCGCAAGCTTGCTCCACCAAATGAAAAAGATTTCTCAAAGTGAGGTCACAATTGACGAAATTATTGATCAACAAACCAAAAAACCAAATACAGATGAACACAAAACCTCCACCTTTTTTGAAGTCTATAAACAAAATGGCGGGTCTACTCATAAATACCACACAATTAATTTCCAAAGTTGAATTTACTTATTTAGTGCGTATCCTAGAAAGTAATTTGCCTCACTAAAAGACGGTAACTTAGAAGAAGTCCATTTATTTTCTCTTACAAAGTTTAACTTAATCATAAAAGTTATGCAAAGAAAAGAAAAAATCAGAATTAGAATGAAACGTTCTGAATAAAATTTAATAATAAATATATATATTTAGTATTGATAAATCTTACGTTGGTACGAAACTAAACGAAAGTTACACGATAACTTTCAAGCTTGGTGAGAAATGTCTTAATTAAAATGAAATGGTGTACACTAATGAGTAATTAATACCTATTGTTTTTTGTAAAACTGGTAGTTCAAAGTACTACGCTAATTGTGCTACAAAAACCATTGAATACTTACTAAATTCTCGCTAGTAGTAACTTTCACCAAGAAACACCATTATTTACCTAGCCTTTTCCCAACTACGTTGGGGTCGGTTTCCAGTCTAACCAGAGGCGGCTGAATACCAGTATTTTACATGGGGCGACTGCTTATCTGTCCTCCAAAACCCAGTTACTGGGTAACACGTCAAGAAACACCAACAACCACAATAAGGGTGATGACTTAATTTTTTTTAGTCCGCTATGTAGATTATTAAAAATTTCGGCCAAGTATTTTTTTTAGCGTTGCTCAAAGATTTCTTCGATACGTTGTGTCAAAATGTGACAAACGTCACTACTATGTAGATTGTATGCTGAGTTGTGACGTAGCGCGCCCCTACTCCCGTTTTACTTTATTATTTTTTTGTTTATGGTAGAGCAAAAAATACTTATCTAGTATTTTTTTTATTATCTTACTGGCGGACTAAATATTATTTCTTATTTTTACCCTGTCAACATCCCTATTATAACATTTTAAATTTTACATTACCGTAACCGTACCGTAACCTACATTAACTTTACTCTTAGAATAAATCGTTTAAAAACAAGGAGTTAACGCGAGGGTCACGAGATCCACAGCCTGTAAAAAGCGACTTTAAGGCTCTGCGCTAAATGCATTTTATCACATCTTCTAAGTTAGGAGGTAACTTTAACTTAAGACAACCCATTTAAGTTATGCAGCCGTCTTTAATATTACCTTGTAATATCTACTAAGCTGCGCTTCCCGGGTTGGTCCGTGGATCATCTTTAGATACCGAGACTCCTCTGTGACTTGGAAAGCATGTTTTTTAAGCCGTTGGTCCCGGCTGTCATTCATGGATTTTTGACAGTCGTTAAGGGTCGTCAGCAGCCCGAAAGTCTGACAGCCAGACTTACCAAGGGGTCTCGTATTTCCTAGTTATTGGGTTGTGGAGGCCAGATAGGCGGTCGCTGCATGTAAAATACTGGTATTCAGTTGCATCCAGTTAGTATACATAGTTGGGAAAAGGCTAGCCAGATTGATTGATTGATCTATTGAGACATTGAATACCGACGAGACTCAGAACTCCTGCCTTTTTCTTTTCATCATTGGCCGCACATCTCCAATAATTTCGACGTACAAAAACTACTGTTTATCAGCCTACAAAGTTTGTCCTTTTAATCTAAGGTGGTTAACCTTATTGGGGCAGAATTTTAGAGTAGTGGAATCTGCCCCACAAATTGAATTATTGGGGTAGGTTCCAGCGGCTCGGTGGGGCAAAATAATTCCTAATTTCATTATTTTTTAAAATGATTTTGATTTTACTCACTCAGGTGACCTGAGGAATATTATTAGACGCAAAAAAGGAAAACAGGTCAACGACGGTTTCGGTCGAAAGCTATCAAAGTATCCAGTCTCTTTTGGGACACTGTAACCAATAAATCCTTTAACTTATTTCTACATCAGAAAAGGACACTATTTGGAGATCAGACAGTCTCCTAGGAATAACATGGCAAGAGCATACATAATAAAGAAGTTCCAAGGGCGTTTCTTTATTCTACATACGGTTATATGCACTTTTATGCAACTGGAATGCCTTATAAAGTTTACTTGAAGTCTGGTACTACTTCACCTACGAAGTTGATATCATAATCGGGTGTCAGGTGTGCGAAGTTTCGCTGAATAACACCGCCTTACGACATATACCGCGATGAAGCGCAATGTTCACATACAACATAAATAATTAATTACATAAAATAATGAGAAGTTGATGCCACTACTGCAAAGTTGTAGGTCGTGAGTTCGAACCCAAGCAGGCGCTTTACTTTGTGTAATCAATTTCATCACCGCTACTCTCAAAACAGTGAAGAAAACACGTGGGAACCCGTGAGGAAACTGACATGTCGAACCAAAAATTCGAAAATGTGCGACATCTGCCAACCCGCACTGGGGCCTCGTGGTGGATTATGGCCCACTCCCTCTCCTAGAGAGGAGGCCTGTCTCCCAGCAGTGGGAACATTATAGGCTGAAATATTTTTATGTTATGCGATGTTGGTCCCGTGAAGTTTACTGGTATAAAGCTCATTCTTAAACATGACCAAGCATTTCTCATACACGCTGTTTAGAAAGTTCTACCGTAATGTTAGGTAAAACAGTTTGCCAGGATTAACCTAACAGTAAAATTAGGGACCCTGTCGAGCATGCATACTAGCCTAGGAGAGAGAAGGAAGAGGCAAAATATTCGTGTATATATATATTAATTATGTTTTCTGGTATGTATAGGTATGGGTATGTAGTGTGTAATCTAGGAGGTTGGTACATAACCTCCAGCCAGTACAGTCGCCAGCATAGCAAGTTACCACAAACTGTTTAACCTTCTCAATCAATTTTCAACCTAAGAATCAATGGAATAAGGTTTAATATAATTTGGAGAAATTAGACAGTTTAGTATAACTTGATGCGCTGGCGACAGTTCGAGTAATAATTGGTTTGAAACGACACTAGGTTTGAGCAGCAACTAGGAAAGTTCAAGTAGGCTTGAAAGTTTAACTGTTTATTTGTTTTAGCCTTTCACACACAATAAATTTACATAGACGAAGCCTTAGGCATTCTCATTCCACGCGCGCCTCAAAGAGATGTCAGCATATGAAGGGGCCCCTCAGGGCCAAGCCTGCCGGGTAAGCGGGATTGTCCGAAAGGGTTACCGCTACCCCGGAACATAAAGGGCTATGGAAGGAACATGGATGGGTTTTAGTCAGTAAGAGTCTGACACTCCCTTCCGCTCCACCCAGAGCGGGAGCAGTCATTGGATGATTTCCCAGCCTTAAAAAAAAAAAAAAAAAGGCATTCTCATTCGTAAGCGGGATTGTCCAAAAGGGTTACCGCTACTCCGGAACATAAAGGGCTAAGGAAGGAACATGGATGGGTTTTATTCAATAAAAATATGACACTCCCTTCCGCTCCACCCAGAGCGGGAGGAGTCATTTGAAGATTTGCCCACCCCTCCAAAAAAAAAGAGGCATTCTCATTCAAGCATTCATTTTATTAGTTTCGTTACTATAAAGGATTTCTAACTATAAGGGGATTGTGGTTAAGTAATAACAGCCACCGGGGTCGATCGATCAGGTTAAGCTACGCTTGCCGCGGTTTGTACGTGGATGGCTGACCATCTTTACATACCAAGACCTGTGCCTCGGAAAGCCCGTTAAGTCGTAAATTCCGGCCGTCATTTGCTATGGATTTTTGATAGACGTTAGGGTTGTCTGAAGCCCGAAATTGTGGCAACCAGTTTCACCGGGGCGTATCATATTATCCAGTTACAGGGTTGTAGAGGTCAGATAGGCAGCCGCTTTATGTAAAATGGTGGTATTCAGCTGCATCCGGTTAGATCCGGTTAGAAGGCTACGCAGATGACAGTAATCTTTTTTTTAGTACCTACATAGTGCTGCACAAGTTTTGAACCTACCACCTCTTAGCACCATCATTCATGTCAAGAGATGTTTCAGCTGACTAGAATTATTATTTGAAAAAAATAATTCGTTTTATTTTTCCCTCCTTTATTATTTCATGTCTGTTTAAAATAGTATTTGGTTGAAAAAAAAGCGAACTCCAAACATTTTATGAATATAAAATATCATAAAATGTAGCCCTTTATCAATAGTCGCACAATGGAAGCCGGTGATCGCTTGTTAAATATACTTTAGGAACTGTGAACGAGTGATACCACTCTACTGTCCAACATTTGTATAAAATCGAACCCCAGAGCTTGAAACGGGTGTTAGTGTAAAAATGGCCAGTATGGAAACAAAGTCTTTTTTTTTTCTTCGATGGATTTATGTCCTATCTATCTAAATTGCTAACCAAACACATTACGAGATAAGTGCAAGTTTAAACTTGCATGGTCACGCGCCAAAATGTGTTATGTACAAAGTTAGATTAGCACCAAAGCGATTTTCCCCTTATTGAATGGAATTGTATGTTGTCATACTTTGCATTTTCGAATCCATAGGTTTACCGAACACGTCATATCTCCAAGATGAAATAGTTATTTATATTTATTATTTACAGTTTGTATATGTGTATTAGTAATTAAATATATGACAACAGTGGCACATGCCTGCCACCAGTGTACATGCCAAGTGGTATGACCGTCGCACTCCTAGGTCATAGCTCTCGAGTTCGAACCCAAGGCTCGCACCTCTGATTTTACGAATTCATGTGCGTATTGTATAATAAGTATCACTTGCTTAAAAATCGGTGAAGAAAAACATCGTGAGGAAACCAGCATATCTGAGAAATATTTGTTAACAGCATATGAAGCTCTAAGTCAGAAAGAAAATGCCTGTAGAATTAAGCCCGTCTCTGTATATTTCTTATTAAATAATTTTACAAGAAAATCGCTTCTGCGTATAAATATTAGTGCTCGTGACTGTACCAAAAAAATCACACAAATCTATTTTGCGCAATAATCTACACGTAACTGTATACGGGCACGTATTTGACCCAAAAAAATATAATATTATTGTAACCCTGGTGATAGTAATTATAATCTTCGGCTCCCGGCCACCGTAGGCGCGGGCCTGCTAAGCGGGATTGTCCGAAAGGGTTACCGCTACCCCGGAACATAAAGGGCTACGGAAGGAACATGGATGGGTTTTAGTCAGTAAGAGTCTGACACTCCCTTCCGCTCCACCCAGAGCGGGAGCAGTCATTGGATGATTTCCCAGCCTTAAAAAAAAAAAAAAAAGGCGCGGGCCTGCGGACGGTGAGTAATGGGTGACTCACCGTCCGATCAGCACCAGACCCGTGCCGTACGGCGCGTACCTATATGTTCCACGCGCGCCTCAAAGAGATGTCAGCATATGAAGGGGCCCCTCAGGGCCAAGCCTGTCGGGTAAGCGGGATTGTCCGAAAGGGTTACCGCTACCCCGGAACATAAAGGGCTACGGAAGGAACATGGATAGGTTTTAGTCAGTAAGAGTCTGACACTCCCTTCCATTGGATGATTTCCCAGCCTTAAAAAAAAAAAGCCGCTGTAGGTACTGTAGAGGATTGAAGATCCTCTACTGAGGGGGCTCAGTGGTAGAGCGTGTAATGTGTGTATAGGGAACTTCTATTCTATAGAAGTAAACACGTTATAAGATTAACATATTATATATTTTCACTTTGTTATAAAGAATACATCTGTCTAGCTTCGCTGCCTGTGGTGAAGTCTCGAATGTCCAAAAGCCTTAACTAAGTTTAAATTATTTGAAAGGTTCGAATGCCGTCCGATTCTTTCCAGCCATGTTCAACATAAGGTTTTACTCTAAGGCTCTACAGTACTTTCTGTACGCCAAGAATCCCTTTGCAGGGTAAATACTGCCTCAGGCATAACATCCCAATCTCAATGATGATCTTGGTGTAACAAAAGACTATTGTGATACCAAATATTATCTCAGGATTAGAATAATAATTGGTAACCAAATACATAATAATGAGGACTTGTGGTGAATTTTCTGAGAATTCGGTTGAAGATGGATATACAATCCACATGTAAGTGGATAGTTGATATATTATATATCGACGCTCACAATTACTTCAAGCAATGTTCTCCTATTTCGTTGTACAGATTGACCCTGAACTTAAACTATTACACGAGTAGAAATATCAAAAACATAAACGATGAGAGTAGTAATTTTATTAGTTGATTTTTGCAAAAAATACATTAAAATATGTTCTTGTCATTTCTATTAGGTCCGCTAAAAAACAGAACGACTTGGTCACGAAGGTAGTACAGCATTAGAAAAAGAAAAAAAAAACCATTTATGAGAAAAGTTCCTACATAATAAAGTTTGACATCCTTATTTTTGTTGGGTATTGAGTTGTGTATTTGTAAAAACTAGAAGTAAAAATCAAATCTACATAATATTACTATGAATATTTAGCTTATAAATGTAAATATGATAATATTAGTGTTAGATTATTGATTGAAACCAATAAACGTTTATGTGTTAATCTTTAATAAAAGTCAAATTTAATTAGTAAAAGGCGTGAATATTATGTCCAAAAGCAATGATTTTTTTATATATACATCATTTTACTTCAACAAAAATGAGAGAGATTGTGCTGATGCAATTTTATGAGTTGTGATAGAAAGGAAATTATGACGAAGCCTCAAAGGGCCTACTGATGAAAACAATATGCGACTCTTTTCCTGCTGCCCTTCAGACCAGGAACGAGTGCTGTCGATTTAAATGCCCAAGCATTTAACAGTGGAGTTATAGGAATAAAGGTGTAATAAGTATTCATTATTTTGGCAGATTAATAACTTTACTTAGCACATGCTAAGTAAGGAATAGGTAAGTAAAGAAGTCCGGAAAATCCTAAAGAAAGAAAGTAAACAACAGTCACCTTGAACCTATTTTGGATTGATCTTCGCTCAAACTCTGTGCTCCATTCAAGTGCATTCATTCGAGCAAAGTCTATGCTTATCTCAGTGACATAAGCAGAAATGAAAGATGATGAGAAAGCAGTGATAGCCTAGTGGTGTGACCGTCGGACTGCCAAGTCATAGGTCTCGAGTTCGAACCCAAGGCACGCACCTCTGATTTTTAGGATTAATGTGCGTATTGTATAATTATTACTTGCTTATAATCGGTGAAGGAAAACATCGTGAGGAAACCGGCATGCTTGAGAGATATTTATCAACAGCATGTGATGCTAAGTCAGAGGCCCATGGGCAGCATTAAAACTCCACCAGGTTAGTCACTAACCACACGAAGAAGAAGAAGTGACATAAGAAAACTTTTGACATCACCAGCAGCAGAAAGAATATAGTCGTCGAGAGATAGTATTACTAAACAGTGCGTCAAGTGAAGGAGTTAAAACGCCTCGTTAAAGTACAGACGCCAGCACATCAAGCTATCCCTATCAAATTTTCACAATCAAAAATGAACCTTATATCTTTGCAATAAAGTTGAAATACTATCAAAGAAATTTGACAGATTGTGATAACTTGATGTGCTGGCGTCTGTACACTGTTAGAGGTGTAGCACCAAGAAGAGATTCTTGGGTTCAAATCCGATGCCAACAGCCTGACTACAGAACCAGCCAATTACTGATGGAGATACTCACAGCGCAAACAAACGTAGTTAACTTTATTGTATTCAACAATATTTCTTTTTAAAGGCGTATATCTGAAATTGTTAGTACAATCGTAAAATCAAAACGGGTTTTTTGAGTCCCATTTTATTTTTACAAAGAGAGCTCGTGGTATCGTTATTAAAGTATAATAAATAAAACTGTGATTCTGAAATCTCTGGGAATGGGTAAAACGAAGCGTGTGACGTCACAGTTAGGCAGAGTACTCATGGAATTTTAATGATCATTGGCCAGAGCGCTCCGGGCCGTCTGACCCAGTTTTGTCAGAATGTTCTTGTTTTGCTCTACGTTTCCTGTAGGTACTCTACGTTTGTTATCAATGTTTATATGGTGTGTCCCAAAAGTATTTGCTAAAAATGTAAACAAAGATATCAGAAAACGTTTCTGTGAACGTTACTTTATAGTTCCACTTACAAATTGAGGACTTTGATTGGATTATATGAATTCTAAAACCCGAAATTCTAATACTGAATCACCTTAAAGAGGATTTTCATTTAACTATTTTTCTTCAATTGTTCTAGAACTTCAATTTTCGTTGATGACTTAGGTATGTTGAATTCAATTACAATTTGATAATTTTATACAAACAATGGTTGTTGAAAAACGTGGTGAGAGATAAAGTGAAACTTAAATACTTAAAATGTGTTACTTTTCCTTTAGTAGGGTGTCGTGTTTAATTAAACTAGACAGGTTTTGTTTACAACTAGCTTCAACTTTCTTACTAACTGGCCGACTCTTCGACAGTTCAAAAGTGCCTATAATTGGTTTTATTGAAATAAATGGTCCGAGTTTTTTTTTTTTTTTTCCAGTCAGTACCTATGCTTACTAGTTGTAAAAACGTTGTAGAAACGAGGTGTGCTAGAAAAATCCAATTTAAAGTTGGTCGAAAGGTAAAAATGAAAAACGATATGTTGCGTTAAAGCATTTTTGAATAGAAACTTAGCACCGCAGTGCAGCTTAACTAATCTATAAATGAACGTCTGCGATCCGGTATGGATTATTGGTATACCTAGTGTATTTAGAGGTTTTGAGTTTAAATAAAAAAGGTTAGACAGAAAAAATATGGTATGATTTTATTTATTTTTTTTTGTTCACCCCTCAAACCAAACATGTTTATGCTAGGAGTCAGTCATTAGTACAATATATGTATAAGCAAACACACGATTTGTTTTTAGGTTGTTTGCCAAAAATGTTCTCTCTATAAATCGATTTTTAATCACAATAATGTTGCAACCAAAGATTACTTATGTTAGTATTTATTTGTATAAGTATCTAGCCTTTTTTTTTTTGGGAAATCATCCTTTGACTTCTCACGCTCTGGGTGGAGCGGAAGGAAGTGTCGGACTCCTACTGACTTAAACCCATCCATGTTCCTTCCTTAGCCCTTTATGTTCCGGGGTAGCGGTAACCCCTTCGGAAGTATCTAGACTTGGCTTGCCGACTGAACATTTGGTTATTGGTATTAAATTGGCGTTATATGGTATTAAACCCAAATAACAAGCATGTCGTCAAGAGAAATTGATAGACGAAACTTATGTACTTTGAAGTTAAGATGGTTATTTCAAAACAGTACACTTCTGATACATGCATGCTCTTCTGGGTATGGACAAAGCTCTGCCAGCTAATACTGTATGCTCACAGCATATGACATATTTAGATTAAACCCAGCGGAAGTAGGAATTACGTCGGCATTATCTCTCTTGGTCGGGGGACTTTCAACTATTTAGGTAGGTGCCCTCGATCTAGAACTAAAAATGATCTTTAAAGGGAACTTGCCGTCAAATCCTATAACACATACGCCATCACGCCTTATTTCATTGAAGTGTTCGGCAGAGGTGTAGCAATAGTACCTAAGCCCCACATTACGCCAACTATGTTTAAGTTCCATGTTATAGAGGGAGCCTATTGCCATCAACCGGGCACAAATCCAGACTCCGGGCTGCTACTGAGAATTACTAACTGTAAAAACTCAATAACCCTTTGTCCAACCTGGGAATCGAAGCCAAGACCTCATGCCGCAGTAGAGCTTACGACCACTACACCAACGAGGTAGTGGTCGTCTTAAAACGTTACCACAATCAGTCATTCAAGTTTAAAGAAATTTTGGTTCTAGAACATGCTTGTTTCCTCGCGATGTTTTCCTTCACCGTTTTGAGAACAGTGGTGATGAATTTAAGTAGACAAAATACTTTCCTTACATGGGTTCGAACTCACGACTTGTAACTCGTCGCCGATACCTGGCCACTGCTGCTCAAAATAAATGTATTTCGCTGTTACTAAATAACAATTTCCTACCGCAGCTCGCAGGGAGCTAACAATCTCCCGTGTTTTGTTAATAACATACCCGTAGGGTAGGTTTATATATGTCGTAGGATAATTTGATACTTCGAATCTTCGCGGAAATCCTAGGGGTTTTGCGAAAACGCGGATAATTAGACATAGGCGAAAAATTATCAAATCTTACTGGACAAAGTCAGGATTTTTGCGAAAATACTCGTTACTATAGTAAGATTTGATGTGCTCAACACTGATTGGCTACAATTTTGCTGGCTGACTTCTAATTGGTTCCTAGTTTGCCGATGATTAAGACGTCAACCAATCAGAGACGATCTCTTATTGAACGCGCTGACCGACCAATCAGCGTTCTTATTTCATAACAGCCAGCGTTTCGTTTCGCAATATTGCTATAATAACGAGTATTTTCGCAAAAATCCTGACTTTGTCCAGTAAGATTTGATAATTTTTCGCCTATGTCTAATTATCCGCGTTTTCGCAAAACCCCTAGGATTTCCGCGAAGATTCGAAGTATCAAATTATCCTACGACATATACATTGTGCTTGACAAGAGCGTAACCGACATTATTTAAATTTTTGACAATCATATCGAAAAATGATTTATTGTAGGTATCAAGTCTCAAAGGGACTTTTTATCTGACTTCCTGTGTGAAATGACACTTACAGAGTTCGTACATTTTTTTTTAATAGCCCACTTTGGAGTGTCTGTGACCTTTGTATCATTTGACTTGTATCATGTTTTTTGCACTTTTTTTTTTGTTAAGCCTTTATCCGATTCAACGGTACCAAGGCTATGAAACTGAACAATTTCCTCCATTAGAAATGATCAAGATTACGAAAATCGCGAAAAATTGTCGGGCGTCCCAAAGGTACCTTTGGGTCGAGTAGATATTGAAGTACCTATTACATGATGGCCTGTCTTTTTCTTATATCTTTGACTCAAAACTGAGGATCGCAACCACATACGACGCGGCTCCAAGTTATGCGGTCTGTTGCAGTGTGTACCGTTCGGTGATAGCATTTACCGAACGCTTAGCTTCTTGGTCACGGTCTTTCTTATATATACATAGCTATATTCTCAAATGTAAAATCTTAAAAAAATTATTGTAAATAAGAGATATCAATTAAAACATCAAGGAAGTGTATTTTAGAGAAAGAACAGACAACAGACAGACTTCGTCTGCGTATATTTTCTATACTACAAATATGCAAGATGGAAGGTAACTTGAGTCTTTCTCAAGGTCCCAAACCGTTTTTATAGCGATCGGTTCAATGTTTCAGGCGTCAACAAATGGCAGGGTCACTTTCCCATTTATCACATACTAGCTTCTTCTTGCAACTTAGACCGTGTATTTCTTGTCTCCGCGATTCCATAAGCTGAAGCAAATTGTTATTATTATAGAACCCGTAGAAGACAATACGACAACAAGAGTTTTGTTTTGGAATTATATTAATTAAATTGATTGATTTTATCCCGACTTCAGTCAATTTACCAACGGTCAGTTTCAGTCAGTGTGCCAACTGTTTGTAAATAGTTAAGTTGAAATATCTGGGTTAGTTGTAATGGGTAGTATATTTGTTAAGTTAAATGATAAGTTATTTCCGTTTATTTTTAGTATGCTACTGTTTTCTTTCGATAAGAAAAAAAGGGGACGGATGGCGGATAGACAGACACAAAAAACGACTTTGCTATTATTTACTAGCTTTCTCGCATGGTTTTTAGTACTACTTGACTTATCAACGAGATTTAATTATTATAATAAAGTAACCTAGGTACTTCAGGAACACTACAATGTGAAAATTAACAAATTATAAAACAGGTAAATATGAATATACCTTTCATCCAAAATTTGTAGGTTCAGTCAAGAACACTTGATATATACTGAGCCATTTTCATTTTATGATGAATAGGGAAAATGTAAAATGATACCTATCTTTGAAATTATCTCCCCATCTAGAACCAACATCAACTAGTCGTAGATTACGACTCTATGTAATAATCTTAAAGTTAAAACTGCATTTAAGTATTATTAAACTGGAATGGATGGACTAAGATGTCAAACTTTAAATGAGTTTTTGATACACAACTGGTGCAAGTACGTAGTACTTTGCTACGAGATCTCGTAGCGTTCTTCGTAGCATTATTCGTGTGGCTCATGCGTAGCATAACGCTACGGCTATAACCAGGTTTCCACCGCGAGCGGAGCGGACCCATTAAGAACTTCGTTTAACTTGCAAGAGTAAACTGCATACATGTGTTTTCACCAACAAAGAGTCGAGCGGAAATTACTCAGCGGGCAAACAAGTAAAAATGAGCTCGCTCATTTCTAGAGAGCGGTGCAGAATCATTAATGATTCCTTTAGCCTCGCAATTCAAAATGACATAGTAACGTTTGCACCGGGAAAGAGTTGAGTAGGATGATTCAAACTTATAAAAAAGTGTAAAATGAGTCCGCTGCTGTCCAACTAGTTTCTAAATGACTCGCTCGCTAAATCACTGAATCTCTGACTCAAAATCAGTGAATAGCCTATAAATGCCTCTTCAATGTTCTTTCTGGAATATATGCTGGCATTGCCAAAATTTCCGTTGGCGCTATTTTTTTCTGGGCTTAAGAGATTTTCGTTCTATATACGTAATCACTGTCTTCACTTGATTCTGTATCATTTGACATTGCGAATTGGCAACACAACACGACCACTCTCAACCAGTTCAAATTTCAACGGAACCATCTCTTTGTGGAAATCGAGTACGTTAATCATTTTCTATTTTTCATCTTCCGTTCAGAAGAATGAGCAGAGAGAGTGCTTATTCCTCAGCTTCATTTCTCTTTTGCGGTGGGACCCGGACGACTAAACTCTTTCTTGGTGGAAACGCAAACCTCTTTCATGAAAACGAAGTCCGCTCCGCTGAGCCATTTCCGGCGCATTACCATTTTGCGGTGGAAACCAGGCTTAAACTCTTTCGCAGTAGAAAACGCGGCTTGCGACAGTGATTGCGAGAAAACGATTGAAAGAAGCTGTTTAGAGCATGCACGATTCACCGTGAACTGGACCTTGATAGAGTGCAGCGCAACTAAGTGTAATTAACACAACTGGTGACCGTGACGCATTAACCCATTAGATGTTCGCCTATTAGAAGCAGTTAGCTTATAAGAGCTCAAAGATTTATTTATTGTCGTTTCGAGAGAATGTTTCTTATGAATGCTCTTTCCTATGGGGTTCATACGACATTTGAGGGGTTAAGTACTAAGTAACGTATCACGCTTGTTTTCCTCAAAGGGCTAGGCAGAGGTGTATCCATGTTCTACACCGACATTTCAGCAGTTATTTTTAAGTACCATGTCACAGAGGCTAAAATAATAATGTCATTAAAAAACACTGGTAGTGTAGGTTTTGATGGGATCGCCACTAAAATATTAAAGTCAGTATCAGTCGAGATATGCAGTCATCTGAGCCACTTAATCAACCTCAGTATATGTGCGGGTGTATATCCAGAAGCATTAAAAATATCCATAATTAAACCTCTATTTAAGAAAGTAGATAAAGAATTGATGGAACATTATAGACCCATCTCACTCATACCAGTCATCTCAAAGGTATTCGAAAAGTACATTTACAAACAGTTAGCTAATTTCATTGAAAAGAATAACATATTATGTGAAGAACAAAAAGGATTTAGGCAGCATAGAACCATCGATATGGCAATTTATGACTTTTTGTTTCCAGTTATTAGAAATGTGGATAAACGATTACCCATATGTGCCATATTTTGTGATATGACGCAGGCGTTCGATTATGTCCATTACAATACATTGTTAAACAAGTTAGAAGCCTACGGCATAAGAGGTAACGTACTCGAACTAATGAAATCGTACTTAGAAAACAGAACACAGATAACCGAAATTAGTCGCATCAATGCAATTAATAAACATGAAGAGATATCACGGTCACGAGAACGCAAAATTACATTCGGTGTTCCACAAGGAAGCGTTGTGGGCCCGTTTGGATTTATATTATATGTTAATGATATGCCCACTTCCATTGAACATCCCTTAACTATGTTTGCTGATGATAGTACTATTACCATCCCGTGTAAGAACGTAAATACATATGAAACGGACATAAATAATTCTCTTGACAATTTGATTAAATGGCTAGATAAAAATAATTTGAATATAAATTTAAGTAAGACTAAGATAATTCACTTTAGACAACGTATGCCTCGTGTACCGAACTTTCACATACACTACAAAAATGACGACATTGATGAAGTAACTGATACAAAATTTTTAGGTTTACAAATTGACTGCAGTTTAAACTGGAAAGCACATATCGACATATTATGTAAAAAATTGAGTTCGTCTGCATTTGCTTTACATAGATTATCCTCCATAGTAGATACGAAAACACTTCTTGCGGCTTACTACGGTATAGCTGAATCGCACTTACGCTACGGTGTCATTTTTTGGGCGAACTCCACCGACAAAGAGACAGCATTTAAGGCTCAAAAAAGATGTCTCCGGTCAATGTTTAAGCTAAAAACCACCGACAGTTGCAAGCCATATTTCAAACAGTACAACATATTGACACTTCCTTGTATTTATATTCTTGAAGTAGCGATGTTTGTGAAGAACAATCCAAATCGTTTTGAACGTTTGGCCGACGTATACCCAAGAAACAGACGTGACAATTCAAAATTAAATAATGTACAGTGTCAAACCACTATGATGCGCAAAAGTATTTATTGCATGGCCTCCGTTGTTTATAATAAATTGCCAAGTGCTTGGAAAGCCTTGAAAACGGGGCAATTCAAAAGTACACTCCGTAAATTATTAATTGATAAAGCATATTACAGTGTAACTGAGTTTTTAACGGACAAGTTTTGTCAAACTACCTCGTAATTTTTAATTAAGTAAATTTTTTTTTTGTTTATTTGTAGGTATTATGTGTATTGTCTATGACCTGAAATTTTAATGTTCGTTTGTTTATTAATTTATCTTTGGACTGCGATTTTGTATTTCTTGTTACTGTTACTGACAATTTAAATTTTTAATTTTTTTTTCTTTTTAGGTATAATGTAATAATTAAGTTGACATTTTTAATGAATATTTAAATTTTTAATAATTTTATTTAATGACAGTGACATAAGTAACTAATCTAGTGTTCCAAATAAGAATTTAAATTTTAACAATGTTATTTAATGAAAATGTTTGCATGCCGAATGGTGAAATATGGCAGAACTGTTATAAAAACCTACTACCTACTTATGTATAACCCATATTTGCAAATAAATGATATTCTATTCTATTCTAAAAAGAGGGCGAGCCAGTCGATATCAATAAACCATGAGTGATGATCACTCAACTGTCGTGTCTAACATATAACACTAGAGGTTTACTTTGACTGGCAGTTAGAGTTACTTATATAATCCTTAGGGGTGCCTACATTATCCAGCTCGGCATTATTTATTTATTTATGTAGGTTCTCCAACAAAAAATATGACAGCGAATCAAGAGACAATGCTCCGTTTTGTTACAAAGTTACTGGAATCTCGGAAGAGTTCGGATAAAAGTAACACTGGCTGGTGACAGTCGTTTTAGGAGAGAGTGACATCGATGGTTGAAGATAAGGTCAAGGGAAGTACTATCATTAAGTGGGATTGTCCGAAAGGGTTACCGCTACCCCGGAACATAAAGGGCTATAGGAGGAACATGGATGGGTTTTAATCAGAATCTGACACTCCCTTCCACTCCACCGAGAGCGGTAGGGGTCATTTGATGCGCAGGGCACGCCACGATAGTGGCGGTAAGGCCCTTCTTTGAGGAGTGGCTAGAGAGGCGTCACGGCGCCCTCACCTACCGCCTGACGCAGGTCCTCACCGGACATGGATGTTTCGGGAGGTTCCTGCACATCATCAGGCGGGAGGAAACGCCCGGGTATCACCACTGCGAGGATCGCCCAGAGGACACGGTAGAGCACACGGTGCAAACCTGCCCCGCATGGGCGGAGCACCGCCGTGTCCTCGTAGAGGCGATCGGCGGCGGCGACCTCTCGCGCCCGGCCCTGGTGCAAGCCATGGTCCGGGGCGAGAGGGAGTGGGAGGCAGTCACCTCCTTCTGCGAAAAAGTCATGCTCGCGAAGGAGGTGGCGGGATGGGAGAGAGAAAGGTCCTCCCGTCCCAGCCGCCGCAGGAGACGCCCCGGGCGTCGGGAGCCACGTGACGACTCCCGGCCACCGTAGGCGCGGGCCTGCGGACGGTGAGTAATGGGTGACTCACCGTCCGATCAGCACCAGACCCGTGCCGTACGGCGCGTATATGTTCCACGCGCGCCTCAAAGAGATGTCAGCATATGAAGGGGCCCCTCAGGGCCAAGCCTGCCGGGTAAGCGGGATTGTCCGAAAGGGTTACCGCTACCCCGGAACATAAAGGGCTACGGAAGGAACATGGATGGGTTTTAGTCAGTAAGAGTCTGACACTCCCTTCCGCTCCACCCAGAGCGGGAGCAGTCATTGGATGATTTCCCAGCCTTAAAAAAAAAAAAAAAAGGGGTCATTTGATGATTTCCCACCCTCAAAAAAAAGGTGTGATCCTACCACGCCCACGACAAACTGCTATAGTCTGCGCCGTATATACAATACACGACTCATAAATAAATGGCAACATCAACAGTCCTTCACTTTTATGACAACACGATAAAGTTAACACATAGGATACTTTTAGTCCCGGTAGCATTCGGTAGCACGTTCCCGTAAGATATTTTCCGTCATCCGCGCGGCCGCGGGAAAAGCTAGTGTAGAATATATAAGATCATAAAAAGCTATTTGGCTTTGCCCGAATTGTACCGAACCGACCCGAACATGATTGCGATGTCAAACAATGTTTTAGATTCGGCATACACCTAACGAAAGCCTAATACGTGAGCTTTGGATTGGCTTTATTTTTAAACAAATACAGCCGTGTAATAATGTGAAGCCCTTTCATTTACTAACAGAATGGAGGAAGGTACTCCACAATTTTGTAATCCTAACATGACGGTACAACAAAAGCCTTTGTCTAATTCGGGGCTCTCGCTAAGCCATCCTCGTGCTGGCGTGGTCGAACATTTTAAGGGCCAGGTTCAAGATTAGTCAAAGCCATTCTTTTCCCAGGTTTAATACAATGTTGACGCTTTAAATGTCATGTCTTGTTAACCTTTAACAAACCACTGAAGTTAAGTAAAAGTAACGAAAGTGACCGTTGCTGAAACTAAAACCAAGTTTTATAAAGGTTGCTAAGTGGCATAGCCTGTCACAAACTAAGGTAAAATTACAAGTACGAGACAGTTGGTAAATACGGAAAAGCATTACATGTTTAAGACATCACGCGTCTAAGGCATCACATGTGTAAGGCATCACATGCGTAAGGCATCAGATGTGTAAGCATCACATGTGTAAGGCAAAACATGCGTAAGGATTCACATGTGTAAGGCATCACAAGTCTAAGGCATCACATATCTAAGGCATCGCATGTCTAAGGCATCACATGTCTAAGGCATCACATATCTAAGGCATCGCATGTCTAAGGCATCACATGTCTAAGTCATCACATGTCTAAGGCATCACATGTCTAAGGCATCGCATGTCTAAGGCATCACAAGTCTAAGGCATCAAATGTTCAAGGTATCACATGTGTAAGGCATCACATGTCTAAGGTATCACATGTGTAAGGCATCAGGTGTTTAAGGCATCACATGTCTAAGGCATCACATATCTAAGGCATCGCATGTCTAAGGCATCACATGTCTAAGGCATCACAAGTCTAAGGCATCACATGTCTAAGGCATCACAAGTCTAAGGCATCACATGTCTGAAGTATCACATGTCTAACACATCACGCGTCTAAGGCATCACATGTGTAAGACATCACATGTCCAAGGCATCACATGTCTAAGGTATCACATGTCAAAGGCATCACATGTGTAAGTCATCACATGTCTAAGGCATCACATGTCTAAGCCAGAGCACGTGCTGAGTGACGTTTAGCAATCTGCTACTGCTGGGACATAGGCCTTTCTTCTGTGTCATGTGGGCCATAATCCACCACGCGGGCACAGTACGGGTTGATAAACGTCGCATGTCGGTATCCTCTCGTTGGTTTCCCTCATCGTTTTAAGAGCAGCGGTAATGAACTTTAATACACAAAGTAAACCGACATTGATAGCGCTGGACCACTGCTGCACGTAACGTACCACCACCTACTTTGAAGACGTGAGGCAACATAGAAAGTTATACGTTGATTATTCCATTTCCAAGTAATAAACAATAGAGTAATAAAGTTCGTAAGTGCATGTCGGGACGGCGTGGGAGGATTTGTGTAGCCGGAACTCTCTCATATACTTATACTTATGCAAGTTGAGTGATCAGTTCAACGAACAATAATTCCTAAGTATGATCCTCAGAAGCTCGCATATTTGTTCAAGTTGAGAGAAACGTTGGAGTTGGAATTGAGTTGTACTAACACTAGCTTCCGCCCGCAGTTTTGCCCGCGTGATTTTCGGAAAATATCCCACGGGTACGTACTGCAGAGATTAAATTCTATTAATTAATTCCCTATGTGTTATCCAGGTCTAAATCAAACTATCTGTATGACAAATTTCATCCAAACCCGATCAGCCGTTTTTGTGTTAATCCGGAACATACATCCAGACAAAGAAACAAACAGACAAAAAACATTAATTGCTATTTTAAGATGAATAGATAAATGTGAAATATACAACATACTTTACTTTGAGAGATGCTTAATGCTTGATGAATTTTATGAAGTTTTTACAACTAAGCGTGCCTTTGTTCTCCGTGTTTATTTTAGAATTTTCCCCGACACACAAAACAACTTCGCTCTGTTCGATTTGTACAGAGAATTAGTTTGATCCGGTATTGGCGGGCACACACGTTGCTATGAGGGGGAAAGCAATTAAACCTTCTATCAATAGCCAACGGGTCCTAAGTAAGTCGTTATCCGGTTTAAAATAAATCCTTAAAGGTTTTCAACAGAGAACGTTGGACGATACTCGTTGCGCCTGCAGGCTGCAACATTGCCTTGATATTGCCAGTTAAACTGAAATTGTATTGCTGTCTTTCAATAGTACAGAGGCCAGCACATCAAGTTACCACAATCTGTCAATTTCTTTGATAGTATTTCAACTTTATTGCAAAGACATAAGGTTCATTTTTAATTGAGAAAATTTGACATTTAGGGATAGCTTGATGTGCTGGCGTCTGTACACCAGTGCGAAATGAATTGAATAAAATATATCAGCGATATTAGTATTATTATTCAGATAACTTAAAGTGCCTAACAGATTTATCCTTTGAGGTCTTAAAACGCCATGAGGGAAATAAATCCATGAAAAAATGGAATGCGGTTTGATAGTGAGCGCTTCGATTCACCTGAGCAGCTGGATTGATTGGACTATTAAGGTGATTTTGAAGGTTAAAAAACTTAAAATGCCTTCAATACAAAAAATACACTCTACGTCGTTTAGCCGTAATAGTTTCTTTCCCAGTCCTTTTCTTGTTCATTTTGACTTTCAAAAGTGCCTTTCTTGTGCCTATTTGAAATAAATGTTTTGACCTTGACTTTGACTTTGAAACCATACAATTTTACTATTTCCTAATTACAATGAACATTGTTTTAATAAATAAAAATGTTAACATTTCAAGGGTATAAAAACTTCCAGTGCTTTCCCGTTTTTTAACAAAAGAATACTTAGGAGAAAGTTGACTTCGTGTAAACTTAGTTTTTTATGTAATTATTTTTTCAAGAACGTTTTATGTTTTCTTTGCGAGTTATTTAGTTATCCATCGTGTTGCTACTGCTGATAAAAAAGTGACGTAATTAAATGACGCGTAAAGTTTTAAACAATAAATAAGTAATAAACAAATAATTGATAATTTTCCTAGTAAAACGGAAACATTAATTAAAGGTGAGAACATAATGAAATGAGAATTATAGGGTAAAATAATTCATCGAAATAATCCACATTAATTTATTTTGTATTTTTGTTTCCCTTCCGGGTTTCATATTCAAATAATATTAAGCTGTGCCTTCAAAATAGTGTGACCCAATCAAATCTATCCCTACAAAATTCAAATGAAGATCAGATAAGGGTATATTTTAACGGAGACCAAATATTTTATTTTTCTTATTCGCAAATATAATCTTCTCGCATCTGGTCGGAATAAGGATTATATAGTATGTGATAAGTAGGGAAAATAATGTCAGAAAGCTGACATTATGTATATCTTTTTTTAACGTGTCGATAGCAATCTAAATAGACTTGGCCCAGAATTCGGCTACGTGTTTGGCGGATCTCTAGCGTCCATCAGTTCTTGTAACGTGCATACGGCAGGAAACACAGGACACGATATTAAGTGTCCCATCGTTTGTAGAATAGCACCACGTTTTGTTCATTAAAATAGAAATGGTATACACAAATGGAGAAAATACCCGCCTGCGGTTCAAACACGAAGTAAATATGGAGTGGTAAATTCGGATGTACCTACTTAAGTTGAAAGCGCCAAGGTAGCCAATAAAATTCAAATTTTCTTTTAATTTCATTTTTTTGGCATATTGAAGGGAAGTATTAGGTTTTATGTTGATCAAAATACGTATTTAAAGAACTGTAATCAATAAAATCACCGGTTCAACATACTTCAATTTGCCAGTTATGTTTACAGTTACGACTGTGACTCAGGGCGAGCCTATTGCTATCAAAGCAGACTTCGAGCTGCTACTGACAAATTCCAGATGGAAAAACCCAATAACACTGCCCTAGCCGGGGATCGAACTCAGGTCCGCGTGCTCAGCAGTAGCGTTTCTAGCCACTAGATCAACGAGGCCGTCGCAACGAGTGCTTTGTACATTTTGTAAGTAAGTGAGTAAGTACTCGTATACGTCTATATACACAACTTACTAACGCGTTATGCAGAAAGGCCAGCACATAAAATTACCCCAATCTGTCAAATTTCTTTGATAGTTTTTTAACTTTATTCTAAAAGTATAAGGTTCCTTTTCAATTGGGAAAATTTGACAGTAATTAGCGATAGGTTGATGTGCTGTCTGTACGAACCACCATCCAAATACTAGTGCTGTTTTTATTGATTTGTTACACGTTACAAGTAGGTGTTATGAATAACTTTATAAAACTTGCTGTTTATTCCGGTGATTCTTAGTAAATAGAATAATGGAGTTCAGAAAGGAGTTCGATCCATGTAAAATACTTATACATTCCAGAATATTTAAAACATGACTAAATAGTTTTTTTGTGCATTTTTTGTAAATGTTACAGATTAAGAACCAATTTACGAGAATTTATATAATACTAGTATATATTATTATATGATACTTTTTAAGCTTCAAACAAAAGACGCATTCTCCGGTCGACGCCAAGAAAGTTAAGGACTCGGAAACTTATGAAATTTTTCTCTTTATTGCTGCTTCAAAAGTAACAAAGTTGAAATAGAATGTTGTTGAAAGTTTAAATCTTCATTACATTGTGTTGAAGATTTTATCTAGAGACTTTCATTCAACAGGTGACGCTTGTTTTATTATTATATGTATTTATCTATTATTTTGATAGTTGAATGCGATTTGTTTATTTATTAAATAGTACGACTGATGGCAAAACTTCGTGTGGAAACTGGCATGTCCTAGAGTCAAAAATTCGAAGACATGTGACATCTGCCAACCCGCACTGGGGCCTCGTGGTGGATTATGGCCCACTCCCTCTCCTAGAGAGGAGGCCGGTGTCCCAGCAGTGGGAACATTATAGGCTGATTATCACGACCGCTGGCTCTCCCCTTTTTCAAGCGAAGTTTAGATTAGCAATAAAACTAGGAGAAGTTGACTTGCGCAAACCATTCTTTCCTATAAAAGTTACGTAAGTGAGCTTGCCGTGATTATCAACACTTTTATAATGACTTACGAAACCCATTTAGACGTCTTAAAATTTTGTAAGGTTTTGTGCGTATTTTACCAAGGAAGGACTTTCTAGAAGAATAAAGTTAAAGACTAGTAAAAAAAAATCGAGGGAAGCTTTATGGCAATTGTTCTACAAGCATCGAGTCGCACCATCGCGTCGGACCTGTCTGCAGTAGCCTACAAACCTTGACCTACAGATAAATAATAAATCAATCATCAATTATGTTTATTCTGAAAATTATGCGATAAATACTTTGATATATATAATTGTTTTGCTTAATATAGACGTGTTCGATGTTTCCTAATCAAAGATGAATCACCGAAAAAACACCGCTTCCGCTCCACCCAGAGCGGGAGAGTCATTAGAAGATTTCCCACCCACAAAAAAAAGAAAGCATGTGATGAAGAGGAACGAGGAAAATGTCGTCAAGAAAATTCTGAGTATGGATGAACTTTATGAAAGATGCTATGGCTCGAAAGGGAGTGACTACCGAGACGACTATTACAGAAGAATGGAAGGAAAAAACATGTTGCGCCGACCCCAAATAAATTGGGATAAGGGCAGGAGAAAGATTGCACTATTGTGGGCACATCAAGTGCGGCTTGTGTAGTTTTTGCAGTAGAAATTAATTATATTCGGCAACTTTACCTCCATCAGGATAGAGTATTTATTTATTAGCGACTTGACGGGCTTCGTACGGGTGCAAGTAGATACTCAAGCACGGGTGAAGCCGCGAGCAAAAGATAGTTAAACTAAGCGTATAAACTTTTCTCGACCTTCTCCACTCTATCTATCTAAACTATCTATCTATGTAAACCGGATTTAAATCCGTTGTGTAGTACAAAAGATGAAAGCGTCCAGAAGAACAGACGACAGAGTGCGACTACGTTTTATACTCTGTAGAGATTTATTACGTAGGTTATCTATAGGTAATTCTACAATCGATACAATTCTCGAAGCAAACTCATTCGTTTTAGGCAGCTATACCTGCATTGTGTGGTTACTAGAAACAAGATAATTACACATTTACGTGAAAGAGACGTATACTCCTCAGACATACTATGGAAATGTTTCCTAGCCACAATCCGAACATTGTGGAGCCATTATTAGACTCCTCGCTGTAGATACCCCGGGGTTATCCCCGTGAGTTATTCAGAAGGTAGTCGGCTGCCCAGAGTTTTTAATATTGTAAGGATAAATGTATACCTGATTGGCAATGGTAGAAAGCCTGACTGCTAGGAGTTCCTGGCTAGAGCAGTGATAATTTGATTAGGAAATTCTTAGTACTTCTTATCTCAGCCTTCGTCTTCCGGGCGAAAGGCGTGATGTATTGTTTTGTTACAACGATGTTTTTCAGTATAAAATATCGTTTTTCTATGGCGACTTTCCAGCACTATCGTCAGAACTTGGAATGCGGTGGGAAATCATCCAATGACTTCTCCCGCTCTGGGTGGAGTGGTGCTCCTTCCTTAGCCCTTTATGTTCCAGGGTAGCGGTAACCTTTCGGACAATCCCGCTTACCCAGCAGGAACTTGGAATGCTGCGTATGAGCGCAGCAGACCAAGCGTCATTTGTCACAATCTAGCACATAAACATCCCAGATGTTATCTCATAAGTTACATCTCTGAGCAATATAAAGATCGTGTGGTTCACATAGTGTGTTATTCCTTAATCCCATAAGGTTAGTGGACGTACCTCGCCTTTGATATATGATACGGGAAGCGACGCAATATCACAACCTAGAGGATAATGGCCTCCTTTAGTTTCTATTGTGGTTAAAAGGGTCTGTTTTGATTGGAAACTCTCATTTCTAGTTAGCTTGTTGAAACTAGAACTATTAAATTGTACAAAAATACGGAGTGAAATTTTGGTTTAAATAATACCAAACTGTTGAAGGAGTTTTTACACTATGGTGGGTTGTGGGTTGCCAGGTATCTCTGTAATCAATTACTTTAAAGCTTACATTTAATTAAAACATCCGTATAACTGGGTTAGTATGACATAGCCAGACATGGGTGTACTAGTAGAGCTATCTAACCCGTAACCCTTCGGGACATACAAGCATGAGTTGACCTTGTGACTTTCTTGAATTAACTTAAACACCAGCCTACAATGTTCTCACTGGTGAGTGGTGGGCCATAATCCATAACCCAGAGCGGGTTAGTGAATGTCACATTTCTTCAATTATTTTGGTTTTAAGTCATGTCATCCTCAAGATGTAAATTACCGAAATAATACAAAAAGAAAAACTAAGTACTCGTAGGTACCCACGGGATTTTCTTGGTTACAAAACATCTTAGCGGTGAAGGTCAAATCTCGTCGATCTTATCCAACATCTGCCGATCTGAATTAGTCTTGATCTACTCTTTGTTATACAAAAAAATTGCCACATGATATCATCGATATTTTTTGGAGTTCCTTTGTTAAAAGAGTTAATCCCTTCTCCTTTTGAGTGGTTAGTGACTAACCTGTCAAAGTTTTAATGCTGCCCATGGGCCTCTGACTTAGCTTCATATATTCTTGAGAAATATCTCTCAGGCAGGTTAATGCATTTGATTGTCAATTAAGTTTTTCTTGAAAATTAAGCATTTAATGATTATGAAGACAAGAAGATTAAATGTTATAAAGTACATCAGATTATTAACCAATTAATGGATCAAGGTGGCTCAAGAGAAAGATGTCTGGAAGGTTATGGGTGAGGCCGTTGTTCAGCAGTGCGACCATGTAGGCTTAGGAAAAAGCCTACACGAGTTACGGTAAATTGCGTAAACACCTAAGGCAGTATACCGACTTATAGCCTGTCATACCACTATCAATGACTTTGTATTGAATATAGATACAATTAAAATTGATAGCGAGTTTGCCTAACAATGAATTTACATGACTTCATCTCACTTCACTATCATACATAAACATGTTTAAGAATACAAAAAATGTACAGTATCAGTTATGAAATTTTACAATAAAAAGCTCATAGCATGAATTATTAAGGTAAACTGCTAGAAACAACATTTTTACAGTTTCGTCTCTTCACGCCTTATAAAGCTACGCCCGTAAATACTTTGGGTGAGAAAGTAGCTCCCATCGCTATAAACCTTATTGCCCAGGAGATAGAGTTCTATATATTATGTAGAAATACATTATTCAGATGAATGCTACGAGTCCAGAGTACCACTGTTAAGTGTCAGTCTTGTGACTTGTTGTCTCAGTACCTTCTGTTATGACAAGATGTATGTCACATTTTCGTCATTGTTTTTTATATATAGATATATGTCGCATCCGGTATCGGATATTTACAACAAGACAAGGTGCGCCACCTAGCGGCCATGACCGAAACTAGATTTGGCGCGCTTTGACAGAGTTGGAGCGTTTCGGCGGGTTTTACGAAGATTAAAAAACGCGCGAAGTGACAGATTCTTAACCCAGTGAACAAGCAGTGAAGACGTTTTGGAACTGTCCTACGTTTGTTAAAGCATAATTACCAAATCAGTCTGTTATTGTTTCACTACAGGGCAAAGCCTGATAGTTGAATTGTATTTTGACAAATTTGCCTAAGTAATTGTTATTTTATTTGCACGATACCCACATAAACCCGCCTAATGGCCGATCGTAGCTCGAACCATCCTGAAGATCTGTCATATATATCAATTAAACCGACAAGAGCCACTACAGTTGTATAATTAATTAAGCGCCAATCCCACCAATGGAACTAAACGCGATCAGCGCATCTAAAACGCGATAAAGAGCTGTCACTATATCATAGAAAAAAATGACACTGACAGCTCTTAAAGTTAGTTTATGCGCTGATCGCGTTTGTTTCATTGGTGAAAACAAAAAAACAATCACTAAATTCAGAATCAGTTCAGTAGAAAGTCCACTCGTAGCTGAAAGCTATCGTCATTGTTCCCAGTATCCAGTAATCTGCATAGGTAAGGCTCTGGCTACAAGGAGACAAATCTCGCGGGAGGAACAGGGCGCAATTGTTTCAATGATAAGGACTGATTTCACTATTGAAACTGAACGAGATCAGCACTTCTAGACCGCGTTCAGGACCTGTCAGTGTTAAAATTCCACAGAAAATAATGGCCACCCTTTAAGTTTTCGCGCTGATCACGTTTAGTTTCATTGGTGAAGTTGGCACTAGTTTAAAAAAGGCACTATTCACGCCAACTTGAACGCCTTCATACAAATTAATTGACACTTTGGCGGTGGATTCGTTTCAGCTTTACCAGAAGTTTAGGACAAAAGACAATCGGCTTTTCCCGAACGTTTTTACCGATCGATGCTCGTAAAAACACACAGTTCCCAAACGAGTATACGGGACCATACTCTTTTCTAAATATTAATGTTTGAATAGGAAATGTTTTGATATACTCGCTGTCGTAAAAAAATATGGTAACAATATTACTTACGTAATATTACTTCATGTAGGTAGGTCTGTTATACATTTATTACGTACCTATCTTTATTACATGAAATGCTGTTCGTTGGTAAGCGCATAACTTGAGAACGGCTGAAACGATTTGGCTATATTTGGTTTTAAAATGTTCGTAATGGCCCGAATTAGGTTTTGTCAGAAAGTAAATAATGAGCAGTTGCTGAAAACTGTTGCATTTTCTGTTGGAAATTGTTTGAATTATGAAAATTATGACAAGATAACGTATGTCAGGTCAGCTATTATATTTGAGATTATTAGTTTATTCGTTTTTTTTAACGAGAATTCATTTCATCTGAGACCAGCTAGCTAGGAAAAGTTCTACGTCGTCTCTTTTTAACACGAAAAATTTGAAGAATGTTAAAAGGTCTTGGAGAGTTGTTTTTAAATTGTTTTAGCTATAACACATTCGTAATAACCTTTCTATAAGTACACGTTTTATCAGAGAAAGAACAAAACATTGTAATTTTGGTTTTCGTACGAAAAAATGTTTCTTCACAAGTGTAATAAATCAAATAATGACAAATGAAGGGACAAAAATATTATACTACCCTCCAAGGTTGTATTTGAATACAAAATGGCTTCATTCCACCGTACGACGAATTATTAATGTGTTCCGTGATAAAATTATGTTGGCACACAAATTGGTCAATGAATGTTTAACTTTGACATGCCAAAAGCTTAGCGAATAAGCGGTTTAGTCAAGTGAGGGAATTCGGTACAGTTCCTTCTACATAGCAAGGAATCACCGCGCCATCATGCTTGGGCGTCTGCGTGTTCTGTGGTTATCATACGCTCGCGCGATTTATAAACGGGGCTTTTTTTGCGCCATGGATTTTGAACTCTCAGTGCTGTGCTGAGGATTGAGAATTTAAAAGCGTGCGCCACAAAAAATAACATCGGATTTGCAACATACTGCATGTTGAAAATGGGGATGAAAAATCGCCCAACAATCGCATCGAGGGCTTTAAATCCCTGGCCAAACAGAAGCAAAACCTGCATTGGATATGTGAGGAACTCGGTTGCGCATTGTATACTATCCTGTTTGAAACACTCGTCGATCACTCGACGCATCCGGCCTAGTGTAGCCGGAGGCCTTTATTAATTTGTATTGAATGTTTTCGTATTATTAAATCTCTAACTGCCTTCTTTTTACGCTTGTTTTTTTTAAAGGTATTGGAAATATGATATAGATAATAGTGTAACGTTTTTGTATAAGACAACATCTAAATACCTAAGTAGATACTTTCACGACTTAGACAAAAAGAAATTGTAAAAATATTGTTTGATGAAATATTTGGATTCGTTTTACGTACTTTCGGAATTATGTAGTGAATGCTGCCTTATAATCCATGTACACGATACGCAAACTGTATGATGAATGGCGTATTATTTCAACACGCCAACACTAATAAGTTTTAAAAGTACATAACATTACGCCTTAGTCTAACCCTTCAGGGAATCGGTGTACAGATAATGCACCCTCATTGGGCTGGTTATGTTTAAATCCCATGTAATAGGGGGAAAGCCTATCGTCAGCAACAAAATACAAACTCTGGACTCCTAATGATAAAAACCTTTATAAAAAAAAGAACTTTAAAATAATTGACTTAGGATTACGGATTCAAGTACGTATTGTGTAATTGTAACTTACAAACCGGTGATGGAAAACATCGTGAAGAAACCGGCATGTCTTAGACATATTTCTCAACAGCATGTGAAGCTAAGTCAGAGGCCCATAGGCAGAATTAAAACACTGACACCTTTGTGCTAAGTTGTTGATCGCACAATTTATTACCTCAGCGATTCAGATTGTCAAGAACGCCACTTGTCAACGCATTTGGGAATATTGATCGAGTCATTCGATTTCATCATGGTTTCGTTACACAATTTGATATTGTCTAGCACTCTCACTAGCGCGATCCAAGACGGTTGATCACGTGGCATTTCTAAAGCTTATGCCAATTCCATACATTTCGGATTTATCTAACTTCATTGTCGTTAGTGAAAATACAACTTTGTCTAAGCCCCCAGATAAATGCACGACAATCAACCCAAAAGAGTATTTAAGGGTCGCAGTATAAGCGGGAAAGTCTGAAAAGGTTACCACTACCCCGGAACATAAAGGGCTAAGGACGGAACATGGATGGGATTTAGTCAGTAAAAGTCTGACACTCCCTTTCGCTCCATCCTGAGCGGGAGAAGTCATTTAATGATTTCCCACCCTCAAAAAAAAAAGGCTCGCTGTAGGCGTTTTGCAGTTTCTGTCTATCCTCATGAAGAGAAAGCGTGAGTTTATCTTAATGCCTACAAATCACTAAATTAATAAATGAAGTCTTGAATAAATTTTCCGTAACTTTTCAATTTGCAAGAAATAAATATTTAAGTGCCGCTTACTTACTGGAAGGCGTTCCTTTTGGTTCACGCCTAATGGAGTTCGCTATTGATATTTTACGACACTTTTAATGAAATGTTTTGAAAACAGTAGCTTTAGAATACAAACCATGAATTTATGTTTAACTAGCTTTTGCTAGCGGGTACGCCCGCTTGAACATACTACCAGGATAAAGGTATCCTATGTCCTAACTTAGGCCATGGACCCATGTGCCAAATTTAATTTAAAGACGTTCCGCCTTTTTAGCGTGAAAGTGTAACTCATTTTCCCATTTATTATATATATTAGTTAGGAAAAGAAATTTTAATTAACGACCTCACTTTAAATACCCTATTACAATCAAGTTATTGTGTATCACAACATTAGTTACCTACCTCATCATACAAATCCAACAGAACAGCCCCGTGTGAAAGGTAGCTTACGCTACAGTCAAGTGCTACGGGACTACGCGACGCTACGTTGTAGCAACTTGCTACGCAAATTCGTAGCAATATCCTACGCTACAAACAAATGCTTATTGAAGTTTCGTTGTTGGTCGTACAATTAATTTAACTAAAGAGGATTATTTTTGTCACTATATCACGCTGTTATTTTTTTAACGAACAACGCAAGCCTAAACTTCTGTCAGCTGTGCGTAATTCGCGTCGCAACAAATATTTCCGTCGCTTCAAAGAAAAAGAACATTTATAAATAACTAAAACTTACCGATAGAGTGATAATTTTGTCGAACAGCATTACAGGTGGCATGTGGAAATCGAACACGAAGTACTGCAAACAAAATAGTTTATTATTAAAAAATGCCTTGAAATTTTCGCATTTTACAAGGTGTAACGTAGATTTCATATTAAATATTTGCTACGACGCGATTTTATATTCAATATCCAATAACTAGCTGTCACGAATTCCACGCCTGGTATGTTATTGCAGTCGAAGGTATTTAGTGATTGGCTGCAACTTCAGTCGGAGATTGGAGTCGCATATTTTGTTTACCTATACAAAATATTAGATTTTGTGCGCGACTAGGTCCGCGTGGAGTTCGGTTAAATTCCGGTTATAGCTTAATTTGAGAATTTTGAATGCAGATTTGTTTCTTTTTAAAAATAAAGGGTAATTTCCTCTAAAGTAAGTAAGTAAAATTTGCTATCTTCAGTATTAAGAGTGTGATTAAAAAATGCCTGTTTAAACCTTATACATCGAATAACGGACAAATAGCACATAGTTACGGCACTAGAAGTATAATAAAGCTCCAATCAATTAATTAACTGTTCTCAAAGTTGTCGCTGCTGGATCAAATAATTATAATGTCATAATCCCACATCAATTTGAGCTCAGCGTATATCGTTTGTTTACAGAAATGATAAGTCTTGTACATGTTGTTAATCTAGAACGTGCTTAGTGTTCACCACATGTGGAACATAGTCTTAAATAGGATATGTACAATCAAACGGGATGAATAGGGACTGATTCACCCCTGAATCAGTAAGCGTGGGATTGTCCGAAAGGGTTACCGTTATTCCGAAACATAAAGGGCTAACGAAGGAACATGGATGTGTTTTAATCAGTTAGAGTCTGACACTCCCTTCCGCTCCACCCAGAGCGGGAGAAGTCAGATGATTTCCCACCCTCAAAAAAAAGGGGTGAGTGAGACCAAAACGGTGAATCAGGCCAAAAAGGACCTGTAATGTGTTTACTGTAATTAAGGGTCCTTGTTGGCCGCAAACTATGTTATTTCAATGTTAAAATCCCTTTTGAAGTTTGACCCCTGCATCCCTATTAACCCCGTTTGAAGGTATACCCACTGTTGTTTCGTCACTACAAAATCAGACTCGCAAGTACATTTACATAAAGTAGGTATACCATTGTAAATTGATACTCTTCAACAATTTGCCATGTTATACAATAATGTATGCACGCGTAATTTTATACAATTATGGCCAATTAGAGTTGTGATTTTAATATACGGGTAATTTAAGTTGCAGTTAATTAGCTTAGTAATTATTCCGCTGACTGCAGATTATTAAGTAGATTGGGTTATTTTTCATAAGGAATTCATTAATTTTACTCGAAAATAATTGTGGATCTGAATTGTTGATGAAAGATGAGTGATCTGTGAATTTTAAGTTCGTGTTATTGTTGATTGTTTTTAGTTTATGCTACTGTGTTGTAATGGCGTAGCGTGACTACAGAATATTCTTTCTTAATTACATTTTAATATTTTGTATTGATTCTACATATAATCTGGAACCTTGTTAAATGTAATAAAATCAGTTGAAAGTTCTTAAAACAAAAATTTGAGTTTTAGAATATTAGGTTAGTGTCAAAAACTTGTCAAATATGTTAGAAGTTTTATTTCGGATATATCAAGACCTATGATCAAGACTGAGATTAGAATGGCAACATTCTTTAAATTGGGGGCCAACCACCACCTTTTATGGCATTATGTTTTTTAAATTGCTCCACATTAGGAAACAGATAAAGCTAAATCTGTATAGCTCCGACTCATTCCCACACTGAAGAAATATTGAAAGAGGTGGTTCTGGTCCTGTTGTTGTGAATTGTAGAAAATATATTCAAACAAACTACATCTCCATTGTAATTTAAACCTTACCTCGTTGTAATAAGGGCAGTTCGTGCTTTCCTTGACGCTGGTGTATCTGCGATTATCTCCGATCTGCACGCAGACTACGGGATCCATATTTAACCCAGCTAGCTGACGTGCTTCAATGATAGTCACACACACTTGAAAGTCAGCTGACTTCATCGCTGCTGGGATTGCAGAATCGATGACCGTGCGCCTAGGATTAAAAGTAAATCATTTATTTCTATTGGACCAAAGTCATATTAGTGACTAAACTTATAAAAGCCATGAATATATTTTTTAGAAGAACACCCTATAATGTGCACTTTCCTAAAACCGATAGCAGACGCTTCACTATAGGATATAGGAATTACCGTTCAACTACCGCGTTCATATATTTGTTTTTCGTTCTTTTTTTTTTAGGCGTGTGAAAAATAATATGACATTTTTGTAAAAATAAATTCACTTTTAATACATATGTCATCTTGTCACATACATTTGACTTGGAATGAAGAATGACAGAAAAACATGAACAAAAAGCGAGTGTCTGATATCTGAGAGAATAGGTCAAAAGGTGAATGTCACTTTGTGTCATAGCATGTACTTTTCTTCGTACCAATAAAAATTAAGAATGATGTGGTTCGATGTTAGGTTTAAAATTTGATATACTTACATCTTTTTAAACTTGCGCGGATCTGTTGGTGAATGAACTTCGACCAGAACCTCCTCAGACGCCATCGAAGTCTGGCTGGCGGGATGGTCTGGCTCTGTAGAAGGGCCAGCAGCTGGCTCCAGCAGTCCCTGCTCTTCATCGCTGCTGCATCGTGGAGAACGGCTCTTGCCGAAGCCGATGAGGGACTTGACTGTCTTGAGAGTAGATGGTCGTTTGCGCTCCGGCAACTCATACAAGACCGATCGGTCTGATCCTCCCGTGGAAAACCCGCGCCTTCAAATAAAGAGTTGTTATAATAGAACCTAACTATCATGAGGTATATTATAGCCCCGTCTAGTGACTTTTTTCTCTCTCTCTCATTATATCTGTCTCTTTTTTATACGAGTATGTTTAATATGTGAGTATGCGTGCGAGTATTGCGCAAGGAGAACAAATTCGTTCGGGGCGCGTTTTATTTTTTTAAATCGTACAACGGTTGGATGAAGCACGCTACACGTCAATATTCACTCACTCTCATAATATCATCTGCCTAGCCTTTTTTCCTCACTATGTTGGGGTCGGCTTCCAGTCTAACCGGATGCAGCTGAATACCAGTATTTTATATGGAGCGACTGCCTATCTGACCTCCACAACCCAGTAACTGGGCAATACGATACCCCTTGGTCAGACTGGCTATCAGATTTTCGGGCTTCTTACGACCCGTAACGTAACGACTGTGAAGGATGTACAAATGACAGCCGGGACTAACGGCTTAACGTGCTTTCCGAGGCATGGAGGAGTCTCGGTATGGAAAATGGTCATGAGAGAAAAATCAAATCTAATCAAACGTGAAAAGAATATAATTTCGTAACCCTTACCTGAGCAGACGCTTTCCAGCAGATTTAAGCTTATGAGCTCGTGTCTCTTCCGGGACCTCAATATCAACAGTAACCTCTCTATCACGGATCGACTGCTCAATATTTGCGATGTTGCGTTCCACATCTATTAGAACATCCGATGTTTCTCTAGGAGAGCCTCCTGCGTCCGGTTCAGCGGAGGTTCCTGGTGTTGCAGGATCAGCAGATGGAGATGCTTGAGCGCCGTGACTCTGAGATGTGTGAACTGGCACAGGATCCGGCCTCATAATTTTTGCCATGTTGTACGACGCGGTCTTGAGGGAACGCACCTCCGATTCGAGAAATGCGACCGCGCGTATGTCTGATGATGGTGGTTTGTAATACACTTCCATGTCGACGAAGACCTGCAAAGAAAAGATTTATATGAAATCTGAATATTTATTTTAAATACATTTTCCGCTTCTTACCCTGTTTTTTTTTAATTAACATGAAACACGAGGTATAAATATTTAGAATCTTACAAAAAGCACATGAGCATAAACTTAGTTTCTTGCTCTTATTTCATGTTTTTAAATTATCTATTTATGTATTTATTTGTAAATGGTACACCACTGACTAGTTCATTTCCTGCAGATATGTATAAAATGTACATAGGCGTGATTTCACGGCACATTTTAACTCAATTAATCGACGTGTAATGTTTTGATTACACAAAATAAAGAAAATAATAGGATTTTTATTTTTATTTCTTTGATAGTTTTTCAACTTTATTACAAAAGCAGAAGATTCAATTTCGATTGGAAAAATTTGACAGTTTGGGATAGCTTGATGTACTGGCATCTGTACAAAAGAAAATAAACTAGCACCCTTGTTACTTCTGACATGTCTATTCAATGTATTCAATGTACTCTACGATGCGCAACAGTTGGCTCTTTTATGTTGCCGCATAGGGCGCAAAGTAGGTACAGTCAGACGATCCGCACCGGGATCTTTGTGTCAGTAAATTTACATAACATCACGACTGTTTACCTCCAAGGGTTACACAGAGGTGGTACACCCATATTTAGCTACATGTTATTGGGGGTGAGCCTATTTACGGCCACAAATCAAGACTTCCGAATTCGTAATGGATGTACCCTTTGCCAGACCTCGGCATTGAACCCAGGACCTTGTGCTCAGCATTAGCACTTGCGACCACTAGACCAAGGAAGTAAGAGGTTGTCAGTCTGTGAAATTAGCTGCAGCTAATCCTATTATGATAGTTAAATTGGAAGTTCAAAAAATTCTTGGAGAAAGAAACATTTTGTTTCCTTCATTTTTCAGACACAGTGAATTGTCAATAGCAAGGAGAACCCCGGAGGCCTAACGCAAGTCGGTGAAAGGAAATGTTCATAAAGGTACAGTCCTTCCACACCTACTCTAACTGTGATTTTGCACTGTCGAAACCTGTCCTTTAGTTTCATTACTTTAAGGTTGCTGTTGTGTTGCTGCCACTGGCAAAACCTCAGTAATTTTTATTCTCGTTACAATATGGTTGCTGTTGGGTCGCAGCTGTCAATTATCCTATCATATTAAATAAATAATTTTTAATTGTATTGTCTGAAACAAAATAAATAAATAATAATAACAAAATTATAATATTTTTTTTAACTCTTAATTCAATTCAAATAATTTTTTAATTTTATTTATTTATTTTATTTTAATTGTAAATGTATGTAATTATGGATCAATTAGTTATCCAAAATAAATGAATTTTATTTTATTTATTTATTTATATTCGTTTGCGTTTGCTTACGAAGCGACTTTGACGCCATGTTCACTATCATTTTATAGAAATTATTCCTACCTGGAATAATAAATATTGTTGATAATAATATCAACAATACTTATTGACAATAAACTTTCTCAGAATATCGATGTTTGTAAAGTCATGAAAGGCGTGTGATGACGCAGACCCTGGGTTGGGTTGTTGGTTATTCATAACACATAAACTACCAAACCTTATAGTCGGCTGTATACCAGTAATTTACATAGAGCTACCAACTGCCTATCTGACCATCATAACCTAGTAACTGGTTAACACGATACCCTTTAGTAAGACTTCTTGTCAGTCTTTCGGGTTTCTGACTACACGTAACGATTGTCAGAAATCTAAGCGTATGACAGCTGAGTGGGTGCGATCCACGAAGGGGCTTCGGTATGAAATGGTTAGTTCCACCCATCCAGGGTTCGACCTGGCAAACGTAGCTTCTATCAACCTGTACGGTTGCTGTTATTTAGCCACAAGCCTTTAATAATAAATACTTACATGTAAATACACACATCAAAAGTGTCTAGGGATCAACATATATTTTTGCAATAACTTTTCTCTTGATTGATATTAATTTAAATTTTCTTTAAGGATTCATCAAATAAAGTGTTTTCGTTTGTCACAGTAACGATAAACCAAGTCACCTTTGCATTAATAAAGAAATTTGCCATTTTCCTAATAAAGGGGTTTTTGACATTTGAACCACTAACATTAAAGTTCGAAAAAAAGACTGAAATAACAGTTTTCTTTAAAATTTTATTGGGTAACTTAAACAATTAATAATCCGTGTTTCTGCCGCGAACACTAACAACACAAGAACATCGGTTTGGCATACTCAAAATGAGTTCATCCAAATCACGCTGTGGAATGGCCGCCCATGTTCGTTGCAACAACAAAAAAAGGTCTTCTTGCAACTGGATACCCTCCATATTCGGCAGAGCTCTTCTCTGTAGCATATCCCATGCATGCTCAATCGGGTTCAAGTCTGGCGACTGAGCAGGCCAGGGCAGGACATTGATGTTAGCTGCGGCGAGAGTCTGTCTTACAACTCTTGCGGTGTGCGGTCGTGCATTATCATGCATTAACTGAAATAAGGGACCGATTTGCACTTGTAGAGGAACGATGACGTCAGATACAATCGTCTCAGCATAAATTTGAGCGTTGAGGTTGCCTCTGATCCAAATCAACTCAGTTCTTCCGCCGATCCAAATACCCGCCCATACCATGATGGTTCCACCACTATAAGGATGGACTTCCTGGCAGGATTTTAATCGCTGTTGGCGTCCAGGGGTTCTCCAGTGTCGTATACGTCTTGTATCCGGTCTCATACCAAAACGAGACTCATCAGAAAAGCACACGAAACGCCATTGTTCTTCTGCCCAATTTCTGTGTTCAAGAGCCCATTGATATCGAATCCTACGATTGTGCATTGCTATAGGTGGTACCCGTAGCGGTCTTCGGGAATGAAGGTTCACTTCATGCAAGCGGTTTCTGACTGTTTGGTCGCTAATTAAGTTCCCTGAAGAGTGATGAAGCCTCACGGCTAACATCATGGCGGTTATTGTTGGAGCTCTTCGAGTTAAGATTTGAATGTATCGGTCTTGTCTCCGTGTGGTGCAGCGATACCGTCCTTCATGGCGCTCAGCCACGGTACCAGTGCTTCGGTAACGTGTCCAAAGTCGACTGATAACACCTTTTTTTGTTGTTGCAACGAACATGGGCGGCCATTCCACAGCGTGATTTGGATGAACTCATTTTGAGTATGCCAAACCGATGTTCTTGTGTTGTTAGTGTTCGCGGTAGAAACACGGATTATTAATTGTTTAAGTTACCCAATAAAATTTTAAAGAAAACTGTTATTTCAGTCTTTTTTTCGAACTTTAATGTTAGTGGTTCAAATGTCAAAAATCCCTTTATTAGGTAAATGGCAAATTTCTTTATTAATGCAAAGGTGACTTGGTTTATCGTTACTGTGACAAACGAAAACACTTTATTTGATGAATCCTTAAAGAAAATTTAAATTAATATCAATCAAGAGAAAAGTTATTGCAAAAATATATGTTGATCCCTAGACACTTTTGATGTGTGTATGTTGGTTACGGACCGTGAGCAAGCCTATCAGATTGTTTGTTATGTGTGATGTCCGAACATGTTTATGATAAATATAAGCTTTGTCATATCACAAACAACATTGTCTGTTTTCCGTTTTAATATTTTGTATATGTTTTAATATTTTATTATGTATTTTAATGCTTGATACTATAGTACATACTTGTCACCCACAAGGAACATGTTTGTCGAATTTTACTTTGTTTTGTTTGGATCCCTACATAATGGTTAACCACACAAAATACTCTTCTACGTATAATATTTTTGTCACGTAAAAGTACAATGGGTACTAAAAGTAAAATACAGCCTTACTTAGAAATAGATAATTACCCATTAGGTGTTATATACTAAGCACCTATTTGTACATTGTAATGAGAGGATGGTTTGGCAACTGGAGCAGAGTCCAAACAGAACTGTTGCCAAGGCAAAGCTTTAGACATATTTCATTCAAAAAGGCATGAGCTATGAACAAGACGCTTATTTCAAATAGAGGCGAACCCACGCACATAAAGTATACAACACAATATTCTGTAAAAATATCACCGTTAAAGTTTAGTTGAAGTAGTGCTCTGTCCTATAGTGAATAAATTAAAGACAAAAAGAGTTCCTTAGTTAATAAGAATATCCTGTGACATAGGTAGTTCTACTTTATCCCAAACATGGACGCCCATAGGTTCTGTACATACTGGCCTATAAGCTAAAACCCATCATGAAAATATAAAGTTGAGTGCAATACAACTTGATATTTTAACTACACACTGGTCTATCAAGTATCTCTCTATTAGCAAGTAGCGTTCTGTATTATCTGCATACCTCCATACGTGTACCGTGTATGTTTATCTACCTTCAATGTTAATTACAACAAATACGGTATATTTATTGCATGAAAAGATGTGTGGTCGTGGTAAACAGAGATAATTGGGTAAATACCTACTTTAAAAGCTTTTTCGTTATTTATTTGAATACACACACATGTGTACATGCATAAACTTACGCTTTTATCCCGTGGTATTTTAATATTGCCTTTAATTTAAATTTTGTTATCAAAGTATCAGGCAAGAGCTCTCTTTAAATTCGTTTGAACCTTCAAGCGAGTCGATTTTACTCATAACATTGTTATAACTTTGTTTCAAAACCACATATACAACACATAAGATAGTTAAAAATACATTCAAACAGTAGAAATTATATGAGGACTAGGTTTACCCGGCCGGCTTTGCACGGGTAGAAGTACTAATTTATCTAAGGAACTACTAGCCAACTTACCCGACCTAACTTTTAAACCACCCTTGTATTAAAATATCTCAATATCAAATAATGAGATAAATAATTTGCTACCGTCGCATTTTATTGATTAAGTTAAATATTTCAAATGCCAGTTTAAACTAACAAACTCCGCTTATCAATAAAATTGTTCTCATTATTAGGTAATAGGATAAATAAGTGAGCCGTGCAACTTCTCAATCGCGGTGGCTTTCACAATAAAAAAGACAGTAATTTATTCGCGTTGAGGTCAATGTTTCGTGCTTTCTCAGGGCCGACCTTTAGGGCAAATTCAAATAAATAAATCTTAGGCAAAAGAGCCCCAGTTAAATGTAGTGTAAAATTTTCGATAATGGTCGTTCAGAAACATGGATAATAAAAGAGATCGCGTACACTACGCCACCCACGACCAAAACAGGTCGTCCTACCAGTTGCTTTCAAACTTGCTTCTTGTTCAACATGATTTAAAAGAGTATCCATGAATATCCTTGCGTTTTTCTCTGTAGAGATCTACGTTTTGCAATGGCCAATTAGTATGACGTGCCTCTTAGTGCCATAATAAGAAAAATATGTACATCCTTTTTTTTGAGGGTGGGAAATCATCAAATGATCCCGCTCGCTCCGGGTGGATCAGAAGAGAGTGTCAGACTCTTACTGACTAAAACCCATCCATGTTCCTCCCTTATCCCTTTATGTTTCGGGGTAGCAGTAACCCTTTCGGACAATCCCGGTCAACAGTATTCTCAGTATGTTCACAGATCGGTGGGCCTCTCCGATGTTGAGGAGGTGGATGTAGGTCCATGTTGAATTTTAATTTATACTTTGTGATTCTATGTCTGTACCTACTAACACAAAATTTTAAGTAAAATAATTGTTACTTAGGTACCTTATGGCCTTTATCGGAAATAAATGATACTATTCTATTCTAATGGTTTAGTTGAAATAATATAAAAATCCTTGTCATGTGTCGTGGAAAAATGAAATTACTTCGAAAACCCATATATTATTTGATGCTACTGCCACCTACAGCTAAGATATTGGCCGGATGCAGGTGTCGGGATCGAGGCCGTGTCGTACGCGAGCCCTGTGATTAGCAAGTTCGACTGGCATTTGATTTACGTGGGAAGTGGGTGGTAGCAATCTGTCTTGCTTTTGAAGTTCCACACTTAAAACGAATAATAAAATTTTGCGATACAAATGTCACTCGTTCGAACAATCTCTTTTATTTAACCAGCCATTTAGTTGTCATTTGATTGACACGGGAACACGAGCAACTGCGCTCGTACAAAGATCAAAAGGGTAAAAAGAATAATAAACCGCTAGGTATTCATTATTAAGCTTTCTTTGTATTTCAATTCCGTTTTTATTTTTCAAAGTGAATTCTTAAGTGTTAAGACATAAGTGGCAAATGGTACAAAGTAAAATGTATGATTTTTAATAACTTTACCAGAAACGATCTACATCGTTTACGATTTTTTTTGTATCCCATTCTAGGGTTGGCTTTAAGAAAAAATAATACAAACATTCCTAGAATATGCGTTTCATAAATTCATCGTTTAGAAAACTCTTGACTCGATGTGTAAGTATCTAATTTTATAGATAAATACGAGTAATTAATTTTCTTTCAAACATTCATATTTAAAGCTTAGTAAATGCGACGTTGTCATATTTCGCGTAAGGGTGTTTTACATTAATAATCTCGACTTGTCGAATCATTTTGTATGAAAACTGAAAAAAAGGAAGAATTCTTAATAATTATGCAAGTTGATTATAATTATGGTACCATATCCTAGAGTTATGGGATTTAAAAAAACACTTTGCACGCTCGTCAATTTCTGTACATAGCCCATTCAGAGCTGGGTTCTCGTGTGATCAGATACTTTTAAAATCAATTATAAATAACCTTCACTTAATCTTTTAAAATCTGCGATGTGTGTGAATGTTACAGTCCTCGAGGAAAGTAACATTCTGTCAGCGATACTGATGGTAACGATAGTAGAAAAGTCAAAAATGTTTTGGGTCGACATAAGCTACCTAAAAACCTTTGTTAATCCTATTGAAAGTCGTTATAGAAACCTGAAACGATTTGAAAGTGATAACACTTTATCTAGGCCCTAAAGTCTAGATCAACCCGCAGGACTGAAGTGACCCGTAACCATTACTTGGAGCTAATCTAGCCGAACCTGGTTCGTCTTTTCCGTAACACACTATCTCTAACATAATACGAAGTAATCTAACTCAAACTCAAAGCATTTATTTCAAATAAACCAATTACAGGCACTTTTCAATTGTCAAGGGGTCGGTCAGTCAGAAAGATGAAGCTAGTTGCCCATTCCAAAGCAGTAGGTACATATGGAGAAGAACGGGAAAAAAATTCCAAGGAACCTCTTTTAAATCAAAATATGATTACCAAATATTGATTACATCATTCATGTTGCTGCTAATACATGTGAAAACGATGCAGAACATTAAAAGCATCCGTAATGAAAATATAAAAACCAATTTTACCATTAAATTTAAATAAGCCATAGCGGCTAAGATCTGACCAGTCCCTTCTGACAGCGCCCGATCACAAACATGTATGGATTAGCACGATTCGGTAAAATTTTCAAGGAAATTCGTAATCCATTGCATCCTAAATGCTTAAAAGATTCAGATGTTTAACTAATTGGTAGTGTTCTGGAGCTGCTCCTCTCAATGCATGTTATACGTAACTTTCGAAAATAAGAGCAACCGTAGCCGTAACATATGTCTTCTCCATCTGAAGTTGCACACGAACTTTACAATTCGTCAAGGGGCCTACCTAAGTATACAAGTTATCCGTGGGGCCTACATTCTAACTAGGTCTCGGACGGGTCCGTATCTTCTTCGTCAACGAAACGAACGTTTGAAACTTCGTTTTGTACCTTATTACCGATTAATCCCGATAAATTAACTTCAGACTGGTATAAACAAATTAGAAAAGGGGAAAACTATGAAATGAAGAAAAACGATAATTATCTTATGACTGTAGACGATGCGGAGTAGTAAATACCCGTAACTTCAGCCGGAACTACAGATTTAATGATAAAGGAGTACACTTCCTGCCACGGTAACGAGATACTTTAAGATGGGTAATTAGCTTCTAGTCTTATTAAGCGCTTTGTTTGCTCTTCACATAATTATCCGGCTGCATATTATCATGTATGTTATTCATTAACTTGTACCACGGCTTGCCAGCACCTATAAGAATTTGAGTGGGGTAGGTACTGTAGAGCCTTCGTGAAACCTTCTGTGGAACTTGCCTGGTAAATAACTGACAGCATTCGACCTTTGTAATTAATTGAATAAGTAGTTTGATAGGTTTTTATAAAAGACAAATGAGTCCGTCAGGAGCCGTGCTCCTTGACGCATGTATTCGTTACAAAGCAATATAATTGAATAACTGCTGCCAGTGTGTTTGTATTTCATAGGATAAGAAATCCCTACAACACATTACACAAACCTACCACTGAGCTCCCTAATTGTTGGTCCCTCTGACCTTCACAGTACCAAGTTACCTAACCACGACATAAAACGAAAAAATAAAGTATTTCAACATAATATTTCCTCTAAATATCACTGAAATGGCTTCAGAAACCAAAGAAATAAACAACCCCAAAACCTTGAAACTTATGTTATTTAAAACCTTACAGGAACCTATAAGAACTCAGTTTGTCTTAAACATTTATGAAAAAAGGCAACACTGCGAGAAGTTTCCACCCTCGGGAAAGTTTTCAGGCAAGGTTACCTACCTACTGTAATGAAAATACTTATTTCATAATCATACTTACCCTTTACTAATAAAGTAAGTAGTTAATATTATATCAGTCGGTCGTTTCTGTTAAAATCTCAGCGTGAAAACTCGGTGCAGTTAGCGAGGAGTGAGATGCGTTCCACACAATGCTAGTGATTGACACTATTGACAGCTAACGTTATACTCACTTCACGCAAGTTGTCACGGTGAGATTGTTACAGAATAGCGCTACCGGAACATAAAGGGCTACGGAAGGAACATGGATGGGTTTTAGTCAGTAAGAGTCTGACACTCCCTTCCGCTCCACCCAGAGCGGGAGCAGTCATTGGATGATTTCCCAGCCTTAAAAAAAGAAAAAAAAAAGTTGAATAGTAACACACCGATTTCTCTTTTTCACTCGACAGAAATTTGACTTTTGAAAGCTTTTTGTATACCACACAACACTTTGTCTTCTTCGCTTCGTTGTATAGCGTCTGTATAGACGTCTATACAGACGCTATACAACGTTTATTAGTAAGCGGGTTAGTATTGCCTAGATACCCAATCAAGGAAGGCAGGAAGATCTAAAATATAAATGACATTGTAGAACTTTGGCAAAAGTGGATAACATAATTGTTAGAATCTTTGTAAAACACCATTAATTATTTAAATCAGACGTACTTATATTATTATTTATACTGTATGAGGAAAGAAATGTTGAATTCATGTTTTAGTTCAGAGTTTCCTCTAAGAGTTGTCAGTCATGTAACACCCCTAAATTATTTAGAGTACTGTTGTTATTTCCAACAGTGAAATATTATTTCAGGTACAATTTTTACCTTAATGTTATTACAAAAAAATATTCAAAAAACTTCGATTTCTGCACCTCTAGAAACATGAACTAGAATTATAGTAATAAAAATAATTCGGATTCATTAATATTCAATTAGTAATCTGAATTAATTATACTTTTTTATAGCTCTGTTCAGATGCAACTGATTTTTGCATGAATGTGGCCTTTTTTTTTTTTTTTTGAATGTGGCCTTACATCAAACTCACGATAAAAAATTTCAACGCCCATGGAAGCCACTGAAAGGTCTCATGACTTCAATCGATCCCCTAATAATTCCCATTTTGATAAATTATTTCCACCAAATTAGTCCCTGAAACCACGAATCGATTCGCTAACTTATTTAAAAGAGCTGAAAGTTTAAATTGTTAATGTATTTATTTAACTTTAATTACAACGGTTCCAAACCATTTACAAAAAATAAAGGCATATAGAAAAGAAAATCTAAAATTTAGGTAAGAAAGAAAAAACAATACAAAATTGCAATACTTTCATGAATCGCTCACAGTACTTAAATCTCAGTCCATTCAGCCGCAAATAAGCAACAGTCGACAACGCGGTTGTCATTGAATTGTAAAAAAAAAACAGAATCAAAACACTAAACTCATTTAAAATACAACAGAGAATCCAATTCCTATTACCCATTATGAACAAAATGTGCGACCTTGTATTGCAAGGTCGCATATACCTAAATGAAACAACAGGCATGTGAAATCTGGCAGATGTAGGTCCTCTGCCCTATAATTAGCATGTCATTATTTAATAGTACAATGTGACATTAAAGCCTACCTGTCTGAAGGCAAACATACACTTGTAGCTAATAACAGGGTAGTGGCTCAGTTTTCCGATTTAATTAAACAGACATTTCAAAGAAAGGGTTTTGATTTAATGCATATGCACATGGCGCTCTCGAACTTATTTCTAGAAGTTTGTCAAAATCACTAGAAGGAAGCATCATTCATTGAAGTTACGCTTTGAGTCTGCCCTGCTCGAATGTCAAAATTATTATAGGACAGTCCCCCAAAAACGTCTGCCCGTCACCACTTCTTAGTGCTTTAGAATAGAATAGAATAAAATAGAACATTTTTATTTCAGACCGGAATCCGGTTAGTAAAAATTTTACCTTAAATGAGAAACTGAGAAGAAATGGCGCTATAAATTCTGGTGGTTCGTGGTAATTTAAAATTGCACGCTTTTTGCATACACATATCAAATGTTTGTATACTTAGAAACTTTAAGAGAGCGAGTAATTTCTTACGTAGTAGAGATCGTCAGACATTGCTCGCTCTTCTATTAAAGTTTCTCGCGTCCTTACGTCGGTCCTCACTATCCGTGATGCGACAGTGTGACGGAGGCCTTATGTGGTGCATCATTATCGAATAAATAAATAATATGAAGTTACCGATATCAAGGCTGTTTGCTATTCCTAGATTTGGAGTGATATTGTAAATGTCATGATTCTCATGAGTTATCATGTGTACATTTCTAAATGAGACTTGCAGCTAATGATAGGCTACGTCGATTTAATTAAAGCACGGAATCACATTTAAACAGACATTTCAAAGAAAGGGTTTTGATTTAATGCATTACGACGCTGGCACATGGCGCTCTCGAACTTATTTCTAGAAGTTTGTCAAAATCACTAGAAGGAAGCAATATTCATTGAAGTTACGCTTAGAGTCTGCCCTGCTCGAATGTCAAAATTATATACGACAGTCCCCCAAAAACGTCCGTCCTTTATCACTTCCTAGTGCTTTAACTGAGAAGAAATGGCGCAATAAATTCTTTAGCAGCACTTCTGGCTGTTCAACCAGAAAAACTTGGTAATTTACAAATCGTATGCAAAGTAATTAATATATTTAAAATTGCATACACACTTCAAATGGCTTTATACTATTAAAACTGTAATAGAAGAGCGAGTAATTTCTGACGATCTATACTATCTTACGTCGCTCCTCACTATCCGTGATGCGACAGTGTGACAGAGGCCTTAAGTGGTGCATCATTATCGGATAAATACATAATATTAAGTTTCCGATATCAAGGCTGTTTGCTATTCCTATATTTGGAATGATTTTGTAAATTTCATGAGTCATGATGAGATTTCCAAGATTTCACGGTAGGCCACTTAAATTCCACGCGCGCCTCAAAGAGATGTCAGCATATATGAAGGGGCCCCTCAGGGCCAAGCCTGCCGGGTAAGCGGGATTGTCCGAAAGGGTTACCGCTACCCCGGAACATAAAGGGCTACGGAAGGAACATGGATGGGTTTTAGTCAGTAAGAGTCTGACACTCCCTTCCGCTCCACCCAGAGCGGGAGCAGTCATTGGATGATTTCCGAGCCTTAAAAAAAAAAAAAAAAGGCCACTTAAATCACAATGCCGATCGATCCGGTTTTTTATAAAGATCAAAATACTTAACTGAACCAACTGATTGAGTACACTCAGAAATCGTAAAATGCTTTGCCTATACATTTCGTAGGAAATGTTGGTAGATGTTCTGTCCTACCTTTGACATTCGTCCTTCGTGAATATTTTTAAGTTGATGGCATGTATGTATAATGAGATTACCAATAGTACATAGTTTAAAAGGATAGAAAAACGATCAGAGTATCAACTGATCAGCTTGGAGCTGCATGGGCAAGTCTAGCTGAAATCAGTAGTCTCATTAATAAGAATAATTATGAGACTAATCAAAAATACGCCATTTAATACAGCGGAGTGCTCCCACCACAGCAATTGTTGGCTGTCCGCGGTTGGGCTTTGATATCCACTAGTCGACTAACCAGACTGTAGTGCTACCGACAGATAGTTTTTTCCGATGCACCGCCTCTGTGTTTGATAGCTTACAATTAGTGGCTTTGACATCATAGACATATTTGAAGTCCTCGACTGAATATGAATCTTCATTTTTCATTTATGTTTAATCGGAAACTTTCGATCTTAGAGTCCCTTGTTACTGCATATTCAAGTTTCATAATGTAATACGATGGTTGAAAGTGTGTTTAACAATAAGATCTTGTTCTCGCAATGTCTACGTTGAACTACAAAATAATCATGTATTAAAATATACTATATTTTTCTATTATACGATCAGTTGATAAGGTTCTAATTTATGTGAAAATAAATTACTCGATTAACATTTCAACTAACGCCCTGGGTCATGAATTATAATTGTTTTCTTTTGTTTATTTCTGAATTCTAGTAATAAAACTGTCAGTGCATAATTTACTTCCAAAAAACTGTACAATAAAATAAATGGTCAGGCAAGCGAAGACGCGGCCACAAAAATTTCAGAATGAACCTTCAAAATGCGTCAACGTTAATAAAGCCAACAATTGATTAAAATTTCAGCGTGTCATTCATCACCTTAGGGCTTTACCAATTTGTTTGCACAGACGTAACACGAACCAATATATGGAATTTTCAACATTACATTTTCCAGAGATGGGTACGTGGAATTTTCAACATTACATTTCCCGGTGATGGAAAATGTAGTAACAAACATAATTCTTAGAAAACTAGGCCAGTTGCACTGCTCACAATTCATTGAAATAAAATATCGTGGAGGGACTGGACTTAGCCATAGTTTATCCATTGTAACGTAAGAAGATTGAAATACAAAGCGATTTAAGATGAAAGCGACTGTGTATGTAGTCTGAACGTTCTTACAAACAGAGTTGAGTCGTCAGTCGTGAAGATTTCTTAGAAATAAAATCTGTTTGTGAATTCGAATAATACTCTCTTACTCAGTCTGTTTATGCGCTTTTAACACGTTAAGTGCGAAACGAGGCCTAAATCACCCCTCATGCAACTTCCTTGTGGTGCGGCAAGGAAAAACGTGAACATCTCTGTCGTGCGAAGGGCATAGCTTTGGTTTGGTCCAGTATAGAAAAGAGATAAATGTATATTTGAGACGCGCTAATGGTCCCGGACTCGGTGGTATACCTACCTTGGTACCGGATGTCTTAGGCCTCGTACCGCACTGAATTAATATTATTTTAATGCAGTGCGGAACGAGGCTAAAACGTCCCATATCCACCCAGACCTCGTACCGCACCCAACGCGAGCTTCCCGCGACTAGTGTTGTGCATCACGTCGATTGGAGAGCACGTCCTTTCACATCGCCGAACATGTCTAAACGATGTCGGAAGAAGTTAAAAAAAAACCCAGAAACAGAACGATTGCGATTTTTTATAAAAAAGTATATTGTTACTGATTTTTTTATGTTAATTCAAGTTCTAATAAGTGTATTTTTAAAGCCCGAGGCAGAATACATAGGATAGTTTCTTTTCTACTTCTGGTTTTCTTTTTTTTCTTTTCTGTGAACCGCATTAAGATTTTCACACAAAAATAGATAAACATCGTTGCGTCGATGTTATTTTTCCCATCACTAATCTTAGCGAAAATTTACCTTATTTCAGTGCGTTACGAGGTGTATAAGATCCCATATTTTGTTTTGCCAATAATTCCTTAACTAGTTATCAGATCCCGAGGCGACGGTAGATTAGGGTTCATCAATTCACTGTCTATATCGATAAGGACCAACATTTTTATTTATCTTTGATTTCGCGCCAGAAAATGGAGTTGAGTCTGTTAAAGGAGGTGGGGTCTAATAGACCGCGTGTCGCCCTAACGTCTGGTCACGGTGCGGGCCGATAATACCTCGTGGCGCAGGAACGGAAAGTTTGCAAAAATTGGTGCCGCAGCTTACGTGTTAATATAACAATGGATTTCCACCTGCCCTGCTTTCATATTTACTGGAAAAGAATTACCTACAGGAAATGGAACACAGAAGTGAGCAAAAATTCAATAAAATTCTCTGAACAACATTGTTGGGTGCCGATGTTCATTGCAACTACATACATAACATACCACATTATATAAATACTACATTTGTGAGCAAATACTACTATTGTTGGCTTCTGCGTACTGGGAACGGTAGAATCTCAACAAAACTGGTAGGATTCATGGATTTTAAAAGTATTCTTGAGTATATGAGGTTCGAGGAGCGAGTCCACGATATGAGGTTCTGAAAGGTTCGAAATAGTGGCTGGGCCAGACCGGATGCAGAAGGCGAAGAACAGGTTATTTTGGCGCAGCTTTTGTCCAACAATGGACTACGATTATGCCGAATTGATTGCGTTTTGACTGTAAAAATACACGTTAGATATGAAGTTGAGTGTGCCAGAATAATACAAGCCGTAGTGAGTACCTACCAGATTTGAACAAAATTAATAAAAAAATAATGTTTTGGAATGAGAGTGAACGTCGCCGTTCATTTAAATAATTCGTATCTAAAATGAATACCTACATTAAAGTTCCACATCGCCTGCTTTTGCAGGTGACTGCTTAATAGATAAAACCTACGTATACAAATTTACATTTTAAAATTATTATCGGAAGGGTCAAGTAGTTTAGCCGTTCAACCGTTGAAATATCAAATATGATTTAAAACAATTGAAAAAGTAATTGTGTCTCATTAGTCGCAATTGAACGCATACCTACTTGGGTGAGGTCGATCGAAGACAACAAACAAACAACACTGGGTTCGCGGCTGTCAATTGGCTACTTGACACGGGCAAAAATAAAATATGAAATCACATAGAAAAAAGACCGCTCGTCTTAAAAATTTCCATCACAGTACAGAAACTAAATATTATGGAGGATATAATTGTAAAATTTGGATTCCAAAAATCTGTGACGTCACATTTCAATTTCATACAATTCACGTACAAGTTGCGCGTTTTGACAGTTAATAAAAAGTAACGTTATTGACTGCCCTGTCAACCCTATTGTCAGTTGATGTTTTGAAGTTGGTGAACGAAAATGTTTGACGTTTGGGCTGACAGCGGACCTTTTACTAAGAGATGCGTTTGTGAAAGGTTGTCTTGCCAACGAATTCACCGCGTTTCCATATCGTAATCTAATTCCATCTGCCTAATCCATTGATATTTTTGTAATTAGAGAATCTTAGCGCATTAATGCACGTCTGCACTTAGTGTTTTGACTATTATTTCGGTTACCCATCATGTCCGAGATCGAAAGGAATCTCCCTGCCTTTGTCATATAATTATATGATATGAATCATTATAAAAAGCAAATGAAATGAATGTAGAAATAAATGTGTGAAATAAAATTATATCGATTTATTCAAAAAAATTAAAAGGTTTATTTAATTGTTGTACTTATACTTACTTACATGATTCATAAAACACGTAAATGAATATAATTTTTTGTGTACTTACATTACAATAGTGTTCATTATGAAATGAAAACAAAAAGTTGACTTTACTCCAGACTTCAGACAGATAGTTCCAAGAAAAATATACATTTATACCTAATAACTACTAACTTCGACGACGACTTCACGACACCGGTGACTAAAAAGTTGTGTGGAAATCAGTTGTCATGGTATGGGCATGTTATGCGGAAGAATGAGGAAAATGTTGTCAGGAAAGTTGTGAGTATGAATGTGGATGGCTTTACAAGTTGAGGAAGACCAAAAAAACAATGGGTGGATTGTGTGAAAGATGATATGGGTAGAAAGGGAGTGACTACCGAGATGACGACTAATAGAGAAGTATGGAAGAAAAAGACATGTTGCGCCTACCCCAAATAAATTGAGATAGGGGCAGGAACATGATGATGAACTTCTAACTTAGTTATTTTTGTTCATTACTTTTTTTCGGTTCGTGTAAAAAATTGACAGCTTTTCAAGAGATATTATCAAAATGTACGAACTTATCCAATCCTATCCTATACTAATTAATAATAAGGTAGGTAGGTGGGCAATAAGGAATTAGTGCTACCCGTACGAAGCCGGGCCGGATAAAGCTAGTTAATAATAATTATAAAGAGGGTAGGGGTATCTTGGGAACTACTGATCCGATTTAGAAAATTCTTCCACTTATGGGAACCTACGGTATACCTGAGTGTCGTAACGGAAATATTTTATATTAAAACATGAAACTTCACGCAAACGAAGTAGAGGGAAACGCAGATACTAGTTGTTATTAAAACAAATTAAAATATTTGGGAAAAAACACATACACAAGTTTTAAATGTCGGAGTTACACATCTGTGTTAGTTAGGGGTGTGTGTGTACCTACTCTCGTGGACCGAAAATGTTAGGGGTCTCGGTATGTAATGGACGGTCACCAATCCACGGGCTGAACTCAGCAAGCATTGCTTAACCTTGATTTTGAAACGGATAGCTTTCTAGACTGTCTCATTGTTCTAGTCAGCATGAATCTTCTTATCGGCCTGCCTTACCATTCCAGGTTTGGAATAACGTTATGTTTACATTATCATACTAGCAACACTTATTCACGTGTTCACGTGTAATTACCATTATTCTAATTCACTGTACCCCAACACGCACATCCACGCATTCTGACTAGAACACCGTGCCAAAAAATTACGACTAATTTTATATACAACAAGCCTTTGCCCGCAACTTTTCCGCGTGAAATTTATTGTTTTAACATAGAATATATCTTTTAGCATCACATCGGCCGCCTGCGCTATTACTATGCTTTCACTTAGCGTTCTTTCAGACTCTTTTCCCTTTCTACTCGGCTCCCAAGATTTGTAGAGTAGTGTTAAACAGCCTATAGTAACCTACTTCAAGAACTGGGCAATCAAATGTAAATCCGACTAGTACCTTCGGCGATTAGAGCGTTTAAACAAACATATAATTTTCAGGTTTATTTTTAAGTATAGATACTCTTTTTTTTAAGCATACCCTGTGTCTCTAATTTGAAGTCCCTGGATTTGAACGATCTTTCCAAAATTTAATTAGCATATTTGTAGAGGTTACAGAAAGGGCTGAGTTGTATGATTAATGGCCGCTATCAGGCGTACTAAATGTCGCGTGTACGTCATGTGCGGAACAACGGGATATTATTATTATACATACACGTTACAACGGCTGTGTTCCGAACAACTCATTCTGATTGGCTGGTTGAGTGTTCAGAAAAACAAAATATACAGATCCTGAAATATACAGTTCCCCGTTTGATTTGTAACGAAAATTTAATAAAGGTTGGAATATTTGCAGTTACAATAGGATGTGTTTTATATCGTGTATGGAACGATGTGTTGGGAACAGAGCCGGGCGTTGGTCCTGGCTGTCATTAGTAGGTATGTGACAGACGTTACGGGCAGTCAGAAGCCCAAAAGTCTAACTACCAGTCTTACTAAGGGCTATCGTGTTACTCACTAACATTGCTCAGGTGGTCACATAGGAAGTCGCCCCATGTAAATTACTGGTATTCAGCTGCATCCGGTTAGACTGGAAGCCGAACCCAAAATAGTAGTAAAAATGCAAGGCAGATGATTTCATAGCGAACAGTCACCCATGGAACCCGTCATGTTTGGAAGCGTGTGGGAAAAACTATGACCTAGTTAATTTCAACAAAGAAACAACATGTTACACTTCTACTTTTCAATACAAGTAGTATTTAAAATTGAAGTCGCTAACATAACCGCTAAAGTAAACACGCATTTCCTATAACATTGTGTCAACAAACGGCTGTAAAGTTTACACAATGGGAGCTAGAATAAAGCTTTTGCCGCTATTTGTTATATCAAAGATACATTTTTCATTTCTTTGTAAAATATCGGTGAAACCTTCCTCTACAGAATGTTGTTGCAGCGCCACAAAATATACATTATACAAACTTTATATTAACTTGCTTCGTTCGTATGTGTTTCTCTCTTTGTTATTTATCTTAAACTTTGCAAATTACATTTCTTTAACTCGCGCTCTAATGTATTCGTTGCATCAAATGCAGTCGGTGGCAAAAAACGAAATACGATAATATAAATATCAAACACGATGAAAATACAAAAAAATACTGACTACCGAAAAATACTACAAATTACTTTAAATTCGGTGCCCGACCTCTGAAATTAAAGTAATTTTTAGTATTTTTGGAAGTCAGTTTTTTTTGTAAAAAAACGTTTCTATTTATTTCAGTTTCGTCAGAGAATTTTTTTTGTGCAATTTTTCGTGAGAATGTTCTACTTTCAAGTGTCGGCACGAAATACGAACAAAATAATAGAAAAAAAATATTTGTCAGTAAGATAGAAACGAGTTTAGTTTTTTTTAGACATTGAATTATTGAGAGTGTATTTACATCGACGAACGGGAGGTCGTTGGAAATAAGGCACCTACCACATTTCCAACTACCTCTCGTTCGTCGATAACCTAGGTTAGGTTATCGACCAACGAGTTACCTAACCATTTAAATCATAAAATGCAAAAAGCCGAAGCTAAAATATTGGACCTAAGTGTCAGGAGGATTCTTAGTCATTACAAACTTAAAGATAAAGATAAAGATCAATTTATTTGCAAAAACATGTGTAGAATAAACATGGTATAATGTTTATTGTAGGTGTTACAGGATATTCTTTGGCACAACATGTTTGACCATGGCTGGTGTACAAATTAGGTCGGAAGACCATGAGATTTCCAAAAAATAAAATTAAAATAACAATAAATATACAAAGTTACATAGTCTCAAAAAAAAAATAACAATAATATTAATATAAAATTACAAATAATAAACAATTGGAAAATATTCATGCGATTCAAAATAAATATAATACGTTCAGTCAGAGCGATTTGTCATTTAAAAATTCATTGATATTATAGTAAGCTTTTTCTGTCAGTATTTTTTTAAATGTTTTCTTAAACTGGTCGGTATTTAGTTTTTTGACACAGATAGGGATATTGTTATAAATTATCGGTGCTCTGCATACAACGCTTTTATACAGTAGTGCTGTCTTAGCTGGCTGAACACGAAGTTTACTATTATCCCGGCGATTTCGTATTACAAGGTCCGATATTCGAGGAAACAAATGGGGGTTATTTCTTACAAATAAGGCGATTTCTAAAATATAAAGTGACGGCAGTGTGAGGATTTTATGCTTTGTAAAAAGTGGCTTACAGCTCTCAGTACTTTGGATACCGAACATAGCACGTATGCATCGCTTTTGCATTTTAAATACCATATCTTTATTTGATGCATTGCCCCAGAAGATAATGCCATATCTTAGGACAGATTCAACGAGTCCATAATAAGCCGATAGTAACACATTAGTGTTGATAGATGAAGCAAGTTGGTACAAAGCATATGTATGCTTGACTACTATTTTTTTTACATAGTGCGTCAATGTGTTCTTTCCAGTTTAGTTTGCTGTCTATAATTAAGCCGAGAAAACGGATAGTAGATACTTCATTTATAGTGTAATTATCATGAATCAAATTTACATTTAATGGATTATGCAATCTTTGTCCAAAGTGCATTATATTTGTTTTAGATAAATTTATTTTTAAATTATTATTATTAAGCCAATGAATTATAGATGTCAGTGAATTATTTATGTCAGATTTATAATTATTAATGTCCTTACATGCAATTGAAACTGTACTGTCATCAGCAAATAATGTCATTGGTTGAGTCGTTGCCTTTGGTAAGTCGTTGATATAGATAATAAACAACGGCGGCCCTAGGACACTGCCTTGAGGAACACCGTATGTGACATTTCTCCTCACGGAGCTGAATGTTTCCTCTTTTTTATTTTTAGGATTCACTTTAGTTACTACTGTAATCTGTTGTCGGTTCGTTAAATAGGATCTAATTAAATCTAAAATATTGCCTCTTATGCCGTATGCTTCAAGTTTACTGATTAGTATATTATGATCTACATAATCAAACGCCTGTGACATATCGCAATAAATTGCACAAGCTGGAACTGTTTTGTCAACGTGGCCTATAACATTTTGGATAAATTCATAAATGGCCATATTCGTGGTTTTATTTTGTCGAAAGCCCTTTTGTTCATTGCACAGTATTTTATTTTTTTCTAGATATAAATTAAGTTCGCAATAAAGATACTTTTCGAAATTTTTTGAGAATATTGATAAGAGTGCAATAGGCCTATAATTCACCATTAACTGTTTGCATCCTTTTTTTAATAAAGGTTTTATGACGGATAGTTTAAGATCTTGTGGAAATATTCCAGATGATATTGAAAAGTTCAGAATGTGACTCAAATGATGGCATATATCCTCATTTACTGCTTTAATTATTTTAGTAGAGATACCATCATATCCTACACTGTTGGTATTTTTAAGGTTGTTTATAATTTTATTAATCTGGTAGGGTGTACTTGGTGCAAGAAACATTGAATTTAATCGGTGATTAATTAAAGACGTTACTTTTTTCCCGGCACCCGGTAGGGGGTTAACTTTTTCAATAAAATAATTATTAAATGCGTCCGCTATTTCTGTTGGATTATCCAGGACGTTATTTTCATCAATTTTTATTTTATCTATGGATTCTTTTGGGGTGTTAAGTCTCGTTTTGTTTATAATCCGCCACGCTGTTTTAGTTTTATTTTGAGACGTTAATATTTTATAGTTATTTTGCGCCCGTTTTGTTAATTTTATAATTTTCTTGAATAACTGACTATAATTTAAGTACTTTAATTTGTTGTCTTTTGTTGAGTTTAATCTGAATTTCCATAGCAAGTCTTTTTTCTTTCGACTGCAAATTTTTACACCACGTGATACCCACTTTGGTTTATGATTGACTCTTATTAAATATTGGGTTCGTGGAAAACAAAGGTCATAAAAAAGTTGAAAATCAGTTATAAAGTGTTGATAAGCTGTGTTTGGGTCCTCAGTGAGGTAAATATCCGAGAAAGCGAAGTTCTTAACACACATTTTAAATTTATCAGTATTTTCCTTGCAATAATCACGTTTCATTGAACGCCAATAATGCAATGTCAGATTTTTTTTAACAGGAACTTTGATTAATTGGGCTGTATGATCCGACAGGCCCAATTCCAAAATTTCAGATTTACATCCCTTTTTAAAGTTATGTGCAAAATTATCAATGCAAGTTCCACTGGCGAATCTGGTTGGTTCATGTAAAGCCAGTTTTAAATTATAGTTTAACAGTAAACATTCAAAATCTAATGTTACATTATTGCGTTTTAAAACATCTATATTAAAATCACCAGTAATTATAATATTTTTACAATTCAATTTGGCTATATAAGTCAGAAGTTTTTCCAGTTTATGAAAGAACGTATACAAGTTATTTTGTTTAGGTACCCTATATATACAAACAATGATAATTTTAAAGTCGAGTAGTTCAACTGCACAACCCTCTAATATACAGTCAAGACAAAATTTGCGGATTTCTGGAATATCCCTGAATTTATGTTCTTTTCTAAGTAAAATACATGTTCCTCCTCTTTTACTATTTGTTCTACTGTAAAATGAAGCCAAATTGTAATTTGGTAGGTATAAGTTTGACTCAAATCCTGACATCATAAAATGCTCAGAAATACATATGACGTCCACAATTTTGTTGCTGTCTACCAGTTCTTCTATGTTTACACATAATGCATCAGATTTGTTAATTAAACCTGCAATATTCTGATGTAGGATATACGGTTAAGGTTGGGAAATCGTCCAATGACTTCTCCCGCTCTGGGTGGAGCGGAAGGGAGTGTCAGACTCTTACTGACTAAAACCCATCCATGTTCCTTCCTTAGCCCTTTGTGTTCCGGTGTAGCGGTAACCCTTTCGGACAATCCCGCTTACCATGCACCGGCATGCTTGGCCCTAAGGGGCCCCTTCATAAGCTAACATCTCTTTGAGGCGCGCGTGGAACATATACGCGCCGTCCGGCACGGGCCTGGTCCTGATCGGGCGGTGAGTCACCCATTACTCACCGTCCGCAGGCCCGCGCCGACGAGGGCCGGGAGTCGTCACGTGGCTCCCGACGCCCGGGGCGTCTCCCGCGGCTGTCATTACAAACTTGCCCGTTCGTTTTGTGCGAAGTCGTTGATACTTCTGCCACAACTGCGTCGTTATACGGAAATTAACTCGTTTAATAAGACTTTGCAGAGATGTGGTTAATTTTTTATACGTTAATTCTTAAGTGTCGTTACTGTTGATGACGTCAGACATCAATTTCGAATCAAGTACACCATCCTGTTTACCTTTTTTACCGAAATAAAAAAATAAAATTTAACATTATTTTCATCCTTGGTAGGCACTATAGCAAGCCAAGCTTACGGCTTTTTTTTGTACGAAGCTAATAATTCCTTAGTAAAAATCGTTTCGAAATATTTTTTTTCCCAGCTCATACGCGTTAGTATCATCTTTTTTTAGTGCTAACCGCTCTATTTTCAAGCCAGTACGAAACTTATAGAGATTTCAAAGTAAAAAAAAAACTTGTTCCATTTTAAATTCCTCGAATATGAGTTTCCATAGTAATTCATTTGGCCGATAGACACGACAGCTTTGGATTTTCACATTAACATTGCCGGCCATTGTTCGCCAGTATTTTCGATTTATCTCGATGAATGTTCTCAAAATAATGCTTTCCAAACATTTTCGAGAAAATCGTATTTTCATATGGCAGTGCATTTTATGGTTAACAATATCAGGTTGCACCTGTTGTTTACCGTAAGCATAATTTAGTTATCCCGTACGAGGCCAAACAAAAGTAATTTAATTTCTTAGCAATGCACCCAACTCCCTATACAAATGTAGAAAGCCTTTTAAACTTAGGCTAAACTTCAGTTGAAAACTCCTAACATTCATGCTTTAGTGAAATTGCTTTCCACATGTTTACATTTCCAAGACTTCGGTGCATGGTAATGCTCTTAAATAAAACTTAGCGCGGCGTCATGGTCTCATTTAAGGTCTGCTCAAACTGAGGCGAATCCTGCGCGGGATGCGGGGTATTTAAACTAGCGCGAATAGTCGCGTGACTTTCCAATTACTACGACCAGTCAAGATCATCAAACGTAACTGATTTGTGAAGCTAGTCTTACGGTACATTTCATTTCCTAAACCATTTTTAAGCGCTTTCAGTGACATTATTTTGTATGGAATATTGACACTGACAGATTTTGAATGCATTTATGTGTTAATCGCGTTTCGTTATGGTGAAATTGACACTTAGTCTGTACCGTAGTGTATATTGTACGTAATAAAGATTAAAATATAAATATAATAATAAAATAATTATAACAATCGATGCTTACAGTGCAGTCCTGCGCTCCGCGCGGGATCCGCCGCAGTGTAGCCTGAGCTTAACTCAACATTCTGGAAATTGTATTCGAGTGATACAGGCGAAGTGTGCAAAGTTGTAAACTTAAATTAAGGAGCTGAAAAGTGCTGAAATTTGGCCTGACATGTAATAGAGGGAGTACCTAGAGAATCTGTTGAACCGCTGCGCTGGGTGAATTATTCTTATTGTGTGTATGTTTTAAATTCGTAATCAAGCTGCATCAGAAAATTTCAGGCTGCTCTGTCTCAATTTATAATATTATATTATAAATAATTCTAACTCCAAATTATTTTTTTGGTTTTTTGGTTTCTTGCCACCGAGTTCCAAAGGGGTATGCCAGGCGGCCATAGTAATTTAGGCCCACTGTGCATACATATAAAATACAATTATAATGATGGGAGACAATTCCAATAATTAATTAGTAAAAGAAATGATGTACCAAAAACTTTGCATTTCGAAGTTATTTAAGATTCTTATATTTCATTCATATAAGGTTAAGTATATTTTAAATAAGTGAAAGATCACTTAATACATTATAATAATTTATTTATCAGCATAATTAGCATAGTCAAATAACACAAAATACACTGTAGGAAAATCAAAGTCCTGGTCCTGAAGGTGAGCTTGTTTAGCTTGCCAACCCATTTACCTGGCCAACCCATCGTTGTATAAGACATTGAACTTCAGCGATTTCAACGGATGTCTTCGCATTCTGGATACATTTAAACCTCAGTTTACACAACGCAGTTCACCACTTCCAGCAGTAGATGATGACTGTTGTAAAATACTAGGTCCAGAGTGAATGCCGGGTTCGTCGGTTGAAGCGTTAATAATCCATGTTATTGCCAGTGTCATGGTCGTCAGGTATAGGAGAATCGTCAGATTCAGTATTCATGGGAAAAAATAGTCAATTTAACCCGCAATAAATATACACAAGCTGTCATAAGTTACAAGACAAGCAATGGTTTAGACATTTGACATTTACGTTATCGGCTAGCGGACAAGTTAGCGCTGCCATAAAAAATGCAAAAAAGTGGTTGATCGATATTTGATTTTTTTGTTTACACTAGAATCATCAAAGATAGAAATAACAATAATTATTAAAGAGTTTTTTGTGATTTATAATATTATGTATCGTTTGCTCGGAACAAAATGAACAGTGTTCAATAATAAATATTAAAGCAATCATCACTGATTACTCCGATTGTCAACATTGTTTTGTAACGGGAACATTTTGTAATGAATTGTATTCAAGTTCAACCACTTTAGTCGTTTCAATATTTAATATTTTGAATAAATTGTGCCGACTTGCACAGAATAATGAATACGTGGAAGACACGGGAAAAAAAATTACATAGTTTTAGAATGAAACCAATTTCTTGTGCGTCTCTGGGCCTAATTTTGGCATGGTCATTTGAAGCTATGTTCCTCTTTATAGTGTTTCGAGCGCGTCAGTTGTTTTTTTGAAAAATGTTTGGCTTGTTGTATATGAATAATGGCTGCTCAGGATGATATTAATAACATTTTAGTCCTGCTGTTCTTATTTTAAAGCCAAGATTTTTATCTGATTTGACAGCCTACTGTTTGAATTCCTTGAAGCTTTCAAATTACTTCAACGTTTTTTTTTGGGGTGAGAAATCATCAAATGACTCCTTCCGCTCTGGGTGGAGCGGAAGGGAGTGGCAGACTCTTACTGACTAAAACCCATACGTGTTCCTTCCTAAGCCCTTTATGTTCCGGTGTAGCGGTAACCCTTTCGGACACGTTGTGACTACAATCACCTGTAGCGTCGTAGCTAAAACAATAAACTTGAAACTTGGCTGGCAGCCAACCGTCCCATTATCCAAGTAGAAAAATTACCATCGTCGGCGTTTGAGCTCAACAGGTACCGAACAAAAAACGATCTCGCCCGAAACGTTTCAAGTTTGAGAAAGTACATTGTGTTTCAAACATTATTCTGTTTACTTTCAAGTGAAAATATAAGTGACTAGCTTTTGCCAGCGACTTCGCCCGCGTGTATGTAGGAAATTATCCCACGGGAACCGTACATTTTTCTAGGATAAAAAGTAGGTTATATGTGAAAATAATTCCAGACTATAATCTATCTTTGTGCCAAGTGTTATCCAGATCCGTTAACTAGTTTTTGAGATTATTCGTTATAAACATACAAACAAATCTTTCCTCTTTATAATATTAGTATAGAAAACAAGTTTTTAAATGCACCAAAAAGTGCTAAATAAAACCTACGTAAACATAGACCTTAAGGTTTTTTTTAAAAGCTTTTTTAGAATGTAAGATAGACGTACGTTTACACCTCAAACTGCTTCCAGGAAGTGCTGTAGAAATGAATGACCAACAAAATAACCGGAAACACGTAAACAAAGCAAGTTAATAAAAATCTTGTAACGAGTATCTATACCTAGATATACGTACATAATAATATATGAATAAAACAGATATTGATTTAAGCCTTCATTTCCTCATTCCAGTTCAATTCTGAGGAACATTGTATGTTGTGCTCATAGTCTCAAGCACGCTCTTCTCTTCTCGTATAGTTAGTCACTAACTTGGTGTCAGAGTTTTTATGCTGCCCATGGGCCTCTGATTTAGCTTCACATGCTGTTGAGAACACATGTATCTCTGAAGCATGCTGGTTGCCTCACGATGTTTTCCTTCACCGATTCGTATCCGAAAAATCAGAGGTGCGTGCATTTAAACACCATAAGCCGTTGGTGTTAGATGTCAGTCGTCGATCTTTGGAAGTCGTTACGGATAGTCAGCGGTACCCGAAAATCTGACAACCAGTCTTACCAAGGAGTACCTATCGTGTTACCCAGTAACGGGGTTGTGGAGGTCAGACAGGTGCTCCATATAAAATACTGGTATTCAGCAGCATCCGTTTAGACTGGAAGCCTGACCCTAACATAGTTAGGAAAAAGCTAGGCAGCTAGGCAGTTAATTATGACAATAAATATCAATAAAGTCTTATAAGTAACTAAGTAAATATTCGCGAAACAAGTATTTTGATGTTTGTTTTTTATTTGCTCGTATTAAACCACTAATAAGGTACGTAGAAAAAAGATTTTTGTCTACTATGGGCACATGTTTATCAATCATCAGTAAGCAGATCATGCAATTCCCGAAACAATGTCAGAGAGACCTTTGGCTCTTTAATTCCAATACCAATAGTAATAATATTAGCATTGCAGTCACTATATGTCAAGTACAATGGTCTGTGAAAACAATCAAATTTATTACCCCGTCAATCAATCATGCTTTTAGGCATTAAGCTTAAAACCCTGGCCTGGAATTGTAAAAGCCAATTTGTTAATCTCCACTATATCCAATGTATTAATGTGAGTGGTTTCGATGGAGCTTTGCCTTTAAAATTCATCCATTTTCACTAATTAGGTGAAATCATTATGCGAAAATTCTGCTGAATGTTTTAATCCGATAGCTAGTTTATTAAAAAATATTGGACATGTATTTTTTATATTTTCAGTTATTGAAGAGATTACGTCGATACATTGTGTTAAAATGTGATATGACGTCACTCCTTTGAAAAATTTTTACTGAGTTGTGACTTAGCGCGCACCCAAATCTAAATATTATTTATTATTATTATGATGCAAAAAACACGTGTCTAATGTTTATTATTATCTGACTGACGGCTGACTAGATATATTATTTCTTTCTTTTTCTTTTTTTTACATAACATCATCACTATTGTTCGCACTGTATACAAATTTAACCAATATTTTAATGACCAGGTTAGCATTAGGAAAAGATACGCGGGATTGTCCGAAAGGGTTACCGCTACCCCGTCAATGGATGATTACCCACGGTAAAAAAAAAAACATAAGGAAAAGATGAGAAATTTTAATGGCCAAATAGTGTTCCATGTACTATAGAGATAGAAGTCAATGAGTCTCGATTCACAAACAATCCAATTAGAATGGTAGATCAGTCATACTCTAGTGGAATTCATATTTCCATAAATTGGTCGGAATTGAAACCTTTGAATGCGGCAAAGGCAATTAATTAACTAAGTCATGATTAGATTCAGCTAGACCGGAGCTCATTAGCGATACTACGATGTACAATCAGCTGATGAAAACGTTGCGTGATTATTATTTTATAAATAAGCACGAAATGAAATACTGATTGTTGTGTTGCTCTGGTTGTTATTAACCTGCCGCATGCCTTGATTAAAGAAACAATTGAAAAGCATTGTGTCGCGCGTGGATCCGCGTTTTTGGCAGTCCGAAAATGATTGTGTCATTACTGGAATGCAAGCGTAATGGTTGACGTATTGGTAGTATCTATTTCATTGCTGTACATACGTATGGCGTATGGTATTTTCAGGCGTATTTGTGAGTGCATTTACTATTCAAATAATAACATACATTTTATATAACCACATTATTATTGCACACAGTCGTTACGGGTCGTAAGAAGGCCCGAAAAGCTGAAAGCCAGTCTTCAAAAGGGGTATCGTATTGCCCAGTTACTGGGTTGTGGATGTCAGAGAGGCAGTCGCTCCATGTAAAATTCTTATAAAGGAGATTGTTCTAGACCGCCCTATAACCAACAAACATTTGACGTGTACGTTAATTTTAATTATGTTTTAATATGCTTTTTAAAAATAATAAATTCAAGCGGACACTGTTTAATTCTTAATAGGTTTTTAAAAGTGACCTCATTGATTTTATTACCAACTGAACTCGCCATCTTTCAAGGAATTGTCAATGTGAATGTCACAAAAGATTTGACAGTGTCGCTCTCGCTCATATTACATAAATATCGATATCGACGACGATGTCCATAATATCTAGTGATAAATAATGGATGTTCGATATTTATCACTTCCAAAACATTGAAAATGTGCAACATAAAAGTTTTTCATGCATATTTTGTTCATGGAATTAGTTCCGTGAACATTTTAATGGATCTTATGATGAATATGGCCTAGCACGATTATGCTGAAAATATAATGAACAAAACAAACTCACAAAATCTACTTACTAGTCGAATGAGGGATTTTCTCACAAGTGAGAAAATATTAGTTCAAAAGAGGCGTTGGTAAAAAATACGTCAATGTCTCAGGTTTTTGACATCAAATAAGCTTTCTTATTTACGGATCTTGTTTTTGTTATCAGTAGCCAGTAAAACAAAGACGTATTTTTTACCCACGCCATCTATTGAACTATGTTTTTTCACTTGTCAGAAAATCTCTCATTTAACGATTGAAATGTCATTTACGACGCAACTCTAGTGAATTATTCTCATAACCATTTCACGACTTCAATAGCCATATTTTTACTTTTTAAGTACTTAAACTCTATTTTTAAATGTCGCAAACTAAAACGTTACACATTGTTCGTTGGGAACAAAATATTTTATTATAGCATTAATTTAATCGAAGTAGAATCGTAGCAACAACGTGTTTATGTTTGAAACGGAACAAATTAATTTACTTTTGACATATTGATCTGTCATTTTGGTGTACTAAATTAAAACCACAGATTAAATAGGTGGTCATTGATAATCGATGTACAATGATTGATCTTTCAGAGAGCATCTCTACGTCACTACGTCAGTCGGAGCGTCTCACCGAGACGAACCTGTGGCTGTGTTGTGTTGTTGTGACTACTACTTTTATTTGGCGATTTCTTTTGGCGTTTTTGATTTTGTTTCTATTTGACGGACTACAATTTGGATTGCTTTCAACGTGACCTGGCTTCGAATAACTGATTCTGTGATCTGCTTAAACGACACCTTAGCATTTTGACAACGGATAACGGACTTCGCTTAAAGTAAACTTCAACCAATAAATAATAACTGTACCTAAAAGGCATAATACAACTGTATGTACGGTAATATTTTACTGTATTTGAAGTTTAATGCTTTGTAGAAACCAGAAATAGCGATTTTAGAAGGAATTACTTACGTTTTCTTTTATTAAAAATAACCTCAAAATCAGTTCCTTTTCTTTAAATAAATCTTTTCTCTAAAGTGTCCGTCAAGAAACTTTGTTCTTAGGGGCTAATAAGGGCAGTTTACAAATAGAAAATGATTTTTTCTATGCCGTTGGCTCCAGGGCGAACAATGTATGGACGTAGAACAATCTCCTTTAGCTGCATCTGATTAGCCTGGAAGCCGACCCAACATAGTTGGGAAAAGGCTCGGCAGATGATGATTATTGTTGCACACAAAACGCGGCAGCTCAGGTAACATGGGAGACTGAATTCACTGAAATGAACTAAAATCCTTATCCGGGCGGCTTACAAACCTCAGTGCGGTTAGCAGCACTAATTACAGATAGCTGGCCTAATACACAAAGGCAGGCATTTAAATACTAAATAAATGGCACAGGGAATTGTAAGCTACGTTGTCCCAGCACAATCGTTTACCAACGCGACACGGACGGTGCATAGCGTTGCAATGGCCACGCCATGACAAGATGGGTCCCAGGGGAATAGCCGTACGACGCAATCGGTAGATATTTACTTTGTTTTACGACGAGCTGACTGTTTATAAAACCCAGAAATATGTTTATGGTAGTAAGGCTTTGATTTCTACAATGAGCAGTGGTAGCTCAGTGGTAACAATCGTGATTAACGAGTTGCAAGGTCGTAAAGATCGTAGGTTCGTACCCAAATAGGTAATTTACTTTGTCAAGTGTAAATTAATTCATGACCACTGCCTTTAAAAGCGGTGAAAGAAAACATCGTGACTGGCAAGTGGCATGTCGATTCAAAAATTCGAAGACATGTATTGTGACATCTATCAACCCCCACTGGATCCGCGTGTGGATTGCCCCCAATTCACTTATCTAAAAACTCGAAGTAAGTTACATCCAGATTAAAACAATACATTTTTCGAAGTTCATGTTTGAAATAACTAAATTCACGTCGCTGATTTCCAAAGGTATATGACATGACAAAGCCAAGATGGTTTCTGACCGCAATATTGCTTGAGATCCCGAGATCAAAGGTTTCCGGTAGTATCTACATAATGTATTATGTAGATGAAGCTAGTGACGGAACTTCATATTGGCGATACATCGATCAGGCTATTAATAATGTTCGTATCTAGATTTACATGGAAATTAGTGTCACGGGACTTTGTGATGCTGTTCATCCGGGAAATCTTGAAGATCCTTAGGTATGCGTATACAATAAACGATCGGAAGTTCCGTATCCGTTTGCTCCAGCTACCGGATGAAGTCGACACCGTTACAAATGGCAAAGTGACATACTTAAAGTGGCACCTTTCTTTGCTTATAAAAAAGCCAGGCTCTTTTTGAATGACGATATTAACGCCCGGTGCCGCACAACTGGAAAATATAGACGGGAAAATCGAACTATGGATTTAACCACTGAAACTGAACCCAATCAGCGTATCGAACGACGTTTAAGAACTGGCTGTGTCAATATTGTCTGCAGAACATTTGAACGCGGTTTAGATATGTTGATCGCGATCAGTTTCATTAGTGAAATTCGCATTCAGTCAAATTAGGTGCTAAATCACGTTTATTACTCTCAGCCGTCTTATTCGTGCCTTGAAAGTATATCCTAGATTCCTAAGGTGTGTTTATGTCTTAGCTCAACATACACTACTCAGACTGGGTTGGGATATTAACAAATTATGTACGCTCGCAAATCATTTAGATGGCATTCGAGAGAGGAAAGGGACAGACTGCTGCAATCGGCAAATAATAGATCAGGACTCAATTTGCACACACTCAATCTCACTACATCACATCTTTATCAAGGGTGGTGGTGGACTGGCAGCGTCAGCAAACGATATTTTTAATTAAAAAACTTACTCAAAATAAAACATAAAAGAAGACGGATACGCTTTCATACAATTTTGGGCCTGGATGTATAAAGATGAAATTGGTGTTGATTGATAGCTAGTATATTAACAAACAATCATTGAAAATTTGGCAATCTGAGAGCCGAGATAAATGGGATTTAGGAAAAGTGAGGTTACGTAACAATCTATATACTTAACAGCCGATTTTCGAAGTGCGATTGTCAATTTTTACCTGTGTAAACTAATCATAACTGGCTAATTAACTAACTCTACAAATAAGTGAATACATAAACAAAAGGACATGACTGTAGCGAATTTCTGCGAAACTGAACGCGATCAACACATCTAAAACGCGTTCAAAAGCTGTCAATATTCTAGCGAAAATAATGAAGTTCCGCATCGTTGTTACCCGAAACTCAGTCACTCAATCAACTGTTATTCAATCAGTCACGCCAGAACGAGCGAACGGATCTAGATTAAATTTGGCACACAGATAGTTTTTATCCCGTTAGTATATTCATGTACGCGGGCGAAACTAGTAAAATATAACACAATCATTTTATTTACAGGACTGAAATCTTAAATATTCACCGTAAATTTCGTTATAAGAAAACCTACTTTGGTACATAGGTGGCTATGTACCAAAGTAGGTTTTCTTATAACGTACGTAAAATACTTTCCTCTTGAGAACTTGCTACTGTTGAATAAAATAAAAATAGATAGGTCGAGTACCTACCCTAGAAAATCAAGTAAAGCTTGCTAAAAGCTCTTATAAACTATTATTTTAAAAAATACGTTGCATTTTCATCGTCATAACATTGGCAATTTAATAAAAAGCTGGTGTTACCTGCTCTTACATAATATTAAGTTAATACGATATGTTCGTAACACTGCTTTTTAAAATTGATCTAAAACCTGCTAGCGAAAAATGTTTATTTACAGAAGAATGACGTCAACCTTATATAAAGTTTTACCTTTATCTTTATTTAAGAGCACTAACTGGGGTGCGCTTAGCGTGTAGTTGCTTAGTTTGTAAGTTTTTTTATTAAGCCCTGGCTGGAGGCTGCAATTCCATTGTGGCATCCACAGGCAAGCCCGGTTAAGCAGTAGACAATATGGTTGAACTGCGAGATGAACTTAACAAAAAAAAAAAACTATCAGTGAAAAAGTTAAAGTTGTACTCGTATGATACCGACATGAACTACCTAAAACGACCGAAAAGCTGCAAATTTCAATCCTTTTGAAAGACGTTGTAGAAAAACGATACGTTTGTGTATGCTGAACTCCAATGGTGTAGGCCCTCTTTTTCAATAATTTACCAATTTAAGCTGCATGGATAACAAATATGGGCCGATGAGTCGATAAAGGTCACGAGAATCCAAAGGACGCGTGAAGCAAAGGACCGGTCAATCAAAATCAAAAGTCAATTAATCAAACTAGAATGAAAAACTGCAATTTTAAAAGGACAAAATTACTTAAGACAATCCGCGGTACCCCAGTGCGTTGGGTGGAAAGAAAAAGTGGCGCAACAAATTCCCCAGTAGCACAGCTAAAAACACTTCTAATCCTATTCACTGCCCCTTCAATCGGCAAAACTTGAATGGTATAGACTCCATTGAAAAATATTTTATAAAAGAATTGCATTTCCTTTTTTAAATCCGGCTTCATTTTTCTAGCTGACCGACCCTTTGATAATTCAAAAGTGCCTGTAATTTATATTATACGACTATGATATCGGAAATAAATTCTTGGAGTTGAGTTTGAGTTTTACAGCGAAAATGCCGCCAATACTTACAAATTACTCGTACCACGTAATTTCTAAATGAGCGACATTTTTGCTTCAAAGAAACTGCAATTCTTTTATAAAATATAATTCAATGGAGTCTATTCCATCCAGGTCCTGTAATTTCTAAGTTATCATTTAGAAATTTTGTCATCGTTAGTAGCGAATAATAATACATATATCGATACGCGGCTATTAAACTGCTAAGGCTTCTACTTAAAACCCATTAAATCTGTACCCATATGTAATCATGGCATCCATTTTAGGGCGGCATTTTCGCTTTCATTATGCAAATTGCTTTAATGATTCAGTGATGACTTATGATGACTGCAGGTGCCCAACAGAAATATTGTCACACGAGACTATATCCATGGATCGCATGTGACCATATACGTATGTCAGAGATAAAAAAGAATTAATTAATAATTTTTTAATTACAGAAATTAAAAAGCCACTATGGTGTTCTGTGTGGATCCGTTCCGGGAATAGAATTAAACCAAAGCGCCAAGACAAAGTTACATTCTAATAGCGACTACGATTATTCAAAATAAATTGTAGAAAAGATTGTGTAAATCAATCCCGCTGAAAATTGCAGTAGAAATTCACACTTTGAAATCGAATGCCAATTGTTTGACAGAGACCCTCAGATCCAGAGTTCTTGAATGGCTTTCAAATCTCATGTTCTGCATTTTAATTTGGATGAAGCAGCGATATAAAATTACAATTAATCGTTTTATGACGTGCATGCCCTCAATTTTTGCGCCTTTCAATAAAAGATCATTAATTTCGTTGAACCGTGTCATAGTTTGACCAAATTCACTATGTAAATTAGATTGTGTACACCCCTGGTTTGTGAGATACGCTACTTTCGCCGCATGCGCCGGCTAACGACTTTTTCCTCGGAATAAGTACGTAGCAAGTGCTGAAAGGATTTTATCGTGTCAAACACAAAAATAAAAAGAATTTCGTAAAAGTCCAGCACATTTTTTTGCGACTTTACATTTAATTACTTATCAAATATGCATCACATAGCACACTTTTGTGAGTAGGTACTATGCAACTGCTATAAAGCCGTTAGTAGGGACTCGTCATTACTTAGCTGCCACGGTTCTTTAAAATTTTATTTAATTTATAAATGCTTTGGCTTTGTTTGTCGTAACGCCATGATTTTTTCAATCGCGATATCACTATATTTTTTGTTCCACAAAAAGTTTGGAAATATCATGTTACACTATATTATATAGCGACATATACATAACAAAGGCTTATCAATTTCATGAAAAATCTTATCTACGGTTGGCCATTTTGCTTTCGAACCGCTGTTAAAGCCGTTTAATCCTAAGATTAAACCTGGGTAAAAACATACGGTTTGACAAAATTTTGTATGGAAAATAATAAGTCAAACAGCCATAAAATTATTCTTCAGATCAAAGTTAACTGACCATTAAAATCGGCAGTAAATGTGGGCGACGTTTACTACAACCATATTTAATAAGGCTTTCAGACTTTCAGAAAACGAGAGGTTTTCGAATTTAGAAACCTGTACTTGCTCATTTTAATACGTGTGTTTCAGTGAATGTTAGATTTATTTCACAGTACGTGTATCCTAAATAAATGAATTTATTTCTCAAAAGATCATATGCGCGGGAGCCTTCGAACTGCTCATGTTTCGAAGACGAGAATCCACGGAAACTGCAGTGAATCGTGGCATTAGCGCTTAAAATAAAAATAAAGATTTAGTTTGTGTGTTATTTTGATATTTCTATTTACTATTATTTCAAAACTTTAAAAGAAGGCGTCAATTGAACAAAAACTTTAGAAATATGAATATTATAGCTGGTCCTGTTCCACTTCGTTCCATATTAATGACAAAGTGTGTATAACAAAACTACTGACCTCGAAACCCTTCATAGAAATGATGTACAGTTGAATAATTATTTTGATTGATTCAAGCTTAGTACCTATTTCAATGGAACGTTCATTTGACGTCACAACGTTGCCGATTGATATAAATTAATAGAATGCCCTGGTTTGGTAGTCACCTGTCCGCAGTATTACATTCATGAATTTCATGAATAAACGTCTTTTGAGTTTCATGCTACAGCAAATGATAAACAAGTTCCCATAGCCCCATAGCGAAACATGGGATTTCCGTTTATTTTTCAAACATACAAAGTTTACTTAAATATGAGAAATTACTTCTATCTTTTGTTAAGTAAATAATACAAAAATATTATGCCATTTAACTTATTGAGTACATGCATTGAGTAATTAATGAGTTTTATTATTGTTTGTAAGGCAAATAACACTTTAACCTTATTTAAACATTTTCACTGAAGAAGAATCTCTTATTTCTATTGTTACCTTATTACAAAGTTGTACTCCCGCAAACTGAATAGAACTTACATACAAAGTTCTAACTAAAGGCATTTCTATACCATCCCTATTTCTAGTGTAGTAATGGTGAGTTGTGTGTTTGAAAGTGAGTGATTTGTGGGTGTATTTTTTTTTGTTATTTTCCTTAATACCTAGTATGCATGTGTGGTGAGTAGATAATTTTAGAAGGTTTTATAGTTTAATTTTCGTTTAAATTTTCTTCATAGCTGTTAAGTAGTCTCACTACTATTATAAATGCGAAAGTGTCTACAAGCAGTGATAGCCTAGTGGTGTGACCGAAGGACTGCCAATTCTTAGGTCTCGAGTTCGAACCCAAACAACGCACCTCCGAATTTTCGGATACATGTGCGAATTGTATAATAATCACTCGCTTAAAAAACTGTGAAGGATAACGTGGTGGGGAAACCGGCATGCCTGAGAGATATTTGTCAACAGCATGTGAAGCTAAGTCAGAGGCTCATGGGCAACATAAAAAAACCCTGACACCAGGAAGAAAGAATGTGAAAGTTTGATTGGATGTTTGTTACTCAATCACACCAGGACGATTGAACGAACCTTCAATGGGCACACAGATAGTTTATAACCTGGATTAACACACTACACCGTGGGAAAGTTTAGTAACTAGCACTACAATTGCTTTATGTTGCGTTCCTTGTAGGCCATGAAGATGCAGATTTTATTTTATTTTTTATTTATTTATTGGCCTATCTACAATTGTTACACTGTTTATCCTAATAGTTCAAGCATTATGATACAAGCATAGTGTACAATATAAAGCGATAGACACAGCATGCAAAAAAAAAAGTAACTAAATCATAACATTTACAAAAATAGTGCAGAACTCCAATAACAGTGGGTAGCTTTACAAAATACAGTAAATACAAAGATGACAGAAAAGAAAAGGAAAAAAAAATCAATAATGGTGGTTAGTTTTGATGGACCTGGCGCTTGAATTTTTGAAGTGTTGTGGAAAAAATATATAATGTTTCTTCGCTATTATTAAGAAGCCTGCAAATTCTGGGGATGGGGGAGTAGGGTCCTGATACAGTTTTGCGGAATGGGGGACGTAATATTTTTATAGGGTGACGCGGATAGTTGTGGGGTAGGTTAAAATTAAACTTGAACAACTGGGGGCAGTCAATTGTACTGTGAAGTATTTTAAAAAGAAAAATTAAATCTATATTTTTTCTTCGTTTTTCGATTGAAGTCATGCTAAATTTTTGAAATGCGTAATAGTGGCCTCTCCCCATACATGCAGGTAATAGGGTGATTGCGGTTAGCAGAGATCCGGTCTATGGAATCAATCTGCTTCTAACTTAATTATGTGGTATTTCTCATGTAATAGTGCCGGACCAGCTGTTGGCCATCTACGTTGTGATGACGGAAATGAAGAATATGGTGTACGTAGAAGAAAATACAATAGGTATGACGTGTGCAGTTCAGTTAAGATTGCTATGGCATTGCAAAAAGGTGAAATATTGAGACTGAAGGAGCATGGATGTATAAATAAACCTGCATGTACAGCACGCTTGAAGGCACCATCACACAACGGTTCATGGCTCGATATGATGACTTCAGTAGGGGAGCGAAAACGTTACCTATGATACTTTCAATATACCCCACTTAACAGTCACTCGTCACCTATCGTCATATTTTTTCAAAACATCGATAGTACGTGGAGTAAGTTGCTAGAAAAATATATTAAGATGTCGTGCTCAGTGGTGCCAGTAGAAATTAAATGTCCACGGTCCGCGGGCGAGTGTCATCCTCACACGCGGTTTCTGACAGACCATTCACTGACAGGTTTTAAAAGAAAAATGGTGTAGTACTGAGCTCCGCATTTATTTGCTCTCAAGTGTGACTCAGGTAGTATGAGCGTGGACGCGCGTGTCTTGCGGTTGGCCTGGGGAGCTGAATCCGCCACTCGAGTGACAGTAGCGGATTCTGTATCGTCCACATTGATTGTCACATCGCCAACGCCACAGTACATCAGTACTCGTATCGGCAGAACCTTGTTATTCCTGTTTTATAAAAAGTGTCATGATCATGTACTTACCGGGGCTGGTTTATTCTTCTCATCGACGAGAGAGTCTGTGACAGCAATTTGTCCTAGTTTGACCACGACGTCAAGGCCGAGGTGGTACACTCCGACGACTTTCGGGGCGGAAAAGCGTCCCCGGCTCATCACGTGCAGGATCATCACCTCCCCAGGATCTATAGGGCGATGAACGATAAACTCGAAGCGCTGGGGACAAAAGAGATGTTTATGTTAATAAGGTATTCTTAAATTAACGGTGTAGTAATCATTCCGTCCAATTAGTTATTTCACAGTTTTTAAGTATTATTTTGACAGTAATTTCTTACGGGATATTGGTTTATGCTGATTGTTTAACTATATTGTGTGTGTCTACTTTGTCAACAGTGTTAAGACATGAAATTATTACCGACCCTACCCGGTATTAATGTCGCAATTGTTTGAACCAAATATTATGGGAAAAATTAAGATAAGGACAAAAGAATGGTGACGCGAATCATCGCTGAAATCTTCTATTATTAAGTATCACTTAATTTATAACGATATGCATAACAAGCATCCATTCCCTCGACCAATAAATGGTTTGAATATTGGCTTGAGCGATGGGGATAAATTTTTTGACGCCCTTTGAGCTCTACCCCTTTTTTATTACTTACACTTGTACATAATGGATATGTTTTTTTTAGTTTTAGGTTGTATATATTGTATTTAGATTTGTGTAAACACAATTGTTTTCGAAATAAATGTTGAGGTGTCCCATTCCCATTAAATAACTAGCTAGCTAAATGTTCTTGAATAGAATATCGAATAAGTTAATATGCTAGCGAGTATCACAGAAAATAACGTGATATATCAAGTTAGGAATCGCAGTGACAGTTTTACATGCTCGATCGCTGCACAAATAGGATTGGAGGTTTACAATGTAAATTGGACTTTATGAATATTTATGACATTTAAAAAAAGTATGAAGTACCAACGTAATATGTTTTCTAAAAAGGCACTCCCTAACCAAAACGTTCATGCATATCGCACTATGGTTTGAAAGCTTTCGACCTAGATTTCGAATTATATACCCGTTTTTAATTTAAAGCAGCAGTTTTTTGTAAAATGAAAACATAAATATTATACGTCTAACTATGACCATTTCTCGACAGGCGTTTTTACACATAATTAGTTCACTACATATTTTCGGTTTAAATTACAATTAGCGTGATCCAAACCAAATTTAAATTATTTATTTTAAATGGCAAATTTGAATTGATTCTAGTTGCCCCTTTCAAAAGATAGTTTTGTATGGGCAAGAAAACTTGTAGAACTTGGCTGGATATGAGTAAGACGTGCAATGACGATGTGTTGAGCTTTTTGTAGAATAAAATGACTGAAATGGTTCAAACTACTCCGCAACGCAAAATTTTTAATATAACATAAGTGTATATTCTTACGTGCCGATACCAAGTTTACCTACATTGCGGAGTTGCATACACACCCGCACCACGCGAGGGAAAGCGGCGTCATAATTGCCGCCCTGGGAGCCAATTCTACTAACAACATGGTTTTGATTGCAATCCAAATCAGGGCTTTCAAGCATCTTCTAACGCTACTAATTGAACAACAATTCTGCTCTGCGGTTACGTTTTTTCAACAATGACCACAAGGTCGTATTGTACCTAGTTAGTCCACCGCAGCCATCTCCAAGACGAGGAACTCGAACGACGTCATCTTCGGTTCGAAACGAGATTATTGGAAACGATGATGATCGCAATCGTTCGTCCACCGCAATCGAATTCTGCGGTTCAGTATGTTATGATAGACAAAACTAAACACGGGCCAACGGTGCCAATGCGATGGTGAAGATTTCGTGTGAATGATAGCGTAATAGTAGACAGACAATGGTTAGAACCCAGTCACTAAGTGGGTAATACGATACCCCTTAAGACTAAGACGGTAAGACTGGCTGTCAGACTTTAGGCCTTCTGTCTACCCGTAATGACTGTCAAAGATCCACGAGTGAGACCCGGGACCAACGGCTTAACGTGCATTCCGAGACACAGAGGAGTCTCGATATGTAAAGATGGTCACCCATCCACGGACCAACCCCGGCAAGCGAAGCTTAACCTGATGAGTCGATACGTGCGGCTTTTTTATTAGTTAGACACGAGCAGGTGAATATCTATAAAATAAGTGTTGTAAGTAAATAACTTTTAAGCACCATCATTACAAGAATTATAACGCAGAATACTAAGTTGTTGGCTTCCAGAGATATTAGGTCTTTACCTATGAAATTGCCGTTCTGCAGTACTGGCCATTTCAAATCAAAATCATTTTTGTTTGGCTAAGAATTCTAATTTCAAATTAATTTTATTTTAAAAACATGGCATTTTTTCCAAAAGTCGTCATTTGTTTATTGATTAGTGTTACATTTTCATCGCATTTCAATATTTTTCGTCATCATGGATACGTTAAAAATTCGAGTAATTATGGAATATGAGTACCGTCGTGGCAGCAACGCGGCACAAGCGGCACGCAACATCAACGACGTTTACGGAGCTAACACTACAAACCAACGCACCACCTGCTATTGGTTTGCTCGCTTTCGTTCTGGAAATTTCGACCTGAAAAATGAACCTCGCGGTCGTCCGAAGACTTTGGTCGACAATGACGAATTAAAGGCGATTGTGGAAGCTGATGATACACAATCTACGGCTGAATTAGCAGCAGCTTTCGACGTTAGCGTCAAAACAATATTGGTCCATTTGCGTCAAATTGGCAAGGTAAAAAAGCCCAACGAACTCAATGATCGCCAGCGCGAAGTACGCGTCGAGACGTGCCTTGCTCAACAGACACACAAATGAAGGAATTTTGAACCGCATTGTTACCTGCGATGAAAAATGGATTCTGTTTGATAACCGCAAGCGCTCAGCAAGTTGGTTGGATCCTGGTTCAGCACCTAAACAATGCCCTAAACGAAAACTTACCCCTAGAAAAGTGATGGTCACTGTTTGGTGGTCTAGCGCCGGTGTGATTCATCACAGCTTCTTACCAAACGGGGTGAGCATTACTGCAGATGTGAACTGTGAAGAACTGAACACAATGATGGAGAAGCTGGCACATCTCCAACCAGCATTGGTCAATCGCTCGTCTCCGCTGCTCCTGCACGACAACGCGCGGCCTCATACTGCACAGCAAACCAAGGTCTCCAAGTTGCAAGAACTGGGGTTGGAAGCTCTCCGTCATCCGCCCTACTCACCAGACCTTGCGCCTACAGACTACTACTTTTTCCAGAATTTGGATAACTTCTTGGCGGGAAAAAAATTCAATACCCGAGAGGCAGTACAAAATGCCTTTGAAGAATTTGTTGCCTCCCGTCCAGCTGATTTCTTTAAGAAGGGCATCAATAAACTGCCACTGCGTTGGCAAAGATGCATTGATTGCATGGGTGATTACTTCGATTAATACAAATAAAAAATACATGAAAAAAAATCGTTTAAATTTTTTCATACAAAACGGCAATTTCAGACGTAAACATGTTTCATAAACCATAAATAAATTGAGATAGCGGTAGAAGGGTGATAATCATATCAATAAATAGTTTCTGACAAACGAGTCCATCGGATAGTGACCTCACGTAAGTTTACTCCTCTTTCCTAAAAGAAATTGTACTGCCTAAACCACCATAAACAACTTTTCTTTTTTAAGTATTCTAATTTAAAAGACTTCTCTTTAAATTCGCCCTTTTAAGGGGCTCAAAACAAATTTTGTTTGCACAGACAATGCCGCGGGACAGCTAATAACAACCGTAATTTTTCTTAGAGTCCATCACGGATAGAACGTGATTTGTATACAAAAACGTTGTTGCGGAGTTAAAAGTCGTAAACAAATACCTAATGGAGTTACTACCAACGTCTTGAAATGTAAAAAAGTACAACTCTTTTTTTACTTTTCACCGTTTTTTTTTGAGGGTGGTAAATCATCCAATGACTTCTCCCGCTCTGGGTGGAGCTGCAGGGAGTGTCAGACTCTTATTGACTAAAACCCATCCATGTTCCTTCCTTAGCCCGTTTTATGTTCCGGGGTAGCGGTAACCCTTTCGGACAATCCCGGGTCGTCAGAAGGCCGCAAAATCTGACAGCCACTCTTACCAAGGGGTATCGAATTGCCCAGTTACTGGGTTTTGGAGGTCAGATAGGCAGTCGCTCCATGTAAAATACTGGTATTCAGGTGCACCCGGTTAGACTGGAAGCCGACCCCAACATAGTTGGGAAAAGGCTAGGTGATCATGATGAATTTCTATTACCCATACACTGCCATTAACACGTATTGAAGGCAGTGAGCTTAGAATAGCACAAAAATAGTGGCAGTGTTTGTGTTAAGGTAAAGAGAGCCACTTAGTTATAATTGGGTGGGATTATTCCGAATTTTCCAAGAAATGCCTCGAACTATGCTCGGTTTTTCTTTGACCGTATTTAATTATGTAATTACCTGCCCGAAGCAGTAATAAGAGACTCTTATATTTGTCATACAATAGTTTGTATCCACATTCTAAGCTTAGATTTATTTATATTACTGAACCATGTATGTACACTTTTTGTTAACTTGTACTTTTTAACCGACTTCAAAAAGGAGGAGGTTCTCAATTCGGATGTTTGTATTTTTTTTTTTTTATGTTTGTTCGCGCATAACTCCGTTGCTTGCCAACCGATTTGAAAAATTCTTTTTTTGTTGGAAAGTGTATACTTCCCAAATGGTCCCATAAAATTTTTATCGAAATCGAATAAGTGGTTTTTGAAAAATCAACAAAAATCTAAAAAAAATCCTACTTAATACATATATGTGGACGATGTTCTAATAAGTTCTTGTCACTGTAATTTACATACCAGGTAGTGGTATTAAAATTTTGGGGGGTTGTGTAGGTAGGTACCACAACTAAAAAGTGAAAAATAAAAACTTTTTTACAAAAAATAAAACCGACTTCCAAAACAAACACTACAAAGTGACAAATAATTTTGATTTCGGAAGTCGGTGGCAAAAAATGAAAATACAAAACCGAAGACACCGACTTCCGAAATCAAAATTATTTGTCACTTTGTAGTGTTTGTTTTGGAAGTCGGTTTTATTTTTTGTAAAAAAGTTTTTTATACCTACCTAGCTACTCCCGCGCGGTTTCAGCCGCTGCTCGGCTCCTATTGGTCGTAGCGTGTTACATAGCCTATAGCCATTCTCGATAAATGGACTATCCAACACAAAAAGATTTTTTTCAATTCAGACCAGCAGTTCCAGAGATTAGCGCATTCAAATAAACAAACTCTTCAGTTTTATAATATTAGTATAGACGTACGTTCAAGTTTACAAAATGTTCGTCAGTTTTCAAATTCTTTCTGGACACTAAATATCTTTTGTACTGGTCATAGACACCAACAATGTTTATAAAGTTTAGGAAGAGTTTAGGTTTACAGCTGTTTTCTTTTTGTATTCCATGTATATCGAGGCATGAGAGATACACGCCATTTCCTTTGTCCCAAGTTCGAAGTATTTCTTGTGAAATGAATAAGAATGAAAGAAACCAAGTGAACACGTAATGCTGGTTTCCTTACTCTCACGAAAATACAAAGAAAAACCCACTCGGCATTCCCTTTGATTTTGATCTGAGATTGTATCATTATTTCACGAAATTCTACGCGTAGGTAAGCATTCCTATATCCAATGTAGGTAGTTTGTATAAAAATATGATATAAATGTTTACTATTAAATATAGTTAAATAATTTGTTATTTTAAATAAATAAAAATAATACCTTTTTTCTACAAATTTCTACTTGAAATCTATACATATAATAAAACAGTAAAAAAACTGTGTCTGTACATTGAATATATTAAAAAAATAATAATTGAGGGGGGTTTAGAAACAGTAATAGAGCATGAATCCAAAAAAAAAATTTTGTCTGTTTGTCTGTATGTCTGTTTGTCTGTTTGTCTGTTTGTCTGTTTGTCTGTTTGTCTGTTTGTTTGTACACACTAATCTTCGGAACTACTGGACGGATTGGAATGTTTTTTTTTTTGTTGTATAGGTATTAAGTCTGGGCAACATATAGGCTATAATTTATCTTGGAAACTTGAACACCTGATGCAGAACCGCAACAGACCAGCTAAACTATAAGAGATACAAAAATGATACCTTAGCAAAAATTGTTCCACGTGATTAGCATTTTCTGCTGAGAGAATAAATTTGAAGATCTGGAACACCTTTTTTTTTTTTTTTTTTTTTAAGGCTGGGAAATCATCCAATGACTGCTCCCGCTCTGGGTGGAGCGGAAGGGAGTGTCAGACTCTTACTGACTAAAACCCATCCATGTTCCTTCCGTAGCCCTTTATGTTCCGGGGTAGCGGTAACCCTTTCGGACAATCCCGCTTACCCGGCAGGCTTGGCCCTGAGGGGCCCCTTCATATGCTGACATCTCTTTGAGGCGCGCGTGGAACATATACGCGCCGCACGGCACGGGTCTGGTGCTGATCGGACGGTGAGTCACCCATTACTCACCGTCCGCAGGCCCGCGCCTACGGTGGCCGGGAGTCGTCACGTGGCTCCCGACGCCCGGAGCGTCTCCCGCGGCGGCTGGGACGGGAGGACCTTTCTCTCTCCCATCCCGCCACCTCCTTCGCGAGCATAACTTTTTCGCAGAAGGAGGTGACTGCCTCCCACTCCCTCTCGCCCCGGACCATGGCTTGCACCAGGGCCGGGCGCGAGAGGTCGCCGCCGCCGATCGCCTCTACGAGGACACGGCGGTGCTCCGCCCAAGCGGGGCAGGTTTGCACCGTGTGCTCTACCGTGTCCTCTGGGCGATCCTCGCAGTGGTGACACCCGGGCGTTTCCTCCCGCCTGATGATGTGCAGGAACCTCCCGAAACATCCATGTCCGGTGAGGACCTGCGTCAGGCGGAAGGTGAGGGCGCCGTGACGCCTCTCTAGCCACTCCTCAAAGAGGGGCCTTACCGCCACTATCGTGGCGTGCCCTGCGCTGGGTTGCGACAGTCGCTGATTCCAGGCCGCCATGAGATCGCGCCAGAGGTCCGTCCGCTCCGCCGCAATTTGCTGCGGAAACGGAGTTTCCCCCCGGCTTAGTACCTCCGCGCGCCACTCGTACAGGCGCGCGAGGACTATCGCCTCCAGATCCCACGGCGGCAGTCCGGCAAGGAGGCTCGCCGCCTCGCCCGAGATCGTGCGGTACCCCCGGATTAGCCGAATGGCTACCACCTTTTGGGGCGCGTTCAGGTAGTGGGCGGCTCGCCGCCGCAATGAACGCGCCCACACCGGGGCCCCGTAAAGGGCCATGGACCGCACGAATCTGGAACACCTGATGTGGAACTCCAAGAGCTCAGCTACACTGTAACATATATAGGAATGACGTCTTAGCAAAAGTTGTTCGGTCTGATGGGCATTTCCTGTTGACTTATAAAAATCGAAGATCTGGAACACCTGTTGTGGAACTCCAAGAGCCTAGCTACACTATAACATTATATAGGAATGACGTCTTAGCAAAAGTTGTTCGGTCTGATGGGCATTTCCTGTTGACTTTGGAACACCTGTTGTGGAACTCCAAGAGCCTAGCTACACCATAACACATATAAGAATGACGTCTTAGCGAAAGTTGTTCAGCCTGATGAGCACTCTCTGTTGATGTATAAAAATTGAAGATCTGGAACACCTGTTGTGGAACTCCAAGAGCCTAGCTACACCATAACACATAACGGAATAACGTCTTAGCACAAGTTGTTCAATCTGATGAGCACTCTCTGTTGACTTATAAAAATTGAAGATCTGGAACACCTGTTGTGGAACTCCAAGAGCCTAGCTACAACATAACACATATAGGAATGACGTCTTTGACGTCTTTGTTGTTCAATATGATGGGCATTTCCTGTTGACTTATAAAAATCGAAGATCAGAAACATCTGATGTGGAAATCAAAGCTATCACTAATTTTACTGTGTAATTATAAAATAACATAAACTGGGAGTACCTGCACGCGGTGAAGGCGGTAACAGTTTAGGACTGATTTTCGATGACGATGGTATATCATTGAAAATTTGACTCTACTGGCCAAAACTCCTATTTATTTTTTTATTTTATCGTATGAATATGCCTTCGGGCTTATGTTGTTTGAGTATTTAATTTCCTTTTCCATTTATCTTCGTGACACTGTAGCCTACCCGGTAACGCAGGGGAGCAGTCATTTTAATTTAGATTTTTATTGATCAGGTATCTTCACAATAAAACTATGACCATGCCTAGAAAGAGGTCAAATCTTTCCTAATGTTCCAAGAGAGCTAAAAGATTGAGGATCATAAGATCCCAAGAATCTACCGAAGAGCGTCAGGAGAGACTTGATGTTGTTCGAGAACATTAGGCTGCAACTCGCTCCGTGGAAACCTCTTCGGGTCGCGAAGCACGCCTGCGTTCTCAGCGTATTCATTAGGTCTCTAGAGACCAGTGAAGAATATGATGCGCGACTGACCGCTGATCGTGAACGTCGTGTATTGTCTCGCGAGTCAGAGACGTTCACGGAAAGAGAATTACGCTTGAGTTCCAAGCGTATCTACGCATCGACTTCTAGGTCTCTAGAGGAGGAATATAATAATGCGGTTACCAAAATGAAAACGATGACAAATGGACTGTATGTTTTGGTGGTTGTTGGAATGAAATAAAACTAAAGCTCAGTGTGATAAAAGATTTAAATGGGAAAAATGATAAAAATAACATAAATGGCGACCCCGTTGTCGCTGGCATAAGCAACAGGGACCGCGTACGAAGTCGCGGGCAGAAGCTAGTGTATAATAATTTAAATAATAATAATAATATCCTTGGACATTTCACACAACGCCATAATTATCATCCCAAGCTAAGCAACCTAATGCTTGTGTTATGGTAACGATATGGTTGATATACTACATAGATACATTTTTTTTTTGTAAATACATACATATTATAGATAGAGAAACACCCAGACTCGTAACAAATACTTGCAGGTCGTACAAATATTTGTTCCGTGCGGGAATCGAACCCGCGACATAGTGCACAGCAGTCAATCGCTCAACCACTGCGCCAACCGTGTCGTGTCGTGTCTAAGTATGGGATTTTCAAATGAATTTATCTAGCATCAGCATTGGCATTGTCTATTAACGACAGTTTGTGGGTACCATTTTTCACAGAGTTTCACAATAACAGTTTGTTTATTTGGCCGCCTGCCATTAATTAATTCAGAGATCTCGTTTCAGGCCACTGCATTGTATATGAAGGAGTTCGCAATAATACCTAATATCCAACACTGACCTTTATTCATAATTAACAGGCGGCTACTCCAAGATAGGCCACTGAAATCTCTATTGCTTTTCATAATAAATGAGAGTTTTCTTGCATGTGAGGTTTCAACTGAAATCTCAGAATGTTAGGGTTGTTATTTTTATTACGTTAAAATGAAATGGTGATCGCAAAGGGTTTTATTATATATAGTTGACTGTATAAAGTTGGTTTGTGTGAAAGTTACAAGTACTGTTTATTGTCTTATGTGTCATATCATGTTAAGAAACAAAGTATCGGTAATGTAAGGGTTTTTTTTTACTGCTGAGCGAAAGCCGAGCCAAATCCTTCCAGACATCTTTTCCTAGAGCCACCTCGAAAAAGAAGTGATTAAATGTTTTTGTATTGTTTATGGCATCTTGCAGTCCAACCATAGGGTGTCTACTGATTAACTGGGCTTGTCTGTGGATGCCACAGTAAAAATTGTAGCCTCCAGCCAGGGCTTAATAGTGATTCAATGTACAAATTCTTCAAAATGAATAGATACAATACTGCCATAATTATTGCAGCTGCGTCCTATTTGTTCCGGTACTGTAAAGCTCTACAGCACCAGTATAATAACACCCCAGTATTCCCTAAAGTGAGGCCGAGGTAAACATTTCTAGTGAGCGAATATTGGAAACTATCGCCCACCAATGCAATCTGTGGGCCGCTACCGAGAAATTGCGGCTAGTGGAGCATCGATTCCACGTAGTGGTTATAATAATACTCGCATGGTATCATCCCACTACCGGAAAAATCCATCTAAAACACAAAAGGCCTTGATCACCTCCAGCTTTAGGCGAAATGGCGATTTCAGACTTATTTATGAACTATATTTTTAGTTCAGGTTGTTTATCTTTGAAGTCACAGACAGTCCGCTGTGCAGAGCCAGTATGGAGGACGACAAGATAGCAGCTCATGTGCTTTTCAACTGCCCTGTGGTCACTACATACAGGACAAAGTACTTCGCGAACCCAGGTACCCTTCGTGCGATTGCCAGTAACACAAAGGCATTGCTGGTCTTCCCTGAGGAGCTGAGGTGGATCGATAATCAATTTCCGCAACCGTACGCCAAATATCTGCGCGCATTGATGTGGAGCTGCGGACACCAGCCCGTATTACCTATTAGTCGGTTTAATCCCTTCACCGATGTCAGTGTTATACTTACTAAGTATATCTACCTAAAATTAAACGAGGAAGTATGCACACATAGGTAGCTCACAATAAATGTGGCAATGGTTGTTAAAACTTAAGTACACGGGTCTCTAGCCGGGCCGGGTGTTGTTATGACCACTTTGCGGGCGTTATTGCCGCTTGTCTCTTGTGTTTTATCTCGTGTTAGCTTCTTTGATTTCTGGTAATGTGACAGTAACCCGAACTAATCTATCCACATATCTTAGTACCTATTGTTGTTCCTTTACAACCCCTAAATGCTACTAAAGTTACGCAAAAATCTCATAAAATATTTCAGGGGGTGATAGTATAGACTCAATCTCATGAATTACCTATGAACTTCAGCTGCAAACGAAAGTTTTGATGAAATATTGAACATACTTTTTGACAAAAACATTTCAGGACAAGTTTTTCATGAATTCGTATGACGAAATATTCTATAAGATGAAATATTCTAAACTGGACTGGATTGAGTGTCGAAAATTTACATTGCTCAGTATTATAAAAGCGAAAGGTCACCGAAGACTAGAGGCTCGGTGGTAGGTTATGAGTAGGAGATGTCAGCTAAGAAAGGATTTTGGAAAACTCCTAAGGGTGAAAGTTTGTATGAAAAATTTCAGCATTATCGCGGGCGGAGCCGCGGTCAGTAGCTACTAATTTATAGTCATACGAAGATTTCTCTTCAATTCGGATGTAATTTTTATATAGCTGGCAGGGATTTCCACTCTTAGGAAATCATTTTTTTTGTAAATTTTTTGCTTTATAACTTAAAAAGAATATTTGACTGGTATCCCAATCCCCATTCCTTTTGTCAAAACCGGTAATATTAATGAACTGTACGATTGGAATTGCAAAATTAACACCCGTTTGTTCGTTTTTTCTACTTTAATATATTCTAATTTAGAATTTCTCTCTTTTTTTGGGTATAACATAAAAATTATTAAAGAAGAATTCAGCCTCATTATTTTACTTTTTATTTAATTACACGACTTTGGTTTTTCCTCTAACTACATTTTATTGTACTTTTATCTTTCTCTCTAATACCCGGTTTACCAAGGAAATGTATGCTTGTTAAAGAAAATGTATTCATGCAAAAAGAATTCCGAACTAAATTAATAAGTATATGTATAACATTAGTATGTTTTTTCCTGCGGAATATTTTTATGCGTGGTCGGTAAAAATCAGGTGCTCGTGGCTAAGTATTAATAACCGCACGGGTCGATCGGTCAGGTTAAAGCTACGCTGCCGAGCTTCTATGTAACATATCAAGGTCTCTTGTGCCTCGGAAAGCACCTTAGGCCGGCCGGCGCGGACGGCACGTTCATGTTCCACGCGCGCCTCAATGTCAGCATCAATGAAGGGGCCCGTTAGGGCGGTTGCCTGCCGGGTCAGCGGGATTGTTCGAGAGGGTTACCGCTGCCCGGAATACTATTGAAGGAACATGGATGGGTTTAAGTCAGTAAGAGTCTGACACACCCTTACACTCCAAAAGGATAGGAGAGGAGCAGATATTTGATGATTTCTCATACTTAAAAAAAAAGTATTAGGTTCTAAGTTGAGCTGCACGATTAATGACAAATGCGTGCACTGACTGAACAGGCCCACTCAATCAGTGTGGTTCTACCCTCAAAAGACCATTTCAGGCACCAACCTACATGGTCTTCACATATTCTGACCAAGATTAAGTCTCGAATATCAAAGAGACTGTGACCTCTGAGTTTGTTTCGATTTTTTTCCTCAAAGTAGTCAGATAGGAAACGCCATCCTCATCTAGTTTTAAAAATATTAATGACGAGTAAAAGTGTTTGTGAAAACCTATTTACAAAAAATAAAATCTTTACTAATATTATAAAGAGGAAAGATTTGTATGTATGTTTGTAAAGAATAAACTCAAAACTACTTAACGGATCTATATGAAACTGGCACAAAGATAGATTATTATCTGGAATAGCATATAAGCTACTTTTTATCCTGAAAAATTTACGGTTCCCGTGGGATAATTTCCTATATACACGCGGGCGAAGCCGCTGGCAAAAGCTAGTCATTTACAATTTAGAAGGTACCTATGTTTAAAATCAATTAGTCAGCAGATAGCTCAAGTTCAACAAACTCATAGACAACTAACTTGCACTGCTGCACACGTCAGCAATGCCTAACTTTACCGTGTGGGTATAGTACAGTTTGCCGGAGATATTAAATTACATTCTGCTTGTTTATCGACTCCCTGAGGGCGAGTTATTACCAGTTGCAGTAATTATTACTGTAATACTACATCTAATAGTGACTGGAATGTTATTATGGATAAGTCATGAATACTTGAGTGGTAAACTTTCTCTATGGGACTAACACCACGCATTTTTATACAGAGGGGGGAAAAAAACTTGTGACGTAGCGAGCCCCGTCTCCCCAACTTTAATGCGTTTCATCTCGGCCATTTTTTGTTAATATGATAAAGCAAACTGATGACTAATGTTTTTTTATTATCTGACGGATGGACTAAATACAATTTCAATTTTTTTACTCTGTGATCATCCCTATTCAATATAACACATCAAATACATCCCTCCACGCGTTTGGTTACACAGTTCGAAATGCGATTCCAATTAGTCGAAGCACTAATTGTATGAAGGAATTATCTCCAGAAGCCCTCTAATTAGGACAAACAATTATTACTGCAGCTGATGTGCTGTTAATAAGTTTCGAATGTCACAGGGAAGATCAGGGCTATAATTATGTTGTTTGTGTTAAATTCATTTTTGATTGAGTGCGACAAAAAGACTATTCTACAAATAACCTACCCAATTTTCGCAATGGAAGAATGCCATTGCCATTGCCTTTGACAACAGACGTCGAAGAATCTTTAAAGTATTCTACTTTAATATGTATTATAACCGTGAAAGTTTGTGAGGATGTATGTATGCTTGTTAGTTTTTCACGCAAAACTTCTGAACGGATCGGAATGAAATTTGGCACCGAGATAGATTATAGTCCGCTTCCTATCCCTGAAAAACCCCGTAGGATCATTTCCTACATTCACGTGGGTGAAGCCGCTGGCAAAATGTAGTATTATAAATATCTATACTAATATCATAATGTGAAAGTCTAGTTTCTGCTGGGGAGTTTGTTGCGCCACTTCTTCTTCCCAGGTAAAGCACTAGAAAGTGGTGAAGAGTGGGCGTTTTTGGGGGACTGTCTTGTGTAACTTTGACCTTCAAAAAGTGCTGATTTTCAGCCTTATTTGAATAAATGACTTTTGATTTTGATTTTGAGATGGATGCTTTAGTCAATCACGCCAGAACGGATGAACGGATCTAGATGAAAAGCTAACAAATAACTATAATTTTTATCCTGGATTAACACATAGGATACTTTTTATCCCGGTAGCGCGTTCGGTGATGACTTAATAAATGCATCTAGCCAAAAGGTGTCCTTTTATCCCAAGGGATTAGCCCCACAGCGATCTGAGCACCGACATGTGTATATTCCTCTAATTATGTCTATTACCTGACAGGTATTAATTGTTAGTTAATTAGCCAAACTGTCAAAGAATGTCAGTTGTATTGTTCTCGAACATCTGGGCAATTAAAGTTGGTACTCAAGTAAATGTAAAGTTAATACCTTCGATATACAATAACTATTCTGCTTGTTTACCATTATGTTTTTATAAGCTCCTATTAATAACTGTAGGATCTATTACTCTATCCTAAGTTTCAAGATTACTTACCAAGAACTATGAGGTAACTTACACCCGAGGGCAGAAATAATTCTGCTTATTAGGTAAAAATAAAAACTCCTATTAGCACCTGAGTGGTTTATTATCTCTGGGCTTCCAATTAGTAATTAACAGAGTGTATAAATACATGCTTTGATTTTTTCTGGTTGGATATTTTTTGATAGAATTACAAACACGCGCCACTTATGGAAAGATTGCCTCTCTGATTTCCTAATTATTCTAGATTTTATTAAATAGTTGTAGCAGGCACTTTACTTTGTGTATTTAATTTCATCACCACTACTTTCAAAACGGTGATGGAAAACATTGTCAGGAGACCAGCATGTACTACAATAAAAAAATCGCAGACATGTGACATCTACCAACACGCACTGGGTTTGCGTGGTGGATTATGGCCTACTCCCCCCTCTCTCAAAGAGGAAGCCCATTAGTGGGACTATTATAGGATGATGCACTGGACTCGCGTGGGGTTTAGGCCCACTAACTCTCATGGAGAGGAGGCAGTGTCCCAGCAGTGGGAATATTAAAGGCAGATGCTAACTTGAGACTAAGTACTTTATAAAGTCAAAGTCAAAGTCAAATAATTTATTTCAAATAGGCACAAGTAAGGCACTTTTGAACGTCAAAATGAACAAGAAATAGAATTGATTCTAGTCGCCCCTTCCAAAAGGTAGTTTCGTGTGGAGAAGAATGGGCAAGAAACTCCACCGTTACTCTTTTAAAATGTTTTACAATGTTTTGTATACATGAATTATAACATTATATGTGAAGACGATGCACCCAGAATAAAAACACTACACCACAAAAGGTGAAAAGAAAAACACATATAGTAATGGTAGGTAACTTAAGTATGTCAAAAGTACATGGTGCTCACATATTTACACTATATAACCGCATTAGGCTCGCGTGGGGTGACGGCCAACTCACTCTCAAGGAGAGGTGGCAGTGTCCCAGCAGTGATAATATAATAGACTGATGCTAACTTGAGAGTAAGTATGTATAAAAACTCTATTTTTTTCTGTGAATAGGTACTGCAAGACGTCATTTTTAACCGACTTCTAAAAAAGGAGGAGGTTCTCAATTCGACTGTATATATATATATTTTTTTTTTATGTTTGTTCGCGCATAACTCCGTTGCTTGCCAACCGATTTGAAAAATTCTTTTTTTGTTGCAAAGGGTATACTTCCCAAATGGTCCCATAAAATTTTTATCGAAATCGGATAAGCGGTTTTTGAAAAATCAACAAAAATTTAAAAAAATCCTACTTAATGTATGTGGACGATGTTCTAATAAGTTCCTGTCACTGTAATTTACATACCAGGTAGTGGTATTAAAATTTGGGGGGGTAGGGGTTGTGTAGGTACCACAACTAAAAAGTGAAAAATAAAAACTTTTTTACAAAAAATAAAACCGACTTCCAAAAAAAACACTACAAAGTGAAAAATAATTTTGATTTCGGAAGTCGATGGCAAAAAATGAAAATACAAAACCGAAGACACCGACTTCCGAAATCAAAATTATTTTTCACTTTGTAGTGTTTTTTTTGGAAGTCGGTTTTATTTTTTGTAAAAAAGTTTTTGTAAGAAGCGTAAGGATGACATTTCACCCGCTTTTAAAAGATGCTAGGACTCGAACCGAAATGTTTGTTTATTATTTGCTTAATTTCTAAAGCTGCTCAGTAAACTCATCTAACATTCAGTGAAGGGATAATGGAAGCACTTTGTTTTTGGTCTACTGAAGTTGACGGTTACAGCGCGTCTTGAAGAAATTCATATTGTATTTTATGATTTTACTAGTGACGCGTTTTTTACGACTCGATTAAAAACTTGATACTTGAAAACTTGACTTGACTAAATATATGTAGTATGCGCATGCCCATAGTCGCATGCGCATAGTCGGCCAACGGAAGCATTTTCTCAAAGGAATCGTCAGAGCTTATGTCCAAATCTTATGTAAGATAATTTGGGATAAATCATTTAAAGGACTTTTGTAATCAGCCTAATAATGATGACTAACCGTTCAAAAAAATATATTTCAAGTAAACTCACCTTGTCGACAATGAGGATCTCATCTCCCTCATGCTCAAGTACAGTGTACTTGGCGCAGTCTGAAACAAATAAGAAAAAAAACATATTAATATTGTTATAACGGATATACATTGCGGAACGATTATAATCAAGTAAACCGCATTTGAAGTCAGATACCTAAGGGCAGCATAAAAACTGTACAACCAGGTTAGTCACTAACCACACGAAAAAGAAAGAATTTCTCTAAATATATCAGCTTGATAAAGACAGGCAAATAAATTATTTTACCTAACTAGAAAATTTACTATATGTTTAAATAGGGATGATGACTAAAATTGATTGTTACTCCGTCATCGTTTGACTACCGACGTAGTCAAACGGGTACATGTAAAAAGAAAAAATACGTATCCAATATTTTGAATAATCTTGCTGACGGAGCAACAATAAATTTTAGTCATATTATTTAAGCAGGTAGTAAATTTTCTAGTTAGGTAAAATAATTTATTTGCCTTTGACCACAATGTATCGACACATTGTGGTAAAATGTGGCATGACGTCACTCCTCTGTAGATTTTAAACTGAGTTGTGACGAAGTGCGCCTTCAGTCCCCCCTCCCTTAATGCGATTAATATTAGTATTGTTTTATTAATATGATAAAGCAAAAAATACTTGTCCAATATTTTTTTATTATTTGACTAATGGACTGATTTTTTTTTTACCCTGTCATCTAAACCGCATTCTGTCATTTTTCTATTGACCGCATTTTTAAATCACAGCTGTCTTTTTTTGACTTTTGTATGAAACGGCTATAGCTAGGCAAAATGGCGTTGTGTACCAGTTTAATAAACAATGTGACTAACTAGGTAGGTGTAGGTTTAGAAAGAGTCCAAAATTTTCATCAAGTCTAAAACAAGGGCCTAGCTGATATAGAACTGGAAACAATGGCGGACGACATTGTTTCCATCCTTGGAACATGGATGAGGCTGGCACAAGGACTAGGGATTGACACAAGTAAGGAGAAGTCTGTTCTCAGCAGTGAAGTTGTTTTGAACATTTGAAGACCCGGATAATGCTCGAAAGGGCATTTGTATACTTCCAAGGCAACAAGTAATGGAACAGGAAGTATGACTTTTCCTCCTCCCTTTTTAGGAAGGCAATATTCGCATATCTATCATTTACATATTATTATTAATATTTTAATACTTCAAGTTTTTAAATTATGTAAATATTATTGTGATTATATTTTTTTTTTCTAAACAAAATTTGTTAGAAAGTGGATACGTACCGATTTTTATTTTATTTTATCGCGAGAAATTTACAGCTAACTTGTACAGTATTTTTAAACAATATGAAACTGAAGGAAATTTACAAGTTCCAACTGTATTGTGTCATACCTACATTAAAAAGGAATAAACGGTCGGTACAAAATACCTGAAATAAGTAGTACACGATTGAATAAAACAGAAAAAACATAATTTAGACTCCAAACAATTATTACTTCTCCGTAAACAAGCTTTTCACCAACAAATGTTTAAGCCGAGAAACGCCTGCTGGTCTATTCTTTAAAAATCTCACGGAGAACATACTTACGTGAATTGAGCTTTCTACTAGGAATGTAAATTCCTAGTAGAATGTAAGCTCACTTATATATATTACATACTTATAAACACCGCAGATTTTTTTGAATAGCCAACGAATATTTTCAACGCTGCGAGGTTTGAAAGGCGCGGGCCTGCGGACGGTGACTGCTGGGTAGGTCACCGTCTGATGAGGACCAGGCCCGTGCTGAACGGCGCGCTCGTGTGAAGGGGCCCGACACGGCCTTACCCTGCCGGGTTTGCGGGATTGTCCGAAAAGGACCGCTACCCGGAATACAATGGGATCCATAGCCCTTTGCCATGGATGGGTTATAGTCAGTAAGAGTCTGACACTCTCTTGCTCTCAACCCTGAAAGAGCCACGTGACGATTTCCCACCCTCAAAAATATAAAAGATTTCCTTCTGTCCTGCATAATATTTAAATACAATTTTCGAGTACGTCTTTTAATTATTATTTAGTCTGCGATTTGTTATTGTTTGTTAATTAATATTCGAAATAATATATGTTTGATCTTCAGACATATATTTCGAATATTAATTAGGCAGGCGGGCTATGCTGGGACGGCTGCTTCAGGTGCAGAAAACCTCAAACGGCGTAAATATAACAACGTTGTTGGGAGCTATATGTTTGAGCCGTTTGGGGTGGAAGCACTATGGCCGTGGGGTTTTTTTGCGTAACATTTTACAAGTCATGTGTGTGTATCTGTATACTCAACCAAATGAACCGCGATAGTCAAAATTATAAAAAAATAAATAATAATTGATTGTTTATCAAAAGTTGTTTACAATAAATACCTTAAATGGATTAAAATAGAGCACGATTGTTTATTTGCCTGAACTAGGTTGAACCTGTGCTTCAGGCTAAAAAGTGCATAAATACTTATTCTAATAAATTAACAATGAGTAGGTAGGTATAAAGTAAAAACCAAATTAAAGCTTAGGTGAATGAACGTAAAATAGCATAAAAAAACGGACCCCCAATGAAAATAATTGTTGATCCCTGAGTTAGATAATTAAATATTTAGAATTCGAAATTGGTGCCTCCAGTCGTAACATGCACCCCAATAAGGAAGAGAGTACAATACCATGTATTGTGTCTGCCGTATCCAATTTCTTTTGTTTTCCCTTTGTAAGTACCCACAGGTAATTGCGTCACCGCCCTCGCCCTTTGTAGTTCTAAGGGATGAACATTATTAGAACATTAATTTTGTTCAATAAATGTCACTGGGCTAAAGTAACAACGATTATCTGGCTCACTTCAAACTGTATTCTATTTCGCATTTTTTTATGCAAATGATATATATTATATGAAATGGCATCAGGAGAAAAGTGGCCATTTGTTGGGCTGCTGCAGTCGTTGTTCTGAGTTCGGACAGTATGGACATAGAAATTTGTTGTAATACTTGATGTGGAAAAGACGTAATACCAAAAGTGATATTGGATACATAATGTGTTAGAAATTCTATACATAAACTACCTAATATGCTGGCCGCGGCAGGGCCGCATTCACAGTCGCAGATCTAGTGAATGAGCTCTCATAGCGTAATACGTAAGTTGGTCGCAACGGTCAGTCGCGCCCGGTGTGCGGCTAAGTCAAACTCAAACTCAGACTCAAAGCATTTATTTCAAATAAACCAATTACAGGCACTTTTGAATTGTCAGTCAGAAAGATGAAGCTAGTTGCTCATTCCAAAGCAGTAGGTACCTATGGAGAAGAACAGGCAAGAAACTCCATAAGAACGGGCAAGAACTCCAAGTGCGCTACCGTTTATATGGATTCTTTAGTTAATCTGGTCTGCGGCCATTGGTCGTGGTCGTGGCCAAAGTGCCTTAATCTTGCTGATTATATGCATTGGTGCTAAAGACATAAGTACCTAAACCTTATATTAACGAGGGACATCGTCATAAATGGCCCCAGGATCAACAAATATCTGATGTACAATATAATTATATTTTAATAGATTTATTTCGAATACCTATATGAAACATACACTCTGTTTTCTCTATTGAATAATTAAAAGAGCTTCAACGGTTTACGAAATCACTAATAAAAGATGTAGAATAAATAATAAAAGAATAGGATAAAAGTTGTGTGAAGATTGACATGACAATTAGTGATGCGTAATCTTTCATTTCAAACATATCGATAATATAAGGTACTTAACATACTTACTTATCTTCTTCTATCCAATTAAAACACTTATGGATGTTTTTGCACTACCACGTAGTCGATTTGTATTTGTGAACCGTTTTGAGTTCTGACTCGATGTGAGAAATTCACTCATATAAAAACACGAAAACAAAGCATTGCACAAACAACCATACATTCATTATGAAAGCTATTTCGAATCGTATTTTCACGAATAAAAACCGAATACGAGGTACGGCACTAACGGCACACACGCCCTAATTGAGATGCATTGTAATATTTCAAATAGAATAACAAACTGGGTACTGAACGGTATCGATTTTGCCTAAAAATAGATTATTTCGATACGGATTTAATATATGGGCATCACTCATCCTTGACATGACATGTAAATGATCTCAACTCGCCCGCATTTCATTGTAGAAATTACATTAGTGACAGGAATTTACTAACATATTTCCAAGTATTGAAGGGATTAAGTATTACAAAAATAACCTCAAAATTTTTGTTTTCTTTTTAAACGAATGCTTTCTCCAAGTTCACACATCATCTGCCTAGCCTTTTTCCAACTATATTGGGGTTGGCTTCCAGTTTAACCGGATGCAGCTGAATACCAGTATTTTACATGGAGCGACTGCCTATCTGACCTCCACAACCCAGTAACTGGGCAAAACGATACCCCTTGGTAAGACTGGCTGTCAGATTTTCGGGCTTCTGACGACCCGTGACAACTGTCAAAGATGCATAAATGATAGCCGGGATCAACGGCTTGGCGTGCTTTCCGAGACACGAAGGAGTCTCGGTATGTAAAAATGGTCACCCATCCACGGCCAACCCCAGCAAGCGTAGCTTAATCTGGTAGATCGACCTGTGCGGCTATTAGTACTTATATAGCCAGCTCCTCCAAGTTGTCCGTCATTAAACTTTTTCTTCATGAGCATATACTCGTAGAACTCGCAAAGCAAATTTCCTTTGCTGTTGGATCTGGGAGCAAAGACGTACGGATGTTGAACAATCGCCTTTGATAACGTAATGGCCCAGTGGTTAAAACCTCGCCTCTGTGAGAAAAGTTTCTAAGTTGGTGCCTCAAAAGGAAAAACGGAACCCTTAAAAGATCAATAGTTATCCGTCCATTTTTATTTCGCTATTAGAAACCTACATTTACTGTTGGTGAATTGACCGTTCGATGATATAGGTACAGGGTTTATTTTTCTAGCTGGAATGTATCTACCCTCGTTCTAAAATACAGCTCATAGACAAAATCTCTGCAAGGCACCATAGGCTCGGTTTAAAAGAAAATAAACGTGGCGTAAAATGTGTAGTAGAAGATGTGTGGCACAGTTTTTTTTCAATTAGGTATATCCATTGTTATGTTTGTTCTTGCAATAAATATTCATCCGAACTACGAAAACCTCCATTGTGCGCTCGTGGTGCGATACGCTCTTGACCAGTTTGCCAAGTTTTAAAAAAAAAGACAGCCCTATCATTCTTCACTAAGAAATGAGTATGACCTACTTGTAATTTAAAAGTAAACTAGAGAAGTTACTTGTTTATCCAGAATCAAAGTGGACTGTGTAAAAATAACAGCTAATAACTAACAAATAAGTAAATTAAAAAAGTACCTTAATAAAGTATGAAGGAAAACAAATACCAAGAAACGGAATTCTAAGTAACGTTCATAGAATATTTTTAATCTATATTTAGATCGCAGCGTTTAAATAGAAAAACGGAAAATGGAAATTCAAGTTATCTTGTGCTATTACGCAAAATCTAGGTTGCACGGGAGATTAAACTTGATTTAATTACTAAGTAAGAAATTTCCCCTCTTGCGGCAAAATGTGCTTGACAGGTTTTATGCAATTTGACGTCATTCGCGCGCGTTATCTTGTTAGATGTCATTAGCTAGATAGCGTTCGAATCTTCATAGAATAATTATGTCACCTGCAGAAGTTCACGCTGCGGTACGCTTTCGATGTTGTTGGCAGGTATACCTAAGCGACTACTCACTCTTATTCAGCTCTATTTAGGTTATGCGCATAGGAAACTACGATTTTGTATGGAGACGCGCATACGCATTCGTTCAGCTTTCGCGGCAAACACGTAAAAATGAGGACAAATGTGTTATTATCGTGCTAGTGCTATAGATATAAGAGTTTAGCGCTGTTCTGCCGCTTTCAGTGCCTGTGCCACCGGATTCAGCGTCGAACGCGACGGAACAGCGCTGTACTCAGATGGATCTCAACTCCTTGTCGGCAAGTTGCGGCCTGCATAGATAAGACGCTGAAACGCTTCTATGTAACGTGCCGTGCACAGTAGATAGAACCGTTTGAGCGGAGATAACACACTATGATGGCTTTTCCCAGAATCAAGTTCTTCCAACTGAACAGACAGCTGTGCCGCTAGGGAGTTTGTTGCACCACTTCTTCCTAGCTAAAGTACTAGGAAGTGGTGAAGGGTGGGCGTTTTTGGGGGACTGTCTTATGTAACTTTGACCTTCAAAAAAAGCTGATTTCAGCCTCGTTTGAATAAATGACTTATGATTTTTTCTTACGCGGCTTAAAGAAATAGAACTGTATAAGTGCGAGCAATATCGTTCAGCGAAACGCGAATAGAGCTGAAAAAGTGTGAGTACTGGAAGTTCGTCGGACGTCAGACCAATTTTATTTTAAAATCAATTAGATCCATCAAGATTCTTTGCTGCCTAATCTCTCTACCGACTGAAACACGAGAAGTAATGAAATAACGTTAAAACATTAAACGAAAATGAGTTACATAATAAAATTTCCACTAAGAATTTCCTACTTTATCAATTGGTACTTATACTAAAATTCTTGATACCAAAAACCAAACATCCGTTGAGTATGTAATCTCATTATTTTCCATAGACATTTCAAATTGATATTTGTATAAAAATAGACGTAAGCTTAAAAAAAAAAAAGCCTCTTAACACACAATGTATTGTCTTCACATCAATCAAGAAAATTTTAACAACACGGGACTTATGTACATAATATGTTACTCCATAATTTGAGTACCTACTCGAGTTATAATTTTGTTCGATATATTAATGTTATTTGAGCAGGTACTATAATAATAGTACGCCCTTACATTATTTATAGTTATTGACTTTGTGAGTTGAGTTAGTGACTTAAATTATCATAGACATTACACAGACTTTAATTTGTCAGCGTCAAAAATAATTTATCTGTGCTTTTACATCACAATGCACTTAACCTTTTGAACGCCCCTGTCACAAATACGTGACAAGCAAGCGCATGTGACAATGCGTGACAATAACAACAACACTATAACATGAAATAAACAATTACATCATTATTTTTCTGAGTGTTTATAATAGATATTTTAAAAATTGAAGCTCTTACAACAAACAAATTAATAGAAACCATGGATATTGGGACATTCATGATAACAAGAAGAAATAAATGTGTGGCTTGGCGTGGAGGGTACGCGCGTGCGTTTATGCACTGGCGTTCAAAAGTTTAAGTAAGGCACCGCAATCCGTCTCATATGTCAACGAAATTGTTTGATACAATTAAACTTTATAAACAAATCAACATTATTATATAGGGTGACTGGTATATAGTTGCTAACAGCTGATCGGCGCGAAGTTCATTGAACTTTGCGCGCGCCAGTTGTATTGTTATTGTGATAAAAAAAAACTATTGAGTATACAAAAAAAGTTTCTTTGGGAAAGTTGATTGTAATCATGAGTACAATCACGTGCTTAAATATCGGTCAGTAATTTCCAGTCACCTTATATAATTGTTACTGTTTTTGAAAACGAGCTCTTTGTTTGTGGGTTGTTCCCAATCTGTAGTCCCTTTTTTTTTTTTTTTAGGGCTGGGAAATCGTCCAATGACTGCTCCCGCTCTGGGTGGAGCGGAAGGGAGTGTCAGACTCTTACTGACTAAAACCCATCCATGTTCCTTCCGTAGCCCTTTATGTTCCGGGGTAGCGGTAACCCTTTCGGACAGTCCCGCTTACCCGGCAAATCTTTAGTCCCTAGTAATTAAGGAAGTCTGAAGTCAAGTGAAGGGGTAAGAAAGGGAGGTAAGAAAACGATATTATTATCTATTTAATAAGGGAACAATAGCTCACTTCACGTAATTTGTCACGGTGAATTTTTGTACAGAATCGACTGTGAACCTGGCACATTTCATTGCCCGTGAAGATTTATGTGAAATAAATTGATTTAGATTCTGGATAAAGTTTCTTTTGACACAAAATATCCAAGATACAGTGAAACCTGGTTAAGTGAGACATCAAGGGACCTGCAATGTCGTTTCACTTATAGAGGTATTCCACTTACCCAGTGTCTCAGATATACAGGTATAAATAAATATCTGTCTCATTTACAGAGGGTTCCATTAATAGAGGTGAGAATACAGGTTATTTCAGTTATAGAGGTGCGATCATTAAATAAAATAACGTACTTACGTACTTGGAATTACGTGTGTAATTTGTGGGTAGAATAAGAATGAGTAAGCAAACAATGTTATCTCAGTTACAGAGGTTTATGCATATAAAATTTACTCGCTGTCTCAGTTATAGAGGTAACTATGATGATAAATCGAAAGAACAAATCCCAGATATAGAGGCTTACCTCGTCCCACTAACAGAGGCAATTCAGTGCCAAAGTGTTGGGACCTCAGCATGAGTTCCAGTGATGGAGGTTTCTCACTTATCCAGGTCCCACTTAACCAAGTTTCACTGTACTAGCTTTTTGTTATAAATAGTCTCCCCTGGTACATCAGTACTAGTCTACCTGTCAATCAACGAGTTCCAGACAGCCAGCCGCAGACGTTATTGTAAGTAACTATTTTATTATTCTCATTGCTAACCTAACTTCGCCTCGAGAATAAATCGCTTTGTCCATCTTCACGAGTCTTCAGCTAAGTTTAGTATTTCTAAGAAAGTAGCTGAATAACAACACATAACTTAAATGTCTGAAAAATATTAAGTATAAGTAATGATTTTCTACTAACCTAACCTAACCCACCCCACCCCATTTAAAACTGGTTTATTACAAAAACTGAGACTAACCTCAGTTTTTGTAATAAACCAGTTTTAAATGGTGATGTTTTACATTAGGAACTTCACCGTGCTCACAATAAAAGTAAAAATACAACAACTAGGTTTAAGCTTGGACTAAAGTAAATTAGCATAAGGTACCCCGCATTCATTCATTTTTGACCTAACGGGCATGCTATCTATAAGGCTCTAATTATTAATAACTTTACGCTTAAAATAATTTAAAAAATCTAGGAAACTTTAGAAACTTTTTTAATAAAACTTATAAAAATAAGAGTTACGACCACTTTTGAAAACCAAAATAATATTCAGGCACTCCTGAAAATCTGAGGTTTCCCCTATGTTATTCAATATTTCTAAATCTAATTATAATAGTAATAAATACCTGACTAATATTGTCCCACTGCAGAGATGTGCCTCTTCTCATATGGAGAAGGGCTGTGATCACCACGAATATTAACCTATATTTATTTTAGTAGGAATGGTGGAACAGGGTAAAAAGTCCTTCCAACCAGACAGGTGTTGCTTCTGGGCTACCGCCCGACAACTCTTAGTCGGGGCTGAGTATATATAATATGTTAGATCGCGTGATAGACTCTGCTTGCGTGACGTAGGATTTGTGTCTGACGTACCTATAGTGTCTTCACATGTCAGCTTTTTGACACTTCACTCGCTATGAGTGTAGCTCCTATGTGGCTGGATAGATGTCCTTACATTTATCATTTCATTTTATTTGCAGCATGTCTTCTCTCATTGCAGAGCAAAGGCCTCTCTTTCTTCTTTCCACTCTTCTCTATCTTGAACTAGAGTGGACCAATCCTGTTCGGAATCGTCTTCTTTTTTTGTGTTGTTTTTTTTAATTGACGCCTCCCACTTTGGGTGGAGAGGAAGAGAGTGTCGGACTCTTACTGACATGCCGTCTCGTCTTTTTTTTTTGAGTGTGGGAAATCTTCCAATGACCTCTCCCACTTTGGGTGGAGCGGAAGGGAGTGTTAGACTCTTACTGACTAAGACCCATCCATGTTCCTTCCTTAGCCCTTTATGTTCCAGGGTAGCCGTAACCCTTTCAGACAATCCCCCTTACTCTTGGGCGGCCTGTCTCGATATCGACGGGCGATTTCTGGGACCCACATAGTGGTTAGTTTGCCTCATGACTAGTTCGTTACATACATTAAGTCCGAAATGTTCTATCAATGTTATCTTTCCAAAACAAGATCTTCGTTCCGAAGGTCAACTTTTTTTGTGCGGAAATAGGCCTGTGTCGGGGAAATTGAATCGCTGTCGTACCGTTCCGTTCATCAATATTGCCACGTGATCCGCGTACGTGACGCGCAATTTATTTTATTGGGTTTTTGTTTCTAATTTCATGATTTAGGAGAGTTAAGTCTTGGTGTCCGAATTTTGTTAGTTAATTTAACATAAGAACTTGTATTATATCCCCAAACGGTTTGGCAGTGGCACCTTTTAGTTGATTTTAAGTACCATGTTATTGGAGCGACCCTATTGCCATCAACCGGGCACAAATACAGGCTCGGGGCTGCTTCTGAGAAGTTACAGATAGAATAACCCAATTACACTTTGCCCGACCTAGGAATCGGACCCAGGACCTTATGCTCAGCAGTAGCGCATCGATTGGGCATTTGACAGAGTAGTCAATAACGTTACTTCTTATGAATTGTCAAAACGCGGAGTTAGTACCTACGTGTTTTGTGTGAGATATAAAAATGTGACGTTACAGATTTTTGGAATCAAATGGAATACTTATTCAATTTTGCAAAATAATTATGTCCTCACAAAATTTTTATTCTTGTTGGGTGATGGATGTTTTTAAGACAAGCGGTCTTGTTTCAATGTGATTTCATATTTTATTTTTGACCGTATCCATATTACCAATTAATTCATGTGTGTGTATGTGTGTTGTGTTTTTAGTAGGTTAATTTCTAGAAAATACTGTTATTCAGCTACATAAGCTTTGATCTGCTTTGATGGAGGCTGATGATGAACATAGCTGGGAAAAGGCTGGGTAGATGATGATGGGATGTAATTATTTAAAAAACAAAACCTTCCTGGGGCATTCGGGTTACAATAAACATTCAATCCGAAAGAAATGCTTCTCTTGACAGATATAAACTACGAAAACATCGCGCACCCCTCCAAACTACTGTTTCAATGTTTGTAGCCACAGCCTGACCAAAGAGTTTTTATGTATTTGTTGTAGTATTTCAGGCCGGCAGCAACATGCGTTGTGAGTCTTGGTGGCGCTTTGTAATTAGAGCGGCCGTACACGGAATGCTCGAGCAGTTAAAGGCTGAGCGACGTACACGGACTTGACTGCGTTAATTTTCACAAATACATTCAAACGTTTTGAATTTTGGAGAAATGGGCCATGTTAGCGTAGTTTCGTAGACTAAGCTCCGAGCTTATTACTTCGTCTTATGTAAAACCTTATTTAGTAAGCTAGTCCATAATCTCACTGAGATATCCAATTTTTAGAGCGTAAGTATGTACCTATCGAAAGGTAACTCTTAGCTAAGTGCCCTCTAACATGCTCTTCATCATGACCTTTTTATTAAAGAATATATGATTAAAGAAAAGATTATATATAAAAACCAACCAAGTGCGAGTCGGACTCGCACACGAAGGGTTCGTACTGCCGTACCATATTGAACAATACATAATTATTTTAAACTGAGGTTTTAAATTAAAACTTTTTCGTCTGTGTGTTGCATGTCGCGTGACGGTCGGCCGCGGAGTAGGGATAAAGTGAAAGGCGTTCATCAGAGCAACCAAGGCCAATATGGGCCGCCAACTTTTTTTCACATTAAAGACATTTGACACTATTGGCGCCGGCCAATAGTGTCAAATGTCTTTAATGTGAAAAAAAGTTTCACTTTTACCGTGGTTTTTTTATGAAACCACGGTAAAAGTGAAACTTTTTAACAAAACGGGCGTAAACAAAAAAAAGGATCCTTTTTTTTGTTTACGCCCGGCAATATAGGTACATAAGCATAGTATAATACCATAATCAGCCTATAATATTCCCAATGCTGGGACATAGTCCTCCTCTCTTCGAGAGATAGTGGGCCATAATCATATAAATAGTTGGCTTGGTTCTCGGGCATGCCGGTTGCCTCACGATGTTTTCCTTCTCTGTTTTGAGAGCAGTGGTTATGAAATTATTTACACAAAGTAAAGCCTGCTTGGGTTCGAAGCCACGACCTACAACTCTTAAGTTGGGGCAGTTACTACTGGGCCAAAAAATACACAGTCTGTGAAAATTTCAACTGTCTACCTATGAGATACCTATTACAGCCCGCTGACAGGACAGATAGCCGGACGGCCGGACAGCGAAGGATTAGTAATACGGTACCGTTTGGCATCTTTCGCACGTTTCAGTTACGGAATCCTAAAAGCAGTTTCTGCTATTTATTGAAGTATTATTAATTCTTTAATATTATCCCATCTGATTGAATACGACAGACGTTAGAAAATCGTGAGAGACCGGCATGTCCTAGAACCAAACATTTGACGACATGTGGCATGTACAGAGGCCAGCACATCAAGTTACCACAATCTGTCAAATTTCTTTGATAGTATTTCAACTTTATTGCAAAGACATAAGGTTCATTTTTAATTGAGAAAATTTGACAGTTAGGGATAGCTTAATGTGCTGGCGTCTGTACCTACTAGCCCGCACTAGGCCCGCGTGGTAGATTATGGCCCACTCCTTAATCTCTTAAAAGAGGAGGACTGCGTCCCAGCAGTGGGAACACTAAAGGCTGATTATGCGTTCCAAAACCCTAGTTGTCACTTTTTAAACTGTCATCAAGGAACATAATGTCGGAAGTATTCGGAAAATGAAGTCTCACGTTCGGTTATCCTAAATTTGCTTAACCTGTGCGCAGGAAACCTTTTCATACCTTTAATATATAATGAACGTTCTCGCCTTCTGGTAGATAAGCCAATTGGTGGGTTTTCACGTAAAGTACACTGCTCTCAACGTCTGCCATCCATCTTAATACACAAAAGGTGCGAAAAATTTTCCCGTTTTATATATCTATGCATCTTTTTACATTGTAAATCCGTTCTCATACCTATTCATCTTTACCTATGGTATCGGATGAGAGATTCCTTTCGCAAGAAGCGCGTTGCTTACAGTGGTTCCCCTTACAATATTCTTTGTACCAAGAGATATGTACGAGCGACGTACAGTCGAACAAGCTATTCGGTGATATGTTGAACAAGCTATTCGGTGTACAGGCAAAAATATTTATCATTCCTATACACTACTAATATTATTTTTTTTATCGACTGTACCTACATAATAAAGTACATTGAAAAAAAAACACAAAAGATTCCTTATCTGCACTTCTCATTTAGTTTTCAAATTGGAAACAAATATGAGATTCAAGAAAAAAAAATCTACAAAGCAGCGAAACAGGCCGTTTTCTAGAAAATCCTGGGATTGATCTAAGCAAATACCGGGATTTTTGGAATTGCCAGAAACTTTTGTAAGTTGTATTGTACCTACAAACTCTTTTACACATCAAAGAAATAGGGAATCACCTTATATTCTTATTAGTTCGAAGTCAACATTAAATACTTATTTCAAACAGGCACGTAATAGGCACTTATGGACGTCAAAATTTACAAAAAATAGAATTTCTTGTTGATACACGGAGTTTAGCTAGCCAATGAGAAATAACCCTGTATTGTAAATAAGAAGATCAAATCCCGGGAAAGTCACTTATCACAGACCCCGATTGATGAAGATGCCCGGGATTGTATCTATTCCCTAAATCGAGTTTACATGTCGTTAAGGCATAAATTGTACAGATTATGTTTGACTATTTGACGCCGGTTATACAAAAACTGATGTCGAAATATCTAAGGTAACGAAAGGTCGTGAACTGTTTTCTGAAAATATAAATATTGTTTATATCGAAAATTTATAAAGTACCTACCTATATGAATGTAAGTATAAATCTTAGAAATATTTTTCCCGGTAACACTTTACATCCGTTAAAAGCTGCCATATTGAATTTTATGTGACAGTAAACTGTATAAGAATACGAACATAATGCGTAACTGCTCATTGATTATAGCAAATAGCGTGAAAATTTAAAGGTACCCAAAACACTGATTTAATACGTATCCACTGATAAATAACAGCGTCAATTGTGTATTTGAAAGGGCAGTCAATAACGTTACTTTGTCAAAACGCAGAATTTGTACGTGATGTGTTTTAAATATAACAATGTGACGTCACAGATTAATCGAATCAAATGGAATACTTATTAGCGTTAAAAGGATTTTTTTATTACCTATATCTTCGTATAATAGTATGATATTTAATTTCTGTACGGTGATGGAAGTTTTAAGACCAACACTCTTTTTTCTATGTGATTTCATATTTTATTTTTGACCGTTTCAAATAGTCAATGGGGAATTGGAAAGGGTAGTCAATAACGTTACTTTTTATGAACTGTCAAAACGCGGCATTTGTACGTGATTTGTATGAAATATAACATGTTGACGTCACAGATTTTTAGAGTCAAATGGAATACTTATTAGTTATTAGCATTAAATGCAATTTAGCAATTGTATCTCCGCATTATATTTAATTTCTGTACGGTGATGGAAGTTTAAAGACGAACGGTCTATGTTCTATGTGATTTCACATTTTATTTTTCACCGTTTCAAGTTAATTGTGTCAATCCCTAGCATTAGGTGGAACGACACCTCACTTCACGCTCACTTAACCTAAGTTTTCACCATGAGATTTTCACAGAATCGCCCGACGGAATTTTATTCATTACACGCAATTGCTCCCCGTGAGTGATACACAAACACCCTATGATGGGATCGTTGCCATGACAATAATATTAAGCCATTCTGACGCGTAAGAGCAAATTGGCAATTGACAGACATCGTTTTTTTCAACTAAATACTTTAATATCTAACACCTCTCGAGGTTCAACTTTTGAATTGAATGAACTTTTAGGTTTACCTTGTTATTGATATTGCTGTATTGATAATTGTTACACTTATGTAGATAAGCCTGTTTTGGCTATGGCGCAAAATGATTACTTTGTTTTGGTAAAATAAATGTACAATATTTAGTGCTTATACGGTGTGTACAATGTTATGGAAAAAATGTTCTTGACTATAAAATGGTTCCTTGTCCGTATGTTCATCTTTCAATGGCTGACAGTACATACATTCATTCATGAACGCTTCTGAAATTATGCAACACTAGAACTACCATTCTCTTCCATGTCATGCTTAAACTATGAAGAATGAACTTAAGTAGAAATGCCTTAAGAACTCGGAGAAACTGTTTGTTAATGCATAATATTCGCGCCCGTTGTCCGTTGCGATGGGCTTTCATTTTCAATTCAGTCTGAATTTCCACAAGGCTCTTCAAAATCTTGTGATCAACTTAACTTTAAATCAAGTACGAGCGAAAGTGTTTCTTATGTAGTCTCCTATAAATGTCAATGTTGAGCACCACTATATGGGATAACTGACATACATCCACAAAGGTCTAAGTGTATGAGACCTAGTATTATAACAGCTCAATTATTATCCTCATTGTTTTTCTTTATTAATTCCATACATCAGCTGTTCAGGTGCCCGAGTCTTCGATGCCACCACTCCTGGTTTGTCTTAATCTTGCATTCATTTTCAAATTTAGAGCCCTCGTTGGCTGACTGTATGCCACAGATTGACACACCCCAGCATCCCAGTCCCCATCCATTTGTTAATATCTCTCAATATCTAGTTGATAGACACCATACAGCTCCGTAGCATTTACTATTACATTTTATCATGCTAAATATAACACTATTCGTCATAAAATTTCACCACGAGACCCTCAGCTGCCATAGTTTTCACAGAAACTAAAGTTGACAGGTTCAGGACAATAATAACTTTATTATAGTACTAGTTTTGTCTCTTTAACATATTTCTACGTCACCATGTACTGCGATATACATTTTCTGGTTGTTAGCAACTGTTATTAAGCGTCGAGTTTCCACAACATAGTTTTGTTTGTCATTTGACACGTTGCGCCAGAGTCTACAAATACTAAATGTTTGAGTTGATGTCAACCGCCAACGTTGTAAATTAGGAGCCGCTCCATGTCGTATATGCTTTATCACCCCTCTGAATACTTTTATTTTGTTTAGTTGGGCAATTTTTGGCAAAATGTCCTGGTTTTTTACACAAAAAGCTGTCCTGGTTTTTTACACAAAAAGCACTTACGTACTGACTTGGTCTTTGTAGGACTGTCACACCCACCAAGGTGTCCGCGTAAATTCTCTTGCAATAGTTTACTTCTCACAGTTTGGCTGCAAAGTTTAATGTTTGAATTTTCCAATGCCATAATGAGAGGGTTGTAGTTCGCAGGTAAACCAGTCAACATGAACAGCGACAGGAAATCATCGTCCAACGGAGCATCTGTTTCTCGTAATTGTTGATCTATATCACTGATCTTCAAGAGATAAGCTTCTATATCGCTAAACTGTTCCAACTTTAACCCAAACAATGTTCGTAGTAGCCCCCAAGCCGTCTGCATAGTCCCTTATCTTCGTAGGCCGTTTTCAGATTATTCCAAGCTTAATGCCCAGTCTACGCGTTTCTTACATGGAAAAACAATGATGGTTGCACCATTAAACATATTATTGCAAGCGCTCTTTTTTGCTTCCGTGCATCCGTGACCTTGGGTATTCCCACCGTCGACTCTTCAATACATTCCCACAAGTCCTCATTTATTAAGTACAAGTGCATCTGAAATTTCCAAGTCCCGTAATTTGAAACTCCACTGAGGTTCTCAACATTTATAGTAATTCCAGATAGTCAATGTACTGCGTCCAGCACGTTGGCCGTTAGTGTATTGGGCGGCCATTTTCTTTTTTGTAGAAATATTACAATTTATTTTCTCACTGATATTGATAGTAATTAATGTATCGCGTATCCTGGGCCCATAACCTGATGGATTATGAGTAAAAGTACTTAGATACAATCATACAAATGTAATTCTGGCATTTCACGTCAAGCGGACATAAAAAAAAAGTGAGGTCGTGAATTTTGTTTATACTCTGGTCAGTTATACTTCGAGTAGACGTGGATGTGTACACACAATTTTTTTTTCGTGTGACCCTTTATTGCTGAGTTCTGAGCTTTTAAAAAATTACTAAGAATGACGTCATGAATTTTTGGGTACTTATTATCTGTATTAATTAACTTGTAAAAAAAACTGAAAATTATTGTTTCTTATAGTTAAAAGTTGAAGTTTTTATTTTTTTTTGTCGAATTCTAAATTTGATTTTTTTACGTATATTAAACCGGAAGTGAAAATTTTAAATCGATATTTGAGTAACTTCGGTACTTTTTTTTTTAATATTTTAACCTGGAATTAAAGCTTTATATGTACTTATTTTTCACAAAAAAAATTAAAACGTGATCGTCAAAAGTTTAAGACTTAGAGCACATAGAGTACATACACACAGTTATAAGCACTTTCTAAGCAATCGGGTTTATGCGCTAACATGCTAACATACTACGCTATTAATATTTTATTCCTTCATTCTAACATGCAATAATATAAAAAATAAACGATTTCTTTAAAATAAAACATTATTAACAATACGCATTTTTTATAATAATAACAAGTTTATACAAAAAAGTAATTCCAAAAACTATGATACGACGGACGGTGAAACACGCCATTAACACCATCTTGTAGTTATAAAAAGAATCACTAACTGTCGTTACTTGCTAGAAAGAGACAGCTATATGACGCCGAACTGTCTCGGTAATGTTTAGAAGTCCGTTATTTTTAGTTGAAACTTGACCGCGCATCAAACGGGACGCGTAACCATTTAATTTTCCTAATAGTAATATGGCTTCCTATGGCAATCGGTGTTTTAATCCGTTCCTCTTGACTCGTCATAAGAAACGTGTGAAACTTAGAAAAATATCTAGAACATTAAGTGAAAAGTGGACAGTTTCGCCCGATGTTTATGTGTGTGAGTCATGCAGGAAACGGCTGTTATGTGAATCCCCTTCAGAGGCAAATATAGTCCAGTCACAATCAAGTCAGGCATCAAGTGATTATTCACAAACTACACAAGATGAAGCTTTCATTCCGGAAGACAAGGACCAACACGTTGCAACGCAGACAGACGCATCAATGGAAAACGAAGAAATTTTGAATCAGCTCAAAGAAAAGTTCAATAATCCCTCTACATCCACATCCATTAAGACTATGATACTCACTATTGCACCAAAGTCTTGGAGTGAGAATAAACTGGCTCAAGAATTTGGAACATCCCGACGTCAAGCAAAAAAAGCAAAGCAACTGGTAGAACAGTTTGGCATCTTGACTTCACCGAATCCTCGCGATGGGCGTAAATTACCTGCGGAAACTGAAAGCTTGGTGAAAAATTATTATCTTCGCGAAGATATCAGTCGAGTGATGCCAGGCAAAAAAGATTTTGTATCGATTAAAATAGAAGATGGAAAAAGAACGCATGTACAAAAACAACTTCTGATGTGCAATATAGATGAACTTTATCAAAAGTTCAAAGTAGAATATCCGAACGTCAAAGTTGGCTTAACAAAGTTTTTTACTTTAAGACCCAAACAATGCGTCCTCGCTGGAGACTCTGGAACACATATGGTATGTGTATGTATGTATCACCAGAATGTTAAATTAATGTTGAGAGGAGGAGACGTGGCCAATCTAACATCAGGAACTACCATGCATCTTTCATCCTATAAAGTGTGCCTACAAATGATGATGTGTGCCAATCCAACGCCGAAATGTCATTTAATGTCTACAAAAACAGCAAAATCTGCAAATGAGAGTTGCTCTGCCTGTCCTGGTTTTAGCGGAATACGTGATCATTTAAAAATGGTATTTGATGAAAATCAAGTGACAAATATTCAGTTTGAAAAATGGGAAGGTACAGACCGCTTCACGATAGCCACACAATTGCTTTCTGCTGATGATTTTGTTGACGGTTTGTGTAACGCTTTGAGCATTTTGAAGCCGCATGCTTATATCGCTGAACAACAAGCGCTTTATTTTAAAACTCTTAAGGAAACCATCTCTGAAGGCGAAATTCTCGTTCAGTGTGATTTTGCGGAAAATTATAGTTTTGTCGTACAAGATGCTGCCCTATTATTTCATTGGAATAATGATCAAGCCACGCTTTTGACATGTGTTTATTATTATAAAAATAGAAATGACATTAAACATGGAAGCATCATCATGATTTCGGACGATTTAAAGCATGATACTGCCACATTCTACGCTTTTCAAAAAATATTGCATCAGCACCTCGATGAGCACAGAATTCCGGTTTCTGTCATGAAATACATCACAGACGGGGCTCCCCAACATTTTAAGAATAGGTTTAATTTTGTAAACCTATTTTACTACAAACAAGATTTTCAGAAAGAAGCTCAGTTTCCATGCCACCGCTCATGGAAAAGGGCCATGCGATGGTCTCGGGGGAAACCTTAAACGTTTGGCAACCCGTGCAAGTTTGCAGTCTACAAATAAAGCAATCACTACACCTTTAAGATTGTATGAAAGGGCCAAGTCATCGTTGACTGAGACTTTTACTTACTACTGCTCGAAGGAAAGAATTCAACTAGAGCGAGATTTTCTAAGAGTCCGTTTTGCTTCCGCTATCACAGTTCCAGGAACTAAAAAACTGCATGCCTTTCTTCCAACCAACGAGGGCTTATGCGTAAAAAGGATAAGTGCTAGTGTAAATTATAAAATTGTAAAAATTACAAAATAAATTTCTCTATTTTAATGAATACTGTTTTACTGTTTCAATCTCAATTAATAAAACCGCTCTAAGTCTTAAGCTATTGACGATTACATTTTAAACTTTTGGTAAGAATTAAAGAAATCCTTTATTTTTTATATTATTGCATGTTAGAATGAAGGAATAAAATATTAATAGCGTAGTATGTTAGCATGTTAGCGCATAAACCCGATTGCTTAGAAAGTGCTTATAACTGTGTGTATGTACTCTATGTGCTCTAAGTCTTAAACTTTTGACGATCACGTTTTAATTTTTTTTGTGAAAAATAAGTACAAATAAAGCTTTAATTCCAGGTTAAAATATTAAAAAAAAAAGTACCGAAGTTACTCAAATATCGATTTAAAATTTTCACTTCCGGTTTAATATACGTAAAAAAATCAAATTTAGAATTCGACAAAAAAAAATAAAAACTTCAACTTTTAACTATAAGAAACAATAATTTTCAGTTTTTTTTACAAGTTAATTAATACAGATAATAAGTACCCAAAAATTCATGACGTCATTCTTAGTAATTTTTTAAAAGCTCAGAACTCAGCAATAAAGGGTCACACGAAAAAAAAATTTGTGAGTTGAAGTATAACTGACCAGAGTATAAACAAAATTCACGACCTCACTTTTTTTTTGTTGTCCGCTTGACGTGAAATGCCCCAATTATAACCGTATTTAGAGGTTTGCTCACAACGGTGACAATCTAATTTCTATACTCTATGGTGACAACCAAAGCAGAGAACGAGTTTTACATCACAAAGAGTTTTAATATAGTTTGTGTAAACTAGAGTTTTAATTTGTTTTGTATAAAATATTCAATACTTTCTAACACAGACAATTAAAATTTGAATTAAATGACGCTTCAGTAAGTCACATAAAAAGTTTTAAAATTAAAATTATTATTATAAATATTATAATATAATACGCTTGTTTCCTAGACTATGTTGAGTAGGTTCAAATCTGGACAAGTAGTCCAGATTTGAACCCACAATCTCGCGCATGAGAGGCAAGGTCTTAACCACTTGGCTATGTAAATCTACAAAAACCCTATCCTGTTTTCATGTTTCTATTTGGGGATATGAACATGAAAATAATAACAACATTTTTGACAGTCGGAAGGCGCGACATGTCCAAAGGGTCACTGTTCTCATAAATATTTAACTTAGGAAACTTGAGATAAAAAACTGGCCAAGCGCGGGTTCTGATTTTTCCTGGAGCGGAACCCTAAAAATGATGGAATGATAGGGAATAATATAAAGAAATTGTTGAATTGTTACGTGACTGTGATCAATTCATAAAGTCTTACGGTTTGGCTGCTCTAGTTTTTAATGTTTATCTGCAACTCAATGACATGACGCCTACTAAAAATGGACAGCATATTTATTCATTTATCCTCGTTGTTCTAGTGGTCGCAAGTGCTACTCCACAGGTTCTGGGTTCGACTCCTAGGTAGGGCAAAGTGTTATTGGGAATTTCTCAGTAGGTGGGTTGGGTTTACACTTCTGTGTAACCCATTAGAGACTACTTATTTTGAATATTATTTATTAATTTACATAGGCAGGGGATCAGGTAACTACTGATAAGATAACGAGGCGATTCTATTCATGGAATATGAAATCGACCGCCGTGAATGACACAGATTGACTGTGTACAAATAAATGTTTTTTCTCTTCCTATTTATTAAAATATATTTTTACACTAGCTTTTGCCAGCGGCTTCGTCTGCGTGCATGTCGGAAATCATCCCATGGAAACGTACTAACCGGATAAAAAGTACCCTATGTGTTAATCCATGATATAAACTATCTGTATGCCAAATTTCATCCAAATCAATACAGTAGTTTTTGCGTGATTGAATATTAAACATACACCGACACGCACGTCTATCCAAAATTATTAAGAAGTAAGGTATTTTTTGCAAAAGTACATGTAGGATGTCCTAGGAGAAGATTTAAATAAGTGAAGACATTTGAGTCTGTTGCTGTGAACATACCATCAATTCTCAGTTCATTTTTATTTGCCACGCTAAATAGATTTTCGCTTACTCTGGCGGCGAGCTTAGGCTGAACTTTAATTTGATGTAAATTGGAACGAGGTGCTGGCATAAATTGTTTTATTGCATTTTTCACGCTTAGCCGGGCTCTTCTAGATAGGTCGCAGACACGGCTTAATCTTACAAATAAAAAAATCTACCTAGCCTTTTCCTAAATATATTGGGGTCGGCTTCCAGTCTAACCGGATGCAGCTGAATACCAGTACTTTACATGAAGTGACTGCCTATCTGACCTCCACAACCCAGTAACTAACTGGGTAATACGATACTCCTTGGTAAGAATGGCTATCAGAGTTTCGGGCTTCTGACTAACCGTAACGACTGTCAAAGATTTACGAATGACAGCCGGTACCAGCGGCATAACGTGCTTTCCGAGGCACGGAGGAGTCTCGATATCTGAAGATGGTCACCCATCCACAGACCAACCCCGGCTAGCGTAGCTTAACCTGATGGATCCAACCGTGCGGCTGTTATTACTTAACCACGAGCTCCACTTAATCTTACAAATACTTACTACATAATGATAATATTCTAAATGTGAAAGTTTGAGAAAATGTTTGGATGCTTGTGATGGATCTGGATGAAATTCGGCACACATACAGTTTCTCAGAAAGTGTCAATTGTACTTGTGTCGGAGGTGTCTGAATATTCCCTTAAGTGAGGGTAATAAGTGAATAGAGGATTAGGAGGGAATAAAATAAACCATTGATTTAGCAGCACTACATTCGTGTGTGTGTGAGGGTATCATCATCTGCCTAGCCTTTTCCCAACTATGTTGGGGTCGGCTTCCAGTCTAACCGGATGCAGCTGAATACCAGTATTTTACATGGAGCGACTGCCTATCTGACCTCCACAACCCAGTAACTGGGCAATACGATACCCCTTGGTAAGACTGACTGAGACTGGTGAGGGTATCCAGTAAAATATTATTAGCTTATTTCTGTTCGTCCATATAAAGATCTAAACCATTTTGGAGGCCTAGGTCACATTTTCATTAACGATAAAGAAATTAGATAAATCATAAATGTATGGAATAAGCTTTCGAAATGTCACGTGATCGATCGTTTTTGATCGCCAACTGGTAGACAATGTCAATTTGTGTAACGATACGATCAATATTCCCATACATATGCGTTGACAATTGGCGTTCTTGACAACCCTTTTTTTTAAGGCTGGGAAATCATCCAATGATTGCTCCCGCTCTGGGTGGAGCGGAAGGGAGTGTCAGACTCTTACTGACTAAAACCCATCCATGTTCCTTAGCCCTTTATGTTTCGGGGTAGCGGTAACCCTTTCGGACAATCCCGCTTATTCTTGACAACCCTAAATGCTGAGATAACAAATTCTTCGATCAACAATTTTCGTAATCGAATCGACTTGGAGCGATTGACAATTGTCTAAGCCCCCCAGTTGTTGTTTTTTTTTGGGTTTCGTAACCGGTGGGTGCCAAACTGAACCCTGTTCCCTCTTTTTTTTTTTTTTAAGGCTGGGAAATCGGCCAATGACTGCTCCCGCTCTGGGTGGAGCGGAAGGGAGTGTCAGACTCTTACTGACTAAAACCCATCCATGTTCCTTCCGTAGCCCTTTACGTTCCGGGGTAGCGATAACCCTTTCGGACAATCCCGCTTACCCGGCAGGCTTGGCCCTGAGGGGCCCCTTCATATGCTGACATCTCTTTGAGGCGCGCGTGGAACATATACGCGCCGTCCGGCACGGGTGTGGTGCTGTTCAGACGGTGAGTCACCCATTACTCACCGTCCGCAGGCCCGCGCCTACGGTGGCCGGGATCTTCACGTGGCTCCCGACGCCCGAGGCGTCTCCTGCGGCGGCTGGGACGGGAGGACCTTTCTCTCTCCCATCCCGCCACCTCCTTCGCGAGCATAACTTTTTCGCAGAAGGAGGTGACTGCCTCCCACTCCCTCTCGCCCCGGACCATGGCTTGCACCAGGGCCGGGCGCGAGAGGTCGCCGCCGATCGCCTCTACGAGGACACGGCGGTGCTCCGCCCATGCGGGGCAGGTTTGCACAGTGTGCTCTACCGTGTCCTCTGGACGATCCTCGCAGTACCCAGTGTCTGACAGTGGGAAGTCTCATGAACCGTAATAGATAAGCAGTTAAAATTTTCACAGATTGTGTATTTCTTTTGCCATTATATCAATAAATATCAAAAATGAACTAATAAAAGAGGATCTCATAAAAGAAATGACTGTCGAAATTGAAGTGTCCCTGTGGTCGTGAGATAGTTAAACATAAGTAATTACAGAATAGATAATTAAGAATGTAAACAAGATGTCTTAAACAACTATTCAACTAATATAACAATGGTTAAATGACTTATATATATTAACTATCAAAAATAACAATTTAGTGAATGACTTATTTGTTAGGCTAGAGACGTGTTAAGTATACAAAGTTTAGATATTATCTAAAGTACTTATAATGAAGCACTACATAATATAGCAAACGGATCCCTTTGTGTTTAGCCGGTTTTTTACAATCATATAAACATCAGGAAATATAAATCTAATTTCCAGTTCAATTTATTTATTATATTTATTGGTAAATTGTATAACATAATTGACTACGACACAAATACTGTATAAATCTTAATAGGTACAGACGCCAGCACATCAAGCTATCCCTAACTGTCAAATTTTCTCAATTAAAAATGAACCTTATGTCTTTGCAATAAAGTTGAAGTACTATCAAAGAAATTTGACAGATTGTGGTAACTTGATGTGCTGGCCTCTGTAATAGTACAGAGGCCAGCACATCAAGTTACCGTTGACTGAATTTCAGTTGCATCGAGAATTAATGACAAGGGAACGAGCATTCTTTGGGGGCGTTCATAAATTACGTGAGATATTTTAGGGGGGGAGTGGGTCGAATCAAATCTTATATAATCTTACGTTGGAGAGAGGGGGGGGTCTCGGTAAATATCACGCAATTTTTTTTCTGATTAAAAAAAAAAAAAAATTTTGGTCCATTTAATCCAGATTGTACATGCTTAAGATTTAATCTTACAGAAAAAGAAAATTAAAAAAAAAACCTCACGTAATTTATGGACGCCCCCTTTCATTGGTGACAGATAATCGTAACCCTTCACTAATGTCAAGGAAATAATGACCGCTCTTACGAGTATCCTTATTCTATGTACTCACCTGCGAGCGACTGGATATGTTGATTACCTAATTAACAAAAAAAAAATGGTCAGATATAGATCACACGTCAGTAGCTATACAATAATAATGGAAAGCTATTTATTACACCATTTTACAAATGTTTAAAGCATGCTTTTACATAAATAAAATAATGTAGGTACTTACTAGTCAAAAATGGCTTTTTTTACAAAAGCTTTGATGCTTACATCCAACATCCAAAATTACACTTTTTTACAAAATATTTGTAGCATGCGTATGCAAAAATAAAATAATTATACCATCCAAAAATTAGTAATTACACTTGTTATACAAAATATTTGTTTCATGCGGATACATCAATAAAATAAATATACCATCCAAAATTACACTTGTTATACAAAATATTTGTTTCAGGCGTATAAATTAATAAAATAAATGTACTACCCTAAAATTACACTTTTTTTTACAAAATGTGTGTACCATGCGTAAGAAAAATTTAATAAATAAACCATCCAAAATTACACTTGTTGTACAAAATATTTATTTCATGCGTATAAATCAATAAAATAAATGTACTACCCTAAAATTACACTATTTTTTTTAATGTGTGTACCATGCGTATGAAAAATTAAATATGTAAATATACCATCCAAAATGACACTTTTTATACAAAACGTTTGTTTCATGCGTATACATAAATAAAATAAATGTACCACTTAAAATTACACTTTTATACAATGTTTGTAGCATGCGCGCGCATAAGAAAATAATATAAAAATATAACACATCCTAAATCCAATTTATGATTGTTCATTCAAAATTATATTTTCTATCAATTTTCCTATCAATCTATTCGTAAATTTCGATACATTGCCTTGCTTATTTGAGTAACTTTTGTTCGTACTTTTTTCATTCTTATGAAACGGAACGACCTTCCAACAATTCTTGATTTTTTATGGTAAGTTTTTCTACTTTCTTGGCACGTTTTAAATAAAATATTTTACTTCCGACACGAAAGCATTGCACTAGCATTGGAAATGTGCTTTGTTTATTGCCGGCATCAATTTATTTTTCCTGAAATTTCCACTCGCATGTGTGACGCTATTCTGTAAGTCACTTTAAAGTAAGCCGTCAATAGTGTCAATCCTTATCATTAGAAAAGAAACTAAAGCATTTCACGCTCACTTCATGTGATCATGGTGAGATTTTTACGGAATTGACCGGCTGAGATAGTAATTGACAATTTGTTTCTTAACTGTTCGATGTAATAAATTTCTAAATATGGTATATACGATGACCTTTTTTAAAGCTATTTTTATTATTAGCTCACCGGACAGGCGTTGTCCTGTCATCTTGAGTTTACATTCCTATGCAAAAAACGCTGTAGACAAAAAAGTTCAGTCTTTCCAAAATTTGAAATATTCCGATAAACTTTTCCAATTCTTATGTCTATAAAGACCTAAGTTTGACTATTACAAACATTTTAAAATAAAAAATATGTTCCAAATCGGTCCAGCTGTTCTCAATTGAGACGGTTACTTGGCTTAATTAAATTAACTTGCAATGTATGTATGTATATACAGTATGGGTCAAATCTTGCAACTCAATTTTAAAGCAGCTATCCTCAACCGATTGAGTTCTTCTGCATACCTACATGTTTAGGTAGGATGACAATTCATGGATAGTGACGTCATTATAAATCCAATATGGCGAACGGATGACGGATTAGAAAATAGTTTGTAAAGAAGAATACGAAAAAAAATTAATAGTCAATAAAAAGCGTTTTTAAAACAAGTTTTTAAGTAAATAAAACTTTAATATTTTCTTAAAAGTTTGAGGAGTAAACGCCCCTTCTTATGAGACGATGACTTTACTACTTATAAATAAGCCATTTTCGTTTATACAGTGTACCTTCATTTTTATTTATTTTATATACCTACCTAGATAGATACAAAGTTGTGCATGTTTTAGTTGATATTCTATAAGATATTGGTTATTTGGTGATCGTCTTGTCATTGTTAAGATTTTTTCGAGAAAAATATTTATATACTTTTGCAGAACCATTGTTTACAGTCGAACACGCTATTTGGTATGCAGGCAGTCAACTAGCTACTACTTTTTACCCGTCTGCCCCAGAGGGAGGGCTATATTGTTAGTTTGTGAGTGTACTGAAAGTTTATAGTGAGTGATACACGCTCAAATTAAAAAACCTCCCAATTGCGAATCGGACTCGCGCACGGAGGTTTACGTTCCATTATCTTTGATAACGGCAAAAATATCATGTCTGTTGTATTGGAGCCCCCTTATATGTTTATTGTGTTCTGTTTTTTATTATTTTTTATAGCGGCAACTAAAATACATCATCTGTGAAAATTTCAACTGCCTAACTAACACGGTTCATGAGTTACAGCCTAGTGACAGACAAACGGACGAACGGACAGACGGACAGCGGAGTCTTAGTAATAGGGTCCCGTTTTACCCTTTACGTACGGAACCCTAAAAATGAATGCTTTTTGGAAGTGTTGTGGTAAGATATGTTTGTCTGTGTACCAAATAGCTTTATAATTGTTGATGTATTTTTTATTTATGATTTAGACTTTGAATTTGTCTTTATTGTAAATAGGTACACCATAAATTGCATGTACACAATGTTGGTACGACCGGATGGAATAAATTTCTATTCGCTGTAATTTATGTAATACTGAATCATCTAAGGTCATGTTTCAAGAGCCAAAAGATTTTGTTTTAGTACATACGCCAGCACATGAAAGCATAGCCCGACTGTAAAATTTCCCAATTGAAAATAAACCTTTCGAATTGAAGTTGAGAAACGATAAAAAAAATTGACAGATTTGAAGTACCTAACTTGATTTGCTAGTCGCTGTAGCTACAGAGCGATCTAGTAGTTATATGTTTTTTTTATGATTTTCGGGCATAACGCTTTCTGATTACGTGACGTTTTCTGCGAATTGACTCCTACCGCAAATCTTCCAACAAGTAAAATAAATTAATCAAACGCTACAAAATACATAATACGCGGCCTTATCGTTTATTCGAACACCTACACGTAACTTCGTTTACTTTGGTAAATTAGAACTTAATACTTTATTAAAACTTTTAATCTCGGTTCTAATATCCTTTGGGTCGTTGCCTCCGACGTTACACCGATCGATATACCTACAGGTGGTTTCATTTATATTTTAGCTTTGTGAATAATATCTCCCGTGTTTGCTTTTATCTAATAAAAGAAACTAACCAAGGACCGTATAGGTATAGCCAATTTATATTGCACTAGGGTTGGGGCGAGTGTCCGAAAGGGTCACCATTGCCTCGGAACACAAAGGGCTAAGGAAGGAACAAAGATAGGTTTTAATCAGTTAGAGTCTGACACTCCCTTCCGCTCCACTCAGAGCGAGAGGAGTCATTAATGTAATCCCATACTTAAAAAACAAAAATTTGCTCTGCGATCGAGTTCCAGCAACATCTTTTTACTTCTATCCGGTCAGCTAGTATTTATACATTCTATCAGTCACGTCTCCTGGGTTTTGCTAGCTAATTTAATTCGACTGTATACCGTTGCTAGTTAAAAATAAATTAATGATTAGGTCGATAAATACAAAGAAAAAAAACAATTATCTTTAACAAGGCGAAATGGATACTTACAGGCAATTGAGCTGAATTAATAAAAATTAATTTAAGTTTTAAGAGGCCGAAGAAATGGTTACCCGACATTTAATCTCACTTGAATGTAGTATCATTGACGATCCTACATTCAAGAGCGATTAACAGGAAGTGTAGTAATCTCCCCGTATTTCCTTTACGTGAAAGTGTGCCGATCGCGCTCAGTTTCATTTACAGAATCCATCCAAAGTTCTAGTTTTATTTCACGATAACCTAGGTTAGATACAGGTTGAAGAGCTCGTCGTTGAACAACAGCTGCACTGGTCGATCTATGAGGTTAAGCTACGCTTTCTGGGGTCTGTCCAAGGATAGGTGACCATTTTTACAAGGACCCTGTGACTTGCCTTCACCTCAGTTAGAGCTTAGATAAACTGAATATCGATATTTATTTACCTCGCTAGTTAATAATTTTTTGCATCTGTGTCATTAAGCTACGCTTACCGGGGTTTGTCCGTGGATGGGTGACCATCCTTACATACCGATACTCCTACTTGTTTCCGAAAGTTTGCAACCTGTTATGTATATTTTAATTGTGTTTCTGTATTCTTTGTAAATAAAGTTTATTATTATTATAAAGCACGTTCAGCCGTTGGTCCCGGCTGTTTTTTGTGCGTCTTTGACAGTCGTTACTGTTCGTCAATAGGCTAGGTAGATTTTTGGTTAGATATAAGTACTTAGGTTAGGTTACGGCTATCTTTGCCAGGCTTAGCATTATTGCCAAACAATGTGGCAATGCCGCTTGGGTACATTACCAGATGACAGCGATGTGTAAGAATTTTTCATTTATGAGTTTTATATACTTGTACATAATATATTCTTTTCAATTTTAGTGTTAGATTATATATTGTATGTACTGTTTTAATGAAATTGGTTGGATATTCATTTCGATTAAGAAAATTATACAATCAAACTGCAAATTGCCAAAGGGCGTCAATTTACAAATTAATTTCCCAGACTACCATTCAATGGAGCCATTTAGTAATTAGAGCGCTCGAATCAGATACAAATAGCCTTCAATAATAAATACTCTCTTAGAGAGAATTCCAGCTGAGCATCGGGTCCTCTGTGTCGAACAATAATATTGTTGATTGAAAGTAGGCTTAAAATCGAGCTTGTTTTCCGAAAATGGATTATATTTAAAGGTATTTAAAACTTCGCTCACGGACTGCGAAATCGAATCAGCGTGCATTTCTACGTAAGCTTTAAAAAGTAAATTTTTTTTTTTTTAAAGATGAGTCCATGAAAACAATTGTAGACAGTTTTTGAAGTCTAAATACCGACTATCATTTTGATGTCATCATTGTTCCCAAAAAGATTTTCCAAAACATTTACCTAACAAAATAAAATGTAGGATGGCTCGATTAAGCTGTCCGGTACATTTACAATAAAAATCGCGTTTTCGTAAAAACGTCCCTCACTTGTCTTTGAACGAGTTGAACTTCAGATCGCTACCGCATGATAACATGTTGGGCAGTGCATGTTTACATAATATATTCTTTCTTTCTTCCTTCGTGTGGTTAGTGACTAACCTGGTGTCAGAATTTTTATGCTGCCCATGGGCCTCTGACTTAGCTTCACTTCCGATATTAAGCAAGTGATAATTATACAATACGCACATGCATCCGAAAAATCAGAGGTGCCTGCCTTGGGTTCGAACTCAAGACCTGTGACTTGGCATTCAGACGGTCACACCACTAGGCTATCACTGCGTTATAATATTAATTGACCTGTCAAACAAAACCAAAATACAGTAGAAAACATTCTAAGGTTCGAAACATAACATTGTACGGGCAGGCTGTGGCAGTTCTAATTAAATGGAATGGGAATGGAGCTCACTGAAGGCTGTCAAACTGAAATTCAACATGATTTTAAACTCTGGTCAAATTAAGGGCAGTCCGCCACGGGGTTCAGGATATAATTCGTTCGCGTCGATTGTTTCAGGTAATTTGTAAAATTAAGGTGTGCCTACACTTATGCCAAACTCTTCTTTGTTTACAGGCGTGATGTTATACAACAGTTTCATAAACAGCAATTATTATTTAAGCCTATAATACAAGATAAGTTTCTGAGACTTATACATTTCAGGAGTTTTTTCATTGAAACGTGTTTGCATTTAGCTTGTCATGTAGGTATTCATTGAAATTATTTGTATCGAAATAATGAAGAGCGCAATTTAATACAAGAGGACACAAATCAGAAAACTTTTTAAAATTCAGTGTGCATATCGTAGTTCCGTGTTTGGTCTTCAGCGAATGGTCGAGCATATTAATATCCCTCATTTCATGTTAAAATTTTCGACTCGTGTTTATTATTTGTATGCCAGCTTTAAAATGTTTCATCAACCAACTTTAATGACAGCAAAACCGCGAAATCCGAGCTAACAGATTAATTATTATATTCATTGAACATGAGTTTCATATTCACTGATTTCAGGTGCATTAAGGGATTAAATAAAACCTTGTAAATTGATCCTTGACTGCTTCATAATGTAAGTAATTAGTGTTTTACAGGGGCTCAGCCACAACCTTATATCGCGGTATTATTTTAATATTGCTTCACATTGATAAAGAGATGAAGTTAAACCTTCCGTGTAGCTCTATTCTCACACTGAAGTAATATTAAAATAATATTGTTCTTTGAGGTGCTGGTCGGCCCTTTGATCTGACTGACTGATATGACATCATCCCTTGCCTATTTTTAAAGTAAACTCAGCAAACTTAATTGTTTTCTTTGGAATGAGCAACTAGCTGCATCTTTCAGTGCCTGTAATTGTTTTTTTTTTAATAAATGCTTGAGTTTGATTTTGTGTGAGGTTGACTATCAACTTGCGTAGGTATATTCAAATCACCACTGACATTCTTTGACAGTTTTATGAATCAATCAACAATCAAATCAGTTTACAAAATCCAAAAATTATATCTACTCTATTTTGGTAAGTAGCACTAGGCACTTACCGAAATTACAGATCGGAATACATCAAACGGCTGCGGTCAAACCCTTTTTAATTGAACATACAATTATTTGTTCATCTGAATTTAACATCTGTTCCAAAATCGGAAGTGTCTGTTGTAGTTGTAGTGAGTGTTTGTTGTCATGTTCATATTTTTAAGCAATAACCTCAAAAAAAGGGATTTTTGTTGGGGTTCAGTTTCATCGGTGAAATTCGTCCTTATGGTTTCGAAGTTTAGCGTCGTGAAATTCGTCTGTTGCTTCTACTGGCTCAAAAAGGTAGCAATTTAAGCTCCTTTGATGGCAATGTTTGCATAATATAAGCTTTGTTGTATATGAGTCTTTGTCATAGATTTGGGCCGTCTTGTGTAACAGGTTGTGTGCTTTATATCTTACCTAGTTATTGTGTCTGAATTATCTCGTTTAATCCCTTGAGCCATTGTTGAACGCGTTTAATTTCGTTTTTCTTTAGTTATTATTAGTATTTTAATTCTTCTTTTTAATGCTAGTTTGAGGTAAACTACGTAACTTTTCACGCCCCTCCTAATTACTGTTTCAATGTTTCTTGTCACATCTTTACGAAAGAGTTTGTATGTACCTAGTTGTAAGTATTCGTCTTAAGTATGAGACCGGCAGAAACAAACCAGTCTTGGTAGCGTTTTGTAATTACTTTCACAAATTCTTTCAAACGTTTTGAATTTTTGTAGCGCGGGCCATCTTATTGTAGTTTAAATCTAAACATGTAATATTTAAGTATTTTACGTATTTTTATTTTTTTTATTACATTTTATGTAACATCGTAATTAAATTCTAACTCAAATATTTGCACTGTTTATTGAAACTTGTTGTTTAGTGTAACGATGTGTCGCTTGAACAATCATTTGATGTACCTACCGTTACAGTCAAACAAACAGCCCGTCAATATTGTCTAAGGCCTTTGACGGGCTAATTTTGCATGCACACAATAGTCGCAATTGTCCTTGTACAAAGCACGGTGTGAATTGAGGTTGAATACAACCAAAATGCACAACACCGTGGGTGCTTTTGTGATCCAATCTGTAATTTTGGTAAGTGCCTTAAGCACTAGGCAATTACCGAAATTACAGATCGGAATACATCAAACGGCTGCGGTCAAACCCTAAATTGTCAAGCCACCCGCCCAAATACATGGTGATTAATACATGACAATTAACCTTTCAGGAGATGAGAGTACTCATGGTTATAAACAACTTTCAATATGGCCAACAGCTACCAGGCTGCTTAGAAGCTTCTTAGGTTGCTTAGCTTGGGGCTGTATGGCGCTGTGTGAAATGTCCCAGGAAATTATGATTATTTATTTATTATTATTAAGTAAGAAATAACAAAAAAATATATACATCGCCTTCATTCAGTAAAAATTGCAATTTTGTATAAAAAAACCGTGTTTTTCAATATTTCAGTATTTGTCTTGTAGTGTTAGTTGCTCATAATCATGGGTACTTTCAGGTCCTGAAAGGTTAATAGTGAATTAAAAATCACCTTGTATAATGTGTGAATGAACGATATTTGACTGGACTGAATTCAAAAACAGCCATACTAAGAAGCTCTCATCATCTGCCTAACGTCCAAGTATATTGGGGTCAGCTTCCATTCTAACCGTAAGCATCTGATTACCAATATATAAAATGGAGCGACTGCCTAACACATCTTCACAACCCTGCTACACGATACCCCTTGCTAAGGCTGGTTGTCACACATTCGGGCTTCTGACGACCCAAACTGACAAATATCTACTGATTATAGCCGTGACCAACAGCTTAACGTACTTTCCAAGTCACAGGGCCCCTGGTATGTAAAGATGGTCACCCATCCACGGACAAACCTCGGCAAGCGTAGCTTAACCAGATCGATCGACCCGTGCGGCTGTGATTACATAGTCGCACGCCTTTATAAAAAGCTCTGGTAAAATAAAAAGCGTTACCCTAACTACGTCACGATCTACCTAAAGGCCTGAAATATTGCAGAGGGCCGGGTAATTTGATTTACAGCTTTCATAAAAAAATCTATAAAGATATGTCAAGAGAGTGTGAAACTACAGTGTTTGTATACACTTTGCACGCGCGATCGGAGTTCGGCTATTAAATATGATTTTATGAAGCAATCAGTGTGAGCTTATGTCGGGAAGCCGCCATTTTACCAATTTTAATGAACAAAGCAGCTTGATATTCATACATTCTATGAATTTGCTTGTGTTCAGTTTCCTATACATATTAATGATCCCCTATTTTTGTTTTTGTTTTACACAGTACAAGGTTTGCATCTAATGAGAGCTAATCATTAGGTCTTTAAAAATGTATGTAGTCGGACCATGGCATTCTCCAATAATATTCATCCTGTAAAGGTGCCTTGATAGGTTTAAGTGAGCTTATTCCAAGCCTTAAAGGATCTTCAATTCCAATCCAATTTCAAGAAATGTAATAAATCTTTTAAAAAGAAGATTATTTTTACATTTTATGGATGGCACTGTGTTCGTGGCGAAAACATTTAAAGTCAAAGTAAAGTTTTAAATGAGAAATATTAAGAAAACATTTTAAGTCTATATGTGAACTAAAAGTATTCTGCACGTTTTTGACTGATTGCCAATTCGACTATCATCAATTTTATGTAAATAGTTTGTCAGTAAAAAAAAACATCTGAAAATGTCGCCAGCTTAATAAAACAAAATAAACATTAAATTAATCTATGTTTGTTCGGATACGAACTCATTGTGCAGCTGGCAGTTACTTTACTTTATGTCAATTCCTTCATCACTACTGTCCTAAAAACGGTGAAAGAAAACATCGTAAGGCAACCGGTAAGTTATACAAAGTGGAGACTATAATACTAAGATCATAAATTAAACTGCGTCTGTCTAATGCTGTCCCCAGCCTGCATACAAAAATTCAATCAAATATATCCAATAGTTTAGTAACTATAGCTGGTCAAAGATTAGAAAAAAAAATTTGCAAATCCATCCATAAACAACGGAGTTCTGAGGTAAGAAACATAAAAAAAAAAAAAAAAAAATACAACCGAATTGAGAACCTCCTCCTTTTTTTGAAGTCGGTTAAAAAACGGCGCGTCACTATTATTTAGTTTGTTTGAAAAAATCACTTTTTAAATTTCGGTGATAGGATTTATTTAATATTTCCAAAACACTCTTATTCCTCAGTATTTTCAGTGTTTTCATTTATAGTCGTATTGTTTTCTCCACATTGTAGAACCAAAAATTCGAAGGCACATGACAATCCGTACTAGGCCCGCTAAGTCGCCGTGGGATCTGGAGGCGATAGTCCTCGCGCGCCTGTTCGAGTGGCGCGTGGAGGTACTAAGCCGGGGGTAAACTCCGTTTCCGCAGCAAATTGCGGCGGAGCGGACGGACCTCCGGCGCGATCTCATGGCGGCCTGGAATCAGCGACTGTCGCAACCCAGCGCAGGGCACGCCACGATAGTGGCGGTAAGGCCCCTCTTTGAGGAGTGGCTAGAGAGGCGTCACGGCGCCCTCACCTACCGCCTGACGCAGGTCCTCACCGGACATGGATGTTTCGGGAGGTTCCTGCACATCATCAGGCGGGAGGAAACGCCCGGGTGTCACCACTGCGAGGATCGCCCAGAGGACACGGTAGAGCACACGGTGCAAACCTGCCCCGCTTGGGCGGAGCACCGCCGTGTCCTCGTAGAGGCGATCGGCGGCGGCGACCTCTCGCGCCCGGCCCTGGTGCAAGCCATGGTCCGGGGCGAGAGGGAGTGGGAGGCAGTCACCTCCTTCTGCGAAAAAGTCATGCTCGCGAAGGAGGTGGCGGGATGGGAGAGAGAAAGGTCCTCCCGTCCCAGCCGCCGCAGGAGACGCCCCGGGCGTCGGGAGCCACGTGACGACTCCCGGCCACCGTAGGCGCGGGCCTGCGGACGGTGAGTAATGGGTGACTCACCGTCCGATCAGCACCAGACCCGTGCCGTACGGCGCGTATATGTTCCACGCGCGCCTCAAAGAGTTGTCAGCATATGAAGGGGCCCCTCAGGGCCAAGCCTGCCGGGTAAGCGGGATTGTCCGAAAGGGTTACCGCTACCCCGGAACATAAAGGGCTACGGAAGGAACATGGATGGGTTTTAGTCAGTAAGAGTCTGACACTCCCTTCCGCTCCACCCAGAGCGGGAGCAGTCATTGGATGATTTCACAGCCTTAAAAAAAAAAAAAAAGGCCCGCTAAGTGAGTTATGACCCACTCGATTTGGCAGAGGGGGAACGTTATAGGCTGACTAATAGCGAGCTGGCCCCCGGCTTCGCTCGGTTTTAACGCCTCGTCAAATCATCATGATTCCTTTATTTTCTTTTCTCTTGCCAAGGTTTTATATTAATCTGTTATAATATAAGCCTTCTCGAATAAATTCTCAAAGTTACGGTAAAAACCGCATCAAAATTCGTTGCGTATTACAAAGTTTCAACGCGGTCGCACGGGCAGACACGAATAACTTTTATTCAAAACTAGCTGCAGCCCGCGACTCCTCCTCTATGTTGAAAATTAATTACAAACTTCCACCCCTTTACGGGTGGTGTTTCCTAGAATCCTTCATCATCTCCTATTCATAATCTAGCTCTGTGCCAAATTGCATGTGCGTAGATCCGGTAGCTTTCGAGTTTTTGTGATTAATCAGTGAGTGAATGTATGAATGAATGATAAAATGTCACTCATTCATACATGCACTCACTTTTATACAAGGTGGTAAAACTCAATGGGTCCTGAAAGAAAACCGCTTTAAATCCTTAAGGTATATTATTTTACTTATAGAAAATTTTCCTTTATTTTAAAAAAGAAACAAAAGTGCATTCTTTGTTCTGTGTGAATTCGCATTAATCGATAAATTTTTACTTAATTTGATTATTTTTAATCGGTTTAAACTTAATCGTAACAAAATTAATCTCAATTAAAATAATAATCGTAATCGCGATTAATACAATTAATCGTTAATTTGACTAAACAGATTTAAGTATTTTTATACGATTTTATTTAAGATTAACGACTTATGATAGTAATCAGCAAAATTTTGATTATGATTAATTAATTTTAATCAAAAATTCAAAATTCGTTTTTTAATCGCAATTTTCGATAGTTAGCTTCACTTTATTCGCACAGTGTTGGCGACAGGACAGGCTGTCAGGTGTCCCGACAAGTTTACTTACCTAAGACGGAAATCAAACGGATTTCTTTTTAAAAATTAAAAAGAAATCACTCGCTATTTTATTTCTGTAGTATATGTCATAAATGCACTACTATTTCTTAATAAAAATAAAAGGTATCTTTCCGCCCATTGATTTTTTCAACCTTTGTAGATAATTACCAGCTTTAATTGGCTTGGCTTCGGACGGATAGTATTAAGTATTAATCTGTCGCGCAATTAGCTACCTACCAACAACCTACTTTTCCGGAGAACTTTACAAAAAAAAATCAATCATACAAACCTTCTCATGACAATTCAAAACATTTACAAAAATAAAAAAAACTCAGCAAAATTGGTTGGACAGAGCATCATTTAAGAGGGGCTGCCTCTTAAATTATGCTCTGTCATATAAGTAACGATCGATTTTTATTGAAGTAGCTAGCTTCTGGCCACGGCTTCGTCCGCGTGGTTCTCGGAATTTATCAAACGGGAACATACTATCAGGATAAAAAGTATCCTATGTGTGAATCCAGGTTATAATCTATCTCTGTGCCAAATTTCATCCAAATCCGTTAAGTACTTTTTGTGTGGAGAAGTAACAATCATACAAACACACACACACTCGCAAACTTTCACCTTTATAATATTATTGTGAAGTATGACTGTAGAATGTGTATACTTAAACTGCCCAACTCATTTAAACCCCTTGAAAACCACCCTATTGCCATCGACCAGGCACAGTTCAGGTGTCAAGACTTCTATTGAGAAATTCTAATAACACGTTTCCCGATCTGGCATTTGAACCCAGGACCTCATGTATTAAGCGGGATTGTCCGAAAGGGTTACCGCTACCCTGGAACATAAAGGGCTAAGGAAGGAACATGGATGGGTTTTAGTCAGTAAAAGTCTGATACTCCCTTCCACTCCACCCACGGAGGGAGAAGTCATGGGATGATTTCCCACACTCAAAAAAAGGACCTCATGTGTATGTACGTAGAAGCGCTTGTACCACTTGAACTTTATAGGTAAACTTTAAAGTTCAAAGGTACTTATTAATTGCAGCTCTACTTCGTCAGTCTTTTATTTTATTTACGCCATATTAATTAAGGCAGCGCGCAGCGTGCAGCGGTCAGAGGTTATGAATAAATAAACAGAGCTGTACAACCACGGATCAAGGCTGCAGAAAAAATGGACTTTCCACTCATTTCAAACTCAATAAAATATAAACTAAAAATTCTTATCTATTGGGAAAGTAAAAAGCAACCCAAAAACATAATAACTCAAACTAAATGTTTAAGTATTTTAATTATTTATAAAATTCCAAAAAAAAACTTTGTGAATTGGATTATTAATTTTTGGAGAAAATACCGGAACTAAAATTAAAAAAAAAACTGTCATGATACCTCTTCATATACATATTTGTCATTTTAATCTTGTAGTAAACTGTAAACGCGTGAAATAATAATTAGTAATTTAATCCCCGAGTAATTTTTTGTGCAAGTGTTGGATCGATGAGGATTTTTTAGATTTCATTTATGATAGTGTTTTGAAGAATCCTACCAAATTACTGGGTGCGAATTTTTGTTCCTTCACTGCTATTTTTCGGGTAATTTGACCGGACTATAAGTAATTTGTAGATATTGTATCTTAGGTTAAGTAAGTTTAAGTCATATACACATATAGGTCGTATCACAAGTCGGCCGGGTCTCTGGAGAATTCTTCACACTAACGAAGTGAACTTCTTCAATACTCTCGAAAATCGAGGAATCTTCTCAATTCGACGATAAGTGTTCATTTTTGTGTACCTATGTAATGAACATTGATTTTTCCGAAATTCTTAAAAATTATTAAAAAAATGTAAACATTAAATATATTTTGGGTTGCTTTTATATTTCCTATCTAATAGAAAAAAAATGTTTATATTTTATTTAATTAACTAAGTGGATTGACTAGTTTTTAATTTTCTAATATGTAATTTTATTTAGTTCATATTTTACATAGTTTGTCTTTTTTTAGGTTATACGGTTGCCAGCGCATTAAGTTATACCAAACTGTCTAACTCCAAATGATTTTCAGCGTAAGCGTTGAACGTCAAGCTCAAAATCGATTGAGAAAATTTAACATGATGATGTAACTGGATGTACTGGCGACTGTACCTATTTCTTACAATAAAGTAAAGCGGCTCCCTAAACAGAAGTTAAAACAAGTAAAAGCAAGTTTAGTGGTGGAAACTGAGAAGCTCAGGTCTTATCTGAGAGTTGAGTAGCTTTTCCAAATAGTCCTTGTTCTATTTTGTCAGACAATGAGAAGTCGTGATAGCCGAAACCTAGCCTACTATTTATGCACCGCTAATTTAATGCATGTATATAAGGTCCCATTAAAATAAATGGACAAATTTTAACACAGCTGCAGCGTTCAGAACGTCTAACCAAAGATATCCAAGCAAAAAAACTTGATTAAAGTGATTTTATCTTAAAGCATGCATAAATTAAGTACATACCTATGTGACGCGGTAAGATTACTATAGTCAAAACCGCAAAGGTCTATACGATTTCTTTCGAATGGCATTTGCGAGAAACGCCTCTGTATTTGCTTATAACATACAATGGATACATTGTGAAATTGCCCCATTATAAAAGAAAACACAAATCTACATACATACGATCGGAAAACAAACGTTCAGAGCCCCAGCGATATTGGTGCAATTGTGTATGTTTCATAATTGCCCCTTCATTTATTTATATATGATTGCACGTTAATTTATTTATTTATTTTGATTTTGAGTAAAAATATGTACCCTTTAATAAAAAAAGTATTGCAAACGCAGAAAAATGTTAAAACTACGCTGTTTAACAGCGCATTGCATAATAAAAACAAAACAGAGCAGTCTTAAAACCTCCTTTTTTTTAAGTCTGTTAAAAGGATTTATTTTTTAGCTGTTTTGTTTTATTTCTATGCTCGTGCTATTTATGTTTTCTAAGTGGGTATCTATTGAATCGCAACTAATCCGTAAGCTTTGCCCACGTTTCATGTTTCTAATGAGCTTATAACTAGCTTATTTCTTATATTTCCTTTGAAGACAATATTATGTTTATTTTAAGAATTCAATTAGTTGCTTCAGAACCAGGCATTAAGCCTAAGACGTAATATAAAAATAGTCAGAAAGTCTGGAACACGAAAGATAAATTAAAATAAAAAGTTTTATTTAAATAATTAAATAAATGGTAGCTGTGTGCAAACCGTGGCATGTTTTCAGGTAAAACTTGGACTTAAAATTTTATTTTTAATTTATAAAACCTTATAAGCGAGGTCATCCAGTCCAAACCATTCAACCGTTACTTTGTTAAATCTATATTAATTTTATAAGAATTCATTTATATATTTTAAAATATAACATTATAAACCTAATACCAGATTTTAAAATCTTGTGCAAGTCTGAGACACTAAAGATAAATTAAAGTAAACAAGTTTTATTATTTTGATTAAATTAATGGTAGCGAAGTAATAAGCCTTTCGACTTTTAATTTTATTTTTTAATTTTCACCAAATACTATAGACATATCTCTATAAACTGTCTCATTGGTCTAGTGGTCACAAGTGCTACTTAACTTCTGAGCATTTAGGGTTCGAATACCGGGAAAAACAGTGTTATTGGGTTTTTCCATTTGGAATATTTCAGTAGTAAGCCAGAGTCTAGATTTCTGCCCGGTTGATAACAATAGGCTCGTCTCTTAATACAAACATAACTGGCGAAATGTATTAGGTATTATTATACTACTATTGTACCTAGGTCCACATCTGCCTAGCCCTCCGGGGATTAAAGGCGTATTGTTATGTTTTTATTAATTTTAATATAACAGTTCGGACTTTTTGCCCTGATCTCGTAAGCGAGATCAATAAGCAGTCGTACAGAAACTATTAAAAATATAAACATTTTGTATTTGAATAACAATTTAATGCGATACGTTTGTGAGCTATTTCATTCAAACGATCCAACTGAAAATATACGTTTTCTGCTTAATATTCTTTAAGAGTAAAGCACGAATATTATTAAATTGAAAGTTTTCACAAAGAATAAACTCTCCGAAGGGGGCATAAAATTCTCATCTGCATCGGTGGTTATACCATTTTGATGTTATCCTACAAGGCAAACGTGGCGCGTCATGGGATCATTTTAATAAATTAAATATTAATGGCAAAGATAATTCTTAAGTTCAGAAAATGTAAAAAAGTGGGCTTTAAGTGTATGTTTCAGCGGGATTGTCCGAAATGGTTACCGCTGCCCCGGAACATAAAGGAAGGAATGTGGATGGGTTTTTTAGTAAGTCTGACACTCCCTCCCTTCCGCTCCACCCAGGTTGGGTAGGGTCATTTGAAGTGTAACGATGTTGACTTTCCATCTACTACAAAAGCAAATCCCAGTCTTATTTTTTTATTTCTGAACGGGCCTACTCTTGTACTTGATCACGCCTGAAAGCGATAGATGACAACCATAATTCAAAGAGCGTGCTCAGAGGGGTGAACACGCTTCCTGTTAACTCTTGCTTTAATGGTAGACTGGTTTAAAGGCGGAAGGAATATAAACGCTGGCAGAGAGTTAAATTTGAGTCGGATAAATAGATATATCTATAGAATAGAATCGGAGTTACTGACTTAGCTTGCAGATAGCAAACTGAAGTGGCAGTGGGGTGGCCATTTTGTCGAAGGACCGATGGCTGGTGGACTGCCCAGCTAAATGGACCGCTGGGATAGTCTAGATGTGGCAGGTAGACGACAGGGTTTTGTGGCGCAGCCTGGAAGAGGCCTATGTCCAGTAGTGATACGGTGAGTCGATTTAAATTTATTGTCTTTCTACCCTTAACCACAGAGCTATCCAGATAACTCATGCGTCATGTTCGTGAATGGACGCCGTCGGTAGGGACTGCTCATCTCTTAGCTGCCACGGCTGTTTTACATTTAATTTAATTTTGAATCGTTTTTTTTAACCTTTTAATTGTGGACGCTTTTTTACGTTCTGCATTTTTCTCACATGTACATTAAGAAACAGCGATTTTCCATACAAAATGTACTGAGATATGATCCAGGTCGAACATATATTTCAACATGATTGATGTAGCCCAGATTTTGTTAACATATTTTGGTTTAAAAGAGTGTCTATGGAGTTTCTGGCCCGTGCTCCTCCATAGGTACCTACTGCTTTGGAATGAGCAACTAGCTTTCATCTTTCTCACTGACCGACCCCTTGACAATGCAAAAGTGCCTGTAATTGGTTTATTTGAAATAAATGCTTTGAGTTTGAGCTAAAGCAGCCGGTTTTAAGTTGTAACGCAGCTCTTGGTGTGTGCTGCTATGTTGCAGTAGGTACCATTTGATTCATTTTTATAAATCTACAGATTTACTGCTTTAGACATGCTTGGTCGGACTGTTCATCTTCAAAACTCAATTTGATAGATATGCATAACTCATTATCTACTAGGTAAGCCTTTTCCAAACTGTGTTGGAATCAGCTTCCAATCTAACCGGCGGCAACTGAAGCGATGCATACCTAGTCAGACTTTTTGTGTTCTAAAAGAATTTAATGTACGTAACTCATTCCTGGGCTAGCCTAATCCAATGTAACCGGACGGTTACATGTATTTTACGTGGAGCGACTGCCTCATTAAATAACTTGATAATAATATGCTTATCTTATACCGTTAAGCACTTTTATTAAACTAAGTTGCGGCCTACTTTTCAAGCTCATTGAGTCGTAGCATCCCAAAACTATCCAAATGAGTAGTTACTTTATACAACTTGTTTGCCGAGGAAATCATTTTGTCCCTTCGTTCTTGGTTCTGTTCATATTAAAGGGTTTATTCGAGTACCAAGAAGTGGGTTCTTGCTATTTACAAGGCAAAACGAAAGATATCTTTTAAGTTTGAATATTATTATTTTACGAAATGAAAGTTATTCTGTTTCTTTCAATTTAGGACGAGATCTGTTTACTTTTCATGTATTTTATGGTACTGTTAATCGTAATTCAACTGAAGACAAGTTAATTTTTACTTTTGTTAATTTTTATAACAAAGGGACTTATAAAAATAAAAGTCTTTTGCGAGTTTGTGATGAAAGTGTACTATTAAGATAAGCAATTTACATTTGCTTCGTTTTGGAGTGGATATTTTAATAAATGAAGTTACATACTCAGGTATAGTTCTCACGAGACTGCAATAATTACATGGTTTTTTTAAATAATGCAGGCTCAGTGTATTATGAGGTAAAATGTAATTTTACGCCAAATCTTTATGAACAAAGAGTCTTTTCAAAAAATCCCCAAGACTTAGGTATATTAATTATTTTCAGTTTAAACGAATGCCTTAAAAAGACGTGTTTTTTTAAGGTTTTATGTGTGTGAATTTCTTAAATCCACATTTTTTTTAAGTTCAAAATTATTTTAGCTAGAGAAAACTATCCTCGCCTTTTATGTGAGATTTTTATTTTAGACATAATATAAATCCATAATTGGCTTGCAATTGATAAAACCTTCAATATTATAAATAAAAATGACATAGGTAACCCAGAAATATTTTTTTTTGCTAGAAAGGATTGTGAGTATGACAAAAATTAAGGTTTTCCATATTTATTCAACAAGTGAGCGCGGATGTATCTTGGTATTTTGGTATCTATTCTGAGTTTCATGAGGAAATAATTCGCACCATTTTTTTTAATGTATTTAGTGCAGAAAATAATACATTAATATTGTTTGAAGTCTTCTCAAAAACCCGCAAACTTTATTATCGGGTTCAATCCAGGGAAGGTCTCCACAAATGCGTTGTTTTATTATTTTTAGACTCTCCTTAAACCACCTTCTCATCTGATGTAAACGATGATGCGGATTGACAAGGAGCAGGGTTGAATTAATTGAAACAACGGTGCGCAACTTTCCATAAAAAAAACTAAAAAGTGCCGCGATTTTCAAGGCGTTTCAACAAAAGAACCGACCTTCACCGTTTCATGTTAATAATGTGGTGAAAATAATTTTCCTTTAGTAATCTGATTGCATTAACGTAATTAAAACGAGTTGAACAATAAAATATTTATTTAACATGTAATGAAAAAACGAAAGAAAGAAAAATATTTTATTCAGTACAAGCACATGAAATACACAGACAAAAATTAAATTAAACAAAAAGTAACTAAATACAAGACACATAAAACTATCTACAAAATAAAGAATAAAATAAAAATAATTCCACTACAATAAAAACAATATTACTAACAATACACTTGGAAATAAATTTACAAATAACATTCCACAAAAAAATAATAATTTAAAAAATCATCATGCTGCCAAACAGAACTTACTCCGAAATTCGACGCGTGCGAACTTCTCGCTCTTGCACTTCAGTACTTTAAAACGGTTTAATTTCACGACGAGCGACATGATTGCGAATTTTAATTAATTTGCGGTATGGGAAAATTCACTCTGAGCCAGGAAAAAATATATTTTCCTGGGCCATTCTTGTGGAATGGCCCGGGTACGCGGGAAGAGGACAGAGACCAATGATAGCCGGTTGAACTTTCGCGCAAAGGAGAGAACTAGCGGGCCACCGATTCGGGCCGCTGTCGCCGATACAGTGGCAGGGTTGGCCTAGGGAGGGCTTATATAGGCTGCTGTACCTCGCTCCCCGGACTCCACCCCCCCCAGGCTCCAAGCTCCCCTGCAGCCTGCAGCGTATTCCAATAAGCTCCAGCCGCCAGGTGCTATATCCGATACGCTCTTACAGCACTTATGATTAATATTTATAAGCGAGGCATGCTTACATGATATGTACGTATTTGTTTTCTGGATAATGAGTGACATGAATAACAATGGCATTTTAAGTTGTGATAAATTGTTCGTTTTATGCTGCAGAGTAGGCATAAGGTATATGGAAAATGTGGGCGTTTTTCTTAATAAAATACGCTAGAATACAATACGTAACTAAGAATCTACAATTCTACACTACAAAAAACGAATGACAGTTTTAGGAACGTCTTAGCGTTTATTTAAATCGCATTTAAGTTGTAATTTAATATAAATATGTAGTGCATAAACAAGCAGCATGTGTGTAAGCATAATCAGCCTATAACGTTCCCAGTGCTGGGACAAAGGCCACAGGCCTCGCTGTGAGAGAGTGGGCTGTAATTCACTACGCGGTCGCGCGGGGCCAGTTCAGATTGGGGATGTCACGCCACTGATTATCTCCATGATTGGCTCAAATTAGCACGAAATAACGGTGCGTTCTTGCTGGCGAAACATTCACAAAAATAAACATGATAATAAAATCTTTGTTTTCTGTTAGTATTTCGCCTCAACTTCGGATTGTAACTTGTTGCTTTGACGTGGTTTGACGATTCATATATCTCTTGACACGTTTTACATTTCATTTGAGAAATGTTTCTATACAGTGTGAGTCTTTATAATGTGCAAATGGGGGAATCTATTGATACAAAATCTTATCGACAGGAAAAATAATATAAAATTTAGAACATCGAAATATGTTTAATTTTTTCCGGAATTTTAAATCATTTGGTTCGTTACTGTGACTCCACTGTAAAAAAAGCGGTGTTACTTTTAAACTAAATGATCTATCGCGATAAAACAGACTCCATAATGATTGCAAGCCATTAGATGTCCTAATAGAATGGAAATTGTGGAAAACAATTTCACCTTTGGAACGTGATGTGTATGCGCTTGCCACTCACACACTCTTGATCGTATATTGTGAATGTGTGAGTGGGCCCATGTCACCCCAGTAATAAACCAGCGTTCAATGAAGACACTCGTTTCATTATCTCCGCACCCTCAGTTAGAAACATATCATTGGCGACGAGGACGATCTTACCCGCAATAAGAAAAAAAAATGGCGAAGTCGTTTCTGGGAAATTTAACTACGTTTGATTATAAATCATGTGAGTGGTTAATTTATAAAGGCCGGTTGACTCAATTCTTCAAAGTCAACGATGTAAAAGAAGAGGATAGAAGTGCAATATTAATAACACATCTATCAGATGATTCGTATCGGTTGGTGCGTAATTTAGCATATCCAGTTGATTTGGAGGTACTGGACTATAAAAAGCTAGTGGAGTTGCTTGATACTCATTTTAAACAGAAGCAATGCTCATTTTCGGACAAGGCAAAATTCTACGGGGCGAAAAGGAACTCAGGCGAATCGTTGAGCGATTGGGCTGCACGATTGAGAGGGTTAGCGAGCTACTGTGACTTTGGCGCTGCCTTAGACACGAACCTTACGGATCGTTTTGTCCTAGGCCTGGGAGCGGGGCCCGAGCGTGACAAATTGTTTGAGCAGAACGCTTCTACCTTAAGCTTGTCGAGAGCGCAGGAGATAGCAGAACGAGCGGAAAGCGCTAGAGAAGCCAGGAATGTAACATCTACTGATATGACTGTGATCAAAGAAGAAGCAGTGAACAATATATCATGCAAGGGTGGATGCAAGCGATCGAACAATGGAAGCGGTAAACGTGGAGGCAATGGCGGCGGTGGTACTGTCGGCGCTCGTACGGGCTCGCGCGATTGGCGCGAATCAACGTCGAATGTCCATCGTGATCAACGTTACGAAGATTCCCGTTGTTCGGTGTGCGGTTTAAAAAGTCACGATAAGGACAAGTGTCGTTTCAAAAATTATAGGTGCCAAAAATGTGGAATCGTCGGTCATTTAAAGAAAGTGTGTGATAAATATAGTAAAAACGGCCGTGTTCGCGTTAATAATATCGGTGGTGAAAACAGTGAGGACACGGATGGCAGTTGTGATGAATGTAATAATTTCAATATAAGGTACGTAACCGATAAACCGTTGAGCTTAATGATTAAAGTGGGCGATGTGTCAGTAACTATGGAGTTAGATTCAGGGTCGGGGGTTTCGGTTATGTCGAAAAGATTGCACTCAGAACTATTTGCACATTACAAATTAAAAGATTGTAAAATCAAAATGTGTTTGTATAACGGACATAAAATTTCACCGTTGGGGTATTTCCAGCCTACCGTCGAATTTAATAACGTTAAGAAAAACATAAAGTTATTTGTAGTAGATTCAAATGGCCCACCTCTTCTCGGTCGCGATTTTATGTCCGCTTTCGGGTTGATATTAACCAACATTTATAAAATAAGCCAAGACGACGAAGTTAATACATTATTGGAACAGTATCCGAATTTATGGAACGAACTTGGTTATTTTAATAAATTTGAAGTCCGTTTGCAATTAAAGGATAATGCAGAACCAAAGTTTTTTAAGGCACGACCAATACCGTTTGCATTGAAAGAAAAAGTAGAATCAGAATTAAATAGATTAGTCACTTTAGGTATACTAATTCCTGTTAGTAATTCTCGTTACGCAACACCCATAGTACCGGTCCTGAAAGATAATGGCACGGTTAAGATTGCAGGTGATTTTTCAGTCACACTGAATAAAGATTTGGTTATAGACAAGTATCCGTTACCTAGAATTGAAGAAGTGTTTGCAAAACTAGGCGGCGGTAAACATTATTCGAAAATAGATTTAAAAAATGCGTATAATCAATTTAAACTCACTGAGGACTCCCAAGAGCTGACTACCATTAACACACCCAAGGGTTTATTTAAATATACACGATTAGTCTACGGCCTTGCGAATGCTCCAGCCTTATTCCAAAAGGCGATGGAAGTACTGCTTTCTGGTATTGAAGGGGTAAGTATATGGTTAGACGATATTTGTTTAACTGCGCCAACGAAAACGCTTCACATGACGAGGTTAGCTCAAGTTTTAAGCAGGTTGAATGAAGCAGGTTTGCGTCTACAAAAAGAAAAATGTGAGTTTTTCAAGGAGAACGTAACTTACTTGGGTTATGTTATCGATAAGAACGGATTACGTACTAACCGCGACAAAGTGAAAGCCATATTAAACGCTCCAGAACCAACAAACATAACAGAAGTAAAACGGTTCCTTGGGGTTGTCAATTACTACAGGAATTTCATTCCAAATGCTTCAAGTATTATGAGCCCGCTCCACGAGCTGCTACGAAGCGGCGCACGGTGGGAGTGGGGCCCGCGACAGCGGCGCGCAGTAAGTCGCGTGTGCGCCGAGCTTGCCTCCGAGCGTGTGCTGGCACATTTCGAGCCCAGCGCACAGCTAGTGCTGACGGTGGACGCGGGACCGCACGGTCTCGGAGCAGTTTTATCCCAGCGGCGTAGCGATAGCGGCGAACGACCGCTGGCATACGCCTCACGCTCGCTCTCGGCGAGTGAACGCAATTATAGTCAAATTCAGAAAGAGGCGACGGCAATCATTTTTGGAGTCAAACATTTCCACCAATACCTATACGGCAGAAGTGAACCATTTGTTCTTAAAACAGATCACCGTCCCTTGGTATCAATATTTAATAATAAAACGGGCATATCAACAACCACGGCGTTACGTTTGCAAAGATACGCTATTATATTATCAGCATATAATTATATAGTTCAGTACATATCCAGTAAGAATAACTTGGTAGCCGATTATTTTTCCCGTGCACCCGTACCTGATACCGTGTGTGAAGGAGATAGCGAATATGACGCATATTGCGCACTTAATTTTTTAGATATGACTCCGCCAGCTGTTTTGTTCACTGATCTAACGAATGCAACGGGTAGTGATAAGGCTATACAAACTGTCATTAAATATCAAAATGTAGGGTGGCCGCGAAAAATTGTTTGTGAGTCAATTCGCCCGTATTTTTTATGTCGTACAGATTTGCAATATGAAAATGGAGTATTAATGCGAGGTCATAAGGTAGTTATTCCGATGGCATTACGTGAACGAATGTTGCGGGAACTACATAGCACGCATTTAGGCATCGTAAAAATGAAATGTAATGCGCGCAGTAGGATGTGGTGGCCCGGTATAGATGAGGATATTGAGAGGTGGATCGGTGCATGCGATGTATGTGCCAGCTTAAGGCCCGCTCCACCACGGGTCGCACCGTCGCCGTGGCCCAGTCCAGCGGCACCGTGGGAACGAATTCATATCGACTATTTATCTATACGGCAACAAACGTACTTAGTAGTCATAGATGCCTACTCTAAATGGCTAGAGTGTATTTTTATGCGGAATGATCTTACCACGTTCTAAGCGCGCCAGGAAAGATGTTGATTACTCTGTATTTTACAAATAGATATTTATTAAGTTATGTGAATGAAGGTTATAGTTTTTAGTGATTCTGTCATAGTTAAATTGATTAATGTTATTTGTCAACAGGTTTCAAAATTAGTGTGGAGGAATGATGTGTATGCGCTTGCCACTCACACACTCTTGATCGTATATTGTGAATGTGTGAGTGGGCCCATGTCACCCCAGTAATAAACCAGCGTTCAATGAAGACACTCGTTTCATTATCTCCGCACCCTCAGTTAGAAACATATCAGAACGCCAGAGCATAAACGTACGGGCGTGCTGTCCACGCAAGCTACAAATCTATTTCTTATTGTTATCATGAATTTCTCAATATCCATGGTGTCTTTTGATTTATTTCATGTTTTTAAATACGTACCAGAGCTTCAATTTTGCAGATATCTGTATAAAAACACACAAAAGTAATGATTTAATTGTTTATTTCATGTTAGAGCCCTTAGAGGTACCCGCATTGTAACATATTTGTGTCGTTGTTGTACAGGGTTGGTGCTTGCTTGTACCTTATATGTGACAATGGCGTTCAAAAGGTTAAGCAGCGTATATAAATAAAGGGGTATATTATGTTAATGTTAATACTGATCGCGTTCACTTTAATTTGGTGAAATTCGTGTTGAGTGCAGTGAGAACGTAAATTCATCAAAACAAGTATGCATTTGTTTAATATTCATTATGAAATTATGTTTTCTGGTACTAGCGCACAGTAACCAGTTTGTTTCAACGTGTTATGTTTTATCGATCTGTAGCCGGCATTACCTTTTTTATAATCAAAAAAGTCTTGAGGTAGGTTTCGAGCTACGAGTGACGTCATGGTTGGACCTTTGTTGATGCCAATGAGGGTGGGTATACGTACTAGACTTAGGTTATAATTACGACACGGCCGGCGCAGTGGTTGAGCGATTGACTGCTGCATGTCGCGGCTTCGATTCCCGCACGGAACAAATATCTGTGCGACCTACAAGTATTTGTTCCGGTTCTGGGTGTTTTTCTATCTGTAATAAGTATGGAGTATATAGTAGTTTATCAGTCATCTCGTTACCAAAACACAAGCATTAGGTTGCTAAGCTTGGGACTACATGGCGTTGTGTGAAATGTCCAAGGATATAATTATTATCGGGAGTGTTTTTTTTCTGAGCTCTTATTCTGGTTTTCGCTTTATTTACGGGCCGAAGGCAATTAAATGTAGCTTGGGGCGTGTATTTAAGATGTCATGTCTGGTCTGTTGTAGTGGGTTCACAGAGTGGGTTGTTTTGTCGGTGAGGTTAGCTCGGTCAAAGTACAGCTTGCGATTGCTTGTGGGTTTTCGAGAAAACTCTCAGGTTGATATTAAAATACGTTACAGGTGGAGTGGGAATTCATTTATATTTTATGGCAAATTTTTGGTGGATTATATTTGCTATCTGGTTATGTCTGTGTTTGTAATCAGTTTAGACTATTGCTTCACACGCACCCGTGATGTATTGAATGGTTTCGGAAGAACTATTGCATCGCCTACATCGATCTACTATTTGTGGAACTCGCAATATGTGCTTCTGGTAATTGCGAATGTCTATTACCTGGTCCTATATCGCTATAATGAACCCTTCTGTTTCAGGGAATAGTTCTCCACGTCTTAACCATTTGTTCGACGCTAGCTTGTATAATTAGGTACCTAGGTATTTTTCGTGGGGATTTGTACCTTTTTTACAAAAATGTAACAATGAAAAACTGCCATACCACCTGCACCTTACTTCTGTTCCTTAAGTAGATATCGGACGTAATGTTAAGAAACGCTAAGACAACATTTTGTGTACGAAATATAAAAATGAATCGCAAAATGTGTTGGTAAGCGCATAACTCAACAACGCCTGGACCAATTTGGCCAATTATTTTTTTTTAATGTTCGTTGAAGTTCAAAGATGGTTTTTACGGCGAGAAAAATTCGAATAATTGCCGGAAAAACCCTAAAAACAGTCCTTTTCTTTTTCCCATACAAACTTTTTCTAACTAAAACGAGCTTTATTGCTATTGTTTAAAGTTCATATTGAATTACAAGCAGTCACTGTTGGAACAATGTTTGTAGGTAGGGTAGGTAGGTAAGGTAGTGTAGGTAGGTAGGGTAGGTAGGTAGGGTAGGTAGGTAGGGTAGGTAGGTAGGGTAGGTAGGTAGGTAGGGTAGGTAGGTAGGGTAGGTAGGTAGGGTAGGTAGGTAGGTAGGGTAGGTAGGTAGGGTAGGTAGGTAGGGTAGGTAGGTAGGGTAGGTAGGTAGGGTAGGTAGGTAGGGTAGGTAGGTAGGGTAGGTAGGTAGGGTAGGTAGGTAGGGTAGGTAGGTAGGGTAGGTAGGTAGGGTAGGTAGGTAGGGTAGGTAGGTAGGGTAGGTAGGTAGGGTAGGTAGGGTAGGTAGGTAGGGTAGGTAGGTAGGGTAGGTAGGTAGGGTAGGTAGAAGGGGAAGTAGGTAGGGTAGGTAGGTAGGGTAGGTAGGTAGGGTAGGTAGGTAGGGTAGGTAGGTAGGGTAGGTAGGTAGGGTAGGTAGGTAGGGTAGGTAGGTAGGGTAGGTAGGTAGGGTAGGTAGGTAGGGTAGGTAGGTAGGGTAGGTAGGTAGGGTAGGTAGGTAGGGTAGGTAGGTAGGGTAGGTAGGTAGGGTAGGTAGGTAGGGTAGGTAGGTAGGGTAGGTAGGTAGGGTAGGTAGGTAGGGTAGGTAGGTAGGGTAGGTAGGTAGGGTAGGTAGGTAGGGTAGGTAGGTAGGGTAGGTAGGTAGGGTAGGTAGGTAGGGTAGGTAGGTAGGGTAGGTAGGTAGGGTAGGTAGGTAGGGTAGGTAGGTAGGGTAGGTAGGTAGGGTAGGTAGGTAGGGTAGGTAGGTAGGGTAGGTAGGTAGGGTAGGTAGGTTGGGTAGGTAGGTAGGGTAGGTAGGTAGAGTAGGTAGGTAGGGTAGGTAGGTAGGGTAGGTAGGTAGGGTAGGTAGGTAGGGTAGGTAGGTAGGGTAGGTAGGTAGGGTAGGTAGGTAGGGTAGGTAGGTAGGGTAGGTAGGTAGGGTAGGTAGGTAGGGTAGGTAGGTAGGGTAGGTAGGTAGGGTAGGTAGGTAGGGTAGGTAGGTAGGGTAGGTAGGTAGGGTAGGTAGGTAGGGTAGGTAGGTAGGGTAGGTAGGTAGGGTAGGTAGGTAGGGTAGGTAGGTAGGGTAGGTAGGTAGGGTAGGTAGGTAGGGTAGGTAGGTAGGGTAGGTAGGTAGGGTAGGTAGGTAGGGTAGGTAGGTAGGGTAGGTAGGTAGGGTAGGTAGGTAGGGTAGGTAGGTAGGGTAGGTAGGTAGGGTAGGTAGGTAGGGTAGGTAGGTAGGGTAGGTAGGTAGGGTAGGTAGGTAGGGTAGGTAGGTAGGGTAGGTAGGTAGGGTAGGTAGGTAGGGTAGGTAGGTAGGGTAGGTAGGTAGGGTAGGTAGGTAGGGTAGGTAGGTAGGGTAGGTAGGTAGGGTAGGTAGGTAGGGTAGGTAGGTAGGGTAGGTAGGTAGGGTAGGTAGGTAGGGTAGGTAGGTAGGGTAGGTAGGTAGGGTAGGTAGGTAGGGTAGGTAGGTAGGGTAGGTAGGTAGGGTAGGTAGGTAGGGTAGGTAGGTAGGGTAGGTAGGTAGGGTAGGTAGGTAGGGTAGGTAGGTAGGGTAGGTAGGTAGGGTAGGTAGGTAGGGTAGGTAGGTAGGGTAGGTAGGTAGGGTAGGTAGGTAGGGTAGGTAGGTAGGGTAGGTAGGTAGGGTAGGTAGGTAGGGTAGGTAGGTAGGGTAGGTAGGTAGGGTAGGTAGGTAGGGTAGGTAGGTAGGGTAGGTAGGTAGGGTAGGTAGGTAGGGTAGGTAGGTAGGGTAGGTAGGTAGGGTAGGTAGGTAGGGTAGGTAGGTAGGGTAGGTAGGTAGGGTAGGTAGGTAGGGTAGGTAGGTAGGGTAGGTAGGTAGGGTAGGTAGGTAGGGTAGGTAGGTAGGGTAGGTAGGTAGGGTAGGTAGGTAGGGTAGGTAGGTAGGGTAGGTAGGTAGGGTAGGTAGGTAGGGTAGGTAGGTAGGGTAGGTAGGTAGGGTAGGTAGGTAGGGTAGGTAGGTAGGGTAGGTAGGTAGGGTAGGTAGGTAGGGTAGGTAGGTAGGGTAGGTAGGTAGGGTAGGTAGGTAGGGTAGGTAGGTAGGGTAGGTAGGTAGGGTAGGTAGGTAGGGTAGGTAGGTAGGGTAGGTAGGTAGGGTAGGTAGGTAGGGTAGGTAGGTAGGGTAGGTAGGTAGGGTAGGTAGGTAGGGTAGGTAGGGTAGGTAGGGTAGGTAGGTAGGGTAGGTAGGTAGGGTAGGTAGGTAGGGTAGGTAGGTAGGGTAGGTAGGGTAGGTAGGGTAGGTAGGGTAGGTAGGGTAGGTAGGGTAGGTAGGGTAGGTAGGGTAGGTAGGGTAGGTAGGGTAGGTAGGGTAGGTAGGGTAGGTAGGGTAGGTAGGGTAGGTAGGGTAGGTAGGGTAGGTAGGGTAGGTAGGGTAGGTAGGGTAGGTAGGGTAGGTAGGGTAGGTAGGGTAGGTAGGGTAGGTAGGGTAGGTAGGGTAGGTAGGGTAGGTAGGGTAGGTAGGGTAGGTAGGGTAGGTAGGGTAGGTAGGGTAGGTAGGGTAGGTAGGGTAGGTAGGGTAGGTAGGGTAGGTAGGGTAGGTAGGGTAGGTAGGGTAGGTAGGGTAGGTAGGGTAGGTAGGTATGGTAGGTAGGGTAGGTAGGATAGTTAGGGTAGGTAGGTAGGTAGGGTAGGTAGGTTGGGTAGGTAGGTAGGGTAGGTAGGAAAGGTAGGGCAGGTAGGGTAGGTAGGCAGGATAGGTAGGGCAGGTAGGTTAGGTAGGTAGGATAGGTAAGGTAGGTATCATAGTTAAGACATGCTGTTATTACTAAGCCACGAGCTCCTCAAATGGTCGGAAAAAGTAAAGTGAAATAGAAACGACAGCGTCCGTAGCCAAAGATATTGGTCGGTAATTTCCCATGTCAGACAAGTCTCCGGTTTTGTTTTTGACAATAGGCGTTCTATAGTTTTCATGAGCTCCGAGGGCAAATATGAGTGACTCAAGCACAGTGAAAAGAACATCGCAAGAATACGAGGAAGATGGGCCCCTGCATACCTCAAGTGCTCGATGCTGAGGCCGTCATGACCAGGTAATTTGCCTCTGGACATTTTACTTATAATGTCAACGACTTGCTTGGTAGATACAATGAACAAATCACCGGCCACAACGGGAGCAGCATCGGGCACAGCTCCCGAGGGACCCAGAGGTGACATCACTGCAAGATGCTTTCTAAATAATTCAGCTATGTCTCTATTGTCACTGACACCACACGCTCACGGGAAGGCCAGACCTAGGATTCAGCCTGTTAGTTGCTATCCAAAAGTCACTAAATTTCTTCGCCGAACGGTGCTCGGCTATAATATCCATTTTTATTTGCTCACTATTATCCTGACACCATTTAAATTTTCTTTTAAATACCTTTCGGCTCTCACACATTTCTTCATACAGTTTACCGGCTCTCGGCCTACTGTGCGCAACCCAGGTATGAAACCTAAGTCTGGCATCGTTTTTGAGAAGACGAATTTCTTAAACTTAAGAAGCAACGGATTGGAATAAATTCCCAAAATTATTAACCATTACGAAGTTGGAAGTGCTGATATATGAACGTAAATGACGAAAAATGAGTATGTATGTAGGTAATGATCGGAGAGGTGTCATTCACTACGCCTTTTTCCAACTATATTAGAGTTGGCGTCCAGTCCGACGGGATGCAATTTAATACCAGTATTTTACATGAAGCGACGACCTTTTCGACCTCCACAACCCAGTCAGTAACCGGGTAATACGATACCTCTTGCTAAGACTGGCTGTCAGACTTGCGGGCTTCTGCCTACCCGTAACGACTGTCAAAGATCCACGAATGACAGCCGGGACCAACGGCTTAACGTGCTTTCTGAGGTGACCGCGAGGTGTCTCACTTTTAATGTTATCACACTTACGTATATACCCATGGTAAATCGGCGTCAATTGGTGTAGTTGTGTGTTTCCATAGAACGACGTACACAAGTTGTTAATTACATGTTTCGTTCATTATTGTGTTATTCATAATATTATGAACAAAAATAATATGTACAAAAAGTAAATTAGTAGGTAAATAACAAATAAAGAATATTAATCTTTTTAGTGTTGCTATTTTCCACTTTTTCAGGCGATCCTTTTTATTTTTTAATTGAAAACAATACAATCTGTTCTATTTTCTGTGTCTGTTCTCTACTTTTTAAAAATATGTCCAGTAAGTTGGATAGCAGGAGGATATTTTAATGTTCTCATATCATATTGAGTGTGAACATCCCCCTGCGCTGTCCGCTATCGCATCGGTACTATCTAGTGAGTCCTGTGTTTTCCAATTGACACGGTCTAATACTGCTGACAAATATATGTATAATCGCGAAAAACTATGAACTGTTCGATACATTTTATGTTTCATACAGTTACGTGTGCATAAATGTATCGAACAGCTCATATTTTTTTCGCCATTATACATATATTTGTCAGCAGTAATACACCGTGTTCGGGGCTCATCCCATAGTGAAAGTGGTTCGTAACGATGAGTGCAATGCTCCCATGAAATTTTTTGAGATTTTTTTTTACGCTTTGTATATATTACCCAAGCAGTATTTTATTACGTGTATACATATTTACTTATTCCGCATAATCGGCCCGAGAGACAATGGTGGCATACCGCATATGGGATTACAATATGTCGCCAATAAATTACGGTGAGTCTATAGTGCATGTGTCGTTTGTCACGAACTCATAATCATAACTAAAGTGCGTTACGTGAGTCATGATCTAATTATGCACACTCCCTAAAAGGAATGTAACAACTTCTTCAAATAACTGGCAAGCCGCAAAAAACGTCAATCGTTCACAGATGGCATCGCGCGCCCCGCACTCCCTTCGGCGCGGGCGCATCCGAGCTGTTGATATATCGTTTCTTGCTGAGTAACGTACACCGCTGGCTTTAAATGATTGTTTAGTCATCGCTGGGGCATGAGACGGACGGTGTATGCGGTATTTCGGAGTGTAGTGACGTAGTCGACGTGTGGGAGTCGCAGTTCGTCTGTATCACTGCGCCGGCGCCCAGGCTGGCTCAGTTGTGACTGGTTTCTTGTTGTAGCTGCTCGTTGGTACCTTGTATTTTTCTACTACATTGAAGAACACGCTACAGCCATGCACGATACTATTTGGAATCAGGTATTTATTCCTCTTGTTTTTAAAGCTGTGTCAATGGCGAGGCGTATGTTATTTTCTGTTTTACTCTTTGTTCTGCATTGCTAAGGTTTTATGCCGAAATTTTACGTGATAGTTTTTATTTGTGCAATAATTTATGATCTGTAGACAAGGCACTAAATATTATTTTAAGTGCGCTGTGTAAAATCTGAACCAAACATTTATTTGCATTTAAAAATAACGTCGTGGGTATATTGAAGAAATTATACCTATACTAATACTACCAGACTAGTTTACAGAAGAGAATTATCACTATTCTATTAAGTATTTGTACCTATCTTACTTATAGGACTTACACCTAGAATTTGATGTTTCGATGTGTAATTTGCAACAATTTTTTGCGCAGTGTCACAAGGCCAAGGTCAATCCGCAATTGGTGACACATTATATCATGATAATATTATCATTATTCTTTATACAATACATTATGTATGTGCATACAATTAATTAGATGAAATATTCGAAAACCAGCGAGTCGGGCTCACGCACTGAGGATTCCTTAATTACTTGGGTTAAAAACTTGGAATGGAACCTGGTGCTTTAAAAGTGGTGATGATGAGGTCCGGTTTCACTGGTGAAATCCGCTCTCAGTGCCAAATGAACGCGATTAGCACATTTAAACGGCGCTCAATGGCTGTCAATGTCATTATTCCCCAACAATGCTTAAACTGACAGCTCTTAAACGCAAGATGTGAACGTTTGATGTGCTGGTCGCGTTGTTTCGTTGAGCCCTAACTCGACCGTCTGTTGTACGGTCAACAACAAAATTTATTTACGTCTTTGGTTGCATATTATAAAATCAAAACTTTCCTGAGCAAATTTCAAAAGAACAACGTACAAATCAACAAAGTTTAAAATAACGATGGTCATTTGATCAAAAGTTCAGCTGACCAAAGTCTGGAATACCAATGTTTAAATTATTTATTACACTATTGACCAATCGTTTAAGAGGTCAAAATGGATTAAACTACTACGCGGTACCTACTCCTCTTTAGTATGCTAGAACGAGCGAAGCGAGCTCGGGACTTGGGGCACCCCGACTCGGACGGGTTGGGTTAGAAGGGGATGGCGGGGTCTGGAAGAACCCGCCATCCCCTTCGTGGTCATTTTTTTTTATACCACCCAGAAGTACGCGACTACCGTCGACTATGCCTTTGTTAATATTGATTGGAAGCAAAATAAGACCCGTACGTGATTTTCTCCGACCATAATAGGTGATAATGACATTTTGAGGTTAGGATACAAAGATCAGTTTTTCTCAATAATGGTGCGTTACCTTTTCATGGGAGTGGTACCGGGGAGTGGGACACCTCCCCTCCCCATCCGCCTGCCAAACGATACTAAAGTTACCCCTGTAATTTGATTAGTAATTATTTGATATGTTAAAATAACATCTAGCAACTTTTGATCAGTCGTTCATTTGATGTCACATACAATGGCATTTTATAAATTTTCTAAAAACATTTGATACACGAAACGCCCTTGATCATTACACTACTGTTATATAGATAAAAATGTTTACAACATAAATAAAACGTATAATGTTCCCACTGCTGGATGACACAGGCCTCCTCTCTAAGACAGTGGGCCATAATCCACCACGCGGGCCAAGTGCGAATTGGCAGATGTCACATGTCTTCGAATTTTTGGTTTCCTCACGATGTTTTCCTTCACCGTTTTGAGAGCAGTGGTGATGAGTGCCTGCTTGGATTCGAATTCACGACCTACAACTCGTAAGTCGAAGCCACTAGGCCATCACTGCTCCTCTCAACATATTATATTCATATTGCTTCATTTTATTACAAGGATGATAATAAGATCAAAGGTCATTCGTTCACACTGTGACCTAACCAACTCATTTATCCAATGTTTACACAAATGTTTAAGATTATGTTCGTTTACTTATTAACAAACAAATATGAATATCAAAAATAATATTCGTTTGTGTTTTAAATGTAACAATCTTTTGAATTGAAACGTCTGATGTGTATCTAATATATTTACCAAATTTTGTTACTTATTTGTTTTGCCCTATGAGCTCTTCTCCTTTTTTACCACTTGTACGTAATGGATAATTATATTTTTTAGTTTTAGGTTGCATATATTAAAAAACTTCGGACTACGGAAATTATTGTACATGAACATATTACCGGGATGAAAATAGTTTTATGTGTTAATCTAGGTTGTAAACGTTGTGCCAAATTTCATCCAACACCGTTCACCGTGGAAACGCAACAAACAAACCAACTTACTATCGCTACTCGGAACTCGCTTTGTTACTCGGAATACGGGCTGAGTCGCACTGCGCTGAGGGCACTCTAATGGTAGCCGAGGGGCTTTCCCTCTTCTGGCGATCGCTAGCGCGCTTCGCCAGTTTGGGGGAGGATGCCTTAGGGGCTTTCGGGCAGCCACGGTAGTTGGCTGGGTGGCCAGTTTGGCCACACAGTACGCAGCTCGGGGGTTCGGTGCATAGAGCCCGATCCTTGGGGCGGGGACAGTCCGCTGTGCCATGGTCACCCAGACACTTGACGCACCTGGGTGTGGCGTAGCAGTTGGACTGCGCGTGGCCATATAATTGGCAGCGATGGCACTGGCCAATTATGTTGGTGCGGTGGGGTTTCTCAATAGAGATCCCCGATAGTGAGCAGACCGACTTGATCTTGAAGATCGGGTGGTGCCCTTCTACAGGGTCACACACCACGAGGACCATGTCGTAAGCGTGCCCGCGACGCGCCTTGTGAAGTCGGTGCACCGCTGAAACGGAGATGCCTTGGGCAGAGAGGTCATCTTTGATGTCGGCCGAAGGGATCTCCTTCGGGACTCGGCGGATGACTACGCGAGTCGGTGTCTCTTCAGGGAGGGCGTAGGTATGGAACGAGTAGTTCCTCGTTCGCAGCATACTGGTGAGTTCCCTGTTGGGTCGAAGTGGCGCTGGTGTACTGGATCTTACGATTCACGCACATCTTGGACACTTCGGTCCATTTGGCCTTATCTTGTATGTAGACCGGAGGCGGGGGCTTTTGCTTCTTTACAGAAGCGGAAGCGGGTTTCGCCTTGCTACCGCAGGGCCGGGGAGCCTGAGAAGGGGAACCCCTGCCCTAGAGGAGCCTCCCCCAGGAGGAAGAGGCCGCTACGGCCTTTTTGGCCTTGCTGGCCTGGGACGAAGCCCCTTTCTTCCTCTTCCCTCCTTTTCCGACGACCTCGTAGTCGTCTTCCGAGGAGGAGGAAGAGGCAGAGAGGGGGCCATCGTCGTCCGAGATCGAAGCGGACGTGTCCATGCTCTCGGGTAGAGCTTGGGCGGGTGAGGTGGGGGCAGCCTTTGTTAATACCGGGACAATGGGGCCCGATGCAGCTGCGGACGGAACAATAGCGGCCGAGATAATAGGTCTGGCGCTAATTGAATTCGGGGAAGCGGGCTCAATTGTCGGTAAGGACAATGGAGCCGGAATTCCCGTAAGCGGCATTGAGCTTGCCGCTTGAATAAGACCTTGATCGGCCGGCGGGGGCGATAGTGGGCTGTCGAGAGCGTCACTGAAGTCAGCGACTGACGACGACGGAACGGAGGAACGGCCGTGCAAGGCGCGTCCCGAATGATGGGCCACGAAGCTCGGGTCCGTGAGCAGATCCGAGATAAGGTACTTGACCCATCTCAGGTCGACCGACATTGTCGGTAGGGAAGCTAAAACCTAATGGGTGCGAAACACATAATAGGCTACCTAATGGCCCTAACAACCTAATTCCCCGGGTGGATAGGCCCGGGGATGTGTAGCCTCCCTGTCGGGTGCAGACAGGGAGGTGTGTACCTATGGTGAGCCCTAAGCTTGTAAACCGTTCGCCAATCTTATTGTGCGAACGGGCCCTGACCGGGTCTAGTGCGAAGGGGTAGACACTCCCAACCGACACTAGGTGTGTAGCTGTGGACGAAGTCAGAAACTAGAGTTGACTAGGAGATCCCCCAAGGCCAAACTTCTAGCTCTCGGCTCCAATAGACTGCCTCACCCTGAAGGGGATCGGCGGGTGTGATTGGGTCAACACCCCACTCGGCATCGTTGACACCGTGAGGTTTCAACCGAGGACCACGAAACTGTGGTTTTACCCAGAGGGGGCCAAGACCGACGATAACGTTTTGACCAAAATTTCTGTTACGAAATAGCGACTGTAACTACCTCCTTGAAAAAGGCAGTAGTATACAGGCAACACTTGTAGTCGATGACTACGAAACTGGCGTCGACCGGAACACACTAGCGGCGAGACAGGGTGTGGCGAGCAGGTAGCGGAGAGCAGGTAGCGCGCGGCACGTCCGTCCGGGGCGAGCATCGGGCAGCGAGTGAAAAACTGAATTTTTAATGGAAATTGTTTTACACTTATAGAGTCGCGTCGCGCTGTTGCAGAAAGTCTGTCTGCGACAGCCTTAAAGCTAACATGTATCTGTACATGATGAAACTGACACTACATTCTCGAATGAACATTATTATTAGATCTTTAATCGATCTTTTCCTATCAAGTTGCCGTTTCGCAAAGAAAAAAATATTTTTTTTTAACAGAAGTACTGTCTATTATTGTCGATGCATCTTTGCCATTTTAATGGAAGTTCGTTGTTGCCGCTGCTAAAAGATTCCTGGGTACGGGAATCGATTAACTCTTTAATGGCGTTTTCACCGCCTCGTTGGATTTGAATATCTCCTCTGTAAAGTGTCCAAACTAGTGCAACTGACATTTCATATTGTCAATACAGGATCCACTTCTCATCACAAGTGAAAATGGGAAACAGAATTCCCTCATTTCTGTATCGTATTGTGTGGGTTCAACAAGTAAAGACAATATTCACCGCGATTTTGTGGTTTTTGTTCAGTGAGCTTACACTTTCCGAGCTTTTATATCTTTTCAATTTGACGTAAATGTATCACTATCAATTTATCACTTACGTTAAAGGCTGCAAGTTCCGACGTGGTTTGAGATGAATCTCCTTCCACTATGGCTGTCAATTCATCGTTTTAGACTTTCGCCTCCGGTCAGCCTCCGGCCTCGTTCGCTTCCGTTCTGGTTTTTTTATCTCAAATCATCCATAACGAAAGCGACCAAAATTACGCACCGTGCGTTCACTTGCAAGTAGTAGTACCTTGTATACACGTCGTTGATATTGCGTGCATGAGCTGCGTTGTTTCCGAAAATAGCTCGCAGTTTCGGTTATCCCATGGTAACAAAAACAGGGATTTTAAAAAATAACGATTCGCTGGAAAGCAAGTGAACAACGGATTTTGAAAAAATGTCATGCTTTATTATTAAATTATTTTATATTATATATATTTTATATTATATTATTATATATATATTATATATATTTATAAAATGTCAAGCTTTATTATTAAATTTAGATTTTAAAATTATAAATAAAATAAAAGATATCGATCTTTATACTAGCTAATATCATAATAGAATGTTATAATATAATATAATAATAGAATGTTTGTAAATATGTGAGCAACATGTACTTTTGACATACTTAAGTTACCTACCATTACTATATGTGTTTTTCTTTTCACCTTTTGTGGTGTAGTGTTTTTATTCTGGGTGCATCGTCTTCACATATAATGTTATAATTCATGTATACAAAACATTGTAAAACATTTTAACACGTTAAGTGCGAAACGAGGCCTAAATCACCCCTCATGCAACTTCCTAGTGGTGCGGCAAGGAAAAACGTGAACATCTCTGTCGTGCGAAGGGCATAGCTTTGGTTTGGTCCAGTATAGAAAAGAGATAAATGTATATTTGAGACGCGCTAATGGTCCCGGACTCGGTGGTATACCTACCTTGGTACCGGATGTCTTAGGCCTCGTTCCGCACTGAATTAATATAATTTTAATGCAGTGCGGAACGAGGCTAAAACGTCCCATATCCTCCCGGACCTCGTACCGCACCCAACGCGAGCTTCCCGCGACTAGTGTTGTGCATCACGTCGATTGGAGAGCACGTCCTTTTACATCGCCGAACATGTCTAAACGATGTCGGAAGAAGTTAATTAAAAAAAAAACCCAGAAACAGAACGATTGCGATTTTTTATAAAAAAGTATATTGTTACTGATTTTTTATGTTAATTCAAGTTCTAATAAGTGTATTTTTAAAGCCCGAGGCAGAATACATATGATAGTTTCTTTTCTACTTCTGGTTTTCTTTTTTTTCTATTCTGTGAACCGCATTAAGATTTTCGCACAAAAATACATAAACGTCGTTGCGTCGATATTATTTTTCCCATCACTAATCTTAGCGAAAATTTACCCTATTTCAGTGCGTTACGAGGTGTATAAGATCCCATACTTTGTTTTGCCAATAATTCCTAAACTAGTTATCAGATCCCGGGGCGACGGTAGATTAGGATTCATCAATTCACTGTCTATATCGATAAGCACCAAATTTTTCATTTATCTTTGATTTCGCGCCAGGAAATGGATTTTAGTCTGTTAAAGGAGGTGGGGTCTAATAGACCGCGTGTCGCCCTAACGTCTGGTCACGGTGCGGGCCGATAAAACCTCGTGCCGCAGGAACGGAAAGTTTGCAAAAATTGGTGCCGCAGCTAACGTGTTAAAAGAGTAACGGTGGAGTTTCTTGTCCATTCTTCTCCACACGAAACTACCTTTTGGAAGGGGCGACTAGAATCAATTCTATTTCTTGTTCATTTTGACGTTCAAAAGTGCCTTACTTGTGCCTATTTGAAATAAATGATTTGACTTTGACTTTGACTTTATCAAAAATCAGCAATTTCAAAGGTTATGAAACGTTGGCACAGAGGTAGATGTTAGGGGACGTAAGCTAAGATTTTAGGATTTAAAAAGGGATTAGGATACTTTTCGACCCGGGAGAGTCCCTTTGGATAACTCCGCAACATTGACGTTTTAGATTGCATACACACAGCATAAAAAACGCTTGCTCTAAGAACGTTAAATAGACAATAAAAGTTAGCATGGATATTCATCATTTTTACCGATGGTAAATTATATTGCCTAAACGGCTTGTATCATAACCAAAATCATGGAATACATTATGCAACTTAAAGTACCGTAAGTCATACGCACGGCTACCTAGAACTAGCACCATCATTATTACTTAACTAGCAATGAAGCCAGCGACGGTCCAAAGTTTTCCACAATGCAGTCGAGGTATGTGTAAAATGCAACATTATGAATTAATGATGAGAAATTTTAAAACGAGAAACATGATAATAGTGTTACTCTGCCACTAGCGTAACAAGCAAGGTCTGATTTATATACCTACTTATTATACACAGTCCGCAGCTTCGTACTCGTCAATGTTGCGAAGTTATCCAAAGGGACGAGGGATGGAGTTTCTTGCCCGTTCTTCTCCATAGGTACCTACTGCTTTGGAATGGACAACTAGCTTTATCTCTCTGACTGAACGACACCTTGACAATTCAAAAGTGCCTGTAATTGGTTTATTTGAAATAAATACTTTGAGTTTGAGTTTGAGTTTGAGGACTCTCCCGGGATGAAAAGTATCCTAATCCCTTTTTAAAACCTAAAATCTTAGCTGACGTCTCCTATTCATAATCTACCTCTGTGTCAACGTTTCATAAACCTTTTAAATTTCCGATTTTCGAAAAAAAGACTGGATGAAATTTGGCGTACAGGGGTCCTACCATAAACTCTTATAGCAGGTCAATTTTAGACGAAAAATAACCTGCCGTGTTAGTTTGTACCATGAACTCGACAAGCAGCAGGCCAGTCAGCGATCACGTGGTCTAAACCGGTGAGTGACTACGTGACAGCATTTCAGCAGGCTGGCCTGCAACATATCCTTACCATGTAGGCTTTTTGACATTTAAACATTCAACAATTGAACTGCCCTGCCGTCATAATTTGCAGCTTTGTGAAAGTAACAACTATTGACCTGTTTTAATTAAATTTAAATAGAAAAAGCTAATTTATCCTAAAATGTGTACACAATATAATTCTGTCGTTATTTCAAAGTATTGAAATACATAGAAAACCTCTATGAGCAATGTGTTTACCATTTATTTTAGATGTGTGATGAAGATGAAATTTTCGAGTTTCTTGAGGATGATAGTCGTGGCAACAGAGCTAAACAAATGGCTAAAATTCAAAGAAACATTTTGAGAAACTCGATCTAACCATTTGACATGCTGGACAACGCTTTTATTAAACGATATAGGCTCACCAAAGCGCTTGCACTGCGCTCTGTGAGCTACAATCTTTCATGCCACGCCCTACTAAATCAACCGATTTGTCGATTGAGGTCAAGGTTCTACACTTCTATTTATCCGTTTAATTATCATAATAATATAAGTTCTTGAATGTGTGCCTACTTTATTTCAGGTTTTAACAGCATAGCATTATCTTTTTGCGCCAATAGTTCTTATTAAAGACCAACGGATGACATCGCAGTACATTCTATTGCGCAGCAAACAGTATTGAATCACATGCAGTAGCACAAGTAATAGAATGCTTAAATCTACCTACTACATTTTCGCTGAAAAGAAATAAAATTCTCAGCTAGTCTAGTGAAATTCTTTTGATTTTAGTAATCAGGTTTTAGTGGTTGGGCACGCACGGGGTTGATAGGTACTTGGAAATAATAACTCGTCACAAAGAGTTGAATAACTGACTTTAACAGACTGCTTTAATTTCTAAAATACACTATTATATACAATAACAAATTTCACTGTCCAATCATTTTTGACCAATAGCGGCGCGCCGAAGGGCGGCAGGAAGGCATAAATAGGAGTCGCGCGTCGAGCGCGGTCCTTTTCCCCCAGGAATATGTTCCTTGCCCCCAGGTGCCGCCGTCGAGAGAAGACTGCCTGCCGATCCGCGGGACGCGTGTGTCGTCAGCGTCATGTGTCCATCTGCGAGGTCCCGACGTGTGCAGTGAAGACGCGGAGGGTGCTTTCTGCTTGCTCTGCTTGCGCTTACAAACCGCTCCTTCCGAAGTAAACCGGCGAACGTGTGCGGCGCGGCGTTGTGATGACGCTCGTGCCGCATCGGTGTTTACATTTATAATTTCTTTATCATGATGATTGCTTCACTCTCACTGTTTCTTGCGGGGTTGTCAAAACGTGGTAAGGTACTGGTTCGGTGGTATGTGGTAAAAGGTGGTGAGGTAACTGGTTCGGAGGTATGTATGGTGGTATAATATGGTAACTGGTGATCATGTGACAGGTACTGCGTCACTCGGTATTCTGAATGTATAGATGTGACAGCACAACTGTCATTAACTTATTTCAGATTTTTTAAGAAGTTTGGTATACCTGAGGTTTTAGGCTGCATTCGTAGAACCTACGGCGGCGTCCCATACCCGTTATTCATGGATTTTGATAGTTTTAAGGGTCGTCTTCCACAACTCACGCCTCCACCACCCAGTAACTGGATGATACTCCAAAGAATCTCTCCATGTAAAATACTGGTATTCAGCTGTATCCGGTTAGAATTAAAGCCAACCCCAACATAATTGAGAAAAGGCTGGGCAGATCGATATTTAAACAGTATTTATGGTTTAATTAATATAATTAAGTCAGGCAATTACCTTGATCTTCTTCTTCGTGTGGTTAGTGACTAACCAGTGTCAGAGTTTTAGTGCTGCCCATGGGCCTCTGACTTAGCATCACATGCTGTTGAGAAATATTATATTACCTTGATAATATTAATTAATTAAAAACTTATAGCTATCCAAGTTTTTCAATCCTTTTCAGCACACCTAACACAGAATTTAGATTTTCAGCCACCTCAATCCACATTTTTGAGTCATTTTCCGAGCTTTTATTATAGCCTATTACAGTATCCTTGTTAATATACAAACATCTTACATATTCCAATTGTTCGTAAGAAACTTGTCTTAAATCCATAGTCACAAAAGCCACTCTTTGCCTACCACTCACAGACACGGCCACAAAACAAATATCTGTATTGATTTGAGTTAAAACTTTAAGGCTGAGTACCTTTGGTGGCGGGATGGGAAAGAGAAAGGTCTTCCCGTCCCAGCCGCCGCGGGAGACGCCCCGGGCGTCGGGAGCCACGTGACGACCCCCGGCCACCGTAGGCGCGGGCCTGCGGCCGGTGAGTGACTCACCGTCCGATTAGCACCAGGCCCGTGCCGGACCGCGCGTATATGTTCTACGTGCGCCTCAAAGAGATGTCAGCATATGAAGGGGCCCCTCAGGGCCAAGCCTACCGGGTAAGCGGGATTGTACGAAAGGGTTATCGCTACCCCGGAACATAAAGGGCTAAGGAAGGAACATGGATGGGTTTTAGTCAGTAAGAGTCTGACCCTCCCTTCCGCTCCACCCAGAGCGGGAGAAGTCATTAGATGATTTCCCAGCCTTAAAAAAAAAAGGCTAAGTACCTTTATGTTTAAAGTAAACAAAAACTGATCCACTTGAATTTCAAAATAAATTGAAAAATTGTACTTATTACCCTTTGACATGTAGGCATTAAATTCGTTCGAAAATAAATGTGAAGTATTAACTTTTTACTTCAAGTTTTTGTGGCAAGAAGGGCGTTCGCTCTCATAATCAGTAATGATAAATTCTTTTTTTGCCATGGGACAAAGTTTCTATGACTACTCTCTTATTTTAAACTGTTATTATAAAAACTTATTTCATTTCTATTAAAACCGTAAAACCGCTAAAGTATTTTAGAACGTTTATTTATAATCCAGCACACTGACCAGAGACTATGTAGCAGGTCAAAAGTTGACATGATGCAGGTCAACGGGAAATATTCATGGTACAAACACAAAACCTGTCAGGTTAACATGCCCAGTTGAACTGCCCTGCACTTGGCAAATATTTTAAAAGTTTATGGTAGGCCCCCAGATAGATCATGGGTAAGGACCTAAGCTATTTTTCATTCTGGATACCAGACGAAGTCGCGGGCGACAGCTAGTAACTATTATAATGTTGAGGTCATTCAGTTCAAATGTTCGTATGATAAACTATTTCCCTCTTGGCATCGAAACATTCATCCGTAACGCTAACATTACACCTCCATGCATATTATATTTTGCAACTCCACCAGAGGGCCTATCATGAACGCGCGACGCAGGCGTTACGTAAATAAAACGATTTTTAAATTGAAATTATTGTAGTGTGCAGCTCGCCTAACCTTATATATGTAACTGCACACACTAATTATTGACATTATTATACGAATCGTGGAACTAAACAGTTCTCTTTTATTTCGACAACATCATTATAATACATGGCGACCCTTAGCCAGCAATTAAAATTTTGCAATCTACGCGTTATGGAAGACTACGAACGAGTCAAATAAATTATAATGAAGATTATACCGATAGAAGTTGAAGTTTGTGAAGACGGAAATTAGAAAAAAGGAAGCAAAGAAGATTTTAAAAATTTATAGAAGAATCAGAATCCCAATAGAAGAATTTGTTTGAAGAGGTGAAATCATTAAATAAGAAGACAGAAAAGGAACGTTGCTGCCGGGTGCTGGGAGAATGCTCAAGCCTTATGATGAGAGGATATGCAGGGTGCCGGGAGTTGAAATGTACGGGTCCGATGTGGAGCAGCTGGGAGTCAGTTCCAGACCAGTGCTGAGGAGTTCATTCGTCCAAGCCACGTGAGACGTCGTGACCTACATAATCGTTGTCAGTAAAATAAGTAACTACTGCAATGTAAGTTTTGCAACTCTAGCATTTTTTTTATTATATTCTACTATATTTAATGTTTTTGTAACTGGATCATGCATTTTTGTATATTTTGTTCTGGGGATTAGGAATGTCCCAACAATTACAAGATTTGCACGCTAGATTAAAATATCTAAGAGAATATTTAGTAAAACTAGGTCCAGATAGGCGTAGAAAAGATTTAGCTTTAAAGAAACTAGAAGAAGCAGAAAAAGAATATAGTAAATTGGATTGTATTTTGACTCAGTTGAACCAAGAAGTTATAGATCGCAAGTTAGATAAAGGTGCTTGTGAGGTTTTCCAATCATTAATTAATGAAATTCAGTCGAATTATCAGAAAATAAAAAGTTTACTTTCTTTAGTTGATAGTAGTTGTCAAACTAGTTATAAAGATTTTATAGAATACGAGTATATTGATTGTCTTACAAAAATGGCTGACGCATTTGATATTAAAACTGCAATTTCCCTGTTGCCAGTGTTGAATGGCCAGGAACAGGTGACAAATCAGCTTATAGATGGTATCTTACTTTATAGTTCGCTTATTAATGAAGCCAGTAAGAGTCAATTAATACAGTTTGTGTTAAAAACGCGTCTCTCGCCTAGTGCAAAATTGCGTCTTAAAACTAACTACACAGATATAGAAAGTTTGGTAGAAGATATTCGCGTATATTTGTTACCGAAGAAATCGTATGTGGCTTTACAAAGTCAATTGTTTACGGCGACTCAAGGCCGTAAGAGTATAGAAAAATTCGGTACGGAGATCGAAGAGTTATTTGTCAATCTCACGATTGCGCAGGCTGACGATAAGCGTGATGCATATGAGGTTTTGCGTCCACTCAATGAGAAGACTGCAATTAAACGGTTTAGTGATGGGTTGGTTGATAAGCGGCTCAGCACCATCATTGCCTCACGTCAGTTTGCATCATTGCCTGAAGCTATAACGGCTGCGGTAGATGAAGAAACCTTGTCAGTCCCGCCACAAGATCAGGTTCTGCAATTTAGGACTAACCAAAATTATAGAAGAGGTAGCTTTAGAGGCAATCGAGGCCGAGGAAATAGACAATTTTATAACAGAAATAAAACGTATAACCATAATTATGTTAAAAATAATGAAAATAGCACAGGTCAAAGAACTTTAAGCAGCGTTAATCGAGGTAAAAACTCAGGTGAACAACGTCAGCAGTTCCGCGGACGTCCGGTGCGTTGTCAGCGTGTTCAACATAACGCGCAACAGTCCAATGTCCAGGACAACTTGCGCAATGATCGCACAAGCCAAGCAAATGAAAGCCTAGAATTTTTTCGTACCTAAATCGTACACACATTCTATTTTTAGTTTTTGTAATTTTTGTATTATTAATTGTCAGTTAACAAATAGTGATGTTGATCTTAATTTACTGATAGATAGTGGAGCTAGCTTATGTGTGTTAAAGTATGAATGGTTGTCGCGACATAGGAATTTATTGAATTTAGTAAAACACGATAAAATAGTCATTAAAGGAATAAGTGGTAATTTAGAGTCTATGGGATACATTTATTTAGAAATTATAATTAATAATGTAACTTTTCAACAAAAGTTTTACATATTTGAACACTTATCTTGTGCTGCAGAAGGTATACTCGGGCAAGATTTTTTTGAGCGGTATAACGCTGTATTAAACTATAAAGATGGTACTCTGAGTTTGGAAACCCGAGACCAGTCAGTTAGTGTTCATGTAAATAGGAATTTATTTACAATTCCGCCTCGTTGTGAAGTAATTAAACACATCCCGACGTCACACAACAGTGATTGTGTCGTTTTGTCAAAGGAAATTTATGAAGGTGTGTTTACAGCAGGTGTAGTATCGAAGCCACATAATGGACTTATTCCTGTTAGGATATTAAATACAACTGATAGTTCAGTTGACATAAATACTTCAGATATAAGTATTAGTTGTTTAAATAATTTTTACGTTTGCAAGTTTGACGACGATAACATTTCTGTGGATAGAGTAAAAACTTTACTTACTACGTTACAACTAAATACCTATTTAAATAAAGAGGAACAAAGAGGTATTGAAAACGTATGTGCCAAATATGCCGATGTTTTCCATTTGCCAGGAGATACGCTCACAACAACTAATTTAATAGAGCACTCAATTAAACTAAAAGAAAATACTTCACCAGCATACGTTAAGCCTTATCGATTGCCTAAAGCATTGAAAGGCGAGGTACAAAGACAAATAGATGAAATGGTTAAAAATGATATTATTGAAGAGACTATTTCAGAATGGTCAAGTCCAGTTCTATTAGTACCAAAAAAGACAGATAGGTCAGGAGAAAGGAAATGGAGACTTGTAGTGGACTATCCCCAACTGAATAATAGAATACAGGATGATAAGTTTCCGTTACCTAATATCACTGAGATACTAGATTCGTTATCTAATAACATCTATTTTTCAAAATTAGATCTTAGTCAAGGTTACTATCAGCTATCCTTAGAAGAACAGTCTAGGAAGTACACTGCATTTACAACAGACAAGCAGTATCAAATGAAACGATGTCCAATGGGACTTAAAACATCGCCTAGTGCTTTTGCTCGTCTCATGACAATAGCAATGTCAGGATTAAATTATAAATCATGCTTTTTATATCAAGATGATTGCATTGTCGTAGGAAATTGTCTCGAAACGCATAACAAGAATCTTATAAAAATTTTAGAATGCCTAAGAAGAGTGAATCTAAAACTAAATCCGCTAAAGTGTGAATTTTTACGTAAAGAAATCGTTTATTTAGGACATAAAATAACCTCAGAAGGAATATTTCCCGATCCATCGAAGGTAGAATGCCTACAAAAATATCCAGTCCCACAAAATGTAGACGACGTCAAGAGATTTGTAGCATTCGCAAATTATTATAGACGTTTTATTCCGAAGTTTGCTGAAATAGCCTATCATTTGAATGCGTTATGTAAAAAAGATGTAGCATTCGTATGGAGTGATGAATGCGAGCGAGCATTTTACAAGTTAAAACAGATTCTTATTAGTCCGACTATACTTGACTATCCAGACTTTAGAGACAACAACACTTTCACGTTACAAACTGACGCATCAAAACTAGGATTAGGCGCCGTACTGTCTAATAGCAATGGCAAGGTAGTCGCGTACGCAAGCCGTAACTTGAAACCAGCTGAGACGCGATACCCTGTGATTGAGTTAGAATTACTTGCGATTGTTTGGGCAGTTCGACATTTTAGACCTTATTTATATGGGAAAAAGTTTTACATAAAAACAGACCATAAGCCGACGAACGACCGACTGACAGCATTGAATTGATATTATTTAGTAATAAACATACTATAAAGCAGATAGAAAAATCAAAACATTTCACTAGTGACAATGGTAACTGCAAATTCGTTCCTGAAAAATCAGCAATTTATGTGATTTCTCGATCGTTATCGACCGTAAGTGTGTTAGCGAGAGAATTACAACGTTTTTGCAAGCAAATCAAAATAAACGAGCTCATAATAATTAAAACGAAGCGCTATGAAATTTTTGTTAACAATTTAATAAAGGAAATGAGTCATTTGAATGACTTCCCTTAGCTACTTGTTATTAAAGATGTGACAAGAGTTTCTGACCAAGACACGAAAACAGTGATCTTGAATGACTTCCACTTATTACCCACCAGCGGCCACGCGGGTATAAACAGAATGTTAAATAATATTAGGAAGTACTATTATTGGCCAGGAATGACTAACGATGTAACAGAATTCGTAAAGAAATGTAGAAGTTGTCAGATTCAAAAGCATTCCAATAGACATACAAAGGAACCGATGGTTATAACATCAACAGCATCCAGTGCTTTTGAAAGAGTAAGTTTAGATTTAATGGGTCCTTTAGATGTAGATAATTTAAATTATAAGTACGTACTGACATTACAGTGCGATTTAACAAAATACGTTGAAGCTTATCCTTTAGAGAGGAAAGATACTATTTCTGTAGCTAGGTTATTTGTAAACAATTTTATTCTGAGATATGGTATACCTAAAGAAATAATAACAGATCAGGGAACAGAGTTTATGTCATCAGTTTTTACTGAAATTTGCAATTTGTTGCATATAAATAAACTGCATTCAACAGCCTATCATCATGAAACTCTGGGAGGATTGGAAAACACTCATAAGGTTCTAGGAGCTTATCTTAGGATTCAGTGTGATAATAATAAATCTGATTGGAGCAGTTGGCTTCCATTCTGGTGCTTTTCATTTAACACAGCAGTACACTCTGAGACAAAATACACTCCATTTGAGCTAGTATTTGGAAAGAATTGTAATTTACCATCCAATATAGCACAAAGTTCTTATGTTGATCCATTATATAATCCTGATTCTTACCCTTTGGAACTAAAATACAGACTACAAAGAGCACAAGCTGAAGCTAGAAATAATTTATTATTTAGTAAGGAATTAAGAAAATATAATTTTGATAAAAATGTAAACGGATTAAAATATAAGAGTGGAGATTTAGTTCTAATTAAAAATCAAGTAGGAAATAAGTTAGATAACATTTATTTAGGACCATATAGAGTGATTGAAGATGTATCACCAAATGTTAAAATTTTAAAAGGTGAAAAAGAATTTGTAATTCATAAAAACAATACAAAACTGTTTGTTACTTAATATACTTTGGTTTTGTTAAGATGTTATTTTTTTATATAATGTAATGGTAAAAAGTATAATTATATATTTAAAAATATGTTGTTTTTTTTTGTAAAAAAAAAATGTTTTATGTACTTAGATAAGTAATAAAGCCATTTTTTTTTTAAAAAAAAAAGGGGAGGTGTAGTGTGCAGCTCGCCTAACCTTATATATGTAACTGCACACACTAATTATTGACATTATTATACGAATCGTGGAACTAAACAGTTCTCTTTTATTTCGACAACATCATTATAATACATTATTGTTTCGCACATAATGGGTATTCACTCTTCACTTTTACACTCAGTGTAAGCTACTGAAACAAATACCTACCGATAAAGATGAACAAAGTATAAAATGCTTTACGATATACCTACTATATGTATAAAACAAAGTCTCCCCCCGCCGCCGCCGTCTGACCATCTGTACGCTTAGATCTTTTAAACTACGCAACGGATGGATTTTGTTTTCATCAATACATAGACTGATTCAAGAGAAAGGTTTGAACGTATGGTTTAACCTTTTGAACGCGAGACCATAATCGCACCCGCGTGCCCTCCCTGCCAAGCAACAAATTTATTTCTTCTTGTTATCATGAATTGCCCAATATTCATGATGCCTTTTAATTTGTTTCATGTCATTAGCGACGTACTAGAGCTTCAAATTTTAAGACATCCATATAAACACACAAAAAGTATTGATTTTATTGTTTATTTAGTGTTCATAGTGTACTGCATTGTCACATATTTGTGTCGCTGGCGTACAGGGCATGGGCTTGCTTGTCACGTATATGTGACAATGGCGTTCAAAAGGTTAACTAGCTTCGCCGGCGGCTTTGGCCAAGCGTATCGCGGACCGCTAATAGTTGAATATTCGATTGAACAATAATCGTTCGAATTTACGTACGTACACGTAACGTAGCTACGTGTACGTACGTAAATTCGAACTCTGCGTCGCGTACTCGTGCAGGACCCGTTTTTTTTTTTTTAAGACTGAGAAATCATCCAATGACCGCTCTGGGTGGAGCGGAAGGGAGTGTCAGACTCTTACTGACTAAAACCTATCCATATTCCTTGCAGTACGCTTCTATTTTCTCAATTGGAAACCGAGTTCTGACGCGCCCGTTATAAAAGACGGTTCACTCCTGTTTCTTGAAACTTCAGCTGAATTCAGTTTTTACGTGACGCGGATACAAAGTTCGTCACGCCAACTGTTTGGTCACAGTGTCATCATTCGAACTAAAGCTTTCAGTATTTTAGGAACTTTCCTCATGAATTATGAGAAACTTTGTTGAGTTGTGTTTATATACGTGAGTAATCCCTAACTCGCAGAGCTAGCCAAGCTAATATACCTACTTGCGTAGTGTTTCCGTGGGCAGAGCTGAGCATTACGCTAATAATAATTCATTCTGTATACGCCGCACACGTCATTTCAATAATCAAGGTGATAATATGAAATATGATGAAACGCTTGAAAGCTGAAATTGCACTTCAAAAGAGTATTGCACCACTTGAAAATTTAAAAGCATTTAAGAACGTTAACGAATTTTAAGTGTTGATAAATCTTCATAATTCAGTAGTACCTACATGGTACTTACCTAGGTAGAGATCTCTTAAACTAATATTGTTAAGAGGAAATATTTGATTGTTTATTTTATTGGCTCCGAAACTACTGAAAATATTTGAAAAATTCTTTCACTGTTAGGAAGCTACACTAATCCCGGGTGACATGATCATGATGACATGATCATGAATTAGGGATCCTGACTAAAACTGCAATAATGTAACAAGTTCCAACATCCGCGTGGGCAAAGCCGCAGAAGCTAGCAATATAAAACTGCACGCCCCGCGCCCCTCTAACGAGTAGGTGGTGGTGTGCAATTTTAAATTAGCCTATTTCTACTTCATCGTCATCACCAGCTGCTCACCTATTTCCCAATTATGTTGGGGACGGCTTCCGCTCCTATTTTACTTAAATACCTACCGGTATTAATTGCTTACATTTTTTTTTTAATTATGTGACTCGTACAATTATTGTAATTATAATTTCTATTTGATATTTGTACAGCTTTAACAACGCAAAACATCGTGAAATTTCTGTGTGTTCATCTTTATTCTATCTACTATGTACCTATTACAAATAAAACTTTGACCTACACAGAGCGCAGACTTGACAACACATATTGACAGATTGTACAACCCAGTTACTGGGAAACACCCTTTGGAGAGACTGGTTGACAGTCTTTTGGGCTATTGACGACCTGTAATGACTATCGAAAACCTACAATAGCCGCCGGGGCCAACGGCTTAGCGTGCTTACTGAGGCACAGAGGGATATTCGTTTGTAAAGATGGTCACCCATCCACGGACTAAACTCGACTAGTGTGTGCGGCTTAGATTACTTCGCCCCTCATTAGACGACTGATTAGTTTTTGATTTCTATTAATGATGATAATAAGGCCTAAAGACGTAGTAATGACTATCTAATAACCCATCCGTTTAATGATTGTCATGATAATTAATTACCTGTAGGTACCTACATATACATATGTATTGTATTCTATTTCTAATTAGAACTTTGATAATGATCGATCCATTAACGGTTAGTCTAGATATTATGATGTCGGCTTAAAATAGACGGATAATTAACCTTACATCTGTATATTATGATTTTAAAAAAAATCTTTAAGTCTCCTCTGCGTGTCGATTACATTTAAAAAACTAAACAGATATTTCGGATAATCTTCTTTTACCGGTGCAATGATACTCCTTGGTAAAACTGGTTTTCAATCCTTCGGGCTTCTACCGTGATGACTACCCGTGACGACTGTCAAAGATCCACGAATGACAGCCGGTACCAACGGCTTAATCCGAGACACGGAGGAGTCTCGATATGTAAAGATGGTCACCCATCCACGGACCACCTCAGCAAGCATAGCTTAACCTGTTGGATCGATCCGTGCGTCTATTATCACTAAGCCACGAGGTTTTGCAAATTAGTAGAATGAAGAAAAGGAACGCGTAAAAATATTGTTGGTTAAATTCCATCGGCGAATACTCGCTTGTCGCTGCGACGACGCGGCGGTTATCCAAGCGAACTCCCTTCGCTCAGCAATGCTCGCTTGGTGGCCAGAAGACTCGCTAAGAGACTCGCGCTTGTTATATTTTCATACAGCGAGTGATCGCTCGTTGCCGTCGCGCACTCGCTGCTCGTTGCTCAAAGTCGAACGCATAAAATAATCGTGCTATACTTACATTTTTAACGTGTAAGTATACAATTGACTATTTGAAACACTTTAAAATAAAATATGAAATCACGTAGAAAAAAGACCACTCGTCTTAAAAACTTCCATCACCGTACAGACGCCAGCACATCAAGCTATCCCTAACTGTCAAATTTTCTCAATTAAAAATGAACCTTATGTCTTTGCAATAAAGTTGAAATACTATCATAGTTTGACAGATTGTGGTAACTTAATGTGCTGGCCTCTGTACATAAATTAAATATTATGCTAAGATAGAATTGTAAAATTGCATTTTATTCCAATACTAGCTTCCGCCCGCGGCTTCGCCCGCAAAATATGTCGACAAATTATACACATAAACGTTCCTCTTGAATCACTCTATCTATTAAAAAAACCGCATCAAAATCCGTTGCGTAGTTTTAAAGATTTAAGCATACATAGGGATATAGGGACAGAGAAAGCGACTTTGTTTTATACTATGTAGTGATAAGTTTTCCATTTGATTCGAAAAAATTGTGACGTCACATTATTATATTTCACACTAATCACGTACGAATTCCACGTTTTGACAATTCATAAAAAGTAACGTTATTGACTACCCTTTCAAATACCCTATTGAAAAAAAAATCAACATTTGATAGTAAGACAAGAATTCAGTCACCAGTTTTTTGTTATCACAACAAATGTACACTTCCAAGTGACGCACCGAAATGGCCTAGATTCTTCTGTAATGACGTAATTTCTGGCGCGATCAGTTCCAATGATTCCTTGCGTACCTTGCAAGAACATAAATGGACATGACCCTCAGAATTTTTCTTTTTATAGAACATGATTTAATATACTTTATACACAAGCATTTGCTGTTCGAACATTGTCAGTCAATCAAATAGGTATTCTTTCAGGTTCAATCAGTCTGCCCTGCCTTTTTCCTACTGTGGTGAGGTCATCTAAGAGTCTAACCGAATGCAGCTGAATACCAGTATTTTACATGGAGCAACTGCCGATCTGACCTCCACAACCCAGTCAGTAACTGGGGAATACGATACCAAGGCAGGAGGTTTTAAAAAGAGGTATAAGGAACCCTGTATAGAAGCAACTAATACTTTTTATAAAGCATTGACTTTAAACTGCAGTGTTCAGTATTTCGTTTGATAAGACAAGGAGCACTTAGGAGTGTCAGACTCTTGACTAAAAAATACGATACCCCTTGCACTTGGTAAGACTGGCTGTCAGACTTTCGGGCTTCTGACTACCCGTAACGACTGTCAAAGATTCACGAATGACAGCCGGGACCAACGGCTTTACATGCTTACCGAGGCATGGAGGAGTCTCGGTATGTAAAGATGGTCACCCATACATGGCCAACCCCGGCAAGCCTGGTGGATCGACCTGTGCGGCTGTTAGTACGTACCTACTTAGGCACGACCTCCTTCTCCTTAATAGAAAATATTATGGCTGAAATACATGGGTTGACCTAATCGATTCACTTTAAAGCTGCACAAATTAGCAAGTAAGATTATCACGGTACTCCTTGGTTAGACTGTCAGATTTTAGGCTTCTGACAACACCTAACGGTAGCAAAGGCCTAAAGCGCTTTCCGTGGTAAGGAATGAAATGGACGGTAACCCATTTAACAACCGAACTGAACGGCTGTAATTATTAAGCCGCATGAATGCCTCGATACTTTTTAAGGTTCTTAACAGGAAAAACATACGTTGTAAGATTTATTTTTGAAGTATGTGTCTACAAAAGGATGTGATTTTCCATTAGTCCTTATAACTGGGAATGTTTTTAACTTTGTTTCTGTATATTAATTAAATCGCTGCAAAAACCCGACAAAGGATCTTTAATACAGCACAGGGCGCTGTAGAGCTAATTAAAGCAAGGAAGATTTTTCTCAGAATTATGGTGGTATTTAATATCTCACATATCACAAACATACTAATGAGTCTAATGCGAAAAATATTGTTGAGCTGAATGGTACTAATCCATGCGTCATGATGAATTTCTTTTTTCGCGTTATCATGTTTCATCCCATAGTAAAAGTTGTTCGAGTACAATGCTCCCACGAATTCTTTATCACCTTAAATAAAGCAGTGATAGCCTAGTGGTTTGACCGTCAGACTGCTAAGCTATAAGACTCGAGTTTTACGCAGCTCTAATTTTTCGGATCCATGTGCATCTTGTAAAACATTTTAACACTTCGAAGTGGAAAATAATTTTAATTTCTGAAGTCTGTGTCTTTGATTATGTATTTTCAGGCCACTAACTTCCGAAATTAAAATTATTTGCCACTTCGTAGTGATTTTTCGGAAATTGGTTGTCTTTTTTTTTGGGTGTGTATTTATAAACGCCTTAATTTTTTTTTTCGTATATTCTAATGTTGACTTCCAAGCGAACGAAGTCGCGGGTAGATACTAGTTCCAAAATAAAATGAACAAGCTGCTGCAAGCAACAAACAGGAACAAGCGCCTGCGTTTGTTAGTGAAGGTTGAAATTACTTTGAAACCAAGCATTCACAGAACAAAGTAATTATATTAATCATAAAATGTAAAAGCTATTCAAAAGCTTTTATATTTTTTAATTTACTATGACCTCACTGGTCGCTCTGCATTAAAGTCTGTTCGAAAAGCATCTGATTAAAATGTAAACAAACGGATCGGATACACGTACCTGTGGTAGAAATTCAATTTGATTATTTGAAAACTTAAACCCAAAATCATAATTTTCTAACAATATGCTTTGGTTTTGAAATTTGAGGTTAATTTTATAACCTATAAATTTCAGTCGATGATTTAATCATATTAATTCAATCTAACAATTAGCATAACATAATCAGCCTATAATGTGCCCATTGCTGGGACATAAGCCACCTCGCTGTGAGAGGCAGTGGGCCGTAATCTACCAGGTGGGCCCAGTACGGGTTGACATGCCGGTTTTGAGTACTGATGAAATTAAATACCCAAAGTCAGCCTTTTTTTTTTTTTAAGGCTGGGAAAACATCCAATGACTGCTCCCGCTCTGGGTGGAGCGGAAGGGAGTGTCAGACTCTTACTGACTAAAACCCATCCATGTTCCTTCCGTAGCCCTTTATGTTCCGGGGTAGCGGTAACCCTTTCGGACAATCCCGCTTACCCGGCAGGCTTGGCCCTGAGGGGCCCTTCATGTATGCTGACATCTCTTTGAGGCGCGCGTGGAACATATACGCGCCGTCCGGCACGGGCCTGGTGCTGATCGGACGGTGAGTCACCCATTACTCAACGTCCGCAGGCCCGCGCCTACGGTGGCCGGGAGTCGTCACGTGGCTCCCGACGGCCGGGGAAAGTGTCAGCCTGGATTCGAATTCACGACCTACACCACTCGTTGGTCGGGGCCGAAACCAAAGGGCCCACAACTGCTTACTCCTAAGTCAGGGCCGAAACGATAATTGTTTCTCCTTAATACAGTTAATTGTGTTACTAATTCTGTTTCATTACTGTTTGTTTATGAATATAACCTAAACACGGTTTGTTTATACTTCCATCAGATATTTTTGGTAGAAATATTACATTATTATGTGTCCTATAAATTTTAGTTCTTCAGCAGATGTGAGACACCAGTGGTAAATTCCATATTTTTTTCTTAATTTAACCATTTTGCTGTAAAGCTTTGTAAATCCACTTTTAAAAAATTTGTGCTAGCAGATGCGAGTATTACCTACACAAAACTTCGTCCTGTGGTTAAAAGGGACATGTCTGACATTCGAAGTTCTCAAGGGACATTAATTGCTTGGATCATGCATTCGCGAACTAATTGCTGTCAGTACGATTACAACTGTCAGGAGTTAACTAATAGCTCGGTTCATGTAGACAGGCAACGTCAAATTAAGGATATGGTTATTGAGTTAGAACATAGCGTACGCGTTAAAACTTTTGACCGATCTGAAGTGCGCTACAAGCTTCGCAGTACCGCACCCGTCACCCCCGCTGACACTTAAATTCGTTACTGCGCAACGACTCGCATAATGTTCCGAGCCGTCACAAAGTTTGAATCGGACGGTACAATTTCTGACTTGGAACTATTCTGACTTTGATTACTGGTTTTCCTCATGTTTAATTCTCATAAGAGTCACCAGTAGGGTACGAACTCATACACGTAAACGGATGCGGTTCGAAGAAATTTTTGAATCGAATATTTTGTTTTCTTTTGTAGTTGTTTCGGTTTTTTTTATTCAAATAAAAAAGTAAAGTTAGGATAAAGTTAATGCTAAAGTTTACCTCGTTGTTATTATAGTTTTAACACAGACAAAGAATATTTTTTAGAAGAATACTTTTTACCTCATACGTTTGTAACGTATCAAGTAAAAGATCTATTAGGGCCACAGCGATTTTGCTACAGTAACGAATTTCAATTACTAATTTTCTAAGATTATAAAATTCCAAATGTCCACTTGATCTTTGCCGCTGCTATGCTCGGACGTTATCAGCTAATTTAACTCCAAGTCTGCAGAATTTAGCATACCAATCAGTATGTAAACAGGGTTATCATACTCTGATTACATACTTATGTAGCTACACGTCAAAAGATCGAGATTTCTGTGCTAATAGGTAAATTAATTAAACGTATTAACCTTATGGTATAATATTGTTTTGGTCAAAACCACATCAACATTCATTTTGTTTAAGAAGAACCGAGCGAAGATCGGTTTGTGTCGATCACACAGACACAAAAAGATATTTAATTTTTAATAGTAAAAAATAAATTGCTTTTTGTGCTGCGGTCTGTACCTTCTATTATGCACAGACGCCAGCACGTTAAGCTATCCCAAACTGTCAAACTTTCCCAACTGGAAAACAACCTTACACTTTTGTAATAAAGTTGAAAAATGATCAAAGAAATTTGACAAATTGGGGTAACTTGATGTGCTGGCCTCTGCACTACTAGGTATAGACACAAATATAGAATATAAATATATCTATGTACATACTAGTGACCTGCCCTTGCTTTGCACGGGTTTACTAATGTGATGATATGTACAAATTATCGATTAATGTTTTAACCCTCCGGAATCATCGTCTGAGCGGCCTAGTGATTTCCCATCTATGTTGGGGTCGGCTTCCAGTATAACAGGATGCAGTTGAAAACCAGTACTTTATATGGAGCGACTGCCTATCTGACCTCCACATCCCTGTTAGTGGGTCACGCGACAACCCTTGGAAAGACAGGTTGTCTTTTTGGACTTCCGACGACCCGTAACAATTGTCAAAGATTCACAAATGACAGCTGGGTCCAACGACTTGTCGTTGAAGCTTGGAACTTTCTGGAATAAATTCTCTAAATGGTGGGTGAAAACTGCATCGAAATTACGGCTAGTTTAGAATAATTATGCGGTCACACAGACACGAAATCTTCTTTTTGTAGTTTAGATATAAGAAAGATAGGTATATTAGGTAATAATTATTAAGTAATAAGTCACAACTATGCAAGTTTCATCTCGTTTGAAATTATTGAAACAGTCTTAATACGAGATAGAACGAACCGCTAATCGCTAGACGGAAAAACGTGGAAAAAACTAAATTCATCGGATCAAAAGCGGTTAATTGTAAAGGGCCAACCTTTACTTTCTAATCCTTTCTAATCCCCGTAGCTAGACTGTATTGGTACACCGATCCAATGATCTGGGATGTCTATCTAGAGTACACTACTTAGCAACGTAAAAGGAACATGCCAACTACATTTATTAGAACTTTTTATAAAATACTCTTCAGAAGAGGTTAGTACTGGCCACTAAAAATTGTAAATGTTGGTTTGCGAAATTTAAAAAAAAAACTTACGGAATAAGCATTTAAACAAGAACTGTAAAATATGGCAAGTTGCAGTAAGAAAAATATATTGTGAATAATTGAGTATTTGAATCGGTCAAAAATAAAATATGAAAACACGTGGAAAAAAGCCCGCTCGTCATAAAAACTTCCATCACCGTGTAGATATTAAATATAATGCGACGATATAATTGTTAAATTGCATTTAATGCTAATAAGTAGATATTCCATTTGAGTCTAAAAATCTGTGACGTCAAAATGTTATATTTCATACAAATCACGTAGGTACAAATGCCGCGTTTTGACAGAAGGTATTTCAAGTAGGTAAGTCACTAACTGAACTTAGCGTAAGTAACTACCTACCTACAAAGTAAAAGAAATCAAGAAAGCAACAATTCGAATATGTGTTACATTCTATCTGTTCACACGCATCGTATAATGGTGTTAACAGAGAACGAGGAAATCTGTCCCACCATAATATAGTTTATAACTTACTAGTTATAAACTGTATACGGGTCTAACTGTCAGGGTGAATAGAAATCGTAGCGAACTGAATTTATAACTGCGCACCGAGTAACTAATTGGGTATCTAGTCTTTCATATTCATAGAATGGCTTTTGCCAGCGGCTTCGCCCGCGTGTATGTAGGAAATTATCTCACGGAAACCGTAATTTTTTATAGCTTATATGCTATTCCAGATTATAATCTATCTTTGTGTCAAGTTTCATCCAGATCTGTAAATTAGTTTTTGAGTTTTTTAGTTACAAACATACTTACATACAAATCTTTCCTCTTTATAATATTAGTATAAATAAATAACCTAATAGTGTAACATTTGCTGTATGGTTGTTAATTCATTGGCATTTGTAAGATTTTATTAGGCTCTGGCTGGAGGCTGCAATTTCATTGTGGCATCCGCAGGCAAGCCCGGTTTAGCAGTATACAACCCCTTGGATGAAATCGATCCATTAGGTTAAGCTCCGTAGGTACGTTGTCGGGATTGGTCCGTGGATTGGCGTCCATATTCACATACCTAGACTCCTCCATGCCTCGGAAAACACGTTAAGCCGTTGTTGGTCCTGGCTGTCATTCACTCGTGCATCTTTAATCACGTAGTCAGAAACGAAAGTCTGGCAGCCAATGGGTATCGTAGTACCCAGTTACTGACTGGATTGTGGAGGTCAGATAGACAGTTGCTCCATTTAAATACGGGTATGCAGCTGCATCCGGTTAGACTGGAATTCGAACCCAACATAGTATGGAAAAGGCTAGGCAGGTTTTTAATTTCGATTTGTTAACTACCCGTTAAGCCATTTTACTGTTTAATATTAATTTAACTACCCACTTAAATATTTGTAATGTCGTACTGTATTTAGTTTATTGCTCGGTTTTTACTATCTACCGAACTTTATAACAGGCATGCATTTTGTAATTTTTATTTAAGTACCAATACTACAAAAACAAATGCAACTTTACATCCGAACATCAATATTTAATCTCTAATCTTTTTTTCGTTACATGGGCTAGACAAAGACATATTTACATTAACGATAACGAAATTAGATAAATCAGAATGTATGAAATTGGCATAAGCTTTAAAAATGTCACGTGATCAATCGTTTTCGATCGCTAAGCATACTAGATATAGAGCGGAAGGGAGTGTCAGACTCTTACTGGCTAAAACCCATCCATGTTTCTTCCTTAGCCCTTTATGTACCGGGGTAGCGGTAACCCTTTCGGACAATCCCGCTGAGCGTCGGTCCATGTCTTGCGATCTCAAACAGAAGCATGTAATAATATTGCGACTACTGGTCAACCCAACGTAGCATAAAGAGCTTTTCCCGGTCGTCTACTAATTACTGTGATTGTTCTTAATTACTCGTCCACACCGTAAGGACGGCTTAGTAAAATTTACTCGAGAACGAGAAACAACATTATTGTACAAAGAAAAATTCCGTGTCTTTCGATATTTTATAAACAAAAATATGTTTTTTGTTTTTAAAAATAAGAATACCTACTTACGCAATGTGTTTTTGGAGGTTATTATGGGATAAATATATGTGTTTTTTGTTTTATAAATAAGAATACTTACGCAATGTGTTTTTGTGGGTTATCATGGGGTATTTTACTCTGCAATGTATCACCATAACAGGAAGATGTGGAATCATCAATTTTCGTTTTCATTAGAAGGAGGGTGTCGTCATCATCAGCCTATAGCCTATATCATAATACAAGGCTATAATGTCCCGTGCCGGACGGCGCTTACGTGTTCCACGCGCGCCTCAAAGAGATGTCAGCATCACGGCAAGAGCCCTTTAGGGCCGAAGCCTGCCGGGTAGGCACGATTGTCCGAAAGGGTTACCGCTACCCCGTAACATAAAGGGCTAAGGAAGGAACATGGATAGGTTTTAGTCAGTAAGCGTCTGACTCTCCCTTCCGCTCCGCCCAGAGCGAGAGGACTCATTTGAGGACTTCCCACCCTCAAAAAAGTAGGGGTATAATGTCTCCAAATGAACAATGTTTGTGTTTTCTCTATTGTGTTTTCGCTAAACACGTTAAAGAGATTATTTTTATAATGTGTATCACCACTTCAGCAGCTACACGAAACTAATGCCGCCCACTACAATAACAATATTACCAACGTCACTGACTTAAAATTACATAATTTATAGCAATTTATATTAAATTATAATGATACTAGGTTTTGCCGTGCATGTTTTGAGTGTATGTAGGAAATTATCCCACGGGAACCCCACATTTTAAACGGGATAAAAACTAGCGTATATGCTATTCCAGACTATAATCTATCTTTGTGCCAAGTTTCATGCAGATCCGTTAAGTAGTTTTTGAGTTTATTCTTTACAAACATACATACAAATCTTTCTCTCTGTATAGATTAATCTGTAAAATAAATAAAATTAAAAGCCTTTATACAACCACAAATACCTACATACAACAATTATTTATTCTACCATTAATACATACAACAAATTGAATTAGTATTATTTCATCATATCACAATTATTTGTTATAACGTACTTATCAATATATCATTAAAAATGATTGTTTATTATTTGAGTTGATAAATTCATATTCGTGATTATAATCCTAGTGTTTGTAAGTAGGTACCTAAACTATAAATAAATAAAATATGTATTAGGATGTAAACATTATTATTAATGTAAGATTAACATTAGTCTGTAAACTTTCCTAAAATAAAATAAATAAATACATTATTATTATTACAATACTATCTACTAACCGACCATTACTAAGTACAAAGTGATTGTAAGTCGATATCAATTTAAGTGCTAAGTGGCAGTCGTTTTAAAACTTATCAGTGGTAAGACAAAAAACCTAACATAACATCACGCTTGTATACCCCGAAGGGCAAGTCAGGTGCACCTATAGTAGATCCTCATTTCACCAGTTATGTTAAAGGCCCATGTAATAGGGGACGAATCTGTTGCCATCAACCGGGCACAAATCCAGACTACTAATAAGAAATTCCAGACAGAAAACCCAACAACAATTGCCCGACCCGGGAATCGAAACCAGGACATGCTCAACAGTAGCGCTTCGGACCACTAGACCAACGAGACAGTCAACAACGCTTAGACAGCACAATCAATTGTAAACAATTTTGTAAATCAAAAACGATTCCGATTCGTCGACAGACAGTCTTATCTTCAATTCTTTGTTGCCTACCGTATGGATAATAACAAGAAATAAATAAGGTGTTCATTAATTTTTTACTTACCTTAAAACGGCGAGTGGTCTTTACGAACAACTTTTACTATGGGAAATAAAAATATGGTTAATTTTTTAACACCTTAGATATAACGTCATATTTTAGTTAGTAATTAGTGTAAGATTATACAGTGTGTTAGGCTAAACGAGAGACATACTTTAAGGGGGTATGTATAGTACTCATTAACATGGCAATGGGACCAACTCTGAATTATGAAAAAAAAAATCTGCTGTTCCATTTTGACGAATTATGTACTGAACAGCTGATTTTTTTTACATGATTTCAGGTACAGTTCCTTAGTCAAAGTTGTTCATTTTCATGAGTATAGTACCCCCTGAAAGTATGTCCCTCCTTTAACCTAATACACTGTTTATTGTATTTACTATTTTAATGTATTAATAGTAACTAGCTTCCGCCCGCGGCTTCACCCGCAAAATATGTCGACAAATTATACACATAAACCTTCCTCTTGAATCACTCTACCTATTACAAAAAACCGCATCAAAATCCGTTGCGTAATTTTAAAGATTTAAGCATACAGACAAACAAACAGACAAAAATAGCGACTTTGTTTTATACCATGTAGTGATGATAATCACTTCATTTCTGGCTAAATGCTCCGCAATTTGATCATAATAACAATTCTATGCGATTGCTTAGCGAATGAACTAAAATAGCTCCAACCATGTTTATTATTACCCACATTATGTCAGTGTATTTAAAACAAACAAAAAATTTTGGACTATTTACAAAATTACAGCGTTAGGATAATATGTAGGTACTGTCAATCGCACAACTGTTGTAACGATTTGACATTGACAGCGCCTTAAGGTCGTAGGAATAAGGTTGGTTTTTCAAATGCAAGTGTTACCATTGATGTGCGGTTGTAGGTACCATTTTGTTTGTTTTGCCAAGTTCTTTCCGATAAGCCATGTATATACATTTTTTTTATAGCTGTGTCTTTTTTAAAACTAATGCTCATAAAATATTTTTTATTTTTTCGACACACACACATATAATGTTATAATTCATGTATACAAAACATTTTAAAAGAATAATGGTGGAGTTTCTTACACATTCTTCTCCACACGAAACTACTTTTTGGAAGGGGCGACTAGAATCAATTCTATTTCTTATTCATTTCGACGTTCAAAAGTGCCTTATTTGAAATAAATGATTTGACTTTGACTTTGAAAAACGTGTAAAGAAAACAGTTGAGTTAGCAAAACCATTAACTGTTAACATTTATTATAAAAGTAAAAAACATACCTACTAGGTGAAGTTTCTGAGATTTTAATTATCGCGTAAAATAAAGTGCTTCCTGTCATGCAAAAAAATGTAGTAAATAATACTGAGTACCGACAGAAGAAAAAATAATTACTTCCTACCTAACTACCAGGTTGGTTAGACGTCATAAAACAAATAAATATAAAATTACATGTTCAGTATAGCAAGTGAAATTTCCTGCTTTTTAATTATGGATATGTAAAAGTATTATATCTACATTTTTTTTTCCAATCGGTACTCAAGGCCCTCCGCGTCGCTATATTGAAATAAGCCGACAAAAATAGCTCTACCACGTGGGGGCGACGGCACTAGAACGTGCGCGCACGCATCTCTAACACAAACATAAACAACACGATTACTGTGGCCGGCTTGGTGGGCTGAAAACCTCGTTAATTTTTTAATAAAAATTAATTAATGTAATCCTATAAAATACTAAGTTAGTCATTAATGATTCTGAGTCAGTTTGTCAGTCAGTTTTGTGCATTTTAAATGAACGATACTTAACCAACTATTCTCCTTAGTTTGTTCTGTTAATTATTGTGATATTTTAAATGAAGTTCAGAGTAAACTAACAGAAAATGTGACGTAACTAAAAAGCGTTAATGCCGTCAATTTCAAAAGTGTGGTTTTGTTTTTGTTTTATTTATACTGGTACTAGCTGACCCGACAGACGTTGTCCTGTCTTAACTGTGATACCTACCCTACCTACCTACCTACCTGCCTACCTACCCTACCTACCTAGCTACCCACCCTACCTACCCTAGCTATCCTACCTACCCTAGCTACCCTACCTACCCTACCTACCCTACCTACCTACCCTACCTACCTACCCTACCTACCTACCCTACCTACCTACCCTACCTACCTACCCTACCTACCTACCCTACCTACCTACCCTACCTACCTACCCTACCTACCTACCCTACCTACCTACCCTACCTACCTACCCTACCTACCTACCCTACCTACCTACCTACCCTACCTACCCTACCTACCTACCCTACCTACCTACCCTACCTACCTACCTACCCTACCTACCTACCTACCCTACCTACCTACCTACCCTACCTACCTACCTACCCTACCTACCTACCTACCCTACCTACCTACCTACCCTACCTACCTACCCTACATACCTACCTACCCTACCCTACCTACCTACCTACCCTATAGGAGGAAAATCAGCAGCTGATCGAAAAAAAAAAAAAAAAAATATTCTGCTATTCAGGGCGGAGACAAATCCAACGAAACAAAAACCATGAAAATTGGTCCAGCAGATCTCGAGTTATAACGAAGGGAACAAACCCGTCTTTCTTTTATATATATAGATTCAGCTCCATGCGGTTAGACTGAAAGCTGATTCAACATAGTTGGGACAAGGTTAGGCAGATGATGACGATGATATATTTTTGAACTTACTATTAACACAGAAAATCCGGCTGTATAGTGTATATACACTGCGAATTTTGCAGCGATACAAACGCGCGTTTGACAGCATTGCGACACCAGGAGACAACGACTATACCAATGCTGCATCGAGGCTAAATCACTGCAAAAAATCCATCAAATTTTAATGACTCCTCCCGCCCTGGGTGGAGCGGAAGGGAGAGTCAGACTCATACTGACTAAAACCCATCCATGTTCCTTCCTTAGCCCTTTATGTTCTAGGGTAGTGGTAACCCTTTCGGACAATACCGCTTACCCGGGTATAAAGGACCTAGGATTTACTAAATTACTACACTAAACTATAATATTTATCTCAGTGTTATTATTTACCTGTACTAGTTCGTCGCAAATACTAACGATAGTCAGGCTATATATTTCAGTCAGTGTCTGTTTGTTTGTCTAGTTTATAGTCTATTACGTTTGGACCGGATGTACCTGAGTTTCTGCCTAGAATAGCTGGCTAAAATGAGCTAGACTGTGATTCATGGACACAAGTCGCGGTGGAGGACTGTTTTATTTCTGTTTTATACTCTATGTAAAAGACAAAATTTAAACAGGTATAGATGCCAGCACATCAGGCTATACCTAACTGTCTAATTTTGCCAATTGATAATGAACCTTATACTTTTGTAATAAATCATATCTGACCTCCACAACCCAGTTACTAGGTAATAGGATATCCTGAAAAAATAAGTAAAGTAAGACTGTAAATAATGGACTGCGATGTTGGTTTTAGTCGATTAGGGCAATAGGAACTTAGGTAGGTATATTGGACCTAGTAATTGCATAACCACCCTTAAGCTGATTTTCCTGTGCGCGTCAATAAATGACACGGTCCATTTGTCTATGCGTCAGTGTAGGATACAATGGCTGTCGATACTCTCGCGCCATCCCACCTTCATTGCTCGGTAAATACAACATGGCGCTACAATGGTGTCATTAATTTAACACACGGGCAGGGCTAGTGCCCATTAATAATATAAAAATGTTGTTAGGTTAATATAAATGACAAATCGAAAAAATAAAAATTTCAAACAAACTAAATAATAAAATCATTTCGCCTACTATTGGCAGTAGTTTCATCTGAATAGCTTATTCGTTTTAATTTCATTAATGCGAATGTTATGATCCGTGACCCCGGCAAATGACCGCTGCGCGACAGTTCTTTAAATACAGGTTGCTCTAAGATGCTATTTGCCAACATTTTAAATAAATCGGTAAATAATAACTTTAAATAATAATGTGTACAAGGTCTCCAAAAGTGATAATGCGCATAGAAATCTTCGCCACTGTTCGGCAACGGTCGTATTTCCCGAGCGTCGGAAGACGATGTGTATATAGAGTGGTTGAGTGCATTTTCTTCATGCATAATTTAGTAAGATTATGTGTTTTGTCCTAAAAGAGATAAATATTTATTTATCAGTATCGAAATTTGATTCAATGATTCCATGTAAGTAAATAGCGAGCTATAATTCATATAAGCCTAAATCTGATTTATAATATGTTTTTCTAGTACTTAATATGTATTTTACGTAGGTATTTTTAATGTTTTAATATTGAAAAATCGTGAAAAATTTTAGTATATTTAAATATTTTACAAAATTAACTATTTAAATTTGAATAAGATAATTAAAGTTGAAATTAAATTCACATTTGAAAACAAAACCAAGAAGGGTGTGTAATAGCAGCTCTATATAATTCCAGACAAAGAGAACACGTGCAGTCACCACTAATATAACAAGACGACTGACGGACCTTTGACTGACCGCCGACCGCCCGAATTGTTTTCGATTGTATACACATGATATTGACTCCTATTTCTTTCGAACAAGGTGCAAAATGCAAGTGCATTGTTAAGGACTCGAACGATTCAATTATTCGGGTGTTTCCGGGAATACGACAATTAGCGAAGATCTGCATGTGCATTATTAATTTGGGAGTACTTGTATATGTATTTACAAAAAAATAAATGTACATAAGTAGTTTATCAGCCATCTCGTTACCATAACACAAGCATTAGGTAGCTTAGCTTGAGACTATAATTATGGCGTTGTGTGGAATGTCCAATGATATTATTATTATTTATTATTAAACTTTGTTCATTTAAGATAGAAGAAGATGGCTACGTGGTCCTAGATTGCTTCCTAGCCCCATCAGAATGTGACGAAATGCTGGAGGCTGGTCTGGAATTCACCAAGAACATACCAAGCAAAGAAGAAAGGGTCATATTTTCTACTGTTAATGCTGAAAAATCGGTAAATACCAATTTTCTTTCTATACTTTTTTCTTACTGGTTAGATAACATTTTCTTGTTATATCTGCTCTAAGATCTTGCTCACAAAATACATTAAAAATATGTGTTATTTATTGATTTACAGCAACTAAAGGACGACTACTTTCTGAAGAGTAACGAAAACATCAGCTATTTCTTTGAGGACGCTGCAGTTGGAGCTGACGGCGAACTTACAGTAGACCCAAACATATCACTAAACAAAGTAAGTCTGAAGTTAGTCCTAATCATTATTACCATAGACCTAGTCATCATCATCTGCCTCGCCTTTTCGAAACTATGTTGGGGTTGGCTTCCCGTCTAACCGGATGCAGCTGAATACCAGTGTATTACATGGAGCGACTGCCTGTCTAACCTCCACAACCCAGTCAGTAACTGAATATACGATACCCCTTGGTAATACTAACGTAACGACTATCAAGATGTACAAATGACAGCTGGGACAAACGGTTTAACGTGCTTTTCGAGGCATGGAGGAGCTTCGGTATGTAAAGATGTCACCCATCCACGGCCAACCCCGGCAAGCGTGGCTTATCCTGATGGAGCGACCTGTGCGGCTGTTAGTACTATAGAGCCCTGGAGTAAAACCTAATGTTGAACATGGCTGGAATAAAACCTTATGTTGAACATGGCTGGTAAGAATCTGACGGCATTTGAACCTTCAAAATTATTTAAAGCATAGATAGTCTTTTAGTACATTAGAGAGTTCGCCTCAAGCCGCGGGGCTAGGCAGATGTATTCGTTATAATCAAGCTATAAAATATATATCGTGTTTATCGTCCTATGTGTTTGCATTCGTAGCTTAAAAAAGACCCGATACACACCAATTACACGCTCTACTACTGAGCCCCCTCAGTAGAAGGTCTTCAACCTTCTACAGTAGGTACCTAGCGACGAGCTCCTTCTACCATATGCCTAGTCTTATCCATGTCCTTTTTCTTCCATACTTCTCTACTAGTCGTCATTGACCCCCCATTGACCCCCTATACCGTTATTATTTCTCACTAGAGTGTGTCTCTCATTCATACTTTTCGAATCAACTTTTCTGTCACTAATGCCTCTTTCAAACTTCTTTTACCCTTATTTCAAACTAGCTGCTGCCCGCGGCTTCGCTCGCGTGGATTTCGGAAATTATCCCAAGGGAACGTACTTTCGGGATAAAAAAGTATCCTATGTGTTAATCCAGGTCATAAACTACCTCTATGCAAAGTTTCATTCAGGTCCGTTCAGTCATTTGAGCGTGAATGACGGACAAACATTCAAACTCCCACACACACTTTCGCCTTTATAATATCCTCTCATCGCAGCTTTCCGTTACACCCACATAAGTTCATCGTCATTTCTGATTCCAGGTTGGACACGCGTTGCATCTTCAGCATCCCATCTTCAGGTGTTACACGTTCTGCGATCGCGTGAAGAATGTTTGCCAAAAACTGGCCTTCAGAGAACCCGCCGTGGTGCAGTCCATGTACATTTACAAGAACCCTGGCGTTGGTGGCGAAGGTATTTTTATAGGACATAATAGGGATGATGACTACAATTTAGTTTTTAGTCCGTCAGCTAGATCATAACACATGAAGGGGCCCTTTAGGGCCAAGCCTGCCGGGTAAGCGGGATTGTCCGAAAGGGTTACCGCTACCCCGGAACATAAAGGGCTACGGAAGGAACATGGATGGGTTTTAGTCAGTAAGAGTCTGACACTCCCTTCCACTCCACCCAGAGCGGGAGCAGTCATTGGATGATTTCCGAGCCTTAAAAAAAAATATCATAAACAAACATAGGACGCGTATTATTTATTTTTTTTACGTAATCTAAAGATAACATCGATACATTGTGTTAAAATGTGGCACAACGTCATTCCTATGTAGATTCTGTAAAGAGTTGGGACGTAGCGCGCCCGCATACCCCAACTTTTATCTCAGTATTTTTTTATTTATTTGATAAAGGCAAAAATACGTGTCTAATATTTTTTTATCTGACTGACGGACTGAACATAGTTTATTTTTTTACCCTGTTATCTGCCCTATTTATCTATTTTGTTTTCTATTCATTCGTTTGTCTCACCTGATGGTAACCCTTAGTTCGATTGATGATGGTACACGCTGTCCTATAAAGGTAGAGATGAAAGTAGTCGCACTGTGGTAGACTTACAATGATACTTTTAGCGAGTTGAAACCGGTTCTAACAAGATTTATTTGAATAAATGTTGTTTTGCCGAGTATCCCAACAACTTCTCAAAGTTAATAAAATCTGCGTCATTTTTATGGTTTTTCATATTCCTTCCTCATTCAATTTTCTTCCACAGTTCGCGAAACTTTAATGACTTACAACTTTTATGGTTTCTGAAGGACTTTGAATTTCAACCATTTCATTTCATTTCATATTCTTTACAAAGAACTTCTGAGATGTGCATTATGTAGGTACAAACATTATGATGGAAAATAACATTGCACAGCTGTTGTTGCCAGAGGGTTAGGCAAGCACTATAGTGCTATTCTGTATATAAGCGTAAAACGTAGGTGAAGTGAATTTAAGGCGCTGTCCAAAGCGTACACTGCGTAAAACGTCTAGATTTTCGTCGCAAAGTTAGCTGTATCTGTACATACTACAGGCCAAAAAAAAATACAGTATATAGTCAAATGTATAAAGAAAAGACTTAAACAAAAACAATTCACAGAAGTAGTCTAGTACTACAGAAAAAAAATATTCAATATGACCACGAAAAAAACTTTTTCGTCTCGAAATTCTCAATTATTTCAGCGACAACCATCATATTTTTTATAACTATAACAAAGGTAATTTCATAGACTAAAGACATATCTAAAAACTTTGAAACCCAGAACTGTATTTTTTTAAATATTAAATAAAAACTGCAAAATGACTAACATTTTGGCAGACATGATATTCAAATAAAATCAAACGCCAAAATATTTTCAACCTTATTTCTATTACTACGATGCACTACGGTCGTATGCTTGTGTTGGGCCGCGCCCAGTCTGCAGCTAGCCGTTGCTAAGAGAGGTCACGTTCTGTTTATTACGCATTCGCTCCATTATTTCGTTTTTATTTTGTTGATACTTTGTTTAGATATTAGTACCGTAATTTTGAGTGGTCCAAGTCGGCTGGGCCACCTGAGTTGCCTGACGTACAACGCTATAAAATTACGGGCAACCAGAGAGGCCCGAAACGTTTGACCGGTGTTTCTGAACAATGGGAAATAAAAGAAATAAAGTGTTGCGACGGATTTGTACAAGAAAACGACGTAATAAAAGTAAAAAATCTATAGTTTCCGAGTAAGTATTCATTTTTTTTTAACTAATGTAAGTAGGCACAGATGCTAGCACATCAAGCTATCCCTAACTGTCAAATTTTCTCATTTAAAAATGAACCTTATGTCTTTGCAATAAAGTTGAAATACTATCAAAGAAATTTGACAGATTGTGGTAACTTGATGTGCTGGCCTCTGTACCTATTGTATTACCGATCAAATTTTCTCAATTAAAAATGAACCTTATGTCTTTGCAATAAAGTTGAAATACTATCAAAGAAATTTGACAGATTGTGGTAACTTGATGTGCTGGCCTCTGTACCTATTGTATTACCGATCAAATTTTCTCAATTAAAAATGAACCTTATGTCTTTGCAATAAAGTTGAAATATTATCAAAGAAATTTGACAGATTGTGGTAACTTGATGTGCTGGCCTCTGTACCTATTGTATTACCGGTCAAATTTTCTCAATTAAAAATGAACCTTATGTCTTTGCAATAAAGTTGAAATACTATCAAAGAAATTTGACAGATTGTGGTAGCTTGATGTGCTGGCGTCTGTACCTATTGTATTACCGACTAATATTACTATCAATCTTCCCGTCGAGGCCAGCCCAGGAAGAGGTGGCGAGACAACCTAGACGCATACCACAAGGGATGGATCGAGGTGGCTCAAGAGAAAGATGTCTGGAAGGATTTGGGGGAGGCCTTTGCTCAGCAGTGGGACAGTGTAGGCTTTTAAAAAAAAAATGTTATGAAGTGACAGTTTCTTAGTAACCGGAATTTGTAAAAAATAGGCAAATAAAATAAAAACCTATGTTTACGTCTCGCTGCGGCCTTGGCTAACGGGCGCTAATATGCTGCAGCGCGCCGCTCCGGGGCGTACTATAAACGGCGGGGCCTAAAATGGCGCACGAAATAAGTATAACATTTTACGGAATTTAATTTTTTGTAAACACACTCACGATACGAATTAGAACAAAATAGAATTATTCAGCCCCAGACAGGGGCGACGTATTTTTCTAAAAAAAAAACACGCAGTTTGATGCTGGAAATATACAACTTCATATTAGTCCATGTCTACGTGTGCACACCACTAACTAAGTAACATATTTTTCCAGGAACACGGACCATGATGCAACAGATAAATTAATAATATTCAATTGGAATATCAAGATTTAGATTTACCAGAGCATCAGTAAGTACTAAATGCGATCAATATTGAGATGAGCTTAGAAAGTTACTCTGTTTCTTTCACCCGCATAGCCGTAGCCTCTATCTTTACTGTACTCTTCTAAACATACCTATAATAAAACAGTAAAAAAAACTGTGTCTGTACATTGAATAGAAAAAATAATTGTTGAAGAGGGTTTACAACATCGATCACTATCGATGGTTTACAAACAGTAATAGATCACGATAAAAAAAAAAATCTGTTTGTTCCTACACGCTAATCGTTGGAACTACTGGACGGATTTGAATGAAAGTTTTTTTGTGGTATAGGTATTAAGTCTGGGCAACATATAGGCTAATTTATTTCGGAAAATGAAACACCTTATGCAGAACCGCAACAGACCAACTAAACTATAAGAGATATAAAAATAGGAAAAAATTATTCCACGTGATGAGCATTTTTGCTGAGTGAATAAGTTTTCGGAAACGGATTTTGATAACACTCTTATTCCATTTATATTTTTTTTTTGTTTTAGGGAAACCACTGAAGACCTGTCATTCCTTGTCGAAACCGGTTCTCAAGAAGAGTCATTCGTGCCCATACAGGGCCGAAGAATTGTACATATTATGTATTTCATTCAACAACTTCAAATTAATTTTAATTTCTACTATATTAGAAGTATCAGAATTGGCAACACCAGCCGCACTGACCGAGCTATTTGTTTGTTTACATGAGTAAATACGTGCCCATAAGAATTGAGTACTTATTAATAAAATCCTCATTTTCTATCTATAATTCCGAAAACACCTAAAATGGTTCTTTTTTACAATGGCTATTACAAAATATCTTGAACAAACCAATTTTAAATTATGATTAGCTGTATTATTTTAACGGAGCCCGATCTTTTTTTACCATTCTATATTGTTGCACTAAGCGGTACCTACTGTTAACTTTTAAAGTTTCATTAGATTCGGCAACTAGAATACAGACGTCGTCAGAATACGGCCGCGCGCTGCGACATACGCGAGCGCGGCCAAGTGGGCGGAGCTCCGCGCTAGATTTCCCCGCCGCTGCTTCACCTCCTCTAAAACCTAAAGATTAGCTTCTTACCGCGCCTTAAGCCGTCAATTCATTGTTAGCTAACTTCACCGGTTTTCACGGCGAGATTTTCAGACGATTCTCGACGATTCTCAGACGCGTGATAGGTGGTGAATTGGCACTAACAAAAACTAAACTCGATAGGTAATAATAGAAGCCTGTATGTTTGACTGTTAGTGCCAATTCAACCCCATGTTGGGCAACTTATTATTGTTATTTTTTACATAGGGTTTTTTTGATATAGGGTTTTTATATATCAATGCCCAACCCCGGCTTTAAACCCAGAACCACTTAGAGGTCAAACTTGAGGGCCCTTATTACACTGGCGATTTGAAAGCGAGTCCAAAGCGAAGCGGGTGCGCAACGAGCTCGCAGCGATCTCGCCACGAACACGCGGCAAGCGCGCAGTGAGTTTACGTCATGCTGTCTGCGTTTAGAAAAACAAGTGACAGGGTGGATTCCAACGAGGAATCACTGCTGTTAGCTTTGTTACTCGCAGCGCCTTCGCGGCGAGTTCGCCGTTCGTTACTCGCGGTGAGCTCGCTGCGCACTCGCCTCGCTTTGGACTCGCTCGCAAATCGCCAGTGTGAAACCAGTCTTAGACTTGATACTAAAAACATCAACACAGATATTTTGATAAAATCACTACATCAGTAAGTAAGTGCCTTTCACAGCTACTGTTTGTACAGTAAACTGAGTTGCCAATCCGATTAGTGATAGAAATGTGTGCGAAGTTATAAAGCAGGAGATAATAGAACCGACAAACTGTGATAAAATTCCTTCGTTCATGGAATTTTAAAGTAGAGAGAAGACATTACTTTCATTATTCTCGGAAACTTCATAAGGCCGCGTGCCGTCTTTCCATAGCCTTATTTCCTTTGAGTACCCTCCTTTTATACCTGTTGCATTCGAAGAACAGAGGTTAGAGCTTCCCGTGAAAATTAATTTATTGGAAAGTTTTTCTTAGAAGGAAGACCGTCTGATAATTAAGTATTAACTTGTAACACTTTCTCAAATATTTATTCATGTTATCTTTAGAGTTTGTTAATAACAATAATATCTTTGGACATTTCACACAACGCCTTATCGTCCCAAGCTAAGCAACCTAAATGCTTGTGTTATGGTAACTGGATGGCTGATAAACTACTTATATACATTTTTTGGTAAATATATACATTTTATAGATAGAAAAACACCCAGACTCGTAACAAATACTTACAGGTCGAACAAATATTTGTTCCGTGCGGGAATCGAAGCCGCGACATAGTGCGCAGCAGTCAATCGCTCAACCACTGCGCCAACCGTGTCGTCACATAATTGTTACATAATTATTTCATTTAATAAAAATATACTGTATAAATTACTTTTCCATTTCACAGTAACACCACACCAAGACATAACATACCTCCACACGGAACCAGTACCTCCGATTGGCTTCTGGATAGCCTTAGAACCCGCCACGATACAAAATGGCTGCCTCTGGGTGATCCCAGGGTCCCACAAGTCTGGGGTGCACAGACGACTGATACGGAACCCAGACAAGAGCAGCAAAGAAACTTTGATATACGACAAACCAGCTCCTATCTACCCACAGTCTAGTTTTACTCCTGTTCCAGTAAGCAAAGGTGAGGGATACCATTGATACGCGTTACTTTACCTATTTCAGAAGACCTAGACAAGTGCGATCGGTTTCTAAGTATTTCGCATTTCTACAAATATTCTTCCCACCTCATTATCACTAATTGCATGTCACTTTGTCTAAGCCCTTAGCCTCTTAGACCCGTTTTTCACACGTTTTTTGCGGTGAAAATTTACGGTTGATTCGCAGTCTTAACTTTGCTTTTGTTTTCATCTGTCAAATGGTTTGGTTTTGTGTTTTCAATGTATGCTATTTTTATAATTTTCCCATTTAAATCCTTTATTGCGCTAAGTTTTATTTTTATTTCATTCCAACTACCACCAAAACACAGTCCATTTGTCATTGTTTTCATTTTGACACCATACAACCGGTAATTTGACGTATCATATACACGTTTATCCGGCGGCTAGCGCACTTTACGTCAGAAAACAGTACCGTGTTCTACTTCTAACTTCTAATTAGCAATCTGTGGCTATTTTTGTTTTAACCCAAGCAATTTACAATATTCGCCATGTCAAAAACATTAATTATATTCGCTGCCTTGCCCTGCATCCTAATCAAAAGCGTACGTCGCGTGAGCACACAAAAGACGCGATAGCTTGTATGAATTCACTATTTGAAACGGTCAAAAATAAAATATGAAATCACATAAATAAAAAACCGCTTATCTTAAAAACTTCCATCACCGTACAGAAATTAAATATTATGATAAATATTGTGGCGGTCGACTGGGGCACGTCCAGTACCCGCAATCCACCTGGGACGTCTCCCACTTATGTTTGACGTGTGCGCCTTGCAACGTAGCTGGTGACACACGCCACCACGCACCCCTGAATGCGTATCTGACCTCGTCCCTATGTTGGGGACTCTGATAAAGAAATACCTTGTTCTGTTAAAGAAATATAGCAGGGACCGAAATAAAACACTTGCTTCCTTTTTCTTGCTCTTCGGTGTCGGCTCCTATACTTGAGTTGTTGCTTCTACGACGGTTGCTCTGCGACTGACTGGCGGCGGGTACACGCGCAACTTAAATACCCGCCGCCTTTACCTTTCTGTGGCCCGCGATTTTAGACCTCTTTTTACTGTGATTTTTCCTATCGCCGACACCTTTGAAGCCATTTATTTACTTAACCTTATGTCGTATTTACATAATTTTTGGCACATATATTCCTTACACATAGCTTAATAATATGCCGCAAAAGTTTTAAACAATATACCTTATATACAATATTTCCTAGAACAAAAACATTAAAAATTCACCAAGTCTCTTTGTTTACATTTATGTTTTATCCTATATCTTTGGAACCCTTTGCTTGATTTTTACAATTTAAACGGATTTATTCGTTTTGAGCCAAGATCAATCCAAAAAACACCATGATACCTAAAAAATCCTATAAACAAAAAATCATGTTTTCAAACTACGTAAATATTTTGAACATTGTAACAAAATCCTTTCAAACTTGAATCGAATCAGTCTTATTAGTCTTAAACCTATTCTAATATTATAATAAACGTAAAATCTGATTAATACAATTCTAATTAGCATAGTCTTACATGATTCTAATTAGAGTCTAACTGGAACTTTCACTTTCACACAATTTGATTTCACTGATTTTTGACGTAGCGGTCCCTCCACTACTTGCGCCACGTTACCCAGATAGGGTCTTGTCGCCGACATTCTCCCCCTCGTGCGCAGCACCGTCCACCTGGCTCGGCGAAACTCCCGGCACTAACAGCACCACTCTCGAACTGGGTCTTCGCAGCACTCCTCCTCTGGTCTCGACGTCGACGATCCTGGTCCGCCCATCTGGTCCTGGATACACTTGCTGGATTCTGCCGCGTGGCCAAGTGCACCTCGGCAGGCTGTGGTCGACGATCAACACGATGTCTCCGACGCGTAGATCGGCGGCGCCGCTTCTTCCCGTCGTCTTCCTCGGTAGCAGGGTGGGCAGGTATTCCCGCAGCCAACGTTGCCAGAAGTGGTCGGCAAGTCGCTGCGTGGCCTTCCAGGTGTGTCTGCCCACGAGCTCGCTGTCTTCGAAGCTGCCGATTCTCGTTGCGCCGCAGGATCGCCCAAGGAGGAAGTGGTTGGGTGTGAGTGCTTCCTCCTCAGGGTTCTCGGAGAGGTGAGTGAGAGGCCGAGAGTTGACTATATGCTCGGCCTCCAGCAGGAGGGTGTGGAGGACCTCCTCACGTGGATGCTTCTCGTGGAGTGTGGCGTCTAGTGCGGTTTTGATGGATCGCACTAAACGCTCCCATGCGCCACCCATGTTGGGCGCACCAGGAGGGATGAACTTCCATTGCACGCCGATCTTCCCTGCTTCTGAGATGAGGTCTTCTTGCTTCATAATGTCCAGCGCCTCCTTGAGTTCTTTGTTGGCGCCGACGAAGTTTGTTCCGTTGTCGGTGTAGATTGTCTTCGGCATCCCTCTTCTTGCAGCGAATCGTCGTAGCGCCATAATCATGCTGTCAGTGGAGAGTGAAGGGGTGAGCTCAATGTGCACAGCCCGGGTTGTTAGGCATGTGAACAAAGCTCCCCATCTCTTCTCATGGCGTCTTGCTACGGTGATGGTCATCGGGCCGAAGTAATCTATGCCGGTGCACGTAAATGGAGGGTTGCTGTGCATCAGCCTCTCAGCAGGTAGGTTGCCAGTCGGAAGCTCTTGTGGCTTCGCCTTCTTTGCCTTGCACCACTGGCATTGGTGTTGAACTGCCTTGATTGCTGACCTCAGTCCTAGTACCCAGAAGCGTTGTCGGATCTCGTTCATCACTGTCGCGTGGTTTCCATGGTTGAAGTGGCAGTGGAGATCTTCTATTATGAGCCGCGTTATCTTTTCCTTACTGTCGAGCACGATGGGTCGCTTGTAGTCCCTTGTCACACCCTGTATCGCGTCGATCCTTCCTTTTAAACGCAGGAGACCATCTTCCAATGTCACGTCGAGCTTCTTTAGTCTGCTGCTGCCTTCCAGTTGCTTCCCTTGCTGCAGACACCTGATGTCTTCTTTGAAGCTCCTTTCTTGACTCTTTTTCAGCAGCAGTCCTTCAGCTCGTTTTAACAGGTCTGCGTCCAGCGGCGAGTACTTCCTTTCTTTTCTTAGAGGCCGCTGTTGTTTTCCAATCGTGGCCGGCTTCTTTCCTTTTAATAGTTTCCAGGTGGGATCTTCCTGGTTCACGTTGACCCTCTCCTTTTGCCTGCAGAGTTGGATGAATTGCAGTACTCTGGCAGTGGCTCGTCGGAGTCTCTTCCACGAGGAAAACTTTTCCGGATCTGGTGCTGGATGCGCGATGCTTGCTGCTGTCGTGACGTGCGTGGTCTTTTCTTCTTCGGTAGTCTCCTTCTTGAAGGTTCTTGCCTCTGGCCAATAACTTTCTTCCTTTCGCAGGAACTCCGGTCCGGTGTACCATCGATGTTTGCAGTCGAAGTTTTCCGGTACGTCGCGTGTCGCATCATCTGCTGGATTCTGCGCAGTAGGCACCCATCTCCAGTCCTGTGGTCTGGTGAGATCTTCTATTTCCGCCAATCGATGAGCCACGAAGGTCTTGAAGGTTCTCGGGTCTGTCTTGATCCAAGAGAGTACGATGCTGGAGTCCGTCCAAAAGGTTCTTCTTTCCACCTTCAGATCCAGTTCTTCTTCTATCGAGCGTGCCAGCCTGCTTCCCAGGAGGGCTGCTTGCAACTCGAGGCGAGGGATCGACACCGGCTTCAGCGGAGTGACTCGGACTTTCGCAGCTACCAGGCTGACGTGGTAAGTTCCATCTTGATCTTCTGTCCTCCAGTAAACCGTTGCCGCATACGCCGTCTCGCTTGCGTCTGTGAAGGTGTGCAGCTCCCCCTCGGTGCGACGTGGTGCCAGGCATCTCGGGATCTGAAGATCCTGAAGCAGCTTCATCTTCTCTAGGTAAGTCTTCCATGCCTCGTACTCCTTGTCTTCTATCTCTTCATCCCAACCGACGCCGCTTCTCCATATATTCTGAAGCAGCTTCTTGCCTTGGACGAGAACTGGTGATGCTAACCCCAATGGATCGAAGGTTGACATCACGGCGCTGGTGACTTCCCTTTTCGTAGGCACCTTGAGCCCCATGGCTATTTCTTCAGGCGTGTTTCTGAGATTCGCCCTGAAGCCGATGGAGTCTCTCCTTGTAAACCAGCGCAATCCAAGTGTCTTCTCTTCCTTCTCGCCAAGGTCCACTTCTGTCTTCTCTGCTGTTTCAGTCTTCAGGCCTTGTAGTAGCTCAGGTTGATTTGATGCCCATCCCCTGAGTTCGAAGCCTGCCTTCTTGTGTATGAAGTCTACTTGTGCCGTAACTCTTCTGCAGTCCTCTTCTGAATGGAAGCTGTGGAGATAGTCGTCCATGTAGTGATTCAGCTCGATTGCCCTTGCAGCTTCCGGGAACTGTTCCTTGTAGTCAGCTGCGTTTCGGTTCTTCACGTAGATCGCTGTGCTCGGAGACGAAGTAGCGCCGAAGATCACTGATGTCATTCTGTATTTCTTTGGTGACGCGTCGCGTTCATCTCCTCGCCACAGGAACCTCAGGCTGTCTCGATCTTCTGGCCTGATGCGCACTTGCAGGAACATTTCCTTGATGTCAGCTGCCACTGCTAAGGGTCCTTGTCGAAATCGTAGCAACACTCCAAAAAGCGACTGCAGTAGATCCGGTCCTGGCAGAAGAGCATCGTTGAGGCTTCTACCCTTTGACTTAGCTGCAGCGTCGAAGACGATCCTTATCTTCTTCTTCAGCGGGTGTACCACAGAGAAGTGAGGGAGGTACCACATCTTCTTGGAGTCTTCTTGTCCACCAGGTGCTTCTTCTGCATACTTGCTGTCGATTAGATGCTGTATCTGCTTGTTGTATTCTGCCTTCAAGTGGGGATCCTTGTCTATCTTCTTCTCGATGTTGATCAACCGGTTCCGGGCAGACGCGTAGCTCTCTGGCATCTGTTCTTCTTCATTCTTCCACAGCAGTCCAGCTTCGAATCGACCGTCTTCTAATCTTCTGCAAGTCTTCTCTAGGATGACGAGTGCTCTTCCCTCGGAGTCAGTGGTAGGTCTTCTTGGCTGCACGCCGAGCGCCTCGATCGCGAAGTGATCCTTCATGGCTTGATGCATTTCTTCTTCTGGCGTGTTGACGTGGAGACACGAGTTCAGAAAGTGTACCACTCTTGCATTCCCTGTGTCTGACCCATGGAGCACCCATCCAAGTCCTGTCCTCGAAGCAACTGGTTCTCCTGGTTTCCCTCTTCTTACTTCTTGAGTCACGATCAGCTCCCAGTTATCTTGACCGATGAGCAGCTGTGGTGACTCTTCTTCGTAGTATAGAGAGTCGGCAATCTTCTTCAAGTGTTGACAATCTTGAATCCTTTTCTTGTCCAGGAACTGCGGTGCAAGCTTCAACTCGTCGATAGTCCGGACTCTCTTCAGGGTCTTCTTGCTTTCCTGATGAATCCCCTTGATCGCGAGATCCAACGTTTGAGAGTCCTTCTTCCTTATCAGCCTGCCTCCCACTGTCTCGATGACCAGTTCCTTTTCGGTTCCTTTGGCGCCGACCTCCTTTGCTACGCTTTCATCCAACAGGGATACTGTTGACCCTTCATCCATGAGGGCCAGTATCTTCTTTGATCCTTTTGTCCCGAAGACTTCAACTGGAACTATCTTCAGGTAAGCTCGTGCGTTGCTCATTGTGTTCACTGACGCCATGACACTTGCTACTTCTTGTGATTCTTCTTTCTTCTTGTCACCAGAAGTCCTTTCTTCTGTGTCGACGTGCAGCAAATGATGATGCCACCTCTTGCACTCCTTGCATGACGGCTTCCTGCAGCTCTCCTTCCGGTGCTTCCCTTGAAGACATTTGAAGCAGACGTGACTCTTCTTAACTGTTGTCCACCGATCTTGTACCGACGCCTTCTGGAACTTCTGACAGTCGACGAGGAAGTGTTCACCCTCACACATAGGGCAAGTCTTCTCCGAGTGTCTTGAATCCTTTTCTCTGAAGTCCTTTTCTTTCGTAGAGTGCGCCGCTTGTCGATGAATCCTCTTGAACCCGATCTTCTCTTCTGAAGTCGCGAAGGCTCCACATTTGTCTGCTTCTCTGTTCAGGAACTGCGATACCAGCACCAGGTTGGAGACTTCATTTTCTTCTGCTGCTGCTGCGAAGTCGTACCACCGAAATTTGAGGACGGTTGGCATCTTCTCCAATATTTGCTTCACCATCTCAGGTGAGTGCAGGTACTGAGGTTTCTTCAATCCTCGTATAGCAGCTACGCTGTTGTTGATCTGGCTTGCGAAGATGCAGATGTCTCTTGGATTTTCTTGAATCTTCGACAATGTCTTGATCTTTTCCAGTTCTGCCAACACCAGCGCATCTGGTCTTCCATATCTTCTTCTGAGTGCCTGGATCACTTCTGATGGGGATGCCTCCGAATACAGCAGGCTCTTGATGGCTTCTCTTGCATTGCCTTTCAAAGCTCTTCTTAGTCGCGCCATGTTCTGTACGTCGCTAAACATTGGAGCCGTATCTTCATATACGACCTTGAAGGCCAGCCACTCGCTGCTGTTGCCGTCGAAGTATGGTAGCTCGTGGATGTACTTCGGCTGTGATGCTGGTCCTCCTTTTGTGGCGAAGGCTTCTCTTAAAGCTGTCGCCAACGTTTGAATTTCGATCGTAGCTCCTTTGGTTGAAGAGTTCTCTTCAGGCTTCACCTTCTGGAGCTCTTCTGGTGGGCGCTGACCTCGCTGATCCGGTGGTTCCATGTCGCCATCTTCTCGTATCGATGTCTCGATCCAGTTCTGCACTTGTGCTGTTCTGTCTTCCAGGTCTTCATCCACGGAGTCATCATCCTGGCACTGTGCCATCTCCAATCTGACGCGGGCTAGCTTCGCCGCAGCCTGGGCTTGCTTCAGCTCCAGGCGTGCCAATTCTTCTCTGGCTTCTAGCTCGCGTCTTCTGGCTGAAGAGCTGGTGGTCTTCGTAGACCTGGCTCGACGTGTGACCCCCTTCGGCTTAAGGGTTGTGGCAGAACCATCCACACCCTTCTCCGGGACATCTTCTGGGGTCTCGGTCGTCTTCTTCTGTGCGGCTTCCTTCTTCTTCTGTCCGATCTTCTCGGACGCCGCTGTGGTCGCAGTCGTATCCGTCGTGTAGGTAGTCATAGTCCCCTTCGTAGTGACGGTGTCTGAAGAAGTCTTCGTGCCCGATGAAGTTCCCGACTCTTCTGTTCCGGATGACGCTGACGCAGACGTGACCCCTTCTGACCCTGACCTTTCTGCCGCCGCGTCCCCTTCAGCGGGACGGGACGACGGGCGTAAGGGAGCATCCTTCTGCGACCTGGTCACTGGCATCTTAAATCTTCTTAGTCTTCTGAACTTCTGGACTCTTCTGTCTTCTTCCAGCAGGGAGATCCGGCTCGAAGGACCAACTGTGGCGGTCGACTGGGGCACGTCCAGTACCCGCAATCCACCTGGGACGTCTCCCACTTATGTTTGACGTGTGCGCCTTGCAACGTAGCTGGTGACACACGCCACCACGCACCCCTGAATGCGTATCTGACCTCGTCCCTATGTTGGGGACTCTGATAAAGAAATACCTTGTTCTGTTAAAGAAATATAGCAGGGACCGAAATAAAACACTTGCTTCCTTTTTCTTGCTCTTCGGTGTCGGCTCCTATACTTGAGTTGTTGCTTCTACGACGGTTGCTCTGCGACTGACTGGCGGCGGGTACACGCGCAACTTAAATACCCGCCGCCTTTACCTTTCTGTGGCCCGCGATTTTAGACCTCTTTTTACTGTGATTTTTCCTATCGCCGACACCTTTGAAGCCATTTATTTACTTAACCTTATGTCGTATTTACATAATTTTTGGCACATATATTCCTTACACATAGCTTAATAATATGCCGCAAAAGTTTTAAACAATATACCTTATATACAATATTTCCTAGAACAAAAACATTAAAAATTCACCAAGTCTCTTTGTTTACATTTATGTTTTATCCTATATCTTTGGAACCCTTTGCTTGATTTTTACAATTTAAACGGATTTATTCGTTTTGAGCCAAGATCAATCCAAAAAACACCATGATACCTAAAAAATCCTATAAACAAAAAATCATGTTTTCAAACTACGTAAATATTTTGAACATTGTAACAAAATCCTTTCAAACTTGAATCGAATCAGTCTTATTAGTCTTAAACCTATTCTAATATTATAATAAACGTAAAATCTGATTAATACAATTCTAATTAGCATAGTCTTACATGATTCTAATTAGAGTCTAACTGGAACTTTCACTTTCACACAATTTGATTTCACTGATTTTTGACGTAGCGGTCCCTCCACTACTTGCGCCACGTTACCCAGATAGGGTCTTGTCGCCGACAAATATATTGTAAAATTGCATTTAATGCTTCCATTTTTTCCATTTGATCCTGAAAAATTGTGACGTCACATTATTATCTATATTTCATACAAATCACGTACGAATTCCACATTTTGACAATTCAATTCAATAATTCAATTTCATAAGAAGTAACGTTATTGACTACCCTTTCAAATACCCAATTATGACTTACAAACGCAATGTGATTGATCGCGCGAAGTCATAAATTAATTTTTAAGAGCACAACAATTGCTTATTCACGTAACGAGAGGCCTTTTGGTAAGGACGCGGCAAAAGGTTGTTATCCACCAAAGCAATCCCTTGCTGGAATAAGTAGCATTTGGTGACTTTTTAAGTCTCTATGAGCTTTTGATAGGAGAACGAAGCAATAACAAAGTTATTCCCATATATTAGTTATCAAACACTAATTAGTTTTCACTGGAAATATTCTAGATTCAGACCGGTTGGTTAACTTGCAATTCCAATCATATTACACAACTTCGCGCAGCAAATATGAGGTTCTGAGAAAATTACAGCATGATGTTGAAGTTTATATTAGAAATCAGTTTCTAGTAGCGCAGATTATTACTGAAGGCTGTTAGAGAAATTGCATTTTATTCCGAGAATACGTCCCACTCCCTCCCCCAGTGAAGTGGTAAGGCTCCCGCTTGCAGATGGAGGAGCATTGTAAGCCAGTCATGCATTCTATTTATATTTATTTTCTCTTCTCGTTTGGCGTTCAATGGTATTAACGTTAATACCTTGCGGTAAGGACCAATGTACTTTCTACCTCTTACAGAAAATTATGCATAATTCTAAAAATAAATAAACAATAGCTCGTCTCTCATTGTATTTTATTCTTTAGCTAAATTATTTATTTTGTAAAAAGTTTCTGAAGAATTGCATGTTACGTTTTGTTTTTAATTTTTTATTTAATAGTAATATTTTATGCTGTATCTGCTATTAATAACATTTTATGTTGTATATGTATTAACAATACCACATAATAGGTCTTTTATCAGTACTGTGAACGATACAATTTCAGTATGCTGAATTTATTAGCTTATTATTTACTTTAAATTCTTTAATGTTGGATAATATTGTGTTGTGTTAATTTGCTTTTTAAACTTCGATTGCATTCTAGGTGTGCAGAAAACATCTATCATCTAAAAAATCTATTGCATCTGCTAATTTGACGTGACACGGGTTAATAAAATTAATAGGTATATAATAAATAGTTTGCATGCCAATTTATGACCAAAATGTGTCGTTGCCCTGACAAAATAATTAAATGATACTAGCCCTTCGCCTGCATGTTTTTTTTTTAAATACGCTTATGAGACTCAGAGATAATATACCTTCCAATTAGCGAAAGAATTTTCGGTATCGGATAAGTAGGTCCAAAAATTACCGCTTACAACAAACTTACAAAAAAATGCCTATATATATTTCTAAATGAAATGTTTGTCACAGAAATAAACATTACATTTTATTTTATAAAACATTCTAAAGCAATAGCCAAAAATTGGCTAGCAAATCTGAAACGTACTCGTACATACCTACTAAATATCTTTTGTACATTCACTGTAAATAAATGTCTTTGACTTTGAAAGTAACGTCGTCATTTGTTTTTCTAGGTACATGCATCATTCTCCATGGTAACGTCGTCCACAAAAGTGCGCCGAACAAGTCAGATAAGAGTCGTCAGGCGTACACCTTCCACGTCGTAGAAAAGCACGACAACTCATACTCCAAAGATAACTGGCTTCAAGAAGGAGAGAAAGCCCCTTTCTCCAACTTGTATGAGACACCACAGATGATTTAGTTAAGCTATAAAATATTTTAGACCAATGACATGGGTATTTGGTCAAGATTCCGAAAATTGAAAATTTGACTTGCCTACTCTGTTTTTAACGAACTTTTACAAAACGATGAAGTAATGCAGTTTTGTTTAAACTAGGTCAATTAACATGATTCTTTTTTTTTTAACAAGCCATGCTGTTCTGTAAGAATCTCGCCGTGAAAACCTTAGGTGAATGGAGCTTGAAGTGAGCTGACAATCCACCTGCAGCGGGGGATAACAACTCAGTTCAAGCTTACTCCACCTAAGGCTTCACGGTGCTAGTTTGCCGAATAGATCGGCAGTACCTGCAAAGTGAATATATTTTTCTAAAAAGTTAAAAAAACGCCAATGGAAAAAGGTATAAAGAAGACAATGTGTACCTACTATTTTTTCGTATTCAGAAAACCACATTTATGTACGACCACGGTGACTTAATAATTACAACGTGCTGCTTCGGTTATATGAATCAAACATCATCCATAACCTTCCTTGGCTTTACCGTAGTCGGTGAAAATCTCTTTGAATTTAAGGAAGTCTTTGCATATTGTCTAACTATATTTTCTATCTTTACGTATCGCCTAACTGTATTTTCTAAAACCATTGTCCATAATTATAGGTGACTCTTATTTTCAGAAATTAAAATATTTTATTTTTTTGTAATCAGTTGTTTTTTTTTTATTTATTTGCATGCAGAACAACACCACCTCATTGACCGTATATTCAATCAATTTGCCTGACCTTTTCCTAACTACGTTGTGTGTGGCTTTCTATTTAACCGGATGCAGCTGAATACCAGTATTTTACAATTACTGCTCAACCGAGCTCCACCTATTTACTGGGTAACACGATACCCCTGGTAAGACTGGTTTTTCGACTTGTGGGCTTCTTTATTTCGACTTTAGTTAGACTAGAGTTAGTGACTAAACTTGTGCCAGGATATTTATGCTGCCTATGGGCCTCTGATGTAGCTTCACATGCTGAGAAATATCTCTCAGGCATGCCGGTTTCCTCACGATGTTTTCCTTCAGCGTTTTTTAAGCAAGTGATAATTAAACAACACCCACATGAATCCGAAAAGTCAGATGTGTGTGTCTTGGGTTCGAACTAAGAATTAGCAGTGCGACGTTCAAACCACTAGGCTATCACTGCTTACGGCTTTGGGCTTCTAACTACCAGTAACGATTGTCAAAGATCTACGCATGAAAGACGAAACTAACGGCTTAACGCGTGCTTTCAGAAGTACGGAGAGGTTTTGATATGTAATGGACGGTCACCCATCCGTGAACAGTCTGTGCAGCTGTTACCATTTACAGTCGAGCCCCTCAATATTGTTGCACAAAATACTACCTGAATTTGCAATAATGATATCTAGCGGCTCATTTAATGCCGTGTACTACAGAGATCTTAGAATAAATCCTCCGTGTCTTTACTATGTAAGGAAATGTCAAATTGGAAACGAAGATTGATTAGGCTGATGGAAGAAAATAATACAACAAAAAGTTATAAAGGTGAATGAGATAACTTAGCCCGCGTAATTCAAATTTTCTTAAGTTTTTTTGCAATATGCAGGTCAATATGTTGATCAAAAGATGATTCGCAGCCGTAACAACATACATATATAAAGAACTGTAGTCATTAAAATCATCAATACTATCCTTTAAGTTCATAATTATAACGATGTGGATGGAATATTTTATGAAATTATGACTTTGGAGTGCCCTCCAAATTCATAATTTCATTCTAAGAGATTTGTATTGGTAATTCTAAAGGTTATAATTCAGTAAAAACTTCTAGTTAAGGCCTCGAATGGTATTTAGATCAAAATACAACCCGACGTTGATCAGAAAATTACAAAGAACGAATGAATATTTAAATGAGCATGCCAAAATTAGGCCCAGAGGCGCACAAGAAATTGGTTTCATTCTAAAACTATGTTATTCTTTTTCCCTTGTTTTCCACGTATTCATTATTCTGTGCAAGTCGGCACAATTTATTCAAATACTAGCTGACCCGACAAACGTTGTCCTGTCTTAACTGTGATACCTACCCTACCTACCTACCTACCTGCCTACCTACCCTACCTACCTAGCTACCTACCCTACCTACCCTACCTACCCTACCTACCCTACCTACCCTACCTACCCTACCTACCCTACCTACCCTACCTACCCTACCAACCCTACCTACTCTACCTACCCTACCTACCCTAGCTACCCGACCTACCCTACCTACCCACCCTACCTACCCTACCTACCCACCCTACCTACCCTACCTACCTACCTACCCTACCTACCTACCCTACCTACCTACCTACCCTACCTACCTACCTACCCTACCTACCTACCTACCCTACCTACCTACCTACCCTACCTACCTACCTACCCTACCTACCTACCCTACCTACCCACCCTACCTACCCTACCTACCTACCTACCCTACCTACCTACCTACCTACCCTACTTACCTACCTACCTACCTACCTACCTACCCTACTTACCTACCTACCCTACCTACCTACCTACCTACCCTACCTACCTAAAAAAAAAATGTATTCTGCTATTCAGGGCGGAGACAAATCCAACGAAACAAAAACCATGAAAATTGGTCCAGCAGATCTCGAGTTATAATGGAGGGAACAAACCCGACTTTCTTTTATATATATAGATTAAATATTGAAACGACTAAAGTTATTGAACTTAAATAAAAATTCATTACAAATGTTGCCGTTATGAAAAAATGTTGACAATCGGAATAATCAGTCATCAATGCTTTAATATTTATCATTGAACACCGTTCATTTTGTTCCGAGCAAACGATGCATAATATTATAAATCACAAAAAACTCTTTAATAATTATTGTTATTTCTATCTTTGATGATTCTAGTCTATACAAGAAAAAACAAATATCGATCAACCTTTTTTTTACATTTTTTTATGGCAGCACTAACTTGTCCGCTAGTAGATAACGTACATGTCAAATTTCTAAACCATTGTGTGTGACAGCTTGTGAATATTTATTGCGGGTTAAATTGACTACTTTTACCCATGAATACTGAATCTGATGATTCTCCTATACCTGACAACCATCACACTGACAATAACTTGGATTTGATATTAGACGCTTCGACTGTCGAACCCAGTATTCACTCTGGACCTAGTCTTTCACAACAGTCATCATCTACTGCTGGAAGTGGTGATCTGCGATGTGTAAACTGAGGTTTAAATGTATCCAGAATGCGAAGACATCCGTTGGAAATCGCTGAAGTCCAATGTCTTATACAACGATGGGCTGGCCAGGTAAATGGGTTGGCAAGCTAAACAAGCTCACCTTCAGGACCAGGACTTTGATTTTTCTACTGTGTATTTTGTATTATTCGACTATGCTAATTATGCTGATAAATAAATTAATATAACGTATTAAGTGATCTTCCACTTATTTAAAATATACTTAACCTTATATGGATGAAATATAAGAATCTTAAATAACTTCGAAATGCAAAGTTTTTGGTACATCATTTCTTTTACTAATTAATTATTGGAATTGCCTCCCATCATTATAATTGTTTTTTATATGTGTGCACAATGGGCCTTAACTACTATGGCCGCCTGGCATCCCCCTTTCGGAGGCTACCGGGTCGCTAAGTACACATCAAACACTGCTTTAAATACAGTAACAACGCTCGATTGCGTTCAGTTCGCTGTTGCGATAAACTACGCTGTAAAATCCGCGTACAAAGAGCTCTGTGCACTGTACAATGTACATACGTGCGTGTTAATAAAGCTTTGAGAGCGACATGCAACGCACTGTTTTGCAAATATTTGTCTAGTGCTCCCGTCACCAGGCGGCACACAGCAAACACTACTTTTAAAGCGACGCGACGCTCAAAATGGCAATTACATGAGCTCTGGCTCCAATACAAACAACTGCCCGTTGACACTGCCGCTTTTCGCACCTTTAGGATAAATACGACACAATTAAAAAAAACAAATTGAGTTAGCGTCATAAAATGGAACGAGTTTTTTATAATTTGTAGCACAAACATAGTCACTGACGTAATCACGAAATAATAGACAAAACAATACGGAATTGTCAGTCAGACTATGAAATAAAAATATGTAATATTTTCAGTTACTTATGTTTAGTTCCATGTAATACGGTGCGAGTTTATTGCAACCCACTGGATACAAATCCAAGCTCCGGGCTGTTACTGAGAAATTTAGATGGAATGGAAAATCCCAATAACGGGAATAGCTCACAAAATAGAGTAAAATTTACTATGCAGTACTACCGAGATTAAAATTAAAGCCGTACTTTGTAGAACTCGCTGAGGTTTTGAAGTACTGCTGTATTTCTGCGAAAATTCATGCTCGAGATATTTGTATAGCGGATGTATTCTATAGAGTGCGGTTTGGAAGAGGGCTGTCTTCTCGGGAAACTGCAACAACGTTTCATCTTTATATTCATACTAGCTTCTGCCCGCGGCTTCGCTCGCGTGGAGGTCGGAAATTATCCCACAGGAATGTTCTACCGGGATAAAAAATATCCTATGTGTTAATCCAGGATATAAACCATCTCTGTGTCAAATTTCATCCAAATCTATACAGTAGTTTTTACGTGAAAGAGTAACAAACATCCATACATCCATACTTACAAACTTTCGCCTTTATAATAGTAGTAGGACAAGTAGGCGTCTCCTCTGCCGAGTAAATCCTCTTTACTAACATATTCCTCTCTAGATCGTATTGCGGTTCAGATGATTCAATCAGAGATTTAATTCCCTCATAATAAGATATAAATTTATAAATTATTTGGTGTGTGGGAGTGTGTTATGCGTATTTATATGTGTTAACACAATAAAAATATTCATTTATGTTTCAGCCCCCTACTAACCCAACTTTTAGGGGGCAGAAACGGGAGGTGCGCGCGGGGCGAGGCGAGCCGACGGTCGTCGTTGGTTGGACGGTCGGTCGGTTTATGTCGTAGTTTTCAACATTCGCGCGCATCCAAAAGAGAAATGAATAACAAACTAAACCTTATTTGAACACAATGGAGATCTCTCCATTGTGTTCAAATGTATTAAACGAAGATGTATTTTCTTTGTTAATTTTTCGTTTAGCGTGCATACCTGTTTTTCCAATCTACTTCGGACACTGCCAGAAAAGTCAATCTTAGGTTTGCTTGCCGTAAAATATAAAAAGAATAGAATAGACGTATTGTGTCAATTTTTAACCGACTTCAAAAAAGGAGGAGGTTATCAATTCGACGGTATGTTTTTTAAAGTTATTTCCGTATGTCTCATTTGCGCTAAATACTCACTGGGGGCTGATTTAACCAAATTAACTGAAGGTGGCGTTCAGTTAAATTGGTTTATATTTAAATTTGTTTTTCTTTTCACCTTTTGTGGTGTAGTATTTTTATTCTGGGTGCATCGTTTTCACATTACCTTTTGGAAGGTGCGACTAGAATTAATTTTGACGTTCAACAACGTGCCTTTCTTGTGCCTATTTGATAAATGATTTGACTTTCTGTCACTGTCATAATTGTTAGGGAATATTGACACTTACCGCTGTTGATCGCGGTTTAGAAATGCTGATCGCGTTCAGTTTCTTTGGTGTTATCAGCCCTTAACGCTGATTTTGACTTGCTATTTTTTTTATATTGGTAGGTACCATTTTATAATGCATTTGATTAATACTATCCGGCTGCATCCGGTTAGACTGGCAGTCGACCCCAACAATGTTTGTTAAAAGGCTAAGCAGATTGATTGATTAATTATTTTGATTTGTAATAATTGGACATTATAAACATAATGGCATGATTATTTACTTTGAAACGTATTTTGCAATTCAATTCAATTTATTTGCCATAAGCGTTGGTACAATTTAGGTCTTAACTATAATACAGATCCATAACACTTAGTCATAATTATGTGACATGCAAACATTGGTGTTAATAATTTATCAATAATTTTAAAATCGAAATATAATATAATTAAAGTCATTATTGATGTTGTTATAATATTAAATACATTCTCAACATAAAAACTAAACTATAAAAACAAAATTAAAAATATTATATCAGAGGGTACTTAGCTGATTATTATTTATTCTTTAGTCCTTTATCAAATATTATTATTAAATTATTGTGAACGTGAGGACTTGAAGTGGGGCACTATTTTTTAACCGACTTCAAAAGAGTAAGAGGTTATATGTATATTTTTTATGTGTTTGCCAATTTCTCTATTTTCTCCGTTAATTATGAACCGATTTTGTTTTGAAAGGGTATACTTAGGTACTTTCGAGGTGGTTGCATTGATACCAAGTCAGAATCTGATGACGTGGTCCCATGAAAAATCGAGGGAAATCTTCAATTTTCATAGAAAATTCACCGATTTTGCCGTCAATTGTGGACCGGTTTAGAGAAATATTTTTCATTTCAACATGCGCGACGCAGTTGCGCCGTGGATGCATTGATTATATAGATACACACACACGCACCCATACACACATTCACACACAAATACACACACGCACCCATACACACATTCACACACAAACACACACACACTCTCACATACACACACAAACACCACACAATAGCAGGCTTGCATTAAACTTAGTTTAAGTGATTTACTTGTTTGATTTATTGCATAAATTGTTAATTTCTAAAGAACGGATGAAGGCACTGACTCCTGTAACACAGGTCTCACCTAGCTCAGGAGTCAGGGTTTCAAACTAAAGTGTATAACCCTTTTTTATGTCAATAAAACATTTTATTATTATTGTTATTATTAGATATATATTTAATTAACTACGCTTCAATCGTGTTTGAGCTTCGATAATACGTATTTAATCCACTATTTTTATCTTGATGATGACATCAGGGAACTGTTGTTTACATAGCAAGTTTAGTAGTGGATACGGATTGGTGAGGTAATTTTAGGGTAGTATAACTCAAAAGTGAAAAATAAAATAATTTTTGGAACTTTGAAATAAAGCTATGTATCAGTATGTATGTAGTGTTTTTTGAGAGTCATTTGTTTTTTTTTATTCCCGAGTCCCGGACCTTTGGCAGCCGAACGAAAGGCGGAAGCCAACTCACCAACTTATACAATTCTATGATGATAATGATGAGAAGGCACCAATCGACTATTATCATATACTTGGCAAGTGCGCCCAAGGATAAACCCTGGTTGGTGTAGGACTATTGCAGTACATGGCACATAGTTGTTACTAATAGCTTTTAAATGAAGCAATGAATGGAGAATAATTATTGTTTAAACCTAGTAAAAAAATAATATTAAAAAAAACTAATAAATACGCTTTTTATAGAAAAAACCGTACCAAAAAACAGAAAATAGATTTTGTAAAAAAAGAAAAAAATATATTTTATTCTTATAAAGCGTGTGATGCTTTTTAAAATAATATTCACCACCACCATTATTATTTAAAAAAAAACTTATTTTGCAAATTGAAAAATGGAATTATTTTATCTAATTAATGTATTGTCATCGGTCCTCCATAAATCTACAAAGTTTGAACGAAATCTGGCCGTTTTAAGTGGGTCAAAATCACGCCCAAAGGAGTGGGTTACTAACATACAAACAAACACCTGTATGTTTGTTTGTAGTAATTGTTTGTGAAGCTAATATAAAGCATGTAATTAAATGACTAACTATAAAAATAAAAACAAAAAAGACACTTAGGCGTCGAAGTACTCATCCTCATCACCGTCATCCCGAAACGTGCCCAGAAGACTGGCACCATTGCCACGTTGAATGGCAAATCTTTGTCCAAAATCATTCTAAACATATACATAATTAATATTGTTTAAATTACTAAAATGTGGTGTTCCGTGTTTCGCTCAGCTAGGTTCTCAGTTACCCCGTACAGGGGCGCCGTTACAAGCTGACAAGTTAATTGAACAATTATGAGAAATAATATACTTAGTGTGAGGAGCAGGGAATAAATAATTAGGGGTAGTATGTACCTACTGTTAGTTGTTGAATTTATTTTGTTTTATGCTCCTTTTTGTAAATTAATCAGCACAAGGCTCGAAAGACTCCAGTCTAACTGGATGCAATGTCTAAGCTTACCGCGCTTAAGGAAGCATGAGCAGTCTCAATATCTAAGGGATGGTCACCCATCCACGGACCGACCTAGGTAAACGTGGCATACCAACGTTTCAATCAACGTGTGCGGCTGTTATTACTTATTGCTATTGTTACCCGTTGTTTTGTTCTATTTTGTTTTATATAATTTAGCCGCAAGACTAATTTTTCATTAGTTCGGGCAATACTACTCACCAAGCAATTAACGTAGCTCCCAGCTGTGCCGCTCGATCTCTTAGTATTCTAACGATAATACTTAAGACACTAAAAATAGATAAAGTTCTTAAAGTATTACTTAATTAGTAGTATGCGGAGTTATTGCGTAATGGTGCATCTACACCGCAGTTATTTGTCGCTGTGAGGCATTTAACAACATGATAATATTAATCAATTTCTTTAACTTTTGCGGCTTTTCCTGTATTTTTTTATTAACTGTTGTTGCCCAATAATATTTGTAAACGTTGCTCCACTAAATGCAACCCCGTTGGACGCACTTTTACACACCAACAATTGCGTTTCATTATGGCAACTCAACAACGTTTGATAGCAGTGATAGCCTAGTGGTGTGACCGTCGGAGTGCCAAGGCACAGGTCTCGAGTTCGAACCCAAACCACGAACCACTGATTTTACGGATTCATGAGCGTATTGTATAATTATAACTTGCTTAAAATCGGTGAAGGAAAACACCGTGAGGAAACCAGCATGTATGAGAGATATTTTGTCGACAGAAAGTGAAGCTAAGTCAGAGGCTCATGGGCAGCCTAAAAACTGGAACCAGGTTAGTCACTAACCACACGAAAGGAAGAAGAAAAACATTCGTTGCGTTTTTTACGTTACAAATAGACGAAACTTATAGCCCTTTACACATCTTAAATAAAGCTTATTTTCAACTCATTTAAGATTTTAGCCCGAATTCCGAGAAAAAAAAATCGTCGTAATGAAGTCTCCACTTTCTGCCTCCGTTCTTGGAAGTTAAGGTAAACAATAGTCATCCTATTCCGATCACTGGTTATGACAGAAAAAAAAACACGCTGTATAAAGGGATAAAAATGGAAGAGCTCATTGAGAATAAAAAACTGCTCGACGAAGCGCGCGTAATTATTGCAATGAATGTTGCTGAACTCTCAAGACGACAGCCATTGATAGTGCCATTTAATGGTGCTCCGTAATTTCCTCGCTATCCTGCTTGCCATCATTCAGAAATGCTGGGTAGGTAGGTATACCAGTTTTTGCACACAAAACGCACGATAGGCTACAACAGAATGTTTCACTGTCAGTCTGTTTGTTAGTGCGTCATAACCTTAAGGTTAACCATTCTAATCCTGTTCGTGAATGAGCGCCGTCAGTAAGGACTGGTCATCTCTTAACTGCCACATTTTTTGTGTATAATATGTATTCAGATATACAACAAGGTTACAAACCAACCAAATCAAAAAACTTCCAACGGTCCGCTTCAGAAGGGCTTTATACAGATGGTTAATTGAGAATCCCTTCTATAACATAAAATAATACTTCAGTTTAAATATAATGATCTAATTGTACCAAAAAGCATGTCATTGTCATCTTGATTGAATATGTGAAGCCACTATTATACTACCATTGTAAGAACTTTTGTAACCATATTTATCGGCAAATAAATCTTTGACTTTCACTTTACATAAAATACTTAAATTTTTAAATTGTTCTTTATATTAAGCAGTTATAGCCTAGTGGTGTCACCGTCGCGTCGGACTGCCAAGTCATAGGTCTCGAGTTTTTACCCAAACCTCGAATTTTTCGAATCCATGTGCGTATCGTATAATTATCACTTGCTTAAACACGGTGAAGGAAAACATCGTGAGGAAACTTGATGCTTGAGAAATATTTCTCAACAGCATGTGAAGCTAGGTCAGCAGAGACCTATGGAAAGCATAAAAACTCTGACACCAGGTTAATCACTAACCCCACGAAAATGATTATTTTTTTTATTCTTATGCATGCTCGATTTTTGAACCGTTTCCCGTTTTTATCTTTTTATTACGGAGTCATTTAACGTGCACGTCTAACCAATCTAAGTATGTATTATACTATTATCTCTGGCAATATTTTGATTTAAAAGTGTGTCCGTGGGTTTTATACTTCATATAAACTTACCTACATTATAGAATGGCTTCATCTTCATCTTTCGACCTGACCGACGGGTCACCCCTTTACAATTCTTAAATGCCTGCAATTGGTTTATTTCAGGGATTCCCTAACTTATTATGTCTACTGCCCACTTAGAGAATAAATTAATTTTTAACGCCCCCATTTTTCACTTACTTAAAAACCACTATATCTAGATGAAATTAAAAATCGCCCCCTAAACCTCTACAGAACGCCCTGGGTCTCTTATTAGAAATATATAATATATACTTGAAATTAATGCTTTGAGTTTACATTTATGAATGAAGAACCCTTTTATTGAATAAGCCTAGAGTTATGATGACATATCAAATAGAAAAAAAAGTTGTGTAAGCTTAGTGAAAAAATACGGAAACGCAATGTAAACAGAATCGAGATGGAATTAATTACATCCATTGACTGGTGCGGGCGGTCCGATAGATGTAATTAATACCATCTCGGCTAATTAGTTAGCTTTCCACTGATCTGGAAATAAAAAGGAAAATGAGCTTATAATAAAAAAAAAATATCTCTGGCGAAGTAGTGTGTAGTAACGTGCAATCCAATTGAATTATATTTCATACAAATCACGTACAAACTCCGCGTTTTGACAATTCATAAAAAGTAACGTTTTTGATTACCCTTTCAAATATCCAATTAGTAACTTGATTCTAATCATATCTTCTATAATATAAAAATGAATCGCTGAATGTTTTGCTAAGCGCAAATATCGAAAGCAGCTGAACCGATTTCTCTAACTCTTTTTTATTTTGTTTGTTATTGGTAAGAATTAGGTAGGTAGGTGGGGTAGGTAGGTAGGGTAGTTAGGTAGGTAGGTAGGGGTAGTTAGGCAGGTAGCCAGAGTAGTTAGGGTAGAGTAGGTGGGTAGGAAGGGTAGGTAGGGTAGGTAGGGTGGGTAGGTAGGGTAGGTAGGTAGGGTAGGTAGGGCAGGTAGGTATTGTAAGTAGGTATCATAGTTAAGACAGGACAACGTCTGTCGGGTCAGCTAGTTGATAATAATTGTATTACCTGTAGCGTTAGGACGGTCTTTTTTTTTTCGACGGTCATCTAAAAAGACCCAAAATTATTAGACGCTGTAATGATCAGCATTCAATTTTACATACAATTCTTAGTTCATCTGAATTTAACATCTGTACCAAAATCTGAAGATATTATCTAAAAAAAACTCTTTTGATTTATTATTCTTAGTGCTTATTGTCATGTATATGTTCATAAGCAATAAGTTGTCGGTATTTTGTCTGTGGTTCATCCATTGTCCATGGCCGAGATACTAATTGTCATTGGTTTTTAATTTTACTGAATACAACGGTTTTTAGCTGCTTTGCACGGGTGAATTTAATGACTTTCAGTTTTTTTTAGAATGTGCGTTTTTTTGTGCAGAATAAACATTTTTTCTTTCTTTATTTCTAGTGTTATTGCTTATTATTATGGATCGAGTACACTTAGGCGGGCCGCGTGAAGCCAATACTTACCTGTGTATGAACCTGTTTTTAATATTTCTGTGGTATGAACCTACCTGAATGGTGCTGAATAGTACGGTCGTTATCAAGTTATACCAAACTGTCAAATCACTCCAACTGATTTTAAACCTTAAGTTAGTTAAGTTTTTAATCGATTGAGAAAAATGGACATTTTGTAGTAACTTGATGTGCTGGCAACTTTACTTAGGTACACAGACATTGTTCGGCACAATTTTAAAAACAATCAACCTTGGCACCGCACTTGTTAGATTCAGTTTAATATTATTATTAAAACAAAATGGTTACATTTGGTTGAAACTGTGACTCTCCTACGCTTGAAACGATTAAATGTCATACGAAACTCTTTACAAAAAAGAGAAGCAATCTAATCAAATGTTTGTAAAGCGAGTGTTTTTTACAATATAAAACATTAATTGCGGAATAAGTTGTTTGTGAAATATACAAATATTGTTTTTTACACGAGATGTTGGTTGTATACTAAAAAAATGACAATGGTGTTTTGTTGAAAGACTAGTGAACCGTCTTAAATATACATTTAACAGAAAGGAAATGTAACTAAACACACGCCAAACTCTTAAAATAATATCATCAGTGAGTTAATTCGTAACAACTTTGTCCATTCGTAAATTTAGGGACTCATAATATGGCTACGCAACGCCTAGAGCGCGGGGTCATACATAGATATTGACTTCACGCGGGCGGGCCGCCACGCAATGCAACGCTTTGCAAAATCCTTCTAGATCACAAAACAGAAGCCGCAAAAACAGGCTGCGCGAGTCTCGTTTCTCTGGAGTCGAAACAGTTGAAACTCAACTTTATTTTTAACCTTCACCCCCAAAATTATAAACACTTCTTCTTTTTTGTCTTATTTTTATATCTCCAAACACTTATATTATTTTTTTTCAGACTGGGTTAATTTAGGAAAAGTAACATGGTAAACAATGTGAATCCGGCATTACGACATTAAATTAAAACGAGCACAGTACTAGTCCATCGAAACATTTTAAAACACGAAGATTAGTAATTAATGGAAAATTTAAAAATTGCAATTTTCAAACAGAATAATTAGCAGAATCAACTGCATAAAACGTAAACACGCTTTATCTACGAAAAGTCACTGACCTGTCGCGCGGCGTGGTGCAGGGCGCGGGATGTACCTAGGTGGACGTAGGTAAGTACTTTAGTCGGAGATCAACAATCCAGCAGCATAAACTCACTAAGTTGCGCGTTATTGATTAATAAAAGATCACTGATTGAATAATTAATCACATCACAATCAGAATTTAAATCACCAATACCTAGTCAAATTTTAACATTTTCAAAGTCTCCCCCGTTGTTCATTATGCACAAGCGACATCCTCTTATTAAATTTTCACGGAATCGTCTTAACAAAATTAAACAAAATTAAACTTACAAACCTAACCTAAATCACAAAACTAGCTACCTATTAACACGTTAGCTGCGGCACCAATTTTTGTAAACTTTCCGTTTCTGCGGCACGAGGTTTTATCGGCCCGCACCGTGACCAGACGTTAGGGCGACACGCGGTCTATTAGACCCCACCTCCTTTAACAGACTAAAATCCATTTTCTGGCGCGAAATCAAAGATAAATGAAAAATTTGGTCTTTATCGATATAGACAGTGAATTGATGAACCCTAATCTACCGTCGCCCCGGGATCTGATAACTAGTTTAGGAATTATTGGCAAAACAAACTATGGGATCTTATACACCTCGTAACGCACTGAAATAGGGTAAATTTTCGCTAAGATTAGTGATGGGAAAATTAATATCGACGCAACGACGTTTATGTATTTTTGTGTGAAAATCTTGATGCGGTTCACAGAATAGAAAAAAAAGAAAACCAGAAGTAGAAAAGAAACTATCCTATGTATTCTGCCTCGGGCTTTAAAAATACACTTATTAGAACTTGAATTAACATAAAAAAATCAGTAACAATTTACTTTTTTATAAAAAATCGCAATCGTTCTGTTTCTGTTTTTTTTTTAAATTAACTTCTTCCGACATCGTTTAGACATGTTCGGCGATGTAAAAGGACGTGCTCTCCAATCGACGTGATGCACAACACTAGTCGCGGGAAGCTCGCGTTGTTTGCGGTACGAGGTCCGGGAGGATATGGGACGTTTTAGCCTCGTTCCGCACTGCATTAAAATTATATTAATTCAGTGCGGTACGAGGCCTAAGACATCCGGTACCAAGGTAGGTATACCACCAAGTCCGGGACCATTAGCGCGTCTCAAATATACATTTATCTCTTTTCTATACTGGACCAAACCAAAGCTATGCCCTTCGCACGACAGAGATGTTCACATTTTTCCTTGCCGCACCACAAGGAAGTTGCATGAGGGGTGATTTAGGCCTCGTTTCGCACTTAACGTGTTAAATGCCTAATCAACTAACTAATATTACACTAACACTTAACAATAAGTCACACTGACCTATGAACTAATCCAACTATCATAAATCGTCTTTAAACAACAAACTAATAACAACTAAAACTTTTCATAAATTAATCACGACAATGCGCGCGCGGCTCTTCTTGTGATAAAAAACTAGAAGGCGCGTGTCCTCAAAAGGGCGCCGCTATTTACTGACTGACATAGTAACCGAGTCAAGGACTTTTTGCCGAAAAAATTCCGCTCACACACACACTCGCAATTTTTATGCACCACTAATGCATTATTTGCGGAAGTAATATTTCTTTTTCTTTCTAATTGTAGTATTTTGTGGGTGTGGACGGGGCGCGTCAGAGTGGAATAGTATGACACCTTTCTCTGTCTTTCAAGGATATTGAGACGTAGAGAATTGAATAGTACGTGTTTGCACAGGTTCTTGACCTTACAATGTTTATTTATTATTACGGACTCAGATCTACATCATGTTGTAAAGTATGAAAATGAAAAATAATTTCCTGTGGCTAAAGTATTCATTGGATTTGGTTGATTTTTTGTATACGGGTTAAGGACATGACACTCTTAACGTGGTTTAAAAAAATGTCGAACGGCCTGCTCCACTTAGTATAACGTTAGATTGCAATTTCATGTTTTCTTTTATAAGTATAACTTTCTGTTCTTTCGTGGGATGGGGACCTGGTGATTTGTGATACAGGCATTTTACGCCCTAGTCAGACACCAACTCCTCACATTAATAAAAAAAAACAAATTATATGTGAAACCTTGAATGAGCTCGTCGTTGTGAGGAGAAATAAGTTAAACTAAGAGATTCCAAGAGATGCTTGGGGCAGTCATTTAGCCATTTCCCTTGAATCTGTCATACGATATTATTGCGGGGTGGTGCGGCCCACCGCGGTTAATTAGGTCGTCGCTAATTACTAGCAGCCACACGGGTCGATCCATCAGGTTCAGCTACGCTTGCCGGGGTTGGTCCCTAGATGGGTGACCATCTTTACATACTGAGACTGCTCCGTGTCTCGGAAAGAACGTTAAGCCATTGGTCCCGGCTGTCATTTGTGGATCTTTCACATTCGTTACGGGTCGTTAGAAGCCCGAAAGCCTAGCATCCAGTCTTACCAAGGGGTGTCGTATTACCCAGTTACTGGGTTGTGAAGGTCAGATAGGCAGTCGCTCCACGTAAAGTACTGATATTCAGCTGCATCCGGTTAGACTGGAAGCCGACCCCAACAGATTTGGGAAAAGGCTAGGCAGATTGGTTTTGGTGCGGCCCACCGCGCATACTAACTAAATGCTTTGGTGCATTTTTATAAAGCGGCGCGCGTGACCCAGACTGTACCTACCTAACTAGATTAGTAGTAGTAAAAGAAATGAAAATGGTGGTTTAATATGATATTATTTAACTGGATAGTTTTGGAATCAAGTGACCGTTGCACACTGCATTTGTTTTTAACCGTACGAAGCAAGGTTTTTGCATTATGATCCCATTATTTAATCTTAAAACGTCGTCCCCAGTTACTATACGTGATATGCGAGTGGACAGAACAACAAGGCTGCTTAGTATTTCTCATCATTCCATTCATTACAAGAAGTCTCAGTCCCAAGGGGGGCAGTGGTGGCCTAGTGGTAATGACCGCGTCTTACGAGTTGTATATCGTGGGTTCGATCCCTGACAGGTGCTTTACTAGTTGTAAACTATTTCATCCCCACTGCTCTCAAAACGGTGAAGGGAAACATAATGAGGGACCCGATTGTCGTAGAACTAAAAATTTAAAGACATGTGACATCCACCAACCCGCACTGCGCCCACGAGGTCGATTTTAGCCCACACCCTCACAGAGAGGCCTGTGTCCCAGTTGTGGGCAAATTATAGGCTGATTATGGTTATGCAAGACTTAAGCTAGATGTCGCTTTTGTCGTAAACATAGTAAGAAAGGTACCGTACACATTTCTTTCTGTTCTTAGTTTGCTGGGCTGCGTAGGTAAGTAGTATTCCTGGAGATGTATAGATGGCGTCTTTCACTCGACCCACCCCCAGCCACTAACTGTTTCCGTTATTTGTTTGCTGGAGGGCTACGTAAGTAATGTTCCTGAGCATACTATAGATGGCGCTTTTATTAAGATCCATCTCCTGCCACACGCAGAAGTAAAGAATTAATCATTATCTACAACGTGACGCTACAATGTGACATTAATTTAATACTCGGTTAGGGCTAGTGCCCATTAATCATATAAATAAATAATAATAGGTTAAAATAAATCGCAAGTTGAAAAAACAAACTTCACACCAACTAAATAATAAAGTAACTAAAATTAAAATTGAAAAAAAATCAAACAAACTAAATAATAAAAAAGTAACTTCAATTGAAATCACCTAATACATAGTATTGCTTAATCGTTTTAATTTCATTGATGCGAATGTTACGATCCGTGACCTCGGCAAATGACCGCTGCGCGACAGTTCTCTAAGTACAGGTTGCTCTAATCCTCCTCCATTTTAAATAAATCTGTCAACAATAACGTTTATTTATTTATTTTATTTATCCTTTATTTCAGGCAACGAAGGCACATAAAAACAGAGGACATCTATAAAAATAATAACTATAAACTAATACATAATTTAAAAAATATATATATATAAAAAATAATAATATATTTTGTATACATTCAGTCAAAAAAGTATCGGGAATGGATGATTTGTTTATGATTCCAAATTCAAATTTTTGTTTTTTTGTAGTTGTTAGATTGGCACAACTGTTTTCCATTTTGGCGCGGAGTTTGAGTTGCATCTGTTATTTATATTAAAAACAGTGCTGGTTTTAGTAATATCATATATAGTGTGTATTGCGAATTTCACAATGGACAAAAATATCGAACAAAGAGTTTGTCTTAAATTTTGCATCGCCAATGGAATTTCGTGTTCAGAGTCACTGAAAATGTTACAGAAGGCTTACGGTGAATCGACTTTATCAAAAACTCGTGCTTATGAGTGGTTCAAAGCGTTCAAAAGCGGTCGAGATGTGATGGAAGATTTGCCTCGCTCTGGTAGGCCGTCAACGTCTGCAACTGAAGTTAACATCGCAAAAGTGTAGAAAATAGTGACTGAAAATCCCCATTCAACTCTGAGAGAGATAGCCGCCGAACTTTCTGTATCTCACGAGTCGATCCGTACCATTTTAACTAATCATTTGGGTATGAAACATGTTGCTGCTCGGCTAGTCCCAAAAGATCTGAATTTTCTCCAAAAACTCAATCGCATGAAAGTCGCTGAGGACATGCTAGAACGAGTCAGTTCGGACCCAACATTCATGAAACGCATTGTTACTGGTGACGAGACGTGGGTTTACGAGTTTGACATGCAAACTAGTCAACAAGCTTCGGAGTGGCGCCTTCCAACTGAACCGAAACCGAAAAAACCGGCGATTCGCGGCGAGAACTGAACTCAATTCCGGAAGCAGCGTTTAAAAAATGTTTTGATGAATGGATTATTCGTTGGCGCAAGTGTATCGTTTCTAAAGGAGCATACTTTGAAGGTGATAAAATAAATTTGGATGAATAACAGACATTTTGTGTATTATTGATCTTTTCCCGGTACTTTCTTGACAGAGTAGTATAATGTCTTCACAAAACGAAAATGTAAAAACGTATACTTATGTGTGTTAAATGAATGACACTATTGTAGCGCCACGTTGTATAAGTAGGTACTAATATTATATTGAGGAACAAATTTTTTGTTTGATTGTTTGTGAGTTTGTTTGTACCGAATAGGCTCTACTTAGAAGTACTGGACTGATTTTAGCCATTTCCACCAATAAAAAGCTAAATTATCAGGCAGTAACCTACATTACCTAACACATCCACACTCATGCATGCATACACTCACCCCCACCCCCGCACACACACATTCACACACACACACACCCTTACATACATACACATTACACATACACACTCACTAGATTTAAGTTCATTATTTAATCTTGTTCAATTTTACTTACCATTACCTTTTCTGCATAATTGTTTAATTGTGGGTAGATCGACAATCTTCACTTAATAATAGCTAATATTAAAACAAAACCTTATAGCCGTCCACTGTCTCTTAAAATACATACAGGTATACCTAGTTTAAGAGACAGGGTAACGTTAATTGTCAACAGATGTACAATCAACATGTTCTACCATAATTATATTGTAGTAACACACCTTGTGTACCTTGCTAGTTACTAGTATAAGTTTTATTTTTTTTCTCACCATCTGTTCCTTTCTGATCAATAAACAATTATTATTATAGTAACATAGTCTAAATTTATTTTGAAAAACATAGAGATTCTTAAGAAAATTTCAAAATTGCAATAATGTACGTAACGTAGCAAAATTTTTGCCTATAAAATTCATTATTTGGCGTACGCAGAGAAAACTATTGATGATACATCAAAAATAGGTAGGTAGTACACGATTAAATTACTTAATATTACATACAAAAATGTCCACGGGGAAGTATAGCTAATTATCATAGTTAAGTTACAATAACAGTTTTTGTGTTCTAAAATGTTATTAGATCGTCGGTAGACACAAAATGTGGTGGGTTACATTCGTATCGTAGTATTAATTCTTATTTAAATAAATAATAATAATCTTGACGATATAACTATTTATGTACATCTTTTTTATTTTCGAATCGAACATTTAATTTCGAAGTTATCACGAATATAAAATGGAGATGTGACTTATTTACATCTTAAATTTGAAATACTTTTTATTTTTATATTAGATACATTTTCCTGGTATCTTAGTACCTACTTTGAAGATACTTTGTTCCCCAATATTATACTTTTACTAAAATAAATTTCGCAGTTTTTCTTTCCGAACGCAACTGAACGCAGCACTTCGTTAAAACAAAACACAAAACATAAAGATAAACCGTCTCAATTTGAATACCTGCATATTCTGTCTTGTCACATTTGCATGATCCTTGTTATCTACGCGATCTATTTCAAAATTGTTTTCTCGAGCTAATAAACTTAAGTTCAAGTTAATGTTGTTTTCCTACTAAAGTATTTTATCTTCAAATGGGTATTTTGTATCTTCAGATCTTCTTTCAGATACCTTTTCTGAAAATTATTTGTATCTGAAATTCTTTTTATTAAAGTATCTTGCATCTTGTATGTCACATACTTTGTATAAGGTATCTTATATATCACTGATTAAAATGCAATACGCAAACCGTTCGACGCGCCACCGCGACGTCACCTACACTAATATATGAGTGGACGAATGCTACGAGTCCATCCAAATAACAGATTATTTGTTCTGCGAGTCTATCGAGTCCAACATTGAGCACACATGTACACTATCCTCACAAATGTTTAAACTCTTTAAATCAATCGGGAACCATGGAAGGCGCTAAGGGCGTCGGGAGCCGCGTGGCGACTCCTGCAGGGTTTATTTTTTTGAGAATGGGAATCCATCATCGAAAGGTTTACCGCTGCCCCGGAATATATATGGCTAAAGAGAGCACGTGGATGAGTTTTAGTCAGTAAGAGTCTGACACTCCCTTCCGCCTCACCCACAGCGGGAGGAGTCATTTGATGATTTTCCAACCTAAAAAAAGTAAGTACATAAATGATTGTTACTACTTCATGCAGAAACTAAACTAAAAATAGCTATGCGAGTGAAACTGCGGTGCGCAGCTAGTTATTTAAAAAATATGGTTGTATCTGACAAAGTGACATGCGAATGTCACGATCGTCACGATGGTAAACTTTCGCAATAAAGTACATCGCAGTAATGTAATTCACAAGAATGATTTACACTCGGATTCCGTTTTTTCCTTTTGAGGTACGGAACCCTAAATTAAAGTGTGTACAGTGGGTAGAGTGATTCAAATTCAGGAATGACAAAATTATTCGAAAATCTAGAAACCTGTGGGTATTTTGAAATCTGTCACTGCTATACTCGTACATACTTATGATACCGTGTACATTAGTGTATCTACACGGTATCATAAGTATCACGGTATTTGGTAAATATCTACGTAAGTGCCGCAGAAATAAAGACGATTGAACCATTGCTTATTTAAAGCAATGGTTCAATCGTCTTTATTTCTAACCTATTTTTTGTGTTCGAATGAAACGGGTTAGCGGTGCGTCCAGCAAGTACCTGCTTAATTTTCCAACCAGGACATCGAAACCAAGACCCCACAGGCCGAAAACACAATAAAACTAGACCAACGATGGAGTGATATTAAGGCGTAGGCTTTCGTAGGCATGGCGTAGCCGTAGCAGCGTAGCTCCAACGTAGCTACGATGCTACGGCTGCGATTTCCTAGAAAAGCGTTGGCCACTACAATAGCGCGCGCAATTTACCGACAAATGTCCGTCACTGAAACGTTATTTACGAAGTAAGATAAAAGCACGGTAGACGGTGGTACCTACACATTTGATTCAGCGGTTGAACAACGTAGCCGACCATACATTTATATTTATTTACCATACGGCTTTTCTAGTACTCGTGGCGAAAGGCAAACTCCGTTCGGCACTTACACTCGCTGAATCATGGTCTGCCCTCGTTAGGCGACTGGATCTGTCTGTCTGACCCTCTATAGTACAGAAATATTTAAATATCAGCAATTTAAAAAAAATGATCGAACATTTTTGAGACCTATATGTGTGTGTCTAATTTCAGCGTGAGTGTGTTTTAGATTATCTAAAGTAGGTATCTACTTATCACAAATCTTTCATCTAAAATACTGTGTTAAATGTTACAACAAAATAAAAATAAATGAAATATTAAAAACTGTATGAAAACTACACTTGTAGCACAATGAAGATTATTCCAACATAAGAATGCTTGGAAACAAGCTGGTCCTGCTCCATAAAAGAATAATTTTTATATTTTCTTTGATTTTAAAGTTACCGTGTTATATGGGGGAAAAGAAGGATGTATTGGATTAAAATACTTACAATTCTGTAAATATGTGTTTACATTCTAACTTGACCTGCAAATTGCAAAAAGGTTATGAAAATTTGAATTTCGCGGATTACCCTTTAGCTTCCAACTTCCCACATTAATATCACACCACGACGTCCTTGACGCACACATAGATAGTCTATGTGTGCGTCAAACAGAGGAGTAAGCCCGAGGCAGAAAGAGGAACTACAGCGAACGAAAGAGATAAATGGACACTGAGATCATAGAATGACAAAGGACGGCAGTATTCTGTCCACCCCTCGGCAACGTCTAGCGCCGCAACCAGAGCCGGATTAACCATATAGCAAGAGTAGCAGTTGCTCCGGCCCCGCGCAAAAAGGGGGCCCCGCGTAACCAAACCAATCTCCATCTAACAGTAATTTTTTTGATATTGTAGACGAGATGTAATGAATTTACTTGTTTACTTTTGTTGCTAAGTGAGCTGCAGACTGTTGTTGAAATGCATTTTTTGTTTCCTGTGCTACACATCGTCGGGGTATTACTTAAAAACATCCGACTTTGAAAAACAAATCGGAGGCTAGGTGGTCCGCTAGAGCTGATGCTACGAAGGCACTTCTACGTGGAGAACCGATACATAGAACAGAACCTATAGATAACAATTACAGTTGAACTTTTTGCACATGAGAATCCATAGCAGATCAAAGGCCCCTGGATATAATTTGCTACGGGCCCCGCGCTTGCTTAATCCGGCACTAGCCGCAACTGTAAAGCTTTTATCGCGAAAAGCACTTGTCAATCAATCAATAAACTGTGTGTGCGGCAATATAGGGAGGGGGACAGAGAAAAAAAGATGGTGCTTGTATGAAAGGGAAAGAGACAGAGATACGGCACAAACTCTGACTTCCCTCTTTGAATGATATTCCTCACTTTTATCAAACACACTAGCATGATATGTTAGTGTGTTTATTGTAAATTATTCTCTCTCTCTCCCTCTATCGTACTCGTGCCGGGTGGTACTACTTTTACTAGGCTTTCTGTAGACCTCTTGCATGATTCTGCGATCCTAGTATTTGAGCGCAGAAAACTATCCAAAACTTGGTTGGATTCTTGCGCCCCGTCCAAGAAAACAGTTAAATGGATGCGCAAAGAAGTGTTTCTCATTATTTATTTATTTGCTCTCATGCATTTTACAATGGATTCATTATTATTGTCGTTTTTCGTAAACTGAATCAAAACACAGTAGGTACCTAGGTATACATGGCAGCAGGCATTATTGTTTTAAAGCATATAACACTATAATAATTATTATTTATTTGTGCACTAACACGATTTCTATATAACAATAATAAAAATACAATAACACAAATACAGTCATATTAAAGTCAGTTGTTGTTGGTAGGTAATAAAAAATAAAAACAATCGTGAAAGAACAAATGACAAATTATTGCTTATAAATAGTAATTAAATTAATTATGGTGTGTCATTTTAAAGTACAAAATGAAATAAATCTAATGTCACTGGAATCATAGTTAAAGTAAAGTAACGAACCTAGTTTAATCCTGTGCCGGAATAATCAACATAATTTAAGCCTTTGATCATACCACATATTTCAGAAAAGAAAACTTACGAGATTAGATTACGTTACCAATATTGCGGTTGAAATAACTAGAAAATTCACAAAACCCATTTTTCTGAAATGTGTGAATGCTGTTGACAACTCTATCTCAACAGATGGCGCCACAGACCAGTTTTAATGTTGGTTCAAACATTGGCCACACAAAAAATGTATGGGAAACATTGGCCCCAATATTTGTATATTTGGCCAATGTTTGATCCAATTTTGGCGTCATCCAGTCACTGGTACCAGGACATCAGAACACGTGAGGAAGTCTATGCTTGAGAATAACGCCATCTATCAACGCAGTAACGCACTCCCATTATCTGTGATGACTATAGATGGCGTTGCTTTTTAGTGTTGCAAGGATACCGAGCTTCACATATTATTTTATTTATGCAAATCTTCATATTTAGCATAAGTGAATGAATGAATAAATTAAAATATTTTGTTTTAAAAATTGAATTTACTGTCGGGCAACAGCTCCATTTTTTTTTAAATTTACCTTCAAGCCTAGTACCGATCGTTGCCTTATTGTCTGTTTGGCGCAAGTGTCGCTTTGTACAAATATACGCCACCCCAGGTTGGGCAGGTTGTAGTAGGGTGGACGGGTGGGTGTCTCGTGATTACGTTTTTGGTTAAAAAGTGAAAACAAATAACATTGCGTTGTGTGAAATCGGGTACGTATTATGCTTATGTAGATAATTCTATGACTAGCTTATAAAGCAATGCCAGGAATTAATTAATAGTTGTTATATGTTAGTTAATCACCCCATGAAACGAATTAACTACTCGGCTTCCTTCTTTCGTTATAATTTAGCACCTGCTTTTACTGAATAATATATTCCGCTGGTCAGTTCAGGCGAAAGACGTCCAGTTCGGGACATACCTATTCTTCCTGACCAACGACCAGGCGTCACCGAATCAACCGATGAAAAACAAATTGCCATCGACTATTTTCGAGGCGTTTTGCAGTCCGAAACAATCAGGATTATTATAGGTAAGATTATTTTAATGAACGATAACCATACCGCTCTCGTAATAGCAAATGCAGTAAGTTGCATTTCTACGATTTCCCGTTTTTGTCAGAAATGCCCTTAGGCCTTTTTTTGTGTGGCTTGAACGTGGTCGAATAATAACGAAAATGCGTCATTTCATGTGATATTATCTGATATTGAGAGTACGCACCAATGATCATACATACATCAGATTAAAATGCAGTAATCACGTTTTTAATAATAGTAAGAAACTCGCATTTTGAGTGCGTTTTAATTTTGTTACATTCCTATATTTGTTTAAGTATAACTATCTAGTCTAAGGTGAAGGCAGTAATGTATGACACCGTACCTAGTACATTATATTTTATTACTGTGCCCCAAGAGACTTTTTAACTTATAAAATCAAAAGATTTTCATAATTAATCATGTGTTTCCTTTTTTTTCTATTTAAATGTTAAACAACTCGTTTTTATACTGCATTATGCCCTTTATTCCAGATAATATTCAATTAAGTATTAACTTTCCTAGTACTTAAAGCACGTTAAGCCGTTGGTCCCGGTTGTCATTGGTGCATCTTTGACAGTCGTTACGCGTCGTCAGGGGTCCTACCATAAACTCTTATAGCAGGTCAATTTTAGACGAAAAATAACCTGCCGTGTTAGTTTGTACCATGAACTCGACAAGCAGCAGGGGGCCTACCATAAACTTTTAAAATATTTGCCAAGTGCAGGGCAGTTCAACTGGGCATGTTAACCTGACAGGTTTTGTGTTTGTACCATGAATATTTCCCGTTGACCTGCATCATGTCAACTTTTGACCTGCTACATAGTCTCTGGTCAGTGTGCTGGATTATAAATAAACGTTCTAAAATACTTTACCGGTTTTACGGTTTTAATAGAAATGAAATAAGTTTTTATAATAACAGTTTAAAATAAGAGAGTAGTCATAGAAACTTTGTTCCATGGCAAAAAAAGAATTTATCATTACTGATTATGAGAGCGAACGCCCTTCTTGCCACAAAAACTTGAAGTAAAAAGTTAATACTTCACATTTATTTTCGAACGAATTTAATGCCTACATGTCAAAGGGTAATAAGTACAATTTTTCAATTGGATCAGTTTTTGTTTACTTTAAACATAAAGGTACTTAGCCTTTTTTTTTAAGGCTGGGAAATCATCTAATGACTTCTCCCGCTCTGGGTGGAGCGGAAGGGAGGGTCAGACTCTTACTGACTAAAACCCATCCATGTTCCTTCCTTATCCCTTTATGTTCCGGGGTAGCGATAACCCTTTCGTACAATCCCGCTTACCCGGTAGGCTTGGCCCTGAGGGGCCCCTTCATATGCTGACATCTCTTTGAGGCGCACGTAGAACATATACGCGCGGTCCGGCACGGGCCTGGTGCTGATCGGACGGTGAGTCACCCATTACTCACCGGCCGCAGGCCCGCGCCTACGGTGGCCGGGGGTCGTCACGTGGCTCCCGACGCCCGGGGCGTTTCCCGCGGCGGCTGGGACGGGAAGACCTTTCTCTTTCCCATCCCGCCACCAAAGGTACTCAGCCTTAAAGTTTTAACTCAAATAAATACAGATATTTGTTTTGTGGCCGTGTCTGTGAGTGGTAGGCAAAGAGTGGCTTTTGTGACTATGGATTTAAGACAAGTTTCTTACGAACAATTGGAATATGTAAGATGTTTGTATATTAACAAGGATACTGTAATAGGCTATAATAAAAGCTCGGAAAATGACTCAAAAATGTGGATTGAGGTGGCTGAAAATCTAAATTCTGTGTTAGGTGTGCTGAAAAGGATTGAAAAACTTGGATAGCTATAAGTTTTTAATTAATTAATATTATCAAGGTAATATAATATTTCTCAACAGCATGTGATGCTAAGTCAGAGGCCCATGGGCAGCACTAAAACTCTGACACTGGTTAGTCACTAACCACACGAAGAAGAAGATCAAGGTAATTGCCTGACTTAATTATATTAATTAAACCATAAATACTGTTTAAATATCGATCTGCCCAGCCTTTTCTCAATTATGTTGGGGTTGGCTTTAATTCTAACCGGATACAGCTGAATACCAGTATTTTACATGGAGAGAGATTCTTTGGAGTATCATCCAGTTACTGGGTGGTGGAGGCGTGGGTTGTGGAAGACGACCCTTAAAACTATCAAAATCCATGAATAACGGGTATGGGACGCCGCCGTAGGTTCTACGAATGCAGCCTAAAACCTCAGGTATACCAAACTTCTTAAAAAATCTGAAATAAGTTAATGACAGTTGTGCTGTCACATCTATACATTCAGAATACCGAGTGACGCAGTACCTGTCACATGATCACCAGTTACCATATTATACCACCATACATACCTCCGAACCAGTTACCTCACCACCTTTTACCACATACCACCGAACCAGTACCTTACCACGTTTTGACAACCCCGCAAGAAACAGTGAGAGTGAAGCAATCATCATGATAAAGAAATTATAAATGTAAACACTGATGCGGCACGAGCGTCATCACAACGCCGCGCCGCACACGTTTGCCGGTTTACTTCGGAAGGAGCGGTTTGTAAGCGCAAGCAGAGCAAGCAGAAAGCACCCTCCGCGTCTTCACTGCACACGTCGGGACCTCGCAGATGGACACATGACGCTGACGACACACGCGTCCCGCGGATCGGCAGGCAGTCTTCTCTCGACGGCGGCACCTGGGGGCAAGGAACATATTCCTGGGGGAAAAGGACCGCGCTCGACGCGCGACTCCTATTTATGCCTTCCTGCCGCCCTTCGGCGCGCCGCTATTGGTCAAAAATGATTGGACAGTGAAATTTGTTATTGTATATAATATTGTATTTTAGAAATTAAAGCAGTCTGTTAAAGTCAGTTATTCAATTCTTTGTGACGAGTTATTATTTCCAAGTACCTATCAACCCCGTGCGTGCCCAACCACTAAAACCTGATTACTAAAATCAAAAGAATTTCACTAGACTAGCTGAGAATTTTATTTCTTTTCAGCGAAAATGTAGTAGGTAGATTTAAGCATTCTATTACTTGTGCTACTGCATGTGATTCAATACTGTTTGCTGCGCAATAGAATGTACTGCGATGTCATCCGTTGGTCTTTAATAAGAACTATTCGCGCAAAAAGATAATGCTATGCTGTTAAAACCTGAAATAAAGTAGGCACACATTCAAGAACTTATATTATTATGATAATTAAACGGATAAATAGAAGTGTAGAACCTTGACCTCAATCGACAAATCGGTTGATTTAGTAGGGCGTGGCATGAAAGATTGTAGCTCACAGAGCGCAGTGCAAGCGCTTTGGTGAGCCTATATCGTTTAATAAAAGCGTTGTCCAGCATGTCAAATGGTTAGATCGAGTTTCTCAAAATGTTTCTTTGAATTTTAGCCATTTGTTTAGCTCTGTTGCCACGACTATCATCCTCAAGAAACTCGAAAATTTCATCTTCATCACACATCTAAAATAAATGGTAAACACATTGCTCATAGAGGTTTTCTATGTATTTCAATACTTTGAAATAACGACAGAATTATATTGTGTACACACTTTTAGGATAAATTAGCTTTTTCTATTTAAATTTAATTAAAACAGGTCAATAGTTGTTACTTTCACAAAGCTGCAAATTATGACGGCAGGGCAGTTCAATTGTTGAATGTTTAAATGTCAAAAACCCTACATGGTAAGGATATGTTGCAGGCCAGCCTGCTGAAATGCTGTCACGTAGTCACTCACCGGTTTAGACCACGTGATCGCTGACTGGCCTGCTGCTTGTCGAGTTCATGGTACAAACTAACACGGCAGGTTATTTTTCGTCTAAAATTGACCTGCTATAAGAGTTTATGGTAGGACCCCTGTTTTAATTAAATTTAAATAGAAAAAGCTAATTTATCCTAAAAGTGTGTACACAATATAATTCTGTCGTTATTTCAAAGTATTGAAATACATAGAAAACCTCTATGAGCAATGTGTTTACCATTTATTTTAGATGTGTGATGAAGATGAAATTTTCGAGTTTCTTGAGGATGATAGTCGTGGCAACAGAGCTAAACAAATGGCTAAAATTCAAAGAAACATTTTGAGAAACTCGATCTAACCATTTGACATGCTGGACAACGCTTTTATTAAACGATATAGGCTCACCAAAGCGCTTGCACTGCGCTCTGTGAGCTACAATCTTTCATGCCACGCCCTACTAAATCAACCGATTTGTCGATTGAGGTCAAGGTTCTACACTTCTATTTATCCGTTTAATTATCATAATAATATAAGTTCTTGAATGTGTGCCTACTTTATTTCAGGTTTTAACAGCATAGCATTATCTTTTTGCGCGAATAGTTCTTATTAAAGACCAACGGATGACATCGCAGTACATTCTATTGCGCAGCAAACAGTATTGAATCACATGCAGTAGCACAAGTAATAGAATGCTTAAATCTACCTACTACATTTTCGCTGAAAAGAAATAAAATTCTCAGCTAGTCTAGTGAAATTCTTTTGATTTTAGTAATCAGGTTTTAGTGGTTGGGCACGCACGGGGTTGATAGGTACTTGGAAATAATAACTCGTCACAAAGAATTGAATAACTGACTTTAACAGACTGCTTTAATTTCTAAAATACACTATTATATACAATAACAAATTTCACTGTCCAATCATTTTTGACCAAAAGCGGCGCGCCGAAGGGCGGCAGGAAGGCATAAATAGGAGTCGCGCGTCGAGCGCGGTCCTTTTCCCCCAGGAATATGTTCCTTGCCCCCAGGTGCCGCCGTCGAGAGAAGACTGCCTGCCGATCCGCGGGACGCGTGTGTCGTCAGCGTCATGTGTCCATCTGCGAGGTCCCGACGTGTGCAGTGAAGACGCGGAGGGTGCTTTCTGCTTGCTCTGCTTGCGCTTACAAACCGCTCCTTCCGAAGTAAACCGGCAAACGTGTGCGGCGCGGCGTTGTGATGACGCTCGTGCCGCATCGGTGTTTACATTTATAATTTCTTTATCATGATGATTGCTTCACTCTCACTGTTTCTTGCGGGGTTGTCAAAACGTGGTAAGGTACTGGTTCGGTGGTATGTGGTAAAAGTTGGTGAGGTAACTGGTTCGGAGGTATGTATGGTGGTATAATATGGTAACTGGTGATCATGTGACAGGTACTGCGTCACTCGGTATTCTGAATGTATAGATGTGACAGCACAACTGTCATTAACTTATTTCAGATTTTTTAAGAAGTTTGGTATACCTGAGGTTTTAGGCTGCATTCGTAGAACCTACGGCGGCGTCCCATACCCGTTATTCATGGATTTTGATAGTTTTAAGGGTCGTCTTCCACAACTCACGCCTCCACCACCCAGTAACTGGATGATACTCCAAAGAATCTCTCTCCATGTAAAATACTGGTATTCAGCTGTATCCGGTTAGAATTAAAGCCAACCCCAACATAATTGAGAAAAGGCTGGGCAGATCGATATTTAAACAGTATTTATGGTTTAATTAATATAATTAAGTCAGGCAATTACCTTGATCTTCTTCTTCGTGTGGTTAGTGACTAACCAGTGTCAGAGTTTTAGTGCTGCCCATGGGCCTCTGACTTAGCATCACATGCTGTTGAGAAATATTATATTACCTTGATAATATTAATTAATTAAAAACTTGTAGCTATCCAAGTTTTTCAATCCTTTTCAGCACACCTAACACAGAATTAAGATTTTCAGCCACCTCAATCCACATTTTTGAGTCATTTTCCGAGTTTTTATTATAGCCTATTACAGTATCCTTGTTAATATACAAACATCTTACATATTCCAATTGTTCGTAAGAAACTTGTCTTAAATCCATAGTCACAAAAGCCACTCTTTGCCTACCACTCACAGACACGGCCACAAAACAAATATCTGTATTGATTTGAGTTAAAACTTTAAGGCTGAGTACCTTTGGTGGCGGGATGGGAAAGAGAAAGGTCTTCCCGTCCCAGCCGCCGCGGGAGACGCCCCGGGCGTCGGGAGCCACGTGACGACCCCCGGCCACCGTAGGCGCGGGCCTGCGGCCGGTGAGTAATGGGTGACTCACCGTCCGATCAGCACCAGGCCCGTGCCGGACCGCGCGTATATGTTCTACGTGCGCCTCAAAGAGATGTCAGCATATGAAGGGGCCCCTCAGGGCCAAGCCTACCGGGTAAGCGGGATTGTACGAAAGGGTTATCGCTACCCCGGAACATAAAGGGCTAAGGAAGGAACATGGATGGGTTTTAGTCAGTAAGAGTCTGACCCTCCCTTCCGCTCCACCCAGAGCGGGAGAAGTCATTAGATGATTTCCCAGCCTTAAAAAAAAAAGGCTAAGTACCTTTATGTTTAAAGTAAACAAAAACTGATCCACTTGAATTTCAAAATAAATTGAAAAATTGTACTTATTACCCTTTGACATGTAGGCATTAAATTCGTTCGAAAATAAATGTGAAGTATTAACTTTTTACTTCAAGTTTTTGTGGCAAGAAGGGCGTTCGCTCTCATAATCAGTAATGATAAATTCTTTTTTTGCCATGGAACTTGAGTTTCTATGACTACTCTCTTATTTTAAACTGTTATTATAAAAACTTATTTCATTTCTATTAAAACCGTAAAACCGGTAAAGTATTTTAGAACGTTTATTTATAATCCAGCACACTGACCAGAGACTATGTAGCAGGTCAAAAGTTGACATGATGCAGGTCAACGGGAAATATTCATGGTACAAACACAAAACCTGTCAGGTTAACATGCCCAGTTGAACTGCCCTGCACTTGGCAAATATTTTAAAAGTTTATGGTAGGCCCCCAGGACCGACCCTTTGGCAATTCAAAAGTGCTTGTTATTGGTTTAGTTTCAGTTCGGTTCTGGGGTCCTACCATAAACTCTTATAGCAGGTCAATTTTAGACGAAAAATAACCTGCCGTGTTAGTTTGTACTATGAACTCGACAAGCAGCAGGCCAGTCAGCGATCACGTGGTCTAAACCGGTGAGTGACTACGTGACAGCATTTCAGCAGGCTGGCCTGCAACATATCCTTACCATGTAGGGTTTTTGACATTTAAACATTCAACAATTGAACTGCCCTGCCGTCATAATTTGCAGCTTTGTGAAAGTAACAACTATTGACCTGTTTTAATTAAATTTAAATAGAAAAAGCTAATTTATCCTAAAAGTGTGTACACAATATAATTCTGTCGTTATTTCAAAGTATTGAAATACATAGAAAACCTCTATGAGCAATGTGTTTACCATTTATTTTAGATGTGTGATGAAGATGAAATTTTCGAGTTTCTTGAGGATGATAGTCGTGGCAACAGAGCTAAACAAATGGCTAAAATTCAAAGAAACATTTTGAGAAACTCGATCTAACCATTTGACATGCTGGACAACGCTTTTATTAAACGATATAGGCTCACCAAAGCGCTTGCACTGCGCTCTGTGAGCTACAATCTTTCATGCCACGCCCTACTAAATCAACCGATTTGTCGATTGAGGTCAAGGTTCTACACTTCTATTTATCCGTTTAATTATCATAATAATATAAGTTCTTGAATGTGTGCCTACTTTATTTCAGGTTTTAACAGCATAGCATTATCTTTTTGCGCGAATAGTTCTTATTAAAGACCAACGGATGACATCGCAGTACATTCTATTGCGCAGCAAACAGTATTGAATCACATGCAGTAGCACAAGTAATAGAATGCTTAAATCTACCTACTACATTTTCGCTGAAAAGAAATAAAATTCTCAGCTAGTCTAGTGAAATTCTTTTGATTTTAGTAATCAGGTTTTAGTGGTTGGGCACGCACGGGGTTGATAGGTACTTGGAAATAATAACTCGTCACAAAGAATTGAATAACTGACTTTAACAGACTGCTTTAATTTCTAAAATACACTATTATATACAATAACAAATTTCACTGTCCAATCATTTTTGACCAAAAGCGGCGCGCCGAAGGGCGGCAGGAAGGCATAAATAGGAGTCGCGCGTCGAGCGCGGTCCTTTTCCCCCAGGAATATGTTCCTTGCCCCCAGGTGCCGCCGTCGAGAGAAGACTGCCTGCCGATCCGCGGGACGCGTGTGTCGTCAGCGTCATGTGTCCATCTGCGAGGTCCCGACGTGTGCAGTGAAGACGCGGAGGGTGCTTTCTGCTTGCTCTGCTTGCGCTTACAAACCGCTCCTTCCGAAGTAAACCGGCAAACGTGTGCGGCGCGGCGTTGTGATGACGCTCGTGCCGCATCGGTGTTTACATTTATAATTTCTTTATCATGATGATTGCTTCACTCTCACTGTTTCTTGCGGGGTTGTCAAAACGTGGTAAGGTACTGGTTCGGTGGTATGTGGTAAAAGTTGGTGAGGTAACTGGTTCGGAGGTATGTATGGTGGTATAATATGGTAACTGGTGATCATGTGACAGGTACTGCGTCACTCGGTATTCTGAATGTATAGATGTGACAGCACAACTGTCATTAACTTATTTCAGATTTTTTAAGAAGTTTGGTATACCTGAGGTTTTAGGCTGCATTCGTAGAACCTACGGCGGCGTCCCATACCCGTTATTCGTGGATTTTGATAGTTTTAAGGGTCGTCTTCCACAACTCACGCCTCCACCACCCAGTAACTGGATGATACTCCAAAGAATCTCTCTCCATGTAAAATACTGGTATTCAGCTGTATCCGGTTAGAATTAAAGCCAACCCCAACATAATTGAGAAAAGGCTGGGCAGATCGATATTTAAACAGTATTTATGGTTTAATTAATATAATTAAGTCAGGCAATTACCTTGATCTTCTTCTTCGTGTGGTTAGTGACTAACCAGTGTCAGAGTTTTAGTGCTGCCCATGGGCCTCTGACTTAGCATCACATGCTGTTGAGAAATATTATATTACCTTGATAATATTAATTAATTAAAAACTTATAGCTATCCAAGTTTTTCAATCCTTTTCAGCACACCTAACACAGAATTAAGATTTTCAGCCACCTCAATCCACATTTTTGAGTCATTTTCCGAGTTTTTATTATAGCCTATTACAGTATCCTTGTTAATATACAAACATCTTACATATTCCAATTGTTCGTAAGAAACTTGTCTTAAATCCATAGTCACAAAAGCCACTCTTTGCCTACCACTCACAGACACGGCCACAAAACAAATATCTGTATTGATTTGAGTTAAAACTTTAAGGCTGAGTACCTCTGGTGGCGGGATGGGAAAGAGAAAGGTCTTCCCGTCCCAGCCGCCGCGGGAGACGCCCCGGGCGTCGGGAGCCACGTGACGACCCCCGGCCACCGTAGGCGCGGGCCTGCGGCCGGTGAGTAATGGGTGACTCACCGTCCGATCAGCACCAGGCCCGTGCCGGACCGCGCGTATATGTTCTACGTGCGCCTCAAAGAGATGTCAGCATATGAAGGGGCCCCTCAGGGCCAAGCCTACCGGGTAAGCGGGATTGTACGAAAGGATTATCGCTACCCCGGAACATAAAGGGCTAAGGAAGGAACATGGATGAGTTTTAGTCAGTAAGAGTCTGACCCTCCCTTCCGCTCCACCCAGAGCGGGAGAAGTCATTAGATGATTTCCCAGCCTTAAAAAAAAAAGGCTAAGTACCTTTATGTTTAAAGTAAACAAAAACTGATCCACTTGAATTTCAAAATAAATTGAAAAATTGTACTTATTACCCTTTGACATGTAGGCATTAAATTCGTTCGAAAATAAATGTGAAGTATTAACTTTTTACTTCAAGTTTTTGTGTTATTATAAAAACTTATTTCATTTCTATTAAAACCGTAAAACCGGTAAAGTATTTTAGAACGTTTATTTATAATCCAGCACACTGACCAGAGACTATGTAGCAGGTCAAAAGTTGACATGATGCAGGTCAACGGGAAATATTCATGGTACAAACACAAAACCTGTCAGGTTAACATGCCCAGTTGAACTGCCCTGCACTTGGCAAATATTTTAAAAGTTTATGGTAGGCCCCCAGAAGCCCGAAAACCTGACAGCCAGTCTTACCAAGGGGTATCGTATTGCCCTGTCACTAGGTTGTGGAGGTCAGATAGGCAATACTTGTAACATCCGGTTAGCCTGGCCGCTGGACGCCAATCCTAACATAGTTGGGAAAAGGCTAGGCAGATTTTTACCGTTACATATGAGTTTCATATTAATTAAATTAGAGATTTTTAAAGAACTTAGCCACCGTGTTTTCCTCGAAACCGCCATTCAAGTACTGCATTTGTTATTACGAGGGCAAAATATATGTAGATGTGTAGGGAAAATTATTCTGTCTGTTGTGTTGTCTTACAACCGAAAAACCCAAGTTCAGTTAAGTATTATTGTAAAGGGGGATTTACTAAACAGTTTGTTAAGCGAATAAGAACTAAGCATATACTGCAGATGTCCTAAGTTAATGAGATGATAGTAAATTGAGAGATGATAACTGGGATAATAATAATAACTTGCTTAAAAACGGTGAAGGAAAACATCGTGATTCGTGAGGAAACCGGAGATGTATTTGTCTGATGAATGCCTTTTTTTTTTAATGCTGGGAAATCATCCAATGACTGCTCCCGCTCTGGGTGGAGCGGAAGGGAGTGTCAGACTCTTACTGACTAAAACCCATCCATGTCCCTTCCGTAGCCCTTTATGTTCCGGGGTAGCGGTAACCCTTTCGGACAATCCCGCTTACCCGGCAGGCTTGGCCCTGACAGCACAGGCCCTGCGTGCCGGACAGCGCATACATGTTCCACTCGCGCCTCAAAGAGATGTCAACATAATATATGAAGGGGCCCGTTAGGGCCGAGCCTGCCGGGCAAGCGGGTTTCTCCGAAAGGGTTACCGCTATCGCGGAACATAAAAGGCTAAGAAAGGAACATGGATGGGTTTTAGTCAGTAAAAGTCTGACACTCCCTTCCGCTCCACCCAGAGCGGGAGAACTCACTGGGTGATTTCACACCATCAAAAAAAGAAAAGTTACGTTACAAAAGAAGGTAAGTGCTGTTCACCTAGTGTTAACTTCTTCTTTTTCATTCTGAAATATTTTAAACAATGCTATTTGTGTTCAATTTCCGTATTGAATAGGAAAAGAAATACGCAGTACGTTGAATAAAAACATACATATTATTGTATAAAACGGTATATTCTGAGAAGAACATTGATTAAGGTTTACCTTAATTAAATAATATTTTGATTCTGGTGCCTTATGTAAATCTAATTAATTACACTATCAATAAAACATTGACAGCTGAAACAAACGAAAACCTGTATACTGTTCTATACTTAAAATTAAAACCTTTCTTCTATTTCGTCATTTAAAGCTTAGAAATTTGGTCATTAATATTGAGCTAATGTAATGTAGATGATGTAGACTTACGAAGAATTTCATTAATGATCTTTCGAAGGCTTCTGACTAATAACATTAACCTATTATTAATTATATTCCAGAATTCACGCTTACTATTTCGACAGCTTGTATTGCCCAAATAAGAAATTCAAAAATATTACCATCATCTACGTATTTGGTAACATACTCAAGGTTTGGGCCTTACTAATAATGAGTTAACACAGGGGTCGATATTAAGTCCTCATCTGATCGTCGCAAAATTTAAGCTAAAGAATTTATTACGAAGAATAAATTGCTTGTAATTATACATTTCCTACTAAAAGTCTGTACTTTTAGTAATATTTGAGCGTGGCATTAAAATATTTTTGTGGAACAACAGAACTAAAGACAAACAAATAAAAACCGTAAAAACATTATTATCACATTGAGTTCAATATCTCTGGGTCAGCTACATTTTTAATATGGAGCCGTAAAAGATAAGCCAGTATGTAAAATCATTTCATAAAATTGATAAATCAATTACTTTATCCGCACATGTTATTTAAGCGGACAATGACCTACGATTTCTATATTTTCATTGCCATACAAACAGAGATAAAAACAATCATTTTAAACGTGTATAAACTTCGCCACAGATTATGTAGACAATAGGCTACTTTTATTATTCTGAATGATGATCTAATATTTTTTTATCATTACGATAAAGGTCGACAGACGATTGTTCATGTAAGAAATGTTTTGTTTCCTTAATTTCCAGGAGTTGGACAGTCGAGACTATCGCCAACAGAAGTCAAAGCTTAGCAGAAGGCAAATCATCAAAGACTCCCCAGTATGACTCTCGATGGCTGAAGTAGAATCCCTGAAGGAAGGAAGGACCTGTTCCTCAAGGTAATGTTCAAAGCGCAATAAGCTACAAGCAGACAACATTCCGAAACCGATCAGAATTTGGCCGATTTAAAGCTGTTTCTAGTTATTTAGAAAACTTTAATGGTTGTATGTGGTACCTTGATTATAATATTTACATACTAAAAAACTGAACATTTAGAACTTAGTAGTCAATTATAGCTCATTATAGTCATAAAACATAACATCACGCCTGTGTTCCTTAAGGGTTATGCAAAAGTGCACCTAGCACCTATAGTTGGTAGGTAGAACCCTCATTAGGTTTTTTTTTCTATATAATTACTTTTAAGCTTTATTTAAAACGAATAATATAAACAAATAATATCAGAGCGCTGTGTCAGACAGTCCGCGCTCAAATTTAGGGGTGTTAAATAAATGGGATAGATACATACTTTGAGATACGACGGCCGTTCACACTGGTCGGAGGAAGTGCCTATCGGTAGACCAGTACAGTTCGGAACTTCACAGTGTGCACACCATCTACAATGCGTCCCAGTACTGTGCTCCTGATTGCGATCCTCGCTTGCATCCAATGTAAGTACCTTGCGTATACGCTTCGCAACTGGCAATGCATTTTACTTGTCAACAGCGAATTGAATTTGGTGTTCTAATTTCAAATCTCGATCTAGAATTCTTTTTAAGTATTTGCAACGACGATTTTTAAATCTTTTAATTAAATTGAAAATTGTTTTCTATTACAACGTATTTATAGTATTTTATTATAATTGTGGTGTCGTAATAAATGTATTATCGCTGCGCATACTCAAGTCCCTTGTTTAGTAGTTAGATATCGAGAGGTCATGGGTTCATTCGGGTAAAACGAGGAGTATTTTATGAATCGTTTTACTTCACGATGTGATCTTGGTTCAGGCGACTGGGACGTTCAAGTTAAATGTATGTTATACGTTTCTTGGGGCCCGATGTTTGTTCTATGTGCTTAGCTTTCAAATGAAAAGTCAGCACTGTTTGAACTTTGGAAATATTGAAGACTGCCCTGCCCTTCACCACTTACTATTTCATTAGCTGAAAAGAATAAGGAGCGCAGCAAACTCCCCAGCAGCACAGCTGCCTGTTCAATGAGAAGAATTTGATTATAAAGTAGGTACAATAAATAGTACCTATGGAAAATAGTTAAATAATCAACATCATCATTATTCTCCTGCCCTTATCCCAATTTATTTAGGGTCGGCGCAACATGTCTTTTTCTTCCATACTTCTCTATTAGTCGTCATCTCGGTAGTCACTCCCTTTCTAGCCATATCATCTTTCACACAATCCATCCATCGTTTCTTAGGTCTTGCTCTACTTATATAGACATCCACATTCATACTCAAAACTTTCCGGAGAACATTTTCCTCATTCCTCCGCATAACACCACACATCCCTCTTAGCATTCTCATCTCAGCTGCATGCAATTGCCTTTCATTCATTCTTTTTGTGGCTTAACACTCTGATCCATACAAGACGGCAGATCTAACCACGCTTTTATATATTTTCCCTTTAAGTTTAAGGGGAACTGTTCCCAAGATCTGCCGTCATTTCATCCATCCAGTGTTAATTCGATGCTTAACAGTCGGATCCACTTCACCATCGCTTTGCCCAAGTGAACCGAGATACCTAATTATTTATCAACATTAAAATATATACAGTCGAATTGAGAACCTCCTCCTTTTTTAAAGTCGGTTAATACATTAAAAACTCGAGCGAAACATTAAAAATTTAAGGGCGCGCGTGTGTGTAATGTTGATATGTTCAGTTCAGAACGCTGTAATTCGAAGACACAAATGATAAACTAGGACTATCGTAGTTAAATCAGTAAACAGTCTAGCGGTTAGTTTGGTCCAGTTATAAAGGTTAAACTAAGCTTCAGAATGATAAAACAAAGGAAAAATATGTATATATCCTTCGCCAGAACTAACCAAATCTCCTTTTTAGGGTACTGTAAGTCTCAGTGGGATTGTCCGAAAAGGTTACCCCTACCCCGGAACTAGGCTAGGGAAGGAACATGGCTGGGTTTTAGTCTGTAGATAAGAGTCTGACACTCCGTTCTGCTCCACCCAGAGCGGAAGAAGTCATTTGATGAATACTCACCTTCAAAAAAAAAAACCGGCCAAGTGCGAGTTGGACTCGCGCACGATGGGTTCCGTACCATTACCTAAAAAAACGGCAAAAAGATCACATTTGTTGTATGTCCCATTAAATATTTATTTTATTCCGTTTATTAGTATTTGTTGTCAGAGCGGCAACAGAAATACATCATCTGTGAAAATTTCAACTGTCTAACTATACACACGGCGTGTGTGTATAGCTAGACAGTTGAAATTTTCAGTAAGGCTGTGTTTAACGATACAGCCTGGTGACAGACGGACAGACAGACAGACAAACAGACAGACGGACGGACGGACGGACAGCGGAGTCTTAGTAATAGCGTCCCATTTTAACCTTTGAGCACGGAACCTTAAGGCCTGAAACTGCGCCCGCGCGGTTCTATACAAAAGTGACCCGGAGCGGGAAGCCGCGCGTGCGCCCGTCGCGGGCTAGTGCGCGGTCCGGTGGGCCGCTTCCCCGCGACGGATGACCGCGCGGGCGCACGCGGTGCCCGACAGCGGTAGCACGCGCGGGCTAGTTCAGTCAAAAATAATAATAATATGATTTTTATTTCGGACACAAAAAATCCATAGTGTTAGTAACAATGACATTATATAAAAACGCAAACGCTTACACTAGGTGATACGGGTCGTACGCACGCTCGGAGAAAATCAAGGACAATGTCTTTCGATACAGAAAGAGTAATTGTGGAACTGTATAAAGACCGAGATGCACGAACAGCGGCATGGGCAACGTAAATAAAATAATCCGTTGTCCGCGACGGGGCCGTCGCGTTCCCACGGAGCCCACCTGCGTGTCCGCACGTAGACACGCGACGGTTGGCCGTCGCGGGCGCCCGCTTAACGCAGTTTCAGGCCTAAGAAAGGGTACCGTAAGTCCGAAGGAAGGCGCGGGCCTGCGGACGGTGAGTAATGGGTGACTCACTGTCCGATCAGCACCAGGCCCGTGCCGGACGGCGCGTATATGTTCCACGCGCGCCTCAAAGAGATGTCAGCATATTAATTATGAAGGGGCCCCTCAGGGCCAAGCCTGCCGGGTAAGCGGGATTCTCCGAAAGGGTTACCGCTACCCCGGAACATAAAGGGCTACGGAAGGAACATGGATGGGTTTTAGTCAGTAAGAGTCTGACACTCCCTTCCGCTCCACCCAGAGCGGGAGCAGTAATTGGATGATTTCACAGCCTTAAAAAAAAAAAAAAAAGTTCGAAGGAATAAACCCTTATAAGATAATTCGTGTGTCTATATGTCCGACCGTCACAGCTATTTTACTCCAATAGACCGATGACGTTGCAATTTGGTACCTACACATGTAAAATTTTGCAGTCGTTATGTTGGTAGGAAAGGAAATTAATGTTTTTCAGCACTCTACAATGTTAAGTTTATTATTCCTGGAAAAAAAATATCGTAACTAAGGAACCCTCCATTGTGTTCAGTTGAACTGCTCAACTTCTACACATCTCTGTGTTTGTGACTTTTTCGGCCAGTCTCTCGTGAATGTTTCGGGTATTTAGTTTGAACGGCCCAAACCGAATGGACCGCGGGCCATTCGACCGTAACCAAAAATCGTCTACGTTTCAAAGGACCGGTGATAAAATGATTTCAAAATTAATTTAAAGGTACAGTCGCATACATTGTAATAGTCAGGCTAAATTTAACTTTTGTAAACATTTTATATTATTGTTGATTGTTTTTCTAAGGAAGATAATACAAATCTAAGTAAAAAAAAAAAACTTTTATTTCAACTTTTTAACTTTTGCACCCGAATGTACTTGATGTAGTTTATGACACTGAATTTGTTTACCAGTTTTTATCACCGGTCCTTTGGAACGTAGGCGATTTTTGTTTACGGTCGAATGGCCCGCGGGCCATTCGGTTTGGGCCGTTCAGACTAAATACCCGTATGCCATCGCGCTATCGGGTTTCTGGGACTAAGAAAATCGTCGCCAAGTGCACTAACTTTCGTCTTCCACCATTATGATCACCAATCACCTTGGTCTACCACGTCGCCCTATTATACCCAGCAGCCCTTGGCACACTTCCTTGCAATAAAAAATGAAAATTCAGCAATTTTTCAATTTAGAACGCCACTGTTCTCAAGCAGGAATAGACTGGGCATTCTGTACCTACGTTGCTATGATGCACTTCCCACGCCAACTGGGCCAATCAAGGCATCAAGGCAATGTAGGTCAGTGTTAGACTATGCACTAGAAACTAATTGACAATTGATATTGAATGCACAACGGGAACAAGGATGGAGGGACATTGCAAATTGCATAACACCGGTAACGGTAGGAAATGTTAGATCTATTAATAACACACGTTACGTCTGTAGTAGGACTTTATGTTTTTTATTGGAAACGTATAAAGTTTCAGCTTATAGACATGAATTGACATCAGTTGCCCCCTTCTTATACCTACATATTTAGCAGACGTTCATGTCATCCCATCTTGACCGCAATTCTTTTTTTTCTAGCCTGCGCTGTCCCACTCTTGGGCAAAGATCTCCCGCCACTTCCTCTCGTCTTACAAATAGCCTCGTAATAATAAATAAATACACTACTACATATAATCTACAGATGACTAATTTTATGGTTTTACTTTTAATGTAGTACAGAAAGTTAGCGATTGTCATTTTAAAAACCGACCACTCTATGTAAGAGCGAAACAACGTAACTGTGGTTTGTTCTTGGTTTAGTGTATCTGTCTACCCTTTTCTAACTATGTTGGGGACGGCTTCCAATCTAACCGGATGTCAAAGTCAAAGTCAAATCATTTACTTCAAATAGGCACAAGAAAGGCACTTTTGAACGTGAGAATGAAAAAAATGTATAATTGATTCTAGTTGCCCCTTAAAAATGAAAAATGTAGTTTCGCAAAGAAAAAATAGGCAAGAAAATCAACCGTTTTTTTTAATTTTGCTCACGCTGTCCCACTCCTGGGCAAAGACTTCTCTCCACTCCTTCCATCTTTCGCGAGCCCGTGAGTCTTCCTTCCAGTTTTGACGGAATCTATCCAGCTCCAATACACTCCACCGTTACACTTTCTAAAAGTTTTGTTTACTTTAATTATAAAACTTAAAGACGATTCAGATGAGTAGGTACCAGTATTTTACATGCAACGACTGCCTATCTGACCACCACAACTCAGTAACTAAGTAATACTATAACCCTTGGTAAGACTTGCTGTCAAACTTTCGGGTTCCTGACCACCCATAACGACCGTCAAAGATACAAATGACAGCAAGGACCAACGACTTAACGTGCTTTCCGAGTAAATAGTTACGGTAAAACGGGGCGAGTAGGGGGGCAGGGGTGATCGGAACGAAACTTATAAATGGATATTAACATAGAATTAATATAGTTTGTTGCCAACCAGAACAATTGATCATTAATTATTATACAGTAAACACATTACGAGTCCCTTTCGGCCACAAATATATTATTTAATCGCTTTTAAAGTTTCGTCCCGATATACCCCTGTCTCTATTCACCCCGTTTTACGGTAGTTACTGAGTTTTAACAAGGTGAGTATACTTCTTATGCCAATTAACAAATACCTACTTTTATAACGAAATAACTACATATCAACATTACGAAGCTCCAAAAATGAGTAGAGATAAGAACAGAAAAGTACCAGTAGTCACTATAACTGCTTTGGAGTTCTTTCAATAGTACCACGACTAGTCATTCTGATATTGCATTATGGTTGACATGACATTGGAAACAAGGATTTGAATAGGCTAAAGTAAGTAATTAAACAAACGAAACAGTAACTTTGTTAAAACAGTGAATCGATTTAAACAGAACTTTTATGTTGCAAAGGATGTATTAAATCGCAGTGAACGGAAACTGCAGATAAAACATCCCGTACTAGGTTCAACCTTCAGGAAAACAAGGCGTGACGTTATGTTACTTTTTTTAAGGACTTACTGATATACCGCCCATGCTTCGCGCGGGTGTACATTTAAGAATATTGAGACTTCTTTCATGTACCTAATGAGCACAAATATACCACGTTCAAAAGTTGAAACAAACAGCTGTTGAACGCGGTTAAAATGTGCTGATCGCGTTCAGTATAATTGGTGAAATTGGCCCTACGTTAACTAATAATCTCATTACATGAACCGTCAACAATAGATTCTCGAAATTATGGTGAAAACCGGCATGTCCTTGGACCATGTGACTGCTCCCAACTTGCACCGGACCCACGTGGTGGTTCACGGCAGACGAGGCCTGTGTCCCAGGAGTGGGACCATTATAGGCCGATTATACGATATTGACGGATAGCATACGACTCAAAATTGAATTCAAACTATTCACGAGCCCCCAACAGGGTGGAGGAAATATTGAGAAACATTTATCTAGTATTCCATTAAAAAAAACGCGATATTTCATTGGTCTTCCTCTCTTCCATCCATCACTATTCATTGTCATTCAATTGTCATCACTCTATCCATAATTTTCGATACTGCTAACTGTATTGTTGTTATAATTTCCAGTGACAACTTGGGCCTGCGAACCAGAACAGGCTCACAATGGCTGCAAGATCTACGGAGCTTCGTGCACCTGTGGTTTCGGCTGCAGGACCGAGTTCATCTATAGGACACGCCGGGCCTGTCTCAATGCCTTGAGAGGTAAATTGGAGAGTTGATCAATATCAATCTTAACCTTTTGAAAGCCACGGGCGGATATAGCCGACAAATGATAACGTGCCCAACACGCCACCGTCGGCAAAACAAACAAGAAAACGGCATTATTCAATTTGTGGCTTGGTGTGGGCGACGCCGATGCGTTCACGCTCTGGCGTTCTCTGGCGTGGCGTTTAATTGCATGAAACAAATTAAAATACACCATGAATATTGAGAGATATATAGAGACATTCGTGGTTAGTAAGTAGTTCACATATTGTAGGCCTGTCTTATGTTAGTGGCCCACTCATGTAGGCAGACCCCCAAACAGCGGTTAGTTACAGCGTTACCTCTTTTAACTGTTCTGTGTTTACCCTCCAAAATCAGTCCAGACGAATCTAGAATATCAATCCAGAGATCGTTATCAATTGCTTGGTTACAAACAAATAGCCCATAAAGGTTAATGTGTTAAGGAAAATCTATCGGGCGCGCTTGTTTTAAAATAGAGTTGTTACGTACAGTGTGCAGTCGAGCTCGACTCCTTGAATTGTATTCCTGGCTACGGCCTAGCCACAAATGTAATAAAAAAAAACAAAAAAAATGACCAAAATGTAAATCAAATGACTTGCCATGAGGTCTGGAATCTCTGAAATGTTTGAAAAAAGTAATTTCACTGTTATTTTCCATCTGAAAGCTACCAAACAGCACCAAAATCAGTAACACTAAACCTATAAGTACACATTAACATTTTCACATTTTTCTTATCTAAAAAATCTTTTTCACCAAATTTCTTTTGATTTACAGACAGGAGTTCAAATGTTTGCAGCCGTTTACCTTGCATGGGAGGCAATTGTATACAAACAACACAAGATCCAGGCTTTACTTGCAAGTGTGAAGGTACCGGATTTTATGGCCAGCGCTGCGAGAAAGGTTAATTTATTGAATTATTAATAATTTATTTAATTTATCAATACTTCCATATTAACCTCGATACCTAGATTACAAATTAACAACAACACAACATCACTCCTTATTTCCCCGAATAGTATAAAACCACTAAAGTCAGCTAGTACAGCCTCATTTCGGGAGTTATGTTATAGTCCATGTCAGCCCAAGGCGAGCGAACCTATTGCTATCAACCGAGCACAAAACTATACTTCGGGCTGCTAACGAGAAATTGCTGACGAGAAAACCCAATAACACTTGAGGGAATTTAGCTCACAACCTCATACTCCAACTCGCACAAATGAAGGCCTTAGACAATCCTCGTAAGTCAAAAAAATACCGAGCATTTCCTTTCGGGCTACCTATTGCTACCTATTGTTATAACCTCAGACTAAGTTGGTAGCTTAAGCTTAACAGAAATACCCACTTAGTTCAAAATACCTTAGTTTCTTGAGCCAGCCTAAATCATCAAATCACCGCATTTACGCAGACAATATTTTAAGTGAAAGTAAGAAATAATGTTCGCAAAAGAAATGCCTCGTTGGTCTAGTGGATGCAATTTTGACTGACTAAAGCACTACTGCTGAACATGAGGCCATAAGGGTGCGATTCCTAGGTTGGTCAGTGTTATTGGGTTTTTTCATCAGGAATTCCACAATCGCAACACGGTGCCCGCACCTATTTATGCCCGTTTGATGGAAATAGACGCACCCCCTTCTTCATGGGACTTGAACATGACTGGCGAAATGTGTGCTGTATACCTACATATAGCTACACCGCTGCCAAGACCTTTGTGTAAGACGACTATTATTGCAGATTTAACTAGTGTAAGTGAAAACACTGTAGACTCTTTCAATTAATTCGTTAACGGCGAAATAAAAACAGTGTGTTGTGTCTGTATTAGGTACAAACAGCCAGCACATCAAGCTATCCCAAACTGTCAAATATTCCCAATTGAACAAAATCTAATCACTACATAGTATAAAACAAAGTCGATTTCTCTGTCCCTATATCCCTATGTATGCTTAAATCTTTAAAACCACGCAACGGATTTTATGCGGTTTTTTTAATAGATAGAGTGATTGAAGAGGAAGGTTTATATGTATAATTTGTCGACAGATTATGCGGGCGAAGCGGCGGGCGGAAGCTAGTTTGAAATTAAGTTGAAAATCTATCAAAGAAATAGTTTCATGTGGTGGCCACTGTAGTTTGTCTATTATTCTCTGTCTACCCATTTAAGAAACACCCAGGGACCTCAACAACAACGATGATCGTGCGAGTACGCCATCGACGCGATCTTTAGTATGTGTTTTGATGTAAAAACACGACTTTATTGATCACGTGACTACGGCCTAATCATAAAAATCGCTTTTGGTTAGCACGCGGTTTTCGGGTTTTCACATATTTACTTCCGCCCGCGTGACAGTATGGTCCTAAGCCATGGTACAGCGGTATCGGTCAAACTTTATGTAGCGAAGTGCTATAACCGTGCTTCAACTATACATACATTACTATGCAAAGAAGATTATGTAGCTAACCAGTCACAACGACGAGCAAAACATTCATTTCTTTTGAATTTGCTATTTTTAAATCTCTGCCATTGGGCGGAGAAGGTAGGCTTCTCCTAATGCCTGGTTTCCACTGGACTTTTAAATTAAAACAGAATTTAATTTTGTTTCCAGCATGCCCCTCTGTGCCAGTACGCGGCGTGGCCTTCCCTCACGAGTGCATCGTCATTTGAAGAGAGGAGACAAGAATCACACATATTTATTTAGTCACCTAAAAGCCTAAAGCTTAGCTTTATTTACCTACAGTTGATACATTTATATTCTGAATAAGTTGAACCAATATTTTATCAGAGAAATTTATTCAGAACAAATAAACATTTTATAAAAAAAACCTTTTGTAATCTGATTAACAAAACACCCCAATTTGCCAAGCGAGCGACCGAACACCGACCAGATGACTAACAATGTTTTACATGTAGCGACTGCATATTATAACTAACCTCTACAACCTACTGGATATAACGACAATAAAAGACGCGATTGGTCATAGCGCCCCCCCCCCCCCTCTGATTAAAATACTAAATAAGTACTGATAGACCCAATATCATTGCGATATACAGCCATTCCATGTCAAAAACTGGTAGTCAGCTGCATCCAATTTACTGGAAGCACGCCCCAACATAGGAAAATGCTATGAAGATGATGTAGGTATGCACGCATTATAAAAGTGTCAGTTTTGTCACCAACTCTCTGTGGAAGCAACACAACACAACAGCGTTAATAAAATACGTAAAACCTCTTAATTTGACAGTCGAAAATATAATTTTAGTAGGAAGGTACCTAGCCTTGGTTCTTAAATTACCTGCTCAGCTGTTATTGAAGGCATCAGCATCCTTCTGGGAGGCGAAGAGTACTGCTTAAAATCTGGTTTTAGAAAGCATTTTAAACTAGCACGTGTACTTAATAGTTTTAGTGATTAAGTTAATTATAATCTACTAGCTTTTGCTAGCGGCTTTGCCAGCGAGTACCTATGTAAGAAATTATCCTACTGGAACCGTACATTTTCAAGGATAAAAAGTAGTACATGTGATGTTCCAGACTGCAATCTATCTCTGTTCCAAATTTCATCCGGGTCCGCTAAATAGTTTTTGCATGACAGAGCAACAAACATCCGTCCATCCATCCTCACATACTGTCGCGTTTTTAATAATAGTAGGATTCACACTATATTTGAATTTCGCGGGCTACACACAGCACGGTAATGATATCCAATTCAATAAATTTTACAAAAGAAAATGTTTACCAACAGCGCCCTTTGACAACGTCATCCGAACGCAATATTTAAAATTGTTGCAAGGTTTGAAAAGTAATGTAGCATTGGTACAATATAATGCACTCACAGGGTGCTCAAATTGTAGATCGCTCTGTATTCTTTTTATAATGAAATGGGTCAACAAAACAATAGTTATTTGCTATGCCAGGCTGCAAAGTTGTTTTTTGGCGCGAATATATTCAATTATATAATTCTGAACGTAGCGAGCGAGCTTTTCAAAGGTACGAGACGCAGAATGAAATTGCTGTCGAATGAAACACACAACTTTTCACCTCACTACAGCTTAAATGAAGCGTACGACCGTCTATAGGTTACATTAAATTACTGTTTATTTCGGGTTTCATGGTCTAGCTCATATTTTATTATTTCTTACGATTTTATCAAAAAACAAACAAAGATTATTATTGAAAGTGAATTGAATAAAGAGAAAAGTTTTTTATCCTGTCTTTGCGCTGGCCAGTGCGATTATTCTAAAAATAAGGTTGGCGCACTGACACGAAATATTTAATGCATTTCAGTGGACTGGTCGTAAAGAAAATTAAGGAATAGAAAGGTTTGAAGGTTCGAAAGCGGTATCTTTTAATTTTCTACCAGTTTATAATTTGCAATTGGGTCTCCTGCTACTAGTTTACTTTGTTTATAGTTTATTTTAATTTTGTTTTTTTCTGGTCGAACAATGAGCATCCCTACCATAGCGAAAATAGATGTATGGAGTTTTAGCCACATTATGAACAAATCTCATTTTTAGGGTTCCGTAATCAACAAGGAACCCTTATAGTTAGTTTCCCCATAGACTCTTAGTACTAAAAAGCTTTAATGTGGCATGTATAAACATATTAATTACGCCAACAAATTGTTTTAAACATGAAAAAAAATGTAGGGTACCTCCTCTCAATAAATCTGAAATAAAATGTCATGTTAATATGAAATAATCATTGCATGATAAAAATTACGCAATTATGCTGCAACCGCGAATCTCATTTTCGGTCAACATACAAACTGATACTGACCTATAAATTCTAAAAACCCATAAGAACATTTTAATTTCGCGGGCTGTGTATGGTAGAAAAAATTACTTTTAGGCTTGCAATTCCGTAATTTTCAGTGTTCAGCTTCGGCGGCTTTCAGTTTTGGTCACAGATCATCTTTACTCTTCGGGCTAGCTGCACTGCTTCCTAGACTTTCAACAGTGCTGCCTTGCCACCTTCTGGAATAGTTGGGCACCGTGAACACTCACCTCGGTCAACTCTCTATTTATATAGAAATCTTCTTTTGGCACAGTGTTTCATTACTTGACTGCCTCTGTGATGCATGAAGCAAGGAAAAATAGACTACTGTGGCTGCAATATGATACGCAGTGGAGTTTAAATCACGACCTGATAAATTGGTATCAGAACACTGAGCGAAACTACATGATGATATATAAAATTTATGTGATTTTGTGGGTATCGGCCTTGCTGAAGGGAGAAAATCCGAATAATACCACCTTAAAAATTGCAGTTGAAAATTTTAGAAAAAGTATGTTGTTCCATGAACAGGTCCGCCCCGGTGGAAACCATATTGTTATTATACTCTTTGGTGGAAACCCATATACCGAGTATTGGATTCAAGTGCTCTTCGAGAATATCTACAAACTGTAAAGTTCTTCGTATTGGTGATTTGTTTATGGTTTCTAATTTTTTTTTTGTTGATTGACAAACTTTGGCGCGCAGTTTGAGTTGGTTCTGTCATTTAGATTAGATACAGTGCCAATTTCATAACGGACAAAAACTTCTGACAAAGTGAATCGACTTTTTCAAAAACACGTGCTTAAAGACGCTCAAAAGCGATTGAAGTGTTGTGTTTTGGTGACTGGATTATTCGTTGGTGATATAGTGTATCGTTTCTGAAGGACCATACTTTGAAGGCGATAAAATAAATTTGGATTAATAACTGACACTTTGTGTCAGTCTTTAGTTTAGTTTAGGTTAGAGGGGGTTGGGGGGGGGGGGTGCATGTTGAAGAGCCTCCTCGTGGCGCACCCTGGGCAACGTCGGCTACAACTGCCCACCTGCTTTTGGTGGACAGTTGGGGCCGACGGCTAATCTTCTAAAAACGGGGCAGGTTCCACACATTGAGAACAAAAAGGCTAACGATTGTGCTGCTCTAATTGTTTACATTAGAAAAAACTCCTGGAGTTGCTGAAGATTCACAAAAACGTTTTGCATGGTATAACTTCATTGCGGATTCTGAAAGGGTTACCGCTACCCCGGAACATAAAGGGCTACGGAAGGAACATGGATGGGCTTTAGTCAGTAAGTGTCTGACACTCCCTTCCACTCCACCCAGAGCGGGAGAAGTCATTGGATGATTTCCCAGCCTTAAAATAAAAACAAAATGGTATAACTTCAACCTCATAATATTGTATATTTTTGCGAGTACTATGTACCTACTATAAAACTACCAGTAGGTACGTTTTACATTGACTTGAATGTGCCCTTGCGGCTGAGAGCATGACATGCTCACTCTAATGTCCCGCTGATGGTGGTGTATGTGTCAGATCATTTAGGTCCCTTCAAAATATTTGAGCTGAATGGTGCTAACCCACGCGTAATGTTCGTGAACGGCTGCAGTCAGTAGCAGCTGCCAAGGTGCCTACGGCACGTAGAGTTATAGGGCAGAGTTCCCGCTCGAATACCGGAGCATGACGTACGGGGTCGCTTCCTGCAACCTGATACTCAAGCTCCAGTGAAGCGTATGGAAGCCACGGAGAGTAACTCCGGCAGTGGAGGCCGGTGTCGCAAAGCGGGCTGCCGTGTCGGCTGATGAGGTCAGCAAGTCGGCCCAACAGGCCTGGGACCGGCCCGAATGGCCGGGGAGGGTCAGTGGGTAGCCTTAGGGGCGGATTTTTAGGAGTTGGAGTATACGCTTCGGGGCACTATGAGAAGCAAAGAAAACCAAAAAAAATTTTTTTTAGTTCAAAAAAATTTTTGGGACTTAGAAAAATTTCGCCTTCTATCACCTTGAGTAGAGCTCGGGGCAAAACACTTAGAAAATTTTTCAAAAAATTTGTGAAGAAAAAAAATACGATTTTTCGCGGGTTTTTTTACATCTTCTTAAAGATTAGTACTAGAGCAGCAAATTCTTTTCCGAAAAGTTTTTTATCCGAGCTACCATTTTGGAAATATAGACAGTTTTGAAAAATTTTTTTTTGACCAATTTTTTTTTTTTTTTGCTTTTCTGCACGGCTCATAGAGCCTCTAAGCGTATGGCACCAAATCCAAAAAAAAAAAATTTTTCGAAAAATTTTCTAAGTCCCGCGCCATAGCGCCCCGAAGGCTACACTCCAACCCCGGGGAGGAGTGCAATGGTGGTGGCGCTCAGTCACCAAGTTTTCCTGTATCTCTCAGGTTTAAGAGGTACTCTACGGCAACTGATGGAGTAAATTTTTGAAGGACGTGGTTGATGCTGCCGTGCATTACTTTGTCAAATTCTCTTCTTATGTCTATGAAGGCTCGGCGGAACGCGGAGGTGTTGATTTGTTTGTGATGGCCGACTCTATTTTATGCACTACCGCATGTAATACCGACTCTGTTGATCTGCCTTTTGATGTACATACTAGTGGTTTATCTTTTAGAGAGAAGTGAATACTATCGCGATTATAATATCAATGACAAAAAAAGGGGTTCACAAAAATTCTAAACATTCAGATACAATAGACTTCAAAGTTAATTTCTTAATGTTAATGTACCTAGTTTTGTGTTTAAAAGGAACACGTTTTGAATGAAAATCGTTGTTTGTATTTTATATCAAAATTATTCAAAAATCTGTTATGGCTTATTTGCCCCTGTACCCTCCCGGCTCTTTGTGTCGTGAATAAAACAAACAAAATGTAAATGATTTTTTTATTCCATTATCCCTAACAGCTCAACATTTCCTCACACATTCTGAAAAGCACACATCACGTCACATCTGTCACATACTGACCATCAAAAACAAGATTTTTTTACATGTTTTCTTCTTGTATTATAAATTATACTTAAACTTACACTAATAAGTAGATAATCGACCTAATCGAAACCGCTCTTAACAAACTTAACATCATGCACTGATTTTCCCGAGGGGTTAGGCAGATGTGCACCCATAAATTAACTAACATAGGTACGCAACAGCACTTTGTTCAGAAAAAATGTCTCTACTATGATTTGCTTTTATAGTGTGGATGTACATAAACTATGTACATACAACCACATTGCGCCAGTTATGTTTAAAGTTCCATGTAATAGGGGGCGAGCCTACTTCCATCAACCAGGCACAAACCCAAACTCCGGATTGATACTGAGAAATTCTTATTCGAAAAACTTATTTACTCTACCCGATCTGGTAATCAAACCCTCATGCTCAGCTAGTACTAACCATGAGGTCCTGGATTCCATACACAAAGTTGCGCTTGCGATCTGTAGACAAACGCGTTGGGCAACGAGGCAGTCAATGTACTATAATAAACATACAAAATTATTATTTTTCTTGTTTTATTAATTATATTTACGCATTCATTCTTTTAAGTAGTAGGGCTGATTGAGAGACTTTTGTTTAGAATTTATTGAGTGCCTTATCACAACGCCCTAATATACTAACACTTATAGTAATAATAATATTTTACCATAGAGACGAATAATTAAATCCGGGTAAATGGTACACTGACATTGACAACACTGTACTAAACTTTAAATTTCTTTACGTCAAGCAACGCCGCTTCAAACTGCATTACTGCAAAAGTAATAAAAGTCATTGTGTAGTCGACCTACAAATAGCCAAGCCAACAGTGTTCCACTGTCGGTTTTACGTTTAAAATAATTAAAATAAAAGGACTAAGTAGTACAGTACTAACAGTACACAATTCACAAGCTATAGAAGATCCAGGTGAGTGTTAAAGAAAATTTTCCTTTTAAATAGGTTAGTTTCCGAACTGCGATGTTCAAATTGTTTACAAGACAGAACCAAAAGTTTCTGTCATTGTTATTCTTTTGTTACTTATCACAAAATACAAGATGTTACTGTCTATTGTTTTTATAGTAAACTAATTAATTTACATGATGTCTCTGCAGTCTGCAGTGTATACTCATGTCTATCTGAAAGAAACAAACAATTTATAACGGATGACGTTTTTGATAAAACTAAGCTTACACTTTTTGTATTTTTCTTTAAATCATAATGAAAATAGTACTACTGTTACAAACAAGCCTTTAACTACTTTTTTTTTATCAAAAAGAGACATATTCAACAAAACCACTGCCACAATTTCATAGGCACATTTCTGTGGGTGAAACATTGTTCATTGTAAAAAAAGAGTACCTACCAGAGGGCCGATTTAAGGGAGTGGCCATGCCCCCCGGTATACGGTATTATTGTGTACTGTGGAGTACATCACAGTACACATTTAGAAGCAAATCAAATTATAAGAGTAGTTAAAATATGAATAAAACAACAGAAAGAACATGAGTGAAACTCATGTCTATTTCTGGCTGGAATTGCAAATTTTGTTTGTTGCTTCCCTTTCAAACTTGAAGTATGATTCTAACAGTTATAGCTGATTTTTTGCCCGTCTTCCTGTTGAATGTGCCCCTCCCAGAAAAAAAAAACGTGGATGTACCCTTGTACAGACGCCAGCACATCAAGCTATCCCTAACTGTCAAATTTTCTCAATTAAAAATGAACCTTAAGTCTTTGCAATAAAGTTGAAATACTATCAAAGAAATTTGACAGATTGTGGTAACTTGATGTGCTGGCCTCTGTACGTACCTATTTACTGTTAGGCACTTAAGTAGTTGCTTAGTACCCATCTAAATTAAACTGTATGTGTACTTAACTCATTGAAGGACAGTGAACGAGACACAATAGAAGTTTTATTGTTATTACGTCTATAGGCGTTCAGTGTCCCTCAAAGTGTTAAATAATATCTATTATTAAGAATACCTTTTTGTTGATGCATCATCCTGTTAATACATTTGGTGTTTGGTAGTATTGACCATATTCTCATGTTTTAATTCGGCACCTAGTTTGGTGTTCAGATTAGTACTTAGGAATGAGTTATTTAAAATTGTTGTAACATCCAAATTAACTTTGTGTACATAAATTGTTAACAAAGTATTTGGGGAAAACATAAATCATAATAATAATATGTCCTGTAGCTTGGTGTGCCTTTTGGCATAGGCCTCCTCCAACTGTCTATGTGCTCTGTCCTCTGCAACGTTGGACCAGTATGCCTCCAGGGTTGAATGGATATGGTTAAGACTTCTAGTAACATTTATAAGTGTATTGTGAACATTGTTGAGTGCAAATGATGAAGCTTGTGTGGGAAATATAAACACACTGCATAACTCTTCTCTCAAGCCAATCAGTAGCAATAACAAGCAACAGGTCCACTGTTAATAAATATTATTTTTGTTATAGGCTTAGTCACATCCGCAAATATTTAGAAAAGTAAGAATGCTGGAAGTATGAAAGTTGTGCCAGAATGCTGGTGTATGTATTGTTAGGTTAAACGAGGGACATACTTTCAGGTTGCATAGTTCTTAAGGAAATCAACCACTTTGTCCTTGGGACCAACTCTGAAATATATAAAAATAAATTATGAGCTACCCCTGATACCTCCTTTGCGAAAAGGATATTCAATCCCAGAATATTAAATTAAGGAAGTGTCCCAAAGTTTTTCCAAACTTTGTTTGAAACCGAGCAGGCATTTGTGTAAAACCTTACATCACCACTGCTCTCAAAATGGTAAGGGAAAACAATATGAGAACACCTGCATGTCCTAGAACTAAAAATTCAAAGACATGTGACATCCGCAAAGACGCAAGACATGTGGCACTGGGCCCTCATGGTGGAATACACAGAGAGGCCTATATCCTAGTAGTGGGAGCATTATAAACGTATTATGGGATGAATGCTAGGCGACTAACAAAAAGTACTTACAAACAAGGCAAATGTGAGTGGAAATGCCAGGAGGATTTAGGCACTCATGTAGTGACTAAATCGGTGATGTTTTTGCGATAGGTCAGGTGCGTAGGACTGAAACCGGCATGCATGTATGACCAGATGTATGAACATAAACAAAGCAAAGAGTGTAAGAAAAGGAGCATAGTATCTGTCTATGCCCATGGGAAGAAAATCTATGTGAGTTCTTTGTTTGGTCTAAAAAAAACAGGCTGCACCAATCCTATAATAAATATATACATACAATTTGAATATCAATACTTATATCACAGATAACATACATACATAAACTATCTTGTTTATGTACCCAATAAATATAAAATACCTACACCATTTCAAGTACTGGGCTTATCAATTTATAAACAGTGCATTTATTTCTGAAGTTCTACCTATTAACTTTAAATACTAAAACTGTCCTTTATCATAGAGAAAAGTGGCAGAAATTACTGCAACAGTCAATCTTTTTTTCAAGAGTATTGCTTTATATTATGAGTGTAAAATCATCACCCCTCCCGCTCTGGGTGCAGAGGAAGAGAGTGTTAGACTCTTACTGACTAAAACCCTCCATGTTTTTCTTTAGCCTTTTATGTTGTGGGGTAGCGGTAACCCTGTCGGACAATCCCGCTTACCCGGCAGGCTTGGCCCTAAAGGGCCCCTTCATGTGTTATGATCTAGCTGACGGACTAAAAACTAAATTGTATTCATCATCCCTATTATGTCCTATAAAAATACCTTCGCCACCAACGCTGAATGAGTATTGCTGCAGTTTAAATTGTACAAGCTGCTGTCCGCAACTTTGTTTCCCATAGAGTGGTTACTATCTTTTTTTTTGTTAAGTATTTTCTCGTTTCCAACGATGTCCTGATGACCTGGCATATTCTGTGGACCTGTTTGATGGTGGCATGTTTTCTCCTGCATCCGAACTGGTGATAGGGTATTATTAAATTATCAGTAAGAAGTCGAAAAAGCCTTTTGAGCAGGATTATTTCGAATAACCTGCGATTTTCGATTTTCTGCGATTTCGGCGGTCTCTCCAGTTCTGGGGCCATAGCGTCTGATGGTTCGCTTCTCCTAGTTTGCTCCAACTTTCGGTATCTCGGTTCACTTGTGCAAAGCCATGGCCAAATAGATCGGACTGTTAAGCATAGTACTAACACTGGGTGGATGAAATGGCGGCAGGTCACGAGAACATTGTGACTCCCGCATTCCCCTTAAAATTAAGGGGAAGATTTATTAAAGCATGGTAAGACCTGCCGTCCTGTGTGGGTCAAAGTGTTGGGCCACAAAAGGAATGAATGAAAGACAATTGCATGCAGCTGAGATGAAAATGCTAAGAGGGATGTGTGGTGTAACGCGAATGGATAGAATACGGAATCACTACATAGTATAAAACAAAGTCGCTTTCTCTGTCCCTATATCCCTATGTATGCTTAAATCTTTAAAACTACGCAACGGATTTTGATGCGGTTTTTTTTTAATAGATAGAGTGATTCAAGAGGAAGGTTTATGTGTATAATTTGTCGACGTATTTTACGGGTGAAGCCGCGGGCGGAAGCTAGTGAGTATATAAGAGGAAGTCTGAAAGTGACACCAGTGACTGAAAAGTTGTGTGGAAATCGGTTATCATGGTATGGGCATTTTATGCGGAGGAATGAGGAAAATGTTGTCAGGAAAATTGTGGGTATGAATGTGGAATGCTATACAAGTATAGGGAGACCAAAGAAACGATGGATGGATTGTGTGAGAGATGGCTAAGTGAGTTACTACCGAGATGACGACTAATAGACAGTATGGAAGAAAAAGACATATTGCACCGACCTGAAATAAATTGGGATAAGGGCAGGAGAATGATGAACTTAGATAGGTACTACTGAAAGCAGATAAATAGATATAGATGTTATTTCGTGTATCGGTTTTCCGGGTTTGGGTACCATAATGATTTGTGACCCCTTTCACATAGCAGGATAGTGTGCAATTCTTAATATGCCATTGGAGAGATATGTGAGGTAGACTTCTATAGCTTTTCGCGGTAGTTCCTTGAGTACCTTTTTTTCGATAAGTCGAACCCGGGGGCCTTTTTGTCTTCTAGATGTGTTATGGATCTGATCACTTCTCTCGGCGGCGGAGTATCAAGATGAATGTCTTGTTCGAGGACATTATCTACGTCAATTTTATCACGGCCGAGTTTGCTTGTATTTGGTGTGAATATCTTTGCTAGATGGTTGGCTAACGCCTCAGCTTTATCGCCAGTGGTTCGGGGCCAGTTGTTCTAAACAGTCTTGATAGGCGGGTTGGTGACATTGGGTTTGTCGGTCTTCTTGCATATTTTCCATAGCGAGTAATTAGACTTACGAGCAGACAAAGACTCCATTTGAGCTGCATCAGCCAAGTTCGCAGCATCGGAAATTGCTTCTTTCAACTCAGAAGCAGATTTATTATAAGCCTATATCCTGTCTTCTGGGCTGCGGCTGGTGTGCCATACTCAGCGCAGTCTTCGTTTTTAGAGTATCTTAGCTCGTAACTCTTCTGGTACAACGCTGTGTCTTATATGTTGGTCAGGTATTTCAGGGGAACCATTTCAACAACTTCTTTGAAAGTTGTAAAATGTTTCGCAGCATTCTCGACTTCCTCGTCTGTTTTTAGGGCAATTTTTAGGTTGATTTACAACTCGAAAGTATTCCCAGTCTGTCTTTTTAGTATATAGTAAGATTCTTCTGCCGTGCACTTGTAGTTTAGAACTTACTTTTAGGAAAATTGGAGTATGGTCGGAAGAACCATCAAGACACGATTCAAGAGAGTGGAAAAGCCGAGGAAATCCCTTAAGGATGAAGAAATCTAGTACATCTGGTCGTCTGTTTGGGTCGCTAGGCCAGTATGTTGGTTCGGGGGTTGTTATGCTTCTCAGATGGAACCTATCCAGACTCTTCTTGAGTTCTCTACCCCTTGTTGTTATAAGTCTGGATCCCCAGTGGAAGTCTTTGGCGTTGCAGTCACCCCAAGCAATGAAGCGGGTGCCGAGGGTAACAAAGTACTGGTTGAACATTCCTTCATTTATTGTATGCCTGGGAGGGATATAAACTGAGGAGACATTGTAGTTTCCATTTCTATCTTCAACCATTACAGTTGATGCCTGGATGTGGTTTGTTCTGAAGCTTGGTTGTTCATGGTGTTTAATTGAGAATTTTACTATAACAGCAGAACCTCCAAGGGCTGTCCCATCAGGATGGTTTGTGCTATAGATGTTATAGTTTTCTATGTATATAACAGTACTGTCTGTATAATGAGTTTCAGACACAAATAGAATATCCAGATTATGTAGATGCAGTAGGTTTTTCACGTCATGTTTATTAGGAGCCAGTCCATTGAAGTTCAGACAGCTATTCGTTAGGAATCTATTTTGGCAGTTTTCTTAGCAGTGTAGTTATGAGATTCATTATGATACTCATTTGTTGCAAGAGTAATCTGCTTGCTTAGTAATTAACATTTCAAGGTTGAAAATAAATACGGATGCTAAAAACGATAAATCCGATAACATAGATTCACCGCTAAACTCTCGAAGTTGAGTGGTGAATCTATGTTATCGGAATTATCATTTCAGCTTCCGTAATTTTTATTATTACTCGAAAAGCGCGTCAAGCCGTTGGTCCCGGCTGTCATTCGTGGATTTATGACAGTCGATACGGGTAGTCAGAAGCCTGAAAGTCTGATAGCCAGTCTTACCATGGGTTAAGGGTATTCAGCTGCGTCTGGTTAGACTGGAAGCCGACCCCAACATAGTTTGGAAAAGGCTAGGCAGATTTGATGATTGCGCGGCTTCTCTTTGTTATGTTCGCTATGTTGGTGTGATTTATTTTTTGCTTCCGGTTCTAACTATCTAGACGCCAAAATCCAGCCCAGTCCATTCGGCGGTTTGAGCTGATGGATCAGCCGGTCAATCTAATTCAAATAATTTTATTGTGGATCAATTCATAGGTTCTGATGCTGTGTTAAATACAGCTGTCTGCTATGTCTCGCCATTAAGGCATACGAAATTCATGTCTCAAGTAAATATGAAGTTAAAATATAATACATCCAATCAGACATGGGTTCCTTTTTACACACTTCTTATTAACTTCACTCGTACGTTTGTTTGTATGTTTGTAACCGACTCTTTTAGACTGGATTTTGACCCACTTCAATCGGTCAGATTTCATTTAAATTTTGTAGACTTATCGAGGACCTATGACAACACGCTAATTTGATAAGATTATTCTATTATCTTAATTTGGATCGTCAGGATTAAATGATTTTTTCACGCATCCTTTACATGACAGCAAGAGAAATAGGGCAAGCGAAATAGAATAAATATAAATAAATTATAGTGTAAATAAGAAAAACAAAATATTTTTAAAAGAGCTTTGGTTCAAGCTATACTAATATTATAAAGCTGAAGAGTTTGTTTGTTTGTTTGTTTGAACGCGCTAATCTCAGGAACTACTGGTTCGAATTGCAAGATTCTTTTTGTGTTGAATAGTCCTTTTATCGAGGAAGGCTATAGGATATAACATCACGCTACGACCAATAGGAGCCGCGCAGCGGGGGTGAAACCGCGGGGTACAGCTAGTTTATTTATAAAAAGCAACTGCTTTTTATGGTACTATCGAAATGATAATCCTTCTACTCATATCTGTCAATAAAATATTTATAACTATGCACCCCACTTTTTTTACAATATTTTTTTTTGTTCTTGTTTGCACTATTATTAATGTACCTATATTGATTAAAAAGTTTTACACTATGTTTTGCATACTACAATCCCACATGGCTATATAAAATGAAAATGACTAGTTGTCTAACCTATGTAATATACGAATGACTAAATGTATCACCGATTAATTATTAATAAAGCGTATCAAGGAGGATCGGGGTATTAAAATTACTTTATTTATGTCAAGCCTCTTTCACAGAATGGCGTGGACCGGCTACCAAAAGTTCCTAGCAGTAATGCTTGTAGTGACGGGGTCCATTAACTCTTTGAGTACCAAATGGGCCGACAAGTTACAAGCCAAAGGGTCTGATGGGCAGGTCAGACCCTTCGAACATCCATTCCTACAAGTGAGCATTTTCTATAGTTTTCTTTCTTTAATTTTTCACAAGCTTTTATGTTCAACATGTTTATTTTCTCAAAACTACTTGTATAGCTAATTTGTTTTATTTTGCTCCCATTTAGGCCACGGCTATGTTTCTTGGCGAAATGCTGTGCCTTCTAACTTTCAAGCTAATTTACTACAAGACTAAGAACACCGGTGGCCATCCCCTTACGAATGGAAATCAGAACTTCAACCCGTTCATCTTGATGCCTGCCGCAATGTTTGACCTGGTGAGTGACATATAACTAGAAACTAATGTCTGTGCTGCTATCCTGTAAAAATCTCATCGTGACAACTTAGTTGAAGTGAGTTTAAAGTGAGCTGTCAATAGTATCAATCCCTAGCATTAGAAGAAATGATAGCTTAAAAACTTTCTCGGTGAAATTTTTACAGCATCAACGGACTGTTCCAAAAAGATTTCATGAAAGTCGAAAGCGAACCCTCTTCAGTTTAATATTTATTTTAATTTTTTTGATAAAAAGTCCGCGACTGTTGTTCGAAATTAATGCATTATTTGCAAAGGAGTTTTAACAACGGTTGATACATCAAAATATCACATTTGATTCATTCATTGATCACATTGATTCATGTGAATCGTTAATTTGACATGAGTTTTTGTCAAGTTAGACATGGTCAAATGCGAGATTTCAACGTCGATTACTCCGAAAATTATGTATATCTAGAACTGTCATTCTTTTCATATAAAGTCCCAGGTCGTTTTAAGCAAAAAAAAAAAACATAGAAGTTGCCGCCGTATTCACGTTAGCCACAGACGTTTTCACATTTTCCTTTCATGAAAACATTATATTTCCCTTAAACGTTACTATTTATTTCTTTATATTCACAGATTTATTTAAAATGTTAGAAAATAGCATCTTAAAGCAACCTGTGCTTAAAGAACTGTCACGCAGCGGTCATTTGCCCGGGTCGTACCATTCGCATCAATGAAATTAAAACGAATAAGCAATACTATTACGATGAAACAACACCAAAAAGTAGGCGAATTAATTTTATTGTTTGGTTTGTTTAATTATTTTTTTTCAATTTATTTTAGGAAAGAGTCTGTTTGTCATTCGAAATCTGAGCCGAAAATCAAATTTTGCTCTCTAGCGTGGAAAGAGTTTTTAAAATTCGAACCTTTCTATTTAATAATTTTCTATACTGCCAGTCCACTGAAAATGCATGACACGGTCTAAAATAAAATATTAAATAATACCGCTCACCTTAAAAACTTCCATCACAGTACAGAAATTAAATATTTTGCGAGGATATAATTGTAAAATTGGAATTAATGCTAATAAGTATTCCATTTGATTAAAAAAATCTGTGACGTCACATTTGAATATGCTTTAAAAATACTACCCTGTCAAATACCCAATTGTGTTGTAATTTAAGTTTAATTTTTTAAATAAAATAAATACTAATATAATACGTTATTTAATCCTTTGCTTGGCAAAAATAAATATGTATTAAATTAAATTAGTTAGTTATTTGTATTAAATTAGTTTTTTTCTTTCATTCTCCTTAGAGGACAAGTAGGATATAGAACATAATACAGGGTATTTAATTTTGGAGATATTCTATGTAACTCATAAGATACATTGCCAAGTATCTGTTATTTTCTTCACATGAGTCAATGTATCTGAGACGCTCGAACAAAATAAAACTCAACAACACCTGTTTTCTTGCACCTAGCAGTTTCCTCGCTGTAGTGAGGTGAATAATTGTGTGTTGCGCTCGGCAGCAAAGCTTTTCTGCGACTCGTACCTTTGAAACCTTCGTTACGCTCTGGATTCTATATTTGAACCACTCGCTTCGCTCATGGTTCAACCCTAGAATCCTTCGCTTACTCAGGTTTCAATAGAAGTACTCGCGTCAAAAATCAACTTTCCAGCCTTGCATAACAAATAACTATTTCCTATCAGCTTTTATATATGGCACTACCCGTGTGTTAAATAAAATGTCACCATTGTAGCGCCACGTTGTATATAAACAAAAAATATCTTTAAGGTGCTTTAAAAATTAAATTTCGGATTGAAGTAAAAAAAAGGGTCGAATGCTACAAGGTAGATAGAGGAAACACGTATAGCAAACATATAGTATATGAATGTACAGAGGCCAGCACATCAAGTTACCACAATCTGTCAAATTTCTTTGATAGTATTTCAACTTTATTGAAAAGACATAAGGTTCATTTTTAATTGAGAAAATTTGACAGTTAGGGATAGCTTAATGTGCTGGCGTCTGTACCTATTTATTGATGTGACTGAACAAACGCCAATTGATTTTATAGCTGTGCGCAATAAAAAGCAAGATGGATTCTGTGACGTCAGAAATGCATAACTTACACTATCTTGACTGTGTATAAGATTTATCGTTTTGAGTTTGTATCAGAAACAGTAATAACTAAAATCCATTTTTGTTATTACCATTTGTTTATCACCACTGTTAATGGCTCGATTTAAACAGTTAATTAGAGTGGTTTTAAAGTATCAGACATTTGAAATCGCCAAGTACAGTCATCAGCAAAAGTAGATGATCAAAATCAGTAATTCAATACTAATGAACGGAGTTCGCGTCAGAACTGTGTGGCGTCGAAGTGATTCAAAAGTATGTGATTGTAAATTATACCAAACATTTAGTACTAGTACAGCTGCCATATATTCGTGATCAATTTTGACTCCAAAAGTTATAAACTCAATTAGCATCTGAACTAAGAAGTGATTTTTTTTTAACTAGTGAACAGTTAAAATCAATAATTAAATGATGAAACTGAGGCCACGTAATCATGAGGTAAATAATTGTTTTGTTTTGTTAACTTCAAATGTTCAAAAGTAGCTGATGTGGTACAAAACGATAATTCAATAAATATTATTATCTTTGCATGTTTGTGAATTTATGTCAATGTTCAAAAGTAGCTGATGCGATACAAAATCATAACTCAATTATTGCTTTTGCCCAGTACTAATGAACGGAGTTCACGTCAGAACTTGTCGTGAACTCCGTTCATTAGTATTGAATTTCTGAATTTGATCATCTACTTTTGCTGTTGACTGTAGCTATCAAATTGAATCATATCGCCAAGTAACTAGAAAAATATGTTGAAGCTCTAGATCCATCCTTCTTGAAAATGATACCTACTTATTCAATTTGTTTGCATACCACATCAACACGTAACGTATGTTTATAAAACACGCAGCATGACGTTACGCATGTCTCTGCGCCCTGCGGTTACTGCTAGACGATTTTGTCAACACTTTCCATACAAACTAAGCATGTCAGTGGACGTCACCGTTTCTCATAGAAACTGTCCGTGAAAATTCTGGCAATTCCTGTGAGGTTAGCTACTCAATTAATGGGGTCGGCATGACCACCACACAAGTTCAAGAATCTGGGGAGGTAATGAAATATGAAAGAAAGATGAGTCTACTTTAGCCAGCCTGAAACCTGGTTGAACTAATAGGTACCTATTGCGCGCACGGAGATTATATACGGCTCTGATGGCTCTTTTATGCAGAATAAAAATAGATACGATGTCTGCAGCTCGTCCCCAAAGTACAATACCGTAAGTAACTATACAATACTTTGAAAATAACCAAAATAGACTGACTAGCCTCGCGGTATGTATATCATTAAATTGACGGATCTTTCTGACAGCATATGCTGCAGAACTCAGCTGTCCTGCAAGAGATGATAAATGAGGACTCTATTGTAGCGTTGAGTCAAGCGTGATCCTCAGGCAAACAGTTTTTTTCGACAAATTCAAGTTTCTCTTGATTCAATACTACATCATAATCACTATTTTGTATATTTGGTAAAGAAAATCGTATGCACTTAGTTTTTTTTTTAGCAGTGAACCAATTTTGAACCAGCAGCGTTATTAACGTCGCTTCGTCAAAATTTTTATATATCTCTCTATGTCTTAAAGAAAAGAAGTATCGTCAGCAAATAACACTATTTGTGGATGATTTTTTAATAATTGGAGAAGATCATTAATACTGTGGTGGTCATGTAACGTAACATTGTTTCTTCCAGTATATTTTTGTAATGGAATTAATCCATGTTTCCTTTTATCAGCTTAACGTGTCCAATAGAAAAAAAAGCACCCTTAAATTTTCACATTGCCCCCACCATATTTTAATGTCACTTTTGTATACTTAGGGTCGAATGCTTTATTCGGCGGGGATGGTACAGATCGTTTTCCATCAGAACATACCTTGTTTATTTTTAGTCTCGTTAAAAAAAGAACATTTTTCCACGGTCTAAATGCAAGCCGGGCTTGCCTATGGCACCGTTTCAACATGGCACCTTCCTTGCTATCCTTCTGTGCAACTTTTCTTCTACCAAACGACTTCGGATAGTGCTTGTCGAGATTGCTGAAGGGTTGTTTTCACCAAAATATTTTTTTCTCAGCTCATTAGACCCTTTAAAAGGGTTTTGTTTTGCCAAATGAACGATATTTCGATGCACGCATTGCAGATGATATTGTTATTGCGACGTTTTATAATGACTTCCCTTGTAGATATATCACAACTTTTATGTATTCATATGAAGCAACATTAAATGGCCCATAATTATACGAATTTTGACCTACAACCCTGTGGTTGTAGGTCAAAATATAGGCTAATAAAAAAATAAAAAGTGTTCTCTATTTAAATTAAAAAAAAAAACTATTCAGCGTTCTTAATTATGTAACCAACCAGTAAGTAGTAATACCAGGTTCAGATCTAATGTGTAAAGTGTATCTATTTATATTTTTGCCAATCATGTGTATCAACGAATGTACCGTTAGTATGACAAAGTTTTGCGATACCGAAAGAAATACAAAAAATTACATGCGATCTTGCGATGCGACTTATACTTTGTTGGTTCGAAAAAATCAATCAAAAGCGTTCTTAATTATATGACTACCACTGTACATACTAAAAAGAGGAAAGGACCCAATATTAAACCGTGTGGCACACCCATTTTTACTTTTAAATCGGGTGAATTGACACCTTTTATTTGAACTTGCTGTTGTCTATCATTTAAATAAGATTTAACTAAACTGAGCGCAAGTTTTCAAAGTCAGCTATGCTCAAGCTTCAACAACAAAGTTTCGTGATCAACGCAATCAAATGCCTTGGAGAGGTCACAAAAGATTCCTATGGCGCCTCTTCCCATGCGTTAATATGTGTTTGACACCGGCGTCCGTTGTACGACGTCTTTTGTTGAAACCATACTGTTGATCGTGAAGGATTTTATTCGTGTTAAAATGATTAAGCATTTTACTATAATCTTTCAAAGATCTTGCTGAAAAACGGCAACGGGTCTGAAAAGTGGTATTACCTTGCTATATTTCATTTTATCCGGGAAGATTACTTGATCCACACATAAATTAAATATTAAGGCTAAGTAAGGCGCTTTTGCCTCTATGATCGAGGTACAAACTTTAATGGACATTCCCCAAAGTTCGTCGGTCAATTTGATTCTAATTTGATTAAATGTTTAAATTAACAGATTTGTTGGTCTTGATTGTATTTGAATTTTTTGTATTGGTGTGTTGGACTCAAAAGTTACAGTTTGGCCACTGTGATCGGAAGGAAGATAATTAACGATGGCTTTATCTAAATAGTTGCAGCAACAAAAAAGAGCCCCGGGGTAGCGGTAACCCTTTCGGACAATCCTGACAGCTGAAACAAGCGTTTAGCGTTCATTGCGCGAGCATAAATATTATTGAAGCGCTACTAAACGACTTGATTTTAAACGATTACGTCCTAACCTAACGAAAAAAAAATTGGTATATGTTAAATTAGAGCATTTTCTTTACAACGTAATATGTAAATATTTTAGATTGTTTTTAAATTACATAGTGTAATTAATTTGTAAAGTTATGTCTAACGCGGATAAAAAACTGAGAATCACGCAATGACTAAGCGTATTTTTATTAAACCACCACTTTAATGGTTATTCAATTATTTATCTTTTGGTATAGGTTTTTTAATATAACCTTTTTTAGGTATCATAAATTAATAATGCATCTAATTTGGGACAGCGCTCCTCGACGGGTGGTTCCTATTACAGGGTGGACGTGCGAAGCATTGCGTGCGAGCTCAGCACAAAACACGCTAGCTGTGCACTCAAAGCCATAGGCATATAATATCTGCGCCTTGATACTGACTGGCGTCTATTCCCACCTCTGTCTTTGATAACATACAACATGTTTGCGGAAAGGTGATCGGTATGTTTGCGATGGAACAACAATGTATGGTCAATCACACGTCATTCAAAAAGTATTAGACAAGTCTTTTTTGCTTTATCATATTAATTTAAAAAAATACTTAGATCAAACGCATTAAAGTTGGAGCGCTACGTCACAACTCAGTATAAAATCTACAAAGGAGTGACGTCATGCCACATTTGCAAAATACATGTCATCATACAGATTGACATGTCCAAAATTTTCTATTAACTAGTTGAAGGATTAAAAAATAACATAATTTTAGTCATCATCCCTATTACAAAAGTCGTATTGTTGCTATCAAATAAATCCACTTCAGAGTTTCAACAATGTCATTGGCGTGCGGTTAACTGTTCGTTGTAAATCCCGGTACTTATAAGGTTATCGCTAAGCGCTTCCCAGCAACAGGCTACTGCGACCGGCTTGTGTTTCTGAAACATTCTAGTATGTACCTGTTGCATCTCAGTTTGCGAAGTATCCATTCATGAAAGTGTCGTCGGCGACACAAAACTTAGCGTACCTACGCTTTCGTCGGTTTATGCAGTAGTTAGGCAGACTCATTAATAATAATAATCCTTATTTACCATACACACAAGATTCATGACACAATAATAGTTGTACAAGGTAATATATTATATCTACATAAATCTGACCAATAATGTAACCCTGTCTCTTAAACTAGGTATTCCTGTAGTGTCATTAGGGGTTAAAGTATGAAATTGCCGATTTGTGCTGAAAAATTGAAGTTGTTTTTTTGTAATTCACCGTATTTATTTAATCAAAATAATTACGTGACGTTCTTCCACGTGGTTCGGTTTTCAAATCAAAGTTTCCATCACACAAGTTTCAACACGCGTTTCTTTCTGCCAAATTCAGTCAAATCGTAGTGCACCCATTTCTCATATTTTTCTATTTCATTGATTTGACGCAAATGTGTCAATATTGTTGGTAAGGTGACGTTAAACCATGCCTCTAATTCCTGGTAGTTTGGCTCGCATCGGCTTCCACCATTTTTTTCAATTCATTGTTATTCACCTGTGTGAACGGTCTTCCATGTGTTTCGTTCTTCAAATCAAAGTTTCCATCACAAAAGAGTTTAAATTAAAATCGCACGGTGCGTCCATTAGCAGTCCCCTCTCCAAACATTGATATTGCGAGCTGTTTCTGCCGCGTTAGTTCCGCGGCGGAACTCGTATTCAAAAATAACTCGAATTTTTGAAGTATCCATCTTTTTTGTCTAAGCTGAATAAATAAAACAACTGAAAGTCTATAATCGAATGTTGCACAATTTTTAAAAGAAGAACTTCCTAGGTAGGTACCATGTGAAAAGTTTCACTCAAAAATCTCAAACCATGAAGGTTCTATGTCAATTCGAAGTACCTAAATACAATAAAACGGCAATTTCATACTTTAACCGCTATTATATGATATTCTCGCTATGAGGGGCTCGTCGTTAAATAATAACAGCCGCACGCATCGATCTATCAGGTTAAGATTTCGAATCCGGTAGGGATTGGTCCGTGGATGGGTGACCATCTTCACATATCGAGATTCCTTCGTGTCTCGGCACGTTGGTTCCGGCTGTCATTCGTGGATCTTTGACAGTCGTTACGGGTAGTTAGAAGCCCGAAAGTCTGACAGCCAGTCATACTGACTGGGTTGTGGAGGTCAAATAGGCAGTCGCTCCATGTAAAACACTGGTATTTAGCTGCATCCGGTTAGATTGGAAGCCGACCCTAAAATAGTTGGGAAAAGGCTAGGCAGTTTGCTATAAAACTCTCGTTCGGAAATGTTTTAGTTATTAATTCAAGTTAACTAAGACATGCAGCAAAATCCCCTTTAAAATTGACTTCCTCTTTTCACCCTCTTAGCGGTAGATTTTCAATAAACCTTGATACACGCTATTTTTAACTTTTGATTTTAGGTATAACTACTGAGTTTCGAGTCAATCGGACCGCGCGTTACCTAATTTAGTAAAGTTTCAGTCAATGTTACTGTACAGAGAAAGAATAGATATTTAACAAATTTTCGACGTGATTCTATTAATAGGATTTTTTTTTATAAACCCGTTGTCATGATAGGAAAACTGAATGTTAAGTGAAGTAAAGTGCTTACCACAATTTATTAATGAAAACCACATCTAAATCGGAAAAGCCGACAAAAAATCTAACAATAATTATTTTGGGGGCTGTATGCGTTGATAAAGGTAGCTTGAGGAGCTCATGGCTAAGTACTAACAGCCGCACAGGTCGATCCATCAGATTAAGCTACGCTTGCCGGGGTTGGCCGTGGATGAGTGACCATCTTTACACACCGAGACTCCTCCGTGTCTCGGAAAGCACGTTAAGCCGTTGGTCCCGGCTGTCATTTGTGCATATTTGGCAGTCGTTACGGGTCGTCAGAAGCCCGAAAATCTAACAGCCAGTCTTACCTAGCGGTATCGTATTGCCTAGTTATCGCTCCATGTAATCAGTACTGGTATTCAGCTGCATCCGGTTAGACTGGAAGCCGACCCCAGCATAGTTGCGAAAAGGCTAGGTAGATGATGATGATGCGTTGATAAAGGTCCCAATAATATTTTTTTACATACAAGTATATTTTCCATGTTCCATGAAAATAATCCGTTAAGTACATTTTTATTGGAACGAAGTTCCTTATCGCGCGTTGTGAAAGGGGGCTAGACGGAAAAAATTCTTACGAAAAGTTGTCACGACACTTTTTGCTATAGTAAGCTATTGTAAGCTGTGCGGCGTCGCATGTTTCTCTGTCTGTCTCTCTCTCTCTTATAGAAAGCAAGCCAGATATTTTCATTTCTATTTCGCATTGAACAGTGTAGTGTCGCGACGATTATTTTTGTTGAGTTGATAAAAAAATTAAATAAAAAAAACAAAAATTTATTACAATTCCTTCACTAATTAATCGAAAGGAACTTCGTTCCATCCGGGTGTCCCTTGACACCTCTCAAGTTTTTTATTATATGTTTAGATTTAGATTACTATTAAATTGACAAACTAAAAGGAAATATCATGTTCATGACACAATCGGAGTAGTTTTATAAAGCTTCGTCTCTACAATTTTACTGTAACAGTGGACAAAGTTGAGGGTGGCTAGAATATCAAACTCGTATAAATTCACAGACATCAGGTAGGCGGTAGCTGACAAATCAATAACAATACTTAGCTGCCTATCTACATATTGCATTGCTTGCAACTGCGCAGACTCAAATCGATTTTGAATGAATAATATACAGCTCTAGACGACCTAGATATTCCAATTATAGACTACGTGGAAATGGCTGTATTTGTTTGGCATGTTGTTATCAAATAGCACATTTGATTTCCTAAAAATTTTAATGGACGCACTAGTAAAATAAAGCCTGAAAACACAAATAGTATTTATGTAAATAGTGTGTGTGCTGTGTTCTATAAAGAGCAAAGGTTCGACATGTCGCATGATTTGTGCGTCTCGCGGGTACCGAGGGTCGCACCCGTGTCGGGCACACGTGCTGTGCCTTGCGCAACGAAAAACTTACCTACTCGAAATACTGTAGAAGAAAACGTAGAACTGCCATCCTTACAGGTTTCATAATAAACCGTTAAAAAGTTGTTACGAAACTTGTAAAGTTTCTTTGAACGGCTTTACGTCGGCCCTTACGAAACCTTTACCTCAGTTACTAACCAAAAATAACTTGTTTTGTAACACAAACTGGAGGGTTTTGAGCACGTTGGAAAAAACAATAATGTATTGTGTTGATATTTTTTCACGGGATGGAAAATTCCGGAAACCTTACAGATTGTGAAACGACATTTTATTTTTTAAACGAATTTCCTTACATACTCTCCTCGTTGAGTTGGGAGTTACCTAACTACCCACTTTTGTTTCTCGTGTATTTTATGTTATTATTTAAAAAATAACTATATAGATTTCTTACTTTTGTGTTTGTTGTCATGTTAATGTTCATAAGCAATAAGTTGATTATAATGTCAGTATTTTGTCTGTGGTCCATCCATTGTCCATGGCCGAGTTACTAATTGTCAATGGTTTTAATGTTTCTGAATACGAGGATTTTTTAAGCTGCTTTGCACGGGTGTATTAAATTACTTTTTAGTTTCTCTTTGTCAATGTGCGTTTTGTTTGTGCTGAATAAACATTTTTCCTTTCTTTCTACCCACATATAAATGTAAACCAACAAAAAAAAGCAATAGGTGTTTTGAAACACCCGGTTGGAACGAACTAGACCGAAAAATCCAGCCAAGTACGAGTCAGACACGCACACGAAAGGTTCCGTGCTACTAATATTTAACACTACATTAAAAAAAAAAATTGCTCGGTTTAAAAAAAAACACGTATTTGTTGTTATAGTGTGGCAATATATACACGATCTGTAAAAAATTCAACTGTTTATCTATTACGGTTTATGAGATACAGTCCTCTGACAGATAGACACATAGACAGTGGAGGCTCAGTAATAGTTTGGCACCCTTAGGGTACGGAACCTTAAGAAGTGTATTATTTTTACCAACGCAACACTTTTGTTATACATTCACCAAGTATGTAAAGTATAACGAACTAAAGAACTACGTACCAAAAGTCCAAAACCCAACTTTTTTTTTTTTTTTTTAAGGCTGGGAAAAAACCCATCCATGTTCCTTCCGTAGCCCTTTATGTTCCGGGGTAGCGGTAACCCTTTCGGACAATCCCGCTTACCCGGCAGGCTTGGCCCTGAGGGGCCCCTTCATATGCTGACATCTCTTTGAGGCGCGCGTGGAACATATACGCGCCGTACGGCACGAATAATCCCTTGAATTCATCCAATCCTATACAAAAATCAAGCTAATTGTTACATCAATACCCCAAGTCTTTACCCCAGCTTATTGAATAACTGCATGAATCACGTGCCACGCTCCAGCCCAGCCCCCCATACGTTTTGTTCGACTGTTTCTCGACTTCGCCTTTCCGCTACATGGTCGCGGGTTCGAAGCTTTTTAATGTAACGTCGGTGACATGTCCGAAATATCGATACGGTAGCCCGGTAGGTAGTATTGTCATGATACTACCGTATTGACGACACGGTGTGCGCAGTGGTTGTGCGATTGACTGCTGCGCACTATGTCGCGGGTTCGATTCCCGCACGGAACAAATATTTGTACGACCTGCAAGTATTTGTCACGAGTCTGGGTATTTTTCTATCTATAATATGTATGTATTTACAAAAAAAATATGTATATAAGGTGTTAAAAAATTAACTCTAAGAACTTCGTGGGTGCATTGTACTCATCGTTACGAACAACTTTTACTATGGGATGAACCCTGAAATCGAGAAAAAAATATGAGCTGTTCCATACATTTTATTGAGTTACGTGTGCATAAATGTATGGAACAGCTCATATTTTTTTCTCGATTTCAGGGTTCATCCCATAGTAAAAGTTGTTCGTAACGATGAGTACAATGCACCCACGAAATTCTTAGAGTTAATTTTTTAACACCTTATATAAGTAGTTTATCAGCCATCTCGTTACCATAACACAAGCATTAGGTTGCTTAGCTTGGGACGATATGGCGTTGTGTGAAATGTCCAAGGATATTATTATTATTATGATAAGTTCTGATAGCAAATGGTTGTTACGGTCTAGTGGTTTGTTTCGGGATGAGATATTAATGTTGAATTAAGTCAGAAAGATGGAGTAATAGATTATAATAATGTTCATCTAATCATATTTACATTTAAAAGCTAAATATTTATAATAATATGTTTATCAATAATAATTTGTTTTTTTTTATGATAATGCAACCGTCATTAGAAGTTTTTGAAGGAGCAATTAAATATTTCCCTTCTTTATTTTAAAACTCAACTGGCGACCGACATAATATGCTTCCCACGAGTGCATTGGCTAAATGTTAAAACATGGAGACTTTTCGGCTATATCTATGTTAATTATTCGTATAATAATACAAATAAACCTTCTGGAATAAATGCTCTAGACAGGGTCGAAATTACTGCCTTATTAGCCGTTTCAAGGATAAACGGGTCCCCACGTGTGTGAACAAAAATTCGTAAAATCTTATCCCAAAACCTGAAACTCTTACGAGTAATTGATGAATACCTAGGGGAGATATGAATATTAAGGATGATGTTCCAGGGTAGCCCGCGAAATTCAAATTTTCTTAAGTTTTTTGCAATTTGCAGGCCAGTGATAGGTTGTATGTTGATGAACATTTGATTCGCGGCTGTAAGACGTATGTAGTTACAGAATTATAATCATCAAAATCATTAATACAACCCTCCGAGCTCATAAAGGTGTAAAAATGACTTTTTACAAGGTCAAAGTCATTCCGGAACCTTATGAGCTCGGAGGGTTGTATTAATGATTTTGATGATTATAATTCTGTAACTACATACGTCTTACAGCCGCGAATCAAATGTTCATCAACATACAACCTATCACTGGCCTGCAAATTGCAAAAAACTTAAGAAAATTTGAATTTCGCGGGCTGGTTGGAGGATTCACCTTAACATAATTTTGTTTATGGCTTACAAAGACTCAACCTATAGGCGCGGCCCAATTCGCAAGCACTTGCGATAATCCAGAAAATAAAACGAATCCGAGCCAGCATGCTCCAATTTTCGTGCTCGATCAGCAAGCTCTTTCATTCTCTTATTGAAATTACAATGAAAACTTGTCCAAAATGCTCAAATTTTCGAGTAAGTAGTAAACAATAAGTGGGTACTTATTCTCCTTTTGAGCCTTGTCGCAGAATGGTGAACAGGGCCCGCACGATATTTTAATGCATGGATAGATAGATAGATGTATTTATTTGCATCTAATATAGGTAATTAATAGAATATGGAGTTACAATATGTTTCAGTTCGCAAACATTATGCTACACTGATTCTTATTTAATGACTTATACAGGACTAGTTTCCGCCCGCGGCTTCGCCCGCAAAATATGTCGACAAATTATACATATAAACCTTCCTCTTGTATCACTCTATCTATTAAAAAAAACCGCATCAAAATCCGTTGCGTAGTTTTAAAGATTTAAGCATACAGACAAACAAACAGACAAAAATAGCGACTTTGTTTTATACTATGTAGTGATTAAATTAAATTCATTGGCAATATTTGAAGGGGTCATTTCTCATCATTATGAACAACTTTTACTATGGGAACAAATCTGAAATCGCGAAAAAAAAAATCTGGTGTTCCATACATTATGCTCGCATAATTCAAATCTTTTTTTTTGCGATTTCAGGTGTGTTTCCATAGTAAAACTTGTTCATAATGATGAGTACAAATGACTCCTTAAAATATTGACCATGAATTTAAATTCACCCTATAAACAAAAACGAACCCTAGGTACCTACATACATCGTATGTTCGTAAATGATAATGACAAATGCAAAAATACCATAGCGTAATATCTAGTAAAGAACGTCTACGAAAAGCGACTTTGCTTTATACTGTGTACTAGCTGACCCGAGGGACGTTGTCCTGTCTTAACTATGATACCTACCTACCCTACCTACGTACCTACCTACGTACGTACCTACCTACCTACCTCCCTACCCTACCTACCTTCGTACCCTATCTACCTACCTACCCTACCTACGTACCTACCTACCTACGTACGTACCTACCCTACCTACCTTACCTACGTACCCTATCTACCTACCTACCTACCTACCTACCTACCTACCTACCCTACCTACCTACCTACCTACTCTTCCTACCCATCCTACCTACCTACCCATCCTACCTAGTACCTACCTACTTACCTATCTACCTACCCTACTTACCTACCTATCTACCCTACCTACCCTACATACCTTATCTACCTACCCTTCCTAACTACTTGTTTCTATGTAAGAACGTTCTCCTGACAATAACAAACACAACAAAAAAATAATTAGAGAAATCGGTTCAGCTGCCCTCGAGATTGTTGCTTAGCAACACATTCAGCAATGAATCAATTTGTGAACATTTTGATTTTAACTTGGATGGCCATAGATAACAATCGTTTTAAACATACCTAATTAAAAAAAAAGAAAATCGGCAATAGCGGTCATTGCCCTTTCCGTAATATCTCTCCGTAGGGACGCAAGCAATAAACTATGTATGTATTATGGTATTTAGTTATTGGAACAGTTTGGTGATCGCGTTAGATGTTGATTCAAGATTTTAATCAGTTTTATGTATAAAAATTCAAGAAAATGTATAATATCATTCTTTCTCGACTGCGTTTGGTAACTACTTTTTAAACTTAGAAACGGTACGCGAAAACGATTTAGGTAGGTATTCAAAATCTTAATTCTGTTCTTCGGGTGGCCTTGGGACTTTATGCAGCCAATCATTAGACTGTCGTTTTGACCCACTGGCGATAGCGCCCAGAATATAATACATATTATGGGTTAAAGTATAAAATTGCCGATATGTACTGCAAAATTGTTTTTTTTTAATTTAACATATTTATTTAATCAAAATAATTACGTGGCGGTCTTCCACGTGGTTCGTTCTTCAAATCAAAGTTTCCATCACGAAAGCGTTTAACCCAAAATCGCACGGTGCGTTCATTAGCAGTCCCCTCTCCCAACGCAACATTGATATTGCGACCTGTTTCTGCCACGTTAGTTCCGAGTCGGAACTCGTATTCAAAAATAACTCTAATTATTGAAATATCCATCTTTCTTGTCTAAGCTGAAAAAATAAACAACTGAAAGTCTATAATCGAATTTTGCATATTTTTTAAAAGAAAAACTTCATAGGTACCATGTGAAAAAGTTCCACTCAAAAACCTCAAACCATGAAGGTTCTATGTCAATTCGAAGTACCTAATACAATAAAACTGCAATTTCATACATTCCTATTATATATTTTTACTACTACATAGTTTACTTTTGGAAAATAAACTTTTATTATTTAAGACGCAAACTCATATTTTTAAATGCCGAATATCACTTTGCCATAATTTTGTCAGTATTTCGTATTTTTATTAGAGTACAGAATCTGAATCATTAGGTACGTCTAGATTGTGTTTTGTCTGAAAAATCGTCCATTGCAGGCTACTGTAGATAAAGGTGGACATTGCATTACAAAATCCTTCTAAATCACTTTCGTATTCAGCTATATCGCGGGTATTTAGTTTGAACGGCCCAAACCGAATGGACCGCGGGCCATTCGACCGTAACCAAAAATCGTCTACGTTTCAAAGGACCGGTGATAAAATGATTTCAAAATTAATTTAAAGGTACAGTCGCATACATTGTAATAGTCAGGCTAAATTTAACTTTTGTAAACATTTTATATTATTGTTGATTGTTTTTCTAAGGAAGATAATACAAATCTAAGAAAAAAAAAAAAAAACTTTTATTTCAACTTTTTAACTTTTGCACCCGAATGTACTTGATGTAGTTTATGACACTGAATTTGTTTACCAGTTTTTATCACCGGTCCTTTGAAACGTAGGCGATTTTTGTTTACGGTCGAATGGCCCGCGGGCCATTCGGTTTGGGCCGTTCAGACTAAATACCCTATATCGCGTATCAAAGCGCGTAGCTTTTAGTAGTCTAACAACATTATAGGTTTTTATTTGTTTTTTTTTTAATCCTTTTATTTTTTTTTCTCTCCCAGATTGGAACATCGATCATGTACATCGGTCTGACGCTGACATACGTGAGCAGCTTCCAAATGTTCCGTGGGTCCATCATCGTCTTCGTTGCAGTGCTGTCCATGACGTTTCTGGACCGGCGTATCATACGCCGGGAGTGGGTTGGAATATGTAAGTATTAGATAAAAGAAAATTTAACCATCAATAAGAATATTGGTATAAGTTTCAAAACAATGATTGTATCCTGCACTTACAATTTAGTCTTCAAATATGTTTTTGGAAAAATAACTTTAATACCCGCAAGTAAAGTTCAATTCACGTTACAACTTCAAAAGTTAGCGTGTGTGTCTTTTCAGTAGTGCTCTGCTAGGCATTTTAAAATCAACATTATAAACACTTACATAAAGTTGAAATTAGTTCAAATGGACAGAAAATCAATTGCAGCCAAGGTTTTGAATAAGTAATCGGCAGAGGTAATAATAACATCAAGTAAGTTGACATCGGTTCAAATGGACATAAAATCAATTGCAACCAAGGTTTTGATTAAGGAATCGGTAGAGGTAATAATAACATTAAGTACCTAACAATAATGTTCTTATTATGACCATTGACTTATTCTTATATTTGCATAATATATGAGGTCGCATCACTTTTTTTTATAACATACTGCTCTATTACTCGACATCTCGGTAGTGACGACCCTGCCTAGCCGTGCACTTTATTACTCAAAACTTTCCTACTGTACGCGCCACGAGAAGCTATAAATTATGTAAACAAACATCTTTTACTAAGTAAACATTTTATACTGCGAGATAATAATAAATTGACCATATTCAATCGACATGAAATATAGACGGGTTATATGAAAGTAACAACCTATTTAATTTAGTCGGATCATATTTTACGCAAAGCGCTATCGTTTGTGTTTCTTGGTACCGGAACGCGTCCGTCGCAGGGATTGTAAACTATCGGGACGCCATTTTGAAATAAACGCGTCATTCGAGTTTCGAATGCGTACGAGTTTGTTTCACACAGAAATGGAAACATCTGAATCTGACGAATAATTATTCTTAAATAATATATGTTAATTAATATTACTACTCAATAATTTATTAAATCTTAAACAAATTCATTTTTTTTGTTGGTCCAAATGTTGTGAACTCCTGAACACTTGTTTACAAAATTTATAGCTTCTCATGACGGTTACTATACATTTTCTTATTTCTACACATTACATGCCCAGACAATCGATTTCCACACATATTTTCAAGCACAAACATTTTATTTTTCATTTCCTTCATAACTGAAGGAAACTTGCAAAATTGGAAAAGGAAATAACTTGATTTTCCAATTTCGCATATTTTATAGGTGAGTGCAAAGAAAACTTCATTATCTGCAGACTGGGCGCGTTATTCGATATAAGGTCAGGTCAGGCTGCGACGAGAGCACTTTGCCGCACTTAAACGCATTGTAAAATACTGCACTTAAAGTAACTCACCTTTTAAGTAAAACAAAAACAAAGAAAACAATTTTTTTTTTTTAATTTGACGGCACAAGTTTTTGTCATAAAAAAAAACATTTATTTCAGGTAACTTTAACCCATATTAAAATTAAAAAGGAATTTCACAACAACCATGCTTGCACTATAAATGTTACATAATATTACTTTAAGACTGATTAATTTGAATTTAATTTAGAATTATAAAGTCAAATACAAAATATTCAAAAATGTCAAAAAAAAATTTTTTTTTTGGAAAAACTTTATTTTTTATCGACTTTTTTAAGTTATCCTACATAATATTCATAAAATATGGACAAAATAACAAAACTTTCGACATCTAAATACGTAACATTTAAAACATTCTTTACAAAAGTACTCAAGTCTCGTTGCAGTCATTTTGAACATCTAATAGCACCCTTTATACTAATTCCTTCGTGATATTTTTTTTCTTTCTATAATTTAGTAAGTGAAAACCTTTCAAAGGGGGAAGTAAGTAGGTACGTAGGTAGTCAATGTCTGTCTGGCCCAGACAGTTTCAGGTCTCGATACATTTCGTTAGTGCAGCTCTGTCATTGTAATGTAGGCTTTATGTCAACGTCCAAACAAGTTTTATGACGAGACAAGTGCGCACTGTTGATTTACAACGTCTATACGTTGTTGTAAGTTTAATTTAGATTGACGCACCGCCCGTTGCCTGGCGATTGGCGACAATTGAAAAAGTACTCAATTGATAGTTTTAAAATGTCGGATGTGCAACAAGGGGTAATTGCAGTTATTTGTGACATTGATTCTATTTTCTTTATGTCTCCTTGCCTAAAGATATCCACTATCGCTCTCGTGATTTTTTAATAATCGTCATTGTTTTTTTTATCTAGGTACTTTTAGGAGGATATGCATTTGGGTATTTGAAAGGGTAGTCAATAACGTTACTTTTTATGAACTGTCAAAACGCGGAATTTGTACGTGATTTGTATGAAATCTATCAATGTGACGTCATAGATTTTTTGAATCAAATGGAATACTTATTAGCATTAAATGCAATTTGACAATTATATCTTCGCATAATATTTAATTTCTGTGCGGTGAAAGTTTTTATAACGAACAGGCTTTTTTACATGTGATTTCATATTTTACTTTTGACCGATTCAAATAGTCCTTTGGCGGGGTACCTACCTATTTGGTGTTTTTCATTTCTCCGATGTTCGTAATATTTTTTTCATTTGATTGACAAAACTCACAAATGAAAGGATTATTTGTTTACTAACATAAGTAAAAAGTAAAAAACAAAAACTTTTTTAATGATTGGAAATCAAGTCGGTGTTTTCACTTCGTATTTTTCCATCGACTACTGAAAATAAACAAATTTTTCACTTTGTAATTTGTGTTTATTTGGAGGTCAGTTTTTTCTCTTAAAAACATAACCTACTATTAAGTGTCATGCATCAGAATATTAAGAAACGATAATTAGCTGTAGAATCAGCTGAAAATCCATCCTCCCAGGCAGGAAGCAGCAACTCAACTCATAATAAAAATATTTTTCGCAACGATGCAGATGTCGCAAGTCGCACCTCAATTTTAAATTCTGAGTGCTGCCTAGTTTGCTTTAAACCTTTTACGTTGTTGCACGGTACCGTATCGATCCGCCCAGAAGCTACATGCATGATAGTGACGCATTTCGAATTCTCGGTAGTATCAAAGGCTGTAATTAGGGTTTATTGACGAACCCCTTCTGCGATGCTATGTAATACGTTGCCACAACCAGTATTAGGTATGTAATTATCCTAATGTTGATGAAAGGGTTATTACAGTTTGACGTGCATTTGGTATTTTAAGGAATACTTATTAGCATTAAATGCAATTTAACAATTATATATTTTTGCATTAAGTATATATAATTTCTGTACGGTGATAGAAGTTTTCATAACGAGCGGGCTTTTTTCCATGTGATTTCATATTTTACTTTTGACCGATTCAAATAGTCATTTGGCGGGTATTTCGTGTTTTTCATTCTCCGATTTTCGTAAAAAGAAATTTTTCATTTGGTAGAAAAAGCTCACAAATTAAGGGATTATTTGTTTACTAACATAAATTAAAAGTAAAAAACGAAAACTTTTTACTGATTGGAAACCAAGTCGGTGTTTTCACATAGCTTTTTTGCGTCGACAACTGAAAATAAAATCAATGAATAAAAACTACTGAAAAAAATATGAAAGGATTATTACGGTTTGACGAGCATTTGGTATTTTTTTTGTGTCATTAAGTTTTGATCTTGTGGCCAATTACTATCGGTCGCACAGGTCGATGATCCATCAGGTAAACCTACGCTTGCTAGGGATGGTCGTGGATGGGTGATCATCTTTACATACCGAGACTCCTCCGTCCCTCGGAAAGCACGTTAAGCCGTTGGTCCCGGCTGTCATTTGTGCATCTTTGACAGTCGTAACGGGAAGACAGAAGCCCGAAAATCAGACAGCCAGTCTTACCAAGGGGTATCGTATTGCTCAGTTGGATTGGGATTTGACCTCTTTCTAGGCATGGTCATAGTTTTCTTGTGAAGATACCTGATCAATAAAAATCGAAATTAAAATGACTGCTCCCCTGCGTTACCGGGTAGGCTACCGTGTCACGAAGATAAATGGAAAAGGAAATTAAACACTCAAATAACATAAGCCCGAAGGCATATTCATACGATAAAATAAAAAAATAAATAGGAGTTTTGGCCAGTAGAGTCAAATTTTCAATGATATATCATCGTCATCGAAAATCAGTCCAAAACTGTAACCGCCTTCACCGCGTGCAGGCACTCCAGTTTATGTTATTTTATAATTACACAGTAAAATTAGTGATAGCTTTGATTTCCACATCAGATGTTTCTGATCTTCGGTTTTTATAAGTCAACAGGAAATGCCCATCAGATTGAACAACTTTTGCTAAGACGTTATTCCTATATGTGTTATGGTGTAGCTAGGCTCTTGGAGTTCCACAACAGGTGTTCCAGATCTTCGATTTTTATAAGTCAACAGGAAATGCCCATCAGACCGAACAACTTTTACTAAGACGTCATTCCTATATATGTTATAGTGTAGCTGGGCTGTTGGAGTTCCACATCAGGTGTTCCAGATCTTCAAATTTATTCTCTCAGCAGAAAATGCTCATCACGTGGAACAATTTTTGCTATGGTATCATTTTTGTATCTCTTATAGTTTAGCTGGTCTGTTGCGGTTCTGCATCAGGTGTTCAAGTTTCCAAGATAAATTATAGCCTTGCCCAGACTTAATACCTATACAATAAAAAAAAAAATATTTCAATCCGTCCAGTAGTTCCGAAGATTAGCTTGTACAAACAAACAGACAAACAGACAATTTTTTTTTTGGATTCGTGCTCTATTACTGTTTCTAAAACCCCCTCAATTTTTTTTTTTTAATATATTCAATGTACAGACACAGTTTTTTTACTGTTTTATTATATGTATAGATAGCCAAAACTTTCCTGGCAACATTTTCCTCGTTCCTCCGCATAACATGCCCATACCATGACAACCGATTTCACACATCTTTTCGGTCACCGGTGTCACTTTCAGACTTCCTCTTATATCATTCCTCATTCTATCTATTTGCGTAACACCACACATCCTTCTTAGCATTCTCGTTAGATTATATGTTATGTATGAGGAAAAATTAAAAAGACCCAAAATACAAATTTCGTACAAATAATATGATAGTAAGTATAGTAATGGCAACCAATTGCGTTTAATAAAATGGCATTCAATCTACAGGCTTTATGAAATGCAGACAGCAGTTGATTATTAATCAGTATACGAAGTGTTGGTCGTCCAGCGGCGACATAGGCGGATGACATTGTTATAACATCTCATTAGAACCTGGATGAGTTTAGGACAGGAACGTGGAAATTGGCACGCGAGAGTGCAGTATCCAACAGGTTTTTATCGACATTTCGCAGCTGACCCGAGGGTAAAAGTAGATTTTCATGAAAACTTTCTCCTGCTGGAAGGTTGCCAAAAATTTCAATTTCTCTCCGTGTGTACAAGGGCATGCTAAAACAACAACGTACTAAGTAAATCATGTGTTTCACGTGCAGTGTGTGGTCGAATGCAAATCAAAGTTATGAAAAGCTATTTATAGATAGCTCTAGCTGTATAGTCTACATTTAATGCCTTAAACTTGTGGTCGAAATCATTGAGTTTTGACAAAGTGTAATGCTCATCATCCTATCCGTCCACAGCTGGTCAAAGCCATCGCAACTGCACGCATATGTTGGTAGGATTCCTCTAACGGTCGGTGTACTATGAAAATAGCATTTTGCTTTGTCATAATTTCGTCAGAAAAGTCGGTTAAGTACGACTTGTCTATAAAAAGCAGAGTCAGAGGCACCCACGTGGGAGATAAATCATATACGAAGCTTTCCTTTGTCTGAATACTTAGTCGATGTACCGTGTAACAGGGCGGTAAAATGGGGCATGTACTGTACAGAGGCCAGCATGTAAAGTTTCCCCAATCAGTCAAATTTCTTTGATATTTTTTCAACTTTATTATAAAAGTATATGGTTAATATTCAATTGGGAAAATTTTACAGTTTGGGGCAGCGACGTCTGTACATTTTGTGCACGCCGTCCTTTGTTTTGTCAATGCCGTTCTCCCTTTAGATGCAAATCTGTGGCATGAGACCAACAATAAAGCTTCATTAAAACTGCTTTTCATATACGGTTTTGAGGCTTGCAACAAACCCGAAATCAGAACCCAAAACGTGATGTGTGTACTGATTTACGTCCCCAGCTCATTCCTTTGTACACGCGCAGTAGCCCGGATGCTATCAAACAAACATAGGTAGTGTAGTATAGGTACAGCACAATTATCAGGTAGCGAGCTAGCTCTGCCCGGGCCGCCGGACGTTGCACCCATCATAAATCAATACATGACCTGTATTACACGTAAAGAGTGCATCCCTTCTCCCCTGCGTCACGGGGCGCCCTTCCCCACCCACCTGCGCGAGCCTGGGAGTGCACGCAGTAACTTAATTGATTTGTGAAGCACATGTAGGATATTGTTATGTTTTAAGAGTTCCGCATTGCCGATGATACAGATGCTACTCGACGTACATTATGAAGCCTCAGATTGATGGGCACAATAACGCCATACCATAGGAGTAGCTGATATTATTTCATCTATAAATAGGCTACAGGCCCCTCATATTTGGACTTAAATATAACTGGCGAAATGTGGGTGTAAATACGACCTACCTAGCCTTTTCCAACTATGTTGCGGTTGGCTTCCAGTTTAACCGGTGGATATCAGTTTTTACATGGAGCGAATGCCTATCAGACCTTCACAACCCAGTAACTGGGTAATACGATACCCCTTGGTAAGGCTGTGGCTGTCAGATTTTCGGGCTTCTGACGACCCGTAACAAAGGTGCACAAAAGACACCCGGGACCAACGGCTTAACGTTCTTCACGAGGCAGGAGAAGTCGGTATGTAAAGCTGGTCATCCATCCACGGACCAACCCTAGCGTAGCTTAACCTGATGGCGTGATGTTATGTATTATTAAAAGTTACCCCATCTTTAAAACAGCTGGTCTGTAAGCTGCTAAGGTAAAGAGTTCGTTTATATAGGTTAAAAAAAATCGGAAAGTCAACTGGGCTATACGCAATAGATTTCGGCTCTGTCTGGCTTTCGGATTTGTCTGGCTCGATACTTATTGCCTATTTAATTATTATGATAAGTACTTATCAGTATTCATATTTAAAATATGTGGTCCTACGCTGTTCGGGAGCAGGGTCCATGTTACCGGTGGTTGCCGTATCGACCTTCTGAATTAGGTCCTTTGTCCTAAAGCCTAACGACGACGCTTTGATCATGGCTTTCGGCCATGATGATCATGACTTTGGACCATTATTACTATACGAAACTGGATGAAATATTCAACGGTAAAATAGGGTATGCTAACTAAAATACAATCGTCATCATGTATTACAGATTCATCCATGTTTTCAAAAATGTTGATCATTTAACACAAAAACAAATGAGTATTCCATGTAAAATGAGTGTAAAATAAAGTATGGTCGCTAAATAAATCAATAAAATGAAGAGGTTCAGTATTCAGTTGAATTAATGATGAATAGGAACATTAGGTATTATTACGGTGACATGCGAACCTAACATCTGTGTCGAATGATTCATGTAGTTGCTCGTTCCGTTTGTAACATTATCGACTAACATGAGTCATTCTTGGAATTGATTGTGACATGTTACCAGTTGCTATATAAAGTTATCTATTAAGAATTGTCGCTGCACGAGAACACAGTGCAGTAATTGGATGAGTCTTGGCAGTCTTGAGGAGACTTGGCAGTCTGACTGTGACATCACTAGGCTAGTGGTGTGACCGTCAGACTGCCAAGTCGTAGGTCTCGAGTTCGAACCCAAGGCACGCACGCACCTCTGATTTTACGGAATCATGTGCGTATTGTAGGTATAATTATGAATTGCTTAAAAATCGGTGAAAGAAACCAGCATGTCTGAGAGATATTTCTCGACAGCATGTTAAGATAAGTCAGAGGCCCATGTGCAACATAAAAACTCTGACACCAGGTTAGTCAATAACCACACGAAAAGAAGAAGACCAGAATACTCAAATCTTACATGCAGTATTTCCTTTAAGCATATTTTTATAATTATTCCAAAAACGTAGTTACCCTAGTAGGTGCGTGTTCAAGCATAAATTAATTATACCAACATAATTTACTAAGTAATACTAACAAATTATGGGTAATGCCTGATTTAAACTAGAATACAACAATAAAGAAATAAATGAAAATCTTATAAAATAGTTAGAAACATGTATACAACGTGGCGCTACAATGATGACATTAATTTAACACACTGTTTTCACATTTTCGTTTTATGAACACATTGTTTGTCCATTAAACGTTATTATTTACGGTTAGAACAACCTGTAATTAAAGAACGGTCGCGAAGCGGTCATTGGCCGGGGTCACGGATCAAAACATTCGCATCAATGAAATTAAATGAATAAGCAATATCTACTAGTATGATGTAATCACTGCAAAAAGTAGGTGAATTGATTTTATAATTTATTTTGATTGAATTTTTTTTGTCAATTTGCGATTTATTTTTGCCATCAACATTTTTATGATTCATGGGCAGTAGCCCTACCAGTGTGTTCAATTAATGTCACCATTGTAGCGGCACGTTCGAACCCAAGGCACGCACGCACCTCTGATTTTACGGAATCATGTGCGTATTGTAGGTATAATTATGAATTGCTTAAAAATCGGTGAAAGAAACCAGCATGTCTGAGAGATATTTCTCGACAGCATGTTAAGATAAGTCAGAGGCCCATGTGCAACATAAAAACTCTGACACCAGGTTAGTCAATAACCACACGAAAAGAAGAAGACCAGAATACTCAAATCTTACATGCAGTATTTCCTTTAAGCATATTTTTATAATTATTCCAAAAACGTAGTTACCCTAGTAGGTGCGTGTTCAAGCATAAATTAATTATACCAACATAATTTACTAAGTAATACTAACAAATTATGGGTAATGCCTGATTTAAACTAGAATACAACAATAAAGAAATAAATGAAAATCTTATAAAATAGTTAGAAACATGTATACAACGTGGCGCTACAATGATGACATTAATTTAACACACTGTTTTCACATTTTCGTTTTATGAACACATTGTTTGTCCATTAAACGTTATTATTTACGGTTAGAACAACCTGTAATTAAAGAACGGTCGCGAAGCGGTCATTGGCCGGGGTCACGGATCAAAACATTCGCATCAATGAAATTAAATGAATAAGCAATATCTACTAGTATGATGTAATCACTGCAAAAAGTAGGTGAATTGATTTTATAATTTATTTTGATTGAATTTTTTTTGTCAATTTGCGATTTATTTTTGCCATCAACATTTTTATGATTCATGGGCAGTAGCCCTACCAGTGTGTTCAATTAATGTCACCATTGTAGCGGCACGTTGTATAACAACTTTCTTGTATGGGGACCCACCCCCGTCAATGTTTGACGTACAACCTATGTATGACTAGTATGCTTCTAGCTTATACACTGCCATGAACACAGCTGTGTGGTTTCTGTTCTATCTCACAGCGCCCTGCATACAAATACACGCTCAATACATTTTGATCCATTGTAAGCCAGAGCCTTCAACACAAATACATATGTGTTTATAGGGTTGTCCATACATTGCAATTCGTGTTGAAGGCACTGAGCTTAGAATAACACCTGACAAAAAATAGTGACAGTGTATGCGCTACACCGAGCGGTAATAGATTGTGCGTTGACTGTGAATGAATGAATGAATTTAGGATTTTTATGAAGTAGGTAGATTTACGAACTTGCTATTGTCATCAGTCCCACTCGCATAGGAGGAGCTCGTGGCTAGGTAATAACAGCCGCACGGATCGATCCATCAGGTTAAGCTACGCTTTCCGGGGTTGGTCCGTGGATGGGTGACCAGTTTTACATATCGACACCACTCCGTACCTCGGAAAGCACGTTAAGCCGTTGGCCCCGGCTGTCATTCGTGGATCTTTAACAATCGTTACGGGTAGTCAGAAGCCTGAAAGTCTGACAGCCAGTCTTACCAAGGGGTATCGTATTACCAAGTTACTGACTAGGTTGTGGAGGTTAGATAGGAATTGCTCCATGTAAAATACTGATATTTAGCTGCATCCGGTTAGACTGAAAGCCGACTCCAACATAGTTGGGGTAAGGCTCGGCAAATTGACTCAGATAAAAAAAATGGTACCTACGTTGTGTTGCGTAGAGAGAGGCCCAAGCTTCTTATCCCGGAAAAACGTGGCACGGACCACCCAAGCAGACCATCCTATATTGCTTTCTTGCCTTTTCAGTGAGTGTGATCATCGGTCTTGTGGTGGTAGGAGTAACTGATGCCCTGTACCAGTCACCTGGGGAGTCCAAGGGCAGGAACAGTCTGATCACGGGTGACCTGCTCATCATTGTGGCTCAGGTCGTGTCCGCCTGCCAGATGGTGTATGAAGAGAAATACGTTGCAGGTAAAGCTAATTAAGACGTGCTTTGCAGGGAAACTTAGGGTACGTTTCCACTGAAGCGGAGCTGAGCGGAGCGGAGACGTACAGGTATCGACCAATCACAATGGTTGAAATCGCTTTATTCGTCTCGGATGTGATTGGATGGTTCCTGCACATCTCCGCTCCGCTCCGCTCAGCTCTGCTTCAATGGAAACGCACCCTTAAATTGTGGATATAACTTGTTGAGCGTTGCGTAAGTACTCAAAGGATGTCAACGGTCTAGAACAGTAGTGCTATTCTGTAAAAATCTCACCGTGATAATGAAGGTGAGGTGAGTTTAAAGTGAGCTGTGAATAGTATCAATTCCTAGCATTAGGTGAAACGACAGGTTACTTCACCTATGTTTTTACGGTGAGTACCTACCTTGTAGGAGAGGTAAGTGTGGCGTAGCCACAACCTAATTTACAGAATCGGCTGACCTGTCGCTGAGCCAACCCTCTTCGTCTGTCACGTCGTGTGTCATAAGACTTAGACTTTGCTTAGACTTCGCAATTTGCAGGTTAATATTAAGTTTTATGTTGTTCAAAGACTTAGACTTCGCAATTTGCAGGTTAATATTAAGTTTTACGTTGATCAAAGACGTAGACTTAGCTTAGACTTCGCAATTTGCAGGTTAATATTAAGTTTTATGTTGATCAAAATATGTTCCACGGCCAAGGTCGCAAGTACCTACGTAAGTATTTAAAGAACTCCAATGATTAAAATCATCCGGATACAATCCTATAAGTTCTATTACCCTGGCATCAATATTTAATGAAATCATAACATTGAAGAGTTGTATACGTAGCGTATACGTAATACGTATAGACCTTCCTCTTGAATTAATCTATTTATTGACGAAAACCTCATTAAAATCCGTTGCGAAGTCTAAAAGATCTAAGGGGCTATCTCCACGAGCGAGGGAATCGCGACGGATCCGCGCTTCTATCGTCGGGTCGTCTCCACGAACAAGCGATTATTCCGCCAACGTATCGTCGCGACTGGTTACGGAATCGCCGCGTGCCCGTGATGACTCGTAACGGAATCGCCGCGTTTCCGCGACGAGGCGTTGTGCAATTGTTTTGTTGAAAGAGTTCAGTAGAGTAGTTTTTTAAGTGCCAGACGAGAGCGAAATAAATAAATGACGCTGCGTTTGACGGCGCGCCCGCCGCGCGCTCGCTGCGAGAGCGCCACGTTCTGCGGCGAGCGCGCGGCGGGCGCGCCACCAGTCGCGACGATACCGCGGCGATACGAAGACGTGACGCGCGCACATTGCCACTCGTCGCATCGCCGCGATAATATCGCCGTGTGGAGACGCGTTCATAGACAGTGTATAGAAATACGTGGCACGACGATATTATCGCCGCGATTCGCTCGCTCGTGGAGATAGCCCCTAAGCGTCTAGAGAGACTAAAATAATATTTTTATTTCCCTATCAGCACATCATCACACACGCGCGTGTGAACGTTCAAAACGTGCTCGACAAAGCATAATGTGATTTTATATGTAGCAGAAATATATTATTTACGGTTTTTATTATAAACAATAGAAAATGTATTCGCGGAAGCTATGTCCTGTGAATATTAAATTTAATGTTATAGTTAGCTGCCGTAGAAGATATGAATCATTCTTTTGTAGGCAAACAACTTTCGTATTTCGTTTTGCCAATCAATCTCCAAAGTTTGTTAGTTCAGTACGTTAGCTACATTTCTGTAGAGCCTAGGCAGAAACCTGTTGAACCTAGCTCGTCGTCGGTTAGAAAATAACTGGCAGCATTCGACATTTCAAAATGATAGAATATTTTGATAGGTTTTTATAAAAAAAAGGATCTGTCAGTAGCCGTGCTGCTGGACGCATGTATTCTTAAAAAGTAGTATTACTCAATAGCTGCTGCCCCGTGTGTTTCTATTTGTAGGATTTAAATCCCTACACCACAACACACTACACGAGCTCTCACCATCTGAGAGCGCGCTAACTGAAGACCCATCTGGTCTTCATAGTACCATGGTTCGAATGTATGTCTTGAAAACAGTAGATTGAAAAAACCGGCCCAGGGCTGTCCAAAACAAGCTCGCTTTACACAGCATTAAGCTTACGCACACAGCCTATTACAGACCACAGCCCAGCAATATGCTGAGCAATGGCTGCAGGCGATTTATTCTATTTTTATGTATATTTCTTTTCCGTTTGTTTGTGCATCGCGTTGATGCAAATACGTGTAGAAAATACACGTATTCGTATAAACGTGTGAAGCTAATTAAAAGTTTGTAATATAGGTATTCTATCCATCACCATTTCCAGGACTTAACATTCCACCGCTGCAAGCTGTCGGCTGGGAAGGCGTGTTCGGTTTCTCGGTGTTATCCTCACTCCTGGTTGTGTTCTACTGGACCCCAGCGCCCCCACACTTCGGCAACAACGCCAGGGGCACCGTGGAAGACGCCATCGATGGATTAGTGCAGATCGGTGGGTACAAACATTTCAAGGGGTTCTTAGGTCCCAATAGATAACTTTGAGGCGTAAGACGGAGCAGTGCTTACCTAGTGGTAATCGCCCCGACTTACTCACTGTCGGTTGAGAGTTTGAACACAGCCAAGAACATTATTTTGTATTCAAAAAGGATGCTTTAAAACCATGTCCTAGGACTAAAAATTCGAAGACATGTGACGTCCACTAATACGCACTGGGCCCGCATGGTGGTTCACGGCCTACCCCCTCTCGCATGGAGGAGGCCTGTGGCCCAGTGGGAATGTTACAGGCTGGCAACGCTCAATGTCTTAAAGTGCGTAAAAAAAAATTGTTTCGTCATAAATTCCATTATTAACCATTTGAATACCATTGTGACGTCAGTAGCGTATCAACATAATAGTACAACCGATTTTATGATCACATTATCATTTATTGTAGGTACAGTAGGTACTTAAAGATGCCATCTAATTTCTTTGTTTCACACTTAGGTATCGCCGATTCATGCGTAAGCGATACGGGTATTTCTTTCTTACTTGTTTCCAGTTTGCTTACGTAACACAAACGTCAAGATCATCATTCACAGCCTAACTTCACCTACTGTTGAGCCTAAGCCTGCTGGGTTAGGCATTTAACACTAGATTTTTGCCGCCCGGCTGTGTCATACTTTCTAGCGGTGACACCGGTGACTGAAAAGTTGTGTGGAAATCGGTTGTCATGGTATTGGCATGTTATGCGGAGGAATGAGGTGAAAATGTTGTGAGGAAAGTTGTTAGTATGAATGTGGTCTCCCTCTACTTGTATAGCCACAAGTAGAGGGAGACCAAAGAAACGATGGATGGATTGTGTGAAAGATGATATGGCTAGAGAGGAAGTGATTATCGAGATGACTAATAAAGAAGTATGGAACAAAAAGACATGCGCCGACCCCAAATAAACTGGGATAAGGACAGGAGAATGACGACTTTCTAGCGGTGACATGACTTAAACGAACTTCAGTGTAATGTTTAAAATGTGTGCGAAATTATACTCTACATAAAAAAAATGTGTAAGTACTATAAACTTCGCAGACAACAATAATCAACGTGTCACCGGCAGAAAGTATTCTTTCTAGCGGGCGTTATATATTCCACTTTTAGACTTTGTTATGGGCCAAGGAAAATTTATGGAAAATGAATGAATACCTTATGTGTAGCAAGCCTATTTTCACCCAAATAATGCAATGCTTTCCAACTGAAACTCGAAGCATTTATTTCAATTCTATCATTTACAGCTGTCAAAGGGCGGTTTAAATGCCCATTGCTAAGGAGAGTAAGTTGGCTAAGAACAGGTAAGAAACTCCGTGAACACTTTAATCAAAAATGTATTAATTTTCAGGTAACAACCCTCTGATTCTCGTGGCAACAATGGGCACCATCATTTCGATTGCGTTTTTCAACTTCGCCGGCATCAGCGTCACCAAGGAGATGTCAGCCACAACAAGGATGGTCCTCGACTCCATCAGGTAACCTTGTCACCAATATTATACTTACTGACTGATCCAGATATGCTTCACTATCACTACAGAGATAACCTTTTGGACGCCAGAGTATAAAAGCACGCGCGTACCCTCAACGCCAAGCTACAAATTGAATTTCTTCTTGTTATCATGAATTTCCCATTATTCATTAAGTCTTTTAATTTGTTTCATGTCATTAAATACCTACGAGAGCTTCAATGTTTAAGATATCTATATAAACACCCACAAAAGTATTGTTTTGATTGTTTTTTTCGTGTTATAGTGTCATCAATAGGGAACGCACTTGCTTGTCACGTATATGTGACAATGGCGTTCAAAATGTTAAAAGAAAGTCGCTTTCTCTGACCCTATATCCCTGTGTATGCTTAAATCTTTAAAACTTCGCAACGCATTTTGATGTGGTTTTTTTTAATAGATAGAGTGATTGAAGAGGAAGGTTTATGTGTATAATTTGTCGACATACACACATCAAAAGTGTCTAGGGATCAACATATATTTTTGCAATAACTTTTCTCTTGATTGATATTAATTTAAATTTTCTTTAAGGATTCATCAAATAAAGTGTTTTCGTTTGTCACAGTAACGATAAACCAAGTCACCTTTGCATTAATAAAGAAATTTGCCATTTTCCTAATAAAGGGATTTTTGACATTTGAACCACTAACATTAAAGTTCGAAAAAAAGACTGAAATAACAGTTTTCTTTAAAATTTTATTGGGTAACTTAAACAATTAATAATCCGTGTTTCTACCGCGAACACTAACAACACAAGAACATCGGTTTGGCATACTCAAAATGAGTTCATCCAAATCACGCTGTGGAATGGCCGCCCATGTTCGTTGCAACAACAAAAAAAGGTCTTCTTGCAACTGGATACCCTCCATATTCGGCAGAGCTCTTCTCTGTAGCATATCCCATGCATGCTCAATCGGGTTCAAGTCTGGCGACTGAGCAGGCCAGGGCAGGACATTGATGTTAGCTGCGGCGAGAGTCTGTCTTACAACTCTTGCGGTGTGCGGTCGTGCATTATCATGCATTAACTGAAATAAGGGACCGATTTGCACTTGTAGAGGAACGATGACGTCAGATACAATCGTCTCAGCATAAATTTGAGCGTTGAGGTTGCCTCTGATCCAAATCAACTCAGTTCTTCCGCCGATCCAAATACCCGCCCATACCATGATGGTTCCACCACTATAAGGATGGACTTCCTGGCAGGATTTTAATCGCTGTTGGCGTCCAGGGGTTCTCCAGTGTCGTATACGTCTTGTATCCGGTCTCATACCAAAACGAGACTCATCAGAAAAGCACACGAAACGCCATTGTTCTTCTGCCCAATTTCTGTGTTCAAGAGCCCATTGATATCGAATCCTACGATTGTGCATTGCTATAGGTGGTACCCGTAGCGGTCTTCGGGAATGAAGGTTCACTTCATGCAAGCGGTTTCTGACTGTTTGGTCGCTAATTAAGTTCCCTGAAGAGTGATGAAGCCTCACGGCTAACATCATGGCGGTTATTGTTGGAGCTCTTCGAGTTAAGATTTGAATGTATCGGTCTTGTCTCCGTGTCGTGCAGCGATACCGTCCTTCATGGCGCTCAGCCACGGTACCAGTGCTTCGGTAACGTGTCCAAAGTCGACTGATAACACTCTGACTTGTATTCAGAGCTAAAGCCACAGTACGTTGCCGGGAACCAGCTTCTATCATTCCCACGGCTCTGAGCATTTCTTCCCTGCTTAAATGACGTCGCCGCTCCATAATAACGTTGGTTTTAATCAGTAGTAGGGAAACAGTAGCACTAATAATGTCTTCAATGCGTTGTATGTTTTTATAGGGAAAATATTGACAGCTGATTTTCATCTTTTACTCGAATTTGATTGACAGTTCCTGTTTCAAATTATGAAATGCACCAAAAAGGAATCCATATAAATTTATAAAATCATAAATTTATTACAAAGCCACATCTCAATCTCAAGAAATCCGCATAAAAATGCTTGATCCCTAGACACTTTTGATGTGTGTATTATGCGGGCGAAGCCGCGGGTGGAAGTTAGTTAATAATAATAATCATAATTTATTCAAAAAAGTGAAGTGGCAGAATACAAAAGTAAAAAGTTAGGAAAAACAATTGGTAACATAATGTTAAATATGCCTGCACTAGGATATACCTGTGTCGCAGGCGGTAAAAATGCTTATTATAATTATTCCTCAAAGGAAAATTGGATTCTTAACAATATTTATTATAACAAGTAAAATAAATAACAATAACTTTGATAACACGTGCTATCGCTCGCCACGTAATTTTCTTTAATTTTGCCAAAAATACGCAAAGTAGTCATAATTATTCCTGACCAGTTATTTTATTTTAATGAATTATGAGCAAGACTATGCTATACTACGCTCTATACATATACTATGCTCTTATTTCAGTTTATTTGACGTCGATACAGCATGGCGTTTTATTTCCCGTTTAGCCGTGCGGGTTGATCTAGATTCTAGGGCCTAAATAAAGTGTAATCACTTTCAAAGCGTTTCTTGTTTCTATAACGACGTTTCAATAGTATTAACAAAGGATTTTAGGTAGCCTAGGTCAACCCAAAACATTTTTGACTTTTCTACTATCGTTACCATCAATATCGTTGACAGAATGTTACTTTTCTCGAGGACTGTAACATTCACACACATTACTATTTTTTCATAAAGATTACAACTCTAGAATGATGGGATACAAAAAATAATCGTAAACGTTGTACATCGTTTCTGGAGAAGTTATTAAAAAACAAACATTTTACTTAGTACCATTTGCCACTCATGTCTTAACACTTAAGAATTCACTTTGAAAAATAAAAACGGAATTGAAATACAAAGAAAGCTGAATAATGAGTACCTAGCGGTTTATTATTCTTTTTACATGCACGTGTACGATGCACGTGTTCCCGTGTCAATCAAATGACAACTAAATGGCTGGTTAAATAAAAGGGAGCGTTCGAACGAGTGACATTTTTATCGCAAAATTGTATTATTCGTTTGAAATGTGGAACTTCAAAAGCGAAACAGATTGCTACCACCCACTACCCACGCCAATCAAATGCCAGCCGAACTTGCTGATCACAGGGCTCGCGTACGACACGGCCTCGCTCCCCACACGTGCATCCGGTCGATATACTAGCTGTAAGTGGTAGTAGCATGAAATAATATATGAGTTTCCACAGTAATTTAATTTTTCCACGACACATGACATGGATTTTTATATTATTTCAACTAAACCACTAGAATAGAATAGTGGTTCTCTGCCTTTTCGCCGAAAATGTTTGCCAGATTTTCACTTGCCAACCAACATTTCGCAGAATTTTATTTCGCCGAATAATCATTTGCCAACTTATCATATAATTTTGTTTTATTTCCCAACCTCACAGTTACCAACTGTACGTTTGGTCTGCTTTTCATACTGACACTTTTTAAAATGCCAACTTTTAAGTAGCAGAATGTTTTAATTTGCGTAATACTCATTTAGTTGTTTATTGTTTACCAAATCTAGTTGGGTTTCTTTTAATAATTATGTTATATTATGTGGGTAAGCTAACTTAACTGTTTCCTTTTACAAAAGCGATTCGCTTCTAGCACATCGCCGGCCGCTACCGCGGCACGCTCGCTCGGCTCGTGCGTTGTTTGTCATACTCTAACCTAACCTAACCTTTTTTTTTTTTTTGATCCGGGGGCAAAATCCTCATGGATGTCGCCCGCCCCGGGGAGGGCGGAGGGGTCTGTCAGACTCTTACTGACTAAAAACCACCCCGGGTGTTCCCTCTCACACCTGCGCCGGGGGTCGCGGGAACTAAAAATACTTCCGCAACCCCCGTGGTGCCGGCCCGCCACTGCGGGCCTCGTCTCGGTCGAGGGGGAGTGAGGTGTACGACACTCCCCTCGTACCGTCTTGGAGGGGCGCGCGTGGAACACTACGCGCCGCCGCCTCGGGTCCAGATGTTGTTGTGGGGGGCGACGGACTATCCCCGCGTCCGTCGCCCCTGGACCCATTTAGGGGGGCTGGAAGAGGGCATTGTCTGCCCTCCTCCGACGCCCGGTGCGCCTGCTGCGGGCCGGGTTGAGGGAGGTGATCTCCCTCTCCCGTTCCGCAGCTTCCTTCTGCGAAATGACTACCTCGCAGAAGGATACCACCGCGTCTCAGGCCTGTTCATTGCCGACCATAGCATTAACGACGGCCGGCAGCGACCTCCTCACTGCCTACTTCAGAGATGAGGGCACGGCGCGGCTCCAGCCATGCGGCAAATTCTGCCAGCGTATGCCGTGCCGTGTCCTCCCGACAGTCGACGCAGTGGTGACACCGAGCGTCTGGCTCCCTGGTTATGCGACACAGGAACTTCCCGAAGCAACCGTGCCCCGAGAGAACCTGTGTCGCCCGAAAAGTCAGGGAGCAACCTAACCTAACCTATCGTAACCTTCTGTTAAATACTTATTTAAAAAAACTTATTTGTTATAAGCAAGGTCAAGACCAGGAACTGTTACACTGACAAAACGTCATTCGTCTAATAGTTGTGTGGCCAAGTGAAATGGTTGACAAATCATAAATGTCCCAAACGTTTTGTGTTATTATAATAATCAGCTTAACAATAATTCTACCAAATGAAACGTTGTCAGACAAAAATTTGCTAATCGTTAGTTGTCAAAGTGAAACATCGGAGAAACGTTGGTGTGCAAGTGATAATCTGGCAAACAATTTTCTGCGAAAAGGCAGGACACCTATAATAGTATCATTCATTTCCGACAAAGTCTATAAGGTACCTGAGTAACAATTATTTTACTTAAAATCTTGTGTTTGTAGGTACAGACACAGAATCACAAAGTATAAATTAAAATTCAGCATGGAGTTACATCCACCTCCACAACATCGGAGAATCCCACCGATCTGTGAACATACTCAGAATACTGTTGTCCGAGATTGTCCGAAAGGGTTACCGCTACATTAAAGGCTAAGGAAGGAACATGGATGTGTTTTAGTGAGTAAGGTCCGTATTACAGAACGTTCCTCAAGTCTAGTTTGATCGCCAATCAGTCGATCTCAGTTTAAATTTAGATTCAGTGCTTGAGCATCTTTCTTATTCCAGGACGATAATCAAACTATACTCAGTTGAATCGACACTCAAATCTAGCCTCAAGCAGAGATGTCTATTGTCTATACAACAGTCAGTTTTCATTTACGATTTATTTTATTTACCAATTTTGTTCTGATCTTCAATGCATTAGAAATATTAAAATATAGCATAAAACGCTCAACTATTTAGGATATCTGGGTTTTTACTTTGTCCTGAATACTATAATCCCGCATTTATTGAAATAAAGGTTTTTGAAGTAAAGTATAGTAATTTTAAAAGCAAACTTGTAGGTGTCTATGCCCATAAATAACTATGAAATAAAACGTCAGTACTGTCAAATACCTATAAGAAAATATCTGTTTGTTTTTTGTGTTTCTTTTGCTGAATATAAATGTATACCAATTCATAAAATTGTTCTTGGGAAAAACCGCTACTAGAAATTTTGAAAGATTTCACACATGCACACGAGCAAAATGGCTGAATGTGTCCGTTCTGCGGAGAAATGTAATAGTTCCCTTATGATGCGAGTCAGTAAGTACCAATCTATTTTTTAATATAAGTTAACTTATCAGTTTCCTACTGTTGAAATTATTAATAAAATACAATCCTATTTTATTACGACAGGAACCTTAACCTGCCTTGACAGCCACCACCACCACCACCACCACCATCAGGTGTTTAGCTCTCTTCGTAGAAGTTCGTGACGTCATGATGTCGTCGTTGTTTAAGATGTTTCTGAATACTTTTCTTTCCCAAAATTTGCTTTCTACTACCAGTACAGTTGGAGCTAATAAGTTAGCGTTATTTTGTTATCCTATGGGGTGTCAAGAGTGGGGATTCCTCTCTGAGCATGTTATGCAAATGTTATTATGTTTAGTTTCAGATATGGTGACTCCAGTTAAAGCAGATCCAGATGATATAGAGCACGAAATAATAATGCCGCCCCAACAATTTAATACCGTCGATCTAAACCACATCCAAACTATTATTGATGCCAGCCAACATAGCTATTCAGACGCAGATGAATTCACTACTACTACTAATACATTTTAATCTAAAGATAGAAGATAGATATTACTCAAGATTGATTATTGTTAATAAAAAAAATATTATTTTACATATTTTTGTTTTATTTATAAAAATGAATAATATTGTAACCAGGTATAGGAATTTAGGAGTCGACACACCATGTATTGATGTTCTTTTTGTAGGTATGTGTTATAAGCACGTAAACCCTTAAATGCGTACTGCCTCCTCTGGTAGCGAAACGTTGCGGCGTCATCAGATGATACTCTTTTTGCAGGTTGAGAATTACCACGTTTATTGGAACCCTTGACGACATCCTTCTGTTCGGACCAGTGCGCTGTAACTGGTTGTCCAGTCATTCGTCTCACTCCCATACATTTTTGGATATTTAGCATTTTGCCTTTCGGGCTTACATTGTGTTCTTACAGAGGTATGAGGAACAGGGTGACAAGTTTACTCATCCTGAATAGAAAAGGGAGGATCCTCTGACTAGACGGGTGTTGTGTCTGCCCGACTATTGATGTCGGGATGTTGATGAGGCCATCGCATAAAAACGTAAACTTAATTTGCAATTCTGGGGCTATGGAATGCCTACGGTTGTGTGGTTGATACCTGTACCTACCTCTTTTTGGAGTATTCACAATTGTATGAGAGAGGAATGCCATAGTTCAACCTTCTATTTGAATTGTTATTGAAAAAAATATTGTAGAATGTGTTATTGTTGTCTTTATTTATTTTCTCAATACATTAGGGTTGTTACATAATATCAAATAATCCTTGGAGATGCTACCATTTTGGCATGCAGACATTGATCCATTGATCACACAGAAACAGTTCATCATCAAACACAATCATGGATGCACAACCAAAATATATCAGCTAGAAAATCCGATACGGAGTAATAACATGTAATAATCAACTTCTCCAAATGTTTCTTTTAACAATGATCCTATTTCAATTCCACTATAATTGCTTTAAAAATTTGACGCAAATAGACTGACATGACATGTAACAATCTCTGCTCAAGCGCGGTCCCGACCACACTTGGGTGATGCTTGGGTTCGATTCACGAACTGAGTAACGTTCTAATATAAAGCCAAACTCGGCTGAACTATGATCAATGAATCTATGCTTGAGGAACGTTCTAAAATAAAAACTTGACTCAAAACTAGTTTTAAACAGAGATCAGTGCTTGAGTATCCTTCTGTAATACGGGCCTAAGACTCTTAACTGACTAAAACACATCCATTAAAGAGTCAGTCACTTCCGAAGCGCGAGGGGTCGTTTGATGATTCCCACCCTTCAGGAAAAAAAAGTGATGCACATCTTTTTGTTATAATGGTACTAACAGGCACTTCATATTAATCGCCCATTGCAAAACGTAGATCTCTACAGAGAAAAACGCAAGAAACTTCTTGGATACTCTTTTAAATCATGTTGAACAAGAAGCAAGTTTGAACGCACGCGTGGGTAGCGTAGTGTACGCGATCTCTTTTATTGTCCATGCTTCTGAACGACCATTATCGAAAATTTTACACTACATTTAACTGAGGCTCTTTTGCCTAAGATTTGTTTATTTGAATTTGCCTTAAAGGTCGGCGCTGAGTAAACACGAAACATCGACCTCGACGCGAATAAATTACTGTCTTTTTATTCTGAAAGCCACCGCGATTTAGAAGTCGCACGACTCACTTATTTATTCCTAAGCAATACGTAATATCATCTGCCTAGCCCAACTATGTTGGGGTCGGCTTCCAGTGTAACCGGATGCAGCTGAATACCAGTATTTTACATGGAGCAATTGCCTATCTGACCTCCACAACCCAGTAACGGGGTAATACGATACCCCTTGGTAAGACTGGCTGTCAGAATTTCGGGCTTCTGACGACCCATAACGACTGTCAAAGATGAACAAATGAACACTTTTCGAGCCACGGAAGAGTCTCGGTATGTAAAGATGGTCACCCATACACGGCCAACCCCGGAAAACGTAGCTTAACCTGGTGGATCGCTCTGTGCGGCTGTTAGTACTTAGCCACGAGCTATTACCTAATAATGAGAGCAATTTTATTGATAAGCGGAGTTTAATAGATTGAACTGGCACGTAACACTTGAAATATTTAACATAATCAATAAAAAGCGACGGTAGTAAATTATTTATCTGATTATTTGATAATGAGATATTTTAATACTGGGGTGGTTTAAAAGGTAGGTAGGGTAAGTTGGCTAGGTGTGCCGTAGATAAATAAGTAGGTACTTCTACCCGTGCGATGCCGGCCGGGTAAAGCTAGTCCTCATATAATTTCTACTGTTTGAATGTATTTTTAACTAACTTATGTGCTGTATATGTGGTTTTGAAACAAAATTATTACACTGTTATTAGTAAAATCGACTCGCTTGAAGGTTTCAAACGAATTTAATCAGCATTCCACAATGTGAACTTAGGTGGTAGGTACATTTAGTTTTAGAGCATTGTGGCCCCTGTCGGGCAGAACAAAATAATAATTAGGAAGAGGGCTATTATAAATATTTACAATTCCAATATTAAGCTACTCTTTGGTTTGTGTAGGTAGGTAGATATTATAAGATAATGTGTTTATGCGAGTGCTTATAAATAATTGTATACATATAATTTTACTGCTCATATATTGGATTTATATGTATATTAATATTCATTTCAGTCATTAAACTATTTATTATTATTATTGGTTTTATATATTATTTTTATTTTTTATTACTGGTATTATTGTTTATTTATTTAATTTATCATTTAAATATTTGAACTATAGTGTTCGAATATTTAAATGATAAACTCCACTATAATTTGATAAAAAAATTAAATTAAAGGCAAAATTAAAATACCACGGGATAAAAGCGTGAGTTTATGCATGTTTGTGTATTCAAATAAATAAAGAAAAGCTATTAAAGTAGTTTTTTAATTATCTCTGTTTACCACGACCACACATCTTTTCATGCAATTAATATATCGTATTTGTTGTAATTAACATTGAAGGTAGATAACATATTATTATTATTATGTTGGTATACATTTTTGTATCTCGGCACTGATGTGCCGGTTTTATAGGATAACACGGGCCAAAGCCAAGTACTACCCTAAAAAAAAAAATACTAAACTAAGTGATAGGTGATAACGTATTATGTTGTGATGATATGTTTAGAGTTTCTGAGTGTGATATACGTGCATCGTTGTCGTTCTGAAGGAATTTTCGGACAATTCTGCAAGTGTTCAGAATAGCAGCTTTCTGTAGAGTTTGGTAGGTGGAAGGAGACAAGCCTAGCGTGTTTAAAGATTGGTGCAGTTGTTTGGGAATGACACCCGTGGTTGAGAGTACTAATGGGATTATGGCAACGCTGCTTAATCGCCACATTCGGCTTATTTCTATTTTTAAGTCTGTATATTTTGACAGCTTTTCTGCTATGGTGTTTTGTAGGTTGTGTGTATTTGGTACTGCTATGTCAATAATTTGTGCGGTTTTATTAACTTTATCTAATAAAGTAATGTCTGGTCTGTTGTAATGTGTTGTTCTATCTGTGAGGATAGCCCTATCAAAATATAGTTTATGTGTTGCGTTTTCAAGCACTATTTCAGGATTATATTTGTAGTAAGGAACTGGGGGTGTAGTTATTAATTTATATTTTATAGCAAGTTTTTGATGGATTATGTTGGCTATTTGATCATGCCTGTGTTTATAGTCAGTCTGAACTATTGCTCTACAAGCTCCAGTAATATGTTGGATAGTTTCGGACGAACTATGGCACCGCCTGCAGATATCTGTCGAAGTGGGGATTCGCATAATATGTTTTTGATAGTTACGGGTCTCGATTACTTGGTCTTGGATTGCTGTCATGAACCCTTCAGTCTCAGGGAAAAGATCTCCACGCCTGAGCCATTCGTTCGACGCTAATTTGTCGACGTTAGGTTGGCACAGGTCGTGGCGATGTCTTCCATGGAGTGACTTTTGGGTCCACTCTAATATTTTAGTTTGTCTGTCAGTCTGTTTCTCGTTACTTTGTGTAGTTTTGTCAAACATATTTAATGGTGTCAGTTTTCTGTCATTATTAACTATTGCTTTGTGTAGACTAGAGGTTGTACTTTTTGTGTTAAAATATTTTCTTAGAGAACTTATTTGTTTATTGTGTAGGTTCGTGATATCTATTATGCCTCGTCCTCCCTCCTTTCTGGGTAGCGTTAGTCGCTGAACGCAAGATCGCGGATGGTGTTTTCTATTTTTGGTCAAAGTGGTGTTAATTATGCGTTGTAGGTTTTTCAGTTCAGTTTTCGTCCAGCTTAATATACCAAAAGAGTACGTTAGGACGGGAATTGCAAAGGTATTAATAGCTTTAACTGTATTTCTGGCATGCAATTGAGTATTAAAAATTGATTTAAGCCTATGTTTAAATTGTTGAGTAAGTTTATTTTTAATTTCTTTGTGTTTGATTTGCTGAGCTTGTACGTATCCTAAATATTTGTATGTTTCGTTTTCACTTAAAGAGTCTATAGTTTCACCTGTCTGTGTGGTATATGAATGTTCGTAAATTTGGCCTGCCCTGACTGAGTTGAGCTTGCACTTATCAATACCAAATTCCATTCTAATGTCTCTTGAAAATTGATCCGTGTTTTCTGCGAGTTCATGCAATTCATCTGGTGTAGAAGCGTATAATTTAATGTCGTCCATATATAGAAGGTGGTTAATTTTACAGTTTTGTCTGTCAGTCTGTAAGTTATCTGTAGTGTCATAAAACGGTAGGTTATATCCTGGCTTTAGTGTGTTTAATTTGTTGGATAAGGGATTTAAGGCAAGACAGAACCACAATGGGCTAAGCGAGTCACCTTGGAATATTCCTCTTTGAATTTTAATAGGTTCAGTTTCAACTATCCCTGAAGGTGATCTAAGATGTAAGCGTGTCGTCCACTGGGTCATGGTGTTATTTAAAAAGGCAACAATTAGAGGATTTATCCTATATATATTCAAAATTTCAAGTAACCACGTGTGTGGTACTGAATCGTACGCTTTTTTATAGTCTATGTACATAGTATATAGATCTCTTTTCTTCCGCTGGACCTGCTTAAGTATAACGGAGTCTATTGTGAGTTGTTCTTTGCAGCCTTGGCTAAACTTTCGGCAGCCTTTTTGTTCTTCGGATAATATTGTATTAGTTTCAAGATGTTGATAAATTATATGAGTGATGCACGAGGTTATTATTTTATATATTGTTTGTAAGCATGTAATGGGTCTGTACTTTGCTGGGTTTGTGCTGTCGTTACTGTCTTTTGGTATCATATACGTAATTCCTTCCGCTATGTATGTTGGCATCTGTGTTGGGTTTTTAATGAAAGTGTTAATGTGATTATAGAGGTATGGGTGAATGTGAGTGAATTTCTTATACCAGAAATTGTGAATGTAGTCTGAGCCTGGTGCTTTCCAGTTGTGTAGTTTCTGTAGAACATCATGGAAAGTTTCTATTGGAACATTTTCGAACTCCATTTGTTCAGTGTGCCTATGGTTTTCTGTTTCTGTTTTAATCCACTCAGCTTCTGTGTTATGACATATTGGCCTCTCCCAAATTCTTGACCAAAATTGCCTGAGTTCATCTATCGATGGTAAGTTATGGTAAGTGTTATTTTCAGTTTCGTTGGTTACTGTTTGGTTTGACGTAACTTGCTTCAAAGTTCTATAAAATTGTTTTTCGTTATTTCTAAACTTATTATTTTGAGTTTTGCGAAGTGTGCATTTATTGTATCTGATTAATCTACTGTTTACAAGAGAAAGTTTTTGTTTAAGTGTGTCTAAAAAGTGTGTGAGTTGTGTGTTTGGTTCTTCATGAGTTGAGTGTATTTTATATTTTTCTAGAATTGTGTGTACATCTCTTACAAGTTTCCAACCTCTGTTTCCCTGCATATACGCTGTTAGTTTACCGATTTTTGATCTTAAATCTTTAACTCTTAATTCTAACCTTCTCTGCCATTTAGGTTTCTTCGTTTTTGGCAGATTGATGTTAGCCGAATCGTCAGAGGTAACATATGAAAGTTTACTGCCATTCGTTTTAGCAGCTGTCCAAGCAGCACTATATATTACTGTTTGCAGGGTTTCGAAATCTGTATCAGCGTTGACATATTTTGTTAAGATTTCGTTATTAATGTAACTAACTATTTGAGCAAATTTTTTTGATGCTTTTTGTTTAGGTATGTAATTTCGTTTTGTGGGATTAATGTTTGTGAAATGTTGTAGTGTGTGAGAGAATGTTTCTTCTAGTTCTTGACTTCTTTCCTGGCTTATTTTATAAATTTGTGGCATTATGTTCTGTATTAATAAGAGTGTTTGTCAACGCTTCAAAGTCTATGCTATTCAAGAAATTGGGCTCATTTTCTATTTCGAATTCTTGTGTGTGTGATTGATTAACGTGTGCAGTTTCTGTGTTATTATGTGTGGATGAAATGTGATGTTCTGATTGCCTATGAGGATTCGCTTGGTTAAGTGTATTCTCTGCATCTTTTTTTAGGTCTTGAAGTCGTTCTTCTGTTATCATTCGGTTATTTACTACTCTTTTTTGATCTGATATTCTCTGCTCAGATAAATACGATAATTGCGGATAGAACTCAATAAACATTTCTCTTAATTTTCTTCTCCATATAGTCATATCTGTTTCCATGTTGGTAGCAATGAAATAGCATTTGATTAGAGTTTCGTTCATTTCGTTTGACCACCTCATTCTACTTTTTGGTTCTGATTGTAAATGTGTGTTGCTTTGATTTGTATTTAATTGCGATGGTGTACGGATGTGTGTATCTAAGTTAGTGGTATCTGTTTGTAGTTCTCTGCTTACTTCCAACCTAATTTTCTCTAGTGTAGTGGTCGAAAGTAGTTTTTTGTGAACTATTGCTCTTCGTTGATCTCCAACTCTTTGCTTCGAGACATTCATTTGCGGGAATTTGTTAATGAAATGTTGGTGTAATGATGTAAGATATGAATTAGTTTCAGTGTCTAAATTGGTGATAGTTAGATACGTACGCCAAATAAATTGGTTCATTTCTTCGCTCCATTTTTTACGCGTATTGGTTGTGACAGTAGCGGGTGAAGGATTTATGGCAGTAGTAGCCTCCGACGCAACGTCTACTGACATTGGTGACGATAATGATGATGATGATCTTAATGAGCGTGACAAATATGAAGGTGACGATGATACGATTGATGAAAAGATGGACCTCGGAGAGGATGACGATGAAACCAGTGATGTTTCATCATCTGCTGATGGCTTATTTGCCTGAATTTAGTCTTTTTGTTTTTGACCTTGTTATCATACTATTCCCACGAGAAGCTAGGGACTAAAAAGTCGACCACAGCAGAGCCCTGCGTTCACTGTGGCAAGGGTAAATAAAACTGGAGGTCCCCAACAATCCAGAGTTGGCACACTAGCGGCTAGCGCTCTCCCGCAGCCATGCAGCCCTCAGCGTGTGCGACCTTGGCTTGGATTGTATCTCACTTGGTCTGGCTCCTCACCCTAGATTTGTCTCGGTAAGTAAACCCTACCGACACAGACCTAGGCTTCATTGGAACACGCAAGCCCCACCACGACGCCAACGTAGAGATACGGCGGTGGGGTTATTATTATTATTATTATAAACATTAACTCAGGCCATCTAACGATCGCCTCAAAGAGATGTCAGAATATGAAGGGGCCCCTCAGAGCCAAGCCTGCCGGGTAAGCGGGATTGTCCGAAAGGGTTACCGCTACCCCGGCACATAAAGGGCTACGGAAGGAACATGGATGGGTTTTAGTCAGTAAGAGTCTGACACTCCCTTCCGCTCCACCCAGAGCGGGAGCAGTCATTGGATGATTTCCCAGCCTTAAAAAAAAAAAAGGCCATCTAACGATATGGAGGTATGCAGATAATACTGAACGCCTACTTGCTTATAGAGAGCTACTTAATAGACCAGTGTGTAGTTATAATATCAAGTTGTATTGCACTCATCTTGATATTTTGATGATGAGTTTGAGCTTATAGGCAAGTATGTACAAAACCTATGGGCGGCCATGTTTGAGATACAGTAGACCTACCTATCTTACAGGATATTCTTATTTACTTAAGAAGACTTTTTGTCATAATTTATTCACTAACTAACAGTCAGAGCACTATTTTAACTAAACTTTAACGATAATATTATTTTTATAGAATATTCTAGTAGTAATAACAGCTGCACGGATCAATCCATCAGGTTAAGCGACGCTTGCCAGGGTTGGTCCGTGCATGGATGACCATCTTTATATATCGAAACTCCTCCGTGCCTCGGATAGCACGATAAGCCGTTGGTCCCGGCTGTCACTCGCAGAAGTTTGACAGTCGTTACGGGTAGTCAGAAGCCTGAAAGTCTTAAAGCCAGTCTTACGTCAGATAGGCAGTCGCCCCATTTAAAATACTGGTATTCAGCTGCATCCGGATAGACTGGAAGCCGACCGCAATATAGTTGGGAAAAGGCTAGGCAGATTAAATAGTATTATCAACAGCTAATTTCACAGACTGACAACCTCTTACCTCCTTGGTTTAGTGGTCGGAAGCGCTATTGCTGAGCACGAGGTCCTGGGTTCAATGCCGAGATCAGGCGAAGGGTACCTTCAATGCGAATTTCTCAGTAACAACACGGAAGTCTTGATTTGTGGCCGTTAGCGCTAATGGTAATAGGCTCACCCCCAATTACATGGAGCTAAATGTGGGTGTACCACCTCTGGTCTAACCTTTGGAGATAAACAGTCGCGATGTTACGAATTATTATTTATTTTTATTTTATTCCTGGATAATGCCTCTAGAGCATTGATTTTGCCCCTATCATCTCCCTTTTCCGAATATAATCACTAAAGGAATTATGACAATCCAAAATCCCAAAAATAGCCCGTTTTTACCACATGTTCAGACGGCAGACAAAATTTGATAAATTTGTAACAAAAAAGAAAATAGATGCATAGATATACTTTTCCTTTGAAATAATAATTTTTTAGACGAGTCAAATTTTGAGGAAGATATCAGTGAACTACAGCGTTCCGTAGTTCGCTGTTTTCTTGACCAAATGACGTTTCTTTTGGTCATGGTTTTGTGGTAAAATCAGCCTGAGCTGCAGTTGTTCCTTTCGCACTTTACGGGGGAAGGTGCGTCGCAGCGCGCCGGGAATAGTTTTTACAAATACCTATTTTTCAAATTCCTCGAGACTAGAGTCCCCTTAATCCTAAAGTCTACATCCACTACAAAGCCACTCATTTCCGCAGGACCTTCGTCATCTGGATGGTATCGCTCGCAGTGATGTGGCAAGACTTCCACTGGCAGCATCTCATCGGCTTCGGCGTCCTGATCTTCGGCATGTGCGAGTACAACGGCGTGATCCCGCGATGCCGCCGGGCCGAGCCGATCGCCGATGACGCCGAGAGCCAGGTCGTCAACACCGAGGCTGAACGTATCGATACAGAGAATGAAGATCAATAGGTAAAGCATTCGTTACCAATTCAGTGTCCACCGTCCACGCACTCGATCCACATGAGGCGTGATGATTGGCTACTGAATTTGTAAACGGTTAAAACGGAAAAGCAGTGTAACTTAAATGGGAACATTCTATTTTGATGAACTTTATAAAAGCCACGTTTAGACAAGTCTGGTAATTAGTAAATTATAAATACTCTTTTTGATCGTTCGACTTTGGCAATATATAGGCTGGATTAAATAGTGAGTTTATTTCTCGTCACACTCGCAATATCATGTAGTTGTGTTTTTTTATATCTAGATGAAATAAGAGTATTGATGTATGTTTTATACTGGGTGCCGCATTAGTAATCACCTGATTTCCTAAGGCTACAATTTTGTTTGTAAAATATGAGAAATCCTTCTGGTTATTGTATAATGTTATTTATTTGGACTTATAATTATGTTATGTTTAAGTCCAAAAAATGATATACGTTGAAGTGGCCGCCAGTAAAATTGACGCACGTTTGTGCATTAAAGCATCTTGGATTTCTTTTCTCAATATTTTTGGAGACACATTGGCCACTTCTACGATATTCACTTTAAAGGCAATCAAGGTCTGTGGGTAGTTCGCATAAACCCTTAGCAAAAAGTCTACAGCTCTCAAATCGTGTGATCTTGCATCGTCACTCATGTTATGTGTGCGGTGGCACCATCCATGATTTTACAACGAGTGTTTAACATTCCATTTAAAAAAAATGAGAGCATTTCCAATGAGGTGATTACTTATGCGCCACATAGTATAAGTGAAGTAGTGTTCCTCGTGCAAAATTATACTATAAATATTATACTTATGGTATTTACAGGTTATTAATTAGTGCAGTTATTATTATACATTATTACACATGTTATTACTGTAATTTCTGACATCTGTATACTAAGAACGAAATTATTTTAATAATCTTAAGATCTTAATATATTTTATAAATCTATTATAGTATGTAACGTATAGACATATGTATGTTTTTATAATCTGTATGTTAACTATGTAATATTTGATCGTAGATAGGATGATACTAGGCTGAAACAAATTGATTGAGGGGGACACTTGTCCCCTTCATCGTAGACACTAACCGTTTATGAACTATAATAAGGATACTACTGCATCTTCGATATTATAATGAAATATGTATGTATTTGTCAACAACGAAGTCTGAAATGAAGAAACTAAAATAACTAGTTACATCTTGATTTTAAGTGAACTCGGCGTAAATAAGTAATCAAAATCATTACTCACTGTTAATATATATACATATTAACCAACTGCACTGGCTGTAGTGTTTAGAAATTTTAGTATTAAAAATCAGATCTTAGCTCAACTCGTGTAAATTATATTGTAAGGTTTAATTATTGTAGTAACGGCATTCACTTATCTGTAGTTATAAGATCATTAAAACGCTGTTCCATTGCTGCGCACGGGCTAGCTAGCACGCACGGATGCGCGCGTAATGTCATGCGCACGCGCCGTTGGGTCGTATTCCATCGCAGTTCATTTACAATGACCTAGTGTGAATATTGTTGTTGTTGTGTGTTGTGTCATAAGTTGCCCTGCGAATAAAAATTGTTGACAGGTTGGTCGTATTTGGTCACTAACCAACTACTGGCTCGTAGCAACGCCGTGAAATGAAGCTGAAGTGAGTTTAAAATCAACAGTATAAATTCCTAGCATTAAGTGGTTGTGCGTTAAAGCATTTTGGATTACTTTTCTCCATATTTTTGGCGATACATTGGCCACTTTTACGATATTCACTTTAACGGAACTATTAATAGTATAAATGCCTAGCATTAAGTGAAATGACCGCTTACTTCACGCTCACTTCATCTGAATTATCACGGTGACATTTTTATACAATTGACTGGCAGTACTGATACCAAATATTAGTTTGAAGTACCCGTTAACAACCTAATGTACAAAGTCATACGTCAGCATTTGCGGTAAAGTGGGGGAATAACAATAATAATCGTCTGGAATTGTGTATCGCATACAATTCGCACAAATTCTAAGCACAGTGCGTTCAACACGTATTGTATGGACAAATTTGTGTTGAAGGCACTTGCTTAATGGATCAAAATATATTGAGCACGTATGTGTGTGCGGGGCACTGTGAGATAGAACAGAAAACACACAGCTGTGTTCATGGCAGTGTATGGGGGTATACATACGTCCGTGTTTATCTTGTATTGTATTGGAAATGGGAGAAACACAGTTAATGTTTCTCGTCTCTCCGTGGACATAACAGCAATAGAACAGCGTCTTTAGGACACCAGCCAAATATCAAGCAATATCACGGTTGTTATAATGACCCAGGATATTGACTCAGGGAGCTTAGCGAAACTCAGTATACTGTTCGATAAAATACTATGCAAATGTGTTCAGGAGAAAATACCACAGGTACTTGTTTACTAAAGTTAGTAATATTTCATCGAATCTACAAAAATATTTTTCACAGACTTGGTGCTAATAACATCCTCATATAGACATTTATGGTAATAATTCTAAACAGTTCTATTTTGGAAATATATGAATAACTTTTATCAATCGCAATAGAAAGTAAGTATATGAGAACCAACCATTATAAGTGTTCAAAGACTTCATGATGATTAAAAAAGTATTTTTAAACTTTTCTTCTTTAGAATAATATAACCTAAATATAATAAAGCCAAGCTCCCTGTCAATATTTCACTCAACTATTTTTAATAAAATCTATTCACAATCATAACACATTAAGTAGTAGTTAAATCTGTAGATAAATTATACGAAGTAATTCCATGTTATATTAGACAATATTATTATATTATTATCGGTTATAAATGTTATGTGCCTACTAATATATCGAAGACCCCGTATTACTTGTCCGACAAAATACAACGACACTTTTATTAATTTACATTTTCTCTGATACGATGTAAGACAGTATAATGTTATAATTAAACCGACTTATAGACGATTAAATACATTGAAAAATTACATAATCAGCATATAAAGTTCCCACTGCTGGCAAAAAGAGGCCTCCTTTCTGTAAGTGAGAGGGTTGGCCGCAACGGGGATGATGCCTGGGTAAAAAAATATAAATTATATAAGTCCTTTTCACCGCCAGAGTAATATCGAAAATCGGTGTTCTCCACGCCAAGCAATAAATTCCTTCGTTATTTGACGTGATATTTTTGACGTGCTATCCCGTCGTGGCGTCGTGAGCACGTTTCAATTTTACGTCTCTTGACGTCTGTGGCGGTGAAAAGGTTAATAAATAAAATATAAGTCACGTATTTTTTGCTTTATCATATTAACAAAAAATTACTGAGATAAAACGTGTTAAAGTTGGAGAGTGGGGGCTCGCTACGTATTAGTATTAAAACTACATACTCGTGACGTCATGCCACTTTTCAACTCAATGTATCAGCGTAATCTTTGGATTATGTAAAAAAAGAAAAATACAAGTCCAATATTTTTTGTATACCTAGCTTATGGACTAAAAAAAAATCTAGTCATCATCCCTACTCATGCCGGTTTATGGATGCAATAGGTGTCTCCGAATTATTGGAAAACTTCCGTGTTCAATAACTCCACAAACTAATCATACCAGACTGAACAGTGCCTTGTCAACGGCCGCAGACTAGATTAATTGTAGCACATAACATGACTACAGTACTCCCAAATTAATAATGCACATGCAGATCTTCGCTAATTGTCGTATTCCCGGAAACACCCGAATAATTGAATAATGCACTTGCGTTTTGCGCCTTGTTCAAAAGAAATAGGAGTCAATATCATGTGTACACAATCGGGAACAATTCGGGCGGTCGGCGGCGGTCGGCCGTCAGTCAAAGGTCCGTCAGTCGACTTTATATATTGGTGGTGACTGCACGTGTTCTCTCTGTATGGAATTATATAGAGCTGCTATTACACGCCCTTCTTGGTTTTATTTTCAAAGGTGAATTTAATTTCAACTTTAATTATCTTATTCAAATTTAAATAGTTAATTTTGTAAAAAATGTAAACATTCTCACTTTTTTTTAATATTAAAAAATTTAAAATACCAACGTTAAATACATATTAAGTACTAGAAAAACATTTTAAAATCAGATTTAGGCTTATATAAATTATAGCTCGCTATTTACTTACATGGAATTTTATTATTGAATCAAATTTCGTTACTATTAAATCAATATTTATCTCTTTTAGCACAAAACACATAATTCTACTAAATTATGCATGAAGAAAATGCACTTAGCCACTCTATAATATACATATCGTCTTCCGACGCTCGGGGAATACGACTGTTGCCGAACAGTGGCGAAGATTTCTATGCGCATTATCACTTTTGGAGACCTGTACACAATCTACAACATAATAATACAAACCACATAGCGCAATAAGATTAAATGTTATTCCATTCTGTTATTATGTAACAAGTTACCATTACGTTTGAATTAATTAAGTTAGCATTAATTATATTGTTATTAAGAGAGGCTGCGCGCATGGAAACAGTGACGTTACATTAGTGGCAAAGCTAGTACTACACTCAAAATTCCAACAGGCGCATTGTTTTCCTAATTTTGTCACCAAAACTATTGTATGGCATATCGATAGCTTAGGTCTCCCGAAATATGTTTGGGCATCCGAATGCAGATTGGTGACATGAAATAAACATTTCATTTGTTCCATATTACGTCGCACGAATCAATCACCATCATAAGGCTAGTTCAGTCAGTTTTTAACCGCCTCGTTTTCTATGTAACTCAAGATTCGATAATTCAAAGATTCATTTTTGTAATAAGAAAGTTTTATATAATTATAATCGAAGAAAGTCCTTCCAAAAGCAAAGAAATGAATTGTCGGGTTTTTTACAGTTTTTTAAATAATTATTTATTGCGCTGGCAAGCCGGCTTCTAGTTCGAAAAAACTAATTGAAAGCGGTGGAATTTGCGTAGGAGTTGAGATAAGGCTTGGAGAATGGAGTATTTTTTTTTTGTAGTTCATTGTCTATCAACCTCCATTCTACTGCCACAAGGTCAGCCGTGCTACGCCCTTATACAGGCCAGTATAATTCTGCTCAGCTGGGTGGAAACCTCGAACAATACAACTAGTTCGGGCAACACCGCTTGGCTTCACTCAAATAACTCCTAGCGATGTCCTTTCAATGCCGAAGCCGGCTTAAACCTATTGTATGGCAAAAGTTGACTGAATAGGTTTATTATAACCTGTATTTAATTGAATGTGCTATTAATGTAATAAAATGTTGTTAAAAATTCTGTGTTTTTTTTTGGAGAATGAATCGAAAACACCCTGATGTCCATCCATAATAATGTTGCTTTATAGAATTTTAGTACAACTATTGGTTGCCATTTCATATTTTTGTTGAAGGTGACGACCCTAAATCATAATATAGCATAGCATACAATGATCAGCCTATAATGTTCCCACTGCAAGCCTCTTTTCTATGAGAGGAGTGGGCCATACGAAATAAACTACACAGTGCATGAACGCATGATACCACAAGCAGACCAACAGAGGGCGCCACATGTAGGTGTACCTACAGTATGAAAATACAATTTGTACTGAATTCGGAATTAAACGACCAATAAAGTTTTAAAATTAATCGGAACTCTTTATTTAAACAATACGTTAATTAACAAGTGTATTAAACCTATAAGCTGTTATCTTATTTAACAAGAACATAATAAATTCACTGTTGAAGTCGTTTTGGAAAGACCATCACTCTGGGTTACTAAATACCCATGAAACGCTAATGGATGATAATACCTAGGTAGTAATGCTAAATTATACATTATGTTAACTTAACTTTTATGTACCCAACGATATCTTTGCAATATAACGTTAGGTACCTACCTACAATATCAAGCTTTGTCTTTATCTAACTGTTTTGGTTTTTCGCCTTCAGCTGAAACAAATCAGAAATTAAAATGAGTTTATAAGGGAATACGATCTCGAATTTCAAGTGGAATTGACGTCTCGAGGCATGTTTTCAAATCTGATCTCGTGGGAAGGCAATCTTATTGTAGATTCCAAACGTATTAATCGAGAAAATCGAACCTTGTATGTCGAGAGGCGTGACTTTGAAATTAAAGGTCGTAAACCTTTAATTTCAAAGTCACGCCAATCTATCGTGATGATCGGTACTTCTCGAAAAAGCGCGGAGCTTTCATATTCGCAGGTTATTTTAACAGCCCCAGGCGCGGTCCTAGGGGCCACCCCATAACTTCAAACATACTTTTAACCTTTAGAACGCCATTGTCACACGTGACAAGCAAGCGCATACCCTGTACGCCAACGACACAAATATGCGACAATCGCAACAGTACTGTAACACGAAATAAACAATTAAATCATTACATTTGTGAGTGTTTATAAAGATATCTTAAAAATGTAAGCTCTCGTACGTATTTACTGACATGAAACCAATTGAAAGACACCATGGATATTGGAAAATTCATGATAACAAGATGAAATAAATTTGTAGCTTGGCGTGGAGGGCACGCGCGTGCGTTTATGCTCTGGCATTCAGAAGGTTAAATCAAATCCCAAACAAAACTAAAAGGAACATGTTCAGTAAGTAAAAAGCAGTTTATATTTCATACTAGTCGTCTGACACTCCTTTTATGTTGTCGACAAAGAATTCCTATATTATATTCCGGCGTAACTTACTGGGCGCGGGGGCCTATTTAGTATTGCTGCACCGGCGCCCCCGACAGTTGTACCTATAGTCCGCCACTGGATGATGCACAATAATATACTTAATTGTAGGGGTCAAATAGCAGACAAACAGTCAATTAATAACGTAGCCAACCGCAGGCCACTGAATATTGACATCTTCAAGTTGAGACACGTCACCTTTTCTATATAATCGATCCATTAAACTGGGGAGTGACCCATACCAAGATTGGGTCGCTTTATCAAAAAATACTGATGTTGAACTGCCATAGATGGATCTCATCATCATTTCAGCAAGACATAGGTAGACCTCGTCAAAGCGTCACCAAAGACTGTTCCAGTACTACCACGACCAGTGAAGTCCTTTGATGTGGGACCAGCTAGATATATTAGAAGCCAATCCCAACATGATTTAAAAAGAATAGGCCGATGAGGAATGTTTTAAACAAAGTCACTTACCTAACATTTCTCCATTAAACCAGTAGTAATACCGGATGGTAGACTTTCCCCGTTTCATGGCGGCTTCCCTAAGCTCGCCCTTGAGAGATCGTCGTAAAACACTGGCAGCTATGTTAGAGTAGTTCACATAACTGAAATGATGCATAGATATAGGTAGGTGTTTATTCCAACTTGGCTTCACAAGAAGGTGGATCTAGGCAAGGATCGTAAGTAGTAGATTTTGGTATGTAGCCACCTACTGTTACTGGGTTGTGGAGGTCAGATAGGCAGTCGTTATTATGTAAAATGCTGGTATTCAGCTGCATCCGGTTAGACTGGAAGCCGACCCCAACATATTTGGGAAAAGGCTAGGCAGGGCAGATGATAAGGCACCTACCGTTTTTCTTTCACCAAGAGGCTGTGTTGGCGTGTGTTTTTTGTCAAAGATAATAAGATTATGAGTCATTGTATACAACATAATTGATTCGATTAACATGACGACTTTTATAGTAAGATTTATCAGATCTGGTGACCCGCTCCTGCTTTGTACTTTTTTTTCACGACATTCAGATTTCACTATTTTATAATAGATTATGTAGGTATGTCTTAATATTCTCTGAAAAATAATGATCGTGAAAACTGTATAGAAATCCGTTGCGTAGTTTAGAAGAACAACGCAGTCACAGGGACACAGAAAAGTGACTTTAGTCTCAAATAACTACTTGGAAAATAGACAGTTATTTAAAAAAAACAGATTAGGTTAACATACTTTAGTCCAGCACTCCTCCAGCTACTCATTTCTATGCAATCTTAAATATGAACTTTATAATGTAGTTATTATTTCACATTTACATTCAGAGAACCGTTTTAATAAAATAAAACGCTATTTTGTAAATAGCAAAGAGTAATATAATAAGATGGTCTCGTGTTCTATGATATTCGCCAGTTTACAGTTGTGTCAATGTCAAAACTGATTGTGCCAATGAAAAACAAAAAGTATACAAGTTTTTCAAAGGTCATACGAGGTAGTTTTTTTCTCTATGGTGAAACGCGCTGCGAAAACACAATAGCACTTATAATTGTTTATAATGATTATTTTAATGATCCGGGAATGATCAGCATTATTATGTGTTATGATAAGCTCGTGCGATCATAATAATTAACCCGTATACGTATTTAAATGACACCAATTTGGTTGAGCTGGCTCCAACCAGTTACCACGAATATTATCTAATATAAATAACTGACAAAAAAAGATAAAATGTGTCGTAATTACCCATAGCATAGGTCATACCTAAGTTGGCAAAAACAAGTTCATTACTTAAAAAACTTTACAGTATGAAAGAATACGTTAGAAGCTGTAATAGGTACTATTCTGTGGATCATAAATCTTATAAACGGATATACCTACCCAACCATTGGACTAGTGGCTACTCCTAGAAACCGCTTAGAAGAAATTGTGAATCAATCAGTTTCAATGTTACACCCGCATATAGCATCAGGCCTTGTTTTCCCGAAGTATCGGGCAGAGGTGTATCATTGGTTCTCTCACATTTCTCCAGTTATGTTTAAGTCGTTTAAGTCCCATGTAATAGGGGCGAGCCTATTGCCCTCGCCCTGGCACGAATCCAGACTTCGGGCTACTACTGAGAAATTTCAGATACCTACAATTGAGTATTTGAATCGGTCAAAAATAAAATATGAAATCACATGGAAAAAAGCCCGCTCGTCATAAAAACTTCCATCACCGTGCAGAAATTAAATATAATGCGACGATATAATTGTTAAATTGCATTTAATGCTAATAAGTATTCCATTTGAGTCTAAAAATCTGTGACGTCAAAATGTTATATTTCATACAAATCACGTACAAATGCCGCGTTTTGACAGTTCATAAAAAGTAACGTTATTGACTACCCTTTCAAATACCCCATTCGCTTTTGCCCGACCTGGGAATCGAAAAATCAATGTTATTATGATTTCAATTCTATTCTTTGACATAATAGATATTAATAATATTTTAAGGACAAAGAATCAGCATTGCCATGTTCAGTGCTACCCTTTAGGACACTTTCTATTGACAGCGTGAAGCGATGCGAACAAAATTGGCCAATGAGTTCATTACTTTTTTTTAATACCCACTTGTACCCTTAGAGCATTTAGGTTAAATGCTCTAAGCTTGTACCCAATATAGTATCTATTTTGTAAGTGTTACCATAATATGTTTATTGGGCTTAAAGATTTGTCAAAGTAAACATGAGTCTTGTGTGCAATAATGAGCAAATCGGTGTATGTTATATATTTAAGTATACCTAGGATATCATCTGCCTAGCCTTTTCCCAACTATGTTGGGGTCGGCTTCCAGTCTAACCGGATGCAGCTGAATACCAGTATTTTACATGGAGCGACTGCCTATCTGACCTCCTCAACCCAGTAACTGAGCAATACGATACCGCTTGGTAAAACTGGCTGTCAGATTTTTCGGGCTTCTGACGACCCGTTACGACTGTCAAAGATGCTCAAATGACAGCCGGAACCAACGTATGTAAAGATGGTCACCCATCCACGGCCAACCCCGGCAAGCGTAGTTTAACCTGATTGATCGACCTGTGCGGCTGTTAGTACTTAGCCACGAGCTCCTTCGTAGTATACCTAGATATAAGTATTTTAATAAAATCGATACATTAAGTTTCGTCTGAATTTCACAAGAAATTAGTCAGAATAATCATCCGATTGAATACGCATGACACAGTTTTACGCATAGATAGTGACGATGGTGTGTATACGATATTTATCACGTAATACGTTTCAGTTCCCAAGAAACGGTCCCCACGGCCGTGACGTGAGTCAGATCGCGAATATAGCGATATACTTACTTATTATCACGTTAGTTCACCTCTCGATCCAAAACGTTTACTTCGCTGCGATCACGTAGGCACAAACTGACTAATTATACACAGTTGAAAACTCAAACGCAGCAAGAAAATTACCATACTCCTTCGAAACCGCTTGACCGATTCTTATGTAATTTTATATATGCATATTCAGTAGGTCTGAGAATCGGCTACTAGAGTGATTAGGTAGGGTAGATTGGATAGGTAGGTAAGGTAGGTGTCATTGTTAAGTCCGAACAACGTCCGTCGGGTCAGCTAGTTCCATATAATAACGTAAGTGCTTATGTTATATGACTATGATACGTTCCCCCCACAAGGTAGATCAACGACCTAGTGAAGGTCGCCGGAATTCGCTGTAAGCGGGCAGCGATCGATGTAACCGTGCCGAATTTACGATGCTCTCAGTCTTCCTATGTCCAGCAGTGGAAGTCTCCGGCAGATAGTATGATGATGATTTCATCAGAATTTGGAGATATTTCATAATAATTATGCTTCTAAACAGCTACTATGCTAGATAATGCGCTGCTAAATGCAATTTCCGATAATATTAGAAAATGCACGGCATTTGCTTTGGCACAATAAAGTTGTGATGTTCTCATTTGCTTTCCGAATACACAAATTAATAAATCTGCTGATATAATCATCTGTGTTACTATTAGATTTCTGATATAAGTATTCTTGTTTTGTTTACGTAAGATTTTTTGTCTAATAGCCTCGTATCCCGTGGTGCCGACTGTCGGTGCTCGGGGCTCCAGCACACACGTGGGGTTAGCCACAACCTAATCAAAACTAATCAGTCAATCGGCTTCGACCGTGCGACATTATTTGTACCTACTTCCTTTGTTACGTTTCTTGCTTAAGGTATAAAAATCAGGCCTCTTTAAACTGAGTTTTACTGGACGGATTTAGATGCGACTTTCGACGTTATGCCACGAAACAAAGACCAATATTCGTCATAGATTCCTGCCTTGAAGGAGACCTATCGATTATTCTTATATCTTTAGGATGTAGTTTGCTTTCTCCTTGACACAGTGAGGTACACCGAATCTTTGACCCCGAATGGGTATTCTGGTTCAAAAATTCAGTGTGTCTATTTGTAGGCAATGACGACGGTGAGTTTGCTGAACTTTAAAACTATAGACCATTAGGTATATGTAGGTTATGCTTATTGGTACGAAGTAACGTGGCTTCCGGTAGGAGTTGATTGGTAGAAAAAGTCACGTGAGGAAAAGATTTACGCGTTTTTCTCTCTGTCTGTGGATTTTTTTTAATCCTACCTTAGGTACCTTCCGTACCTCACATTATCCGTAAAATATGGTCTTAACATTTTCCATCAAGAGTGGCTACGCAATCTCAACGTATAATTATAATAAAACTAAAATTTCGCACCTAGATAGACCATGATCTGGGTTGGGACCTAGGATTATATTTATCCCGACAATAAGTTTCCGTGGGATAATTTCCGAACTCGAAGGTAGAATTAAAAGTTATAAATCGTGCAAGTTTCCATAATTTTATGCACTGTGGTTCGTATGTTAAATCCAATCTATTTCATTTTCTACGTGGCTGCTTATAGATCATAGAGTAAACACCAATTTTCTTCTAGAAGAAGGAACCACGGAATCTGTCAGAAACTGTCAAGATTCATAGAAAAAACACGAATTGCATTTTTATTCGAAGATATGTTTCAGAGATTTTGTTCTATAGTCCCGCAGTTAGCTGAGAGTGGACCAAAACGGACGAGTGCAAATGTTCACTGCATTTTTGGATCTTGTAAGTAGATCTACTTCTTCTTCTTTTTGTGTGGTTACTGACTAACCTGGTGTCAGAGTTTCTATGCTGCCCATGGGCCTCTGACTTAGCTTCACACGCTGATGAGAAATATCTCTCAGACATCCTGGTTTCCTCACGATGTTTTCCTTCACCGGTTTTAAAGCAATTGATAATTATACAATACGCACCTGAACCCGTAAAGTCAGAGGTGCGTGCCTTGGGTTCGATCTCGAGGCCTATGACTTGGTAGACCGACGGTCACACCACTAGGCTATCACTGCTACAGTGTAAATCTAGTAGTAAATCAACTAACCTTTCAACACATCGAGTTCAATCTACCAAAAGATGTACCTACGGTTTGTTGCGTTTCGCGTTACACCACTAACAGATATTTAGTTAAATTCCTGATTACTTACCTAGCATAAAACAGCTTACACACACTTTTAGAAATTAGGTACTGTACCTACTAGTAAAGTGCCTTCCGAAAAAATAAAAACATCTAAGTATACGCGCCATTCCATCATTCCAACGACTATTCAGCCTGGAATTATGTGACGGCCATTACCTACAGGGCCGTATGGTCGTTGCATCATTTCTATAAGCGTGCGCGCACTGAGATTTTTTGTTTTCCTTTGCTACCGTAATAAGGACGCGGCATAAAAGCAGCAATAAGGAAAAGTATTTTTACGTTTCCGATTCATATCTGTATCCTTAAATAACCCTGCACCGGCTGCAGCTGTTCCAAATCGCATGCCTCAAGCCCACCGTATTATTCTTTGGCTAAAACATTAAAACGTAAGCTAATTCTTACGTACTTATAGGTTAGTACTCCATTTATTATAAACATTAGACAAATAACGATTATCACCTTTTCTTTCGTGCACGATAAATATAATCTACACCTGACCCGACAGACGTTGTCCTGCCTTACCTATGATACCTACCTACCTTACATATGTACCTACTTTCCTTACCTACCAGGTAGGGTAGGTAAGAAAAGTTACCTAATCACTTAGGGTATGGAAAATAGATAGTACCTAGCCGATTCTCAGAGCTACTGAATGAATATGATGAAATGACATAAAATCGGTCAAGCCGTCTCGAAGGAGTATGGTAACTAACATTGTGACACGAGTTTTTTTTTTTAAATATTATATATGATTAACCATTTACATTTAAAAAATACTTGTAGAGTGAAGTCATTTCAACGGTATTACAAAATAGCGTTATTTGTCTAATCTCACTTATATTGGAAAGTTTGTGAGTGTGTAACTGTGTATGTGTTTGTATATTTGTTACTTGACGCAAAAGGTCCCGAACAGATCTGAGATAGAGATAGAGATAGATTATAACCTGAATTAACACATAGGAATTTTCATCCCGATAGTACCGCGGCCCCGGAACACATAGGGCTAAGAAAATAACATGGATGGCTTTTAGTCACTAAGAGTCTGACACTCCCTTCCACTCCACCCACAGCGGGAAGAGTCATTTGATGATAACCCATCCTAAAAAAAAGAAGGAAGTACAGACGCCAGCACATCAAGCTATCCCTAACTGTCAAATTTTCTCAATTAAAAATGAACCTTATGACTTTGCAATAAAGTTGAAATACTATCAAAGAAATTTGACAGATTGTGGTAACTTGATGTGCTGGCCTCTGTACATAATATTGTTGTTACTTCTTAGGTAGATGAAACTTGGTAGGTACATAGCTGTTACTTTTTATCCCGATATTCCCACGGAATAGGATATTATGCGGGTGAAAAAAAAATATTAAAGTCACAAAAGATTTTATAAAATTAACCCAGTTTGGTGAAAAGCGGGGGATACAGTTTGTATGAAAGACCTTTTTCAATTGGTTCAGAAAACGTGGCGACCACCGAAACTACCAGGGCTTTCATATCATAAGCTTTTTCTACGACAAACATACATACTACATAACAGAAGTGCCCACACTCATGTTATGTTGTTGTGAAATTTATAACACCCAAAAGTACGCAACGGAACCAGTAAACGATACCGAACGAATAAAGTTTACCCTCAAAGTTTGCTGTACAATGTCTTCAAACAAGTCGACAAATGTAGTTATTTGTTATGCAAGGCTGGAAAGTTGATTTTTGGCGCGAGTACTTCTATTAAAACCTGAGTAAGCGAAGGATTCTAGGGTTGAACCATGAGCGAAGCGAGTGGTTCAAATATAGAATCCAGAGCGTAACGAAGGTTTCAAAGGTACGAGTCGCAGAAAAGCTTTGCTGCCGAGCGCAACACACAATTTTTCACCTCGCTACAGTGAGGAAACTGCTAGGTGCAAGAAAACAGGTGTTATTATGTTGAGTTTTATTTTGTTCGAGCGTCTCAGATACATTGACTCATGTGAAGAAAATAACAGATACTTGGCAATGTATCTTATGAGTTACATAGAATATCTCCAAAATTAAATACCCTGTATTATGTTCTATATCCTACTTGTCCTCTAAGGAGAATGAAAGAAAAAAACCAATTTAATACAAATAACTAACTAATTTAATTTAATACATATTTATTTTTGCCAAGCAAAGGATTAAATAACATATTATATTAGTATTTATTTTATTTAAAAAATAAACTTAAATTACTACACAATTGGGTATTTGACAGGGTAGTATTTTTATGGCATGTTCAAATGTGACGTCACAGATTTTTTTAATCAAATGGAATACTTATTAACATTAATTCCAATTTAACAATTATATCCTCGCAAAATATTTAATTTCTGTACTGTGATGGAAGTTTTTAAGGTGAGCGGTATTATTTAATATTTTATTTTAGACCGTGTCATGCATTTTCAGTGGACTGGCAGTATAGAAAATTATTAAATAAAAAGGTTCGAATTTTAAAAACTCTTTCCACGCTAGAGAGCAAAAATCGATTTTCGGCTCAGATTTCGAATGACAAACAGACTCTTTCCGAGCCTGTGAGGTGAAAAAGACATTAACATCTTCGGGAATTGATTTGAGAGAAAATTGATTTCACACGGGCAATTATAAGTGCGTAAGCTCGCCCAGTAGTTGGGTGATTTTAACACCCACTAAAAGATAGATTAATATAGAATGTAGTCTATAAGTTTTGTAGAAAATACAATCAGATACTTGATACCTGAAACCCCCCTTTTTATTCCGATATTGAAATATAACCGAACTCCACGCGGACGAAGTCGCGGACAGAAGCTAGTGAAACAATATATTATGTATTGCTTAGTACCCTGGAAAGTCAGATCTGACTTTTTTTATTGAGAAAATCGTTTGAAATACGCGGACGAAGTCGCGGACAGAAGCTAGTGAAACAATATATGTATTGCTTAGTACCCTGGAAAGTCAGATCTGACTTTTTTTATTGACAAAATCGTTTGAAATTGTTTTGTTTACTTAAATAGTTACATTCGAATAACTCGAGTGCCACTTTTTGAAATATTAAAATTGGGTTAACCTTACGATGTTGAAACTGGATTGCTGGAATTTTTCTTTTGAAAATTGAAATACAAAAGAATATGGATATTGGATAATATTTTACACATCAAATCAACATTACTGCTCCAATCAAAGTAACTCAAGAGCAATCACACTTCCATGTGATCGCTCCTTACAAAAATATGCAAGCATAAATTAAGTTTACTTGTCAAGGAACGGAGCGGCAGGGGTTATTTACTGGAGCTTGGAACGAAACCATTGCGACTTTTAATTCGACGCCAACGCCATCTAGGGAAGCCATTGGAAAACTTTTCGCAAGGGACAAAATATAATTAGATTTTCACACAAATGTGTATAATGGTACTCCAAAGGTTTGGATTGTACGATTGATGTTTTCTAAAGGGAAAAAAAGTAATAAAAACACCCGAATGCCTTAATTTATTATACTTACCTGAAAAGCAAGTTATTAGATCTTCAGCTCAGAGTATATTATATTAAATGATTTGACTTTGAATTGTATGTCTAATTATAATCTGTAATTTTTTGGTACATGTTTATCATGTACACCATAAGTATTTAATATGTAAGTTTTCTTTAAACATAAACAAGCCCAAAAATATCCACGACCGGACATAGGCGTCTCTCTCAAACGGTCTTGTGATCGCAGCGCTTCTTTTCGAAATATAACTACTTAATGAAGTTACGATTATTTACCCTAACTGGATGGACAAGAATGGTAATCATAACAATAAGACAATGCATTTGCAAGATGTGTAACACACAGTACAAGTAGGTACCTACCTACCATGATGGATGTTTCTTATTTTAGGTGAAATTAATATCACTACATTTTTTTTAGCCTTTTCCCAACTAAGTTGGGTCGGCATCCAGTCTAACCGGATGGAGCTGAATACCAGTATTTTACATGGGGCGACTGCCTATCGGACCTCCACAGCCCAGTAACTGGGGCTATACGATACCCCTTGGTAAGACTGGCTGTCAGATTTTCGGGCTTCTGACGTCTCGGCATAACGTGCTTTTCGGAGCACGCAGGAGTCTCGGTATGTTTAACCTGATGGATTGACCTGTGCGGCTGTTAGTAGGTACTTCATCATAACCTAATGCATACGTATGAATTTTATAAAATAGGTATTGCAATCCTCTTCTGCATTGTATACACTTGGCAACAGAGTAGATTTACTCACAGTAAGGTAGGTAAGATAAATGGTACGCATGTCTGTGACTCAAAACCTGTGCTTGCACCGCAAAATGACTATCGAAAATATTATTTATTTTTAAATGATTGATTGGGTTGCTCGCTGATGAAATGTCACCTTGAGGTTTATTTCACTTTCACGGCAAACACGTTCAAGCTGGTGGTCCCTTCAGTTATTCGAGAATCTTTGACAGTCGTTAGGGGTTGTCGTTGGACACCCTAAAGCTAGTCTTACCAAAAGGTAATGTACTATACCTAGTTACTGAATTGTGGAGGTCTGTAAATTTTGATATTCAGCTGCATCGAGTTATAAGATTGAAAGCCTACTCCAAAACAGTTGGGAAAAAGCTAGTCAAATTGATTGATGTTATGTAATATTATTTGTTGTCTCCTCCGTGCCTCCGGAAAGCACGTTAAGCCGTTGGTCCCGGCTGTCATTTGTGCATCTTTGATAGTCGTTATGGGTCGTCAGAAGCCCGAAAATCTGACAGCCAGTCTTACCAAAAGGTAATGTACTATACCTAGTTACTGAATTGTGGAGGTCTGATAAGCAGTCGCTCTATGTAAATTTTGGTATTCAGCTCCAAAATAGGAAGAGGCTAGTCAAATTGGAATAATGTATTTTTTTACGGTACTGTTTAGAGAAAATAAACGTTTGGTCTGTTTGTAACATAGCCAAACCGGAGTGTTTATAATAGAAGCTTTACCTACCCGTTTATGTTCGAAGCCAACTCACATAAACTTAAGTGTCGACGTTGTAACAACACATCGCAGGAAGAAAGTGTCGGCGACGTGTGCGAAGTATTTGTTTAAAACCGACAAACGATTTTCACACTTAATGGGTCACCCCCATTGTTGTCTAGCTATATAGATATAAAATGATATTTAAGATCCATTTGATCATCCAAGTGCACAATAAAACCCACACAATTATTTTATTTTTGTTTGACAATCTGTTGGAAGCGTTATTAAAGTAAAAGGGAGTCAGATTACAGTTTTAGTCTAAGCTGTTCCTAGTTTAATGCATCCATATGATTAATATTTAAAATTTACAAGTTCATAGTTTAAAATTTAATCCGTTTCCTTTAGTTTGTCAGCTCATACTTGCATCCTTGCATAGCTAACTACTAATTCCGAGGGCTTATATACACTGCGTGCGAATACAGTAGGGAACAAAATGTCCCCCAACATGTATTTTTTTTGCAACACTCAATCTACGAGACACTGCTACGTTTGGCTATGTCACGCAACATGTTGCGCAACACTCAATCTGCCAGACACTGCTACATACCCTATGTCCCGCAACATGCCGCGTAACATGTTACGACGGATATTGAGTGCGAGCTGGCAACATGTTCCGTGATCATTATAAAATACAGTACCTATTGTAGTGTGGTAGGCTCCAGACATAACAGTGTTTGTACATAGATATCTACACGCGCCTTGGAGAGGTTTGTTACAAATGAAAAGAAAATGAAGAAGTGTGCATTAACAGAAATACATTTTTTGCAACATTTATAATATTTACCTCTGCCAAACTCCAAAGCAGTTTTTTGGCAGACGTAGCAAGTATTCTTTAATACACGAGAACATAATTTAATTTATAAAGACACGTTCGTTCTGTAGGTCTAATAAACATTTCTTAAATGAAACAGAAACACAGACTCACAATATTTTTTAAATATTCTAAACAGTGAGCCTACTAGCGCCACCTTTACAAGCACGGACCTACCTGAGTTAGTCACATAATATATATACAAGTATTGTATGTTCAAGGAACCTTATAGCAATTAATACTTTACGTATTTTACAGATACCAAATCCAGAAGTAGGAACTATGCAAAATACGCAACCCCAACCAAAGCAAGCGGGCCTGGACATGAAAAAGAATCGTCCTGCAAACAGTACACCACTCTAGCGAGGATGTTCAATTGTAACTGGACCAAATATTTCGGCTCAGGCGACAAAGTTAGCATTGTAGGCCTAGACGATACGGGAATTGCTATAGTGTACACTTTACTTGCTAAGGTAATTACCTAAGAATTCTTTAATACCATGATTGTCATGTTGACTGCTTCGATGCTCTAGTGGTTAGGCGTTGCTGGCCTTACTGCTAAGCTTGAGGTTTTGGGTTCGATAGCCGGGCCGAGACCACTGAGCCACCACTGATCTCGTTATATAGTTTATCTTCTAATATTTAATATGTTATTCAAGGGAGTGACAAACAACATTTGTATGATTGATATGAATGAAGACATACTGCATGGTGAATACATAGATCTTCAGTCGAGCGCCCTTTTCCTGAATAACCCCAGGATCCATTCCAGCAAAGGTAATGTATTTATCAATGCATGCAGAACTGCATCCCTATGGTTGGTAGCACATCTGATGGAAGATGATGTAACCACGTAACGCCAATACGGGAAATATATAATAAAACTGTCAACCTGACACACTCAGCCGACTGTGTGTTACGTTACTGCGCTGCCCGAAACGAAATTTTGAATACTGTGTTAATATAACAAATACGGCAGAGCTGATACAGAACGTTACAGCAGACAGAAAAGTAAATGAATATCCAACATCAAAATGATATTAATAACATTCCCCATTTGTTACAAAAAACACATCTTTTTGTGGTCTTAAATCACAAGGCAAAATAATTTCTTTCAACGCAACAATAATACGTACTGCTGGGGGAGTTAGTTCCAGCTAAGGCACTAGGAAATGGTGACGGGCGGGCGTTTACGCTTTTAAAAAGTTCAAATTTTCAGCCTGATTAAATGACTATTGATTTAACATTAAGAAGTAAGTAAAACGCATAGCTATGGAAATGAATAAAGTGACAGACAAAACAAACACCTAATAATATACAAACTTAACCTAGTACTATTATTTTTTCACCTCACAGGCTCGGAAAGAGTCTGTTTGTCATTCGAAATCAGAGCCGAAAATCGATTTTTGCTCTCTAGCGTGGAAAGAGTTTTTAAAATTCGAACCTTTCTATTTAACAATTTTCTATACTGCCAGTCCACTGAAAATGCATGACACGGTCTAAAATAAAATATTAAATAATACCGCTCACCTTAAAAACTTCCATCACAGTACAGAAATTAAATACATATTTTGCGAGGATATAATTGTAAAATTGGAATTAATGTTAATAATTATAGTATAGTATAAGTATTCCATTTGATTAAAAAAATCTGTGACGTCACATTTGAATATGCAATAAAAATACTACCCTGTCAAATACCCATGTATATTAATGTGTAGTAATTTAAGTTTAATTTTTTAAATAAAATAAATATAATATGTTATTTAATCCTTTGCTTGGCAAAAATAAATAATGTATTTAATTAAATTAGTTAGTTATTTGTATTAAATTAGTTCGTTACGCTCAGGATTCTATATTTGAACCACTCGCTTCGCTCATGGTTCAACCCTAGAATCCTTCGCTTACTCAGGTTTCAATAGAAGTACTCGCGCGAAAAATCAACTTTGCAGCCTTGCATAACAAATAACTATTGTTATGAATAATAACATTAATTTGAACTATAAATTGTATTGCACGTAGATCCAGCAGACACTCGCGACTCAAAAGTGTGCATCGTTACCACGGGCACTTTTAAGGGAAAGGACGAAAGTGATCAGGACTATGTCACGCGGAGTGCTGGCATCATCAGGGCGATCGTCACACCGGTACTTAAATGATTTATCTTGCAGGAATATTTTGAACCTTATACTTTTGTAATAAAGTTGAAAATGTATGTATGTACTGGTCTCTGTGCATAGCGACTTCTAATATCGCCTGTTTCCTCTTAAGCACCTATCCCCCGGCAGGGAAGCGATTACTTAGTTATTAATGATATTCTCGCTCAAGAAACGATCAAGAAACAAAAGATTGCAGGAGCTCGGTATGTGTAATTAAAAGGGACGACCTATGTATTAACAGTTTGATGCTGTTTGTTCACACCGTCGCTAAGAGCTATCAGCTAGAGAGTACATACTCATTCAGCGACGTTTGCTTGGCGTGAAGAACGCTCGTTGAGAGACTCACGATACAAACGCATACTCGCTCGAAGGTACAGAGGCCAGCACATCACAGTTACCACAACCTGTCAAATTTCTTTGATAGAATTTCAACTTTATTGCAAAGACATAAGGTTCATTTTTAATTGAGAAAATTTGACAGTTAGGGATAGCTTGATGTGCTGGCGTCTGTACGTGCTCGCTGCTCGTTGCTCACCAACCCAACTTTAGTTGCAAGCGCTACTCGCTTTTCGTTAATCGCCGATGGCGGTGGGACAGCTGCCTGCACCTCGTGGACCGATAGTAGAAAACAGTTTATTTACTCCAAATACTGTTCCATTTTTTAAAGGGAAACACTTCTTTAACGGTGATTCAATACCTAGAATAATGAGAATGAAATTTCAATGACGCGTCACGTTTTGATACATTTCGTTACAAGAGAGATATAACTCTGTCTCGCATACTAAATCTCTCTTATTTTTATTTTTATGAAGTTTCATTTCTCTCACATGTACGGTGCTGCGCGCATTATTTTTAAAATGCCTTTTGAAGCTCTGATAAACAGTTGTTGTTGATGCAAAAGCATCACGGTTATCAATCAGCTTAGAAAAAAAGGGGTCAAAGTCACTACTAATACCTTTTTTTTTTTGAGGGTGGGTAATAATACAATGACTCCGCTGGCTTAGGGTGGAGTGGAAGGGAGTGTCAGACTTTTACTGATTAAAGCCCATCCATGTTCCTTCCATAGCCCTTTATGTTCCGGGCTAGCGGTAACCCTATCGGACAATCCCGCTTACCATTAACACACCTGAACTAGCGTTGACAAAGACTTCGCCAGATGTTTCAGTTAAAGCCAAGACGCTACATAAAGTTTTAGTTGATTCAATTGGTTCTCCTCCACCAGCTAGCGCAGCACAGTCGTGACGCCATATTCATAGTGGCGAGTGATCCAGTTGACATCCTGGCTTTCACTACTTGGCGGATCACTGGCTTCCCGAAGAACAGGATCATAGGACTTGGCACGCTAATGGACTCAGCCCGATTCCAGTACCTACTGTCAGTCAAGTTAGGAGTAGCACCTGAGACCTGTAGCGCATATATTATTGGAGAACATGGCCAACGTAACAGCGGTATGTGTTTTTTTAGTTTTGATTGTTAGGTTGGGTGACACCTGTGCACATATTGTCCATTCCATCCATTCTGATTGCCAAAGAATATTGCAGATATTGTTTTTTTTTTTTGATGTTGGGAAATCATCCAATGACTTCTCCCGTTCTGGGTGGAGCGGAAGGGAGTGTCAGACTCTTACTGACTAAACGCCATCCATGTTCCTTCCGTTTCCCTTTATGTTCCGGGGTAGCGGTAACCCTTTCAGATAATCCCGCTTACCCGGCAGGCTCAGCCCTAACGGGCCCCTTCATATGCTGACATCTCTTTGAATCAATAGTCACTGTTGCTATACATATATTTTATTAAATGCGAAAGGATAGATGGTACTCAATCACGCCTGAACGGCTATAACCTGAACTTTTAATTTGGCACCATAAAAAAACAAGAGAATGGACGTTCTTCTAGCTGACTTCCCTTTTGTTCCGAAATATGTGAATGCAGGGCGCAATTACTCAAGACTTTGAGAACAGATTCCCAAGAACGGTTTTCTGTGGCGAATACGGTTTAAATAGGTAGCTTCCCAAACGTCTCAAAATCCATCCTGTATTACTGCGATTGGACAAGGGATCAAAACAAGGGCTATTGTAATTTTAGTTCTAAATTGACTATTCGGATGTTAAATAATTTATTACCATTGGAGCGGTTACTAGCTTCCATGATTTACTGGCTTAAATACTTTTGTTTAAGTGCGTGCTCCGAAAGGATGATCCTTTTGTAACACGCACCTAAACAAAAAGTATAGGTATATAACAGTAAGCAATAATTATAATGTTGTATTTTCCCCGTAGTTCCCGTGTGGTCTAACGTGAACATAGCTGGTGTCCGCCTCCAGGATCTGAACCCACAGGTTGGCTTAGACTCGGACCCTGAGATGTGGCACGAGGTGTTCTATGAGGCTGTGAAGACTGATAAGACAGTGCGCCAACTGAAGGGGGTCGTGTCGTGGTCCGTAGGTCTCGCTGTAGCCGAGATCTGTAAAGCGATCTTTAAGAACACGTACACAGTACTCCCGGTCTCTACACATGTTAAGGTATGTTGGCTTTAAATGGTTGATAATGCGATTGAAATAAGAATAGGCCTTTAGGACTTTTAGCGACTTTGTACAGCCATGTTTTCCATTAGCTTCGTTTATGTGCTTTTGAATTTTCTCCTTGCCTGACCACATCCCGTCCCGTTCGGGATATGCTATACACATAAACCTTCCTCTTGAATCACTCTATCTATTAAAAAAACGGCATCAAAATCCGTTGCGCAGTTTTAAAGATTTAAGCATACATAGGGATATAGGGACAGAGACAGGACAGACTTTGTTTTATACTATGTAGTGATGTTTTCAGAAACCGAATTATAGGCAAACAGTGTTGTCAGGACTTATCTTGTTTGGACTTATCGATGCAATGAGAGCACTTTTTCTAGACATCATATTCCTATCCGATCTCAAATCTGATTCTTTGGTGGTTTTACGATTTGGGGATCAGCCTGGAATATTGAACGAATTGTTTGTTATCTTTCCAGGGCGAGCACTCGATAAGAGACGATGTTTACCTCTCGTTGCCCTGTGTAATAGGCAGAGAGGGAGTTACTAACATTCTTCGGCAGACACTGACTGATCAGGAAGCCTCACTTCTACGCAGGGGCGTGGAGAACATCTTGCAGCGGCAAGAGGTCTCCAACAAATTATTGAACTGATGATGTCCATTTAAATAATTTGATTTAACAAAAAAACTGTTTTCTCTTAGCTTTACTTAGTTCTTGTTTAATTTGTAATCGTGTCGAATAATATTTTTATTAGAATTAATTATAATTTATTACTTAAGGGCTTTTAAAGAGGTTTTGTGTCCTGTTATGATTGTTGAGAGACGTATAAAGTTATTTGCGTACATAATAAATGATTTCATTGACAGCACTTTCAGTTTTTATTCCCTGCAATCAAACTGGATAAGTGACTGACCTCCGTCACAAATACTCAACGCTGCCAAATTATTTAATGTCATAGTATCACAGCTATAATATTCTAGATTCTAGACTAGTTTTATTCAACCTCAGATCTTATGGTGAAGCACTATAAAGCCGAAATTGAGCGGGAGACTGATGAAGCCGTTTCGTAAATTGAAGTCCTGTAATATAAAAACGGGTTGTTGTTGTAAAAGCGATCGTATATTAAGGGGTTATGGTATGTTTTTGTGGGGGCGTGAAGTTAATTCGGGCATGCGCGATGGCGTGGCGACCAAAACAATCTGTTGAAGGTCACCTTGACACACAGACGGCGGGCGGCGGGCCCGACGACCGACGCGACCCGCCACACGCCATCAACGTCAGCCGTGACCGCTGTGTTGCCGGCAACTACGTGACCCAACTCACGACATGACACCGGCAGACACCTGGAACTTCAGTTTTCATCTTTAGGTGCCTGCATCAGCCTGGAAAAAGGGCTGGGTAAGTTATATTCCTGGAGGAATGTAAAGTTTTTCAAACTTTGTTCGACATTTACCTTCCTAGGTAGGTATTGCTCGCTTTGATTGGAGTTCAACTTAGGAGGCATGTAGTTCAATGGCCTGGTTAAGTTTACCGATGGCTAAAGTTTAAGTAGGTAGGTACCTATAACACGAAACTAAGAGACTGAAAAAACAGTTGAGGGGGTTACCTACAAATACCTACAAGCTTTCAAGGAAAACTTCTTAATTAACCCATTGAAGGACAGTGAACGAGACACAATAGAAGTTTTATTGTTATTACGTCTATAGGCGTTCAGTGTCCCTCAAAGTGTTAATTAATCATTAGGTACTGTATGTTCCACGAATCATTGATGATGCATTGTTTTGTAATTGTAAAAAATGTAGCTGAAAGTACCTAAGTACCTTCATAAACATTGACAGCAATGTTGTATTGAACCATAAAACAAAATGACAGTTCTTTTTTAATTAACATGATTACTGTGCAGTAAACCATGCCAACGTTTTAAAAGCTGTCCTAAATATTTTAACACAAATGACAATAAAATTTTCCAAGTTTCCACTCGGGGCATGTGTTATTTTTTCTTTTCCTTTGTTGTAAATTTTTATTTTGTTAATCTTTTTTAAGGTGTGTAGTAATTTAACATACTTATTAAATCGCATTGATGGTATATATAGGTGGTGGTATATATGGTATATATATAACTATAGACCATGATAATTCGTAAACCTCAATAATGCTGAAACTAGTAACTTTTTTTCTGTCCAATAACCTAAGTGTCCTTGCTCCTGTCTGTGTCCTTTTTGACCTTCACTTACTCAACATGGCATGTGTCTGGTGCAATGAGCATGCGCGTAACGGACGCACCCTACTTTTTCGCGCGCACGCAATCGCATGGCGGCACTCATTCGTTCGGTCGTTCACTCATTCAGTAAACTTACTTAAAAGAAGACCGGTTTCATCCTCTCATTCAGTCAATCCTTAACCGTGAAGAAGTGAACGCATGTTTTGTATCTCTGTCTGAGATATCGTTTTATTAAATACGCGAAGATAAATTAGTGTTTTGATAATTTTAAAATTATACCGTTTTGATAAATATTTCGGAGATGGCTGAGAATAATTCTAACAATCACAGCAACGAGAATGGTCACAGTAAGTTTATTTATTTGTATTGTAGTAGGTATCTACTTGCATTATTAAGCGCAGCTGACGTTGCATAGCAATGCAGTGTAGCTGCATTTTTAATTCTTGGAACACCATAAACTTTCACGTTCATTGTATGGTGTAGAACCTACCATTGTGTGAGTACCTACCTACTTTGCTAACTGTTTAACTTTGGTATACTTACATAAACTTAATAATTTGTGTAGTTCTTATAGTAAAACTTAGGAAAACTAAACAAGTACTTATACATTGTATAAACCGTGGTATCTAGTTCAATAATAAATTATAGGTACAATTTATACCTATCGGTTGTTTGAAGGGCTTTGTGAATGTAGGCTTTCTTTCGAGTTTTCTAAGCTAAGCTAGCTAGCCCCGGGCTACTCAAACATTGAACAGTGAATTTGGTAGATCCTTAGTAGACTGAAACATTTCTAGGTATGCTTTCAGTATTTAAGTGTTTGCGTATAATGAAGTAGATTATATAGATTATTTCAACGCGCTTAATTATTTTTGTTTGGATTCGTTTTATACCAACCACAGGACGATTCAAAACGTTACGTGTGTTCGCAAAGGATTTTGACCCGAGCTGTTTTTGAGTGTGTATTTAGTTATATAAATAGAAGCTTGTTTCCGAAACCTGTGCAAACGCACTGACCGCCTATCACGTAGGCACAAATGCGGGCTTTTAAAGCATTGCAAGTGATGACATCATTATTACACGGTCTTTAAACTCTTCGGGTAGGCATACCTGTAACATGTAAAAAGTAGCAGGACAATAAAATTTTAAAAGGAAAATTAGACGATCTGTCAGACGGAAAATGGGCAAGTTTCTATTTTTTTTACATCACTTGCAACAATTTTATTTTCATCTTCATCATATTGCACGCGAAAATTAAATCCGTTCGCTATTTTTCCATTTGTCTTAATAATGCTTATGAAAATGTATCTATATTTTACCCCGCAATTGCTTAGAAAAATTTCGAATGAAATAAGCATTCGTGTCTCAGTGCCAATCTAAAGCAGTGCTATTTTCTTGGTAGATTAGGTAGGTATCTGTACCTACTGTAGGTTGTATTTAGTACTTCAAAATTCAAGAACCTACAGGTTGTACTTACGTAGTGAACCTCGCGCTCAACTAAAACTATGAAGTAAGCACATACATATAGGTACATGTACAATGTGGAGAAAACAATACGACCACAAATGAAAACACTGACAATAATAATGAATAGGACTATTTTGGAACCATCGTATAAATCCTAATACCGAAACAAAAGTGATTTTTTCAAACAAACTAATAATAGTGATGGACCGTCTATGGGTTTTGCCAATCTTTGACTAGCTATAGTGACTAACTATTGTATATAATTATTTGATTGAATTTTTGTATGCAGGCTGGGGACAGCATTCGATATAGGTACCTATGCAGTTTAATTTACGATCATATTATAGTCTCCACTTTGTATATACCACCTTCGACGTTAATTACAGGGCTTCGGGGAATATATGTCCCTACGGAAACCCGTAAATCTGCAACAAAATTAAATCCTTGTTACATTGTATCTAAAACGAACGCAAACAAGCACTAATTATATAGGAAACGCTTATGGGATAAACGTTGATATAAAAATGATGTAATACGTTGATAGTTAAGCACTGTGTACGAAGGCCACGGTCAAACAAAAAAACCGCGCTCCGACAGAATCTAGCCAACTGTTGCCGTGGTAGCATCATGAGACGATTGGCGCAGAGAATTGTGATAAATAACCTGAAGAGATCTCGGCGGAACGAGTCGATATTAACCTCTCATCTTAATATCTTGCTAGGTAAAATGGCGACTGTGAAGAAGCTGCTTCAGTCTCGGCAGGAGAAGATTGTGGATACCGGGAACAAGGTGACGGTGGTCGGAGTGGGGCAAGTCGGCATGGCCACGGTCTTCTCATTGCTCACACAGGTAATTTGAATTTATGTTACTATTTGCTTTGCGAAAAAACCTGATGATTTATTTTGACTGTTGATAATAAGCCATCTACGTACTAATAGGAGTATTTATATGTAACTAACTTCTACCAGCGGGTTCTCCTGCGTGGATATCGATAGTTAAAACTTACTACCGAGATAAAAAAAATCCTACGTTATAAAGTATCTGTGTGCCAAATTTCATCCAGATCCGTTCAGCCGTTCTTGCGTGATTGAGTAACAATATCACGTCTATAATACATTCAGTCAAAAAAGTATCGGGAATGGATGATTTGTTTATGGTTCCGAATTAAAATTTTTGTTTTTTTTGTAGTTGTTAGATTGGCACAACTGTTTTCCATTTTGGCGCGGAGTTTGAGTTGCATCTGTTATTTATATTAAATACAGTGCTGGTTTTAGTAATATCATATATAGTGTGTATTGCGAATTTCATAATGGACAAAAATATCGAACAATGAGTTTGTCTTAAATTTTGCATCGCCAATGGAATTTCGTGTTCGGAGTCACTGAAAATGTTACAGAAGGCTTACGGTGAATCGACTTTATCAAAAACTCGTGCTTATGAGTGGTTCAAAGCGTTCAAAAGCGGTCGAGATGTGATGGAAGATTTGCCTCGCTCTGGTAGGCCGTCAACGTCTGCAACTGAAGTTAACATCGCAAAAGTGAAGAAAATAGTGACTGAAAATCCCCATTCAACTCTGAGAGAGATAGCCGCCGAACTTTTTGTATCTCACGAGTCGATCCGTACCATTTTAAGTAATCATTTAGTTATGAAACATGTTGCTGCTCGGCTAGTCCCAAAAGATCTGAATTTTCTCCAAAAACTCAATCGCATGAAAGTCGCTGAGGACATGCTAGAACGAGTCAGTTCGGACCCAACATTCATGAAACGCATTGTTACTGGTGACGAGACGTGCGTTTACGAGTTTGACATGCAAACTAGTCAACAAGCTTCGGAGTGGCGCCTTCCAACTGAACCGAAACCGAAAAAGGAGAATTCGCGGCGAGTACTGAACTCAATTCCCGAAGCAGCGTTTACAAAATGTTTTGATGAATGGATTATTCGTTGGCGCAAGTGTATCGTTTCTAAAGGAGCATACTTTGAAGGTGATAAAATAAATTTGGATGAATAACAGACATTTTGTGTATTATTGATCTTTTCCCGGTACTTTCTTGACAGAGTAGTATTAGTAGGATAATTTGCAGATATTTTTTTAACAATATTAATAACAGTTACCTGCTATTTAATGCTTACAAATGCATTTTCCGCTAACGATAAAGTTTTTAAATAGTAATGAGTCTTATTGTGTCTTTAATTGGGTATTTGAAAAGGTATGTAGTCAATAACATTACTTACAACTCACACTCATACACACTCACTTATAACATTACTTTTTATGAATTGTCAAAACGCGGAATTTCTACGTGTTTGTATGAAATATAACATTGTGACGTCACAGTTTTTTAGAATCAAATGGAATACTTATTAGCATTAAATGCAATTTTACAATTATACCTCCGCATAAATATTTAATTTCTGTACATCGATGGAAGTTTTTAAGAGCGGTCTTTTATCTAAGCGATTTATATTTTATTTTTGACCGTGTCAAATAGTCAATTGTTTGTTTATGTGTAAGTATATAGGTATTACTGAAAGTCACATAATATGGATGTGCTTCCTAAGAATATAACTATTTATAAAGCAGTGTAAAACATAATGTAACTTCGTTATTTCTACACGATTTCAAGTGTTGCAAGTAATTGTTCCTATGTATGTACGTACTTACATACGTACAACCTACTAGCGCACAGTTTCATCATGATTACGTCAGCTCCTCATACAGGCTCATCCAGAAGCAAATATGACTCGGTTTTCCTTATTTGATTGTGTATAATTTTCCGGCCATGTTGTTTTTGTATTGCGAACGTGGTAATGGTCATTTTTTACATGAAAATTGGCCAAAATGTTTATGTTTTATTTTGGCGACACTCGCAATTAGAAACGGTGACTTTTATTTAGGTATAGAATTACAGTTAATTTAATGAATAAGTTCGCGTTAATTCATTCATTTATTAGGTTCGTACTTATAGGTTCAAAACTATTGTCTCTGACAGCATGAGATTGTTTACTCTATCTATATTATATTAAATGGTAAACTGACTGATTGACTGACTGGGTGATATAATTATCAACGCACAGCCCAAACCGCTGGATCTAGAGACTTGAAATTTTGCACATATTACCTAATATATTACCTTATATAATGTAGGCATCCACTAAGGAAAGATTTTTGGAAATTCTACCCCTAAGTGGGTCAAACGGGGAATGAAACTCCTTGCGTTAATTAACTTGAAACTTAGCATAAATATTTATCTAAGTAAGTAAATTATAAAGTATGACATTTTTGTTTTTTGTAAATGTCAAGTTTATTTTTCTACACAACTCTATAAAGGGGAATTTGTGGGTGTCAAAGTTTGCATGGAAGAAGTTTTGTAGAAATGTATACAAGTACATACTTTATACGTAAAACAATTCTTTTTATTTTGAACTAGCTTCTGCCCGCGGCTTCGCCCGCGTGTTTTCCGGAAATTGCATGTTATTATACATATAATCCTTCCTCTTGAATCACTCTATCTATTAAAAAAAACTGCATCAAAATCCGTTGTGTAGTTTTAAAGATCTAAGCATACATACATACAGACATTAGGACGCGGGAAGCGACTTTGCTTTATACTATGTAGTGATTTGCGATATAACCGAACTCTACGTGGTCGACGTCGCGGGCAATAGCTAGTGAATTATAAATATCTGACATATTAATGGGACTTTTTGTGCCACACAATGAAATTTCATCGATTTAGAAAAATACTCAAAAGTAGTCATAAGTTTGTATCTAAATGCCATTCACATATGAAACTGAACGCGATGTTCACAGTCATCTAAACTGGGTTTAAGAGCTGTCAACGTCGACACTGTCGACACTGAAATGTGAAATACTGGTACTCACTTGCATCCGGTTAGACTGGAAGCCGACCCTAACATAGTTGGGAAAAGGCTAGGCAGATTGATTGATTTCGTCACTGACAGCTCTTAAACGCGATTTAAATGTGTTAATCGCGTTCAGTTTTATTGGTGTTATCAGCCTTTTTTTTGACCTGGGGGAAAAATCCTCATGGATGCCCTCCGCCTTGGGGGGGAGGGGTCTGTCAGTTTCTTACTGACTAAAACCACCCTGGGTAATTACCCGCGACCCCCGGCGCAGGTGTCGCAGGTGTCGGGGTCGCGGGAACCATAATATTACAGCAAGTGTTATCAGCCCTAAGTCAACAATTCGAATAGCTTTGATTAATATTGAATTAGAAGCCCTTTTTAAAGATTCAGAAATTTTAAGACATCAAACACTCGGCAAGTTTTCCTCCTACATACCTTAGTTTGCTCAGAAACTCTGGGCTTCCCCTACCATACCGGATAAATAATCAACCTACAATTTACCGTTCAGCATTGCGAATATTAATTTTTATTTTTTAAACACAATGGTTTGCTAAGCTAAATTGAAGGCTGTGCCATAGGAATAGACTATCATTGTTTGTCTTAAAGCGAGTTATTCCCTCGTCAAGTAGTCCCAGGTGTTTGATTTGCTTTATTTGGACTTTGTTAGCCGCAGACGGAATAATTCAATTTGTCCTTTTAGCTATATCAATCTGCCTAACCTTTTCCCATTTATGTTGGGGTCGGCTTCCAGTCTAACTGGATGCAGCTAAATACCAACGTGACTGCCTATCTGACCCCAACAACAGTAGTCAGTAACTGGATAATACGATACCCCTTGGTAAGACTGGCTGTCTGACTTTCAGGCTTCTGATTACTCGTATCGACTGTCAAAGATAGACCATTGACAACGGGGGCCAACGGCTTAACGTGCTTTCCGAGGCACTGAAGAGTCTAAGGTCACCCATCCACGGATCAACCCCGGCAAGCGTTGCTTAACCTGATGGCTCGATCCGTGCGGCGGTTATTACTTACCCTTTACCTATATACAAGGTCAAATTGAATTAGGTAGCAAAACTACGCTGACGCCCGGTGGGGACCGCAATTTATTTAGTCTCGTTTGCGGTTGGTTGACCGAACATCGGTATGGAATTAATTATATTATAGCCAAGGGTGAAAGCTGGAAGCAATTATTTCGAGTCTACCCAATCAGGTTTTTGTGGCTTCTAGATGAGGTTTGAAGTTGTGAAGGTCAATACATAGCTCATCGTTGTTTACTTAATATATCTTTATATTATACTCGCTTCTGCCCGCAGCGTCACCCGCGAGGAACGTAGGTACTGTGAAGGTGTTACCTTCATTTAGGGGGCTCAGCGGTAGAGCTTTGTGTAATGTGTTGTAAGGATTTCTATCCTACAGAAATACAAACACACGGGCAGGAGTTATTAAATTATATTGCTTTTAACAAATACATGCGTCAAGCAGCACGGCTACTGACGAAATCATTTTCTTATCAAAACCTATCAAACTATTCTACAGTACTCATTTCAAAGGTAAATACTGTCAGTTATTTACTAACCAGGTTCAACAGAAGGTTTCAATTAAGCTGTACAGTACTCACGGTATAAAAGTATCCTGTGTAAATCCAGGTTTATAATCTACATCGGTGCCAAATTTCATTCAAATTGGTTTAGTAGTTTTTACGTGAAGAAGTAACAAACACACTCACAAATCTTCGCCTTTATAATATTAGGGTCATGTCATATCTTTTTAATATGTGTGTGTGAGAGTGGTTGTTAGACCCGCGGTTGGTGGTTGGCTGTTGGTAGCGCTGCGACTGCTAGGATAAAGAACAACTTCTATCCGGCAGCAATAGTAGTTACTATTTATCGGATATTCTGTACTTACAGAAAATGTTCAGCTGGATTTTATGCGAGATGAATTCGGTGCCTAGTGAATTCGTTCCCATTCTTGCAATTTATTACAAAACTTAATTTTAGGTGACAGACTCAAAAGCAAAATGATTTAGTATTCATCTCTGTCGACGGTGTTTCAAAAACAAAATATTTATGTCTATCCTATTAAAAATTCAAGAGATACGCCTGTGAGTCATTGCGTTCGTGCAAATAAACGCACTCGACCAGATGTGTAGTAATATTTTTAGATTATGGAGATAGCAACACTGCTTGCTTTCATCATTGACGTCAATCTAAAATGTTTTGACCAAATCTGAATGTAGTATACACATACCTACTCCAATGGCCAAGTAAACACTATTTACTGATTATTTAGTTCACCAATCACTGTCTAGCTCATGATTACAATCAATTGATCATCATTATTGGTAGTCTGGTTCCAATCGCTGAACCAGGGGGGGGGCAGGCCTTGATTCATAAACGCTTCTTCCTTTTTGTGGCATGCTTCCCCGTCCGTACGACTCTCATTCATGTACCCGCCCTTTTTTTTCTGAGGATGGTAAATCATTCAATGACTTCTCCCGCTCTAGGTGGAGCGGAAGGGAGTGTCAGACTTTTCCTGACTAAAACCCATCCATGGTCCTTCCTTAGCCCTTTATGTTCCGGGGTAGCGGTAACCCTTTCGGACAATCCCGCTTACCGGCAGGCTCGGCCCCTACGGGCCCCTTCTAATGCTGACATCTCTTTGAGGCGCGCGTAAAACATGTACCTGCAGTCCGGCACGGGCCTGGTCCTGTTCGGACGGTGAGCTACCCATTACTCACTGTCCGCAGGCCCGCATGTACCCGCCCTAAGTTTATTAGGTAACATGAAAATGGTTCGATGACCTGCCATGACTGCATCGTTGGTCCAGTGATGACAAACGCTACTGCTGAGGATGAGGTCCTGAATTCTTTGACAAGTCAGGCAAATTGCTATTTCCATTCTTCAAGTGGTTTTGAAGACCATGTTAAGGGCGAATCCTGCCAGGTCATCGGGATTAGCCGAAAGGGTTACCGCTACCTCGGAACATAAGTATTGCTTAGTTACTGGGTTGTGGAGGTCAAATAGGCAGTCGCTCCTTGTTCAATACTGGTATTCAGCTTTATCCGATTAGACTGGAAGCCGACCCCAACATAGTTGGGAAAAGGCTAGGCAGATGATGATGATGATGAAAAATGAAATTTCCTGTTATCTCTAATCTCGAAATCAGCCCATTTATTAGTTCAACTGAAACAACTGCCCAGCTATTTATAGCAGCTGGCCCTAGATGGAGAACAGTTTAATCGAAACAATGTAATAAACACTAAAAGGCGTGATCAGTCGAATGGCCGTCTGTGGGCTATTAATGTTACGACCCGTACTAACTATTGGCAAATGACGTCTGAGCCGTTCTTAGAATTAAGCATTCTTCGTTCATTGTTCGCTGGGCATGATTTTATAAATCAAAATCCAATTATTTATTTTCAGATCATATATAATCCATCATTTTGTTAGTAATGATTAAGCAATTTTACCCGCTAGTGTTTGTGCAAAAATCGGCATTTGAACATAAAACAGTCTACCAATTTGAATTGATAGAATTAAGAAAATTTAATTGAATATTTATGCATATACTTAACCTTTTGAACGCCATTGTCACATATACGTGACAAGCAACCGCATGCCCTTTACGCCAACGACACAAATATGTGACAATGGCAACAACACTAAAACACGAAATAAACAATTAAATTATTACTTTTATGAGTGTTTATATAGATTACTTAAAAATTGAAGCTCTCGTACGTATGTGATGACATGAAACACATTATAAAAACACCATGGATATTGGGAAATTCATGATAACATGAAGAAATAAATTTGTAGTTTGGCGTGGAGGGCACGCGCGTGCGTTTTGCTCTGGCGTTCAGAAGGTTAAGCAAAAAACCGTGTGCCCAATAGGACTTCCCATCAGCAAGGGGTGTATTTTCGAAAATCCTTCCAAGTTCCACTTTCGTTGTTTATGCAACCCATAAGCAATATTTCATGCTTCTTGATCCTGCGATTATGATTTAGCGATGTCTGGATTCAAGATTTGGATTTAAATTTAAAAATCCGAGCAACAACTATTGGGGGCTTTTTTCATCGCTGACCGCTTCGCTTCTTGATGGAAAGCCAGGCTTAACATTGTCTGAAATTGTTTCATCGTTTTTATGAGTCTGATATATTTTATGTAAGTAGTCTACTTCGTATAGGTAATGATATGGGCTTACTTCAGAGCGTGACCGTGTGATTAAATTGTTAAACCCTTGATAAGGTTTTGATTTGATAGGTACACTGCACACTGCTTTGAAAGTGTACTGATAATACATTCAGTTAGCCTTACCTAATTTTAAATAATTATTCATGGGATACTGTTTTATGTTAATAGTTTATTTTACTTCGTACTAAGTAAACAATTATATTACGTTAATTAGGACTTTCCCAGCAGCTCACATCACAAGTAATATTCCCATGTAAGCCAGTAGGTAGAAGGTACCTATTGGAAATGACAAAAGAAACCCCATATTCCCCCATGGTCCTGTGCAAATTGACGCAAACATTATTTATCTATAATTTAATTTAGACCCCTCTTAGCCCAGTCGTGAAGTATAGCACTTAGGTACTTTTATCTTAGCCAAAATAAGCCTGAACCTTCCTCGGCTTCCTCTCAGTGCCGCATAATTATTATTGTCTACTCCACATACCCATTTGATTTTTTTATGTTATAAAATTTTATTTCAGTCCTGTCTTCTGTGTAATGATATACCAACATGTCTAATTTAAGCTAGTATAGTAATGGTCATAATAAGGAAGAGCGCTGATGTCTGAGATACAGATATTTTTATCTAGTTCAGACACAGATGCCTTCACTATAAAACCAAGATAGAATTATAAATGGTCCTGTATATCGGTTTAAATGTAACCTATGTTTTTTGTGACAAATAAAATTATTATTATTATTATTGTCAAAGTGAAAGATAAGAGTCGAGAACTTGTCTACAGTGTAAACCACAGCACGCGCTAAGAAGGTACAGACGCCAGCACATCAAGCTATCCCTAACTGTCAAATTTTCTCAATTAAAAATGAACCTTATGTTTTTGCAATAAAGTTGAAATACTATCAAAGAAATTTGACAGATTGTGGTAACTTGATGTGCTGGCCTCTGTACATAGGTACTAAACGTTTAAAGATATCAGATTGTGAAGTGCCGAGTGCGGTCATGCATATACAACGTGGCGCTACAATGGTCACATTAACTTAACACACATAAGTTTATCATCGTTTCATGAAGACATAATATTTCCATTAAACTTCATTATTCACTGTTGAAAATAGCATCTTACAGCAACCTGTACTTAAAGAACTGTCGCGCAGCGGTCATTTCCCGGGTCACGGATCATAACATTCGCATCAATGAAATTAAAACCAATAAGCAATACTATTAGAATGAAACAACTGCAAAAAGTAGGCAAATTTACTTTGTTATTGCATCTGTTTAATTTTTTTTATTTTCAATTTGCGATTTATTTAACCTATCAACTTTTTATATGATTTATGGGCACTAGCCCTACCCGTGTGTTAAATGTAGCGCCACGTTGTATAGCCACTGCTAGCTTCATCAGCCACTCATGCTGAGCGTGCACGCTGCAGTCTAATCTTATCAACCACTAGTCGGACATTTGTGATTAGAAAAATGACGTCCAGCCATTACACGATTGCTGACATAAGTTCTGAGTAATCGGTTTACAAATATAGAACGGATTCAGACCATGAGTTTCTATAGTTTTTTACCTGCTCGCCTCTATCGATCGATTTATCCTTTTTAGATATTCATGTACTGTCCCATAGTGTTAAGACTTTAAAAATGTATTTTAAAGCAGTGTCCGTGGAGTTTCTTGTCCTACCATTCTTAGGAATGGGCTACTAGCTTCATTTTTAGCTTCATTTTTACTAACTGGCAAAATGTAGGTACCCTAAATGGTTGCGCAGTGGTGCATCTATAGTAAACCTGTACCAAAAGTCTGCCTATCACTTCGTAGAACACAGGCGAGATCATCTGCCTAGCCTTTTCCCAGCTATATTGTGGTCGGCTAAAATACTGGTATTCAGCTGCATCCGGTTAGACTGGCTAACCGGATTCAGCTGAATACCAGTATTTTACATGGAGCGACTGCCTATCTGACCTCCACAACCCAGTAACTGGGCAATACGATACGTCTTGGTAAGACTGGCTGTCAGATTTTTCGGGCTTCTGACGACCCGTTACGACTGTCAAAGATGCACAAAAAATGACAGCCGGGACTAACGGCTGATGTCACGTGTTAAATCTACTTTATAACTGGTGCAACGAGTCACTCAAATAGTGATTACTTATTTTATTGTATCAACTGTTACGCTCTGCTACGCTGAAAAAGCCCAATTATTATTTATTGGTTGCGATCAATAAAAAAACACATAAAACAGTACTGATATAGTTAAGTACCTATAGATCTGAGATACTGTTATCGGTTAACTTATCCAGTTAACTGTATATGCTGTGGATAACGGTGTGGGTTTCACATTTATATAATATCTTTGTTTATATTGTTTGTGCAGATATAATGTGTTACTGTTTGTTTGTCCCAAATAAATAAATAAATAAAAATAACTGTTATCAACTGTAATACCTTGCCTTGAATCTTAAACAAAAAGTTGTCATAACAATACTGGGTGGTGAAAAAAAATCAGCTGTTCCCTACATTTCGACGAGTCACGTGACTAAAAATGTATAGAACAGCTGATTTTTTTTTGCGATTTCGGAGTTGGTCCCGTAGTAAAAGTTGTTCAATTCGGTGGTCTTTTTTTTTTTTTTTTTTTTTTAAGGCTGGGAAATCATCCAATGACTGCTCCCGCTCTGGGTGGAGCGGAAGGGAGTGTCAGACTCTTACTGACTAAAACCCATCCATGTTCCTTCCGTAGCCCTTTATGTTCCGGGGTAGCGGTAACCCTTTCGGACAATCCCGCTTAAATTCGGTGGTCTATGCTCTTGTATTTATATACCTTTTTGGAAAGTGAAATCATGGGCAATATCTTAAGGGGTCATTGTACTCGTCGTTATTAACAACTTTTGCTAAGGGAACACACCTGAATCCAAAAAAAGTAGCCGTACCATACATTATGCTCGCATAATTCGTCAAAATGTAGGGAACAGCTGTTTTTTTAATGGTTTTGACGGTATATCTTCCGTCATCCCACGGGTTAGCGAGAATAAAAGCTCATATTATAAGCTCGTGGTAAGATTATAAGATAAATCGTCAGCCAGAAGGTTGGTTACGCGACTGACTGAAAAACGAAAAATGACTTTAGCAGGACTCATGTTCATGTTCAATCCATGCAGTGACCTGTATGCTATGCGTTTATGCAGTCTTATATTCTAAATAAATACAACCATGTAACCTAAAGCTTGGTCAGGTTGAAAGCGCACGGCAACGCAACGCAATTGATAACGGGATTGTTTTGCGACGCCATTGTTGTGGCTCACTCATATTTCCGCAGCCTAATTGCACTGGACTTTATACAGTTCAAATTTGAATTGATCTGAAGCAATATGCATGCATATAAAGCAATGTTGCAATACGGCGCGCTGCCCGCCCCGGCTGTACCTAATCTGCGAAACAAACCTTAATTCAATTCACTTCGAACCTCACTCAAGTGACCAAACACAATTCATACCTAAGCGAACTCAATTGAATTTTAAGTAAATAATGGCGGATTCACGAGACACCGATTTCGACACGTTCGAAGTGATGTGAACATGTGAGTTTACAGGTGATCTGCTAAGTGTCATATGCTTGTTACAGGGTGTGACGAACAACATAGTGTTGGTGGACACGAACGCGGACAAACTGAAGGGAGAGATGATGGACCTGCAGCACGGGTCCGCCTTCCTGTTCAACAACAACATACAAGCCGGCACAGGTATGCAACACTCGATTTACATATCTATAATTACGATTATAACAATAGTTCTTTTCCAATCAATGAAAAGTAAGCCACTACACCTACTCAAATGGCAATAGGTATGCCTCCATTACAGAGGACTTACAAATATCTGGAAAAGTGTGCTTTGTTCCCACTAGTACCACTATTTACTTAGTGGTGCTAGTGAGACTGTTTGTTCCCAATCTTTGTTCCCGAACTGTACCACTGGTGGCACTAGCGGTAAATCTCGTTCTTTATAGTACCACCATGTACTTAGTGATATGTGTGAGACTGTTTGATTCCAATATAAATACCTATGCACATTGTGTAAGATTATTTTTAGTGACTGTACACTTATGGTGTACCCTCTGACTTAGATTACCTTGAAGCATGATGCTACGTTATGCAATGATGATGTTATGTATTCAATTGAAATCAATTGTTTTATTAAATACATTTTGTGTTTCATACCACAGATTACGCAATAACGGAGAACTCCCAGATCTGCGTGATAGCAGCCGGTGTGAGGCAACAAGAGGGTGAGGACCGGCGAAATCTGGTGCAGAGGAACGTTGAAGTTCTCAAAGGAATTGTTCCTAAAGTAAGTAAAATAGCTATAGTATAGTATACTTTGCGCGGGTTTTGACGTGAAAACGTCTTTGCGCTCGGGTAACTGGTGGTAGGTTGCCTTGGAACTTACCTTGTTCAATATATCTGCCCGAATTTTGGTCATTTTTGCCGATGGGAACTGCCATCCGGCGGGCGCATGGCTTCTAGAATAAATAACTAATACCTCCTATAACAATTTCCACAGCTACTAAAATACAGTCCGAACGCGATCTTGCTAATCGCGAGCAACCCAGTAGATGTACTTACTTACGTGACTTGGAGGATCAGTGGTTTGCCCAAGCACCGCGTCATCGGCTCCGGGACCAACCTGGACTCCGGCAGGTTCCGCTACCTGCTGTCGCAGAAACTGGGTATCGCACCCACCTCTTGCCACGCCTACATCATCGGAGAACATGGTGACAGCAGCGGTAAGTTATCGGGGATATTTTAAAGATCATATTACAGTATAAGGCCGGCAGATGGACGCTTCTTGTAAAATACTGGTATTCAGCTGCACCAGGTTAGACTGGCAGCCAACCTTAAAATTGAGCTGGGAAAAGGATCCTAGGATGTTGATGATTACTAGGTACAATACAAGGTGAAATTCCGCTGAGACAGAGCTATAGAAAATTAAACAATACCATATGAATGTTGAGCCGTTAAAAATACATATTATAAGCCTTTTGTGTCCCACTGCAGGGCAAAGGCTTCCCTTCCCTTCTTCCATTTTTCTCTATCCTGTGCCACCTCTGGCGATTCCTTCAGATAGGCATCCAGTTAGCCACGCCATCTTCTTCTGGGCCTATCGCGTCGCCAGTTCCTGGTGTTCCGATGTGGTTTATATATAATTTTCTTTTTGCCTACCTCGTTGCGAGTGTTAGACTAAGACTCTGTCGCGTACGTGGCTTGTGTTTTATAAGGCCAAAAAACAAAACCGAATCTAATATTAAAGTATCATTTCCACAGTGCCAGTATGGTCCAGCGTGAACATCGCTGGTGTCAGGCTTCGGGACTTGAACAAGAACATTGGCCTGGACTGCGACGAGGAGCAATGGAAGGACACCCACGCCGAGGTCGTGCAGAGCGCGTACGAGGTCATCAGGCTGAAGGGATACACTTCCTGGGCCATCGGGTTGTCCCTCACACAGATCATTAAAGCTGTCCTCACCAACGCCACCAGCGTACATGCAATCACTACTTGTGTGCAGGTATACATTGTTAATTTAACTTCTTTTTTTACTTACCTACACTGTCCCACTGCTGAGCAAAGGCCTCCCCCAAATCCTTCCAGACATCTTTTTCTTGAGCCACCTTGATTTAACTTACCTTATTTTTTATTTTTTTATTTTTGCCCTTGACATGGTCACTTATAATTATGGAAAATGTCAATTATTTTTGTCACTGTAGGTATTTATCGAAACGATAACAACAATAATTTTATTGGAAACGTTCCCGAATCCGTTAATTTTAGCACTCGTCCGTTCTGGATTTTCCTAGAATCCCAATGGTGATGACTGTGATGAGGATGCTACCATTCATTACCTACCTTTGTTGTTAAACCTACTATTACCTGCTAGTATTACGTACAAAAAGTATTTTATTTTTAGTAAAAGTTAACTTGACATTAACGAAACGTACTTAGCCACGTGACGACTCCCGACTCCCGGCCACCGTAGGCGCGGGCCTGCGGACGGTGAGTAATGGGTGACTCACCGTCCGATCAGCACCAGACCCGTGCCGTACGGCGCGTATATGTTCCACGCGCGCCTCAAAGAGATGTCAGCATATGAAGGGGCCCCTCAGGGCCAAGCCTGCCGGGTAAGCGGGATTGTCCGAAAGGGTTACCGCTACCCCGGAACATAAAGGGCTACGGAAGGAACATGGATGGGTTTTAGTCAGTAAGAGTCTGACACTCCCTTCCGCTCCACCCAGAGCGGGAGCAGTCATTGGATGATTTCCCAGCCTTAAAAAAAAAAAAAAAACGAAACGTACTTACGAACATGTACCTGTACGTATCGAAAATTCGTGTAGATACGTAGGTTTTAAAGAAATTTTAGATTATTTCCCTATATCGAACTTAATTGTTACACTAATTATGTTGATTCTAATAAATTAGTTTAATACTTATTTCTTTATTGTTCCAGGGTGAGCACGGCATCACGGACGACGTGTTCCTCTCGCTGCCGTGCGTGTTGGGCCGCAACGGTGTGCTCGACGTCATCAGGCAGCCGCTGAGCGACACGGAGAGCGAGCAGATCTTGCACTCCGCGACCCTCATGGCCGAACTCCAAGCCAAAATTAAGTTCTAGGCCAATGATGAGCTAATGATGAAGATCCTAGTTTCGTATTGTGATAGAAACCTACTGCATTTGTCTAAATAATTGTTAACAAGTTTGGCGTTGCAGCCCTTGTTTATATTTTTATTTACACGAAATCGATGTTTATATTTAAATGTATCTCATTTGCATTTGAAGTGTTCCATGTGATGTAGTATTGTTTGTCGTTTTGTGTGTAGTCAATTAAGGATTTTTGATGATTCTAAAACGATTTATATATTTCGATAAAGTCGTATGTATAGTATTGCTAGATGACTTGTCTCATGTCATTACACTTGTAACATCTATAACTGTTAAAAGTGGATCTAACGATTAAAGTGTAATTAATTTAATTATTATACAGTATTAAACAATGGGCGAGACAAACAAAATTATTTTACACCAGTGTCAAATTATATGTTATGCAAAAATCATTCATCGGCTTTAGACGGACAGTAATGTAATGTAATGAATTCATTAAGACCCGCTGGTGCAAAATGTAATTTGAATATGGAACGTCAACTAAATAATTCGTAAGAAAACAGCTCGATCAAACAGTTCTCACTTTTTAGGTGACGAACAAAATAATTTAATTTAGTGAAATAATAAGTAGTTAATAAAAAAAATATTTTTCTCTGTATGGATTACCTATGCGTTTAGGATTCAAAATAGCGCCGACGATAAAGCGCTTTTTTATCCCCTTAGTAATCTACTATTGGTAGGTTCTCTTTGGTTACGTTTTAATGTACCACTATGTTCTGTAGAAGATATTCCATGGTTGAGATCTATCTCATGATCGCGGGTTCGTATTCCCGAAGCTGATTGCCGAAGCGCAAACATTTTTTTGGAGATCTGTAGAGTGTACAATTAGTTTATTGCAAATCCATTATACCAAATCCTGCATGGTTTGTGTGCTATTTATATAAATCTTTTTATATATGATTTTAATTAATCTTCACGACTGGGTGTTTTGGGGCTTGTTCACTAAACTGCGATGCGACGTCGCATCGTAAAATTCTGCGAGCACAACGCCTGATAAAATAGGTAATTTTGTGATTTGCGAATTTGCATCGCAGTTTTATGTACAAGTCCATAAGCACATTCGAAGTAAATGACTTTCTAATAAGTCCCATGGCATGACAGTGAAACATATTAGACGTTTTTTTTAGGAAAAATTTATTACTGTAAGATGTCAACTTAAATATTATATTTACTAGAGTAATGTTTGTCGCGTTATGAATAAATAAATGTTGCTTATCCAAGTGAAGTGGTCTTTTTGATTGCTTGATTGCGTCATTTATATCATGTGCCCTACGATTTTTTTTTAAGGATGCGAAATCATTATTTAGCTCCCTATCGCTGGAGAGGAAAGGAACGTCTACTCGTCGTACTGAACCCATCCATGTTCCTTCCTTAGCCCTATGTGTTACGGGGCAGCGGTAACCTTTTAGGTCAATCTTGCTGACCTCTATATCCTAAATATATCCTGAAAATGGTTGATAATTGAGGGACTAAGAAAAAAATTTTTTTTTTCAAAATTATGTAATACGATTTTATAATATACATCAGCTTTAGACAATAATATTATATGATATCTAGAAATGACACTGCCGGGTAGCTTGCTACTTATTAGCCGGCGTTACACCCACACTCAAGCGCGCATGAAACAAAAATCATGAAAGAGCGCGAGTGTAAAGAAGGCTATTGATACAGATTGGGCTCAGTGGAAATGCAAATGGAAGAAAGCATAGAGTATACACGGGCAACACTGACGCAGCTAAGCAGGCGAAGGCTACGCTACAAACATGGAGAGCTGTGATTTTTTGTTTCACAAACTTTCCCCTCTCACTCTTCACTTAGATCACAACACTTTGGTCTGATACCTTCAGTTAAATAGCTTGCGTCAATCAGACAGATTTGTGCGTGCGTTAGACAGTGCTGGAGGCCTATACAACGTCGAAACCGCCGGCACTAGTTTAGCATGAAATCTTTGCAAACTGTTATAAACGTTCATATTGATAACAGATCATTAAGGCGTTTTTCTTGTTCCAACACCTCGTATGAAACATCGTCTAACTTAAGATTTTTTATAGAAATCTGTTATACATCCAATTACTAACGCCGAAATGTAATTGAGCAAAGGAAATGGTACTGAATGTTTGAAAGAAATTTTAGTTATGACATGTAGTAGTAGCATCCTCCCACACTTCCATGTCATTCTATTAAGAATAAAAATAGGTAGATAATGTTTATGTTATAGTCAAAACTTACATGGTCAAACTTACTTTTGACTGGTTTCACTCAAACCGGAAAAAATTAACCCCGCCGATGAACCTGATCTCACAACAAGGTTTATTCATAATCCCAGTCTTTTTTGAATTTCGAAACTTATTACAGCAAAGTTGCTCAAAATAAAAAAAAAACTGGAGCGTTAAACGCAAGTCTAATATGTCAATTTTGTTTTAAGTATTTGATGTTTGTGAGAATAAAGTTCAACATAATATAGGTACAGGCTCAAATGTTTGCGTTTACACTCAAGTTATGCAATGAGACAATTTGGGTTTATAAATGCATAACATGATCAGCCTACAACGTTCCCAATGCTGGGACTCAGGTCTCCTCTTTGTGTGAGAGGGAGAGGGTCTTACCACCACGCGATTTCCAAATATATGTTAATAACTGCAAAAACGAGTTTTGACAGATTCTTGCAGTCGTCTACTGGTTGGAACCGGTTAGTAGACTATGACATATACATTATCTTAGGGTATCCTTTAAAATAGTTGTATCTGTATTCATGTTCGACTGAGATAAAAGCTTACAATTATCAAAAGTACAATACAGTTCTTTTCTTACAATCTAAAGTTACGAGTTACATTTCATTTCATTGGAAAGGCGTCTGGTGCACGGCAGAGCGCTCAACGGCAGTGTAGCGGCGTACATTCCATCGTTACAACTATGATATAGATACTACATAATATCTCACGTATATACTATAATGCGTCGTGATACATCTGACATACACGATTAAAAAATTTGCATTTTGGTCACAAATTAGGATAAAAATGACGCACTAAAACTTAATTCTATATACAATCTGTTAGTCATAATCAAATTATTATTAATTTAATTAACAAGTACATACGATAAGATTAGGAATAAGCATGAAAACTTCATTTTTAGCATAAATCACAGACACTTTTCTTTAAAAATCGGCCACTTTAGGAATATTATTAAACTTTACAAACCGCCAACAATTCTTGATCGGTTCACTTGTCTCAACACCTGTCCACGTCGAGGTTACGACTAGTCACGCTGTCGGCGGCAGACATTTTGGTGGAAATTCCCAATAAAACATGTTTTAAGTCGGCAAACAAGTTGCGAACAAATTTCAAATAACTAAAATACCAAACTCAACAGGTGGGCACATTGACTATAGAACAATTACAGTAAACTACAGCTTAAGGGAAAATAACGTAATCCTATTGAGTGAATATTGAATAAGATCTACATTTGGCTAGCGCCTTTGTTCCTTAATTACTTGCACATAGAATGTTGGCTACAAAAAGAATGGGTATTTTGTGAAAACACTGGTCAAGGCAATGTTTTCGTATCGCTTCAGTTAAAATCAGTTCGAGAAGCGACGCTTCACTTGTCGTGTCGTACGAAACGTCGATGCATACACGCTATGACAAGGTATTCAAGAATAATGTCTAACGTAGTCGAATGGGTGGTTGTGATGCAACACATGGTACTCCATCACATGGAGACTGGTCGGTTTACCTTCCAGAGTCCGTCTGCTTGTGATGGTAAGTGATGGGTGGGTGTGTAGATGTTCAGCACATATGCATCGAGTTGGTGCTAGAGTGGTCCCGGTGCGGGGTCGCTGCGGGCGGGTGCGGCGTCGTTGCGTCAGGTGTCGTTCGGCGAGCGCAACGAGTGCAGCGCGTTGCCGTGACCCGCCGGCCGCCGCCGGTCTAGGAACGTCTTTAGTTGTGTTGCCGATAGTGCTGTTGCTGGTGCCTGGAAAAACAAATGTTTACTTTAGAATTTAGCACTCTTTTCAAGTGCAATTTTGGGTAACTTATTGCAATAAAGGGATACAGACATGTTTTTGAAACGCTCCACCATAGTGTGTGCCTAGCCTAGTGTCCACAGCAGTGATAGCCTAGTGGTGCGACCTTCGGACTACCAAGTCTTAGGTCTCGAGTTCGAACCCAAGACACGCACCTCTGATTTTACGGATTCATGTGCGAATGGCATAATTATTATTTGCTTAAAAATCGTTGCAGAAAAACATCGTGAGGAAACCAACATGTCTGAGAGATATTACTCAACAGCATGTGAAGCTAAGTCAGAGGCCCATGGGCAGCTTAAAACTCTGACACCGGGTTAGTCACTAATCACAGGAAAAGGAAAAAGAAGATCCTGGGTTTCTTGCATAATTTCGTTGATCTAATAAATTCCTTATTTATTATTTTATAAAGTATTGCATTATTATTGGACACCAATATTGTTAAATGATATAGCACCGACCTCGTCGAACCAGGTGTCCTGCAGCGCGTCACCGGGCGCCAGCCTACGCGCAGGCGCCGGTTCCAGCAGGCCGCGGATCATGTGCTGCGCGCGCTCCGCCACGCCCGACCAGTGCTCCGGGGGGAAGCAGTAGTCGCACTTGATGATGTTGGCTGTGGTCTCCTCTATGGACTCGTCCAGGAAGGGCGATAGCTGGGGAGTTATTAACATATTTTAGGTATAATCATTTTACAACAAATGAGATGATAGTATTCCAGTATGCTTCTGAGTGTTGCAGAAAAAACGGAAAATCTGAAAGTACAGAATTCCAGTTTTTTTTGTAAGTGGTGTTTAGAATATTCGAAGTGCATTACAGGTCCTTACTTTTACTTTGACAGGAAAAATAGTTTTAGGATTGCTTCGATAAAACAAAAGCTACACTAAGTATTTATTTAAACTGACAAAAAACACTGGACAGTAACACTTACCCCTGTCAAAAATACATATAGAAATACGCCGGCGGCCCAGGCGTCCCAGGCGGCCGCGGGGGGTCGGCCGAGCACGCACTCGGGCGGCGCGAACTCGAGCTGCGCCGGCGCTGGCGGTAACACTTCCCGCCCTGACCCCGCCGCCCCAGCCCCACCCTCGCCCGTCTCCACCGCCGAGCCCAGGTCTACAAGCTTCAGTTGCGGGACAGGGCCGCCTAGCTCTACTAGGATGTTTTCAGGCTGAAAAGATGTGATAAAATCATTTTCACACCACCCAGCAGAAGCATGATATACAATGTCACCCATGGGCATGTGAACGCCCATAATTTTCTGAATATTCATGAAAAATGGTCTATAATTAACCTCAAAGGGGGGGGGGGGTCCATTTTTAATATTATTCATGTTATTTAATTTTTTATTTTTGAATCACAATTGAGAACTTGCTTTACAATTTTTGTCATATATCTCATATGTTATTGACTCATTTTGGGTTCTGTATATTATTTCCAAACGAGTTTGAGTTATTTTATCGGATTAAAAAAAAATTTGTCGATTGTGAAATAAAAACGGATGTGAAGACATTTTTTTCAAAAAAAAATCTTCTGTAGAGATTTTCTGGACTTACACATGAGTTTTATAATAAAACACTGATTTTTTTAGAAAAAAAATGTCTTCCCTTCAGTTTTTGAAGTGAAACTTCTTTATCGGAAAAAAATTTAGTGTAACATTTTTTCGTTACGCGTCACATTTTGCCGTTAAGCGCCATCTTCTTCTTATCCCTACCACGCGTGATTCGAAGTATACTTTCTCCAACGGAGTAGGGATTGGTAAATGTCTCCAATGTATTTTGCGGCCCGTTTTGAGTTAAAAGCCTTTTATTAAACTTTATTTAACCAATTTCTGTAAAGTTGCATATAGTAAAATATTTTTTGAAAAATAACGTCCTAAAGAAGTTTCACTTCTTACGAGTGTACGGTAGTACACGCAGTTTTTTTTTTCACAATCGACAAATAAAAAATTGTTTACACCTTTAAGGCTGGGAAATCATCCTATGACTGCTCCCGCTCTGGGTGGAGCGGAAGGGAGTGTCAGACTCTTACTGACTAAAACCCATCCATGTTCCTTCCGCAGCCCTTTACACCTAATAAAGACCATGCACAAGATTTCTAACAACTCACCCTAACGTCAAGATGTGCAACATTGATGGTGTGTAGCCAGTCTAGTGCAGACAGCAGCTGCTTCGTGTGGTGGGCGACCATCTGCTGCGTGTAGAGGTGCGGCGAGCACGCGGCCCACTCCAGCAGGGGCCCGCCGCTGACCACCTCGAGCACTAGAGTGTGTGCGCCCGCGCGGGGCACCTCGGCGAACAGTGCCATCGCGCGCACCACGGCGCCGTGCGCAGAGCGGGACAGGATCCGGTACTCGCGCATTGCATCTGCACCGCGCCCTGCTAACACCTGCAAATTGCAAAATTAAACTTAATTATAAAAGTATTAAAAAGAAAATCATCGAAATATCGCAGAACAAGACTTAATGATATGTTCAATTTAGGAAAATTCAATTTGTTTATGTAAAATATAAATTCTTTTAAATGATGGTTACCTGTTTCAATGCTACTCGTTGTCCGGTGCCGGTGTCACGCGCGGCGAGCACGCGTGCAGTGCGGCCGCGGCCGATTTCCTCCTCCACGCTGTAGCGGCGCGCAAACTGCTCGCGCTGCCACGCGCCGCCGCCGCCGCACGCCGCCGCCCCGGACGCCGGCCCGGCCGCGCCGCTGCGCGTGCATATCAGCCGGAAGCTGTACTGTCCCGCAGGCAGTTCCTCCAGCGCTAGCGTGTTGGCGGCGGCGGGGGTCTCAGTAGCTCGCCGCCACTCGCCCTCGCCCACGCGGCAGTAGTCCAGGTGCGCCGGCGCGGGCTCGTCCCACTGCACCACGAGCCCGCCGCCCGGGTGCGCGCGCACGGCGGGCACGCCCGGCGCTCCTCCCGCGCCTACCGTCAGCCGCGCAGAACTTTGCACGCCGCCCAGCTCGTTGCTGACAAGGCAGCAGTACACGCCGGCGTCAGACGCGCGGCAGGCGTGTATAGTCAGTGTTGCGAGCCCGTCCGGATTCAGCGAGATAGCGAATCGGCCGCCGTGGCGCAGCGCGCGGGTCTCTGGTGCCGTCTTGCGCCACGAGGCGGAGGCCCTGGTGGCGATGGCGCGGCACGAGATGGTGGCGGTGGCACCGGGCGCGACCGTGACGTCGCACGCCGGCTCGGACAGCTCGGGCGCGCGCAGCTCGGTGACCACGCCGTCGGCGCCCGGCTCGCCCGCCCCGCTGGCGGCCCCCACGCCCCCGCCCGTGCCCGTGCCGCGCCGCAGCTTGAGGCCCCACGGCCGCTTCGACAAGCCCTGTCGTGTGCACACGATGAAGACGCACTACCGACGGGAGCGGCTGCCTACATCACAAGCGTCACATGCATGCTCACCCGCGCTCCATCGTCGGCATCGTCCGGTTTACGTTACAACTACTATTTACAATCAATAAATTAAAACTTAAAGTCAACGGCGGTTATTCCAAATCACTTAGCACATAAGTTGCGCGTCAGTCAAACGGCCCGCTATCACAGTCTATGTTAGAAATGCATTCCCGTGTATATCATACCTACAACAAAAGAAATATAGACAAGCGTTAAAATAAAACATGCAAACAAAGAAGACAAAGCTGAACACCCAAGATTATAAAAATATAGTGAAATAAAAATATAAGTGTGTTATAATCAAAGCTCATAAGTGATAATAGCGAAAGTAGGTACACTGAACGCGTGGTAATTTCAGTACATAAGACTTTCAAATCTCATCATAAAAAGCTCCTTCGACCTATGAAGCTGTCGCAGATGGATTGTCGAATCCACTATTTTATAAAACAGCCCTATTACGATAAATAGCTGTACAACGTCACAGTTATAACCTAACCCAAACCATATCTTAGTAACTGCGACCAATACGAGGCAATGGCAATCCAACAGAACGTTGTTCAGCTGTTTTCCATAAAACGAGCTGTTTTGTTAAACAGCGGATACGACGATTCATAGACAGCAACAACCATTAATAAGGATAAATTTTCAACTCGGTACAAAGTATTTTGGCATACCTACGTCCCAATAGGGATGATGACTAGATATTTTTTTAGTCCGTAAGTAAGATTTACAAAAAAAAATTGGACACGTATTTTTCTTTTTTTACATAATCCATAGATTACGCTGATACATTGAGTTGAAATGTGACATGACGTTTTTTTGTAATGGCATCATGTCTCGCAGTTCAACCATAGGGTTGTCTACTGCTTAACCGGACTTGAGGCATGACGTTTTTTTTTTTTTTGTTAATGGCATCTCGCAGTTCAACCAAAGGGTTGTCTACTGCTTAACCGGGCTTGCCTGTGGCTGCCACAAAAGAATTGTAGCCTCCAGCCAGGGCTTAATAAAAACTAAAGCTAACTTACAAAACTAAGCGACTACACGCTAAGGGCACCCCCTGCGGGGTTCAGACCTCGGCTTAGGGCGTCGCTGGGGGGGGACAGCAAGGGACAGCTGGATCGGGGGTTTTTAAAACTACTGGCTCAGCGGCAACGCGGGCTGGCTCGAGCAAGGGTCGGGGGGATGGTATTGGACAGGGTCGTCGCGACGGGCCTCGACGGCGAGGACGGAACGACGGAAATTTGTGTCTGTATGCTGATCTAACAGTGCTAGTAGCCGGGCTGCTCTCCTGGAGGAGAGTGGTGGCATCGTCGGGGGCAACGAGGGTATGCCGTGGACGGCGAACCTTACTGATGCGGGACGGGGTGTATCGGGAGGCGGCCGCAATCAGGGGGTTGCGGTGCTTTATGGCAGTGTCAAAGAAACGCTTCGAGAGGCGTTTCATGAACTGCTGAACTGTGGGGAGTTTAAAATCTACATGAAGGTCCATGTTACGGACGTAAAAGGGAGCTCCTGAGACCCTACGGAGGAACCGGTTTTGAAGTGTCTGCATTCGATGCAGATACTTGGGTTTGGCGTGCGCGAAGACGACGCAAGCGTATGTCATAATGGGACGGATTACAGCCTTATAGAGACGCAGTTTGCACCGGAGTGACAATTTGCTGCGTTCTGTAAGCATGAATTGGAGCCTACCGAGAGCAAAAGCGGCCCGCGAACGGACCTGCTTTATGTGCTCTGCGAAACTGAGGTGTTGGTCGAGAGTGACACCCAGGTACTTGGCATGCTTCGCCCAAGGGATCGGCTTGCCGTACATGGTGATCGGATTAGGGGGGGTTGGGGAGGGCCCTACGAATTCTCCTAAAGAGAACAGCCTGGCTTTTATCGGGGTTGACCTCGATTCTCCATTTCCGGAACCAAGCGCCGAGGACGTTGGCCGAGTTCTGGAGAGTCTGAGCTATAGCTGGCGGACTGGTCCCTGTGTAGTAAATGGCCGTGTCATCGGCGAATAACGCCAATTGGGCCTTTTTACTCTTAGGGATGTCGCTAGTGAACAGGGTAAAGATTAGGGGGGAGAGAACGGAGCCCTGGGGGACTCCGGCGCGAATCGGGTGGGGGGAGGAGAGAGCGCCCTCGATGCTGAGGCATGACGTCACGAGTATGTAGTTTTTATACTAACTTGTGACGTAGCGAGCCCCCACTCCCCAACTGTAATGCGTTTTATCTCAGTAATTTTTTGTTAACATCTTGAAGCAAAAAATACGTGACCAATATTTTTTATTATCCGATTGACGGACTTAATATAATTTCTTTTTTTTTTTTTTTTACCCTGGCATAATTTTTTTCATCACCTTTACCTCCGTCAGTCTAATTAGAGTATATGTATGGCTATACAACTGTGCACAACACTGTGTCTTTATTAGTAGGTACTATATCAAAAGTTTCCCCAAGCAAAGACCTTGGCAATATTTACAATAAAGCAAAATTCTCTTTTTATTATTAGATTAATTCGTTGTGTTGGTTTTAGTGTTGGTGGTAGTGGTTTATATAGGGAGCTCGTGACAAAGTACTAACAGCCACACAGGTAGATCTATCAGGTTAAGCTACGCTTGCCGGGGTTGGTCTGTGGATGGGTGAATATATTTAGATATCGAGACTCCTCCGTGTCTCGGAAAGCACGTTAAGCAGTTGGTCCCAGCTGTTGTTCGCGGATCTTTGACAGTCTTTACGGGTAGTCAGAAGCCCGAAAGTCTGACAGCCAGTCTTACCAAGGGGTATTGTGTTACCCAGTTACTGGGTTGTGGAGATTAGATAGGCAGTCGCTTCATGTAAAATACTGATATTCAGCTGCATCCGGTTAGACTGGAAACCGACCCCAACATAGTTTGGAAAAGACTAGGCAGATTGAACAATAGTGGTCATTCTAATATCATATTTTTTAACATTGTTTTATTCTCTGATATGTTTATGATGACTCATTTGGTATTATGATTTACGAGGTACTAACATATCTACCGAGGCATACATTTTCTGAATAAAAGTATTGGAGAGTTGCCATGGCTGATAATAAAAATAATATAAAAAATATCGAAGTACTCACAAGATTGTACGTGTACATTTGATAATAATTACAATCATTGCATAAAACGTAATAGCGATCTAGACAAATGTAATTTGTTTCTACAATCTTGACTTAATTACTTCGATTATGTGCGAATTCTTATTCGCCTAATGTGTTTCTGGCGATTCAATTCTGGTAGCGCGTGTGTAGGATCATTTAACTCCCTTCAAAATGGTTGAGCTGAATGGTGCTAATCCATGCGTCATGTTCGTGAACGGGCGCCGTCATTCTGAGTCGTCGCTGGTCAGTTCAGTATTAGCCTCAGTCTTAGGTGCCACGGATCTTTTAAAATTTAATTACATTTTTGAATTGCTTTTGATTACTTTTTTTAATCTTTTATTACGGACGCTTTTTACATTCTGCATCGTTCTCACATGTATAATTTCAACAATTGAATGAATGATGTAACCCATATTTTGTAACCATATTCTGATTTAAAGAGTGTCCGTGGAGTTTCTTGCCCGTTGCTCTCCACAGGTACCTACTACTTTGGAATGGGCAACAAGTTTCATCTTTCTGACTGACCGACCCTTTGACAATTCTAAAGTACCTGTCATTGGTTTATTTGAAATAAATAGTTTGAGTTTGAAAATACATTTATAAAACATCACGCCTGCAATCCCCGAACGGTTAAGCAGAGGTATAATACTTATAATACTCCCACATTTTGCCAACAACAATTATGCATGAGTCCCATGTATTTGGGGGCGAGCCCATTGCCAACTACCCAGCACAGATCCTCCGGGCTGCTACTGAGAAATCCCAGATGGAAAAACCCAATAATACTTTGGCTGACCCGGGAATCGGACCCAGGAACTGATGCTTAGGAATAGCGCTAGCGATTAGACGAACGAGGTACTCAAACTGAGATAAAAATGTACCTATCTTTTCTTTTCGTGTGGTTAGTGACTAACCTGGTGTCAGAGTTTATATGCTGCCCATGTGCCTCTGACTTAGCTTCACATGCTGTTGAGAAATATCTCTCAGACATGCTGGTTTCCTCATGATGTTTTCCTTCACCGATTTTAATCAAGAGATAATTACACAATACGCACATGTATCCGTAAAGTCAGAGGTGCGTGGCTAGGGTCCTGGAAACTGGAGACCAAAATGTAGGAACAATTGCGATACGTTTGTAGCCAATGCTGTCAATGTTAATTGTAGGCACTGACTCAAGAACAATGTTCTAAACTAAAAATTATACAGATTATTTGCTTTCCGCTTTTAAATACCAATCTAGTAGTATGCTAGTTTGTCGGCTAACCCTACCTTTTTTTATTTGAGTGTGGGAAATCATCAAATGACGTCTTTCGCTCTGGGTGGAGCGGAGGGAGTGTCAAACTGTTACTGACTAAAACCCATCCATATTCCTTCCTTAGCCTTTTATGTTCTGGGGTAGTGGTAACCCTTTTGGACAATCCCACTGAAGGCTAACCCTGCCTAGATTCTTACTTGGACTTTTTACTGAATTTTGTGACAACCCTAGCTGCAGTGATGCTCTTCCTTCCACAGGTACTTTTAAGGCCCTAAATGGTATTTTTGCTTGCTTTCTAAGCCTACTGAAGTCTCCTAGTTTAAATAGGCAGAGCTACAATTATATTAAGATGCATGCGATTCATGATATATTTATATGAAGCACTTGCACTCAAAAATCACCCTTACTGTTTAAGGCGCTGTCATTGTCAAATTGTAACCACTGGTTGACAACGTTGGTTGAAGAAGGTTATTTTCAGAACCCTCAAATAGCTCGTTGCTCAACTAAGTAAAGGTATTCGATGTACACTGTCAGTTTTAAGTAGGTAAGTGATCTGCCTAGCATTGGTCGGATTCCAGTCCAACCGGGTGCAGTTAAACATCAGTAGGTATTTTACGTGGAGCGACTGCCTATCTGGCTGTATTTAATGACTGACTGATTTTGCTTTCTTTCTCCACAACACACACACTGTTTCAATAGAAAGTGTCGTTTTGATTTATTTTCAGGTAACAAAAACGATGGAACTGGTCCTATTATTTATTGTGGCACCTACTTAGTCTTGCTAGCCCTTTCGGACTGCACTCAACGTTTTAATCGTCTATTGATTGAACAGGGGCCAACCACATCCCAGAATGCAGTTTTATTTTAATATTCCTTTAGTGTGAGAAAGAAGCTCCATCTATTTTCCATGTGAAGCAATATTAAAATAATAATGCTATAAAAGGTAGTGGCAAGCCCCCAGAGACTTCTCATACCCTTTTTTTTTTTTTTTTTTTTAAGGCGGGGAAATCATCCAATGACTGCTCCCGCTCTGGGTGGAGCGGAAGGGAGTGTCAGACTCTTACTGACTAAAACCCATCCATGTTCCTTCCGTAGCCCTTTATGTTCCGGGGTAGCGGTAACCCTTTCGGACAATCCCGCTTACTTCTCATACCCTAAGTGAGTTATTTTGAAAGTTAAGTTAGTTGTTGCGAGTTTTGATATCCTAGACCTTATGACTCCATTGTCCATTTTCCTTGTTTTAGTTTTCGCCGTTATGTCTTAATCAAATAACTTACCACGCCTTAAATGATGGTTTACCTTAACGGTTGCTAGCTGTAGGAAACGGTCTTTGGGGAATGTTCTAAACTTTTATAAACATTTCGATCGGCATTCTGATTGAAAAAAAAAAAACAGTCGACAAGAAAATGGCTAATTTTTACAAAAAATGTTCTTTGATGCCAGTCGATCGATGTTTCTTGCACACTTTCTGCCCTATCTCAGAAATCCATCCTGTATATCAATATCATACCATAGACAATATCCAGCAAGCAATTTTTAAATGTTTTCTTTGTTCTGTTAGAGTAACTTCCGTGCTGTTTATGTCATTATACCTACGAGTATATGGCAGCAAGCGTCCCAACTACCCGTAAAAGCTTGATCACCAGTTTTAAAACCATGCCCTAGTAATGGTTAGTTTTTGTTCCAGAGAATTTAGACCATGCGATAAGATGAATTAAGTCACTGCGCCTTTGCAGTTACACCTACATACTCTTAGGTTCACGACAGCCTATTAAGTGTATAGTGGCGTAACTATACCATCTGCAGCCCTTGGCAAATCCATTGCATGTGGCCCCAAATGTATATTTTTTACAGGCCAGGCTTTTTTTTTGGGGTTTTTTTTTAGCAAGCGGGTTTTTTTTGGCATTTTGTGACTCCTGCCACCCTATAGTTAAGTCACTGTTAATGATGATCCTACTTTGACACAAGAGGGTGCACGACAAGCCCTGCCTACAGTACTCTTTTGTCGGATCAGCAGCGCCCATAAACGCATGTGTTTCGTACTTCTAAGTGTGTTGATCTACTTTTCAGCGTGCTGATCCGTTTCGCCAAATGAGGGCCAACGTTAGTTACTCTTTTCTCCAAGAATTTCCGTGCGTCTGTCAACTAAATGTATACTTAGGTATGTCAGTATCTTATCAAGCCCCATCTCCCTTTGCGTCTTCAAGCAGTAGCATATTTTAGACTTATACTCTGTCGATAAAATATGTTTACATGGGTGTGTTTGCCTGAAAATCAACCCATACAAGGCAGAAACATTTATGAAGTATCGGTTTGCGTTTTCAGGATGCCTGTTGCTGTATTTCATTACTTTTGATAGAGCATATTCTTTGTGAGCGAGTAATTTGTACGACGTCCTTACTCGATAAAAGATAAGCGGAGTAGAGCTACTTTCTCTCTGTTGATAATTATGAGGTATCATTTTAATGTTGTCACCTGATGTAGGTAAGTCTGAAAGGTACTCGAACCATTCGATGAGACATATAATGCTAAGGTACTACTAACTTTTTAATTATAAGAACACCACCATCGTTGCCACCGTATTGCGAGCTTTTGTCCATGTAAACATATTTGCCCGACAGATAATAAGCAGCCCTTGTTTACTTAGTGTCGTATACTTACATTGGCTTGCGGCGGCGAGGTAGGACTGACGGCAGAGCTGCTGCTGCCTTTTTTCCGCTCATCGGCGCGTATAGTGGTCGTCGGTAGGTTGATAGTATTCGCCTTGGCGTGAGGGCGTTGGGCCCGTTGACGGAGTTCGGGCGCCAGGCGACCGCCTAAAGACGGCGGAACGCTCTCCGTCTTGCGAAGCCCGCACCAACCCTCACCTACACTATCGGGACGGGAATAGGAACGTTAAAATCAAAATAAAACAAAATAAAAACGGGTGCACCAGCTTTTGTTCACCGAGTGTGTGGCCGAGTACTTTCTACTTTGATTTTATGTTCGATTAGGCTGAGTAGTTTGAATCTTTGCATTGTCGAACGGACCAAATTAAAAGGAAGGGCAATATTTCAGTTTTTTGTAATTGTTTGGCTTTTCTAACCATTGGATTGATTACCTTAAACATCTCGAGAAGATGTAAAGATTTTTATGACTTAGAATACTTTAATTTTAGAGTAAAAAATCAAGTTTTGCAAGCAAAAGTACTCGTAAAAAGTTTAAAAATAAAAAAGGGATAAAAAACTCAAATGTTTCATTTTAGTGTGTTTGAGGCTGGTGGGAGTTATTTCTTAGTTAGTTTAGATTTTGATAAATTATTAATATTATTATATTAATATTATAATGCACTAAATAGTAGAACGCGCTATATCTAGGTGTCGTGAGACTAATGTCAGTTAGTTAGTGAGTGTTATCTGCTACAGCGCTAGGCTCCGAGTTAGTCTAGTAGCGCCAGTTAGCCAAAGCTGGGCCCCAAATTATAAAAAACAAACATAAAAAAGCATGCGGGACTAAAAGCGAAAACCACAAGCATATTTTATTGACATTTAATGGTTACTCATGTAACATAATAGTCAAGTATTACAGAGATTGTTAGATGTTAGAATTATATACATAACTAAGGATCCGACAGGCGATATATACATACGAACAGTTCCAAACTATAATACGTAAGTGTCGTGACACTCGAACAAATTAAAAGTTTTTGGTCGAAATTGGATAGCAAAAGTAGATACACTTTGGTAGATACTAAAAATATATACTAGTACAGATCATGACAGCCACGACCGTATTATATCGTGGAATTGAAACTACACAATATTATTATTATGAATTATGAATAAGTATCGTTTACATAATTTTATATAGACAAGCAGAAAACATAACGCAATAACGCGCAATCACAAACAAATCTTCGGCAAATAAGCCGCGCCTCAAAGTAATTAAATCTAAAACCATAATACAGTCTAAAATTAAGTGAGTAATTATCTAGATAGCGTAAATGAAGCGTGGTCAGCTCCTCTCTAAAAGCGAGGATACCCTCAGCGTAACAATGTTAGTTAACTTAATACCTCCTGCGGCGAGGCACGCGCACCAACTGTGGACAGACGAGATCACGCGCGACGCGCACTCCTCTACGTGCCGCGTGCCTCCTCGCTCACAAGCGAAATGCGTTAGCGCAGTTCCAGTACAACTGTTAGTCTCCTCCGTCCTCCGTAGCATAGCATAATTTAGCAAATAATATACAATACACTTACTAATATTATAACATCCAAAGCTGATTTCATTAAGCATTTCATGTTAATATTATCATTAATTCTTAAAACTACCTGGGATGTACGTCTTAAATACATGATGTGATGTATAACGTATTTCTGGACAAATTAAACAAACGTAAGTGTTGGCCCCTATACGTGAATAATTTTGACAGTAATTCTCTAAAAAAGGGTTTCTTTTTAATTTTGTATAACGGGGCAAATTTGTATCGGGGTGTGGCTTGGGTTTGACATACTGTATAATATTACTTCGTTATTGTTTCCTTCATGTTAATTCAAATAGTAACGATTAAAAACTGTGGTTATTAATATTTAATTATAGTTAGTGAACATCCAACGATCATCGATTGGGCGAGAATATTACTGTGAATACGTTAAACACCTAATTAATATGTCAATTTCGTGAAAGAAAGATAAAGTTCGGGTGCTGTGGCCCGTTGATCTCGCGAGGTTCGCGGGTGGTAAGGTGTGAATATTCGAGTGTACGTCGGGCGTCTATAACTATCCCTACCGCGCACTATATAAGTATGTGAAATGTATACGTGACTTACCTAAGCATGCAATATTCCTAAGTCCAAACATTCAAAATATCGTTCATTCCTTTATATCCAGTCTTCTTCGATTCCTACTTAACAACTAAGCGAAATGTTAAATAATCGTTTGATCGGTGCGATGCAAAACGATGCGGCATTCCAATAGCTAGTGAGCTTCAGAGGCGGTGTGCGAAGCTCACGCGAACAAATCTACACCTAACAGCGATGGGAAGGAAGTTGAGAACGCGTATCCTTCACGAGTATACGTGGACATTACGTGTACATCGCTGCACTCCGGACTCAGAAGACGGATGCGATATCTGCCTATCAAGTATCAAAAGAGCCCGCGCCTGTTGTAAGGTGTTGTGGCGCCGGTTTCTCTACATTCATTTAAATACTACCAATTATATGTACCCGATGAGTATATTAATTACTTGGTAACTTGAGATTATTAGATGACTACCCCTAGGAGATACGTGTCGGTGTGTTCTTATAAAGCAACTCACGTTACTAGAAAGTTTGGGGTACTCGGTCAAGTCAGGTGGGAGGTCTGACCTGGTGAGGCGAAGTGAAAGCAGCAGTACCAGACAATATGCAACGCCACTACAGTTTCGCAGCTATTATAATCTACGACGTAGTGCCTACCAACGCTCCGCTGCTGCCTACTACTTCGTCTTTGTGCGTTTACCTAACCGCGTCATTACATAACGCGTGTCACTATGTTTGGTCGAGGTCTAATACTTGCTGTAATGTATACAATATGGGCAGTGCTCAATGCTCTAACGTCATCAGCAGACGCTTACATCTAAACTTATTCAATGTACTAACAACTAAACATTATCTCACGTATTTGGGCAGTGATCACTAAGTGCAATGAAATTGCTAATGGCAGTATGTTATTGCTAGATGGGATCGTGGTGCGGTCCAAGGCAGTACTGACAAAACTCTTAATCTGTTCATAAGCCGGTCGGTGGACAAGGACAACTGATCGCTACAATATCGACTAGACATCGCAGCGATGTTGTCGCGACCACGGCTCGACGGTCCGCTGACTCTAATCGTTCAACTCTCATTATTGCTAAACTTTAACGTAATTAGGTACTTATCTCAACGTTAAAATTATCTAAATAAATGTACATCTAAATATCAATTCCAGTGTTTGTTAACCTAACATGGACAATATAATATTCGCTAGTCGACGTTGTGTGACGGCTATCGCGCTCGCGTGTCCGCCCGCTGGCTTCGTACACAATCGATTCAATTATATTACATTATTACCATCGCGCATTCATCTCCACATTACTTACTAATGATTTTCTTATCTTAAATGACCGAGCCCTTGCACGCGCTGGACGTTCTCGTTCGAAGTGTTCACGTTTAGTGTTCTGTGTGTGTTGGTACACGACGGAGTGTACCTGTGGAGCACGCAGCGTTCCTGCGAGCGTGTACATTGTGCAGTGATCCCCATTAGCCACTCGTGCGATTGTGTTCAACCCGTCACCGTGCTCATACATCTCCAATTCGGAGCCACGCTGTTATAATACATATTCATAACACTACAGATTACTACAGATCTAACATTTCGCTCACATAATTCGGTGGAATACCACTTCGCGCCTATTCTAGTAGATGTTAAGCTAAAAGTGAGGTACACGATGACGGCTAAATGACGCCGATAAACTAGACGATATTGCTTATGGCAAGCATGACAGATGTAAAGCTTTTGATTCCATGTCGAAGTAGTTTGTCGGCACCTTCATATTACCCAGTTGGCAGACCGCCGACGACGTATGAGAAATTTTTTTCATACGTGATTTTATAACTACAATTTTAGGTTATTCGAAAGTCAGAGCCGTGATTTATTGGATGGATAACAGAGTCGCATCTAATACATACATACAGTTGTTAGTAGTTACAGCTGTGGTTGCTGACACCACTCAAACATACAGATCGGGTGTTTTTTTTTTAAATTTACAAATTGGTATTAGAAAATCTCGTTTCAGGGATGAAAGGAAATTGTTACAAATGCGTGGTTGTTGGTATCAGCAACTGTTAGTATAGGCAAATATAGGTATGAGTTAGTCAAATGCTGGGTACTGAAGCGTCCGGGTGGCGTCTTGTTCGCTACTTACGCGGCGGGGTCGCGAGCCGGCTCTCGAGTCAACTGTTCGCGGAGGTAGGCCCCCGGGTTCTCGAGAGCGGCGCCGAAGTTCATCTGCAGCGTCAGAATGCTGCTTAGGGTAGAGACCCAGTTGGCGCGCGTGGCCTCTGACGGACGGCACATGTATGACATCTTGGGCTTGGTGACGGCGTCTGTGCGCACTATGAACGCGGCGTGTGCCTCGACCTCTTCCATTTCCATCTTGTTGACCTGATCAAAGTAATAATCCAAATCAATCTCATGCTACCGTCGCTTATTTGTAGTGTAAACATGCAAAAGTGTTTATGTTGGAGTGTTTGAAAGTTTTTTTTCATGAATTTATCTAAAGTGATAGTTTGAATCCTAAACAAAGACCAAGGCATATCGTTTTATACCATAGCTTCGAAATGGATATTTAAGACACATGTGACGTTAAGAGCATGACAGACCAACCTGGATGTGAGCCTTGTAGTTGTAAGTGGGGCTGCTGTACTGGCTCTTCTTGCCGACGGCATCGCTGAAGATGATGCACTGTTCAAACAGGAACACCTGCAGTTCCTTGCCCTTGTCGTTGCCTCCCGACACATCCGACACGAGCATGCACTCTTGGATCAGCAGCTTGCCCTGGGCGGTTATGTTGCCCTGGAAATGGCAACTCGCTCTTGTGAACTAGTTCAAGTTTTATCCTTATGATGAAATTATATTTGATTATTTTAAAGCCACAGCTCGCTGTTGGTTTTTAATGTGCTCATATCGCTCAATTCCTAGCTCGGGTTTGTTCCAGCTGGGGACTCGAACTCCAGAATGTCCGAGGCCGACAGTCTGCCACAGCGGCAGCAATTACAGCGCACGCGCAAACATTTGTAACTCGCTGCTTACGGCTTGCGCCATGGCTTTCTCGCTTTGCATTGAGCAGCTGTAGCATTCAATTAAATGGCAGCGCTGGAATCGCTTTGAGCTCAAAACATAAAAAAAAAAATCGCATTGCTGAAACATTTGGCAAAAGAGCGTGGGTTCTTACCGCGAATCCTTGAAGACGCCCGACGTCCATCATGCTGTTGGCGTTCTTAGGTATGATGTCGGTGCACTCGACGGCCTCGCGCAGCGCCGCGATCACGTGCGGGGCGGCGTTGGCGTGCTCCGAGTACGACAGGATCTTCTTCACCAACAAGTGATACTTTTGTATACGCTGAATGGGCTTAATCAGCAAATCGCCGAGCTGAAAAACGACAGGCGCATATTACAACAAGCGCGCGCTTCGTTGCGACACATCGCGAACATGCAATCCGACATGTTGAAGTATGAGAAATGAGAAAAAGTAACTCAAAGATGGACCAGACTCACCTGTCATACAAGGGAGTGCCTGCCGTCACGTGCATCCACACCAACACCGGTTATTATAAAGTCCCAAGCACACACAAGTGAACTACCCAGTGCAGAGGGTTGCATGCAAGACATACTTAGTTCCTACGTACCTACCCACATCCTGTGTCGGGCTATAGACGGGCAGAGCAACTTGCTCCAGCAGAAATAAGAACAGTTAACAAATAATACTCAGAGCAAGCTGGTAACAGCAGAAAAGGGATGATGACTAAAAATGTTGCTTTCGTCCCTCAGCTAGATTATTAAAACATACTAGAAACGTATTTTTCTTTTTTTACGTAATAAAAACAATTACGTCAATACATTGACTTAAAATGTGTTGGTCAACGAGTATGCTGATTTTAAACTAATTTGTGACTAAGCGAGCTCCCCAACATAAATAATTTTTATCTTAGTGATTTTTCATTAATATGACATAAAAAAAATACGTGTCTAATATTTTTTTTATTATCTGACTGATGGACTAAGTATAATTTATTCGTTATTACGCATACATCATCCCCAATTTTGAATTTCCAATGCTTCTAATGAATGTTCTGTGTATATCGTGTGAGAGAATTGAGTTGCCAATTATTTCAGTCCATGGACTGTAGTGGGCAAAGGTACCAGCATTGCTTGATAGTTTAATATTGAACTCAAGTAGTAGGTACCTGCGACAGGGTTAAGCGAGCCCCGGGGAGGGAAGCCCGTTCCCTAAGGCGCACCTACAATCAAGCACATCATCCAAAGTATTGATGAATGTTGCATCGTCTTCCATACGTGATGCGCTCGAAAGAAAAGTGTTTCATGAAATGTTCAAATAAGCGGTTAATATTAGTAAGCAGTGATCATTCAAAAAGTATTAGTTGTCTGAAGTAAGTTTATAATGAAAGCCAGGATTTTTCTAGTTATAAAAGTTCTATTGCGCAGGAGTGGTTTGGTCTAGTGAAATTAGTCTCATGCAGTGTCGGAACTTTTAAAGCCATACTACTTTTAAGTCCATAGGTGCTGCCAAACATTGCATGGTGCATTTGATTATGTTTTTTTTTAATGCTCATGCGATTCTGTTAAGTGCGAGTAACTTGTATAAATTGCATTTTTTTCAGATTCCTTAACCATCTACAGTCAATAACCATCTATTGTCAGGCACTGTATAGGTACACGGAAATATTTCAAAACTTTTGAATTTAATAAATATTCTATGTTCGTTCAATTAAACGGTAAACAAGTAACACATGAAAAAAATGAGACGTGGCAAAGATGACGGATTATGAAGAAGACCGAGTGCATAGTTTTAGCCTTTTTAACAAATCCATAAAATGCCTCCTTATTTAGCGTTAGTCCAGCGTAGGCTGAACAGTATTTCACAAAGGTTCGCTACTATGACGCCGGCGCAACATCTAAACGACGTCAACGCCTGGACGTGTGCTCACTCTTATTTATGAGTTTTGTGTTGTATAATGGCAACAAAAAGCATAAAAAACCTACTTAAAAATGAAAGTTATTAAAAACTATTTAGCAGAATATATACATAATTCGTTTCTCAAAAACTATCAACTAGCCTATTTTTGCTTCAATGTATCAGCGTACAGTCTGGTAACAAAGCAACGCACCTGGAGCTTCTGGCCGAGCTTGACACGCAGCTCTTGGAAGTAGCTGTCATGCTCCGACACAATGTACTCGGACACCGGCTTGTTGCGGCAGTAGGCCTCGTACAGAAACATGCGCTTCTCCAGGAATCGGCGGAATAGCGGGCCCAGCAGTTCGGGCTCTTCCACGCACAGGTGCAACTCCGTGACAAATTTACTGCACAAACCAACATTTCATCATGTATACATGTACGTAGAATTGTTTAGCGCGCGAGCTTACACTTAAATAATTGGGTATTTGAAAGGGTAGTCAATAACGTTACTTTTTATGAACTGTCAAAACGCGTAATTTGTACGTGGTTTGTATGAAATATAACATTGTGTCGTCACAGATTTTTAGAGTCAAATGGAATCCTTGTTAGCATTAAATGCAATTTGACAAATATATCTTCGCATTACACTTAATTTCTGTGATTTCATATTTTATTTTAGACCGTTTCAAATAGTCAATTCGGGTCGCCAGCACGAACATTCCTTAAATCGGTGGTACCATTTGCATCTAAACAAAATGAAACATAACTTCACGCTCGTAATACACGAGGGGTCAAGCAGTCAGTACAGGTCAGTACAGCTACATCTTGCTAGTTATGTTAATGTCTCATTTAAACTGGCGAGTCTATTGTGATCCAACGGGCTAAAATCCGAACTTCGAACTGCTACTGAGGAATTCCAGTAAGAAAAACCTAATAACACCATGCGCGACAAGGGAACCAAACCCAGGATATGCTCTGCAGTAGCGCTTGCGGCCACTGGACCATTTAATTATTTATTTGCATATAGTTTCTAAACTTGAAATATGCGGATGTTGCATTCAATAAATCGTTGTACAGATGCACAGCTGCCAGCACATCAAGATACCTCAATCTGTCAAATTTATTTGGTAGTTTTTCAACTTTATTACACTAGCATAAGGTTCATTTTCAATAGGGAATATTTGACAGTTTGGGATAGTTTGATGTGCTGGCGTCTGTACCTACATTGTACTAGGTAAGCTTTTGGAATTTCGGCCAGTATATTAACTGTTAAACACCTAATTGTTATTTTAATGAACATGTACCATTTTAATTAAATACTAAATGGTGAGGAAGTTGACTAAGTTTTTGTTATTAATTATTATTATAAATTTTGATATATACAAATTTGTATTCTGAAATAAAAAAATCGCATTGCGCTGTTGCACATTCGCACACACACATGAAATAATCGTAGACATGTGAAAAATCTGCTTCACTGGAATTTGTGTAGTTCTTTCGGAATTTTCCATAGCAAGTCTTCTGATTCCACATATATGGGTGCCATGAGTGGCGTCCCTTCATATAAACAGGCCTAATTGCCCATTGTTCTGTTAACTATCACGAACTGCCATAATGTGAATGTTACAGTACAACTATTAATTACTGAGGTGTAGTACTCACTCGCGGTGCCATTCATAGATAGCCTCGATGTTACCGAATATCATGCGGTGTCGGCGGTCGCGCAAGCCCTCGGGCAGACACGGATCGGCGTTCGGATCCTACATAAAATAAACTCGTTAATTGAATCCAAGTTGATCTCATTGTAGATAACAGCCATGTTGCAAAGTTTTAAATTTTGATTTTAGTAAGTGATGACTCGTTGTGACAGCGTCAGCTCAAGCCTCGAGATAGTAATGTCAAGTTACACCACAAGAGCTTAAAAAAGTTCTCGTAGATAAGTTCTAAAATCCTACCGTCAATACAACATTATTTTTAGTATATGCGAAACCTGAATATAGTTTGTTCAAAATGAGGAACTGAATCGATTCCAATAACTTTACACCATGTTATATTTTTTCCCTAAAATAGTTAAAAAAGATTACAAGTTGGACACCGAACATTATCAATGATCGCAGGACAATGTTGGAGGCGCCGCTCGCGTAGTGGCCAATTTTTTGTACGGACAACCAGGTAACATAGCATGCTTATAACTTTGTGGTTTTTCATAATACCGTTTTGAAATTTTGTACATACATTCTTTACATAAAAATACTACACGTGTGTTTCGGGTTTCGCATATACTAAAACTAATGTTGTATATTTTAGAAGCAAAAGCAAAATGATAAAAGTTCCTATGTACCGTCTGACTTGCCTGCACGTGTCGCATGTAGCCCTCACAGATGAGCTGCAGATCAGATACGTATATATCCTCAGTGTCCACGAGTTCACGCAACACGTACTCGCGTTTCTTGAGAGTAGCCTCGTAAGACTCCGGGCCCGGAGTGACCGGGACTTCCTCCTCTTCCACCTCCCCACTTCTACCAGACGAAGATGCGACGACATGCTGTTCCTATTCATACATTCAATCTTTTAATCTTTCAGTGGGTTTGTTACTTACTGGTCACTAACTAAAAAAAGATGCTGTTCTAAAAGCTTTTGATTTTGACTCAGGTGCAGTCACTGACATAAGCGTTTAAGTCGATGATCATTACGGAATTTTTATTACTAAATATTGTAAAACCTAATTGTTGTTCTGATAACAATTATCTTACCAAATAATACACTTATGTATAAAAAATCCTCGCGATTCTGGGATCAATAAATTTTGCGTCTGATTTTATAGAATAGGATATAGATATAGGTTAATTTACTAGATTCAGATGTTGGCTAATATGGAATGCACTACTGTGTCGATCGTAAAAACCCCGCGGTTTCTAAATTGACGAATAATTCGTGTTTTTTTTCTGACCTTACGTATTAAAGTATAGATATTTACCAAATTGGTATACGGAATAACGTCAGAACAAGATACCTGGATGGAGCTGAATACCATTATTTTACATGCGATTACTACTATCGGACCTCCACAACCCACTAACTTGGTAATATGATACCTCCTGGTAAAACTGGTTGTGAGACTTTCGGGCTTCTGACGGGGTGTGTAATGTTTGCTATAATAACAGATAGTCTAATTTTATATGACATAACTTACATATGATATAATTTTCATATGCTACAAAAACATTTAACCTAATTTCATATGATGTAATGTTATATTTGATATAATTTTCATTTACTCTAATTTCATTTAGTATAACGTTCATTTTATATAATTTTCATTATGTATAATAGTATTTTTTTATAACGTTCATTTGACCTAATTATCATGTTTAATGGTCACAGTTCTAACCTAACTGAAACGGCACCTAAACAAACCTTAAAATATTCTATGCAACGTTGAGGGTGGGCTTGGTCGACGGAGCCCCGCTTAGAGGGGCTCCTACTTCTGGGTGGTTTATGAAAAAAATAACCACGAAGGGGATTCCTTCTAACCTAACCTGTCCGAGTCGGTGTGCCCTAAATTCCAGATTGTATCTAGTTTCTCCCGGTTAACATTAGTTGAGGGTGGCAGGTGGAAGGATCTTAGTAGATTTTCTAAATTATATTAAAAGTTACTTATGGATTTTGAATATTATAGCAACTGAATATTATATTAATTGAATATTATTTCAAATGTGCATTATATAAACTGTTCATTATACCTTATGAAATTAGGTAAAATGAAATTATTAATATAATTCTTTATAATTCATTATATCATTTGATCGTTATATTAAAAAATATATATATTAAATGAAATTAGGTCTTATGATCATTAGAACTTTCGTTATTATGTCAACACACCCCTTCTGACGACCCTTAATAACAGAAAAAGATCCACGTATGACAGGGACCACCGGCTTAACATGTTTTTCGAGGCGCGGTGGAGGCTCTGTATGTAAAGATGGTCTGCGTGACCATCTTTACGTACGGAGATTCACAAACCAACACCGGCAAGCGTAAGTTATCCTGTTGAATTGACCCGTGCGGCTGTTATGCTTTGCCACGAGCCGTTCTATACCGGGATTACAAAAAAACCACTTCCATAATCCCATACCTCAAACTTAACTTTGGAGAAATATTAAATATGCATCCGAATATCCGATCTCTAATCATAATTTTTGTCTTGGAAGTAGGTTTCTCTTAAAAAAATTTTTACAATTGTTTTAAACACGTAATAATTGGGTACGTATTAAAATCCCGAAATTTCATAATCACTATGACTAAAATACCGACGTGGAAAACAACGAAATTCAAAATACCAAAAGTTTTAAATGCCGATGTATCGAAACATATAATACCGATGTCCAAATGCCCGAAATGATGAAATACCGAATGGTCGAAATACCAAAAACGGTACAGAATATAATGTACTGTACTAGGAGCATTTAGGATGCAAGAGCGAGCGAAGCGAGCTCGGGACTTGGGGCAACCCAAATCAGACAGGTTAACTTAAGTGGGGATGGTTATTTTATTTTAAACCATCCACAAGTAGGAGCCCCGCCAAACGGGGCTCCGTCAACTACGCCTTAGGGCCGTAGCACCGATATCATAGCGGAAACGGATCGTCACCGTATCGCCTTGTTCGTGAGCATGTCTCTAGGCGAGGCGATTGCGTTACGATTCCGATTAGTGTGCGTTGTAGTAGGGAGTTTCATACAAAGAATATTGCACGGTTCGAGTTGATACGGTGACGATCCCTTTCCGAGTTGATATGGGTGCTACGACTTTCAGGTAGGCATTAGTTTAGCCCCCAAACTGGAACGGGCCGGGGCTGCCTTCAAGCGGTTCTTGCCCAACCTGAGGGGCCAAACACCCTTCTACCGGAGGCTTTACGCGGGGGTCGAACGGTCCACGGCCTTTTAGGGGGCCCCGGTGTGGGCGCGTTTACTGCGGCACACAGTGTTTTATGAAGCCCGATTTTCGGACATCCAATTTTTATTGAAAAACCTGACAGAAATGATCATTTAGATGCAAGATTTCGTATCCCCATTTAGCTACCAAGTGTAGTTTCCGAGTTATAATTTTTTAAATATCGACCTAATTTCATTTAGATTTTCAGAATAAAACAAATTACATTTAAACTAAGCGTCATAGAAATAACGATGTACACTGATGGTGCACTAAAATACTCCGCATAAGATCCGAGTATTTTAGTGCATAAATGAACTGATCCATATTTATACGTGTTCCTCGGTTTTTAGTTTTTCTTAATTTTCTCGAAAATCCCGCAATTTCGGGAAAAGTTACTTATACTGAAATTATTTTGATAACTTCTCCAACACACAACCACATAAATTTCACACCCCAATTCCATGGAACTTGGAAACCACAACGATTCTAAGTTTTATCCGGATTTTACGTCGTTAGGGCTGTCAAAATCTCAGATAATTATTTATATCCGGATTTTATATAACATTGCCAAACAATATCTACCTTGTAGTAAAATCGGTGGTTTAGATTATCTGACGTGAAAAAGCCAGGATACCAGCTTGGTATCTAAATAAAATATTATTCATCGATGTACTTACGTTAAAAGGCATATTCAGGTATTTTGTGTTATTTAAGTATTTTTGTAGTACAGACCTAATACTGCTAAATGACACGCAAAATCCACATAATGCAATAGCAATAACATAAGCTGGGAGTACCTCCTCGCGGTGAAGGCGGTAACAGTTTCTACTGCCTAAAACCCCCCTTAATATTTTTAACTTGACCACCAGCTATACCTTCGGTTGGTGTCCGGGCTTAAACCTGAAGGGGACTTTTAACTTGATATTTTTACAGGCAGATGGAATCGTCACAGTGGTAATACGTCGGACTCTTTTTTTCTTAACAATATTGTTAATATGTATGTATTCATCAATTATATTATATTACTGTCTGTTTCTCTCTTATAAGTTGCACCCGCCATGTTGTTTCTGGACTACCACAAGGTTGTTTGGTAGAAAATGCGTAAGTGATTAAGTCCGCCTTTGTACAGAGGCCAGCACATCAAGTTACCACAATCTGTCAAATTTCTTTGATAGTATTTCAACTTTATTGCAAAGACATAAGGTTCATTTACAATTGAAAAAATTTGACCGTTAGGGATAGCTTGATGTGCGAAAAATTTGATCCACAAAATAATTAATTGATTGATTTTACTTCGATGGTCCTAATTTATCATTTGTGACTTCGAGTTACGGCTGTATGGACATAGTACAGCATTGCACATGTAAGCGGGCACGCACTTTTACCTGGAGGCTCTTTTTTTTTTAATTTACGCTTGAGTACAGTCAGTTTTAATGTTTTAATTGGTATATTGACGTGTGCTAGCTGACATGTGGCAAATGATTGATTTTAATGTGATGTGTTTCGTAATGTTAATTACTTCTTATACGATAAATGTGTAGAGTCAAGTTCTTCCAACTAAACAGACAGCTGTGCTGCTGGGGAGTTTGTTGCGCCACTTCTTCCCAGCTAAAGCACTAGGAAGTGGTGAACGGTGGGCGTTTTTGGGGGACTGTCTTATGTAACTTTGACCTTCAAAAAGTGCTGATCTTCAGCCTAATTTGAATAAATGACTTTTGATTTTGATTTTGAAAGATTTAAAAAATTTACAACCCTAACAAAAATTGTTAAATTGGAATAACTTCTGAGTTTCATGGATTTGGGATGTCATAATTATGTGGTGTATTGGGGAAGTAAATATAATTATTTCGGCGTATTTTCGAGAAAATTAAGAAAAACTAAAAACCGAGAAACTTATAAATATGGATCGATCAAAGTTACGAGGTTTATTTATGCACTAAAATACTCGGCATAAGATTCGCCTTCAATGTACCTAACATCACTATTTAAATGATTTAATAATTAATTATTTTTTTCTTAATATCCGGATAAAAAATTACGATTACAAAAAAAATTAACTCAGAAACTAGACTTGGTAGCTAAATAAGGCTTATCCGGGGTTACCGCACGATCTCGGAAGAGGCGGACAGCCTGAGAAGTGGCTAGAGAGGCGTCAGGGCGCCCTCACCTACCGCCTGACGCAGGTCCTCACCGGACATGGATGTTTCGGGAAGTTCCTGCACTTACTTAATCAGGCGGGAGGAAACGCCCGGGTGTCTCACAGCTGTGAGGATCGCCCAGAGTACTCGGTGGAGTACTAGGTGGAGATCTGCCACGCTTGGGCTGAGCACCGCCGTCTCACCGTAGAGGCGATTTGCGGCGGCGGCGACCTCTTGCGTCCGGCCCTGGTGCAAGCCATGGTACGGAGCGAGAGGTAGTGGGCGGCAGTCACCTCCTTCTGCGAAGCAGTTATGCTCCCGAAGGAGGTGGCGGGATGGGAGAGGGAAAGTCCTCCCGTCCCAGCCGCCGCGGGCCGACGACTTCCGGCCACCCTAGGCGCGGGCCTGTGGACGGTGAGTAATGGCTAGCTCACCGTCCGATCAGGACCAGGCCCGTGCCGGACGGCGCGTAAGTGTTCCACGCGCGCCTCAAAGAGATGTCAGCATTTGAAGGGGCCCGTTAAGGCCAAGCCTGCCGGGTAAGCAGGATTGTCCGAAAGGGTTACCGCTACCCCAGAACATAAAGGACTAAGGAAGGAACATGGATGGGTTTTAGTCAGTAAAAGTCTGACACTCCCTTCCGCTCCACCCAGAGCGGGAGAAGTCATTTGATGATTTCCCACCCTAAGAAAAAAGGTAGGCGATAATTACTTAGGTATTTAAAAACATTAGGTATTTAGATTACAGAGATTTTGAACTTTGGGATATGGATCTTCGGGATTTTCACCTTTCGGGCAAATGAACTTTCGAGATTTAAAACTTTCGGCCAAACAATCATTCGGCGTTTAATATTTCGGGATTTCTTCCTTAGGTATTTTTAAAAACGGGCTTTTAAATTTCGGAATTGTAATAAGTATCCTAATAATTATACCTACAGGTTTCATTTGAAATCTTCTGAATCTTTCATTTGGACTATTGTTTTCCGACCCTAACGAATCCGTCATAATCACAACCGTGTGGAAAATTGGAAATGATCATCCATCGTTCTAATGTTACCATAATCAGTCTAACACTAATAAAATTACTCTATGAAATCTGATGGGTGGTAATATTAGAACGATGGATGATATAGCAATACAAATTATAACTAACGACTATGGCGTCACGTTACCTGTTTGAGCTGAATCAACATCGAGGCTGCTGAACGACAAGATAAAATATCTCATGCAAAATAAAACCAAACTAGAAGCCTAAACGCAAGACATGCATGTGACACGAAGCAATCAGCCGCTAGTTAAACGAAATAGAAATGTGCTGCGAACTCAACTCAAAAGACCACACACTAAATTAAATATTTGCCGACGACATCAAAGTAATATCTTAAGTGAAAATAAAAAAACGGTAATATTTGTACCGCATACTGTTCAAAGTTATTGCATAAATAGGTAAAAGGTGGTTTTATTCATTAAGGATCGGTTATACATTTCAATCGTCTGTTTTAATTACTTAGATGACTCTAATTAAATAATAGGTGGCTAATATCCGGTTTCTGATTTGAGAAAAGAAGCAAGTCTCAACAGAATATTCTCAAATACATAAGTATGCGCTTAAGTTTATTGCGTTTCACAAGTTAATATCGAAATTCGTCAAACTATAATCAACTGATCATTATTTTACTTATTATTTAAGTATTCTTGATCAAAGCTTTAATTTCATTAAAAAACCGGTAGGTACTTTTCAAAAACTCACAATGTTAAATAATTTATTTTCATAAATATAAAACAGACTGAAAAAGCAAGTTTATTTCTAATACCGGCTTTGTTTTCTACAAATTTATGTTATTAGGGGTTAAAGTATGAAATTGCCGATTTGTACCTACTGAAAAATTGAAAATTGGTTTTTTTTTTTATTTACATATTTATTTAATCAAAATAATTACCATTATTATCTACACATTGCTGACATCTAATGGGAAGGTCATTTATGCGTTTGCGATAGAACTCTCGTGATCTAGATTCGACAAACTGAAAGCATTTTGTACTGCCTCCTGAGAAGAAAACTTTTTATCACGTAGAAAATTGTCGAAATCACGAAAAAAATGGTAGTCCGTTGGAGCAAGGTCTGGCGAATACGGAGGGTGAATGGTTTCTAATTACAGTTCCTGTAGAGTTAAAACGGTTTCTCGTGCTGTATGAGGTCTCGCGTTATCATGGAGCAATAATGGTGAAGATCGATTCATGAGTCGGGGCTGTTTCACTGCTAGTTTTGCTATAATTGTTCGGAATTCGGCACATTAGACATCTGCCGTTATTGCTTGACCAGATCGGAGAAAGTTACAGTGAATAGCACCATGCTGGGACCATCAAACAGTTACCACTACCTTTTTATTGGTAAGGTTTGCTATAAGACACTGTTGCGGCGTTTGACTTGGGGTTAACGTAAATAATCGACTTTTCACCTCAACGAGGCAACACAAGTTTCAACACGCTTTCTGCAGATCAGTCAAATCATCAGGCAACCATTTCTTATACTTTTTATTTTTTGATTATACGCAAATTAGTCAATATTGTTGGTAAGGAACGTTTAACCATGCCGCTAATTCCTGGGTAGTTAGGCTCGGATCGGCTTCCATCATCTCTTCCAATTAATTGTTATTCACCTGTGTGGTCTTCCACGTGGTTCGTTCTTCAAATTAAAGTTTCCATTCATTCGTTCATTAGCCGTCCCCTCTTCAAACGCAACATTGATATTGCGAGCTGTTTCTGCCGCGTTAGTTCCGCGTCGGAACTCGTACCTACTCAAAAATAACTAGATTTTTCGAATTATCCGTCTTTCTTGTCTAAGCTATATACAAAAATCAACTGAACGTCTATAATCGAATGTTACACATTTTTAAAAGAATTGCATAGGTACCATGTGAAAAAAGTTTCACTCAAAAATCTCAAACGATGAAGGTTCTTTGTCAATTCGAAGTACCTAATACAATAAAACGGCAATTTCATACTTTAACCCCTATTGTTATAGTTGCTAATGCATTTATTTACCAATTTAATATTTCACGTGTTTGGATGAAACAAATTGTGAACTGTCAGTAAATAAACACAAGTTTTATTGGGATTCTGTCACTATTATTATTTAAATTACCTATTGTACCAAATAAAATTATTTCAATTATAAAAAAGTACCTACATGATAACCTATAATGTTTTCAAAAAGGTGTCATGAGTAGGGAATGCAAATCCACTCTGTTTTAAAATCCGGATTTAGATAAATAAAAAAAAAACCATATTATGTTGCTTGCAGATTAAAACACATGAAAATATAATTAAATGTCTTTTTTTATTTTGTTATTTAGTCCAGTCACTTTAATATAAATAAGGGGTCAACCTCGGAATAAGCGATTTTGGCGTTCTAAAAGTTGTCTGAAAAATATTTTAAAACATAATTTAATAATTAATAAATAATAAAAATAACTTATTGTTAATGATATTTCAATGACTTAATAACGTTATACAAGGTATTATTCACTAAGATTCAAGATTAATTTTACATTACAGTGAGAATAGCTTAGAGCTGGCTCGGCTTTGCCGGACTCTTTATTACTCTAAATTAGGTAATAATTTATAATTTGTAACATACTATTTTAACATATTGAAATAACTCACACACTGATTGATTTATTATTATCAACTTTTCGAATGTTTGTAAATATGTGAGCACCATGTACTTATGTCATAATTGAGTTTACCTGCCATTGCTATATCCGTTTTTCTTTTAACCTTTTGTGGTGCAGTGTTTTTATTCCGGGTGCATCGTCTTCTCATATAATGTTATAATTCGTGTATACAAAACATTGTAAAAAAAATTAAAAGAGAAACGGTGGAGTTTTTTTCGAAACTACCTTTTGGAAGGGGCGACTAGAATCAATTCTATTTCTTGTTCATTTTGACGTTCAAAAGTGCCTTACTTGTGCCTATTTGAAATAAATTATTTTACTTTGACTTTGACTCTTTGTCTTTTATCTCCAAAATGGTTATGCGGCCGTAAGAAAAATATTATGAAACAAAATTTTTCGCAAATTTTAGACTACAATTTTTATAATACTTGATAACATCATTGGAGCTATAGAAACTGTAATAATCGCGAAAAACTGTTTTTTGTGACCTTGAATAACTTACGACGCAGACACGAGACTGAGTCAACTTTCAGAAAATTAAAATGAAGGTATATACGAGTTTACAGCTTATTATCTCTCATTCCGAGGTGAAACCCTAATATTACTGAGCTATTATTCAAACTATCATCATTCATCATTATCATCTGCTTAGCCTGTTCCCAATTATGTTGGGGTCGGCTAAGATATCGTAAGCCGAATAATTAATAAGTGCAAATTAAAATAAACTCTAAAGAACCAAAATATTATTTGTTTCTATTTGTTAAAAAATTCGGATTTGTTTTTCAAATCCGGATTACTAAATCTGGTAAAAATGTGCAGATATCTAGTCATCCCTAGTCATGAGATACCTACCGAATGTAAGGATAACCACTATCTACGAGAATATGATATGACCATATTTGGCAATTTCGAATTTATGAGAAATAAAGAAAAATTAAAGAGAAATATTGAAACATTGTTGATATATTTACGTAACTTGAAAATGTGATTTTTTGTTTGAAGAGATATTTTAATTATTGTAGTTTTATTCGTTAGGTTTATCTATAAAACTAATATTAACGTTTAAATAATATTAATCAGAAAAGGTTTAGAAGTTATAAGCAAAATCTTAAAGCTGATTACAGTTTGAGTAGCTGAAATTGGTGTCAACTTTCAACTGCTAACTTGACGTTGATAATGCTTTGAGTATTATCGAACACGTTTTTCCCATTTCGGAAACGCAACTGACGATCATTCTTGTGAGTTACATATGCTTTCTGCCAAATTTCACAAAAAGCCTTTTTTAATTACTCAATCTTGATCAGAGTTTGTGAAAATTTTAATTCACTAACGAAAAAATGTTTAAGTCATACTTAAGTACAGGATAAGACGTTCTCAACTTCAAATACTCAATTCAGAAACCGGGGGTGAGGGTAGGTTGTCAAAGGATAGTAAATATTAGGGGTTAAAGTATGAAATTGCCGATTTGTACTGAAAAAAATAAATTCGTTCTTTTTCTAATTTAATATTTTTATTTTATCAAAATAATTACCATTACCATACGAAAATATACATTGCTGCCATCTAATAGGAAGATCGTTTATGCCTTTACGATAGATCTCTCGTGATCTAGATTCGACAAACTGAAAGCATTTTGTACTGCCTCCTGAGAAGAAAACTTTTTATCACGTAGAAAATTGTCCAAATCACGAAAAAAATGGTAGTCCGTTGGAACAAGGTCTGGCGAATACGGAGGGTGACGAATGCTTTCTAATTGCAGTTTCTGTAGAGTTAAAACGGTTTATCGTGCTGTATGACGTCTCGCGTTATCATGAAACAATAATGGTGAAGATCGATTCATGAGTCGCGGCTGTTTTACTGCTAGTTTTGCTATCATTGTTCGGAGTTCGGCACAGTAGACATCTGCCGTTATTGCTTGATCAGATCGGAGAAACTTATAGTGAATAACACCATGCTGAGACCACCAAACAGTTACAATTGCCTTTTTATTAGCTTTGATTTAGGAAACTGTTGCGGCGGTTGACCTGGGGTCAGCCATTGTATTTTCCGCTTACGGTTATCGTAAAGAATTCAGTTTTCATCACATGTCACAATTCGATCCAATATTCCTTCTGAATCGATTCAACAAGGCAACACAAGTTTCAACACGCGTTTGTTTCTGCAGATCAGTCATCAATCATGAGGCACCCATTTCTCATTTTTTTTTATTTTATATATTTGACGCAAATGTGTCAATATTGTTGGTAAGGTAACGTAAAACCATGCCACTAATTCCTGGGTAGTTTGGCTCGGATCGGCATCCAACATCTTTCAATTCATTGTTATTCACCTGTGTGGGCGGCGGTCTTCCACGTGGTTCGTTCTTCAAATCAAAGTTTCCATCACGAAAGCAGTTAAACCAAAATCGCACGGTGCGTTCATTAGCTGCCCCCTCTCCAAACGCAACATAGATATTGCGAGCTGTTTCTGCCGCGTTAGTTCCGCGTCGGATCTCGTATTAAAAAATAACTCGAATTTTCGAAGTATCCATCTTTCTTGTTTAAGCTGAATAAAAAACAACTAAAATTCTCTAATCGAATGTTGCACATTTTTTAAAAGAAGAACTTCATAGGTTACCATGTGAAAGAAGTTTCACTCAAAAATCTCAAACCATGAAGGTTCTATGTCAATTCGAAGTACCTAATACAATAAAACGGCAATTTCATACTTTAACGGCTATTAGAATGTTGCAGATGTATGGTATGACTTGCAGAAATCACTTGCACTCAATGTCAAGCAGCGTCACGTAACAATAAAAGTGGCCTTTAAAAGTCAGACTTTGAACAGTACGGGTAATAACAAACAAATGAAAGAAAACCAAACACGAAAACATCATGCATTGAGATAGAGCCGCACCATCCGTTCTTTGACAATCTGCATGATTTCGTCAATATCAGCGGAAGCCGACTCGATTCCATCCATTGCCAAAGAGTTCTGAAAATGTTGACGTATAAAAATGTTGCTTATGTTGTAAAACTACCAGATCCCAAGGGATAAAGGTAGTATGTAGGTGAATAATGCATAGTGACCGTGGTTGGTGGTACTTACGCGCGCTGCCGGTGCAGATGTAACCACGGCGGGCTGTGGTGCTTGCTGGAGCACAGCTTGTGGGTTCTGGCACAATACAGTACAAGTTAATATCCTATGTTTCAAAGGCTTTACTGTAAACTTGAAATTCATGCCACATGCATTTAAATTTACTCATCCTTCAAGAGCTTTCCTACTTTAAGTGGAGGAGTAAGAAAATTCAGATGTTTGAAAATCATATTTATCCTCTGTAAGAGGCTAGGAGAGGCATTACAAAATATTATAATTTTAAGATCAAATAAATATTTATTTATTTATTTATTTTTAATATATTATATTTGTTCATTATTTTCCATTTTCAATCATTTTCCCTAGTCCTTCACTTAGTCTGCGATAGCTCTTGAAATATGGGTTTAATTTATTTGCACAAATATCAAGTTTACAGTAAAGCCTTTAAAATTGTAACTATCTCATTATTCTTTATCAGTTATTTAGTTTTCAAAATCGCTTGGAACAAGTAACAAGTAGTTGATTCCATACTTTTGTTCGCGAGTCTTCTTTTTTCAGATGACCATGTAACCTGTAGGTATAGTGCTTAGGAACACACATCGTCGCACTCACTCTTTAGTAAAGGGAGAACTAGTAGAGTGCTCATTTACAACACGTCCGATAGTTATGAAGAGTTAAGTAGCGTTATAATTACTAAGTGGAAATTTCACCAATGAAACTGAACGCGATTAGCACATCTAAACGGCGTTAAAACACTGTAAATTTCGATGATCTGCAGAAAATAATATCATTTTTTTTATGCGCTGATCGCGTTAAGTTCCGTTAGTGCAATTCGCCGTAACACTAAAATGTTTTATAATTAAGAACATTTTTCGTTATTTACTTCTTACATATATATTAAAAAAAATAATAATACTTAGATATTAGCTATTAATAAATTCCTGGCCCTTCGGCATCGGTACCAACAGCCGAAAAATATATGATTAATAAGTTAGGTATTTGTACGGTAAACGTACTATAGGCAGGTAGGCAGTCGCTCCATGTAAAATACTGGTATTCAGTTGCATCCGGTTAGACTAGAAGCCGACCCCAATATAGTTGGGAAAAGGCTAGCCAGGCAGAAAAAAAAACCTACTATAGTACTTCGCTCACGAATAACGTGAATGAAGACGGAAAATAAACCATTTTATAGACTAAACACGATCTAATTTTGGTGGGCGTTACGTCACCCGTAATATCGATAAATAAGCGGTAGGTACCTACCCACATTTGGTTAACGATGTTGGAAAATAGTAGTTTTCGAAAAAATATCATTAGCAGCTGGAGTAAAGAACCATTGCTTGCCTACTGCATGGAATACTTAGTAGATTTAATACACACAGAGTACTCATTACTATTCCAGATTTTATTAATAATTTCGTATGGTTTTCCTGATTTCCTCATGGAAGGGAAAGAGGATAATCACTGACTGTAAATGACGTACACTATCACTGATTTACTGTAATTTAATATTGATGATTTAACGTCATAGCCTCTGTAATGATTCCGATGGGAGATACACAATATAAGGGGACATTACGAATTCAATACATGATGTTAGACGGGAGCGTGTATATATTGTTCACCCTGTATATCAACAGTTGTTCCGTACCGCATGAATGTAATAACAACCTAATTAATTAGTAAACTGTGTCTGTTATTGTGGCGCTAGCAATACGGAGTCACCATGCACGGGCACGGCAACAATGAGTGAATGCGGTGATTTCACTTGCCCAGTGTGTAATTAACGACTCGGGGACTTGTTTAACTGGCTGTTCCCGACATGCCCGCGCCCTGACAGTCAGTGTCGTACACCGCAGTAATTATTCAAGTTTAACCCTGTTATGTGAGAAATTTGAACTTCCTCACGCGCTTCTGTCACTAGCCATATTAGCATGTTGAAAACGCGTTAAGTTAATAAATGTCGTGTTAAATGCCATCGTTAACTCGTACTTTAGCAACAAGTTGTTCATAACGTTGAACAGGTAACAACTGTGTAACTGTCCGAGGTTGGACACGGCGACAGTTTGATGAAGGCGACCTATAAATAATTTTAGTTCCGCCTGTAAATTAGGCGAGGAGTACGCGTGAAACGTGTTCGTGGTCGTTAGCGGCCTATCAACTACCACTTATTGCTAGCTCAACCGTGGAAGTTCAAAGTTTCAAAATATCTGCAATAAGTCAATGTATGTTTCATTATCTGTAGATTAATCAGGTCTAGTTTATGAAAGCATTTTTTGATCGTGTACTATTAGGTGTAATACGCAACAGTCGTTCGAGATCAAAGCTCCAGTAAGATTTAAAGCATGTCCTTTTCGTTGCAAGTCACCTATAGCTCTGTGCCGCCTTTGACGTTGACGACATAAGGGAATAGTATTGCGATAAAAGAGGCCTTTCGTTGAATAATAGTTTGCCTGGATGGACTCCAATGGGCATTGACCGTCCATCGTCGACGGATTTGATCTTTGCAAGAGGACACTGTTGAACAGGTCAGTATTAAACTAAAAGCTTACCTGTATAGGTTTCATTGGTGGGGGTAGTTCCACGTCTGCTGCCTCGTCTTCTGCCTCATCGAGTACAGGGCCTGCTCTGCCGGGGTCTGGCTCTTCGCCGCGTCCATTATCGGCGTAAGGAAGCTATACCAATAACATCGAAAGGAAGCTCCATGTTACTACTCTTTATATTTATTTTAACACGGTATTAAACCAACACTAGTTTAATCGCAAGAAATTCGTTCTTTAATTATTCAACCATAATCAATTAAATAAAGTGAAAAAGCCATCGTGAGATAAAGGCAACCTTACGATTTTTTTGGAAAACGAACATTTTTGTAGACTGCATAAAACAAGCGATAAATTCGATTTTCTGAACATGGATGAAGATAATCACTATTTGTGTTTTTGTGTCCTATCTCATCCCGTATTTTAGCTTTATCTATATTGGATGTATTAATGTTGTTTTCGATACTTTTCAGTGCATAACACTGAACCTACTGGATCCCGTAGGATTCCCTACGACACATCAACACCTTCAAGTGTCAATTTCTCCGTTTTACTACTGGTAGCGTTATTTTTGTAACAAAGAATGAAATTCCAGCAAATACCTTGCGGAAAGTTTGAAGTGAACCAAAACATACCTTGAGCTTCTTGTCTGATGGTATCTTCTTCAGAGCGGGTTTGTCTATAGTAGCGGGTGATTGTGCTCCGCTCGGACCCTTTTCTGTCTTCCCCTGGGACGGTTTGCGAAGCCCCAGCCATCTTTTCCTGCTTATCGCAGAAATAACATTTAGAGTCAATCAAATTTAAATCACGAATAAAATAGACTGAAAAAGAATATAACCCACATCATCTGGATGTTTGTTGTTAAAGTCTTCTCCGATATAATTGACAATAAAATAAAGATTACTTTAGGTTTAAACACTATATACACTGTTTGTATTATATACAACACTGCCTATATTTTGTGATATTACTTTAGAAAATAGTATAATTAATTTAATGTTTCCCAAGCGTGATAAGCCAAATACGCGTAAAACAAAACTAATTAGATAAACTTTAATCATTTACGGATAAACTCGCAGTTAAAATCAAATATGGCGCACGACAGTGAATAATTTAAATTATAACAAGTCGAGAAGCTTTGAATTCAATCCAACTACACACGTACCTATACTCGTTCAGCGCGTTGTGTACGGCCTCCTTATGTCTGCAGTTTAGGCACAGACTCGGTTTCGGAAAATTGAAAGCGTTGCAAGTTACAGGAGTTCCGATGTCTTTTGTTTCAAATTTTAGAAATAATATTCTATGTTACACGTACTTACCTATAAATTGCAAAGAGGGTTTTTTACGCTGAACTAACATGTTGCATGTGATGAATCCCTATTATTCAAATAACGATGTTTTAAATCAAAGTGCAGCCATAGATTCAAAGGCTCTCATTGACGTTGCCCACATAAGCGGTCATGCTCGGGTATCTGTAGATATCCGGGCTGTGGTATGCTCAGTAAACAGCCTACTTAACTGTTAGACACTGCGATGTTGTATTAAGGGATCACAGCTGCATCGATTTAGATTTAGCTATGGACCACAATACATATAAATGTAATCGAATACGCAAACCGCAATGCGTGTACTGGATAGATCGTGCGCCACTATTAATTATAGTTTTCCTCGTATTTGATTGACATAGTCATCTTGAAGTTTTCAAACACAAAGATTAGAAACTGTTATGTTTTGAATAGGACTCAATATACCTCGGGTTTTTAGCCTATATTTTTACGTCAGGAATCGTCAATTTATAATTTTCCTTTGGAAATAAAAATGACGCTACTTAGGTAATAATATTAATTAATTATTTTATCTGGCAATTTCAAATATTTTCAGTCGTATCAATTATCACCTGTTTGTCTGCTGAATGCTGATCGAACACGACGGCTTGCTACGCATTGTTTGGTAGCACTACCTTGGCATACTATGCAGTATGCTCTCAGCTCACAAGATATTCCTGTCATCATTAGCATAATGACGTGTGCGGGAAACAACGCTATCCGCCAACAGGGGATTTACAGGCGCTTCCAACCCCTTATCACTTACGGATATGCGATTAGCTCGGGGCCCTAACTTAGAGTGAATAACAACATGATTTAACGGCTGTCTCTACTCCCAATATGTACTTGCCCGTCCGAAAAAAAAATAGTCAGTTATTTTGAGGGATTAATTACCTTAGGACGGGCCCGTATCTTCGTTGACGAACTTAGAAAGTACCTACTCTCCTGAGGTGCCTATAACAATGACGGTAGTCTTTTTTTTTTGAGGCTGGGAAATCATCCAATGACTTCCCGCTCTGGGTGGAGCGGAAAGGTAGTCTCACACTATTTTTCGAAACAAAATAATACTGTAGGTACTATTATAGCTGTCGGCAATACCCGATAACTTGGGATTTCAAGGCAATGCCACAGTTAAATAACCCGCAATCATCAATACAGCGTTGAGGCCAATTAGGTGCGTTTAATCTAATCAAGATAGTGATATACACAGCTGAGTACTGACTGTTTAACTTATCACGTTTTGCTATCAAATTAAACAAAGCTGTATTGTATTGTTAGGTGATAATATTTCATCTTTTTGAAAAGGGGCGGCCCCCTTTTACGAGACATTATTGGATTATTTGGCTAATATCATCAAACAGGCAGTGATAGTTGTGGTGTGACCGTTAGACTAACAAATCAGAGGTCTCTAGTTCGAACTCGACGGACACACCTCTGACTTTTCAGATTCATGTGCGTATTGTGTAATTATCACTTGCTTGAAAACGGTGGAGGAAAATATCGTGAAGAAACCAGCATGCCTGAGAGATATTCCTCAACACCGTGTAAAGCTAAGTCAGACACCCACGGGCAGCAAAAAAAAACCCTGACACCAGGTTAGTCAGTAACTACACGCAAAAGAAGAGAAAGATCAAACAGGCGCCGGGGCTTTGTTTAAACCACGATACCAACGTGAGGGCTTTTAAATTAATTCGGAAGGCGAGTCGTCGTCGCCGTGTTAGCTCCAATTTTCAAGCTTCACAGGGGACACATCCTCTGAAGGGTGACTATACGTACCTAGCACGTTGCTAATATTAAAACAACGTTGAAACGTCAATCGTTTATCAGCAAAGTTAAGATTAAGAGTATTATCTTGTCTGTGGACACGTCTATAGGTCTTCGTAAGAAACCCTTGACTATGAAAATATTAGTCGCGTCGCCATAAGTATTACAACGTGGTAAATATAAAAAGTGTGTAAAAACCACATGAACTTTGCTTCTGTTTATACGAAAATCTCTGCTATTTTGAAGTTCACTGTGAATGTCAATGATAATATACTTAATACTACGTGATTGAGAGAGAGATTCCCGTATCACCGGAATGACAAAAAACAAGGCCGGACCAAGTCCAGAGATGTCCGGTTAAATTCAGCCGGATGGAAAACTTAACCGGAATTATAGGTGGTTCAAATACCTAGAAATACATGTATAATTACTGAAAGGGGAAATTCATAGAAAGATTCAAGCGATAGGTAAGTACTTGTAAATAAACTTGAAAAAGTGCTTGGACTCATATAAGCTAGGGAATTTTTCCATGAAAGTAATGGAAAAGGACGAATTAGGTTACATATTTCCAGCAGTAGTGGATATGGACACGTTACGTAACGTAGGTACATACGAATCCGATGTTTGCACCGGGATGCATTCGGTTGGGATCTGAGAATTTTACTATAGGAATTAAAAAGAAATAGTATTATAAAGCTTACTTGGAAAGCTTTAGAGCTGGTAGAGAATGCCTAAAGCATTAAGTCCACCTTAGAGCTTTTATTGTGCGCGAAAAGTTGAAATAAACAAATAAAGGCTTAGTTTTTTTTTAATTTCCTGCATATTTGCTAAGTAATAATCACTGCCTTGACGTTTCTAAACGATATATATTTCTCCCATCCCCATTAATTATATGCATTAGCAGATTGGAATGTTAGCATATTGCTACTTCATAAAAAAGTGAACTGGCCGTGCTACATTTTATTTGTCACGGTCACAAAACAACGCTACATTTAAATTTTGAAACATTGAAAATAAACCGAGACGGCTATCACCCACATGAAAAGGTTTCATGGTTGTGATTAATGACATTGATAGCTATAAGGTACGTACCGACATATTAAGTGAACCAGTTTAACGTGTAATATATTTAACACATAAATAAAATGTGTGAATTATTTTATTGTGTGATATTTTAGTGAGAACAAGCGAACAGGTCTATGCTGAACCAAGGACTCGTCACCGCATTGCGGTCGACTACGGCGACCGCCGACAAAAAGTATCCAAACTGCAACAATCACAGTTGGGACCTCCGTGTTGCGTAGCCCGCACCGGATCACACCACACTACCAGCATTCACTTGAGACTTACTTCACGCAAACAACTTGATTCCACATCGCTGTGGCGTCGCGCTAACATCACTGTCACACACGTTCACTGCTGCGATCACGTGTACACTGACTCACATGCAAAATGTGCACAAACACTGTTATCTAAGTTCTATTTCGAAGGAGTAAATAATCTGATCGGGGGACGGTCGACAAGGAGCCGTATCAGACGAGATACAGTCGCGATAATGTTGTAATTGTAATGAGCGCGTAGCGTAGGACGCGCGAGTCGCGACGCTGCGTCGTCGTTGTCAGCGCGGCCGTCCGGTGACCGCCTGTCACACCGACGCGACACGACCATCAACGACACCCTAATTACATATCAATTAGGTAATGAACTCATCTGACCTGTCGTCGTACATTACTGCAAACATTCACCTAGCTAGAACCATAGTATTCGGTAAATCGATGGAAATCGTTCAGTTACAGTTGGTATGTACTTAGCTCACAGAGTTGTATGTCGATGTAACAATATTACGAAACAATTAATTATCTGTAGTTAAGGTATGTACGATGTGAATAGATAAGATAACACAAATTTTACAGAGTGATAAGAGTGACTTAAGGGTGCTGTGCGATACCTACTCGACGTAGTCAAGAAGAAATAATAATTCACCTAACTCGACTTGAGATTACTAAGTTTTTCTGCACATGCACTGGAACAAGCTCCCACAAAACAGCACAATTTCGTGAAAGCTGTTATTTTCATTGTTTGACGGCACCAGATAAAAGAGCAAGTGAGTATGATTCGCAAATAAAGACGGAGCTAACTGCGGGAAGTTTAACTAAGCGATAAACGCACATCAGTAGCTGCACCAGGAACGGGAAATATCAAGTGTTGTGTTTGTAAGTACTTTATTTTGCATGACTTGTTGAGCAAGGAAGACGTCTTGTGAAATAACAATTAGCTGTGGCGATTGTTAACTTAACGCCTTTTCAAAACAAACAGATGAGATAAGTTTGATGCAAGACTGTGCTCGAATGTTTTTACACAACTTGAATACACGGCTGATACAAACTTGAAGTATTGAACTTCATCAGAACCATGACCTTGAGGCAGTTCCAACGACAAATCCAAAATGCACCTTCCTGAATTCGTGCTAGTGCTATGCGTTAAGTAAATATTCTTGAATTACAAGTTAGGAAGCATCATCATTCATTTAGCTGGTACGATCTAAGAAACAACACCAAAATGTATTCGCTTACGTCAAAGCGTTACGTAATGTTTTTGCGCCCTCAGTCATCAATATGATGCATTCGGTTATACACCTTCGTTATTGCAAACAACAGCACGGCAAACAAGTTTAAACGCGGACACTGACACATTATCGGCACACAGCGTGAAACATTACGGTATTGAAGTATATGATTAAATGAATTCAGTTGTAAGAGTGAAGATAACGATCGGTGAAACAAACAACCTGATATGGTGGAAACAGTTGGCACAACAGAGTCGCGAGCCGTCCGCGTCGGCGTGCATCCTCGTCTGCGCGTGCGACGCCTTCGCACCACTGAGCGACTGAACCGCACTAGAACCGCGCGCTCCGTATCGTCCGAGGAATTAGATAAAACCATACTAAGATAAAAGATGACTAACAAATAGGGAACGACGACTCATTCATTTTGAGTAACAACTAGATAAAGCTATTGTTTGAGATTTAGAAGAACTGTTTCTAAATCTCTCTAATTTTTTTTTAGAAGCGGAGGTATCAAATTGTGAAGTTAAAATTAATATCAAAGCAATGCTTATTGCTAACTTTGTATACTGTAGAGTCTACGTGAACCTTCTGTTGAAATGTAGGCTTGTAAATAACTAACAGCATTCGACCTTTAAAATTAATAGAATAGTTTGATAGGTTTTGATAAAACAAAATGTTTCCGTCAGTAGCCGTGCTGCTTGACAGAAGCAATTATGTTAAAAAGTATAATTCATTATATAATGAGGTGCTAGATGAAGAGCAAAGCTGCCTTGAGAGCAGTGATGACAATAATGTTGGTGGCGCTGACGAGCAAAGTAGCCTAGAGAGCAGTGATGTTGATGAGGAGAGAGAGGCATTCAAGTCTGAACACGAGAAGGAACTGGTTGAATCGGGTCAGTCAAGTCCATTTATTAAATATGATTCTATTTCAAAGCATAATGATGAGTTTTACAATGACCACGAGGTGGCATTCAACAAAAATGACATCGCTGTTAATCGTTTTGTTGAAGATGGGCACATAACCATTTCATTAGATGAAAGTGTGCGGTGCTAGATGAAGAGCAAAGCTGCCTTGAGAGCAGTGATGATGATGCTGTTGGTGATGCAGTGTGTGATAAGTGTTGGTTGAAGATGACGCGGAGTCACATACAGTGAGAGGTGAAATGATAGAGGTGAAGGAGAATGAGCATTTTGTTAGTTCTTCCACGGTTGAGATTTCGAAGGTAGGGGTGAAGACGAATGAGCGCATTGTTAGTTCTGCGACGGTTGCGATTATGTACTTACTTTTATCGTGGCTTGTTCATTCATCGTCAAATAGTCCACGCTAGCAAAAACCGTATTAATTTTATTTATAACGTAAGAAAGAAAAATAAGTTTATTATTAAAATTATTGAAGACCGTGGCTGACAGGGTGTCATCTCCGCTGTGGCGGTCCCTTGTTCAGTTAGTCATTTGATTATAATTTTTAATTCTGATTTTAATTTTTGATTTTAATTTTTGTTTTATTTTATTTTAACATATCATTTTTAATTTCTTTATTGTTATTTATAATGTACCTGTATATGGATCTTTGTTATCTGAATTAAAATATTTTATTTATTTATTTTCTATTACTAAGGACTCTTTGCGGCATCGGGATAATATAAACAATTAAAAAATTAAAGAAAATGAAGTTGTATGCCAGGTTATAAGAAAACTAATTAACTTTTTTTAAATATTTTTTCAAATTTAAAGTACCGGTTCACAAAATAAAATTATAAGAGGTTTAGAGATATTTTTAATAACATAAATAGTTGGAAATTTCACTTCTTAAATTATATAATTATAACACTAGATTAAAGACATGTTTTCGATGAAAGAATTGACACCTGTTAGCATGGTCGTGGTGGACATTTGCCAGATATCATGTTTCATTAATTACTAAACTTTTCTCTTCGTAATGCAATAAAAATTTGAATCATCTGCATCTAAATTCTTTGTTTTAGAAAACAAAGTTCTTGTTGAAAGACCCTTTAGAAAAGAACTACATATTATATTTGACAAGTAAAAAAAAACAATATTAAAGATTTTGAACATGATCTGAGGGGTGGAGAGGACACAGTGTGACATAATACGTCAAGACAATAATCGTCCTGCCGATTTCTGCAAATTATTGAGGCGCAACAACTTAAAAAAAAATTGTAGATTTTTTATTGAAGATTGCACAAGGGACGAATTTAGTACATTGATCACTGGAAAGACTATTAAACATAATTATGATCACTGTTACTCTTATGAGGTGTCTGGTGAAAATAAAATAAAAAGAGTCATTGACTTATAACCTCTCTTGTTATCATGAAGCCAAAATTGTATACCATATTTGTCTATTTAATACTAACTATCGCATGCAGTTACATTGTACAGATTCTGATATACCAATAATAATGCAAGCGATTAAAAAAAAATTACTTAAACATAAATTAAATTGATGCCAAGCTAGGCGATCAATTATCTTGTTCACTCGCCATATATGCCATATTTTTACAGGGAATGTTTCCTGCATTCTTTCTTTCGTAAAGGAAAAAGAGACCTTTCAGTAGTTTAAAGACAAAAAAAAATTGTCAAGAGGCTTTTATTTAACTCCTACGAATTGAAAATACAGCATTTACAACATAGAATGAGGAATTTCAAATTATTGAAGAGTATGTATGCGAGTGTATTCATTCCAAACAAAAAATGATATGAACAAAGGACGGTATGAGTTATTTGAAAGAGGGTCGAAAAATCAAAAAATGAATACGAAGAAATTTTAAAACAAAAAATCGTAGGATCCTTCCAGTTTGCCACCAACCAAACAAGATTTTTTCACTGTATCTTATGTCATTCTTGACGGACTAGTGATACATACCTGTTTTCTTGTAGGACATTGTTTCATTTGGGCAGAGAAAACACTAACCTATCGTGTAATATTTTTGTCCTACAGTTAGTAATGAGAAAAATTGTGGTATCAACAATTTCTGAGCGAAGAACCGGGATAACGTGTCACGTGAAACTGAAAAGTGGCAATCACAGTTTTTGACGGAAATCGATGGCGTTGAATTTGGGTAATCAAAATCAAATAAAAAATAATTGAAAGCTTCGGAAAGTGTTTCTTCGTTTGATATTACTACTTTTTTTGTATCTAAAAATATTAATTAACTGAACTGTTGCCGACAAAAACTAACTTCAACCATTTCTATTATTTTATCGTTTCGGTTTCACTTGAAGTTCAATCTCTATGAAAAAACAAACGTGATGTCAGAAATCGTTTGAACTCTCTGCCGTTTGCTTTTTCGTTGTGCTTTTTCATTGAACCCCGCTTGTTTATTGGACTTATGTGTGTGCTTGCCTACCTATTGACCTATCGCTACTCGACACGGAATTGCAATCAATTAATTATGCGATGCATAAACTGCAGTGTAGCCACGCAAAGACTGCGGCGGCATATTAGCTCGACTTCACTGCCTGCTGTTCGACTCACTATTCTAGCAGAGGTAAGTAATTAACAGCTGAAATCATTCTTAAATTAATAAATATAGAAATATCGAACAACTTCAAGTTGTTTAGCGTGTTTCTCGAAATATATAATGAACCCAATGGCAATGGATCAGACAGACTCTCGTCTTGTAATTGTCGCGACTACAACGGACTGGTTGCTTTAGACGTTATAATTTCAAATGTGTAGGTATTATAAGGCAATTAAGTTTGTTCTAGGTTCCAAGGGATGCCATCATTTATATAGTTATAGTTATACTTGTTATGAATTGCTGAATTCAGAAGCAACTAGTGATGTTTGTTTGTTTGGCCATACAACGGTGTGCATAACTTGTGGCCGTTCTATGAGAAATATGCAACGTCATGCAGGGGAAAGAAACAATTCAATGTCTTCAATTTACCAACGTCACATCCAGCTTTTCATCTGGTAAATAAAATGATGTTTAAACACAGTGTGGTCTTTTATATTTATATGCCCACCAATCCCATCATCTTCCTCTTCAGATGTTTAGTTTCTCGGCCCATAAATAGTCAGGGTTGCCCTATGGTCCCTTTGGTTGGGTCCCTTACCTGCAGCTCTATATTATTGAGCTAACATCCAATCAGAATGATTTGATCAGAATTTGAGAGTTAAAGAAGAGAGAGTACCTACGATAGTGTATGTAAACAAGTCCTGCACATTTAATGGTTGATTTCTATCAAATTTTTTGCCGTTTCCTTCTCAGTCAGAAAAAAGAAACAATAACATGTCCCCTTATATTGTTTCAGTGCATTCTTCTTCATTAATCTTCTTTTCATTAATCCTTTTGCTTACTTCTAAATGTAGGTAGACATACAGTTCCCCATAGATATTTACCCTAAATTAACTTTTTTAGGATATGAATTATGCGTGAGACATCAAAGGTAGTAAACACGAAACTACAGCCCACCCCAGCTTCTCACCACAAAAAAACGAGCATATTTGGTTTTAAGGACCTGTAGACCACTGATCACGTGTTCCTTCGTGAAGACGCATTACGTGGTTCGCTGCAATCAGCCTACTCAGGTTTTCACAAAGTTCTGCACAAGACTGATAAAGCCAAATAGACCGCCTAAAGCCAGGTTATACATTGAATTTATAAGTCCAGATTTCATGGTTTTCCCCTCATTTAATTTATCAAGTTTCTTAGAAAGATTTCATCCTTATAATTGATCCTAACGATCGATGCAATAAAAATACAGGATGTACTTTTTGCAGATTTTAGTCGGTTCGATTCCCGGGTGTAGCAAGCGAATTTTTGCAAATCTTTGAATGCAGTTCTCTTTCTATTCAAAAATAAAGGAATGTTTTCTTTGAGTAAAATTTTCTATCTACAGTATTAAGAGTACTTTCCCTCCAGGTGGCATTACAAAATTCCACCCTGTATATTGGCTAACAAACCTAACCCGGAAGACCTCCAACTGACGGCAGCGAAGAGTATAGAACTCGATCTGGTCGTCTTGTCATATAATGTTATATTTGTCTTCACATATAATGTTATAATACATGTATACAAAACATTGTTAAACATTTTAAAAGAGTTACGGTGGACTTTCTTGCAGATTCTTCTCCACACGAAACTACCTTTTGGAGGGGTGTCTAGAATCAATTCTATTTCTTGTTCATTTTTGACGTTCAAAAGTGCCTTTCTTGTGCCTATTTGAAATAAATGTTTTGACTTTGACTTTATTTAATTCTCAGTTTTTTACCGCCCTTGACATTCTCTGTAGCTCTTTGTTTTTTCTTTGATTCTTTTCTTCCCTGTCATTTACTTCAGATATTTTTATGTTCTCAAGATGAAGCATTTTATATTATATTGAAAATAATGTGTTGTGTCACGATCAATTGATCATATTTATTTGTGTTTACTAACTTCTGACAAACCAACTGTCCTATAAGTTCATAGCGATGTCATTTGTTTGGAGTTTTTGATATCTATTGACTTGGGGAGTTGCACGATCTTCTATCCAGCATTGTAAAGATATGAAAAGTTCATCATGAAATCGACATATTTTATCCTTGCCTTACCTCTGTTAGTTACCACAATCGAGAGTTTCGTACAGGAAACGGTTGGGCGTCTCATCAAAACGAAGCTACTCACGGAAAATTTGCTTGTTAGTAATCAAGTGCAAAAATAGACCATGGATCTTGGACTATAACTAAAATAATGGGATAAAATGTTTGTTTACAACTAATAATGTCAACAAATGATGTGTAAAATTGACAATTACACCCTAACATAAAAAGAGACCATGGATCCTGGACTATTTGGTTACAAAATATAGCTTTTGAATGCATTTCGCTTCGTATTTATGTCATATGGTGTTCAAAATCGGACGCTGCCGGGTTAACGTGTGGGATGACACAGCTAACTGCGCCAAGGCGTCAGAGGGAGCGAACCTAAGTCTTCATGTTTGTCTAATAATGTCAAAGATTAGCATGATCGTGCTCCAGAGTATTTTAGCATATGTGCGTAATGAAACGATTCGAAACTATACTAAAAACCTATAGTTGGAAACTATAGTTCCTTCCTCAGTAAGAGAGAACGAGTGGCACTCGTCTTGAGTTGAAGCCTTGAAGCCTACTTTGCTAACGGGGCATAGCCTTGCCGGGGCGTAGGAAAGTGTGTCAGGTTGACACAATTGGTCCAGCTTATATTTGAGTACCCGTTGAGATTTGTTAACTGTAAGATTCGTAGTAAATTTTTGTGGATTTACCTTTGGAGTCTGGGCATGAAAAGTTTTTTCCCTGAGCTTTACCTCTTGATCTTTCTCTTCCTCTGGCTCAATTTTTTCCAATGGTCATAAGATTGCGATGTTAAGTTTTTTTTTTGCATTAAGCCCCATTAGGGTTGATATGAACTTTCATATCATTTTATTGGACCTATCAGATTAATAGTATAGTTTGATAGGTTTTGATAAAATAAAATGATTCCAACAGTAGCCGTGACAAGACACTTGACAGATGCTTTCGTTAAAAAGTAATACAATTCATTAGCTGCCGCCCGGGTGTACAACACATTACACAAACCTCTACCTCAGCCCCCTAACCCTAAGTGAAGGCCCCCCTGATCTACACAGTACCTATGTATACCTAATATTTTATCACGACTTTATACTTCATATGGCTTATGAGCGAGCAAGAAAGGAGCCTTCCCCCTAAACGTCGCGCACCCTGGACACCTAGGACTCGGTAACGCAGAGTCTAAGTGACTTATCCTTTCACCAAGATGGCAAGAACCGGTCTTTCTCAAGACCCATCCCATACGGCTCTTTTAGAAGCCAACCCCAGGAACTTAACAACTCCAGCTTTGTGCATTATTTCAATAAATAAAACGAAGGATTTTCGAAATAAAAGGCACAAATTCTTTCAGAGCACTGTCGCACTACCAACTGTGACATACTTTGTTTACAAGAGACACACTGCAGCCAAGACCAGCCAAGACTAGAAATTTCCGGGCTAACTCTTGCAGCCGAAATACAACACCCAAAACATGGCAGCGCCATATTTGTCAAACTTGGCACTACAATAGAGTCTACCTGTGTTTCCTCTCTTGACCCAACAGAAATTGTGACTATCGATACTGGACATTGCACCATCACTTCTGTCTACAAACCACCAAACCAACCTATCGAACTAAGCCCAACTGATAACTTCAACGATCGGGATTAAAAAATTATTCTTGGTGATTTCAATAGCCTCAGTGTTGCGTGGGGCTACCAGGACACAAATCCTGACGGTGCCGCCGCGGAACATTGGGCAGAAGTAGGAAACTTGACCTTGTTACTTGACGGTAAACTCCTAAAATGATTTAACAGCGGTTGATGGAGACGAGGCTATAACCCTGATCTCATTTTCACCAGCGACAATAAGTATCAGCCGTCTCTGCGCAAAAAAAAGTGTGCCCACCAACTCCAAGAACACAACACAGACCAATAGCATGCCAAGTCTACGGTGCACTAAAACCGACAGTGGTCCCTTTCAGACGTCCGTTTAGACGAAGACTTAGACAATGAGTTGCGTGAGATTGAACCGATACCAGAAAAGCACGCCCTGTTTGTAAAAACACATTCCAAAAGGCTTCTAATTACGTCACTGGATTGGACTCAAAATCATCAAGGTTGTTAGAAACCTACGAATCTCTGTATGCTAATGACGCTTTCTCTGAAGTAACTGTCTCAGCCCGAGAAGAGCTCCTATCAAAGATCAATGAAAACCACACACAACAGTGGCTAAAAACTGACGAAAACATCGACATGACGAAGAAAAAGATGAGTGAACCAGAAAGAAACACAAGAACCCTCAACTCCGTTAGCTTCTGTACATCTTAATTATAATTAACTAGCTACTCCCGCGCGGTATCACCCGCTGCCCGGTTCCTATTGGTCGTAGCGTGATGTTACATATAGCCTTCCTCGATAAATGGACTATCCAAAACAAGAAAAAAAATTCAAATCGGACCAGTAGTTCCAGAGATTAGTGCGTTCAAACAAACAAACTCTACAGCTTTATAATATTAGTATAGACTATAAATACTTCCTAATTATTCTTTTTTAGAACAAAAGCTTAGATTACTCACCCGCTAAACGCCTTCCGTTGTTTCACGGGACTGGCGGCGCTGACGCTACCCCCCGGATCCGAATTCGAGGCTTCTGCAAAAGAAAAATACAATTTACTAACACGAAGGAACTTTTAACTCTATTCATCATACAGATTATGTTCACGAACCAAACATGAAACGCTATTTTGTGTTGGTTCAGTGAAATTACAAACGAGTTCAGTACAGGTAGGCGAGGATCAATATTAGTTTTGTCACAATACAATTTTATCATACAACAAAGTCCGCCGAGTCCGTCTGTCTGAATGGGAAAAACTCTAAAAATTACCGAGCGAATTCATAGGGTTTTCTCCATATCACGGAGTGATTCATGATAACCGTTCAGATGTATAAATTCATTTAAAAAACCTTAAACTCCACTGATAGAAGACTCATCATTTATTTTCATTAATTTTTCATGCAACACAACAAATAGGTAGAGGGACCATTTTCGTCTTTTAATTATTGTAAGGTATTTAATACACGGTGATCAGTACGATATTTTAATAATAATTTTGGGATCATCTGTCAGTTTGATACATGTACTGCATTTGTGTATGAACTTAGGGATCCAACATTCTACCTTAAATAATATAATGACAGAGTAATACCATAACGACAGCGTCGTGTTAGGGTTCTTACAGACGAACGGCAAGTTTCTTACAGACGAACGGCAAGTTGTGAACGGCAGAGGCTACTTCAGCCGTCGCCACCTGTCGACGACAGTCGTCAACGCGTCGGCGGCAGCAGTCAATACGTCGACGGCTGCCGCTGACAGGCGACAACGGCTGCCGTCGACAGGCGACAACGCTTGCGGATGTCGGCGGCAGCCGTCGACGTATTGACTGCTGCCGCCGACGCTTCGACGGCTGCCGCCGACAGGTGGCGATGCTTGCAGTTGTGGCGTGTTTCATCCGCAAGCGTTGTCGCCTGTCGACGGCAGCCGTTGTCGCCTGTCGGCGGCAGCCGTTGTCGCCTGTCGGCGGCAGCCGTCGACGTATTGACTGCTGCCGCCGACGCGTTGACGACTGTCGTCGACAGGTGGCGACGGCTGAAGCAGCCTCTGCCGTTCACAACTCTAGCCGTTCGTCTGTAAGAACCCTTAACGACCGCTAATAATGTGCGAAAGCGGTTTTGTGATTCCAAAGTGGGAATCCGACCTAAACACTAATTTTACCAATATTAGGAAAAACTAGAATGTTATCAGCCTAGGGGTAATTTGAGCACAGTCGCATGTACATTTATGTTGTACGAGGAAATTTTAATTTCATATGTTTATAATTATCTGTTCTTTGCGTTTCCAAATATTTGCAGGATTGGAAATAAAATAGATTTAAAATACTCAAAGTGCGATGAACCTCAGTTAGATTTGAATCTAACCCACATACTCGACCTAACAGAAATAAACGGCGCTACCACGTAAACAAAATGAAGGCATACATATATTATAATGTTCTGCTACCCGAGCAAAGCCGGGATGGGTTGCTAGTATAAACTAAAAACGATGAGCCCCTACCAGTTAGTTTAGTCTCCCCAGACAAGAGCCCGGCGGGAATGAAGTGAACCTAAAATATGCAAAGGCATAATATTTTATTACACAATATACAACGCTTAAAACTATTGAAAAATCTAATATATCATTCATATGTAACTTTATGAAGAGTCCAAACAATCTAATGTTAACGTAAACAAAGGAGACATTTATTTTATTCCAAATGTTCCATTTTCAATACCTACGCATATTATATTCTAAGTCCACTTTGCAATGGTTACCATTTGTACTTACTGTATACACTCAAGCTTTTGAATTTTCAATGTACGTTAAAATCAATTGAATACCTGATGGAAAATTTAAGGCAAGCGAGTAGAATATTGGAAGCGGAAAATTTAAGGCAAGAGTAAAATGTTGGAAATATGCATAGGAGGAAGCGACAAAAAAAACTGATTGCGCTTTTACATGTTCTTTGAAGTATTACGATGTTTACACAGAGACTCCGTTCTCTGTCCAACTAAGGATTTCTTAACAATAGAAAATCCTTTAAAGCAATACTCAGCATACACATCACATCCAAGACCCCACGCACAAATGCGTATCTATCTGCGAACTCTCACTTTGTGAAGAACTAAGTTTGTTGCACCTTTCAATTGTTCTGGTCAATAGTTAGCCGATGCGATAATAAGTGATCAAACGAACTTACCTGTTGTGAAGTTCGATCATTATTATACGAAGGGCTTCGTTCGAAGATATAAATTTTACAATGCAGCTCTTCTGACGCCAGTCGGCAACCATCGCATATTTTAGAGCTGAAAGCAAAAACTAAACGCCCAACTCTATATGTTCCCTCTATGTACGTCATCTGTCATTATTTTAGAGTATGTGAGAATCTCAATTTTTCTGGGTAGGGTAGGGAGGGTCCCTATATCTTCGAACGAAGCCCTTCGTATAATAATGATCGAACTTCACAACAGGTAAGTTCGTTTGATCACTTATTATACTTCGGCTTCGTTCTCGATATAAATTTTACAATGCAGATGTTAAGAGTTTTTAGGAAAATTGAGATTCGAAAGATTAATTTATGATTAGTTATTTTTTCAATACAAATTTAAAATCTGTAATTTTTGTGATGACATAAGTAAAATGGCATTATTATATGCACAGTCTCATTCGACTTAAAATTGGAGTTAGTTCTACTTTTAAATTGTAAGTTTTTATCAAATTTCAATAATAGAGAAACAAAAAATAAAATCTTTGCTTCTATATTCGAGTTTCTTTCCATCTTAGTTTTAATACTTATTATGACATAAAACTAAAATTATTGGTATCATTTATAATAACCAAGTGTTTAGTTCAGCATTATGCACAGCATGCGCTAATTCACAATTAAAGTTTAAGAACTATTTGTCCAGCTTGCCTTTGACACTATTTTAGTATTAGCAGTTGATGATTAGACATGTCTACTTGTCTAGTAAAAATAATAATATCTATGCTGGAAAACGATACAACCCTTTTTATCCATCTACTATCAGTAGATTATTTCCCGCAATGATCTGAGCATATTTAATGCAATCATTTCATGTACCAGCTGGGAAATTTTTTGGACTTACTTACCAAAAAAGGGTAAAAAGAGATTCGGTTGACAACAACCGAAACAGTCGTTTTAATAGCCTCAGTAATAAAAATGTGCAGACCTGCCTGATTTACTGTGATGCAAGGTATTTACATGAGATTGGTCTCATAAGTCTGTATTCTTTGGGCTGTAGTTATTGCTAATGACCTTACTAATTAATTGGACTTTTCATCATTTTTTAAAACTAAATAATTTAAGGACTTTATAGTCCGAAGCTGACCCCAACATAGTTGGGAAAAGGTTAGGCAGATGATTATGATAGTCTGAAGAAGTCTAACATCTTGGCTCCAGTTGGATTTACTGAAACCTTTAGGAAGCCTCTTTGTCATCACTCACACTATTTTGAGCCCATTATTAGGTACAGCAAGACTTGACTTGTGTGAGTTTAAGAACCGATACAAGGCCCCCAAGTTGCCTGATTGCATGGTTAAAAAAAAAATACATGATAGTATAGTTGGTATAATTGGATCTGTACTATGTTTGTGACAAACAGCCCACCATTTTTATAGTTGATATTATTTATGATTGTATTGTTTCAAGATAGGTATTTGATATTGAACTTAATATATCTATTACTGATGAGGGATAGCTCATTTTTGCCATGCCTTCTTGATAATATCCCAACTGTTAACCTATTGACTGCCAGAAACGCGGGTCCACGCGAGAGATGCTTTTTAATTGCTTCTGTAATTCTGGCATATGAAAGGTTAGAGTAAGGTGGAGAGTTGGATATGTAGGAGATGATTCTCTTAGGCTTATGACTGCTAGTGTGGTATTATCATAATGCCTGTAACTTTATTTTTCTTAACTTTTTGTAAGCATCTTAACATTGTACTAAATGTCGAAAAAAAAAAAGGATTAAAAAGTAGTTTGTCTGAAAAAACAGCCAAAGCATCAATTTTTTAAATGATGCATCTGGGGTCCAGTTTCTAGTAAATGTATAATTCACATTTTTCATTAATTCTTGAGGCAAACCGATCAATAACCAGTTGGCTAAACAGAATAACAATGCAGTGGAATGTATAGATAGTCAGTTCCTAATCTGTATCAGGATTAACTTGTGATTTTTCATCTCCTTGTTTATCCTTGTTGTAAGAAGCAAATATAAAAGTTTGTCTATCTTCACACCCTTGCCAAATGCTTCTGGTTAAGTTATTAAAATTTGGGTATTTATTGCCCTTCATTCAGTTAATAAAATAATGTAATATGGCAATTTTATTACTAATTGTATGTAAATGATGGCCATACACAGAATACGCGCACTGAAGTGGAGTAGCGGTCTCCAGCCCATATTGCCTTATAAAAATTATGTGTATTTATTTTTAAATAACATTTTGAAGGCTAAGTTATGGCATGTTTATGTACTCATATATAATTATGTGACATAAATTTTCAATCTCTTTCCAGAACCCATGAACTGTCCTGAATACCATTATAAACGGTCCCCCCCCCAATTCTTGACTCATCAATAAATATTTAGAAATAATATTTAGAGTATGCTACATTTTTGAAAAAACAAACTATTGATATCATCAGCCTAGCACTGTAGGTTTAATATCTGGGTGAATGAATGCTTTTTATCATAATTGTCTTTCCTTTTAATTAACAACATATCTTATTTCGCCAAAGGCTTAGGTAATACCCATGGTAGGTGCACCTACAGTTCACCACTTAAGTTTAAAACTCACGTCTAGTTTAAGAATTATTATTGGCATGTGTTTACAAAACTGTATTTACAAACATTAAATCATAACTAAGCCATGATATTTATGATGTTCTAATAGTATTTTCTATAAAACCATTTGCACATACTTGGCAAGCATGCTGCAATCAATGTCTTTGTCCAACCTGAACAAGCTTTCTTATACTACAACTGTTTACACAGATAATTTTCAATAGATAATTTTTTGCCAATGAGTAATGTTATTGTCATTGTTTTTGTATCAAAAACAAATAAGCACTAAGAATTGGAAGGACTCTGATGGTCTAATTATACTTTTTTCTTAATTTATAATAACTCCAAGACGGATATTTAAAAAATAGCAATGTTTTCATTAGAATTTTTTAAACATGTTTTGTAATCTGAATCAATATCCAAGAGGTCCTTATGGTATTGTACTGATTTGTGATCTTAAATAATCATGTAAGTAAATACCACTCATAATGTTAGAGAAATGGAACTGCATTAAATTCAAATAGTTTTCATATTGAAACTATAAAAACTTCCTGTGGGCTGGATATTTATCAATGATTAAGGCCATTTTATTAAATCCATAAATTCTCCAAGTTACTGCAGTTCTGTGATCTTCCATTTTTTAAATGGTAGTTTTTGAATAAATGTTTTGCTACTTTATGGCTTTTTAATAAAAACACTGTAGTTACGAATTTCTCGTTACATGATGTGGAAGGTGGAATTGCACCATTATATATCAGTAAATGATTGTAATGACTATATTACATAATCAGGTCATACCATCATTTTTTAACAATTGTTATGATTGAGACTAATAAGGTGTCAGTAAAAAGTACTGAGTATCCATTGACATGATTCAATATTCAAACATTGTCACAGTTCCTTTGCCAACAAGGTAACTAATTATTTAATCTTCCAGCATGACTAACCTCTAGTGTCAAGCACAAGTCTTGTCCCGTAGTGGAGGTCCTTGAGGTTTCCCACAGCGTGCTGTGGCTGGTACTGTATGTATTGTTGTGCTGGTTGATATTTCCTTGCTTGATATGAGCACTGTGGTGTCTCGTATCCTCACCTCAGATTTTTTCCTCTAGTGGTTGTAAGAGGTGCACCACACGAGTTTCCCTGATGGGTTGTGGTAAATAGTTGGCATTTTTATAGATTGACCTGTTTTTTGAACAGCCTAAAAGACTTTTATCGTTTTTAAATGGATGGTTACCATAACAGTAATCATTCCATTCTACTTATTAGACAATATCTGAAGAATGTTTTGTCGAAGACATGGAAAATAACTTTCCAGTGTCACTGAGCTGGAGGATTCCGTTTGAGTCTATCAAAACTGCTGTAGTAGATTCACATTGATGTCTCCCTTAAACCAGTAAGTACCATTCTTAACTGGGTCTGATTAACCCCTAAGATGACACACTAACCCTGATAAATGATTGTTTCATTCAGTGAAGCAATAATAATTGGATTTTGGAAGAAGCGTAGTAGCTTTTAGTAGATAACAGGTTGGTACATTTTCCATAGATATTTTTTCCTTGGAAATATGTTGTTCCAAATTGGTATACAAATAGGTATAGGGGTAAGTCGTTGTTTAACACTTGTCCATATTCTGGTTTTTAGTGAATCATATCCCCTAGTGCTTGCAGCACTTACGGGAATAGAATATTAATAGGTTGAGTGAATCAGTATCTAGCTCAGATGCGGGGTCAGGCAAGTAGAGTGTCAGTTTAAATTACAGTCATGGTGTCCTCGTGATAATCGGTATTCGTCTAATAGGCCGGTACTTCGAAACATTCATAATTATAGTGCTTCTTGTTTTTCATCAGTTTTCCGCTCTGCAAGAAGATAGAAATTGACCCCGATAATGTATCGCACTTGGGTACCATAATATACCTAAGTGTAGCCTCTCGGACTACACCATTAGGCAAATGAAATAATTCGTGCGGTTATCTCGTAATCGCCCCGAATAGTTTTTTCGCGTCAATGCATCTCGTACATTACCCGCGATATACGATAACTATCGTTTTGAAGCCATGACAAACACGTTTTTCTATTTAGAACGTATAAAACAATTGTATTTCCTGGTGAAGAAAAAGAAAATGGACGACTCCGATGAATCTTTGTAGTTTTTTCTTCAGATTTTTTGAAGATTCTATTCTTTTCTTTGATTTTGTTTCAGTATGCTACTTAATGTTAACTTTAAACATACTTAAACTAGTTCTAAACACTTGAAATAATATTCTTTGGGAATCACAACGTACTGGTTGCCGCGCAAACGTAAAGAATGACAGATGACGTACATAGAGGGAACATATTATAGAGTTGGGCGTTTAGTTTTTGCTTTCAGCTCTAAAATATGCGATGGTTGCCGACTGGCGTCAGAAGAGCTGCATTGTAAAATTTATATCGAGAACGAAGCCGAAGTATAATAATTGAGAGATTTCAACAGCATTGTTCAAAGCAGTGAAACAATGTTATTAAATCTTCCATCTGAATATGTAATTACGAGCTGCGTCTGGCTGTCAAATTTCAGGTATATTCTATTAAGGGGGTGCATGTGAGCCTATTGTCTGCACCGAGTTAACCACTCTCTATGTAACTGTATAGCCTCTCTACTCTCAATTGATGTTTCCGCAGTCAATAGAATGCATTGTAGTAACGGCAGTGTATACACGTCAGGTTGTCATCATCAATGGAGTTTTGATAAAACATATTGGTATTGTTATGAACAGCTGAATATGAGCCTCAACAATGGATTTATAGAACACGAAATTCGATCATTTATGTCCGTCTATATATATATATCATTTCTGAGTGACTGATATGTAATAGGAGATATTAATCAAGAATACACACGGTAGTATGTCAATCGGCTAATCCGGGGGTACCGCACGATCTCGGGCGAGGCGGCAAGCCTCCTTGCCGGACTGCCGCCGTGGGATCTGGAGGCGATAGTCCTCGCGCGCCTGTACGAGTGGCGCGCGGAGGTACTAAGCCGGGGGGAAACTCCGTTTCCGCAGCAAATTGCGGCGGAGCGGACGGACCTCCGGCGCGATCTCATGGCGGCCTGGAATCAGCGACTGTCGCAACCCAGCGCAGGGCACGCCACGATAGTGGCGGTAAGGAGTTCTTTGAGGAGTGTCTAGAGAGGCGTCACGGCGCCCTCACCTTCCGCCTGACGCAGGTCCTCACCGGACATGGATGTTTCGGGAGGTTCCTGCACATCATCAGGCGGGAGGAAACGCCCGGGTGTCACCACTGCGAGGATCGCCCAGAGGACACGGTAGAGCACACGGTGCAAACCTGGGTGTCCTGCCTTTTCGCAGAAAATTGTTTGCCAAATTTTCACTTGCCAACCAACGCTTCGCCGATGTTTCACTTTGACAACTAACGATTAGCAAATTTTTGTATGACAACGTTTCATTTGGTAGAATTATTGTTAAGCCGATTATTATAATGACACAAAACGTTTGGGACATTTATCATTTGTCAACCATTTCACTAGGCCACACAACTATTACAATAGAAGTCTAAGGTTGTTAGGTTAGGTTAGAGTATGACAAACAACGCACGAGCCGAGCGAGCGAAGCGAGCGTGCCGCGGCAGCGGCCGGCGATGTGCCAGAAGCGAATTGCTTTTGTAAAAAGAAACAGTTAAGTTAGGTTAGGTTAGAGTATGACAAACAACGCACGAGCCGAGCGAGCGAAGCGAGCGTGCCGCGGCAGCGGCCGGCGATGTGCCAGAAGCGAATCGCTTTTGTAAAAGGAAACAGTTAAGTTAGGTTAGGTTAGGTCAGAGTATGACAAACAACGCACGAGCCGAGCGAGCGAAGCGAGCGTGCCGCGGCAGCGGCCGGCGATGTGCCAGAAGCGAATCGCTTTTGTAAAACGAAACAGTTAGGTTAGGTCATATTAAAGATAAAGTAAAAAAAATAATAATTACAATAACTAATTGCAATAAATTCTGCTAAATGAAAGTTGGCATTTTAAAAAGTGTCATTATGAAAAGCAGACCAAACGTACAGTTGGTAACTGTGAGGTTGGGAAATAAAACAAAATTATATGATAAGTTGGCAAATGATTATTCGGCGGAATAATATTCTGCGAAACGTTGGTTGGCAAGTGAAAATTTGGCAAACATTTTTCGGCGAACAGGCAGAGAACCGCAAACCTGCCCCGCTTGGGCGGAGCACCGCCGTGTCCTCGTAGAGGCGATCGGCGGCGGCGACCTCTCGCGCCCGGCCCTGGTGCAAGCCATGGTCCGGGGCGAGAGGGAGTGGGAGGCAGTCACCTCCTTCTGCGAAAAAGTCATGCTCGCGAAGGAGGTGGCGGGATGGGAGAGAGAAAGGTCCTCCCGTCCCAGCCGCCGCGGGAGACGCTCCGGGCGTCGGGAGCCACGTGACGACTCCCGGCCACCGTAGGCGCGGGCCTGCGGACGGTGAGTAATGGGTGACTCACCGTCCGATCAGCACCAGACCCGTGCCGTACGGCGCGTATATGTTCCACGCGCGCCTCAAAGAGATGTCAGCATATGAAGGGGCCCCTCAGGGCCAAGCCTGCCGGGTAAACGGGATTGTCCGAAAGGGTTACCGCTACCCCGGAACATAAAGGGCTACGGAAGGAACATGGATGGGTTTTAGTCAGTAAGAGTCTGACACTCCCTTCCGCTCCACCCAGAGCGGGAGCCGTCATTGGATGATTTCCCAGCCTTAAAAAAAAAAAAAAAAAAGGCATGTTCGGTGAAGATACACCTGTGTATTATCTTATACGAACTATTTTAAAATGCTTTCGACCGCCATATTAAAATCGTATAGACCTACACTGTTTCTGTGCGAAACTTTGGCGAAGATATTCCGCCGAATTTACAATTTTTCATAACTTGTATATCTTTTAAAGTTCTTGATGTACGCAGGTATTGACGTCCGAAAATCACTTAATTTATCATCTATTTGAAGTAGCAGTGATAGCCTAGTGGTGTGACCCGCGGACTGCCAAGTCATAGGTCTCGAGTTCCCCAGGGCACCTCTGATTTTACGAATTCATGTGCATATTGTATAATTATCACTTGCTAAAAATCGGTGAAGGAAAACATCGTGAGGAAACCAGCATGTCTTTTTTTTTTTTAAGAGAGATATTTCTCAACAGCATGTGATGCTAAGTCAGAGGCCCATGGGCAGCATAAAAACTGTGACACCAGGTAGGAAGAAGAATTTATTTAAACTTGGAAATTTGAAATTTGGCTGACGAACACGGAAGGTAAGTGAGCTCGGCAATTCATCAGCAAACTTTTTACATTTATGTTTTTGATATTATATAGGTATATAAATTAAAATATTTTTATTTGATGCCTACCTTTTAAACTGTTCTTCTGGAATTACGTATTTTGGATGTGTTTTACAATTGGTATACTAACAATATTTTACCTATTTTAAACTTCAAACATACCGTTCCGGTACCTACACCGTTCGAAGGAACGTTTAGTCGCGTGCAACCTGTAGTCTAAACCCATAATTATTATGTTCATTTGGTTCTAGACGGCCACAGCCACAGATAATTACACGGGCTGTAAGTGACAGCAGCCATTTATAATTATGAATCAATCAAATATCACAAAGCGGATTTCGTGCAGCAGAATTCCGCAAATAATTAATACGCAATCAATAGCTTTGTCAAGCAATGCGCTGTGCATACTCCAGCCGCCGCCGCACGTCCGGCACAATGCGAGATGCGGGAAATATTTCGATAAAGGATTCCTGCGTATTCTAGTGTGATTTCAATTATTTTTCACACACAGATAAAGCTTCACATTCACAAAAAAAAACCTATTTATTGTCTACTACAAAAAACAGCGAACTTAACTTCTATAGCGAGAAGGTAAATTCTATTTTTGAGTTTCTATAAATGTCGCCCTCACAACGGAATTGAAGTTAATTAATTATGATTATCAGACAGTCTGCTGATTCGTCGGTATATTATAAAGCCATAACACCTGTTTAATCCTCACCCTCCCACGTCATCCCTTCTCTTTCTTCTAAATATTCCACTCTATGCAAATAAATGTAATGAAATCCGCTACTTAAATTAAATTTCATTATTAGATAATTATTTATGAGTTTTGATATATTCTGTGAGTCAACTCTACCGCTAAGGAACTGACGAGGCTGTGTGCGTGAGTGAGCAAAGAATAAGACGTGACGCGACACGCGACAAATGTCCTACGTGATTTTGGCCATTACTACTCGAATCATGAAGAAGTATAGCACAATCTTGCTAGAAAGTGCATAATTATTTAACGCACAGATTTTGTGATGTCGCGTCTGGTCGCCCTCAAAACAATTATGCGTTACGTTGCGTCTCGCCGCTGACAGCCATAACTATAGGCCGCAAGCCAGTAGGTATGCTGTTGAGTTGATCGCGTCGCTTCGTATTCGTCGCTCACGCAGGACATCTTGTAACTTTAAGACGGCCTGCGACCTTGGATAGTAACCACAAATTTCAAATAGAAACAATTCTCCCTTTGCTAACCATATTTAACTTACTAGTTTTCCCTGTCTGTTAATTTTTAGTTTTGTATACGGCTCTCGACTGTACCGACGGCTCTAGCAAATTGAATATCCGTCAGGCGAGTGCCTCGGATCAAACTACCGAACAACATAATAATGTCAGTCTGCGGTCAATGGGGGAGCCCGGGCGGCCGGCGTGCAGATGGAGCCCTTTTAGCGAGCCGGGATAATTCATTTCCACTTTCACCCTTTGATGTTTTACATTGTTTATCGCTCTGGATTTTAAGCCCGTGTAAATAAAGTTTTAGGATAAATATGCCGCAGTTAAATGTACCTCTGGATGAGAGTAATAATTGTTACGAGTATATCATAGGTGGCGAATGGAATTTGAATATAACTGGGAATTGTAAGTTTACGAAAGGTCGATCTTGCAACAACGGTGACGGTCCCTACTGTACGATCTGTCCACAACCTAACACGGAATACCTGTAGCAAAAGATTACAGATACGATCAGTATGCGAATGTACTATTTGGGGCACGTAAGGTATGTGTGCCGCAATTCCATTAACACCCAATTATGTCCGCGCTGATCTAATATTGAGATGTCCGCAGGTCGGGAGAGGTGTGGGTAAGCTTAAGTTGTAGTCACACCGGACAAGGCTAGCCTAAACGTCAAAATAGTATCTTTATACTATAATATCATGTTGATTAACGTAGTACTGAGTACAAAATGTGCAAATGGGGCACACAACTGCGAGCATTTTTCGGTATATCGGAGGAACGTTCAATTAATCGCAGTAGCACATGGTCCAGTGACATTAAAGTGATTGTAGTGCAGACGTGGATGATCCTGGACGCTAATAAAGTGGTAGCACATGCGTGAGCTTAATAATGCACAACATATTAGGGTGTTCTCAACTGGAGTTAATACGTGAACTCTTTGTACTTATGGATGGATTTTTTAACGCGCAAAAATATTAGAGAGACGCAGTAACGCATGTTAAATTAAAACTTGTTGTTCGCTAACACAGCCTCTGTATGACCAACATATTGATTCGGAAAGAACACGTCATTTCGCTGCCGACTAAATAAGTTCGACTGTGACTTGACGAATGGAAACTAAATCATGTAACGCTAATTGAATGGGATTTCACCGACGATTTACTTCTGTTGTGGCACAGTTTATAAGCGTGAAATATGACGATGTGCTGGCACGTGACGGCGTTCACTCTTAACTGCGACCACATGGTTATTGTATACAAAGAGCCTCAGCGATGATTTAACAAAATTAAATCTTTGTTCAATGTTAAAACTGGATTGGATTTACAATGAAGGATTGCTAATGTTAGTAATGTACCTGCCAGAAACAGCAACGCTCTGTAACACCACGAACAGAGGAACATGTGGGGGGCTGTCTTCGCCTCGACTGTGACTGCCTTTTTTTTTTTTAAGGCTGGGAAATCATCCAATGACTGCTCCCGCTCTGGGTGGAGCGGAAGGGAGTGTCAGACTCTTACTAACTAAAACCCATCCATGTTCCTTCCGTAGCCCTTTATGTTCCGGGGTAGCGGTAACCCTTTCGGACAATCCCGCTTAGACTGAAGTGAACAGCGGCCGCGCGTCCATTAGTGTTGTCCATTCATTATTCAACACGTCTAATTAAGCTAATTTTATTTTTCGCTGATTATTTATTGGCCGTAAATTAGGGACACGAATTTCATAATTGATTCTAATATATTATGTTTAAGTTTTTTCGCCTTTCGGACTGGAATTATTTTGCGGTTCTTAAGACCAGTACCTACTATGGTTCGAAAAAAGCAATTAAACTTCATGAAATTATATAATTCGGGAAGCTAAAATACATTTTCCAATAATAAAAACATGAGTGTTTCGTGCCTATTGGTAAAGGCTGAGTGTAGCCGAAAGCAGTGTTCCGTGAGATCGGTTCGGAATCGGGCGACGTGTTCAGACAAGGCTCATCTATCGATTCTGTCGCGGGAGCCCTGTCCGGCCCCAGTTCGCTGATCTTGACGCTTTTTTTATTTAGAATATGGGATGTGCCTTTATTTTATACTCACATCAAAACGATACTTACATCGATGTGAAATTGTCTTTTTTAGAACAAAACGATTTAGAAAATTAATGTAGTTAAGTTTTTTGATAGAGATGTGTGGAGGTATTTAACAAAACAAGATTATTTGTGAACTACATGCAAACCTGTCTCACATTGAATAAGAGGTGTGCCTTTATTTTAACTCATAAATGATAGATGTTTTAAGAACAAAATGTACACTTAGTAGTTAATTAATTCAAGTATTTCGTCGCGATACATTTGTCCGAGTTTTTATTTTGACAAAGTTATCACAGACACACAAGTTAGTGTGGTGACATAACATATTTTTTTGAGATTTTTGTCCGAATCTGTATGTGATCGTTTGTTTATACATTTACAAAGGATTTTGATGCGTTTCATTCTGGATGGTTTATGTTTTTGATACTTTTGAAGATATAGGATAAAAGAAAAGTCGATGTGCCGGCACGTCGCTACATAGATAGTTCCACACGAACCATAAATACCAGAAAGGTAAAGGAGAACCGTTTTGATTTCTTAATAAAAAAAGACAGATCAATGACATCGGTGGGACATTTAAAACGTATAGCTACGATTGTTAGAGATTGGCATAGACACGATTTCTCTACATACCATGAACAAGCAATAACAAAAGTGTGCGGTTGGCTAGCAGTAAAAGCGTAACGATATCTATAATCTATTTGTTACCGATTAGACGGACGTGCGAAAACGTTGGCGTGCGGCCCAATCGTTAGTTTTTCACACCGCACCGCGTTTGTACGGCTGCGATTGTCAAAGAACAAACATTATGGTTTCATTGTAACGTCTGGGAGAGATGCCGTCGTATCTCAAGAAGCCGATTGTTTGACTTGCCATTCTTAAGGGCTTTCAAGTTGTATTGTAGCACAACTGTTCGTTTGTTTTTTTTATAAAAATACTTCAACGCCAGTTACAAGAATTCACAGTTAACTTTGACTTTCTAGTCGTGCAAACAGTTGCACTGCATTCATCAGTTTGGGTTCTTAGATGTATGGCTGCTAAAAGAGATAGCCCGTATAAGCTGTCCAAATTGAATGGAGTTCATGAGATGTTATCGAGAAATTAATTGAAAATAAACTCATCGCGATTATAATTTTTTACTTTGATGATAAAACTGTAATGGCAATTGATGGGTACAATTAATTAAATAAAATAGCGTTCTGTTCCGCAGTTAAATTGATTAAAAGACAGATAATTGGTCAGCAGTGACAGTTTGAAGATGGATTTATTGCAGCGTTTCTCGATAATTACTGAAAGAATCAACTTCAAAAGGATGACATATTACTTAAACAATTTCGTATGTATTGTCACCTACTGTAAAGTTAATTAGTGAGGCAATTTGCACTTGCAGGTTGTTTTTGTTTGTCAAATTGACGATATCGAGTGAAATATTTGTGTGTAAGTCCAATAATAACAAAGCCCTAATTTGAAAAATTGTTAAGTAGGTAGTAATCGTTTTTTGGCCCTTATAAACAGTCTTCGGGTTATGGCATGGTGTATGTTTGGGTCATGAGTCTTCTCTCGGGATAGAATGATGTACAACATAAACATCACGCGTCTTCTGACGTACGCGGAACACGTTTTGAGGTGGGTCTGCGGGAGCGCATCGAGCGCGCTCGTTGCTCTGCGTGTCTGCGCTGTCTTTTTCAGGTTTCCGTAGCCAAATGGCAAATACGGAACCCCTTATTTTGTCATATCCGTCCGTGACGTTACACTTACTTACATATTTTGAAAATTGGAAAGAAGATTATATTCTGAACAGTGCTCAACAATGTAGTAAAGTTGCAAAAATAACAGCTCCAGAGGATATAATCAAATGATTGTAAAAAAAACAAATTGTATGGCGGTATCTTTGAATTTTTTATTGAAGTTAATAGTTTTCGTAATTTGTGATATTTTGGGTGTCAACCGCGTTTGTTTTCCAGTTTTTTCGAGATATACAGAGAGTTATAAACTTACACCTTAGGGTTCATAAAATTAGTACAAACTTTAAATGCATAAAAATGTATCCCAACTACGGAACCCTTCACTGTGCGTCGTTCGACAAACAATTGACCAGAATTTATAATTTCAGATTGTTATAAATTGGAACCACTCATTATGATGATAACCATATCCTCGTCTAAGCACTAATAGCAGTAAGTGGTATTTGGCCAGTACCTACTTAATTTTCGGTTTATCCCGAAAAGATTGTTTAAGCATTTTTGAGAAAATAAAAACTTAGGGGTTCGGTTCGAACCCATGACTAGTAGGTAAATTATTTCATCAGCACTGCTCCTAACGGTTAATTAAGGAAAACATCGAACTAACCTTTTATGAAACCCTACTATATGAATAGGATCTATTGTCAAGAAGCATTTTAGGCAAAAGTTCCAACAATACTATCCTAAAAAATGACAAAGATTGCTTGCTACACGGTGCACCTATATGGAGCGGTTAACCCACTGGCCGAGTGATAATTATGTGCGGCTCCGTGGCCTGCCTGTTATCCTACACAACTCAACACTAAGATTTACCGGGCAGTTAAGAACTCTAACGAGTAAAGAATAGAGTTTAAATTGCATTGTTGTACTGGCAACAAAAAGTTCGTACAAGTACAGATGTGAAGTTATATTTAAATCACGGCGCTCATCTGCAATGTTAAGGTTGAATTCCGGAACGTTTGCGTCACTACACCCGTGTATGGTGTTCTACAGTCGACCGCAAGTCAGTGTAAACAAACCAGTTTAAGCTGGCCTCTTATTCTATTGCAGCTTCCTACTAAAATTAACCAGCTCAACTGTAAACTGTAAGTAAGTAAGTCGACTTTAAGTTTTACTTTAAACTTAATAAAAATAGGGACGCCGCCGCACCGCCCGCGCCGTAAGAAACCGTATCGCGCTGGTAATAATTTGATTAAGGTGAGAGCAACGGTGTTGCCCGCAATATTCAAATTATCTTATGTTCTTTCTTCAATTTACAGTTCAGTATCCGGTTAGTATGTTGATGAAAATGTGACTCGCGACCGTTAAAAATGTGTTATAATAATTAACATTTATCAATACAACGCCCTAAATTCATACCTATTACCCTACTGAATGAATTTGTGGCTATCTTCTTGACTGAACGACTTCTTAACAGTTCAGTAGTGCCTGTAAATGGTACGAACGATTATGAGTCTTCGTTTTAATGTGCGAGATTGTAAACATGTTTTTATTTTTACAGTTTGTTTGGTATTTAAATGCGCAGGTAGATTAACTAGTTTCATAACAGCTAGCGGAAACAGTTTAAAAGTGATATACAAAATTATGACACAGTTCGTGGATTAAAATAATATAAAAGCTTATTTTAAGCGCGTGCGCCGGCAGCGAGTCCGTGATAGGCGCCGTAGCAGCGCGCGTGTAGCCGTAGGACTGACACACTTATCAAATAAACGTAAATTAACCTTGTACTCTATGTAATTCACGACGTTTTAAGTAGGCTGACATTGGCTGCGAATAGTTTTAATATGGACGTTTGTTGATATATTTATTTTCTTCGACGCCAATCGTACCTACAGTTTGCAAAGAAAATAGCAAATAAAAGGCAAAATTATACTTTTCCACATCCATTTTAATTAGAGATGCACCGAATCGGTGATCAGCGTATTCGGCAGAATTTTGAGGTATTCGTATCCGACCGAATCATTCCGTTGAAATCAGCCTATAGGTAGAGCGAAATAAATTAAAGATCACATATTCTAACTATCATATTTATTAGAAATCCTTTATTGTAAGGTACTCAAACGAAGATATAATTAAACAAAGGTAATCAAATATAACCTATCATTAAGAGCTACATAAAATCAAGTACTTATCTTGAAAGAACACTAATATTTAATTGCCGTAATCGCACGTATAAATTACAATTATATTGTAACAGGAAACCTCTAGCACTCCGTTCACGCACGGCGCTTTGGGAATCTAGCATGTATAATCTTGTTTTTGCGGAAAAACTATGGAACGGGGAACCGAATTTTCCGGCAGTATATTCAGTTCGGTAAGAACTGTACCGAATATTATTCAGTATTCGGTTATTCGGTGAAACCATTATTCGGCGCATCTCTAATTTCAAGGTAGTCTAAATTCATGGTGCTACAAATTTAACAAAGAGAAAATAATAAAGACATGGCCTATTTACCAAAACAGTTTCTTTACACTACATGTACAAAACGCCACGGTGCGCTCGATCGAGTTAACATAAGGTTTTTGAACACGAATTATAAAAAGAAAACTCTTCAAAATATTTGGTTTAGGCAGTCGGAAAACCGGATATTATCATTTGAAATAAACTTGTGTTGAGGGTTTTTAATCTTCATCGCCATGATTGTTAATAGATGATAATATATTATCTATGCCATATGGTATTTATATGGAATGGATTCCATATGTTAAGTGAAAAGTGATTTACGATGAGATCTTGTGCTTAATAACATCAGCTGCATTTCCGGCACATACAGTTCTAGGAAATATCTTCCTTGAGTCTGTTGATGATGTTGATGAAGAGTCAACGAGCAAAAAAAACCACGGATCTCGGATAACAAACGTCATCTGGTTGACGGCGGGAGGAGAGGTCGCGACCCTTTACGCAGGGGGCGAGGTCCACCATTATATTGTAAAGAGTTTTTAAGCACAATAAATTGCAACAATGAACTTATTCCAAATCGAAGACATAGATTAATTAAATCGCCAGAAGATAAAAAGGCCGTTAGGAGATAGTGTTAATAGGTGTATCGAATGCGAGTGGGGATAACAGACGATTCATTGAGCAGCTGCATCAGAGAATGATTTATGTTAAAATGGTAAGACGATCAACCATTTTATGACGCTATTCCTTGTTCGTTGCACAATATATATTTTCAGAATTAAAAGAGACTAAACGTGTTCTGATAGGCCCAATCATTTACAGAAAAACTCCGCTATCGTTAGGTGTCAGTAATTTTTAATTGCACGAACAACGAGCGCGCGTGAATGAACCGATACTCTTTCTTCATAAAGCGGTCGAAATTGGTTTGAAGTTTTTATTTTTAAGTCTACTTCGGTGTAACGACGGATAATATAAGATTACCGTTAAACCCTTTAATGACTTGATGTTAATAAATTACCTTTAGAAATATCTAGTGCTTTAAAGACAAGCTACTCTCATATACCTGTGTTTGCGCACACTTGTAAACTATTAACATCTCCTGCACCGACGGCGGTCTCCGGAGATATTGGTCGCCATGGCCGAAATTCGGCCTACTGAACTATTATAGTGGCGTCTTCTACATGCCGACGGGCGCAAAATACACTCGAGAGCAATGAATCCGGGTCACTTAAAGAATCCTAAAAATCTCGGAAACTAAAAATGCTAGGTTAATGCAATAAATTGTATTTAATAGACAATGTAATACTCCTTAAATGAAGGTATTAAAACTTCTTAGTTATTGAAAAGTTATATCATAAAAAAATCAAATTTGAAAAAGGGCCACTTTCGAAGATGGAACTACGAAATTACAGCATTTGGTTTTGCTTTTGTTTGTAATCTGTCATTTATGTGGGTACATAAACCATGTTGATAGTGCTCTATATTCATTATTCAAGCTGAAATTATGTCGCTTACGCCTGAAGAATGCACCAGAATACTTACAATGCTGGAAACCGGCCGGAGTCAGCGCGATACAGCCAGGACTGTCGGTGTGTCGCTGTCAACAGTACAAAGAGTTCTCCGACGTTACGAAGAAACTGGTTCTAACCTACGCAGACCAGGAACGGGCAGAACCAGGTGTACCACAGCACGAGAAGACCGATACTTGGTGAACACCATGCTTCGAAATCGCTTTCTCACAGAAACTGAACTCACAAATCAGTTTCGACACCTCGGAGGAAGTAACCCAAGTGCATGGACAGTAAGACGTCGGCTTGCTGAATCTAACTTAAAACCCCTTAGACCTGCAAACGGCCCTAAACTGGAGCGTGGGCATCGTATTTCAAGACTAAGATATGCCCAGGGCCACGTAAATTGGAGTATTGAAGATTGGTCAAAAGTTATGTTCTCCGACGAATCAAAATTTATGCTCTACAAGCACGATGGAAGACACAGAGTGTATCGAAGACCAGGGGAAAGATTCAAGCAAGCATGCATCGAAGAAAAAGTAGCCTACGGTGGTGGGTCTGTACTTGTGTGGGCCGGAATTTCTTCTGAAAGTCGCACAGAGCTGGTGATCATAGAAAACGGCTCTTTAACTAGTGTAAGATATGTGGAAGAAATCCTCAATGATCACGTTGGTCCATTTATGGTCAATTTAGGTGAGGATGCTATATTTATGCATGACAATGCCCGACCTCATACAGGTAGGATTGTGAATGACTACCTTCAAGAGATGAACATTACTCGTATGGAGTGGCCAGCGCGCAGCCCGGATATCAACCCGATCGAGCATGCTTGGGACGAGCTAGGCAGATGCGTAAAACAACGAAACCCTCCCCCAATCACGCTTCGTGAGCTCAAATTTGCTCTCACAGAGGAATGGGAGAATATTCCCCAAAATCGTATAAGGAACTTGGTGTACAGCATGCCAAACCGCGTAAACGCAGTAATGGAAGCACGAGGAGGCAATACGAAGTATTAAAATTCAAGAAAATCGTAATAAAGTTCAAAAATTTCCTATTTTTGTTTTAAGGAGAGATCAGCAGTTTTTTTCTTACTCATATTTTTTTTACTTTCATTTAAGGAGTATTACATTGTCTATTAAATACAATTTATTGCATTAACCTATCATTTTTAGTTTCCGAGATTTTTAACATTCTTTAAGTGACCCGGATTCATTGCTCTCGAGTGTATTACACGGAGACGAAGTTGCTGATTAACAAATTAACCAAGATGTTGCTCACAAGACAGCAGGAGAAACAGGGGAAGAATGAGAACTACATTGAGATTGAGACGCATAGAATTACATTATGGATGTGTCGATTTAGAAGACACACATAATTGCTTATTCATAAAAACCTCAAGAAGTTAGTATCAATACGAGCAATCCAAAAGAGAATACTTATAAAATACAAATAACGTACCCATTCAAAAGACTCGCAGCGTAAGCGTGGAAGTACAGCGGAGAGCGTTCAACGAGGTTCAAACTTTACGATTCCACGCCTGTTGCACAAGTGCTACGACTGCGGTTATTACGTATTAATGTTCCGGTTATGTTTTGCGAATTGCGATGACACCGTAAACCGCGTCGCGTTCACTGGGAACCAACTCGTGTTTATTTCGCACTGGTGGTAATTTATTCCGGTACGGCGCCGCGTCGCGAGTCGCGTCGTCGTGAGGTAATGGGCCGCGGACGCACTACGCAATGATTCCCACCGTTGTTTTTATTCATTTACACGCACCGTTGCAACCATCAATCAGAGTTAGATACGAGGATGGCTACTGCCTGCGCGGACGGGAGAGCCGGCGCGACTCCTGCGCCGGCCACGAGTTCACTAGTCGGACATCATTGTGCAAGACTCGTGCCCAGTCCTATTCAATTTCAAATATGGTAGCAGGCGCGCGCGCACGTCCCATTGGACAGTTACACCATAGGAACGAAATGATCACAAAACTAATCGTAAATAAATCATTGGATCACTAATAAGTATGAACTAATTGTTGCCTATGAGTTTGGATTTTTGACGGTCACATTCGTATGGGAAGCGGCAAATAACTGGCGTCCCGATTAACAATTTTAAAATGACTGCTTTGATTTCTTGTATAACGGAGAAAAAGAACAATTCGACTTTGTAAATAATACGTACCATTTTTTTGAAGCATAGGAAAAGTAAGAAAAAAACATGAGTATTTTTTTCTAATCTTATATTTATTATGAGTATAAATTATGTTACTCTGTTAATGTAGTCTAAGAGTTAATTTAAAGACAATAGAATGATGTATATTATAAAAATAAAGTCGATCAGGAAGTCGCATAGAAACATAAACCGAGAAATAATATTTGGTGTCTTTTAGACCGCCGCATAATTTTTCCGACCGATGAATTATTATTATTACCTAACATGCTGCCGTTTGGTAAAATTTTATTAAAACCCCGCTTTTAAACCAACCATTCCTCTTAAAGCCAAATCCCACAGAGCACTACAGCCGCGACTTACGAGTCTAAAGGGACCTGACCCCAAAGACTCTGTCTAGCCCTGACAGGCGCTTTACTTTGTGCCTATTATTTCATTACCATTGCTCCTAAAACGGTGAAAGATAACATCGCGAGGAAACCGGCGGGCGTGTCCTCGAACCAAAAAATCAAAGACATGTGACAACTACCAACCCACAATGGACCCGCGTAGTGGATTACGACAACGATACATATAAGAAAAATACCCATTCAATATAACAGAGGGGTCCTATGTCTTAGTCGTAAGAACGCGGGTTACAAAATCACTGTTTGATCAGAGAACCGCAATACATATAGGTACTATGTTTTACAAGTAACTGTGATCGGATAAACATGCAGTACTAATATATTAGCATGATAGTGCGTATCGTTTACTATTCGCTCGGACCGGATGACTCACTCGCCTCTGTTTTGTGTAATGCGCGATTTTTCACACTATTAGACGAAGATTAACCTCGTACTGTACCACCCTAGACTCAACCGAATAATAAGCTACCACAGTAACGATGTTAACTTAATCGAATGAAGTGCTTCACAATTTAAAGCCATACTTACAGTTGTGTAATTTTTCAGAACTGCAAATTATAGGCGTTTTATTTTTAACATACCTTTATTTAAGTAAAACGTTTTTCTAAGAAAATATTTAACCAAGAGAAAATTCTGTTTTATTCTATAATTATTTTACCCGACCGTAATTTAATTTTATGACAAGTTTAATTCTCTGCATAAAAACCGTCGAAGTGCATTTCGAACTCGCACACGCATGCACGGCCCGTACTACCGTACAATATTTAATATAGTGTATTTTTTTTCTATCTGTTTAAAAAAATCTCCATACTTGAATTTTAATTTTAAACTTTATTTTATTTATTTCTTGTTATAGCGGCAATAAAAAAATAACTGTCTAGCTATTACGGTTCATGAGATACAACCAGCTGGCAGATAGACCGACGGACAGCGAAGACTTAGTGATAGGGTTTTGGCACCCTTCGGCAACCCTAAAAAAACCGATTTAATTTTAAGCTTACCTGAGACGGCCGGTCGGACAGCGGAGGTTAAATGATAAGGTTCAGATTGACACCCTTCAGGAACCTGATAGTAACTATTTTGTTTTAACATACCTGAGTCGGCCGGACGGACAGCGGAGACTTAATGATAGGGTTCCGATTGGCACCCTTAGGGACCTTATAATAACTATTTGATTTTAAACTTACCTCCTGAACCACCATTGGAAGTAGACGCAGTAGTATCATGATTACCGTTATTGTTGGAACGGTTATTACCCGCACTACTAGAACTCGGTTCGTTAGGATTCGAATTATTATCATGTTTGAGTTTCAAATTATTTTTGTATAATATTTTAAATCTCGTTTTCATGGATGGTGGTTTGTAAGCTGGCGCTGAACTACTTGACGTTGGCGGAGACGTATCGTAGTCACCGTATTCATTTTCACTGTAAGTGAACGTACTTGACGTCCGCGATCCAACATAAAAGTAACTAAGACAACCGAAACACGACTTGAAACAAATTTTGAGGCCGTAAATTTACTGTTTGCAAAGAAAAACTTGAACACTTAGAAGTGTTGAAGTGAAGTGTAGAGTTCGAGTTGGGACGCGGCCGCTTACGGAACCGGAGAGCGGAGAGCGGACGGCGGACGGGCGGACGGTTGCAATGCGTGCAATCACACCGGAAGTAGAACAAGTTATGAACGCACCCGCGTAATGGCAGATCTGTCCCGGGGATCCGGGAGGCGTGCCTTATTGCACGGGGATGCAAGCGTGCAACAGGAGGGCCGACGTGCCGCAGCGGGTTAGGGGAGAGGCGCGGGCGGAAGTGCGCGTGCCGACCAGCCCGGGTATTTGCCGGCTCAAGCACGCCCATCTATTGTTGCTAACACCTCTACCACCATACCACAGTACCGACACCGAAGCACACGACGGCCAACGCTCACACATGTGTGTGCGCGGTACACTTACGAGCCGCCGACACAGATACATCAACAATACTATTGGTCCATCGTAACAGCGTTGTGCTTGTAGGCTTCGTGATACACACTACCAAAACTGCTAAATTGAAACTTCCATTTTGGAAATACTGAGAAATGTTTTCAGTTATATAAATTACAATTTACATGTATGTTATCGTATGTGGGAAAAGAGTGGTCATTTAATTAGCTACTTGGTTAAGAAAAATTTACAAAATAAGCTAAAATTAAATAAGAATAACGCGTAATTAAGAAGTGTGGGGCAAAGACACAACAAGTCCACGGGCTGGTTTTCTTTGCACTGTGTCTTATTGAACCGCGGCTATAAGCGTCACGACACTAATAATAATAGTATAGTGTCGGGCCGCGGGCAGCGTACTAACAACGAAACATCTCGGGCGGCCGGTTTTGCAATCGTTACGTGTTCAGCGTAATGTTGACAATAACAAATAGTCTTTAACGCCGACCGCGTGTTTAGAGAGGACACTTTACGTCGCGGAAACATTCATTCATACAACAATCAAATAAAACCTAGTCGGGAATCTGAAACCGAATCCGCTTGGCGCCTGTAATTAGGAAATTTGCCTGGACACCTTATAGTCCCAGTCAATTGAGCAAAAGTCAACCTCGGAATGAGAGATAATAAGCTGAATTTTTGTATATACCTTTATTTTTGTGTTCTAAATGTTGTCTCAAAATTCTCATAATATCTCGAGTCTGCAGCGTTAGTTATTCAAGGATAAGAATCACAAATGTCAGATTTTCGCGTATATCTCGATTTCGCTCCAACGATGTTAACATGTATGACAAAACATTGTAGAGCATACAATTTGCGACAAAGGATCATGGGCTTATTGAAAGTTCAACTAACAGAAACGAAATGCATATCATAACATAAATTATATTTAGCACTTCATTTCATAGTATGGCAACAAGTGCATAAGTTACGCGAGTACAAAGATATAAGTTATTATTTAGGTAAAAAATTCAAACAGGTAAACAGCGTTTCTTGCGAACACGAAAAAATTGGCGGAAGGTGAGCAGGCTAACATTGCCCGTGGTTTACGTGGATTGTGTCTGTCAGGAAATACATAGTATAATGCATAATATTATCATTCGTATTCTATTCATTCGTTCGGTACAACGCTGACAGTTTATCAAGAATATAGTACGTACTAATTCCATGCAATTTAAGAAAATAAACCAAAGATTCCGGGGTGGAACCCTAATTATGACTGGGCTATTATTAGAAAAACTTCTGAGGACTTATTTATTTATAATTTTGCAAATGCATTCTACCTAATTTCATGGGGTCAAATTCAATTATTAAAAATACTAACAGCAAAATGCCGTACGTTTACGTTACAGTTATGGGTAGGTAAATGTAAATATAATGAAACAAAAACAAAAAGATGCGATCCAAGAGTTTACAATAAAAACTGTTTATTTTTAAACTAAAATTACATACCTATTTGAGATATTAGTAAATTTTCCCGATTCTTACTTCAAGTCACTGCAATACCAGCGGTCGTTGATCTCAAAAAGAATCAACTCATTTTTATTTTATCTTGTATAACAAGCGAATTGCTTTTAAGCCAGGTTAATCTTCCCTGTATGTATGCACTTTTACTCTGCACTTATGTCACAACAAAGTTTCTTTGTCTTACGTAGGGATAAGGCGCAATCTACGTTCAGGGAGCGTAACAAGGGTTAAAAGCACTCACGCTTTAACTAGATTTATATTATTTTTATAAGATTGGATCAATGCATGTCGTCGTCAAAACGGCGCATCATGGCGGCTTTGGAAAGCCGTTTCGTAAAAGCTCGAATAAACTGCATGTTAATAATGCATGTAACAGAGCTTGCATACACCTATGAGAGCTTTTCACGTGTCGACAAATTAATTACGTGTAAACGGTTTTTGTCACGCAATTGGTATCGTCGGATATTCTTCTGTATGTGTTGTAGGATAGGTTATCAATTTTAACCCTAGATTACAAAATTATCGTAATAATAATTATGCTACGATTTCTTTTAAAAAAGTTCGCGTTGTTCCCACGCCTCTAGCGTCCCTGTACGTTTCTAAATGGCCTTATAATTTTGGTCTGTAAATATTTTTTTTTAACTTGGTTAACATTTTTCCACGAAGTCGTGAGATCCAACTTGTACAAGGTTCGGAATATATTCTTTTACATTTGAACTTTTTGAACATTGAAATTCTAGATCCAAAACATGATTATGATCAAATATTTCATGAAACGAAAGAATAGAGTTCAATCTAATTTCACTCTATTCTTTCAATTAATAAAATCATAGAAAATTTGGCAAGACGTATGATCTGACACCACATTTCGTTAATTTTTAGTAGTATTACATAATGTATGGTAAAATATTTTCTGAACTACGTTTTAAATTAGTCCTTCAATTCAAAATCGAAAATTTTTAAACCGTATCTTGCAGTCTTCATTTCATTTGATCTACTCTCCGACCTAACAAAAGTTTTTCTTTCACTAAGAAACTTAACCAGGCAAGCTAAGTTTGTCCTGTAATTGAATTCCCGGAATTGAAAATTTTTAAACTGTATGACTTCAGTGAAGCAACGGAAAGCTAGCCACAATTTTGAGGCGGAACCGTCATGATGCAAGTTCTACTCGTACTTGATTGAATTCATATAAGTACGCCGGGCGAAAAGTTGGTGCTGGCTGGAAACGATTGCGTTTTGTTTTCGCCATGTTTGATGAGAGAGCTAGGAAAAGAAGGCGTGGGTGAAACTATTTTTTTTCTTTTATTTTGGTCACTACGCTTTCTTAACAACAGATTCAGCAACATTGTTCCTCACGCTTAATCGAAATCTTTTCAAACGTGTTTCTTCGGGGTTAAAAAGAACAACAATCAAAGTATACAGAAGATTACCTTTTACCTACGTTATCGACAGAAACGTCGTGGATTGTACATTCAACCACATCTTTTAATTACTTTACAAGCACAACCAACACACAATAAGCATTAGGTACCTTTGTACTCAGACTATCTATGTAGTATATTCATGTATTTTACATCAACACAAATAATAATATAAATAAATACAATGTGCAATTGTTTCTTTCCCTAACTAAACAAATACTTAAATAAAATCATGACGTCGCGAGGACCGTAGCCACCTACACTGTTTGAAATTCATCGTCCCTTTTTCACAGGAAACATTTCATTTGCGCCCCGGCCGTCTGACCTTCTAGTCCCCCACATCAGAGATATACTTGTATCCGTCTGATAGAATATGTATCTGACAAAATGAGACGACAGATGTGAGATGACCCATTTATACGAGTGAAGTGGTGTTGTTTGCACGGGTGCAATCTGCTAATGTGGCGACATGGGCCAAATGTTAAGACTTTTTGCTGGATTATTATACACATATACCTTCCGAAAAACATTATTAAAATAATGGTAAAAAAGAGTGAAAACAATTGTCATACATTCAGTTTCCAACAGTGACTTTGTTTTAAATTATGAACCAGCTTCTTCTAAATAAATAAGCATTCAAAACTGTAGTTGAATTGGTAAATTTCGATATCAGTGTAAAATAGTAAACTCATCATTTTGTATTCAATTTCAATGAATTGCTGACAGTTAAATAAAAGAACATGTTGATTACGCTTTTCATTAATTATTCATTCACATTAGGTAGATTTTAACCGCTTATACAGTAGCACAACCGCTAGTACATACTATTACTACGAGTCCAACGTAAACTCACTAGTACCTAACAAGGGTTTACGCGCTAGGTTCAACCCACACGATACAGCAAATTGGAAAGAAAACGCAGACAACTAACACTTTATAGTGAAAAATAAGGCCTTATATACAAGAATGATAGTATTAAAGGTACAGTAAATTTCTTTTAAGATCGGGACTGTTGAGAATTTACATATTAAAATTATCTGAATAAGACCAAACAGAGATATTCGAAATTCAGGTAACAAAGCTTTAAAAAGACAAAATAATTGATTCAATTGTGTCATCCATCAAACCATGCCTTGGCCTCGAACCAAAATCTCCTTTACTTTGTATCTTATTAACAAGTACCTAACGAACTAAAAAAATAGGTACTAAAAATCAATCGTGACGTCAGAGCGCCTGAATAATCCGATAAACACGTTTTCGGTAGTTAATCTGGCCATTATAATTATAAACAATACGACTGAGTAGTTTCGCTTTCATTCATAGCAAACCTCGCACGATCTCCGAGACCTTGGTCGATATTTTGAGAGCAGGGTGAATCATCGTGATCCATAAGTGGAATATTAACGATCGTTTCACCGGGAACTAGATAATATTGTATTTATGCACTTGTGCCGCAGATGCCCAACAACGTATTATTATTATCAACTATAATATTTTGAGTAGGTACCTACAGAGGCCAGCACGTCAAGTTACCACAATCTGTCAAATTTCTTTGATAGTATTTCAACTTTATTGCAAAGATATAAGGTTCATATTTAATTGAGAAAATTTGACAGTTAGGGATAGCTTGTTGTGCTGGCGTCTGTACCTACATTACTTGTTTGTAAAGAACGGGAAATGAAGCCAACCTTTCCTTTATTTGTACTACTCCACAAAGTCCGCTTAATTATGAAATGTCAGTCCTTTTTCAAACGCACCAAGCACAAAAGCTCAAAATTAATATTATCATCCCTATTGTCATTCTTCTGCATTCATCTTGTTTCAGTACATTACCGGGTAAAATTATCTACCTACCTTCATGTTACAAGTAAAATTTATGCACTACTCGGTCAAAAACCTAAAAGTAACGCCAGTCTTCCCTTCCCTTAAGGTGGATGTACCGCCCCTCCGTCCATACATTTTTGAATACATTTATACACTAAACACAGACACTCTTTCATTAAAACTAATCATTTTATCACTTCTCTACAATGAAATGTGTCCGCGATCGACCTTTTTAATCAATAACTTACATTATTTACTTAGAAAAACAACAGTGAAATACCGGCAAAATTTGACACTTCTACAGTAGTGTGCGTGACTTTTGACAAGCAAACGAAAGGCGATGTTTAAACATTGACGCGCTAGATGTCGTGCGCGATCGCGTTCATTATCTTATAATTCTAATAAATCAAAGTTCTAACTGCAATAATTGAGTAATTTCATTTCCAATCGTTCATAAAAAAATTACAATAAAATAAAATAAAACTAATGACCTTAGAATCTTTGTTTTTTTTTTGTAAACAATTTTATTACTCATTATTGTTGTGTGGCAACACTGGCAACTCGTAGCGTGGTCGTAGGTCTGTCTGTATTTGTATGTAGGTACCTGACCAGTGACCTCTATTCGTCTAGAGGTCAATGTATTGTCTAGGTAGGTACTTTTACTTTGGTCGACTCGATATAAAATTACATTCTTGATTTTCATTGCTACGCGCTATGATTTGCGCGCGGAACTTCTTGTGTTGAGAATTTATTTTTGTATGCTGTGCATTTTAATTGATTCAAATTGCAATATTTCTCTAGTATGCATTTGAGACTATATTTTAATTTATCGTAGGTATAGTAATTAATTATTCTAATAACGCAATTATATTTTCGGTGGGATTAAAAACAACAAACTGGCCCGTGATTTTTCTGAAATATCACCACATTGCTAATCACATCAATCATACACACGTATGACGAAAGTGATTAGTATTGTGGCTAACATTGACTCATCAGTTCATCACTGAAACCAGTGATAAATCAGTGTAAGTATCATATTGTGTTTGAATATTTTTTAAACAACGATATATACAATTATTATAAATCGGTAAACTACCAAAGTAGTCACAAAATTAAACTTGCAAACATTGGCAAAATATGCTTTTCCGAATTTTCAGACAGACACACAATATTATTAGTTTGTTTTATCAAAGTAGGTATGTACTCCGAGCACCGCGCGCCGGCCGGCGCGCGACTCGGTGCGTTCAGAAACGAACATAATTCAGATACTTACAATCCTTTTTTTTTGTTCCGTAATTTATTGTTTAAAAATAAATCGCTGAATCTAATATATATATCTATATTCGTCGGCCAGTTCTACCAGGTGTATAAAGATAACATTGAAATATAAAGATAAGTAAATTTTAGTGTTATATTTTATTTTCTTAGATTTTATTTCAGAACGCAACTCAATCATAAAAGATTGATAGATCTTTCAATGCATGTGACTTACGAATTACGATATTTATTTTATTCAAATACTGAGTGTCTAAAAGGAACTTATTCTTTCGTTTTTCATTTGATTTCTATATTTCTGATTTAGATTACGTCTACAATGTCTGTTCGAACAAGCAAGGCGTCGTACAGACAACACGAATATTCGGGGTCGCGCAAATATTTGAAACGAGTTCGAAGTGGAAGAAGGAGATATTATGCTGAAGGGAGGTAAATGAACCTGCATAATACAACTAATTCTGTATCCGACTTCTTCGTAAACACGAGAAATCGTCTTAGATAACTCTATAATGTATGTATCAACATGGTTTATTGTTGATCGTAAAAGGAACACTACGTGTATGTAGGGTCAGTAGGTCGTCATGTGGACTGCTTTAGTCTAAAACCATAAGATGACGTAAAAAAAACCTACGAAATATTGAGAAAGGAGAAAATAGATCTAGGATATAGGTATTAGGTCAGTGGGTAGCCTTAGGGGCGGATTTTATACTTTTATTATGGTTATCACAATTTGTTTTTTTTTCTTTCAGTACCCAGAACATATACAACCAAGAACATATATTCGTGTAAAACCGAAAATCCGCTTAGAGGCCACCTACAGTGCTCCTAGTAGTACTAGCACAGTGACAGCTGAACCTGTGGTTGAACCTTTAGAGATTAATTGGCCGCAACCTGATCCGGAAATTGATTCATTTCAAATGATTGTGGAACCTGGTCCAAATAAATGTTTATCTGGGTATCGCATTGTGGACTTGAAGCATGTAATACAGTGGGCATTTCTTATGGAAAGACATCGAAATATGTGTGAATCTTCACAAATTGAATTTGTTAGTGAAAGACTTGATGGATTTCGAAGTGAATTAATTTTCAAGTGCAGTATGTGTGATAAAGCGTGGAGGCATTTTACGGAGAGCAGTGATAAAATAAATACTGCATTTGTGTGGGCAACTGTCACTTCTGGTAGCTTCTACACTCAAGCAGCTCATATAACAAGTCTTATGGATATTCCAACAATGTCAGCTAACAAATTTCGTCGTATTGAAAAAAAATTAGGCAGTGTGTGGTTTGAACATTTGACAGAGGAAATTAAAATAGCTGATCAACAAGAAACATCAATTGCAATACAAAAAGGTCATGTGTCTTCAGACGGTGTTCCATTTGTTACTGTATATGTAGATGGAGGATGGTTGAAAAGGTCATATGGGCATAACTTTGATTCATCATCTGGTATGGTAAGTTAATATTTTACTAAAAACAAATTTAGTTCTTTATGACATTTTAATTACCTATGTGCATTATTTTTACAAGTGTTGCTTTTCATTTCCAGGCCTGCATTATTGGTAAAGAAACTAAAAAATGACTATTTCTTGGTGTTAGAAACAAATATTGTTATACATGTCAATATTATGAGAGGAGAAACCTGGATATGAAAGCACATCACTGCTGCAAAAATTTTACTGGACCATCTACAGCAATGGAATCAGATATTATTGTGGAAGGTTTTCAAAACAGTGAAGAAATACATCAACTTCGCTATTTGAGTTTTATTGGTAACGGAGACTCCTCTGTGTATGCAAAATTGAAAGAGAAAGTGTCATAATATGACACTATTATGGGAACATAATAAAAAAAATTGAATGCAAGAATCATGTTATCAAAATCTATACCAGTGCACTCTACAAGGTAAATTAATAAGTCAAATTTGTAAAGTCAATTCAAGATCAGTGAAGCATATTATTCTGTATTTATATTTTGTGCTTTTTAGATCTTGGTCAACACTAAACTCCCTCTTTCTGGGCGAAATATTCTGAAGCCGAAGGTGATGAAGCTTACACTAGTAGCACGGAAAATTATCATGTGTAGCAGTGAGCATACTGCTATGGCAGCAGAATTGAGAAATGGCCCGCTTCATGTATTCGGAGTACATGAAAACTGCAAGAATTATTACTGCAACGTCAATAAAACATTAACAGATGAAACTGAAAAGAAGGAAGAAAATCATGTAGAAAGTCTGAAAAATAATGCTCCAGAGGTGTGGGCTCAGATTTATGCAGCCAATGAAAAAATTGCTTTGAAGGCAGGTCGTTTGTCTAATGAGACAACAAATGTGGCAGAAAACTTTATGAGCGTAATAAACAAATTCAACTGTGGAAAACGAATAAGTTTAGGAAAAGGGGGTTCTTACCAGCGGCGTGTTCATGTGGCAGGTAAATATACAGTAATAACAGTCAGAAATTATTAGAACCAGTAAGAAATTCTTTGATTGTGATGGAATATCATCATTCTCCAGCCCTTATTTATTCCAATTTATCCTACTACTATTATAAAGGCGAAAGTTTGTAAGTATGGATGTATGGATGTTTGTTACTCTTTCACGTAAAAACTACTGTATAGATTTGGATGAAATTTGACACAGAGATGGTTTATATCCTGGATTAACACATAGGATATTTTTTATCCCGGTAGAACATTCCTGTGGGGTAATTTCCGACCTCCACGCGAGCGAAGCCGCGGGCAGAAGCTAGTATGCAATAATGCAACATTTCTTTTTTTAAATATAACATTTAAATATGTTTTCAGGCCTATCACTTGCTAAGGGACACAAATGGCATGAAACTGCATGGAAAAAGCAGACCACACAGAGCCCAGGGACACATTTTAAAAAGTACATAAAACGGAAGGAACAGAGCAGAATACGACAGCAATCTTTGACACGCAAACGATTATTTGCTCCAAGAGAGAAAAACCAACCGGATAAGCACTATGGACCCGAAGCTTGTGATCCTATTGATATTGACGAAGCACAGTTGAAAATACAGTGTGAAGAACGGCTAACAGAATTCCAAAAGTCACCAGAAGACATTGCTTTGATTGAAATCTCCACTGTAGGACAGCATGATAATGATTTATATATGTAATACTCATAGGAGTGACTGTTTGACTGCTAGTTTCAAGGCAGAGGGTGAAAGCAACAAGTCAAATGATTTTTGTTCTAATTGTATTTTGTTAGTAGTTTGTTTAGAATCTGAAATCAACAAGTCAAATGATTTTTGTTCTAATTGTATTTTGGTGGTAGTTTGTTTAGAATCTACATAACCACTGTATATTTCTTTTTATTTTGTATTTACTGTAAAATCAGAAAGTGAAATAATACTTCATTAGGCATACATGCTTACCTATGTTTTACTAAAAGCTTTTGAGTGCGTCGAAATCGGAAATATGTTTTTCACCTTCCTGGTTATTATCATTATCACATAATAAAGTGTTTTAGATTTGTTGTTGTATCTTGTTTATGAATTATTCTTACGTGTTGGTTATTAAATGTTTAAAATAACATTGAAATAATTGTTACTGTTACAAATCATTAGTGTTATTAGTTTTGAGTGAATAGGCATGGATCAGCATATTATATGCTACTTCAAATACATGTTTTGATAAAAAAACATGTAATAAAATAAAACTGCGTTTTATTGTAATCAATTTTGACATTATTTATTTCCCAAAATTATTGATCAATAAAATAGTTTACGCCAACAAATATAAGTTTTATTTTTATAACAATCTTTTAGAATATAAAACATAGCAGGTGGTGTTTTGAAGTTCTGTCTACCCATACAGAAAAATGGAAAACTTGTTTTTTACATTCACGCCATCTAGTGTTCAATTTTAGTAAACATTTTTGTATACGTCTGTGTGTGTAAACGACCCTGTATGCAATGGCAGATGTTAAAATACATCCTTTTACCGAATTGGGTGGATTTTAAGGCAATGATATGACATATTTCAATAAATTATAATATTTAGTAACCGCGAACACTATTCCTACGACATAATAGTTTTCCAATTACGCAAAAACTCAAATAAACTAGAAATGTAGCCTTCAGCGCCATCTAGCGGGACATTGGCTGGGAACAGCCCGTATCAATCGCCTTAACTGATCATCATTCGCCAGACTCAACATATTGATGTAGGTACATTTTGGCTATAAGGGATCGATTGTTTGCCGAGCCCGCTGCACTCCTGAGAGGGGAACCCATTCATAAGTATCATGTTGACTGTAGCAATTAGTTTATTGATTCTATACCTGCTGTTAAAATGCATCACTACTTACTCGTAGTATAAAGTAAAGTCGCTTCCCGCGTCTGTCCTAATGTCTGTATGTATGCTTAGATCTTCAAAACTACACAAAGGATTTTGGTGCAGTTTTTTTAAATAGATAGAGTGATTCAAGAAGAAGGTTTATATGTATAAAAACATGCAATCTCCGTCATCCACGCGGGCGAAGCCGCCGGCAGAAGCTAGTTAAATAAGTTCTTGATTTATGAAATGTAATTTGTTTAGCTCCGTGGATGTAATTCATTGTGGAACATAAACAAATGCTGAGAGTGTCAGAGGTTGCCGATTTCATACCGGCCGATCATTAGGTACGATAATAGTTTGCCGTCAGTGTATACGAATCTGAGCGTAGTTAAAATTTAACAGGATGATTTTGTTACAAAAGGGGTCAAGTTCGATTCAGGGATCAGGGCTGTTTCGATAAAGTAACATTGCAGTTCTATTTTCTTCAAAATTGAGGTCATCTTTTCGTTGACGACGTTGCTCTACTATCCGGTTTCGAATTTAGCCTCGGAGTACCATCGCAAGATCATGTTCATTTATGATACCATATAATTATGATGTGCATATATGACGAACCCAAGTACGATGCCTTACGATTATAGAGCGGTTTAATTTTTATTTAATTTTTTTGTTTATTACTTTGACATGCTGTAGCTTTGGCCCTTTAACCCATTAGATGTTCGCCTATTAGAAGCCGTTTGCTTTTAAGAGCTCAACGATTTATACGGTCATATTTATTGTCGTTTCGAGAGAATTTTGCTTATGAACCATGTCGTTTGAACGATGTTTGAGGGGTAAATGTGACGATTGAGTCTAATTCTGATTATTGAATGATAAACTACTAGCTATGAATTTTAAGGCAAGTTTATACCGTATTTATTTGGGTAGGTAACTATTTATTTAAGCAGGATGTCATTATACATATAACTAATTACGCAAACATAGTTATTTATTGATAGTTCAACCCTGTTGATAACTATCTATTTACAGGATTAGCATCAAATAATTTTGCTATTTAAAAATATCTGCAAAAATCGAGCGGTACAACACCCAACTGTTACGACCATGTGTTTGTAGTAAATAATAGGGATGTTTGTAACATTATTTGGCTATAGTCATTAGGTCCATCATCATTCTTTAATTAAATTTCAATTTGATACTGCATGACCATACACATACATACAATTAATCGATTTGAAAACGTAGTGTTTCCACAACTGTGAGTCAACTCTCACAGTTGCTTTTTAAAAACTTCCTGGATTTTATCAAACAGAGCGAGGACATATTTAAAAAAATCTAGTGAGTCATGTTCTTTAATTACAATTGGGAGTGCCAGCTTTAGAAAACGAGATAGTACAAACCAATCAATGAATGAAAGAGTGAGGTCGGGGCATTAAATGACCCACTAACACATAATATTATAACCTTTTACTAAGACCGTCCTGAGACACCGAGAGTCAACGGAGATTTATCGAAGTTAATGAGTTACTCTTGAGAGCCTCGATACACCACACAAACCAAAGTATAGGGGATGTTATTTAGCGCACTATTTATTCTACTGACGACGGGCAACTGCTTATTGAAGGAGTTTTTTCTAGCCACTGACTCAAATGGAGCGTAATGAAAGGCGTGCCAGCCTCTTCGTACTACTTCTCTATCTACATAAACATTGTGTTCAGCAACATATCGCATCTTTTTTGTAAATCTTAATATTGACAACCCTACTCACTGGCTGGTTAAGACATGCGAGACAGCACTCAGTCATTCTACAACCATTCTTTTTTCTATTTTCAGGAGACTATCATTTTCCCGAAAATATATAATATTTTCTCAAAGTAACTTATACTGTAAAAAATTTTGTTTCCTTCTCACTGGATACGTACTGAGGCTCGTCATGCGGAATAGAGAGATAACTTAGCAGATAAGACTAAATATCAGTAGAAAAATATCCTTTTGTACTTAAGATAAAAAAAACATCTAAGTAAGTACAACCAGTAAATCTTTAAAGTGTAATTGAAATCACTGAAATTCTGAAAAGGCGTTATTGCTCATCATCATAACCCACTTTTATTATGGAGCCAACCCCAAAATCAAGATAAGAAATCAGCTGCTCCCAACATTCAATTACCTGCGTTAAATTTAACGTCATTTGACTACAACTCATAAACTTCAAAACCGATCGGATATACCTAAATTTGTTTTCCGGATTCCCTATATAGAAGCTAATTGAAAGCAAAAAAATCCAAAAAAGCGGTACGGCAGTCTGCAGCCGCTTACGTGTATTGAATGACAATGTGAGTGAAGCGCGAACGACAGCCGGTCGGTGTTTTTACTCAGGACGCAATACCGCTCGCACTAACCAAAATAATGAAATCGATACGTCTTTATAGTCAACGAAAATGTGGATGCCACCTATATTTAATATGGTTTTAATTGAGATAGTCACCGTTAGTACAGCTAAAGGAATTATAACTAACCGCCGGAATCTGTATCCTGATATAATGCGTAGTAAGAAGATCAAGGCGAGAGGTTAGTTGTGCTTCATCGTCGACCACAATATCGCCAACTATGGAGAGTATTCAATTAAGACTTGAGTGCAACCCCTTCGTTCGTCAATACAATATCTATGTATATTCATTTGTAACATTGGTCAGAACGAAGCCATTAACGCAATGGATATACATACATAGCGGTGATTTGTATGGATTTGGAATTCGGCTCGATAATTTCATTTCTTGGCGCACCTGTCCCCCTCGCCAGGCGTAACAAGCTTACGTCGCATTTAGTTAGCAGGGTCCACCATTGTACCGGTCGCGGTGGAACAGCAACTCGCATCGGCAGTTCGGCTGAGCGCGCTAACATGGCTAATTCAGTGCGACGCATGCAGTAACTGTAGGTACTATATATTTCTTGTACATATTGCGGATCACACATAAAAGGACGCACAAGCCCTATTATGTAGTATTAAGTAATTAGTGACAACAACATAGGCACGTGCTCGTGCAACGATATATGTTTGCTATTGAAAACCTGATTTTATGACGTTGTATGTAAAAGCCATACGTCGTCGCATAAGATTTACAACAATACATGTCCTGAGCACACTGACTGATGAGCTCAGCAGCACCATATCGTCTGTTAAGTTAAGATTGTTAACCATGACCCATCTATAGACGACTATGGTTCTGCTGAGCTCATGTAGTAGTGTTGCCCAAATGCAAGACCAAGACGAGACTCAGGCCAGTCTTGGTCTTGGTCTTGCGTCAATACACCTGGTCTTGGTCTTGGTCTTGGTATTGCGCTCTCAGTCTTGGTCTTGGTCTTGGTCTTGCAGCAAGAGTCTCGCAAGTCTTGCAAGTCTTGCAAGTACCTATTAGCCTATTGCTATTTATTGAACACGTTATTTTAGATTATGATTCGCGCTGTAAGACGTATGTAGTTACAGAATTATAATCATCAAAATGATAAATATGATGATTTTGATGATTATGATTCTGTAACTACATACGTCTTACAGCGCGAATAATATTTTAATCAACAAACAATATAGCACTGGCCTGCAAATTGCAAAAAAAAATTGAATTTCGCGGGCTATCCTGGAGCATTCACCTATGAACAATGTTATCACATCATCATTCTCCTGCCCTTATCCCAATTTATTTGGGGTCGGCGCAACATGTCTTCTTCTTCCATACTTCTCTATTAGTCGTCATCTCGATAGTCACTGCCTTTCTAGCCATATCATCTTTTAATAGAAGACTACAGGCAAAGCCTACCTATGCGGCCAAAATAAGGAAGTGCGTGTGTGTTGCGATTAGCAGATTTCATTACAGTGGCGTAGGTACATTTTTTAGGCAATTTGGCGTACTCGTGACTGGCGCGCTTTGCTACGTAGGTACTGTCGTAAGTATGTGTAAGTAAGAAACGATGTAGGTACAGACGCCAGCACATCAAGCTATCCCTAACTGTCAAATTTTCTCAATTAAAAATGAACCTTATGTCTTTGCAATAAAGTTGAAATACTATCAAAGAAATTTAACAGATTGTGGTAACTTGATGTGCTGGCCTCTGTACCTACATCGTTTCTTACTTACACATACTTACGACAGTACCTACGTAGCAAAGCGCGCCAGTCACGAGTACGCCTACTACAACAAAATTGTATTCCTAAGAAAAATAATCGTCGTACCTACACGACGATTATTTTTATTTATTTAGTAAACTATACTTTACTAAATCATCGCTGAAGACTATTGTCTTCAGCGATGATTTAGAAACTAATAATAATTAGTTTGTTTAATGGAATTGGATGGAAGAGTAGTAGAATAAAGAATCTATGCAATTTAAAATTTATTTAAATAAAAAATTGAACACAGATAAAAAAATTGCAGTACAGTACCTACACAATAGCCTTGACATAATTAACTTCCAGTAGACTTGCAAACGTTATACAAAACGAGTTCGAAAAGTTATAAGTACAAATCAAAGCGTTTCCTTTCACAAAAATTCTCCTTGTACCTATGTACAAATGTATTATTGTATCTACCTATAAATTGGTAAAAAAATTATATGAACGGCTCGCCAATATGCAGATATAAACCCCGGGAGGTTTTCGTTGTGTGGCTAAAACTAAATGTGAATATGGTTGTTTTAGAATAAAAAAAAATTATTAATATTATTATTAAAATTTTTATATAAGTATATATGTAATCTCTTGAAATAAATGAGTACCCAATTTAAAAAAAAAAAATGGCTTACTTTATAATAATTCTTTTGACCAAGAATTAATACAAAGTAACCACCTGGCTGACTCATCACTTAATCTATTTCTATGTTTTCTAATTACTAACGATGCTTTAGAAAATAATCTCTCAGCAGGTACTGAAGTTGCAGGTATCGAAAGAAAATCACGAGCCATCTTAGATAAAATCGGATATTCCGTCTCATGCGTTCTCCACCACTCTAAAATGTCTTCTGAGCTGGCGGCTCTCGGTTTACTTAGGTACTCCTCCAACTCGTCAATAACTAAGCCTTGAAGACAAGATCCAGATCCAGATGACGACGTAGAGGGACATGCATACAATTTCTCAAAGTCAATTACATCTTCATATTCTTCATCCTCACATACTTTTTCATTTCTTGGTAATTCTGGAGATTTAGACACCGAGTGTTGTTGTACGTGTAGACTTTTATATTCTTTATAAAGTTCATTAAATTTGCGCAGGCTTTCTGTTTTAATTTGCTTCCCCCATAATGTCATATCAAAAGTCTGAGCTTTGTGCCTTGGGTCTAAAATTAAAGTGGTACAGTAAATCCAGTTGCTCTTCTTATAATGTTTCAGCATTTTATCTCGGGCTGCTTGGAAACCTAGAATGAGCCTTTCATCCACTTCAGTTCGATTAGGTTTCTCATCTAATTGTTTTACCATGGATTCTATTTTATCAAGCAAAAGATTGAATGATACAATGACTAGCGGTAATGTAACATATTTTTCTCCACCAAGTTTCGTTGATAAAAGTTTAAAGTTTATTAAAAACTTATGTATTTTTTCTAGTATTTGCCATTCAGTTTCTGTGATTTGAAAATCATTCAATTCGGTAACTGAAACGCATAATATGTTAATGCCAGTTCTCACTTTTAAACCAAATCCAATCATATCATGTGTGGAATTCCATCTTGTTGGACAGTCGAGTATAGGATTCAGATTTGATGGCACGCCAACTGCTTCACAGGCAGACTGGAACTTCCTCTTCAATATCTCGCTTCTTTTTATTTTACTGCAAATACTGCGTAATTTTGTAATACCTGTACGAGAGTCAGCAATATTTGGCGCATATTCTTCATCTTCCTCAGTTTCGTCTTCATAGTCTTCATACTGCTGTTCTTGTTCTTTATTGTCAGTTTCACTGTGTAATGCTAAGGTCTTTAGTAAATCTTGTACACCAAGGTTCAAAATGTGAGCAAAGCACCGGAAATGTTGATTGTCTGAATCAAAATGCAGCAGTTGTTTGCCAAGTTCATACATAAATTTGGTATTTGCAGTTGCGTTGTCCACCGTGATACCCTGTATTTTATCAATTATGCCATATTCCAATAAACATTCGTGGAAAATCGTTGCAATATCTAACCCAGTATGTCGACCGCGCGATGGTATAAAATCAAGGACTACAGATCGATACTTCCATTCATTGTCTATATAATGAATAGTGATCCCGTAGTAACTCCTACCAGCAATGGACGTCCATCCATCAATGGTAAATGACATTTTACATGAATATTGTTGTAGTCGATTTTTAACATTCGATTGTAGCTCTTCAAATCGCTCTTTGACTTTCCTTCTTAGTGTCGACCTTTTAGGAAATATCGTATTCGGGCAAATCGATCGAAAATATTCCTGTGTATCTTCATCATCGAAAAATGAGAAAGGAAGATATTTTTTTACAATCCAATCAACTGTAGCTGTCATGAAGTTGTCAGACTGAAATAAAATATTAAAACATGTGTTAATAATAGTAATAATAGGTACCTATTAGATTTTAAAACTATGAGCATAGCATGATAACTATAAAAATATACTATAGGTACTAGCAAACCTGCGGCGGCTTTACTGTCGTAAATAACGGCATGCATGCGTTTCTATAAATCAATCATCGATCACTAATAAAGAACTAGATACACAATCTCATACAAAAGTTCTCTTAAAAATGTCGCCAATTGTGTTTAGTTAAAATAAATCTATATTAATGTAATTTCAACCTTACTTGCAAGGTTTAAAGCCGTATTCACAAAGCTATTACAAAAAGCAATAAAATTTTACGACCGGTACTCGCTGCTCAACATACATCAAAACAATTTCAACCTTATACGCATGCATTAAAGTAACAATTACTAAGTGTCAAAAAAAAGTAATAAAATTTTACAACCGAGGCTCGCCACTAGCACAAGGAACGAGTGGAGACGAACCAGAACAATATTTTTTATTTGTACTGTAAATTATTATGTATGGTATTTTTAACATACTTCAAAAAAAAGAGAAGGTTACTCAATGCGTCGCGTATTTATAAATATATATATGGTTTTTTTTATGTTTTCACACCAAATACTTCGGATCGAAGAATTCTTCGGATCTTTGACGTGCTGTAACTGATATCCATTCTCCACACCTCACTGGATCACGAGGAAAGCTAAAAATACTTGAATATTTTCAAAAGTCCCGACTAAAATACCACAAAAAAATATTTACAATATCAAAAAACCCGACTGATAAAAAACAACTAACAAGTTCCAAACAAGTCACTTCAAGTAGTCTTATGCAGTTGGTGGCAGTTATTTTAGGTCAATTATTCATACATAGGCTAATAAACACAAATAACCCTCCCTTGCATCGCGCAGTCAGGTAAATGACAACAAAAATCAAATCTCGCATTAAAAAAAAATAAGAACTATAATAGCGTCTCCAACAAATGGAACAGAGTCAACGCGGATAACCCAAACAATTTAAGTGGACATGCGTAAGTATGATAATACGTTTAGTAAGAGTCTTTACAATTGAGCTGCATTATATCGCCTGCTATTTGTTACGACTTAATTTAAAATAAAGTTTTTACGATGATTTCTTGACAAAATATTAGTATTTACAATACAGTGTTAACAATTATATAATGATAATATTAATACTTAGAAAAAATAAGAAACTCCGTCCTTTTTTAGCGTCCTAGACGTGTGATTTTTGCAGTTTTTAAACGAGCACTGAGGCATGTTTACCGTCGGAGCGTTCGAATGCTACTAGATGAAAAGACCACCCAAATGTTCAATTGGGTGGTCATTCGGTGAGGACATTTTTTGACGCTGATTGTGTATCTAGTTCTTTATTAGTGATCGATGAAATCAATACCTAAACTAGCTTCGTATTTGAATAAATTACCTAGGTATAGGTACAGATAAAAATCGTGTTACAGAAAGGATATACTTAATGTACATACATATCAAGGGCACGGATTCCTATGGTGATAAGTGATAGGTAACAAACCAATAAGGCAACATTTTTTAATACCTATATAATTATAAATGTTTGTAAGTGAATTCTACACAAATCATTCATTACATAGGTACCTACGTCAGCTGATCGGTGTCAAATAGTGTCAATCAATTATTCATCCAAGAAACAACTCCGTAAAAGATTTGTTTTTCTGGTATTTTTATTATTATATTGATAGCTTTATGCCACAAAATAACAAATACTTGAACACAAATTATTTAGTACAAAATCTAAGTAGGTATTGTAGCTTGGGAAATTGCTTTTTGTTTGTAGTAAAAAAAACTCAAGAACTGCCGCGGCTGCCTCAGTAATTAAGTAACTATGTACCTACTTAAGTAGAGTACTTTATTTAGCTGACGGTTCAAATGAATGCAGATTATAAGCCAGATACCTACCTATCAACACTCTGAAGAGGGTGAACCCCGTTTGAATGGATATACCTACCTACCCTTTCTGTAACACGTAATACCTACAAAGGATACTACAAACACCCGTTGGTAGAAATAGAAATTAAAATCGTAAAACAATTTAATAACTACGTACTACAACGTCCACTGCTGGACAAAGGCCTTCCCACTCGGGGGGTAGGTAGTTGCCTTAATTGCCACGCTGGGCAGGTTTGGCGGCAATCGGAGGACTACGTACAGAGGCCAGCACATCAAGTTACCACAATCTGTCAAATTTCTTTGATAGTATTTCAACTTTATTGCAAAGACATAAGGTTCATTTATAATTGAGAAAATTTGATAGTTAGGGATAACTTGATGTGCTGGCGTCTGTACATACTACTAAATAAGTTATTTAAAAAAAAGTAAAGTCAGACCTAAGTAAACTCATAAATTTTAATGTAGGTATTTATGAAACACCCTTATTTGCATTGTTTTTTTCATCAATTTACAAAAATAAAGTACCTACGAGAAACAGCTAGGTACCTACTTTACTTTGGTAAATTACTGTAACCGCCCCTAAGGCTACCCACTGACTTAATTATTAATTGAGTACCTACGTAGTATTTACGTAACATATTTTTTTCTTACCTGTCTACTTTTTGCAGTGGTTGTAAAAAAGCTTGTGATATCTCCACTTTGACTTTGACTTAGTGTTGGTTTTCTTACAGGAAGAAATATTTGCGATTCCTTCTCGTGAAAAGATAGTACCTAGATGCTTCCTTAAGCCTGAAGTGTTTCTGTTTTTCATTTTTATTTCAACTTTCTTATGTTGGCACAATTTACACATACCAATTTGGGACGCATGAATTATTTCGAAAAACTCGTCAAATTTGCTTTTAGGTCTTTTAGATCTATTTCTGCAACTCTCACTACTCCGACTAGAGCTATTTGAATCTTCGTCACTCATGTCAAATTGTAAACATTCACTCAGAAAGGTAATAAGGATTTAGAGTAAGTAAATGGGCGAGAACAATAAATAAGATAGACTCGAAGCGAAGCTCAATTGGAAATGAGTGAAATTGAAATAAAAACTCATATTTATAAGCACAAGCCGACAAAGGAAAATGCGGCATTCTTTGATAGATAGAATAAATCTTTGAAAGATTAAAAAACAGAAGTATCAGAATCAGATAGGTTTTGTGCCTACGCAACAATAAAGTGTAGATAATTATGCAAATAATATTGTTTATAATGTTCCTATTTTATTGGAACTAGGCAAGTTCCGTTCCACTACGTTGCCTGCTGTTTTTATGGAGGTTACTCGCTACTATAGTAGTTGATAAACCGACACTGCAAATCTCGATTTTTGGAAGTGTGTGATTTTAAAACAAAATGCGTAAAGCAATATAACGTCGCTCATATTTGTAGCTTTTCCACGTTTCAAATTTGTTAAAATCACCCACTTCCAAATTTGCAGTGCAATGTCCTTTAAAAAGGTATAATAGGTAATAATAATATAAACTAGGTATATTATTATTACTTACTACAATTCTTATAATATCTACCTATCCTTACGACTACAATCTTCCTTGCGAGGACAACTTAATCTATTTGTGTCCGTTCTGAGCACCCGAAAACTTATTTTATTCTTTGGAACATGGGCGGCGACACAAAGTCTAGGAGCGGACTAAATTTTTACCTATTTTGGTAGGGTTGTCAATGTTGGCATTAGCACAGAAAAATAAAATTAAGTAAATACAACGTTTGTCTACTTTTTAATAACTAGGTATCCACGATCACGATAGAATATTTTTTCTACTAATTTCCTAAGTACTCAGTCTAAAAATATTTTTCATGATTTTTGTTTTTCAATAATTTGTTGTGTGTAATTGAATGGTAAACTCTAAATCTTACTTGAGAGTTTTTTAAAAATATACTTATGGAAAGCCCTGACATGGCATATACCATTTTCAATCCTGCTGCTTACATTTTAGTACCTAGGTATATCACTCACTATCTATAATTTACCAATATTAACAACATATGATTATTTTGAAATCAAAATATTCGCAATTCAATAGATGCCATACCTACTTAGTTATTAGTTATCATCTCGCCCGACAGCTTTAAACGCTGTAGTGTTCGAATTCGAGCCAGTGTGAGAATGTATTTATACAAGAAACTCAATTCAAGCATTCAATTTATACCTACCTACTGCCGAGACATCTTCAATGTCGTTTAATTTTATGCTCCTGTACCAACCCTACCAAAATAGGTAACAATTTTGTGTGCCTCTTTCCGTACTCTTTGTCGGCGAATGCGGCGCTCAAACAGTGTCAAATGCTGTGATACCTACACTTGTTGCAAACTGCGGCGTCTTTGTCGGTAAATTATCAAATAAGTAGGTATACCTATATTACACCGACCGACCAACAGTTTATTCGCGGAACGTCACATTTTCCCAATCAACCTTGACCTTAATTCTTTAGCAATAAAGTTGAAAATCTGTTAAAGAAATTTGACAGATTGTAGTAGGTAGCTTGATGTGTTGACGTCTGCGTCTGTACCATAACATGGTTGCCGTAAAAACTGTTACTAGACCTACTCGACTCGCTGTTAGTTTTAAATTTTGCTGAATAGAAGAATAATATAAACTTTGAAACATAAGTAGGTACCTACATAATGTGTATATAATTTGTTGGCTATAATTTTAAGCACATACCAACCTACTAACGTTTGCTGCACATTAGACACTTTTAAACAAGCATAATATATTATTATAGGTAGATACCTACCAACTTTGCTAGAAAGTTATTCTAGGTACATTTTATCACATGGGATGATGGGAACAGATTTGTGAATATTAACACGCTACCTACTTAATAAATAGTTGAAATATAATAAGTACCTACCTATTCAATACAAAACCTTTTAGGGTTCTTTCAGACGAGCGGCACGTTGCCAACTGCAGATACAACTGCAGCCCTTAGTTTAGAGTTATGTCGATGCCTACGGTTTTGATACTGGGGAACGTCTATCAAAATCGGGATTGAAACCAAATACCTACTTAATAACTCAAATCTCAGTTTGTCTAAACTGCAAGACGCGAGAGTCTTGCAGGCTTAAGTCTTGTCTTGCTCAAGTCTTGCAGGGTTCAGTCTTGGTCTTGGTCTTGCTACAATAAGGCGGTCTTGGTCTTGGTCTTGGTCTTGCGAAATTGCAAGAACAAGACCAAGACTGCAAGACCAAGACCTATTTTGGGCAACACTATCATGTAGGTACTCGTTAAACAGAGCAGTCGATGTAAACTCACCCTGACTAACACCACACTCCAACAAATACGGCCCGGAAGACACATTACTCCATACGATGTAGCAGAACTCAACAACAACTAACTTTGTAGGCAAATTTAAACTATCGAACTTACACCATAGCTTATGATAGTATAAGAGATCAAAAGTTTTAGACAAGCCAAAGAAAACCGTATAAACTGTCGACTTCCTGTCCCTATATCAGTCACCTCTATACCATGCAGTGTACAGCTATGAAAAGGATCATAAACCCTAACTGGATCTAATTTTTGTACCATTACTAGATATATAAACAACAATCGCAAGAAGTTTTGTAAAGCCATCGACAATGTACACAGGTTCACCGGATTAAATAAGTATTACTGAAGCTAACCAAAAACCCTACCCAAGCAAACGTAATAAAATAATGTAAGACTATAGCGCGAGTTTTTTTTACCAAAGGGTAAATCAAATACGGAAAAATCGGTGTACCTACGTCTACTCAGTACGTACCCATCATGTAAACAAACCATTTTATGTACTTATATTTAAGTTATCTATCATATTAAATATGTATGTGTATTATACGGTTGTAACCTATTTATGTACTTAGTTTATTAATAATTCTCTTTGATCCATTTCTAATAATGTTTTTCCTAATATAATTCATGTTTTTTTTGCCATCTAATCACATATAAAAAGGCATTAAGTCCGCCTTTGTACCATTATTGTCTGCGACAAGCTTCAATAAATAAATACATTGTTAAGTATGTGAAGTATCCAGGTGTAGACATGACAAGTCGAGCGTTAAAAAAAGACGCGCGCTAAAATGATGATAAAAGGATGCCTGAAGCCGAATTCCTTCAATATTTTTTTCAGAATTTAGTACCAGGGTCCTAAGTATTGTAAATATTGTGTGTCTAAAGCACAGCGAAGCCGATAACAACGCTGTTAACAGTGTTTGTTAAATGTTAATCTGATTAACGATTAAAAAATTAATCGTGGCTTTTTCGATTAAAATTAATTAATCATTATTAAAATTTTGCTGATTACGATTATTAATCGTTGATCACGGTTCAGAGGGTAGAGTTTGGAGGATAAAAAGTTGTCCAACGAGCGAAAATTAGTACGCGCCATAACATAGCGGAAGTCATACTTTCCCTGTTTAATTTACTATTCTGCTTTTATAATTTTTGGCGCTATCTCTGATGAGTGATGTGTGTGATTTTCAACACAGAGATTGTGCTCCTTGCCTCTACACTCCATGCGTCTACTTTAGGTTAAAATATATAGGCTACGCAAAGAACAATGGCAGAAAAATAGTTGACAAAAATGATTACGTCTAGAAATATCAGAAATATTAATTATTTTTCTATGATTTTACAAATAAAAATGTATTTTATTTAAGGCCACAGTAAATAACATACATTTTTGGGACTATCAAATGACTTTACACTACCCGAGTGTTGCCATTTACTATATTTATTCAATTTTGGTGTAAACTTTTAAAACTATCAAAATAAAACACAGAATAATGCATATATTTTTGAAATAACTATACTATCAGTAAGAATAAAAGTGAATTTTTCGAAAAAACTTCAAAAGAATTTCTTGAAACACATAAACATAGTCGCAATCATAATCAATGTAACAATTCCATTTTATGTTATGGCAACACCAGTTTAAATGAAATGTCAATGTCACATGAAGCGCGGCCTGTCATTGATGCTCCTGCGCTTTTCGTGTTGGTTGTGTTAGTGTTGTTTTTGCTAGATTCTTATTTCTCGTTGACTTGGAATGCTTACGGACTGATTTTGATTATTTTGTTAGTACAGAGTACCTAGTACCTACAGGTTGACTGACTTTTACAATTGAAGGTTCAAAAAATACATTCTAAATATGTAAATATATTATAGGAATCAAATTCTAAAAATGCTCAACTCTGTAGATAATCATGTTAATATTTTTTTTTTTTTGGAGCCCTGTCAGGACATAGTTCTTGAACAAAACTACTCAGGGGCTAAAGCTTAACATTTTAAGATATTTTTGACATGTAGACGCTACCATTTCTTCTCAACTATTTTAATGTATGAAAGGCTGCCATTGTTCTTTTTGCTTGTTATTTAAACTACTTTAAGCTGTTTAATCAAAAGATGATAAATTTTTATTTACGCGATTACTATTATTATTTTAATTGAGATTAATTTAGTTACCATAAAGTTGAATCCGATTAAAATTAATCAAATTAAGTACTCGATTGGTGCCAACACTGGCTGTTAACAACGTTACGAGGCCTATGACTGTGCGTGGTAGGGGAATGCATTAATAATGATATTTCGACGTACGAAACCCCGCTTGCAGTATCGCATTTAGTCTCTCGCTAAGACCCATATAGGTTTTAGTAGATTATTAAACGCTAGGAAACCAGAAGGAGCATGGCCCGTAAGCCTGACGTTGTATCAACGTGCTGTTTTATAATCACTGCACCAGATTAAATTCGTTCGAAATTCCCACTCGAAAAATTATGCGCCATTAAACAATGTCTTAAACTCGGCGGCCATATGAAAAAGCCCTTACATAAATAATAAAGGTAAAACAAACTTTATAAAGGAACAAGTGTCTTTAAAATATTTTAACCGAAATCATGATGAGCCTATAAAGGCGCGGCGGTGACGGTGTGACGTCGTTTTTATACAAAAAATTTCAGGAAGTTCACAGAAATTTCGCGTCGCGCCTGTCCGCAGCTGCCTGTTTTCATGTGCTATGCTGCAAACGAGCGCTTTATGGCATGCAGCAGAAATTCAAAATCTGTAAATGAAAACTGTGAAGTTTTACGGTATGCACCGTGCGAATAGTGCGGGACGATTTTCCTCACGTTTTCGCTGTAAAGATTCTGAATTACTGTGATGGGAACTAAATATAAATAAATAAGTATTAATCTCCGGTATTAATACCATTCCGTAACTGCGTTTATTTTAAAGGCTGGATTCTTATGAAGTTACATATCTTAGGTTTAATTTTATCAAAAACAAAACACACCATTTTGATGTAATCTTCGGCTGGACTCACACATTCTGAATTCACCTCTGAATTCAGAGTCGAAATTAATATTATTAAGTCATTGACTGCCACGCAGCAGACACAATAGAAAAACTATTGTTTGTCGGACACACGGTGACCGCGTTGGCGTTCAACGTGTTAATTAAGAAAGTATGGGAGACATTCAGATTTATTGTGATTTTTTTTTCAAAATTGTACGTAAAAAATCCGAGGTTTGTATTTCTACATTAGTACCTAATATTAATTCCGGGGAGGAATTCAGAGTGTTTGATTCAGAGTCCATAGTTACAATACTGCTGTTTGTTGAGGGGTGAATTATATGTTTGACGGGTCTATCGTTGTGTGTTATCGGTTGGTTTAACTTTGTTTCATGAAAATCCGTACAATGATTTTGAAAATAACCAACTCGATACTGATTGCTGTAGCGATGTCTACCAAGGGATGGTAATTTATTTCACTTTCACTCATCCAACTGTCATGAAAGGAGAATACGGACCAAACTCACTTTTCTAAATAAAATACGCACCCCTTCAAATAAATCCAACGTAAACAGCGTCCCTTTAAAATGGTTATCCCTACGCCTAAGGGGAAAAAACCCCAAAAAAAGTACGTAACCTTGACCGATATTCGGGACTCTTCCCCAAGGTTGGGAGGGTAGCTTGGCGTTCCCTTTACTGTTGTATGACACACGTATAAACACACACCGGTACGCGGTCGATGACGCCGTCAAACATATTACTCCATTTTTTAAACATCGGGGTCTTAAAATAACAATAGACTCAAGTCACCGCGTCTGAGAAAATATTAATTTTTAACAGACTTCAAAAAAAGGAGGTGGTTTTCAATTCAACTGTATTTTTTTATGTTTGTTACCAACCTGACTTCCGACTGGGTGAACCGATTTACTTAGATGATTCTTTTTTATTTGAAAGCTGTTGCTTCTCGTGTGGTCCATTTCAATTTTACTAACTTCCTTTTAACTTAGGTGTAAGTATGATAACTCAAAAGTGAAAAAAAAATACAAAAAAAAAAGTTTCGACTTCCGAAAAAACACTGCAAAGTGAAAAATAATATTATTTTTGGAAGTCGGTGTATTTGGCTTTATATTTTCGGTTTTTGCCACTAGTTTCCGAAGTCGGCTGTTTTTTTGGTAAAAAAGTTTTCATTAAAAACGGTGGCTGACGCCGCCCGATGGCAACCCGCCCTCTGCTGCTATGCTATCAAAAGAGATAAAATAAAAATATGGCTTTGATTCTACATCTTTCTAGCAAGTCAAATGAAACGAAATGGAAGATAAAAAACTAAGGTAATAAATATGAAGCTCTGAGGGTGCCGGTCCAATCATGAAAAGTGGCCTTGCATTAATTTACGTTTCACAGCGCAAGTAAAGGAAATACTGTCATAAGTTTCGAATTTTAAATTTTTTTTTCGATGGCAAAAAGTTGGAGAAGCGACTGGACTATAATTGGGAGATTTTTTTTTTTCTAGGGATACATTTATTCTATAGACCAGTGCCGAAGCCTTTGAAAATGGTAAAAAGTGAAACAAAATTATAGTAGGATGAAACCCATTGGAAAAGGAAGAGAATGTAACAAAAATTAAAGGAAAAATAATTTACGGGCGATCTGAGGTCGGGAAGTGGATGGGGGTGCGTTTTAAAAGTAAAAAATGGTTTATCTCGATTTACGGCAAAACTACAAGTCCTATGGAAAAAAGTTAAAAGGCAAAGATATAGATCATAAAAAGATCTACAACTTTCGTATTCACACTTTTTTCACATCACCTCAAAATGTATGTGAAAAATTCAAATAACCAAGTTTTTGGTTTTTATTTTTATCTTTTACAAAAAATATTTTTTTATTCCCGAAATTTGGTGATAACTTATCTTTTTATGTTCCAAACACACTGTAATTTTTTTGATTTAAAATATTTTTATTCAGCTTATATTGACTTAATATCGAAAAAGTAGCCTAATTTTCGATCAAAAACTCTCCTGTCAAAATATCAGCTTTTTAAAAAAAAGTCGGTATGCTTTATGTTCGTAGAAATCTCTACTTTCTGATGGTGTAAAAAAATATACATTTCCATAGAAGATGCCAGATGGATTCCATGGATTGCCTTTTAACTGTTTTCCATAGGACTTGTACTTTTGCCGTAAGTCCAGGTAAACCATTTTTTACCCTTAAAAACGCACTCCCATCTACTTCCCGACCTCAGATCGCCCGTAAATTATTTTTCCTTTAATTTTTGTTATATTCTCTTCCTTTTCCAATGGGTTTCATTCTACTATAATTTTTTTTTGTTTTAAAAGCTGTCGGCACTGGTCTACTAACTAAGGAGTTTCTTTGTGCGTGGTCGGACATACACTTGCCGATTTTTATTTGAAATAGATTAATACTAAACAAGTCAAAAGGCCTTCGCAAGTAGAACACTATTCGGATTGCTAATCTCAAAAAAAAATACCTGTGTGACAGACGGGCAAAAAAGTGATCTTCCAAAGGCTCCATCTTTTCTTTTAGAATAGGAATCCTAAAACATTCTTTCATAACCTGTGCAAATGAACAATGACAGATAAATATAGCTTTTAAACATTTTTCAGAGGGGTAGTTTAGTAATAGCCTTGTATACTACGTACTGACTTATACGTAGTACGAATATAAGACGAACATGAAAAATATCTGTGAGAATGTACAAAGTCCCACCGTTCAAGCCATATGCATAAATGCATTCATTGATGGCGTGAATATAGAGCATATGTCGCAAAATAGTGTTTAATTACAGACTGATATTTAAAATATACGACCCTACGGGTCTCAGTCGGTTTTATTAAGATCTGTCAGTTTTTGATCTGACGACACGGTTGGCGTAGTGGTTGAGCGATTGACTGCTGCGCACTATGTCGCGGGTTCGATTCCCGCACGGAACAAATATTTGTACGACCTGCAAGTATTTGTTACGAGTCTGGGTGTTTTTCTATCTATAAATTATGTATGTATTTACAAAAAAAAAATGTATATAAGTAGTATATCAGCCATCTCGTTACCATAACACAAGCATTAGGTTGCTTAGCTTGGGACGATACGGCGCTGTGTGAAATGTCCAAGGATATTATTATTATTTTTTAGTAATATTTTTTTTTACTACACAAAGACAAACACTTCATGTCTTGTTAATTATTATATTTTTTATGAACTGTAAGCGCGGTTAGGCTGTAAGAATATTAGGCGAGCTAGACAAACATAGCTACTAAGGAACGTGGTCATTTGGTTTGTCCACCACTAGATCAACGGGACCCCCCCCGGCCAAAGCACAGGGCGATTTATTTAAGCGACGTCGAAGCACGTATAACTCGTAGCCAACAAAACTTGTGCATATTTCAAGTTAAGTAAAGAAGAAAACGCGTCCACGCGGCGACGCGGCGACGCGCGACGGCGCGGATTATACGTAACGCGCGTCGACGGCGCGTAAATAAGTCGCCGTGTGCGTTCACTTCACACCACCTCGGGGACGCCACGATCGGTTAGATTAATCTTGCTTCGAATAATGTATTCAAGTTTTGAATTCTCTATCCTGGTTTGTGAATCAATTCTATGAACACAGCGCCGAAAACCGCAAGACAGCAGCTGTCAAAGCATTGAATATGCAAGCATTCTTGTATGATTTTCGTTAATTGTCAATTTGTGGAAATGTAATAAATACATCGGCCATTTTGTAGTAAAAGGGGGCTGTACCATGGGCGGAGCCTCAGGACACACCTTCCGTTTTCCATGAAATTTCTACAGGCTCGATTAATTGAATATTGCAAACCCTCGATGTAAAATAAAATGTACAGCGAGCGACAAATTCTCGGAATATGTTACGAGCAACATTCATCCGTTTATTCTGAATAATTTTTAGAAAATTGTTGTTTTTGTACAACAATTTTGGACCATACCATTGGACTACCACCTAAAAATTAGTTTTAACAAAGAAATCCTAATCAAAAGTGGCATAAATAGAGCAAATGAATTGAATTTCCTGAGAGAAACTACGGTGACGTAGATCGTGGATCCGTTCTTTATAAGGGCAGTGACCTGCACCTGTGACAAAATAAACCGAGACAAAACATTTCAAGGAACTAATTGCATATTATCACATCAGCGAAATACTGATTTCTCGACGGCGATAACATAAAGTAATGTTTATTTATTCTACGCTAAGTCTAAATTAAGTTTGGAAATAGGGATGATGACTAGATTTTTTTTAGTCCGTAAGCTAGATTTACAAAAAATATTGGTCAAGTATTTTTTCCTTTTTTTTATGTAATCCAAAAATTAAGCTGATTCATTGAGTCGAATGTTGAGTGGCATGACGTCACGAGTATGTAGTTTTTAAACTTACTTGTGACGTAGCGAGCCCCCACTCGACAAATTTAATGCTTTTTATCTCAGTAATTTTTTGTTAATATGATAAAGCAAAAATACGGGACTAATATTTTTCTAGTATGAATCTGATTGACGGACTTAGGTAATTTCGGGCTACGTCATTCAGAACCAAATGGTTCTCTTGCACCAGGGAGGCGTCTAGCAGTGAACGTCTTTCGGCTCAAATGGTAATCGTGACAATTAAATCTCATTAGGAAATTATAAGAGCGATGAGAAATTTTGATATTAACAACGGAATTCCCTATTTGAAGTATTAAGATACTACGGACGTATTATTCAACTTAAACCTAAATAAATAAAAAAACAAGATGTTACATTTACTTGTCGGCCAGTTACGATCTAGTTTACATACTCAGCCCGACCGAAATGGATTTTTCATTTTCGGCCGTAATAGAAAACGAGTCGATTATATTTAGCTTGTCGGTAGTTTTTTAACTTAAACCACATGGAACTTTATACTGCATTTCCTCAGTTTTTAGTCGTTGTAACCTATAAATTTTCTGCGACTGATTAATTTGAAGCTATTAATTTGTCGATACCTACTTAATTTTTCATCTTGTATCGCCCGTAGAACTTATACGAACTCCCCTACTGTCAAAATCGACCCTTCCGTGCCTGCACTGTACATTTAACTATAGCTATATTATTTTATTGATTCGCACACTTGAAACTGACCCTCATATCGATCGCTTCCCTTCGGCAACCTTGAACTCACCCTAAAAAGTAGTGTGCAATATTCGACGATGATATTGTAATACGGGTGTAAGCTTGCTGATCGATGAGCAATGTACCTCTGTAGCAATAGCCTATGTCAGAAGACTTAGAAATACATATAGAAACCTCTTAGAACTTAGAAAAACAGAAACCTTTAAAAGAAAATATTTGTGTTCTCAGAATTTATTGAACAAAACTTCAGCCTTTCAGTCTCATAAGCTTTACTCTGTTTACATAGCATTAAGCAAATAATTTGGGCCTAAAATAACTCAAGAGGAGGTAGTTTTATTGATGCCGTCTAATAGGTAATTAAGGATTCAGTAGAGCAATTTCTTTTAACTTGAGCTTTAGTATAACTTTGTGATACTTTCAGATGTTTCAGCGTTACCTACAGTGGACGTCATGAAACTGATTACCAATACACTTTTCTTTTTGAAGATTAAAATGGAATTAATATTACTTTACTTACAGTTTTCAATTTCTGAGCTTATAGAATCAATTAGATACCAAATAATTACTTACCTGGTGTAGAAGTGCACAACATTGCTAGATGCGACTTACCTGTAACAGATTAATAATAGTTTGTTATTGTTAAGCTCTGCCGCTATTAGCTAAGCTGCGAGTCTAAGAGGATTATGACATGTTCAGTACATGGAATTATATTAAAGTTGATTGTCTGCGTTCGGTTTGGCTGAAAGCTTACATTAATTCAATTTAAAAAGAGAAGTGACTTTATTAGACTGTGAGATCATACGTACTATTTTATTTTCACATTTTTCTTATTCGCTTCGTTACTCATTTAGTTTTTGGATCTTTTCCCTAATAGCATGTAGGCGTATTGATTATAACGACCTTTCTACAGTGCAATGCAAACGCGGGTTTTCAGAAATGATTTTTAAATGTAACCTATAGTGGCCGATTCGTTTAATTTTATATGGTGTGTTGATTAATCGTCTTCGTATTGGACGGGATGTGAATCACGTTGCTCGTTAAACATTTGCCAAGCGTGAGAACTCTACGTGACTTACGTAAAACAAAAAGAGAGAAAAATAAAATCAATGGTGTGGAGGGGACCAACTAACCAGCTTCAACAATCGAAAGTAGGTTATTCCTCAATCAAATCAGTTCCTAGAGTAGTTTATTATGTCAATCTGGGATGAAACCGTCTTATATGTAGGTACAAGTCAAAGAAATCTCAAGAAACTAATTTGCTTCGACTCATCCACGTAGGTAAAGAGATTCCGTTGTAAAAGGTGTTGCGACGAATTTACATGAGATTTTTAGAAACGTTGGATTAAAAATCGAATATGTTAATTTTAATGTAATGAACAACTGAACCGCACTTGAACTAGCCTCCTTAAAACCTACAGTTTTCTGTTTAAAGAAATGCTGTTTTTTTTTAATTATTTAACATCATTTTCGAAGCTAACCTAATTAAAATTGAATGTAGTAAGAGCAAATCTTAATCTTCGTTTTTCGCAAGGCTCGACCGATGATTAGATCATCTGACCTCTTCGATCTGCTGCTTCACCAAGTTTTCATCTCACCGACACAGGTTTAATTAAGCTTATCAGTTAAGAAAAGACAAAATAATTACGGACGAGCGGAATTATCCCCGCGGCATCGGCAGTCTGAACGTAAACAGTTTCGAGCATTCTTTTTCTATGACATCTATTGCGCTGAGCTAATTACGAAACAGCAGAATAAGCCCGGCGGCAGTCTGAACGTAAAAGCTTTTAGCATATTTTTTTTGTGACATCCACTGCGTTCATCTACCTTGTATAAGTAAACAACAAAGCATTTTTTTTGTGATTTTTTTGCGATTGTCATTGGAAATCAGGTCGATGCCATGGATTTTAGTCTGTGAATAGTGAAAATAGCTATCAGGAATTTATTGCAACGGCCAGGAACAAAAGTCTCATTAACACTTCGGTTTAAAAAATCTTAATTATTGAGGGAAACAATTATAAAAATCACAATGTACTGATACATAATTTCCTGATTCTCAGCTGAATTTAAATAACAGATTTCAGATTTTTATAATGTGCAGTGCCTGCCAAAAACATAAGCCCAGTGACCACACACTTTTAGAAAATTGGTACCCTAATTACCTAGGAAGGCTAAATCACAATAAGTATTTTCGTGCTTTCATTTCAATATACAGCAACGTTTCAAAGGCAATGCAGTATCAATGAGACTTTTGATGCTGACCGTTTAATGGATGGATAATTACTTTTAGAACGTTATAATAACGTAAGACAGTCCCCTACACTTTTCTGCTTCCTATTGCTTTAGCTGGGAAGAAATGGTGCAACCAACTCCTCAGCAGTACAGCTGGTTGGTAAGTTAGAAGAACTTGATTCTATACAAGGTATATGCCATACATATTTCTTAGGCGACGATGACTATATATTTTGGCAGTTTTAGTTAAAAAAACTCCTGTTTAAATCAGGTAAAATTGAAGGTACGGGAGTACCTACCTCAAGAAACGATTTTCGGGCCTCAAAATGCCGACAAAGACTACTTAAAACAGGTTATGACTGCTTAACCGTTTTGAATGTAACGTTAAGTACACGATTTCAATCTAAAGACTCTTATCAAACGACGCTGTACTGAAATGGCTTACAATACTTGGAACTTTATTATGAAGAGTACTGTAAAATATTATTTATTTTCTAATTCACAGAAAAAATAACAACAAGTTACTAAGAATTATCGGAAAATCCTATGGAGATATTAAATTATGTGCCCGGATAGCGAGCACTTATAACCAGAACGGAATACCCTTCCATTAAATTTAACTAAATTAAAATACACAAGAGTAAATAAAATATGACCTATTTTCGGGACAGCAGCGTTTATTTTTCGACGGCATCCCGATAGTATGCTGATGCCATTTTGATTTTTAAATTAAATTAGCAGGCTGCGTGCGGGTCGCACCACGCAGTATTGGGTTTCATAGTCGGGATAAAATTGTTTACGCATGCATCGACGGCAAAAAATTGTTGGCACTTCATAGTATTTCGGAACTGCGAAAAACTGAATTATTTCTGCGGTTGGAACAAAAGATTTCCGCTTTGGAGTTGGGGAAACATTTTGGAAGCGCGTATCTCACCAAACATAGGTACACCAAACACAAAAACAAAATCTTAGAGACATCCTGGTATCCGATCTAGCTGCAGCAGTCCCTCCAGCTGTCCTCCTCCAACAATGCCGAGAGGGGGTCAATACCCCAAAGGGGGTGCCCTTAGCGTGTAGCCAATTAATGACTTTCATGTCGTTGTACACACAATACATGCATGAAGAACACGAAAAACAGTGTAATGAATTTCATTTCGGGAATCAAAGAAAAATATATTATGTACCTACTCTTTAACCAGATATTGTTTTCTATTCCCTGGTATGTTTCGTGTTATTGAGTTTGGTCCCCAGCCTACACCTCAATAATTTCCTTACTCAATAGAAGCGGGATTGTCCGAAAGGGTTACCGCTACCCCGGAACATAAAGGGCTACGGAAGGAACATGGATGGGTTTTAGTCAGTTAGAGTCTGACACTCCCTTCCGCTCCACCCAGAGCGGGAGCCGTCATTTCCCCAGCCTTAAAAAAAAAAAAAAGCCTACACCTCGGGATTATTTTCACTCAAAACACATTTCCAGCTACCACTGCACAACTTTAAATTACGATTCCAAGTAAACAAACATACTATTAGTGTTTCAGATGAAATAACTTCACTAACGAATATTTACAGTAGCATTCGTAGAGGAAATATTCTGTCGATTCATACAGTGTCTGTACGGTCCCGTGATTTAATGCAGCGAACCATTTCCGGGAAGGTACACAACAAAATCGGATGGTTTGCTTTGCAACGAAGGACTTTTCCACCGGTGTTACAGATTCACTACAGCATGTTAGTGCTTGTGTGTTTCAGAACTCCAACATACTGGAAATAGGAAACCGCTTATGAAAATTGGATGAGTACACCAGAACGCTTGTGTTAACGCTGTGTTACTATGGCAGGCGGACGGACCACGGACAATGGTTTCATTTTAACCTGCCCTGCTCAAATATCATGTACAAGGGTTTATTTACTTGTACGTATTGTGAAATCCGGCTTCATGTGTACCGGGTATATAAACCGGATTCATTCTGTTTGATTAAACTGCAGCAACTCACAGGGCTCATATTGAGAAAAGGAAAATAGCAAAACTATACTAGCCTAAGGCCTTGGTCGGCCGAGCTCATATGATTGATACTGTTCTGCGACTACAGCGAATAACTTCACTATCCTAATTGCAGCTGTAGGTGAACATTTAAATTAAATAAATTGATAAATTAAATCGGTTGCGTTGGGTCCTATTTTTACAACCTTCCAAGAAACCAATAGGTATATTAGCTTTCTCCGTCCGCGTGATATGTGAATACAACATAGAGGCGCACGTGCTGAAAAAGTGTTAGCAATGCTTGGCTAGGATGAAAAAGTTGCTAATTAAACTTTTTTGGAAAAGGACAGCTATGATGAAACTAGATACTAGGTTTTTCGCCAAGTTTTATCCCATCTCAAAGATTTGACGACACGGTTGGCGCAGTGGTTGAGCGATTGAATGTTGCGCAGCATGTCGCGAGTTCGATTCCCGCACGGAACAAATATTTGTACGGCCTGCAAGTTTTGTACCGGGTCTGGGTGTTTTTCTATGTATAATATTTATGTATTTACAAAAAAAAATGTATATAAGCAGTTTATCAGCCATCTCGTTACCATAACACAAGCATTAGGTTGCTTAGCTTGGGACTATATGGCGTTGTGTGAAATGTCTAAGGATAATATTATTATATTATATTATTATTATTTTAGATTTTAATGTAACTTTTGAATGTATAAAAAACCATCATCAATCTCAAAACCAATGCTAACTGCGTAACTCACTGTTTAATACGACATGACGTTTTCTCATACCTACCTATCGTGGTGATGCGAGGCAATAATATGCACAGTGCTACCAAGTTATTAACTTAACCGCAAGAGCAAGAGCAAGCAGTTTCATCTCATAGTTAAGCGCAAACAAGGCAACCAGTGATCCGTCGATTTAACAGTTCATGTGAATTTACACTAATGAGAAACACAATCTCAAACTATACATATTTCCCAATGCAGCTACGAAATAATAGCTGAAATTCAGAATAGCACATTAATGATGTGCTATTCTGAATTTGAATTTTGACTTTTGCTCAATTCACACACATTGTGAAATTACAGTTAAACCTGAGAAGATGGGATGTTTGCACATAATTCGTCTGTATAATGATGTTATTTTTGTTTGTTGCACAAGCTGACCCGGCCGATGGATGTTGTACTCAAAATTTACTTTGGTTATAATTAAAATAAAATCCTTTAGAAAACAGGACTATCAGTGTTATCCGAATTTTCCCAATTGAAAATTCGATAAATTGGAAAATTCTGTATAATGGCAAACCTGGCATTTTTTTCCAATTTTTGTCTATAATAACCTAATTCGGAATAATAAGATAATTTTAAAAACAAAAATAGGAAAAACCATCAAGCCGTTCTCAAGTTGTGCGTTATCAGATGGGTAACAAAATGAGTTTTCCGACAAAGTTGTTACGCGCATAATATACAAAGTACTCAAGCGCGGATATAACGTTTTTGAAAGCACAGTATCATATTGCCTTCTTTGAACCGCCAAGCTGCAATAATTTTATTATGTGGTGGATTTTTGAGATGGAGGTACTTTTACCGTTGTAGCAAAAATTTTGTCTTAGGAGGTCTTTAACTTTTGTGACATTTTAATCCACACTTAGTTTTATTTAGCCAGCAAGCAAAAATTGACCAATTTCACGATTTTACTTTGTATTCCAATCGATCCTGTTTCCTATAATGATCAAAAACTTGATAGAACCAACGGAGGTTTAAGTCTTAAATCGCAAAACACTAAAGAAATGTATGGGTAAAGTTTTTACGAAAGCTCGACTAGTTTTTACATGGGCCAAGGTACCTCTGCCCGTCTCAAACATCCATCCCGTATTATTACAGTGTAATTGTTAAACATTATAATTACTGTTTTGTAAATACAGTCAATCCTCGTTGGGACTCTATTGATCTATTGAATATAATTGCGGACTAAGTACTTAATGTATAAGATCTAGTAGGCATTACGCTGTTACAATGGTTCTAGCGAGTCAATTGAGATACGAGCCAATCCCATTTCCTATTGCCCAAATTGCAATCATACGTGAGTAATTGCAATTTGACCAATAGGAAATGCCTACGAAGGAACAACTGTTTGAGGTTCGCTTCGAGGCAATTTGGGGTCACAACGTATAACTGTTGGTTTGTCATCCACGTGCTCGTCGTGGCAAGAGCAGTATAGCTTCAAATACCTATAGATAAATCACCTCGTCTGTGATATACTTGAAACAAACCGATTAGTTTTAACAATCCCTTGTAAAGTTCTTAATTAATCTTTAATTTGTATGGTACCTATACATAATAAAGTGTATTCTATAATATTCTTAGAGCAGATTTTTATTGCATACCGATATACCCTATCATAATAATCGTTTCTTCATTAACTAGTTTATCGTTTGATTGGATTTTAAGTTACTTTAATTATACCGATAACCGACTGTCACACATTGGAATTGGCAGTTAATTCCAGACACGAGCTTTCGGCACAACTTGCTTTATTTACGCTTTACTCACGTGCGAGTGACCGATTGTATCTATAATTACCAGGTCGATAGAGGTTAATTATCATCAAATTTTATCAACAGCTTAATTTTAACCCTCCAAAATATTATCTACATCAACTGGCTTAATGTCAACCTTACTTTTATTAATTTAAGATGCTAAAACTTATTGAAAAGCCTTAGCTGACTGATCAAGCGTCTACTAGCCTTGCAGCTGGCAAGCTCTGTTGAATTGGGATTTACATTTGTTGAGATGCTCTTTGAAACTTAGGCCCGTAGGTACTAAGGCCATTCACACACTGCCCCGCTATACGCCGCGAGGTGCGTGGCGACGAAATTACGGCGCTGTCAGTTAATGCGTTTTCTGTGTGTGGTAGCACTACGCATTGTTTTCAATGCAAAGAGAGATACTTTCAAGCAACGAAAGAACACGCGCTCCCGCGCTACGCTGCGTCATCGGCGGTGCAGTGTGGGAATCGCCTAAGAACCTGAGAGTTAGGTTACCGGCAATGCTTGTATTATACTACTTAAATTTAGTTTCAACCAAAAGTGATTTTGGCGAACAAGTTGTAGATAAGATAGTTGTACACTTCGGTCTTGAGTGAGGTTCTGCAATACCGTTGCAATTTCATCCTTATTGAAACATAGGTATAAAAATATCAATGTTTAAGGTTTTACTTCAAATTATCTCGTAATATAATATCAACCGATTTTTTTTATGGACGAATCTCAAGAAAAGTTTGCCAGCCCTGTCGCGGAACCGCCATTTTCCAGTGTTACTTAACGTGTATACAACACGAAGGCAATTCGAATATATGTTGGCTTGGTTTGTGAATCTAGTTACACTTTTTAATGAAGCGCTGTGGAAACTGAAACTTTCAGTACGCTGTGCAGCAATGTGAAAGGAACAAACAAAAAGGTGGCGTTTTAACAACGCGAATTACTCGATACGCCATACCTACGCATGACAGCACTTCGACACTTTAATTGTAAACACACTTTTACCTGTGCTCTGATCTGATCAATTTGGAATTTTGATTAATTTATGTATTCACTTAAATTGACACGGTGAAAAACCAATTATAGTACCTACTTATTAAACTCAGAGGACACATACTTACACATAAAAAGAAAATGTACAAATCGTCTCATCAACAAACAAATCCTCTGTTGGAGTAGAATCTAGGAGATATTACTAGTACCGTATAACGTACTTAGGTTAAGCAGGAATCAGATGTCGTTTTGGCTAACCAACCCTAGTTCTTATTACGAATTATCAATACCTACAACTCTCTAAGTTAGATTTGCCCTAAAATGTCATGATTTCATTTCCTTTAATCTTCATATGTAGGCTTCATAATATTATCTTGATGCACATGTTCAAGTGTCTGTTTCTTCTACAAAGTTCGTGCAAGTAGTTAAAACTTTGTGAAAGTATCTTATAACAGAGTCGTGAGCAGGCGCCCAGACGCCGCGCGTCTCAACCGTATCTCAAGTGCATGTATGAACACCAATCAAAAAACTTTACATGAGTAGTTTAATTAATTGCAAGATGGCCGTCTTCAGGTACTTGATCTTTAGGGCTGATTACACCATAGAAACTGAACACGATCAGCACATCTAAGCCGCATTCAAGTCCTGTCAATGTCAATTTCTAAAATAATGACACTGACAGTCCTTAAACGGCGTTGACGTTAATCGCGTTTAGTTTAATTGGTGTAATTCGCCCAAGTTGCCTAACTAACGATCAGGGTCAAGTAAACTCGAATGAATCCATTTCATGTGAGTGCATTTATGAAATGATGAATCAAAAATTAATTAAAAAGTTGTTAAATGTTGAATTAACGTTCTGATAAACTTTTTTGGAAACTCCCATGGAACAGTTTCGGAACTAAGGTAATTGAGGAAAGCTGCACTAAAATATTATCGCTAGCGCCACTTATTATTTTTTTCTTATTATCTTTTATATTTAGGTAGAAAGCAGTTTATTAAATCGCGATCAAATTGTAGAGCAATCTAACCACAGCGCTGCCCTTTGGAGTGGCACCGCATACGAATACATCATTATCGCAAGCGAGCAAGCGTGATAGTTGCCTGGTGACACTGTAGTCGAGACATCAAAATTGCCTATTAAAATGGTATCTACATTCGCATCGAAGAGCTCCTCGGACCGCTGAGAAAATCACCGAAAAGAAGAACTTTTTTAAGTTAAGAAATTGTGTTCTTGACAATATTGGTTCAAGGATACGACGAAAATTACGTTGTGAATTTTGTGTTGATTGACGACTGGCAGAAAATATTTATTCCATTAAAAAACCTATACTACTTAATTCACTTGAACCCTGTGAACGTAAAACAAACGAACAGCTAACGTCCAGTGAACAGAAATTCCTTTTGTGTATAAAAAAGGCGACTAGGCTCACTGGGTCGAGTCAAATCGAATCCTGATTAATGGCTTACGATATAACAATATTTAGCAAAGAAAGTGCTGCTTAAAATCGAGTCGCGAATTCGCGATCCATTGAATCGAATCTCTAAAGTCTCGACTTTTTACCTGTTTTTACCTATTCAAAAATATTGTTCGCGTATCAACCCTGCCTGTTAAAAGACAACATAATTGAATCAACGTGCAATTGGCGTTCGCATACTTTTGATACGTTGCAATAGCAGCGCTCCCCCTTCTGCAGCACATTTGTTTTGGTGCGCGCTTTATATCCCCCGTGTCCGTAACAATGTCGCAAATCAATATCGCTATGAACAACACCAACATAAAGAACAAGCACTATCTAAAATATCACATACACAGTTTTACCGTTAGACCGAAAGTTTCGTTCAAACTGACAGCTTATCGTATGTTTGCGTATAGATAGATGCATGTACTATCAGAGCAGACACAAAGGACCAATGTTTGTGCCCGAAATTTAACCGGAATACACTTTCGAGTTTAAACTGGGATAGAATCGAGCCCTTTATTTTGTACACTATTGTAAAGCGGTTGTTAAAGTTTTAAAATAGTTTAAGATCAACAAGACTATTGTAGTAACTGACCTATAGTTTCGTCGCAGGGCTGGCTCAACGGCCGGCGTGACGGCGACGTCTTCTGTTGTGGGTGGTGGTGGGGCTGCAATTTGAGCACGTGTGCTGGCACGGCGCCCTCGACGGGTGGCTCGCCGGGCACGCGCACGACCCACCAGTCAGCGCGCGCCTGCCACGGCTCTACCACCTCAACTTGCTGTCCTTTAGACACAGACAGTTCGCCTGTGCCTGATGCATTGTGCTCAGCTAACACCCACGTCATTTCTGGACCGGCCTGAACAAACAGAAAGGATAGATTAGTTATGAGTTCGTATGTCAAATTAATAGATGTCGAAGTATATTAAAACGTTTAATAAATTATTCTACATGTTTTTTCATTCAATGACAATGTTAATGGAAAATATCTTAACATGAAAGTAATAAGATGGTCTCCGTGATCATTCGTTACGGTTTCAAGAGTAGAATGGTGAAGCGACTTAACTGAAGGCGATGAGCGCATCCATATGATATAGTCTAAATTGATGGGCAGTTCCTTAAGAGCAGCGTAGGTACTCGGGCAGGATCGATTGGGCTCGATACGAGTTTACAGATAACAGAATTCGCCAGATAGGAGATAAAGTCCACTGTCGACAACAATACGGACACTGATAAGGCAATATATTTAGATAACATTTCTAGTGGTTTTCAGTAACCGTCCTGTATTATGTTGGACTGAAACGTTGGTGGTCGCTTGAATTACAAAACATAATAGAAGGAAAATAGTGTTATTATGATACGAGAAGCCGAGTAAAATTTTTGAGAGCGTCAATCCTTTTACATGATTCATACATTCCAAAACGTACTACGAAAGCGATCGTCAGATAGACAAATACACAAATTGATGTGTCGCTTCCGCGGCCGGCGCTCGCTTCCCAGATGGATGAGCTGAAGGTCGTCTAAAGCTGCGGTTTATAACCAAATTGCTTTCAATGAAACTAGCACATTATACTGGCTTTGATATTGACCTCGGCGTCCTCTTTGACTCTAGTTCGACACAAACCACGTTAGAAATCCCAGGGGGCCGGGTCATCGCGATTGTCCGAAAGGGTTCCCGCTACCCCGGAACATAAAAGGCTAAGGAAGGAGCATGGATGAGTTTTAGTCAGTAAGAGTCTGACGCTTGAGTGGAACGGAAGGGCCGTTCCACTCAAGCGGGAGGGGTCAATTGATGATTACCCACTTTTTTTAAAAAAGGGGGCCTAGTCTACTGTCAATCGCTCCGTTTGTCAACGCATTTGTATGGTAATATTGATCGAGTTTCGTTGCACAATTTGACATTGTCTAGCACTTAGCGATCGAAAACGATTAATCACGAGCCATTTCGGATTTATCTAATTTCGTTATCGTTAATGAAAATGTGGCTTTGACTAGGGCGCCAAGTTTTATTGTCTAGGCCTACATAAAATTGACGAGCGACCGCGGGTGTCTATGTACCTAGCTCTATTATACAGAGTTCTGAGTTCTGTTTGTAATGTTTCGAAAGGTCAGCGATGAATTTAATTTATGTTGAAAGTACGCCGTAGTAAACAAAAGAAGTTTTGAAAGTGAAACAATTATTTAAGCGGCGGATCCGCCCAGCACAAGTGATGAATATTTAAGCGCCAACGTGGTGATTGCTATATAGGAACATTTTGATAAAAGTTCATCGATTTGTAGAGGCCCGCCCTACATTACCTACAATCACGTCATGGAGCCTTTATCCAACTTTGATAGCCGAAAATATCAGAATGGGAGTTTCAAGTTTCTTAACATTTTCCTTTGATTATAAAAGGGTCGAGTTTACTTTTATTGAACAACAGGATGGCCAGTAAAACGAGGTCCAAAGCAAAATTTGAGAAGCTCTGACTCGCTGAACATATATATGGAGATGTTTCGGGCAGCCGTCGGGGAGAGACTTCTAAATGTTTGTTTTGGACCCCGTTTCATTGGCCACCCTTTATGATGGGAATAGAAAGAAAAAACACTGAACGTACAGGGTAATTTTATTTTACTATCTGGTGAATCCAGGTTATGTAATAAGAGCTTTGTGTGGACATAAGCATCTACCTAGTTATGTATATTTAAAATATTATTATTGTAAGCCAACTCCACAAAGACATTTAATGTCTTTAGAATGTCCATTACTAGATTAAGGTAGCGCAAGAAATAACTTATGAATATGAAAACGAGCAATCCTGAAGAGAGAACCTAATCGACTGAAGTGTTTTTCGATATAGAAAAATTATACCTACTACTTAAGGGAAAGTTTTTTTTTCTTAGAAACCATCTCATAAACTTTGTATATATTCAAGAATAATAAAAGCTTTGCATTTTGTGAAGAGTGGAAAATGGATAAATAAGACTAACGCAAAATAATTCCAGATACTTAGTGAGCTTCTGAGAACGCGACGCTTATTAGCATTCTCAGAATCACAGTAAGTATCTTTCTCTACCTTTAAAATTAGCGACTATGTAAGTCCGAGGCTGTTCTTGTACTTACGATAAAATAAAATATACTTTGAAAATATAGATACATATAACAGTAAGTATAGTTTATCTCTACAGAAATAATTTTACGTAGGTCATCTTGGATATATGATATGGTAAGAAAGGAGGTGCTACTGAGATGACGACTAATAGATAAGTGTGGCAGAAGAAGAATTGTCGCTCCTACCACGAATAACTTAGGATAACAGCAAGAGAATGATGATTGATTTAATGTTTATGTACACATTATAAAATACAATAAAGTATTGAGTATTGATATTTAATTTCGCTTCTTGCAGTTAGATATATTGAAGCAATAGTCCAAACGTACTACAAAGCTCGTACACAATAATTCAACTACCTACGGACTGGAACCCTTCAGATAAAATCATAACCTTTATAACGGACACGGCGCGGGCGGTGGACCCGCTCCAGCAAGCAGCGTGTTTTTTTTTTCATTAAGTCACTGCACATCGAATAAGGGGAAAAAATTGTGCCTTTGATAAAACACAATTAATTCAGATAATAAAAGAGATGGTACAAAACGAACGAAAAATCCCACCGTCGGAAATTATTCACAGAAAAGCTGACAAAAGAGTTTTTCATGAACTTCATTATTGATCCTGTTGTTCACACACACACACACACACACACACACACACACACACACACACACACACACACACACACACACATCACAGTTCTTTTCATAGTATATTTTAAAATAAAGAATATGTAGGCAATCTGCCTTTAGTTGGAGTATACGCAAGTATACGTAGTTTATAACATGCTCATGTGATGTTTCTGGCTTGGACACGTACTCTTATTGCGGAAAGTTAAGTTGTTAGTTATTCTGTTAAGTTGTTGTTTAGGTAACCTTAACGTTACCTACCATTCGTTTTTTTTGAGTTGGGAACATTGTAGTTCAATCGACGAAACTTGGAATATAATAACAATGTCTGTGCCTTGATAAGTAATCCGAACAAAAATGGATGAACGGACTTGACCCATCTCTTTTGCCATTACATATTTATTTATTTAAACATGGAAGACTTACCGCTTAAAAACTTAATAGTAAGGAACACACACACACACACACACACATATTTCAATGTCTTTGAAATTTATAGCAAGACATTGCATTTTAATCGTATGTCTAACTCAGAAAAGTTAAAATAGTTACTTGCGGTACCTTCATAACGTAAATTTATTTTTCACTAACACAGAGTTGAGCGACGTAACTCTGGGAAAGTTACGTCGCTATAGGTAGGTTAAATATTTTAAAGTTCAACTCTAGGTTTAACTTGCGCTCTTGGTGGCGCGACTTATTACTTGAGTAAGCCTTACTTAGTTGTCAACTCTGATGTGTTAGAATAACCCATGGACGTGCAAGTGGGCCATAGTGTACTGGTCGAGATAAGATCTATCAAGTGTTTCGCGACCACCTGCCATTGCCCTCATAATAAAGCTGTAAAATATATTCAATTCAACAACAACGTCAGAACTTACGCTAATTGACAATGCGAAGTAAATGTGACGCCGCTAAACTAGGTCGAGAATGTTAACTTAATATTTTTTTCTGTTTTAACACATACCGTATTGAATAGAATCGTTACGTGTTTAATTTAACTTATTAAAAAAACACATTTGAATACTTGTACATCATATTATGTTGTGGTAGAATTTACGGACACCCGGTTTCTGACAAACTGAGAAACTAGAAAAGCATGACTGTAAAACTAAAATATTTGCACGGCTATTAAGTCGAATATAGTGAGACTCTATTTATTTTACCATGTATGTACCTATATTTTCGCAAATAAATAAATCATTCATTCTGATTGGAGCCAATCTCAACAGAATATTCTTAAGTTAAAACAAGTAAAAATCGAATTTCTTCAAAACATAATTAACTGATCATTCCCTTAAGTATTCTTGAACAAAGATCCAATTAAAATTAAAAAAACCGCTACTTTTCAAAAACTCACTATATTAGGAATTATTAATATTTTGCACAATTTTATCTATATATATAAAAGAAAGACGGGTTTGTTCCCTTCGTATAACTCGAGATCTGCTGGACCAATTTTCATGGTTTTTGTTTCGTTGGATTTGACTCCGCCCTGAATAGCAGAATACATAGAGTAGGTAGGTAGGTAGGGTAGGTAGGTAGGTAGGGTAGGTAGGTAGGTAGGGTAAGTAGGGTGGGTAGGTAGGGTAGGTAGGGTAGCTAGGGTAGGCAGAGTAGGTACGGTAGGTAGGGTAGGTAGGGTAGGTAGGTAGGCAGGTAGGCAGGTAGGTAGGGTAGGTATCACAGTTAAGACAGGACAACGTCTGTCGGGTCAGCTAGTTTCTTATAAATTAAAAAAAGACATAAATATTAACTTTAAATACCGGCTTCAATTTCAACTAATTTATATTATTCGTAGCTAATGCATATTTTACCAATTTAATATTTGACATGTTTGGATGAAACGAATCGTGAATGTCACACTGTCAGTAAATAAACACAAGTTTTATTGAAATTTTGCTAGTATGTTTACTTAAACTTCCTGTTGTACCCATTAAAATGGATAATTTTAAGAAAAAAGATTATCTAACTGTACTCTAGAGGAAAAAGAAAATCGTTTCGTGATGCTACCTAGGATCAGTTAAAGGCTTCTTGGCATGAAGAGGCAGGGTTTCAAGTTGTCATGAGATACCTAAGGCATGCGTTACCACTATCTCCGAGAATATGGTATGACCAAATTTGCCAGCTTCAAATTGAGAGAAACAAAGAGAAATATTAAATTTTGAAAGGTCGTTGATATATTAACGCAACTTGAAAATATATTTTTTAAGAGATATTTTAATGATTGTAGTTTTATGCGTTGGGTTTATTTATAAAACTAATATTATAGTTTAAATAATGTAAATCGGATGATGTTTAGAAGTTATACGCAAAATTGTAGCTGACTACAGTTTGAGTAGCCGTATTTCAGCTGCTTAACTTGACGTTGATAATGCTTTGAGTACTGTCAAACACGTTTTTCTTAATTCAGAAACGCAACTGACGACCTTAAGCAAGCCGTCTGTCAAATATAACATAATTTACTCGAATTTGGAGTCGATGTAGATAGAGTTTTAGAAAAACTTCTGAAACGAAATAATGCTTAAGTCATCCTTACTAATATTATAAATGTGAAAGTAACCCTGTCTGTCTGTCTATTCGATAAAATTTGGCTGAGAGATAGATTGCATCCCGGGGAAGGACATACGCTACTCTTTGTCTCAAAAATATCTCCTGATATTGCGATTGCCCGCGACTTCGTCCGCGTGGAGTTCGGTCAGAACTCCACGCGGACGAAGTCGCGGGCAAAAGCTAGTACTACAAAAAACTACATCCTTACCAATTACTAGGCCCATTTACTTTATAACGTTATTAATCATATTGATGTGTAGTGGCGGACCATTACACTTAACATTGTTATTATCAATAAATTTTCAGTAATTTGTTCACTCAACAAATTCGATCAAGTTTTCAATAATATAAACACTAGTAGGTACATTAATCAATGATAAAATTGAATTAAAATCAAACATAAACCTCTTTCAGCCACCCTCATTTACCAACGCCCACTCGTTGTTCAAAACTTTCTGCCTAGCGTAATGAGTAGGAAGTCTATTGACAACAGAACAACCGAATGAATGATAATATTAGTCTTTCCTTATTGTTCCTTTGATTCAGAGACAACCATAGCAAACAATATCCAGAACTACAGCATAATATCAATTTTTTCCGTTTTCTCACTGCAACCGACCAATTTAAGAAATAAACGAATTAGAACATCGCTATTACTGCGTGTTTGTCACAGGCTATGGTGGAGTAGAAGAGTGTTGGAATGGAGACCGCGTATCTAACAGTAAGCGTAGTTCGGGACGCCTCCTAGCCAGATGGACCGATGACCTTAAGAAGCTGGCTAGGACAGAGTGATACGGAAGGTGAAGAACAGGGTGTTGTATCGCAGCTTGGGAGGGGCCCATGTCTAGAAGTGGACTGATTAAATTAGCGCAATAACCTAGCGCCCGTACGCAAAATACGTGCATTGACGAGGAATTGCGGACCCTAACCCGTAGTACCTATTACCGACTTAGCTAGCGCATAAGTTACAATTCATCTCAATATGAATTGTCCACACGCAGTAAATAAATTACAACCAATATAGTGAACGTCCAGTCCAGAGTCCATTAAAAACATGTAACTAAACTGAGAGAGGTCACATTTCGGATATTTATCAGACTTAGGTTTGTTCAGCTCCAATTATTGATTTATACTTTGATGTTAATTCATTAAAATTTGTCGTTCGATTCGATCTGACGTCGCGGCGCGTCTTATGGATTGTCCACTTCACAGTTCAACTTTATTATTATTCTGAGGGTTCGGTACCAAATGGTGAAACGGGTCTTGACAGACAGACAACAAGGGTTCCTTTTTCCTTTTGTGTTACGGAACTTTAAAATGGAAGCTTCAGCGCGACTTCGTTTGTATTTTTGGCAGTCTGTTGTTGTTGCTTATTTTTGAAACTCATAATGCTATTGATCTGCTGTAACTCTACAAGAAAAGTTTAGAATGAGGCGTGAATGCAAAGCCTAGGCTAATGAGATCAACTTGTACTTGACCTAAAGAGGTACTTTACAGAGTAGGTTACAGTGAGACCGCACGAGAGTCTTATTGTAACCTTTCAGCAAAAGCGGAAAGGGCATATGTCAAAAAAACTAAGTAGGGAATATTATTTCATCATGAGTTATTTTTATTCTTATCTGTACGCTTAGATGACGCAATAGAATAAGCAATTTGCTTGTTTACGAGACATCTTTCTCTCCGGTTTGGTGGATACAGACCCTAATAGTAGATAATACGCAAACATAACAGTTACTTAGCACATTTCTGCAACTAATACGTTATTACTGAAGATACGCCCTTGATGGTTAATACTCTTGCGGGTGGCCTAGCAACAACACAAATTACATTACGCCTAATGTCCACAAAGGCTTAGGCAGAGATGTACATTATAGTATATCCATATGTCGCCAGTTTAACTTCAACCCTGTGTAATAAGGGGCGAGTCTAACAAAATTAACAGACACCAAACTTGATTTGACCACATAGCAAGTGTCAAAAATTTAGTACAAAGAATCGAATGGTGATATGGAAATGGTTTCTTAGGGATCTGCTTGCGTTAGGCATTACCTAATCGTTGGTAGGTGTCTATAATGACAAGCATTGAAAACGGGCACAGTGTCGTCTTTAAGCAATTAAGCAAAGCAAAACGTCGAGGTATCGTATTGATTTTCTATAATAACCTCGTCTGTTAGGTCGCTCTAACCAATTAGCAACACCATACGTCCTTCATTCAATTGCCATGCCAGCTCATGTATTACAGGGTGGCCAGTTTCAATGTAAGAACTTTTTTTTGCCACAATAGGGTGATGCTCGGGTAAAATAAAAATAGTAATATATATTATTTTACTGAAGGTCAGTAAAATATTCAAAAAATCAGTTTAATAATAAAAAAAAATATTAGACACGTAGTTTTTGCTTTATCATATTTATCAAAATTACTTGGATGAAACGCATTCGCGTTGGGCAGTACGGGCTCGTTACGTTATAAGTACATATAAAATCGATAAAAGATTTTTGTCGTCATCCCTATTCAAGTTTTATACCCAGTCCAAATGTGGCATCCTTATAAGACCATGCTTCATTCTTCTTCCCAGTTACAGCACTAGAAAATGGAGAAGGATGGGCATGTGGTCGACTGTCGAATGTAGCTTTGACCTTCAAAAAATGCTGATTTTCTGTCTACTTTCAATAAATGACTTGTGATTTTGATTCATGACCATCGTAATACCTCCATAAATTTTATCGTGAAGTTCGTGACAGATTGAAAACCGACTGTTTTTTTTAACATATGATTATTAGTAGCGAATTCCATTTTGATCACAGCGGATTTCGCGAGACATCCTTATTTTTTTTTTTTGGGTGTTTAAAAAGGGCTCCTTGAATAGAATTACAAACACGAGTTATTTTGAGACTTTGTTAGTGAGATACCTAATAAAGTATGTTTCAATTTGATGAATGACACGATGATAACCGATCGCGTTTTAAACATATTTATCGACTTTAAAGCATCCGTTTAGTGGTGGGCTTAATATGATGTCGGTTTAATATCGAGTTATTAGCAAAATGCAGCTTTGTCCCGTAGGTATATTCCGAACGATAGTATATTAAAGTGGATAGTAATTTTATTAGACAAAATATCCATGACATGTGCGACCTACTTTAGATATGTTTCGGTAAAATTTCGTACAAGTTTGGCCTATATTGGAAGTTTACTTGTGTAAATGGCTAAGCAGATATTGTATGATAGGTGTTTGTAATTGATAATTATGTAAGAATTTCCATACAAGGACATTGCTAATCCTTTGCTTCATTTTTTGAAAAAGGCGTCTGTACTACGAGGTAAATGAGGCGTACGTTATTGATTAGTCAAAATGAAAGGCATTACCATTGTAAAGTAAAAAAAAAACAATCTGCCTAGGCTTTTCCCAACTATGATATGATGGATACAGCTGAATACCAAGATTTACAAGGAGCGACTGCCTATCTGACCTCCACAACCCAGTCAGTAACTAGGTATTATTTATACTCCATGATACGTCTGGACTCAATCAAACTTTCGGGCTTCTGACTACCCGTAACGACTGTCAAAGATCCACGAATGACAGCCGGGCCAACGGCTTAACGAGATTTCTGACGGACGGAGGAGTCTCGATATGTAAAGATGGTCACCCATCCACGGATCAACCCCGGCAAGCGTAGGCTTATGATTACTTAGCTACGAGCTCGTTGCCATTGTTAAGTTTTTCTCTCTCGTATTTTAAATGTAGATTCACTTACCATTATTATTGGGACTAATAAAAATACGAATTGGAAAAGAGTTATTATTAATCGACCCTGTGGTAATATAGGGATAAAAAGTATCATATCATGTCCTAACACACATCATGGCCCACCCATGTCCAAAATTTGTTCAGCCGTTGTAGCGTGGAAACGTTACAAATAAGAAAAACAAAGCCACATTTGCATTTAGTTAGGATAATAATATTAGTTAAATTATACACTTATTAAATAAATAATATTGTTTGAAAATTTTGCATGCGGTATGGTGGAACGTATTGGGACTATTTATAAACATAACATCATTTTATGTTTACCTACATAACAAGCAAATAAACTATTTATATTTCTGTGATTGCCATAGCCATGAAAAACCGATTGCGAATCCCTTGAAAGCGTTTTGTTTCAGCTGGTTACTTTATATGTCATATAGTGTTTTTTTGTGCACACATTCAAATAAAACAAATCCGCATCGTTATGTGGATTTCCAGAGTCTGGGACAGACAGGGTGGAAACTAGCCTAAGATGGGTTTAGTCTAGAGCAGGTCTAGCGCATACACTGTCACTATTTTTGTCAGGTGCTATTCTAATATCAGTGACTTCAACACTCACATCGCCAAAATACCTACTGAGTGCCTTAAACACACATTGAAATGTATGTACAATAAACACATATTTGTGTTGAAGACACTGGCTTAGAAAGGATCAAACTGTATTGAGAACGTATGTGTGTGCAGGGCACTGTGAGATAGAACCGAAAACACACAGCTGTGTTCATGGCAGTGTATGGGCTAGCTCCTACATAGATCTGCAACTTTACGAATTACTCATTAAGGTACAATTCGTAGTCGTACGTAGCTAGTATCGGATTCTCTTATTGATATGTCCTTCCACAACAGAACACTTAAGATTAGCTCTTCTGTCAGACAATTTCATTCATGTTTTGTTTCAACTTGTAATGTATCTTGTAGATAGTGCTTCGAGGAACCCATTAAAGGGGAAATTGTAGTTCTAGAAACCTAAGTTTTATAGCTTACCTATTTCATACAAGGTTTTATGTTCCGTCCCTGTTACTGTCATAGAACTTTCGTATTCAAATGGACCGTCTGAATCTACCAAATATTGAATACATATGTGGTAGATCTTCCGATGTCTTTTTTCTGAAGGACAACCCAGCGCCGCTAGGGTCGCTAGGATACTCATATAAGGTCATGACGTAACTCAGAAAAGGTCCTTAACAGAACTAGTTTTTATCTTTCTAAACTTACGTCTTACAAATCCATTCCCGGAACAAAATGAAAAATCCAGTATCGATAATAAGTTCGATAGTTGCGATCAGCGTCCAACCTCTTGGGATAATCTTTAGTACTCGTCTCTCTAGGGATCCACTGTCCCTGTTTTACTACCCCGACGTACTCGCAAGTTATCACAGAAGTGTGTCACCTCGTAAAAGACGCACACTTTGGGACCGACATACTGACGCGACTTAATCGAAATCGATACTAATTTGAATTGTATTTTGGCAATTCGAGGCAAGCATGTGGAGGAATTACTTAAGAACTTGGGTTGGATACGAGAATTGCGATTTAATTTCATAATGTAATGTTATTTACGTGGGAGAGGTTTTTCTCGAGTGTTACTTACCTAGAAAGCTAGAAACACTAGAATAGTAATGCCAACTTACCTATGGTAATTATGTTATTCGTCAACGGCTCAATTCAACAAGTTTAGTAATGATGCCACAAGTAGAACTGACTTTACTATCGACTATTTACTGACAAACATGAACTATTTCATATGTAGGTGACAGTTATGTGTCGGTAAAACGACACCACGTCGTTGTCGTCCTCATCATGATCTATTATCCCAATTCATGTGGGGTTAGATACAGTAGGGTTACGTACCTTTTTTCTTTGTCGATATTTCGACCTAGTTACTAAAGACTATAATCAAAAATCAAAGCACTCCATTGATCCTTACATAACTAATTTAATTTATAGCGTTTCACATAACGTTGTGTTAATTATGTCTTTTTATAACATAATACACCTGCTCTAAAGTTGGCAGCGATGCCGTGTGTTTGATAACAAACGTAGCATGTATTGGTTTATACACACATCGTGCAAACGCAAAATTGACGCTAAAACTAAATAATAATTGTTCTATAGCGCTTAATTATTACATCATTCTGCTTCTATTGTTTTATGATGAACCCACTTGATTTTCTTATTTGAAATAATCACCCTCATTTACTTTTTACCCGACTCCCTCAGAAGGAGGGTATTGTTGTTTGAGTATTCTATTCTATTCTAATCATCAATTTGAGACTAAGACTTTTGTCTATCCGTATAAATTAATGGCTCTTACTTTCATGTCTTAGTATGTGGACTAGTGGGCTTCGTTGATGACGACCTTCAGGCGATATCGTTGACAGTCATCATAATCAACCTACAATATTCCTATTGCTGGAACATAAGCCAAAGAGAGGCAGTGGGCTGTAATCTATCACGCCGGCTCAGTGCGTGTTGGTTGATGCCACATGAATGTTTGATTCTAGGACGTGCCGGTTTCCTCACGATGTTTTCCACCACCGTTTTCAGAGCAGTGGTGATGAAATTATTTACAAAAAAAAGCGCCTGTCTATAACTTGTAAGTCAAGGCCGTTACCACTGGGCTACCACGGCTCTATCGGTGACAGTAATCAAACTTAAAACTTCGTTTGAGGAAGATGTCTTTCATGATCCAGTGCCGTTGAAAGGTCAAACGGTCACGTATGCGAAGGTGAGGTCTCCATCAAATGGGGCAAATTATTATAATGAACTGAAATCTTCGTGCGAATGGTCGTTATAAAAAAGTCCAGCTTTTTCTTGTCTGCAGTGCCGGAAAACCTCATTACGAGGTGTAAGGGCTTCATTCAGCATTTTTAAAATAAATGTGCTTAGTGGAGTACATTTGGCGGTTTAACAAATCTTTTAGATGTTATCGCCTTTGTTCGCATTATTTGAATACCAGTCGTAACTATGTTTCAAAGAAAAAGTGTTGGGTAGCGTATCTTGTGTAATAACTACTGTTGAATTACGTTGTATTTCTATTAGTTGTTATAATTCCGAACATTTTTCGGACGACATGTGCGCATCATAATTTTCCGCACATATATCTTTGGCTACATTCCGACCTATTCGTTTACATTATTTTCACGCTCCGATATCGCCGCACATTTTCCTGGTGTTCTTGAGATATATTACATAGAGAGTCAACGTGATCGCCCGACACCTTACCGGAATCAATAAACTTATATAATCTAGCAGATAGCTAGTGCTCCTATGGAGTGTAGAAACTATATATTATGCAGTTGAAATCTTTCAAATTAATGAGGAGAAGGTTGGTCCTATAAACAACTCCTGTTACCTCCATCACCTTGATGGTGAGTCAGGTCAGTCAGCAACAAAGATCCCGCGAAAGCATTGCATAATGCATATTTAACTCCAGTGTGGTGCTTCTATTGTTTCAACACAAAACTGTTGAAACAGAGTAGTAAAACAACCACATGATGGCTGAGCCATAAAACATAAATGTTTGCATCTATAAATTATCACTTGTTCATTAGCAGCTAGTTAGAGCTTCCACCCATCAGCAGTAGTTACTTGTTTATATTTAGATTTTTCCGTTTTCCTTGTTGACTTGAAAGCGGTGAAGGTCATGATGCGTCCTTATTTTAACACATATATTCTGTTTGCCCATGCCCATCAACAGAAGCTGTTCCAAGTGATATCATTCGGCTGGGCTGTGAGATTGTTTATCACTTTATCGGTTGGCGTAGAATGTATTACCTCGAGTGACAGATAACCGATTCGTTATCTCGGTCAATTGGCCAAGATTGCCACTATGTCACACCACTTGTGATCGTTTATCCTATCCCATCTGCTTTTAATTGTCAATATAAATGGTGCAATGAGCGAGTTTCAAGAGTTTAGTCACTGGTTTCTTTATGGGATAGCATGCGAGTGGAATATAATAACTAAAATTACGAATAATTGTGCCAATTGGTAAAATAAAGGATGTAATTTTGATAACGACAAAAATAATAGAAAAAGTAATAATAAATGTACGCTAGACAATGGACTTTTATTGTTTTTTTTTTGTTTTTATAAAATTGTTCAAAAACAATAGTATAATAATATAAAACAAATAAACGTCTATACACCGTGTATATGTACCTACATTAACATTCATTTCCAAGTATACAATATTATTGATATTATTTTTTTGAATATATTTGAAAATATAAAAAATATTTAAAAACCGACACAATTTTTCGCTGTCAATGAATTTAGGTTTTGAAATTTTGATCACTGTACATACACTTATGATGAAGTGATATTTAAGAAAATGTGGCAAACAATATTATTCTAATTTCAATCAATTTGATTAACAAATAATGTTTACGTTACAACATGGATTCACATACCAGCACTTAGTATTGTGAGTTTAGTACAAACTGTGTTTTGCATATTGTTTTCAGCGGTTTGTTCTTTATTTTGTAACCGGAACCCTGTTAATTCAGCAAGCAGTCCCAACTCAGAACGTAAAAGCGACGCAGTGGATGTCGGTTAGTAGTGACTGGTGTTATGATCTAGGATGCGAGTGCAGGTGAATGCAAGCGCGGGAGTGGCCTCGGCGCCAGACGTGCAGTGGTAGTTGGCGGCGGGGGGCGGCGGGGGCGGGTGCATCACTTTGTCTGCGTTCGGCGGCTGGGAGGCTGTATCACCTGGCGTTGCCGGTTGCCCTTCAGCAGGCGCGCGTGGAACGAGCTCGGTGTGTCGATGGTGTGCTGGCGGGAGAGCATCGCGTGGGGTGCGCTCACTGAACTCTGGCGGAACCATGGCAGGGAGATCTTCCGCCTGCTCTTGTGTTGTTTGGCGGCGGCTGGCGGTGGGGTAGTCCCCATCGCGCCGGCCGACACGTGCCGGCGCGCGTATAAGGTCGCGACGCCTCCGTCCGTCACGGCGCGCGGCGCTGTCGCCACTGCCGCCAGTGCGCGTCTCACCCGCGCCGCCCGCTCCTTTTCGCCTGCTTCGTCCACTCACTACGCAGCCTCCGTATCGAGCTACATTTCCCGAATTTATTCCACAAAGGCACACGCCGCAGCGTCGTGCGAAGGACGAACCTAATCCGTTCGTAGCGGATGGAGAAGCGGTTGACGCCGTAAGCGACGGCGGCGCCGCTCTCCTCTTGCGTGGCCAGCGAAACCGATGAGACACAACTTTTGAGTGAAGCCTTTAGATGGTGTCAATGGCGAATAAATGATAGTAGGTAGATTACATTTGGGTTATACCAATTTAAACTTGTGCTCGTTTCCCCATGAGGTTAGGATGAGGTATGACATGAGTCAGAATGTCAAAAACAATTCAAACATGAGGAAAAACCAAAATCTCATGAATGGTTAAAAGTTCAAACTAACAGTTCGCAGCGGAGCTATCCGAGCGCGGAGCAATAGTTACCGTGGCCGTTAAGACGAGATCGACGGTCTGAGCGCTAAGTCCCCACACGCGAGAAAATCCTTCAAGGCGGAGTCGCTACTACATGTCACCGCAAAGGTATTGGGAACACGGCGCAAATTACAACCTCGAATTCAATCAAAGACATTTTAAGCAAAACAAAGAATCCTTTTTAAAATTTCAGGTGTGAGCAAATGTTGCAGAACACAAGAAAACATGGCGAGTCATCACTTTTTACTATTAATAGGGCACAACTGTAAAATTAACTGAAACCTTAAAAAATCAGCTCTTATGAAACGCCTATGCCAACAAGATCATGTCTCTTATTTATCAGCTACCTTTGATGTCGAAAGTATTCATTAGTAATTAGAAATATTAAGTAGGTACGTATTTTATACATAGAGTAAAAAGAACAAAAGATGAAAAGACTGACAAAATTCAAGGCTTCTTTGACTTAGATGCTAGCATTGAAACGTTTATATACAAGGCTATATAGCCGGGCTTTTCGCGGCCAGGTCTAACGTGACCTTGTACAACGTAGAAACCGTTTGGCGCTTTGCATAGCAACCTAGGACAGTAAATAGCCTCACGTTGTGTCACACGATAAGTACCTAATTCGTACTTGCATGTTCAGGTATTAGTCCAGAAGCCAAAAAAGTGTATTCCGACCTTATTGTAAGTTTTGATACTTTTAATAAGTGGTTTGCGCTGAGGTAAGTCCTCCTTTGTGAAGAACTTTTTAATCCAGGTGAGTCTGGGTGGCTTGGAGTGTTTTCAACCAACCTCATTCATTTTTTAATGTTTTTCACATCGACGAAATTAGACTTAATTTCCCTCAATTCAATATGTGCACAAGATAAAGACACGCAGTGTGTCTATAGTGTGTATAGCGAATGTCTCATAATGATGGCCCAATAAATCACTTAGTACACCGATATTGCTGAACAAAGCGTTAGATGACACTTACGAGGTGTAAAAAGCCACGGATACTTACTGTTACTATCCCAACTCCCGATGATGAAAATAGTTATATTAGTACCTACACCGAAAATCTGACAGCCAGTCTTACCAAGGGGTATCGTATTGTCCAGTTACTGGATTGTGGAGGTCAGATAGGCAGTCGCTCCATGTAAAATACTGGTATTCAGCTGCATCCGGTTAGACTGGAAGCCGACCCCAACATAGTTAGGAAAAAGGCTAGGCAGATGATGATATAGGCATGGAATTATGCATACATCGCAGAAGGCTCACTAAGAGGACGACACATCCCAATCACAGATAATGTTTTCTACAACTTAAAAATGTTGCTATAGTATCAATAACTAATAAAAAGTTTTAGATATTCGACTTGAACGGATTTTGATAACGGTACCGCGGCGCACCCTTCAAAATTTATTATTTACTTAATGATGACCGGTGGACTTCGTAGAACAGCGGGAAATTCCCATATAAAATATCTCAGTTGTTGGAAAATGTACCAGTCTTCATTTTTCTGTACAAGCAATTATCCAACAGTTTATTTTGCCAGTACCGAAAACAATAAGGCTAAGGTGCAACCCAATTTTCAAACCATACAAAAGTGCTTTGAAAACCTTAGTAGCAATAACGGGGTAGACCCACCTTTGATTTATATGGAACTAACCAATCACCCGTGCTACCCCTTGTTATGGTTATTTCCCCGGGGCGTGGTCATATTATTGGAATTTAAGTAGCGAAGGAAAGTGCTTTAGTGAGTTTTCTAACAAAATATTCATATTTATGTGCAAGTGTATATCAATCGCAGGATGTTATGTTAATACATTTTTAGGGCTTTAGTCCGTCCTACCAATAGAATAATATCCTCAATAGTTACTTTAAATTGGCTCAAAGGGTTAGCAGCTAGTTTTTTTTTTCTCAGTATCTACAAAAGACTAGTAAACGAAGATATTGTACGTGGTGGTATAACACAAGCTTGATTTTATAAACTTATAGCTAAAGAAGATATAACGCGAAAGTTTAGATTTAGACGTATGGTTAATCCATCACCTTCGCCACGTCAAAGCACTTTTGATTGTTATTTATTGCGGTATTGTTATGTCTTGCCATCATAGGAAACTGATAAGTTTTCACCCGGAACTCGATACTTCGAAACGAAACGAGAGTTCTTTGGATATACTTTTTAATTGATTTTGTAGTAGAAGGGAACACATTTATTTTAAATTATTTTATTTGTTTGAGTGTATGATTGTTGTCAGTAGCCTCGAAAACCATGAAAACGACACCCATGACAAAATTTGGTGGCGCCATCTTGGATGTAGATTTTGAACCCATAATCGTTGTAAGCACCCTCCATCATCGATTTTCATTTTGACCAGATTTACATGTTCTCTCTTTCTATAGCGAGAGAAAGTCGCCTGAAAGAAGCGTAACGCTTTTTCCTCACGTGACGATTCAGACTACTCATAATACTGGAAGTCGTGGTAACTTCGTTCCAAAAATGTTGGAACAGTAACGCTGAATCAAACGAGCGTCACAACTCCCGAAAAACAGGTAGTCTAGGTAGGTACTTAATGTGCTAGACCTTGAATATTAACGAAGTATAGTCTTTCTACTGCTCGATATTTTGAAGTTATTTTCAATGTATTAAAAATAAAAAGCCACAAGCTTTACACTACGTCGCTTCAGGCAAGCCGCTGGATGGGATTGATGACTACGGTATATGTAGTATCTAAATGCAAAGTGATTTTAATTCACTGTTAACCTTTCATGGCGTGAAAGTACCCATGATTATGAGCAATTTTCACCATGATACAAACCCTGAAATATGGAAAACAATATGAACAAACTTGCAATAAGATGTCCGGCAACCGTCTCCCGTACCTTATTCGGCACTTGTATTTTGTCTAACGAGCCGCTTTTTGTGTAGATACTTAACGAAACGTTTCGGTTTCAGGGTCCAGCTCGTCCGCTTAAGCCCCGACAGCTGTGACGTCACACGCTTACAAAACAACTCACCAACTGAATTTCCCTTCAATATTGTTTAGGTTCTTGTGTTATCTTAGATTCTGCAATCGATTATTGATGAAAATCAATTATTTAAACCATAATTTTTTTTTATCATATTATGCCATGCAGCAATAGTGAAGCTTAACTTAGGTGAAATAATTTAAGGAATATGATAAGGTGTTTCAAAGATTACCTACCCCCTAGATGGAAAAACACAAATTCAAACTCTTTAATTTTTTTTTTATATAGTATATAATTGGTACTTTCAAATTCTGGTCTGAAGTTAGTCTTTTTCTGAACTCTCTCAATGGCAAGAATTTGTCGTTTGTTTTGTCTAGCCTTAGGTTAGAGACGGGAGGTAGAATTAAATTGATAGTGCGCTACGATTTCTCAGAGAGGCAACCATATTTTTTAGAAAGTAATGGAAAAACATCGAATAAATAATGTTCAGTCTTATTCTGTAGTGTTTGTTTAATAAAACGAGCTCTAAAGGTTGTCCTTACAGCGGTTGATGCGAGAGCTGCTATATTAATGATTTCTAATGAATCCTTCAAATTGGTAAACTCGAAGTGCCAAAATACACTTCGTCTTATAACAAAACGAGTTATAACTTTAGTCCAAGCCTACGGATCCAGTTATTGTATTTTGAACTTTATTCCGACGGATCTAAAATTGTTACAACAAAAAACCACCAAAGAATGAGTTGGATTCGCGCACTGATTATCCCGTACCTTGTTAAAAAAGTTGCACGTATAGCTAAATGAAGTTGTCTAGCATTAATGCTGAACTGAGTATATGTGGAGCAGCCGTGAGGCACACAACACTGTATTTTTTTGTGTGCTTTGCTTTGCTTCAGCCAAATAAATTTTTATTTTTTATCTAAGTCTTATAACATGTACTAGTAATAGACGGTACCGCGACACTACGACACCGCCTAGCGCAACTTATTTCGCCAATAATGCAAAGGAGACTGCCCACTTTTCTAAGGACACTCGGCGTCGTTGCTTATCAACACTCTTTGTATGATAGCATCGAGTGGATATAAAAGAGAGGTGATGTTGTTCTTTCAAAGATAATAAAAAATATGAATTTATTGTCAAGGGTTTTTATTGTTCTTCGATTTTCTATTCAGTTTTAAGGTTAGTTGTGTAACAAACTCTCCATAAAAAAAAACAGACCTTAACAACAATTTGACATATAACTGCCTTCTCGGTTTAGTGGTCGCAAGCACTACAAATGACAATAAATTCCTGGATTCAATTTCCCGGTCGGGCAGCATGTTATTAGGTTTATCTAACGGGCATTTCTCAGTAGCAGCCCGGAGATTAGATTTGTGCCCGGTTGATGGCAATATTGGCAGTACGCTATTACATGGGACAAACCTAACTGGCGAAATCGATCCCAACTAAGACACCAAAAAATGGTCATAACGTGAGCACAGCATCCCACTGTCTTACCCATCAAACAAAAAAAAAGAAAATCTAACTTTTGTCAACTTAAGAAAGATTTCTAATTCGCAAAGTAGTAATTGTTATTTTAACAGTGTTAAATAAAAATATTAATAACGAGGAAAAATTACACAGTTACAATTATTTTTAATACTCTCCAACAATCCGTAAACACCGATTATGGGGAGGTTTTGAAAATTGGCATCATTGCTTTAATACGTAATTTAAATAAGGATGTAAACAAATATAATAAATTACTAGTTAAATACAAAATATTAACCGCACATATGATTTAGCCTAAGTGAACTAATAAAAGTAAAAAAATAATTTAATCATTTACATGTATATTATTATGGCGATACTCGTTTACTTTAAAGCGACACTGAGTTTAGTCAATCTCCTTATAATAGTTATCAACTACTCTAATTAATGTTAACAATAAACAACGGATACAATGAATTGGTATTGTAACTAGACAGTAGACAAATGAATTTGTGGCGTCGGAGTGTTTGTATGAAGATGCTTACAAACACATAGGGGGTTAGAGAGGTCCCGGGAACGCACTAACTAGCGGCTCGCTCTCACGGGGATTCAACAAACAATTTTCAGATCACACCATCTCACATCCATGGTAGGGGCTTCCCCTTGTTCTCGCCCCAGCGTGTTTGCTAATAAAGTTAATTATAAGATTCTTGGGAAAGGTTACGCGGTAAGCAACAACTCGCCAATCAATAATGGGGTTCGGTTTTTGCCCAATAAGATTAGGCTGTTGTTGTCAACACTTTCATTGACGGATGGGTCACTATGGAAGATTTTATATTACTGTATTATTAGAGCGTTTGGGTCAAAAGGACAGAAGATATGAAAGCAAAATGCTCTCGACAGACTCAGATTTTATAGAGTAGTCGGAACCATTGTATTGTTACTGAATACGATCGACAGACAATAAACCATCGACAGGGCTTACTGTGAATTTCGAATATCAGAAACATCTGACTACTCTATAAAATCTGAGTCTGTCTGAGGAGCTTACTGTAATAACAGTAAGCCCCTTGTGCAGTGGTGCACATGAAGCAGATTGCAGTAAAATTCACAGCTGCACAGCACTCACAGACGATCTTCTCGATATAATCCCGCCGGACGAGAGCCTTACAATCACTTACTCGGTGTACCTTTTGTTGAATATTTTATCACAAATGAAAGGAGCTCAAACCTACTGTTACATACATGTAATACTGTGTTGTCCTTATTTTCTTCTGTAACCGTATAAATATATATGCACAATATTAGTTCGGTTTATTGATAGTGCTTTGAGGGTTAACGAGAATTGTAGAAGAATTATTCGATAATATTTTAAATTCAATATTATTTTAAGAACAGATTCGTATTTTCCGGCAATAATAATAGGAAAAACTGAACATTTATAATGCTGCTTTGTCTGTTTGTTGTAGATAAATATTTACAGAAATTATAGAATATTTTGTTAGGTTTTTATAAAAGAAATGAATTGATGGACTCTCGTCAGTAGCCGTGCTATTGAACGCATGTATTCTTTAAAACCGACTTCCAAAACAAACACTACAACGTGAAAAATAATTTTGATTTCGGAAGTCGGTGTCTTCGGTTTTGTATTTTCATTTTTTGCCACCGACTTCCGAAATCAAAATTATTTTTCACTTTGTAGTGTTTGTTTTGGAAGTCGGTTTTATTTTTTGTAAAAAAGTTTTTATTTTTTACTTTTTAGTTGTGGTACCAACACAATCCCCCCCCCCCATTTTAATACCACTACCTGGTATGAAAATTACAGTGACAGGAAGTTATTAGAACATCGTCCACATATATTAAGTAGGATTTTTTTTAGATTTTTGTTGATTTTTCAAAAACCGCTTATCCGATTTCGATAAAAATTTTATGGGACCATTTGGGAAGTATACCCTTTCCAACAAAAAAATAATTTTTCAAATCGGTTGGCAAGCAACGGAGTTATGCGCGAACAAACATAAAAAAAAAAAAATACAAACATCCGAATTGAGAACCTCCTCCTTTTTGAAGTCGGTTAAAAAGTAATATAATTCAATAGCTGCTGCCCCGTGTGTTTCTATTTATAGGATTTATTTATCTCAACACTACAACACACTACACGAGCTCTACCACTGAGAGCTCTTTTAAAAGAAGGCCCATCCGGTCTTCACAGTACCTAACGAAGCAAATTTTGCTTTGAAAAGGGAAAAAGGTTTATTCTAGTTAGATACGGAACCCTCGGTGCTCGAGACCGACTCGCTCTGCCGGATTATTTCGCGGAAGTTTCATTCCTGTTGCGGATCAAACCGCAGTATAATTCTTGCAACATTGTTTATGATCAACAAGGACGATTATTATTTACCTATGTACATTTTTCAGACTCTTCTTCTTTTCGTGTGGTTAGTGACTAACCTGGTGTCAGAATTTTTAAGTTGCCCATGGGCCTCTGACTTGATTTGTCAGACTATAGTCGAATCCCGTAAGCTAGTTTTTTCACTATTTCTGTAAGTGTAGAAGAATACAAGAACCGTACATTTACTAGCACAGTACGGCACAAAAACTCAGTGAGTATTTGAATCTTTAGTATAATAAGTATTGTCGTCCTTCTCCCTTAATCTATCCAAAGGTTGTCTAAGATCGCTTTAAGCGATAAGACCGCCCATTGTGTCACCCTTTATAAATATTGTCTAAATTTATATCTGTAATTTTAAAAGTAGGTATACATAACAAAGAGTAGGTATTCAACTATTTGAGGTATTTAGTAACGACCGGAATAATAAGTGAACTTGTCCCTTTCACATCATTGTTAGTTATAACACCCTTCGAGTTACGATGCATGCAAATGAATAGGAAGGGAAAGGGTGTTTGTTAGCTACTCGACAAGACTTTACAGCTCTACTGCCTGCTAACCGCGTAGGTATTTGTTTTTTCTCGCTTAGGCAATTTTCGATCCCCTTTTTTACGAACTGTCACAACATGGCTTTTGTCACGTATTACTAGCTACTCACGAACTTTCGAATGGTATTTTATTTTTAAAAGCACTTAATTACTGTGCCATGCATTGACCCGTGTTTTTATTTTCAGACAGGTATTCAAAACTGATTAATTATTATTAAAATCTGCATTCTAGAGGACAGCCTTCACACATGCAATTTGACTTAATAATGCGGTTTCGCGCAAAACCAATTTTCCCACATTTCTATGGGGAATATTAGGATTGACGCGATTTGTCGAAACTCCATAACATGCCGGCGACGCGACGCGACGCGACGTATAACGTCGCGTCGCCGGGATGTTATGGAGTTTCGACTTCGATTTCGAAAGGTCGGAACTCTCTATTGATTTTGCACCTTCTTTTCTGATTTCGGTTCCGACAAATTTGAATAGGAGGTTATAACCGAAGGTCGCACAGCGGTGGCGGCGGCCGCGATCAAAGCGTACAAACAAGATTATACTTGGAATCAGAATGAAGGAGTGAGGTTCCCCGCGCGATAAGTATAAACTTACCCGAAATTTCTGTCGATTACTTTTCACGTGTTTTTTTGTTTCCCATTTACAAAGTAGCTGTTTTTAATCAATAATGAAACTGATAAACCCACGAAAAAACATTCTGGTTCTCTAGGTTTTTCATTGAGGATCAAGCAATGATCTCAGAAACACACTTCACAAAACAATCTTATCTTTTGATAATACAAGGTATATCATTCACACAACTCGGACAGATCTGTGATTTTCTAAACTCATACTTCGACTGAGTATAGATGATCACGACCCGATCTTATAAAAATCGGTAAATATAAAGCAAAATTTCTTCACTTACAGAAGTTTCAATCGAGTTCTACTCCTTTCAGTCACCGAACAACACAAATGACATATTTTTGTACGTATTTTTCAGCGTCTGTTACGTTCACGACAGCTTGTTCATGTCATGGCAAGGTTCGGTTCAATGGGTCAACACTTTAATTGGACCGGATTGTTATGTGCTAGACAATAATGATCCAAGGGCTGATTTTTCAATCACTTGATAACCTTTATCTAGAAAACGGAACTAAACATAGAAAATTAATTTTACTTTTTTAAAATCGAGGGGTGCATGGTGGTGGTGAATATTATCTTAAAAAGCACCCCACGCTTTTAAAAAAGTAAAATTAATTTTCTATGTTTAGTTCGGTTTTCTATAAAAAGCGTGTTTTTTAGTTTATTTTAAACTATTTTTTACTTTTTAGTTCAAATTAATGTATTGTCATCGGTCCTCGATAAATCTACAAAGTTTGAACGAAATGTGGCCGTTTAAAGTGGGTCAAAATCGCTTCCAAATGAGTCGGTTACAAACATACATACAAGTGAAGCTAATATAAGGCGTGTAAAAATAAGGATAATGGGCAACTATTATCAAATTATTGCATTGTCATCGGTCCTTGAGACGTGTGCAAAGTTTCAAGTTGATCAGACTTTTAGAAACCGGTGAAAATTAAGCTCAAAGATTCCGTTACATACATACATACATAGATACAACCCGAGCTAATAAAAGCGTGTTAAAAATGGCGGTTTGACATATTCTTTATACAAAATTTGTCAAACTGCCTTCTTTATTCCTCCGATAAAACTTACTTGACGTTTGAAAAATGGGCCCTAAGTTAGTTAACTGCCCTACAAGTGTCCGGGTTTTATACGTACAATACATATCAGGACTATTTTTCAATGTGTAGCTACAATTTAACACGTTGCCTGTCCAGAGTACTTTGCATAAGGTTGTCGTGACGTCCATTTTTTTTTTCGGCGAAACTGTTTCATTTTATGTAGGTACTTAAAAAGAATTTACAAATATTTTCAATAAAACTTTTGAATTTACTGTATTCAGAAACTACAAAACCCCATTCAAAAGGGATAGGCTCGTGCATTACCGATAAAGCACGGACGTCACAGCAGCAGCCAAAAATGCATTAAATATAATGCACGGACAGGCAACGTGTTAATATCCAATAAATAGTTTGAAGTACCGAATTCCAAAGAGACGATTCGTCCCAATTTTTGCGAACGAATAAAATATTTAATATTAGTTTGTTGTAACGCTCCTGTGAGTCGTTCAAAATCGTCACTTTTATTAATAACTAGCTGACCCGACAGACGTTGTCTTGTCTTAACTATGATACCTACCTTACCTACCCTACCTACCCACCCTACCTACCTACCAACTTACCTACCCTACCTACCCTATCTAACCTATCTATCCTACGTACCCTATCTAACCTACCTACCTACCCTACCTACCTACCTACCCTACCTATCCTACCTACCCTACCTATTTTTTTTGTATTAAGAACCTTCTCCTGACCATAACAAACACAACAAAAAAAGAATTGGCCAAATTGTTCCAGGCGCGTTGTTGAGTTATGCGCTTACCAACACATTTTGCGATTCATTTTTATATTATACTCGTAGATATTGCAATATCAAATTCCGAGCATTGCATTCGCAGTCGAAGGCGTGCAATACACTCGTTCGGATCAGCATTATCCCCGTACGGTAAGGTAGCGGCGTATCTTTATTACAGTCACATTCCGCAGGCACTTTTGAATAGTCAAGGGGTCGGTCAGTCTGAAAGATGAAGCTAGTTGTAGTGTAGTACCTACCTGTGGAGAAGAACGGGCAAGAAACTCCACAGACGCTCTTTTAAATCAGCCATTCTTTAAAATCACCCATTTATTGCCATCAACCGGGCACAAATCCAGAATACGAGCTGCTACTGAGAAATCAATGAACAAACAACGTAACTATTTTTTTGTCTTTTTAACCGCCAAATCATTTTTTATATTCTAGCTTTTTATGTTTTTATTTACGTACCTACGTGTTTACAAATCGATGCCTATCACTAATTATACTGGTTATTTAACTTTCCTCTAGTAAATAGGTTGGTACATTTGTTTCGTACGGTGAAACGGGTAGCCTTATAATCTCGATACTTAATTAAAACATACCACTGATGGAGTAGGGGTGCTGCTCGAAATGTTTTAGAACAATGGGGGCTTATTAACATGAAACGTCAACTATTCGTTTGTAAAATTTAAATGCACGACTGTCGGAACTACGGCTTTTAATTATTAGCTAAGGAATCAGCTGGAGTTGTGCTTTATTAATAAAACAAGTTCATAAGTTTATTAAAGAAGTTCTCAGTGAGAGAAAACAATTGAATTATTATTAACACCCCCGCATTGCCAACATTATATGATGTAGAATGTAGGGTAATGAAGGACCTTTTTGTTTTGAGGGTGGAAAATCATCCAATGACTTCTCCCACTCTGGGTGGAGCGGAAGGGAGTGTCATACTCTTACTGACTAGAACCCATCCATGTTCCTTCCTTAGCCCATTATGTTCCGGGATAGCGGTAACCTTTTCGGAAAATCTCGCTTACCCGGCGGTATAAAGGACCTAGACTCACGTTTATGTTGGTACGAGCGGGCGCGCACTAGCGACTTTTTGTTGACCGATAGTTTGATTGTTCAGGGAATCAGTATGGCGAAGAATCAAATCACGTCATGTCTATCAGTGGTATAATGCTTTTTTTTTAGTTGCATGAGAAGTTTCGGTGGTCGTTGTCTATGGGTTGACATTTGAGAATGTCAAACTGTGTTGACTGTGTTTCTGTTCAGTAAGGTTTGGCAATTGGGTATTTGAAAGGGTAGTCAATAACGTTACTTTTTATGAATTGACAGAACTCGGAATTTGTACGTGATTTGTATGAATATAACAATGTGACGTCACAGATTTTTAGAATCAAATGGAATACTTATTAGCATTAAATGCAATTTTATAATTACATCTTCGCATAATATTTAATTTCTGACCGATGCCGGTGATGGAAGTTTTTTAGACGAGCGGTCTTTTAATTATGATATTTCATATTTTATTTTTGACCGTTTCAAATACTTAGTCAATTGTTATAAATTCTTCCTATCGTGTAAATGCTTTCGTCAAATTTTTCCAATCGCGTGCGACTATTTCCAAAATATGGACATACTTAAATAAAAAATCACAAAACGAACCAAATGGCGTAACCCAAGAGAGAAGTCATTATTGGGAATAGTGACGTCATCTGCATCCGTAAGTAACGTACGCAACATACCTAAAATTGACGGTTTTTTTAAAGCAAAAATCAGTTTTTCTTATAGACTACACTAAACCCAGTTATAGCCATAATAAATAAAGAATTCATTTCTAACGAGGTCCCATAATAGAGAAAACATGGACAATCTTAAGAAAAGTTAAATTGTCAATGAATCTCACTTATTAGATTACACTGCACTTACCTTATCGGAATCGGTAGTATTGCCACTGCCGAAAGACGCTAACGAGTTTCTGTCGAGATTCTCCGTCGTTTCATCTAGTATTGTGTCGTCCAGATCTCTGTAAACAAACTCAATGTTAAGTGTTGCTAAAAATATATTCGATTAGCGATGAATTACGAGTAACTCAGGGCGAACGGAGGTAGCGTAGATTTTTAAGATAAGTTTTTAAATCATAAAAAGGAGCTATCCTTCCTATCATATCATAAAAAGGAGGTACAAAGTATGGTGGTTGGTATACTATAAAGTTGGCAAACTAGCTATAGTTTAGGGTTGCCAACCATACTCTATAGTAACGTATCCTACTTAATTTTTGTAATTACTTTATTTATGTCAAAGATGAAACTAGCTTCAACTTACTGACTAATTCATCGACTCTCTGACAATTCAAAAGTGCCTGTAAATTGTTTGATTAACATAAATACATTGAGTTTGAAAGTTTGACATGGCTAGAAACGGGGGTGACTCCCGAGATGACCGCTAATAGAGAAGTATGGATGACAATACATATTGCGCTGATCCCAATGACGGTAATGATATGAAAGTTGCGACTCACCTGCTAGATCGCTGAGAGCTAGTGGGCCGAACGCGGGCAGGACTCCGCGGTGGCTGCTGCAAAGCACCACTAAAGTACGTTTCCTGTTGAATGACAAATACTTATCAGGTTATTAAAAGCAATGACAAATTTATTTATTCATTGGTGACTTCATGATTACCTAAACACGGTCTTAAAATATTGAATAGGTAAGTTTTTTAGAATAGTTTTATTTATATTAAGTATATCAATCAATTCATCGTGAATACTAAATTATTCAAGAGCCAAATAACTTGAACTGCAATTGTTTGTGAAGTTTGTTGTTGAGTAGTTGTTTACGTACCTGTATGACTTCTCTGAGTCGGCGCACCCATGTATGCTTGACTTCAAGCGACGCAGCCTTGAGAACGATGCGGCAGTCACTCACTAGAGGCTCACGGCCTGTCCACACTGAGAACTTGCACTCATCGCCTTCGATGTGTTCTGTCACACCGAGCTCGGAGGTCTGCACAGAAAAAATCAGTTATAATCTAGTAATATGTGTCTGAAGTTGCAAAGTATTGCTACAGCAACCTGTTTTTGAGATACGGCAAACAGGTTGCGCCATGGCTGGCAATACTAGTTAACATGTTGCCAACAAAATATTTCATAATGAGGTTGCTGTAAAAATTTTGTTCAGCTTTTGTTTACCAATAAATATTACCAACGGCCCCAAGTAATATGACAAGCCATTCCACGAAATGAAAAAAAAAACAGTCACAAACTCACCATAAACTTTGTCTTGTAAATGTATTTCGCTTTCCCATGTGAGTCTTTGACCTCTTTAGCAAGTAAGAGATGCAGGTCGAAGAGGAAGACGCGCCTCTCTCTCCCCTTCTTGATGATCTGGCGAAGGTCCCATACGTGGAAGGAATCCTGCAAGACCACCTCGCCGAGACTGTCGGTGGGTACGTCACAACCCTCGAGGAGGGACAGGTGCATGGCGTCGTTGGCCTTCTTCGGCACTGATAACATAACCTCCAGACCGTCCTGATGAACAACGAAATAAATTATATGAATATAGTGTATCATCTCATGCCTAACATTTTCTCAAGCAGCTTATTACCAGTATTTTACATGAGCGACTCTCTATCTGAGAACTCAGTCATTAGATCCAGAAAGATCAAACTTCAAATGACAGCCAGGACCAACTGCTTAACGTTTGCTCTGAATCACGGGTGGGTTTTGGTACGTAAAGATGGTCATCCACGGACCAGTCTCAGCAAACGTAGTTTAATCTGATCAATCGCGTTGTTTTTGCTTAACCACGTAAAAAGGATGAATCAGAAGGGTGCGGTCAAATTTAAAATGGAACAAGTGTGAACCATTAAACTGAACAAGTTTCTCCATGAGACGTTGGTCCCATGGAGAAACATCGTAATAACGCGAGATAATTATCACACGTCTCATAACCTTAAATTTAATTACACCTTTTATACCTATATACGCTGTACATTATTAGAATATGTACTTAAGTTTTAACTTTAACATCTTCTGATGATCATTTTTGAGATCGCAAGCGGAGCGACTGAGCATTAGCTTCTAAACTCACAGCATCCTGATCTGCACCTTTAGAACTGTTCGATTTCCGAATTAATTACGATTTACGCCTTAGGGCCACCAATGAAACTAAAAGGCGATCAGCACAAAAAAAGAGAGACTTTCTTTTTGAGCATTAAAAAAAAATAGTTTCAAAGAATTCTGTAGATGGCGTTGAACTGACTACGTTACTAGATGCCAAAGCCAAAACGCTTGGAAAAAACATTGCGTCACGTCACATACGCTCGTTGACTGACACTTTCGTTGATTCGAGTACTTTTTTATGTACGTTTCGTTTTAAGATCTCAATATTACATCCAAGTGAAATAATGTGACGTTCCGTGCCTTGCAGTTACCAAGTTCAGCGCCATCTATCCAGCGACTAGAGAAGAGTTAAAAAGAAAGACCCTCAGAGCTGTCAGTGTCACTATTTTCTGTGGATATTGATACTGATAGGTCCTAAACGCCATTGAGATGAACTGATCAAGTTTAGTTCCATCGGTGAAATTGTCACTAAGGATATTACTCATAAAGTCTCATTGCGATGACATAATGACGATGATGTTAGCAAGTATTTCATGTCATGTCTGCTTCAAATGACAGCTCGTAAAATCAATAGGAATTTGCGAATCGAACTTCAAATTAATGAATACGCTATCAATCAGGCTTCATCGAGATCAAGAAACAACTGGTCAGGCACAAGGCTTGCGAAATTTTCTCATTCTTTACGTGTTGATTGATACATAGCAATTTGCTAGTGGCGGCAAATAAAATTGAGAGTCTTTTATAGATGAACCTTGAACAGCATGTGTATTAGTGATCAACTTGGGCACTGTGTATAGCTTTTTTTTTAATATATGCCGTATAGCCGCGAGTGCCCGTCAGATTAAACACAAATTGTAAGTTTAACATCAAATCAGTCTCAAAAATAAGTATTCGTTTTTTACACAGTAGGTAGGTACGATTGCGAACTGTTTCACCGTTCGCATTAAAGTCTAAGAAGGTAAATAAAAACCCCAATTAAATTTCAAATTGGTGACGTTTCGATTATAGCAAAGAGCTTGTTGGCGACATTTGAGGGTTCCGTTGCTTCAGTAAGTAAACGAGGCCCTATTTCAATCCTGTCTGTCCGTCGGCGTCATGGGGATTATATTTGTTTAACAGAAAAAGGTAGCCGAACAAAATTCTACAAGCAAGAATAAACCATAGGATGGTAAATATTTTTTACACGGCTGTACATATGATGTATCAGTCAATAATTAGACATCATAAGCATTATGTTTGTAAATAGGTATAAATGCGAAGCGAAAATTATTTGCCGTGGACGACAATTTCAATAAATCAAGTTTTTTGTAGTTATGTTATTACACTCATTACTAGTTATTACTATAATTAAACCATGACTTTGCACTGTTTCCAAACAATACAAGGGAAAATTGGTACTAAATGTAGGTACGTGACAGCCGGACAAGCAATAATGTAGAATAATACAAATCGAGTCATAAATTATTTGCATTCGCGCATTGCCGCCATTTTGTCTAGTTTGATTGATGACTTATGTTTGACGTAAGCAAAGTCACTGGAATCATCCTTCCGACTTGACGCAAAGGTTTGTCAATTACAGTGAAACTGAAGAAGAAGTGATGAAAGAAAATGGGTATCATTGTTCCACACCCAACTTCAAATCTGAATGCAATATACATACAGAAACATTGTTAGAAAGAGACACAATCTTAGCATTGTCATCAGCTCCTTTGAATACCATCATAACAATATAGCACATATTTGACATTAAACAAAAGTATACGTACATTTTTAAGAGTGAGCGGTCCGATCCTGTTTGCTCTCGAATTTGATAAATACTTCAACATGATCGATGTTAGCACTTCCACTCCGAAGAAAACCATTACATTTTACAGATTTTTTAAATGAATAAACACAAAACATTAACGCGTCGTGCGAATACGTCCGAAGGGAACCAACTGTGCCACTTCGGCGTAAGGTGAATGAGTCACGAGGAAAATATTGAACTAAATCTATTGTTAATTACCACTAAGTGAACTAGTTGTTTAATCTCAAACAAATCCAACGTCCACTAACTACAAACAATACTAAAAATGTCTGATACAACGTAATGGGTTTACTCTATTACCATTACCTCGTTGACGAGTGATAAAAGAGACTGTCCGTTTATTTGGAATATTTACTGTGCATTGTCCTGTATCGTCAAGGACAATGTGAACCAGATTTACTACTATACAAACGATTCACGGGAATATTCCTCAATCAATTAAAAAAGTTGAAAAACAAACTGAACTTAGAGAAGGAAGTCTGATTTAAAAAAACAGAGAGCGTTACAGTCTTCACTAAAACTCAAGTTTGTATCAATTCGCGTAAGTTTTTTTGTAAATGGAATTAATATAATTAAACTATTTAGAATAGAAAAATTAACTTCTGAAATTAGTGAGACTATCCTGTTTCATTTCTACTAATGGGCGGGGCATTTAAGCTTCTTCAAGCCATGTTCCGCCCGCAGGTAGTTAAATTACTAGCTTAGGCTATATTGCCACTTCACACTTAACGCTGAAAACAAAAAATCATTCGAAATTGCTAAAATGATTGTCATATTTGCTGTCAGTGTTCCACCAGTAAGTGAAAATGTTGTGGTAGTTATTCTGATACGGTTGAGTGAATCAATTCAATGCAGACATTATGGCCATTAATAGAAAAGTCCCCGTTCACTAAACGAAGACATATGTAAGCACAAACGATGCGGACTCACATGCAGCGGACTGCGTAATCTTACACATTAATTCAAGCATAAAAAACCCTGAATGCAACGCAAATAGACTCTTAATACACATAGCTTGACACTCGGACACGTCACAACTCTATTCAGAACGTGACTAATGATATTTTTACGACATAAAGTGTCCTGGTTATGATTTTCATGAAATAACTTGTATATCACACGCGTACACAGACGATATCTTATTTGCGAATTAGCTACCGCGCTACTGTGGCTCACGAAACTGACGGCTAGTGAAAAGGATGCCCAATTAGTAGGATGTATACACATACCGGTTATACCGCGTATGTCTACGTTTGAATCTATTAATTGGACATCCTTCAAATCATCTTGGAATACATTCGACTGGTGAAAACAATATGTATTCTAATTACTTATCGATTCTTACCTGTCTAAGATATTTTGAAGAGTAAACACAACAATATGTAAGACATTATCTGCCAGTTATAAGTTAACACTACCTAGTCAAGATTGTTAGAACAGAGAAAATTCTTCGCAGTCGCGTTTACCTCGGTTTTTATTATATTTTTCCACACAAATAGTTTGTAATATATTGTCGCGGTAACGTCTAGCGCCGGACTTGAGTTTTCCTGTCGTCTTTATCTTATCACTACCCGTAATCTTTAAAGGCGTAGGTTTTTCAATAAACTGTTACGTACGTTAAACATAGTAATATTACGTGATCCAAATCTAGAAATGGCTTATTGGTTGATTCGCACGGATTTACTCGAATCAACAACTCCAGAAATACGAATCAGCCAATTGGCACCTACTTTAATTTTATGCAATAACGTTAAGAAAAAAGTAGTTTAGAAACTACATTCACCAAATATTTTGGTACAAGTTTATATTTTTTTCAGCTTAAAAAAAAGTTCTTGTGGTATTCGGGTATTAAACAAATGATCAGTGCAGTTGACCCTGAATAAAAGATATTGTGGTTTATTTTTAAGCACTTTACGCATCAATGAGATTAACGACGCTGTTTCTTACGGATAATGTGTATTTATGTGGAACATCAATTAGCCTTGTATTAGGGGCCCGAAAATCCACTATAACCAAAATTGAGTGAAAAAAGGCGTAATACGTTATCTAAATTTATAATAGGGGAAGATTACGGGACTAGTTGAGACAACAGGTTATCCCACACTGACACAAGAATATAAAAAGGAAATAATATATTAAAACAGACACCTATTATGTGTAAAGCTATGGGACAAAACGGGCCTGATATAATCACACTAATTAAAACTTAATTACCTACAAATAAATTTAATTGATAAGTATTACAATCTTTTTACGCCCAGCAGTCAACGGTCAACGGTTTTTTTTAACGCTTATTAATTGCGGATTCAGTTGAACATTACATCTAATTGACAAACAGGATAATTTTGTTTCATCGCAATAAAAGGAACGCGTATTTTCCCAGTACTGATTAATAAGACTATTCTTAAAAATAAGGATGTGTAAATATACGCAACACGTAAGGTTATTTGACTAATGTTAAGTTTGCACGCCCACTATACTGTCACCGCAATTTTATAGATCAGAGCTTATTATTTGTTTATTTAAATAACATGGTAAACTTATTGCTAAAACAAACAGATCAAGGACAGTACATTAGACTGAAAGTCAATTACAGGTCCCCACTTAAAATAAAATATTTATTATTTAAATTATACAATAGAATTTGGCTTCAGTCCTATGTTTTGAATCTAATCTAAATCCATACAGCCAAGAGAAAGCATGCAATTCTATAAATACTCCTTGATACTACATTCCGTACAAAAATTCCTAAAAATAAAATATTCCGAGTGCGTCAAAAATATTTGTTCTAAAACTGTACAAGTATGAATCAGAAATCAAAGATGAACTGACGGAGTACCGCGTTTGTTAAATTTATTGTATGGTTTTATTCTAACAATGGTGTATTACATTATTTGATTTATTTAAGTGTAATCAATGTGCAAGAGTTTATTGTACAACAGAACATTCCAATGCATAAATTTACCCTTGTGGAAGGACTGTGAATATTGAATAAAATATGAGACCATGTGTATGAGACAGTGTAATGTATGTCTCCCATTTTATTGACAGTGTCGGATAACAGGTATATTTAATACTGACCTTGATTTCGCCTTGCCCCTCGGCGCAGCACGCCTGCAGGTCCTTGAGTAGCAGCTGGTATTTGGTGATCCGCTGCACTGGCTTGATCAAGTAAGCAGCGAGCGGGTGCTCCAGCTTCTTCTTACGTTGCACCCTGCGTCACAACATACAGTGATGTACAAACCAAAGCACGGTTCACAGTCCGAAATAACGACCATTATCTACACTGCTTAGTTAATGATTTTGATAAGAGAATCTTTTACTCCTATTGTTGTTGTATACACTGCGATATCCCTGCATCTGTATGTCCAGAACTAAAATGCACGACGATAACTAATATTTGTCAGTTCAAAGAACGGTGATGACGCCTGTTAAAACGATAAGTGTCTATTGTTCGGGACGTGGAACGGTTTCTATGGAGCTATCCTTTAAAAGGATGATAAGATGATAACAAACCGTTTAATCGTCCAGTCTTCATATCAATGGCCAGTACCGAATAGGAGTTAATGAGATTCTCAATTAGAATGTATGGCCTTTGCAGCTATTTTGCGGGAACTAGATATATCGGGTCTTGCAAGTGTCTTCCTTGTCCGGCCAAATTACACGAGTGCAGCACAAAATAACAACACTCACTTGACGTGATAAGAGAGCTAAATGTGAACTATATTAGTTTATCGGTGGCCATAAATAGACGTTACTATGAGTAACTGCTGTGTTCCTATCTAATACCCACTACACTAATATAACTTTAGACCACAAGACCATATAAGATAGTTTAAAATCATTTAAGTTCGCAACAAAAAGCTAAAGGAGTTTTCTATTGCCGCCGCCCTCTATTTTTCTGAAAGACCCGTAGAAGCGAGAACTGATATTAGGACTTAGTTACCGCTACTTCCTTCATCTGTTTATGCGCTATAGCCAAGATTAATCTTATAAGTACGGTACTTATTATTTCCAAAAGTGTTAAAGAAATGGGGCTATCTGAAACGTCGCAGCACGTCCTCGTCGTACTCTAGTAGGTACAGTATTTTTATTCATACGCTTGGTTATCACACGTAAAGAGCGCGTAAAAGTGCGCTTCGTGCATTAAAAATTCTGTTTGATCCGTAAACAGAATTTTTAATGCACGAAGCGCACACAAAGCACCTTTATTATGCCTGTGCAAATCCCTTTGGTCAGTGAAAAATTAAGCCCCCGTTCACGGCAGCGCATACAACTGTTCGGATTGCTGGGTGCACCTTTGACTGGAACACTGCGATGAATATTTATGACCCGTCACGTAAACAACGTTGAACGCATTTTATTACTTTTTAAAGCTTTTCGCACTACATTTTATATTGATACGGATATGATAGTGGCAATAACAAGTGTGTATTTACATAATTATAAGAATTATCAATAAATCTTTCTAATTTAGATTTTTTATTGTAGCGAACCATATTTTCGTCAAGATACAACGTGTCACTGACCTGCAAATTACAAAGAACACATGTCTCAGGGCTAGAAACAAAATCAACGTATGCTAAACGAGATGAGGAGCAGCAACTATCCTGGCTGCATCGGAATTAGCAAATCAAACCGAACAAGCAGCTACTTTCTAGCATATCAAAACGAGTACAAAATTTTTTTATAAAACATTTCAATTACACCATTCATCATGGAGACCTTAGAGACTTTAGGCCAAATATACGATGAATAATACTTGCGTTTATTTCTGAGAAAACACTGAAACACACGCAGACAGACACAGTGAGGCAGAGTTGTAGGACAACATTAAGTATAGCTTAGTGACGAAAGTTTAGCATGATCCTCACCTCTATCAGAACACCTGTTTTCGAAAATAATCATAAATGCAACTCCACTTAAAAAACTTTGTAAAATCGAGGCGCGCTTCGAAATTTTTCGGGACGCCACGATTCGCCACAGTCGAGCGGCAAAATGGAATTTCGCCGAGCCCATCCGAACTAGATGGAGCAATGTTAGATGCCGAACGAAGTATCCAGATCGTCACGAGCCGAATGAAAGCCGAATATGTGAAGCTTCGTCTCAGCCTGTATGAATACTGCTGAATTCAATTTGCCGACCCGAAATGAGCAGACCCTCCTCCCTCCTATGCATTATTAAAAGCTTCATGATAACACAAGTTACTGCCCTGAACGAGGTAGTGGGTTCAAGTCCGGGCAAGTACCAACGAGACTTTTCAAGTTATTTAGACTTTCTAAAGTTTACCACGAAAATTACTGACATCAGTGAAGTAAACATAGTGGGGTAACCTGTAGTTCTAGTTAATGTTAGTCTGAAATCTCCAACCCGTTTTGAGCAAGCGTGGTGATCATTGCTCGTGCCTCTCTACTGGGTGTAACAGAAAGTTTATATACATACAAAAGGATATGCTACAGACCACCAAACTGAACAGCTTCTACTATGGGACCAACTCCGAAATCGTGAAAAAAATATGCTCCTGTATTTCGGTTACACCCTGTATATGAGAAGAGACCTTTGCCTTGCAGGGAGAAAGGAATGGAATATTTTTACTACATCTTGAAACCGACATAGCTTGCGGAAGAAACAAGCTGAAATGGCCATGTTTGTCGAAGGTTCGGTGACCAGTGGAGCAGATGAGTGTGAGTGGAGACCGTATTGACAAGCGTAAAGTGAACGCCACGAGAAGCTATAAATTATGTAAACAAACATCTTTTACTAAGTAAACATTTTATACTGCGAGATAATAATAAATTGACCATTTTCAATCGACATGAAATATAGACGGGTTATATGAAAGTAACAACCTATTTAATTTAGTCGGATCATATTTTAACGACGCAAAGCGCTATCGTTTGTGTTTGTTGGTACCGGAACGCGTCCGTCGCAGGGATTGTAAACTATCGGGACGCCATTTTGAAATAAACGCGTCATTCGAGTTTCGAATGCGTACAAGTTTGTTTCACACAGAAATGGAAACATCTGAATATGACGAATAATTATTCTTAAATAATACATGTTAATTAATATTTGTTACTTAATAATTTATTAAATCTTAAACAAATTCATTTTTTTTGTTGGTCCAAATGTTGTGAACTCCTGAACACTTGTTTACAAAATTTATAGCTTCTCATGACTCTTAATTTAGTATAGTATGCGCCTCAACTAGATGGACCAACGACCTCAAAAGGTGGCGCAGCTGGCGGAGGATTCATGTCCAGCAATGGACATCTTAAATGATGGTGATTATTACCTCTCAAAGTAGTCCCCGGCATGTTGCACGACCGCGGCGTTGCTGTCGGGCTTGTTGCGGCAGTAGGACACGTACATGTCGAACTCGCGCGCCCACGTCACGAAGCAATGGCCGACGTCCTCCGGCATGGTCTCGTACTTGTCCAGCTCGCGCAGGAACACGCGCTCGTGAAAGCGGTGGATCTCTTCGATGTTGCCGAATATGATTTCCTCCTGAACGGAAACAAATTAAAAACAATATAGTAGAAGGTGTAACAAAACTCTTTAACGATTTTCGTGCCATTGCGATATTTTTTTTGTACTGAGCCATACATAGGAATATTCTGGTTATAGAGATATTGAACGTCAAAGTTTCAATGGTTTTAACGAAAAAATATCACAACTTATGTACCGTTGCTTGAAAAAATAACATTATTTTATTTATTTTAATAAATAATCTAGACTAGTTTTGTTTAATCAATATATAGTATAAATATTGGTAGTAATATCTTTATGGGCCGAATGATGATGACTTTCAAAAGGCGGTAACTTGGAGGTCTGTGTACATACACGACAAATCAATGTTGTGTTCAACAAACAGCCCGATGATGTCTTTTCGTTCTTAGATTTAATATAACCATTACTTTCGAGTTTTACTTTTACGTCATGACTCCAGTCGATCTATTTTGTGACATTCTCACCCTGAAACCTAAGCTAAATAGTTAACTTCAAGTAACGTACAAAAACCAAAGTTTCAAATTAAGCTAAAGTCACCTAAGTTGTCACGGTGAGATTGCTATGCAATATTGCGATGCTATGTCATCAGCCAGTCTAGTTTGTGATAAAGCAGTTAATGCATGTCAATTATATATACGTAGTACCAGTTTGTCTCTATCTTTATTTCCTTCTAATACCATACACAAATAATAGTTATATCAGCGTACCTTCCCCTGCAGCGCCTGAGGTACCGCGCCGGGGTCGGTGCGCATCTCTCGAAGGTAGCACGTGATGCAAGTCTCTAAATCTTTGACGTACGCTCGCTCCGTCTGCAGCAACTCCGCCATTATGAACCTTAATGACAAAAAATCACTGTCAGTTCAGATGTAAGATGAAATACATATATTCGGTTTTATGGTTTACAGTCCCTTGAAATAATTCATTTAGATAATTATATCATCTACATAAACTACGCCTCTTCCCCATGAGGATAGGCAGAAACTTTGCTTCGTACACGTTCATACATCTAGACATACACGCACGACGCACTGACCAGTCTAAGGAAATTCACAAATAAGGTCAAAACACGTCTCTCTAGAGTGTCGCCTTCCTCTCATTAACATCTGCCTTTTTAATTTTTTTTGCCGCTATATCTTCATTTATCTTCACTTATGATAAAGAATATACGGGTCAAAATCAAAGAGGTGAGCATCTTAGGTTTTCAAATATTTGAAAAATTAAGTTTTCTTTTGAAGAAAACTAACAAGTGGAGTCTGTTGTGTCATTTGTCATGAACCTTTCCTGTGAAAAGGTACGCACAAAAATGTATATTTTAGAAATTCTACCAGTTAATAAGAAAAATGCCAGGCACAAAAGTCATTTCGGGAACACTTTTTACTATTTTTTTTAATAATGATATAACCAACGCATTTAAGTATCACCTTTAAGAAATTGTAATTAACCTGTTTCTAAATCGGATAATGTTGTTAATTTATATATTTTTTTATTGAAAACATTTATTTTTCAAAGTACTCTCCATAAATTTTCAATTGGTGTATCATTTCGGGAACGCCCGTCATATAGGTGAACGTTCCCGAAATGACCGTTCCCGAAATGACTATTTGATAATTATTTTGTTGTCACGCTTGACGCCGCCATCTTAGATATAGGTTTTAGAGGTTATGAACAAGTGAGCTCTAATATTTATAAGATTTTTGCAAAAAATATGCAAATTTTCGAAAAACTAATCATCAAACAGCGTTCCCGTAGTGACAGAGAATTAAAGTACGCTTCACACATATCAATTTAAAAGGTACTTACCAACAAAATCAATTATTTTTTTCCGTAAACACGAAACACGCCTTTTGCTTTGACTAGCGAACTTCACACTGTTGCTCGCTAACGCCACCTAGCGTGTTTTCTTTTATTTACATCGATCAACATCGACTGCGTTCACGGAATGATTTATTAAACGTCAGACAGCATTTGAATAGTCAAAATATGAATAAATTAAACTGCTATTAATGTATTTTATACGTATATTCTTAATTTAATCATTTTCAAAGTTAAAATTAAAATATGACAATTTTAAGTCTTAATTATAAACATTTTTGACTTGTTTGAACTATGAAACATGGTTTAAGGACGCGTTCCCGGAATGACTATTTCCACCTTTTTTTGTTTAAAATCAAATAAAACATTAGTACAGAAAGATAAATAAGCTAAGTGCCGTGTAATTATGCACAGAACCTTTATTTTGAAATAAATCTTTTAGTAGTATCGAGTTATTTTATTCAGAAATGTTTGTCAGAAGCATAATGCTCACCTCTCTGATTTTGACCCATACGTACTCTTTGCGCCTGGCGCTGCGTCGTTTGTCGTCGCCGACGGCGGTGGGCTGCGGCTCTGCGCGCGAGTCGTTCTCGGCGGACTGCGACGAAGCTAGCGACGGCGCCACGCCCGAGTCGCTCTCAGGCTCGCTCTCGCCGCCTTCCATTGATCCGCTAAACTCTGCATATCTGGGCACAATACACACCAAGTATAAATTATTACACTTAATTAAATGATTTAATTTACTCATTTTGCAAGGTTTGTCAACCATTGTTCTATCGCGCAATAAAAGTAACGAAAGTAGACTTGTGAATTAGTTGACACTCGGCCAAAAAATACGTATTCAAGTATGGCAATGAATGGAATAGTTTGGCTAGTAATTACCTGGCATCAACAGCGGCGACCCACTCCTTGATCTGCACGGCATGCGGGTGTCCTTTCTCGACGAGCCCATCGGCGAGTTGTGCGAGCAAGCGCACCCGCTCGCGCGACTCCCGGGCCACGCCGCCAGCAGCCGCCGCGGCCGCTGCGCCGCAACGCTCCTGCGTCTCCTTGATCCATTCAACAGCAGCGCGCGCCGAACGCTCAAACAAAGCGAACTGTTGACACTGCTCCAAGCGCTTCTTACGGACTGTCCAGTGCTCCAGAACCTATTAAAATTAGAACGGTTTATTATTCCAAATGTTAATTGCTAACTTACTTATTTGTTATGTTGTGAAACAAATCACGATTTTGCCATGCAAAAAGTTTTATAGACCCAGGATTTGAATTGAGTAGCACTTTCAAAAATCATATTCTTGATCCGTAATTACGCATTATTTTATTTGCACACGTTTGCCAGCTCTATACACTGGCAGAAACTTTGCGATGGCATGAAAATATACCGGTTGTAATATCACCATAACAAAACTCTTTATCATGTTCACACAGAACGCGCGCTTGAACTAGACACATGGTGTATGAGAGAGTTGACGCCCGAGGCTCATGGTAGTCTGCCATCGAGATAGCATCGCGCGCCATTCAACAAAACCTTATTGTTTCCGACTCCATTCTAACGCGACGACACTGACAATGCCAATGCCACACACAACTAATAATAACCTTCCAATAAATCAGACGTTTTGCATAAATATTTTCACGTGACATAATTGGAATGGTCAATTCTGTGTAAACAAACAAACAATTTGAGATCGTAGCGAAGAAAATGTGTATTTGTTTAATAACAGCGACGCGCAAAAATAGCTTCGCTATGAAAACAACGATTGATATCTCTGAAGGGTTTCCATTCATGATTATTTTTACATTTCCTGCGAACAATGTAATTCTATCAACCAGTTCTCGTAGCGACCTTGCTAAGCTAAAGTACTATAAATATTTTATTTTTATCAAATACAAATGGCTTTAGAATTGTTGGCTAGAAAATACTCATCGTCTCTGAGCGCAAACCACGATTAAGACTTTCTTTATTCGAGTAATCTGCGTAACGCGAAAAGCGACCAACAAATATATGCGCTTTTACGTCGTTAGCATCATTTAACGAGGGCATGGAAAGCTCGATATCAATTGCATGTACCGACTTCATTCATACATTGTATTCAAGACGCCAATCGATTTTCCACAGCACGATACAAAGTGTACCTTTTAAATTATTCAAAATAGGGATGTTACTGCGGAGTTGGTTTTACGGAAATTCGTTCAGGGGCTGCAATATGAACAAGAATATAGCTATAATATTGAGAAATACTTCGCTATCTTGAATTGACTTCAATTAAGGAGTTCATCATCGAACAACTGTTGATGATTAACATAATATGTAGATATCACGGAGCACAAAACCAGTGGAGAGCGCGTGCGGAGGCTACCGCAGTCACTAAACATACGCTATATCGAGTGTATACGGCGGAATTTTGGTCAGTCGCAGCAATTGTAGGCTTACGTACGAACGTCACGCGCTCCCGTTTATACAGCAAATAAAACGAAAAGTAATGCCTAGTTGTGCTATTAAATGGTGTGGGAAATGTACTACTACTTCAAGTTACACAAAAGATGGGATAACATTTCACAGGTAAGTGGTTTTCTATTCAATGTATTCAGTTTCATTAAAAATGAAAAATTAAATCAAATATTTTAAGTTCTGGAATGTTCGCATTGCTGTCTCTTTCTGGTACACTGATTTGCACATTAGCAGTTGTCTCTTTTTTTCTCGATAGCGCTGTTCGCACCATCGCGACGATTATATCGATAAAATTTAAAATATAGGTTTTATCTTATATTTTTATTGTATTAATATTGCTTTATCTAAAACATGCTTATGCTTTTGGCTTTGCTCGCAAATTTGCAGATTTCCCAACGATGACATCGAGAAGAAAGAAATTTGGATCAAAGCTACACATAGATAAATTTTTTTTCCAACAAAGTGTAGTGTCGTATGTTCTAGACATTTCACGACAGATTGCTTTGAAAGTTTAAAAAATAATAGACGCCGATTATATAGGTCGTCAGTGCCTACTTTATGTTTACCTACTCTGGTGGGTATTTTTTTATAGATAGTGCTTTTACATGGGCTGGCCATTCGCTTTTTGTTAAAATATTTATTTTTTACAGACACTTACAGATGATTCAAATAACACTCAAGATCAATCGCCTCTATTAACAGATAAGAATGAATATTCTAAAAGCACGGTAATATTCACAAATAACAATGATTATTATTTGAATCTTGACTTTTTCTGTAATTATCCTCAACTCATCATCATTATGTATTGTCATATTTGGAATTCAGAACGAAATAATCAGTATCTTTATATGTATTCAGTGTGCATATTTTTTAGTATCTACTTACTGGTGGCTATTTTTAAATATTATAAATAAGATCATTTTCCAGGCGCCATCAGCTGATTTAACTAATACCCAAGCTCAACATTCTTCATCAGGAGATGTAGAGAATAAACCTTCTACAAGCAAGGTAATTTTCGTGAATTTTAGTAATATCCTATTTGCAATAAGCAATTATAAAATTGTGTTTTTAACTATACTTTCAGAGTTTAGATGAACAAAATTATAAGAGCCCTGAAGAACAGTACATAGATTTAACACCAAGAAAACGAAAAATGAAACGCCACATTGATCATCTCTTATATAGTTTGAATAAAAAGAAAAAGGATGTGAAGAGGCTTCAAGACAAAACGAGGAAATTAAAAAAGAAAGTCGCAGGTTTACAAGAAATTTTAAATACACTTACTAAAAAATCATTATTAAATCAAGAAAATGGAGATATTTTAAAAGGTATTGGTGTAGAAAACCAGGAATTGATTAAAAGACAACAGCAAAAATGTTTGACAGGACACATACCAAAAACAAAATACTCGCCAGAAATCCGAGCGTTTGCAATAACATTACATTTTTACTCCCCCAAGGCTTATGATTTTGTAAGAAAAACTTTTAGCACCTGTTTACCTTGTCCTAGCACTCTTCGAAAATGGTACCAGTCTGTTGATGGACAACCCGGCTTTACTGAAGAAGCTCTCAATGCTCTTAAAATAGTAGCAAAACAAGGGATCCAGATTTATGCTACCATAATATTTGACGAAATGGCAATTAAAAGCGGCATTGAATACCATTCTCATGGAAAAAGATTTTATGGCCATGTTAACTATGGAGCTGCTTTGGAATCAGATTGTCAACTTGAAGCCAAAGAAGCGCTTGTTTTTCTTCTGGTTCCGGTAAATGCTTCTTTTAAAATCCCTATTGGCTATTTCTTGATCAAAGGGATCAGTAGCAATCAAAAAGCGTCTCTCCTCACTCAAGCTATACATTTAATTGAAGAAATTGGTATCCGAGTAGTGGCCGTAACTTTTGATGGTTGCCCTGCGAATTTGTCTATGGCTAGAATACTAGGCTGTACATTAGATCCGAATAACTTAATTACTACATTCAAAAATCCATGCAATGCTACGCAAGTAGCAGTTTTTTTAGATCCTGCACATATGATTAAACTTGTAAGGAATGCTCTTGAATTTTACGGAAGCTTTTCGGATAAAGATGGCCAAATTATATCTTGGCAACATCTGGTAAATTTACATAATTTACAGACAGAGGAACATTTCCATTTAGCGAACCGGTTGAGGGCTATTCATATATTTTTTAAATGTAAAATAATGAAAGTGAGTCTAGCAACTCAGGTTTTCAGCAAGAGTGTGGCAGATGCTCTAATTTTTTGTAAAAATCAGCTACGTTTACCACAATTTCAGGAAACTACGGGTACGATAGATTTTTTGAAAATGATGAATGACCTCTTTGATATTTTAGACTCGCATGTTCATGGTTATAGCTTCAAGAGAGCAGTAAATGAAGAAAATGCTGCTTGCGTAACGCATAAATTAGACATGGTAAAACATGAAATTCTGAAACTTTCAACTGAATTGGTGAAAGGAAATGATAAAAAAACTGTTAAACTTATTGATACTCCACGACATACCGGATTTCTGGGATTTTGTATCTGCATTGAAAGCGCCAAACATCTGATTCAGAATTTGGTTCTTAATAAAGAATGCCCAATTAAGTATTTGCCATTGCATAAAATAAGTCAGGACCACCTTGAGCACTTTTTTGGCAGTGTAAGAAGCCACGGTGGATCAAACAAAAACCCAACCGCCCGAATATTTGAGAGCATCTATAAAAAATTACTGACTTATGCCCAAATCAAGAATACGGGAACCGGTAATTGTGGAGCGCTTAATCAAATTTCGATTTTGCAATGTACATCTGCTTTAGATCGTATTAATATTACTACACGGCGCAAGGATCAATCGGAAATCGGTGACGATTTTGATGTTGAATTGCAAGAAGAGTTTGATTTCACAGAATTTAGCATGAAAGTGGTTGAATACATAGCAGGTTACATCGTCCACGCTTTGGTAAAAAAAATAAAATGCCAAATTTGTATTGGAGCGTTGCTTGGAGGGCCAAAAGAAGATAGTCTGCAATATCAGAAAGATGTGAAAGACAAACTTATGAATGCTTCAACAACAGTGATAACCATATGTCGCCGAAGTGAAATTTACATCAAAAGAGCCTTGGCAGAATGCGGCGGAAAAACTTTTACATCTAAATACAATTCAGATTACTTCGCAATAGTTGTTCTTAAATCTTTTGTGGGATATGATTTATTTCCCGATATAAACTTTCACCAATTTGACGTAGAATCTACTAATCACTTAATTGATTTAGCTTCGTGTGTAGCAAAAAAATATATTGATACTCGACTGACATTTATTACGAAAAATAATACAAATCCTAAAGATTATATAAGAAAAACTTATTCAAAACTAATTCATTTTAAAAACCAGTGAATAAATGTTTTAAGTAAGCCTTTTTCATTTAATAAACACTTGTTTTATTTCAAAATCGAACCCGCAATCTCTGTATCACAAACAAATCCTCATACTTAATCAAACGAAAAATTATCGATATCGATATTTTTGAAATTACTTTTTTGAAATCCCTAGAGAATAGGCTGTCATTTGGTTGTCAATTCGTCACCCAATCACAGCGGGCGAAGCTTACCTCTCCCCCCGCCGTTGTTTGGTGACTTTGATTTAGAACAAAAACGTACCGATGCTCTCTAATATCTAATACCCATATGAGTTTAAAGAGAGTTCAGGAAACAAAAAAGTAACAAGTAAAAAAGTATTTTTATTAAGTAGCGATCTATATTTCTCAAAAAAAAAAAGTCAAAAAAAAAAAATTCTGCCGTTAGAGATTTTTTTTTATAATATTTTTTTATGTGTTAAACCAGGGGTCGCCAAATGGCGGAGCGTGGTCCGCATCCGGACCGCCGACCCATTTTGTGCAGACCGAGAAAACAACAGAGTACGTAGGTAATTTAATTAAAATGTATCCCTCGCATTATCTTTGTAGACGTCAATTCGAAAATGGTACAGTAACGAGCTAACAAGCGAGATAGAGTTCGCGGATGGCAAAAGCGTTGACCGTAGCGGTGAGGTACTCCAGACAGATAGTCCGCAATAAAAATGAATTTTTTCTTATTGATATGTAAAAAAACTACCTTTGTTATTTCCGTAATAATATTTGTTTAGCTAATATGTTTTTCTATAATATTTCATTTCTTAAAACGGACCCCGAGCAAAACTAATTGGTGACCTCTGTGTGACTGTAAGCATAGCGTAAGTATGTCATATTTTATACTATTTTTTTAGATACTTTTCTTTGTTGTAGGACGTGGGTTAATTTTGATAATTCGTCTTTTTTTGATACGGTTTCAGAACCAAAATCGGAGACGGAGGCAAAAGAGAGGTGTTTTAAGGGCAATGAAATAAAATTACAAGATTTCAAATGCGAAACATAACAACATCAAGTGATCGACAGAAAGTACGAGAGATAGGATTGAATAAACTTGTTCGTACACGGTGACCGCGTCCGCCGCCGCAGCTGTGCTTCGACCTTCGGTTATAACCTCTGACTCAAATTTATCGGAATCGAAGGTGCAAAATCAATGGGAACTTCCGACTCCCATAACACCTCTGATTAAAAAAAATAGACTTCTTCACTGTTACGAAGCTGCTACCAACCAATTGAGAGCTGTTTCATTTTATCCTACTCCAGGGGAAAACAACGAACAGATGTAAAGCTCATATTGTGACTAGCACAAAAATATAAATTTAAATAAGATAATTAATCTTGATCCAACAGATTTTTGATGAAATTCGAGTTAAAACTTCAGTTAATAGACCTCAGTTTAACGATAGATCACTATAGGTATTCGAGCTCGTTAAGAATGAGCAAATCAACGTTGTAGACGTAAGGGTTATCTGTACTTGTTGTCATTTTTCTTCCATGTTTGTTCGTCGTCGAGGTAATATAAGTTAAAAAGCATATTTGGAGTTTATTGATGAGTTCTCTAAAAATCATCAATCATCTTACGTATAGCTACAACTACAGTACCTATCCATAAATTCATTTTTTTTTGTGGGTGGGACATCATCAAATGACTCCCCCGCTCTGGGTGTAGCGGAATGGAGTGTCAGACTCTTACTGACTCAAACCCATCCATGTTCCTTCCTTAATCCTTTATGTTCCGGGGTAGCGGTAACCCTTTCCGACAATACTGGTTACCCGGCAGGCTCGCCTACCGGGCCCCTTCAAATGTTGACATCTGTTTGAGGCGCGCGTGGAACACGTACGCGCCGTCCGGCACGGGATCCCAATATTCTAACACTAGGTAATAAGTGGCTCACCTTGTTCTCTTGCGCCAGCAGTGTATCGAGTATTGCCCTGGTCTGTTCATGATGAGCCTTGCTGGCTGCAGCGGTCTGACCGTGTACTTGAGCAGACCGCGCCGCATATTTGAGGAATGTCTCCGCAGTACGGCGCGCCAGTGTGCAGGCTTTTAGGAAAGCTTCCTTCTGCTCTCCGTGCTTTACTATCAGAGCAGCCACCTGGAAGGAAACGTATACTTATATTTTAGCAAAAAAAATATTTTAACTACGTCTGAAAATTTTTAAAGTACACAATTTACACTCCTGGAAACTCCACGGTAGCTCTTGTCACAATTGGTAACTTTCTACGATTACAATAATTGTTGATAGTTATTAGGATGATGAGCAAATAATTTTAAAATTAAGAGCATGTACTTAATAACTAAAAACGTAAAATTAAAACACAGGATCTCACCATTAATCTTTGTCCTGACGGCGCGGGGCGTGAGGTGGATCCCGCTCAGTTAAGTATACGATAATTGCAGCAGAGAGCCGATAAAAATTAATAAGAATAAATAGAACCATTTCCGGCCCCATCTTTAAATACAGGATCTCTCAACCTTAATCTTTGTCCTGACGGCGCGGGGAGTGAGGTGGATCCCGCTCAATTAAGTAAACGATAATTGCAGCAGAGAGCCGAAAAACATTAAAAAGAAGAAAGTGAACTATTTCCGGCGCCATCTTTAAATACAGGATCTCTCAACCTTAATATTTGTCCTGACGGCGCGGGGAGTGAGGTGGATCCCGCTCAATTAAGTATACGATAATTGCAGCAGAGAGCCGAAAAACATTAAAAAGAAGAAAGAGAACTATTTCCGGCGCCATCTTTAAATACAGGATCTAAACCTTAATCTCTGTCCTGACGGCGCGGGGCGTGAGGGGGATACCGCAATGTTAAATATAAGATAATTGCTGCAGAGAGCCGATACAAATTAAGAAGAACATATAGGATTATTTCCGGCCACATCTATGAATATTTTTAGTTGAAATTCGATCAAATTCACTTAACACTTCCTTAATCAAATAGTCCAATGGCAAGAACTCGGAACGAAATTTCAAATGCAGGGCGCGCGCGACGCGACTGCACCGTACCAGAAAGTTAGAAGTTATAAAGCAATCGATAGAAATACTTAATTATTCACCTGACTTCACTGCCTTGAAAGCGGACTATTTGAAGGCGAAATTACATATGTACCCTCTACTTAGTTCAGGTAATTGCTGTTACCGCCCAACTGCAAGGATCGCCGGAACGAGGACACGGTGCTTCACCGTGGCCTCGCAGCGGCTATGTCTGCGGCTCTGTTATTCTCGTGTTACAGTGGATTAAAATTACAGAAGAGATAAAAAAAACGCACATATTTAAATAGGTTTTACCGCAAACGTGAGGTTTGTTAAAAACATAGTTACGGACACAATGAGAGAATGTTTTTGTAGAATTCATATACGAACAAAATAAATTGCTGGAATAATATTTTGTCCTAAATATTGGTTGTTTGTTGACTTTGTAAGCACTTCGCAAATGGTCTGGGTCGAATACGTAAGACTTTCTTAATGTGTAGTTGTCAAATGGTAAGAACAGCACATAGCGTGTCCAACAATTTACTCAAAATGGAGCGTAGATTTTATTATTAAACACTGACAAAATTGCTTGATATGCACATTTACAAATTACATTTTACTTGTGATAATTACCTATTTTTAGTAGGCTAAGGCGAGTGGCTAAGAATGCGCATGGTTTGCTTCATATTAATTATTGTCATAACTTTTGGCCAGTAAACCATATTGTCAAAATCGTTGTAAAAAATTATTATGTTCACGAATCATTTTTTGAACAACTTAAACCTGGCCCTAGGCTGCAAATTGGAATAAACGTAAGAAATTTTTTATTTTGTGAGCTAGCTTTGCGCAGTTTCGGTCTCAGGTTGGTCGACTTAACAAAAACCTGGTGGTCGACATTTTTGCGTGGGTCCAAATGAGGTCTTAATAATAACACTCGGGCTTTAGACAGTTGTTGTAGTGTTACCTGTGCGGCTTTGTCAATGTTGAGCTGTAGGGTCTGTTCGTCAGCGGGCGGCGCGGCTGCAGAGCCGCACCAGTCCTCATCGCGCCGGTACTCGCGCTCCAGCGAGTCAAGCACCGAGCACACTTGCTCAGCGGTCTTGTAGAAGTTCAGCGACGCCGTCACTAACTTATGACGCTCTTCGGCGCATGTCACCAGTCGCTGCCACCGTTCTGTTACTTCCTCTGAGATTTCTCTGTAACAAAAATGTTTTATTAATAAAACATTATAATATAACTCGTGTTTAGTTGACCACTCTATTTCAAGCGCTATTATTATTATTATATAATATTCGGTGGTTTATTTTCACGTGTGAACCCTCCTTTATTAGTGAAATTAAAGTGATCTTCTCACTCGCTCCCTTTGGTGGCGGAAGCTCGCGGGGTGATCATGCCATTTATATGTTACTTTATTTGGGTAGTTTTGAGTTAGCTTCAATAATACGTGTTTTCGTATCGCTCCTGCGGAGATTACTGGCTCTGATGGCTTTTCTGCAGAATAAAAAGTAGCAAAGTAGTTTGCCGTATCTAAATCAGATAATTGACGGATTTCTGACGGCATATTATGTTGCAGAATTATGCCATCCTGCAAAGAAATGTTAGATGAGGACAATATTAAAATAATACTGAGAGTTGGTCGTTGGCCTCTGGTCTGTAAAACAACAGTCACGACTCATTATAAGGGATGAATTATATCCCAACGGTGTATAAAGTAAAGATACACAGTTGGGATGCAATTGCTTCTTTTAACATGCATCGGTGGGTCATCCGTTTATTTTATTTACTTCAGTGAAATCAACCTTGTTTATGCCTGTAATGACATGCTTTTTTTTTTTTTTTAAGGCTGGGAAATCATTCAATGACTGCTCCCGCTCTGGGTGGAGCGGAAGGGAGTGTCAGACTCTTACTGACTAAAACCCATCCATGTTCCTTCCGTAGCCCTTTATGTTCCGGGGTAGCGGTAACCCTTTCGGACAATCCCGCTTACCCGGCGGTATAAAGACATGCTGCTGTTAGATTTCCCACGAGGTAATTGTAAATAAAACGCCCCATGACTATGTTACGCAGGAGGATGCAACTTCATGGTAACGCTTCCCCTCGCATCATCTAATATTTATTTCAGTTGTGTGTTTTATATTTATTCGTTTTGATTGTTATTTGTATGTATTTCATATTTGATTTAATTTTAATAAAATGAAGTTTATGTATTTTTAATTTTGTATTTTAATTTTATTTGATTGATTAGTACTATGTTACTGTGTATGTGTGATTTTTGTTATTATTTTGTTATGGTAACAAAATCATTTGGTGTACAGCGCCACCTGCTGGTTATTTAATAAACTATACTGTTCGTCACGTCAACCGTTGTTTTAATTACAGGTTATGGGCCCAGCTCAAACCAAATTAAGTTATATTTAGTAAAAAGTAAAGTTTCAATATTGTTTTTGCGATAATAATGTCGACGAACTACCTAGCTAACGTGCCAAAATTGAAAGGGCGCGAGAATTACGACGATTGGTGTTTTGCGGCGCAAAATGTATTGGTGTTAGAAGGCATGGCGGCGTGCATACAACAAGAGCCATCGGCAACGGCTTCGGCAGCAGCATTGGCTAACGATGCGAAGGCTAAAGCGAAGCTTGCATTGACCATCGATCCATCACTTTACGTGCACATCAAGCAGGCAGTAACAGCGTACGAATTGTGGAATACTTTGAGAACAATGTTCGATGATTCCGGCTACACAAGGAAGATAAGTTTACTACGAAATCTCATCAATATAAGGCTGGAAAACTGCGAGTCGATGACACAGTATGTGACTCAGATCGTCGAAACGAGTCAGCGGCTACAAGGCACAGGATTTAAAATAACCGATGAATGGATTGGAGCTCTGATGTTAGCAGGATTACCCGAGAAATATGCACCTATGATCATGGCCATTGAACATTCCGGCATTGAGGTTAGTGCAGACGTCATAAAAACAAAATTGATGGACATGTGTTTGGAGGTTGGTACTACTTCCGGCTCCGAGAGTGCATTTGTTGCGAAAGGAACGCATCGATCGAAAAATGGCAACTATAGAAGCGGCCATAGTCAAAATCGTTCACAAACTCATTCATCAGAAATGTCATCAGTGTCAAAGAAGTCGATAAAATGTTTTCGTTGCAAACAAAGCGGACATTATAAAAATCAGTGCCCGCAGGCTGAACCTGTGAAAAGAAAACAGACGAATGCGTTTAATACAATTTTTCTTACTGGAAAATTCAATCGAGATAGCTGGTACATTGATAGCGGAGCAAGTAAACACATGACAGCATATAAACATAACCTCGTAAATGTTTCGGAAATAGGTACTTGAAACCAAAGAAATTATTATCGCAAACCAGACGAAAGTTCCCGTGCAGTGTTCTGGCGACGTAAACATCGTTACAGTAGTTAACGAAGTGGAATATGACGTCGTAGTGAGAGATGTTTTGTATATACCAGAGTTGACCACCAACTTGCTATCTGTGAGTCAGTTGATTGACCATGGCAACAGTGTAATTTTCAAGGAAAATGTTTGCTACATATATAATCGACAGAAGGAACTCGTTGGCCAAGCAGAATTAGTTGATGGGGTGTATAAGTTAAGAACATCACAGTCACAGACAGAACAAACATTGGCAGCCACAGCAGTAGCATCAAGTGGTATATGGCATCGACGCTTGGGACATATAAATAGTGACAGTTTAAACAAAATGAAGAATGGAGCTGTAGAAGGTATATCATTCCCAGAAAAAGTAAACATAAGTAAATATTCATGTACTATTTGTTGTGAAGGCAAGCAAGCCAGATTACCATTCCAGCATAGTACATCAAAGACGGAGGATGTACTGGAGGTGATTCACACAGATGTGGGAGGTCCTATGGAAAAACAATCCATCGGAGGATCGAGATATTATGTTTTGTTTGTGGATGATTACAGCAAGATGGCATTTGTGTATTTTATGAAAGAGAAAAGTGAAGTTCTCAAATATTTTAAAGAGTTCCAGACTATGACAGAAAAACAGAAAGGTAAAAAGATCAAAATTATAAGGACAGATAACGGAGGCGAATTCTGTAGTCTAGAATTTGAGAAGTATTTGAAGGAGAGAGGAATTGTTCACCAGAAGACAAATCCGTACACGCCCGAACAGAATGGTCTCTGTGAAAGGTTGAACAGGTCAGTAGTAGAAAAGGCCAGGTGTTTGATCTTTGATGCCAATTTGGATAAAAAGTTTTGGGCAGAAGCCGTCAATACTTCAGTATATTTAAGGAATAGATCTGTTGTCAAGGGACTGAATAACAAAACTCCATACCAAGTGTGGACAGGCCAGAAACCCGATATAAGCCATCTACGTATATTTGGTAGTAAGGTGATGGTGTACATCCCGAAACAGAGACGTTCAAAATGGGACAAGAAGTCCAAACGGCTGATTTTAGTAGGATATGCAGAGAATGTGAAGGGATACAGGGTGTATGATCCTAGTACTAATTCTGTAACAACTAGCAGAGACATTATCATCATGGAGGCTACCAGTGATCCAGAAATAGTTCAAATACCTATAGAATGCAAGGCTACAGCGGAGGACAATGAGTCTGAGGAAGAAAGTTACATCTCAGAGGAAGATGAAGAAGATAATAGAAAAGATCAGACATATGTGCCAGATATAGAAGCTTCTTCGGTAAGTGATTCTAGTGAAAGTTTCTTCGATACAACTGCAGACTCAGAGATCACATTGGTAGATTTAAATCAACGACAAGCCAAAGAGAGTAATACGTCCACCAGACCGTTATGGATTTAATAATTTTTGTATTGCAGAGTGTGAAAACTTCAATGACAGAGAAATAACACTCGCAGAAGCTCTAAATGGACCAGAAAGTGAATTCTGGAGAGCAGCAATGAAGGAGGAGTTGGAATCTTTTGAAGAAAATGAGGCCTGGGAGCTTGTAGACCATCCTCAGGACAGTTCAGTGATTCAGTGCAAGTGGGTATTTAAAAAGAAATATGACAATGCAAGTAATGTGCGTTATCGAGCGAGATTAGTGGCAAAAGGTTTCTCGCAGAAACCAGGTGTTGACTTTCATGAGACATTCTCCCCTGTGCTTCGGTATTCCACATTAAGACTATTATTTGCATTGGCAGCTAAATTAAACTTAGATATAAGTCATTTGGATGTAACCACTGCTTTTCTGAATGGTTTTTTAACTGAAACTGTATACATGAAAAAACCTATTATGTTTGAGTGTAATAATGGTAGTGATAAGAAAGTGGTAAACTTAAGAGAGCCATATATGGTCTCAAGCAGTCTTCCAGGGCATGGTATCAAAGAGTCAATGATTATTTAATTAATTTAGGCTATAAAAAGTCAGATTATGAGCCGTGTTTATTAACTAAGTTCAAAGATAATGTTAAAATAATAATAGCATTATTTGTAGACGATTTCTTTGTATTCTCAAATTGTACCAAGGCTACAGAACAGATAGTTCAGGAATTGAGTAATAAATTTAAAATTAAAAACCTAGGTCAGGTAAAACATTGTTTAGGTGTAAGGGTTAAAATAACTGAAATTGAAATAACTCTTGATCAGGAACAGTATGTAGAGAATTTGTTAAAGAGATTCAATATGTCACACTGTAAAACTGCAGAAACTCCAATGGAGATGAACTTAAGATTAGAAAAATCAGAAAATGTTTGTCATATGTATCCTTATCAGCAACTTATTGGAGGACTAATGTATCTAGCTGTCTTGACTAGACCAGATATAGCGTTTAGTATTAGTTATCTCAGTCAATTTAACAATTCATACAATGAGACTCACTGGAAACATGCAAAAAGAGTACTAAGGTATTTAAAAAATACAAAGAATTATGGTCTAGTTTTTAGAAAGGATAATTCTTATATTGAAGGCTTTGTAGATGCAGATTGGGGTTCAGATTCAGTAGATAGAAAGTCTTATTCCGGCTACTGTTTTAAATTGTCAAACACTGTTATATCTTTTGAATGTAGAAAACAAAGAAATGTAGCTTTGTCTAGTACAGAAGCGGAATATATTTCTATGTCTGAGGCTAGCAAAGAAGCTATCTATTTAAAGAATTTGTTGGGTGAAATTGTTGGAAAGTCTGATCCTATAGTTTTGTATAACGATTGTCAAAGTGCCCAAAAATTAGTTTTGAATCCTATGTATCATAGAAGATCCAAGCACATAGATATACGATATCATTTTGTTAGAGAAGCTGTGAGTAATAATTATGTAAAGATTTCCTATTTGCAAACTGCTGAAATGCCAGCTGACATTCTAACAAAAAGTTTGGGTTCTGTGAAACATTTCTATTTCATGAAAAAGTTAGGTATTTTGCCTGTTGTATAAATATAAGTTTATTTTTTTATTTTGTTAAGCGGAGGTGTTATTATTTTGTTATGGTAACAAAATCATTTGGTGTACAGCGCCACCTGCTGGTTATTTAATAAACTATACTGTTCGTCACGTCAACCGTTGTTTTAATTACAATTTTCATATCCAATTATGTTTTAATTTAATTTATTTATTGTAATGGTCTTTGTCTGAAATTAAATGAATTATTATTTATATTTATTATTATTATAATTACAATTGTGTTTGTTGTTCATAAGGAAAACTAAGTGCAAAGTATTATGCAAGTACTGTACTAGTCAGGATGATACATCGATAAAACAAAAATAGGCGAATAGAATCGAAACTATAGATTTAAAAGTCGCAACCTGGTTTACTCATATAATCGCATAACCTTAGTTGTTTTTATGAATTTGAATTTAAAAAGTCTGAAAGTCAAAGACAAACTTTTATTTCAAACTAGCTGACCCGACAAATGTTGTCCTGTCTTATCCATGATACCTACCCTACCTAACTACCCTACCTACCTACCCTACCTACCTAACCCTACCTACCCTACCTACCCTATGTCCTTTTCCTGACTCTAAGCTACCTCCTCACCAATTTTCAGACATATCGGTAAAGCCGTTCTTGAGTTATAAAGAGTGTAACTAACACGACTTTCTTTTATATATATAGATAGGCACGAAAAAGACAATTTTGATCAAAATCAACAAAAAAAAAATAGAATTGATTCTAGTTACCCTTTCCAAAAGGTTGTTTCGTATGGAGAAGTATGGGCAAGAAACTCCACAGTTACTCTTTTAAAATGTTTTGTATATAATCATTTTATAATCATACTAGCTTCCGCCCGCGGCTTCGCCCGCAAAATATGTCGACAAATTATACACATAAGCCTTCCTCTTGAATCACTCTATCTATTCAAAAAAAACCGCATCAAAATCCGTTGCGTAGTTTTAAAGATTTAAGCATACATAGGGATATAGGGACTGAGAAAGCGACTTTGTTTTACCACCAAAAAACGTGAAAAGAAAAAAAAAGTAAATATATCAATGATAGGCAGGCAAATTCATGATATAATAGATACACAAATTTATTAACATTCTATTATGTAGACGATTTTCCAGAAATTGCATTGCCGAGGCTACTCGAAGGGGTGCTATCATGCTATGTAATTATTAATACGTAATTGTTAACCGTTCGCCCGTCGCATTGCTGGCAGACAGCCAGGCCTTGCGGACTTATTAATATTTAATTACACCAAGAACTATTATAACAGTTCGTGTCCGAGAACATTTGTTAAAGTTCCGATTAGTTTCCGATGATCAAAGTCAAACCTTGATTTGTAAAACAAAGGTATAAAAATGTAGAACATAGGTATAAAGTGTTATAAATAAATAGGTACAGAGATCTCTATGTTTTGCCGATAACGGCGTACCAATATCAAATATAAATTACAATTACAATAATGGTAACATAATAACTATCAAAGCTAATTTGTATGCAACGTTAAAAATATTGCAAGCAAAAGTTTAGCAAGTATTAACATTACATTTTAAGTGTATTAACTTATAAAATTACAGATTAATTGGGCATTTGAAAGGGTAGTCAATAACGTTACTTTTTATGAACTGTCAAAACGCGGCATTTGTACGTGATTTGTATGAAATTATAACAATGTGACGTCACAGATTTTTAGAATCAAATGGAATACTTATTTGCATTAAATGCAATTTAACAATTATATCTTCGCATTATATTTAATTTCTGAACGGTGATGAAAGGTTTTATGACGAGCGGGCTTTTTCCAGGTGATTTCATATTTTATTTTTGACCGATTCAAATACTCTATTGCTTTACGATTAAGAAGTTAATTCATACGCTAACATTTGTCCACATTATGTTGCATTATTTTCTAAGTTTTCACTGATAGAATAATCTGCTTTTCAGTTTGAAACTTATTATTAAAAATCTTTTAAAATCATTAACTTCGTGTTTTTCTCTAATAGGCTTCGGTAGTTTAGTATACAATCTGGGTGACATGTCTAGAAGACTTTTTGTATAGACTTCAAGTGCTTGCTTTCAGCGTCTTGTCTATCAATGGTCACGAATTCACGATTCAATCTGACATAGCTATTTTAGTGTATTTCAATCTAAAATACATCTATTTTGGGGATCCGTACTAATGCATATTCGTAGATCCTTTTACAGAAGATTAAGAGGTTATTTTGGCTGTTAATTAGAAATACATTTCCGGACACCTGCATCGAACCAGAATCGAGTATTTTTAAGAAATGGTAGTACAAGGGAAAAAATTGGTTTTGAATCAAGTCACACGCCAATATTTTCGTTTGTCATGTTCCAAATTTGAAATGCAATCCAGCTGCCTAAAGAGTCTCCTCAGGTTTTGCAGGAGGTCGAAGCATTTGGCATTTTTGCCTTTGGGAGTCGACGAAGGACACAATGACATATGTATCCACATCACACATATTGGAATCGTCGCGAACCAAGTGCCATTTGCTCTTCTCAGCCTTCATGAGATTTTCAGCTTATAATATTCCCACTACACTTACAGGGACACAGGCCTCCTTTTGATAAGAAGAAGTGGGCCATAATCCAGTCTTCGAATTTCCTCGGATTCCTCACGATAATTTCTTTACCGTTTTGAGCGCAGTGGTGATGAAACAATTTACACAAAGCGTTTGTCTGGGTTTGAACGTACGAACTACAAATCGTAAGTCGCAGTGAAATTTGTCTATCACCACTATGTTAGACTTTCGATATGAATATGATATTATCAGTTTCGAGAACTCCCAAGTAGTCTCCGTTACCAGACGAGAACACCTAGAATTTATGGATTGATTCTTCAGGCAATGGCAAGCCCGACGGATGTCGACCGTGGCCTTTTATTTAAACTATTATTAATTCATTTAAGCACACGCAGTAGCCCAACACTAAAACAGTTGTGTTTTGGAAGAGACAGAAACTTTTAGACTTTGTCATTTATTAAACGATATAATGATAACTTGATAACCCATGTCACTCGCGTTACAAAAATACAACCCGTTAAATATTTTTTTCTTAATATTTTATTACGTCACAACCTAATGCCATTTTGACGTTCAAAAGTGCCTTAGTTGTGCCTATTTGAAATAAATGATTTGACATAAACGACACATGAAAGTCAGTTGTCACTGGTCTCCAAAAACAAAATGCTCACACCACGTTATTAGATTAGTTACTCTCCGTAATAAAGTCAGAAACTCAAGTCAACTAGTGACTTAAGTTTCTGACTTTATTCTGAGTCGGACAGTTGACAGACGCGATCTGCGCGTGCGCTGCCAAGCAGTTCGACAATTTTTCTATATTTACGGTTTAAGACAAATAATTTTACTCAAAAAGAAAACAAGTAACCTACCGTACTAATTCATTTGAGTTTCTGACCTTATCCTTATTCGGGACAGTTAGCAGCCGAGCCTGCGCGTGCGCTACCAAGGAGTACGGCAAATTTTCTGTATTTACGGTTTAAGAAAATTTATTTCGCTCAAAAAGAATAGAAGTTTTCACATCTATGAGGAAAAACATAACAATAAGCTAAGCGACGGTTTCGCTGAGTTAAAACTAGAATATAACGTATAAAAAAATAAAAACTTACAATTCAAACGTTCTTCAGAACATGGGTGCTTTAAAAGTTGGACGTGGAAAGACGTTTCGATTTCTTAATAAATTTCGGTATAATCTACTAGATCAGCTCTATGACAGAGCTGATCTACTAAATTGAAATTCACCTATTGTAAACTTTTTTTCTTTTAATCGTATACTGCAGCTGACACGTAACCAGAGATAGCGACATCAGTGACATATTCGCCGCACAAGGTATGTGCTGCTAACACTATCTTAGGCGAATGAGGTGGTGCTTTTACCATGAATTTATTAGAATTATTGTAAGCGCAGTTTTACTTTTAAACCGTCTCGCGGCAAACCTGACATTACTCATGTTTCAGACGTTTTTTAACATTACTATGAAAAATATACTTGGTATAACCATAAGTGAACCGTGCTATTGTGTAAGAATATCCCAATGAAAGCGTAGGTGAAGTGAGTTTGAAGCGAGCTGTCAATAGTGTCAAGTGTCACGGGGAGATGTTTACAGAATACACCAGTATATCATGAGCCCGAAGCTGAACAGGTTGACAGAGCTGAGACAGATGATAAAAGGTACACAACGACAGCAAAGGGATGTGAGCGAGATTTTGAGTTATTGAACTTATCTTACGCCTTAGAAGTAAGGGTAAAAGCATTTTGTCCGCTGTTCGATCATTTCGGTACAAAGGGTTATCGTTTTTCTGCGGCTTTACATCTATAGTTATCTATATATATAAAATAAAGTCGGGTTTGTTCCCTCCATTATAACTCGAGATCTGCTGGACCAATTTTCATGGTTTTTGTTTCGTTTGATTTGTCTCCGCCCTGAATAGCAGAATACATTTTTTTTTTTAATTTATTTTTAGGTAGGTTAGGTAGGTAGGTAGGGTAGGGTAGGGTAGGTAGGTAGGGTAGGGTAGGTAGGTAGGTAGGTAGGTAGGTAGGTAGGTAGGTAGGGTAGGTAGGTAGGGTAGGTAGCTAGGTAAGTAGGGTAGGTAGGCAGGTAGGTAGGTAGGTAGGGTAGGTATCACAGTTAAGACAGGACAACGTCTGTCGGGTCAGCTAGTAGTATATAAAAGTGATAAACGTAAATAATAATTCTTGAGAGGAAGAGGATGGTTAAAAAAAGATACGATGGATTTTGTGTGCAATGATACGAAAGAAAAGTGAGTGAATAATAGGCGGTTGAAAATGGAGACTGGAAGATGAGAACGTGTTTCGCGAACCCCAAGAAACATGGCCAGGAAGCGGCATCTACACTATAGTAGGTGGTACTTACCGAATCGTATGAGGGTCATAATGGTTGGCTGCCCTCAGCGCATCAGCCCTGTACTTGACTTGCACAGCGCTTGCGTGGGTTTTCTCCACCGCCACTTGGAACTGATCGTGTTCTCGTTTCAACTGCTCGGCTTCGGACAGGGTGCCCGGAATCGAGAACGAAGCGGCCAACATCGCTTCGCCGTTACGTATCCAACTGACAACTTGAGCAGCGTCCTTTTGGAATTGACCTGTAAAGAATTGTTCATAATTATATAATCCTTTTTTCTTCAAAGGTACAACTAGAAATGTTTATTGTTCACGCCGATTGTATATTGTGGAGCCATACCGAGCGGAAGTAACGGAATCCACAAGCAATTCCTTGCTTAAAAGGTGACTCAATACGTTATAAAGAAACGCAGTTATTGAAGTAACAATTATTTTCTATCGTCATTCTACCCGTATCCCAATAAATTTACGATCAGTGCAACATGCTTTCATCTTTCACACTTAGCCGTCATCTCAATAGTCAATTCTTTATTGCGTTCCATAATGTTGTTTAGTTGGAAGGCTTAATATTTATGTATCAGATATGGACCCTGTGCCGCCATGGTCCACGCACAATGGTCCGTCAAAAGGACTGAGTGCGGAAACCATAATTACCTAACATAGAACCCTTCCGGGCACAGCTTAGTAGGAGAGAGGAGGAATAATAATCTCAGTAGTAAAGCCTTCATAACCATACCTATCATCTTTTACAGAATCCCTACTTCGTCTTCGGTATTTATCATTAGACACCTTAACACATCAACAAAATAAACATCTCTGTCTGCTTGACCGTAAATGTCCACACATTAAGAGCCATACCCGGAACGCAGATGATTTGTGCTCCGACAATGATATCTTTAGAAAGCGATTACATTTAACTCCTCCGAATTACGAGTTTTTTTTTTAATTTAATTCAATAGATATTTTTTATGGCAATTTTTAGTATTTTCCTTTTGCAACCGATATCGAGAACACATATTCCCACATACTAAAATACCAGTGCTCGACTGAAACCTTAAACGGATCGGCAGAAAAAGTCGCGGTTTTAAAACTTAAGAACCACGTCAATATTATTTAACAAGTAAACCTATCAAATGTATAAATTAGAATAAGCTAAGACACCATTTAGCTGGCATAGGTATTCATGAACCAAATTATATGTAATGTAATTTACCTTCTTCTCCAAGAGGTGTATACAAAATGTGTATACCACTGTGACGTAAAATCCAAAAAAAGTGATCCATAGTTGAAAAATTACACATACACACAACCCTGTCAAACAGAAACTAACCTATGATTATGTATATAACTATATTGATTTCCTCGTTATTATTAATTGCCAAGTATTATACAATAGTAGGTATTAATATAGATACCTTAAGCATTACATTCGATTTTACCTAGTTATCACGAGCATTAGTTTCCTCGTTTATTGAATCTAAATGCATCGGCTTCCGGTAGCTAAATAAAGACGTGGATGTTCTAATCCATCTTAATAAAGAGTGACTTCAAGTGAATCATTTCTGATTCTGACTATCAGACTAACTTGTGAGCTTCATACTTCAAACAGGTAGGCAGACGCACAGTTGAAAACCAGCATTAGACACCTAGTGTCTGATATTATTGCTGAGCTGGTCAAATTTGGCGCAGCGCCTCAGGCCAAATTTGACCAGTTTGACGCTTCATTGCTAACTGCACTAGCTTCCTTCTTGTGTATAATATACAGAGTTGATACGACAGAGGGGCTTTCCTTTAAACAGCTTATACTAGGAACCATTTTCAAGCTCTGTACCAAAAATCAATTAAATAGGAGCAGTAGTTTAGTCGCAATAGTTTTTTTTAAGTTTTTGCCCCGTTTGAACACGTCGTTGCCGCTGCGTTACAAGGTCAGTTTTTATTTACAAAGGGTGGTTGCGTTTTACTCTGATTTGTAAGCTATTTAGTTTGTTTGAAAAAATAAAAACCTCATTTTTGGTGCTTTTTATTTTTACACCGTACCGAATTAATACTAAACACGTATAGTATACGTAGTGTAATTTAATGCCCCTCTGTCATATCAACTCTGTATATATTGTTTTTTTTTTATGTTTTAATTTATACGTCGCGTGCCTTTTTAGCCTGTACTGAATAAATGTACTTTCTATCAAATGATAAAGTCAGTTCCACAAGGTAGGGCATGTCATCACAAAATAGAACAGCGTACAATACTTAGCTGTTTATAAGACTCACGCGCAGAAAGCGTCTGATGTAATGACCGTTTCAAAAGTATCTAATAAAAAATTCAACAAATGGATCAGAAACTCTACTCTGGGCGCCAATTTGTAATGATACTTATAAATTGAGTAGGTACTTCGATTTGATAACTTCAATAATCATTGTCTATAATCCACTAAAAAAATGACAACTTTATAATTTACTTAGGAAAGTATTTGTGCCAAGTTTCAAGTTTATTAACTCAAGGAATTAGATTTTTCATACAGACTTTCATCCCCTATTCTAAGGGAAGAATTTTCTTTAAGGAAAAATTTCAAAAAATCTTTCCTTAGTGGATGCCTACACTGTCTAAGGTATTTATGCGCGAAATATCAAGTCTCTAGGACCAGCGGTTTAGGATGTACGTGTGTTTTCTATTAGATGTATGGCGACCTGCCACTTTTTAAAATTAGACAACACTTATTCTGGCCAGACTTTTTGCAGGCAACCCTATATCACCGTGTTCGCAATGAAATGGCGCTTATTTTATTTTGATATCGGTTTTATTTAATAAACAAATGAGTGAAGATGGCTAGTCTCAACATACTTGCCATCCCAGTAGTAATGCTAGGGAAAAAATAGACAATACATTGTTTCCAATTTCTATAGGCTTCATACTTTCGATTGGTATTCAATATATTCGTTTAACAATATTAAATAAAAAGTCTTTTTTTTATTTTAATTAATCGTAGCCTGGCCAGGATTTTTGGCCCACCCAGTGGCGATATATTTTCTAATATACTAAATTTGATAGCAAAAATGTTTCATCCACTAAACAGATGGTTGAAGATCGATCTTCAGTACCTAGATCCTCTACTTTTACACCAGAAATTCTAATATTGAACTAGCTTGAAATATATTTTCAATTTGACATTTAAGATTAATTTTAAAATCTGAATATTCATTTATGATTATTCAATTACGATTGAATAATATTATTCAAACAGTAAAATAGAAATATTGGTGAGATATAAAGTTGAAACCTTCTTAATACATATTATAAATGTGTTACTTATTCCCCTTAGTGAGTGAATGCGTAACAATTCAACCCAAACAAGGCTTGTTTATACTTTCATCTGATACTTTTCGAACAGACATTACAGTCATCTATACTAATATTATAAAGCCGAAGAGTTGTTTGAACGCGCTAATCTCTGGAACTACTGGTACGAATTGAAAAATTATTTTTGTGTTGGATAGTCCATTTATCGAGGATGGCTATGTAACATCACACTACGACCAATAGGAGCCGAATAGCGGCTGAAACCACGCGGGAGCAGCTAGTATTCATATAAGCCGCACGCGACGATCGCGTACTCGAGCGACGATCACTTTCGGTTAGGACGTGTTCTAGACTACGATGTCGAGTTCTGGCTACAACGACAAGAAACGACAACGTATGGTACGTCCAGAGACCCTCACCTAACTGCACGCACTGCTCGAACCGCGCGCGCCTCTCCTCGGCCAGTTCCTCTAGGTCGAGCTGTCTGTCGTGCAAGAACTCCAGTAGCAACTGCACACGTGCTTGCGCGTCAAGAGGAGCCGCTTCTGAACCGTCGGAACCACTCGATGCCATTACATCGGAAGCATCAGCGATAGCCGCCGCGAGCTCCTGACCTTGCTGAACCACCTGAATATAGACAAAAATTAAGTAGGTAAGTAATTATATATTTAACAAAAAAAAAAAAGTATTAGTAAAAATCTGAAGAAAGAAAAAGTTAAGTAAGAGAGTACGGCTATTAACAGAAGACTAAGAGAGACGTCTGATACATTTTTACACTGGTATCCCAAATATCTGTACTAAACAGATTTATCTGGATAATATTTTGGAAGTATCCAAGTATCCGGATAGTGAAATGGACCGCATAATTGCATATCCTAGTTCGAACATACGGCCACCAAAGCTCTAAGTGGCAAGCTGCGTCGCGTCGTCCCCAGATAAATTGGGATAAAGGCAGAAGAATGATGATGATGTCTGACCTGGAAGGTGGCATGTTGCATTCTAGCCACACTTTCGTTGTGAGCAGCCAGCGCCTGTTCAGCTTGTTGAGGGTCCCGAGGAGGTTCGGTTCGCTGGAGCTCGTCGCCCCACAATTCGAGTCGAGACGACACCTGGAAATAAATGAAATCAAAATTGATTATTCTGTAAATAGGATATCATAATCACTTTTCCACGTCATATTAAAGAAAATAACGGGTTCCATGCCCGGTCGGGAAATGTGTTATTGGGTTTTTCCATCTGGTATTGCTCAGCAGTTAGCCCGGATCCAGATATGTGCCCGGTTGATATCAATAGGCTCACCACTTATGTCTTGGGACTTAAACATAAACTGGCGAAATGTGGGTGTAATGTGTACTATAGGTAAACCTTTGAACCCTTCGGGGAATACAGGCGTTATAATATGTGCAAAAAAATCCGGTCACGAGCGAGTCGGACTCGCGTACCGAGGTTTCCGTATCATCCGTTGTCAATAAGTTAATATCAAGTTTTCAATCACCGTTGATGATTTCTGGAAAAGTGGATGTTTTAGAGACATCGTTTTATTTTTCTTGTATTCGTTACATAAACTTCTATTACACATAATAAATTAAGTTTTTTTTTGATTGAAAACTTCGGAGATGGGTGCGAACGGATTTTTTCATTAAAGTGGAAAACTATGCGGCCTAATAAAAATAAATGTTTGATAATGTGCAAACAGCGCTCTTTCATATGATACTCCACATGCCCCACTTCGAATGTTTAAGGACCTGTTTCAGTCCCTGTTGCAAAAAAAAAGTTAATTATTCTTATTTTCAAAATAGTTGGGCAAACGTCATCTAAAACTATTCCAAATTTTAAGTAAACAGCTTGAAATATTTAGCTGTGACAGAGAGACTGAGTCGCACCATAAGGGTTCCTTTTTACCATTTTGGTACGGAACCCTAAAAATAAGCTAGATGGAGTGATATAAATCCTAAGTGGGGGAAACAAGTCTCTTTTAAAGACCAGGCATTAAAACACCGTGTAAGTAAATGCAGGGTAGCATCAGGACTGACCCTTCTGAGGAAAGTACCAGAGACAGTTTGAGTATACCTGTCCCAACAGTCAGTATAGCACCGGCCGACTCATACACGCGAAACTACTGTTCCGCGAAAAGACGTTGATCAATGCATTGAAATCGTGTCATTCACACACAAAGGAAAATTTCTAAATCAAGCGTTGGAAATGTTTTATTCTTAGAAATGTTGCTAGGTTCCGACTTTAAAGTGTTCCATTCCAACGGATTTACCATCTAAGCTGAACTATTCTATAGTTTATTTTGGAACGAAATCCCTTATCGCGTGTTGCGAAAGGGGGCTAGACGGAAAAAAATAAGACCAAAAGTTGTAACGACACTTTCTTTTTGAATAAAATATGATGTCTTTTTAATTAATATTTTTTGATTGGTTAATTTTAGATCAGTTTTTTTTTAAATTAGGTATTATAACTTAAAAGTAATAACATTTTATAACAATTAATCGAACGGAACTTCGTTCCATCCGGGTGTCCGTTGACACCTCTCAAGTTTTTTTGTCGTTGTGAGATGTTGACCATTCTGCTAATGTCTAAGTGGCAAGGGAAATATTAATTATCAATAGAGATTAAAAAAAAAAAAAATGAATTTCTATACTACAGTTGAGTTGTACTTAATGAAGAACAGAATCTATCTGAGCTGTTAATATAAAACAATATAGAACTAAGTACAACGACGACGGGCCGTTGGTATTTATGTCAATCATATTGTCATGCGAAACAAAACAAACATTCATTTCCAATAACAAGTAAATTAAAAGAAAATAAAGTCTTTGTTTCACCTTTTCAATGAAAATAGAGCGGAAATATTGCGACAGGCACGTCAATACCAGACATGTCCGTCCCAGCCTATCAATGGAGCTTGTATATTCGATCGCATAATAGGCTTTCATGAAGTGTCATGAAAGCCTATTTATGCGATCGATTATGATCGGTTATGAAAATTCAAAACATTTGATTAGGAAGGATACAACTAGTAGCTTAATATAAGGTCACGGACATGTTACAACTAAGGAGCCCGTTTGAAAGGTTTATAACCTTTAAATTACCTACGTTTTTGCTTGTTATATACGCGTGTTCATTGTTTTCACATATATGTATGTATGATGTAAGCAATTGTACTTCCATTGTTTATGGTTAGCAGTGTTTAATATACAGATTGTGAACTCTATCAATCTCAAAAAAAATACGTAAGTAGAATTTAACACAAGTGATAAAAATAACTAATAACTGTAAAACTGCGTTGTTTGTTTACATAAATAGTTCGTTTAAGAGCCCATTGTTTTATGGCTTGATTGGTTGTGGAATAATAAGCACTATAATACGGGAAACCGATTGCATAGCGGTGTATTTTATTGCTGAGGCATTGTTTTTGACGTAATATGCTCAAGTTCTTATCATATGCCTTCACGGGTGTGTGAAAATCTGATGGCAATCAGTGTTCCGTGCCGTGGTGTGCAGTGGCCTGGACTGATGTCATTGGATCGTCCAGGCGTCGCCAATAAATTGGTTAAAATTAACCAGTAGCCTTTTTTTAAGCCTCAATCAATTTGTACTAAATGTTGACATCAATCATCAAAAAATGACTATTTTCTATTCCAGTTAGTAGTGTTAGCGATCATTAGTAACTTGTTTAGACTTTCTTCTTCTTATTTTCATGTGGTTAGTGATTAACCACACGAAAACCTGACTAAGACTTAAGACTTTCTGAAAGCTCTAGTATTTTTTTTTAATAGATGAATAAATTCTCACATCTATTCAATAGAAGAATCCTCACTTGCGAAAAACCACTCTCAATATTGACACTTTTCCAAAAATATAACAAATATTTTTCGCCAATATAAACAGGTGCGTACTTTCTTTTCAAGGTCAGTCCAGCGTAACCAATTAAATTAATTTTGTATCCTGCCGTGGTTGTTACTTTGTCGCTGCGACCATCCCCTGTTCATCGCCCCGGGCGGTAACCACCCTACTACCTACACAGAGGGCACCCTCATAATCCGTCAAAAACAACTGCATTTATTTAACAACGTATCAATATCATGTGTATTGATCCAGTGTGCTTTTGTCTGGTATTTTTACTTTTGCATAAAGTTTTAATAAATACAAACTCATCGGCTATATTGTAAAATTTCTGTAAAATCGAAATATTTGCACGGTTGAAATGCCGAATATAGTGAAACCCATTGATATTAAGAACTTATGTTAGCTACCTATATTCTTGAAAATAAATATATAATTCATTCTGAATTAAACTTCATCTTACTCAGATTTTCATAATCATAAAAGTAGTTTCATATGACCCTGCCAAAATAAGATGTATATTTCTAATGCTATCGGTATTTGAAGGCGGATTTTTATGAAATCATTTTCCACTATGTTAATTACTTGTATAATTGTAATGCACTATTTTACAATCTTAAGTTAATGGTGACCGAAACTCTACGTCTGCGTACTTCTATGGCAATTACTCATAGGTCCACGGATGGGTGACCATCTTAAAATACCAAGACCCCTGAAACTCTACGTCTGCGTACTTCTATGGCAATTACTCATAGGTCCATGGATGGGTGACCATCTTAAAATACCAAGACTTTCGGCCTTCTGACGATCCGTAACGACTGTCAAGGATCTGAGAATGGCAGCCGGGACCAACGGCTTAGTGATGATTTCCGAGACACGCAGGGGTGTCTCAACAACAGTCAAGACAACCAGACTTACCAAAGGGTATCGCGTTACCTAATACCTGGGTTTTGGAGATCAGATAGACAGATCGCTACATGTAAAACACTGGCATATAGCGGTTAGCCGATCCAAGCAGATTATTACTCAAATTATTAAATATGTTGCTTACCTCTAAAGCGTCTCTTTCAAAATGCCTGAGCTGCAGAGTCAGTTCGAGTCTTCTCTCCCGATCGGACCACAGCTCTTCAAGGGCGCCCCGGGTGCCTCTAAGTCGTTCCAAGGTCGTTTCTACGGCGGCAGTACTCGTTGCATCCGAATCCCCCGATGATCTGTAAACGATAAAACAATACTCAACATGTGTAACTAGCTCAATCAATAGGTACTTGTCTTCGACGCCTTTCTTGTCTTAAGATCCATGATTGATATAGGTACTCGAAATTGTGCTTCTAACTATTTGATGGGCGTTTTATTATTCATTTGGGACATTCTTGACAGATATTTGGGTAAGTGAATCCACAGAAAAACCCCTAAAAGCATCAAAGTTATTACTTATGATACTTTTAGGGGGTTTTCTGTCGATTCGATAGATTATTGACTATAATATCTGCAATAATCAATCGGTATTAGGAATATACGTAGTTTCACTTTAACACCTTTTGGCTAATTAACAAAACGTGTGTCGTTAAGACGTTATACAACATTGACACGTAAAAGTATGTAACAAATGTGTATACGGAATGATGAGTTCAAGCACATTCCAGGTTTAACGAACTGTCGCATAACAAGAGTAATTACACAGTTACCGGCTAAGTTATAACAAGCTCATTGCTTTCCTACTGCATTCGAAAATCTCGATTGTTGAAAGATATGAGAATATTCTCGTAATACGGATAACAGCTTATTATAATGGCTCAGTTGCCCTGACAGTGACATGTTTCTGTTACCCCGGCCGAGTTGCTTGCGGATATTATTTTCATAAAAGTCTTCTCAGTATGTATTTTATTTGTCAGTAACAGGAGGAGAAAAGGAATTGATAAGAACAATAGTCATTATATTATTATTATTTTAATTCTAAAACCAAGCCATTTCCTTTTCCTTTTATTTTTTGGTCACCTGTAAAGGTAAGGAAAAGATTACAGTGAATCTAACGAAAAAACAATAGATAGAAAGAAGAACAGATTTTTTATTTAATTTTTTAATGCAATTCTGGTTTAAGAATAGTCAGCCCATGGCGTAGCAGCAGCATAGTATAGCAGACATACCGGCCTTGCTGTAGCCTCGTGCAGCAAACGACGGCCCATAAGTTAGAAGATGTATGGTAACAACAAGAAGCCTGTCTACAACACGCACTGTCACTTTCATTCAGGCAACATCACTTACTCTACACACTTCAAGTCACATCAAAAAGTGAGTTACACAGTATTAGTGTCTCAAATAAATCAACTTTCTTTTAATCAGTAAGTGGTCCGTGTAAAAAATCTTAATTACACCTATAATATTGCAACAATAAAACATGCATTAATTAACCAATTAAAGCGAATTTTACGAAAAAGTCGAAGACTGTTACTCTATAGTGGAAATTTAGATATAAAGAAGAATATTTATGAGACGTTTGATGAATTATCATTTCCGTATCGTGCAATAACAAAGTTGCAATTTGTTGAGAGCTCGTTCAAATATTAGACAGCGATAATAGCCAGACGGAATATCAGTTTCACTCAGCCAACATGTAAATGATTTAGGAACTAATGGTGTTGCACGCTCATTATAACTGGCTCTCCGCTGAATTCATGATCTCATTACGAACGCTTCACATTTCATTAAAACATGAACCGAACATTTGCATAAATGTCGGGATTTACGTGGAGTGGTGAATGAAAGCTTCTGACTGGGGTAATTGGCTGTGGATATCTAATATCTGACTCCACCAAGGTTCTTAAACTTCTTCTTCAAGAATCTTTAACATCCTGCCCTGGCCCCGCTTCGGACACTTACCAGGAGGGCCTGTTGCTAATACTTGATTTTTATAGAATTGTGTATGGGTAAGCGGTACTAATTACCTCTCTTTACGGCTATTAATACCACCTCGCAAAAAGAGAAAACGGCCTTAGATATCTTAAGTCTTGCAAAACAAGAAATCTTCGCAAGGGTAACTAATCTGGACCTTTCCATCTTATGAAAACAGCTGTCCCGGCGTCCACTGAGTGAGATGCCAATATCGCTATCCCATAAAACATGAACTAACCAATCACCCCTCTTTTTACTCTAGTAAATAGCATAAAAGGGCGCTCTGATCGAGCATGGCTGCCATAACAAGTCGTGTCGAGCTTTTGAGAAGCATCTGTAGTAGGAACACTGTTCTGTAGATGCTCATTTAGTGTAAAAAGTAAGGAAATACTCCGTGATATTAGCAAAGCATTAAAGAAAATAGAAAACTGAAGAAATATCGTCAAGAAAACCTCATCTTAGGACCGCTTCGTTTAGCGAGGGAAACACGCACGGTTGGTAGCGAAAACCCTAACAATAAACCATCCCCAACGTGGTGTTGTTGTCTCGGGACGTATCGCTAGTCCGATATAAAGTGCACTGTTTTATTATGGTGTTTGTTATTGAAAAAGGACAGTGAAAACAGGTAGATGTAATAGGAGTGAGATAAAGAGAAAAAAAACCATACCTCCATCGCAAACACTGTACGGGCGATTTATGCCTGTGAGAGCGCCGATGATATTTGAGCATTTTGCACAAAAATGTTCATTTCACCGGATTAAGCTGATATGTTAACACTAATTGTCGCTAATCGTTGTTGAGATCACTGCACTGACACTGCGAATACTAATTGCCAGTATTTAAATCAACAGTTATATTTTAAGCACGTAATAAGGTTGTTATGGGTAGCAATTACTTGAGCATAGTTATTAAAACCAGACGGTGACCCACAATGCGTGTGCGCCTACTGTTATGTTACGGTTGGATAGTGAATTTCTTATAACGATCTGCTTCTCTTGAATGTTATCTCACAATTAATTCAATAGGTGCGATTCAATCCCGCGCATTCTATAACTTTTGTTTATAAATACGTTGCGTAATAATAGGGATTGAAATTCTGACTCCATTATATTAGTGGTATTATGAAAATTAGACAAAAGTATCTTATCTTATAGAAAATATGTGTAAACACGCATGGAATGTGAGAGTAGCACCTCTGTGACTCGTTGATTACAACTTCACTGTTTGTTTCGGTTCCGAAAGACATGTAACGCGGGCGCGACGGTTACATTCGCAAAATCGCGATCATAAAATACTAGGGATGGTCCGAAATTCGGTTCACATTCGGTTCAACCGAAATTCGGCAGCTTGAACCAAACTTCGGCATTCGGCCGAATTTCGGTTCAGATGCCGAACATTCGGCACAAGAAAAACAATACCTACTTGCACTATTTTGACTGAAATTCAACAGAATTAGAATAGCATTACTGTAAAATAAAATGATGTCTTTCACTCAGTCATGGTCATTTATTTTAGATATATGAAAATAGTAAAGGTTTACATTTAAATAACAGTTTTTCTTATTAGTTTTGAAAATCTTAAGCCTAATTAATTAGACATAAAAATTAGACATACTATTACAAAAATGAAATAAACTTAGTATTCTTCTTACAAACATCTGGATTTCGTAAATTGAATAAAAAAATCACGTTTTTGGTTCACAAACTAAACATTCTTTATGAATGTTTAGTTTGTGAACCAAAAACGTGATTTCAAATTCATCAAATTTTTTTTTTATTACAAAGCGTATATGTCAAATTAAACAACCAAATTTAAGGTGGCTGCTCCAAGGTAGCCCGCGAAATTCAAATTTTCTCGCGTTTTTTGCAATTTGCAAGGTTGGGAGCCCGTTGTGGGGGCAGGGTACATCTAGCAATAATATCATGGAGCAAATACAAAGAATAATATTGAGTAAAGTATAAAGTAAGTAGGTAAGTATTTGAAGTAAATGCATAAACGCGATTGAAATTGAACTGAAGTTTGGTCGAAGTTCTGCCGAACTTTTCATTTTAACCGAATGTTCGGCCGAAGTTCGGATTCGGTTCAAACCACATTCGGCCCATCTCTATAAAATATTCTTCAAAATGTGATGACGTTTACACCCTTTGCGTAAGGTATGTAGTAGATCGCATGTCTATGATAACGCACCCAGTTAACAATTGTAGTTAACAGTTGTATTGATGATTCTAATGATTTATAATTCTATCCATACTAATATTATAAATTCGAAAGCTACTTTGTCTTTATGTTACCTTTTCACGCCTAAACCACGGAACAGTTTCTAATTTCTATAAAATTTGGCAAAGAGAGCATTCCGGGGAAGGACATAGGCCACTTTTGGCTCAAAAATATCTCCCGATATTGCGATATAACCGAACTCCACCCGGACGAAATCGCAATTATATACTTGCTACGACCGCGAATAATATTTTGATCAACATACAACCTGACACTGGCCTGTAAATTACAAAAAACGCGAGAACAATTTAATTTGCCGACACTCGACGCGAAGTTGCGACGCTATTCTAGTAGAACATCCATGATGATTGCAAAGAAATGTTTCTACTAATTACGCATCGCACTGTTTTGTGTATGTTGAACGCCAATTAGGATACCTACCAAATGACTGTTCAACGCGTTTACAGCATTTACCACTTTATTCCTAAACGAGGTGAAGAATACTAGTAGCAATCGATCGATGGACTCAAACCTAGTTTTCTAATAAATAAGGCAGTTCCGTTGGATAAAACTCGCTACAAGCCCCTTGAACGAGTGAAGTACGTTGAGCAGTCACTTAGGTATTAATTGGCCACTCAGCGCGTTTAAAGCCCTTAAAGCATAAGCACTTCATTCTTAAACGAGCTGACTGCGATCAATCAATAATCTGTTCAGCCTACTGCTGGACATGCACCTTTTTAGTAGTCGCTCCATGTAGATGGGGGGTGTCTCACGATATGCGGTCTCCAGTATAGGACAAGTCTCCGTCGGCTACCAGTCTTCTGACAAACATGGCCGGCCTCTCATACCCATTCATTAACCACGTTGATTAACATAGTGACCCATTGTGATAAAAAAATATTTTTCTGACTGTACATACGTGAGTATTTAATTTCTAATTATCGTTATATTCGCAGTAGGTAGGTACAAGGACGTCGAGTTTCGCAAGGCGCGCGGGCAACATCCCGTCATTGTATTCGAGGGCCGTCCAACTGGCTACGACAAATTACCTTAATTTTAATGATTAGCGTATTTGCAAGGCTGCGTGACAGACTTTGCAACCAAGTCAACGCTGTAACCGTACCAGTTTTAACACTCTTAGAAGCTGTCATTTGCCACTACAAACGCGAGAGATGTTGTCAAGTTAAGGAACTTACTTTGTCGGGCGTGATCTTACGATATAACTTTTAGCTTTCGTTTTTATCTTGAGTAGTTCTCTACCTTTCAAATGCCTGCAAAGAAGGCACTTTTATTATAAACTAGCTGACCCAACAGACGTTGTCCTGTCTTAACACGTTGAACGCCGACGCGGTCACCGTGTGTCCGACAAACAATAGTTTTTCTATTGTGTCTGCTGCGTGGCAGTCAATGACTTAACGATGATACCTACCCTACCACCTTACCTACCCTATCTACCCTATCTGCCTACCCTTCCCTACCTACCTACTCTACCTGCCTACCTACTTACCCTACCTACCTACCTACTTACCCTACCTACCCACCTACCTTTTCTCACCTTTTAAACCTTCCCTGGACTACGACAAACATTTCAACACCAAAATCAGCTAAATCGGCCCAACCGTTCTCGAGTTTTAGCGAGAGTAACGAACAGCAATTGATTTTTATATAATATATATATACTAGCTGTCCCTGCGAACTTCGTTCCGCCTTGTAATTTTTTTTTTTTTTAAATCTAAACCATCCTCAAAGCCACTGTAACACACACAACAAATTTCATTAAAATCGGTCCAGCCGTTTAGGAGGAGTTCAGTGACATACACACGCACAGAAGAATTATATATATAAGATATAGATATGCATAATAATTGTGAGCTAACACATTTTCAGATTAATACTAGTTTTGTAACATCTTGTTCTACTTCAACAATCATTCGCTCGAATCCAAGCTAGGAGATTACCTAATTGTCTTTAAAATACAGAATATTCTATCTTTATGCTGGAAATAGCATTTCGTTTTTGAAGTGGGTACGTAGACCAGTGCTTCAAACAATACAAGGAATAGAACACGGGCACTTTCATATTTCATATTATTCTCTGTATTTTACCCGACTGCGCCAGAAGGAGGGTTATGTTTTTCGAGTGTATGTATTTTGAGTGTATAAGTGTATGTATGCGGCAACCTACAGGAGCGCATTCAATTTAATAATGTATAAAGTATCATTAAAACGGAAAAGCTCGAAATAATGTACCTACTCCACGATACCACAGGTCTATAAGATTAAAATACTTGTTTTTCTCTTTTCAGTTGTATTTTTGCAGTCAGGTTGTTTTTTTAAATTGAAAATAGGTGTAGTAGCATAGGGATGATGACTAATATTTATTAGCTAGATTATTAAACAATATTGGACGCGTATTTTTGTCTTTTTTCACTGTAATGAAAAGATTACGTCGACACATTGTGCTTAAATGTGACATGACGTCACTCCTGAGTACATTTTATACTGTGTTGTGACGTAGCGCCCCCCCCCCCCCACTCCCAAACTTTAATGCGTTTTATAATCTAAGTCGTTTTTAATAATATGATAAAGCAAAAAATGACCTGTCATCATCCCAATTATAAGCGACTACGTTTATTCTCTTCAAGCAGTCCGATGCAGTTGGTGACAGTTATTCAAATTCAATCTCAGATTAGATGCCACCTAATTACAATTATGTTGTCTACCGGAACTCTGATTAACTGTCCCTAGATTCCATTCCGATCCTGTAGGTATCTACTTATCTAGCCGCAAGTTCGTCCGGCATGCGGTCGAGTCTGCCTATGTAGTCCCTTTTAAAAGCAACCTAATTCGACAGTGGTTTGCGTTTGGACTACCTACGTAGGTAAGTACTCAAATTGTTATTTTTAATCTATCTATACATATAATAAAATTGTAGAAAAGTGGTGTCTGTACAATGGAAATATATAAAAAAAAGTAGCAGTGCGTTAAAACTTAAGTATCGCTAATTCATAAAGTATTATAGCAGCAGTTATTTAGCAGCATCCGGATAGGCATCGCTTTAAAGGGGGTTCCGTTAAAAATAAACAATAGAACCAAGCGAGTGTTGGTGTACGAGTGAGGGGCACTTATTGCTCTGACACGAGTAACCGACTAACAACAACGATATTATGTGCGCGCACGCCGATTGTAAATGTTGATAACGTTAGGCACCAGCGAGACGCGGGCTGCGTGCCTAATTCGAAGAAAGTTCCCACAATTCCTATATTTTGCCAACATAAGACTATCTACTTGTCACACAAAACCAGTTGTCTCGGAGCAATCGTGCTACCATCTGTGACAATGATCACGACATGTTGGAAAAATGTGCGCCAAGTCCTATAACATGCTCGCGGACACAATGAAAGAAAGAAACAACAAAATTTACATGAGATATAATATTCCAGTGTTACTGCGCAACTCTAGTAAAAGCCTTTTTTCATTATTATTCAGTACTTATCACAAAAGTTTCTTGTTAGTATGATGTTTACTAAAGCTTGGTGCTAGTTGTGTAGGTATATATAAAGTAGTGGCATTTAATTAGATTCACCTTTAGTTTCCATTAATAAAGGCTTCTGTGTACAACTATCTTAGTTTAAAAAGCGTGTAAGCCGACAGCTCTGAGAAAACTCGGTATTGGAAAAGCTCGAAACCGCCGCAACCACAACACCTTGGTTTTAATTTCCAAGCTACCTAATGAAGGAAACTTTGTCTTAATTATGAACCTATTAATCATGTATAGACAAGGAGATGCGAACATTCCGGCGCACAAGACGGTTTCTAGTGTCGCCGGAGCGAGGCGCATTCCGCACGCGTCGGCGGCCAATCGGAACCGAGAGATTTCCACCACATTCGTGCCAGCCTCGTTTTTATGCACTATTCATATGATAAACTAGTTGTGTCACAACACTGCCACTGTTTGGGGAGAAAATGTTCCTATATCATTCTTAGTCAGGATGACGCTACAGAAGTATTCGACTGGAAGAATTCGAAGTTGCGGGAGTTCTGATCATTTTCAACCGGCCGGCGCCCACGCGCGACTTGTCGGGCTCAGGCACACAGGTACAGCGTGTTTCTGTTAAGTATTTTACCGTTGTAAGCAAGTAAATGAGGGGGGAGAGAGATGACAATGGAAGGGTCCCATTGGCAAACTAATTACGGACGTTTCCCTGGACCTTCGTTTTCGAGTTCCTGATTAGAAACTACTATCGTCAAAAACCCATCTCCTTACATAAAATATTCGGTCTTAACCAAACGCACGTGGTTTTCATATTAACACAAATTGACAGAAACACTAACTACTTCGTTATAAAACCGTGACATCTATTGAGCTTTCCTACCCTTGCACCTCGCCACAATTTTAATTGTAATTTCAATTTCCTTGCTGAAATAGCTGCATGTAATATTATTATACGACAAAATAAAACCGAGCTCTTCCTTTGAAAATTAATTGGATCTAACTCGGACTTGATAATATAGGTACTAACTTTAATAATAGTTATGTTCGATGCAAATGAATTCACTGTTTTATTTATATTTTAGCAAAAGCACCTGGCATGATTGTGATAAAGACAATCTTCGATCAATAAAGACAATGCAGTGAGAACATTTACATATCCAACCCCCTAAATGCAATCTCTTTGGGTATCTACGTTTCAGATGGCATTTGTTCTCTTTGACCTTGGAACAGCACTTTAACATTAGAAAGTAAGAAGTAACAACATTTTATCAAAATATTCTAATAAAAGAAAACAATCGTATAACAATAAAGGAAGACGTTCACAAAGCACTCGTTTAACGAGTGAGAATCAAAGAGTAATAATTGAAATATAAAATAAAATTATGTACGCGAGGGGTTCGTCGAAGATGTGGTTGAGCTGTGTGTTTAGTTTAATGACCATTGAACCTCGTAAAAATTCTGCTCATGACGCGAACAGAAGCCCTCGAGTAGGGACTCCTAGCTACCCGACAATTAGGGCTCAGTGGTAGTTTTATGGGCAATTAAAACGCATCCATCGACGGACATTTTATATCCGGTTTTAATGGCGTAAACCAACGGCGCATCGGGATTAAAAAGTAAGCATCGGGCGCCTTTCTGCCCTGGCGGACCACGCACGTCGCACGCCCCGCCTCGATGACTATTTACTCCGTACTCCACTGCATACTCATTGTGACGCCGTACCATTGTAATTTGTATTACTAACGCTGTCTTTCGTTATTGAGTATTGTATATTTGTGGACCTCATTTGCTGTAATTCACAATACCGGTAAAGCATAAAACAGTAATAAAATACAACGGGGAATAGCAACAATGAAAATGGAAATGTGAAACTTATTTGTGCATAAAACTTAAATGTAGAAACGGTGCAAGTAGGAGACGCTTTAAAGAATACGGGTCAGTAAGTGGGATTGTGTGTGGACCCTCAATACACTACTGCAGGATCAAATATAGTTACCGGATATAAGTAAGTTCTAAGTAGCCTAAAGATCACTTATAAGAAAGAAGATGTTATATGGTTCACGGATTTAAAATATTATCATAACGAATTGTTTAGTGGTCAGTGGTGACCATTGTGTTGACGTACCTATGGCTGCCGGCGCACTGCCGTGCGTGGAGACTTTTTTGATAAACACATTCCGCACTTGCATTCTTGCAGTAGCGGTTACGTCAACGAGCCAAGGGCATCAGATATCAATTGTAACAAAGCGACAGACCAAATAAATAACAATCGGTCGCTACTCAACTATGGAAGCAGATCCAATAGACAATTAAGCCGTGTTTTATAGCAAACTCAGCTGTCTACAGCGTGTCCTGACGGAACGAGTTTGAGGACATTCTATAATTATTTTCTCGTTTATGTCAGGAACCAATCTTTCTATTAATAGTATTACTTAACTTTCAATGTGTTTTTACTAAATAGAGAGTAATAGCATGCTGTGATCATCAAGTATAGTCATAATATTCTATCGCCAACATCCCACCGCTACCCATGGGCTGGAAAATATGACGTTACGGTCATGGATGATAGTCTTTGGTGGTCTTCTGGTGGGTGCTGACTGTGGTAGTTGCATGTTAGACCTAGTGGCAATATTTAGATATAATGATGCAAAAATCTTTTTATTCGTCTTGACAGTGATTATCCACAAAAGAGTCGGAGTCACGAACAAATTGCACAAGACAGCGAAATGTTGCCGGCGACCACGAAACAGTAAACAAAGCTAGATAGTGGAGACGAGTCCGGGAACGCAGCTCTTGTAGACCACTTGGTAGAGACGTCTTGTAAACTTACAGTCAAACGGTTCGATAAAAATCTTAGGTTGCCTAAACAAACAAACCAAATTACACTTTGTTGGTTCTATTGAAGGGACTTTAATTCTTGATTACGCAAACAAATAATAATCTGTATTCGAGATTTTATCAAATATAACCGGTAATTCCGCGTTTCCCCAACGCCAGGTAACAAAAAGAAAATGAGGAAATCGTATTACACTCGATACAAACAACACATTGGTGAATCGGCTACTTTCTGTAACGACTACGCAAATTGCATGAGCTAGCGCTAAGCCCCTAACAGAGCGTCGGAATAAATAAATTATTACACTGATTTAAACGTCCATGCAAAGCGTGGACACTGGACACGCTATTTGAATTTGTATTAACACGTGAAAAGGATTTTTTTTTATTTTTTAAATTCATTTAAAGGAGCTCGTGGCTAAGTACTAACAGCCGAACAGGTCGATCCATCAGGTTAAGCTACGCTGGCCGGGGTTGGCAGTGGATGGGTGACCATCTATACATACCGAGACTCCTCCGTGTCTCGGAAAGCACGTTAAGCCGTTGGTCCCGGCTGTCATTTGTGCATCATTGACAGTCGTAACGGGAAGTCAGAAGCCCGAAAATCTGACAGCCAGTCTTACCAAGAGGTATCGTATTGCCCAGTTTCTGGGTTATGGAGGTCAGATAGGCAGTCGATCCATGTAAAATACTGGTATTCAGCTGCATCCGGTTAGACTGGAAGTCGAACCCAACATAGTTGGGAAAAGGCTAGGCAGATGATGAGGATTTATTTAATAGCAACAAGCAGGGGCAAAATCTAGTTGAGAAACTCTGGATTTCATGTGAAAACATATTATAAAATAAATATACTAAAAATGCGCTTTCCTCAAATTTAAAAGAGGCAACGATAATAAAGCGGTGCCCAACTTCAAGAAATATTTTCTCCGAGCTAATGTGATAGCACCAACATGTGTGGGGCGATAAAGCAGCCTTAGGTAGGTACAGTCAAGAGCAAAAATATCTGATAGACGTCAAATATAATTATACGAAGGCATTGGCCTTCAAATGAATGATTTCGACATATTTTTGAAACCGATGCCATGCCGTCTCCTATATTTTGGGGCCTCTTGTCTAGTCAGCTAGTAATGGTATCAATCCTTTAATGTCACATATTTGTACTGCCACTTGTATATGCCTTTCACACAAATATTAGGCGTAATTTTGACGGCAGATATTAATGGATTAATCATGAAGTCAAATATTATTGCCAAGCTGTCACGGGACAGCAACAGTCAAATCTAAATATATTATTATGAATACTGATCCATAGAAATATATTTAGATTTGACTGTTCCCTTGGCTACAGGGAGCTGTAGGTAATTATTATTTGTAATTAGCTTTAATTACGCTGTAATATTACTTTTACCTATAGTAACAGATCGGTGTCATTCATAATTCAGAACGTAAAATAAACATTCGCACACATAGTGACATGCAGACGTTTCATATATCATCACCCTGAGAGGAGTTTTCCCCCAAACGCAAGTAAAAATCAGAATACTGAGAAGTAAAGAAAAAATCAAAAGCAAGAGTTACGAAGCTCACCCACTCAATTCAATGCATTTATTTCAAATAAACCAATTACAGGCACTTTTGAACTGTCAAGGGCTCGGTCAGTCAGAAAGAAAGATAAAGGTAGTTGCCCATTCCAAAGCAGTAGGTACCCACTACTATCCAGTATCAAAATCTTTACATACAACTATAGCAGAGCCAAACAATAAGTTGTCATTCCAAATACTTTATTGTATAAAGAAACAATTCTATTCACATCCTAACCGCACCACTAGTTAGCAACATGAGATCCCTCACCATAAATGAACCCCGAATATTATTATGTGCGAAACAATGGTTCCGCATCTATAATTAAATGATTAGTTGGTTGGGCTATTACAACCAGAAATATGAACACAATAATTTCAACTTGAAAAGAGGGGTGGGAGTTAATTAAAGGTAACAATGGACAGGTAGGTACAGACTGTCAGCAGCAATTCTGGATATTTTAATTAAGACGTGTGATGTCCAAAATTTGTATAGACGCATTTATGTATTGTATTGGTCAATTACTCAACCTACTAGTCGGATGGAGTGTCTTATAACGACGGCCTTCCCTTTCCGCCTGCTCCGTAACAACGTGACAAAGATATAAGATAAGATTTTGTGTTAAGACAGTAGGTATGAGACAACTTTAATAATAGTGAACAACGTTTTGAGGATTCTTAACACAATTACTTAAATTGTTCCTAATAATTGTTTAGGCTACTCATCAGACACACATCACACAACACGCGATACGACAATTCTCATTATCAAAGTCAACGTAGACATAATCAATAATATCGACATAAATATCGACACTATGCACGCTTCTTCAACTTCGAGTTCCTTATAAAATGCATGCGAGCAGATGGAAAGTAAAGTGCATACGGTTGAACGAGGGCGGGGGTGGCGGCACTGCACTTAGCGCCACGAAGCCAGAAACAATCCAGTGCATAATTATTAGCTCCCGCGCACACCTCGGCTATCTCATCAAGAGAACTAAGACACTATAACTCATTCAAGTGCCTATCTACATATCTGACAGTTCAACTTCTGCCAGTAAAAAATACTTGCTAAATCGATTACTTGGAGTAATGCCTTTCATTAGCCAGGTGTGAGGAAAGCTTGTCGGTTCAAATAAAACCAAAGTAAGTAGTGTACGTCATAGACAGGAAAACATGGCTTCATACATACCATTACAATCGCAATAAAACAAAACCGTGAGAAGGAGCCCTGACTCGTAATAATAAAACAAATCAGGCAGTAAGATTAACGACGCAATCGATTATAAACAAAGATAGTTATTTGTACTTTCGAATTGTATCATTAAGAGAATTTTTCCCATATCGGCGAGCAATACAATAATTTTCCATAACGTAATTTAATAACAGCAGCCGGGTGGCAGACTCGAATTGGGAACAATCGAGACTATTTGTCGAGAGGGTATTTGTATCTGTATCTGTACGATCGCGGTGCTCGTAGGTGGGGTCTGGTTGCGCGCCGCCCTTGTGTCGGCAGGGGTCTGCTCGCCTTAGCCGTAGCAGCGACCGGAAGAGGCGATTGTGAGACAATTTAAATCACTCTCTGCGACCCGTCACCCATTGTTGCCGACTTCCCGGCCACAATCACTACAGCGTCTATTACGGAGCAAAAATATGAATGACTGGATACACCGTTTATTGTGTTAGTGGATTGACTTTGAAAAATACTGATTGTGTCATTTCCAGGACGCGGGATTGGGCAATTGGATTTCGTCTAGTCTTTTAATTAACTTCGATGTTTGCCCCGTTTTTAACAGTTTTCTTCCCTTTTTCGAGTTCGCACACGCTATTCTGGCGAGTGCAGCTATTAACAGCCTTCTATTTTTCAAGATTCTTAATAACTGTGTGTGTATGATTGATTGATGATGCGTCTCAATGATTAGCGAAGACCTCTCCCGAATTAGTCATTTCCTGCGTCAACTAAAATGAGCCCTTGAGGTGCTGAGATTGCATGCATACCATTTAAAAAAAACTTTTTATTAAGGTTAAGTCAATTTCATTGTATAAGTATTCGCGATATTTTAATCCGTGTCATTACGTTTACAAAACAAATGATTTACTTGTTACTCAACAGTGATTTAACGATTGCATAACAAAGCATAAAATTCGGTTCTCGTTACTATCGCCAGGCGGCATTAATCGATTACATCTAAGAGAAAGGTTTTGCCTGCTAGCGAGGGAAAAACTGATGGCAACAATGCATATTAGAATCTAGACTTTAAAACTTACATTATGAGGGAAGTTAACGTAACAAGCATGGAGCTTCCTCGAGCTAATGTTGATCGAAGCTGGCCAGTGCGGGGTAATAAAGGGGACAACGTAGGCTTTGAAGACAAGTGCAAATAGATCCACATCTGTTCAATATTCCGCAAGCTATGAGGGCTGACGTCTTTGTTATAAGAGCACTGTTAAAAGTGCGGTGAACTGTATTAAAAAATTAAAAAGAACGACCTCTAAAGGCATAGGATACGCAGATATTTCTTGCTCAGGAAGACATTGTATTGGGGAAGACTTAATATTAATTCCTCCCTCTTGATCGTATGATCCCCACACACAACATGTAGTTAAACTTTAATAACATCATTAACAACATTATATTAATATCTCCCTTTGAGCATACACACTTAAAGAACATCGTTGAAAAGATATCGTACTTAGGTCTTTAGTCTTATTTCAGAAGCAGAGCGGCACAGATTGAAAGCCTTTTGAAACGGTTAACAAGTTACGCAGAAGATTCGCCTGAAGACCAGTATTTCGTGATCAGGTGCTGCATATTTTAATAATTTGCGAGCATAATTTAGTATACAGTCGTTTGGGAATTTAAAGTACTCTATAATCTTTTAAACTCCTGATTTCCCAAAAATAGATCAGGAGAATAATATATTGTTTTAAACAATAATAAATTCGCGTCCGTGTCTAAGAAATATGTTTACGGGAAGTAAGTTTATTTCAGTTATGTGAGGAAAGGAAACTATTGATTGGTTCGAGATGGTATCAGTTCTCGCTGACATCTGATGGGAAGCTAGCCTTACACCCGACGTGCGGATCTATCTCAGTTGCTAGCTTAGCAATCTTCATTATTCTCAGCAATCAGTGTACGGATATCCGGACTCGTCAATGCACTCTTACATGTACAGTGTGCGCTAAGATATTTCAATACTCGAACATCACTAAGAAAGTTGAGATACTATTAAGCCATTTTATTCTAAATCAATGATAGACAGCAACCAAACTGGCTACCCAAAGATCACCCCGCGCAACAATCAACTCAAGATGAAGGAATGATGTGAATAGAGCCATGAACGCGGCCGGAACAACATAGATTCAGGAGTAACAATGGAGGCGCAAATTCAGAGGTAGCATTGAATCTTGTCAGTAAACTAAATAGGTAAGGTAAGTCCTGGCGCAACTGTATGCAACTGGGCCCCTCCACAAAGCTGATAACACACTTCCTCGGCCAATGAAACGAGACGCGTCCATAATGAAGCTCGCTTCCCAAGTATTGTCTTCGCGCTCGTAATCAACTAGGAAGATTACGCACGCGGCGCCCTGCGTGGGCAAAGCCACGTGATCGCGGTCACGTTGGAAAAAGTCATGGTCCCTACCCGTTTTCTTAACCGAAGTTTCTTCTGTAAAAGTTAACAGGAATAATTTGGGTCCCTTCCTGAAAAAGTTGGGCTTCACTTTGTGGAAATGTTTAATTTTTTTATTTCTATTTGAAGACCAAATTTAAAAAAAAAAACTTCTATTCAATAAAAAAATGGTGTTAAGTTGTAAAAGCCTAATATAGGAATTTCCTCCATCGAGCTTCCAGCGTGGCTAGAAAATTGCTGGAAATTGCTTAGCCATAATAAAAATATCTTCAGGTCACGAGCATCAATATGTATACACTTAGAAACATTCAAAAGCGATTTTCACGTGGAATAACGATAACTTTGTGATAATAGAACCTACTTCATATGAGTATGGGTTCCCAAATACTATGTCCATAACAACGTAAAATTACAACAAAATGCAAAAGGAGAAAATCACTTTTTAAAGTTGCTCAGTGTATACATATTGGTGCTCTTGACTGTACATGGTGGGTGTTTATTTGACCGTCGTCTTTGCAATCCGTGCCTGGAAGGCACGGATTGCATCGACGTAGTGCATTTTTTTTAAGGTAGGAACGACGCCCAGGAAGTATTGGAGGCCCGTTCATATGAAACGAAATTAATCGCGCCGTGATCATGTTCAAACAGCCTTTGACTCGCACACGCCTTTTTGCAGTCGACTCAGTCCCTCTTGTTATAACGAACATATTCTAAAATCTCCGAAAATAAACCCCGCGAGAACGCAACGCCTAAAATATAAATGTGAATTCTGCCTTAAAAGGAACGCGCTTACACACCCAGTGTGTTTAGGCCCTAAGATATCAGAGTTATTGCTGTACGCTTTCAAGTTCAGTGATATGATTACGGGTCGGTACTTAGGTAGAATAAATTCTAATAGCTACATTTTTTATTAAATTAGTAACCTTTTAGTCTTTTCTGTAAAAAAATCAATAGAAAATCGCTCGCTACTAAAATAATGCTCTATTAAAATCTCACAATGCTACCATACGTACTCACTCAAAGTAATGGGGTGAGCTAGAGTGCTTTCGAGTAGTTTTTTGATAACAGCTGGCTTCTAGCATTACCAGCAATTAGCCTTTGTTCTGGACCTAGCCGAACCAGGGGCATTACTTTTTTGGACAAACATCTATACTTAAAAAAAAACCATAAATAGTCCTTTTCTACAATCAATCTTTTATACAGCACCAAATTACATTCAAAGCTCACAACGACTTTTCTGTTTATAGGTACCTGAACTACGCGATATTATATTTGAATGGGTAGGTATAATAACGTATTCAGGGTGCTGATGGGGTTGCCTCGATTTTGCTGAAGCTCTCGTAGACTGTTTCTAAACGGTAATGGGAAAACGGTGCGCATCTCTTGTCCGTAGGGTCACCCACAGCATCCTGTCTATGATTTCCAGACTTGTGAACCCCTGCTGCAAAGTATAGCTGGACCTGCTACCGTGCAGCGATGATGACACAATCTGTTTTCTGTGTGGTTTTATTTGGAAGTGTGTTACTAACATTTTTGTAAGTATTTTGTTACTAACACTATAAAGTCCTGTTGCTCAAGTTAAATGATTTAATAACTAATAATAATTACATAATATAAATGCATATTCTATTTTTCTGATAAATGTAATTGTTGTGTCAAGTATTATTTAAGTGGTGCATTAAGTCTTTTATAGATGTTATTTGGTGCATGGTGTCTAGGGAAAATGTTTTCCAAGCTACTTACTACTTTGGATATACCAACGGTAGTTAGGTTTCTATTGTAAGGTGCCATTTTTAAAGTTTTGTACCTCAAAAGAAAACAAATCAATTTATAGGATCACTTCGTGGTCCGTCAGTCTTTCAAGACCCTTTTTCTTGAGAACGCTCAGAGATATGTAATAAAAAAAAATCATCTAAGTAATAACAGCCGCACGGATCTATCCACCAGGTTAAGCTAGCCGGGGTAGGTCCATAGATGGGTGACCATCTTTAAATATCAAGACTCCTCTGTGCTTCGGACCAACGGCTTAACGTGCTTTTCATTCGTCGATCTTTGACTATCGTTACGGGTCGTCAGAAGCCCGAAAGTCAGAAGGCCAGTCTTACCAAGGAGTATCGTATAACCCAGTTACTGACTGATTTGTGGAGGTCAGATAGGCAGTTGCTCCATGTCAACTGCTGATATTCAGCTGCATGCAAGCCGACCCCAACATAGTTTAAAGGCCAAGCAGGCAGATTGAAATATATGAAAACCTATAGGGTACTTCCCATTTACCTAGAATCATGAAATTTGGCAAGAAGCAAGGTCTCACAGCGCAATTAAAAGAAATAGTCAATTCGTAATTCACTTAAAAATATTTCAAACTCAAAGCATTTATTTCAAATAAACTAATTACAGGCACTTTTGAATTACCAAGGGGTCGGTCAGTCAGAAAGATGAAGCTATTTTAGGCTATTTATTTGCGATTGCAACTTACATGTAATTGCAATTGCAAAATTGATCGTGTCGTATGTCGATGTAGTATGGGAGAACATGTTTTTCAGTTTGTTTTTGTAACAGTCATCCCAACTGTACGCACACGCACTTGGTTATATATTAATTATTATTATTATTCGTTTATTTATATATTTTCATATTGAATACATTTTTAAATATTTTTATAAAAAAAAACAAACAAAATCATTTAAAAATATAAAAAATAGTGGTCCGCCGGTGTCGGGAGCAGGGTCCAAGCTACCGGTGATTAGGGCTGCAGAGACAAGAACCTCCTCACAATACGAGCCGTATCGAGGAGAACTGCCTTCTGAATCTGGCTCTTGATCCAACCGCCTAACGAGAGCCTCGAAGCCTAACGAAAGATGTTGGTCGAGGCTTTTGGCCATCAGGCTGTTGGCTGTTATGACAATCGGTACAATGACAGCTGAGCTCACATTCCACATGTCAACAACCTCGTGTGCTAAGTCGAGATATTTTATTTGTTTCTCTTTCTCAGCTTTCACGAGGTTCTCGTCATGTGGAATGGTAACATCGACTATCATTGCAAGGCGCGCTAATCGATCTATCACCACTATATCAGGCTTATTGGCGAAAATAGTCCTGTCAGTAATGATAGATCGATCATGACAGTCGGATCTATTCTAGACCTCACTTTAAGGACAACAGTTGCCTTGGCCGTCGCACTTTTGTCCCCACCTACGCCTATCACAGTTTGCCTGGATGGCGTTTTCTTTATTTATATTGGGTCCATTTCTCTTTTTAGTTTATATTAACGATTTACCCCAATTACTTCAAAATCAACCGAAGTTGGTGTTATTTGCAGATGACACTTCATTAATCTTTAAAATTAATCGACGCTCACAAAATCTTGACGACGTGAATAACTCTATTCTTCAGGTCCAAGATTGGTTTACGGTAAATAATTTGGTACTAAATGAAAAAAAAAACAAATGCATTAGATTTACATTACCTAATGTTAAAAGTAGCGATTGTGACATCATATTGAACGGAGAAAAGCTGGAATTTATTAAGCAGACGGTTTTCCTGGGAATCACGCTAGACGACAAGTTGCAATGGGGTCCCCACATAACAACTCTTGCGGGACGGCTAAGCTCGGCCGCTTATGCTGTTAGAAAGATAAGGCAGTTAACAGACGTAGAAACCGCGCGTTTGGTCTATTTTAGTTACTTCCACAGCATTATGTCGTATGGCATTTTACTGTGGGGTCGGGCTGCTGACATTGAATCCATTTTTATTTAGCAAAAGCGAGCGATCAGGGCTATTTACAATCTTCGTCGTCGCGAATCGCTTAGGGAACTATTTAAAAGGATTAATATTATGACAATACCTTGCCAATTCATTTATGAAAATATTATGTATGTAAGAAAAAATAGACATATTTTTAACAAAATAAGTGATAGGCATAATTTTAATACTAGAAATAAAGATAAAATAATTCAACCATTTTTTCGATTGTCAAAAGTACATACATCTTTTATGGGGTTCTGTGTTAAATGTTACAACAAAATACCTTGTGACATGCTGCAATTAAATGAAAAAAATTTTTAAACTCATATTAAAAGTACACTTTGTAAACAAGCTTATTACAAATTAGAAGATTATATCAAAGATAAGGATGCTTGGAAACATGCTGGTCCTGCTCCACAGGACAATCTAGTGTCTAGACAAAATCAAACTGGTTGCTAAGTAAATTAGGTAATTTGTACCATATTATTTTATTATATTGGAATAACTTCTCACACATTGATTAATTTATTATTATTAACTTTTAGAATGTTTGTAAATATGTGAGCACCATGCACTTATGACATAATTAATTAAGTTTACTTGCCACTGCTACATGTGTTTTTCTTTTCACCTTTTGTGATGTATTGTTTTTATTCTGGGTACATCGTCTTCACATATAATGTTATAATACATGTATACAAAACATTGTGAAACATTTTAAAAGAGTAACGGTGGAGTTTCTTGCCCATTCTTCTCCACACGAAACTACTTTTTGGAAGGGGCGACTAGAATCAGTTCTATTTCTTGTTCATTTTGACGTTCAAAAGTGCCATTCTTGTGCCTATTTGAAATAAATGTTTTGACTTTGACTTTGACTTTAATCCCAAAAATTGGACCGTGGATTCCGTAACGAATGAACCTTGTGATCCTTGGTCAAGTAAAGCCCTAACTACTCGATATGTCCCGTCTTTCGACTCCGCCTTAATTAACGCGGTAGTTAATAAAACGGTTTTCCGACTACTTCTAGTCGAAACACATGAGACGAGCGGCTTGCCTGACCCCTCCGCTTGCGCGGCTTCTTTAGCGTTACTATTTATATTAGCCTCCTTCATCACCTTTACTACGGCTGATGAGGTTTCCTCGTGAGCCCCACCACTATTTTCACCAATAGCAGACCCAGAAGCACCTGTTGGGTGCAACAAAGAATGGTGGCGGCGTTTGCATACTTGGCACCTGACAGTGTTTTTACAATACTTGGCAGAGTGGTTATTGTATAGGCAAACAAAACACAAATTATTTTCCCGGACGAACTTACGTCTAGTTTCATTTGTCTCTTTACCAAATTTTGGACAAGATGTAATCTTATGATCGGCTGAGCAAAATTCACATAATACTGACTTTTTATCGTTAAATACATGAAACCTGTTCCTTTTGGGTGTGGATATCTATCCTTGTTATCAGACTTATCTAAATTATCTTATCGAGCCAAGGGTCAAACCTAACACATTAATTTCCTGAATATTAGTCTCGCCACGATTTCGATGTACATTTACCCCCGAACATAAACACACAGACTTCATTTATTTATTATTATTATTATGATACTTTTCGCAAACTTGTTACTGGAGCATCATCCCACATCTGGGCAAAGGCCCCTCCACATAACTTCCATAGATACCTTATTTTTTTTTATTAATTTGTATTATCCCACTCCTGGGCAGTGGTCTTCCCCACATTTAACTAGTTCTCTTTATAACATTTGTCCTCTCCGACCAATCTGGCAAGAACGTGTCCAGATCGTCACGCCAACGTAATAACTCGTTATACCATATTATAGAAAGAAGTTAATACGCCACGCCACTGTGTCAACTGTGGCGTATCATTTGAACTTGCAGCTGTTTGGGTCTAGAATCCATGGCAGTTGGCACCGAAACTGAGACAAGAATCCTGAAATTCCACTGCACTTATGGGGAACTACAAGTATGACCACGCAATTATGTATTGTCAGCGACATCAGTATCTACTAATTATTTCGGTTTTTTATAACTCAACCCTAATATAATGTTATCACTCACTAGTTCTCAATAATTTGTAACAAACAAGTACGTATTAGCAAATCGTCATTCTTCTCAACTAAAAGTTTAGATAAGAGTCTAACCTGTTTTATTGCCGACCGTACCGGTTCTAAATACCCAAAACCAAAGTGCAAAACCGTGACCCTCCTTACTCTGAAATTTACCGCTTCGACTGTCAATAGGTGTAAATATATACAACAAATTGGCCTTACAACAGTCGTGAGAGATCAGATTTCATTGGGTGTAAATTATGGGTGATTAAAGTTATCCAGCTACCAGTCTAGGGCTAATTAATTTCATTCATAACATTGAAGCGTTAATCCCTTTTAGCTTCACTATTATTGGTGTCTAACATCTCTCTGTATCAATCAATACGTAAAAGTATATCAAAACGTATAATGTTTATTTCATACAAATACAAGAACCTTTGACGGTCCGATATGCGTTTGAGCGTCAATGGAGCAGAAAGAAAAAGTCGAGGTATCGTACCTAGTAGTACGATTGGACATGTTTGTTTGTCCGTGCAAAGCGTCCTTTACCGTGTGTGATTCTTATTTACACAGGGTGTGCATAGAGGGACGCAGGCAATTAAACATTCGATACTGTTGCAAGACTTGCAAGGTGCGGCTCAACAAGCGCTTGTTAGTTAAGGCGCTTTGAATTGACGATTTTCATGTTGTAGAGAGGATGAAACAGACGAAGTAGAGTACGGTAGTAGCGAAGGGAATCAAAGACTCATAATTATACAAGTAGAGGGAGACTAAAGAAACGATGGGTGGATTGTGTGAAAGATGATATGGCTAGAAAGGGAGTGGCTACCGAGATGACGACTAATAGAGAAGTATGGAAGAAAAAGACAGGTTGCGCCGACCCCGAATAAATTGGGATAAAGGCAGGAGAAAGAATGATGACATTACTGTTATTAATTTTATCAAGATTTGTTCATAAATAACACAGTTACAATTGCTACAATATCAATTTTAATGGTTCTTTCATGATCAATTTCTATCGAGATAATTTTCCGAAAACGTGTTTCGAACATAATAGTCCTCTTATAAATATGATCAAGATTAACATATATATTCATTTTGTTGCTGTAAAATATATACATTTTGCAAAAACTGTTTTAGAGAGCCTATTTTGACTGAATGTAAATGTCACCATTGTAGCGCCACGTTGTATATTAGTTAATTTGCTGGGAGTTCTAAGGTACTACCTAATAAAGAAAATCAAAACCCGAAGGCAACATACGAAATATTCGAGCTAAAAGGATATCAACGCATACCTACTTATATAAAACCAAAGATTAGGTGTTTAACAAAGATAGAGAAGCTTAGCAGTATTTTGATGTTAATATCTTTAATTATTTCTAGTATTACTACTACTAATTAAACCTTTACGATGTGATGACATCGTAAAGGTTTAATTAATCGACTATTTATATTACAACTTTTTGAAGTTATGATGATAACTTCAAGAAGTCGTAATATAAATGGTCGATTATTTGGTTCGAAACCGTAACCTTTGTTTTAAAGAGATGTCCAAAAACTTCTGGACCAGAAATCAACTGCCTAGACTTTTCACTACTATGATGGGGTCGGCTTCCAGTCTACCCGGATGCCGCTGAATACGAGTATTTGACATGAAGCGACTGCCTAACTGACCGCCAAAACCCAGTTACTGGGTAACGTAATACCAAGAAGTATTGCGTTACCCAGTAACTGTTAAGACTGGTTGTCAGACGGGCGTTTGACGACCCGCAACGACTTTCAAGGATCCAAGAATGGCAGCCGGGACCAACGGCTTAACGTGCTTTCCGAACCACGGAGGGGTCTGGGTATGTTAAGACTAAAATAAAAACCGGCAGAGTGCGAGTCAGTCTCGCGCACGATGGGTAAGGGTTCCGTACCGTACCATTATCCATAAAAACGGCAAAGAAAATCACGTTTTATGTATGGGAGCCCCCTAAAATTATTATTTTATTCTATTTTAGTTATTTGATCTTAGGGGCATCAGAAATACATCATCTGTAAAGATTTCTACTGTCTTACTAGACGGTTCATGAGATACAGCCTGGTGACAGACGGAGAAACAGACAGACGGACAGCGGAGTCTTAGTAATAGGCGGGACCCTATTACTAAAACTCCGCAGTCCGCCCGTCTGTTTTACCCTTTGGGTACGAAACCCTATATGAATAAAAAGTTTGACAAAATAAAAACCTGGCGGAGCTATGTTGCCATGCAACCACCCCAATCATCCCATCTCCTTCATTAAAAAATGCACTCTTATATTGGGAAAGCATAATTGAGTATGGGATACAAAGGGCCACAATAAAACAACATCACGCCTGTATGCCCCAAAGGGTTAGGTACCACCTGTAGTAGGTACACCTACATTTCGACATTTATGTTTAAGTCGCATGTAATAGGGGAGAATCCGGTCTGCTGCTGGGTTATTCCAGATAGCATCAATATAAAGTGATATTTTGGTTTTTTAGCGCGTTCACGGGCGGAAAATGGTAATTAATGAAGAGCGCCATGTTTGATAAAAAATTCAAGCTGAAGCTGTAACTTCACGCGAAAATTGAATTTAAACAAATATTACTATTTCATACCTCCCTTAAGAGGGGACTCTAGTCTCGAGGAATTTGAAAAATAGGTAGGTATTTAAAGAAGCTACTGCCGTCACACCTCCCCCCGTAAAGTGCTAACGTGATAACTGCAGCTCAGGCCGATTTTACCTAGGGTACGCTACGATAGTAGCGGTAAGGCCCCTCTTTGAGGAGTGGCTAGAGAGGCGTTACGGCGCCCTCACCTACCGCCTGACGCAGGTCCTCACCGGACATGGATGTTTCGGGAGGTTCCTGCACATCATCAGGCGGGAGGAAACGGAAACGCCCGGGTGTCACCACTGCGAGGATCGCCCAGAGGACACGGTAGAGCACACGGTGCAAACCTGCCCCGCTTGGGCGGAGCACCGCCGTGTCCTCGTAGAGGCGATCGGCGGCGGCAACCTCTCGCGCCCGGCCCTGGTGCAAGCCATGGTAGCACCGCCGTGTCCTCGTAGAGGCGATCGGCGGCGGCAACCTCTCGCGCCCGGCCCTGGTGCAAGCCATGGTCCGGGGCGAGAGGGAGTGGGAGGCAGTCACCTCCTTCTGCGAAAAAGTCATGCTCGCGAAGGAGGTGGCGGGATGGGAGAGAGAAAGGTCCTCCCGTCCCAGCCGCCGCAGGAGACGCCCCGGGCGTCGGGAGCCACGTGACGACTCCCGGCCACCGTAGGCGCGGGCCTGCGGACGGTGAGTAATGGGTGACTCACCGTCCGATCAGCACCAGACCCGTGCCGTACGGCGCGTATATGTTCCACGCGCGCCTCAAAGAGATGTCAGCATATTATGAAGGGGCCCCTCAGGGCCAAGCCTGCCGGGTAAGCGGGATTGTCCGAAAGGGTTACCGCTACCCCGGAACATAAAGGGCTACGGAAGGAACATGGATGGGTTTTAATCAGTAAGAGTCTGACACTCCCTTCCGCTCCACCCAGAGCGGGAGCAGTCATTGGATGATTTCCCAGCCTTAAAAAAAAAAAAGCCGATTTTACCTACAAAAACCTTAACCAAAAGACGTTTTGTATGCCGCTGTTTTCTTCTTCAAAACTGAACTGGTCTAAAGAAAAGTATATCTATGCTTCTATTATTTTCTTTTTTATTAAAGACTTATCAAATTCGTCTGATAGTCGTCTGAACATGGCGGTAAAAAACGGGTTATTTTTCGGGATTTTGGATTGTCATAATTCTTTTGGTGATTATGTTTTGGAAAAAGGAAATGATAGGGGCACGTACCTAGATTTTTTTGGGCAAAAAGTCATTGCTCCAGAGGCATTATCCACAATAAAAACAGCGGAATGCGTTTGTATGGAGAAAGGCCAAATAGAGTCCGCTCTCAAACGATATCTATCATTTAAATGTGTGAAGAAATGGTAAAACTTTATATTTGTTCATAACTAAAACTACCGATTAATATTATTAGACTAGATTACCTTGATTCCTTTACGCCGAGTCCAAATTGTTAGAACCGCCATACTTTCATTTTTGTTTTAAACTAAAATAAAATAAATAACTAAAGTGCATACTTGATAACAACAATAACATTTGTTCTAAACAAAACATGCCAAACACAAAAGAAGAATAGCTGTAAACTCTTTTGATTTCCCTTCGAAATGTACTGACGTTGATGAAAATGTTTTTGATTGGTTCGACTCAAAGCAAAAGGGGAGCACGCATTTGTTTTGGCGCGCAGTTGTTGGATTCAACCAAACGTAGGCCGGGTCGACCTGTACCAAAACCGCGGTAGCTATATTTGATGATCGTTAACGAAACCTGACCGCCGCTTTCAGATCCAATATAGTCTGTGTTTAAAGAACTGTGTCTGATTTTGCCGACTGAGGTATGATTTTATTAAAAAAAAAAAACAAGATTACGCATGAACTGATAAATCATGCCAAAATTGAGTTTTAAATTTTAAAAATCTTTGGCCATACTACCGTCATGTACAATTTTTTTCAGATCGCTTTGTGGTATTAATTAACCCTTCCCTCCTGGAGTCGTTTGCCTCTACTTATTTATTAATTACTGGAAAATATTAGCCCAACTGTTTAGGTAGAGTTTCGCGAATGAATTCTCTTTTGCGTAAGACTCATTCGCAGAAATCTTTTGCGAGGCAAATGCTCGCGGTGACCGCTCAAACAGTTATTATTCGAAAACCCTAAGCTTGTTTAATTTGACGCCTCATCTAGAATTTATTTTGCGGGTTTAGCGGATGGTCACTTTGCAAATAACTGTTAGAACATGAGTAGCAGACTTAGCACGTCAACCGCCAAACGAACTAACCCCGCGGCGGAAATTAAATCATAGCTCCAAGCGCTATCAGTATAATTAAAAGGGGACCGTTACCGGTACTACTGATCATCGATAGCATGCCCGGTACTCACAACGATAACATGATTACACATCAAAACAATGGTGTTAGTGTAAACAATATTTTATGTAAATTCAAGGTCGATGGATAATTCAAAACGATTTGTAATAGATTGTCATGTTGATCTTCTAATTATACCATCGAAGATAACTCGTAAAGCGAAAAGTTTCTGCTAGGTCGTTATAAAATAATAACCGTCAGTCATAGGTTCATCGTAAAGCTTCTTCGGTTAGCGTACAAAACAAAAAAAAATAATAATATTGCACTATTCACAAAAATAAATGATACACAAAACAAACACGCTCTACTGATTCTAAAAATGCTGGCAATTAATATTAAGTAAAATTAAAAACGTAGAAAAACAAAAAAGGAAGTACATTCGAATAAATATGACTGGCGCGAAAACGCGTAACCGTAGCGTTTAGAGCGCGAAGTGTACGTCACTCCGCGCTGTTTCCCGAGCGAGAACTGCGAGATGCAGCCGCCAGTCGTCAAGCCTGTAGCCGACGAACGCGGCAGTGCTCGACAAAATTTACTAAAGGAAATACGCTACGGTGAAAATTTTCAATAGCCGCAGCATTTGCAAAAGAAAATTTCGAATATTTGAATTATTAGCGAGGCTGCTAAAATTTTCCTACAAAATTTTGTCTGACAATGTATGTTGCAAATATTTTGCAACATTACAAAAATATTCGTAACTGAGAAAATATTTCTATCATACATTGAATTATTAGCGAGGCTGCTAAAATTTTCCTTCAAAATTTTGTCTGACAATGTATGCTGCAAATATTTTGCAACATTACAAAAATACTTGTACCTGAAAAAATATTTCTTTCATACACGATCACCTTACAGCACACCTATAATTTCTAGATTTCACAGTCTAAGATCAATTCATGTAGGTATTGTCACTTAACTTACTAACTATTGTAGCGTTATGAAGATGATTTTTGAATTAACTGTTCGTAACAAATACTTTTACAGTTTTGTCCTCTATAACATTGAGTTTATTTCCAAAAACTTGATAGTTACGTATCTCCGAAACTGAATTCCAACATATATTATTATACACATTATTATTCGCCCTGTATTTAAGTAGTTTACAAACTCAATGAATAAAATAAACAAAACACTGAACTGAATCAAAACGTTAACGTTAATTGCGAATGGAATGACTGAAAATTAACTTGAAATGTATTTTAATTTTCATGTTTAATGTTTAATTAAAATGACATTAATTAACATTGTATTGTAACCGCGATGGACGCCGCAATGTTTTTGGCGGTGGCTGGTAATGGCGGCGACTCACCGTACACTAAAATCGGTCCACAATAACCGCATTGTTTTAAAAGAATGCAATGTTGCTTGTATAAATTAGTAATCAAATTCTTTATGACCCTTAGCCACCTTCAGTCAGTAGCTTCAGCCGCATGGATATCCGAAATTATCCCACGGGAACGTATCTACTACGGCGATAAAAAGTATTATACGTGTTAACTATCTTTGTGCCAAATTTTATACAGCTTTGTTCTGGCGTGATTGAATAACAAACAGCCATCCAAAATGTTGCTTTTATAAAATTAGTAATTAAACAAAAATGTTTTTGTTTGCGATAAGGAAGAAGTTTAAAGGGATGCTAGATTGGTATAATAAATTGTACAGCCAGGGGAACTTCATGTTTGAGCAGATTGATACACTTTGATAATTAGAAAAATATTTTCAACCAATCCGAGTCTTAAACTTATAACCTATGTAATACGTATTGCTGCTGTATGCTCACAAATATTAACCGGTCTAGCTCTACAAGCGAAGACTTGTAATTGGCTTCCTGTTGACTATGTGTTCCTTACTATTAAGTTTTTAAGCTGTAAGTCTTCCATGTTTAAATAAATAAATAAATAATTTTCTTTGATGCTGCCTGTACCTAAACTTTTTTTTTTAAGGCTGGGAAATCATCCAATGACTGCTCCCGCTCTGGGTGGAGCGGAAGGGAGTGTCAGACTCTTACCGACTAAAACCCACTGTACCTACGCTTTTTTTTTTTTAAGGCTGGGAAATCATCCAATGACTGCTCCCGCTCTGGGTGGAGCGGAAGGGAGTGTCATACTCTTACTGACTAAAACCCATCCATGTTCGTTCCGTAGCCCTTTATGTTCCGGGGTAGCGGTAACCCTTTCGGACAATCCCGCTTACCCGGCAGGCTTGGCCCTGAGGGGCCCCTTCATATGCTGACATCTCTTTGAGGCGCGCGTGGAACACATACGCGCCGCACAGCACGGGTCTGGTGCTGATCGGACGGTGAGTCACCCATTACTCACAGCCCGCAGGCCCGCGCCTACGGTGGCCGGGAGTCGTCACGTGGCTCCCGACGCCCGGAGCGTCTCCCGCGGCGGCTGGGACGGGAGGACCTTTCTCTCTCCCATCCCGCCACCTCCTTCGCGAGCATAACTTTTTCGCAGAAGGTCCCCACTCCCGGTCGCCGCCGCCGATCGCCTCTACGTGACGGCGGTGCTCCGCCCAAACGGGGCAGGTTTGCACCGTGTGCTCTACCGTGTTCTTTGGGCGATCCTCGCAGTGGTGACACCCGGGCGTTTCCTCCCGCCTGATGATGTGCAGGAACCTCCCGAAACATCCATGTCCGGTGAGGACCTGCGTCAGGCGGTAGGTGAGGCCGCCGTGTCGCCTCTCTAGCCACTCCTCAAAGAGGGGCCTTACCGCCACTATCGTGGCGTGCCCTGCGCTGGGTTGCGACAGTCGCTGATTCCAGGCCGCCATGAGATCGCGCCGGAGGTCCGTCCGCTCCGCCGCAATTCGCTGCGGAAACGGAGTTTCCCCCCGGCTTAGTACCTCCGCGTGCCACTCGAACAGGCGCGCGAGGACTATTGCCTCCAGATCCCACGGCGGCAGTCCGGCAAGGAGGCTTGCCGCCTCGCCCGAGATCGTGCGGTACCCCCGGATAAGCCGTATGGCTACCACCTTTTGGGGCGCGTTCAGATAGTGGGCGGCTCGCACTGTACCTACGCTACGGTACACATTGTATCATCACTACATAGTATAAAACAAAGTCGCTATTTTTGTCTGTTTGTCTGTATGCTTAAATCTTTAAAACTACGCAACGGATTTTAATGCGGTTTTTTTTTAATAGATAGAGTGATTCAAGAGGAAGGTTTATATGTATAATTTGTCGACATATTTTGCGGGCGAAGCCGCGGGCGGAAGCTAGTAACATTATATTTGCCACATTCCAATACTTAAGATTTGTGGGGTTCCGACTTAAAAGCAAAACGGAGCCTTTTAAAGATCCTATTTAGTGCCTGACACCAAGGTTTCTTAGTTCAACATATTTAATCTGCCACAAATTGCATTTTTCAGAAATAATGCAAAAGTACATATTATTATTTGTAGTAACTGCAAGGATTCTGTTAACCTTGTTAGAGATGGTAGCAGCTTTTAGTAACCCCGGCAGTCTGCACAACAAATGGACCCCGTCACATTTTGATAAATATTTTTTTTTCTTATTTATAAGTAATTTTTTTGTTCTATTTTTTAGTTCGGTTTCTATAAAAAGCGTGTTTTTTAGTTTTTTTAAGCTAATGTTTATTTCCTACTTTTTAGTTTGGTTCTTTTACAAAGGCGTGTTATTTAAAAAAATATGAAAAATTGATTAATTTTGTCTAATTAATGTATTATCGGTCCTCAACAACAAAGTTTGAACGAAATCTGGCAGTTTAAAAAGGGGCAAAATCGCGCCCAAAGGAGTTGGTTACAAACAAACATACAGGTGAAGCTAATATAAAGCGTGTAAAAAAAACTGCTGTTTCGGTCGAGCCTCTCTCAAGCGATGCTCCGTCATACATGTGGGAATAGTAGATTGTTACACAAGGAATGAAAGTGACCTATGTATGCACGAGATAGTTTTGCGCACGAGTGTAGCGAGGGCGCTAATAGTTCTTTTGATAGCAGGGAAAATCGTTTCTACTACTACTAAATCGTACTACTTTCGTCCCTCTGATCCAAGTGTACTTTCCAAGTATGAGAAATGAAAAAGATTTTTATTTGTATCGAATAGTGGACCCGTCAGATGTCCGATAAAAATATTCAATAATCCATTGTAATATTCCATACAACAAAGGACGTCTATTTTTCCAGGGGTTTGCCATTTTCCAATAAAAAATAGTCAATACGGTGCAGCCGTCATGCACTTATCAACGTACAGCATTTCATTTTTACTTATTAGAAAGATAGATTTATGTTCTATACAAATTGGAAGCCCCCACCCACGTTCGTGATTTCAGGTATAATCAATATTACAAAGAAACAAAAACATTAGATAAACAGTCCAGTCCAGTGCTCAATCCTTTCAATCAACGTAATTAAAATATGACCATCGCAACATAAACAAAGCCCATTGAATGGAGTACAGAGCAAATAAAGTAGGAGACAAATGGTTTTGTATTTCACGTCTCGGGGGTAGAATTAGGGAAAAATGGCTTAGGGCTATCCTCTCAACACATCACTATGAATAATTATTAAATACATTCATTAAGATATTAGTGCGTCTAAGTTGTTTATTTAATGTATTTTGGGTAGGTTTAGAGAGAAAGTATGTTGGGCTCACATCTGAGGCGTGTTTAAATGTTTCCCAATTATCAGGTGCGTGCAATCAAAGCCGCGCAATTTACATATAATGTGCTCATGCAGCCCTTCAACGTGATACCCAACACGGCACTTTTTTTTTTTTTAATTCATGACTTTATGTGCTATAGAGATTAATTCAATTTTATAATTATGATTGCACATAGCCTATGACCAGCGGACTTTCAAGACGTTTCCAACGATACCTCATTTGCCACATTATGATAAGAATTTCAGAAGTTATGAGGGAACATACATACCGGTCAAAATCATAAACCAACTTCTTCCTTCAAAGTCTACATAAATAAAGCCTCTTTTAGAAAATATTATTGACGGTTAACGTGTTTGCTAAAACCTATTGACTGAATTTTTTCGTAATAATCACTCACACGTGTATCACTCATATTGTTTGCTTGATTGATGCGAATTCGTTATGTCTGAGACGCAAAATGAACCCTTAAAGCTGTTTGTATTTTCACATACCAATGATGTATTACGATTACGATACAAATGTTTACTTAACAAGACTATAACAGCATAAACAACCGTGCGTTGAGTGTTGCTGTGTAATAATTTTATGCAATTATATAGTAATTGGGCATTACGTTAACTTTATTTACGACCATAAGATACGTCACGGCAGCTTCACACGAGCCTAATAGAAGCTAGCGCATCAATAACAGATCTACTTGAATAGACTCAGTCTAGTAACATACACAAGTATCAGTTACCAATAAGTTATACTACACAAAATAAGATTCACTTATGTAACCGTTCACAGTACATATCGAAGGTTGTGTTGTGAGTCATTTAATAAGTGCAACAAAAACTGGTAATATCTGTGCTAGTTGTCTATGTATTACAGGTGGTTTCTCGTTGGACTCATTCGCCATTGTATTATGTCCCTGTCATCCCATAGGAACCGACCGCCGACGCCACGTCCACTTTTCCTGTTACGGTAAACAAGTTAGACAGGGGCTGATTCATAAACGAGTATTGCTCTAAAAGGAGTACCTTACTAGACTCAATACTATTAGCTTCACATATTTTCGATTAAAAAGTTGTAGCAGCCTAATTGAGGTAATTCAGTACAACATCATGTTTCCTCGATTTAGAATAGGATTTCTTTTAGTTTATTTTGTTCCACAACCATGAAGTTTTTTACTTTTTGTATCCTCATTAAAACTGGAAGCCTGCGTGGTTGTCAGGAATATTGAACCTAAGGACTAGCAGCTTAGTCATAAGAGCAATTTCGTATTGCAAACTGGCTTGAGCAACGAAACAGCAAGTTTTTCACGCGTTGAGTAAAAACCGAGCGTGCGACGGAAGCCGCCGAGTTCTCCGACCTTTTAGTTAGGGCATATGTCTCGGTAGCTCCACGGCGAATATAACGAAATTGATAGCAATCGTTTATAAGAGTGATCGATTTTTAATTTAGTTTGCCGGATGAGACTAACTTCATAAATTGATATTTAAGTAGGTATATCATGTTCATGATTTTAAAAGGGTTGTTTTGTTGTGAAAGTTTTCAATAGCGCACCTTGGCAGATCATTAACAACTGTTTATTTGTGTGTTTAGTTCATTAAAGTTGTGGTGAAGCTTGTGGTAAGTTCCGAACTGCAAAATAAATTTTCGGTCGGTGAGATGAACCTTTCCCGTCAATTTTGTACACAGTAACAGGTAGATTTTAGGGTTCCGTACCCAAAGGCTAAAACGGGACCCTACTTCTAAGACTCCGCTGTCCATCCATCTGTCACCAGACTGTATCTCATGAACCGTGATAGTTAGACAGTTGAAATTTTCACAGATGACACATTTCTATTGCCGCTTTAACAACAAATATTAAAAAACCAAATAAAATAAATATTTAAGGGCTCCCATATACCTAACAAACCTATTCGGAAACCGCGCGTTAGTGCGCGAGTCCGAGACAATTAAAGACTTAATTAAGAAAACAATTTGAAAAATCTGATGAAACTGAAAAGAACACTTTTTGTTTAGATGCTATTTTTATTAGCTATGTTAACTCCGATACCAAATTGTCTATGATCCTGACACTAAATCAATAAAAAGTAAAGTCCTGACTCAATCACTCACTGACTTATTAACGCCCGGCCCAATCCCTTGGACCTAGCAAGCTGATATTTGGCAAAGAGGTTCCTTTCACGATGTAGACAAGGAATAAGGTTGGATTCTCGAAAATCTCACAGGATTCGGGGCGGAACAAGTCGCTGGCAAAAGGCTAGAATAAAATAACTTACTCTCACTTGCTTTGCTTCAAGAAAATGACCATGTTTTATTCATTTTAAACCATAATAACACGGGTAAAAGGTGTATTTTATTCGGCATATTTTTGTTGCGGAAAGGAAAATCTGTCGCAATACATCGTTGTTGCAGAACCTCTGGAGGAAATGAAAGGCTGCGAGGAGCGATGCTAATCAGGGCTCCCTCAGGTAATGACATCCGTCAGGACATGACGTGATTATTGCGGCATACTTTTCATCGAGGCCGTGGGTTCTTTGGTCGGCGAAAATATGTACAAAAGACTAGATTTTGTCCGGTCTCGAATAAAGTTTCTGGGGTTTATTTGCGTATTGAGGTTTTTCCTATGCAGGACAGTTTTGATTTTATTTCAAGCCAAATGCTTTGCTTTGCCCATTTTGTGATATACAGAGTTGACATTGACATAAAAAAAAAAAATTTTTTACTAATCGAGCAACTTAATACCTACACGTGGCGAGGGGCAAAATTTAGTTTGATTGATGATTGATAACTAAGATTTAATTATTTAATCAAGACTAATGAGTAATGACTAAAAAAATTCAATCATGTATGATGATTGAAGATTGATTAGTGTTAGTTATTTAATCATGACTAAATTTCTCATGACTAATTTAATATCTAAAATTACGTCGTTGCCAAGTTAACATTCACAATGTTTTTTTTTATTAATGGGTGGTGTAAAAGGTCTACATATTTACTTTCTTCCGACGAAAAGAAATTCGTCATTAAAATATCAGCTTTTCTTCTTGGTGACTGGCTAGTACCTATTATCATTATTTTATAGTCTGAATTAATATCAAAAAACTCGTTTTGAATGTGCGATTATAATTCATTTGAGTTTTCTTGATTGATTTCTAAGCAAATTGCTAATTTTAACAAAATACCTAGTACATTGAAATAGCGCGATAGATGTCTCTAATGAAACAAAAAATGGAGTTAGCCAGATTAGCATTTTTAGTTTAGTCATCAATTAAAAATAATGATTGAATGACTAATGACTAATTTATTTAGTTATGATTATGATTAACTATTTTAGTCATGATTAAATCAATCATGACTAAATTAGTTAATCTAATCAATTGATTGAAAAAATTGGTTGATTGACCCAACACTGGCGAGGGGTACCTAAATTATTGCAAGAAGAAGCCGAGCCAAAGACGGCTTTAACGTACTAACTTAAAATATTTTTTTGAATAAAGTAAGTTTTGTTGTTTCAATGTCTATTCCGATAGTGTACCTAATATTTGTAGCCATAGTAGACGCTATTCACTGTGCCATTTCTCAATAGCTGTAGAGTTGCTGATGCGAATCTCCGGCGGGAAACCGGTAGCAATCGTATTATATGGTGCTTTCGCCACTGACCTATATGTACTTACCTATCCTCAGATTCAATGAAATATTATCTAAATTGGAATAAATAAGTTGAAATAGAAATCCTTACAACAATTAATTAGGATCGCCTTAAGGCCTAAAGTCAATAGACATTTAAAGATTAAAAATATGAGGATTTGATTGTTCTCTAATTATTTTATTTATTTTACGAAATCATGTGCCTAATAGGATTTCTCATCGAAATAAATGACGATCTTACATACAAACTTCCAACTCTTATTTAACCCTCTTTGGGAATAATTCTCAAAAATCCTTTCTTAGTGCTCTCCTTTTATATAAAGAATTCATGTGCAAAATGACATGCTTCTAGAGCGGTTTAGGCTGTGCGTTTTCTGCCGGTGAGTGACTGAATTTAATAATTTTATCAAGTAGACATTAATGGAACGATAACTTAATTATACACTTTGAGAAACTGATTTACAACAGGTATCGCGTCTGATTAACCGTAATATTATGTGGAATTTTTCAAAATGTGTGTAGTTGACGTCTGTGGCAGGTGACAGAACGCACAAAGAGCGACCCGCTTTCATCGACAGCGTTGTTTTTACAGAGCCTCGACAAAGGTTAACCTAGCAAATTATGAAAGAATTGACATGCAAAATATCGCAGTAGCTATTCGATGTAACACAAGAACTGTACAAAAATGTACCAAGTACTAAACGAGTCTCGAAACGAAACAAGACAATAATTACGCACAGACAGCCGTCAATCTCATCCGGTAAGACGCTTTAATAAATTATACATTGTTCGAGCCACATATCTGCATCGCGTGTCCGTCCACACTTGAATTTTTACTGAAAACAGAGTAACGCTCCGGCAATGGGCGCTCGTCTTAGAAATTGGGTCGCATACCGTTGTGTAACGTCCCGAGAGCGATGCGACCACGGTGGCTATTGTGTACACATTTTTAATATCGAAAAAAACAAGGATTTTCATATAAACCATGCCTCGTTACAAAGACTTTATACCAACAACATAAAATGGGACGCGGAGTAAACATTCACAAATGAAAGGATACATGGAATTATGTATTATGTATTAAAACTCAGTAAATTTGAAGGTAAAAATTACTTATTTATTATTATTATTCATTTTTACACAGCGAGTTTTCTTTGAGATATTTTTCGTGTTCGCTGACGGTCTCCAAGTCACCAGGAGTACATCTCAGTTTGTGCAGTACGTAATTGAAAGCAATTGAGAGACGGGACACTGCGCCCGCATGCGGTTCCAGACTATCTTACTTGCTAATCTAACAACTACAAAAGGGTCATCCGTCTCAAGATTTAGCAACATCTCTGGAGGAAGTAGGTACCCTAGGTCACTGGGTGAGCCGTCGCCGGTCGTCTTTGACGCAGGATTATTTCAGCGTCGCGAGGTTGTAAGTACTGATTTTATTATTCGAGACTATCGATTCCAGGTCGTGCATTTGCAACTATTTGTATGCTCACGATCGTTAGTACGTTAACAGCCGCGATGTCACTAGAATAATACTCAAGTATTTTTATAATGCGTATCGCAAATAATTGAAAATTAAGGCTTCTAAATACCATTTTATAAGAAGTACAATATTAGAGTCTGATCAAGAAGAAGATCAGTGATCCTGACCCTGGTCTAAGGTAATCAATCTTGATACTCCATGGTATAAAGCATCTTGTCTTGGTTCCATAGTTTTATCAGTACTTTAATAATGGATTGAGATCTTTTTATTAAGATGATGATAAAATTGTAACTCCGAAACTGAACTTGGTGTTGTACAAAACACAACTCCAATACGTCGCATTCAAAGGTATCGCCAGCTTTACGATACGCACTAACATGTATCTGAAGGAGGCACATCCTACAAGGGAACTATGACCTCTTCAACAGATGCACCCGTATCTTTGCACAGAGAAGTGAATACAAGCTCGCTGTGGAAAATCGTTCAGTCCCACTCACAGAGCACGGAACCGGCAGGACACGGCTGTACTAAAATATTCGTACAGCGTAATTTTCGTTGAGTAGCGGATACGGCTGTCAATTGGAATATGCAAGTAAACATAATCAGAAAAACATTTTAAAAAATCAGCAATAGCAATAAAAAACCTAATTTTGTGTTCTTCATATAGTCTGCGTCTTAAAATATTAATAATGATACATCAATGAATCTGCCTAGCCTTTTCCCCATTTTTGTTGGGGTCTGCTTCCAGTCTAACCGGAGGCAGCTGAATACCAGTATTTTACATGGAGTGCCTGCCTATCTGATTCTGACCTCCACAACCCAGTAACTGAGTAATACGATACCCCTTGGTAAGACTGGCTGTCAGATTTTCGGGCTTCTGACGCCCGTAACGTCTGTCAAAGATGCACAAATGACAACCGGGAGTAACGGCTTAACGTGCTTTACCAGGTACGGAGGAGTCTCGATATGGAAAAATGGTCACCCATCCACGGACAACTCCGGCAAGCATAGTTTAACCTGATTGATTGACCTGTGCGGGTGTTATTACTTAGCCACGAGCTCCCCAAGATAGAAAATAATCATAGGGTACCAAAAAATTCGTCCACATCGCTGTAACAAGAAAAGGAAAAATCTTCCTCTAAGCGTATCGATAGCAAAAAGTTCATATGTTTGGCCTAATATTAGGCAAGCCACACTTATTGACGCAATCATTAGGTCACACCAGGGCTCGGAAACCGGTTGAAATTCTTAACCGGTTACGGTCATTGACCCCAAACCGAAATCGATTTAGGTTAAGGTTTGCACTTTACCGGTTTTTACCGGTATATGTGGGAAACCGGTTTTTAATGAATTTTGGTTTTGAAAGTGAAAATTAACCGGTTAAAACCAAATTTGAACACCCCCGCCCCCGCCACTCACAAGCACGGTCAAGACGTTGCGATGTCATTTAGTTACAAAATAGTCGCATCAAGTGCATGCAAGTTCTCAACGTCGCCGCCACCGTCTTCCTTCACCAAATTTCGTAACTTGTTGGAAGTGTTAAAAAAGTAGACAAAATATATTTACGACTTACGGAATTAACCGGTTAATTCGGGTGTCAAAACCGTTTGTGCTTATGTAACCGGTAACCTTTATCATTTGCCGCATACTGCGATATCTGTGTGACCCAGGGCTCTGAACCGGTTTAAAAAGAGCGGTTAATTTCGATGAAATACCGGTAAATATATCGTTCCTTCATTAACCGGTTAAACTGTTCATAGTAACCACTATGAACAGTTCACTTGTTTGTCACAGTGTCTTTTTAAACCGGTTCAGAGCCCTGGGTCACACAGATATCGCAGTATGCGGCAAATGGATTGTGTATGAATAATCAAAGAAAAAACATAAATAAACTAACCTCTGGGATATCATAATCAAGTAAATAAAACAACGCCGCCTATTGCCACGCTTGGTTTGAATATAAAGTGTTGACAATGCCATCTCTAGCAACGGCGGCGAGGTGTCTCTGTGCTCTGTGGCCCGCCTCGTCCAGCCATACTGTCAAGAGCAACTCAAGTCGGACCAGAGAAGTCGCCGGCCATACATACGGAATACATAAGCAACCTACTAACTTTGAGTATGTACTCTATCTTTATTGTTCACTACTACGTCTTTTCGGTCACGGCGGTTTGTCTGAATTTCATAATAATCTGCCTAAAGCCTCTAATTATTTTGTGGTCGACTGCCTACCTGACCTCTACAACCCAGTCTTCTTCTTCTTAGTGTGTCGATGGCAATCTAAATGGACTCGGCTCAGTAGTGATGGGTCGTTGATGGTTTTCCGTTAACAAAACAACAACGTTAATTTACGTTCGTCTACTAGTTGCTCAACTGGTTAAATTCGTCAACGAGTTAAAGAACACTATTATCAACTTACAAAATAAACCGTTCATTAATTGAACGGTTTTTATTAAACGCTGCGGCTTTCAACTAGTTGAACAAGTCTCTGAACTACATCTACTGACCTGATATAATGCTAATTTAGAAGAAATTCACCAATATCGTCATACTTAACAAAAAAAAACACCTTTCAACAATCAACTCTTTAATGCATTACTTACAGTTCAAAATCACAATACATGACCGTCGCTCACAATCTAATATGTGATTTTCAATTTCGACGTAAGTTTTTACTTCACTCAGTTCGTTGAGTTCACGTTTTCGAGTTTAGTCGTAGAATTAACGAGACAAAATCATAACCATCGTTAAGGAATTCAACTAGTTAACTATTCATAAACAGTTAACGTTAATACGATGACAGGCGATCAACGGTTGATTCAACTAGTTCGTTGATTCAACGCTCATTGCTACGGCCCAGAATTAGGCTACGTAGTTGGCGCCATCACTAGCGTCTAGCGTCTATCAGTTACTGTAACGTGCAGACGACAGGACACACAGTACACGATATGAAGTGTCCCATCGTTTGTTGAACAGCACCAAATTTACACTCCAAGGCGTTGCTTATAAATCCCCAACTGAGCAGGTATTCCTTGTTTCGGTCAACCAGGATCCGGGGTCTGTTTAAAGACTTCCAGGTTGGCCAAGGCAAGGAGGAAGACCTTCAGCAAGTGGAACAAATGGTGTGGGTAAGGTAGCACTGTTTCACCACAGCTTCAGTCTTTCTGTTGATTGTTCGAGGTGAAACGTTAGCCCTTAGTATGGCTGTCGGATGTCGGTTCATCTGGATTTGACATTGGTTAATTAAATAGGCTAATACACTCGCGAAATGTAGATATGATGGCATACACTTCTGTGTAACCCGCCACACAAGTTTGTTATGTTTTTATAACCATTTCAATACCTCTATAACTTCCTTAAACAATGGTTATTAAAATAATACGTGTGCTATGCGGCTAAGAGACGATTGTTGACGACGTCACAACCTGTTCTTATACACGACGCGCACGATTCCCATTCAATCGGACTATGAGAGCTAGGAACAATTGCATCTGTGTTTGCGCACACACTCACCACAGATGCACTTCTTGCGACTAGCTAAAGAGCAGGAGATATTAAAGTTCACACACTATAATACCTCCAGCGCCCTTAGCCAGTCTGAGTCTCTGAGTTGAGCCGGCCACACAGTGTTTTAAAAAACTCATATTTCCGATGCCACATTGAAATAGCTGACAAAATAATGATCGTGTAACCTTTTGAACGCCAGAGCATAAAGACACGCGCGTGCCCACCACGCCAAGCTACAAATTTATTTTTTATTTTATCATGAATTTACCAATATCCATGGTGTATTTTAATTTGTTTGTGTCATTAAATACGTACGAGAGCTTAAATTTTTAAGATATCTATATAAACACACACAAAAGGAATGATTTAATTGTTTATTTCATGTTATAGTATATCGCAATGTCACAAATTTGTGTCATTGGCGTACAAGGCATGCGCTTGCTTGTCACGTATATGTGACAATGACGTTCAAAAGAATAAATACAAGATTTCCCAATAAGCAAACAACGTTTGTTTTCGAGAACAAGAAATCTTGTAAGAAAGTTATTGGTCTCAAACGAACATATATACTGCATATTGTTTTAGCGCACATACAAGGTTTAGTATTTTTTAGAAATGTCCTTAAAACACTGTGGGTCGCTGTGACCTAAATCCGATCGAGAGGATTTTATGAGTATGACTTACCGAAGGTCTTGCAAAAGGGCTTCGCCCTGCGCGATAGTGGCTGCGCAGGCGTCGAGGCTGGCGGCTCGATGTTGTGCACATTGGTCGAGCGCTCGTCTCGCAGCCTCAGGCGTGTCGTCCGATGCGCATACGCCGCCGCCACTCCGCAACGTTTCCAGCCATTGCAGCAGCTAATACAAAAAGGTTTTAAATAAATATTTCCACACAATAGGCATAACGGACAGTCCTCTGTGCAAGGCTTGCATGGAGGCTGAGGAAACTATTGCGCGTGTATTCTTTGAAAGGACAGGCATCACCCCGATTTTTTGTTTTAAATGATCGTAATGGTTCTCATATAGGATAGAAATTGAAGAGTTGTCGGTTTCTTGCCCATTCTTCTCCACACGAAATTACCTTTTGGATGGGGCGCCTAGAATCAATTCTATTTCTTGTTCATTTTGACGATTAAAAGTGCCTTACTTGTGTCTCTTTGAAATAAATGATTTGACTTAGACTTTGACTATGGAAAATATTGGAAAAGTAAAAATCCATTTAAAATGTTTTTAATATGTTTTTGTATGAATTATTTAAACTTGGACAGGACAACGCCTATCATCATAGTTTTAAATGAAATAGAGATTCTTGGCATTTGTTAGCATACAGATGTTAGAGAAAGTTTAAGCTAACGCCAAACTGATCAGGTTTCCTAGGCGACTACAACTGGCGCTCATCCAAATAAAACAGGCACGGTTCTTCGCATAACCATAGACAGTCAGTGTTGTGCAAGGCCGCCGCGGGACACTCCCGACTCTCTCCCGTAAGCGGGGGCCTGCGGACGGTGAGTAATGGGTAGCTCACCGTTCGATCAGGACCAGACAAGTATGCAGTATAAGTTATGGACAGTTCCGCCTAAGAAGCAGCATCCCTTTGCTTAACTGAGGCCTCTCGCTATAAGCAAGTTTCTGGAATGTTCAAGAGCAATAATCGTATGCGACTTCGTCTAAACACAGAGTTGAACGTCCTTGACCAATTGATTCAAGTTGTGCCTGTATTTGCAAGACAAGTTTTTTTTTGTGTGGACCGTAAGCACTAAGGTAGGATTTTTGAAAATTCATTCCCTAAACGGTTAAAAACAAAAGCTTTTTGCCGATAGAAAATCCAATCAGGTGGTAGATTGTATGTGATAAAAAACAAACCTCTTTCTCATGGGTATACAAAAGCACAGCGAGGTCGAGTCGCCGCCTTCTCCTGTCGACGCGAGCTGCGAACGCCGCGACATGAGCTTCCAGCTCCCGTGCCACACCTAGCACCTCTTCAGGGTCGCACTCGCCAGACCGGGCCAGTTCCTCGGCGCCAGCGAGAAGTTTTTCTGCGTTCGTGTATGTGTTCTATTGGAAAACAATGAAACAGATAAGTTATAATGGCCGGGTCGATCTTCAAGGTAAAGTTGCGCTGGCCGACATCGATTCGTGGATGGGTTAACATCCATTATTTATCGAAACCCCTCCGCACGTTAAGCCGGTAATCTTTAACAGTTGTTACGGCTAGTCAGAAGCCCGAAATCAAAGTCGAGATGAAGATGTTGTGGAGGTCAGGAAGGTAGGGCGACATGTAAAATATTGGTATTTAGCTGCATCCGGTGAAACTGGAAATTGACCAGATGGAAAGTGATTATAATATTTAGACTAAGTTGTACTGTAATGAAGATTATTTCAACTTCGGTGAAAGACCATAACTTGGAATTGAGGGAGTTACTGGTACTCAGTCTGTTCATACATGAACCATGGACCAAGGAACCCTAATACTAAAATAGTGATGCAGCTGATTTTATCTTAATCGCTGTATTGACTATTTACAACTATTGGACAAAGTTCGGATCAACATCAGCATTAAGACCTGACCTACTGAGATCGCTGCTTCATCGGCACTTCACAGCTACGACACACATGCAAGCACCTATGCATGTGTACAGATAATAAGATTAGTGTATAATATTGTAAAATATGTAAATAAAGTTAGTCATCAAGCTGGAGTCGTGTTTGATTCCTCTCCGTCGACGTTTCCCCTCACTGTGGCCAAGACACCTTTAGCCATCTCTGATCAGTGTTGTGAGTCTGCTCCACTGGCAGTGAGAAATCCACCTCCTGTGTACATTGCACCTCGTACACTTGCCTTACATTCCTACCCATTCCGGTCTGTTGCCTTAGGTCGCTGGTAACAGGCTATCCTATCCACACAACGGTACTTGTACGTTGTGTTATGGTTTGTATGGTACGGTTTGTATGGTAGGGCTAGGGCATTAGGGTTAGTAGGGAGTTAGAGTTAGGTATACAGATAGGTGTAAAATCGTAAGAGCTAGGTTGTAGGCGTCAGGGACTTAGGAACTGAGGTCTTAACTGCCTCTATCTAGTCACTCTGTGCGCATACGGGGCAGCAGTTGTACCAACTCAATAAACAACTAGCAGCTACCTGTGCGTACACAGTCAATGAAACAATTTCTAAAACTGGTAATTCTGTAATCAGACCACAAGATCCATTGTATGGCAATTGGGTAATTTAAAGAGTAGTCAATAACGTTACTTTTTATGAATTTTCAAAATTTCTGTATGGTGATGGAAGTTTTGAAGACTAGCGGTCTTTTTTCTATGTGATTTCATATTTTATTTTTAACCATGTCAAATTTTCAATTATGTTTAGTAGCAGGCTTAACTTGCAAAGGACTTTCCCATACATTACATGGTTTAGTACTTACTTGTGCAACATTTTCAAAATGTTCATGAGATTTCTGATAAACTCTAGCTTTATGGAGATTCCTTCCTATTCCAGTGTTCTTCTGTAAAAATACTTCACCGTGATTTGCCAACCAATCGAGGACCTGTAACAAAAACAATTGTTAATGTCATATCATAAATATTGTTGTTTTTTTGTATAACGCTTTCTTATCTCCCTTAACATAATACCACATTCAGTTATCTAAGTATTCCAATCCATCAACTTGATATTAAATTCCAAATAAGCTTATATGGGGTTATTACTGATGCGTATATTTTTATCACAGGAGATAGCATTACAACACTGTGAAGCCCTGACAAATACAAAATAAATACTTTGGCTTTACGACGCGTTCATAAAACTTCTTCATAGCTTGCTTTGAACCCACAGCCGCTTTTTTTTTTAATGGCGCCTCACTATTCGACCATGGGGTTGTCTACTGCTAAACCGGGCTTGCCTGTGGATGCCACAATAAAATTGCAGCCTCCAGTCATGGCTTATAAAACTTAGAAACAGCCCGAGTACACGCTAAGGCCCTCTGTGGGGTACGGACCTCGGCTTAGGGTTGCGCTGGGGGAGGGCAGCAAGAGACAGCTGGATCGGGGGTATTTAGGACTACAGGCTATGCATCAACGCGGGCTGGCTCGAGCAAGCGTCGGGGCGGGGGTACTACTCACCTGCCTACAATCTTCTTTATACAACAGCAAGGCGAGCCTCTGATGTAGCTTGAGCCTGGCCTGGTGATACCTTGCCTCCAATGCTCTGTGGTGTCCTAGTATCTGATGGATGACGGCTAGTACGTGGTTCGCGCCGGAACTGTAATCAGCCGCTGGGTCGCCGCCGCTGCTACCCGCGCTGCTTACCGTGCCGTCGTTCTATAGGGGTGAAAGTTATTAATTAACAATTATTTTTGAACATGGATCATGTCAAAAGTCTGTTGTGAGACCAGTTAAATTTTTCCAAATTGGGCGTCATTTGAATAACCGACTAGCATTTCACAACCTTGTACTACTCAGTTTAGTTTGCCAAACTATTCAGAGTGAACTATATCATTATAAACATCTCGAAACTAATGCCGTCGGTTAACGTCCAAGTTATTTGGGTAGCACCAATAACCATATTACAAGTATCTGAACGGCGCGTTTATGTTCCAACGCGTGCCTCATAATGATGTCAGCATATGAAGGGGCCCGTTAGGGCCAAGCCTGTCGGGTAAGCGGGATTGTCCGAAAGGGTTACCGCTACTCCGGTACATAAAGGGCTACGGAAGGAACATGGATGGGTTTTAGTCAGTAAGATTCTGACACTTCCTTCCGCTCCACCCAGAGCGGGAGAAGTCATTGGATGATTTCCCAGTCTTATGGAGTAAGGAATGTGGAACTGCGGTTTAGATAAAATCATTCTTACCATATCAGCAGGATCAGTTTGATGGCACACTTGAACAAGATGATCCAGCTGGTACAATAGCTTTTTACTTGTAGAATGGACCTAAAACAACATAAACAAGTATTTTTTTACTGATCATCAAACACTATTGTAGTTGGAAAAAGCTACATGTTGGAGACAAGCTCTAGTTGGAGCATAATGGCGGTTTCCTTATATTATTCTTCATCGTTCTGTTTCGTTTGGAGTCGGAAATTTAAAGGACTGCCATAGTTTATTAATCTTCTTTTCGTGTGGATTAGTGACTAGGTTAGTCAGTGACAGAGTTTTTATGCTGCCCAGGGGCCTCTGAATTAGCATCACATGCTGTTGAGAAATATCTCTCAGACATGCTTGTTTCCTCACAATGTTTTCCTTCACCGATTTTTAAGCAAGTGATAATTATACAATACGCACATGAATCTGAAAAGTCAGAGGTGCTTGCCTTGGGTTCGAACTCGAGACCTAAGACTTGGCAGTCCGACGGTCATACGTCATGTTACATTTAGTTGAAACAGAGCTAATGTGAACTAACCTCAGTATAAGCTTGGCACATGTGCTCATACAACTGTCGATGCCTTTGCGCATGTTGTTCGAGCGCTCTCGGATCGTTGCAGGGTGCTCCGCCCTGACCTGTGGCCAGTTGTAATGCCACTGCACATTGTGCACCCCAGCCTCCAACCGCTGAAACGTAGGCCTCCGCTTTGTGGTGGAACACAACGGATAGAGACAGCACTGCTGAACGTTCCTCCAAACCTGCCAACAAACATTTAATATAAAATAATATCACGCCAGTAATGCCAGGAGAGTTAGGTTAGGTTAGGTAGTACACCAACATTTCTCTAGTGCTGCATTTGTATGTACGTGGAGTTGCGGACACCAGTCAGTATTACCTGTCAGCGGGATTGTCCGAAAGGGTTACCGCTACCCCGGAACATAAAGGGAGGAACATGGATGGGTTTTAGTCAGTAGTCTGACACCCCCTCCGCTCCACCCAGAGCGGGAGGGGTCATTGGATAATATTCCACCCTCAAAAAAAAATCCCGTATTAGCAATTTAAAGGGCGAACTCAATGCCATCAATCGGGCACAAATCCAGAATCTGGGCTACTACTCATAAATCTGTACTAATATTATAAAGCTGAAGAGTTTGGTTGAAGGTGGAACCTGGTCCGACCTGGACCTAATCTCTGGAACTACTGTTCCGAATTGAAAAATTCTTTTCGAAAGAAATGGGCTATCCAACATAGCCCATTTCTCGAGGAAGGCTATAGGCTATGTAACATCACGCTACGTGCAAAAGGAGCCCCGCAGCGGGTGAAACCACGCGCGAGCAACTAGTTCATAATACAATGCCCAATAACACTTGGCTGACTTCGAGGTAACGAACTTCAACACTCATCAGAATTATAGAAAGAACCTAATCCCATTCTTTCTATAAATCTTCATAGATTATTGTGCTATTTTCCATAACTCTAGCCAGAGAAATATAATAATAATAACCCCACCGCCGTATCTCTACGTTGTCGTCGTGGTGGGGCTTGCGCGCTCCAAACTCTGGGTCTGTGCTGGTAAAGTTTACTTTGCCGGAACGGATCTAGGGTGTGGGGCCAGACCAAGTGAGATACAATCCAAGCCAAGGTCGCACACGCCAAGGGCTGCATGGCTGCGGGAGAGCGATAGTCGGTAGTGTGCCAACTCTGGATAAGAGGGGACCTCCAGTTTTACTTACCCTTACCACAGTGAACGCAGGGCTCTGCTGTGGTCGACTTTGTTAGTCCCTAGCTACTCGTGGGACTAAAATGATAACAAGATCGAAAACAAAAAAAAGTGTCCCGGCAAATATGCCGTTTGTAGATGATGAAACATCACCGGTTTCATCATCAGCCTCTCGGAGGTCCATATTCTCAACAATCGCATCATCACCACCTTCATATCTGTTACGTTCATCAAGATCATCATCAACATTATCACTAACGCCAGCAGATGTTGTGTCGGAGGCTCATTTAGCCAATAACCCTTCACCCACTGTTGTCACAAAAAATACGCGAAAAAAATGGAGTAAGGAAATGAACGAATTCATTTGGCGTAACTACCTTATCATCACAAACTTAGAATCTGACATTAATGCATATTTAACACCATTACATCAACAATTCATAGAAAAATTCCCTGACATGAATGTCTCTAAACAAAGAATTGGAGATCAAAGGAGAGCAATTGTGTCCAAAAAGTTACTACCTTCCACTACACTCGATTTAATTAGATTAGAGGTAACAAATAGTATACAAACAGACAATAATGACATACAACTACTGCCCGAGGCACCACATGAACTTATTTCATCCCCAACGAACACACAACCACACTCACAATCAGAACCTAAACGCAGGATGAAATGGTCCAACGAACTCAATGAAACACTAATGAAATGTTATTTTAGAGTAACAAAGATGGAGACGGATATGACAGTTTGGCGAAAAAATTTAAAAGAAAAATTCTTAGAATGTTACCCTCATTTATCACATTTATCAGAACAGCGTATATCGGACCAAAAAAGAGTAATAGTTAATAATAGTATGATTTCAGAAACACGTCTCCAGACACTAAAAACACTAGTAGAAAAAGAACTATTTGAAACAGAGTCTTTTCACTGCCTAGCTGGTAGAATAATATCAAATACAGAAAATTTACACTCACAACCACCCACAAATACACTTAATATAGATATAGAACATATAGAGACGTCACAAATGCAACAAGTAAGAGTAGAAATAGAAGAAGATGACCTTCATGACATAGGTTTACAAAACTTTAATACAAGTCAAGAAAGAAATCTTGAAATAGATAAAATATTTACAGAAACCCTACAGTATTATAGAAACACCAGTCCTACAGAGAGGAATTACATACCCATGCAAAAGTCATCAAAAAGATTAGCGAATATAGTTAGTTATATTAACAAAGTTATTTTACCAGAACAAGTTACCATAGATACAGAATTCAATCATCTTCAGACCATAATATACTGCGCTGCCTGGACAGCTGCTAGGGTCAACGGTAGTAAAATTTCACTGTCACCTCCTGAAAATAGTAGTAGACCCCTACAAAATCGCAAGCCTAAGTGGCAAAAAAGGTTAGAAGACAAGATAGAAGGTATCAGAGCCAAAATCGGAAGATTAACACATTACATGCAAGGGCACAGGAGCAGAAAACTGATTAAACAAGTAAACATCATATTACGAGACTACAAAACGCATACATCACATGAAGAGCCTAACACACAACTTACACAGTATCTAGACACTCTTAAGCAGAAACTAACCGTTGTTAAAAGCCGACTAGATAGATATACTAATTGCACACTCCGTAAAACACAAAATAACCTATTTAGAAACAACGAAAAATTATTTTACCGAAAACTAAAAGCATCAACAACAAACCAAACTACACCTAGTAATAACACACACACAACGTGGCCGACCCCAGACGAGTTGCAGCAATTTTGGGCTGGACTTTGGGAAAACCCCGTCTCTCATAATACTGAAGCAGAATGGATCAAAGAGGAGGAAGATCTTCAGACACACGTTGAGCCGATGACTTTTGATCAGGTGGACGTACAAACTTTCCACGATGTCCTTAAAAAGATCCACAATTGGAAAGCACCAGGCTCTGATCACATACACAACTATTGGTACAAAAAATTTACATACATACACCCACATCTCTACAACTTTATTAACGATTTTATAAAAGACCCAACAATTATCCCGGCATACATTACAGAAGGAAAGACTTACATGCTCCCGAAAGACCCTAACGACACATTTAATCCAGCAAAATATAGACCAATTACCTGCCTGCAAACCATATACAAGATAATGACATCGTGTATTACTCACATCATATACAAACACCTTGAAAAACAACAGATATTAACAGAAGAACAGAAGGGGTGCAGGAAGTTCAGTCAAGGTTGTAAAGAACAGTTAACAATAGATGCAGTAATACTTAAACAAGCCCAACGTACCAAGAAGGATTTGTGCTCTATGTATATTGATTATAGAAAAGCATATGATTCAGTCCCTCACTCGTGGTTACTTAAAGTTTTGAATTTATACAAGATACATCCACAACTTATTAACTTTTTAGGAAATTTAATAGATAAATGGCATACGCGATTACACCTGAACACATCCGTAGGAATAATGGAGACAGAACATATTAAAATCCAGCGAGGTATATTCCAAGGAGACTCACTCAGCCCACTGTGGTTCTGTCTCGCATTAAATCCACTCTCAAATAAACTTCGTTCTTTAAAGCCCGGGTATCAACTCCAGTATAATGATACAACGACTAACATACAGACTGACCAGCAACGTTGTAAAATTAACCACCTGCTTTATATGGATGACATTAAATTGTACGCATCATCACCAGACGACTTACATGAATTAGCTAGTACTACTGAACAATTTTCAAATGATATAAATATGGAGTTTGGCATTGACAAATGTAAAATTAATTCAATTAAAGCGGGAAAAATTTATTCACATTCATACAACATGCAGACAGGAGACACCATAGAATCATTAGATGAAAACGGTACGTACAAATATTTAGGTTACATACAGGCTAGACAGATTCTTCATAAAGAAATTAAAGCTACACTGATTAAACAGTTTAAACATAGGTTAAAAACAATATGTAATACACAAATAAACGCTCGAAACACTATAAAAGCCATTAACACTTATGCTATCCCTGTTCTTACTTATTCGTTTGGTATCATAAATTGGAACAAGACCGAACTCATACATTTGCAGCGGATTATCAACACCACTCTGACCAAATACAGAAGGCACCATCCTAGGTCATGTGTACAGAGGCTCACGCTGCCAAGGAACGAAGGTGGCAGGGGAATTATAGATATCTCTAACCTACATAATAAGCAAATAACTATCTTAAGAACGTACTTTAATACTAAAAGTCTGACTTCAACCCTACATAAAGCAATAGCGTTTAATGATAAAAAACTTACCCCTTTAAATATGTTTGAAAAGACCACCCAGAGTAATGAACAACAGACTGACCGACAGACCAAAATCGCAGAATGGACACAAAAGTCACTACATGGTAGACACCGACACGACCTTAATCAACCTAACGTCGACAAGTTAGCGTCGAACGAATGGTTAAGACGTGGAGAACTGTTCCCTGAGACAGAAGGGTTCATTATAGCGATTCAGGACCAGGTAATAGAGACTCGCAATTACCAGAAGCACATAATGCGAGTTCCACAAACAGTAGATCGATGTAGACGATGCAATAGTTCCTCCGAAACCATTCAACACATCACGGGTGCGTGTAAAGCAATAGTCCAGACTGATTACAAACACAGACATGACCAGATAGCAAATATAATCCACCAAAAATTAGCCATAAAATATAAATTAATTTCCACACCACCTGTAGCGTATTATAAGTATCAACCTGAGACTGTTCTCGAAAACTCCACTCACAAGCTGTACTTTGACCGAGCTATACTCACTGACAAAACAACCCACTACAATAGACCAGACATCACATTATTAGATAAAATTAACAAAACCGCACAAATCATTGATATAGCCGTTCCGAATACACACAATCTACAGAATACTATAGCAGAAAAACTCTTAAAATATACAGACCTTAAAATAGAAATCAGCCGAATGTGGAGGCTTAGTAATGTAAACATAGTTCCTATAGTATTGTCAACAACAGGCGTAATACCTAAACAACTCCACCAATCTTTAAAAACACTCGATGTTCCATCCTACACCTATCAGACTCTTCAAAAAGCTGCAATATTAAATACTTGCAGGATCGTGAGAAAGTTTCTGCAAAATGACAACGAATCTTCTATGGTCACCGCACATACGTATGCAGCAACCACCGCACGAACACAGGCTCATGTACAGACACACTCACTATCACCATCACAAAATCCGTCCACACCTTCATCACATCATAATATAACAAATTACCAGGGGTAGCACTTGGCTTCGGCCCGTACTACCCCATAAGCCCGGTGCAACACCGAGATACATAAATGTATACAAAAGAAATAATAATAATAATTTATTTCAAGTACCAAGACTCATAGTGTTAGTGACAATAAAATACTTAAAACTATGTTATTATCTAACATACCTGAATTGCGGTCTGTGAGCCGCCATCCAGTGATGTATTATAGGGCCATCCACCCTGCCGGCTATAGTAGCCACGAGGCTGTTGGGGCTGTCGCGCACCCGACGCATTAGTGATGCGATTCGCAGACGTCAAACATCCCCGACGCGCTACAGAAGCGCGGCAACCCCAGCATTACCCGGAACGCATTATTATATTGGACTCGTAGGGCATTATACGAGCCCTGTGTATAACTGACCCACAGTGCGCACGTGTACAGCGACTGACAGTAGGCCCTGAACAGTGTTATTTTTACCTGCCCCGTGCACCGTGCGAACCTGCGGGCCAGCATGTTACACCTGACAGCCAATGCCCTAGGTTCCCTCTCCAGATCGGCGTCATCCGACAGCCTATCGGTGACCCAGTGCCCCAAGTATTTAAAACGAGTGACTCTTTTTAGCGGACCTCCTCCTTATTTATAACGAGACGGAAGTAATCTTAGAACATTAACTGGTTCATGGAGGGTTTTACTACCAATCCTAAGAATCTTGGAGCTTAACGTCAACATAAAATTACTAGTACTTGATTATATAAAATACTGTAATTTAATGTTACGATCAATTACGTTAATAAACTTCTATTTAAAAACAAGTCCACATACGGAAGTAATAACGGTTACTGTTAATACCGGCCGGTAATGAGTGATTATCCCATTTCTCGTACACAGGAGAAACTAGCACAATCACTGCGACTTGGTTCAAAGATTCACATCATATATGATCACAACGGTTTCGATTCGCTCGGTCAGTGATATTCAAGAGTAGCTTAGAAAGTAAATTATTATGATATTGTAAAATGTATCGGCCACCTTCAGAGGAGCTCGTGGCTAAGTACTAACACCGCACAGGTCGATCCAACAGGTTAAGGTAAGCTTCCCGGGGTTGGCCGTGGATGGGTGACCATCTTTACATAACGAGAAGTCAAAGTCAAAACATTTATTTCAAATAGGCACAAGAATGGCACTTTTGAACGTCAAAATGAACAAGAAATAGAATTGATTCTAGTCGCCCCTACCAAAAGGTTTCGTGTGGAGAAGAATCTGCAAGAAAGAGACTCCTCCGTGTCTCGGAAAGCACGTTAAGCCGTTGGACACGGCTGTCATTTGTGCATCTTTGATAGTCGTTATGGGTTGTCAGAAGCCCGAATATTTGACAGCCAGTCTTACCAAGGGGTATCGTATTGCCCAGTTACTGGGTTGTGAAGGTCAGATAGGCAGTCGCTCCATGTAAAATACTGGTATTCAGCTGCATCCGGTTAGACTGAAACCCGACCCCAACATAGTTGGGAAAAGGCTAGGCAGAAGATGATCGGCCAGGTTCAAGCCCTGAGGCATCTTGACTTGTTGCCAAACTTCATATACAAGATATGGTTACTTCGTAGTAAGTTTCCAAGATTATAAGCAAGAAAGAAGAAGATTTCAAGAATAGAGGTGGTCCTCATTAGCATTATTTCAATCTTGCTTCAGTGTGAGCAAGAGATGGCGCTTTACAGGAACTATAGCTCCATTCCTTTTCAACTGTGAAGTAATATTATACTGCTATAAGAGGAGGACGATTAAATAAATACTAACCAGCAGACAGTTGTTTGTAGGCCCGTTCAAGGCGGTGCGCAAGCGACGAGATCTCGGATTCAGCGTAGTGTCGCTTGTCGGCGAGGCGACGAGCAGCCGTGGTGACTCGGGCCACGCTGGGCCTGCCACCGCCCGTACAGGCAGCTGCGAACCTGAACAAATACACAATTCAAGTTTATTATAAACTAGCTGACCCAACAGACGTTGTCCTGTCTTAACGATGATACCTACCCGACCTACCCTTCCTACCCCACCTACCTACCTACCTACCTACCTACCCTACCTACCTACCCTACCTACCTACCCTACCTACCCACCTACCCACCTACCTACCCTACCTACCCACCTACCTACCCTACCTACCCTACCTACCCTACCTACCCTACCTACCTACCCTACCTACCCACCTACCTTTTAAACCTTCCCTGGACTACGACAAACATTTCAACACCAAAATCAGCTAAATCGGCCCAGGCGTTCTCGAGTTTTAGCGAGACTAACGAACTGCAATTGATTTTTATATATAAAGATACAAGTCGTGCCCCCGATGGTATTCGGCAAAATTTTGAATGTCAATAAATGAATTAATTAATTTGATGTGTATACTAGATTTTACTAATGGCTTCACCTGTGTGAATGTCAGAGATTAACCGAAAACGTACTTTCGGGATAAAAAAACTACCCTATATGTTAACACAGGCTATATGTGTTTGTGTCAAATTTGATTTAGATCTGTTAAGTAGTTTTTGCGAGAAAGAGTAACAAACATATGGAAAGTTTGTGAGGATGTATGGACATCCTCACTAACTTTCCATAGAAATATGCAGAATCCTAACATACTCTGCTTAATAAACATTCATAATAAATAAGTTCAAGCAGGGACATGGAACATGATCATAATATTATTGGTTTTTCATAAAATGTTAATCCTTTTACACATTTCTAATGGAGACTAAATCAGTTTGTTTAGTCTACCTGAGTCTACCCTATCTGCTGGAACTATCATAACATCGTTGTACATGAATTGAAATTAAATTTTGTTTTGTTTAGAAATTGTTTTTTTTTCTTTTGTTTCCATATACCAGAGTTGACATGACAGAGGGGCATTAAATTACAATACGTATACTATACGTGTTTAGTATTAATTCAATATGGTACAAAAATAAATAGTACCAAAAATTATAGCTTACTTATCAGAGTAAAACGGAACTACCCTTTGTAAATAAAACTGACCTAGTAACAACGCATCCTAGGTTATACTAAGATTTATCATTCTGAGGTGAATGGCCTATGCGTATAAACATAATCAGCTGTTAGAAAAGATATATCGAGTTCAAACAGGGCAAAAACTTAAAAAATCATTATCGACTAAATTCCTATTTAATGATTTTTGGTACAGAGCTTGAAAATGGTACCTGGTATAGGCAGTTTAAAGGAAAGCCCCTCTGTTGTATCAAGTCTGTATATACATTCTTTTTAGGATAATTACGATGTTGTTTTGTGTTGAATGCTGTGTACACCTATAGACATACATAGCAGTACTTTTATTATTTTGTTTTCTTTTTGTATGTACTGTTGTTGGTGTACCTAGTAAATAAATACATAAAATACGACTTTCACATGAACACATGGTATCAACGTTATAAATGTGCATTAAAAACAGAGACTCAGTAGCAATTATAACTGGCATTAACCTATTGACCGCTTGGTCTTATATGAATTGCCGTGCCCCCTGCGCCCAGATTATCAACAAAATACATATCTACGAAGAATAGGGTAAATAATAAAACATAAAACGGACCCTATGAATCTCAATGTGCCTTTGTATTTAACTACGTGAACATAAATATAAGTTCTCACGTGTGGCAGCACGGGCACGAAAACATTTGCCGTCTAAATCCGATTGGGGCGGTCAATAGGTTAATACTGTCAACCCAAGTCTTAAGAATCATACAAAAATATGTCTGGGTGTACTAAGCAGGTACTTTTCTGTGACATACGTGCGCGAAATCCTAATTTTTTATACGTTTTTTTGCCATTGAAGGTCAATTCTAACTTAGTTATTTGTATTGATTAATGATTTTAATTATTATAATTCTATAAATATATATATTTAAACGGTCGTGAATCATATTAAGATCTACACTCAACCGCATACTGACCTATAAGTTGCAAAAACACATAGGCACATTTGAATACTGGGCGCTTTTGCGGTAACGACCTTGCAGTATAGTTACCTGGCGTGTTCCTCCTGCAGCCGCTTAGCGGCGGCACACGAGCGGCCAATTTCCACGTACGTCGCCAGGAATGCGGTGCGGTGATTCACGATCCACTCCAACATCTGGGAAAGGTACGAGTATTTTTATGAGCGGATCTGCTTAAGATATCTCTAATTTATTTGGAAGGTAAGATCTAACTGATTATTTTCAGTTTGAATACGGATGCAGCTGAATGGCAGTATTTTACATGGAGCGACTGCCATGGTATAATATATAATACCTAAACATTACATGACAAATATACATAGATAGGCCCAGTTTCCAAAAGTACATTTGCTTGTATGTCACTCTTTCGACATTTATTCAATAGTTATAAGATGTAGACCAGGGAATAGTGGTACAAAATGGAAGAGGCATCATAGGCAGCATTGTCCCACCTAGACAGTGGGTGGAACAATGCTGCCAATGATGATGATGATATAAACTAGACAAACAGAAGGTATTTTTTTTGAGTCGATCTACCCTGATGGAAATCGAATATAGTTACAAACCTTTTCGCAGTCCTGTTCAAACAGCCTCAGCTGGAAACATTGATCGAGCTGCATCTTCTTGTGCTGCCAGAGCTTGTGCGCATGCGCATGTGCCGAGCGCACAGCGGACAACTGCGCGCGCACTGCACCAGACGAGCCGCAGTGGAACGCGGCCTCGCCTCCGCTACCGCTAGCCTCGGAACAAACGGCTTCCGCTGCTTCCAAGCGTTGTAGGACACGTTCGCCTGAATAAATAAAGCGTGTTTTCAATGTTAAGGTCGTTAGCACTTCGATCTTATCGCCTTACCTCTTACACTACCAACTCTACTAAAATGATATGGCGGTAATAATCACATAGAAGAACAATTTGATCAGTTACAAGGTAAGTAACATTACAATGTTAACAGGATCGTAGATCTTGTTAGTCTACATAGCTTGATCTGACAGTATCTTAACAGCCTGATCAAGCGTCGAGGGGAAATCTGTTGGCCTGCAGCAAAATATTACTATTTTACCCAGGCCACCTGTTTCTCAGCTTCTATAGTAGCTAACGTAAACATAGGAGAACGCTATCGATAACATAGTATTATATTGAGGTGCAAAAGTAAATATTATTGTCTATTACTCTGTTATATATAAAGAAACTGTACGCGATCGGCGCATCAACTAAATTAAAGAGATGTCAATGTCATTATTTTGTGTGGAATATTGACAGTGACAATTCTTGAACGCGGTTTGGATGTGCTGATCAAGTTCAGTTTCATTGGTGAAATTCGTACTAAATGCCAACTTCAGCTCAATGCGATCAGCATAGCAGTGACAATATGCCCATGCCAGCTCGTTAAGAGGGAACTCTATTGGTCCTTTCTCCATACAAACGCATTCCGCTGTTTTCTTCGTGGATAATGCGTCTAGAGCAATGATTTTTCCCAGATAATTTAGGTCTAATTAGTACGTGCCCCTATTATCTTTTTTCCAAAACATAATCAATAAAACAATTATGACAATCTAAAATCCTGAAAAATAGCCCGTTTTTACCACCATGTTGAGACGACCTAGCCTTTTCCTTTTCAATAGAAGCATAGATATACTTTTTCTCTAAACTTTAAAATAAGATATTTTTAAGACTAGTCCTATTTTTAAGAAGAAAACAGCGGAATACAAAATGGCTTTTGGTCAAGGTTTTTGTAGGTAAAATCAGCCTGAGCTGCAGTTGTCCCTTTCGCACTCTACGGGGGGAGGTGCGTCGCAGCGCAACGGCAAGTTTCTTCAAACACCAATTTTTTTAAATTCCTCGAGACAAGAGTCCCCTCTTAAACGGGGTTTAGAGGTGCTGTTCGCATTCATTTTCTTTGGTGAAATCGGCCCTAAGTCGGTCAATGCAGTCGCAAATCAAGCGGAAAGTCATTATGGCGGCTTTTGTAAACCGCAACCAGTTTGAGGCGGCAATCATAAACAACCTGAAAGTTGCAGTTTGTGTACTGTTTCACTAGCTTATCACCTTTCATCAGTACGGCAGAACACTTCCATCTAAGAATGGCGACGTAAATATGTTTTCAAATGCATAATATGCAACAATAACGCATGCAACATTTTCTTGTGCAAAAGTCATTAGACATTATGTAAATGAGTATGGTTTATTGTTTTTTATGTTGCAACACGAAAAATTAAGCAACGAATCGTCTTAACGTTGCACATACATACACAAGCTCGCGGCTTTTACCCATGAGGGTAGGCAGATAATTACAGAACTCTATGCTTATTGCTTCCCTATTGAATGAAATAGTTCAAATGTAGGTATACCGCAGATGAATATGGTTTCTTTCATTCTCTCGAAACTCTAGTCGAAATAAAGAAGGAGGCCGTGCGAGCGATCTCGACTCCTTTGCATTAAACTCATTCCAACAAGAATTAGTTTACTTTGACATAAAAGAGTGTGAGACAACAAGCAACTTCATAAAGCTATAACGCTACCGTACCAGGCTGTTCAGAGCACCACAAACAATCGAAACACATCACAAACACTAATGTTTATAACACGACACCCTTCAGTGTGCCACTACAGCGTGTGCGTGCGCACAAAACGCGCTGAAACCTGAGGTTATACAACAACTTGACCACCGGCCCTGCCTGCCAGCCAGCCCGCCGCTCAACCGTGACCAACGTTATATGAATCAAAAATAAATAGACAAGCAATTCCGCAATTTAACGTTTTCTAATGCAGTTTATCATTTATTATGTGCATACTTTAAACTTATATGGATACGTAATTATGCGATCGATGATTATAAACGCATTTAACACTTCTAACTATTTGATTATCGAGTTTAATTTCCTTTTTTAAATGACGTCTGAAAGTGAACAGAGTCGGTAATTGAGAATTATAATAGTCCAGTAGATTTTCAGAGCCAATTTATTGTTAGTTCGTGTTTCTGAAAATTGTGATTAATTTAGAGTGAGTACCTTGCCCTTCCAGTTCGTCGACGGGGACCTTAGCGAGTCGTTTGCTGATGTCTGCGTGCGCGTCAATCGCTCTCCTTGCGCCCGTGACGTCATCGGCGAAGTCTGCCCTAGCGACATCTTCTTGCAGGTCATCGAGCCTATCTAACAGCTCACCGGCTTGCCACATTAGCTCCTCCAAAGCCTACAACAACACCCCGTGAAAGAATTTCTCACAAACAAAAAAAATATTTATGAGTTGGCCATTCATGTAACTTGAATTTAATAAAGGACCGACACAAACGTGATTTTCACTTATGTATGACTTCTGCACTCTCTGAATAAGGGTATCCAACTAACAATAGTCAGACAATGCAATATTTACGTCCCGCTTACTAAGTTAGGAGTGGTGGCGAGTGGAATGGATAGCAGTAACATTTCACCAAATCGCCGACAACATTGCTTTACACTTTTCTACGAAACATGTTGACTGTTTCTATCATCACAACAATTAGCGCATTCGTTTAACAGCTCCGCTAACCGTTGATATGCACAGAAGTAGGTACTGTTTTAAGTGCTACTTATTTTTCCAGGTTGTGCGCCTCATTAATCGAGGAAACATAATTATAATTTGTGTATTTATACACGCGCTCCAAAACAGTTTCACCAACGCGATGATCATGACGTCATTGGTGTCTAAGTGTGCGTCAGCGCACGTATGGCGCATACCGAAAGGTGTGGGCAATATGGGAAGTACGATAGCATTACTCACAATCTTCAACAACGAATTCCTGTAATTGTACAATTTAGAGTTCCGAATTATGTATGAATATGCTTACCAGTCTAAGATCTATCCATTGCGCGTGATCATATTGCAGTGTACCTTCTAAATCGGGTGTAAGCTGCGAATTATCTATCACTTTAGGCAGTGCTTCTAAGCTAATCATTGTTGTCTGAAAGAGAATTCATGTTTTCAAATATCAATAAAATATGTTTTAAATGATTTTTTTTAAATTTATTATTGTTTCATAAAGACTTACCTCAAACTTGTACTTATGTGCTCCTATGGTTGTGCGTTGCTTTTGCCAAAAATTGTCAGGTTTAACAACCAGTGCCTGATGGACGGATGAAGGGAAGTGTTCTTGCAGAACTTTTAGGATTGGTTTTATTGCTGCCCATGCTGAACCTCTCATATCAATCAATATTGTGAATCCATGTGACCTCACCGAATCACTAAAACGAAGAACAAAAAGATTTTTCAATTGACATAATAATAAAGTAAATAATTAAAAACGTCTAACGGGCCTCTGCGAGTTGGCTTCGGCCCCTCGTACGTCTTCCAAAAATCTGGATCCCGAGAAATTAAAGGTCGTAAAAATCAAACTAAAAACCAAAGATTCATGTCAATCGCGTAATTTTCGGTGAATAGCTATGATTTATGTGGCTTCTATATTATATTCCAAATATAGCAGTCACCTTTACAAATATGTAAATACCTGCCTAAGTGGAGTGTACAAATTAAGTTGAATGGAATATTTACTAACCACAGGAAAGGTGCCATGCTATAGAAAATTTCTTTGAAGTAGACTAGTATGTCGAGCCTTCAGCCCTATTGTTCGAAATGAATGACATTACCCATTATTCGCCTCCTACTAGGAAACACTGTGATGATACTTGCAACAGTGTCGAGATTCCCTTGAGTAACAAGTCAATAGGTCGTATTTCGGTATCAAGTTGCCCTCTAAACTTCCATCAAAAATAGAATTCATTAGGTCTAGTCTGACACTGTCTGCTCTATTAACCTACATCAAGATAGGCCGAACGACCCCCTATTTTTGTAACATTCCATTTCTATTACTGACGTCTTTAAGCTTATACAGGCCATGTCTGGCTTAGAAGGTGGATAAAATTAGACCTTAGACAACAAAAATAAACAAAAAAATACATATATACGGCCGCATTATAACCCAAAATGACGTTCGTTCGAGTACGCGATCGTCGCGCGCCACGCTCGTTTATGTGAATATGACATACCCGCGCAATCAATCAAGACGCGAATGTATGTTGTAATTGAGATAAACTGCCGCGTAATCGCGCGATTGTCGCTTTCGTTTAAGACGTGGGGTCCGACTTGAGTTTCATAGCAATAACAATGCAACATTTACCTAGGAATACTGATCAAATAGTGCAGCAAACGCCTATAGTCATCTGGCGCGACTCGGTCTCGCCTGGAATTCGCCGGGAACCATATAATGGGCCCCCCACGGCGGTCTCGGCCGCCGGTCAGGGCCGCTACCCGCTCCTGGAGTAGCGGGAGCACGTCGAGGGCGCGCGCCCCAGCCTCCATTGCTGCCCCTACTCAGTGACCACTCTGAAGATGCCTGTGTAATGACAAATACAAGATGTTAGCTTGACTTTAATTATGGTAACAGTACCAACAGTATAAACTACTGAGAAGTATATAGGAAAATAGGTTTATGAATAAACACCAAAAAAAATGCAACACATATTTAGATATATGTAAATATTAAATACCTGACACCTTTATGTCAGTTTTGATAATTTATGTAGAGAAGCAAACATTAAATAATGTTCCACACACCAATGGATCAGCTCAAGAGCACAAGAACCACAATGCTTACTTGAAAGGAGTCAATGCTACAATGTTTGTTATTCTCAAACAAAACACATTAGCAAGTTATGATTGAGTGCCATAGCACATGCGAAGAATACAAATAATAACTGCCTGTTACCTATTGCATTAATTACAATGCACTGCACAATAATATTTTTTTTATTTCGGTTATTTTGGCAAACAATATTTCTCATATTGTTTACTTGAAATGCTGGAACCTTTAACTTTTCACATTTTCTCTCATTTATTCACATGTTATTATGAAAAAATAATAATCATTATAATTCCTACACTTACTTGTTAGGTCACATTGGAAATTAAGAATTTATATAGTTCATATTCTACTGAAACAGGCAGCAGTAGTGTTGTAATAATAAATGGAAAGCTATATTATATGATATAAATATAATAATGTAATAAAGGATGTACATCCATTCTATTAGCCTCAGTTATCAGGAAGGAGCTATGGATTCCTAACAATTAATGTTTGTAAAAGTCTAATTGGCTTGATTACCCAACATGCTTATCAAATAAATGAGTAAATTTAAATAGTTGACCTACAATGACTCACGGCCATACTTTGTGATAAGTGTACCAAAATAATTGGTTACTTCCACTGCTAGACCAAGTTGTCTTGAGGAATATTCAATGTTTTGTATAACAACAGATGTAGGGAAAATGCTTCATTCAATTATATTTGGGTGCAGTAATTATCAACACACTTGCACTTTTAAATGTTCATAGTTATCAATGTTCTTATTTCTTGAGAATTATTAAGTTCAGCCAATCTAATCAAATGCCATATATTATTTTTATTTTGGAATTGTTTATGTAAGTCACAGTCACAATTCAACACAATGATGGCAGTTATTATTTTTTTAGTAACTTTTTTTTAGAATAACTGCTCAGAATTGCTGGAAATAATAAATTGAACAACATAAATAAGTTGTAAATGAAAACTATATGAAGCAATTAAAATTGTAAACTACAGTTTAACAAAACTTCAAATATTTGTTATTTAAAATGAAAAGAAACCTTAAGAGCAGAGACTTTACAAGACATTATTTCATTACAAAGAGATAATAAACAAGATGATAATATGGATGTAACATTTAGTTTATTCAAATTGTTCAGTTACTAAGCCTATCAGAATCAACAGCTGAACATTTAAAATTGTGAGAATACCCCAAAACAAGTCAAAAATAATGACCAAATTAAACAGATGAAAACTGAAGTTGAAGATTATGTAAAGTTAACACAGCAACTATTAAAATTCTATCTGTAATCAAAATGTAAACTATGTTTACTAGCAATGTTTCTTACAGCTTGTAATTGATGACACTGAGATGTATCATGTTACTTTGATGTTCTTTCAATCTTGCACACAAGTTCTATGATAATTGCACAACTTATTGAACTTAGGAATTAATTTGTGAATTACACACTGTGCTAAAACCCAATACTGATTATAATGTTGTTCAGATTACAGAAATACAAGTAAGTAAAGAAAAAAAAACTAAGTTCTTTATAAAGCTTACGTCCAACGCCAAGGGTCGCGGTGCTTGTATTGTGTAAAGTTATGAAAGAACATGCTCAAACTTTTAATGAACTGCCCCGATAGTTTCGATTGTAAATAAATTCTGTAATACTGTATGTCTCGTAACATTTATATGATAATTTTAATAAACGCTGATGACAAATTGTTGCAGATATTATATAGCTAGCTATGTCACAACAAATAACCTCAGCCATCAATTTGAACTAACCGTGGTGACTCAAAGTTCCTCGTTAGTCAGGTATAAAAGGTTCGGCACGCATTATTGTCACTTTTGTTTTTTGTAGTATAACATTTGTAAAAAATATATTCATTACTGTCCTTAATCTTATTAAAAACACACAAGCTGTACGAAACTGACAAACTGAAGAACACCAACCACCACAAATCACAATGGCGCGCCAGGGCTGTTCAAACTTCAAAAAACCGGTAAAAAGTAACGGATTTGTACGAATCTACGACTCGATTAAATAATTATTGAATAAAATAATTAATAATATAATATTTATCATCATTCATTAAATAAATATAAAAAAGAAAACAGAATAAATCGATTCGATTCTTCAAGGGGAAGAAAATTTACGGCTTCTGCCACAGGTGTCGCTAGTATCTCTTGACTCACATAAATGTCAAATAACATTAAAGTTCACAAAAAACTTTGGAAGGTATCTAAAAGAAAAATGCAGCGTTGATTGTAAAGACAATCACAGAAATTTATATAAGCGAATAAGACTCATCAGTTTAATAAGTACAGTTTTCAGAAACTCGACGATTCGTATTAACTAACTCGGCAAAGGCTCCCTGATTTCTATTGCTACAATTTATAAAGGTCTATAAACATTATAACAGATCAAACGGATCTGTTTATAACTTCAGTTCTGTTTTAACTGAGAAGGCGTCTGTCGTTCGTCGTTCACATTATAAACATTGAAACCCTAAAATATTTAAAGATATAACTGACAGTGCGACGTTATGAAAACCATGAAAAGGACACCCATGATTTAAACGTTCAAGTTTCAAAAGTTTTTGTTTATAATCAATACAGAACCACCTAGTATAGTTTTTAGCTTGTTAAACTTTTGACACTTGTAGCTTACCTTTACTCCTAACCACAAGCCGCGTTAAAGAACTTCGTCCTAAAAATATAACAATGAGTGGAAGTACACACTAAGTTGTATTATCTTAGTGACTCTGGGTTTGCTGATAGGTATAGTTATAATAACTTCAGTATAGCCATAGGGTTATATTATTTGTCCTCATCAGTCGACAAATATCCACTGTATTGACGGAACTTCTTCTTTTCGAGTCTTTAGTTAATTCCTAAATAAGCTGAGCCAAGTAGGTGAACATAGTTGGTGTAGTATTAACACAGCGATCGGTTCGACGTTATTCACATCCTGTAGATTCCCAATACTCCACTTCTGTCTGTGCACTTTGTTAGGAATATGCCCATTAGACTTATTCTGTACTAGCTTTTGCCAGCGGCTTCGCCCGCGTGTTTGTAGGAAATTATCCCACGAGAACCGTATATTTTGCCGGGATAAAAAGTAGCCTATGTGCTATTCTACACTATAATCTATCTCTGTGCTAAATTTTATCCAGATCCATTCAATAGTTTTTGCGTGAAAGAGGAACAAACATCCATCCATCCTCACAAACTTTCGCATTTATAATATTAGTAGGATAGTAGGATTACGATGCAATATGTAGTTTCAAGATATCTGTAAGAAAGATAAGTCTCACAATAGCTTTTTGAGAACTTTAAATTTCCCGATTATAGTTTTTAAAACTACGAGTATAAGCAAGTAATGTATAATAGGGCACCATTACCAAAAATTACTGCCTACGGCTGCACTATTACCACAGTCATCAATGGTATAGGTATACAGAGATAGATGTTAGTACAAAACTAATGAGAAGTTCGGAAAACATTTGGCCTTTTTCTTAAGAAAACCTAATCTGCATTTAAAATTCAGTCGATTTTTTTTTATAAAGCAGAAAATGTGAGAAACTGTATTTAAAAAAAAATAACCTTGGTTAACAATGCGTGGTAGTCAAAATCGAAAATATATGGAATAAAAATCGCAACTAACGCAGAGATTCTATTCACTCATAACTTACTAACAAAATCGAATATGAACATTCATTATTATTGGTCCATCATTACTTAAAATTTACGGTTATTGCCGTAATACCGATTCAATACCCACTTCACTGAGTCCGAGTGTTTATTGATTTTTTGACATTACTGCAAACTTCTTTTGAATTCGTTTGAACCCAGGATTCTGGACAACTTGAAATATTAAAAATAGCTTGATTCTACGGAATATGTGTAAAACCATCAGAATGCGAATACTATTGTGTCAGGTATAATATTAAAGAAATTACTAAATTATAAATAAATACAGTTGCATTACGTACATACTCAATAGATCAATAAATACTGCAATTTACACAGTGAAAATGTGAAAAAAGCTGGTAAAAAGGTGTATTATACTATCAAATCTGTCCAAAATAATGCGCTTAGATTATAGGTAGGATAGCTCTTGCGAACTATAGTGACGAACATAATTATCAACATAGAAAAAATGCTTGTGAAAATAAACTGTGAATCAAAATAGCAATAACATATAAATTATAAATAAATTATTTGATGTCACACATCCAAAAAGAAGGACGTTTTTTTTGCATTGGTATTTATACTCAGATATCCTGTGATATTAATCTGTAATTTTATGTGATCACAAAATGATTAAATCTAAGCCATTATGCAAATAGAAAAAAACGATTATGGCAAAAAAAATTAATCAACATTGTTGTGTAAAAATCCTATAAAAGCTGGCTTAACAATTGCAAAGTTACTGCTCAGCTAATTAAAACGATAAAATTGTAATGCGACTGTATTCTATGCGAAATAAAATTTATTTAATCTAGCTTCTGATTTCAATGTGATGCACAATAATAATATTGCAGAAGTAAAAACATTAACCACCTAAGGCTGCTAGCAAGCTCCAAGGATGCAAGTGCCGGAGTTGAGATGTATGGAACCCGAGAACTACAAAAAATACTTTCGGGCACTATGTTGGAGTGGCACCAAGTAAGTGTATTTATCTCGAATCTTACAATAGCATAATCTAATTAGGTTGTCCCACAACAAAGAGAACATTTAATGATGGATACATTAGTTGTTTTTGTATTTGTTCAATGTTTGGATAGCTTAAGTGGACTGGAGATTGGACTAATCATTATAGATAATGAATAGCAGCAATACTAAAAAATAGATTATAAATAAATTCTGTGTGTGGCTCTGAAGACAGAAGTATCCATACGACTCATTAGCAGATTTGAAATGTGGGTTTTACTATATCTTTCTGATTAGTCCTTTGGAGAATTGAGATGTTTCATTATGCATTATGTGTATTTAACAAAAATACTGGTATTCAGTTGCATTCAGTTAGGCTGGAAGTCAACCTTAGATATTTGGGCAGTAACTCTATTAGCTTTGGTTAAGGTTGAAATTCTTGATAGTACTTCTATATTAGAGGTTTTGGTTAGCGTAAGGAATAAGTTTCCTTCAGGTGGACCATTTTGCTTGGGTCATGAAGGCCCTGTGGTGTTTATTCCAACACGCCCACCTCCTTCCAGAAGTAATAAATAAATGAATAATATAGTTTATTGGTATAATTTTTGATTGGAGCCTCCTTTTAATCAGATAGTTATTAGGAGCTTAATATGAGGTACTTTGTCGATTGCCAAGCAGTTACAACTATTGTGATTAGCGTTATATATAGTTACATTAAAATCTTCCTCTGATTGTGTACATTAAACATAACAACTGTCTGGTCTGTTATGTTTAATATAAGCAGATTAATTGTTAACCACTTGGCGATTTTAGCCAAGCCTGTCTCAGTACTAAGTTTATTCTTACGTGGATGATACTGCTGTAGTCTTCACTATAGCAGTACCATCCGTGTTAGAGAAGACTTGTGCATTTGAAACATTAATGTTACTTAGTTCAATTCTGAAATAAAGAACAATGTAGGTTCCAATGCGCTTCCTTAGGAGACGCCATATAATGTGTTTAAGTCTTCACTTGTGTACTGACCTACTCTAACCGTCTTTAAGTTGATCACATCTCCTGGTCTATTAAGAAGAATTGTGAAGGATCTGGGTGTCCCAAAGTTCTCTGTTCTAATGCAAAGGTTTCCTCGGCCTCCATGCAAGCTCTGCACCGAGAACTGTCGGTTATGCCTAGTGTGTATTTTTAAGTGGTATTAGGGAATGTATATAAACTTCTGCACACAGTTTATAATATGCCCAGTATACTCATAATCAAAGGCAAAGTCAAATTTAATTTGTGTTTTTCAATTAGACCATTAAAATGCACTTTTGCGCGTCACATTAAGAAGTGTAGTGAAGTGTACACTTCTTCTTCTTCTTCTTGAGGTTTTGGTTTCCGCACTCAGTCCTTGGCGGACCATTGTGCGTGGGCCATGGCGGCCTGTGGCGGTTATTCCAGCCAGCCACGATTGATCACGTCTCCTGGCCTGTGTAATATATCTGTAAAAGATTTGGGTGTTCCAATGGTCTTTGTCCTGATCTGTGTGACGCCTGTGCACTCAAAGAGTACGTGCGCGACGGTTTCCTCAGCCTCCATGCAGGCCCTGCTCAGGGGACTGTCCTTTATGTCTATTGTGTGGAAGTGTTTGTTTAATGAGCAGTGTCCCGTGATGGTCCCCGTCATCAGACGCAGGCCGGTTCTGTTCAGGCGGAGTAACCGTCTGGTTAACCTTTTATCCAGGGATGACATGGCGTCCCTGGATTGCCTGCAGCCCGGTGACGAGGTCCACCAGCTCTCCACTTGTGTGTGGGTGATTTCTTGCAGCCATCTGCGTAGCTGGTTAAAGGGAATGGGTATGATGGGTTCCGGTCCGCAGGCTGACGCGCTGGAGGCTCTCCTCGCTACCTCGTCAGCTGCGTCGTTACCTAGTGATCCGCTATGTCCTTTTATCCATTGGAGTGTCACTTTGTTGCGGTATGATACTGATAAGCGTTCTAGTGCATTGTGACATTCTAGTGTTAGTTTTGAGGTGTGGTGTTTTTTCTTTAGGGATTGCAGGACCAAGGCGCTGTCGGAAACTATGCGCATCTGTGACTTTCCTGGCTTCTATTGCGTGTACTGCCTGTATGATGCCCACACACTCCGCCTGGAAGACGGTGTTGTGCTTACCCAGTGGGCTGGATATGTTTATGTTAAGGTCGCGTGAGAACACCCCGACTCCGCTTCCGGAGTCGGTCTTCGACCCGTCGGTGTATACTCTTAGTTCTTTCGGACCAGAGTAGTCACACTGTTCTTCGATAAGTGATAATGTCATAGTGTTTTTGAAATTCGTGTTGTTTTGGGGCTTTATCGCAGGGTGACGCCAGCATTGGTTGATGTTTGATCGCGTCTTCCCTTACCCGTGTGTGCTTTGCTCTGGAATCTTTGCTTAGGGTTCCTGTTATGTCTAGCCGAAAGGCGGCCATGGTTGCCTCCTCTCGCACGATGAGGTGTAGAGGTGGCAGTCCTAGCATCGCCTGTAGGGCAGCGGTAGGCGTCGTTCTTATGCAGCTGGTTATAGCTACACAAGCAAGTCGCTGCAGTTTCTCAAGTTCTTTTTGGGTTGTGCTTAAGTTTGTTCTGGGCCACCATACTAGTGAGCCATATGTGATGGTTGGTCGGATGACCGTGGCGTATAGCCAGTGTGAGTGTGAGTATAGTGAGTGTACACTTTACAGTTAGTATTCAAGAATACACATAAGGGTCAACATTTATTGTCATATAAGTTTTTGTGCGATCTAAATAACATCTGTATTCTCCAAAAGGATTAGGAAGAGGTAGAATTTACTAACAGTCATTCATTCAGCTGATAGTCAAAAAAGCCCAGTAACTTGATTAGTAGACTAGCGAGGCATTACCTTTACCGGGTGTGTCTGTTTGTTACCTCATTTTATTTAAGGTTGGTTTTTCTATATAAAACTTTAAAGGTATTATTCTCACATTTTATCTTAAAGAAGAGTAAATTTTAGGAGAGAAAGACGATCCCATAAGCGCATTGGTAAGAAAGAAAAACTCCGACGCCTAAAAGCAGCCAATGCACTAGCGGTTTGCTACGCTCCTGCGCTCCTGGCCAACCCATCACATTTCGCTGTGTATGCCAGCGTTCGGAAGTCTATCCTCGCACGCTGGCGCCACCTCCAAGGAAGCGCCGATATCTCTGATGATAGCGACGTGGAGGACTCGTCACCACTACCAGTGAGCAAACTACCAAAGGTCAGAAAATCTTAGAGATTGTTCATAAAAGTAATTCCCCGTATTCATTGGCAAAAATGTTGCGATAAATATGTTGCCAGCAATGCTTCATCATTCCATGTTGCCTTGCAACACAAAAACATACTGCGGAGACAATGTTGAGGAACATTTTTTTTCAATGAATACGCGGTTTTATTTTATGTTAGTACACCGAACGGTACATTCGGGTACGCGCATAATAATCGTAGGTATATATTAATAATATCTATGAATTATAAAGACATGATTCCGATTCCCAATAAAATGTTTTTGCATTTGTTCACAGATTACAGGAATAGGCCTTAAATCCGTATTCTCCCTGATATCGCAAGCGCGGTTCACAAATGCACAATTCTGTGAACTTGCTCTTACTGCTTTACTGGACGTACTGCAGGGACATGCGCCTGAAGAACTGGCGCAAGAACCTACGGATGTAAGTATGAAAACAAGTAAAATCTTCTTTTTATCTTATGAAGTGTTCAAAGATAATACAGAGCTGTTCTGCAATTATGTCAGAATTTCTAAATAATTATTGTATTTTCAGATCATACTTAACCTTCATACCATTCTTGTGGAGGTTGCCAGTGGCAGTGGGCCGGGTAGTTCAATTGAACGACCGAGCAGCCTGACTGCTCTCAGTAGCTCCTGCCTCATAGCCCTCTCAGTTGCCCGAGGTGAAGCCGAACTCATCCTCAATGCTGTGGCTTCTCTGACTATGTCCTCATCCGCGCTCGCCGACCAAGATCTACAGGTACGTAGGTAGAACTAATAAATTAAAAAAATACTGTGTTGTTTTACTATAGAAAATTAAAAAAAAAGTCTTCACCAGTCAACCGCTCAATATTATTATAAGTAGACAGTAGACAGTAGTTGGTGTTGTGCTGCTGGGGAGTTTGTTGCGCAACTTCTTCCCAGCTAAAGCATTAAGAAGTGGTGAAGGGCGGGCGTTTTGGTGGGCTGGTTAATATTTGGTAGCGCACGCGAGCAACCACGAGAAGAGCGCGGGTCTTTGAACTTCCGCATTTAGCTCGAGCAGTTGACTATTTGAAACGGTCAAATTTAAAATATGAAATCACATAGATAAAAGATCGTCTTAAAAACTTCCATGACCGTATAGAAATTAAACAAAATGCGGAGATATAATTGTAAAATTGCATTTAATGCTAATATCTTCCATTTGATTCTAAAAATCTGTGACGTCACATTGTTATCTATCTATCTATCTATATAAATAAAAATCAATTGCTGTTCGTTAGTCTCGCTAAAACTCGAGAACGGCTGGGCCGATTTAGCTGTTTTTGGTGTTGAAATGTTTGTCGTAGTTCAGGGAAGGTTTAAAAGAAAAGTTAGGTAGGTAGGGTAGGTAGGTATCATAGTTAAAACAAGACAACGTCTGTCGGGTCAACTAGTATTTCATACAAATAACGTACAAATGCCGCGTTTTGACAATTCATAAAAAGTAACGTTATTTACCCTTTCAAATACCTAGTTGCCGCTGCTTGCACTGACCCCTACAGCTAAGACATAAAGACGCTGTCAATGTCAAATTGGTGCCATTGACGTGATTGACGCTCCTACATCGCAACAATTACAAAAAAAAAACAATTATTTACAGATACCATCAAACCTAATCACTCTCCAGCGGAGCGTGCAATCGGTGTTACTCGGCTCTCCGTCCCGCAACCTCTGGTTGAACTATGGCGTCCCCCAACAGTGTCTCGTCGGTAGCTTCCCCGTCGACCTGCCCGCGCAGCTGAGCACGGGAGAGCTGGTGGTCCGCTCCTTAGTTTCCGACGGCTGCTTCCTATACGTATTTACGTCCAAAGGTCTGCTGAAGATCGGATCAGGGTACGGCAGCTCCCTAAGGCACCATGTTTATATGTACAAGCCAGACTTCTTTGCTAGCGATCGGCATGGCTGGCTAGGTTATTGTAAGGTGAGTTATAACTCGTTAATTTGGAATAGCATTGAGTTTTTTTTAGTTCAGAAACTGAACCAATATCTTTGCCATGTTGCAGAATAAATTATATCTAAGGATAGGCAGGAAAAAGACTGAAGTTTATGAAATAGATAGAGAGACGTTGGAAGTGAGGAACATGATACGACTGGATCCCGGCCAGCCCGCCCCGGTTGAACCCAAGTCAGCTGTTTTTACGGACGGAACACAACTAGGACTGATATTATTAACAAATTTTGTAAGTAGACGTTATTTTGTTTTTTTTTAGTTATTTAAGATAAGCGCTACTTTTCTTCGCCAGCTGTTGCATCCATTGTAATATTATAAATTCGAAAGTAGCTCTGTCTGTCGGTATGTTACCTTTTCACGCCTAAACCACTGAACGGATTTCGATAAAATTTGGCAGAGGGATAGATTTAATGCTGGGGAAGGACGTGTATCGCCCGATATTGCGATATAACCTCACGCGGGTGAGATCGCTGGCAAAAGTTAGTTACTTTATATACGAGTTAGTTTCCGCATGGAAAACTAACATAAACCTAACATGTAGTCAGATCTTATGTTAACTGCTGTGATTGGTTCACGCTAACAACAAGATCATTTGAGATGAGAATGGAAAATCGATTGAATTTAATAGATAATGTATCAGAAATAAAATTTCATATTCATATTGATGAGACCGCATTGTAGATTATGTATGGCCTACTCTGCGTCACTAAAAGTAGGACTGTTTTCCCGAATCGCGAAAATTGTTGCGATTATACGTTGCTATACTTATACATCTTGTTTTTTACAGGACAACCTTACAATCCGTATGTACGACGCTGACGCACAGCCGGAGCGGAACGAAGGCACGGCTACCACCACTCTGACGTCACTGAAAGAGATAAACGTGCATCTACTCAGGCGCAGGACATTGGTTCTCGGCCGGAGTCCGTTTGAAGATGGAATGTCGCGGCGAGCGGTGGAGTTAGATGCACCAATAGCGATGCAACTTGATGACTGTGATGAAGATCCCCTCCAGAGCATATGTGGAGGACAAGACTTTGCGCTTCTGACTACTGCTTCCGGGAAGGTGTGTAGTCCTAAGAGTCGCACGTAATAAGACCGTGTCACTTTACATACATATTTATTTATTTTTAGGAGATCTATTTACAGAGATAAAATTAATTTTATTACTTCATGGCCAATAATAATAATAGTGTGCTAAGTTTACAAGTGTGTTACATTCTCCACATTCAAAACAAACTTATTTATACGCCTGTACATAATTGACTATATGAAATGATCAAAAATAAAATATGAAATCACATAGATAAAAGACCGCTCGTCTTAAAGACTTCCATCACCGTACAGAATTAATTATTATGCGAAGATATAAATTTAAAATTGCAATTTAATAATTAATAAATTAATAATAATAAGTATTCCATTTGATTCTAAAAATCTGTGACGTATTGTTATATTTCATACAAATCACGTACAAGTTCCGCGTTTTGACAGTTCATAAAAAGTAACGTTATTGACTACCCTTTTAAATACCCAATTGGCTATTGTGCGAAAATTAGCGAGATTTAAATAAAAATGCAGCAGACATAGGTTACGTGTACGTGTTTTAATGTTTTGCAGAATAGTGACATAAATGAAGTATGTGCGCGCAAGCACATAACAAAAACTTAATAGGATAATAGGACGGAACACTTAAAGCTAAGATTAATTGCGTAGGCGCTCGCAACAGCTATTGCAATAAATGTCCTGTACCACTAACATTCACAACACGAAAAAAAAATCACAATGTTGGATTCACATTAAGAAAAGACTCGTTCATTTAATTTATAAATATAATTTATATATTTAAAAAGGTTGTCTATATTCCCGTATTCATGCTTACTCTTTTGTCAGGTATACTACACTGGCAAAGGCGCTAGTCTTGGCTACAAGGCAGCTACGCCTCAAACCGGTCGATGGACCCTGATGAAGGAGACTATATTCTCCCGGAATGAAGCACCTAACGTTAAGAGGTGCAAAGTTGTACAGGTAAGACTTCTGTGTAATTTAAAAACATTGATTTAATATAAATATGAAATTCATTGACAGGCAATGCACAGACTAAACTGTTCTGGGTCTAGAAACGTTGTATTATGCACGAGACTTTAAGGAACTCTAGTGCATAATATACATCACAAAGAATTATATTTTTTTTATGTACTGCTTAAAAAGGATAAAAGTTTGCATGGAAGCTCGTCATTTTTGAAATTCCATCGGACGCACAGCTTGTCTCAGAATAAAACTTATATTGAAGCGAAACGCTCCGAACGCATCTAAAACACTAAGCTTTTATATAAAACTCCAATATCTACTCGATTTTATATAAAACTCCAATATCTACTCGATTTTATATAAAACTCCAATATCTACTCGATTTTATATAAAACTCCAATATCTGCTCGATTTTATATAAAACTCCAATATCTACTCGATTTTATATAAAACTCCAATATCTACTCGATTTTATATAAAACTCCAATATCTACTCGATTTTATATAAAACTCCAATATCTACTCGATTTTATATAAAACTCCAATATCTACTCGATTTTATTACGAACTAGCTGCTCCCGCGCGGTTTCACTCACTGCTTGGCTCCTATTGGTCGTAGCGTGATGTTACATAGCCTTCCTCGATAAATGGACTATCAAAAAAAAAAAAAAATTTACAATTCGAACCAGTAGTTCGAGAGATTAAGTTATCAAATTAACATTGGATTAGAAATTCAAACAAACAAACTCTTCAGCTTTATAATATTAGTATAGATTGAAACAAAGAAGTGACTAAAAAAAGCAGTCACTATTGTAATATTGCTGCATCATATTCTATCAATATGAATCAACTAGCTTGTGACAGCGGCTTCATCTGCGTGGATGTCAGAATATTCATAAAAACAAAATACCCCCTTTTCATCCCCTTAAAGGTTAATTTTTCGAAAACCCTTCTTAGAAATTCACGTTCTAAGTCCCAGTAGTTTCGCCCGTGCGTTGATGTGTCAGACAGTCAGTCAGTCAGATTAAACATGAAGTATCATATAGCCGACAGCATAGATAGAATCATAGCAGCAAATAAAATGAGAGAAAGAAACAAAAATAGGTTTATTGCCGGAAACACATTTGCAATAGAGAATACAAAACTTAAAACAGAGATAGTCTGCATCAGCACTCAGCATGGTGCTGTGCTATGAGAGCTCACGGCATGCGCAGAATGTAATAGTGACGGTTTTATTGGCTGGCCTGTCGAGAAAGGTATTAGAGAGGCACTCAAAGGACTCAAGATTAGTTGTGAGCTCAGCTCAGAACAGCTAGATGATTCAATCTACACACTCCCACAGTTCTCCCAAAGTAGCCTCCACTTGACTTTTTTTGATTACTAGATGTCTGCTTAAAACAAGGGCTGAATTGAGGATTCCCTTTTTCATGTTATGTGAGTTAGGTGTAAAACGTCTTTCTCTTCTATTCTCTGCTACCAGCGGTCACGCTATGATTATCTTTTCAGTTAAGTAACCTTCACCCTATCCTTCTGAGAGTTTCATTCGTATAACAGGTGGCGGTAGGTCACGAAGGTGTCCACGCAATCCTAGTGCTGGACAATGGCTCCGCGTTATTCACGGGCATCGCACGCAGAGGCGAGGATGGCGACGCCATGAAACACCGCCGCCAACCCAAACCCACTCGCCCCAAGAAGATATTCAAGGTAAGAACTGGAATTGTGATGGAGCTCGTCCAGGAAAAAGAGAGAAATATGCAAAAAAAACTGTTTAATTATGCCAATAGGGCCTCAGCTCAGCGTAATGTCAGATGGCACCACAAGGTATACCACCTGACGCTGCTCGAATACTACAGGAAGTACCGTCAAACGGGGTGAATTGTAACGAAACATTAAAATAGATTTTAACATTGATAGCTTGTGGCCAAAAAGGGCCCGTAAGGTGTTAACTGTATTATAATTAACAATTACATGTCCTTGTTGGCAACAAATTATATTATTTCAATGTTAAAATCTATTTTAACATTGAAATAATAGTTTCGTTAGTAAGTTTCGTTACGATACACCCCAGCGTTCCTATTCACCCCGTTTGACTGTATTTACGGTACTAGCATAAACGATAACCAGCTGTAGCACTCTGTGGTCCAGCCTCCGGGATGGCAACCTACCTGCGAAGATTGCGGTCTATTGACGCTGGTGACAAACAAGCACTTGCTTGCTTAATTACACCCCAATAATATAATAAGTGCAAGTACAGGTAGTGGGTCAAATCCAGCTTATATTTTTTTTCTAGGCGGAAGGGCACTTCGTTAATTATGCCGCATGCAACTACGGCTCAACTGCCTTAGTGACCAGGCAGGGACATCTGCTGATGTTCGGCAAAGACACGCAGCACTGTGACTCGGCCGGACAAGTACTTGGTTTGCGACACGAGAGGATTGTTCAAGTAAGTTTAAAGCACGTTAAGCCGTTGGTCCCGGCATTCATTCGTGGATCTTTGACAGTCGTTACGGGTAGTCAGAAGCCCGAAACTCTGACTGCCAGTTGAGCCAGTCTTACCAAAGGGTATCGTATTACCCAGTTAGTGAATGGGTTGTGGAGGTCAGATAGGCAGTCGCGCCATGTAAAATACTAGTATTCAGCTGCCTCCGATTAAACTGGAAGCCGACCGCAATATACTTAGGAAAAGGCTCGGCGGCAGGTTCCTATAAAATGTACCAGTAGCGTGGTTTTTTTTTTTAAATTAAATTTATCAGACAGAGGTCGTGGTTTTTGATCGGAAAGATAAAATGATGGTTGAAAATGTATTACTTACGAATTATGATTTCCCCAGGTCGCTCTTGGAAAGGCTCACGCAGTTGCATTGACAAACTTTGGACAAGTCTACACATTTGGCATCAACAACAAAGGCCAGTGTGGACGTGAATTCGGATACACCAAAGAGAGTAAGTTATTGATGCTTTTGTATTATTTTCTTTAGTCTAAGGTTAAGATAGCAGTAGTGCTAGTCTGTTATAATTATCACCGTGCAAACGTAGGTGAAGTGAGTTTAAAGTGAGCTGTTTATATGTCAATCTATACCAATATTATAAAGCTGAAGAGTTTGTTTGTTTGAACGCGCTTATCTCTGGAACGACTGGTCCGAATTGGAAAATTATTTTTGTGTTGGATAGTCCATTTATCGAGGAAGGCTTTAGGGTATGTAACATCTCGCTACGACCAATAGGAGCCGAGCAGCGGGTAAAACCGCGCGTGAGCAGCTAGTCCTTTATATGTCAAGCATTAGGTGGAAATTTCACTTCACGCTCACTTCACGGTGAGATATTTCCTGAATACACGGGCAGTGCCGTTTCATTAAATTTTGCTTTTTTTACGAAATCACTGAAACGGGCAGTATTGTTAGGGACTTGGTATATCTACTTAATAAGAACCCAAGACTGATAACAATATGAAGGACGAGGAACTTTACTAACTATTTCTCGTATCTCTATAGATGGTATCTTATCTATACTAATATTATAAAGAGGAAAACTTTGTTTGTTGTTTGGTTGTAATGAATAGGCTCAAAAACTACTGGACCGATTTTAAAAATTCTTTCACCGTTGGAAAGCTTAGTTTTCTAGGAGTAACATAGGCTACTTTTTATCCCGGGAAAAATAACGGGTCTCACGGGAAAGACCACGGGAGCGAAGCCGCGGGCAAAGTGCTAGTTCATAATATTTTCATATTTTTTTAGAGATGTTCCCAACTCGTCGCCGTAGCGAAAGCAAGGAAGACGCCCGGCTGTGTACGTCGTCCCATACGTGGACGACTGATTACTGTCGCGTGTGTGTCGTGTGCCGCGACTGCACGGGCTTCTCCAGCGCGTGTCATTGCTCGCACCTGCCTAACAGAGTGCCTGGAGAGTACGTATTTATTCTTGTTTTAGGAGACTATAGACGAATGTAATAATTAAAAAGCAGTGATAGAATAGAGGTGTGATCATCGGACTACCAAGTCATAGTTCTCGAGTTCGAACCCAAGGCACGCACCTCTGATTTTACGGATTCATGTGCGTATTGTATTATATTATAATCACTTGCTTAAAATTCGGTGAAGGAAAACATCGTGAGGAAACCACCAGCATGTTTGAGAGATATTTCTCAACAGCATGTGGTGCTAAGTCAGAGGCCCATGGGCAGCATAAAAACTCTGACACCAGCTTCGTCACTAACCACACGAGAAGAAGAAGAAGATTAAAAAGTTCTCGAAATAACTTTTGTATTTATTTTTTATAATTGGACGTAGTTATGCAAAATGGATCCAGCCACAAAAACTTACTTTTGAGAAAACAGGAGTTTTAGTAAAATTGATATAGCAAAATAACAAGACTGTAGTTTGTTTTCGAATTCATCATAAATATTGGGTATTGTTAACTACTTCCTGTAAGTATAGTGTTTTTCTAATAAGTTTTATGATAATTAATATACTTTTTTTTAGTAAAATTGTCTTTGGATCTTTTTACAATATTAAAAATGTAGGATGGATCTTTTTGTTTTAAGTTTACGCAATAAAACACTTACAATAATATTAAAGGTACTAATTTGAAAAATTTATCCAAATGGCATGGTTCCTGTTTTATAGTAAAAAAACAATTTAACATACAGATCCAATGTAGTTTGGATCTTTTTTCCTGTCTTTTAACCCCATTATCTAGGTTACCATGACACATGGTTCTATTTTAACTCTGCGATAATGCACAATATTCCGTTGGTATCATTAACGTCTGTGTTTTATATTAGAAAAAAGATACTTTGCGGCTTGGATATTTTTTGCATATTCAAAGTTTGCTGTGTAGATGCCATTTATGACAGTAACTCAAAAAATAGTTTTTGTGGGTTGGATCCATTTTGCATAACTACGTCCAATTAACGTTGATATCTCTCTCTAAAAACAGAAAATGTGGCTGCGGTGAAGGCGATAGCGGTTGCGCCGTGTGCGGTGTTTGCCGACGATGCGCCGACGCATTTGTTGTGACAAGCCGTCCGGAGCGACCCTCCACTGTCACTGTCACAGACCTTGATGATGATAGTGAGGCTTCGGTTAGACCCGACTCCAGGAGTGGTGGGTATTCTGTTTAAGCATAAATATAATGGTTTTTATTTCTCTGTATTTATAGTTTTTTTTTCTGTAAGTATTATTATTTCACTCTCACATAATATTTTATGAGATAAATGATGTAATTAAGAATAATCTATTTTTTTTACTATTTGCCATCTGACTCGGAATAGAAAAAGAAGAAGACTTAAACAATTTCGTAGCACTTTCTTAGGGTCTGATAAATGATAAAACTCTTTTTCATGTATAATATGTTAATAGAATTATTTTTGACCGATATTCTTTTTGCTAAAATGGTTGGCCGTTTTATATTCGCTGACCGTTTTCTTAAGCTGCCTCTGCCAGAGTCCATAATCTCAGAGTTTATTTGCCTGTTTTCTTAGCGGTCAGTTTCCATCTTGCTTTAAAATATTGACGTCTAAGATTTTTTTATTTGTCTACTAACAGAAATGTCATCATATCGTCATTTTTTAATTCTGGATAGAAAATTATTTCTTGTAGTAAATTATTATTGCAAATAGCTTAGATTCGTAAAATAAAACATAACTAAACATGATGACAATAATTCAAAATAGTTTAATAACGAAATTGACTTGTCCCAAATAATTAACCGGGCTAATCATGCATGATTTAAATTTGCCGACTCTTATTGCCCGCTACTGCTCACCCTTCGTAATTAGTTTTCTCACTTCTGTTCAAATTAACACATACGAATCTATGGAATACGAAAGTGAGTAAGAAAGAAATTGTTTGTGACAGCTAATGGGATATTTACTTATTTCACCCCGAAATTTCACCCCGATGTTCCATTCATCGTAATTATAAAGTTCGTATGTATCTAAATTATAGGCAAGCTGCACGCAGCATGTATCTAAGACAATAATTTGTTTGATTTTTCTGTTTTTTTGTAATTAAGAAAAAATTATACACTTAGAATTTGATAGCATTGGAAACTAAACATTTAAAGCAGGGGTTCCCAAACTTATATTGTTTACTGCCCACTTTGAGACTAAATTGTTTTTTAGCGCCCCCATTTTTTCACTTACTTAAAAACCACTATCTAGTTGAAATTACAAATCGCCACCTAAGCCACTACACAACGCCCCCATTTTTTTTCTGGGTATTTTACTGCCTTTATACCTGCAGCGTTTAAAGGGGCGTTATTGCCCGCTTTGGGAAACTCTCATTTAAAGAAATGAATTTAAAAGTTAATTCTGCAAAACCTGAGGCAGGCTAAATTTGTGACGGCAGCAGTTCCTGCAATGTATTCGACCTAAAATATGTCGGTGCAATGCATGAATGCCGTTGCTTTTGTAGACAGTCGTCCCAATATCCTAAATGCATATTCCGTCATACCACAGATCTTGATGACGACGGAGAAGCCTCTGCTAAAGTCGACCCAAGAAGCGGTGAGCAATCTCTCTGTTACATAGCTATAAGTCAGAATTGATCTCAGAGTTCAGTTTACAATAGGTAAGATAAACACGCACCAAAACCCTCTTGACAGCTGTTCAGCAGAACTAGTCTGAACGTTTTCATGTTTCGAAGGATGGGGACTGCAGTTAATACTGTCAGGTTTTAGATTATCTCTAGATAGGTCGCAGTTTTACTATGCCTCACTTAGAAATCAGATAGTTAACTAGTTAATGTTCTTTTAAAACCTCAATAGGCAGCGGTACTAAACATAAGTTCACATCACAGGTCTTGATCACGCCTGTGGGGGAGCCTCGGCTAGAGTCGACAAGAAAAGCGGTAAGCATTCTTTATGTTACAAAATATCTAGCTTTTATCCATCCAGTTCTTACATATAACTAGCAAATTGATTTTGAGCTGATTACGCTTGTATCTTGGGTCCGAGAGCTCCTTGTCAAGGTTGGAAAGCTTTGGCAAAGGAATATGAACCTTAATAATTGAAAACTTAAGGTTCAGATTCCTTGATTTAGGCACTAATAAGTTCTGCAGTCATTTATGCAGATAAGAAAGAGCCAGCTCTTTTTACAAGAGCAAATGTATAAAACTTAATCACAACGCTCACCCTTCACCGTTTGCTAGTGTTTAAACTGGGAAGAAAAAGTGGCACAACGAATTCTCCAGCCATTTTAATTGGAACTTGCGACACGTTGATAAATAGAAGCCATCTTGCGTGAGACATATTTATAAGTAAAAAGAAAACAAAAATACTAAAGCACGTTCCATCATTATTGCAGATCTTGATAACGCAAGTGGAGGAGCCTCCGCAAGAGTGGACAGAAAAAGCGGTGAGAGTAATCTCTAGAACACTAGAATATACAATATTGGTTTTAGTATATGCGTAACCTGAATATAGTTGAACGGGATCGATTCCAATAAATTTTACACCACGTTATATTTTTTCCAAAAATATTTAAAAAAGGTTACAAGTTGGACACCGAACATTATCAATGAGTGCAAGACGATGCTGGGGGCGCGCGCTGTTCGCGTAGTGGCCATGTTTTTGTACGGACATACCGGTAACATAACAACTTTATAACTTTGTGGTTTTTCATAATACAGTTTTGTAATTTTGTACATAGATTCTTTACATAAAAACATTCTAGACACGTGTTTCGGGTTTCGTATATACTAAAACCTATGTTGTATAGACATAAGTTTGTACATCAAAATCAACTGGTAGCATTTTGGTGCGTGCACAGAGCATAGTGAAATTACTAAAGGATTGATTTTATGGTGAAGTAGGTGGAACAAAATTGAATTCTTCTCAAGGGAATGTTTGTATGAGAACGAAATCGTGGACAACAGATAGTGGAATATTATGCTACCAGTCAAGCAGGCAAATAGGCAGGCAATCGTTCTAAACGAGCCTTCTGTCACAGATCTTGACGACATCGCTGAAGTCTTCGCTATACTAGACTCAAGGAGCGGTGAGCATTCTATCATGTTTCGCAGTCGTAAGCTAGGTTTTATAATTTCATAATTGGAAAAATATTCAGTTAGATTCAGATTAGATGCGCTAGCTGTTTGCTCATCACTTCAGTTTTAAAATAGGTTAAATCACCAAGTAATCATCTCTGTGCACTGGGCTAGTCCTCAACTCCTCACCAAGACACTCGTCAACTCCCAGTACTTCGTTTGACATATGGACCCTGTCATCTCCAAATTTGTTGGTTAGTGTTTTGATCCAACGAATGGTGAATTCAAGTTGAGGAAAGTTGTGAGTATGAATGTGGATGGCTATACAAGTAGAGGGAGACCAATGAAACGATGGATGGATTGTGTGAAAGATGATATGGCTAGAAAGGGAGTGACTACTGATATGACGACGAATAGAGAAGTATGGAAGAAAAAGACATGTTGCGCCGACTCCAAATAAATTGGGATAGGGCAGGAGAATGATGATAATCGATGAATTCGAATGTATGGTATTTTGGTACAGCATAATAATCAATGTTTGCGATATGATCAAATTAACTTATTCTAAAGATATTCATATATTTTTTTTCTTTTACTAGAGAAAGAACACGTCCGCTTCACGGTGTTTGAAAGCCCGGCAGCCAGCTCCGAAGTAGATCGCGACGCTAGTATCAAAGTGACGTGCTTGCCGCCGGCACGGATTGCCATACCTGGTGGCCACAGAATTGTTGCTGTCGCGTGTGGACTACACCACACCGTGCTGCTTACTGAGCATGGTAAATCTAGGAAACCTTCGCTGAATATAGGTCCCATTAAAATAGATGGACAAAGATATCCAAGCAAAAAAAAAGCTAAGAGATATTATTTTGACCTAAAATAATATCTCATGTGGTTAATTTTTACCATCGTCCTTATTTTGGTGGTCTGAGTGACTTCTAAAAGTTTGCTCATCTATTTTAATGGGGTTATTTTGACGCGTGCTCTAAATCGAAACTACCGCCGCTATCTTGTTTTTGAACACATTTCAAGTGATATTTCACGAAACTATTGCACAAATGTTTATCTCACCAACAGCGGTACCCTATCAACGTCATTCGCGCACCAAAAGATCCTTGTAAGCAGTGAATATATTTATTTATAAATGTTTTCTCGCACAATTCAAAAATAGAAATGCAAACGACAATGTCAACGTCAAAGTCAGAGTCAATGTCAAATAATTTATTTCAAATAGGCACAAGTAAGGCACTTTTGAACGTCATAAGAAATAGAATTGATTCTAGTCGCCCCAAAAGGTAGTTTCGTGTGGAGAAGAATGGGAAAGAAACTCCACCGCTACTCTTTTAAAATGTTTTACAATGTTTTGTATACATGGATTATAACATTATATGTGAAGACGTTGCACCTAGAATAAAAACACTACACCACAAAAGGTGAAAAGAAAAACACATGGCAGGTAAACATAATTATGTCGTAAGTACATGGTGCTCACATATTTACAAACATTCTAAAAGTTAATAATAATATATATAGTTACTTCATATTCGTTTACGGGTAATATTTGTTCCTAGGTGAAGTCTTAACGTTCGGTTCAAACCAGTACGGCCAGTTGGGCGCCGGTGATATAGCGGTCCACCACAAACTAGTGCGCGTGCGCTTACCCAAGGCCTTGAGCGTCACCGCCGGCAGCAACCACACCGCGGTACTCACTAGAGAGGGAGAGCTGTACACGTTCGGCAATTATCAGGTTTGTAGTCATCATTGATGTTCATTTCTTGTGAGTGGATAGGTAGGGATGAGGGGCGGCTTGGTGATGTTCTTCACAAATGTCAGGTGCGTAGTACGCGCGACCGGTGTGCGTAAGTGACCAGATGTATCAACTTAAAGAAAGCAAAAGGACCATTCTGTAGTTTCTACTCGCCCTCTAGGAAATAAGACGTCATACAGTGGAAAGACGTATACTAATTTATATAGCCTCATGGTCCTTCTACAACGACTAGTACTGTGAGTCTCGCAAACACTCACACTCACTCTCACTATGTCAGTTCTTACCTTCCTTCATCCAGATCACCGGTCCATCTTGTTGGTACTTTGTGATCAAATTGAGTGGGATACTGATCCCCAGTCTTATCCTTCATTTCACATTGTAATTTTAACATATCACCTACCTCGCTGTCTTGCGTTTTATCTGGTGTTCAAAATTCATAAATAGTAAAACACTTCAAATCTCTTTGATAACCGACTCTTCTTTCCACATCAGAAAGGTTCGCTTGGTCGGCCTCGAATGGAGGAGCCCCTTCGACCAGATCGCAGCCCTATCTGGTACGCGACTCCCGGCCGCGTCCCCCGCCTCGGCCCGCGCCACTCCTGCAAGGCAGTGTGGGTGACTGCATCGGGAGACCAGACCTTCGTCCAAGTGTCCCAGGCGCTTATCAAGACTGACACGCTGTTCAGTTCAACTATTACATCCAATGCTAATACTATCAGTAAGTATTTTATTAATTTATTACAATATTTGGGAAACATGCACATTACAGACAAATCCAAGTCAATAAAAACAGATATGTTTTCAAAAGGATCACACACATAAATATAGCGCATTGTCAGACTCACTTCAAGTGTTTTAAATGGCTGTTGTTATTTGCAACTGTAACTGTGATGAGAGACAAACACGTCGCACCTTATGATTCCTTTTTTTACCATTTTGGTATAGAACACAAAATAACAATTGCTTTAACTATAACCAATTATTTTTTTCAGTAATCCTACCAAACCGGCCGGAACATACATTCAAATGCATAACCATTAACAAAATGGATGGCTCATGCAATACATGGACTGGTTCCGAACAAATGGACTTTGTAAACAGTCTCGCTTGCCTAGACCCTTTATATGACGTACTCTGGTGTTACCAACCACAGAAGAAGTCCATGAAATGCTACAACATCTTAGCTTTCGACTCACACAAACTGCAAAAATGCTGTAACGACTCTGAGTCTTACTTTGGTGAGGGCGAGTTTGAGTACCCGAACTACGGAAGCATGAAACGCTTAGAAGATTTCAAGAACTTGGAGAATTTTGACCTGTCATGCCGAGATGAAAATAGACCAACGGATGTTGTCGCTGTGTCAAATATGTCGGTGTTGAACCAGGAGTTAGCTATACCGTCGGCTTCTGGCTGCTCTGTTACAAGGATGCATGCTGCGTTGCATCTGTTAGGTTGTTTGGATTCCTTGACCTACGCTCATGACATCAGGTATGTGGAATGTTACTGATAAGCCCCGATAAAGTAACACAACACTTTCAGGAACATACTTTTCTGTTTCTGAAAACATGCTGCATTACGCAATGTTGCAAGCAACTTGTTTCCATTAAGTCATGCAACATGTTGCTGTAACAAGTTGTGCAAGTTTTGTTTGTGCTATCATAGTTTTATAAACAGAGCATTTAGTATAGTTTTATTTTATTTTTAGATTGCATTCATCAGATCACAAGAAAGATAATTTGGGGTCGCCGATACTTCCGGTGAAGGAAGACTATCAGACTGTGAACAGGTTTGACAGTAACGGTGGCGGTTGGGGCTACTCGGGACATTCCGTTGAAGCCATTCGTTTTATGTGCGACACTGACATCATACTGGGTAAGCTATATCTCGTAATCTGTAGTCGCAAGAAACAGAAATAGTCACAGAAGCTGATATCTGCGCAAGCGCAGATTAAGTAACTTTGCGCAAAAATATTTTTTTTAAGTTTGAAATTGTTGTCCATTGCTTAATATCAAGGCAGATCACAATTTAATGGCCTACACCAACACAATACACGTTTGTGCTGTTTTTTCCCAGGAGGTATCGGTTTATACGGCGGGCGTGGCGACTACACAGCTAAAGTGAAGCTGTATGACATTGGAGTGGAAGGCGGTGATCAAGAGGGCGACGGTGAACTGTTGGCCGAGAGCGACGAGATTGTGTACGAGTGTCCGCCAAGAGATCGCTTTCCCGTCATGTTTGACAATCCTATACCGCTGGCAGTGAGTGAAACCATGTCAATTTTGTTGGGGTCGGCTTCCAGTCTAACCGGATGCAGCTGAATACCAGTATTTTACTCGGAGCGACTGCCTATCTGACCTCCACAACCCAGTAACTAGGCAATACGATACCCCTTGGTAGGACAGGCTGTCAGATTTTCGGGCTTCTGACGACCCGTCACGACTGTCAAAGATACACAAATGATAGCCGGGACCAAGTGCTTGCCGAGGCACGGAGGAGTCTCGGTATGTACAGGTGGTCAGCCATCCACGGCCAACCCGATACTGTAGACAAACAGAAAAAATGTAATACAGAAACCGTGTTCATCACATTTTAGAGCTTAATAATATAGCAAAATACCATAACACACGGTTTACCGAAACCAAGCTTTGGTTACCTAACGTCAGATAGTTTGACATTTATCTATTGAAATTATTTAATTTTAACTAAATTATCGGTAAATTATAGAACCCGTAAAATGAAATAAACCGTTAATAAGTCTACTCGTTTCATTACTACATGATTTACAATATCACAAAGCGGCATAATTTCGACTAAATAAAACATGCCGTAGATGTCTAGACATGTAAATCGATTTTAATTATTTATTTATAGATTTATTTTAATGGTGTTCGGTTTGTTACCTATATCGTAAGGTTTATTTGAATGCAAACGTGCGTGCGATTAGGGTTGTGAATATAGGGCACGAATTACTAAAACTCTTTACTGAGTCTCATATCATCTCGCACCCATGTTTTATGACTGCGCCTGTTACTAACTTTGGTGTATACTTATTACTTCATCTTCATACTTTACTCGTGTGATAGTTTTACTTCAATTCTGACAGATATTCAGTAGTTATTCGTCTTCTTTGCAGGCAAACCGATGGTATGTGGCCTGGGCGTGCATAAGTGGACCATCCTCGGATTGCGGATCCTCTGGCCAGGCAATGGTCATCAACGACGAAATAGGTTTTCATTTCAAAACCTCCAAGAAATCAAACAACGGCACAGATGTGAACGCTGGGCAGATCCCGTGTTTTATCTACAACACCGTCAGCCCAGACCACACGTTACCGCTCAAAATAGTGGACTTCGGGGAACCGGTCGTAGTTCTAACTAAAAACTTGTCTAGAAAAGTAACTGTGCCGTGCTTCAAGTCACTCATAACTCTGCTACAGTGGAGCTGGGATTCCTTCAAAGAGATCATCCTAGAAACAAATGGACTGGTCCCGATTAACTACCAGAAGTTGACCATAATGAAGCATCAGAAGAGATTGGTGTACGTCATCAGGGCGTGCTTGAGACTCGTGCGGGCTTACATCAATGAGATATACCCGCAAAATAATAGGAAGCGGAACTCTCACGAGTACATGTCATACTTTGAAGCCATTGCTGAAGTACGTAATCTGATTCAGGCGATAATGGCGGATCAGACACCGACGTGTTCCATGTTGCCGAGAAAACCCGGGAAAAACAAAGCCCACAGAGTCTGTTATGTACAATTTGCTATAGATCTGACTACGTCGATCTTGAAAGAAGCTCATGATACGGTAACAGCTTGCTTCCATGCCTTCTTTCCTACTCCTACACTGAAGTGGAATCATCTCTGCGCTATGCTGTATAACGTCAAGGTACGTCGGCTGATAAAATATCTATAAATATGTCGTCTTTGTAGAGCGTCATCTTTGTTACTTACTTAGAATATTGATTATTATAATTATGTTCTTGCTTCTCTAAATGTTGTAAAACGTAAGTCCGCCCGCCGCGTCTGTCAATCTGAGCGCGATAAACTTAAAAACTACCGAACAGATTTTCATACGGTTTTCACTAATGTAGGTACGGGGTGATTTATGAGGAAGATTTATGTGTATAATTCATTAGCCTTTTGATAGATATCTTAAAAATTGAAGCTGTCATTACATCGTACGTATTTAATGACATGAAACAAATTAAAAGAACATGGATATTAGGAAATTCATGGTAACAAGTAGAAATAAATTTGTAGCTTGGTGTGTAGGGCATGCCCGTGCATTTATGCTCTGTCGCTCGAAAGGTTGAAGTATTGTACTAATTGCCTGAAATAGAACGATGATTGCGGAAGATGGCGGAAAAAATCAAGTCGACTGAGAGCTTTGCTTTGAAAACAGTGTGTTACGGAATTACCCCTCTTATAAAAATCTTTATCTGTCTGCTGGTCCCAAATCAGAAATCCACGCAGACGATTTTGCTGGCCGAAGCTGGTCCAAATATTAATTAAACAAGCTTTTACAGGAAGGTGTAGTGCCAGCATCGCAGATTCGTGAACTGACGTCAACCTGCGCGGCCATGTGCGCGTCTCGAAGTTTACGTGACGTGTTGCAATATGTGGTCCCGGTGACACAGAGCTTTATCAACACCAACGAGAACCGCCGACCGGACAGCAAGGTACGAATGACAATTTAAAATACGAGTATATGTAATTGAACTATTGAGACACCATACAACGAACCCCAAGCAAAGACATCGACAAATTATTTAGGAATTTTGGACACATTTTGGACTGAACAAATACCTTGACAACAGATTCCGTCATCATCGGCCTAGCCTTTTCCCAACTATGTAGGGGTCGGCTTCCATTCTAACCGGATGCAGCTGAATACCAGTATTTTATATGGAGCGACTGCTTATCCGACCTCCACACCCCAATAAATGGGCAATACGATACCCCTTGGTAAGACTGGCTGTCAGATTTTCGGGCTTCTGACGACCTGTAACGACTGTCAAAGATTCACAAATGGCAGCCGGGACCAACGGCTTAACATGCTTTCGGATGACTTAAAAATGGTCACCCAACCACGGCCAACACCGGCAAGCGTAGCTTTACCTGATGGATCGACCTGTGCGGCTGTTAGTACTTAGCCATGAGCTCGTTTGACAACAGATTTCGTAGTGACCTAAATTGTATTTGTTTATGTTGTATAGGTACTTAAGGAGGTTCCTTCTAAATCGGCAACAGTTCCACGGTCGTCTCACGCGCAGAAACCGCCCCCAATACCTCCCAGGGCCAACAATAGAGATACCCCGAAGGTGAGTTTATTAGTTGTTGTTAATGATAAACTTTTTACTATGAAGTTTGTGAATACACTGGTGAATATGTGCGTAAGATAACATTATCTTTGCTCACAACCTTTAAACCAAGCTCATAAGTATGACATACCCAAAGAGTAGTTGCATGACAAAGGAATCAGCTCTCAGATTTAGTAATCAGTAAGCTATGTGCCCCTGGGAAAGCAACGTACATACTAACTGGGCGAAACAAAGGGGGCGATTTTACAAAAAACTTTCCTAAGTGCCCACTTTCTTTACATTAGAAATACAGCATGCATTCTTGTGCAAAATTATTTGCTTACACAGGAAAATGAATTTTAATATTGTTGTGGTACTTTAACAGCAGCCTGACCCTGCAGAGACCAAGCCCAACCACACAGAATGGCACTTACTAGACGTGATACCACGCATGTTGGATATCGTGATGATACCCATCAAGCAGCAGATGATGACGCGTCAGTGCGGGCAGCCGCACGACCACGGCGAGATCAAACAGTACGAGAAGCTGGCAGAGTTTTGCTGCAAACTCACTGCGAGAATCGTGGCCGAAATGTCGTCTAGTGCCACAAACATTCGGGTGAGTTTTATTACATCGTTTCTATACGATCACTTATTATTCTACGATTTACTCAAATGCTAGAAACGGTTGGTTTTCTACAGAAAGAGAAAGATAAGTGATTTTTGTGAAACACGCTACCTTGCATCTGTGTGCGGCTGAAATCTAATCAACTCATTCCTGAACCTTTGTTTTTAAAGATAAATTATATAGGTATATAATAACCGTGGCCGTGTCGTATAAAGTCGAATGAATGGATCGCTCGTTGGCTGGAAAAGGACGCCTCGCAGTGTTGCCAAATCCCATAATCCATGCATGGACATAGGCGAGTGCCTCAACAATGTGTTATGTCTCATTCCAGGAGGACACCGACTCCAACACAGTCAAGAACCTAGTAACCCCATCCCGTTTCATGCGTGTAAACCAATCCCGCGCTTGGAACACCGGTAACGGCAGCCCGGACGCGATCTGCTTCACGGTAGACCGCGCCGGCGTCACTCTCGTCGGAGTCAGCGTGTACGGCGGCCTCGGCAACTACGAGTACTCGCTCGAGTTACTGCACGATGTACGGGTAAGAGAAGCACAGCCTGTAACAACCCCCGAGACATAAACAACAACAATTACGACGATCCGTAGCGTTAAACAAGAACAATCCCAGAAATTGATGGTTCTTCATACTATGTTTTATTTGCTGTGGTGGTACACGACCCGATGCTGTTCTGTTTAGTAGAAGACGACCTTTATGGGTAGTATACATTTGCTTTAACACAACCACTAGGTGAATTTGTTACAACGTGTGTTACATTTCTTGTTACAACGAAAGTTACAACGAACGTTACACTTCGTATTACATTTTACACAATATATGTGTTCACAGTATTTTTGGAAGACCTCTGACTGTCTTAACCATGAGGTTATTTTCTCTTAACAGCTCCGGGCATCAGCCGACGAAGCCAACCCGATGCACTGCTGGGTTAGCGTGGAGATCACGCACGGAAACTTCACTGCAGCAGACCTGCAACACGACACGATACAGCTCAAGTTCGAACGACCTGTTCCTTTGAAGGTAACACATCTTTTTAACTTCCATCAAAATGTCGTTATTTGTGGTAAAGGCCTCATGAAAGAAGTTTAAGAAATCCAAATCCGGGCGAGTACTAATCATCGGCGAGGGCTTCATCGAGATAAAACCTAGGGTCGGTCAATATTAAGCGGGATTGTAACCGTTTTAGTCAGTAAGAGTCTGACACTCTCTTCCGCTCCACACAGAGCGGGAGGAGTCATTTGATGATAACCCAACCTAAAAAAAAAAGGCTCAGTCTATATAAGTCTGAAATTGAGAACCTGGCTTGATCGCGAGGTGATAATTGGGTATTTGAACGGGTAGTCAATAACGTTACTTTTTATGCACTGTCAAAACGCGCCATTAGTACTTAATTTGTATGAAATATAACAATGTGACGTCACAGATTTTTAGAATCAAATGGAATACTTATTAGCATTAAATGCAATTTAACAATTCGATCTTCGCATTATGTTTAGTTTCTGTACGGTGATGGAAGTTTTTATGACGAGTGGGCTTTTTTCCAAGGGATTTAATATTTTTCTTTTGATCGATTAAAATAGTCAATTGCTCGTACCTTATCTATATCAGGAGTAGCCTTTGCTTTAAATTGGCACAATAATAGGCTGGTATTATTATCGATTTATTGTTATGTATAGGAGGATCTCCGCTACGCCATACGTCTCTGCAACCACGGAGGGCGTACTTCCAACGGTGACTGCGGGCTGCCGTCAGTGAAGGGACCTGACGGGACTACATTCCGCTTCGCCTCGTGCTCTCTCAGCTTTAACGGCACCACATTAGCAAGAGGGCAGATACCTAGCCTTGTTTATTATGGGTATGTTTGTTGAATTAAGTATGTTATTTTGGTTTCGACGGCACATCTATATAGTACTATTAGGGTGCGTTTCCACTGAAGCGGAGTGGAGCGGAGACGTACAGGTACGACCAATCACAATGGTTGAAATCCTCATCACGTCATTCGTCTCGTATGTGATTGGACGCTCCTTGCACATCTCCGCTCCGCTCCGCCCAGCTCCGCGTCAGTGGAAACGCGGCCTTAGGGTCCTGTAGCTGGCCTAGCCACGTTATTCACGTTGTCATAGGAGTTGTTTAGATCGTCGAGGGTATAAATAGGGCAAAATCTGTTGAGGATCAGAATAAAGTATAATATTTCATAGCAGACACACGAACCTAGTAGCTGTCTTAAACTAATATTAATGAATAAAATTGCGTGATTCTTAGCATCATGCGTATGCGTCGGTGTGTTAACGGCGTTAATGCCTAATAGCCTAATAGTTAATGCCTAACCTTTAAATATATTCATAATCTTCCATTTCAAACAGTTTTTTTTTCTTCTAAATATTAATCCATGACGCGTCATTCTTCTTTCCTTTAAATTAAGCATGTAGCTATTGTTGATACTTTATATGAAGAATTACCGACTTTCTGAAACTTGCACTGTTCAGTTCAAATAACCTTAAAGCAATATGATTCCTAAAATATATATAAATATTTCCCCTTGTCAATAATGACTAGAAAAATATTCAAATTAACAAGAATCTGACCTTAAATTTACAGTGTTTATTTTAATTCACCTTCAGCTCATCGAAAAACGTATCAAACTCTTCGGAATCAGCCGATAGTTTGCTCTGCTCGCTCCGCTCCATCACTCTTCGCGTGGCCTCCATTGTCATGGAGCGAGCAGCCGAGTTGTTCTGTACTCTTCGCAACGAGCTCACTGCTGAAGACTTGAGAAGAAATGTCAGTGTCTTGCAGACGTCACCGGCTATCAATATTCTTATTCCGTATACACTCGCCAACTTGGAAGGTGTTGATGATTCTAAGGTGAGAATGATTTTGGTTGCGCTAATTCCTATTTTAAAGACGAACTCTTTAGAAAGATAAGAACGTCATCACTTCTGGCGTTATTGACGTCGTATAGCGTCTATACACACATCATGTCACGTCGCGTCGCATAGACGCAAGCGTCACATGGAGTGCTTCAAGTATTGTCTGGCTTCTAAATGTCATTGACAGGAGGCCTTAGATGGTAAACAATTGCACAAATGTGCAATTGTTTTGTGGAATGTCCCTCGAAATGTTATAAAAACACGAGGTAGTGGCGTTAGTTTCAAATTTGGCCGCGCGCCCGAAGATCCTTGTAGTGCTATACCCACAGTTGTGTTGAAAAAAATGCATGTTGACGCGGCGTTAGTGCTGCATATACGGTCCACAAACGTCTCTTCATTTATATAAGGTGCTACATGTTGGGAATGCACAAATGTAGCAGGATTTATAAAAAAAACCTGTGTCGCATTTTATTAACCCTTGTAGGGTTGCTGGTTGTCAAAATAGTTGGTATGATGGTTTATTGATAACTTAGCACTATATGTTACAGTAGATTTATTATCGGTGGCAACCCTAAGTGAGGTGTTGTTAGAGACTGCGTGGCTATCGCCCTTCTAGCCTCCCTAGCTGAAGCTAGTTCCTCAAGACTACTAGGCTATCGAAGCAGAATCTAGGCTTACGTATTACCTATTATAAATATTTTAATGATTAATTTTTCAGAGTGTCATCAAAATACTGGAGATGGTTCACAAGCTACTGCCGCACGTTGCAGCAATGAACCTGCTTGTTCCGAATCTAGAGGAGTCTACTAGCACAACCACGGGTCACTACTACACGTGGCTTGAGAGCGACCACCCTTACAAGCAAGCTTCGGTCACTAACATGAGGTTTGGCACTTAACTATATGACTGTTATTAGTCGGTTTAGGCCCACAGGGCAAAGTCCTCCTTTCCCGTCTCTAAATTTTTCTTGTATGTTTTGTAATAAGAGCCCAATGCCTTTGGTCGTCACGCCATCTCCTTCGGGGCCTACCGCGTCACTGTGGCTATTTTGACCACATTCTGTAGCCTTAACATAACTATCACAATAAAATAATCTTTTTTATGAGTAGTGGTGTATTAATAGAAGTTAGTAGCTTCGACAATAGACGAATACTGAGATGATGCCAAATAGAGGCGTATAGGAGAGGCTGAGAAAGCTGCAAGTAAATTACGATAAAAACTTCTCTCCTCGTGGAAGAACATTATGTTGTAATATTCCTGCTGGTGCATATGTTACTTTTAAGCAAAAATCCTACCCAAATCCGACCTGTTTCGAACCCGAAGCGTCTCAAAATTTATGCATTACTAGAAGATTGAATCACTTCAAAATTCCGCTTCGAAATCAAGTAAAATAGGCACAAGAAAGGCACTTTTGAACGTCAAAAATCCGATTTAAGTATCTGTTTTAAGATTTTTGAATTTATAATAAAACTTCGTTCGCTCGACGGGATTAATTGCCCATCGGCAAAAATGGCGAACTTTCGTTCATTTCTTCTAGACTCAGCGGTTTAGGTAGTGCATTGTATTTCAGTGAATAAATGAATTTAAGATTTTTATAAGTAGACTAGCACTTTGCCCGCGGCTTCGCTCCCGTGGTCTTTCCCGTGGGACCCGTTATTTTTCCCGGGATAAAAAGTAGCCTATGTTACTCCTAGAAAACTAAGCTTTCCAACGGTGAAAGAATTTTTGAAATCGGTCCAGTAGTTTTTGAGCCTATTCATTACAACCAAACAAACAAACAAAGTTTTCCTCTTTATAATATTAGTATAGATTTCAAGCGGAAACTGATTTATTATTTTCTGTCTAGGGTACTATTCCCCAGCAGCGTCTCCTGGGTAGTCTTAGAAATGGACCCCCGAAGCATCACGGCGCAGCCGGAAGACTCACTTACCGTGTACGCTGTGGCCGGAACTCCGAAACACCGGTGCCATTGCGCCAATGAGGTCCGGGTCTCAGACCCACCTTTCAGAAAGGTATATAAGGTAGAATGTCGTCCATCACCCACGTCATTCATTTTAGCGCTATTGCCTATTATGATATACTAGAGGTACTGTTCTAGAGTCAGACTCAGTCAGACAGGGCCGGATGTAAAGCCGATATCACACACTAAGCACTGCACTACAAGCGAAACGTCAAAACGAAAAACGAATTAATTCGTGAACCGATCCAATGAGAGAATAACCAGAATTCATTCCTATATAATTTTCTCGTGGTGACGTGGTAAAAAAAAAACAACAAACCTTTACTCCTGTGAAGCTCTTGATATCGGCTTAACATCAAATTGGAACGGAAACAAAATACAATATATTGAGAGGCTTTTGTTTACAAAGGTCCAGCGCTGAATGACATTCCTGCGAATATAAGCCACCCTCACAAGCATACTTTGGATGAGCAACCGTTCCTTACAAAAACATATTTTCGGGCCTCAAAGCCATTGTCTTCTTCACAAACGTTTTGAAGCGGATAACAGTGGTTTTATTTACATTTTTATTTAGTCTTTAAACTTAGTTCAGCTACGGCTCCAACACTCAATTCAATTTATGTGAGTATAACGATAATATAACCTAAATTCTCAGCTATTTGCCACACTTAGTCTGGGTTACGAACGCAATCAAATTACGCTCAGCTAATTTCACTCATCGTAGATTTCCTACATTCTCTGGAAACAGTTTAGTGGTTCCCATCATTTCCAAGTAGATTTCTAGCGTTTAGTGTAAATAGCTCCTGAATTATGCTTGATTAAAATCTTTGCTCCTTAATGTACCGTCAGCCACTTGCCCCTAGACCACCTCTAGATGTGTGCCCCTCAAATGTGTTTAACCTTGTCGTGTCGTGACTTTGTTTATAAAGTCCACAGTCCCGGGATCAGATATCTGGAGTCAGGATTGGTGCCATGAAAAAAAAAAACTCTGGTTTTTATGTGCGGTTGTCTCTAACATCTTCAAGTTTTATAAAGCCATGTAATTTGTTTATAGTAGTCAAATACCCTATTGCAAAAGGTTCTACCACTTTTGGTTGGTGTCATCCGCCCTTGGGCGATCGCTCGTAGTGCCTATTTTTCACCAATAAAACTGTACCCGATCAGCGCATCTAAACTGCGTTCAAGACCTGTCAGTGACAACATTACACAGAAAAAAATGACGGTTCGTGACGCGCGACGTGATCGTGTTCTTCAACTAACTTTGACTGAGGCGTTGGAGTACTTGCGCAGTTCGGCACGCTCCCCTAGCTTCCATGAAGACCTCGTCTCCCTCTGCGGCCGTCACCATACGGCTGCAGTTTCTGTTGTCTATCTGTTCAGGTGACTCCCCAAGTGTGTCATCCACTGGCCATACTCGATGTAGCCTTAAATCCCTATACTTTAAAAGCTGGGTACCATATCGGGGTATACAGTTGTGATTTTATAAATTACTCGCTTTTGTCTGAGTGGATGTCGGAAAATATCCATATATATAATGAGACCAACTCAAAAATATCGCAAAATAATGTTATCATGCTTTGAAAGATTGCCAAATAATTTAAAGTGAGCTGGTATTAAGAACTTATTGACTGAAACAAAAATATTAATATTCTTTTGTTTTTTTTATCACAGCGCCTAGTTCAGCTGACAAATGAAGGCGAGGTCGAAGAATTAAGCGACGAACCCGATACAGATGGTGTGTGCATGCATTATAACTGCTCGTACGTTAGCGTGACTCCTCGACTGGCTAACAAGTAAGTACAACGATCTTTTGCCGTGTGACCAAGGCAACGCCGCCATCTTGGTTTTAACCGACTTCAAAAATGAGGACGTTCTCAAGTTTTTTGTGTTATTGTATCGCGATTACTCCGTCAATTAGGAATTGATCTTGAATTCTTGATGATTCTTTTTTTTGTTTTGAATACAATTTCATATTACACATACGTGTATTATGTGTTCTTAATAAAACAACGTACAGTTGAACTTGCCGCTTCCTTAGGAAGCAACAGTCTAGGTAATCTGATTGAAGTGGTCATACGATATAGCCACACAGCGATATACACCCACATAATTTTTATTTTTTCTATATACATTATTTTCATAGGTAATTAAAAACGAATAAATTAAACTAGTTTTTATATAAGTATTTAAGTCAATCTGTTAATAACTTGGTACTACTAAGTATTTATAAGTTAGTAAATGTATTACTTTGTAAAAGGACCCATTTTTTTTAAAGAAGTAAAAATCAGGGTGCCAGCCATCACTTCAAAAAGCACTATTATTTTAATATTATATCAATGTGCAAGGAGATGAAGCTATACATGAGGTATAGCTCCATCTCTTTCCGAATGAGAATCAGTATCAAAATAATACTGCTACAAGAGATGCTGCAACCCGTATTCATCCATCCTTTTGTTGCAGTGCTAACGACTGGCCACAGAAGGGCCTGCTGGTACCAGGAAATGAAGTTATATTCTCACTGGAGACAGCGTCCGACTATTTGACGGAGTTCAATAAGTCTAACAAGTAAGTTATCCTTCATTTATATTATACGCTTGAAAGTAAATTTGGCGCTAAGTACCCATATTGAACAATATCTAAATGAAGACAGAGTACTTCTTCTTCTTCCCGTTTCCCTTCTTTCTTGAAGTACCCCACGAAGCTCAATTTTTCTTACGATTCTGCTATTTGGAGATCAGTATCAGATTATATGTTGATCAATATATGACTCACGGCCATAGCAAGTACGAATTTATAGAATTGTAATCATTGGCCAAGCGGCCAATTCTAACTTAGATGATTAATACAATCATCAATAGATGATTCTAATGATGTTCGAAATCATATTTTATTTAACATACAACCTGATACTGCACACAGAAAACCTGTTTCCTTTGTTTCAATTGGGTATTTGAAAGGATAACAATAACGTTAGTTTTTATGAACTGTCAAAACGCGGCATTTGTACGTGATTTCTATGAAATGTAACAACGTGACGTCACAGATTTTTAGAATCAAATGGAATACTTATTAGCATGAAATGCAATTTTACAATTATATCTTCGCATAATATTTAATTTCTGTACGGTGATGGAAGTTTTTAAGCCGAGCGGTCTTTTGTCTATGTGATTTCATATTTTATTTTTGGCCGTTTCAAATAGTCAATTGTGGTTGCTTGCAGACATTTAGACATTATTACTTTATTGAGAAGTTTTTACAATACAATTCTACTACTTTTTTAGCGAAGACAACCGCTTCGGCTTCCGATGCCTATGCGTGGGTTACGAAGACACGCCACTCACTACTCAACGCATCGGGTTAGTGGCTCTTGAAATGGAACTGGTATACTCAGGCGCCGCTTGCGCATCCAAGCTCTTGGCGCCGGATATCGAGATACCACCACTGCCTTTGTGTGAGTATACGTTAGATTTATGTCTTCATTTTAACACTACTGTATGGATTCTCTGAGGCCGGAAAATAATATTTATTATTATTATTTTAAATGTATCTTAGTCAAGTTTTAGGTTAAGTTAGTGTTTTTAGAGTTGCGAACACAAAGGGTGTCAACGGAACCCTATTACTCCGCGCCGCTTTGTTGTGGGTGCGTTCGTCCGTTTGTCACGGGGCAGTATCTTTTGAAACATAATAGGGATAGTTCAAGGAGTGTTTACTACTATGGTCGCTATAACAAAAAAAATAAAGCATTAAGTCCGCCTTTGTACGGTACTTTTACTTGCATAAAGTTTTAATAAATTTTAAAGGCAGTGCCCTTTAAATTGAAACATAATTTTGTTTCTAAACCATACATATCACACAAGAAGAGTAGTAAAAGAATTGTGTTGAATATTGTATGGTACCGCTTTTTATGTGCATCGTAATAGTGTAATAATCTGAAATATCTACGGTTAGGTATCTTATCAGGACAACAAAGTAAAAAATACATATTTCACAAATCTTTTGCAGGAGTACTAGTTAGTACTCGTCAACACTCACAGATTTATTTATTTATTTATTGAAAGGAACAACAAACAGTTACACTATAAGGACTTACAAGTAGTTTAACAAAATAGCAATTTGGTTATAACGTAACCCACACCGTTGTCCACAAGTAGACATAGATGTTAAAAAAAAAACTAAAACTAATCGCTAGGAACATTGATAGCAGTACGTGTAGCAAACGTTACAGTTAAATGGATGTAATGTTATAACAAGTAATAACACAGATGGCGTTATAGTAAAAAAACTTATTTAAATCGTAGGAGGTTGACCCATAGCGGGAGTTTCGGCAAATTGCTGACATTTAAAACTTTTTATTTGATAAATATTCTAAAGACAGTAGAAGTGAAAAGAGAAAGAATTCCAAAATTGTTTTAAAACGTGACTACTGAGTGTGATAAACAGATAACTTCATCCATTCGTTTTTGACGCAAATAGATCTTGAAACTAGGAAAACGTTGAAGTTAAAATCGTTAAACAATTATTCACTTACATTTTGTTCTCTATCACTACATAGTATAAAACAAAGTCGCTATTTTTGTCTGTTTGTTTGTCTGTATGCTTAAATCTTTAAAATTACGCAACGGATTTTGATGTGGTTTTTTCTAATAGGTAGAGTGATTCAAGAGGAAGGTTTATGTGTATAATTTGACGACATATTTTGCGGGCGAAGCCGCGGGTGGAAGCTAGTGTTAAATAAATAATAAACATGCATTAGTTATATACACACAAGGAATATAGTGTGTATGATGTTGCTATACAATAAAAATACATTTTGAAACGCGTAACATTTATTATGCATGATAATAATAGGTAAATGAATAAAACTTCAAGGTTAATATCTTGTTTCTCTGTATCAAGTAGGTATATTATATCGAGTTTATGATACCGTCTTAATAGCTTCTTGTTTTAGCTGATAATGTTATGAATGAACGAATTATTCATTTGCGGTTAGTTCACAAGCGCCAGCAATCCGGCTGCTATTTATAAAGAGTAATAATATAACAATGGACACTTGTTCTATTTTGATACAGTTATTTCTGAAACTAGGTTTAAATATTTTGATATTTGTGTCTTTGTAATAAGATGCATTTTCGAATAGCAAAACAACTGACACAGTAAGAATTTTGAAGTGTAAGATTTTTATACAATTATTGTTTCAATTTTTAAAATATGTATGAGTTTCAAAGGAGTTTAAAGGTTAAACGAGCATAATTTATAATTATAATCAAAGAATAATATTCCAAAACACATATAAATTACAAAATCAAATCTTATTGCCTTGAGATTCGGTTGAAATGTCTTCCTCTGAGGTCGCATCACAAATGTGGTTACCAGATAAATGATATATTGTTCCTAATCACAACGACGGAACCCTAGCCGTGATCAGAATGTGTCGTTGCAGGTGCAGTCCATTGTGGGCATACTCACACCGTCGTGGCATACTAATCAATGTTGCCATTTATATCCAAAACTAAGCAATGGATGAGTTTACTGTTGGTGCTAATGCTATGTTATTATTATGAAAAACAATGCATTAGAAAAAAGACAAATTAATAAAATAATAGTTTTGGCGATGACGTCATTGATGCAACTTTTTAACTTTATTTTCATCCCAATTACTTACTTCTATACTTTGATTGTTTTGTACACCAGTTAGTTTGTATTTTGTCAACCGTCCAATATTGCTTTGGCCCGCATTACCAGATCTCTATATCGGCTTCAACTATACAACAACACATGTTGTGGTTCAATTATTAGCCAGACAGGTGCGCGCCTACGGTCAGCAACAAAAGTCGATTAACACTACAACTTTAAGATAATATTCACTCTTCCATCTAAATATGTAGATACAACATGCCAATAGCTTAAAGTTCTTTAATTTTATATCAGTACGTTTTTGTATGATTTTTTTGCTGAATAAGATGCGTTAATCCACCTTTTTGGCTGACGGTCCCTATAGTCAAGTTACGCCATTCGCCACATATGCGGCCACATACACATATATTTATGTAGTACGTATCTGATCGACATAATGTGGACATAATGAGGTGGCTAAGTAATAACAGCCGCTCGGATCGATCCATCAGGTTAAGCTACGCTTGCCGGGGTTGGTCCGTGGATGGGTGACCATCTTTACATATCGAGACTCCTCCGTGCCTTGGAACGTGTCTCGTCTGTCATTCGTGGATCTTTGGCAGTCGTTACGAGTAATCAGAAGCCCGAAATTCTGACAGCCAGTCTTACCAAGGGGTATCGTACTACCCAGTTACTAACCGGGTTGTGGAGGTCAGATAGGCAGTCGCTTCATGGTAAATAGTGGTATTCAGCTGCATCCGGTTAGACTGGAAGCCGTCCCCAACATAGTTGGGAAAAGGTTAGACAGATTGATTGTATCTGATTGACATAATACTGAATTAAAATGGTAGCCGAATTCTGGGCCAAATCCATTTTTTTTATTCATTTATTTCAGACATAAATACAGTCCATATTATTTCAATAAAAATGCCATTTGCCATTATGTAAACGCGTGGGTTTTACATTTAAATCATTTATTGAAATATTGACGCGCGGTACAGATTCGCATGGGCGCGTCTTTATTTTAGATTGCCATCGACACGCTAAGAAGAATATTCAATTTTTGTGTCTCTGTTTGTTTAGCAACTTTGGTGGAGGTCCAAGTTAACGCTATGATGGGCGGTAGCCCCGCGGGGGTGGAAGGTGAACCCCCACACGATGGGAGCGAGGCTCTGTTGCTGTCCAGAGGACTGGAACTGTCCTCGCCCCCCTCCATACATCATGTTCTGGATGGACAGCCGCTGCTGCGGTAAGTCGTTTGCTTTTAACAGTATTTGCACATCTGAAACTAACATATTTTAGAAAAAAATAATTGCTACGAGGTCTAATGCCGAAAATATAGTTTCTAGAATTTTTGTCTGACTCTCTGTTTGTCTGAATGTGTGTTTTATTATCACGCAAATACTAGCGGATATATATAGTTAAAATTTTGCTTACGTTTAAGTCTGTTCAGTTAAATGTTTTTTTTTCTCTTCTATTTGCTATGGAGGATGAGTAATAAGATACCGGAGAGTGAAAAAGACCTGAGATCAGAATTACAAACGTAGTATACAGGGAAGTCTCACAAAAATGTGGCTGTTATTTTGGTTTCTTATGACGTCCGAGCGAATAAGTCGCGGGCAGAAACTAAGTGGAAGAAAAGATTTATTGAAGACTAGCTTTGGATCCGAATAAAAAGAAGAGTTTTTAGGTTTCAATTCGAGTTAACCAAGACACGCAGTAAAACCCCCTTCAAAATTGCCTAACCTCTTTCACACCCTTAGGGGTAGAATTTCAATAAACCTTGATACACGTTATTCTTACTTTTGATTTTAAGTATAACTACTGAGTTTCGTGGTAATCGAACCGCGCGTTAAAATTCTTCCATACAAACTTGGACTCTCCCAATCCCCCTTTAGGGGGTTGTTTAAATGAAGAAAAAATGGCAAACTTTATTATTTACTTAGATAAGAATTTGCGCTAAGTTTTAAGTTTATTTACTCAAGGAATAAGATTTTTCATTCATACTTTCATCCCCTCTGTTCACCCCCTTAGTGGTGGTTTTTCGAAGAACCCTGATACGCGTTATTCTTAAATTTTATATAGACTATTGTTATGAAATGTAGTAAAGTTACAGTCACTGCTACTGAACAGAGAAAGAATAGATAGATATAGATAGTTTAACAATTAATGTTCGACGTGATTTTTTAAATTGGCACAACTTTTTTATGATCAACTTTTGTATGGACCGATTAACACGAAACAATAATAAGTGAAATAAATGTTAAATGAAGGTCACCGCAATATATTAGTGAAAACAACATCTAAATCCGATAAGCCGACATAAGCGTGCACAAACGCACAGACAAACAGATAAACAGACAAATATTCTAGCAATCATTGTTTTGTGTGCTATATGTGTTGATAAAGGACCCAATAATATTTTTCTTATATATCTTCCATGTACAGACAGCGATCCCGTACATTTTTATTACATAGATATAGATGTCTAGATTAAACAAAAAGGAGCTAAAAAGATGTCAATGTCTTTCATAAATAATATAGCGCTGCAAGGTTCTTTTGGCTCGTGGAACAAACAAAACAATAGAGTTAAAAAAAAAGAAATGAAGTATATCAGACAAAAAAAATTAGACACGTATTTTTTTGCTTTATCATATTATTAAAAAATGAAAACGCATTGAAGTTGGGGAGGGGGGCGCGCTACGTCACAAGCAAGTATAAAATTACGTAGGCGTGACGTCATGCTACATTTTAATTTAATACCATCGACGTAATCTTTTGAACAACAATAAATCCGTGACCAATATTTTACATTTTTTTTTAAATAATCTACCTGGCAGACAAAAAAAATATTCCTGTCAACGCCAGCCGTTAATGTCATTCCACCACCAAAAAAGCCTTGTCGCAATGCTCCATATGCGATTAACACTGCGTAATCGAATTCGCATTTGGTAATATGTCATCTTAAACTTTATAACTATTGATGGCACATTGGAATTGTATTTTACAACCAGCATTAGTCCTCTATTAAACTTGTTTATTGCAACTATGCCGTCGTTAAATATCGTAAGTTATAATACGAGTACAATCGTACATTATACTTCCTGAATTCTAAGCAATTACAATCCACATAGTTGTAGTGGTTTACAAACATAAACTGCGAATATTATCGTACCGCGAGGAATGTTGGGCAGCTAATATTATATGAAACAGTTATGTTTTTGGTTCCAATGTGCGATACATTGTTATGATTTTTAAGGTTCAACGTTTTTGATTTTTCAGTCTGTGTAAGTATGTAAGTACCTACAAAAATGATGATCCGAAAATGAAGAAAAGGCAGTGTCTTAGCTCCTTTGTTGCTTAACCACTAGAATGATGAAATGACCCTTAGACTCTATTTGCACAAATTTCGTCCTCCATTTTGATGACCTTCCACAGGAAATGCAAGAAGATTACTATTTTTTATCAATAACAAAATAAAGATACTATTCTACTTTGCTTGAATAACAAATCAAACAAAGATACTATTATCAGCAATAATTTTAATAACGTCGCAAGTCCTCTGAGACACGTTCTTCATTCCGTGACACAAATCAGATATACACGCCTCCGCCATTCAGATGTGCATGCTACCATAATAGTCCCATTGTTGGCTATGTCTCTGAAGACGCGAGGTATTCACAACGGTCTACTCCTACGGCATGCAATTTAACAGGTACACAGCATTTAGCATCGAGGTAGAACCGTAAGTGGATAGATTGTTCCCGAGACCACGACTCTAGAACCTAGAGATATCCATATCATGTAAATTTACATCATAATACGCTCTCTGACTGACAGAACAGATACACACTGATTTCAATGGAACATCTGTAGGCGATGCTAGTGTGCTGCATCATAAGGTAGATACGTGCTCTGCTGCTCTGTGTAGGGCTGCCTAAGGTAGATGAGGAATAATTAAAACTAGCACAACAATATCATATTTTTTCAACTATTATATTTCACAATCACAAATGCTCTTTATACAAAGAAGCATTTAAGTTTGTTAGAGGTTTGTTTACCTTTACCAAGACGCTTAGGCTCATTGTTATAACGACCAATAATGCAACCGTTGTGACTATAGTAAATTTATTTCTTCTCGACAATTGTTTGAAACCCGTAAAAGGTGCAGTGTGTACACTCGGCAACGTTACCAGTAAACCATTTTATCCCCTAACTCCTAGGCGTTATGGCTCCGAATGGATTAGCACCTCTTGCTTCAAATGGCTATAGGTCAAGTCGTAAAATGTCAAAAACGTGCACAAGTCGCTGCACTTGGTTAATGCCTGTACCTAGTAGGATAATACAATATTGCTAATAGAATAACCGCACCTATAGGTACAAAGTGGCTAAGTGAGTTAAGTCATTTAGATAATGTGCAATAAGGTAGCGCTCAAATTATATTGATGGAAAATGTCCCTACTGTCATTAGAGCTGATATATAGTGTTTAATGTCGCTTACATAAGTAGGAGACTACGAAGAACTGCACGCTGCACTATCAACAGTATCTACAAATATAAATTGTGCGTTGAACATAAAGCAGCAACTATGTGTAATGTAAAGTGGTCGGATATTACGTAGGTACCTTTTTATTAGAGCGTAGGTCTTATTGTTCTGTGTTGTATGCAAACCTACTAGAAATGCGCTCACATCCAAGTTTTACTTTAACAAGTAGGTCGCTACGGCTCTGTAGTAACGCACAATTTTATAGTCAGTTATAAACTGTAGGTCATTTCGTCACGTTCGCCATGTAGTGCGTCATTAAATACTAACATTCTACTGTTACTTTCGCAATATTCGCTAAACATTCGCAAAGCTATCATATGTCGCATATGGCACATCATAATGAAACACAATACTCGTTGTACTTTTTTTATTAATCACAATAATTTAACGCTACCAATAACAAAAACTTAAGTAGGTAGTATCATTTGCAACAACACATCGCGTAATACTGATCTGTGTAAAACTAATGTTGGCACTTTTATAATGACGGAGCGGGGTATTTCTGATGATGCCACAATTACGTTTAATAACATGATGTTGGGGCCACGCGGCGAACGCGTGTCGGGGTCGCGACATCGAAAACGTGCCGTGAAAACAGTTGTCAAAATCAGAAGCAGACCTATACATGGTGTAGAAGTATCGAGCCCCTGAGGTAGAAATCTGAATGCACAGATTATTCACGGAGCGTTCGATTCAAACTTGTATTGTTTGTCACCAGATACCTACACAATGACAGAGATCACAATTGCTCTCGCTACACAATCTTATCATAAATCTGTAGTCAGGAGCTCTGCTCTCTCGACAACTATATGGAACTCAGTTTCCCTGTAAGTCTTTCCATCTGGCATTACTATCTGCACTTTCTTCTTCTTTTCGTTTTCTCGTCTAACTATAAAGAATATGACTATGGCCGCTAAAACTAACACTATAATGACCCCTATGACCACGTATATCCAGAAGGTTTGTTTGAACGGGCCGCATCTACTGTCCACGTAGGTCGGCAACGATACGTAGTAGCCTTCGAGCTCGTACCAACACGTCACAGTACCACCTTGTTCTTTTAACACTTCACGCCAGTTGTCAGCGATTTCACAAGCACAAGGTGTGTTCAGGTTCAAGCCGTCCACTCTTAAAGTCAGTCTCGTACGGTTGTACATTAGTGAAGACGGCGTCAAATTAGTCACAGTGTTGTTGTCTATCAACAGCTCCTGCGGCCCCATGACCGAAGCTATCTCCAAGTCCACAGTGAATCCAAAAAACGCACCTTTCCTCAAATTGGTCACCGTGTTATTCCTAAATGTAATTGGTCCTCTCGTAACTATGTGAAATCCATCTCCTTCCAATGTTTCTATGTTGTTACTCTCGATGAGGACCCTCTTTGGGGAATTGACAAGAAAAGTTAAACTATTCAAATACTTAACAGTAACTCCTTCCATCCGGAACAGGTTGGTCACTTCGACGTCTGATAGAAACCTGCTCGGTAGCGTGTTTATCCTGCCGCCCCGCAGTACAAAGTTATCCACGGTAAATTTCTTGAAAGCTTGTATTTCGATGTTCTCGAAGACATTGTCTGACAACTCAATGTTGTTGACTCCTGAGAGGCTCGAGAACGCGAATGGCTTCAAGAGCTTTATCCTACTGTTGCTAATGACGACATCGTTGACGCGCCCCTGTACGGCGTGAGAGGATATCTCGTCTATCGTACAATTGTGTATCGAGATCCGTAGTCCTGGGTTCATTTCGTTCCGATTTGAGAACGGAGACCAAGATAGCGCTCGCTCGTTAATGACAACGTGATCCACATTTCTTAGTTCTATATTGCGGAGTTCACTAAGATTTCGAATAGTATCGGGCAGGAAGGTTACCCGAGAGCAGTTACTGATAATTATGCCAGTGGCAGTGGATCGGACACCGTAAGCTCCGTCTGGCCGTAGGGTCACCTCCTGCAACATATGCAAATTAACGCTATTGAGAAATTACTGTTTTCTTAGAAGCCATTTTTCTACAAGAGTTATAATAAGAAACCTGTAAAGTGTGGCAGGATACACCCAGCTACCTTGAGCATAGATACAATATTAACATACGCAGCTAGTGATCACTATTTTATGTTAATTTTAATAAGATTATGAAGATGATATGAGTCACTGCCTCTGTATTAGATCATTCTTGAAACAGTGAAGCTTGGCAAGGATAGACTATCTATAGATGTTACGTACGGCATTTTCCTTGCTGCATGTGCATATGACTCTGGTGAAGGGGTCGCAGCGGCAGGCCTCCTCCTCGCAGACGGACGGCGAGCGGGCCGCGAGGGAGCGTACGTGGAGCGCCACCACCACCCACCACCACTTCGACCAGCGCATGCTGTGCTCAAGTCACCATCTCACTCTGTTATTCACGCACTGAAAACAATGAACACGTCAATTAGTATTTAGCATCACCCTCTAATCACGCACACCACAAACTATTATTCACTTCACTAACATGAGTTTTCCTCGTATTTTATAATCAAATACTAATGTAACAAATAGACCAACGCATTCACGGGCTAATGAAGTCAATCTGAGTCAGCTAGGTATCGGTCGGTTATCGCGAGCGTTGTTATCAGATACGTGGAGGTAGGTACAGTACCGGTGCGACTTACAGAACCTCAGATAGCGGACAGTAATCAAACTGCAGATAACTCTTGAAACGAATAGTGCGATGGGTATTCTTAACTGACGAATTAGGTTTGTTAATAACGAGGGCTCTTTTCATGGCTCTTTTATAAAGCGTACCGAACGACTTATATCACGTGTTACGGTAGCTGACCTGACCGAGTGATGTTAATTTCGTTTACTGAAGCAAGAGACGTGCCTTTGAGTGTGTTTGGTATATACTACTGCTTGTTGCCTGTGTGCAACCTGCGCGTTACTCAGCGTTACGTTGTAGGTATATAAATTTAGCAAGACTAACATGGGAGATAGCGCTCGTGATACGATATGGTAACGCCCTCCATGTCATTGTATGTTCATTTACGCATTGAATGGTGTCTGGACGACAGTTAGGAAAAAATTAATCGAAATAAAAACTATTCAATCAAACAAGCGGTTCTAAAGCGCTGACCGCATTCAGCAGTTCCATTGGTCATATTCACCGTCAGAATGGATTTGGATGAAATTTGGCTCACCTGGGTTAGGACATAGGATAATTTTTATCCCGGTAGTACGTTTCCGTGGAACAATTTTCGACCCTATTAGGCACTAGCTTTTACCCGGGCGAAACCGTGGGCATAAGCTACTGCCTAATAATGTCAAGCTATAGATTACTATTTTTTAATTTTAATTTTCCGTGATTTCACCCGCCCGATATTTTTTGTTTTAACATAAAATAGACCTTGACTCTCGGCAATACTGTACAAATTAGATTGAAAATTCACCACTAATCCGAGTTTATTTAATTTTAGTTTCTAACCCGTACTATATGTACGTTGACACAGACAATGCATCAGCAAATATTATTGATTCATTCATTTGTGACGCTAATCTGAGTCTGAAACACAAACTTGAATGAATGGAGGTCCAAACAACGTATTGCCTTGAAACCGGATTCATTAGATAGGCTTTATTGATAGCACGCCGATGGAATCTATGACCTAGATACTCTATAGAATTTAGGTTTATTATTTAATCAATTAAAACGTAAATATTTTAGGGATTAAACAACCCTCTACGTAGAGCTGAGTCTTCTAACCTTATCCTTTGGTCTCATCTTGCAAGCTGCATTCAAATATGAACTCTAAAGTCTAAATGTACGGATCAAACTATCTATTCTCCTTACAGAACATAATCATTGTAGTGTTACAGAGTGTTTAATGAAAGCTTGTGAACACAAGACATGTTTCATTTTATTGTTGTTCAATTTGTTTTCGTCTTACAAATTGCAGAAAGATATTTGGAAAAATTCTTTTCTTTCTTTAAAAATAGTTTATTATGCATAATGCCATCCTTCGCTACTGTACAACATATTCAAATTGGGTTTTTTTGTTTCGTTTATTTAACTTTTGCCTTTAAAAATTGAAACAGAAATATCTTGAGATATACATACTGCTTTAAGAGGTATTAGCAAATTATTCATTATTTTTCTTAATGATTTCTTACAAAATGCGTGTTTTATAGCAGAATACAGTCGGAGTGTGTCAAACAAAATGGAATATGATTTAATAGCAAGAAGAATTTATGACATTTCTGTGTAAAATCTAGTTTTAAAAGTGCCCGTCTCCGCTTTGAACTGTACCTGTCCAAAAACTAATTATATCGGTGTGGTATTCACGCTGCTTTCACGGCACATTCGATTGCTTGGCCGCGCCCGCGCACGTATTCGGTCCTGAGTTTACTTAAATATAGCAGTGTAGTGTAAGAATGCACATCTATTATTAAATTAAAGGGCATTCCATCTTTGAAGCGTCTGGCGGCTATGCTAATTACGATCTTCGATTTTTTTTGGCGTTAAAAACGGCAGTAAATTATACGCGTGTCTTTAGTGTGTCTGAAATAAATGTCGACGGTGTCCTGTCTGGGCCCTGTTTAATAAACTTTATAAATTGTAATTTTAATTTACAGGTTACATTTCTAAAAGTTTCCTTTTGATAAAGAACAACAACTTACAAATCTACCATGGTTTTCTAGATTTCTAGATTAAAGATCTTCTATTTGCAGATGATTATTTACATATTTTTAAGGAAAACCGTATAGGTAGTAGTAGATTTTGTAAATTGTAGAACAATTCCGACAGGTGGACTCGCCCTGTGTCAGACCTTAACAACTTTGTACCTCAATTTAATAACTGAAGAAATTTAATGGTTAAACATTGAAACAACAACACACATCTAATAACTATATTACAAAATAGAATCGTGATTTTGCTATCGTGCTCCATGACTTTCGTTATTAAACAAACAAGTAGAAAAGTACTCTGAAAATCAAATTCTAATTATAATCTACGCTCGATTTAATAATCTTGAACAAAAACTTACATTTTATGTAATTTGTTACTTATTTTAATTACTTTGTAGATCATACAATATTGTCATCTAAATCTACAGGCGTTTTCTGCACATGTAAACGTTATTAAACAACACTTTTTATACAACAAATATGTCAAAATTTTATTTGCAATTTGTAACGTTTATTAAACCTGGACTGGTTATAGCTACTCAAATCACTTGTCACTTGTACACTATAAACCTTTACAACTTACTTGTGTTTATTTAAGGGGAACACTGCAAGCTCCCATTAAATTAAAAAAAAAACTGAATTTAATGCGAAAATTATTCTCATAAAGATGAAACGGAAGGTACTTAGTAACGTCTGTGGTGCGAGAAGTATGAATAATAACTCTACGTACGTTGATTATGAGTTGGCCGTAATTTCCGTTCAAAAACTGTACAAACACACGACGTCAGCTTTATTATCAGTGTAGTATAGTATACTTATCACTTGCTTAAAAACGGTGCTTCAGAGATATTTCTCAACAGTATGTGCTGCTAGGTCAGGGGCCCTAAGTGGGATTGTCCGAAAGGGTTACCGCTACCCCGGAACATAAAGGGCTATGGAAGGAGCATGGATGGATTTTAGTCAGTAAGAGTCTAGTTAGTCAAGTTATTGGATGATTTCCCACCCTCAAAAAAAAAAAGGTCAGAGGCCCAAGGGCAGAATAAAAACTCTGACATCAGGTTAGTCACTAACCACACGTAGAAGAAGAAAGAAGTATAGTATGTTCTGGATGGACGATGTTGTTTATTGTTAAATTCAATTCAATTTTGATCTTTATCTTAGGTTACTGTAACCACATGTTTACAGTTAACAATTCTAATTACAATACCTATATTAGGTTCAGAGTATTACTTTATCGTTCATATTGGAATACCACAGGCGGCTATTTGGTTTCAATTTAATTCTCTACACTTATTTGTGGTCGCCCGAAAACGATGTCTTCAAATACCTTATAGATCTGATCAAGAAATTAACACAGTTTTAACATTGTTTGGATTTAATTAAATACTGACAAAACTGCCTTGTATGGCTAGTGGTGGCAAGCCCGGTTTCCAGGTATGTGGGTTCGTGGGTTCGAACCCGGGTCAGATATTCGCGCCAGGTTAACTGACGGCAATAGACGCGGCCCTAGTTACAAGTGTTATAAACATGCATTTGATGAAATTAGGTTTCTTAAGGTAAACCTCTGCCTACTCTTTGGAGAAAAACAGCCATGTTATTTAAATGAAACAGTTTCGCTTTTTGACATGGCATTTCGTTACACCTATAAATATTCGCGCGTCAAAGAATTTTTGTTGCACCTTTGTTATAGTTTGTTTCAGGTTTCATATGTGCGACAACCTGACGACTGCATTGTTTATTTCTGCGTCCCAAGGCATTATCAAAAGAATTGTATAAGCTTGCCCTATACTTTGGTGAATGACCGACTGTATTCGCTAAGCAATATGTATGAGTTATTTTCAGTCCGTATTTTAATTGAAGAGTGTGTAATAGGAACATCACTACATAGTATAAAACAAAGTCGCTATTTTTGTCTGTTTGTTTGTCTGTATGCTTAAATCTTTAAAACTACGCAACGGATTTTGATGCGGTTTTTTTGAATAGATAGAGTGATTCAAGAGGAAGGTTTATATGTATAATTTGTCGACATATTTTGCGGGCGAAGCCGCGGGCGGAAGCTAGTTTTTTATAAAGCTATGTTATGTAGTACCTACTTACATAAGTCAGACTGATATGATGGACTGTACTGTCAGGGGTGCAAAACATTATGTTCAGGTCGTCTTGATTCTGCAAAGCGGAGCAGCTACATCGAATACGTAGATTTAGTTTAGGGCAAACCTGTTCGTCTTAGCATTTATTTGGGCCCAGCCAACCCGCCCCGAACATGATTAAGCGAGGATAGGTGCCAAACGAGGTTTCCCGATCGCCGATCGAATAATCAGTGTAGTAATTGCTTCGGACTTACCCAAAGCAGTTACTACAGTTTGTGTCTCAACTACTTCCGCCGAATTGATTGTGGTGTCCCGAACATATGTGCAGCATCCCTCACTGCTCCAGTTTTCATAAATTGAGACAATGTCTGAATGCGATAGGTATTTGCATGACTTCAATTACTTCTGAACTTCTGATAAACTCAGGTCAATATTTTTAATGGTATGTTTCCTTCACCGTTCGTCTTTGCCTTTTCGGCTTATTGGACGACTCGCACGAATTTAACTCGCACGAAACGTGCGAATCGACTCCTTTAAAAAATATTATTTTTTCTGTAGTCGATTCGCACAAATTTTATTTATTGGCCTGCAAATCGACACCCTCACAAAAATGTAGTAGGCTATTCGCTCCCCATTAAATAAACTTTGTGCGAATCGACTACAGAAAAAATAATATTTTTTAAAGGAGTCGATTCGCACGTTTCGTGCGAGTTAAATTCGTGCGAGTCGTCCAATAAGCCGCCTTTTCAAGCGAATCGTGAGTCTTACGTTTCTTTTTTATAGTCGATTAAACAATTTTATAAGGCTCGTCGTACTACGCAGAAATGCTAGCGAACACTACTCCAGACTACCCTTGGAAGACTAGTTTTACGTCCATGGGATGGATGTGGCCGATGTGAGCGACAACGGAGGTCCAATTTCCGTAATACTGGAATATCATCTCATTCAATCTATATCTATAGCTATCCAATCAAATAACAACAGATGATAGGATTATAATTGGTTTCAGTATGACTGCATTAAAGATGCAATTAAAATTAATTAGAATAATCATATTTGAAGATATAATAATTTAGTTATAGAAGTTTCTTTCCTTAAAATGCCATAATTATTGCATTACTTTGCATAGTTCTCACACAATCCCTTAATGCTATGTCTGAAAAAAATACTTGGCAACTCGTGTTGTCAACACGTGTTGGTGATTCCAAAAACCTACCTACAATCAGTCATAGAAGTTGATAAACACTTTTTTTTTAAATCTTAATCTATTGAGCTAAACATTCAATTAAAATCAGGACAAAAGTTAAATGAAAAGAATATTCTACACTCGTTGATTATAAAATAAAATAAGTACTGAAATATTTACACCATAATTATGTTGTGAGTGTTATTTGTAATCAACTTGCAGAATAAATATCATACATCAATTAATAAAGACACGTCATAATATGATATCAATTTAATGTAACTGCTGTGTAAAAGATTTATTTACTACGTTCGCAATTTCGCAGTAATTTAGACCTGATTATTTTAGAGCTTCATCTATAAAGCACTATTCTGAGCTATTTTTTTTTCAATTATTCAATGAACGTAGGTTACCTATTTGCTTCATCGCAGGTTTTAATTTTTTGGAATGGGACCTCGCAGTTCATCCATAGGGTTGTCTACTGCTTAACCGGACTTGCCTGAGGGTGCCACAAAAGAATTGTAGCCTTCAGCCAGGGCGTTTCATCGCAGGCAATAATAATACAAAATAAATATACTAAAACAAGTAACCCAACATTCGGTCATCAAAACCCACACGTGGAAGAAGGACGCCATGTCTTAATATCGGGAGCGAAAACGAGACAAGACGAAACCTTGGCTAATTAGCCAAGTTTTGACGTGCCACTAACGGAGCGTGTATAACCTATCTTCCTCGTATTACTTATAACATCATTGTAGACAAGGCTCTTTGTGTACATTGTCTAAAGTGATGTATTTAAATTATTTTGTGTGTTTAGTGTTTAATAATTTGGAGTTGAATTTCCTAATTAAGTAACTATTCCTCAGGCATTACAGCTACTGCGATTCAGTCTCCCGATGATATTCTACTACATTTCTTACGAAAGCAAATAAATTATAATTTTATATAAGAGAAATGTAACAGACAAAAACAAGTAATGACTCTATACTATTAAGGAAAAGAAAACAAAATAATACTTAACCAGCCTAGCTGGTTTGGAACACAGCAAAAAAAAACAGCTCTAAAGAAAAAAAAACGTTGCCTCATTACAAATTTCAAGAAGTTAATTGGACCACAAATCCTTCGGAGTACAGTGCTTATTGGTCTGTACTAATCACTCACTATGTGGCTCTACCTCCACGATCACCAGTAATTAATTAAACAGACTATTAATTCGCGTCCTAAATCAATCGACGCATTCAAATACTAAAAGCATCATATCGCGTGCTGTACTTATAAAGTTATAAATGCCTGTTTGTGTATCGTTTTTACACGCTTAATCTTCCATCGATACGGTGTCTCGTAGGATTTTATGATCACCTAGTTTATTATTCACTCATTACGTCATTCCTTAACCGGATTGTCCTTCAGTGATTTAATTATTATGCCTAGATCCTTGCAGTGACTTCACGTTTACCTAACTTAGATATTTGATACACGATAAATATTTATATATTACCTATATAGCCTATCATGCTTTTAGCCGTTAAATAAGAGCGGAGCCTTGTTTGGAGTTTTATAAAGATTAAATAAACATCAATGAAGTTAAAAGCATCAAAGTGCTACACAACATATTACTTGTTTTGTATCCGTACACAACTATTGAAAAATTGCAATCCTCAGAAACCGTTGATGTTTACAATATGGAGGGCGTCTCTACTAGTTTATTGGATGCATGCAAACTCGTGAGCACGTATTGGTCTGCAGGATGTAGAATTATGTTTAATAACTTCATAATATTAATATGATTGTTTTAATAAATCAATTATTTCTTTAGAAACTCGGATTGAATAAATAACATATTTTTGTTGTTGATTTTAAATCACTTCTAAGACCATGTGCGCTGTTTCATACTTAGCTATACAAAGTTTAATATATTTTGGTAGCGTGATGTTCTTACGTCTTGAGGTTTTACACACGGCAGGTATAGTACTCAATCTTAATCGTCTCCGGTGACCTCATCATCCTTAAGGTCAATTGCCTGATAGACATGTGACCTGATTTGGTTAATTAAACTTGGTACCGTAGTTATCGCTGCGCTTAATTCAATTATATTTTAATTTCGTACAGGCTTCAATCGCTGTTTTATTCGTTGAGTTCTCTAGACATGCTTCGCGAACTATTTCTTGTACAGCCAAGAAATTAAGCTAGTATTCTGTTTATTGTACTAGGGAGGAAATATGCATTTTCCATCCATACTCCTTCAGACTTGTTTAGTACGTGCGTGGTTTTTTTTTTAATATAGCCTATGACACTGGAGGATAATGTCGTTTGCCATTAGTGATAGAATTTGGAATGGGATCAGCAGTTTCGATTATTACCCCCTACATAAAAATTACATACACATTTTACATCTGTATAATATTAGTATAGACTCAATAAAAAGCAGTTAACACTTACTCAAAAGCTTTGTTTAAGGCTATCCTCAACTGTTTGGCCACTACACATTTTACATCCACATACATATTTAGCATTTTATTTATCAATGACTCTCCTACAAACAAAGATATTTTTATTACAATGCAAATATGAATAAAGAGTTTTATTGCGCAGAAATATTTGTATAACAGTTTCTTTATCGTCTGTCTGACCGCCTTGTGAGTTGCAATGGACAATGGGCGGCGTCTGTCATGCTGGCGAAAGTGTCGAATACCCCTCGGCTTGAATGAAATGGAGCAGCCATTGAATCGCAGGAAGCCTACAGAAGACTAACCTCTCGCCATCCTAGAAATGTCAGCCACGTAACGTGGCTCTGGCTTTACCATTGAACAACTTGTTACGTAACATTTTCAAAGTTCTACATTCCAAAGACGTTGTTCTTAACTTTTTTCCTGACTGTCTCGGGCGATATAAATGCGGAGTTTATTAGTATTGTTTCAAGTCACGCACAACATAACACATCGGATTTATAAATTGAAACAATGCACACGTAATTGCAATTTCTGGTCCGTGTCCATCGCATACCGAATGTGAAGTGAGAGTGCCTCGAAATACGTTCAGGACTCTAGTTGGTTACGAATTCAACACTGTCTGCTGGATCAACGCTTAAAAGGTTAAATCACCGACCGCAGTTCAGTTCCACTAACTTAATCGAATTAAGCTTTAACTGACCATTTCCCGGCTCCACTGGAGCTGCATTCATGCAGTGCTGCTGCTAGGTCAATAATACATGTTACCTGTCGTTGCATTTAACTTTACAACAACGGCGAGATAAAAGGAATTCGTAGTATTTTCGTTTAATTGATAGACTCATTGATGAAAATTCCGCAAGTGCTTCCAGTTGTAGGTGGCAGGCGGAAATTCTTCTTGTTACTGCAGTAATATTACATTATTTGGCTGGATTCTTAAATAATTAAATTAAGTTATTAAGGCTTGCATTTCTTAAAGTTACTGACTGATGCAGTCGTAGCTACCTACGTTAGTACAACAAAGTCCTGCGTTTGTCGTCGGTGTCCGTTTACACTATCGACAGTTCTCAAAACTCGGTCTCAGTTTGTTTACACTAACAGCACTCTCTGGGACCAGGGATGGGTCGGCACTTTCGCCGTCGCGCTTATGTTATGATGTACTCGTTCCATGAACCACTCATAGAATGTGGTTTATCATCGTTAATCAGATAAGACATGACGCATGCGAAAAGTAAGCATGTACACGTAGGTATTGTTCATAAAGATGGTCTCCAAATGAAAAAGTTTGTATAAATATTTTAAAGACTACAGGGGAAGAGCAGACACTTTCGCATTTAAATAATGTTGACAGATTAATCTTGCGCGAAACTGAACGACAGCTTTTAAATAAGTGCATCCCTTTCTCCAAAATGACCGGTTAAAAACAGTATGAATTCCTTATGTCTCACACGCAGCCCGCAGGTCACAGATGACTCAGACATTTTAGATGTAGCAAACAGAAACATTAATAAAATGCAAGTAAAGATTATCCGTTCGCATACACGTGATAGATGAATCAATTTGCACCGGTTGGTTTCCGTGTTTTCATACACTTCAGTACTGACGCACAACAACTAGCTACTTACATACTCAAGAGCCACGTGTTTGTTCCAAAACTTTGATCTCGAGCCAACTCTATTAACCAGCATTTGGACGTTAAAAAACCAATAATAGTACCCACCTCATGAGAGCAGTTCAATGATTAGCACGAACAACTGATTATTGGTAAACAAAACGCAAAAATCACTGATGCACACACGCGACCTACACTTTGCAGAAGTGCAGTTTTAAATAATGTTCTGGAACAATTACATATCACTGCTGAAGTAGATGACACTATAGTTAATTCAGAAATTAAAATGAATATATAATGTGGAATGCGCAACAATGCGCGCGTCAGTAACGCTCAGTTCCCGCGCAAGCGACTGATATGAGACTTCAAGCGAGCCGAGAGGTGCGCCAGCGCTTGTTCGGCTCGTGTGACCTTCGCTCTAGGTATACGCCTTTAATTCACAGCGTGCTAACGTCTTTGGCTAACGAATTTACTAATAAAATTGTCACTTTGGAAAATTATTTGAATCACAACACAACACGATTGAAATAACAAATCGACTTTACAGCTGCATAATCTGCTGTCAGCAGACTGATGAAGTTTATCATGAAAACTCGGACTGAGAGTCCACATCAACGAACAACATTGCATCTCCAGATTCTTATTGCAACCATCAAATAGATAGACCTAACCTAATTTTGGAACTGATTTTCAGCACAAACTAGGGATCGTAACAAATTAATTCAAATCACAAATAATTCAAAACACAATTTTGATGATCCAGCCCTGATTCAACTAACGAACTCCACTCATACTTAAAGCAAATAAAACTGAGACTTCAGACGCCGTTGTCATAATTTTAACCAGACTTCGAATGGTACCTGGCACCGACGCTCCAGATAGGTGTCGTAATTTGTAACTTTTGAGAATTTTACTTTCCCCGTGTGAGCTGTATCAATCTTATGATTTTCTTGTCTTTCGTTTTTGGTAACCAGTTTAATCATAAGCATATTTTAATAACTCTTTCTTCCATAGTAAGTGAGTACTTAATCTTTTTTCTATTAAAAACTATTTATTATTATTAAAATGCAAAGCCTATTTATTCAGCATCAAAATCTTGAGTAGAATCGAACCCAGCTCAGCCTTTGTAAGCACTTCCGATTACTTATATAAAAATGTTGTACATACCGCTTAAGTTTAGCACTTTCCATTAAGGCTTCGCAATATTGAAGATCAAATTAAGTTATATTGAGTTGATAAAATATTTTTTCACCTCACAGGCTCGGAAAGAGTCTGTTTGTCATTCGAAATCTGAGCCGAAAATCGCTTTTTGCTCTCTAGCGTGGAAAGAGTTTTTAAAATTCGAACCTTTCTATTTAATAATTTTCTATACTGCCAGTCCACTGAAAATGCATGACACGGTCCAAAATAAAATATTATATAATACCGCTCAACTTAAAAACTTCCATCACAGAACAGAAATTAAATATTTTGCGAGGATATAATTTATAAAATTGGAATTATTGTTAATAAGTATTCCATTTGATTAAAAAAATCTGTGACGTCACATTTGAATATGCCATAAAAATACTACCCTGTCAAATACCTAATTGAGTAGTAATTTAAGTTTATTTTTTTAAATAAAATAAATACTAATATAATATGTTATTTAATCCTTTGCTTGGCAAAAATAAATATGTATTAAATTAAATTAGTTAGTTATTTGTATTAAATTTGTTTTTTTCTTTCATTCTTCTTAGAGGACATCTAGGATATTAAAAAAAATACAGGGTATCTAATTTTGGAGATATTCTATGTAACTCATAAGATACATTGCCAAGTATCTGTTATTTTCATCACATGAGTCAATGTATCTGAGACGCTCTAACAAAATAAAACTCAACCTAAAACACCTGTTTTCTTGCACCTAGCAGTTTCCTCGCTGTAGTTTGGTGAAAAATTGTGTGTTGCGCTCGGCAGCAAAGCTTTTCTGCGTCTCGTACCTTTGAAACCTTCGTTACGCTCAGGATTCTATATTTAAACCACTCGCTTCGCTCATGGTTCAACCCTAGAATCGTGCGCTTACTCAGGTTTCAATAGAAGTACTCGCGCCAAAAATCAACTTTCCAGCCTTGCATAACAAATAACTATTAACTTAGTTCTTCCAAGTTTCGTTCGTATTTCCAAATATCCAGGATCCGATGATACTATTTGATACTACAAGTACCTACTACAAAGTTACTGTATTGTGTTAAATGTAAATTATTTTTCAACGTCCTAGCTAAACAATTTGTTATATTGCTTCCCTTATTGGTGCAGGATGTAATGTGACACTTGCTGAAATGACTTCGGGTTTGTGGCTTTAATTTTTGAGTGTAACACAACCAACGTGCAAACATGACATCCTACCACCTGAGTATACTTATGTATTTTTTGTAAATTTTGCGGTCTAGGCTGAGAATGTACTTGTTCAAAAATCTATACGAAAATCTCCGAATGAGGCAAGGATTCGTAATTATACTTACCACAAGTAAATATCGTACTACCTATGTGTTTGGCGCCGACTTATAGCAAAAACGGGACTTGCCCGATCTATATTCTTTATATAGAACTTTTTAGAGCTTGTCCAGAAAGAGCGAATTCGCCGCGATTCTCTCGCGCGTATGTCGCGCGACCGTTGCGTCCACAAGGTGCGTACAAAGCGTACCAACGCGCGAGCATTTGGGGAGGAATTTTGGCGCTCCATTTCCCTCGATACGTGCACTCGCTCTAGAGTTCGCGCGTTAACTGGACGCAACAAAGCGTCCCTAGTATCTCGACTCGCGCGCAATACGCGCGAATCAAGCGCGAGTCGAGAGTCTGGCGTAGTGCACGCGATTTACGCGCGTATTTTGAATTCGCGCGATGCTTGTGGACGCGATGTATTGACGTCTAGTACCTCGACAACGCGCGTAGAATTCGCGCGATACGATTCGCGACGAATTCGCCCGTTCTGGTCAAGGTGTTAAATTGTGAAAAAAAATCTGCTGTTTCCTACATTTTGAGTACAATGACCTCTTAAAATAATGCCCATGAATTCAATTTCACCCTGTATACCTCCATTAATAGGTAATATAAAATAATGCCCATGAATTCAATTTCACCCTGTATACCTCCATTAATAGGTAATATAAAATAATGCCCATGAATTCAATTTCACCCTGTGTACCTCCATTAATAGGTAATACTGTTTTGATCATTATACGTTGAAATGCACAAGGCAAATAGCAATGTGTACAGAGAGAGTCCAAATGAACCTGCTTTGGTATAATTTCAGTCATTTCCGAAATTCAAACTGCATTTATGTAACTTCGTACAAGTTACCTTTGTGTGTTGTAGTTATAATATGGAGAGTATACACGAGAAATCGTGACCAATCAGAGTTTCAATGACACACTCCAGCTCACAACAATTACAAAATAAACTGTCTGTATACCGCTTCACTTACAGTACAGAATTAAATCATGCGTAGGGCGCAATTTTCCTTTGACAACGGGCCAATTATTCATGTAGGTAATACAGCAAAAATGAATTGCACTATATTCAGTACTGGCATAACTGCGATGTTATTAATTATATCGGTACTGTAATAGTTACCCAGGCTCCTGCGAATTATGATCACCTATATTAGTCATGTCATCGAGACACGAATTGCTTGTTCTCGCAACTATTTTGAAATCTTACTTACGGCAATTTGTATCGTCCATGGGAAAGTATCAAGCAGACGTAGTCGTTGAGTGTTATTGTTTGTTCCAAAGTTCACTTTGAGCTTCAAAACTATCATAAAGGGAAGAGACCATTTAACATTTACTTCACAAAATGAAACCTCAATAAGTAAATAGTCCTGGACTGCCACAGAAACCTAACCAATATTCATCATTTACCCGATAAGCAAACAGAAAAGTGCAGGACAAAATGGTTTATTTAATATTCACTTGACCGGATATGTAGACTCAATTTTCAATATTGCGCGGACGAGTATAAATCTTTACAAATATTCCTGCAATATTCTCTATATTCGAAAGCCACACACTATTGGCAATTTGTATCAATTTCAGGAGTATCAATAAAATAGAATCCAATTGCCTTTATTTTTATGAGGGGCATTGTTGCAATAAGTAGGAGTTGCTTTGTCATGATTTAAAAAGTTAGGTATCAGCGCTTGGGTCAGCGGGATTATCCGGAAGGGTTACCACTGCCCCGTAACATAAAGGGCTAAGGAAGGAACAAGGATGGGTTTTAGTCAGTAAGAGTCTGACACTCGCTTCTGCTCCACCCAGACCTGGATCCTTTGATGACTTCCCATCCTTAAAAAAAAGGTATACAGCGCTGCACTTAGACAAATCAATAGCTAGTTGTGATCCGACGTGTATCTTTGTTGGCTTAGTGGATAACCCGGGGTTACACGTATGTCTAGTTAAATTATATCTCGGTTCCGCATACACATCTAAGTGCATCGCTACCCTTGCCGGCAGGTCACTGCCACTAGGTTATCAGTGTAACCAAACATTTTTATCTCAATCATCCGCTTGGGAACTTTCAAGGTGAATTCTTTGATGGCCTTTGTGAAAGGTCAAGATATTGCTAGTTTACCGATGTTGACGTCAACGGACAGATTTATCTGTTGTGTGGTTTTTGCTATCGCCTGAATAGATTTTTTTGAGCTAGATCAACATGTCAACAAATACACTGAATAGGGATGGGCTTGAAGGGAGATAGCCATACTGAGCATTCAGTAGCGGGTGGAACAAGACTGCCAATGATGATGATAATGATGTCCAAAAGTTACCAACTACAGTAAGCAAAATGTCAATAAATCGGGTAGCGTGGATCATTCGGGTAGTTATTTTGGATCAACATCTTTACATCCGAAGCTTGAAATCTTTATGTAACTACTAAATAGTAAGTTTAGTTTTTTGTTCACAATTGCACTGTTACTAAGCTATTGTCAGTATTAGGTACTTTTCTAATTCATATTTTATGGCATGTCAAGTAATGAAACTTAATCTCACCTTTATATTCAACGTGGCTACATAAATCGAGGTCGATCCAGTGATATATATTTAAATGCACATTTAATAGGCATGTTTGAATCCATAGCCTTTGTGTGACAGTTACCGTTTAGAGACAAATACCAGTAGCAATAATGGTTATTCGATGCAGTCCAGCACCTTGTTAATTTAATTAATTAATGTCAAAATTACATGCATCATTGGAGTACCGTTCCCGTTAATAAGTTTCTGCTTACTGGTGCTGTAGGTAAGAGCATGCTTACTCGCTCTTAGCCAGATTTTTATTTTCATAATAATAGCAAATTGCTTATAGAATTTTTAAGAGATACGAAAGGATTTAAATTTTATTATATAGATTTCTTCTTTCTAAATTCTGTCTATTGCCTAATACTTATTTCTGGAGTTGTCGATTCCCCATTCGCCCACGAATAACATTTGTCAACAATTTTTGCACAAGTTTAAAACTTTATTGCATACAATTCTGTCTATTGCCTAATGCCTATTTCTGGAGTCGTCGATTCGCTATTCGCCCACAAATAAATCAGCTTCGTTTAAGGGCGCGTTCCCACTATGTCGTGAGGACAAAAAATCGTGTAGTTTTTAGTGTCTTTGTCTAGTAATATGTTTAAATGGAGGTGTTCACATATAGAACGACACGATTTACTGTCGTCTCCGACATTTTTTGCAGTGACGACAGATTGTTATGACAGTGGGAACGGCTAGAACGACAGTCGTGAAACGATAATAAATCGTTACGACTATATCGAATAAATCGCGACTGCCGTGAAATGATAAAATCTCGTCGTGATCCAGTGGGAACAGCTAGATACGATAGTCGCTAAACGATAAAAAATCTTGACGACAAACAGCCGTTGTAATGGGAACAGCTAGAGACGACAGTCGTCCAACGATAAATTAATCGATATGACATAGTGGGAACGCACCCTAAGTCTCTCACAAAGGCTTCGCCCGTTCGTACGAATCTTCCAATACGCCATATTATATGAGAAATTAATATTTTATAACAAACTTATAAGTACTACAAAAGAAGTTCGACTTGGAGAGCTGATAGCGCGCGTTGTTATGTAAAATATTATGTGTAAAGTATTAGATTGAATTATAGGAACAATTAAGAGATTAATACTACTACTCGTATAAGCCTTTTATATTCGACCAGGACAGTGGCTTTTAAGATTAGACCATGTTCTTCGATTACTTTTCACAGGAATCGATAAACGATAATTCAACGTGTTGCTTTTAGTATACACACCTCCATTCAAGTTTATTCACACTTCTTCTATAAATACCATGCGTAGCAGACGTAGTCTCGTACCTACATAACTGATCGCATTTGAATTACCTAATTGATCGCAAAAATAAACAAGTCTATCCTTCTGTTACAAAACTGTAGTCGACTATCTAATGACTATTGCTATAGAGTTGAAAATCCAACATATTGATTGGCGTTGTTTATTCAAAAAGCATAGTGGAGACACTGTGCAGGCTTCCGATAGAGCGTAACTTTGAATGCTGTCTGTAAGTTTACGTATCGACCGACGTATGAGTGTTTGTTTATACGATTCCGATTCACGGCCCGCATGTTAGTGCAACGTGAGCACTTACTACTTTTTAAGGGTTTCGACCTTTAAGGGTTTCGACCTACAAAAGGAAAACGGAAGCTTTATAAAATCCATTTCTTGTCCGTTTATTACAGTTTTTGTCAATATCTATTTATTTATTTAAAAGTACATGCACAACATTACAGGACAACTCCCAAGGCGTTGTACAGTATAAAATAGAGAGAAAAAAAATACATTTCACAAACATCTTGTTTGAAAATAAAAATAATAAAAAAGAGAATAAAAACAAAACGTAAACAAAGCTGAATAAAATTAACAAAATACACAATAAGTATACAAAATCATTCATCTATGCGCTGTAGGATGTTTTTTTTCTATAATGTTTGGTTTCCCATTTTTACTATAAAGTTATTTAAGAAAGTTAGTCAGAAAATATAGTTTGAGCTGGAGAAAAAAAAAAAAAAATGAAAATTACGAATACCTTTTTAACTATGTACCTAGTTGATTATATGATAGTTAGCTTATCGTATAGTGAAGCCCAATAGCGTGAGTTCTATTGTTTAGAAGCTAGCTCAGGCAGTAATTTCACCCCATACGATATCAATTACGGCAGACCAGTAACGGTTCTATAAGCCTAGATAGCTCGGAACCCTAAGTGTTCGAGCCCAGCTTGCTCTTTGCAAATTTTTTTATTACCTACATGCTACGATAGCTTTCTATCCACTACTCATAAGACATACTCATACATCATTAGTCTATAGATACATACATTCATCTTGACACTTTCGACTGAGTCCGCAAAAACAATTTTCCTTTCGTTTTTTTGATCTTGATCATTTCTTATTGGCGACCATAACAGGTATGGATTTACATCATTATTATAACCATAAGAATCATCAATAGTGATGTGTTGATCTAACTTAGAGTTATTCTCTCCCAGTTACATTTGAAATCTAAACTGCGTATTTAGTTTTTTAGACAAATATATCGAAAATGAAACAATATCATAGATTATGATTCATAGTGTGTAATTGAATGTGCGCAATAAGGGTGCTGGATAGGTATCTAGTAGGTATAATCTCGACACCAATTAACTAATTTGGTGTTACAAGTTGTGGCATTTAATTAATTCGATTAAATTAAGCTCTGGGGCCCAACCACCAACACTTATAGCAATATTATTTTAACATAGCTTCATATTGGTAAAGAGATAGAGCAATAAATACATCCTGTAAAGCTTCTTCTCTTTCTCCACATTGAAGTAATATTAAAATTATAATGTTCTTTATACGTGGTGGTTTGCACGCACAATAGTCTGCCTAAAGGACTGAGAGCGGAAACCATTAACCCCCTAACATAAAACATAGAACGTGGTGGTTGGCCGTGGCCCCAAAAGAACTTAGAAACTTTGGTCACCATGAGGTGTAAAGCTAAGTGGTCTGTAACAAGTTACTCTTGTTTTGGGGTATGGTCTCACTGCCAATAAGGACCATGTAGATAATTATAAAATAAATTCGTTATCCTTGTCCACCTGTATGACCGCGTTGTTCTTCTAATTAATCTACACAAGGATTTAGAGGATTTATTTCGGTAGATTTGTTTAAAATACTTACGTTAATGTACATTTCCCAACTATGTTGGGGTCGGCTTCCAGTCTAACCTGATGCAGCTGAATACCGGTATTTTACAAGGAGCGACTCCCTATCTGACCAACACAACCCAGTAACTGGGCAATACGATACCCTTTGGTAAGACTGGCTGTCAGATTTTCGGGGTTCTGACTACCCGTTACAACTGTCAAAGATGTAGGTACAAGTGACAGCCGGGACCAACTGCTTAACGTGCTTGCCGAGGCACGGAGGAATCTCGGTATGTAAAGATGGTCACCCATCCACAGCAAACCCCGGCAAGCGTAGCTTAACCTGATCGATCGACCTGTGCGGCTGTTACTACTTAGCCACGAGCTCCTCAAAATACTTACGTTAATATTTAACTTAAAAGATATCTTGATGTTTTGACATGTCCGTGTCACTACATTAGTTCAATGCGCCCGTAGGAAGGGCGGGTCACTAGTGCTTGGTGATTGCAAAAATAGTACCAAAGTTACTGAACCGTGACCTCCAACTAAACTGAGACTAAATGCTATTTATGGTCTCGATCGTTCCGAAGGGATGTCTGGTTCCGTAGCAAATGTATTCATAGTCTTGTTACTAAATCAAGGAAAATATTTTTATTTCATATTGTTAGTCCTAGATTGAAATTGGAATCTTGAAAAAGGGGAGTAGAAATTGAAATTGCAATCCGTACTATTGAATTTACCCATTGATATTTTTATTCCAGGAATAATGTTTTACGTAAAATATTTATATTGTAAAACACGCAAAGTCGGTTAAGTACTTCAATCTATTTGCGATGGTTGTTTTATGTTAACATTCTGCATAGTAGCTGTAACACCATGCGTGTGCGCTGGGTGTACTAATTTCAAATTACGTCATCGTTTTGGGCCGAATTAAAATGTTAATGATCATGGTTGAATTATAGTGTACCTAATAATAGTTTTTGTAAGGGTTTACATAGGCACTTTTTGCCAGTTAATTATCCCAGATCTAATATGAAATGTCATCGTATTGAATACTAACTTAACTTTAATTTAACGGTGGATTTAAACTAGTGTTAACGTTTGCCCTAAAATTGTTAAAAAAAATAAGGTGGGTGTTACATGGTGCCTGGACACGGTTCTCATAATTCTACTTTTCTATACTATATATAATTATATTATACCTAACTATCACTGATTATCACCATCTTATATTGTTTTTTATTGTGTGTGATCAAATCTTTGTGGTTTCCAAATCACATAAAAGAAGATTTTTTTTCAATTAAACTAAAAAGCAAACTAAACTTTGTGCCTCTTACACCTTTATAAGCTAAAGGATAAACTGCTTTGCATCATGGGAGAGGTATCGCGTAATAGTGTATTTTGTTAAGCTCTTCTCTCTAATGTCCTTTTATAAACAGCGGCTTATCGTATTAATTATGTTTTTTTTTGTCGCAGTCGGTTCATATGGACGATACTTTTTATTTTAGTTATAGTACGATATAAAGGTTAAGATATTTGGCGCCGACCCCTAAAAAATTGGGTACGGATAAGAGAATTATGTTATTGCGGATACCTATAAATTCCAAATTAAAAAATAAAGTCGATTACTGTCCGGTCTCGGCTTTCGATTATCCATTAGCTGTAATAACATGAAAGTTATTACTACTGGGGAGTTTGTTGCGCCACTTCTTCTTCCCAGCTAAAGCACTAGGAAGTGGTGAGACGAACGACGTGAAGACTTTGACCTTCAAAAAGTGCTGATCTTCAGCCTAATTTGAATAAATTACTTTTGATTTTGATTATGATTGCAGTTTCAAATTTTGCTATAAAGTTATTAAAATACACGCGCTATCATAATTAAACACCTTTACTCGTCGCGGTCTATTGGGTGAAACGATCACGTTTGTAATTTTAATGTTAGCGTCGATATTTAGAATATACTGCGTGCTAGGGTAAACGAGGAACATACTTTCAGGGGGTACTATACTCATGAAAAATAACAATTATGACTATGGAACTATAACTGAAATCATGAAAAAAAATTTAGCTGTTCAGTACATTTATAATTCGTCAATATGTATGGAACTGCTGAAATTTTTTTTTCATAAGTATGGACAAAGTGGTTGATTTCCATGAGTACTACTTATACAACCTAAAACTATGTCCCTCGTTTAACCTTACACATTGTATAACGCAGATCTTTTTGAATTATTCGAAAATGACAATAATTATGTTACTGTCGTATTTTTTGACAACGACTGCTTCATTCATTCCGATTTCCGATGCAGTTTTAGGGCTAGGCTGTTCAACTTGATTAGGTTTTCTCCGATACCGCCGTCACATCAGCTAGCCACTGCTAATTGAACCATGTCAGACCTGCGCTCCAAGGGTTCAAACACCTTAGCTGGACAAGCAGTTTCGTATACACATACCTAGATATATTTTTCATATTTCTATGGGTACAGGCCGCACGGTTTCGATAGTCCCTTACCGCCTGCTTCTACAACACACGCACCGCCGAAGTTAGAAAGAAAATACGTTTATTTGCGGCAAACATTACGCAGTAAAAAACAAGCAATAAAAAGAAGTTGTGGGGAAATGTGCGTCACATCCGCGCAAAACGGTAATCGCTCAGCATAATGCTTCGACCCCATGCGAAACCGAGCCACAGCGCGGATTTTCAGCCACAGCCGGCGTTGACGTAATGACGTCAAGTTGTTAGTTTGCTTAATATTTTCCAAGAATTCCATGCAATATCAGATTTATTGATATTACAAAGCAATATTAATTAGTGAACCTATAACTGCTGCCCAACATGATTCTCCTGCCCTTATCCCAATTTATTTGGGGTAGGCGCAACATGTCTTTTTTCTTCCAAACTTCTCTATTAGTCGTCATCTCGGTAGTTACTCCTTTCCTAGCCATATCATCTTTCACACAATCCATCCATCGTTTCTTTGGTCTCCCTCTACTTGTATAGCCATCCTCTATAACTGCTGCCCAACAAGATGCTTTAATCTTTTAACCCAGATATAACGCCAATCATATTATGAATTAATATCTTCTTTCACAAAGCCTAGGGGATTAAGCTTATCTCTATCGCTGTGGCTCGTCTTGCTGCTATGGTTTTAGTTCCGTTTCGGTATTTCCTCTCATTCCCCTTGATCCCAGCAAATTGACACAGTCCAGCTCAACTGATAATAAAGTTTAACATAATTTAATGAATATGACGATAAAATGTAGAAATACTAATAATTAAGTTCTTCATTAGTAAGTTTTGAGTTCACTTAATTTGCATTTATAGTGCATTTTAAATGAATATTACATAGCAGACTGTTTTTTTAGTTAGTTATTTTAATATTATTTTTATTTAGATGAGTGCAGATTAATATCAGTGAGTGAATGGGGCATTCTGCGTTCAACCTCCTTCTTAACTCCCTTTTTTGTGTTCACGCAGACTCCGTTCGACTTGTAGTCGAAAATTAAATAGTTGCGCTTCCTTTGCTACTCTGCAGGTGAAGTAAATCGTAAAAATGATCTTAAACTGTTTCCGGGTCTAACTATAGCTAAAATAGGGCCTTTTCGCTCCGCTTTGTCTCGCTCATTATCGCTGTTCCTTTCTTTGTTCTAGTCTATCTTTTAAATTAAGCGTCGCTGCGAGTTGTCAATGCTGTTGGGCGTTGACTGCCGCTTGGGGTTTCGGTGGCGGTACCTTCGTAAATGCACTTTAAGATGTAGGCTCAATCGGCGCTTTTTTTTAAGGCTGGGAAATCATCCAATGACTTCTCCCGCTCTGGGTGGAGCGGAAGAGAGTGTCAGACTCTTACTGACTAAAACCCATCCATGTACCTTCCTTAGCCCTTTATGTTCCGGGATAGCGGTAACCCAATCGACGCTTGCGCTAACAACATTGAGCATGCTGTTGACCGCAGATAGAATACAATTACGAATGTTTTTTTTTGGATTTGAATGAATGCACCGACACTTAGGTTATATACCTACCTACATCATGCAATCTGCCTAGCCTTTTCCCAACTATGTTGGCGTCGGCTTCCAGTCTATCTGGATGCAGCTGAATACAAATATTTTACATGGAGCGACTGCTGATCAGACCTCCACAACCCAGTAACTGGTTAGTACGATACCCCTTGGTAAGACTGGTTGTCAGATTTTCGGGCTTCTGACGACCTTTAACGACGAGTTAATATATAATAACCACTTGTCGTCTCAAGTGGTAACTGCTACTTCTTTGAGCTAAGAAGGTGATATGGAGGTTTGACGTTTGGAATATTCCGTTCGTAGTGTTTAGAAATAACCTACTTAATAGTGAGTATTTTAAAACGGTTTTGGAACCGATGTAATTAATGGTGTTCACGCTAATGGCAATGTTGTGCTCTACGTCAGTCAACTTGCTAAATGTCAAACCACTTTATGTCGCGGAAATGTAAATAGTCTTATAATTTGGTCATTGAGATATTGTAATAGGTGTTTTTCTACCTACCTAATTTTAGGAGCTGTTTTTCTACTTTGATGTGTACAATGTGTGTGCGGCTTCAAGATGGTTTCCGAGGATCGCAACATCGCATTTCCTTTCATGGTCAGAGGCTTACCAGCTTAGGAGCCGATCACCACCTCTACCAGTATTATTTTAATTTTTCTTCCAGTGGGAAAGAGATGGAGCTCTGTGTCCTGTATAGCTCCGTCTCATTCTCACACAGAAGTAATATTAAAATAATGCTGCTATAAAAGTTGGTGGTTCAGGTCCAGGGATCCATAATAAAGGGTTTCTTCGGTGTCGTACAGGAAGACAAATTAGCAGCTTAAAAAAATCTGATGTCTTTTATATCCCTCATTTAAAATGTTCTATCACGGACCTACATTTTGTATGGGTAACAATCCTAACCAATATTATGTGTTCATATAACTATCTGCCTTTTGTCCTAAAGCAGCCATGCCTCAGAGATTGGAAGACCTTTTCACCACCATGATTGCTCTATAGGTGCATGACGTCCGTCTGATGGTTGTCTATGACTCCTGTACATCTACGTTCGCGCCCTATACTAAGGGTTAAATTACTGAAGGTGTATGTGATTATGTAAAAAGGAACGTAGGTGGCTTGGGCACGCCACGATAGTGGCGGTAAGGCCCCTCTTTGAGGAGTGGCTAGAGAGGCGTCACGGCGCCCTCACCTTCCGCCTGACGCAGGTCCTCACCGGACATGGATGTTTCGGGAGGTTCCTGCACATCATCAGGCGGGAGGAAACGCCCGGGTGTCACCACTGCGAGGATCGCCCAGAGGACACGGTAGAGCACACGGTGCAAACCTGCCCCGCTTGGGCGGAGCACCGCCGTGTCCTCGTAGAGGCGATCGGCGGCGGCGACCTCTCGCGCCCGGCCCTGGTGCAAGCCATGGTCCGGGGCGAGAGGGAGTGGGAGGCAGTCACCTCCTTCTGCGAAAAAGTTATGCTCGCGAAGGAGGTGGCGGGATGGGAGAGAGAAAGGTCCTCCCGTCCCAGCCGCCGCGGGAGACGCTCCGGGCGTCGGGAGCCACGTGACGACTCCCGGCCACCGTAGGCGTGGGCCTGCGGACGGTGAGTAATGGGTGACTCACCGTCCGATCAGAACCAGACCCGTGCCGTACGGCGCGTATATGTTCCACGCGCGCCTCAAAGAGATGTCAGCATATGAAGGGGCCCCTCAGGGCCAAGCCTGCCGGGTAAGCGGGATTGTCCGAAAGGGTTACCGCTACCCCGGAACATAAAGGGCTACGGAAGGGACATGGATGGGTTTTAGTCAGTAAGAGTCTGACACTCCCTTCCGCTCCACCCAGAGCGGGAGCAGTCATTGGATGATTTCCCAGCCTTAAAAAAAAAAACAAGGTGGCTTGGCGCACCTGTATGTGCGGTATTCAAAACTGGGTCATAAATAAATAAGTTGATTATGAATTGATTGCGCAGCGTAACACAAATAAAACTCTATTTGTGATAAAGAGCGATAAGATACACGAAAAGAAATAATAACTTTATCGTTTTGCACCACATAATGAATTTGGGTTGTCTAAAAAATAATAGAGAAAAGTGTTAGATAAATCAGATTTTTTAACTGGATCGTGTCGATGGCAATCTAAATGGACTCTGCCCAGAATTAGGCTACGTGTTTGGCGCCATCACTAGCGTCCATCAGTTCTTGTAACGTGCAGACGACAGGACGTTTCCGATATCCTTACTATAGGTATGCAGATTTACAAAATGGGCACCATGCCTCTATGATACATGTCATACATAAACTCACACCTTGTTTCCATGAGGATAGGCAGAAACGCCACCTGCTGATATGTCAGGATTATCTAGACAATGTAGTCTCGTAGTAGGTTAAGAATTTAAGAAACAAAATAAACAACGCATTTCACATTTAACATTCAGTTTATTATTATTATGGAATAATATGACTTCTTTATTCTAGAAGTCATTGAAATCTACATCGAATAACATATTTTTTCATGTTTCTCAGTATAATTAAACATTATATAGAATGACTGATAGTTTTATGGCAAAAATCATGTAATTTTCAGTGAGACATCGATATTTTGATTAGAATCAATACAACTATTTCTTACTTAAAATAAGCTCTATATATTAACATTTAGGTATGTATAGGACAGAATCAGGAATAAAATAAATAGTATCTAATATAAACATCTTAGAATATGGCCTAGTGGATAATAATTGATATTTGAGCTCAGTACATGAGGGTAAATTTCATCGAAAGTGAAGACGTAAATAGTTTGTATATTCTGACTTGTAAATTTTTATAGAAAGACGTATACTACGTTTTAATATAATGTAACATAATTATCAAATAAAAATTAAAGGATTCACTAACCTTTGGGATGACAGCTACGGGTTGACAATAATATTTAAGAATAAACTACAACATTCAATGATTCAGAAACTTAGTACCTATTACAATGGTAAGATTAAAATGTCTAGACTGCTATTTCAATAAATGCATTAAACATATTATCATTTCTACTGGAACAATTCACATTTAGATCGATTAAATTTGGTTAAATATTGTTGTTTCATTCTAGAATGAAATCACTATGTACTATAAACTGTCTTTTAAAACATCGATTAATAATTATATAATTTAAAATTGGGTAAATAGGAGATATTCTATCCGTTGTCCGTTTTGCAAAGTTGTAGTTAGGGGAATCATTGTATGATAAGATAACATTAAATGTTGCGACGTTACATTCTTATTAAAAAGCGTCAATATATAAAGCATTGTTAAACAAGAAATGAACCCAATACAGGCTCGCACAATATCAATAGATCACGCCGTTGCTCGGCTCAACATTAAGAATTAATTACAACTCATAAATTATTTACAAATAAACATACAACAGTGTCTGGCACGACACATCACTCAAAGGTAATAATTACACATTAAAGTAAACAAAATTAATATCACAGCAAAGAAATGTTTAAGCATCATCTCGATTGTCGCGTCCTTATCATTCGCCCGTTTAGGATGTTACGCAGGGATCAAGTTCCATGTAGAAGTCCTTACCACGTTGTTCGGACGACGACAGCGGTCGGCGATGTGTTTCTTTGCGAGGGCATTTCTTTGTAGCCTTGTCGCTAAGCGCTGGCGCCGGCCGCGCAGGGGCTGACCCTCAGCCCAGCCGTAAGGATGTTCCCTCGCCCAAGTCCAGAGTGGTAGGTTTCTCCGGCAGAGGGCGGTTCATCATCTTGGCCGATGTGTTAGACGAATTCGATTTGATGGTAGACATGCCATGGGGTCCGGTCGAGTTTTTCAGTGATTTCGAGATAGCTGGGGAACCTGAAGCAGTATTCTGCTTTTCGCGTACGGCGCGAAGGTAGGGACCACGCGGCACCGCCTGTTCTCCAACAACATCAGGCATGTTTCCCAGAAGTGTCCTCTTTTCTTTTTCATTATTAGCAATTTCAGCGTACAGATGCACAGCAAAATCTTTGGGCTCGAAATACTCATGAACCAGGGCAGTCTGTCTGTTGTATGGTGAAAGAGGTAAGAGCTTGTCTAGCGAAGGTGTCCGAGTTCCAATGCTAACCATTTGTTTTTTGTTCTTTCCAACGCGAGGAGTGGTATTTTGGAACGGCAATTCATAAATATTCTCCTCCACGCTAAGCGGTTTGGGTACAATCGCCTTGCGGTTTTCTTCTAGTTTAGTAAGCACGTATAAGTGTTCGATGGTCTCACGAGCCTCTGTGTAATTTTCCGGACTTTCCAATCTCTGTTTCAAATTTTCCAGTAGTTCCTTAGTCAGTTCCTCAGGTAAAGTTTGAGTAGTTTTATCATCAGTCGGTACAAGTTCGTCATGCAAGTTTGATTCTTGAATTATATCCTGAACTCTTGTTGGTTCATTTAAGCAATGACGTTCAGAATATTCATTAACAGAAAGTCGAGAAATAGATCTTGCATTGTCTATCCCGGTCACTACTCCACACGTGCAGATCCGCTCGCAAAGCGTGCCACAGCACGAGTTCGAAGACATAAGTAGGTTTTTCACAATAATACAGTAACCCTTGCGGCGCATCCACCTTACAAAGCTGATTATCATCACTATAACCACACAGCCTAAGCAGGTTACTACAACGATTCCAATCACCTTCTTGTCACGCTCACTCATGATTTTCTGGTACTTGTTCTTATGCGGAAATCTTGGATTCTTTATTTCGGTAGAACTTCCATCAGCCTTTTTTACGTAGGATTGACAATGGAAAGTAATTGAATTTTTTTTACATACTCCATCAAGGAACTTGTCGAATACAATATTTTGTTCGGGTTCGTTAAAACAGCGCGCCAAGAACTCGTCCACTGTACAATAACTTTCTGTGTTATAAGGTTCACCAGTGTCAGTGCCTAAGACTTCAAACAGCCAGTTACTAATATTGCAGAAGCAAGTATTTCCGAAGTAATTGTCCTTGTATACTACTGAGTACGCTGTGTGTTTTTGAGCTTGGCCTATAAATTTAAGACTATCAGGATGGGCTGTCTCAATTTCGTTCTCAATAAAAGTTATATGATGACCAGATTGTTCGTGTGTCACTGTATCCAAAGCGACTATGGCATTTGGTACGAGCTCGTCAAATGAGTTCCTCTCCATGTGTAGTTTATTCCAGGAAGACAATTCAATACTTCGCTCCATCAGTTGGTGGAATTCGGTATCTCTGATTACAACGGAAGCTACAGTTATGTTGATTGCTCCTGTGTCCATATTTTCAATCCTGAAAAGAAAAGAAAAAACTCATGAATACGGTGAACGCTGACAGTGAAAACTTTAGTCTGGCGTATGAATTTTTTGGCAATCGGTCAACACATAAGATTTTATTGAATAGTTTCAAAATATTTATCTGTGAATTAGACTTTTTATACTGCAATTCAGATAATATTTCGGAGTAATAGGGTATTGAATACTCACAAGGTGTACGAAATATTAAGGTTTCCGACGGCTGACTGGACCGCTCTTGAAGCGATTTGTTGAACTTTACAGCCGAAGAAATACAGGTTGTTAATCAGAGATCGCTGAGAGAATGCATCTTCATCGATGTTCTCCACGGAGGAGTTGAGGGCCATCACGATGTTGTATGTGTTGGCGGAGAAGGCTCCTGCGAATATCTCATGTATCTTCACGTTATCCAGAACAATTTCAGCAGCAGACGATCCGAAGGTAAAAGCTGGGATGGCGGGAACAGTGACGTTTTTCATCCTGATCTGTAACATGAAAATAGTTTATCTTGAGAATTGTTGCTCAGTTCCCTGTACATACAAAAGCTATTCGTATTCGCATCTGCAGTATATTTCGCTATGCGGTCGAATTTGCGTTGTAATGAAGTTATACTGACCGACATCCCAGGACCATGCTCGCCAACGTTGCTGGCAGAGCGGTCCAGGGCAAAGGAACCGGGTCCGAGTTGCAGGGTCGCCACGTTTGTTATATTCATGTTAAGCAGCCATGAAAAAGCCTGTCCCTCCGTCGACACGGTCTCGCAGTTTTCAATCGTTACGGAAAGTGGACCTGAAATCAATTAATATTTTCTTGTTAATGTTTAATGCGCAATGTATATCAATATCTAAAATACAATAATAAAGCTGAAGAGTTTGTATGTCCTTTTTTTGTTTGAACGAGCGTATCGCCGGAACTCCCAGTCGAAATTTCAAAATTGGTTTTGAATTTGATAGCCCTATTCTTGAAGAAAGTTAAAAGAATTTAACATCACGCTACGACTATTAGGAGCCTAGCAAAGATAAAAAGTCAAAATGAAAGCTAAGCGAAAACGAAATACGCGGTAGGTCGGGGGCCGAAATTTCACGCGGGCGACGTGGCGGGCATATGCTATTATAATACAGTCAAACGGGGTGAATAGGGATGCAGGGTATGCACTAACAAGGACAGTTAACTGTTAATTATAATATAGTAAACACATTACTGGTCCTTTTTGGCCACTATATTATTTTTAAGTTAAAATCCATTTTAATGTTTCGTCCCGATTCACCCCTGCATCCCTATTCACCCCGTTTGACGGTATATAATACTTATATGGAACTTCTTATGATATTTTCAATTTTTAATTAAGAATTACGCGGATCGAAATCGCGGCATTCGTTGGCATAGTTCATGTTATGAATTACTTATGAATGTATGTATTCATATTAGGCACACTACATTCGGCTTACGGTTACCGCTATTGTCTAAGCCATCATATGCAAGCTTTCGTATTACACTCTCCTGTCTCACGAGTCATTATCCTTTGGCTAACTAATATCGAGTCGGGGAAATAGTGTATTATTAGATGCAATCCGCAGACTGGCGGGTTGGCGCTCCTTTACCGTCATCTATCGACTTCAGAGATGCCCTCAATTTGGACTTGAACTAATAAACTGTCAGTTTCGCTATTTATGTCTATCTCACCTTAGTTCGTCACTCGTTTTGATGCTAGGCATAAACGGAAGACATGCGGTCGCAGTTATATTATACTATCGTTTCCCGTTAAAGCGATAGTGTTATTATAATATTTAGTTTCATTTACAATATAAAGCTTTCTAAATGCAATGCCTATATTAACAAGTGAATAAAACTCGTATAACGGTGCTTAAGTTCAGTTGAATGAGTACGTCGAAGTTGACCAGCCAACAAGACCTCATAATACGTGTTGCTAAGAGAGCTATGTACAGCGATTGGTAATTTCAAGAGGCCTTGCTAAGCGGCTGCGACACCAATCGAGAAAAGATTGCATTGGAGCCAATGGAACTGGTTTCAAGTAACCTACGTAAAGTAGAGGGATATAATGTCCTTTAATTTCGGCTGCAGTATAGTACAGCTACTGCCGCTACTCGACCAATAGACTGCAATCTAGGCAGCCTAGATTGCAGTCTATTGGTCGAGTAGCGGCAAAAACAAATTAGTTGTACGCAATGTATCTATACTATCTATGTAATGCCTGTAATCCCCAAAGGGACCGACTAAGCACTATATAGGCAGAGCTGTACACCGTAGTAGGTACACCCACGCTTCGCCAGTTACGTTCAAGTCCCATATAATACGAAGCGAGGGCAAGCCAGCACGTAAAAAGAAGTTTCAGTTAAACTTATTGATATTTTTTTAAATTAATATCTTAACGATGTGTAATTAAACGAGCTGGCGAAAATACTCAGATCTAATAACGATACTGACGCTATTTGATATTCTTATACAGTTTATGCTAATACCAGGCAGGAAGGGTTTTGAATACACACACTGCTGAATTTTTATCCATGTTAATCCATGCTACTATTAATATAATGGGAAAGAACGACTGAACGTAGAACGGTAAAATTTTAAAACTGGTTCGCCGATTGGCGATGACTTCGGTTAGGACATACGATATTTTTTATTCCGAGTGTATCTTCCCGTGGGATAATTTCTGACGCGAGTAAAAGCTAGTATGCTATATGGGATTGGTCGTAGACCTCTTAAGCGTTCACCTACGGTGTCCTTTACACGAACTATTTGAATGAGGTCGAGATTCCGCACATCTAGATGAGAATTTATGACCTCCTGCATTTACTTTGTAAGCCAGAGGTACCTATTGGAAGCGATGACGAATTTTGTCATTTCGCCATTACCACGTAACAACATAGTTACGTAAGTTGTCAGAATTATAGGAGGGACGGGCGTTATCGTCCATAAAAATAAAGCAAGCAATGTAGGTTGGGCATGAGGAATTAGGACATCTGTTGCATACTCATATAACAGATGGCAAAAATAACTATTTTAGAGCCATGCCTCGTTTTAAACTAGACTTTTATTTTAAATAATGCGAATTTTGAAAGACGAATCTATGACGCACTTGTTAATCAGTGTCCCCCGTGGTCGTTTTTAATGCCGGAAAGAGCCCACAGAACCTGCTCCCTACAGACCATAATATGCAAATTAACGAACTTCTCACATCCTAGAGGTTTTAATTGATACCCATCTTCGTATCGATATAGTATTGTTGACTTCTGACCAGAGAAGCGGCTTAACGGAAGCCTGATGCATCCCAACATCTTTCAGTGCCTCGAGTCGAAAAAATATGCCGCTGGTTTCATGCTATCTAATTCATTGTATTTTTGCATGAATGCTTTATAAAGTTTAGCGAAGTATGTATTGTTACCTCGCCATTGACTTCTCTAAATGAAGAAACTGCTGTATCTTAAGGTTTTGTTTCAGTACCGGCATTGACCTCCATAACCTTGTATCTCAGAAAAGCTCATTAAAGCCAAGCGCAGTTAGCAAGAATACAATGAAGATTACTACAAGCTTCTAGCTGCCAGCAATTTAATATTCTACTACATCATCATCATCATCATTCATTTTCTATTCTATTAGACATCTGTTTTATACTCCATTATTCAAAAACCGATATTGCGTAACCTAACCTCAAAATTGAACAAATAATTATTACATCCAATCCACAATACCAAGTGCTAGGTTTCATGAATGAAACCAAAAACCAACCGTCGATAATTTATGTCACAGAGTTAACGTTCTGATTGGTGAATTCCTGCAGCTGTTCCAGAATACTAAGATAGCATACTACATTGTTTTAACTAGCTCGAACTATACTCGTAACTCCAATCAATTACTAAGAAAGACGTAAAACGATACTTTTCACAATACCGTACAGATGTTTAAGCACATAATTAAGCGGCGAGTTATTCGACAGTAATGCAATGCAAACACATTAATACACATACGTATATGTAGGTCTTTATGAACGGCGGGGACACAGAAATAGTCCAGAATTAGTCATCCAGCCGCACGCAGGCCATGTTGTGTGCAATGTAAGAGAAACTTTGTTCAACTTGCGGAATATACGGTATTGTTTGAATAACGTGTTTCTTTAAAAGCTACCAGTTTGCACTTCATCACGTCTGTGTTTCTTGAAGGTACTACGTATGGTAGGCAAAGCTGGTTACCTACTATTCTACAGCCATAACTCGCTTAGTCCCATGTAACAGGGCAAGCGATATTGCCATTAGCCGTGCGTAAAGCAGCACCAGGTACTTTGCAGTTAATACCTTAATGTCATTGTTCTTAGCTCCTAATTGAGTTGTCAGTACTCCCATCTGTTTTTGCGGAGATATTAAATACGTCTGAGCTGCGGTCAACAAATTATTCATATCATCGGCACACACTTCCAGCGAACATAACAAGCGTTTACGCATCGTGTACCTAGTGTACCTACCGCATTCCGTCACAGAATTACTGATCTTGGTACGAAATAGGTTTTTGGCACCAATATAAAAAATCTTGTTTTTATTTAAATTTCTTATACCTGTTCTATATTAATTAGGTAGTTTAATATAATGACGAAGCAATCAAAATAAACTTATTTCAGTGACTGCTTTTAGCGTTTAAACTCACTGATGATAGAAAATCGCCTGCGTGATTCCCGTACACTTCTAGTATTCTAGACATAACCACAAAACATCTGACCGGATAACTAATGGATAAAGTTAGATACATCGTGTAAACTGACCGGAAATCGGACTGAATCTGATAAGTGACCAACTAGATTTGTGAAGAATGGCGAACCTCCACTAAATGAGGTCATTTTGAAAGCTGTTTTTGGTACCTGCCTGGTAGCTTAAAAAATACATAGGTATATTGATTCTCATTTTCACTACGTTAAGATCAATGACTCTTTTATTTATTTAGACTAGATAATCGCTGTAATGAAGAAACTTTTGGCGAATCAGATCGTTATATCCGGTAACTATACAACACACTCGACGTAAGTAACGCACCTGTCTAGACACAGGTGTTGTTCTATAACAAAATTGTTGAACTCGATCGCCGATATATTTGCTCTAATGTGCCCCGCTCGTGATATGTGGGTAATTTTAATGCCGGTTTATTTTGAGAGGCCGCAAGCATTTCCCGTATTGCCCGTTCCGAGCAAACGCGGTGGACACACACCACCTCCCTGGAAGCCGCGATGTGGTATATTGTTTAGACTAAAAAAGCGTTACACGTAATTAGTAGCTAGTCTTTCAATTAGTATCGTCGTTGATATTCAAGTTAATAACCTCCACATTGTAATATTTCCAAGGAAAGACCCTTCAAAGTTATTTTTGCAACTTGGATTCTAATCCTTCAAGATGGTCTTGAAATGTACACCCATTCCCTCAAAGCACATCGATGCAGATAATAGCGTTGTAAATGCTTCAAACTAATACACTTGAGAAGCTATTCCGTACAGCTTTGTGAAGTTGTGCGGCAATTGGTAACTTATAGATACATTCCGCCACCAAAACGGGCCAGGTCGGCCGAAATAACTTTTTGAATTAGAACATTAGTGAGAGACCTATATCCGGAGCAGCATTCAGTGATCCCTATTCCTGTGCAGTTATTGATTTCGGCTACTTTTGAACAGCGGGTCGTTGGCCCAGTCTTCTGTCTTTCGTTTGGGTGTATGGTTACAGCATATTGTATATTTTTTGTCGGCGAGCAGTAATGCGGCGCGGTATGTTATGTGCGTCAGTGCACAGCTTCTGTCCACATGTCGACATGTTGCGACATCGTTTCTCTCATAGCTCGAACTTATGTGCATTGCAGGAAATAATCGACCACTGCCATTTTCACTCTTTTGTTAAGGTTAAGTTTGACCACGGCAATTAATTTGTAACATTAAAATACTGAACACAATTATTGGGCTTCATTCCAACGTATAGAACGCCATGCAGCACAAACAATAGGTCATATATTTCTAAATGTTTTAGCATTTCTAGATTAATTGCCGGTTTATGGATTAATAGAAAATTAATTTGAGATTGAGTGACATTGGTATCAGCAACAATTCAATATACACCCTCAGGCATACTTAGGAATTTACCATTCATTGGTAGGTATAATTAACCGTAAGCAAGTTTAGCGCAATGGGAAAAAAATGGTTAAAGAAGTGGTGATATCGTAGAATTTGAATTCAAAAAATAACGAGCAAGCTTCCATAGATAAAAAATTACCTCTTTGTTGACATTTAAAGTCTTCGTGAAGTTTAAGATGGAGAGGAGAAGAGAGAGGTTTTTTTACATATTGAAGACCTGCTAATAGCCAACTTTTTTCTAAGTTGTAAAGTGAAAGTTTCAAGATTACCTCCGTTCTGGACGGAACGGATAGAACTTTTAAACTATGAATCAATTAAAGTGAGTAACCGGGTACTTAAGAACAACTCTTAAAACTGTGGAAACACCTAACTGTCGGAATAACGTCAGGCATTAAAAAAATATTTGCTAAACGATTTGCAGGAGGTTTAGCAGCAACGATTTAAGCTGTTTAACAAAACTTGATGTTGGTTCCTTTTATTAATTCTATATGGAACTAAATTCATTATTAGGCTAACATAAAACTATTAATTATTATAGCTACTCATTAATCAAACTTAAACAAATCTTTATTTAATTAGAAAACGAGACAATCGTGTTTTGTTGCATAATCAGTAGGTCGATGCCAATGTACGCGATGCAGTGTGCAGCATAGGGCATGCGGGTTGGACAATAAGAGCGGGTTTGTCAGCCACGAACGCGTGAAGTATTTGTACTAACGCAACTCTACGATGGGGGATGACATGTTGTACAACAATACTTCAATTACATCTTTGTTATTCACAGGTGACGCTGGTGTTTTGTCAATAGCACTGACTAACGCGGCGTCTTTATTTAATGTAGGAGCTATTACGTGTCTAGGCTGGTTATTTACGTCTTTGTTAGGTTATATTCTTCTTCTTCGTGGTATGGGTCATTCTCTGTTTAATATTTTTATATTCCTAAGCTTCGACCAAAATTCGGGTACTTCGATAGTGCTAGCGCTGGCCTGGCAAAGATCTTGGTTATTTTTGACATCCATAAACGATTATAACACCACCAAATTCTTCTTTACATTGCCTTGTATCTGAATTGTTTAAAGGTTTTTACTAAGAGAACAAATAATTTGCAACCGTTGGTAATTCAATCAACTTCTTGTCTGCAAATACCTGTTCTAAATCAAAGTATAGGTATGTAGGTATTCATTTAGTTGTCAAAAATCAATGTAATTTCTGCTCTTCATTCTGAGTTTTGTTAGTCAAGTTTTATTTATAAACTTGTAATTTAAAATTACCCAGTACCCACCGGAAATATCCATAGCTTACTTTGATAGATCATCAAATTACATTCATTCTGATCAGTTAAATGCCTCTATTATTTCATTAGGCCTATAAAAGTTGATGTCCTGGTTTCGTAACACAGAATTACTTGGTACTGGTCACATCAATGATGTGATAAGATGAGAATAATTATGCTCTTGCTCAAATTCGTAGCTCGTATTACTTGTCACCGCTGCACGACAGATGAGCGATTGTTTTCGATCTTTGTTGTATGCCCGATGGTCCATATCTAATCGAGATCTGTACATCTGTACAGACACTGCAGTTATTGTGGTGAACTAATAATCTAACTATTATTAGTTCACATAATTTTGTATGTTTTGCAGGATACCAGATTATATTATGGTTTGAGTGGCGATACAAAGTTTTCTTACAAAAGATTATCTACCGCTTATTTTAAGTAAATATTTAAGTGGTAATTATGTCGATGGTTTAGTCCCATCTCGGCACCTTCCCATCTCGCCACCCATGAATTAATTTATCATCTTTACGAAAAATTCCCATCTCGGCACTCCGTCATTAGTCGTTGCTAAGTACAGTCATCAAAAAATGGATACACTGTATCAGTATAGTGAGTAAATCAAATTGACTCAAAACTAAAAAATGTAAAATAAAAGTACCTATAAAATAAGTTTAATTTTAAATTTTTAGTGTTTAGTGGACAAATTAAAATATATTTTCATGGGACTTACAGTGAACGCGTAATCAAGCCTACTCGTATCATTTAGTACCAGTATGAAAGTCCTCAAAGTATGGACGCCCTTTTGCTTACGTCCCGGTTATACTGATTAAACGTTAATTGTACATAATAACTGTTGATTTTTGTAATATGTTTTTACATAATTGCTGGAAAGATTTTAAAACAATTATTCCGACGAACCGTGAATTTTTCATACATTTTAAAAATTTGTTATGTTACTGCCAAGGTAGAGATAATGGAGCCTCTAAAAAGCGATTAAAGGGCTTGTCAGTGAAAATAGTACTTTAAAAAGAAACAAAAATGATTTAATAAATAATAAAGTTGATTTACTTACTATACTGATACTGTGTTTTATCCGTGTGGTGCCGGATAAAGAATAGCACCATCCCATTTCTTCCCGTGGGTGTCGTAAAAGGCGACTAAGGGAGTTTGAGACCTAGTGCATACAATTTAGCACCTTAGGTCACCCGCGCGGTGGCGGGTAATCCACCCACGAAAGCATTCCCAAGGAGGGTTGGTGGCCGACTGTAAAACTATGCCAAAACCTATTGCAACATGGATAGTATGATTGGAATGCGCGATAGGACTAGGGCGTACCCCACAGGCGACGCGCAGGGGCAGCGCCCGGCTCCTGCGGGAAATGGACAAGGGTTGTCGCGCCAGAACGGGCGGGTGCGACGTAAGACGCAAGATCGGAGTGTGAGAGAAGTAAGATTGAGGTGCGCGAGCTGGAATGTAGGTACGATGACTGGAAGAGGAAGTGAATTAGCAGATGTTTTAAAAAGGTGACGACTGAATATTGCGTGTCTGCAAGAGACTGGAAATGGAAGGGTGCAAAGGCTAGAGAGATAGGGGAAGGATATAAGTTTTATTACTGTGGATCTGATGGCAAGCGAAATGGTGTGGGTATAGTTTTGGATAGTGAGTTGAAAGAATGTGTGTTAGATGTTAAAAGAGTGAGTGATAGAGTGATAGCTGTTAAAGTTATTGTGAAGAGTTTTGTGTTAAATATAGTTAGTGTGTATGCACCCCAGTCAGGATGTGAGGATAGTGTAAAAGAGAAATTTTGGGAGGACTTCGACCGTGTGATGATGGATGTACCAGAGAGTGAAGAAGTGTATGTGGGGGGTGATTTTAACGGGCATGTAGGAAGACAGAAGGATGAGTATGAGAGAGTGCATGGCGGGTGGGGATACGGCGACCGTAACACTGATGGCGAGACACTGCTGCAAGCTGCTTCTGCCTTCGACCTGGCAATAACAAATACGTGGTTTCAAAAGGAAAATAAAAACCTTATAACCTATAAAAGTGGGTCAATTTGTGTCGCCACGCGACACAAATTGACTACTTTCTGGATAGACGGAACAGCCAAAAATGTGTCAAAAACTGTAAAGTGCTGCCAGGCGAAGACTTAGTCTCACAACACAGACTTTTAATAATGGAGGTAAAAGTCAGTGTCTCGTCCAGTAGGAACAAAGAACGGCCCCCACCCAAAACCAGATGGCGTATGATAGAACAAGAGGAATGTGCAAGTATGTTTAAGAGTCAAGTGGTAGATAAAATGATTGAAATGAAGGATATGGAAGGGAAAACTGTGAACGAATGTTGGGAAGAGATAGCGGATTATATAAGAAGAGTAGCAAAATATGTGTTTGGAGAGTCGAAAGGGAAAGGTGAATGGAAAGGTGTGATAGAAAAAGATACATGGTGGTGGAATGAAGACGTGCAAATGATGCTAAAAGAAAAGAAAGCTGCGTTTAAAGAATGGCAGGGTGTGGAAATCGGGAATAATGATTTGAGAGAAGATAAGAAGTGAATCTATAAAGAATGGAAGAGAAAGGCAAGAAAGGCGGTAGCAGTTTCCAGGGTTAAGGCGCAGGAGGAGTTGTATATCTCACTGGACAGCCCAAGAGGCCAGAAGGAGCTATACCGGATTACAAAAGCAAGAGAAAGAAGAACGAGAGATATTGTGCAGATTAAGTGTATGAAAGACGACGCCGGTAAGGTTCTGTCTAGAGATGACGAAATAAAAGAACGATGGAAGGTGTATTTTGAAAAGCTAATGAACGAAGAGAATGAATGGAATGGTGTGCTCAATGAGGTACAGGCAAATATGGGTTTGGTAAGGGAAATTAGCATGGATGAAGTAAGAAAGGCAGTTCAAAGTATGAAGAATGGAAAGGCCATGGGTCCAGATGATATACCAGTAGAAGTATGGAAGTGTTTAAAAGAAGACGGATGTATGTGGCTGACTTTATTCTTCAATAAGTTGTTGCAAGAAGGAGTGATCCCACAAGAATGGTGCAATAGTTCGCTAGTGCCAATCTTCAAAAATAAAGGTGATGTACAGGACTGCAACAACTATCGAGGGATAAAGCTCATGTCCCATAGTATGAAGGTATGGGAGAAAATAATAGAGAAAAGACTGCGAGAGGAGAGCGAGATTACCCCAAACCAGTTTGGGTTTATGCCAGGGCGAAGAACAATGGACGCCACCTTTGCACTCCGCCAATTGTGCGAGATGTATAGACGTGCACACAAAAACTTACACATGGTGTTCATTGATCTGGAGAAAGCGTATGATAGGGTACCTCGGGATGTCGTGTGGTGGGCCTTGAAAGAGAAAGGTGTGCCCGGGAAGTATGTAGAGTTAATTCGTGCTATGTACAGCCAATCTCGTACATACATTCGGTCGGCTGCTGGCAACACCGACAAGTTCAATGTGGCGGTAGGCTTGCACCAGGGGTCGGCTTTAAGCCCTTACCTCTTCCTTTTGATTATGGATGCTCTTACGGCGGACATACAGGAAGAGGCACTATGGTGCATGCTATTTGCCGTCGACATCGTTCTTGTCGGTGTGAAGATGGACCTGAGATCCAGAGCAGACTGGAGAAATGGCAACGGAAACTGGAGATTGTTGGCCTGAAAATCAGTAGAACCAAAACGGAGTACATGTTCTGCGATTTTGGCGGTCTCTCCAGTTCTGGGGTCATAGCGCTTGATGGCGCGCTTCTCCCAGTTTGCTCCGACTTTCGGTATCTCGGTTCACTTGTGCAAAGCGATGGCGAAATAGATCGGACTGTTAAGCATAGAATTAACACTGGGTGGATGAAATGGCGGCAGGTCACGGGAACAATTTGTGACTCCCGCATTCCCCTTAAACTCAAGGGGAAGATTTATAAAAGCATGGTTAGACCAGCAGTCTTGTAGGGATCAGAGTGTTGGGCCACAAAAGGAATGAATGAAAGACAAGAGGAGGAGGAGGATTGCATGCAGCTGAGATGAGAATGCTAAGAGGGATGTGTGGTGTTACCCGAATGGATAGAATACGGAATGAGTATATAAGAGGAAGTCTGAAAGTGACACCGGTGACTGAAAAGTTGTGTGGAAATCGGCTGTCAGGGTATGGGCATGTTATGCGGAGGAATGAGGAAAATGTTGTCAGGAAAGTTGTGAGCATGAATGTGGATGGCTATACAAGTAGAGGGAGACCAAAGAAACGATGGATGGATTGTGTGAAAGATGATATGGCTAGGACTTCTCTGTTAGTCGTCATCTCGGTAGTTACTCCCTGTAACTACCGAGATGACGACTAATAGAGAAGTATGGAAGAAAGAGACATGTTGCGCCGACCCCAAATAAATTGGGATAAGGGCAGGAGAATGATGACTGATACTGTTTCCGTTTCTTTTTGTGTACCTTAAATTGATTCATGAGAGGGTGCCGAAATGGGAATTTTTCGTAGACAAGATAAATAAATTCATGGGTGCCGAGATGGGAAGGTGCCGAGATGGGAATAAACCGTATAATTACCACGGAGAAGAAGAAAGAAAAAATATTTATTCAGCACAAACCCGACGCACAATTATATTAAAATAAACAAAAAAAAAGTCACATACTATGTCCGTGCAAATCAGCTAAAAAACCTCGTCTTCAGAAACAACAAAATCATTGACAGTTGGTATCGCGGCCATGGACAATGGATGGACAGACAAAAACTGACAACCTAATCAACATAATTAGTGATATTGCATAACATGACAACATAACACTACAACAATAACAAATCTACATAATTCTGTTCTAAATACTACAATGTGCGAGAAACAGAAATGCCGATTGCAGGGTGACCACTGTTTATTTCTACGACTAACACGTTGAAGCCGTGCATGTGTGCATGAATTGGTCGTTGCTCAGCAAAAATGCTGTGACTTCAGGCGAACCTATCGTCAACAGCACTGATTTTCAGCAACTACCCCTGGAATGACGTAATGACGTCCCCCTGTGTGACTAAATAACTCGGGTAAGTGACGTTTTATAATTGTCTACAGAAACAAGTGTCCAAGCGTGCGCACGTACGCCGACAAGCTTTTAAAATCGATCTTCAGTCCAATTTGAATTCACTTCTGTAAATATATTGTTGCAATTCTGGTCAACTAATAGCTGTTTAGTTTACTTCTCTGAGATTTTTATTCAAGGCTTTCAGTAGGTATAGGTCCCGTAAGAATACCACCCACAAAACAAACGCACGTCGGACACCCACAAAAGAAGCATTTATGCAACTAATAACCTCAATCTCAAGACTTCAAGCGCAATCAGTACAATATAATAATGAACGTCGTCCATCTAGTTAGTAGAGTATTGGCCGACGACCTCTACACGGCACACCGGCCGCAATCTAAGCTAGGACATAATCGCTTTTACATTGCCCTTAATTGCGGCAGCACATCTCGCTAGCGAAAGCCTTTACACGAAAGATGCACCCATCTCTCTTATGTAAACCAATTGAATCGAACACACAATCTATTTCAAATAAGCAGGACTGACCTACATATGAATCGACAGATATCGTAAGACACGTTAGAAAACAATGTAGCGAATTGAAAAATAGATACCAGTAGTCGGTTTAGCTCCAATAGAATTTCAATTTTCAACTTGAGTTTTCTTACTCAGGAACTGTGAGTAGAATGTGCAAGGTTGAACATATGCCGATAAAACACGGACTAATCTATCTGATGTGTTACAATTAGTTTGCATCGACTGTGAGTAATGTACATTACATACACTGTCAACATCAAGTTACTGTCATCGACGAAGAAAATATGTATTTTTTAATGGTGGGACATCATTAAATGACCCCTCCTGTTATAGTGGAGTGGAATGGAGTGTTAGCCATCCATGCTCCTTCCTTAGCCCTATGTATTCCGCGGTTACCCCTTCGGATAGTCCAGCTAAGAAAATATGGTTCCGGGAGAATTTTTGATACAACCTACAGTAGAATATCAACAGTTAAATTGATAGAGCGCAATTTTTAAAGCTACTACGTAGGTAATTTGGAACTTTTGTTAAAAAAAAACCGGCCTAGTGTGCGTCGGACCGCGCACAATGAAGGGTTCTGTAATTGTGAGTTTAATACAATAATAAATTTAACGCTGTAGTTAAAAAAAAGTGAACCAACCAATTCACAAAATGTAATTTATTGTTTGACCGTTTGTGTTTAAAGACCTTTCATCCTTGTTTTTCACCATGACAGCATGATCGTGCTATGAACGTGCTAGGGAAAACTATTCTTTGTATTGAAAAGTATTTAGCAAGTAAATAGTGTATCCTTAAAGCTACTTTTACCTACAAATCTGTACTCACGGCTCACCAATATTTATTTATACAGGAAAATCGCTGCGCAATTTATCGACACGTTGTGACATGGAACACATTCCAAGTATTACACGCACAACGATACAATAAAATGAAGAATATTCTTCAACTAATGCGGAGCATTATCAATCGCCGAGTGCCGCAAGACTCGCATTGCATAAAGTTTGGTTGTTTAAATGCACTAACCTTTGATGTTATTGAAGGCCTTCTCTTCTATACGGAAGACATCGCAGTTCTCCACGTCCAGGTGCAGGTAGAGCACGTCCAGGTTAGAGGCGGCATATGCCCTCATGAAGACGATTTCGGCTCCGGTGATGTAAATGCGCCTGGCATCCCGCAGTTTCGATAGGGAGTTAGCGCCGAACATAAGAACGCCGGCGCCACTCACTATCAGGTCCGTCGTGGTTTCTGGTATGTCTCCCTCGAATATATCCAGTTTCTGCAAACCACAAGCATAGTTTTCAAATCTGTTGAATGACTGACCGCAGTAGTTTTCGGTATTATGACAAACAAGTGACGTCATTATGCTATGATTTAGAAAACATCTGCTGCGCTTAACTTTGTCATTATCTTTCTGAGCTTTTGTATTCCCAAAACAATTTTGCAAGGTTGTGACTAATATGACTAACTAAGTTATGAACCTAATAAATTATTATTATTATTAAATCAAGCCATGTTTATGTTTAACGTAAACCTGTGAGTAACTAAGACAATACTAAGTGGCTCATAACAGAAGCTTTGTTATGACCGATAACAATGTTTTTCTGCACATGTATATTGTAATGTACACTAATGACGTTAAACAATCTTTAGACTAAAACGAGCCTTTCGGATAAAAAAATCAGGTAATTGAATTATTTCATGATAAAAATTGACTATAACTTGGGCATATGGTCAATTCTATTCCTACATAATGCAGCTAGTTTATATGCTAAAATTCAAACAAAATAAACGATTCCGGTGGTCCTCTAAGTAGAGGGGTTCGACGGATACGGGTTGCTGATTAAATTACGCATGTTGTGGGGAAAGTGAGCGACTTGGCCGGGAGGACACCTACGCGCCCACTGCAGCGCTCCCATTGACGGCATTAGCTTAGCCTTGACAAAATAAATAACCACTCTCACTTTCGAGTTCGAGTACTGTCCCTATCAATTGGTACGGCCAAATATTTTGAACAATCCCCATTCTAGAGGCTACGTTATCGACTAATGGCTGCTTCTTGTACAGTATCGTTATCGAGTCGCTGGCAGCCATTCCCACTAACATAGATAACGAATATGACTCAGTGCGCAAGATAGTAGAACAATGCGCGTTACGAAAAATTCATAACTGTTACGTATTTGTTCCAGCGCGCTCTGTTAATCTTGGTGGCTGTAAAATTTTGGAATAGTTACCGAACTTGCCGCTTCTTTGGACTCGAACTATAACTACAAAGAAACAAATAGATGACACGTCCGCTCTCACATGCGCGCGGCTAAATAAAAATAAACACACACACTGACACACACGAACCGACACCAATCCGATTTCTTGTCAGAGAATACTTGCACTTGTTTATCTTCTACGTAGTCGGTAGTATACTTTACTTATTATGATGATTATATCATTTAATTATACAAATTAGCTTCTGTCATAGAGCATTAGATTTGCCATGCCAACATTAATACATTGATTGTGAAGTAAAACTTCTAATTTGCATGTATACAATAATTTACATAGGTATGTGTGTATTTGTATGCCGCAGCCAAGGCAGATGCTCAGAGGTGTTATATTATTGAATGAACACAAACGGATCTATTCTAAACTCTCGAGATTATCGGTTAAATATAGTTCGCATACCATGCCGCGGCAGAGTTTTCAATGTTATATACTGAATAAAATTCGTCAACTGAGCTGAGCTTTGTAGAAGTCATGGTTGTCATGAGCCAAAAAGTATCTCCGATTCACTTTTTTCATTCACAGAAAGGCGATAAAGCTCACATATGCGCCCCGGTGTTGTGTAGGTACTCAATCAGCGTGAGTCACGCTCGAGTCTGTGCACTTTAGTACGTGTTTCCATGTACGGCGTTAAGTTCTGAGATGACTCCGAGACACCCAACTACTGGTCACTGCCAATTTTCGCCTATTTCAGATACCTGTTTAAGTATACTTGAGACGGAAATGTATTTTATGACGAGGCGATTTTATTCTGTTTAGTTTTGTATTTATGCGGTTGAGTTTGCAAATGGACGTCACTAGCACGGGTATAGCAAAGGCCTGACCATGTACAACCTTCAACGGATATTGCGTTTTATGGTGGCCTCATTGATTGCTACCTGTTTTCCGACAAGAAAATGTCAGCTGCAGCTTTATCGGACGTTTAGGATATTGCACTACGCTTGAAAGAATCAAAACAAGAAATCTGGGATGAATATGAAAATAATAAAGATAAATAATGTTTTATCTGGTAGACATAATGTTGTGGTCGACGAATTAAGTCGGTAGTCGACTCTGTTGCGTGCGAAACCAGTTAGTTGGGTGAGCCATACGGCGGGTCAGAACAGCGCGACTTGTTTCTTATAATGCGGGTCATAATTACACTATACTTGCCACTTATAATGTTACAAATCTGAATGACGGGCAAGGTTTAGCTCATGCTCTAGTTTGCCAGTTGGAGGTTGCAGAACTAGGTGTATTCGACGGCAGGCAAACACAATGGCCGGAGACTTTCGGCCAACCGATGGGGGATAAGTCAATTGAAACAATAGATGGGTGCGATCATGATACTACTGCGCTCAAGTATCTACCATCTCGGCATGTGTGATCGCGAATAGTAGTGCGCGGAAATATCCTGTTTTGTATATGTACAGTGTCATAGTTTTACCAATAACCAGCGCTCAGTTTAAAAATTAGAGAAAATAATAGCCAGGATATAACCGCAACAAAGGCGCGATTTTATCAATGCTACGGGACTGCAGTTAACTCTTGTTAAAAAACATACCGTTAGGTCGTTGTCAGTCAGCATCAAAGACTATTCAGTCCTGTTACCTATTTGTAAAGTTGGTGACCTGTCACTAGACAGGTCACTTTTTTCATTGGGCGTCAATTAGCCAGATTTGCGCCGCGTAGCGCCAGCATATCTCTACATGTGCATGTCCGGTGGAAAATGAACTCTACTACAGCGACGTAATGTTAAAATTGGTGCGGGCGCGGGCGTTGCGAAGCTACTACACTGTGCGGTTCAAGTGTAACTGAGTCACATGACTCAATACAGAAACGAGTTGGCGCTGATTTCCAATTACAGACAATTTACTCAAGATTTACAAATGTCAAAGTTTATTGCAGTCTTTATTGGATTTGGACCATTGAGTGCGCTATATTCCATTACAAAGAGAGGTTTATAAAGGAAAAATTCCATTACATCTGATCTTTTTCTATTTCCGTCTTAATATTTCTATAACGTTCAGGGCCTTTGTACCTAATCAGTAAACACATTTATGTGTACGCAATTGGTATTATAATGGTTTTCTGTTGCGACCTTGTTGGCAAACAATGAAATCGCTGCATATACCTAATGTAGCTCCAACCAGCGGAGGTATCTCGTTGACAGTATTGTTTATGATCTAAATAGATATTTAAACAATAATTTATTTGTTTTTGGGAGGTTACATAAAAAAATCTCTAATCATCATCTCATCATCTGCCTAGCCTTTTCCCAACTATGTTGGCGTCGGCTTTCAGTCTAACCGCTTTTTTTTTTTTCGATCAGCTGCTGATTTTCCTCCTATATGGTAGGTAGGGTAGGGTAGGTAGGTAGGGTAGGGTAGGTAGGTAGGTAGGTAGGGTAGGTAGGTAGGGTAGGTAGGTAGGTAGGTAGGTAGGTAGGTAGGGTAGGTAGGGTAGGTAGGGTAGGTAGGGTAGGTAGGTAGGTAGGGTAGGTAGGGTGGGTAGGTAGGGTAGGTAGGTAGGGTAGGTAGGTAGGGTAGGTAGGTAGGGTAGGTAGGTAGGGTAGGTAGGTAGGGTAGGTAGGTAGGGTAGGTAGGTAGGGTAGGTAGGTAGTGTAGGTGGGTAGGGTAGGTAGGTAGGTAGGGTAGGTAGCTGGTGTAGGTAGGGTGGGTAGGTAGGGTAGCTAGGGTAGGTAGGGTAGGTAGCTAGGTAGGTAGGCAGGTAGGTAGGGTAGGTATCACAGTTAAGACAGGACAACGTCTGTCGGGTCAGCTAGTATATAGTTAAATGAAACGCACAGTTATACTAACCATGAAAACAAAGTGAGTAAGCAAATGTGTTTGCAGCGTACTACATCAGACATTACGTGTTAGAATATGATTGTACTTGGACACACATAATGAGTGATAGATAATAGCAAACGAGACCTCTGCACTCTTTGTCCGTTCTAATGCAGAAAACAACATATACGAGTATTCAACACGGTTGCGAGTTAGCAACCACGAGGCGAACGGGCGAGGAACTTTGACGACATTGTAGTTAGAAACATGTTATTAGACAAGTCGTAATTATTCGTTACCTCACTAGCAGCGCATCCCTGCTTCGCACGGCTTTTACGGCTGGACAAAACATTGAGTTTGCTTTATTGAATACTAGCTTCCACCCGCGGCTTCGCCCGCATAATATGTCGACAAATTATACACATAAAGGTTCCTCTTGAATCACTCTATCTATTAAAAAAAACCGCATCAAAATCCGTTGCGCAGTTTTTAAGATTTAAGCATACATAGGGATATAGGGACAGATAAAGCGACTTTGTTTTATACTATGTAGTGAAGCTCAATATGGACGTATTTTACACATAAACTTTCCGGAATAAATTCTATGATAATCATAATCCGTTGCATGACATGAATAGTGTATTTTAGTTCCTGAAAAGTGTTCCAGGCGGAGTGAAAATTCAAAAAAAGCACGTCCAAACCAATAAAATCGTCAATTATCAAAACTCCAGGAAAACTTTTAGCGCACCAAGTGACTTATTTAATTAGTATTTTTTGTTGGATCTTGCATCCATATTGGTATCCCGTTTCGGTTTGTGTTTGTAAAATACTGGTTTTATTTTAAAACTCCAACTAAAAATATAGATCGTAATGAATGTGCAATAAATCCAATAATCTAGAAATGTATTCTTGTCACAAAAGATAATCAAGGCGGATTGTGCACTATTCAATAGGTAGTGTTTTTTGCCTTCTATATATTTTTTTAGATTCCTTCTAGCTTTTTCTAACAACAAATTTATTGCAACTTAAGCTGTAGGTTTATCTTCATATATCCTCTGTGATAAGTGTGACGAAAATACCTAATCCCTTGACTAACTAAAACGTGCAAGCTGTTATATTATATAATATTTTAAATAAGTGAGCAACTGTCAGTTACTCTTTTATTTAAAATATTTTAATTAAAGCAATTAGGTAATCAGATTTCCGAAGAATATTGAGTTTCTGCCAGCGGCTTCGCACACGTGGATGACGGAAATCATACACGGGAAAGTTCTAACGTACTAGGAAGTATCCTTTGTTTAATCCAGGTTGTAACGACTATCGGTGTGCATTTCATCCAGTACCGTTCACCTGGTGGATCGACCTGTGCTAGTACTTAGCCACGAGCTCCTCAATAAAATGAAACGTCTTCGTTAATGTTTGGTACAAAGCCTTCCCCAGCTCCTCTAAATAACAAACAGCGTTACGCCTTTTGTTTAGCAATCCGGACGTTTCGATACTTTGTTCATAGTATAGAACAATAGATTGGGGGAAAGTTGCAAAGTTCAGTATTATAGCACGTGTTGCACAACGAGAAGACTTTAGAGCAATAGATGGAAGTAACTATACTTTCAAACGTACATATTGCCATTAAACAACACCGACAGACGATGAGACACAGATAAGAAGCTGCAACTAACTGTCATCATCATCTGCCTAGCCTTTCCCCAACTATGTTGGGGTCGGCTTCCAGGCTAACCGGTCTGCCACTAAATTTAAGTAGCTTATTAATTATTAACAATTGGAAAATGAGAAAGCAATCGCTTTTCATATTTAACGTTCATGCGATGACTGGTTATTTACCTATATACCTTTCCCACGTGCATTCATAGATACAAATGAAGAATTGTATAATATGATCTATAAGATCAAATCGTTTTGACAGTTCATAAAAAGTAACGTTATTGACTACCCTTTCAAATACCCAAATGTAACGGTAAAACCTTTCAAATAAGTAACGTAGATTGTAAATTGTAACAACATAAACTTTTTTTTGAGGTTGGGAAATCAAATGACACCTTTCGCTCTGGGTGGACCGGAAGGGAGAGTTAGACTCTTACTGACTAAAACCCATCTATATTCCTTCCTAAGCCCTTTATGTTCCGAGGTAGCGCTAACCCTTTCGGACAATCCCGCTTAGTAATTTCGTTAGACTTGAAAGTCATCTGATATTTGGCCCTGTTAGTAGAGAAAGAACTCAAAGCGAGGCAGGTATTAAAATAAAAGTCTCACAGAAAAACTTCCAGGAAAACTGTTAAACTATTAATATGCCTTCCATATTACGATACGAAGCCCAACACTCTCATGCCCGTTAAGCAGAATTTTGTGCAATCCCATATCATCATATCATTTTTCCTCAGCTTTACGGCTTCGAATACGCTGTGCGCAATGCTACCCTGATTCTCAAATTTCTCAGTGCTGAAATTCCTTTGAACTACCGGTCTATGAACAAAGTTCAAAAGTAAATACAGATATACCATTGCATTCATCGTGAACAAGATTTCCTCAAAATGCCGCACACAGCTCACTTCACCTGTTACGTCCTTCTAAGAATCTAAGATCCAAGAAAGTCTTTACACAAACTTTAAGAAACTTCATGTCTCTTGGTAAGTTTATTAAGATGTTTATAAACACTAGTTATGATAACTGCAACCTTTGGCATTAAAATGTCAGCGCTATTTGCATTTACATTATATAGGAATGGGTTTTATTAAATATTTGATCCTCACTCACTGAGTCTTGATCACAAAAATCTCATTTTTAGGGTTCCCTGCCCAAAGGGATAAACGGGACCCTATTACTAAGACTCCGCTGTCCGCAGGTCCGTCCGTCTGTCCGTCTGTCAACAGGCTGTATCTCATAAACCGTGATAGTCAGACAGTTAAAATTTCACAGATGGTGTATTTCAGTTGCCGCTATAACAACAAATACTAAAAAACAGAATAAAATAAATATTTAAGGAGGGTACCCCATACAACAAACGTGTTTTATGCCGTTTTTTACCGTGTTTTTTTGGATAATGGAACGAAACCATTCGTGCGCGAGTCCGACTCGCACTTGGCTGGTTTTTTGATTTATACCTATTATTAGTCAAAATATGTATTTATAATAAGCTAACCGTTTTCAGATTTAACACATCAACGGATAACTCGCCAAACATATTCAAGTAAATCACCCTACCATACCATTAGTCATGAATAGAACAATGAGACACTACTTAGTATTACTGAATAGGAATCCTACACTAATTTGCAATGATATGTATTTAATATTCATATAGTTATTACTTGTTTATTACCGTCATTAATGAAAACAATGCGATGTAACTGTAATTATTTTCTTATAAATCTCTCTTTTTCGGCCCCTTCGCCGAGAGTAATGATGACTCCATACAACAAGAGAAAGTACGTTATGTAATATCGTTTTGTACTTTTTATGCTTGCTTTTATAATATCTATATGTGAGAGGCATTCGGAACATTCGCGGAATAGCCTCGAAGTGAAGACCGATAACGATTCGCTGGAAAATTATATTCCGTGAAATGCTACCTGCAGCATAAAAGTCCTCCGTGAAGCAGAAAGCCAGAAATGTCATGTACACGAAAATGGAAACGATCTTATTTGTTGTACCTGGAAACCTGATAACTGAACCTTTCGACTAAAATTTTAAAATACACATGAAAAGTAACAGTTTTCAATGTATTTTTTTTACTCTTGTATTTATTTTATGTGGTATGTTTCCGTTTAAATTAACGTAATGAGCATAATATAAACATCTATCTGCTCTTGAAATAAATATTAGTGATGAACGTCCAGCTAAATTAAATGCTGCTTCAATGCGATTTGCGCACATTGATTTAAAATAACACTGATTAAATAAAAATCTATCTTGAAGTTTTTTTCATTTGCCATTCACTGCTGTGTTTATTAGAATCAATATTAAAATACTCGTAGCTTTCAGTTCAAACTAAAAACCTTTGTTTTATTGTTAGTGATTTTAGTGAGACTTCCTGCAATTGGCATCCTATTTAAAATCGCATAAATTTTGGTCCATTTCAAACGCTATTATAGGATAAAACATCCTAGACGTGCATTTAACGATGTTCCGACATGCCCTAAACGTCAGGGAAAGTTTTACGAGGCTTTTTAAATAAGATTCATCTTTCTACACTTATGTCCTACTGCTTAATAAAATAACAGATATGAGATGCTACTGCGGGCCCTAGTGACTTTAAAAATAACTGAACATTTAAATATCTTATAAACATTTTAAACCTTCAGTTTTCCCAGATTTCTGCAACTTTTGACTCTTGATTACATGTCATGTTTACTTTAGTGTCTTCGTGAAACTGTTTTAGTTTCGTTGTAATTTCATATTTAGCGAGTGGTTCTTGCAAGTGTGTCGTTCGACTGTCTAAAGAAATCCTTTTTTCAGTCGTCTTAACTGCAGCAGAACATTATTCTCTTTTGGTTTTGGTCCCTTTTGACGAATGCTCCCTTTACGTCGAGCGGTGAGAGTCATCTCGCTTTCGTTCCCTTTAAGTCGAGCATATGATTTCTTCCTCGCTTTCATGTCCTTTACCTCGACTGCCGCGTAGACTCAGAAATAAAGTTAACAACAAATCAAGAGAATTGAAAAATCATAAATGTGAAATTAATGTGTTTTTTAGTAAAATAGTGTGCTTTTTTTGTTTCGACTATACTTTTGCAAACTCGATGTAAAGATACAAAGCGTAAACATCAGTATCCTTTCAGAACAAAAGCCTTTAAGACTCGACGTCGGGAGTTTCGACGTAAAGCGAACAATTCCTTTTCACTGATCAAGTAACGGTACCAAAATTCAAAATAATTTCCATTCGCTTTGAATCGTCACTACCATGTTTCAATAGATTTGCAATGGTAGTATTCCATGGCGGTTTACCCCTTTGATATACGCAGCTTCATTTCCATGGTCAAAGATAACTATACCTACCCACGATACACGCTATCAAATATCCTTTGACAAACGTGGGAATTACGGTTCATATTGGTATTTGCAGTATGTGTCAAATTAGCTTTGCACATCCGTGTTCAGCATGATAGCCTTTGTTTATAGAATACAATGCTTTTGTAAGGAGTAATTCAACTGTAAAAATTATTCCATTTGAAATCGTATTTACAGTATTATTTTTCCAGAATGTTGCATCCTTAAATATTGAACGAGAATTCATAAAATCTCGTAAAACGTTGCTTATGGCCGATGTGGAGTTTGTATCAGAATACCGTATTCGAGGCCTCAGTCGGCGCAGGAAGCGATCTCTCATTACGTTTTTTTATGGTTTGTCCGATGCTCCCGCCCGGCCGCGCTGCGTTCACGATGCGTGCTGAGACCGGCTCGTATGATTAGTTTTATTTGTTTTTTCTACAATAGATAGGATTATTTTTAGTAAGGCGCCGTTTCTAAATGTAAATAACTTTAATGCGAATTGATCAAAGTGCAGTTGGTGGTATTTGACTGTGATTTCGTTTGTTTGGGTTTTCGACTCATATCCAAAACTATTTTGAATAATTAGCAGAATGCTAGCTGTAGTTTCATTACATTGCTGATACCGACAGATATAATGAAAAGGTGGGGTGCAATGTGCAATGTACAATAGACGGCTCTATACTGTATATTTGTCTACAGATCTGTGTCGAAGGCCACCCTTTGTGTTCTGACATCTCGAGATGCAGTTACCCGACTTTTCGAGCAACAGGTGTAAGCGTAGAACACTAAGCTTTTTACGACGCTCCTCCACGATATAAATTCCCACATCTTGAAGTCGACTAACAAGCACGTGCATCTCACCTCGTTATTGACATGTTATGTGTATTGTTGTTGAATCTACACCATTATGTTTTTCTTTGTGAGTCCTTGAGTTTTCGAAGGTGTTGTATACCTTAAGTTATTGCTTGGCTTGGTGACCGGTTGTGTTGTTTTACTTGGTAAACACCACTGTTGCGTTTATAAAATTAGGCTTCCTTTCGTCACGCAGTCAAATTTGAATTGATAATGCTAATTAAACCACAGTTTACATTCCCCTCATTTTTAATAATTGGCCATTTCAATAGAGTCGCTCCAATTTTTATTTGCGGTACCATATCCTTGTAAGGTCCGGCAGTTCCGAAACAATTTGATTGTATCATTGTGCTACAATTTAACTAAACTATACCGGCCTGTAATTGCCCCACGGCAGGATAAAGCCACTTCTCAAATAGAGAAGGATCGAGTAACAATCCTACGGCTACGGCTGGTCATAATGTGGTGGCGATTTTAGACCATTAGAAGTTTAAAGTTACCGGAATTTTGCTTACATCACCTTTAGTCAGTGATAACTGAATAAGTTACTTAACGGTATTAGGTATGTAATCAGAAAATTCCTATTAGTAATCGCCAGATTCGAACTCTACACCTCGTGTTCTAGCAGCGAATCCATTACCCTCTACGCCATCACGGAATTTATGATTTCTGGCTACTTTTTATTACAGTAACTATCTATTTGGGAATTTGCATTCATCATAAGGTACTCGTAATATGTATGTCACACACTGATGTCTAAAACTTTTTTCCCGGATATTACGTACTTTGACAATTTCAGAGTCAAGTCGATCGTAGACTCTACCTTTCTGCCAAGTAGGTCCTCTGCTATTTGGGTCGAGTTATAGGGAAACGGAATCATTTTCTTTTTAATCCCTTTCGATATCCGTATTTCAACTAGTTGCTCGAGCCTTATTTTTGTGCTGTTTCCTGAGTGAGCGTCCATGTTTAGTTGCAGGGTATGTTCATCGTCTTAGACATACCTGCTTCATTTCCGAATTTGCCAAACGCAGTCCGTCGTAGCTGAATGCGTCTATTGATTACCGTGTATCCTCCAGTTAGTTTCCAAATATATATTATTAGAGCGACCTGTGTTATTCATTATCGATATTTTCCGGTACTTAACAACCATCACTATAATATTGCACCTTGATAATTAGGTACGCTATGAGGAATAGATATATAATATTTTGAATCTGAATTTGTGAGCGGATCTAATGGTTGCGGTTTGAGGAATAATTTAGTTGCGCATAGTTGGTTGCGCTAAATTTAGTTGCGCTTTAAGGAATACCCCGTCTTTTATGTTTAAGGATTCTCATAAGTGCCTTCATTTTTGTGTTTCCTGAGAATTTGATTGTAATCGCCAAAACAAAGAGCTTTAATCCTTCTCTTATTGTTAAAGACGTTCATTCGCATACGTATAATATTGATGGAAATATAGACGGCATAGTATCAGCCGGTTGTTGTTTGTAATGTACATCGCACGCATGCAGATGTCGGATCCTCACCCAGTAGACAATGGCCCCGCGAGGGCATACGGCGACAGTAATTAACTTCCTGTTTTATTCGATGCTACAATCGGTGGTCACCACTGTGTGTTGGCGTGGACCAACGCACACGTATCAATTTATCCAAATGTGCCGTTAGTTCGTATGAAATGGCCTCACAGTTGGTTTTGATGCGCAGTGTGTTTAAAATGATTCACAGCCAATCATTAATATTTTTAGACTTTCTAAGAATTTCCAACTTTATTTCCACGGGTTTGTTATCAGTTATCCTTGTTTACTTTTTAGCTCACCTGGTTTTTGTTATTCAGTTAGGTTAGGTTATTTATCTTTCGGACGCTATTTGCGTATAGGTGTTCTGTTGATACATTTCATAAAACTTTATATTGAGATATGCGCTAATTAATAATTCAATTTACAATGTCGGCAATACCGCAACGGTCATTGGCATTATTTTCCTATATTTTGTCAGGTTTTTGAACCGTGTCCAATATTTCGCTGCGCGCTGTAGGTTTGACATTGTTCCGATGCGAGACGCCGTTTCCTTCATACGAAATATATTTTTATTTAGAATATCTGAGAGTCGACGTCTACTTGAGACGTATGTATTTATGTGTGAACTAGACTTGAATTTTGCGAGTGCGCTGGCATCGACACCACAAATAGCCGGGTCGGGAGAGCGCCGGCCGATACGGACCTGTGTCGGCGGCCAACCGCCTGGCCGTGCGTCTGTATTTACAAAGTTATCGATACAAAAGGGTCTCATACACGACCTGCGTGTGAGCCTACCCTACCCTTTGTCATTCAAGCCTTCCCCCGTAACATAGCAATATCAAAATATTCATAAACGCACATTTCTTGGACATAAACGACCAAATAAATCAAGTTTAAAACAACACGGTCTTTAAATATTGACCTAGCAGTTAAGATAATATTTTCATGTTAGAAATCTGGCTCCTTGTACCTAATAGCGTCGACATTAACAAAGACGACGATTGTCCATCTAATTTAGCATTCGTTGTGTGTATGAGTAATGAGATCATTACAGCTCGATAAAGTGGTATTATTTGAATGACGCATAAAAGAAAAACATTTTGAAAACTGTGCTAACTCTGTGTATACAGTTGTACACTGGTGTGGTGTAAAGGTTACATAATAATTAATTTTGCTGTATCAATGCGCGCCTGGCTCCTTATTGTGAGTGCTGACAATGCGTCTAAGGGTCGGACGGGATTCAGGTAGAACTCTTTTTATTTTCAACTTTTTTTTTTTGCAACTGTGCCGCCTGATCGTTGTTTGTTTATATCGTAGTAAAGCTGTTTTGAGTTGTACAAGCTGTTAAGTCAACAGTAAGAAGACTTGAGCTCAAAGAAGATACATAATTTGTCAGTTTCTTCGGACACTGGCAGGCTGCACTTTAGAATTGGTGTCACAGAATCAGGAAATATCACGTCTGATTGTTATGTTTGGCACAAGTTTGACGTTTGGTATTGAAATTTTCCGCAATATTGTCTCATGTTCACAAAAATAACAGAAGTTATCAAATACATATTCCTAAATCTAGCTGCAACCGAAATATTCAACTATTGAGGTTAGGCCATTTAATAGGTGGATCACGTAGCGCAGCCAGCATAGGTAAATTGGGGTGATTCAAAACCAAACAAATTCCATTTGAGATGTGTTGGTGTTCATTCGGTGCTATTTTGAAATGCTACTCCACTTTATTAGTACTGTAGCATGACGTTTTGTTGATTTTAAAACAATATTTGACTCCATGAATGTGTCTTGAACATGTTTCGACGTGCTATGAATCAGAAAGAGCCCCTTCCGTTGTTTATACTTTATTACTATCGAGGGCTACACTATCATATGTTTGATTTACATTAGCAATAATTAAACTAGTTTCCGATTACGGAACATACCTCTCCGTACAAAGAACTCCGCTCAACAAAGTTTTGAGATAAATATCTAAGCGGAAAACTTTTCAAACACTTTGTATTTCCCTAGAAATAAGTTAATGTCCGAATAACTGAGGGCGTCTGACCGTACATCTGGCAAAGCACGTTCACTTTTGTTTGTTTGTAACACACGAATATAGTAAGACGTACCTGATCACGTTGGAGAGTGCAGTTGACGATCTTCCATGATGGGTGAGTGTCTGGGTGGCAGGTGCAATAGTCCAGTTTACAAACTCCTACTTGATGTTCACCACTTATGAGAGGAGTGAGCGCTGCGAGCGCGAGTAACGCCGCGAGACGCGTCATGGTGCCGCGCTGGGGCGCGAGAGACCGCGCGCGTCGAGCGTCATGCACAGACTGGCGCGCTGGCTCTGTATCACTCGGATCGCCGGTGTCTCTCACCATGTGCTAGTGATGCCCTGCACTGACGGGACCGCTTATTATAGATATCGATGATGCGATTTCATTTGTATTATTAACACTGAAAACACTATTTAGTTATCACCATTAGAATGTTCAATGCTAAAACGTGATGGTTTTAATGAGACTATAATTATGAATAATTAGAATTAGTTTAACATGGTAAATTAACTGAGCATTGTAGAATTTTGAGTGGTTTTTTTCCTCAGGGTTTAATTTAAGCGTTTTCACCGTAACAGTAACGGGTAGATTAACCACAAAGTTAGAGGGTAACAACTTGTTGACTATTTGCTAAGCGTGTCAACGAATCGACAGTGATCAACTCAACTGAGTGACGGTTTTGTGTTACCAAGAAAACAGATGTCCTTCTTTTGATAAGTATTTTGTTTTGCTTTTACGCAATTTGTGCACATTAATGAATCGTTATGTATACAATTTACTGAATACCTATATCATTTCAGCTACTTTTATGTGAAAAAATAAATATAAAGACAAGAATGGAAAGCAAAATTTGCTGTTCCATGGGAAAGGCATTACCTTAAATAACGCATCAAAGTAAATTAAAACACTGGTTTCATATGATGTTTGACGCCACTGTAATAGTTGTGTCCTCTTAAACAGTTTTACACTAATAATGTTTAATAGTATTATCTTCGTCTATAAATAAATTGAATACTTACCTAGAATAAGGAATAAGTAGGTATATAAGAGGAATTATATAGGCGGAAGTGGCCGGTGTCTGAAAATAATTGTGGAAATCGGTTGCCATGGTATGAGCGTGTCATGCGAAGGATTGAGGAAAATGTCGTCAGGAACATTTTTAGTATTTATAGACCAAAGAATCGATGATATGGCTAGAAAAAGAGCTACCGAGCTGACGACTAATAGAGAGGAAGATAAAGACATGTTGCGCCGACTTCAAATAAATTGGTATTAGGGCAGAAGTTTTTTTTATTAGGCATATTATCTCTGATACCCCCTTTGCAAAGCCAGGGTGGGTTTCTAGTGTTAATTAAGTCTGTAGATACAATTCAAGATGAATATTTGTCTATTAAATGTCCCTTTTTAGCAAACGGAAAATATTTTTTTTAACTCCGTTTGTTATAGGTATTTTTAAAACTTTCTTATTTATGTTCAGTAAAAGTTTAAAATATAAAATAAACTCCCCCGCCCACAATACAATTACACCATCATAATAACAAATCCATCATAAGAACAGAATTCTATCGAATAAAATAATACTATTACATAACGTCATCGATAAACTTCGTTGCACATGCCTAGTCGTCGAGATACAGAGGTCGCCGTGCTCGCACTTAGCAGGCGACCCTGCGAGATGCGTATGCACTCATAATATAACCCATGCACTCCTCAGAGCCCAGTGCGTAATTAGCTGATGAATGCGCTACTCAACTTACTAACCTTATAACCAAGCATCTACGTGTCGTGTAAGTTGATGTCGACTTCCAGTGTAACAGGAGGCAACTGAATTTATTATGGATTTATAAAGCAGTATTTTTTATGGAGCCACTGCCTATCTCACCTACTCATCCCAGTTACTGGGTAACGCGATACGACACGGTAAGACTGGTTGTCAGACTTTCGGGTTATTGTTACAAACAATAGCGTTATGATGCGATTTAGTGCGAAACCGGATAAAGGGTTTAGAATTTGTAAGCAAAATTGTATAGCTTGTTACAGTTAGAGTAGCCGAAATTGATGTGTCAACTTTCAACTGCTTACGTTTACTTGACGTTGATAATGCTTCGAGTATTGTCAGACAAGTTTTTCTTAAAAGGGTAGTCAATAACGTTACTTTTTATGAATTGTCAAACTTTGTATAAAATGTAACAATGTGACGTCACAGATTTTTAGAATCAAATGGATTACTTATTTGCATTAAATGCAATTTCACACTTATATCTTCGCATAATATTTAATTTCTGTATGGTGATGGCAGATTTTAAGACACTGCGGTGCGAAGCGGTTTTTTATCTTCGTGATTTGATATTTTATTTTTTACCGTTTCAAATAGTCAATTGACGACTTTACGCATGCCTTCTGTCAAATGTAACATAATTTAATAAAATTTGACAGAGTTCTAATCAACAATTGTTTGATAACTCAAATCTTGATTAGGTTAAATCTTAAGTCATTCTTAAGTACAGGTACAGACGTTCTTAATTTCAAATACTCAATTAAGAAACCGGACGTGTATCAATAGCAGGATTAAACGCGGTAGTTCATTTAAACATACTGGTGAGTGGTGGTACGGTCAACCGCACTTCCTTACACTTTGTGCTACAAAAACTGCCTTTACCACGTACGAAATATGGTCGCAATTTCTAAATTAGTTTTTGAACAAGCTGCATAATTCCCTCACATGTTTTGTAAATGGTAAGTTAGAAAACTCATTTCTACGATTGTGCGAGAATTTACTTGTATCTTTCATTGTAAGCAATTTAATTAATTTTCACGTCCACATTACTAAAATTTAATATGAGGGAATTATATTTTGAAAGCTTGGAGTTTTGGGAACCACGGAGAGCCACGGATAATTATACAATGATAGGTTATATATCAATTAATGAGTCCATTTTAATGACCCTGATTAATTAATTACCGACGCACGCTCTGTAGCGAACACGGCTTGATGGATTTTAACATATGAGGTGTCGTTAGATTCGTATTAATGGTGGGAGTAACATAGGCTGAATAATATTTATACACTGGATCTGCAAATACAAAAAAGGGACGGAAAGGTGGTATTGTAACATAACGTGGCGTCATGTTTCCCCGCAGGGCTAGGCAGATGTAACGGGGGGCGAACCTTTTGTCATCAACCGGGCACAACTCTAGACTGCTGCTACTTATTCCATACAACAACCTAATAACACAGTCTAACCTGGAAATCAAACCCAGTACCACGCGCGCCTCAAAGAGACGTCAGCATTTGAAGGGGCCCGTTAGGGTCGAAGCCTGCCTTGTATGCGGGATTGTCCGAAAGTAACCCTTTACCGCTACCCTGGAACATAAAGGGCTAAGGAAGGAACATGGATGGGTTTTAGTCAGTAAAAGTCTGACACTCTCTTTCGCTCCACCCAGAGCGGGAGGAGTCATTTGATGATTTCGCACACTCATAAAAAAGGACCTCATCATCAGTGGCGCTTGCAACCACTATACCGACGTTATTTGAATGCAGTGTTTGGTTTATTATATTAAAAGTTGGACTTTTCTAGATGAGGCTTACCTACCTGTCCAACTGTATTTGCAGTGCTCGGGTGTGTCGTAAATTCCGGCTCTATTCCGCACTGTAATTCGTAGTTAAGATACTAGCTGGACAAAAGTCTGTTGAATTTATTACTGAGCCTCTAGCTACACCCCCGTTTGTCCCAATTCCAAAAATTGTTTTGTATTAATGTCATCTCTTAATACGGTAATACGGGCAGAATATAAAAGAGGGTAAAAAAAATTACTTCATTTTGGCGCTTACCGAAGCAACATTATGTCAATGAGTTCAAGTTTACTGTATAATATTAGTGATCGATCTTTAATTTCAAGTTAAGATGTGTAGGTACTTTAGTAATATAGTTAGTAAATTGATATACTTTAACCGTACTTTAAATAGTTTTTATGTTTTTATGTATTCATTAGACTAGAGAGAGCAGTACTTGCACCCTAATGTAACACGGCTATAAATTATACATATACAGGGTGGAATTTTGTAATGCCCCCTGGAGGGAAAGTACTCTTAATACTGTAGATAGAAAATTTTACTCAAAGGAAACATTCCTTTATTTTTGAATAGAAACAAAACTGCATTCAAAGATTTCCAAAAAATCGCTTGCCACACCCGGGAATCAAACTGACTAAAATCTACAAAAAGTACACACTGTACTTTTATTGCCGCGATCGTTAGTATCAATTATAAGGATGAAATCTCTCGAACAAACTTGATAAATTAAATGATCGGAAAACCATGAAATCTTTAATTATTTACAAAAAATTGAAAACTAATTAATTAGTTTCTCGAAATGGGCTCCATTTTCTTGGATACACAAATGTATTCTGTTCAAAAATAAAGGAATCTTTCCTTTGAGTAAAATTTTCTATCTACAGTATTAAGAGTACTTTGCCTCCAGGGGGCATTACAATTCCACCTTGTATAATAGCCATATCTATTAGCTTTTCAATTTTAGCTATTCTAGCCTGCGCACATGACATGTGTACAAGTTTGTTTTTTAGAATACTAATTCTTAGTCTCAAACATTGTTTTTTTAATGAATAGCAGAAACATCTTAAAGAGAACCCTAATATTTTCTATCGATGAAAAATAATTTTGAAAACATCATAGAAGCATCTACGAGGGAAGTCCAAATGACAATTGGAATATTATCATCCAAGTTGGTTTTATGACCTGCATATTATTTGAATAAAAAATATTATTAATGAATAGTAATGATGTCCCATTACGTGCCACTATGTAATTAGTAGCCCGGTTATTAGTAGTTAAGTATTTTATGACTGTCATTAAAAAATATTTCATTTTTCTACCTGTCTCAGTATACGAAACACCTATTTTAATTTTTTGGTTTTTTTGTACACGTGTTCCTGCCTTCTTTTATTTGGAAGTTTTGAGCTGAAACCGCATTAAAACATCTCAAGAAGCAATATAATTCTAATGAAAACACTGTGCGGCGGGACGGATTTTTTTCTTAAAACTGCCAAACTAATGCAATTACGCGTTGGCACCTAGCTACCGTCATTCCGTGCTTGCAAAATGAATATCACCAATATATTCGATACGTAGCGACAGAGCGAGATTGATAGGGGTGGCTCTAGAATAATTGTGTATTATTATTAAAATGCAAACGAATCTTCCACCAAACACACATAATGAGGCGAACATTCATTAAGATCATGGTGAATTTTTCACTTATGAGTGTGAAAAATTCACCATGATCTCTTCACCATACGTAAGTGCTGTGTACCACTTACATACTAAGCCGTACTTCTAAATACACATGGAATGGCAAGCCACGCACCTCTGATTTTACGGATTCATAGGCGTATTGTATAATTACCACTTGCTTAAAAATCGGTGGAGGAAAACATCGTGAGGAAACCAGCATGTCTTAGGGCCTATGCACACCACGTTTTTTAAACGCGCCGTCGACGCGCGTTTGTAGCGATACAGACGCGATACGCACGCAAGTCAGACGCAGCCTGTAGACCTTTGCACACCTGACGCGCTTGTGTCGCGATGCTAACGCGCGTGTGTAGCGATACAGACGCGCGTGTGTAGCGATACAGACGCGATACAGACGCGCGTGTGTAGCGATACAGACGAGATGCAAACGCGCGTGTGTAGCGATGCAGACGCGATTCAAACGCTACTAGCGTAGATTCACACTTCCCTTTCCCTCGTTGCTAGCGCTCGTATCGGTGTCGCGCGTTTGAATCGATACAGACGCGCCGGTGCCGCGCGTTTGTATCGATACAGACGCGCCGGTGCCGCGCGTTTATATCGATACAAACGACAACAAACTGCTCTGCAGGATAAAAACGCGCCGGCGATGCGCGTTCCCAAATTGCGCGTCGACGGCGCGTTTAAAAAACGTGGTGTGCATAGGCCCTGAGAGATATTTCTCAACAGCATGTGAAGCTAAGTCAGAGGCCCATGGGCAGCTTAAAAACTCTGACACCAGGTTAGTCACTAACCACACGAAAAGAAGAATGTAATGGCACAACAAAAGACAATGGACAATAAGAACAAACATAATTTATTTATTCTATTTTATTATAACAGCTATAAGGGCCGATCACGTCACGGCCGCCATTCGTGGGTTTCCCGACAGTCGTTACAGGTCGTCAGAAGCCGAGAGTCTGACAATCAGTCTCATCGAGGGTTACCGTTTTAGGTTACTGGGTTATGGAGGCCAGACAGGCAGTCCCTCCGTGTAAAATATAGTATAGTAGGTATTCAGCAGCATCCGGTTAGACTTGAAGCCGATTTCATTTGGGAAATGGCTAAGTTATTTAGCTGTAAGTCTTCCAAAGATTTATATCTAAATATATAAATTAGGAAAATATGTATTTTGGAAATATACCCTTAAATAATGCATTACTTTTCAAAATCATCAACATATTAAAAAGCTTTTGAAACTTTAACTGACACGTGAATTATCTCTGCCTAACAATCGAGGCTAAATTTTGTGTCTATTTTACGACCGAAAGTTAACCTTTATTGATGCCATGCTAGCTTTTGTTGGATTGCGCTCCTGAGGTTTCGCTGTGCTTTAAATAACTTTCAAAACTCAAACTAAACAAACAGGAACTAAGGTGAGTTCCTGTTTGTTTAAACATATTATATCAGATGAATAGTTAGTTACACACCGATTCTTCTCTTTCAGTCAAATTTTACTTTTTGAAAGAAGAAAACAGTGCGTGGTGTAAGCCGCCCTATACAACATGTTCCACGCGCGCCTCAAATAGATGTCAGCATATGAAGGGGCCCGTTAGGGCCAAGCCTGCCGGGTAAGCGGGATTCTCCGAAAGGGTTACCGCTACCCCGGTACATAACGGGCTACGGAAGGAACATGGATGGGTTTTAGTCAGTAAGAGTCTGACACTCCCTTCCGCTCCACCCAGAGAAGATACTGCATGATTTCCCACCCTCAAAAAAAAGCCGCCCTATACAAAGTTTAATAGTTACGAGGTATAATTATGGTTATGTTTTATTAACTACTTATTACGTTACACCACTCCCTACCATGACATAAAAGTTGAGTCAATACCTATGTCATCTGAAATTGATTTAAGCCTGTTTTTACCATGTAACATTAAAATAACGAAATATTATCCATATTTCAACACACGGCGAGAACCCTGCTTTTTTCTAAATCCCTAGCACCTGGTGTGAGTGCACGGGCATAATACAATTATTAACATCGCGCGTGGACGTGGAGTTCTAGATAAAATTCCATTTATTCAAGCTAGGCTGAAAAAATCTCCCCTTTTTACGCACAAAAAGGGTAGATTTAGCCTACTGCAGCGTTTTCGGGTATTGTCTTTTTTAATTTGGACGTCGAAATTAAACAAATCGGTCTCCGTAAACCCTCGCCCTTTACTAATTCCTAATGCTTTTAGCTAGGAAAAAGTGGCGCAACAAACTTCCCAGTTGTCCGTTCAGTTGGAAGAACTTGATTCTACCATACAAAAAGTACATCCAAAGATCTAATACTGTGACTTTTCTGTATCCAACAAATGAAGAGAGAAATTAATTTGCTAAGAATATAGACTCTAGTACATAAAGCATTTAAGTACCCAGTAAAGCTCCCTATTCGTTCAGAGATAGAAAATAAAAAGATTAAAAATTGATAAAGCAGTTTTCATTTCATAATAAATAGTGCAGGGAAGGTTTTCTGAGAAAGTTAATTTATTTTATACCTGGGTATTGCACCGGATGGATCTGTGTGATATTTTCTTGAAAGATTTCCTTTCCTTTTGATGAATAATGAGGACATTACAAGCAAGCAGTCGTTGCTTAGGGTTAAATAGTTTACAGTTTTACCTACTTAAAACGATTGGCGTTAAGGAACTTCAGTCTGACTTTTCATTGACTTTGCGTATCAGAAATCATATTTAATTATGATTATTATTAACTTATAAACAATCTAACACTAAAGCTAAAAAATATATGTATACATTATGTACAAGTATATAAAACTATTAGCTAACTAAAATAAGCCGCTGAAAAAAATTCTCCGCATCGCTGTAGATTGATATTGGCATGTTGTATGGTAATGCTTAGCCTCTAGCCAAGGTGAAAGCCAGCCCTTGGGTCACGGGAACTGTCAACTAGCATTTATATTTATGCCGCTAATTTTCTGACTTACTATGAATCAGTCCACACAGTTTCCGAAATGCCACAGAAAAAAAGTATAACTAGGTATGATTAGAGACAGAATATTTGAAAATGATAAAAAATATACTACAAAGGTACGTTATCGAAAAATCCTACAAAGTTTGGGAGAGTCCAATTCACTCGAACTTGAGCGATACGTGGTAATTTGCGTTTATCGACCCCCCTCGGGGGATTTTATTAGTTTCGAATCGGTAATGGAGGATTCACTCAATAGAATAAAATCGAGTAATAAAAATATTATTTTATGTGGTGATTTTAATATTAATATTTTAGAAGTAACTCCTTTAAGTATTAGACTTCTTAATCTGTTTAGGTGTTATAATTTAATTAACTTGTTTTTTGAACCTACTAGGATCACGGCATCTTCATCGACTTGTCTTGATAATATATTTAGTGATTATGATGCCAAAAATAAATTTGTGCTTACTGACTTAACATCTGACCACTGTGGCTTATTAGCTAGCTTCCCTGTGCCATTACATAAAAAGCCGCAAAAAATAGAATGCAGGCCTTATACAACTAGTCGTTGCACCAAATTTAAAGATAATATAGCTCATCGAATTTCACCATCTATAGCAGACCTTGAGAATCCTAATGAAATCTACGGAGCCCTTTTTGATGTTGTGCAAAAAGAGTACCAATCTATTTTCAAAACCAAAACCATTGATATCAATGGCACCGCAGTTAGCTTCAACCAATGGGCTACCCCAGGCATTTATCAAAGTAGAGCGAGACTATACGAGTTATACGGTTTAAAAAAATACAAGTTTGATACTCCTTTCCTAGAGTATGTCAAAAATTATTCAAAATTATTTAAAAAGGTTTGTGTCTTTGCAAAATCAAAATTTTTAAGCGAAACAATTAAAAAATCCAATAATAAAATAAAAACCACTTGGAAAATTATTAACAATGAAACGGGTAAACCAGTTAAACAATTAAATGAACTTGAGATTATGGTCGACAACAAATTAATTAATAAAGCAGCTGACGTAGCTGAGGTTTTTAATGTTTTTTTTGCCAACATACCTATAACCAAGACTCGCTCCTTAAATTCTTCACCGACTAAAGCTGAAAACCTTCTCCATAGTAGTGTGCCTAAATGTAGTCGCTTATTTAGCTTCGAACATGTAACGCCTCGTGATGTAGTTAACGTTTTTAATACACTTAAGTCCAAACACACTGGTGATTACTGGGGCATCTCCATTAAACTTTTAAGTAATATAATAGATATCGTAGCCCCCTATCTAGCTGTTACCTTTAATAAATGTGTTGATTTAGGAACCTTTCCTGACCTCGTGAAAAGTAGTAAAGTCATTCCTTTATTTAAATCAGGTAATAAAAATAACGTTGGCAATTTCAGGCCTATTTCAATCTTACCTGCATTTAGCAAAATATTTGAAAAATTAATACTCAAGCAGTTGTTAAGACATTTTAATTTAAATAGCCTCCTTCATGATGAACAATATGGCTTTACAAAAGGTCGTTCGACTACGGATGCAGGTGTTGCTCTGCTGAAACACATATTTAGCGCATGGGAGAACTCGCAAAATGCTATTAGAATTTTCTGTGATCTCTCCAAAGCTTTTGATTGCGTGCACCACGACACGCTTTTACGTAAACTACGTCATTACGGTGTTCAAAACGAAGCTCTTAACGTTATAAATTCATATTTACAGAATAGGTTTCAATGTGTAGATGTTAATGGTGTGAAATCTACTGAGCTACCAGTTCAGTTAGGTGTACCTCAAGGCTCAATACTAGGTCCATTCTTATTCTTAGTGTATATCAATGACTTACCATTCCATTTAAAGGGTATCTGTGATGTTGTACTGTTTGCAGATGATACCTCTCTTATCTTTAAAGTAGACAGAGATAGACTAGTTTTTGACGATGTTAACAGTGCACTCTCAACAGTAACGGATTGGTTTACATCTAATAACCTAGTTCTCAATGCGAAGAAAACGAAATGTATAAAATTCGCCTTACCCAATGTCAGAAATCTAGGACCACAAATAATATTAGATAAAGAGGTGCTTGAAACTGTAGACACAGCAGTCTTTTTGGGAATAACAGTAGATTCTAAACTCCAATGGAGCCCACATATATCAAGTCTAGCAGGACGGCTTAGTTCAGCCGCCTATGCCGTCAGGAAAGTAAGACAATACACTGACGTTGATACAGCCCGCTATGAAAATAGCTAAAATACACTAGTATTTTAGCTATTTTCATAGCGTTATGTCCTATGGCCTTCTGCTGTGGGGCAAAGCCGCAGATATAAATAATATATTCGTTCTTCAAAAACGAGCTGTTCGAGCAATTTACCAGCTAGGTGCCAGAGTATCTCTGAGAGATTTTTTTAAAGAAATTGGTATTCTTACGGTAGCGTCACAATTTATTTTCGCCAACATTTTATATATTAGACAAAATTTACACTTATATACTAAAAACAGTGATATTCACAACATCAATACTAGAAATAAGGATAAACTACGTGCTCCCTTTCATCGGCTTCATAAGGTTCATAACTCATTTGTGGGGCTTGGTATAACCTTTTATAACAAGCTGCCCTCTTCTTTGCTAGAATTGCCTTTTAATACGTTTAAATCTAAAGTAAAATCTATCCTTTGTTCAAAGGCTTACTATACTACCAACGACTACTTAAATGACAAGAATAGTTGGTCGCTGTGATTAACACAAGACAATGTTTATGTTCTTTCTCCAGAATTAGCTTCATAAAATTATTTTTATTATGTATTCAATTCATTGTTTTGGTTGTTTTTTTTTTTTTTTTTTTATTAGCCATTTTTTGTTGACATAATCTACTCATTACTATGTTTTTTTTTTAATGAGTTGTATTGCAAAATGTGGTTAGCTAGAGACCTCGACAGTTGATCATATTTATTTATCTTGATCCTAGTTAGTAATCATTAGCAATTAATTGATTGATTTTACTTCGATGGTCCTAGTTTATCATTTGTAACTTCGAGTTACGGCTGTATGGACATAGTACAGCATTGCACATGTAAGCGGGCACGCACTTTTACCTGGAGGCTCTTTTTTTTCTTTTTAAATTTACGCTTGAGTACAGTCAGTTTTAATGTTTTAATTGGTATATTGACGTGTGCTAGCTGACATGTGGCAAATGATTGATTTTAATGTGATGTGTTTCGTAATGTTAATTACTTCTCATGCGATAAATGTGTGTAGAGTCAAGTTCTTCCAACTAAACAGACAGCTGTGCTGCTGGGGAGTTTGTTGCGCCACTTCTTCTTCCCAGCTAAAGCACTAGGAAGTGGTGAAGGGTGGGCGTTTTTGGGGGACTGTCTTATGTAACTTTGACCTTCAAAAAGTGCTGATCTTCAGCCTAATTTGAATAAATGACTTTTGATTTTGATTTTTGACTCGTCGCGGATTTTTGCTTAGGTCTAACTATATGCAGTTTTTCTGACGTTCTGTTGGTGAAGGTGCGTGTATAGATTTGCTCAATTCTTGACGATCGATTTCGTCTCCCTCTTCAATATGCTGCGATTTGGATTTACGTAGAAAAGTACGATGTCGACTGTCTGTTGTTTACGCATCCACACTAATATCCACACTAATAATATTATAAATGCGAAAGTAACTCTGTCTGTCTGTCTGTCTGTTACCTTTTCACGCCCAAACCACCCAACCGATTTTGCTGAAATTTGGTATGTAGATAGTTTGCACTGATGAGAAGGACATAGGCATATTATTTTTTGGAAATTCAACCCTTAAAAGGGTTACAAGGGGTGGCAAAGTTTGTATGAGAAAAATATTTTTATTGCACATTTTTGCATAGGTAGGGTAGGTAGGGTAGGTAAATTGGTAGGTAGAGTAGGTAGGTAGGGTAGGTAAGTTGGTAGGTAGAGTAGGTAGGTAAGGTAGGTATCATAGTTAAGACAGGGCAACGTCTGTCGGGTCAGCTAGTTAACTATATTTTCTTCGATAACTCGTGAACGTCAAATACCGAGCAAATCTGTAGGCATAAGTCGACTGCACGTCGTGAAACTGTTTTGCGCTCTGTACCTCTCTTGTAGCACTTGTTGATATTTATAAGAATGTTTTGTTTCTGTGCTGGAGAACCAGCTAAAACTTATATTGCATTTCAAGTTATTTCATTATTTCTAGTAGTTTACAACACGGTCTCGAAGTTCGAGTTATTGACATTTCTGGCCGATAAGGTGCTACTTTATAACTTATAAAAGTTAGTTTGCTGTACGCATTTAAATAATACCAGCAATCCAGCATGTTACTGTCCCACTCAAGACCAAAAGCTCCTTCTCATACAAAGAAGGCACGAGCACGGATCAGCTCGCTTGATCAAGACACTGCTTTTTACTTATAGTTTGGATCTAGGTGGTTGCAGTACGCTTTTGTTGAAATTTAATTATTTGTTAACAGGTGTGTTTCGACGGAGCGTCAGTTTTTGACTGACTTCGTGGCAGGAGCGGAGAGCACGGCGGGCGGCCGACTGGCTCGCTGGCTGGCGCCCACGTCCCACGTCGAGCCCTCTAAGTGCGAACTGAAAGCGCCCACGCAGCCCGTGCGACCTTCAGCCAGGATCACGCTGCCAATACTCGTCCGCGATCAGTACGGTGAAAACGTGTCTTCACCGGCCCTGAAAGTAGAGGTAAGTTTACCTGTAACATTCTTGCTTTCGAAGTTTAATTGCGGCCAAACAAAACTGCAAGAGCGACTGACATCTTATGTTTACGAACTATCGTGTTAAGTGCCAACTAATGTTGGGTTCACATAATTATGTGTATCTGAATGTTCTAGAATTGTATTCGAACGTGACTTGTTAACGTTGTAACAATCCTTTTTATGTCCTACCAATTCGTAATTCTCAAATATAATTAAATAAAATATCAATATCAACTGACAGGTTTGTGCAATTAAAATAGCACTGTTATATTTAAAGATACTTAATACTGAACATGCTTACAGGTATCATTCAATATTACGTAATCATTTATAGTAATAACATCTCAGTGATTTTTACAAGTTAAAAGTGGTACTTTTTGGTAAACCCAATACCTAGTCAAATTAAGTGAGCTTCGTAAATGTGAAATCTAGGTACCAAATAATATTTATAGAAATGTAACAGCGTGAAATTCACGAATTCCAATATTTGAGAATTTCCTTTTATCGCCGCGTGCCTTTTCAAATTCACCTTCCCTCTGATACAACAATTTTATTCTCCGAAGTGCGACATGACGTTTCTAAAAGATGCGCTATATTCAGTTAGCCATCACCTAGCAACGGGCCGGGGCACTGCACCGCAAGTTATTGAATTTCGTCGTTGACAAGAGCGGTCCGACGGTAACTTCCGAATCCCTTCGGCGAACCTAGATTGTAACGAGTGGCTCTAATCCTCTTCGTCAATATTCCATGTAATCATTGAATTCCCCGTAATTCCCTTGCACAAACGGCTATGTGGTGCTTCAATTTAGTCTCAGTATTAGAGTTAGGACAGCACAGTAGGTAACATTGTCCATTTGAGTAATTAATGTGCAGTTCTGATTATTAAATAAAGGTACTTTCTTTTTTTTAAGTTTTTATCAATAAGTATTTTAAATAATTAGAAAAAACAGAGCGGGAGAAGTAATTGGATGATTCCAGCCTTAAAAGAAATGTTTAAATTATATGACACTACATTCCATTTAACAACCGATTTGAAGTATATACTCTGATATACTGATATCCAATTATAAGTTAAATTTAGGTGTTGAAAATCTAGTTTTCAGATATCGGAGTTACAGCTCGTTAAAAATCACCCAAAAATTTGCAATTTTTTTATATCCCTTAATTTTTGTGACTACTGAAATGTTACAGATTGTGTTAAAATTTCGTTAAACTCACATCCACATCGACGCCGTTGAATAAAATCTATCGTGAGCACAAGTTTGTGGAATTTTAATCTTCAAGTTCAGATCAGTTGATTGGATGCAATGCGCAATATTATCGGTTCGAGTTACACCTCTAGATAGTTTGGTAACTACTTTTCAACAAACAGCGCAACATTTAAATGTTTTGCTTTTGCTTGCATGCTTTTGCGAATCGGTATTCAACGAAACAGAGAAAACGGCAGTATGTTTCTCTCAACAATATTTTTTTCTAGTCAGTCTCAGGACGTAGTGTTTGAACTTCTACTGTGTATACCAATTTGGATCATAAGTGACGTGCAGCCAATTATTTTTGTTCCGAAGTTTAAGTTATCTTGTTCACATTAATGAAACTTTTATGAAAGATAAGTACATTTGTGTAAGATTCTTTCGATTTTTTCAGCAATAACTTGACATACCTACACGTTGCATGCTTTTTTTGTTTTTTACTCAAATTAACCGAAACCTTTTTTAAAGTTAAGTTTTTATATATTGTCTTTAATCGGTTATTAGAAAAATATAAATGGTCAAAATACTTAGTTATTAAAATGATTAGAAATTTATGTTTAAAAATAATTAATGTTGAAAACAACATGAGTTGACGATTTATATGTTGCGCCGACCCCAAATAAATTGGAGAATGAGCAGGAGAAGGATGATAGTAAAAAAATAATTAGCGGAGGTTTTTGTTGTGAGTAGATTAATTTGAAATAGGTGAAGAATAGCTTTGCTGAGTTCTGGTGTAAGTGAATAAATATTATCTACTAATGATTGAAGCACAATCTACACAACGAACATGGCGTATCAATTAGGTACAGAGGCCAGCACATCAAGTTACCACAATCTGTCTAATTTCTTTGATAGTATTTCAACTTTATTGCAAAGACATAAGGTTCATTTTTAATTGAGAAAATTTGACAGTTAGGGATAGCTTGATGTGCAGTCGCTGTCCAGATTATAATTAATTTCACCAACAGATTGTAACGGTCAATAATAATTAGTGATCCTACCGCTGACGTATTAATGCATTACAATATACCTAAAGACGATGTAGTAGCTCCTGACCAAAAGCTAATTGCTTTTGGTCAGGAGCTACTACATCGTCTTTGAATTTGCCTGGGAATTAAACGCAATAGGTATCTACGTGTCACTGATTAAATACGCACAAAATAGGATACACATATTGTCACTATTATTATTGTTTCTAAACTTTTAATTACTTATTCTATTATATGTAACTATTAATATAAGCGAAAACTGGGATGCATTTTGAACTTTACAAATTTCATACGACCGGCATCTGTTTTTTGCTCGTCTAAAATTTATTTTGTCATTGAATTGCTAGTGATTGACATAAAAATTATCGAATATTTGTGACTGTTGAAAAAAAGCCAATTTAATCTAATATATAAAATTCTCGTGTCACAGTTTTCGTTGCCATACTCCTCCGAAACGGCTTGACCGATTTTGATGAAACTTTTTGTGCTTATCCGGTATCTATGAGAATCGGCCAACATCTATTTTTCATCCCCCTAAATGTTAGGGGTAGTCCACCCCTAATTTTTTTTTTGTAGGGTAGGTAGGGTAGGTAGGTAGGGTAGGTAGGAAAGGTAGGAGGATATCATAGTTAAGGCAGGACGACGTCTGCCGGGTCAGCTAGTGTTTTTATAAATACCAGCCACAATCATAAAGATACTTTTGGAGCTAGCCCGCATTCTATTTAATAAAGACGAGGTCTTTTTTCCGTATTAAATATGTGGAAGTACATAGATAAATATGGTCGATATAAAATAACGACTTGAAACCAAAAAGAAAACTAAAAACAGCTACACGTAGCTGTAAGGTTCGTCTCGTCTAATTCGTCAGGTATTAATTTGGGAAGCATACTTGTAATCTTTGACACACCAGATGAACATAAGTAATTATGGTACCTACCCGTACGAATGAATGTTTTTAAGTCTTCAATATTGATCAATTTATTTCGATTACAATTTATGGCTACAATTATTTAAATAGATTTAGAACAAAAATAGTTTTTGATGTTAGTACTTAATTAAAATTCAAAACTAGTCATTGAGTTTTTTTTTAATATTGAAAGTTTTGAAACACCGGACAGTTACGTATACTCTGAAAAGTGTCATGACGTATTCAGAGACGCTAATTTGATTGTCTGTAATTGATATTCATTGACATAGATTCGGTCGCGATCTTCGAACTCAGAGCTCCCAATAGTCGCAAGATGATAGGGACATGTGGCTGCAGTTTATCTAGCACGGGTCAAACAATCTGCTACTTTCAGAGGATGCGCAAGAGTAGCCCGCGAAATTCAAATTTTCATAGGTTTTTTGCAATATGCAGGTCAGTGTCAGGTTGTATCATCATCTGCCTAGCCTTTTCCCGACCATGTTGGGGTCGGCTTCCAGTCTAACCGCAAGCAGCTGAATACCAATATTTCCATGGAGCGATTGTCAGGTTGTATGTTGATTAAAATACGAATTGCGGCCGTAGCAAGTAGTAACTTATTCACAGAATTGTAATAATTAGAACCATCAATATAAATCTTTAAGTTAGAATTGTCCTCAAATGTTATGATTTCTTGAAATAGTCATTTCGTAGGATTATATGAACTTAGAGGATTGTATAGGTGATTTTAAATCATTTCGCGGATCCCCCTTCCTCTTAGTTATTGGTTTAGTACCTATCCATAGTACGATAACGTCTCCATTGCCCTCCAAATTATAGCAAAAACATAAAATTGTTTCGACTTCCATAATAATTTTCCTCTTATTGCAATTAATTAATTATTTTCCGTATCGAAGCGCTGAGTTCAGTCAGTCGAGAACAAGAGCGGATGCAATAGACTACGTTTCAGTTTTAACGAAGACAGGTATCTTTGGAATATAATAATAATTATGACTTGCTGTCGCGAATCCTTCCCGGCTAAGACTGGCACTCCACTGATGCAGAGCAAAGCGCAGCAGACGAAAGTTGATCGCTCATATAAAAAAGACGTATTTTCTACGTTTATTTGCGTCAAACATGACGCAATAAAAACAAAAAACATATTTATTGACTTTTCTTCGTTCCGTGTCGGGCTTTAGAATAGTGATTCGATGTTGGGCATTCCTCTTTTTAGTTTACATTAACGATTTACTAAAAAATCAACTGAAAATGATGTTATTTGGAGATAACTCATCATTGACCTTTAAAATAGATCGACGGGCACATAATCTTGACGACGCGACGTGAACAAAATTAGTTTAAGGTAAATAATTTGGTACTAAATGAAAACCAAATGCATTACATTTACATTACCTAATGTTAGAAGCGAATGTGACATCATATTGATGGATAAAAGCTAGAATTTATTAAGCAGACGGTTTTCCTAGGAATGACGCTAGACGAGAAGTTACAATGTAGACCTCTCATAACGACGGCTAAGCTCGGTCGCCTATGCTGTTAGTAAGAAAAAAAAACTAAACTGCTAACTAAACTGCTCGTTTGGTCTATTTTAGTAACTTGCACGGCATTTTACTGTGGGGTTGGGCTGCTGACATTGAATTAATTTTTATTTTGCAAAAGATAGCTATCAGAGTAATTTATAATCTACGTCGCCGCGAATCTCTTGCAGAACTATTTAAAACGATTCATATTATGACGGTACCTAGCCAATTGATTTATGAAAATATTTTGTATGTAAGAAAAATCAACATAATTATTAAAAAAAAAACTTGAATACTAGAAATAAAGATAAAATAGTTCAACCTTTTTTCAGATTATCAAAAGTACAGACGCCAGCACATCAAGCTATCCCTAACTGTCAAATTTTTTCAATTTAAAATGAACCTTATGTCTTTGCAATAAAGTTTAAATACAATCAAAGAAATTTGTCAGATTGTGGTAACTTGATGTGCTGGCCTCTGTACATACTTACATCTTTTATAGGGTTCTGTTTTTAATGTTACATCAAAATTTCTTGTGACAAATTGCAATTAAATGAAAGAAAATGTGAAACTTATACATATTAAACTAGCTTTTGCAAGCGGCTTGGCCCGCCTGTATGTAGGAAATTTTCCCACGGGAATATGGGAACCGTGCATTTTTCCGGGATAAAAAGTAGCTTATATGCTATTCCAGACTATAATCTATCTTTGTGCCAAGTTTCGTCCTGATCCATTTGAGTACCAGAGTCATCCAGAGTTTTTGAATTTATTCGTTACAAACTTACATACAAGTCTTTCCTCTTTATAATAAAGGGTCTTTCAACAAGGACGGGTCGATGTTGAAATTAAATAAAACAAGCTGTATGTGAGATATTAAAGAAATCTTTTTTTTTATTTTTATTATATATTTTTTATTATTTGAAAGGCCAATTTATGCCATTATTTATGAAATATGACATCGTTTAAATTTCTACCGCGGCTTCGAACGGTGGCACGGATCCGAAAGGTCCAATTTTCGATTACTCTAATGCATAGAATCTGAGCGATGACCTGCGATATGTTGAGTTTCAGGGCATCGGTTGATTGCTGATTATTGGCATAGACCTGTGACTTGAGAAAACCCCACAAGAAAAAGTCTAGCGGGGTCAAATCGCACGATCTTGGTGGACAATTCACGTCACCTCTGCGAGAGATAACGCTACCCTCGAACCGTTTATTCAGAATGACATTCACTTTCAGCTCCTGGGTCAGTTGGATCTTGTAAGGTTGTAAGCCCAAGTCCCGACGCAAAATTCGCCAAATTGAAGTCTGCGAAAGGCCGTGTTCTTGTGCACGGCGAGAAATCGACTGCCTCGGACACTCTCACGGACAGCAGCGATGTTTGCGGCCGATCTGGCGTTCCTTTGACGTAAGGGTGTTGGTTGGTTGTTTACCGAACCAGTCGTCTCAAATTTGGTCACCAAACCTTGGAGAATCGACTTTGAAGGGCCATTGCATCTGCCTTAAAATGGACGTAACGCGCGCAACGTATGCACTAACAAACACTCATTTTGATTGATAACAAAGTTTTATCATTTGGACGTGCTGCTCAATCTTGAAACTTACCATGGTGATTTGGCATCAGTAACTGAAGAAATAAAAACGCATTTGACAGATGCCGCCAAAACAACATGGCCGCAACAAACTATCAAAATCGACCCGCCCTAATTGAAAGACCCTTTATTAGTATAGAAGTACACTTTGTAAACAAACTTATTGCAAATAAGAGGATTATATCAAAGATAAGGATGCTTGGAAACTTGCTGGTCCTACTCCACAGGACAATCTAGGGTCTAGACAACATTAACTGGTTGCTAAGTAAATTAGGTATTAATTTATATCTTGTAAGTACCACACTATCTTAAAATTTTGTAATAACTTTAACTGACACATTGATTGATTTATTATTATTAACTCTTATACCGTTTGTAATTTGTGAACATCATGTATATATGACATAATTGATGATTAAACGAACTTACCTGTACCTGTACCTGTGAAGTTCTATACCAATTATATGAGTATGTTTCATTCGAAGATTAAATAATAGACACATGTAGTACCTTCATTGTACTGGCAACTTCGCACAATTTAAATATTAGGGTAGATTGAAAAAACTGAACTGCGTGCGCTCCGCCCGGCTCGCCGCAATAGCGGCAGCGCGCCTCATTCTTTATTTTATTTTAGGGTTACATGAAAAATTTATTACTACATTATTATACAACCTAAAACTAAAAAATATATACATTATGTACAAGTGGTAAAAAAGGGGGAATACCTCATAGGGCGTCAAAAAATTCATCCCCATCGCTGACAGTGGGACACATGCCCAAAAGGCTGGCAGTGTTGCCACGTTGAATGGCAACGCTGATTCTTTGGCCTAAAAATTGACCAGCCCTCTGGTCACGTGTAGAGTCGACCAACCGCTGGGCGATATCCCGAAACACTCGATGAGCACTCGGACCCCACGGCCCTAGTGTTTCAACCCCAAACGGCTCGAACATATAACTTCCAATAAGGTTGTTATACTTGCGCCGTTTGAGGTTTTAAAGATGTCTGTACATTGAATATATTAAGTTTTATTTTACAGTTTTTGGAAAACTTACAGCTAGACACTTTTGCACGATTGAGAGTAGGTACCTAACAAAAAAAAAAGGCCAATTAAAAGTTTTCACGGTTATAAGAGAACATTTAAACTATACTCATATAATTGGGATAGAATTTCACTTACAGGTAAGTTCGTTTAATCATCAATGATATTACGTACGTTTCATTCTTCAGCTAAATAATAGACACATGTAGATGTTTTGAAATTTTGTAACTAGATAGTATTAAATTAATTATATTAAAACTAGTGTTTTACTGGTAGAAATAATTTAATCACTACAACGCCAACATTTTACATTCGTACAAATCACAAAAAAGGGGTTTTATTATTTTGCTCTTTTATGAATTGACAATATACATTATTTTAGACACTTATTAAGAGAATTAGGAACAATCAGATACATGAATACTCTTATCGCAGGTAATTAAGTCCTGGTTGCTAACCAGGGAAAAAACTGATCTTGCGAAACAGGCATCATCGCTCACAGGACGATTATAGAATTTAGCAAACGTCTACGACGATTGCGACCAACCAACGGTCTTCCCGATGACGTCAAGGATGTGTCAGCGTGTCGGGTGCTGTGCGCACCGAACGCCGACACATCCACCTCGCTCTCCGCGAGTACCTGCTTTATCCATCGACTGATGGTTTGTGAGCAGGTGGACTTATAAGTTAAAAATATTTTAGAAATAAATTGATCTGACTGTGGCTCACATTCATGAATCGCGCCTATTTGTAACAGGTTGTCGATGGCTATAGACATATCTCTCCGTTCTTCATTCGTAAACGTGTTAGAGGGTACAACATGTTGGTAAACTTTTTTAGAAAATGGTATCACGTAACCATTTTTAATCCAATCCAGGATTGTATTATTACTAGTGATGTTCATCCGACACTTGTAAAAATATTGTAAACGACCTGCATGTAGGTACCTGTATCGCTAGCGTCGAGTTTGGGCACGATGTTTGCCCTGGCTGGGGGAAACTCGAGTTCGCGTCGTCGTCGGCTTTCGCCGATATGCTGTCGCAGGTCGTGGATATCCTCCTCTCCCCCCCCTGCTCGCCGAGATATAACGAAGGGGGGCAGTCCCGTTTCCCGAAAACCGAGTCCTCGCTGTCGATGTTCCAGCTGTGGGTGCGAGAACAGGCGTCGTCTTTTGAGCGGGTTTTTTTTATCAGCGATCCTTGTCGCTCAATAGCTTTAGAAGCTTTTATGGTTTCTGAGAGCTTTTCTCCGAAAAGCGTCTCGTCTCTTTCGTGGTCTTTTATAAGTGGCGTAAAAGACTTGTCCAGACAGGGAGTTATGAGTTTTGTCCTCACCTGTGTTTCAGTATAATGTAGGTCAGTCAGGATCCTACAGAATCTTAATAGCCTGAATTTTATCATCTCCTAGAACGAGCTGGGTAATAGCTTTGTTAAGCGCGCTTATACCGAGGCCTAGTTGATCTTGTTTCAGCTGTATATTTTTGTCACGGTTACTAATAATTTCTGAAACAGCAGCCTTAATTTCCGGATTCAAAGTAGGCGCCCTTAGGATTTTGCAGTTTTCTGGTATTTTATACTCTTTAAGTATTTTTTCATTGAGATCCTTGGAAAGTCCTTTTTTAAGTAAAGGAATCCAACGTTGTGCTAAAGTTTGTTGTATGTTTTCGCCGTAAATAGGCTGTTCATCCGAGGTGTCGCCCAACGCTGATAGTAATTCCGGATCGAGCTGCGGAGGAATACCCTGCGTTACTTGAATCGGCGCCTCCGGATTAATTTCAATATTTTCTTGAACGTCATGAGATTCAACTGGAACGTGAAGCTGCATCGGCGTGATATCATCTTGCATTGGTCCGTCGTCTGAAACGATCAACGTTTCAAATGTAAACAAACTGGCCAAGTTAAATGTTTTTAAACCCTTGTGTTGACCCGCAGTCAACCTCCAGGCATGTTTTACGCATCATGCTAAACCTTCGTGATACCCTCAAAGTGATATCCTCCAGGCTCGCTTAGAGATGCTAATTTTTTCGTTTTAAGGCATATTTGTAACTCGTAAGTAGGTACACGAAAACACTTAATAAAAAAAATCTTATTACTGACCTTCATTTTTCTCGGAATCCAACGAAGTTGAATATTATAATCACTCGACTTCGTTTCTTGTTTGCACGTTCTTGTTTTGTCGTCAGAGCTACGCTTAGACATAATTAAAAAGTATCTTGAAGATAATTTCAACGAAATATCAATCAATATTTAAAACTATTTAAGAGTGTGTGCTTGTTGCCGCGCACAATTAAAGAATGAGGCGCGCTGCCCTGGCTGGAGGATACAATTCTTTTGTGGCAGCCACAGGCAAGCCCGGTTAAGCAGTAGACAACCCTTTGGTTGAACTGCGAGATGCCATTTCAAAAAAAAAAAAAAGGCGCCGTTGCGGCGAGCCGGGCGGAGCGCGCCCAGGCCAGTTTTTTCAATCTACCCTAATATTTAAATTGTGCGAAGTTGCCAGTACAATGAAGGTACTACATGTGTCTATTATTTATCTGAAGAATGAAACGTACGTAATATAATTAATTTTACCTGCCATTGTTGTATTTGTTTTTCTTTTCACCTTTTGTGGTGTCGTATTTTTATCGTAGGTGCATCATCTCGTCTTCACATATAATTTTATAATTCATATATACAAAACATTCTAAAAGAGTAACGGTGGAGTTTCTTGCCCATTCTTCTCCATACGAAATTACCTTTTGGAACTAAAATCTATTCTATTTCTTGTTCATTTTGACGTTCAAAAGTGCCGACTTGTGCCTATTTGAAATAAATGATTTGACTTTGACTTAGTCTTTTAAAGCTCAAAGGCTAAAGCTTAATGCAATATTCCAAAGACGACGGCAGGTTGCAGACTAGGTACTGCGGCAGCCGAACAAAACAAAAATGACAGACCCCAGACTTACTACTGATTTCTAATCTTCAAGCATTACTATGAAACCGCTTACGTAACTGGTGTCAGTGCGTTAGTGGATGTCCTAGCAGTAACAGAACTGTAAGACGTATTTCATTGTTTTACAAATGAATTTCGCAAATCTGAAAAAGAAAAGAACATTCGTGAATAATACAATCTGCCGTCATAGATGTGAACGTTATATTCGGAAATTAAAACGGCAGCGGCACTGTCCCTAGCAGTTATTGTCAACTACGCCGCTCTTCAAAAAAACTTTTTTAAATATAACTTACAGAAGGTTTAAATCGTGAGTCACAACATGTAACATAGTGGTATTCCGCTGCGTCCGGTTAGACTGGCAGCCGACCTCAATACAGTTTGGAAAAGACAGCAGATGATGACAGAAGGTATAAATAGGTTTGAAATGCCAACAAACTATTGATCGAACGTCAAATGCGGCCAGACTTTAATATTTCAAGACTGGAAGTCAATTTTATAGACGAAAAAATAGAAGGAGGCAATGCCGACAAGTAGTTTTTAAAAAAATCCACAGGCCCTCAGCCTTCCAAAGCAATACAATTAGTAAAGCACTTCTCGGGTTATTATTTGGAGAAACTGGATTCCGAACGTGTTAAGAAAGATGAAAATACAAACATTTTTTTTTTCATATTTCGTTGTATTAAAGTATGATAAGCTCGTCCTAGTATCCAATTAAGTTGAAAGGATTTAACTGTATGAAAAACCGTGATTACTGCGTATTGTCATGGTACCGGGAATGTTAATCAACCGATGTAGTTTTATTAACTTTTTAATATTTCTCTCTTATGATACAACCGGGCGGCGCCTGACCACAGGAACTCCACAATTTAACAAAAGAATCCCGCTGTACCATTTGGTCTTAGTGGATTTTTCTAGACAAGTAACAAAGGTTTGCTAGATTTCGGGTTAATGATAATGACCTGTAAATGCCAAAAACTTAAGAAAATTTAATTTTCGCGGGCTACCCTGTAGCTTCCCCCTTAAACAGATTTTTTCCGAATATTCCGAAATCAAAGGACTTGGCCGGAATATGTATAGAGCTGTGCCCTAAAAAAATATTCATGTATATTGTACATTTAGTACGACATATTAAGTAAGTATAAGTAAGTAAGTATTTTAAGTAAGTTTATATTATAAGTAAGATACCTAATAAATGCACACACTTGGACACTGGTTTCTGTAGAAAATTTTAAAACGGCACTTACCCGAGTTCTTTAGTCACACAGGGGGACGTCATTACGTCATTCCAGGGGTAGTTGCTGAAAATCAGCGCTGTTGACGTAGGTTCGCCTGAAGTCACAGCATTTTTGCTGAGCAACGACCAATTCATGCACAGATGCGACGCACGGCTTCAATGAACGTGTTAGTCGTAAAAATAAACAATGGTTGAGTTATCACCCTGCAATCGGCATTTCTGTTTCTGGCACATTGTATTATTTAGAACAGAATTTTGTAGATTTGTTATTGTTGTAGTGTTATTTGTTGTCATGTTATGCAATATCAATATTATGTTGATTAGGTTGTCAGTTTTTGTCTGTGGTCCATTCATTGTCCATGGCCGCGATACCAACTGTCAATGTTATTGATGTTTCTGAATACGAGGTTTTTTAGCTGATTTGCACGGATATAGTATGTGACTTTTTTGGTTTGTTTGTCTTATATTTGTGCGTCCTGTTTGTGCTGAATAAATATTTTTCTTTCTTTCTTTCTTTCTAAAGCTTACAGTTATGTCTCTAGAATAGTTAATAAGAGTGGAAGCAAGAGATACTATAAACAGGGTACAAAAAAAATGTTCCTAAACATTTCAGAATAGCAACGATCAAAAAATTCAATTTTATTATTATTATTAGACAAAACAATATGATAAACAACTATCTGTGGACATAAAAGCTGCTTCTTAATTAGCCGACACGGCATTTCAAATCGATATCAGTAAATTTGTGAATATCTAAATCTGTGAAATCTCGTTCAAAGTCGGTAGAATTACGCATCATGTCGCCTAGCGAAGAGCCGAACGACTGCAAAAAAAATTTACAGTTCAAGAAAACACTAAAATGTCATTTGAATATTTATTCATGTATTTGTTTGTATCTGTGTTTATTTTTTTAATTTGTGTATTGTTTGTGTTTGTTGTGTTTTTGTGTATAGGTTTTTATTTTAATTGTGTAGAGGATACATTACACTTGCTTTTAAAGTATAACTACTGCCACAGGCTTTAGAGACATTTTTATTAAAACAGCATTAAAATTCCACTCTGAAACTTATTCATCTTCAAGGATCAACAAAATTTTATCGAAGAATGAGGCTGGTCCGTTATATTTGCTTGATGCCTGCCCCAAACAAAAAAAAACAATCAACAACACCCAACAGACCAATTTCCAAATAGGGATTGTGACTAGACGGATCTTTGTCAAACAAAATAGCTTAAATGACAATATTAAATATATTAGCAAATAAATGTAACTTAGCTTAGTCGGCATCTCATGGGAAAAAAATAATTGCGTTTCTTAAGCAACATGACCTTAACAAAGGTAGGAATTAAATGTATCGATTCATTGATAATTCATTTGGTAAATCCTTCGTGCTTCAGCAATAGTATAGTTCAAGTGCGACAGCAGGATTAGCAACTAGTGGAAGTGGAGGTGGTTCTGGGAATTCAGGTTGATTTTCTTGTATTTCTTCAACCTGTCTGTGTATATTCAGTACTAATTGCCGATTAGCTCGCGCCTCGCATCCAACAGGCATGACATGCTTGCAGATTTGCATGCTTGCATTTTTCCACCGATCCCGTATTAATGCTTGACATTTTTTGTATAAAATCTTTTCCTTTACCTTTTAATGTAAATGGTAGAAATATTACGGGCAGTATAATAAATGCGGTTAGTATTAATATTAATAACTGGTAAATAATAGGGCGCACTCTTATTTGGCGCATAGTTTGCTGCTGAATGTTTGCCCGAGTTGACGTCCAATACTTTTTTCAATATTACGGCCATACATAGCCACATAGTTTAGGGACTAAATGCCAAGTGAGGCTGCACCCTTAATCATTAATTATAAGGAAATTGCTTCTTCATGGGAACAATACAATAACAAATAACTATTTACAGCAGCCAGGGCAAGACAGTAGACTAAAAGAAGAAATATAAACAACACACACTAACACGATACATGCATATTGCATGAGAAGAAAATATCGATTAATTAATACTGATTCTTCAAGGGTTGTGAGTGAAATATCCAACAAAATAACAAAAAGATAACACAGTAGGTAATACGTGTTATGAACAACTCAAGACGGTTTAGTTGATCGCGCGCAGAAACGTCAAAATAATTATAGAACGTTTGGATACACGCTTTTGAATATATTGTCGATGCATAATGTGAGCAGCATCATGACGCGCAGTAGCTCAAAACATGGTCGTAAAACTACGAAACGACATATTTTAGTCTCTGTCAGTATATTTAGGCGTACTACAGATGTATTTGTGTCATAACATAATGCGTGTATCGAAACGCAGATGCAATTTATTGCAATGCCATATTATTAAACGCACAAAAAAAACTAACACGCATAATTTTTTGGTATTATTTTTTTAGATAAATGTACTTGTTACGATTAATTTTAGAAGGAATTTTCATATATTAATAATTACTGCGCGTATATCGCTCATTTGGTGCAATAGTGACCCAACTTTTAGTAATTATACAGGAGATTCAATCAAAGATTTCTATTAAAGGTATGGCATTTTGAAGGGACTTATTACAGTCGTCGTGATTTTAAAAGTAAGTTCAATAAATCAAAATAAATTCAATTGTGTCGATGTTTCTTCCGATGTAAAGTCTTTCCGCACATTTTTTATTAAAGAGGTGTGATTACGTCATGGTTGCACCAAATGAGCGATATGTGTTCTGAATTCATTCTGTTGGCAGGATTCGGCCATGTTGGAACAATGACGAACGGCAATGATAGTGAAGCTTCAAAACAACATTTTTTTTTTTGTTTGTTCAATTATTTTTTGATAATATAGATAGAATCTTTACACAAAAAGGTCAAGAGCGGCTCGATTTGTCGCGGATTGGTTCGAAAGAGTTTTCAAAGAGTCGTCAAACAAAAGTTGTTTGATGAATTCTCTACCCAAAAAAAGTATGGCTCGATTCAGGTGGCCGGGAGTGTAGTGACAGGTTAGAAGCACAACAAAAATGCCTGCAATTACTTTAAAATTTTACATCAAATATGGTGGACGAGGAAATGCATATCGTAATTTTATTGAAAGTTCGCTTAATGGAAAATGTGTCAAATGGAGCAAAATGGAAAACGGAGCAAAGATTTTCGGAAATTCTGTAAACCGCATTTACCTTTGCAAGTTGCTAAAATTTTAAGGTTATTTCGGTTCTTTCCCCAATTTTTCTTTGATTGTTATTTGACGAGGTAACTTAAGGTAACGTTTTTGAACGTTGCTGGTCAGTGTCAGATTGTATAAGCAGGATTGTCCGAAAGGGTTACCGCTACCCCGGAACATAAAGGGACATAAATGGATGACACACATGGATGGGTTTAAGTCAGTAAAAGTCTGACACTCCCTTCCGCTCCAGCCAGAGCGGTAGAAGTCATTGGATAATTTCCCACCTCAAAAAAAAAGTGTCAGGTTGTATGTTGATTGAAATAATAATATGAATCGCGGCCGTAGCAAGTACAGAGGCCAGCACATCAAGTTACCACAATCTGTCAAATTTCTTTGATAGTATTTCAACTTTATTGCAAAGACATAAGGTTCATTTTTAATTGAGAAAATTTGACAGTTAGGGATAGCTTGATGTGCTGGCGTCTGTACATATTTACAGAAATGCAATTAATAAACTGTGATCGTCTTATTTGAATGCTACGTATTAATAATTTATTAATTTTCATCTCTAACCACTATTCAAACGAATCATAACCAACCTTCATTAGACAGCCTTCATAATATCGATGGTCGGGCTTTTATTGCACTGACCTGCTTTACGAAGTTTGCAGAAAAAGTATTTTAGTTAATATCATACGTCTTTTTTATTCTTGGAAGCTGCGTATGAACTGTTGTTAATATTCTTAATGAACTTGTATTACTTTTTCCAAGTACGCTGTTGTTTTTTACTTGTATATGAGTTCGTTACAAAACCGGAGAGCGACCTCTGTTGAGTGTTCGCCTAACAAAGTAACGTATGAATATGATGACCGCGTGTTCCCACGAACGATCTTTCAGTTAAGACGCGTCCTTTTTTTTTAAGGATTGGAATTCATCAAATGACTCCTTCCGCTCTAGGTGGAGCGGAAGGGAGTTTCGGACTCATACTGATTAAAACGCATCCATGTTCCTTCCTTACCGCTTTTTGTTCCGGAGTTGCGGGGTAACTCTTTCGGACATCCCCGCTGATAGGCCGCGGCGTTATAGTGGGATTTTAATTGTCTGTCACAGCTTGTTATTTTTGGAACTACTTATGACTTATGACGATAAATAAATGCCACTACCAAGTTAGCCGAGCTATAAATCTGAAATAAATCAGTTAGAGGTTCATATACATGCCTATTGCCAACGAGTACAGTTTTTTAGAAATCATTTGACCCCCAAAAACAACAATATTATCAAATCGTTTTTATATCGATCCTATGTCATAGAAAGCGAGCCTATTGTCATCAACCGGGCACTAATCCAGATTCCGGCTGCTACTTTGAAATTCCTAATGGGATGACTCGAAAACACTTTTCCCTGGGAATTGAACCTGGATCCTATCGCTCAGAAGTACGCAATTACGACCACTCCACCAACAAGGGAGTCATTTTTATTTTAAATTTATCATGTTATAGAGTTTCGCACCTGATATTACAAATGTTTTCATCCAATTAGGCTGTTAAATATTTTCAATACTTAATTGGTGGCTCTCGAATATCAGTGGCCGCACATCAACAGTTAGCACCGACAGCTTTAAACTATTGATTTAAGCAAACCAATACAAATAAAATTATTCTCACATTTTCGGCACTTGGAAGCTTTTATCTAAAACCTACTTCAGGCACCAGCTCTCACAATGAGAATTTATATAGTTCAAAACTAAAAAGTGCTACAAAAACATTGTAAGAGAAAATAAAATAAAAAAAGTAATCTTAAAAAAATGTACCTAAGCTTTGACCAGAGTAATTTCAACAACACTAGATGCTAACTACAGTTCGCAAGATCGAAAAATAAATGGACAAATTCAACATGTCCTTTATTGGATTATTTATTCATTTTCAGTTTCAGCGACGACTCACTACGGCTTAAGGAGTCTGCCCACTGTGGCCGTGCTAGGAACGTGTCAAGCAAAAACATATTCTATGTATTGAAAACGGAGACAGACCAAAGACGGTTGTTTGTATATGCTCTAGATTACATTTTTGTCAATCAATCTGCATTCCACCACCACTCAGTCAGTAACCTTGCCTCCTCCCCTCAGTAAGACTGGTTGTCAGACTTTTGGGCTTCTGACTACCAGTAACGACTGTCAAAGATCCACGAATGATAGCCGGGACCAACGGCTTAACGTGCTTTCCGAGCCACGGAGGAGTCTCGATATGTAAAGATGGTCACACATCCACAGACCAACGTTGGCAACAATCCGTGCGGTTGTTATTACTTAGCCACGAGCTCTTGCATTACATAAGTATTCGTCAAATGCTCTTTATTTACGACCAGCTTCTGCCCGCAATTTCTTTCATTCATAGTTCGAAAATACTGAAATACTAGCCTTTTTATTAAACTCCCTTGGCTTCCGTCACTTCGCATTGCCCGTCAGTTCTATGACTTAATTTTTCACTTAACGTTAGTTCTGACGTTTGCTCGGCTCCTAAGCCTGTTATAGCCAATAAATAACTTTCCTCAAGAAATGGTCTGTCAAATGCAAAAAGAATTATTCAAATCCGATTGACGGTTCCACAGTAGGTAATCTGTGTATTGGTACAAATAAACTTTTTTTTTTTGCTTTTTTATATGATCATTGAAGATTGCATGATTATCAATCTTCTATACACATTCATAGAACGCATAATTGGATGCAGCTGCGGAAGTACAAGACTACAGGAGTCCTCTGTGTATTGATTGATGATTGACTTACTTTAATTGGGTAACGGACAAACATTCAAAAACTATATTTTCAGCGTCATAATTGTTGCCAGACTTCCGCCTTGCCTTGCCTCAACATAGTTGGGAAAAGGCAGATTGATTGACTCGTTGCCAGATCTCGTAGCTATTACATTTTCAAAAATATCCATGTAAAGATTTGACTCCGTTATTATTTTATTATATGCATACACTCAGTGGTCAGAATCCTAGTCTGCAATTACGCTACGAGCAGCGGAATTTGGCTAATTGCATAATTGGCTGGTTAATCGAGGAAATATCATGTCACGTCTGTTAGCTCCCAAAAATGCCTGGAAATTGTAATCGGAAAATTTAATTGAATTTACTGAACTACTAATACTTCATCCAGGCATATTTCATCGATCGGTCGTTGCGGGTTTATGTCTTCGTTAAATGTATAGCTGTTACATAATTCGTGGAAACGCGGCAGAATGCAATTCATTCCGCATATTATAAGCACTACGCCGAATCGCCATCACCTCATCACAGCGTTGTCAAACAACGTGCGGCCGTATACCCATCGGTTCAGCATTTTCTTCGCCGTCTGTCAGTCTTAGGGTGCCTTTTCACTTGAGATATGCAATGCTATTGCTATGGATGTGTTTGATACCCACCAATCATATTCATTGGTCCATACAGCATAGCTACGGTGGAAACCTAGATTTTACTAAGCTATGGTTTTTATATGGATGGATGCATGATCTGGATGTATGCTCTGATGCGTGCTATGGATAGTCGAGAGTGGTGTAGCTATATGCAGAGCGTTGCTCCCCGTGCCTTCCCTACTGTCGATACATCGCATAGGTCGAGGTGCGCATCTCCCTCGTACAGCTACCTCGCACATCATAATAGCGCACCTTACTAGCCCGCTTCACAGCTTAGCATCAGTGGAACCGGTCACATAGTTTCTTAGTAGCTTAGCTTTCACAGCCTCGCAGCATAGCTGCATAGCACATCTCAGGTGGAAAGGCATCCATAGGCCCGAACTCGCGTGGAGGCGATAGTCCTCGCGGGCCTGTACGAGTGGCGTGCGGAGGAACTGAGCCGGGGGGAATATCCGTTTCCGCGGCAAATTGCGGCGGAGCGGACGGACCTCCGGTGCGATCTCATAGCAGCCTGGAATCAGCGACCGTCGCAACCCAGTGCTGGGCACGCCACGATAGTGGCGGTAAGGCCCCTCTTTGAGGAGTGGCTAGAGAGGCGTCACGGCGCCCTCACCTACCGCCTGACGCAGGTCCTCACCGGACATGGATGTTTCGGGAGGTTCCTGCACATCATCAGGCGGGAGGAAACGCCCGGATGTAGAGCACACGGTGCAAACCTGCCCCGCATGGGCGGAGCACCGCCGTGTCCTCGTGGAGGCGATTGGCGTCGACTCCTCGCGCCCGGCCCTGGTGCAAGCCATGGTCCGAAGCGAGAGGGAGTGGGAGGCAGTCACCTCCTTCTGCGAAGCAGTCATGCTCGTGAAGGAGGTGGCGGAATGGGACAGGAAAAGGTCCTCCCGTCCCAGCCGCCGCGGGAGACGCCCCGGGCGTCGGGAGCCACGTGACGACCCCCGGCCACCGGAGGCGCGTGCCTGCGGGCGGTGAGTAATGGGTAGCTCACCGCCCGATCAGGACCAGGCCCGTGCCGGACGGCGCGGCGCGTACATGTTCCACGCGCGCCTCAAAGAGATGTCAGCACATAAAGGGGCCCGTTATGGCCGAGCCTGCCGGGTAAGCGGGAATGTCCGAAAAGGTTACTGCTACCCCGGAACCTAAGGGCTACGGAAGGAACATGGATGGGGTTTAGTCAGTAAGAGTCTGTTGTTTAAAACACATCTCTCCGCTAGCCCGTCTCCACTTTGGTGGAGTCCGGGCCTTAAGCATAGTGACTGCTGTGTACTAGGTGATCCCGAGTCGAGGCGATGCGATGCGATGCGAGCGTACTGCACGAGCGATTTATTTTTTAGAAAAAAAAACAACAACTGACTTCCAAAAAGAAAAACACGAAGCAAAAAATTGCTTCAAATTTCAAGAAGTTTCATAGAAAGAATCACGAACGGGTCCAGTTGAAGCGACGCTGGACCCGCGCAGCGCTTAATTGACGCATCGCACGTGCCACTTAAATACAATTGTTGCTTTAAATAGGAACAAATGTATGTCAAGTTCAAAGTTCGTGTCCGATTAATATAACATGAGAATAAATAAGCGAAACAGATATTAACTGCTTATTTTATGTCTTAATGTCAGATGAGATTAAAGTTAAATGGCGACCGTATACTTACTTTCCCAATAATTGATAGGTTATTTTTAATAATGTGTTTGCCCGTCTGTACACGAAATGAAAACAGGTAATAGGGCTGGTGTCCGTAACTCAATGCGCCTATTTTGCGTACGGAAATCAAAACAAACCACTTGAAATACAATATTATAAAAATATTCAAAATAAAACAAAATCGTACAAAACATGTACGATTCTGTTTTATTTTGAATATTTTTACTGTAAAACAAAAACATGCCTGCATATACGTTGTTCTACAAAATGATGCAGGAGTTTTGTGTCTGTTATTTTGATACCTGTCTGGTTTATCTATTCAATTATTTGGAGAGCAGGATTTAAAAATACAAAAAAAAATTCTAGTTTTAAAGACTCGGGAATTTGTACCGCTAATAAAACTTCGTGTTTTGTATTGGTTTGTTTTTAATAGGTAGAAAATATGATAGGCAAGCCTTTTTAAATTTTGTAGAACTTGGGACTTTAACGTTTTAATTTTTAAGGTTTTAATTTTTAAGGTTATGTACCTACTAATGTACAGAGGCCAGTACGTCAAGCTACCCTAATCTATCAATTCTGTAATAGATTTTCAACTTTATTTCAAAAGGATAAGGTTCATGTTCAATTGGGATTTTTTGACAGTTTGGGATAGCTTGATGTGCTGGTATCTGTACATGAAAACAAATGACTTAGATGCCTTAATAAGTGGTACAAATTCTATAATTGAACAACAACAAAACTACGCGGTACGAAATCTACCGTTTACTTTTTCGGTCAGTCAAAAATAGAAACCGATCCAATTTTAAAACTACATACAATGTTGTGGCGAAGTTGTTACCAGACGTAGCCGGTGGAACCTAGTTTTAATATATTTCCATTTCCAGTGACATATGACGGGGTCGGTGTGGTTTAAAATCGTTATAAGAGTTTAAATTGTTTTGCTACCTATATTTAATAGTGAGTAGTGATCCGCTATAAACTACAGGCAGCTACATCCGATTAGACTGGAAGCCGACCCCAACAAAGTTAGGAAAAGGCTAGAAAGGAAGATTGACTTTGCCCTTCAAAAAGTTTCGTCCGAAACACCACTAAAAAATAAATAAATAATGAAATTCCTGTTACAAACTGAACAGATAAAAGAGGTACATCAATCCTGTTTTCCCCTGACGGTTAGATAGAAGACTATTTCGCTATTATTTTCTATTTTTTTTTATTCAGCTATTCTTTCGCTGACGTACAACGACCCGCCGAAACAGTTGAAATTCATTTTGTGCAAGAATTCTCTGTATACTAAAAGTGAGTCCTAGGCAAGAAGTTTAAAGGGGTTTGAGTGGAAGCTCGCTATTTTTATTTGTGCATTCCTCCATTTCACTGTGAACCTTTCGAACCTACTTGAAAAGTACCTATATCATGAAATCGGATTCTACTGAGCACATGTTTAGATGTTTTTTTATTGGATATTTTCTGTATGTAGGTAAGTACAGCTGCCAGCACATCAAGCTACCTATACCAACTGTCAAATATGCCCAATTAAACATCAACCTTATTCTTTGCAACAATGTTGGGATCAAAATGGGAATCAAGTAAAGCTAAATAAATACCTACTAAACATCATCATCATCTGCCTACCAACTATGTTAGGGTAGGCTTCCAGTCTAACCGGATGCAGCTGAATACCAGAACTTTACATGGAGCGACTGCCTATGTGACCTCCACAACGGTTACGGTGTTACCCCTTGGTAAGACTGGCTGTCAGATTTTCGGGCTTCTGACGACCTACCTACCTATAAATACCTACTAAACAAAAGCTTGTAACATGTATGTGAAATCCATTGATATTAATACATTATGCGGACTATGTAGGCCATTTTCTCAGTCAGTGTTAATAATAATCTCGACAATTTGAGTACTTTATCAGGCCCCCTATCCAAATGTCTTAATACTCTTAACTCTTTGGTAGTGTTCGTCGAGTCGTTGAGCTCCGTAAGTTCTGACAAATGCGGGTACTGACTGGACTAGTCCACTCGTATGGTTCTTTCCTCAAAAGACATTAATCTGCATAGTCCTCATCCATTTCATAGCAGAAGTGATAAAATTAAATACACAAAGGTGCCTGCCCTGGTTCGAACTCACGACCTACATACAAATCGGAAGTCGGGACTGACACCACTGGGGCACAAATTCAAATTCAAATATTTATTGCTCAACACAGTACATTTCATACATTTCCAGATGTCAAGTGAATGCAGTCCACTGTATTGTACCAATTCAGGCATGCAACATTTACAATTATAAAGTTCATAACGTCTTATTTAATAAAACCAAGTCGGCAAGAGAATAAAACCGAATGAAAGCCATAAAATCTATTAATTCGATACATAATGTTATAGATTGAAATCAAAAAGTAATGACAACGTTTAAATAATGTCAAAATGATTAAATAATTTACTAATTTATAACTTTGCATGCATTGTATTATTCAGATTAAAAATATATACTATTAATCATACAAATTACATTATATACTAACACTTAGATATAATTAAACTTAAATAGATCGGACATTTGGATCATACAACGACACATCTAATGAATACTTGTCTGTTAAGAATTCACCAATGGAATAGTATGCTTTTTTAACCACGAAGTCTGTTAGCATTCTTTTGATTTTATTAACGTCATTCTCTAGTCTTATAGCCGTAGGTATTCTATTATAAATTTTTGGAGCCATTCACTGAAAACTTTTTGCATGTAATGCAGTTTTATGAGGCACAGCGTGAATTTTGTCCTGGTGACGTTTACTAGTCAGAGTTTTAAATAAATTTGAGTGTTTTTTAACGAACAGTGCTACTTCAAATACGTATAGAGATGGAAAAGTTATTATTCTTAGCTCAATAAAGTGTGGTTTGCAACTATCTTACTTACTACACTAGCCTTTATTTGGCATACAGATCTCAAACACTTTTTTTGTGCCTTAAACTAGCTCCCTATCTGCTGAGTTTCCCCAGAACATTATGCCATAGTCAGCACCATTATGAAGTATGAATAAATTGTGTAAATAATATAATTGTATGGATAGTATGAATGAGTTTCGATATAATAACGTGTTGTTCTTCTTTTTGTGTGGTTAGTGACTAACCTGGTGGCAGAGTTTTTTTTTATGCTGCCCATGGGCCTCTGACTTAGCCTCACATGCTGTTGAGAGATATCTCTCAGACACGCTGGTTTCCTCATGATGATTTCCTTTACCGAATTTTAAGCAAGTGATGATTATACAATATGCACATGAATCCGTAGAATCAGAGGTAGCCTAGGGTTCGAACTCGAGACCTATGACTTGGCAGTCCGACGGTCACACCACTAGGCTATCACTGCTAACGTAATAACGTGCTGTTATAAAGTCCGACACACGCTCTTTTAATTTCGTGGGCCTGCGGGTGGTGAGTAAATAGTAATGGGTGGCTCAACGCCCGATCAGGACTAGGCCCGTGCCAGACGGCGCGTATATGTTCCACGCGCGCCTCAAAGAGATGTCAGCACGTGAAGGGGCCTTTTAGGGCCAAGCCTGCCGGGTAAGCGGGATTGTCCGAAAGGGTTACCGCTACCCCGGAACATAAAGGGCTACGGAAGGAAGATGGATGGGTTTTAGTCAGTAAGAGTCAGATACTCCCGTCCGCTCCACCCGAGCGGGAGAAGTCATTGGATAATTTCCCAGCCTAAAAAAACGCTCTTTTGATTTAGGTAGGCAGGTATTTTATTATGTCACAAATTAGTTTTTAACGTTGGCTGATCAGATCAGTATCTGCATGCGCAATTTGGTATCGGATTTTTACCGCCCAACTTTGAGCAAACATTATTTGTTCCCAAATGAACAAAACACGTCTTAGCCTTGAATGGATGTAAACTTAGTTAACGATACAGTGATCATTTATAAAGGAATCTCTTATGCGAGAAAACGTCATCCATTCGCGTAATAGTGCAATGCTTTTGAGTTTGTGCTCACTAGTTTAGTTTGTTGAGATATCAGGAACTTCAGAAATAAGGCACAAACCAGTTTCACCCAAAATATGTTTATTGAAAGGGTAACAATCAGATCACCAAACTTATTGCGAGATAATCACCCAACTACAAAACTTATTGTGGTAGGCATTCAAAACTAAACTTATTTTTTCGCCTTCTCAGTTTTTTTCGTTCGATACCTTTTAAATTAAGAACATTTTTTTTGTAAGAACGAACTAAGGTTTAACCTATAAATGTATAAAACAACATTTAACTGAATGATAGGTTAATTTTCCTTCTTAGGAAATATATAAGGTTCTTCCAAATAAATATTAATGAAACTATCAATATATGGGAATTGATTGTTTAAAAGTTCTATGTATTTATGGTTTTCTTTATTGTTCATGTAACTTAATTATTTGTTTTTGTCAACCACGATTATTTAATAAATAAATTATAACTTATTATTAGTTAACAATTAGGTTTTTGAAGTCATTAAAATGGCATCATAAGTCGGCCATTTTTATTTTTACAATTTTGATGTAAACAGTGGCTCTTTCACAATTAAGACGAGCCGAATGACACCTAAAATCCATCAAACCTTTTACGCTACAGAGCGTGCCAAGAAATATTCATGCTGCATACATACACTCGAAAAACAAAACCCTCCTTCTGGCGCAGGCGGGTAAAACAAGCTGTTTCTTCCTCTTTGTTCCCAATATCCAGAAAATATTCGTGTGCAACTAACGAACGTTACGGAATCGAAATGTCAATCAAATAGCGAGCCTGCCGCCGGCATTGAAGGGAACAACGAATTTCCGTTGAATTTAAATTAAAAAAAGGTGATCCGCACTCGCTCATCGAGGGCGCCGGGCCTTTTCAGTAAATCATGTTTCCATTAACAAGTTAATTATTCATAGTTTGCCACCGATTTAAAGTTTGTGAGGTGTTGAATAATATTATAGTCAGTCAATTATCATTAAAAACTTTCAAGTTGACAACATTAGTAGGACTTTGGTAATCTGGTGGTCCTTCCCGTAACATAAAGTCTAGTTGAAAACCATCAGGCTCCACTTGTCTGGCATTTATGCAGAACTGGGCCTTTCTAGCGCCTAACAAAGACGTTTGTCACATTTTTAAGTGCATTCTCATTATATGCGATAAATTTAACAATATTCCAACCAAAACGAAAGGCTTTTTGATTAATTGACGTGAGCAGATTTAAAAGTGTATTTTTCTGTTTGTCCTGCAGGTAGTTGTTCAACGGCTGAGCGCCGGCTCCGGTCGCTCGTCGAACGTCGAGAACCAGCGTAACAAGGTCCCCGACGTGCCCTACCAACCCACCGTAAGAGAAACCATGTGCTTCCATGCCATTACTATGATGAAGGTAATTATTGAGGTATAATCTTTAGGAACCACGGCCGCACGCTCCTCACGATACGCACTGATGGTTCTTTCATACGAAAACGCACTGGCATGGTAGGCCGCGGTCAACTTAGACGCGACTTGCGTCTTATACACTATATTGTAAGCAATCTAAATATCCCTTTCACAGATCGTTTTTTGATTTTAGCGTTTCATACGAACATAAACCTTATTTTTATGTTAAAAATGTTTACAATCCTATGAGCCAATTTTAATTAGACTTTCATATTGATAAGGACCTTATTCTTATGTTAGTCATGTTGATCATCCTATAATTTGCATGGTTTACTTAGCAAAGTAAAATCAAAATGCAATCTGTGAATTCTTCCCTTAGGCTAATCACACACGGACCCCTTGTGACTGTCACTATAAGGGCTCGCCCATTCGTTGAACTTTGTTGTTCGGTTGTTGCGAGTGGCTCATGTGTGAGTGCCCTTAACACTAATGGAATTAGCTCTGAATGATAACACCTAGATATTTTACGTAACTTTTAAGTAAATGCCAAGAAGTCCTAATGCCAATAACGGTGATGGTGGAAGCAAGAATCTGTATAATATTCCTTGTTATTCAGCGAAAGTACGGGATCTAAGTAGGTCTTAGACAACAAAAGCATTTGACTCAATACTAACAAGAACAACAGTCTATATCAACCCAAGAACAAAGGCATAGAGACTCAAGACTTAATCCGTTAGCTTGAAAACCTAAGCATAGGAACAGAATGACAATAAAATGCATGGCAGAGAAAGCAAATATGTATAAAGAATGTTTGAAAATGCATAAATATTTATATCGTTCCAATTATTTTCTGTGTATGTTCACGGTAGGAAGTCGCATTTTATAAGAAGCTTAGTAACTTATGTTGGAAGATGGCGTGCCAACATTCTGAGAACTGCACAATATTTTGGTGCAAAAGCCGTACCAAAGTAGTTTGTTGCTAGCACCCCATTAGATTTAAAAAGAAAATTCCTATTGGGTATGGGTTGGTAATTACTGTCGCGCGCTGTTCACGTGCGTTTGAAGGTACCGGAATTTTTTCGCTTTGTACGATTTAACCATGGTGGATTACGTGTACGTGTTATTATAGTAAAAATGCTAGTGGCAAATTTTAGTTTTAAATACCTACTGTCTTTTGTTAGGTTAGGTTAGTTTTCGACAGAAGAGGCATTGAAACTGGACCATTTCTCGAAATAATGTTTATTATACCAAATGAAAGTAAGTAAATGGAAACCTACTTTCAGTAGAGATGACGAGAGGGTAAAAAATGGAAATTATATTTAGTCCGTCAGTCAGATAATAAAAACATATAAGACGTGTATTTTTTTGCTTTACCATTTTATTAATAAAACAATGGCTAAGATTAAAAGAGAGAGAGAAATTAAAGTTGAAGAGTGGGGGCTCGCTACGTCACAATTAGGTTTAAAATCTATCTAGCCGTGACGTTATGCCACATTTTAACACAATGTAAAAAAAGAAAAAATACATGTCCAATGTTTTTGAGTGAAACAGATGATAGACTAAAAAAAATTTTAGTCGTCATCTCTGTTTAAATAAATATTTCGTTACTCTATGGGACATCATTACAACAGCTTATTTCAACTGCGTTACAAATGTAGATATTTTATGAGAAAGGAAATAAAGGTAGGATTTTATATGGAAAGGAATTCATATGCAACAAGTACGTTCCTAGAGATACCTACAAAGTAAATGTGGGGTATGTTGTGTAACAAATATGTGGATATTCAGAGTGTTAGGTTAAACGGGAGACATACTTTCAGGTGTTACTATACTCATGAAAATGAACAACTTTGACTATGGAATTAGACCTCAAATCACCAAAAAAAAAATCAGCGGTTCAGTACATTTCGCTACTTCGGGGAAGAAAGGGCGTAAAAGCCACTTTTGGCCAAAATGAGTTAATAATGCAACTTTGTTTAGTTTTCGACGCTCTATCGATCTGTATATTTAAAATTTCAATATTCCCAAAAAAATGGCTTTTACCCCCATGATTTTTTTTTCACCAAAACCATTTTTATTAAAAAAAATTGACGTATATGACATTATTTAATTATTTCAAATTAATAAGGGCGTATCACCATAGTATGAAAGAATATTTGGTCGTAAATACAATATTTATTACGTAATGACTTTTACGACATTTTTACTTGGCAATTTAAATATGATTTGGCTTTTTAAAACAAATAAGAAAAAGAAAAAAATATATAAGAAGAGAAAGAAGATGAATAAAAAGAAAGTAAAAGATAAAAAAAATAAAGAAGAATACGATTACAAGCAATAAAATTAAAAAAGTAAGAAAACGAAACAAAAAACAGAAAAGGAAATAGAAAAAAAAGAAGATTACTAATTATTGTCAATTTGATTTGATTTATGAATGAATAAAACTGATTTGCATCTTAACTAAATTTATTTATTTAATACACCAATACCTACCTAGTAGAATAAATTACAAACATACCATTATTTTATACTATTTTATCAATTTTAGTTAATTTATTTCTTAATTAATTAATATTAGATGATAGTAATTATTTATCACAGTTAACTTAAAATTTAAATTAATGAAAATAATCAAAGTTCAATTCAATTAAATCTTTTCTTTTGTTTCACTATTCATGAATCGTGTGCATTTAACTTAACAGGTAGGTAACCTAATTCGTTATAATAAATTTTGTAATATAGAACTATGATAAATCAGATAATAATAATTATTATGCTATTATTTTGAGCTTCTATGCACCTTAATTTCAATATTCACCACATTAAATCTTACAAAATTATAATAATTGTAGCTTTACTCACGATAATTGTTATAAGTGGTGCAGTCATTACGACCTTTTCACTGTCTAAAGATGGTTTATACGACACGATGTATGTTAGCATTATAGATATTTGTGGATTTACGTCCTATAGTACGTATTTATAGACGGTGTAAAAGCCATTTTTATTAAAATTTTGGGTCGTAAATCCATCCTATCTTCTAAACCATAAGGTCTACTTAAAATTAAGCTTCTTGATATTAAAGAGCACTTAAATGCAAGTAAATATCACCAATTCATTCGAATTTAACTCTATTGCAAAAAAAGTTATTTTCCAAAATTTAAAAAAAAAAACGTTTTTTCGCTCCCCTGTAAAGTTGCTATTTTGGCTTTTACGCCCTTTCTTCCCCGAAGTAGCGATTTATGTTCGCATAATTCGTCAAAATGTAAGGAACAGCTGATTTCTTTTTTTTACATTTCAGAGTTGGTCCCATGTACCAAGTTGTTTGTTTTCATGAGTATGATAATCCCCGAAAGTATGTCCCTTGTCCCTCGTTAAACCTAACACCCTGTAGGTATACTAGATAGATGACACCCGCGGTTTCACTCGTTTTGGAAGACTAGTTCATGTACGCATAGAAAGAGTCCTAAATTCATTGCTTGCTTATAAAAAGCATCATTATTATAATTGCATGACCAATTCATGGTAAGTACATCTTTTAATTTTTATATTTTAACAATATTCATTGCATTATTTAGATACCTTGTAGACCAGACTATTTTTTTCTAATATGAAGAAATGATGCTTCTTTACCATCCGGATGCAGAAACATAATAATAATAATAATAATATCCTTGGACATTTCACACAGCGCCGTATCGTCCCAAGCTAAGCAACCTAATGCTTGTGTTATGGTAACGAGATGGCTGATATACTACTTATATACATTTTTTTTTTGTAAATACATACATATTATAGATAGAAAAACACCCAGACTCGTAACAAATACTTGCAGGTCGTACAAATATTTGTTCCGTGCGGGAATCGAACCCGCGACATAGTGCGCAGCAGTCAATCGCTCAACCACTACGCCAACCGTGTCGTCGAATAATATAACAAATAATATAACAAAATTATACGGTTCATACTTAGGTGACACATTGGTGAAGTGGTTCTGCATGATCAAGTGACACGTTTTCACAATCATAATAATCCAGTAGCATACTCTTCTTCTTTTCGTGTGGTTAGTGGTAACTTGGTGTCAGAGTTTCAATGCTGCCCATGGGCCTCTGACTTAGCATCACATACTGTTGAGAAACATCTTTTGGGTATGCCGGCATAGCATATTACGATGTAATCAACTACATCTGGGGACTGTGACAGACAAATCTTTCCGGCGGAATTACAAACAGCGACCGGTGATGGTCAGTCGATCTGTCCATAATCAAGATACCTCCGGACAATGATTACACACTTTTGTCTTTCACTCAAATGTGAGGGACTTAGTGTTGAAGTAATGACTTATGTCAGAACCCATGAAGTTTCCAGTGATAATAGAATACGTGGATTCTCTGTCCCTATATCCCTATGTATGCTTAAATCTTTAAAGCTACGCAACGGAATTTGATGCAGTTTTTTTAATAGATAGAGTGATTCACATATTATGCCGGCGAAGCCGCGGGTGGAAGCTAGTATAGTATAAAACTAATTTGCTTGCCGCTGTACGTCCCTCTGTACGATTAGATCTTTTATACTACGCAATTTAACGGATTTTAATGCGGTTTTTATCAATAGAAAGGGTGATTCAAGAGGAAGGTATAGTTTAACTAACTTTCGCCGGCATGGTATGTCGATAAAAGGTAGCCTGTATCCTTTCTCAGGGTTCGGAGTATCCCCATACTAAATTTCATAGAAATCGCACTCCACAACAACTCACAGTATCTACAATGCAACCGTACGAAGACGGGACGGGACGCTAGTTTATTATAAATGCGAAAAGTCTCTCTGTTACTCTTTGACACCTTGCAAGAAATTCCCACATGGAATTCTTTTTTCTCGGTAGTACGTTTCCGTGGAATAATTTACGAGCTCCACACGGGCGAAGTCGCGAAGAAAAGCTAGAGAGGAGACAAAATACCAAATGAGGATCCTACGATCGCGGTCAAACGTTATGGTATACATACACGGTTAAACTTAAGAACAGCTAGAGAGGAGACAAAATACCAAATGAGGATCCTACGATCGCGGTCAAACGTTATGGTATACATACACGGTTAAACTTAAGAACAGGTAGAGAGGAGACAAAATACCAAATGAGGATCCTACGATCGCGGTCAAACGTTATGGTATACATACACGGTTAAACTTAAGAACAGGTAGAGAGGAGACAAAATACCAAATGAGGATCCTACGATCGCGGTCAAACGTTATGGTATACATACACGGTTAAACTTAAGAACAGCTAGAGAGGAGACAAAATACCAAATGAGGATCCTACGATCGCGGTCAAACGTTATGGTATACATACACGGTTAAACTTAAGTCGTTGAAATCCCCTTAAGGGGTCATTGTACTCATTATAACGAGCAACTTTTACTATGGGACCGAACCTGAAATCGCGAAAAAAAAATCAGCTGTGCAGTACATTTTGACGAGTTAGGCAAACATAAATGTAAACACACAGATATAGATAGTGTAAACAGCTTATTTTTTTAGCCCCTTAAGAGGATTTAAACGACTTAAATTTAACCGTATACTCGTATATGGATATTTTTAAACCATACCCAGGAGTTTAGTCTAAATATGGCTTCACATTGATGTTATAAACTAGTTGTATTATGAAAGCTTTGAGAAATCTTCATGAAACGGTCGTCAATACTGCTGTATTCAGCTGACCGAGCGATTATACGGTCGAATAACCTGGCTATTCGTAATTAAACCATCAGTATCCATACTAATAATGCGAAATGCGGGAGGTATGTATGTCCGTCTATTGCCTGTTTCACGCCTTATCGGCTGATCGGATTTAGATCTTAACTACAAAGGTAGGCTTTGATTTCGTATGTTCCCGTGGGGTTGGGATGGAAATTCTGATCTCTATGCGGGCGAAACCGTGAACAAAAGCTAGTCTATTCTTATATTATAAAGAGGGAAGATTTGGTTGTTTGCATTGAATAGGCTTCGAAACTTCAGAACCTATTTGAAAAATTCTTTCACTGTTGGGAAGCTATACTATCCCTGGGTGACATAGGCTAAATCTTATATACTTATAAAAATGAATCGCAAAATGTGTACTAAGCGCATAACTCAACAACGCGTGGACCAATTTGGCCAATTTTTTTTTTGTGTTTGTTATTGTCAGGAGAAGGTTCTTAGTCTTACATACAAAAATAATAGGTAGGTAGGTAGGGTAGGGTAGGGTAGGTAAGGTATGTAGGTAGGTAGGGTGGGTAGGTAGGGTAGGTAAGGTGGGTATCATAGTTAAGACAGGACAACATCTGTCGGGTCAGCTAGTTATATATATTTTTACACGCTTGTTGTAACCGACTTCTTTATTCGCGATTTTCACCCACTTTAAACGGCCAGATTTCGTTCAAACGTTGTAGATTTATCGAGGACCGAAGACAATACATTAATTTGAACTAAAAAGTAGGAAATAAAAAATAGTTAAAAAAAAAAACTAAAAAACACGCTTTTTATAGAAAACCGAACAAAAAATAGAAAATAAATTAGGTGGTGGTGAATATTATCTTAAAAAGCACTCCACGCTTTTTAAAAAGTAAAATTCATTTTCTATTTTTTAGTTCGGTTTTCTATAAAAAGCGTGTTTTTTAGTTTTTTTAAACTATTCTTTTTTTGATTATGTCTCCTTACTAAAACGCACATTATTTGAATTTAAACAATTTCCGACATTCATGCGGGTGAAGCCGCGGGCAGAGCTGGTATTTGATTATAATAATCATAACATGAGGTTCAAATACCTTTCGATATAGAATCGATAACCATAGTATAGTCACAACCGCCACGGTGCACTGGAAAATTACCGATATCCCGTCGTATGAATTTCCTCGAGTAAATATCACTCCCTATGAAATTATCCTCATTTTAGTATTACAGCCGTGTGCGTAGTATTATAGCGGTATATCCAAGACAGTTTATAGGGAATCTAATGTAAGCATGTTGCTTAATATGCACATGTTTTCAATATATTAAGACGCTCTATGAGCATTCGCCTGTAATGTAACAATAGTGAGTGGGATGAATAGTGTATTATAAATGTGATTTTTATCGAATCATGATAGTTGCATTACAGGCGAATGTCCGTTGGTCAGTTTTTTAATAATTCAAACTCAAACTCAAAGTATTTATTTCAAATAAACCAATTACAGGCACTTGAATTGTCAAGGGGTCGGTCAGTCAGAAACATGAAGCTAGTTGCCTATGCCAAAGCAGTAGGTACCTATGGAGAGGAATGGGCAAGAAACTCCATGGACACTCTTTTAAAAATCATCATCATCTGCCTAGCCTTTTCCTAACTAAATTTGGGTGGGCTTCCAGTCTAACCTGATGCAGCGTAATACCAGTATGTTATGTAATATACACGGAGCGACTGCCTATCTGACCTCCACACCGTTTAAACAAAATATTGGTTACATAATTAATACAAAATATGGTTACAAAGTATTGGTTAATCTATTTCGTCAGTGAGTATTGTAACGTAATGCTCAAAATCAATTCTTGATACACTAAAGACGAATGTTCCGGTGAGCGAGGTGGCGAAGGGAGCACCTTTGAGTATCAGAAGCATCTAGGAATTCGCGTGCATTATGACGCTATTCTGCTTAAATAGTTTGCATTATTGAGATTTTTTTTATTCACGATAGTGAGATAGGTAGCAGTTATGATTTTTTTTACAACACTCACTACACCGCCAGAACTTTAAATCTAACAGCGCGCTTTTATTTAGGTGTCACCTGGTGTTAGTGAAAACGAGCATACGTGATCTATTTTATGATGTACTCATTTCTTAATGGAATCGTTGGTTGGTTATATATGTTAGCCATGATAGGTGTAATGTCCGTTACCGTTTTACTTTGACCAACCAAAGTAGTTATTTCTTTCTTAGAAACTGGTTCCTAAGACGTAAATAAGTTCGACAAAGAGAATCAATACTAGAGATGTGCCGTTCATTTAATATTCGGTTTCACAGAACTTTGACATTCGGCCAAAATTAGGTTCAAAAATGCTGTTGGATACAAGAAAAAATTAAAACTAAAGAAATTGTTTAACAATTAAGTGTGTTCTAAACGTTATCAGAATTTCGACAATTTTAACAGTTGTCGCCAGAAATCGCTATTTCTAACTTTAGTAAAATTGTTAATTGAAATATATTATCACTGCTGGTATTTACGAGAGTAGGTTATTGTAAAAAATCAACAAGGATTTTGTGTTACCTTGCAGGAGTGTGTTACGTTCTAATAAAGTACAAGTTCGTGGTAAAACCAGCCGACGATTTATTTTCATCTAGTATTCGGCTGAAGTATTTGAACCACGTTTGGCCCATCCCTAATCAATACCTATCATTTATAAATATTCTTAGCTGAGTGATTCCCTATGATATCTTTATATAAATAGGGCCGTACAGGTTCACCAGTGCAGAAAAATCAGCCTTGGTAACCGAGTTAGTCTATATTTGTGAGCCAAGATCCAACAGCGCCATCACTCAGGTGTCTTCCTGTTATTTATTTTCGTACGTTTATTGATAGATTTATTTTATTTCTTGAGGAGCTTGTAGCTAAGTAATAACAGCCGCACATATCGATCCATAAGGCTAATCTACGCTTACCGGGGTTGGTCCGTGGGTGGGTTGACCATCTTTACATATCCGTTGATCCCGGCTGTCATTCGTGGATCTTTGACAGTCGTTACGGGTAGTCAGAAAGAAGCCTGAAAATCTGACAACCAGGCTTACCAAGGGGTCTTACTTATCGTATTACCCAGTTACTGACTGGCATGTGTACGTCAGATACGCAGTCGCTCCATGTTAAATTCAGCTGCATCCGGTTAGACTGGAAGCCCACCCAAATATAGTTGGGAAAAGGCTAGGCAGATGATTGACGTTTACTGATAGATGTCTGATGCAGCGATGTATTCCAACTTCACCTTTCTATCCAAGTGTTTATCTTAAATTCAAGATCGCTTGTAGCGTTAAGACCGCCCACTGTGTCACCCTATGTATACTACGATTAATATCTGTACTTTATATAATATCTGTATAGATATGGTGTACATAATAAAGAGTGAAAATTCCATCTTTCCATGTTTTATAATCCGAAACGCGCTTGAGAGTTTTATTCTGGAAATAATGTGGTATAATGCTATGATGATACGATGGCGCGGGGTCCAAATTTTCAGCGGTAGTTTCGATGTCCTATGCCGATCTTTTGTTCCAGGTTGGCACAAACTCCAAGCCTACAAAGGAAGCGCTGGGCGAACAAAAAAAAATGATAATAAACAATTGTTTCTACACAGGCGTATCAAGACTTCTCGTTCGAAGAGCTTCGCTTGGCTAGCGAGTCGTGGAGTGACGGCGGTGCCATCGGCGGCACGTTCGTCCATGGTGGGCGGATCCCGGCTGAGCGGTTGCCGGTCCGGGAGAATCCTGACGGCTCCTATGTAGCGACCTGGATCCCTAGAACTCCTGGAGCTTATATCTTCAGATGCACCCTCGATGATCACCCAGTATCACAGGTTAGATCAATACTCTGAATTTTTTCGCGTTTTAAATTCTGCCACTTCAAAACTATGCCATAGGAAGGAAGCTATAGTCTCAACAGTTACAAAATAGGATGTTGACTTTGAAAACATGCCATTATTGCCGAGGAATTATAATAAACTTTCTCTCAACGTCATAATACTTGCACCCATTTAGATTGATAGCACCCTCTTAATCTAAACATTTAAACCTGTATAATAGATTTTTAATTAGGGGATGGTAGAAAGTAAAACAAAAAGGTTCGTGTAAGATAACACACGGATACTGTCGCCGGTGGATTTCGTTTTAATTGCTAGTTTATAGCGTGGAGCAAAAAATAATTTTGCTCCAATTTACCATGCAGCCTCAGTGTTGCCACTTTTTTGCTGCCTTTATGAGTAAGAGCAATTAAGTTTCTCATTACGTCGCGCGTTGTTGACTTAATTCCAGGAAGTAACAATAGAAGTGGCGGAAAGTATAATAGAGCCTGCTGAGCGCGCCGTGCAGGCCGGCGGTACACTCCCCACCACGCCGCCGACCAAGTTGAGGCGCTTCATTGCGCGCTTCAGCGCTGGTCTCCGCGTGAGGGCCAGCCCAAGTCTGCAGGCCGAAGAGATTGGCCGAATACCTTTCGGTGCTAACATCGCATTTGTTGAAGAAGTAAGCTCGTATTTTTTTTTGTTTGTTCTCAAACCAAAATTTTTGTGTTTATAATATTTTTACTCGCCAACTTTCTAGTTTAATGGCGAGGTCTCGATTTCATACACTACTAACCAATTTAGTACGTTGAATTTGGTTTGGAAGATTTGATTAAATGTGTGATTTAGAAATGTGGACCACCTGCGATATTTGCTTTGTTTTCCAGGTTGTCAACAAAGACGGCACTTGGGTGCGTTTGAGCCTAGATTCCGTGCGCGGTTACACGGATGGGATGGGTGAAGTGGCGTGGTGTTTACAGCATCACCGCCATCTTGACAGAGCACTGCTGGTACCTGTGGAGCCTACCACACCGCCGCAGGTTCGCATACACTATGCAATCCTAAAAGCCATTATAGCATTTAGTACGCCTCATTACATTATTCTTCAAAGCTCCACACACGTTCATCTCAAGGCATGCTCCTGGCATATTGTAGATAGCCGCTAAGATATTGTGCAGTGTCTACAACTAGCCGCAGTATGTTGATCTTGTAGGTTAAATAAAGACTTAAGAAATCACCAAGTACAGTACTCCCAAATTAATAATGCACATGCAGATCTTCGCTAGTTGTCGTATTCCCGGAAACACCCGAATCATTGAATCGTTCTAGTCCTAAACAATGCACTTGCATTTTGCACCTTGTTCGAAAGAAATAGGAGTCAATATCAATCGAAAACAATTCGGGCGGTCGGCGGCGGTCGGCGGTCAGTCAAAGGTCCGTCAGTCGTCTTGTTATATTGGTGGTGACTGCACGTGTTCTCTCTGTCTGGAATTATATTGAGCTGCTATTACACACCCTTCTTGGTTTTGTTTTCAAAGGCGCATTTAATTTCCACTTTAATTATCTTATTCAAATTTAAATAGTTAATTTTGTAAAATATGTAAATATACCAACATTTTTCACGTCTTATCAATATTAATAAATTAAAAATACCTACGTAAAATACATATTAAGTAAGTACTAGAAAAACATCTAAAAAATCAGATTTAAGCTTATATAAAAAATAGCTCACTATTTACTTACATGGAATTATTGAATCAAATTTCGTTATTGATAAATCAATATTTATCTCTTTTAGGACAAAACACATAATTCTACTAAATTATGCATGAAGAAAATGCACTTAACCACTCTATATACATATCGTCTTCCGACGCTCGGGGAATACGACTGTTGCCGAACAGTGGCGAAGATTTCTATGCGCATTATAATTTTGGGAGACCTAGGCTGTACCCCGCTGTTGATTTCCAGGATATCTCATTTAAATTGTTCGATTTTAGGCTGAATGTACTGGTGTTTGGAGCGGCTACGGTGACGCACAAGGGGACATGCAGTCGTGGTCACAGGACGATGACGACGGCGTCTTAACTGGTAAATATAATACATAGACTAACTGGTTTATAACTTACCTAGAGTTTAGATAACTGAAAGTATAAGAGGGAGAGTAATTTGTTATTGGCAACTACGATTTCGTAGCTGTGATAGCCTAGTGGTGTAACCGACGAACTCCCAATTCTTAGGTCTAGAGATCTAACCCAAGACACGCACCTCTGAATTTTCGGATTCACATATGAATCCGAAAATTCAGAGGTGTGTATTGTCACATGTGCGTGTTATCGCTTGCTTAAAAAACGGTGAAGGAAAACATCGTGAGGAAACCGGCCTGAGAGATATTTCTCAGCATGTGAAGCTCAGTCAGGGCCCATTGGCAGCATAAATACTAAAGGGTCTTTCAACAAGGACGGGTCGATTTTGATAGTTTGTGGCGGCCATGTTGTTTAGGCGGCATCTGTCGAATGCGTTTTTATTTCTTCAGTTACTGATGCCAAATTACCATGGTAAGTTACAAGATTGAGCAGCACGTCCAAATGATAAAACTTTATTATCAATCAAAATGAGTGTTTGTTAGTGCAAACGTTGCGCGCGTTACGTCCATTTTAAGGCAGATGCGGTGGCCCTTCAAAGTTGATTCTCCAACGTTTGGTGACCAAATTTGAGACGACTGGTTCGGTAAACAACCAACCAACACCCTTACGTCGAAGGAACGCCAGATCCGCCGAGAACATCGCTGCTGTCCGTGAGAGTGTCCGAGGCAGTCGATTTCTCGCCGTGCACAAGAACACGGCCTTTCGCAGACTTCAATTTGGCGAATTTTGCGTCGGGACTTGGGCCTACACCCGTACAAGATCCAACCTGACCCAGGAGCTGAAAGTGAATGGCATTCTGTATAAATGGTTCGAGGGTAGCGTTATCTCTCGCAGAGGTGACGTGAATTGTCCACCAAGATCGTGCGATTTGACCCCGCTAGACTTTTTCTTGTGGGGTTTTCTCAAGTCGTAGGTATATGCCAATAATCAGCAATCAACCGATGCCCTGAAAGTCAACATATCGCAGGCCATCGCTCAGATTCAGCCGGATCTATGCATTAGAGTAATCGAAAATTGAAAATTTCGGATCCGTGCCACCGTTCGAAGCCGCGGTAGAAATTTAAACGATGTCATTTTTCATAAATAATGGCATAAATTGGCCTTTCAAATAAAATAATAATTTCTTTAATATCTCACATACAGCTTGTTTTATTTAATTTCAACATCGACCCGTCCTTGTTGAAAGAGCCTAAATGACACCAGGTTAGTCACTAACCACACAAAGAAAGAAAAGACGATTTCCAGATTTTCCATTTTGAATGAAATATCTATCGAATAACATACAGGCTATAATTCGATGGATGTTTTATGTGCTAAATTAATAAAAATGAAATACATTGTCGGTTGATATTTTTCCATGATTAGGTAAGTGGAGACGTTCAAAAGTGCCATTCTTGTGCCTATTTGAAATAAATGTTTTGACTTTGAGATTGTAACAGAAAACCTGTAGTGGGCAGTGGTAGCCTTTACTGGACAGCAGTGGGTGTAATTTTTTTGTATGATATACGATCGTTGCTATTTATGTTATTTCTATTTCGTTTTTATCTGACGAAAACAAATTTGATCCCTGTTGTTTTATGATATTTTTCCTTTTTGTTACAGAAATAAACTGTATTGATGAAGGCAGCTTTCCATATGGACAAATGGAGGTGATTATTACTATTTGACTCTTGTATGAAACCTACTGACTTATCATCAGGCTTTTTTTTAAACCTACCGCAAGTATGAGGGACACAGGCGGCGCACGACGCTTTACGAACTGTCATTTTTTCTAACCTCGATCGACCTTATTACAAAGAGGTTATAGTTAGGCTTTTTGTTTTGAAGGTAGGAAATCGTCCAATGACTTCTCCCGCTCTGGGTGGAGCCGAGGGGAGTGTCAGTCTCATACTGACTAAAACCCACCCATGTTCCTTCCTTCGACTTTTATGTTCCGGGGTAGGTGTAACCCTTTCGGACAATCCCGCTTAATTATAGTTAGACTAAGGTTTTATTCGTGTAAAAATTAATGTTATTCAAATAATACGAATTCTTCTCAGCACACTACGGGCGGCATGCGCCATAAATCATTAAACGTAAATAATGTAACGTCCGTTAACATAATAAAATTCCAGTTTGGAGATGACATTGATTTTTAATGCGTTAGACTCTAACCGCATTTATTGGGCTTCAGAAGCGATGAACGCTTTTGATTTGAACATTTCTTTCCATGTCCAGCCCGATGGTTCGTTCATGTTGCCGGGCTCGTCCGAGCCCAACAAGCGGAGCCGTGTGATACGCGGTGAAGCAAGCTCAACCTCATCAGCTGCGTCCTCACCCAAGTATGTATCGGTTTGTTTGTAATTGTATCGCTGTTATCCTACCTGCTTTGCCTCAAAAAATGCTGCCAAAGTGACTTATAGGAGTCGACCACCACCTCTTATCTACGATACTATCAAGTACGTTTTGGTATTGCAGACCAGCTCAGCGGCGCAGCAATGGTAACAGCGACGAGTGGTGGTCACCTGGCAAGCAACGCTTTGGTGACAACGGAGATGTTAACGCAATACTAGAGGTTGGTACCAGTCAATCAATCTGCCTAGCCTTTTCCCAACCATGTTGGGGTCGGCTTTCAGTCTAACCGAATGCAACTGAATACCAGTATTTTATATGGAGCGACTGCCTATCTGACCTCCACAAACCATTAACTGGGTAATACAATACCCCTTGGTAATACTGGCTGTCAGATTTTCGGGCTTCTGACGACCCGCAACGAGTGTCAAAGATGCACAAATGACAGCCGAGACCAACGGTTAACGTGCTTTACGAGGCACGGAGGAGACAACAAATAATATTACAAAATTAAATATTAAGGCAAGGCATATTCTAATGATAGGCAGCAGCAGTGATAGCCTAGTGATGTGACCGTTGGACTGCCAAGTTATAGGTCTCGAGTTCGAACCCAAGGCACGCACCCCTGATTTCTCGGATTCATGTGCGTATTGTACAATTATCACTTGCTTAAAATCGGTGAAGGAAAACATCTTGAGGAAACCGGCATGTCTGAGAGGTATTTCTCAACAGCATGTGATGCTAAGTCAGAGGCCCATGGGCAGCATTAAAACTCTGACACCAGGTTAGTCACTAACCACACGAAGAAGGAGAAGAATGATAGGCTCACTCACATTACGCTATTTAAGTTGAAGACCCATGTAATAAGGGGTGAGCTTATTGAGATTTTAACCATCAACTGGGCACAAATCTGAGAAACCCCCCGGGACCCGCCCCAAGTAACAATCGAACCCAGATCCCCAGCTGCATAGCTAGGGCTTGCAATCACTAGAATCAACAAGACAATTAATATGAAGGTTAATCAGGTTGATTTCCAGAGCGTAGGTGATCAGCAAACAATTTGCACTGCTGGAACACAGACCTCCTCTATGTGAGGATTGGTGGTGGATCATCACGCCGGTTATCTCACGATGTTTTCGTTACAACCCGTTAAGATGATAAATTCTTTCAAAGCCTTAATAATAACATAACTGACATACAGGTCTCCAAAAGTGATAATGCGCATAGAAATCTTCGCCACTGTTCGGCAACGGTCGTATTCCCCGAGCGTCGGAAGACGATATGTTTATAAAGTGGTTAAGTGCATTTTCTTCATGCATAATTTAGTAAGATTATTTTTTGTCCTAAAAGAGATAAATATTGATTTATCAGTAACGAAATTTGATTCAATAATTCCATGTAAGTAAATAGCGAGCTATAATTCATATAAGCCTAAATCTGATTTTTAATATGTTTTTTCTAGTACTTACTTAATATGTATTTTACGTAGGTATTTTTAAATTTTTAATATTGAAAAAACGTTGAAAATGTTAGTATATTTAAATATTTTACAAAATTAATTATTTAAATTTTAATAAGATAATTAAAGTTGAAATTAAATTCACCTTTGAAAACAAAACCAAGAAGGGTGTGTAATAGCAGCTCTATATAATTCCAGACAAAGAGAACACGCGCAGTCACCACCAATATAACAAGACGACTGACGGACCTTTGACTGACCGCCGACCGCCCGAATTGTTTTCGATTGTGTACACATGATATTGACTCCTATTTCTTTCGAACAAGGTGCAAAATGCAAGAGACTCGAACGATTCAATGATTCGGGTTTTCCGGGAATACGACAATTAGCGAAGATCTGCATGTGCATTATTAATTTGGGAGTTCTGTATAGGACTTTTGATTTATTCTGGTGAGCAAAGTAAGCGTCACATGCGAAAGTGAACCTTATTTATATTTTATTAAAGTTCATATTTGTATACAGCCATTAGTTTATGTTAATATGAACATTAAACTTATTGGAATAAGGTTCAAATTCGTATGAACTATTCTCATACGACTCTTACTTGGAAAAGTAAAAGTGCGGTTAGTCTATTTTACCCTCAGTCTTAAGTTATTGCTTTTCAAATTTGAAAGACAACTATGTCAAACATGAAAACAGATGATTCCTAAACGAAAACTTCTTACTCGTAGGTAGCTAAAGTTTCCTTAAGTCAATTAACCGTCGAGGTCAATGTTGTGACTAACTATTGTTATTATAACTTGTTTTTTGCGTTATGAATTGCGGTAAGGAAACTCGATATGTTAATAGGAGACAAACAATATTTGTCTTTATAATTTTGCCGATAGTGAATTGGGGCGATGATCCAAATAAGTCATAGATTGAAAGCTTTTGAGTGTGCAGTAACATGCAGTGTGAATGTTCATTTAGACACAGTTGGCGCAGTGGTTAAGCAATTGACTGCTGCGCAACATGCCGCGGGTTCGATTTCCGCACGGAACAAATATTTGTACGATCTCCAAGTATTTGTTCTGGGTGTGGGTGTTTTTCTATCTATAATATGTATGTATTTACAAAAAAATATGTATGTAAGTAGTTTATCAGCCATCTCGTTACCATAACACAAGCATAAGTTTGGGACTATATGGCATTGTGTGAAATGTCCAATAGGATATTATTATTATTCCACGATGCATTACAGTACACCCGTAAGCTTATAATCGAAAATAAAAAACAAATTTCATTCGATTTGGAGTCAGTCTGACCCGGAAATGATTAGCATTGTTCGTTTTGATTCAGAACTCAAACCTACACTTGGATAAATCCAGCTTGTGTTCTCAGAAATAGCAGTGATTCATAGAGTCAGTCCAACGGATGACGATAACGATGTGGGCAACTTAAGACTGGTTCTTTCGGGAGCCCTTAGACCAGCCGGTGATGTCTTTCGTATAATACGATTTCGTACAATTCGCGTCCACTCTGGCTGTCGCAGGAAACCATCGCTGTGGCTCGGCTTCTTATAAAAGCAAACCGATGGTGTTTAGTGCACTTCGCACAATTACATTCGAATATTTGGCTGACCCGAAGCAATAACTACATACAGTCACGAGCACCAATATGTATAACTTTAAAAAGTCATTTTCTACTTCTGCATTTGTTGTAACTATATGTTGTTACGGATATAGTATTTGGGAACCCATACTAATATGAAAACGGTTCTATAATCGCAAAGTTATCGTTATTCCACGAGAAAATCGCTTTTGAATATTTCTAAGTGCATACATATTGGTGCTCGTGACTGTACATATTCTACTATATTCGACTTTTGGAAGCACAGAGCCAGTTGTAGTGATGATGCTTGGGGTACAAACTCAGTACGGCACCATACGAACTAAGACGAGTGGTGTGTCCCCATATTAAATATATCTACATATTCAATCGACTATTTCAAACGGTCAAAAATAAAATATGAAATCATATAGAAACGACACCGCTCGTCTTAAAAACTTCCATCACCACTTCCTAGTGCTTTAGCTGGGAAGAAGAAGTGGCGCAACAAACTCCCCAGCAGCACAGCTGTCTGTTTAGTTGGAAGAACTTGACTCTACACATTTATCGTATGAGAAGTAATTAACATTACGAAACACATCACAATAAAATCAATCATTTGCCATATGTCAGCTAGCACACGCCAATATACCAAATTTAAACATTAAAAACTGACTGTACTCAAGCGTAAATTACAAAAAAAAAGGCCTCCAGGTAAAAGGGCGTGCCCGCTTACATGTGCAATGCGGTACTAAAAACTAGGACCATCGAATTAATAACTTAATTACTAAAGAATTAACATTCATAATTGCTAATGAGTACCAACAAGGATCAGGATAAATAAATACGATCAACTGTCGACGTCTCTAGCTAACCACATATTGCAATACAAATCATTAAAAAAAAAACATTGCAATGAGTAGATTATGTCAATAATAAATGAATAAAAAAAAACAACCAAAACACAATAAATAGAATACATAACATAAATAATTCTAAGAAGCTAATTCTGGAGAAAGAACATAAACATTGTCTTGTGTTAATCACAGCGACCAACTCTTCTTGTCGTTTAAGTAGTCGTTGGTAGCATAGAAAGCCTTTGAACAAATAATATTAGATTTTGACGTTGAAGTAATATAAATGGTTGCCAACAAGGACACTTAATCGATCATTATAATACAGTAAACATATAAGAGCCCTTTTGCCACAAACTGTATTATTTCACTGTCAAAATTCCTTTTAAAGTTTCGTCTCGATTCACCCCTGCATCCCTATTCACCCCATTTTCTAACACAGATTTTCCTCACAGAAGAGACCTCCTAGACGTTCTATAATTCTTAAGTCATAATCTATACTAATATTATAAAGAGGAAAACTTTGTTTGTTTGTTTGTTTGGTTGTAATGAATAGGCTCAAAAACTACTGGACCGATTTTAAAATTCTTTCACCGTTGGAAAGCTTAGTTTTCTAGGAGTAACATAGGCTACTTTTTATCCCGGGAAAAATAACGGGTCCCACGGGAAAGACCACGGGAGCGAAGCCGCGGGCAAAGTGCTAGTATATTATAATGATAATTATCGGTTGTGTTCACAGACGGAGATAGAACCAGAGCCGCTCATCGAGAGCCGCAGCAGCAAGGTCGCGCAGACCGGCACGCAGACCTCGCCCGACAGAAGCGAAGCTGCCAGCCTGTCAGCCATGCAGCTCTACATTGGGACGTCAAAGGTGCGAACTTGTTTATGTATCGTCAGCTGTTGCCCGAGGCTTTAGCCGCGTGGTTGCAAATTATTTTTCTAAAATAAAAGTCTAGGTAACTCCTCATAACATCAGATATCGGTCAGTGAAAGTCCCATCAAAATCGGTCCAGCCTTTTGGGAGATTTATTTCTCATTTTTGAACCATTTTCTGTCTTCACGTTTCACGTGATGCGTTTTATACCAGCTCTGGTAATCTAATATTACTCTTACTGACTGTCGATCGATCTGTCTAGCCTTTTCCCAACTATATTGGGGTCGGCTTACAGTCAAACCGGATGCAGCTGAATACCAGTATTATACATGGAGCAAATGCCTATCTGACCTCCACAACCCAGTAACACCATTATTCTTACTGACTATAATGCCATGATATGAGCTATTGTCAGTCCTGAAAATAGGCAGGGGATTCCCCTGGGTAGATTTAGAATATCGCGTTGATTGCATATGTCACTGGATTTTCAACAATTTTGTTTCTTATCGCTGTTTTGTCTTATCCGTATGACTCAATAACTTGAAAATAGCGGAGAGGATAAAGATAATAAGTATTTTGTTATCGTAAAGTCAGAGCATTTCAACAAGTCTTAAAAAAAAAATGCCGCTTGGATGAGTTTTAACGATGATTATTCATAATATGCGAACAGGAAAAAATATCACTTATAACCATTTAAATTAATATATTCTTTCATGGTGAGAAAAATAACGGTTAACAATAATTCCTAAGTTAAGAATAAACTTAACGAATTTTTTTTTAAATAAAAATATGTAATAGTATTGCTGACTGACGTTCATCCGCTTGTTACTTTGGCCTCAGCAGATGACTGGAGAAACGAATGAGGAACCTTTATCTAACATCTACTAGCCTGTAGTGTCTGCCTACTCCTCTGAGAATAGGTCGTAAGTTCAAGTTATAGTCTATCATATTGATGTATGGGAACGTGCTGCTAGCAACGCGATCAGCCAACGTGCTAAAGGCGTGTGTGTAGCGACCTGGCTGCGTGTGCAAATAGAGCGACTATTATAGGTACTTAAATACACGTGGGAAGGAGAAGAACGAGTACCCATACTTTTAATAGATTGCCTCATAGAACACGCCTACCAACCTCCAGCGTACAAAGTCAAATCATTTATTTCAAATAGGCACAAGAAAGGCACTTTTAAAGTCAACATGATCAAGAAATAGAATTGATTCTAGTCGCCCCTTCCAAAATGTAGCTTCGTATGGAGAAGAATGGGTAATAATTTCACCGTTACTCTTTTAAAATGTCTTACAATATTCTGTATACATGAATTATATAATTATATGTGATAAAATATTTGGAAGATCAGAGAAGGTAGCCGTCTAACTAGGTCCCTATAAACAAAACTTCACTTGTGGACCATTCTACAAAATTGTCAAATTGAAGAAAGAAAATCCTTACACAGAAATTACAAATATGTAAGAGTTGTATACAAATCTTTCGGACCTTTAAAAGCGTAACAAATACGTGACTAAGTCACGACACCCGATTGTACAATTTTTAGATTAGTATAAATAAAAGTCAACACGTCTCACAATGTATGTAAACTAACAATATTGTCTATGTACAAACTTGTGCTTTGTCTAGGGGATGTGCTCTATTGACAATTCTAAACATTGATTACTTGATACGTTTCCGTGCCCAGGACTCGCCGGTTCGTCTCAGCCCAAAGTCCATGGCTCGCGAGCGCCTCGCCAGTCGCTCGCGCGCCTACAAGCGTGTGTCATCGCCGCCGCCGCCGCTACCGTCACGTTCTGCGCCCGCGCCGCCGCCGCCTCGCAAGCATGCGCTTAGTCCTGCGCAGGCTGAGTGCCTGCGAGCGGTATTCGCTGCTTTGCTGTGGCATGAAGGTATAATATTCTTTGTCATAATTAAACTGTACATCATTCAGTTGAAAGACGTTCACTGGCCGCTGCTCCTGTGAAGTGCTCTCGCATCCAATGGATGACCTTGTAGGAGGCTTTCCGACGCCTCATGAAAGTGTTCCTTGATAGATAGGAATATAGATTACACTCAGAATATAACATACTGTTTCACTACCAAGTCAGCCATACATCCAAAGACGTCGTTACGCATAAACATTTTAACTATGGTACTTAAGTTTTTGTACAGTAAGAATTGGTTTTTGCTTTTTAGTTTACAAATCATTGCTATAGTCCTGAACTTTCATACGAAAAACAAACTGATTTCTAAAACTATAAGAATTTAAAAGTTTTGCTTTCAAAATTTAACCGCTACTATTTCGTTCTGAATCTGGTTATCTGTAACCAGATTCAGAACTAAATAGTAACGCTAATGGTATCGCTCCGTGCTCTATGATCACTAGTCAGAAGTAGTGATCATAGAGCACGGAGCGAGAAGTGACAATCAACACTTTCCATACAAAATATTTTGGTATGGAAACTGACAAGTGGTGCGCACGCACATTTCTACGCCACGATTTGTTAGAACACCCATCTGTAGACGCTGCCGCAATTGCGAGCTCTGTAATTTGCCATTTTATTTTCAATTTCTCATGAAGCTCTGTGATACTGACTACGCCATAATGCTGCCCCCAGGCATAGTGCATGACGCGATCGCCTGCGCGGCCTTCCTCAAGTTCCATCCGCAGCTACCGAAGCAAGGCGCTCGTGTCGTCACGCGGCCCGCGCATGACGTCACACCCGCGAGACATCAGAGGCACTCCGTCGAAGTGTCCAACGCTGGTAAGTAAAACACCAACAACGGAAAACGAGCCAAGTTTCGATTAAATAATTGTTCCTAAGCCATCAAAGACAAAATTTCTCCCCGTCTATTTTTCCACCTTTTGTTCCAAGTTTTTTAGGTTTTATTCTTTTTTTAAATAACCCGTACTTCCAGGTCGAACCTTTAGCTCAACGTTGACTGTTGCTACAATTCGCATTATTTTATTTTACATACAAAAAATATGACTTGAACCTAATATAAACGCCTATTGACTTTATAAATATACTTTTCCCTAAACAGAAACATACGTTCGATACATACATCCTCCTTTTCTTAGCGAGCTTAATAAAGATGATTTCGGACATCAAAAATTAAAAAAAAATATCGTTTTCCGGTCGCAACTTCTACTTTTTCAATAAAATGCTGATGTATTTGCTCTCTCCCCAGGCCTCTACTTACGCATCCACCCTACAACCTTGGAAACGTTGACGCGTTCCGGCGTAGAAGCGAGCACCAGTCGCATGCGCAAGGTGGACTTCGACATACCGATACGAGAAGAAGACAACATGCCAGGACCTAGCAGTGAACCAGGTTTGAAAGAATTTTAGAACAATGTTCATTTAACATTAACATTTTAACCGCATCTTTTTATTTTCAAATCTAAAAAAAATATAGTGGAGTACTAAAGGTGATTTTTACGACACGTCGGTCAGGATAAGTTCCATAATCTGACCTAGAATTGAGTGAAGTTAAAGAGAAATAACATTCTATACAGGCTGTTTGAGAAAGGTGTACCGAAAATTAAGCGCGTGTGTAAATGTATGAAAAGATTTTTTTTCTTCAATTACAATTATGTTGGTCCCCGGTAAAAAGTTGTTCCGTTTGATGGTCTGTACCACACGCTTCGCTTCTTTCGCTACACCTTTCTCAGACACATTGTATATTCACAATCTATCATTCAAACATAGCTAGTCCATGGGCATCCGGATCCACCGCGATAAGGTTCACACTACGACTGCGTAACTGAGACCGTTCTTGAGGTAGCTGCGCGGGGGGAGGGACAGTAGTCACAAGTTGACGAGTCCGTGAGCTCGAGTGACGCGTCACCTGTCCCGCGCCGCGCAGCTATTTCAATGGTGCTATTCAGTAAAAATCTCATCGTGATAACGTAAGTGAGCTGTCAATGCCCAGCATTATGTGGAACGGCAGTTCACTTCACCCAAGTTTTGACGGTGAGACTTTTACAGAATCGACCGACTGGAACTGTCTCGGTCAAGCGGTCGGTGGTAATATGGTTAGGTTGTCTTAATAAGTTTCTTGTTTGTAGCGGGATCGTCGCGATACGTTGTGAACGTGCTGCCCCCTGCTCTGCGCGGCTTAGTGTCGCTGTGGGATGCGCTCTACGACGCCGATCAACTCACTTCTGCCACTGACAAGTAAGATCTAATATTTACATTTCTTAGTACTTTTACGCGATTATCATTTAATAGAATTAACTAAACTTGATAGCATTTTTGTCTTTACATTTTAGAATCATAGTAGGTACAAATGTTTTTTTTTCAAGAAAAAATATATTTATTAATTATAGTAGTCGACATATTTGTTTGAATCATTAAATTTATACTACGACTGATTAACAAATTAAACAGTACTTTGAAGAATTTCGTCCACACTCCACCAAGCAACCAGATTTATGATGACTTTAAATGTTTCTCTCTAATCGGTTAATTTTTCTGTTAGATTGAAAAATAATGAGAAGAATGAAAACGAGGAACCAAGACCACTGAGCGGTATACGCAAGAAGAGGGAGTGGAATACAAGATCCGGCAAAACACCTTATTGTGGTAATTTCTCATATTATTACCTATACTTGATGCTAAACTAGAGGAAGATCAAAGAAACGATGAATGGATTGTGTGATAGACGATATGGTTAGGAAGGGAGTGACTACCGAGATGACGACGTTTGAAGAGAAGACGAGAGAAGTCTGGAAGAAAAAGACTTGTTGCGCCGACCCCAAATACACTGGGATAAGGGCAGGAGTGTCTCGTCAGCCTCAAAAAGAAGAGGTTGCTTTTATACATCTTGTATGAATATGTTCAACCCCTTGGAGGGATGTTTTAAATGGATACACGGTATCTGACAGGCCTTTCAGGCATATTCATACCGAAGCATACTTTGTAGGACAACAATAGACCTTAGCTTGACCCGGAACTGAGTTAACAGGCCTTTAGACCGTGCATACAGAAAATTGGCAGCGTCGCTAATAAAATTGTCAATTTACTCACTGTTTTGATTAATTTACTAATATTTGACAGCTACTTGCGACGACTTTGACAGCTTTCAGAATGCACCTTCTCAACATAATGTTAAAGTATTCGTCTTAAATGCAAGCGTAGCTGCAATACTACAACCTCTTAGCTACCTACTAACGAGTAATGGCGCTGAAGTAGCCCAACTGTATGGAATGCCATAGAGTTGGCCTACTTCTGCACCTGCGCATGCATTCAAGACAAATACTAAAGCATTTGATCCATGTTTAGTAAAATGTATCATAAAATTGTCAAATTGTCTAGTTAACTAGAACCCTGACCCAGTATGTGGACACGCTGTTTATGACTTCAGTAGGATTCTTTAAACCCTCAATTGACTCTTTGAAACGGTCAAAACTAAAATATGAAATCACATAGAAGAAAGACCGCTCGTCTTAAAAACGTCCACCACCGTACAGAAATTAAATATTACTCGAAGATATAATTTTAAATTTGCATTTAATGCTAATAAGTATTCCATTTGATTTTTAAAAACCTGTGACGTCACATTGTTATATTTCATACAAATCATGTACAAATTTCGCGTTTTGACAGTTCGTAAAAAGTAACGTTATTGACTACCCTTTCAAATACCCAATTGTACAGAAGAGCGATCGAAACGATATTTTTTTTTAATTTTTGATGTCCGAAATCATCTTTCAACCATCATCATTATAACCAATTACTACTTGTCTCAGTACAATGCGATTTATGCGGCGGCGCGAACGTGCCTCCTCCACTAGCTGCGCACATGCGCAATGCACACCCCGGCTGCAAAGCCGCCACGTACAAGGGCTTCGACCGCTCCGGCAACTACCTGCAGATCGACACTCAGCCAGGACAGGAAGATCTGTACCCGACGGCCATCTGCGGCCAGATGATGCAGGGTAAGATTTTTTTTTCTTCACAAATCGCCATATAGTCCCAATCTAAGCAACCTAATGCTTGTGTTATGGTAACGAGATGGGTGATAAACTATTTACATATTTTTTGTAAATACATACATATTATAGATAGAAAAACACCCAGACCCGTAACAAATACTTGCAGGTCGTACAAATCTTTGTTCCGTGACCGGAATCGAACCCGCGACATACTGCGCGACAGTCAATCGCTCAACGACTGCGCCAACCGTGTCTTCAATCGTATTCGTGTGTTCGTATTGATTTTGGTCATCATTATCGGCAGTACTGCCAGAAGCTGATTGGTACGGTTAAACCAGAATTGGTATGCTCTTCGGTAATCTTCGTGTTTCCGAATTCGTACGATCGTTATGCCACAGAGTAACCAACCACAGATGCGAATCTTTTAATTTATTGTATTTCTATGCATGAACATTTCTCTCTGTTTGGTTACCTACTCTGTACAGTACTTCTCATATGACAGAAGATAAAATATCGAAGTTTTTTAGGAATTGCAGTTGGAATGTTTGAGAGAACATGTTTTTAGCTGCAAGGTTAAGTTTTTAAGTTAGAAATTTAGGGCAGGTTAAAAAACCATATTCTTCGTACGGAACCCTCTCCGCACACGCTCATCTCGCACTTATCCAGTTTTTACGTTAACGTTAACATACCATTAATTTACAGTTAAGCAGCTTTGGTACATGTTCTGCGACAAATGTTTCGACAAGGGGATAAAAGCTGCCCCCTCTATCCGGCAAGGTAGAGCCAAGAGTCGGGTCGAGATGGTGGTATACGAGCGCATAGAACCACCTATCATCATGGACCATACCACTATCAAGGAGAATGCCGTGTTCCTATTGGATCTAGCACCGCTTACTACCCCGGGTATGTAGTGATTTTCTAATTGATGCGGAATATGCAGCTTTTAGAAAGATGTTCTATGTAGAAAAATATTCTATTCTAATAAATCAACCTAAACATTTTAACGTCATATCATTGAGTTTTTTAAATGAGTGCCCTAAAACCACGGGTTTGTATGAAATCAAGCTCATGCTTCCTCTTACCTCAGACAGATTGATAAGTAATTGACTGTTAACCTAATTGACTACCAGCTTAAACTACAACTGTCATTTCTCCCTGATTTCTAATTGATTCCTAAAATCTCTTTTAATTAACTTACCATTATTACTCTACAATTTTGCGTTGAAGACTCCTCAGTGCTCTTAATCATCATCATTAGCCTAGTCTTTTTACCGAGCCAGATGAAGCTGAAAAACCAGTATTTACATATAGTGACTGCTTATCTGACTTCCACTGTTCATATTGCTCAGAACCAGTCAGTATGGCAGCGTGGGCAGACAATGCGTCCCGTTCACCGCCCACACCCCCGGGTAGCGTATGGCAACCGGCGCCGCCCTTCCAATGTCTGCCGGCATTAGGGGCTGCCCCCAAGACCTATGCCGCATCTGATGCTGCGAGGTACCACTCCTTGGGCAGACCTATGCCACCGGCTGTTGCGCCTTTGGTAAGTACTGTAGACTTATTCACTTATAGTAAAACTCTGCTCACACTGAGAAACGACGCGGCGCTCATTTTTTAAGATACCATACAATAATTCACTGCACATAAAGATATACATTTAAATGTGAGAATTCGAATACGGCCTGAGGCGTCGCGCCTTTTACAGGTAAACGTATACTTTTTTTGGTCACGATGCAAACAGCGAATACAAGAATATCGCTCCTAACTAAGGTTGAGAATTAGTTATTTCGCACAAGATTGGCTTAATTTTACCCCAAATACTTGAATTCGAAAACAAAAGGTACAACAATCCATTCTTTACAGACATCAGGGTTTGGTGGTATGGAGACGAACAGCGGCTCCAACTGGCCGCGAGTACACCGCTCCGTGTCAATGGGACAGGCTGATCACCGCGACCTAGCCAACGCGGCGCGTCCTCCTCTCGCTCGAGACACTCCCATGGACCAGGATACGCTCAGTGGTAAGTTTTATGAACATACTCATCAGCCGAAAGATAGACTGTTGAACGTAAGCCTTTCATGAGCATGGCCAATAATCCTGGGTCTTTCATAAGTCGTAGTCGACCATACATATACAGGTCTCCCAAAGTGATTATGCGCATAGAAATCTTCGCCACTGTTCGGCAACGGTCGTATTCCCCGTGCATCGGAAGACGATATGTATATAGAGTGGTTAAGTGCATTTTCTTCATGCATAATTTAGTAGAATTATGTGTTTTGTCCTAAAAGAGATAAATATTGATTTATCAATAACGAAATTTGATTCACTAATTCCATGTAAGTAAATAGCACAGAAATATTAAAAACAGGAGAAGTGGCAAGGAGGCGTGTTTGTGACCACGTGGACCTGAGCGTTCCGGCCAGGTATTGAAAAAATGGCCGTCACCGCGAGTTAGTTTGTTGTCAACCGCGATCGTAAAAACAACTCTTATGTCGTCTTGTTCAGTGGTTTCGTGCAAAGATAGAAGCCAAAACAAAAATTTTAACACTTTCACTGCCCAGTTCAAACTATTTTCAACTTATTTCTGGCAACCCTAGTAGCACGTTTTGATTTGCACCCGGTAGGCGGGTGCTGGGCATGGTCACAAGCCACATACATACATCAATTTTTATGGAAACAAATTATCGTTGAACCCGCGAGCCGGGTGCTTGGCAGTGAAAGTGTTAATAGTCATGGCATCAGTTACCACAGGGAAGTACAAGTATTTAACAATATTTATCTTAAAAATCACGAAAATAACAAACCGTAAAAAATATCTGACTTGTACTACTTAATTTTTGTTTAAAAAAAAAAATATGATTTTATTTCGGACATAATATGGTACATAATGTTGTTAGTATGCAGCGACTTAAAACTATGTTAAATTTAAAATTAGAATTGGAAATTAATTTAATTTAATTTTTAATTCAATTTAATTTAATCTATTCTAATTGAATGTAAGTAATCTAATTTAATTTAATCAAATTTTTATATTATCTAATTTAATTTAATTCAATTCATTCTAATTTAATTCATTTAATTTGTATGATTTAACTTGATCCAATTTAATTTAAATATTTGCCGCACACTGGGTCTCCGGGCACACGCACTTGTGCTTGAACCCAGTGCCCCAGAAGTGGACTGTCCAGCTTGTGGCTGAGCACGTTCAGGATGGTGTTGGCACTCCCACGCGTGCGGCACATCAGCGAAGCGATGCGGCGCCGCAGCACAGTGTAATTATAGCCGTCTGTGTGCGCATGCGCAAACATCGCAGACGCACTACAGCAGCGTGGGAGCCCCACCAGCACCCTGAACGCGTTATTATATTGTACTCGGAGAGCTTTGATGGCCCGCTGCGTGTAGTTGACCCACAGATTGCAGGTGTAGAGAGTTTGGCAGAATGCTTTAAACAGTGTGATCTTTACCTCTAAACTACACCCTGCAAATCTGCGTGCCAACATGTTACAGCGGACCGCCATCGCCCTCCTTTCCCTTTCTATGTCGCCATCGTCTTTTAAATCCTCGGTAACCACATGGCCGAGGTATTTAAACTCTCTTACTCTGCGAAGAGCGACAGCGTTAAGCAGCACAGGTGCCACATCTCCCAGTTTACGACCCCTGGCTTGAAATACCAAGAGCTCACTTTTCTGCTCATTGTACAGGAGACCGTGTACCCTCGCATACTTCTCACACACTAAATTCGGTTTTCCTACATTACTTCGACGTTATTATTTTTGCATCAAATACATTGCTCGTTTACAACCACCTCAGTCTGTCACTGAGTGACTGACCAAGCAATGTAAAACTGACATAACGAAACATCACTAAGCCGTAGTGTCGCATGGTGCGTCCGCTGCTCCGGTCCGCCGTATGTCAGCGCGATATAGTGATGTGCTCGTGTAGGTCAGAAAAAGTCTATCGACAAGAAAGTCGATTGCGAATTGCTATATTACTATTTCAGAATTTTAAATATCACCAGTTTGAGCAGTCCCCAATGAATAACCACATAATATTATTAATGAAAGGTGTTATGGAAAAATATATTAAATTGAGACTCCATTATTTAACCTAGAATGCAACCCCCATCTTATCTAAACGTCAAGTGCTCCACAAATACCTCCACTTTACCGGTCAGTAACTAAATTCATAAATCTTTTTTTTTTACATTTTATGGCAACATGATTATATGTAACTATGTGTCGTTTGGTTTGTAATTTTTCCTAAAATATTTTTATTAACTAAAGAATGTTTTGTTGGTTTCATATCGTTTTTATTTATTTCTAATAAATTTATCGATATATTTATCGATAACTCGTCGATTTAGTCAAGCAGTATATCGTATCCGCCCCCAAGTCCCGACAACACACATAGATATTGTTTTAGTGTGAGTAAATTATACGGAAAAAGCATGCTGTTTAATAAAGAATAAAGTTTATATTTAACTGACTGAGTTATCGATGGCGAATGTGTGCACTTGTTCGTAGTATTGTTTTGACGGAACTGTGTGTGCAATATTAGCGTTATGGAGGGGCAATCGTGGCTTCACCAGTATTCTGTACATTTTGAACTCCACGCCATATCTCCTTCTTTATTATATCTATGGTAAATAGCGAGCTATAATTTATATAAGCCTAAATCTGATTTTTTAAATGTTTTTTCTAGTACTTACCTAATACGTATTATACGTAGGTATTTTTAATTTTTTAATATTGTTAAGACGTGAAAAATGTTAGTATATTTACATATTTTACAAAATTAACTATTTAAATAATATAATTAAAGTGGAAATTAAATTCGCCTTTGAAAACAAAACCAAGAAGGGTGTGTAATAGCAGCTCTATATAATTCCATACAGAGAGAACACGTGCAGTCACCACCAATATAACAAGACGACTGACGGACCTTTGACTGACCGCCGACCGCCGCCGACCGCCCGAATTGTTTTCGATTGTGTACTCCTATGTCTTTCGAACAAGGTGCAAAATGCAAGTGCATTGTTTAGGACTCGAACGATTTAATGATTCGGGTGTTTCCGGGAATACGACAATTGGCGAAGATCTGCATGTGCATTATTAATTTGAGAGTACTGTACATGTTTAGAGACTTTGCCATCCACGAACAGGCGCCCCAATCTTTTTCCTTATGGCTTTCTTTTGCTAGTGTAGTAGTACTGTTGATAAGCACGGTGAATTGGGGCGGATTTGTTTCCGGTGCTCAGGAGCGGCATTACGTTTAAATCCGGCCCTGCGCAGAGTTGCCGTCGCCTTCACTAGATACAACACGCTTTTGGTCAGAAGATCCTATGTAGGGTCAGGAACTCTCCATCCTGTTCCTCATATCTCTCTTAATCTGACAGATGGCAATTATTTTACAGCTAATAATTTCAGAACACAATAACTGATTTACAATGTGTATCTCTAGGCGCAGGGTCTTCCCTCCTGGCTCAACCTAGCGCTTCGCTTCGCCGTCTCATCGGTGGCGGTGATTGGACTGCAGGTCCTCTCTCCCTCTCCGCCTTTGAAGCCCCTCGTGTAGACTCAGAAGCTTTAATGAGCAGCCCCGTAGTGGCTTTCATACTCGCAAAGAGAGACCTACATGCGCACAGGCAGAAGATGGACGCAGCCGTCCGCATTAATACTGTGAGGCAGTATGCTTTTGAGGTGAGGAAATAAACTGCGTGTAATTTTTTCTATGTAAGCTTCAAAAAAGTTGTCAGTGTGGATTTTGGACCTTAACTGATGTAGCTACAGATTTTTAGGGATTATGGAAAAATAGTGCACAATTAAAAAAAACTTCAATTCTCCTGTGTTTTGTATAAGTTTTATTTTTAATGAAGCTAATCAATGCAGTTACGTACGTATAAGAACTAAAAGACTCTTCCGGACCGATATAACTTTTTCATATTCAGGGTTTATGCTTTTCTTGTATAATTATTATGAAGAGAATAACTCTGTTTCAGGCAATGAACTGGCTACTCCGTTCGGCGACACAGCCGACGTGCGTGCATGACGTCATGTGGTGGTTCTGCAACGCGCTCGATAAGTTCGCGCGCATCGTGCCCCCGCCCAGTGCGGCTGTCGACGATAATAAAGAAGTAAACCATTTTAATTTTTATTGAATGAAGATTTTCTCGCAGTTTCGCTGCGTTTGGGTGATTCTACCGGGAATGCTTTTATCAGACAACAAATCACGTCACTCGTTGTGGTATTGCTGCAAGAATGCGGCACAAATCGACAAACACATTTTCATTTTTGCTCTTTAGTAATATGCCTTGAATTAGTGCAGTTTGCTTGCGACGTATAAGGAATCATCATCTGCCAAGCCTTTTCCCAACTATGTTGGGGTCGGCTTCCAGTGTAACCAGATGCAGCTGAATACCAGTATTTTACATGGAGCGACTGCCTATCTGACCGCCACAACTCAATAAATGGGCAATCCGATACCCCTTGGTAAGACTGGCTGTCAGATTTTTGGGCTTCTGACGACCCGTAACGACTGTCAAAGATGCATAAATGACAGTCGGGACCAACGGCTTAACGTGCTTTCCGAAGCACGGAGGAGTCTCGTTATGAGGAGTCTCGACGTATAAGGAATGTTACACATATAAAGATTTTCTGTGTCAGTGACATCGTACAGTTTTTTTTTTATCGAATTGATAAATACTATTCTTTTACAATAACAGCAGAACGCAGCAAATGAGAGTCCTCGCGGCGTGATTCCGACTGCATCTGCTTCTGCGATCTGTCCTGGCGCCCGATCTGCGAGGGGCGCTCGGGCCGCGTTCCACGCCTTTCTAGGCTCGGTCAGCGCCCTAGCGCCCTCTCTGCCACCGGCTAGCGCCGCGGCCCTGCAAGCTGTCCGGTGCTGGGCGCTTCACTACTCGCCACATGATAGAACCTTCCTTCATAGGTAAGATGTTCAACTTACAACGGTTTTTACCCCGTGTTATACAAGTTTTGATTCTTGTTTTCATGAAAACTGGTGAATACTTGTCAAGTTAATAAATATTTCTTGAATAAATCGAGTGCGGTCGGGGGAAAGAAGTTTCATACACCTACATTCACCCACACACACACAAACACACTACTAATATAAAGAAACAGAAAGAGAGTAAGTCGCTGTGACGGGACATAATGCTTTTTCATCACGTGATTTCTAACACTATACTTCCACCGCAAGCCGCGTTCAGGAAAAACGTATTAACAACAAAATCATAAAATTATCATTTATTATATTATAGCCATTAACACTAAATCAAGTTAGTAACACACAATTTTTAACACATACATGTTGTTGTTGTTTGCATTTAGTAGATAGTGGGTTACAGCAGCTAAAAGTGTTCGAGTGTTATCGAACTAAGGATATTACCAACGTCTGTGTTCACGTCTCGCTTCGTTGTTCTCACCATTAACATTTCACGTGTCTAACCACTATTGCGAACTGTTCACGCTGCTCGGATAGATCGCAAGTGTTCAGTGTGATCAGCAAGATTCTGTCGCACTCTGAAGACGGCGCGTATGAAGAAGGTCTGCTAGGAGCCATCCAGGAGAGCTTACATAGCTATCTCAACAAGGTATCATGTTAACTTTTTATTCGCAAATGTACAGTCAACAGCAAAAGTAGATGATCAAAATCAGAAACTCAATACTAGTGAACGGAGTTCGCGTCAGAACTGTGTGGCGTCGGAGTGATTCAAAAGTATATGATTGTAAATTATACCAAACATTTAGTACTGGTACAGCTGTCATATATTCGTGATCAGTTATAACTCCAAAAGTTATAAACACAATTCGCATCAGAACTTAGACGTAAAAAAAATTTCAAAACTAGTGAACAGTCCACGATTGTTACTTGGAAAGCAATAAAGATATTCGGTATTGAGTACAGTTGAAATCATAAATTAAATGATGAAACTGAGGCCACGTAATCATGAAGCAAATAATTCTTATTTTTAATTATCCCAGTAATTTTGTTTGTTATGTTTTACGGAAAAGCTGAATTTGATAAAGATTTGCATATTAAATAATATACGCCAAATTTCATCCAATTGAACCCCGAAAAAAGCATATGTTTATTAAAAATCATATAATTTAAAAACTTTACTTTTTTAACCAATACTATAAACCTAAAACATTACTAATAACTATTTACAAGTATATAACAGGAGGGAAACAAAATAAAATAAATCAAAGGGCATCAAAAAATTCGTCCACATCGCTGTCAACAGGAAAAGTTCCCAAAAGGCTGGCAGCATTGCCACGTTGTATGGCAATGCTGATTCTTTGACCGAAAAATAGGCCAGCCCTCTGGTCACGTGAAGAGTCGACCAATCGCTTGGCGATGTCTCGATAAACATAGTGGGTACTCGGACCCCATGGCCCTAGTGTTTCAACCCCAAAGGGCCCGAATATATAACTTCCAATAAGGTTGTTATACTTGCGCCGTTTGAGGTTTTCTGCACCTGCAGCGGCTGCCCCAGCACAACCCGCCGTGCAAGGAAGATGGGATGGCGCAAGGGTGTCGACACACGTTGCATCCCACACCAAAGGCCTACCTACCTTCCAAGGCATTAGTGTCATTCCATCTGGTCTCTTCCCATCGTCGCGTGCCAAGCCTTTGGGTTCTAAAACAGCTGGCACCCCGGCGGTGACAAGAGCACGACGGATTATGTCATTAATGCTGGCGTGCCGTGCTAACTGTAGCCGCTACTGTATAGCTACTTTTGAACATTGACATAAATTCGCGAACATACAAAGATAATAATATTTATTGAATTATCGTTTTGTATCACATCAGCTACTTTTGAACATTTGACAGAAGTTACAAAAAAAACAATTAATATAGTAAAGTTTTTAAATTATATGATTTTTAATAAACATATGCTTTTTTCGGGGTTCAATTGGATGAAATTTGGCATATACTATATTATTAAATATGCAAATCTTTATCAAATTCAGCTTTTCCGTAAAACATAACAAACAAAATTACTGGGATAATTAAAAATAAGAATTATTTGCTTCATGATTACGTGGCCTCAGTTTCATCATTTAATTTTTGATTTCAACTGTACTCAATACTCAATATCTTTATTGCTTTCCAAGTAACAATCGTGGACTGTTCACTAGTTTTGAAATTTTTTTTACGTCTAAGTTCTGATGCGAATTGTGTTTATAACTTTTGGAGTTATAACTGATCACGAATATATGACAGCTGTACCAGTACTAAATGTTTGGTATAATTTACAATCATATACTTTTGAATCACTCCGACGCCACACAGTTCTGACGCGAACTCCGTTCACTAGTATTGAGTTTCTGTTTTTGATCATCTACTTTTGCTGTTGACTGTACAGTCGCCTTAAGAAGAGCCCTATATCCTTGGAACCTTGTCATATTATACGCTGCAAATGACGATATCGAACATGTGACAAAGTTCAAAATTGATCAACGTTTTCGTAAGGTGATCTTACCCCAATTTTTTAAATATTGGCTCTACCCCTAGCATTAAATCCATGCTATCATTCTTCTTGCAAAATACAGCGAAATTTCTGCTTGTATTATTTCTTTTGCGTGTAGTTAGTGACTTAACGTGGTGTCAGAGTTTTTATGTTATTTTGCGTGATACATGGTAACATCAATGTATTTTTAGGCTAGTTTTAATATCAGCGGGATTGTCCGAAAGGGTTACCGCTACCCCGGAGCATAAAGAACTAATGAAGGAACATGAATGGGTTTTAATCAGTCTTACACTCCCTTCCGCTCCACCCAGAGCTGGAAGAGTAATTTGATGAGGAAATAAACCTCGAAAAAAAAATGTTCAACTCTTTCGCGCACTTCGTAGGTCCTTTTATGTGGTATTGTCCAGCAAAAGGAAGCTGACTGACTATCCAAATGTTTTTTTCCAGGAGAACTACGTATGGAACTGCCCTGACGTGACGGGCTGGTGTGACATCAGCGTGTCATCCCGCCAAGGAATGGCGGGGGCTTTAACCGACGGCAGTACTGAGACCTTCTGGGAATCTGGTGACGAAGACCGGAACAAAGCCAAATGGGTGCAAATGTCGTACCCCGGAGGCACGCCGGAAGATCGTCCGCATATCTTATGCGTGCATCTTGATAATACGAGGGATTCTGTGGTAAGCCTAACCTGGATGTCTTGTTGATAGGGTTCAGATTCACTCCTAAAGGCTCATTTATACTTTAACTCAGTAAATGGTTCCACTACTGGTGTTTGACTGGGATGATTCAACCGGTTGAGATGATACATGCTGCTGATTTAAGGTTGGAATTAGCAGCTATATGCTATAAATACAACAATAAATAATGGCAGTCCAAACAAAAAAAATGTTTTAAAGCCACTATCGTTTCCGTTTGTTATGTTCGAAATTTGAAATCGAAATACCAAAAAATAACAGTTTCATTTGAATAAATTGTGTCTACGTTCATTCATTGAATAAAAAAATACCTGTTTTTAGAGCTGTGGTCTTTAACTATTTTCGTGTATTGTAGAACAAGACACTGCTGGTATCGTTCCTGTACAGCGGCGGCTCCAGCGAGATGTTCCACATGCAGGATGTGGAGGTGGACCCTAAGAGCGCCACCTGGCTCTGCTATACTATGCCAAGTAATAACGATATTTTATTTATTTAATAAAGAACACCAACTTAATATTTTTATTTCATTAAACTTAATTAAAATAACAGGAACATGGTTTGAAGTGCTGCGAAAAACATTCAATAACACAACACCTAAGGATGCCTATCATTTTAAATTTTGTTACATTCCACAAAATTATTATAAAAATATCATTGCGTTTATCAAGTCCTAGAATTTAAGTCCAGTAGAGTGATCAGTTAATAAAAGTTTTCATCGCTCAGGAGGATCCAGCACATCAGTTCGGGTGCGGTGCGAATTGCGTGGGCCTGAGTCGGCGGTGCGAGTACGACAGGTGCGGGTTCTCGGCTCTCCAACACCACTCGCGTCGGCCGCAGCCACTCCGGCGCATGTACTGCATGGACTGTCTGAAACTGACACCCTGAGAGTGTTCCGACTTCTTACATCACAGGTAAATTTGAAAATTATGAAAAAGAATAACTACTTAACTAAAAATTGACTTGACTGACGCATTGAAACGAAACGTAACGTTACAGAGTAAAATTTATAACATAAAAATTACACAGGCAAGTGACCGACGTCACGTTACAATAACAGAAAAATGAAAACATCTACCGGCGAGTTAAGTTTTAAGAAAACGATAAACGAAAAGTAAATATTATGGGTAAATTTTAACTGGGAATCTTAATTTTGGTGTACCTAACGACACTAAACAAATGTGTCACAAAGCGAACAACGTAAAACATGCAAGCGGATGTCTAAAATAGAAATCTTAGCGACGAACTTTCCTCACAGTCTTCCGTTTGGGGGTTGTGGTTGCTGTTAAGGGCGAAGCAGGTGCAATGGCTGGCGAAAAAGCCGCAGGCACGGGCATCTCTGGGTGCGGCACCGACGGGAGCGGGAAATAGCGTGTATTAACTTTTCTAGCTCACCCATCGTCGCGATGTTCCGGCGATACTTGTCAAGGCAACAAACTTTCCCTCTAACTATTTTAAAGTAAATATTAAATAAGAGAGCTACTAATATACAAGTATATGACACGCCTACCCACCACGTACAGAAAAAGAGGAAGATTTTAAAGAGGGTCCGTGGAGTTTCTTGCCCGTTCTTCTTCATAGGTACCTACTGGTTCGGAATGGGGAACTAACTTAATCTTTCTAACTGACCGACCCCTTGACAATTCAAAAGTGCCTGTAATTGGTTTATTTGAAATAAATGCTTTGAGTTTGAGTTAATAGCACAGAAATGTTTATCCTTATCGTAAATCTATATAGCCCTAACCTAATTATTTACCTTTCTTCATGCCTAGGTGTTCGGTAAACTGCTAGAATGGGACCGCAGTGGCAGCGAGTCGGGCACGGAGGCAGGCGCCGTGGTAGAAGACGGCGCTGCAGCAGACGACAGCGATCTTAGAGAACATGTCGTCGGCATACTTTTCGCTGGACACAAACTTACCACCTTGCAGAGACAGGTATGTATTGGGTTGTATATTTTTGTAAATTATTGCGGTTTAAATTTTTCTTACGTTTTTTACTAATTGGAAGTCATTGGGTTGTTAGTTGACCGGAATATGAAACATGGATAAAACAGTATGTGTTTACAGTCTCAAAGTTCTATTTCACGCAATGATGACAAGACCAACTCGAACTTTGAAAGGTGTATTGATTATTCAAAATTATTAGGATTCAGCTATTTTAGTGCAACCCGTTTAACTTCCTACTTTTATGAAGCACTTTTTTAGGGCAGTGGTTATCAACTTTTTTCATGTCGCGACCTCATTCCTTAATATGCAAAAATATTTCGCGACTCCAGTATGTCAGGTCTGTTGCTTTGAGTACCTTTTGGTAAAACAGAGTACCCGCAATTAACCACAGAAGCTTTGTCTGAAGCTTTGATTTAGGTTATAAAGAAACATCTTCGATCCAAACACGTCACATTGTTTCTATTCCTCAGGTGATGACGCACATAGTATCCGCCATCGGAGGCGAAGCGGCCCGAGTGCGGGATGATTGGGAGACCGCGCTGCTGTGTGCCGAGGCGGCCGAGCGCACCGCTGACGAACAGCCGGCCAGGCCGCCGCCGCTCATGCAAGATAACTACTGCTTTGAGATGCTGTCGCTGGTAAGTTAGCTTATTCAGCAAAACAATAACGAGGGCTTTGACGATATAATAATTACCTTTTCATTTCTCATACATATCATATAGATCATAATAGAAATTACGCTTGAAGTTATATAACTACCATCATCAACGACAACAACATACAACGACAACATACAATAACAACAACCAACAACAACATCCCACAACGATTAACAACAAAGATCAACAACAATCAATAACAACAATATTTTCCAATAATAACAACAAACAACGTCAGCAACAGCAACTCACACAACAACACAATACAACAACAATAAACAACAATTTACAATAATAAAACTACATTAAAAACAATAATAATACACAACAACAGTCAACAACAACAACAATAAACAACTACAACAAAACCAATACACCACAACAATAAACAATAACTAAACTACAATTAACAATAACAACAACACGCAACGACACAAAACAACAACAATTGTTCTTCTTCAATTCTGTAACATGAGTCATGACTTTATACTAACCCAAGTATATCTAATTTAGTATGGTCCAGGTAGTTTGTTTAGTACGTGTTAGACGGTTGACAGGAGAAAACAGGACAATGTTTTCTCCTGTCAACCGTCACGCTGTGTTTCAATAGCTTTATCACTGACCGACCCCTTGACAATTCAAAAGTGCCTGTAATTGGTTTATTTTAAATAAATAATTTTTTGAATTCACTGCTTAACTTACAGAGAGCGGATACCCATTACCTTCAATAGTTCTTTTGACTAATATTTGTTGCTCCTTTTATAATAACAGTTGCTAGCACTCAGTGGCAGTGCAGTTGGACGTGCACATTTAGCGCAGCGGACAGAATTACTCGCTGATTTGTTGGCTCTGCTACACACAGGCAGCGAGCGGGTGCAACGACAGGTAAGCAAATCCAGTATCACAGATTATTGAAGTTCGATAGGTCCAATAATTTAAACCCGACCCTCTCCTTTTGTGACATCAGTTAACTCTAATAGAGTGTATGATAAATAATCATTTACACGAAAAGGTCATCTCTCAAAAGTCATCTCAAACACTAATAATAATAATAATATAATATAATAATATCCTTGGACATTTCACACAACGCCAAATCGTCCCAAGCTAAGCAACCTAATGTCTGTGTTATGGTAACGAGATGGCTGATAAACTACTTATATACATTTTTTTTTTGTAACGGTTGGCGCAGCGGTTGAGCGATTGACTGCTGCGCAGCATGTCGCGGGTTCGATTCCCGCACGAAACAAATATTTGTATGACCTGCAAATATTTGTTACGGGTCTGGGCGTTTTTCTATCTATACTAATATTATAAAGCTGAAGAGTTTGTTTGTTTGAACGCGCTAATCTCTGGAACTATTGGTCCGAATTGAAAAATTCTTTTTGTGTTGGATAGTCCATTTATCGAGGAAGGCTATAGGCTATGTAACATCACGCTACGACCAATAGGAGCCAGCGGAGAAACCGTGCGGGAGCAGCGAGTCTATAATATGTAGGACATGCTGCGCAGCAGTCAATCGCTCAACCGTTACAAAAAAAATGTATATAAGTAGTTTATCAGCCATCTCGTTACCATAACACAAGCATTAGGTTGCTTAGCTTGGGACGATATGGCGTTGTGTGAAATGTCCAAGGATATTATATTATTAAACGCGGAATTTGTATGTGGTTTGTATGAAATTAAACAATGTGACGTCACAGATTTTTAAAATCAAATGGCATACTTATTAGCATTAAATGCAATTTTATAATTATATCTTCGCATAATATTTAATTTCTGTACGATGATGGACGTTTCTAAGACGAGCGGTGTTTTTTCTATGCCATTTCATATTTTATTTGTGACCGATTCAAATAGTCAACTCTTTAGTTTTCTTCATCCAATTAACAAAAATAACAACTCCGGCTTTCAGGTGATATCATTGCTCAGGCGCATGATTACTGAATTACCCCCACAGAAGATGTTAGCAGCTGTAAATTACGGCAGTGAGCTTAATGCAAGGTAAGAAGAAACTTTTCATTCCGAACCTACGTTTCCTACAATTGTTAAGAACGTCAAAGTAGACGGAATCAGGAATTAGGAAGTCTGACCTTCAATATCTGCGTAACCAGAAGGTTTCCAGGTATGGTCCAGTACAAAACAAATATTCCGATGACTGAAAGAATTAGTGACACAAAGATGGGTGTATAAAGACGCGTATTGGAGCTGAGGTCCAATACGCGTCTTTTTACACCCATCTTTGTTTTTTTATATTGTTGTCTGTCTATTGTTGAGGATCTCGTGACTAAGTAATAACAGCTGCACGGATCTATCCATCAAGTTAAGCTACGCTTGGCGGGGTTAGTCCGTGGATGGGTGACCATCTATACATATCGAGATTCTCCGTGCCTCAGAAAGCACGTTAAGCCGTTGGTCCTGGCTGTCATTTGTGGATCTTTGATAGTCGTTACGGGTAGTCAGAAGCCTGAAAGTCTGATACCCAGTCTTGATATAGGGTATCGTATTACCCAGTTACTGACTGAGTTGTGCAGATCAGATAGGCAGTCGCTCCATGTAAAATACTGGTATTCTGCATCCGGTTAGACTGGAAGCCGACCCCAACATAGTTGGGAAAAGGCTAGTAAGATTGATTTTCTTTTTGTCTACCAAAAATTTTATCTTACCATTCTTATTTCCAGAGTGACTCTCCTAGACCATCTAGTATGCTACCTTGGCAAAGCGATCACCGTGCAGGTGAAAGTGAAAGGCAACAGTAGCGCCACCCCTGCCTCGGTGACGATGGGAGGAAGCGTCGGCCAAGGAGCACCGGCGACCTGGTTCATGAGGGGAGAAACTACGAAAAAACACGCGCATTTAGTCGCTAAACTACTGTCGGATATGGCTGAGGTATGTTTGTCTAAGCAAAGTGTAAAAAACATGTTCGATAAATAAGGGTGTTTTGAAGTGGTCTTTGAATTTTCAATAGCAAAAGTAGTTTCTACGTTTTAGAGATGTTGCAGAAGTGTCAAATTTAGCTTCTAACGTCTTTGAGATGGTGTAGATGTGGCAAATAACATATGTTTTGATTGACAAACTCGGTCTGATCTCGTCGATAGGCCTTGGTGGAGCAAATTTTTGATGAATGGACTGTATAAAAGTATAATGGCAAGATGATGATGATTACAAACGGTTCGATTTGAAAAGCATACAAGAAATATATGGCGTTAAGAAAAACGCGCAAGCGCAGCCGTGCGTAAGGGTGCGTTACTACTGAAGCGGAGCTGGCCGGAGCGGAGCGGAGATGTGCAGGAACCGTTAAATCACATCCGAGACTAATGCAGCGATGTGGATTTCAACCATTGTGATTGGTCGAAACCTGTACGTCTCCGCTCCGCTCCGCCCAGCCCCGCTTCAGTGGAACGCACCCTAAGGTCATGCAACAGCTGACTGATGTATGTGGACTATGTGGAGAGGCGCGGGGCCTCGCGCTCGACCGTGCGGTCGGCTGACTGTCCGCGTCAATCGTTGACGGACGCTGGCGCGTGGTGATGTTGAGAAGAGTGTCTCAACACGGTCTCTGAATCAACTAAACTTTTTCAGGACAAAATATCACCAGCTTGGGGCCTAGAGACCCGCAAGGCTCTAGCTACATACGTGTCTGCCGTGGCGCAGTTGTCGGAGTCCGACCGGAAGCCCACGCGCTGTATCGCCGCGCCCACCGTGTGGCTGGCGCTGGCGGCTCTGTGCGTTACTGAGCAGTCACACGTGGAACTGTAAGTGTTTTAGTAGCATTTGCTTATACCATCTTTACATTTGTGATGTTTCCTAAGTAGCAACATACCGTAAAGAGTTGAGTAACATCTATCCGCATTCGCGTTTTTCTGAAACAATATTTCTCTCTCTCTAACACACAGACTGCCACTATTTTTTGTGCTGTTCTCAGCTCAGTGCCTTCAACATAGAGACGTGTTCGTGGCAGTGTATGGCCTAAGAAGTATCGTTCCCTAGACCTCGCTGATGATGCATCAAAGTACGAGCGGATGCTAAGAAAATGAGAATTCGAGCCTAGGTCTTGATACCTTAGGCAGTAAGCCCGCCTGTGGATCTAATTGCGAGTGGATAGGTCGAGCTTATCCCTTTTAGGTTATAAAGAAGAAGCGTTGTGACACTCAGCAGTGTCTGGATCCAAGCTGGCCATAAAAAGTCACGAAATTCGCCTAGATTTAAATCTGAACTCATCTGTGCTTACTTATTTTCGATGTGTTTTTAAGTATCAACAGCACGGGCGACGGGCGCGAGGCCCGCCGCGGCGAGGCAGACGGGCGCCCGCTGTGCTCCAACCACGACGACGGCTCCACGGCGGCCGTTATCGACTGCCGCAGCTGTGGCCCGCTGTGTGCCGAGTGCGACCGCTTCCTGCATCTCAACAGATCAGCCAGGACTCACCATCGACAGGTCAGTGACATCTTTATGTATTTACTTGAACCTTTTACAGAATATATTTTACAAATAACAGCAAACAAGCACACGGGCAATGAATAGTGGAATAAAGTATCGTTTTATCCCGCTAGGTGTCGCATCTGCGCTGGGTTGCTTACCTGTCATGATAATGGTCTTCCTGCTTATGAAGAAAGAAAAAAAACTGGTGGTCAATGCCTTAGGGTGTTACCACACCAATCGAGCGATCGCCGATCGATGCCATCGATCGATGGTAGAATGGATTAGTCGACATCGATCGATAGTTTCTACCACACCAATCGATCGATAGCCGATAGATGCCATCGATCGATGGTAGAATGGATTGGTCGACGTCGATCGATAGTTTCTACTAGACCAATCGATCGATTGTCGAGCAACGTCGTACTGGCCAACAACAACGCGTCCTCTTGTGAACACATTTCGAAAGAAACTGATGGAATATAGCCGAGTCCAACGATGCCGTCGCCCGATGCCATCTACCGGCAATCGAACGATTGGTTAGTCGACCGGTATCCGTCGATCAATTAAAGCTACCACACCAATCGATCTACGTCGACCGATGTCGATCGATAGCATCGATCGACTATCGATCGATTGGTGTGGTAACACCCTTACACTAAAAAGAAAGGAAACCAAGTTCAGCAGCAAAGTTGTATACCATTTTAGACCTGACGATTTTTATAGCGAGTGGGCGTATACTAGTCAGTATCCTTGAATCCATGTTCGACAGACAGACAGTTGACAAGTTACCAGCACGAGTAGCAGCATCGGAGCTTTGCCTGTCCCTCCATGCTACATGCTCCATGCGCATGCGTCAAAAGAGTACCTTATAGGAATATAACCCGTGCCACGAATTAAGTTACCTAAATCTAAAAGATGAAACGCTTACCTAAATATTTATCTTTCATCATATCAAATACTGTAATATATAATATCTTCAAGTTCATGTTTTGCGAGACATCGCCAAGCGGTTCATCGACTCTTCACCTGACCAGAGGGCTGACCTATTTTTTGGTCAAAGAATCAGCATTGCCATACAACGCAGCAATGCTACCAGCCTTTTGTGAACTTTTTCTTTTGACAGCGATGTGGACGAATTTTTTGAGGCTCTTTGAGTATTATACATATTGTTTTGGTACATATCATATTCTTATGAATATTTAGCTTTTAAATGTAAATATGATTAGATTAACATTGTATGAATTGAATAAAATGACCAGATATCTTCAACAGATTTGCAAAGAGGAAGAAAGCGCCATTCGCATCGACATCCACGAAGGTTGTGGCCGAGCCAAACTCTTCTGGCTGCTTCTACTAGTCGACCGCCGCACTTTCAAGGGGCTGGCTGAATTCCGGGGCATGGAGAGCGGCGTATGTGACAACGGCGCGGGAGAAAGCGCGGCCATATTGCCCGGCCCGCCCGGATTAGCGGGCATGTGCCGGTTCTGTGGCACTAGGGGCAATTCCGGACTACTGGCCATTAGCAACGTGTGTGCTGATCAGCAGTGTCAGGTGAATTATTATTATTATATGTTTAAAAGAAAAAGTTTAAAAAATCTTGCTTGCTTGTAGAAGGTAAAGTCTGGAAACATAATACTTTTTTAAATGACTTAGAAAGCTACATTATTGCCGAGTGACAAGATAAGTTTTATTCCACGCGAGCTTTTAAGAAATATATAATATTATAAAGAGGAAAACTTTGTTTGTTTGTTTGTTTGTTTGGTTGTAATGAATAGGCTCAAAAACTACTGGACCGATTTTAAAAATTCTTTCACCGTTGGAAAGCTTAGTTTTCTAGGAGTAACATAGGCTACTTTTTATCCCGGGAAAAATAACGGGTCCCACGGGAAAGACCACGGGAGCGAAGCCGCGGGCAAAGTGCTAGTAAGAAATATAGAGCTACTTGAAAGATGTGTTGGCTTTTACGATGAATCTTTGGTAAAAAACTAATGTTTCGCGCTGTCTTCGACCTACGTTGCTGTTTTTTTTGCACCAGATAAAATAAACCTGTAACCGAGTAAAACCTTTTTGCTTTCGATTCACGTCTCGGCATTTACCTAAGATCTCACGTTAGGTTATTACTAACAGCATCAATTATGAAGGCCGCTGCCCTTCCGAGCGGCTAAATGTTTTTGGCATCTAACATAATAATACTTTAACTTCTGGCTCAGTCTTTAATCTAGTTACTGAAATCCAGGACCACGGCAAGGAGGCGTGCAGCCGCGTGTTGCCGTGCAATCACTTGTGCGGCGGCGTCCGCGCCGAGCGCACGTGCCTGCCGTGCTTGTTCGGGTGCGCGCCCGCTGATGATCATGAAGCCACGCCCTTACGGCAGGACGCCGACGACATGTGCATGATCTGCTTCACGGATCCGTTGCAGGCGGCACCTTCTTTACAAGTAAGTCGTTGAAATTCACAAAGGTTTATGCAAAGTAATTGACGACACGGTTGGCGCAGTGGTTGAGCGATTGACTGCTGCGCAGCATGTCGCGGGTTCGATTCCCGCACAGAGTAAATATTTATACGACCTGCAAGTATTTGTTACGGGTCTGGGTGTTTTTCTATATGTAAGTATTTACAAAAAAATGTATTTAAGTAGTTTATCATCAGCCACCTCGTTACCTTAACAAAAGCATTAGGTTGCTTAGCTTTAGACTATATGACGTTGTGTGAAATGTCCAAGGATATTCTGCTTGCTTCTGATAATCCCCATTCTCCTGTATCTTTGGTAAGTTCTCACAATGCAGTAACCATCGTACAATTGACCACACGTCCATGAAAACACTTGAACTACGAGAATCCGCCCAATACCATTGTAAAAGCGTTGTGTATGTAACTTCCCATTATGTTCTTGCGGGTTAACTGTACAAACAGGTAAAAATATAACCTGCCTATTGGGCTCCGCCGGTAAAATGGTAAAGCCTAAACGGACAAGGATCTGATTATTACCTCAATTTTCATTACAAATTACGATAGCATATTTTATTTTATTTGCAGTTAAAATGCGGCCACGTGTTCCACTTACACTGCTGCAGGAAAGTCCTCGCCAACAAGTGGATCGGCCCCAGGATCACGTTCTCTTTCGCACAATGTCCCATCTGCAAGGTAAGTTGATCGCCATTATAGGTAGACCCTTGTATGCAATATGGAGACCACATAGATTCAATAAATGAAACCACATACTTGTCATCGCCTTTTCTGACGATATACAAAAAAAAACAACGAAGTCGGTCCAGTAATTAAGTCAAAAAATAGAGTTCAATTGCCAGCAATTTGAACACTCTGTAGAATTGAACCAATTGGACAATGATTCAATGAATATGGCGCCTGCCTGCATTATTGCCGTCCTTCGGGGGGTCAAGGCACGTTGGCAAAACAGTGATTACTATACCTATAGTAAGATTATTCATTCGAGTCAGAAAAATGACAAGTGCAACTGTCACTGATACAAAAAAGGGTGACCCGCTACAATAGTGATGTTCGGCAATCGATAGACTTAGACATTTAGTCATGCTTTATTTTATTAGGTATCAAAGCGTTTTTTTATTGTAAATATGTAATACATACCGTATTAAATAATACGATTTTAGAAATATGGACCTTACCAGCATATTAAAATTTCTCACTACAACATTATTACAAAAGCTGGGAAAAAAATGTTTAGAGATTCAGAGGAATTAACACTAGAAAGTCGGGAAAATACAAGTAATTTTATACGTTTTTATTCATTACGGTTGCTATTGATTCCGATTCCGATTCTGAATCGGAATATTCAGAATCGGAATCAGTTACATTTATAATGAATGAATCCACATAATTATTCATCTATGTGGTCGAGTTTTATGGCTTTTATGGCATGGTTGATGCACTGTCTCCAATTTTGAGGCGTCACTTCTTTCAGGCCTTCTTCAAATATTTTTTTACGTCCTTTAATTTAAAATTTTTATTGTTCCTGGCGACGTACCCCTTTCCTTGAGCCTATACAGAAATTTTCAGAAATTGATATATGAATTGATAGAAAAGTTGGTGTATTTTATACAAAGAATAAAAAGAATTATCAAAAGAAGCAAATCATAATTGTTTTAACAACTCCTAATAGATACCGGACTGTTTGTATTTCGTGCGACAGAGATAACGCTCTACGAAGCCGAAATTAGCCGATTGTCTCTTTCCAAAGGTCGATGTGCAATATTTATCGCCGGGTGCTGTACCTTGGCAATAGTTGGAGGGTCCTTCGCATAAAAGAATTGGTGAACTTTACGACGTATCGCCGAAAAGTCAAAATCATCAATTTAAAAAAATAGGAATCTCGACTAACTTTTAATTGTAAAACCTCGATTTACCACATCACTATTTATTTGGGACTAAAAACCTGCAACACTGGAAATGTCATTTTACTGACTGGAATTAATAATCGTACTTTAACTAAATTTATTTTTTAACGGTTTTTAATTCAATTTTTAATTTTACCATACCTCTGGGGACTAGTATTACTTGTGGTTTAATTTTTCGCATATATGTGGTCTCTATGTATATTGCATGGCGGCTAGAACTTACAATAGCTAGCTCTGTTGGCATGAAATATGATAACAGAATGAATGCCTCAATTTCGTCACATGAAATGATTCATTGAACGTAATCACAACTTTTTAAATATACAACCTCATCAAACGGTTCAACTATGGTTAATAGATTGTATGGAACTATCTATTACTATAATTTAATTCTACTGTCTAGCTCAATCTACCTAGCCTTTTTTCGAGGCACGGAGGAGTCTCGTTATGTAAAGATGGTCACCCATCCACTATTGCTATGATTTAATTATTTGTACTAAACAGCATAATTAATAGCTGCAACACCCACTCTAGGAGGACATGAATCACTGGACTCTCGAAGAGTTGCTGGCTCCAATCCGGCAACTATACGACGAGGTAAAGCGCAAGGCTCTGATGCGGCTGGAATACGAGGGTTGCGCCCTGCCCGGCAGCGCTAAAGGCAAGGAGTTGCCTGACCCTGCCACGTATGCGATGGAGAGATACGCGTACTATGTGTGCCATAAGTGCGGGAAGGTGAGTGTCGGAATACCCTGTGTAGTTAGACTATGCAAACTTTGTCCATAGTGTGCAATTGGGTATTTGAAAGGGTAGTCAATAACGTTACTTTTTAAGAATTTTCAAAACGCGGCATTTGTACTTGATTTGTATGAAATATAACAATGTGACGTCATACATTTTTAGAATCAAATGGAATAGTTAGCAAGTTATTAGCTTTAAATGCAATTTTACAATTATATAGTCGCATAATATTTAGTTTCTGTACGGTGATGGAAGCTTTTAAGACATTGACAAGACACACTTTTTTTTATTAGTGTCCAAATATTTAATTGAGGGATTGTAGATGGCCCTCGATTGTCATCACTTTCGACCGCTTAGGTCAATTCAGCTTTTTAAACTGTTTTCCTCGTAGAATAAGGCAGAAGTATACTAATAGTACATACAAGTTTTGTTACGTTCAGGGTGGAATGGGCATGAATTACGATAATCGATCGACCATCGATTTTGATCAACCACTATTTACTTGCATTATTTTGTCATACTGTTCGGTGCAAATAGGAACTTTATAAACTGTAAATCTCAAACGAAGCGTTTATCTGTCTATTATGAATCAAAATTCCTTTATTTTGAAACTTAGAGCCTACTTTTTAAGATCCCTGACCCAGCTTGCCCCTTGCTGTCCTCCCCCAGCGAGGAGGTCCGTACCCCACAGGAGAGCCATTAGCGTGTAGTTTGTAAGTTTTTATTAAGCCCTGGCTGGAGGCTGCAATTTTTATTGTTACATCCACAGGCAAGTCCTGTTAAGCAGTAGACAACACTATAGTTTAACTGCGAGATACAATTTAAAAAAAAAAATACTTTTAACTAACGTGTGATGTCCAGGCATATTTCGGTGGGCTGGCCCGCTGCGAGGCCGAGACGAGTGGCTGGTGGGAACCGGCTGAGCTGGTCTGCGGCGGCTGCAGCGACGTCGCCGGCGCGCGCACCTGCCCCAAGCACGGCGCAGACTTCTTGGAGTACAAGTGCCGATACTGCTGCTCTGTAAGTACATGTATATCTTTATGGGGGAAACGCCAGTGTAGCCCGCGAAATTCACATATTCATAAGTTTTTTGAAATTTCAGTTCAGCGTCAAGTTGTATGTTGATGAAAATATGATTCGCAGCCGTATTTTACTTGCCGGGTAACCGGGATTGTCTGAAAGGGTTACCGCTACCCCGGAACATAAAGGGCTAAGGAAGGAACAGGGATGGGTTTTAGTCAGTAAGAGTCTGACACTCCCTTCCGCTCCACCCAGAGAGTGGGAGGAGCCATTTGATGATTTCCCACAATAAAAAAAGCCTTATTTTACCAAGGAAAAAACCATTTACAATTGATTAACTTAGGTTAAAAGCCACTGCTCTATTACAGCTTTTTTTTTGTGGTCATCGGTTCATCCAGCTGGGTTCGTCGTTTGCTGAAACTCATCTATCAGCCCACCGATAGACATGACCGACCCACTGCCAATTCGGTTCTTGTTCTTCACGTTGTTCATAAACTTTGTTAAACGCTTCTATAGCTTTTACAAATCAAACTTAACAAAGGTAATACTTAAAAAGTCGTCTTTAAGATATTTGTAATTTAATCTAATGAAATTTAATTCAGCTATGTAAGTAGGAAAGACCTGCAATGGGCCTACATAGTGCAATTAAAATTATATTTGCACGTACGAGAGGAACCCGAAAGTTAACGAAGTAGTATGATTATTTCAAATAACAAGTCTATGAAAGATAGTACCTATGCGACGTTGCCAATTCGGATATTGGGTGATTTACGGCAAGGAGTTTGTCTGAAAATTAACGAAAAAAGTCAAAGTCAAATCATTTATTTCAAATAGGCACAAGTAAGGCACTTTTGAACGTCAAAATGAACAATAAATAGAATTGATTCTAGTCGCCCCTTCCAAAAGGTAGTTTCGTGTGGAGAAGAATGGGCAAGAAACTCCACCGTTACTCTTTTAAAATGTTTTGTATACATGAATTATAACATTATATGTGAAAAATTAGAACTAATTAATGTATTGATAATGAAAAATGTTTATTCCCATGGTCTGAACATGTGGTCGAAGTTTATGCTTATCGTCCGGAACACGGTGTATACAGTGTGTTTGGTTAAACGAGTGGGCTATTTTCAGGGGTTTACTATACTCATGAAAATGAACAACTTTGACTGTATGGAACTGTACCTGTAGTCACGAAAAAAAATTAGCTGTTACAGTACAGTACATTTATGTTCGCATAATTCGTCAAAATGTATAGAACAGCTGATTTTTTTTTTTCATATTTCAGAGTTGGTCCCATGGACAAAGTTGTTGGTTTTCATGAGTACTATACAACCTGAAAGTATTTCCCTCGTTTAACCTAAGACACTGTATATTAAACTTAGTGTCGGTGGCTCTATTCAGCAACTATCACCCTGTGAACCAGTAACCAAACAGGTTTGTGATACATTACAGGTGGCAGTGTTCTTCTGTTTCGGCACGTCGCACTTCTGCAACTCCTGCCACGACGACTTCCAACGAGTCACCGGCATCCCTAAGCATAAGCTGCCGCAGTGCCCCGCTGGTACGTATGACACACCAGCAATTATATCAAAGATGGTATGAAGTGGAAAACGGTATGCTCTTCTAAAAGTTATGAGGCGCTTAGACTTAAGTTAGCGATGTAAACATTTTTAAGTAGCCAGTGTACTCATTGTTGTACTCAAAATCAATAGGCCTACCCTTTTCCAAACTATATTTGGGTCGGCTTCCAGCCTAACCGGATGCAGCTGAATACTAGTATTTTGCATGGAGTGACTACCTATCTGACCTCCACAATCCAGTAACTGGGTAATACGATACTCATTGGTAAGACTGGCTGTCAGATTTTCGGGATTCTGACGACCCGTAACAACTGTCAAAAATGCACAAATGACAGCCGGGACCAACAGCTTAACGTGCTTTCCGAGATACGGAATCATTGTTGTACTCATTTACAATAAATAAAAAGGGCTAAATAAAACGAACGTTTATCGCACCTATCAAAGAAAATAGTCGTCATGCTTGACGGACAGAATAGTTTCTAGCTCTACTCGCTTTTCGCTTATCATCGATGGTGGGACAGGTGGCTAACGTTTACTATGTACAATCGGCCTATAATATTCCAAAATCTTAATAATATAACGATGATGAAGATGCGTTAATCTTGTCTCCAGGACCCAAAGGCGAGCAACTACCCGGCTCGTCAGATGAATGTCCTCTACGCGTGCAGCACCCAGACACTGGCGAGGAGTTCGCTCTCGGCTGCGGCGTGTGCCGGCATGCACAGGGCTTCTGAATAAGGGAGTGCGCCATACGCGACCATCATAGAGCACCAGGCTCCGACCGCTATGGCCAATAAACATTTAAATACAAGTGTCAAACATTACACTACGACGAACTAAAATAACTCATAATAATATCCTTGGACATTTCACACAACGCCGTATCGTCCCAAGCTAAGCAACTTAATGCTTGTGTTATGGTAACGAGATGGCTGATAAACTACTTATATACATTTTTTTTTGTAAATACATACATATTATAGATAGAAAAACACCCAGACCCGTAACAAATACTTGCAGGTCGTACAAATATTTGTTCCGTGCAGGAATCGAACCCGCGACATGCTGCGCAGCAGTCAATCGCTCAACCGCTGCGCCAACCGTGTCGTCAAAAACCGTCAAAAACGTCATAAACCTGGTGATAACATCTTTTTGGCTGTGCCACAGTCGAGTGTAAACGAATTCCACTAAACTACGTCGATAACAGAACAATTGAAATAAAAAACATAAAGTTATAAAATACTACCCAAGATTTTACGACATTTTAACTTAAATCACGAAATAACATTACGATTATGAAACGTCACAATGGTAAATAATTAAGTTACGTTAAGTAACGTGGAATGCAGAACAACTAACGCGCATCACGGTGCGAATTAGCTCGTAACATGACGCGCAACACTTTACTAACAACATTGTTGTAAATCAGAAGTTAACTGCGAGGATCCATAGCTGACTCGTTAAGGTGAATCCTCCAACCAGCCTGCGAAATTCAAATTTTCTTAAGTTTTTTGCAATTTGCAGGCCAGTGATAGGTTGTATGTTGATGAACATTTGATTCGCGGCTGTAAGACGTATGTAGTTACAGAATTATAATCATCAAAATCATTAATACAACCCTCCGAGCTCATAAAGGTGTAAAAATGACAAGGTCAAAGTCATTCCGGAACCTTTGAATTTCGCGGGCTACCCTGGAACATCAACCTTAATACACTTTTTCAATAAAGTAATTGAGATAAAACAAATGAGACATACAAATAACACTATAATATGACCTTTAACCGCCGCACTATAAATGCCCGGCCATTGGACTAACTCACCCAAATTATAATTGTCTAAATGCAGGCATTCGCACGTTGCTACCATATTTATGAATAAATTATAGAATGATTATTGAACCTATCATTTAAACTTTAAATCGATATTGTGTATTACATAAATTAAATGTTTCCACCATAAAAATCTCAGTGTTGTTAACGGTAAAATATGTGTCATTTTATCTTATGTGTCTACATACTCAACATTAAATTTAAAGAACAGGTATATAATATAAATGTTTATTATTATTGTTAGCTTAATAGTGCTTGGTTCTGTTTGTCGTAAATCTACGATCATGGATGTCCAATGTGTATTTCTTGTGACTACAGTGTCGTCTTTCTGTCCACTAGATGGAAGCCTAGTCCATATCTTTAGGAAGTCTTCTACTATCCATAGACTGACATATTATAGTCAGTTTTCTGGCTGGTGTTTTAGGTAGATTAATTTAGTTTAAGTCCGTAATACTGTATGATATTTTATGCAGTTTTGTTGTTACAATCTTCTGGCCTCAGTCAAACTGCAGACGAATGCTCGCTTCCGGAATGCTTGAACTTATTTGCGTGATATAAAACAAAATATAAGGAATTTATTTACACTGTGCTAATTTCTATTTCAATATAAATGTAAGTTCTGGAATTTCTAAAGTTGTGATACTCACCTAATATGCAGTCTCCCAGATGAACTGTGTGATAAATTGCACGATGAAGCTATCTCGTGTGCTTCGACGGTCTAAATCTGATCCTAAAAACTGTCATTTTTATACATTTATGCAAGCAAGGCTCCTATTAAACAAATTTTAGTATTTTACTTCGCATTACACTAAAACAGAATATTATATTTTCTTTAAAAAAAAATTGTTACAAACATAGATGTCGTAGAAATAGCAGAGTTTTATTGTTGTTGTACTAATAATTGAATGTGTAACTTATCATGATAATATATTAGTAGTGGGTATAATTATTTAAAATACAACTTCTCTTCAAGTTCATGCGTCTTGTGACTAAACCAGCGCGCAGCGCGTGCGCAACTGGATCAATCTTTTCTAACTACCTGAATTTGCTTACTTTGCTTGCCCTGTAATTCAACGTTAACTGCAATTATAATTTTAAACGAACACTTTTCGCTATCCACCTGAAGTTTTGTTCTTAAAAAATAAAAGGTTAATGAATAAAAAGACCGTAAAATGGAGTGAGTTCGCTATGACGAACGGATCTTAGTATAAGACTGCATTTGAAGACTTGATAGTGGAATTTCGAGTGAAGTATGACAAAAATGTTTATTGGATAGAAGGAAGTAACAAAATTTATTAGGATGGTCGTTGTCTGAAAATGAAGATCGGTAAAGAGCGTAAGGGTCTGTAATTCTTCGGCGCAGGGGCATCGAGTTCTCAGCCCCAAAGTATTTTAAATACTACACGTAGAAGTATAGAACTTGAGAACAAAAGTATGATATTATTATTGTATTTTCAACCTTAGTGGTCTAATTATAAGCTTATAATTTAAATAAAACAATATTGGTTATTTATTAGATAGATACTATCGAAATCCCTTTTTGATGATGATTTTACAATGTTATATCGTGTTTAACTTACTTTTGATAATATTATTTAGATATTTTAATTTGAAATTTCAATTATTATTGATTTAGAAGTTGAAGTGTTTTTGTGTTGTTTTTAGAAATGTGATCGTCATTGTGATATGATAACTAATGACATGCAGTCAACGAATAGGAAGTGAATGACAAGTCTTAAGTTTGCATAGTATCTACTGCGGGTACCTACCTGATATCTTTGTTCTTCAAAATACCAAAGAGCTCTTTTTCTTCTAATGTCATTTATTTCACCATACCCCTTTTTCTTACTGTTAGTTCTATTAAAATAATAATTGAAAACATAGTATCAAAATATTGATAAATAGGACCTTTTAATTATTATTGTACTTTAATTGACAGTTTACACAAAAAATAATGTGTTATTGATCATTGCACCTTAGAACCTACTCTTCATGTAGTTAATGAATATAGTGTTGTTAAGATAATAATTATTTTACAATAAAGCTTAAAAACCCATGATTAGTTTTTCATTTCGCCCTTGTCAGGAAGTTCAAATGAATATATAACTATAGATAATTTGAAACAATAAGTTGTACAAGTTATAAGTCAGTTACTTTTAAGTTTTATTAGTATTACACATCTACAAACTAGAGAACAAAATTAACTTGGGGCCGAGTCACACCGGAATGACAGCGGCCGGCAATGACGCGGCGAGCACTTAGTGTGAAATAATTTCAAACTTTACATACTTAAAAGACTAGTGTCGCTTGAAAATGCGGCTTTTCGGTGGTTCTGCCCGCGGCTGCCAGCGGCGACGCGAGGCCGCTCGCGGCGGTCGAAAATAGTCGAGAGGAGACTATGTGCGCGCGGTCTGGAGGTCGCGCGAGCTCGACAGCGACGACGCCGCCGGCCGCTGCCATTCCTGTGTGACTCGGCCCTTACACACACATTACATAAACACGTTGGGCCATGGTTGGACTACCTCACAGGCTTTTTCTACTAAGTAGTGTATTTGTCTTTAAAGTTTTACAATACCGGCAATAAGGATCGGATGTTTCCAAGGCTATTGACGGTGTTCCACAAGCAGCGCGTGCGCAGTGCTATCGAAACGGCTCGGTAATACGAATATGATAGTGTAAGAAATACAAAAATAATTATCACAATCCATTTACAACACGTGTAAAACTCAAAACGAGAACAATTCTTTGAACAATTGGAGACTAGGGATCCTTAAATATCTGAACGGCGAACATTCTCATTGATCCAATTGATGTGCGGCTTTGTCGGGGTTATGAATTCCATCCGGATCAGTCCATTTTTATTAACCGCGGAGCACAACATAATACTTTCCAGGCTTAAGGTGTTGATGCCTATGACACCAGTCGAGTGCAGCATGGGCCCGCCCGAGTCCGTGTCACACGGACGTGACGACGTCAAACAAAGTCTTGCCACGCACTTTATTGGAACTATTGATTGATTATTACTATCATATCGCACTACAAGTACATTCAGCAACTGTGGCGGCGAGCTGGTAGTCAAGATATCAGTTCCTTCTATACTCAGCGAGCCATTAGTGTTTGTGTGACCAGCCAGAGAGACCTCGTACCCACCTAAACCGTTAATATCTATTGTGCTGATGAGAGCGAACTTTTTCAGCAAGATCGTTTCAGTTCTTAGCAATCCAATGTCGTTTTGCATCTTTAATAGAGGGTCATGGTAGCTGGGATGGAGGACGGTCGATATCACTTCTGCCGTAGTACTGTTGATAGATCCATATCGTATGACGCTTTGGAGTCTCAGGTTATCAGAGAGGTCCTTCACCGGGCTGGCGCTGTCGATGCAGTGTCCAGCCGTCAGCGTCCACGACGGGCTCACGGCGGCGCAAGTACATAAGTGAATATTATTCTCAGCAATAATTCTACCACCAAATATTAATAGAATTCGGCTTTCCAATCTCACTATGAACGGGTATTCATCATCCTTAGTGTCCCTGACGCTTTCAATTTTTAAACCTGAACGAACGCAACCAATTCTTAATAAACAATATGTAAATAATATGTACACGATGCTATGCATTTTGTATGAACGCGTGCATAAAGAATGATTACTTACACATTTTGTTGATATTGGCTTTCGTTTACTACCGTGTTATAAAAAAACTTAATGTGGAAATAAATTTAAATTTTAGAAAACACTGAAACAAAACATTCCATAGGATGAATTCAATCAAAATATGAAAAAGTTATAGTTGAACAATGTAGCGGGAATTATTATAAGTAATTGAATGTCTGGTCGTTAAATCGGGAACAATGAGTTATTGCAAGTTATGTATGAGAACTGTGTTATTGGTCTCTATAGTTGAAGTGCACGTAGCGCAGTCAGGATTGCGCATCATCGGAGGCAGAGACGCGTTACGAGATGAGTTCCCGTATGTCGTTAAACTAGAGGTGGTTCCCGTGAATGTGAGTGCATTCAGTCGAACTCGGAGCATCACCTTCTGCACGGCCTCAGTGCTGAGCGCGACGTGGACTCTGACAGCCGCACACTGCATCCAATTCCTTGACAGATATTCAGCCAACCATCCCAGTATAGAACATAAGAATATGATAAGAACCCAGCCCAACGATGATCTGTTTGAGATATTGTCCCAGTACAAACACCCAGCGTTTAAGGGGATTATTGTAGATGATATAATACTAATCGAAAACGATATAGGTTTGCTGAACACTGAGTCCATTATACTGCAGCAGTATGCGAAAGTGAGTGCGGTCGACTTCTCTGCGGTGAAGGGGCAGGCAGCGAATGCGGTGGGATACGGGCTCAATGTGATTATTAGTAAGATTAAAATAAAGAAAGACCATCCACCGCCGCCACCAAGGCCACTCAAAGTGTTAGATTTGGTCGTAGTTGACTGCCCCAAGCTGTGGCACCTTTACCCGGCGATGTGCGTGGCGCAGCGCTGTGGGCGGAACCCCACCATGTGCGCAGGAGACTCCGGAGGCCCGCTCATTCATCCCTCGGGTATCATTGCCATCACTAGCGTGAACGAAGCTAGAGACTGTACGGTGGAGGCAAAGGAACGGTCAAATACAGTCGGAGTATTGACCGCTATTAGTCCGTACATCACTTGGATTACTAGTCATGTTATGAGACCTCACTGATTAATAGTTACCTACGTAATAACGTACTTCATAAGTGTAAATAAATATTTTATTATTAAATTACTACATTTTGTCTTTCCTTTTCTGATCTGCTTGGTGTTTTAGAGGACAAATAATATCTAAATCAGTCGGTGCAATTGGAGGTTAAGCTACGCTCGCCGCGGTTAGTTCGTGGGTGGTCAACCCCACACGAACTAACCACGGCGAGCGTAGCTTGGATGATCAACCATCCATTACATATCAAGCGACCATGCCTCGGAATACTAAAAAATCACGTTAGGTGTTGGTCCCAGCTGTTATTCGAAGAACTTTGAAAGTCGCTATGGTTCGTCAGAAACCCAAAAGTCTGACAATCAGTCTTACCAAAGGCTGAGATTTAGGCACCTGTTGGGCATAGCATACAGACATCGACATAATAAAAGAAATTCAATAAAATCCCGTAGTATCAGTCGGCATCCCGTGGAATATCCATATTCATATCAATGTTTGCGGTCAATGAACCTAAATAGTAGACCTATTTAGGTTCATTGATCCGATCACTGATTATAACACATATTAAAATAAACAAAAAAGAGGGTAAGATCGCTATCGTAAATTCTTTTCATAGTGCTTCTGACATACCTGCCTACCAATAAAATCTTCGTCTTGCGATTTGTTTCCGCCTGTAGGATTAGCCAATGGCATTAAGGCCCAGCACATACGGCGCAATGCAACTGCAACGAAACTGCAACTTCTCGTTACTTTTGAGTTTCATTTGAGTTTATGCCATTGACTCCTTTGAGAGACCGCACATGACGCGACCATTTCTATGCTTAAAGTATGAAATATAGTGCGAAATCAATAGATCATTAATAACTCGCCAATTCCTCGCAATCAAATTGGTGAGTTATCACATGCAAAAAGACCACACTTTGCTGGAACTGACTGGGACAAAGTAGCGCCAGCACATCAAGGAAATTAAGAGCGTCAACAGGGCCACGGAGCGTCTTACAGGCCACTGTGACGAGATCTTGAGCTCGCCTTTCCTCTAGCGAGTTATATTCGAGGCAACCCAGTAAGAATTTCGTCGGATGCTGGTAACTGGTAAGGATGGTAGCCGTGTTTGTGCCTATAGGTACTGTGAAGGTCAGGGGACCTTCACTGAGGAGACTCAGTGGTAGAACTTGTGTTGTAGGGATTTGCTATGCCACAAATATCTACAGCAAATAATCAAATATATTGCTTTTATATCGAATACAACCGTCAAGCCCCACGACTAGTGACAGACTGCTTTTCTTTTATTTAAAAATCTATCAAACTATTCTATTAATATTTACCTGCCCTGTTCAACATGAGGTTTCACTTAGGCTCTACAGTACACTAAGGAACGCTTTCTGAACTTTTCTAATAAAATTGCGTAGTAGTTTCATGTGGATTGTACGCGCAAGAGCTGCTTTCCAGCTTGCCTACAGCTACGTACGAGCGCATTTAATATAATTTTGAGGGCATGTCGACTGGTGCAAGAATACGGGAAATAGGCGTGACAGAACCTAATCTTTGGTAGGATTTCATATCTACAAAGTCAAAGTCAAATCATTTATTTCAAATAGGCACAAGAAAGTTTTGAACGTCAAAATGACAAGAAATAGAATTGACTCTATTGTAGCCACCCCTTCCAATATATAGTTTCGTATGGAGAAGAATAGGCAAGAAATTCTACCGTTACTCTTTTAAAATGTTTTACAATGTTTTGTTTACATAAATTTATTATAAAATTGTTTGTGTAAAGATGCGTTCAGAATAAAAATACTACGCCACAAAAGGTGAAAAGAAACAAATATAACAATGGCTGGTAAAATTAATTATATCATAAATACATGGTGCTCACATATTTTCAAACATTATAAAACTTAATAATAATAAATCAATCAATGTGTGAGTTAAAGTTATTCCAAAATATTAAAACGTGAGGTACAAATTACAAATTATTAGCCAATTTACTTAGCAACCTGTTTGATTTTGTCTACCGCTTTCGGTCGAGTTTGACTTCCAAGTCTTACGAGTACATGTCCGTTGACTTTGTGATGGTATTATTATCTAAATTATATTTAAAAATTAACAGGGTGCCGCTTTCGACTATTATGGCGAAGCATCAGCACGAGTTACATCCTGCTGTCGACGCTCATCACGCATCTAGGTATGTCTTACAGGCCTGCCATATATTATGGCTGCCAGACTATTTCTAGGTACGAAAAAAACAAGAAACGAGAAATCTTGCATCATGCAGAACTTGAGGAAGATCGTTGACCATGATAAGAAATAAAAAGGTCCCCAAAATTATACGTACCCAGTTCTTGCTTTGGTTTTTTAAATTCGTCATCACCGCCATTTCATTCCGAAATCACCCACTGCTATATAGTTCCTCTTTCTTCTGCCATCTTTTCCCCGTTCCATGCGTTCCTCATCCAGTTTCTTCCGGCAACTAAGACGATACCGTTAACCCATCTCACTGTTGGACGGCGCTGGTTCAGTTGGGTATCCTTTGATAACCAAGAGATACCCACTTTACTACATCCGCGATCTCGGGGCCTTCCCAATTCCACTTCTGGCGTATAGCTCTGTCCCCGACCTCGTACATTTTCGATCAACAACGGATTTTGGTGTAAAGTAGTGCTATTCTGTAAAAATCTTACCGCGAAAACGTAGGTGAAGTAAGCTTAAAGTGGTAAGAAGTCAATAGTGTCAATCCCTCGCAATTAGGTGGACTGACAGCTCATTTCACCCTCAGCTCCCCTACGTGACATTTTACAAAATCGACCGACAGCACTCGGTCTCGTAGGGTTATGTTTGTCATGGCTCGTTCCTTGCCTCGAATGAAGTCAATGTTACAATTCAGTTAATATTTCACGTACTTCCATACTAACTTTCAAAGACCGTTCCGTAGTGCTCACCTACGTTTTAAGTACTTACATGTAAAAGGTTTTATGTTCATAGACCTGGGTTGTACGTAGTCTGTTAGTGACTTAATTTAAATATCAGAGCCTGAGATAGAATATCTCAGACAAAACTATTTTAAAAGTCATCTTCAAGTAATTTTTGTCGCTAACTCGGAAAGTACTCTTTAGTATTTAGGATTTTGGACATTTTGGATAACATTTTACTAATTTTTGCTTACACGGGCCTATTCAGCCCGGGCCCTGTATCATTTACACTGCGGTCAGTGGCTACGTCTTAGGTAGACCTATGTGTACCTACTCCAATCTGTCAAATTTCTTTGACAGTTTATAAACTGTATTTCGAATGCGTCAGGTTCATTTTCAATTGGGAATATTTTACAGCTAGTCCATTGAAATGTTACATTTGCTTTGCATTTTTTAGAGGACGCAATTTTATTTTTGGGACATGTTTGGGGGGTCAATAGAAGCTTAACCTCAAGTTTGTGGGGTCGCCACCCCACAATATTTACAATAAAAAAAAACAAAAATAAGTAAAACATTTCGTTTCGACCGGATTCTCATGAACATTGACGAACCCGGTCAACTTTGGAGCGCTGTAACAGCGTTATTAATGAATGAAATTTAAAAAAAATAGGGAAAAATTATCCTCAAAGGATCATCTACAAGATTGGTCTGATGTATTTTTTTTGTAAAATGTATAAAAAAAAAGTTATAGAGCAAAAAAGAAAATTTTTATAAAAAAATCTCCCTTTTTTGCTTATAACTTCTATAATTTTTAATTTAGGGCAAAAAGTTGTATTACATATTTGTAGGCAAAACAATTTGCTACAAATTATGTCTTTGCAATTTTTTTGTAAGACGCATTGTTGCCGAGATATCGCGAAAAAAGTGTTTTCACCCTTTTTCCAAGATGGCGGCCGGGGGATAAGGGTGGCAACCCCACAAACTTGAGGTTAAGCTTCTATTGACCCCCCAAACATGTCCCAAAAATAAAATTGCGTCCTCTAAGAAATGCAATATTTGGTCCCTAAATTGTAACATTTCAATGGACTAAGCTTGGGATAGCTTGATGTGCTGGTGTCCGTACCTTATAAATCATGCCAATGTATTTTTCAGCCCTCGTGTCAAACAAGAGGTATCCGGTTGCACACGCTCGGTGTTAGACGCGCTCGCGCATCATTCCAATTACTAAACAATAGAGATCATGGTACGTAGTAAATCTTCTTTGTTATTTCACCATTGTAAAAAAAACTACATATTTACTTTAATGTTAAATATGGCAAATATTTACCTACGTATTATTATTTATTTTTTCTTCAATATTTCCAAATTATCCAACTATTTAAACGATATTGTGTTTTTACTTTATTTAATATTTTCTATCATCACGTATTACAATTTATACATAATAACTTTAATTTATAAAGAATTTAGCAGGTTATGTTTAAAAAAATATCGTTCATATATTTTAAAGTAGCTAAAGTGAAAATGTTTGTGTTATTTAAAAAAAACGACGTTTATATAATATTTGAAGTTACAAAACATTCTACAGTGTTCGTACAAAACTATTATTTTTTAACTTTTAAATATAAACAAAAAAACAAAAAGTATCAAACCTACCTTCAGATAAAATTAAAAATGTTGGTATTTTTATAAATATTTTCTATTACTACTATGTACTTGTACTATGTACTTTTGCCAGCAACACTGAAACACGTAGTTGTCATCGTATGTCTGTTAAGTTGGCCATACGTTATTTCCTAGTTTTAATAAGATTTGAATCATTCTACAAAGTGTAAAAGTTGGTTCATCCACTTCTAAAATCGCCAAAATACCGTAAGTTCTTAATTCAATTTTATAATTTTACTTTGGTCTTGTTGATTAGATGTGACGAATGCCTAATTACCTACAGATGTGAAGCTTTTGCGAGAATTATCTCATTGCTAATAAAAAGATTAAAATTCATTTTCAAAACACGCAGTTTTGGACTGAGATATAGAAGTGTCGTATTTCTTGATTATTGTTAAACGTAAAGGCGAAACATCAAATAGAAATTTTGCCCAGATAGGTCCTCTGCAACCCCTGTGGAAATGTGGGACTCAAATCCACCGCATCCAAATCGAGGAGAGCTTTCAGAGCCCAGTATGTTGACACAAGGTCGCGAACACTTTACAAGATCGCGAATTATCTAGGGTGATTCATCTGATACCGAGGCTGAATCAGAAATAGAATTGAATCCACCATATGAAGTAATTGTGACGAAGACTAGAAAATGAATTCAAATGGGCATTCATCTGATGGTGATTTAAATAGAATTACTGAGGAGAATTTGATAGACAAAAAAGAGAAGAACTCGGTGGTTTATGCAGGATTTTTTTCGGACAGCGATGATGATATTGATATTTTATAAATTATGTTTTATTCTACTTGACTGTTTTAAAAAAAAAAAATTCTTGAGTTAAAATTGTTCATTATAATAATTATCTACAGAAGTTTATGTATTTTTTATTTTGAAACCGTTGGTAATTTTCATGAATATTATGCCTAACTATGCCTATTAGCCAGTGAGAAGAAAGACACTTACGTTTTCGAATTTCAACGATGACTTTTTCTAGAATTGAATTTATTTTCTTTATTTTGTAGTATTGTCTATGGTGTCGATAGCATCACACCTGTCGACAGGCAAAAATCTTAAAAGTTGGCACATGCTAACTTTGTGATTGATGATCTCTAAAACTATTTTTAGATTACTTAAAAGAATATTTTTAATTCTTCCTACATCAATAAAACCACCTAATCATTGAATTTGTTTTTTTTTTTATGTTAGGCTCGTAGAATGGCCGATGGCCTAGTTTCATTTCGATACAACATTTGTATCAAAACCTCTTTGAAGTGATTCATTTTGTATGAATTTTTCACTGAATTATTAATGACATCAGCAATTCTAGAAAATGGACAGTTGCAATTATGTATCCAATCATCGATTGTATTACAGCAATTGAGGTTTGCTTGATAAAAGTTAGGAATGTAGGTACGTATTGCTTCATTAAAGAATCACAAACATCGTCTGCTGCTCAAATATATCCCCTATTCTGGTTTAGACCTGCATTATCGTTCCAATTTTACCACGTAAAGTAGACGGACAAATTTTCCAAAGCACAAAGATTTTCGGGTGATTTTGAAAGCTTTAGCTAGAACGCATGATCTAGAAAATAAATCATTGCATACTTTACTCGCACGCCAGTACAAATTTATAATTATTTATTACAAATGATGACTCTTAACATTATATCGTTCACATCCTGCACTCACCTGCACCTACCAAACGTAAGGAACTAGATACGAAAGGTTACATACAGTCTGTTGGTAAACAATATGTGACATGCATTGTCCGGGAGAATACAAACATCAATCTATTATTTACTTTCGAAATACCGTAGTGTGAGTCACGAATTTGGTCGCGATGCCCTAGCCCGTTGTATCTTAGTCGTGGCGTGATAACAGCGGGATACTTGAGAGCAGCAGTACTACTGATAAGCCGCTTTCATAGATCGATTGTGTCGTCCAATATAGTGCTTTATCTCCTGATAATCTAGATCATTGCTAAATCTTCGTGAGTTCTGGTGCAGTGTTATGTCAACAGTCGTGGCTGCGTGAGACCTAGTGTCATGTGTTCGTAGTGGATTTGTGCTAAAATCGGTTTGCGATGGTCGGTTCTTACGAATTAAAGGTATGTTATTTCATTTTTAATGTTGTTTTGTGTTGCTTGGCAACATTATTTCTAACGTTACTATGATGAAACTTGTTGGAACATTAAAGTGGAGACTTTGCGGACACCGGCTAGTTTAACCCATTTTCAGTGACTTAACTCTTTTTATACTTAGGTATATAAATCTCGTAACACAGATTAGTTTTAAGTATTTTATTATTTATGACCTTTTTGAAATATGTGACTAAGTACGTACGAACACGTACTGGGAATACGTGAATGTAAAGTTAGTTTATTAGAAATAAATACAGGTTTTTTTTGTAAGAATTAGCTTTTTTTTAGTTAGTCAAAAAATAAATTTATTCCGATTTTAGCGACAGTGAAGCTTCTTCGTCTATGTCCAATTCATCCCATTTCATAGCATCATTTTAAAGTATTTATTGTGAAATATAGTTATACTTTCATTATTATTATTTTAATATATTTTCAAACTATCAAACTCCGAACCATATTCTTTAAAAATCCTTTCACCACGATGGCAAATATAAGTTTCAACAGACAGGTCTAACAAAACAGTCCACAAACAAAACCAAAATTGTGTGTTATTCTTTACCATCGACACGAGAAGAAGAGGAAAAAATAAATCTGTCAGACTTGTGAGCTGGTGATGAGAATGGGATGAGAATGCGAGCTCTTGCTTACACTCTGTCATAGTCTAGTTACAATCAGTACCGGCGTTAGTGAACCCCTGTGCGAATGCATAATATAAACATAGGGAGATAAAATCGCTGGTAGTGGAACAACCGACATGGTTCAGAGTAGGGAAGAGTATGTGATCCAGATATTACTAACCAATCCTTCTAAAACCTAATTACCTGGTACCTGGTCAATAAAATACGTTCAAAATGCATGCATTCACACATAAATATAGGCAGAAACTAAAGAATACATTTTGCATATACGTTTATTTAGTGGGTATACGCACTTCGATTGCAAGTAGGTATTAGCACCCAACTTATATGAAGATCATCACCACTAAGGTTTACCCTTCTAGGGCTACCTCCCCCGGCGTTTTCACTCATCATCATCATCATTTGTAAATATTTCTTGTTAGTCGCCTTTCATTAAAAACAAAAGAAAAATCATTCCTATCAACATGACCCTGACCGCTCCTTGAAATTTTTGCCACTAAACATTGAAAATATGAGTTAATATTGTCAATGGTCCCCAGGATTTGATGAGTTGGCCATTGATCCGGGCACATGCATGCACGGCTGCCGTGGCATTGAGTTTCCACGCCACCTGGCACTTTCCTCGCGGGGCGTTTATACACGGAGGGGTGCAATACGGACTAGCAGTAACCCTGGCGCTGCTGATCGTGGCACTGCCCTTGGTCTTGCTGCAGCTGTCGGTCGGGCAGCTGAGCCAGCAGGATTCGGTTGGAGTTTGGAGGGCAGTCCCTTTTTTTAGAGGTATGAGTAGATACAAGTATCTTAAGAGTCTTGTGGGTCATTGTTTTCTAGGCTTTTTGTTATATTTTTACAATGCAAATTATGCTATTTCCAACGATAGCAATGACAACAATAAATAACTTTGATTGTAAAATTATTTTCAAGCCCTGATGTCAACAAGTGTTGCTCTGACGGAGCTGTGTTTACAATTCTTGGGATTTATTACGAATTAAGATCTACCTACTATCTGACTATTATGTTATGAGTATTTAACTATGAAAAAGTATTTACCTATTAGGAGTTTTGGGGGCCAACCACCATCTTAAAGAGCAGTATTGTCTCTTATTTTGAGTGTGAGAAAGAGATGAAGCTATACAGGAGTTGAAACTCCATAGTAGTACTACCTGTTTGGATATTTTTATTTAGTTTTTTCCTTTCAGGTGTGGGTTACCTGAGGTTACTGATATCGTCTCTGGGCTCGGTGTACTCTATCATCTTCTTAGCGATGACAGCAACCTATTTACTGTACACATGCACTAATTCCCTGCCATTTTGGGAATGTATTGAGTTGGTATTTGAACAAGTAGGTGTGAAGAATTTTATTGCGTTTTTTTTTGTTCTTTTTCATCGTTCTCCTGTTGTTATCCCAATTTTGGGGTCGACTTTTCTTTAACTAACTATAACAGAAAAATGTAGGCGGTTGTTTTAAAATAAAAATAATCTGAATTGAAAGTTTTAGACCTAGTACGTCCGAATTGGTCAGTCTGTAGCTACTTTAACAACTTATTAGAACACTTACCAGGTAATAATAATGTAATTTTCAAATTTCAGAATGAATATATCAATACTGTGAACGCTTCTTCGTGTCTCACGTAAGTTTGACTGAATTTCAAATCTGTGATGTTCCGTCTATTACCTGCACTAAAATAGTTTCTTATTCATGGTGCCTCCTTTTACCTGCGGGGTGATTGCGTTATACACATGAATGTAGTGATAGATTTAATTTGACAGTTCAACCACATACATTGCGTATTTACGTTGCTGAGCAGACAAATTTTTTGAACATACGAAGCAATGTATTACCTATATGCTGCAAAATCGTTCAGATTGATATGTGTAACGCAATTAATTTGTTGGTCCTTTTCTATTTTAGCTTATTTTGGTCGTAATTGGTTTGTGGGATTCTATTTTTCATATAGTTTAATTTTTAAACAATACTATAATAGAAGAAAATCAATAGATAATCATGCATTTTGTTGTACATATCGCTGAACTAATAAATTGGATGGAGATAGTTTAGAGAACTCGTGGCTAAGTAACAATAATATCCGCAGGAGCGATCCCTCAGGTTAAGCTACGTTTGCAGGGCACAGTCCATGCATGGGTGACCCTCTTTTCATACCGAATCTCCTCCTCCCTAGAAAACCCGCTAAACCGTTGGTTTTGGCTGTCATTTGAGATGTTCGACAGTCGTTACGGGTCGTCAGAAACCCGAAAATCTGACATGGTGGTCAGAATTTCTTACCAAGGGGTCACAAAGTTACTGAGTTGTGGAGGTCAGATAGGTAGTCGCTCCATGTAAAATACTGGTATTCAACTGCATCGGGTTAGACTGGAAGCCGACCCATAAAAGTAGGGGAGAAGGCTATGCAGATCGATTGATGGAAGAAAGATTGAAATTGTTTGTATTTGTGTTGCAGAGATACATTTATGGGACCTGTGAGCGAGAGACCAGAATATTATTTAGCTGTGGCTTTAATAATAGTTGTCTTATGGATTGTGTTTCCGTTTATGTAAGTATAGAACCCATTTAATTATTTATTCAATCTATTTATAACCTAGGGTCGAAAGAGAACCTTAAACAGAGAGGAAGGGACATCGCGAAGCTAGATTAACTGCATAAATCGGCTATTTAAAAAAAAAATTCTATATATTTTACCGGCTTCGTGTCGAAGTCTCTCCTACCCAATATTTCCTTAGAAGCGGCTCTTAACACCGCGTTGTCCCTTGTTCACTCACTGTTCATAGAGTAAGTTTCGTTTAATAAGTATGTATGTATGTCAGTAAGTATTTTCTCTTATAGCATGTTTATATTTAAATTCGTGAATTGGATATTTTCATGAATGTAATTTGTTTTCCCTTACACACGTCTTTTACATCTCTTTTATCTACTTTCCTATCACAGGAACACTGGAATGGATTTTTTTAGAAAAAAGCAATCACCTTTTTACGTAGTTTTCTTGTTCCTTTCTTCTTGTCTGTTTATGTCTTTCCATAATGGTTACTTAGAAAAAAATAAATCAAATGCTCGGTGCAGTATGTAACTGCAAAGAGATCTCTAACAATAAAAATACATTCTACTTATGAAAGCCTTGTGAACCGGCCCTAAGCATGTTTTTCATTCATTCATTTCCATAGGATAATACGTTTAGGAATTGAAAAATTCCAATCCTTGAAAATTTATTTAATTCATTACTAGTAGATAGAGGTGATTAGTAGTAGATTAGTACTAATAAGAGCATACTTAGTGACGTAACTATACCTAAGAACAATTTTATCAACAGAGTATTTTTCAGTTTTTACAATCCAGTAAAACTGATGAAACGGATATTCTACGTGTTGGGCCCTGTCGTGATTGTGCTGATAGTAGCTATCATGGCATGCATTAGTTCTGGGCACAACTTGACATCGTTCTCCAAGGTTGATGACTGGAAGAGTTTCCTGGAGCCTGGTATATGGCATGGGGCGATTGTACAAGCTCTGCTGGCTTCTCAAATAGCTGGTGGATTTCTCATCTCGGCGGGTGACACCGTTTATGGCAGTACCAATGTGCAGTGGTAAGTTTTTCCCAGTTAGTCTGTGTTTTCTATGTGTTAAATGTAACTTGTTGGTGCCATTATAGAGTAGATATCATTTTCTTGCTCTTAACTCAATTCAAAGCGGAGACAAGTAGAGATGACTCGGACAGCTAATACCTATGTTTGCGTTATTTTGACACAAAATTATTTACCACTTCAGTACTTTTTAGCCCCTCCGCCCTCAGTTCTGCGAGCAATGCCACTTAAGTTCAGTGTGGCCAGTGATGAGCTAGGTCACTCACAATGGGTCTTATTTGAAGGTTAAAAGTCAAGCAAAAGGCAATTTACAAGATTATTACGGCATTTTGCCCAATTGCATGCGTTGCACCAAAATATGTAATTAGGTAACTGCTAACCGCATAATGGGTGAATCAAGAGCAATGGATATCTATTTGTTTACCTCTATAATAGACCCTCGTTTTATGAACTGCAGTATGCCTTGACAGATATTTCCTGCGCCTGTGACGGATGTCAAAATCGTCGAAGCAATTTTATGACTGACTGGCATTGAATTGTAGGCCATACAGTTTATTGCCGAGCTGTTTGTTATAAAGTCTATAGTTACTACAGCCAATGGTTTTTATGACTGTCAGCTCTATAGATTTCCAAGCAACGAAATATCGCTCAGCTTTTTGGAACTTTCTGTAGATTAAAAGAACCCTGAGCATCATTTCTTTGAATTTCCTCAAAATAAGTTCTGCCCAGGGTCATAACCACAGTCAGTGGTTACTTGACTGAAACTCACCTCCTCAACAGGCTAAATTGTTCCAAAACCAATAATAAAATAACTACAAGGTTAAACCAATAAAATTGCATAAATCGTTAGAAGTACTCTATGAGGTAGTCGTAGTTTATACAAGTAGCACTCTTGGATACTGCACCAAGCGCAGCATCCATTGAATATCTGATCTAATGAACAGCATCCGGTGGCCTGATCCCGACAATGGATATAACAACAGAGAAAATTGCTAGCTAGACCCTTCTACCAATCTGTGGAAGGATCAGTTTTCTAAGTTATAAAGTTTGAAATGAATACTCGTCTTGCATACGATCGCATTCACATGGATCCTGCAATTATTTAAAAAAAAATTACCTACGAGCAAAAATTATACAAAAGAATAATGTAACTAAGTACCTACCTACCTAATTAGACACAAAGCTGGGGGCAAATTACCACGTCAAAACCAATCTTATTTTAATACTTAAAATAAGATTGGCTACCAATGGGAAAGAGATAGAGTTATACCATTCCATCTCATTCTAAAGTTATTTTGACATAGGTGCTGGTATTGCTTAACCCTACTAAGGGCCAATTTCACCAATGAAACTGATCGCGATCAGCTTATAAACCCTGTTTAAAAGATGTCATTATTATCTATTGAATATTGAGCGGTTAAGAGTTAAGATATGCTGATCGCGTTTAGTTTAATTGGTGAAATTGTCACTAAATTAGCAAAGAGGCAGGAGCATCTTCAGTTAAAATATACATTTGTTGGATCCATATTATGAATCGTTGATGCAGTCCGCAATTTCTCTCAAGACTGATAGACATCCAGGATTATCTCCAGCAAAATACATATAGGTACATAGATTTTATTTTTCCAGGACGGCCATAACATTCGTAGCAGCGAACATTTTGTCAACTTGGATAAGCGTGGTGTTTTGGTACTCCATAACCGGACCTGACAAGGATACCGGTGTGTTTGCCGTGCTCATCCAAGCTTATCAGCTCGGAGATGAATTAAGCACTGACTTGGTTTGGCCACTGATCATCTACTTGACTCTCCTTCTCTCTGGATTCATTACTATGGTAAGATGTAGGATGCTTATTATTTTAATCGGGTTCTAGTTTCTCTTGGAACCAAAACTTACCTCCCACACATAGGAAATTGTTCCGTATAGCACTACAAGACGTGGTTTCCACTCCTGAGTGGGTCAAATCGAATTGCACTATCATAAGGAGTTGAATTATTAATTCCAGCGAATGGTTATGGGGTTGTTACATATTATGAAACTTGTCAGTAGTAGCCTGGAGGATGTATCTGCTGTGTAGCAGTGTGCTCGCCCTCTATTAATAAATAAATAAATAATATCCTTGGACATTTCACACAACGCCATTTAGTCCCAAGCTAAGCAACCTAATGCTTGTGTTATGGTAAGAGATGAGATGTCTGATAACTACTAATATACATTTATACAAATACATAGAAAAACATCAAGACCCGTAACAAATACTTGCAGGTCGTACAAATATTTGTTCCGTCTAATGTCTAATTATGTTATATTTTGCAGCTGTCACTACTCTTCCCCATATATGACCGCTTCCGCCGCATCGGAGGTATAAAATGGCGTCTCTACTCCTTCGTGGGGTCACTGATCGGTGCCGGCTTAAGCCTGCTTGCTCTGTGGGGCAGGCTGCCAGCCCTGACCCTGTTGACAGACTACGCTGTACCGCTCCTCGTCAGCATCGCCACTGTGCTCGAGATATCGGCTTTCGTGTTTATATACGGTAATTGATTCATTTTCACTTATTTTATGTATTATACATTTGTGTATGTGTTTGTAAGGAGCTCGTGGCTCAGTACTAACAGCCGCACAGGTCGATCTATCAGGTTAAGCTGCTCTTGCCGGGGTTGGCCGTGGATGGGTGACCATCTTTATATAACGAGACTCCTTCGTACCTCGGAAAGCACGTTAAGCCGTTTGTCCCGGCTGTCATTTGTACATCTTTGACAGTCGTTACGGGTCATCAGAGGCCCGAAAATCTGACAGCCAGTCTTACCAAGGGGTATCGTATTGCCCAGTTACAGGGTTGTGGAGGTCAGATCGGCAGTCGCTCCATGTAAAATACTGGTATCCAGCTGCATCCGGGTAGTCTGGAAGCCGACCCCAACATAGTTGGGAAAAGGCTAGGCACATGATGATGATGACATTTGTGTATGTGACGAAACTGGAAGGGATAAGCGCTTAAATATATTGTACGTCTGTTTGCCTTGTCCCAAAGTCAGGCGTGGATGTATTAACATCATTATCATGCCATAAGCCTGTTATAATTAGCCGTTTGATCAATTCGTCGGTCGGGTTACGCCCGATCCAGCCTGTCCTTTGCTGTCCTCCCCCAGCGACGCCCTAAGCCAAGGTTCGTTACCCCCACAGGGGGTAGCGTGCAGTCGCTTAGTTTGTAAGTTTTTATTAAACCCTGCTCAGCTGGAGCTGCTCATAGTTTAATTAAGTTTGTTTTGTTACGTTTTATATAATTAAGTACGATAAGGTCCGATGGGACTGGCATATACACCTGTATAAAAGTCCATAGATAAATAAAGAAAAAAAAAAGCCCTGGAGGTTACAATTTTTATTGTGGCATCCACAGGCAAGCTCGGTTAGACAGTAGACAACCCTATGGTTGAACTGCGAGATACCACGAACAAAAAAAAAATTGTGGAGTTGCTATATATCAATATGTCAGCCTTTCCTAAATCACGGCTCACGGATCTCACACTATATATATTATAGGTAGATGGCGAGGATGCAATGATTGTTACTGTATGGGGAATGATGATGCTGTGATTGACGTCAGTGCCTCAGTAACACAGATACATCATACTCATTAATCATTCTCCTGCCCTCATAAACATACACTTAGTTGGCATAAAATCATACTACCTAATATTATAAACTCGTTTATTAGTGAGGATGGATGGAGTGCATTAGTCTTTCACGCCAAAACTACCGAATGGATCTGGAATCTGGATGATATTTGGCACAGAGATACATTATAGTGTGTAATAGCACATAAGACGTTCGCGTTCCCGTGGGATAATTTTCGCTGGCGAAGCCAAGTCAAGCCAAGAAGCTAGTAAATAATATAACGAGAACATAAAATTAAAAATGTATGAATTACAAAAATCCTTCCCTTGTACAGCATGTTGATAATGTAATATATTGGCATATTAAATACCAATGAATCGGTTGCCGGCAATCCATCCAACTATTATTGTACTAGTTTTAACCTTTGTTGAAGTGATACGTTGATCGCATACGTGAGTGACTTAACGCCCGTCTTATATAAACACTAGCTGTACCCCGCTGTTTCCGTTTGATTTAAAAGAAAGCAAAAACGAAGCAATTTATAAATTTACTTATTTTCATTTTGCTTAGCTCCTTTGGGTCGTACCGTATTGTTAAATAACCTATAACATTCCTCAAGGATCCGGCTCTCAAATGACAAAATATTTTTTCCAAATCGACTGATGCTTCCAGAGATGAAATAAAAAACACACAAACTCTTCAGTTTTATTGTAAACTAGCACTTTGCCCGCGGCTTCGCTCCCGTGGTCTTTCCCGTGGGACCCGTTATTTTTCCCGGGATAAAAAGTAGCCTATGTTACTCCTAGAAAACTAAGCTTTCCAACGGTGAAAGAATTTTTAAAATCGGTCCTGTAGTTTTTGAGCCTATTCATTACAACCAAACAAACAAACAAAGTTTTCCTCTTTATAATATTAGTATAGATGACTAACTTCTGCTCGCGAGTCCGTCCGCGTGACATTTCTTGTTGCGTCGACCCATCCCGCCACGTCGCATCGCCCGCCCGCACATTACTTCGTCTGCGCTAGGGTTGACTTCATTTTGGCTTTTTCTTTCGTTCAGCTTCTAAGGGTGTACCATAATGTTGAATAGCTTATAACCACCAGAACAGATAAAAACTGTTCTGTGCTTATAACCTTCCTCAATAACTAGGCTATCAAATGCCAAAATAATTTTGCAAATCTGACAGCTAGATTCCGAGATTAGCACATTCAAACTAACAAACAAACTCTTCAACTGTATTATAAGTATACATTTTTTTTGCCGTCAGTACATGACCTTTCCTATTCTTCCGCGAGCATTTTTCTTTTGTACCTATCGATTAGCGCGAATAATATGAAAATTGCTTACACTTTCTTAAAACTGACTAGGAATCACGTGGCAGTTAAAGTATGATTATCTGTAGTAGGTAAGTATTCTAGCGCACTGGCGCCCTTATTGCAAAATAATGAAAGTTTCACGGTTCGACCAAAGGCTCAACTAGGCATGCTTGTCGGGATTTGTTCGTGGATCATGTTAGGCCGTAAATACCGCCTATTCATAGATCTTTGACACCTCGTCGTTATGGGTAGTCAGACGCCTAACAACCATTCCTACCGCTGGATATCGTGTTATCCACTGATTATGTTGTGGAGGTCAGATAAGCAGTTGCTTCATGTATAATACTGGTATGGACTGGACTGGAAGCCGACCCCACCATGGTGAAAGGTCATGCAGGCCATGAGCCTCGACCAAAAATATACTAAAGAATAACTTCAATTAATACAGCAAACCCCCGCATTTAACATTAAAATGAATTACTTCAATTGATTTGTGATTGCATCTACAAAAATGTTTTGATAGAGATATTGTCTCCACTTACCCTTGGTCGTCGCTAGTAGGAACAGGTTGCATGAATTAGATACCTGATAAACATAATATTCAGACATTTATATTATAAACACTTATGAAAAGGGGAATTACAAAATTTAAACGGAAAATAAACAGCTGGCACTTTATTAGGGTGCCATACAATGAACTACCCTTATAAATAGTACCTACAATAATACAAAAAAATCCTCGGTCGGATGTCGGATGGTTTAGGATTGTATTTAAGATTTTAATAATGATCTCGGTAATAGAATCAGTCTGTAAGCATGCAGTTTTGGAAAGTAAGGTCGAATCATCTTTATTTTGTGGAAGAACTCAGCAGTCGTTTAAGTCTGTGAGAATCTCACCATGAATACTTGGGTGAAGTGATCGTGACGTGAGCTGTTAAATCAACCTAATGCTAGGGACTGCCAGCTCACTTTTAATTCACTTCTCTTACGTTTTCGTAGTGATATTTTTGCAGAATGACACTACAGTTGTGTTATGTATTCTGTAAATGTATAGATCGAATGTTTTAATTTTATAAACAACTAGCTTTTGCCAGCGGCTTCGCCCGCGTGTATGTAGGAATTTAGCCCACGGGAACCGTACATTTTTCCGGGATAGCTTATATTATGCTATTCCAGACATTCCGCAGATTACCCCCCCCCCCCTCCCTACATACAAACTTACAAACTTGCAAATTTTACCTCTTTATAATATTAGTATAGATTAACAACTTTGTACTACTACATTACTTTGTACAACTAAATGTAAATAACTAAAACCCATCCATGTTCTTTCCTTAGCCCTTTATGTTCCGGGGTAGCGGTAACCCTTTCGGACAATCCCGCTTACTTTCTCATAGCCTTTTTTTTTTAAAAATAATATTTTTTTTAAGGCGTGGAAATCATCCAATGACCCCTCCCGCTCTGGGTGGAGCGGAAGGGAGTGTCAGACTCTTACTGACTAAAACCCATCCATGTTCCTTCCGTAGCCCTTTATGTTTCGGGGTAGCGGTAACCCTTTCCGACAACTTTCTCTTAGCCTGTGCTAAATAAATGTATTTTTCTTTCTTACTCGCGCCAGGTTGGGTCAGAGCTGATACCATGGTTTCAGCTATAAAAACAAAAAGGGTAGACTAGAGTCTGAGTTGTGTGTTTTAACTGTGCCTACATATTTTATTTTCTTCTTTCTAGGTTGGAAAGTTCTCGTAGAAGACGTAGAATTCCTGACGGGTCGCGCCCTCGTAAGGCTCTGGGTACTGGGCTGGTGTGCTGCTCCAGGAATCATAGCCCCCTTCACCGTCTGGTGGATGACGATGATCTTCATTGGACTCGACTCGTGGTACGAGGCTCCTTGGCCAGCAATCACCATGATATCCACAGCTGCGCTGGCATTCCTCATTCTCATTGCATTTGCTTCCGTTGCTGTAGCGAAGCAGGTCCAATATGATTTTATTGGGGTAAGAATTAAGTGAAGTTGCCATACCTCGTGTTTTGCCTGTATAATCTTTCCTTTTTTGTTTGCTAAGCAAATATACTTTGCAGTTGTATGTTACTAGTAGTTATGCAAACGCTTATGACGATTCACGTTCATGTTTTAGTTAAAAATCATGAAAATAATGTTTTGTAATTTTATAAATAGCAATAATAATATGGTGATCCGTTTCTTTGATGATAACGATCTAGCGATAGATAGCGTTGCGACTGCGCTAATGCTTATGTACCTACTTATTGTTTTGTTATAACGTCGTACTTATCAGGCACTTTGATAGGTCATCAATAGGTAATTTATCATAGTGCTAAATTAGCAGCATAAACATGACGAACCTTTAAATTGAAGAATTTTGTTTGTAACTGATAAGGATAAACCGTAAGATAAATGTACACCAATTCATAGGTGTAGTACATATTTTATTATCATAATGAGAGATCGTGTTTAAAAATAGATACAACTACAAATTTTAATTACCTATACGTACTCAATGACAATTTAGTGAATCATTAAATCGAGTTCCTTATTACTCGTAGGTAAGTAGATGAGGCGTTTTGTATGCGAGTGCGAGTGTGGTGCTATTTTCCTAAGTGGCATCTAATATACTTTTCCTATTGCCTTAATTTGAAGGCCGCAGCCTTGGCGACACATGCTAAGAATTCATCACTAGTTCCTATCTTAGAGGAAACACTTGCTCTTCCGCAGAAACTGAAGTCATCATTCAAGCCGTCTCGACACTGGGGCCCGCGGGACCCCATAACGCACTACTACTGGCTGGCGCGCAGAGATGAGGTCGAAAGCGGAAACGAACTAAGAAGCAGATACCAAAGAAGACAGTTGGGTCAGCTCTCAGGCAAACCAAGCTTCCTAAATGTCCCCATTGCTGTCCAAGAAAAAATAGACAAAGAAGTGGCCAGCGTTGATAAAGGCCGTTCCAACTCCGATGGCTGGATATACACTGTCGACAGGAAACAATTGACTCACGTCGCTGAGAACAAGAAAAGATCCAAGTCTTTGGATTTGTCTTTTCCCAAAGTGACTGCCTCGAGGGTGCCCAGCACTATGGAATTTAGGAATTTAAACCTCAGTAACTATTCTTTTTATTCCATGCCGTCTCTAGAAAGCCATAATAGCTTGATATTTAAGACAATTAAGGGGTAAGGCTAGAACAGCCTGACGCCGACCGACCGATTGCATCTGCATGCATGCATTCCACTGGCGAGATTTGACTATATTGTATTACGCATATAAGTGTAGATTAGTTTTGATTACCAAATATTTTAGTTATAAGTAATTGAGCGTACATTTTTGTTTTCAATATTATAATATAACTGCAAATGCACTAAAGACTTTTGCTAAACGTATTCATACATATTCTTTCCCTACCTTAATTTCTGATTCCGATTATATCTGATTTATAATTCCCTAAGCCATCTTACTCAGAAATTATGGCACTAGATTCTCCGGATTTTATAAATAGGTGTGTGTGCATGCCTGCCTGACCATCTTCTGATATCTAGACTCCTGCGTGTCTCGGAAAGCACGTTAAACCGTTGCTCCCGGCTGTCGTTCGTGGATCTTTGACAGTCGTTACGGGTAGTCGGAAGCCCGAAAGTCTGACAGCCAGGCTTACCAAGGGGTATCGTATTGCCCAGTTACTGGGTTGTGGAGGTCAGATAGGCAGTCGCTTTATGTAAAATACTGGTATTCAGCTGCATCCGGTTAGACTGGAAGCCGACCCCAACATAGTTGGGAAAAGGCTAGGCAGATTGATCTAGCCTGCCTCCTTATACTTAAAACGTTCGACACGTTGGCTGATTGGTTGTGCGACTAATACTAACTTCTATCAGGGCACACATCAACTAGGTAGGTTCATTATAAGATTATTTAGCCACTAACACCAGATCTGAGACTGATAACCCATTACAAATCAGGTTCAAAGATTTCTAATTATGACAATGTCACAAGGGAATACGGTAAAGTTCGCAGGAGTACGCTGAATGCAATAACCTTTATAAGGATGCTTATTTCCATGAGTACAGAGTAGGTTCCTCTCATGATGATGCTACTATCAGAAGCCCAGAAATACCTGGACGACAAGAAACTCTCATTAAAATCAGCGCTGTTCTACAACTTTCCAAAGCCACGGCATGGTGGTCCACGTGACTCTACTGACCTTCGCTGAGCATCATCTCTATTATTCATACTGGACCCCTTTGGTACATGCAGCTGTTTAGCATGCTCCTGACGAACGCATCACGTCATTGCTGTAAATAGTTTTAAAAGCAGTGATAGTCTAGTGGTGTGACCGTTGGACTGCCAAGTCATAGGGTCTCCAGTTCGAACCCGAGTTTCGAATTCATGTGCGTATTGTATGATTGGCACTTGCTTAAAAACTTCGTGAAGAAACCGGCATGATTGAGAGATATTTCTCAACAGCATGTGAAGCTAAGTCAGAGGCCCATGGGCAGCATAGAAACTCTGACACCAGGTTAGTTACTAACCACACGAAATAGAAGGAATGAAGTAAATAGTTTAAAACGGCGACGTAGGACTTGTATCCTTTCTGTACTTCTTTCTGCCAAAGTAGTACCTAAGTAGGTCGAAAATCTCTCTCAGTAATCTGTTTCAATTGTAAAGAACTTTAGGTTTGGGAAATTAGATTTCTCAAACATATTTTTAAAAGTATTTATGTAGGTATAAATCGTGACCGATTAAAAGAAAAATTGAAAAAAATGCAACTTTTCATAGAATATTATATATCTTCAGCAGACTTGATATACTTTTTAAAATAATTTGTAGACTGCATACACGTTTTGTATGTGACTCTATTCAGTGACTCTGTGTATTCTGCTTTCTGTGTAGAGTACGAATACTAAGATCTAGACTTAAACAATTCTTCTTCTTCGTGTGGTTAGTGACTAACCTGGTGTAAGAGTTTTTATGCTGGCCATGGGCCTCCGACTTAGCGTCACATGCTGTTGAGAAATATTTCTCAGACATGCTGGTTTCCTCACGATGTTTTCCTTCACCGATTTTAAGTAAGTGATAATTAGACAATACACACATGAATCCGAAAAATCAGAGGTGCGTGTCCTGGGTACTTACACAATAAATCAGGGTCTCCCTTGTTTTACCGAAAAGAAATTGCCAAATTATCACTCCCCAAACAAATTTTCGCATAATTTCATTTGCCAAATTATATTACTTACCAAAAAATCTCTTTACAAATAATTGTTACGAAAACCTATGTTTGGCAAGTGAACGTTTGAACAATAACTTGTTCACCAACTAGTACTTTTACCATTTTTTATCTAGTCAAATATTTCAGTTGGTATAACATATTTTACGCAAAATTAAATAAGCCAAATATTTGGTGTCGTCAATTTTAAACTTAATAAGATCTAACGTTGAAGACGTTTTATTACAAGGGTGCTTTTTCCACTTGGGACAAATTCTAAACAGGTAATAATAATGTTTTTATAATTATATTATGTCTCTCGATAGCCTCCTAAAAATAATCTCTTTTTTCCATAATTTTTTCAATATAATCTAGTCGTTTCTGGCGTAGGTGGCCACAGTTTTAACCTAACCTAACCTAACCATTTTTTTTTAAATTAATAACCTACTGTAACTAGTTCCATAAATAACCTAATGTCTAGTAACCATAAATTTGACTTGTTTCAGACAAATTCAAGCACATAAGCTTACAAAGAAATACGCAAATGACATCAAATTTAACAAACAAGTAAAATGTTTATTTTTGCCTTTATATTTTTTGTCATAACAAATCAATTGACTAAACGTTTATTGTCTAAATATTGTTTGCTGTAATAAATTATTTGATTAAAGACCAAAAGCCTTAATGACATTATCCTTGATAATAATCTGCCAAGTAAACATTTGACCAAATGAAAATGTGCGTAATAAAATTGTTCCAAATATTACATTGGTATAAAAAAAGGTTGCTAAAATTTGTTTGGGTAATGAAAATTTGGCAAAATCTTTTCGGCAAAACGGCAGGATCCCAATAAATCAACCAATAATGTTTGTAAGGATGACACTTACAAATACATACGCACCGTGCAACACTCAAGTATACCATGCCTACCACGACTTTACAGATTCCTGCAGACCTTCAGAAATAAATAAATAAAGCATTAATAAAAACCTTTTTGAAAACAAGCAACTGAAAAGCATCAAATAAAACGTACGTTAACAAAGAACTTTAAAGTTTACGTAAAATGTCTCATTTCTCATTGTACGTTCTGGCAAGTACCTACAATTCTTCTTCATCATGTGGTTAGTGACTAACCTGGTGCCAAATTTTTAATGCTGCTCGTGGGCCTCTGACTTAGCTTCCCATGCTGTTAAGAAATACAATATTTCTGGCCTAGAAGAAAATGTAAGATTTCAATAACTAGGACCGTTTAATACTAGAGTATAATTACTCTCTGTTCTTTAAGTCATTGACTGCCACGCAGCAGACACAATAGAAAAACTATTGTTTGTCGGACACACGGTGACCGCGTTGGCGTTCAACGTGTTAAGAGACAAGCGCCGAGACAAACCAATAATACTTAAGGCAGTATCAGAAACCATACAAAATTATTTACAAATATCAATGTCAAAAATAAGCCGCGCGTCTCTCGAGCGAAAGTTTTCGTCATCCCCTCGCATTCGATTCCTTACCCGCTGCAGACAAATCTAAGACGCCTGTTCGCTTATTTTAATTTGAATCGCAGTTGCAGCAGATAGAGCCCACTTTGCTATAACAGGGTGATCGGCGCGGTTTGTGAAACGAAGAGTTTGAAAAAATAACATTGAATTGACTCGCCCCCTATAACCCCCCCCCCCCCCCCTATTTCCCTCTATTACTTTGGACTTAAACAGGTAGGTAATAATAGGTACACCTATGCCTTACCCTTTGTGTTTTATAGGTGTGATGTTATGGTATGGTTTAAGTCCAGAATAATGGGGGGCGAGTCAATTCAATGTTATTTTTCAATGATAATTTGGAGTTCCAGGCAACCCTGGAAAAGTAAGGTAAATATAATATAGTATTAAGTCACCAGGCCTTTGTCTACCCATGTGCTCAATGTCATCCAAATCCGTTAAGTCATTTTTGCGTAACAAACGATCAAACTTATTGTTGCATTTTTAATGTAAGGATGCCAAAGATTTTATTAGAATTGATTTGATTTTAGTACAAAACTTGATCTCCTTGCTGCCTACATAGTAACTAGCTTCTGTGTACATCTATCCAACTCAACCTCTCTCATAAAACAACTCCAACAAATTGATTGAAGGCCTTATTTAACTAAAAGTAGGTAAGAAAACCGTGTCGAGTACAAAACCCAACGGTTACGAGATTATAAATGAAGACGTCAAGCCTACGCGTGCTTAATATTTGCGAGTACAGTAACAAGGATAATTACAGCGACCTATTGATGCGTAGACGACCAACTATTTTAGCTATATGTAGGTAAAGATGGAATGAATGGCTCACTGTTTCTATCTCCACGCAATCTCCAGGGTGACTTGTAGAACGTTGAAGTATTGCTTAAAGACCAGACACATTTTAACATCAAATTATCAAAGACTAGCTTCCACCCGCGGCTTCGCCCGCATAATATGTCGACAAATTATACACATAAACCTTCCTCTTGAATCACTCTATCTATTAAAAAAACCGCATCAAAATCCGTTGCGTAGTTTTAAAGATTTAAGCATACTTAGGGATAAAGGGACAGAGAAAGCGACTTTGTTTTATACTATGTAGTGAAGATGTTGTAACTCAATACATAATTAGTTATTGCAATAAAACATTTTAAAAAGCTTTAGTCCTTCCGTTACTTACATTTATTCGTCTCAGATTCCTTCTCACAGAGAGGAGGCCTGTTTCCCACCTGTGGGATCATTATAAGCTGATTAAACTTATGCCAAGTAAAACATATTATTAAGTCAGCAAGGTACCCGAGCAGACTGAAAATTTAATATTCTTAAACTTTTTGCCATCGAAGCGCTAAGAAGATAAAGATTAAGTATCACACAGGCCGACAAGTACCTATGTAGGTATGTTTGACCGAACCCACGCAAACTACGCTCACTGGCACCGTCATGAGGTCTTCTAGGTTAAAGGCGCAAGATGGAAGCTGCACCATTCTGTGGAGGAAAGCAGCATATACATCGGAGGTCAAAATCGTTCATGGACCCCTCAACATCATCATTTGGGGTCGAATAATATGTTATGACGTTCCACGTGACCACGTTAACGCGTGTTCAGGTGGGAGGCTCTCCCTGCCGGGTAAGCGGTATTGTCCGAAATGGTTACCCGTATCCCGGAACATAAAGGGCTAAGGAAGGAACATGGATGGGTTTTAGTCAGTAAGAGTCTGACCCTCCCTCCCTTACGCTCCACCCAGAGCGGGAGAAGTCATATATGATGATGTCCCACCCTCTTAAAAAAACCCCAGTGTTTAGTGAAACGGTGCGTGATTTAAAAAAGTCGTTTATTCTGTGACGATGTACCGACAACAAATAACAAAACGTTCTGTAATCAATCTTTTACTTTTACAAAACTAGACAGATATTATTAACAAAATATCTGTAAATCGTTGGGAAGACTTTTCTTGAATGACAAAATGTAATGACATGTCATGTAATTATCTGAATCAAAACTACAGAAATAAAACAAAGATCGATAATATCTTCCTTAAACTAATCTGCATTCAATGCAAGTTAGTAACTTCATCGTATCCAACACATAACTCATTAATTACTGCCGAAGTTTATAAAGGAAAGAAAAGTTACATTATTAGCTCTAAGATACTAAAAACATATTTGATTCATTAGTTATTTACAAATTGAACATAAATAACTGTATTTTTAAACCTTTGTGTGAGATCACACGTTACCCGGTGCGTGTTGCCGCTGATGGCTTGCGGCACTGAGGCATGGTCGCTTGCACTGGGCCTCATTGGAAGGCTGAAAGTACTGTAAAGGATACTGAAGAGCTACTGAAGGGCTATTCCTTTGGGTTTGCGTGATCGATTCAGAAATGAAGAGATACGCAAGGGATCCAAGGTAACAGTCACAGTCCAAAGAACTGTTAAACTTAAGTGGCAGTGGGCAGCACATTGCTTACAGAACGGATTGCCGAGTGGTGACCAAGTGCTGATCACGTACTGGAAGGTGCAGCGTTGGAAGACCTCCTCTAGGTGAAAGGAACTGATAAACTTGTGCAGGTCGTAGGAAACTTCGGAGAAGAGAGAGAAAACTGGATCGGAGAAGCACAGGACCGATCGATGTGGCGACACTTGGGCCTAATTCCAGCAGTGGACGTATTTTGACTGAAATGAACAAATCATTAATACAGCACGTGAATCTGTTGACATTAACCGGATACGTCTTCTACCACCGGGAGTGGTTACTGAGTAACCAAACAGGCATTTGAACCCAAGACCACCGCCCAGCAATCACGTTTTTGAATGGCTTCTTCTTCTTCTTAGCGTGTCGATGGCAATCTAAATGTACTCGACCCAGAATTCGGCTACGTGTTTGCACTAGCGTCCCTCAGTTCCTGTAACATGCATATGGCAGGCCACGCAGGACACGAGATTAATATCCCATCGTTTGTGGAACAGCACCACATTTACACTCCAAGGCGGAGTTGTCAATGAATCCCCATCTGAGCCTTCCAGGTTGACCAAGGCAAGTCGCACGCAGGAGGAATGAATGGCTAATACGTCCAACCAACAGTGCGGCCTCACTGCGCTCACTCCGGTCGAGAGCGGTTGTTTCAGTTCCAATCAAACCATGCTGCTGCAGGATGACAGCTCTTTTCGCTCATTACTAGGCTTTAAGCTTATTGCGTTGGAACGCATCATATTATGGATAATATGATGAAAACTCCTTCATCTTTAATTCGTTATGTTATTGAGGCTATCTGGTTGAGGCACTGGTGGCTCATGTGTGTTAGCCCAGAATCAACTGTGTGGCTATTTAGCGATTGCAGGACATCCATTGTAACTCAGAGTATGCGGATCGGTGATTAACTGCCCTGATATGATAGCTGCATCGGCAAGTGAAATACTCATCCGTTCGGCCTGGAACACTGTTCTAATAGACGCCCAACGGTGTTGATATAATATGTGTTAGTTGAAATTCGCGTAGAATTCCAGTACTTGTGCTACTACTTATTTGGATCCATCCGTGAAGATACGCAACTCTGCAGCGCGCAACCCCTCTCATGATGCAAGCTTACTTCGATTGCGATTTTTTTCACTTCTGACAAGATTTACGACCAAATGAAACGATTTCAATTTTTTATATTTTCATGACCCTATGCATTTTAAACCATATTTATATAAATACCAGCCAATAGGAATGTGGTTAAAATGTATAGTAATAACTAGTTTTAAGATGTTATAATGTTAGATGTTTTTTTTTATTTATTAATTTGGTAGAAAGGTAGGTTATTCGGCCCTACCTATTAACTGGGAAAATGTGGGTGTACCTACTGTGGGTACATACAGTCGAGTTCATTAATATATTGGCACTTTCAAGGATTCAAAATATTGTGAGCGTTGGAAAGCTCAATAAATTCTATAGAACCTATAGATCAAAAATATGTCCTCATGTGAACGGTTCAATAATATATGCTGTGCCTTGTGCATTAATATGTGATCATGAACAGTTCAATAATATGAATCATTTGAAGTTAATCTAGCCAGTGATAAATAATGTTGCAAACTCCTTGACCATGCAATTTTACGATTGCTATTAAAATCATCTTTATGACGTAAGTAATAAGGTTGAATTTGAATTACATTTACTTGTTTAGATATTATTGTATTCATGTGTGCATACATAATTGTGAATCCTACAATGTTCAGATAATATGATCTTAATGTTGTTCATATAATAATGTGCTTTTGGCTGTATACAAAGCTGAAATAATGAAAAATCACACGTTGACTAAGAACAAAATAATAAATAAAATTAACTAGTAAAAATAATTAGTTTATACTCTCTCTGGATTTAACAAATTGCGTACTTAATTAAACATTGTCGTCAGCATGTTGTACTACTCCAATAGTTCCTCATAGCTCGACAGATGGCGTTGCCTCATTTGCCGTTTTCCTGAATCGCGCTATGGTTTCGTTACCGAGCTTCCAATATAAGCGGGGCTTGGTTTTAACCAACCTGCATATTAATCCTAGTTGTCCTATATTTGGCAATGTTGGCGTTCAGCAAAATGGAATGGAATAATGGATAATTTTTGACAGAAGCAAGCCTCATTGGGTGAGCTTCTTATTATTAAGACTAACTAAACAGGTAGATATTCTAAGTCTAGCGGTATAAGTTACCGGTACCTACCGATGTACTTCTATTATAAATTGTAAGAACCTATACAAGATTTGTTTCTGCCCGATTAGAAACAAAAAATTTAGGCTAATCAACAAGTTCAGAAACGTGTTAATTCTTGATAAAGCTCCTAAAAATATGAACGATCATTTTAATCCGAATGACTTCTAGAAAAATGTATCGACAGTATGTATTAGCACATAAAAATTGCAGTTGTTATTAACAAATTAAGATGAAAAACGATAGCTTTTAGTTTTTCGTTAATAACTCAAAAACTATGTTTATGAAAGTAAAAAAAAATATCCTGAAAGAGGAGAAAATTTCCAATAAAAAAGTTCCTGTTCCCGGGACTCTATCTCTATTATTTATCAATTTTTCAAAAATGTGTACTATTGTAATAAAAAAATTCAATCTCTTTTATCCTACTAATATTATAAACGTGAAAGTTTGTGGGGATAGATGGATGGATGGATGTTTGTTGCTTTTTCAGGCCAAAACTGAACAGATTTTGATGAAACTTACCAATAATATAGCTTATATATCAAAATAACACAGGCTACAATTTATACAGACTTTGCGTGATTTGGCCATAATATAATAGTCAATATCAAGTAAGTCGGCAAAATAAAAAAGTTAGAGTTACACGAAGGTATTGTTTCGTGGGAATGTTTGTCTTTGTATGTTTTCTATATAAAAGTCCGCGACAGCATATATCTTATCTACCTATTATGTTGAAGCCATTATATACAAAATAGTGAGCCATAAATTCATTTCAATTTGATACTTTTTTTTTGCAAATTTTAGAGTACTAAGTTAATTCTTATCGAATTATAATAATGTATAATAATAGTATCCTCGGACATTTCACTCAACCGAATGCTTGTGTTATGGTAACGAGATCGCTGATAAACTACTTTTTTACATTTTTTTTTTTGTAAATACTTAATATTATAGATAGACAAACACCCAGACCCACACACAAGAGAGGAACAAATACTTGTAGGTCGTAGAAATATTTGTTCCGTGCAGGAATCGAACATGCTGCGCAGCAGTCAATCGCTCAACCACTGCGCCGAATCGTCGAAATGATAATGACTCAGTTTTGGCAGTCACAAGTCAGGATCCAACCTATAGAGGTCGTTTGTCTACGTCTTTACAATAATAAGTCCATAGTCGTTAGGTTAGTAAGTTGAACCGTTCCGGCATAAATACAGTTAATCCCATATTTTTGTATGATTGATACAGTACGCCTCTTTGGCTGCCACTTTTTCAATGTCCGGGAACTTAACGGTGTTTCTGACGTCTTGAGTATCATGTACCCACATTAACTGTGGGTTCTTAGTGAATTTACGAAGTTCATTTGGAAATAAGAAATGGATCATCAGATTTTTTTATGTAACAAATAATCTGGGGGTCAATCACCACATCTTTTTTTTTGTTTATGGTATCTTTTAGTTCAACCTAGGAGGTTGTCTAGTGGGCTTTGTCTGTGGATGCCTCAATAAATGATTTAATATTTTTCACTATAAGTCGAAATCTAAGGCCAAACATGTATGAAAATGAGCAAACAGCGCTGTTTCTATACCTCGCATGCCCTAGTAGCCCCATTTCGGTCCCTGTTACAGATTTTTATTTCTTTCTTATTTGCAAAATAGTTGGGCTAGCGTCATCTAAAACTATTTCAAATTTCAAGTTAGTAGTTCTTGAGAAATCCAGCTGTGACAGACGGACAGACAGACTGAGTCGCACCAGAAGAGTTACTCTTACAGCAGTATTATAATGGTTACTCTTACAGCTTATTTTGGTGGTGGTTGACCCTTTGAGGACCAAAATTGTCTTACGTAGCAGAATTTTAGGTCTACAGTCTTCATTGCTGTTTACTTTCGAGCAAAATCTAGCGTCCGTTGTCTTCACGTCAAGTTCACAACCTTTCCATTGATTAAACCTACTTAAAGAATTGATTTTTCAACATCCTTAATGCGCTATTTACAGGAAAACCTACTAGATCAATCTTAGTTAGTTCTTGTTCGGTCCGCGTCGCTGACGTCCGAGCGCCGATCACGCGAACACGCAGATACGCAATAATTACGGAATTATCTATTAATTAATTATTAAAATAATAATAACAGGTGTCGGTGATAGTCGTTAATAAGTTAACATATGGTACTCGTAATAGACTACTCCTTGGCCCGTATTGCGAACCCATCAGAAAATATCTATTGAGGTAAATCAAAGAGAATACTTTCAAAGATTCTTTAATAAGGAAATAGTGGCATTATTATCGCGTGATCTTAATCTACATCTTGTTCTTCGAAATAATTACATAATTAACTAGATATGCATAGGTAATTATGACGTTTCATTGATTAATATTTAAAGTGATTAACAGGCTAAAATGTGTTGTGGTACAAAATAATAGGAGTGTGAAACGAAAACGTCATAATGGGAGGCCGTAGAATAATAAAACAATGGCCTGGTTGTTAGTATGTCATCACTCATTGTGCATCTATGATGCGGATATAGAAACTAACATAACACTTATGTTAAACTGTGCATCTACTTTAGCAGTCTTGGCTCCAGCCACAAAGGTAAAAGTAAGTTCCTCTACTGGATAAGCACTCCACTAAACGTAGGTATCTAAATTAGGCTTTACTATGACAAACATGATAGAGACAAGGCTTCAACGATCAGGTCCGGGTTGAGGCAACGTCTCTACAGGTGATACTATAGTATAGAATACCATGATTGTTTCATCTGCTCTCTATCCCACAAGCAAAGAGGAGGCGTTAGAGATTGATTGTGATGAGGTTCATCCAATAACGACAATTTTAGCAATCATAAGAAAGACAACGGCATCGAGTTACACTTCTCAAGTGACACGCTGCTTCAGAACGAGATAGCAGGTCAAACGGTCGATGTCACTGGATTCTGGTCAAAACCTAAATAATTTAGAATCGTCGTCACGATGATTAAGAAGAAGGTCCTAATCTGAAGCTGATGAATGAATGACCGATGAAGCAATTACGAATCAAACGCTAAATAACCTTGAAATGTGGCCACGAATTAAAAGCTTATTAGAGATCGAACAGAAAGAGCAAGCGTGGCGAAGTTTCATTAGCCAAACAAGTTTGATTCTTAATTTGAATTCAAATGGCGTGATTGCAATGAAGATGCAATCATTATAACATTTGCGCAAGATTCGCTCGCAAGTGATGAGAGCTTCGATTTTCCTCGTTAGTGATCGGCAAAGGGGAATTTTAAAGAAAGAATTTCTTTCCTGTTGCTTCTGAGAAAGAGTTTAAACCATTTGGAATATTGTCGTTGGTCACGTAGTCATAATTGTTGGTATAATACGTTGCAATTTCCTTAAATACTTTTATATCTTTGTTATTAACGTTGCCTAGACGTTACTTATCTACCATATTTTTTCAAGTTCAAAGTCTCTTATCTTTAAGCAACATAAACAATAAAGGGCATATTTAGTAAGTACTTTAATATGAACTGTACTTTTCTTTTTTGTGTGAAGTTTCGAGTTTCGAATTGAGTTTGGGCTTTGAAGAAATTAAAAACATATTAAATCTAATAATTGCATAGGTAAAGAAGTAACGATTGTACTGTGTATTTCATAAGTCTTTAGTCATCTCATGTGTTATTTACCTATTTATTTTGATTCTTACGGTGGAAACTTACTTTCTGAGTAGCATAACTCAGATGTTTGCATCTTGTGATGAGTCTATCATTATGTTGTTTAAGCCCCTTTTTAAAATCAATATAGGCTGAAAATCAGCATCTTGCACGCCAAATTTAAATAAGACAGTCCCCCAAAAACGCCCCGGCCTTCAACACTTCCTCGTGCTTTATCTGGATCGAAGAAGTGGCCAACAATCTTTTCTGCAGCACAGCTGCCTGTTAGATTAGAAGAACTTGATTGAGTACAGTATAAAGTATGAAGCAAGCAGAATATACCAATGAAAACAGACTATATTCAAACTAAATAAATCCTCCAGGAATAATTAAATCTAAGTTTATTCTGTTTTTACAGACATATTATATTTATTGTTATTTATTATAGTTAAGCTGGGAACATAAACTAATCTTTTTGATATAAGTAGGTATTATTATGTGTTAATCTTCAATTAATAGTTTATATAGCGATGGTGCTGATACGCATAAATTAGTTTGCAGAATTATATTGAATTCTAATGTATATTCAATACAGTGCAAACTGCAATGATTTTTGGCGGCAGTGATAGGTATTCCCCGGATGAAATCTTCCATAATAAGTTTTTGCTTGGCTTTGCTTGCAAGTTTTTATTGCAGACCTTCCCATCGTGTTATGTCTTTTACAATGGTATCTAGATTCAGTTACTTTATCTATAATATAAAAATAAGTCGGGTTTTCCTTCCTGACGCTATAACTCCAGAACGCACGAACCGATTTCCACGGTTTTGCATTCGTTGGAAAGGTCTCGGGCTTCGTGGGGTTTTTAGGGTAGGTAGGGTAGGTAAGGTAGGTATCATAGTTAAGACAGGACAACGTCTGTCGGGTCAGCTAGTTGCTTATAGATTTAATAGTAAAACTAGCTCGGTGGCTTCCTTGTGATTAATAACCAACTAGCTAGCTGCTGCCCGCGGCTTCGACCGCGAGGTCCCTAATTCTTCTAATTATTTTAATAATAATAGCAGCCTAGATTATTCTTTATAACATCAGCTATCGGTCAGTGAAAGTCCCGTAAAATCGGTCCAGCGGTTTGGGAGATTAGACGGAACAAGCAGTCAGAAAAAAAATTACAAACAGTATAGACTTCCTGTATAGTCAGAGAAAGTAATTGTATAACAAATTGACTCAGTACGTGAAATTAGATTTTCGTGTTTATAAAATTTTTCTTTGCAGCTGTCAACGAATGACAGAAATAATTTGATTATGCAGACAATAGGGATGATGACTAAAATTTTATTTTAGTTCGTAACTTATATTATTAATTAACATTCCAAACCTTACTACGATACATGGAGATAAAATGTGGCACGACATCACTCATTTATAGATTTTATACTGAGTTCTAGCGCGCCCCCACTCTCCAACTTTAATGCGTTTTGTCTAAGTATTTTTTTATTAGAAGCAAAAAAAAAGCGTCTAATCTGACTGACAGACTTAATATAATTTATTTATTTTTCCTGTGGCATCATCCCTATTGAAGTTTGTTGGCGATTCGGTACACAATTCACTTATGTAAATAAGGGAAATGAATTATTTTAGTAAAAGGTTAGAAATACATAGTTATTCTTAGATAAACCTTTTTGCCAGTCGTATCAGGGAGTACCTACTCCAGAAAATGGGCTATCTAGGAAAAAATATTGTTATCCACATAGACTGGAAGCCGACCCCAGCATTGTTGGGAAAAGGCTAAACATTCAGTAGGAAGTTTACGTACCATATAAACCTTACATATAGCCTAGTCGTTAGTTTTAGAGGCGTGTGTATCATTTATTATCGCTGTTTTATCCTTGAGCATTACAAGTGTATGTCATTATGTTACAAGGTCCACAAATTGCATAATAAATAAGTTCGTCATTGTTACATTTGAAATTGCCTTTTTTTGAGGGTGTGAAATGATCAACTGACCCTCTCTGGGTGGAGCGGAAGGGAGTGTCAGACTTTTACTGACTAAAACCCATCCATGATCCTTCTTTAAGTGTTTATGTTCCGTGGTAGCAATAACCCTTTCGGCAATCCCGCTGAATTTGAAATTGCCTAACTCCCTAAATAACATACATTACTGTCATTAGAACTACCCGATTAGCCATAAACATGTTTAAAAAGCTGTATTTAAACGTAGACAAAGCTACGGTAGACCCGCAACAATTTGTGTTACTTAAAATGCTACTCAGAAAGTAAGTTTCCACTGCAAGAATCAAGATAGATAGGTAAAAAAAACATCCGTAATATGACTAAAGACTAAAGAAATACCCAATACAACCGTTACTTCTTCACACATATGTAATTATTAACAATAATTATTGCAGAGAGTAAAACCCCACCGGTGCGGTTCAACACATCACCTGCATATCTAGACATCTTCCGAGGGTCGAGATTCGCGCCCCTCCCCTCGTGCATTTGTTAGTAAACTCGCTCTACGGGCCGTAGTAAGGGCGTCACGAACCTGCGCTCGCGCAGACTCGGCTCGAGACAACATTCAGCTCTCAAGTTACGTGCGAAGCGGATCGCTGTGCGGTGACGGTCGCGCGCTTACGAGTTACGAGTACAATTTGCGAGTTTCGACTAGTAGACTGTTCAAGTGATCGGTCTAGAGTTAGAAGACTGTGATGTCTAAGGATAATCAAAGGTTTAGTCGGCTGGGAGTGCTGGCGCCAGCCGCGCTCTCCGCCTGCATGGATGCATCGGTCCTGGCGGTGCCGGCTGCCGGGGCTATCGTCTCCACAGTCCTCAAGGAACTTAGCAAAGCTTTCATGCTGAAGAAGTAAGTGATTTTCTACTTATTTGGGGCTAGTTTAACAACATTTGGAGCTTGTTTTCCTGTTCAAACATTGTCTGTGATTTGGGTGAATGTTGTTAAATTAGGCCCGCTTTTGTTTATGGCTTGCGATATTTTTTAATATATTTATAGCTCAGTTATCTTTGTCGTTTAAAGATTATTAGATAAGATTATTTAGATCTCATAATTAAGACGTGATACCGACGTAGAAATATTTTGGATAGTATTTCTTATAGAAGTGCGTACTTTGTTTCTATTAAGCACGGGATGTAAAATGCAACAACACAAACAGTGTGCCAATATCAAACTGAGCAGTAGGTAATTAATTGCTGGGATTTTTTTTATCAGAATTTACGTACGGTAGTGCGTAATTTACGTTCGCATAACACGGCGCGGCGCTTACGCAGGTGCGTGCAACGTAAAAGAAGTTGCAACTTTGATGTTCACTGGTCCAGTGCAATGAGGGGAATAACATTAATTCACATCATCACTTTCGTCAAATGATGTGTTTTCAAGTACACGATACCGTTTTGTCAAGTATGTGCCCGTTATCTGTCCCATGTCAGTAACATATTATGTACCTATAGATACAAAAAATGAAACTCGCGATTGGTAATTTTCATGTCAATTATTTGGTTACTCACAAACATGCGGCTCAACAGATTTTTGTATTTATTTATTTTTAGTAAAAATTCATTGCGGGTTTGCACACACAGGTCTACGTTAACATCCAAAGTGCCTCAAAAATCATTGATATGATTTTTGAGGCACTTTGGATGTTAACTATCAAAATCAAAAATCTTTTAAAGTTTTCCTCCTGTTTAATTCCCATTCATAAAATACCAATCAACATAAAAAAATATTTCAAATAAACCTTAATAAAAAGCAACTTGCTCCGGCCCAAGTCCGATCAACTCCACGCCCGAGGAATGTGCAAGCGCATTCTCGTTTTGATAAAGGCGTGTCCAAAAAAGGTAGGTACAAGACGGCTGTGACGACATTCTCTTAGTCATCCGCGAGGGCCGAGTATCCTGGCTGCACCACGTAGGGATGGTACTGCAAGATATCAAATTGATACCGATACCAATATTCGTTTTCTACCCAATCTTTTTAGACGGGAATTTGTTATGTAACAGAATATTGAATTATCGATATCTTGTTTGTCATATCTCGATGACTGTTTATTGCTTTAAGTATTTGATAGAATAGGGATGTTAAGAACATATCGATGTACTCGTATTGTAGGTACTTTGAGCCCTTGAGGAGTGCTCAACTACGAGCAGTGGAATTCGCTAAATAACTAGGCGACGTAGTCAGATGTAAACATTCCATAATCTGTATTTTATGGAATATTTATCAAGAAACGCGCCCAATATACCTACCTAAACAGACATATTTAAACTTACATCTAAATTTGCTTGAAAGGTCAATGCGGGCTATTTTCTATCCAGCCAGCTACGACATAAGGTCGCTTTAAGCAGTAAGCCTCTCAGTACTTATGTAGATTAGAATTGCTTGAAAGAGGATAAAATTTAAAATTTGGGCCTGTATTTCATTGATATACCTACACAGATATTTTGGTGGCCTTGATTTGTTAGAGATATTTTTGTGTGATAATTAAGGTGTATATCGCGATAGTGGCGACAAAGGATAATGCTGAATGAAATTATTAGCTGTTGCCCACGGCTCCACTCGGTCAATTTTGAAATTATCCAAAGGGAAATCGGTCCCGGGATAAGAAGTTTCCTTAGAACTACAAACTTCCACTCCGTAGTTCACCCCTATGCGGGGGGTTTCCTAAAATCCTTCTTAGCTGACGTCTCCCACTCATAATCTACCTCTGTGCCAAATTTCACCTTCATAGGTTTGTAGTTTTTGTGATGTCGTGTTTAGTCAGTGAATGAGTGAATGTATGAGTGAGTGACCTTAAATTTCGCTCTTATATTTATATTATTATATATATTACATTAGGTACAACGACGTAAGAAAAGACCACACAGAAATATTATAACTTGGTATTTTTAACAGGTACAACAGACTTAGTTTCACCTGTTTAAAAAACCAAAAAAAAGTTTAAACTGATCCGATGAATCAATTGCACATCTGCTCAATTTCGTGGAAATTCGTCCAACTATTGCCCAGAAATATAGGTACCTAGTACCTACCTACCTATCTTTTAATTATGCAATAGATTTAGTACCTACCACGGTCCCGGCTGTCACTTGTGCATCTTTGACAGTCGTTAAGGGTCGGTCAGAAGCCCGAAAATCTGACAGCCAGTCTCACCAAGGAGTATCTATCGTATTACCCAGTTACTGGGTTGTGGAGGTCAGATAGGCAGTCGCCCACGATTTGGTTCATTTTTGTTTTAAAATGTTCGTAGATTAGATTCTTACTGAAATACACATTGGAAAAGTCTCCCGTATAAGTTTCTGATCCGGAAACACGTGCCTAATAAGTATTTCTCGAGTGGTCGAATCGCTCACAAAGAAATTAAGAGGGGACTGTAGTCTCGAGGAATTTGAAAATAGGTATTTGAAGAAACTATTGCCGTCGCTTCCCCCCGTAAAGAGTGAGAGACAACTGCAGTTTAGGCTGATTTTACCTACAAAAACCTAAACCAAAACACGTTTTATATTCCGCTGTTTTCTTCTTTAATACTGGACTGATCTAAAAAATTCTAATTTCAAAATTTTGAGGAAAAGTATACTTCTATTGTTTTCTTTTTGTCAAAAACTTATCTAATTTGTCTGATAGTCATCGGAACACGACGGAAAAACGGGCTATCGATATATCGATAACGGTGGTTATAATTCTCCTAGTGATTATGTTTTGGAAAAAAGGAAATGATAGGGGCACGTACTAATTAGAACTAATTTTTTTGAAAAAAAAAAAACATGGCTCTAAAGGCGTTATCTACGAAGAAAACAGCGGAATGCGTTTGTATGGAGAAAGGCCTAATAGAATTCCCTCTTAAGTTAGTGCGAGGGACACTTCAGAAAAAATAATATTATTTAAATATCGATTCGCGGATATTTGTGCGAATCGACCTTTTTCTATGGGATGTTTCTATGACTTATTCTCATTGTTGTCATTATTGTCTATGGGGTTGTCTGATACCAACAAACAAAGCGATCTGATTAATCATAGCTCAATTTCGCTGAAATTCGTCGCGCGTACGCTCGTATACAGTGCCCATAGAGCACAAAGACTGAGTAACACATTTAAAATGCAAAGCACATCCTTAAATGGTAATAATGACATAATTTCTTGGAACACAAGTAGACTTGTATTATGCCAATTGGACGTATATGGCTGTACTTGAGGTAACTAACATAGGAAGTCGTTTTGGCGTATCAGTTGTTATCGTATGCGCCAGTTTGGGGCGAAGTACCTTTAGTTAATGGCTTTGTAGGCGAAAAACAGGTTGATGACCATTAGAATCTTATTCTCGTATTGTTTTGTAAGCAAGCCCACGTGCCCACCTGCCTTAATTATGTTGCTATTTGACATTGACAGCTAAACAAAATAATAATACGCATGTGGTCTGCGTTCCCGTCGGAACAGTAACAGCTGACACCCGCATTTCAATGTAATGGCATTCTGGGAACTCGCGGCTAAGTAATAACAGCCGCACGGATTGATCCTTCAGGTTAAGCTACGCTTGCCGGGGTTGGTCTGTGGATGGGTGACCACCAGCACTTTAAACCGTTGGTGCTGGCTGTTATTCGTGGATCTTTGACAGTCTAGTTGTTTCGGGTAGTCAGAAGCCCGAAAGTCTGACTGCTAGTCTTACCAAAGTGTACACACACAAGGTGTACATATTGTGTAATATAAAAAAATTCGTTCCAGTTTACTCCGATTGGCTCTGACGAATATGTTATAACCAAGATCTCAAATGATTCACAATATGCATAATTATTATATTGTCATACATATATATGACTCATAGATCTATGATTATAGACTGTATATTAATATGATAGTATAATATCCCCCCCAGGAAGATATGACAGAAAAAATCATAGTTCTAAATGTAACCCAGCCAGCGCAGTTCGCCCGGACCGTTATAAATATTATAAATACCAAGTAATACCTAACACACATTGTGTGAAGATAATTAAGTAAATAGTGATGCACATACTAATGGACATTTTAAAGTTCATAATACATAATTTTCCTCTTCGTAAGTGTTAGTTTTCTGTTGTTTTTCCTTTTTGTTATAAGTAGTGCCTGAGAACAGGTCACTATTCACCGTCATCAACTTTTAAGCCCAAAGACGTCTATTGAAACGAAAAAAAAGTACACAACACATAGACATATAGTTTGTATGTATGTGTGTGTGTGTGTGCTCACAACATATTATGCCTCTTCTAACGGCGATCGGCGGCGGCGCCCTCTCGCGTCCGGTTCTGGTTCTATCCATGGTCCAGAGCGAGAGGGACTGGGAAGTAGTCGCCTCCTTCTGTGTGGCGGTTATGGTAGCAAAGGAGGTGGTGGGACATTTGAGGGAGAAAGCCTCACACGTCCCAGGCGCCGCGGGAGACGCTCCGGGTGTCGGGAGCTGCGTGATGACTCCCGGCCACCATAGGCCTGCGGACGGTGAACAATGGGTAGTTCACCGGCTGACCAGGACCAGGCCCGTGCCGGATGGCGCGGAGTGTTCCACGCGCGGCTCAAAGAGATGTCAGCGTAGCTGGAGGGGCTCGTTAGGGCTGCTGGGTCATAGGGGTTTGTAAGAAAGGGTTTCCGCTGCCTCAGAACATGAATGCTAATGCTGGTCCATTGTCACGTTGCGTCACTATTACGCCGTTGAAAATTCGATCAAAATGAGTATTTCTATTTAAAAATTGAAGATTTTCCCGTTCGGTGTGTGTTGTAATTGTTGATTCTTAATTAACTTGACATTTAGGTACGTTTATTATAGCTACTTTGGAATTTATGGATGTGTTTATTATTTATTGAATACAAGAATTGCCGGTACTCGATATACTTGATCGATTTCTGAGTGTGTTACGGATATAAATAAATATTTATGTGTACATTCATAATACCATAGCTATGTATAGTACGCACTATTAAAATAAGATCAAAACATGACATTAATTTGATCTTCAAATTTTAGTTTTTATTATTCTTATTTTTTATTGCTCGGTTGCTAATTTTAATCGAAATCATGTTTATTTCATTAATTTTATAAAAATAAATTCGAACAAATTAAATTATTTTGCAAATCTTTACAGACATAACTAATATCGATTTAGAAAAAAATACGTCGTTTCCGTTTTTATTTTTTTTGTTTTTACTCAATTAATATATTATGAGGTTAATTATATTCATCGCATTTGTGAACTTTTGTCAGCTAATTTAATTTGACTTGTTATAAAGTGAGACGTGACGAGTCTGAGGCGATCTGTTTAAAGTTAGGTACTAATCTCAAAAAGTACTGATCCGATTTTAATAAAATTTTCACACTTTGGATAAACAGTCTAATGGACAATAATTTGGTGTATACTTAATACATAACGTTTATGTAAAAGCTGAGCTGACGCAGATTATATCCGGTGTCCATAGATCAGTGATCATCTCGACTCCCTATTAATTCATGGTGACGAAGACATCAACCCGCAACCTGTTACCATGGTAACCGTACATGTTTCTGGACCCCCCTAGAATTGCTATAATGTAAACCAAGCCAAGGTATCAAAAATTTCCTATAACAGTTAAAAGGTGGCGTGCGCAGCGAATCTATTAAGTACATGACTTACTCATAATTTCCTACAAAAAAGTCCGCGGGCTATATCTATGTCTATTATTTTAGTTAAGTCACAATAACGGGTTTTTGTTCAAGTTTTTCAATCAATAATAACGTGGACAAGTTTAGCTGTTATTGTAATACAGTGTGTTAGAGGGACACTTTCAGGGGAACTATGCTCATGAAAATGAACAACTTCGACTTACGAACTATATCTGAAATCATGAAAGAAAAATCAGCTGTTCAGTACATTAATTTATGTTCACATAATTCGTCAATATGTATGGAACAGCTAGCGACTGCTTATCTGACCTACACAACCCAGCTGTCAGACTTTTGGGCTTAATAATTATTTAATTGAAATAATAATGTACCTATAATGTAATAATGCCAGTGTTATAGAACACAAATTCTAGACAATCAAATGAATTCTTGTCGATGTCTACATCTTTTTGAGACAGAATCTGCCTATTAAATTGGTATAACAAAACCATTTAACGCCCACATTAATAATACATCAAAAATATGAACTAATAAATTCGAGAGGATTACATACTATATTCGGATCAAAATGTTTCGAACACGTTTATCAATAGCTTATATAACATAAAATCACGCCTTTTATCTCCGATGGGTTAGGCAGACGTATACCCATAGTACGAACATAATATATATCATATGTCAAAGTCCATTCAACCGTCTAGAATGCAGAAAGAAATAGACATCGAAAAACATAACCGCTCCTTTTGGAGCAGTCAATGGTGTTGACTAAGTAGAATTTAACACGAAACCGTTTCCCAGATTTCGTTCTAGTGGGTCGCAGTCACCTTCTTCTGCGAAGCAGTTATGCTCGCGAAGGAGGTGGCGGGCCGCCACGGGCGTCAGGAGCCGCGTTACGACTCCCGGCCTCCGTAGGCGCGGACCTGCGGTCGGTGAGTAATGGGTAGCTTTCCGCCCGTTGAGGACCAGACCCGTGCACGTACGTGTTTCACGTGCGCCTCAAAGAGAGAACATAAAGGGTTAAGGAAGGAACATGGATGGGTTTTAGTCAGTAAGAGTGCCAGAGCACTCCCTTCCGCTCCACCCAGAGCGGGAGGTTGAGCAATTGACCGCTGCGCAGTATGTCGCGGGTTCGATTCTCGCACGGAACAAATATTTGTACGACCTGCAAGTATTTGTTACGGGTCTGGGTGTTTTTCAATATATAATAAGTATGCATTTAAAAAAAAATGTGTATAAGTAGGTAGTATATCAGCCATCTCGTTACCATAAAACAAGCATTAGGTTGCTTAGCTTGGGACGATATGGCGTTGTGTGATATGTCCTAGGATATTATATTATTATTATATTATATTATATTATAACATCCCAATACACAACATCAACATAACATTTTCACTGTTGGGAGTTACGCCCCAACATGGTTAAAGAAATGTCTTTATCAATAAGAATGATCAACGATTTCTATAACATTACTTGAGGATAATTGTAGGACATAAAATATTGAATTATAAAAACTTTGACATACCAATAAAGCAGGAAATGCGTTTGTTTTTAAAGAATTTGCTCAAAAAACATTCCATTTCGTACGAAAATAACATTAAAAACAAAACAGATAAATTCTAGAGATAATAATTATTGATAAAAACGGGCACTTCTAGTCTAAAACGGGATTCCTTTGTTTATACGGTTCATGTATCGTCATGTACCTACCGTTAAGATTAGTGTTTTTATTAGATAATAACTATGAAGTTCATGGGTTTTCTAATAGCAGTCTAATAGGTAGAGCCTTGGGGAAATTGTGGGTATATAATCACTACCAGTTTATTATACTAGTATGTACCTAACTATGTAATTTCATCTACATATCATTTTGTAATCCTAAACATTAATGATTTAAATCGTTTTTTTGCATAAATCGTTTCATGAACAGCCTTTAAATAACCCGCGGACGCTCAGCTAACACACTACCGATATAAATATAATGTACTCCTAAATCTTCCTCGAGAACTACTTCATCTACTGCTGCTAATTTTATATAAATCCATGCTTATTGAGATTAGTACTTCCAAACGAGGCGTGCAGTTGTTCTCTGTGGATTTGTGGACTTATTGGAATTAAGACCGTCACACCGGGTTGATACATTGTCAGAATCCCGAAAATCTGACAGCCAGTCTTACCAAGGGGTATCGTATTGCCCAGTTACTGGATTGTAGACGTCAGATAGGCAGTCGCTCCTTGTAAAATACTGGTATTCAGCTGCATCCGGTTAGACTGGAAGCGGACCCCAACGTCAGGCAGATGATGATGACATCGGGTTGATACATTCAGAAATAAGTAACGTATAGATCTAAACGGTCACACAACAGCGACATTATTATAATTGGGCCAGCACGTCTACCTACCCCTATCAAAGTTCTTTGATAGATTTTCAACCTTATTACAAAAGCATAAGGTTAATTTTCATTTTTGAAAATTTGACAATTTGGAATAGCTTGATGTGCTGGCGTCTCTACAAGGCAGATATTGATGTAAATGTTTTAAATTATGAAGGTGTGTACCAATTAAGTTCCCCCAAATAAATACACAAGCAAAACAAACAAAATGAAACCTTTTATGAACCCAAATTCGTATAAAAAAGACAAAAACTCAAAACAAAGTTCTCCGAATTTGTCATCTGTGGGTCGATGTGACGAAACGCCAATGTTTGGCCAACGTTGGCGGCCACAGCATCTCCGACTTGTATCGAGGTCGAAATGTACGATAATGATTAATATTTACATGATTCAATTTTAAACTTCCTGACGATTTATTATGATCTATTTTACAAGTTGATGACAAGGATTAGGTCATCAAAATGCGTTCAGTGGTCTTAACCACTTAGCGTAGGAAGTTAGCTAGCACACAAACACACAGGGACAGTTACTTTCGTATTTATAATATTAAGTATGGATGGATTAGTGTGGTTGTTGTACACACATCAAAAGTGTCTAGGGATCAACATATATTTTTGCAATAACTTTTCTCTTGATTGATATTAATTTAAATTTTCTTTAAGGATTCATCAAATAAAGTGTTTTCGTTTGTCACAGTAACGATAAACCAAGTCACCTTTGCATTAATAAAGAAATTTGCCATTTTCCTAATAAAGGGATTTTTGACATTTGAACCACTAACATTAAAGTTCGAAAAAAAGACTGAAATAACAGTTTTCTTTAAAATTTTATTGGGTAACTTAAACAATTAATAATCCGTGTTTCTACCGCGAACACTAACAACACAAGAACATCGGTTTGGCATACTCAAAATGAGTTCATCCAAATCACGCTGTGGAATGGCCGCCCATGTTCGTTGCAACAACAAAAAAAGGTCTTCTTGCAACTGGATACCCTCCATATTCGGCAGAGCTCTTCTCTGTAGCATATCCCATGCATGCTCAATCGGGTTCAAGTCTGGCGACACGGAGACAAGACCGATACATTCAAATCTTAACTCGAAGAGCTCCAACAATAACCGCCATGATGTTAGCCGTGAGGCTTCATCACTCTTCAGGGAACTTAATTAGCGACCAAACAGTCAGAAACCGCTTGCATGAAGTGAACCTTCATTCCCGAAGACCGCTACGGGTACCACCTATAGCAATGCACAATCGTAGGATTCGATATCAATGGGCTCTTGAACACAGAAATTGGGCAGAAGAACAATGGCGTTTCGTGTGCTTTTCTGATGAGTCTCGTTTTGGTATGAGACCGGATACAAGACGTATACGACACTGGAGAACCCCTGGACGCCAACAGCGATTAAAATCCTGCCAGGAAGTCCATCCTTATAGTGGTGGAACCATCATGGTATGGGCGGGTATTTGGATCGGCGGAAGAACTGAGTTGATTTGGATCAGAGGCAACCTCAACGCTCAAATTTATGCTGAGACGATTGTATCTGACGTCATCGTTCCTCTACAAGTGCAAATCGGTCCCTTATTTCAGTTAATGCATGATAATGCACGACCGCACACCGCAAGAGTTGTAAGACAGACTCTCGCCGCAGCTAACATCAATGTCCTGCCCTGGCCTGCTCAGTCGCCAGACTTGAACCCGATTGAGCATGCATGGGATATGCTACAGAGAAGAGCTCTGCCGAATATGGAGGGTATCCAGTTGCAAGAAGACCTTTTTTTGTTGTTGCAACGAACATGGGCGGCCATTCCACAGCGTGATTTGGATGAACTCATTTTGAGTATGCCAAACCGATGTTCTTGTGTTGTTAGTGTTCGCGGTAGAAACACGGATTATTAATTGTTTAAGTTACCCAATAAAATTTTAAAGAAAACTGTTATTTCAGTCTTTTTTTCGAACTTTAATGTTAGTGGTTCAAATGTCAAAAATCCCTTTATTAGGAAAATGGCAAATTTCTTTATTAATGCAAAGGTGACTTGGTTTATCGTTACTGTGACAAACGAAAACACTTTATTTGATGAATCCTTAAAGAAAATTTAAATTAATATCAATCAAGAGAAAAGTTATTGCAAAAATATATGTTGATCCCTAGACACTTTTGATGTGTGTATTTAATGTTTCTGTCTTTGCTATAAGTACTCCTTTGTTTTTAACTACAAAGTTCTGAGAATATTTGTTGGATCTAATACAAAACAAAGTTTTTCAGCGTGATTTTGGAACACGTTAATGTAGCCTAAATACAAAGGCTTTATGCATGGAGCTGTTATGGTCTATTCCGAAACTTTAGATGAAAATGTAAACATACCCTGTTCAGATTATAGAAGTAAGAAATAAACTCAATTATTGTCACATGAAAAACGTCGTAATTGGCACGTTTTCTGACCCTATTATAAATACCTACTTTTGGAACAGATTGCCCCAGGTATGTTTTTTGGAGGAAGTCCACTTAGGGCACCCGTCCAAATGGCACCTTCGCTAATGGCACCTAGCCTAGTCCACATATGGCACCTATCAATATTTTTGGCAGGTGCCTTTCGTGGACTCAAATTTATTTTTTAATTTTGTCCACATAGGGCACCTACGGCTCAGAAGCCTAGTGTTGGGATATGCGGAGACTGATTGTAGTCAAATTATAGTTAGTTTAATTAATACATATTTTAAGGTTTCTCTTTGTTTAAATTATAATTAAATATCTAAAGGCTGATTTTGCAATAAATGTGATATGCGGAGACTGATTGTAGTCAAATTATAGTTAGTTTAATTAATAAATATTGATGTGATTTTTGTCGATATCTTTTATTTCTAAACGCCCTGTAAACCAAATACACCCCAACACTAGGCTTCTGAGCCGTAGGTGCCCTATGTGGACAAAATTAAAAAATAAATTTGAGTCCACGAAAGGCACCTGCCAAAAATATTGATAGGTGCCATATGTGGACTAGGCTAGGTGCCATAAGCGAAGGTGCCATTTGGACGGGTGCCCTAAGTGGACTACCTCGTTTTTTGATTCCATTATTGACATTTTCATCAAATGCTGTTGGAACAGACGTTGTCTAAAAAGATTTGATGTAAGAAAGAAGAAGATATGACAGGTAGTTGGAAATGTATTTGAACCTTGTGTGCCCACATTCCTTCCACTCACCAACTACTACATATCATATCCTAAATGTAGAGTAATATTACCTATTCTTCAAAAATCATCAAAATTCACGTCGAAATTGCATTTCGTAGACTTGAGAATTCGTGATGATTTATTTAAACGTTTACACGGAAATTTTGAAAATTGTTAATAGACACTTTTTAAGTTCTTCGAAATCGAAAGATCCTCATCGAAAAATATTCCAAGACACACCCAGCCATAAAATAATAAGTTACGTATAAAACTGCGTCACACGAAATCCAGGCCGCTTTAGTTAGATGACTAAGTGTATGACGTCATCATGTCACCGCTGCATCTCACATTATGACTACCGCCGCGTTAGCTTTTAGCTTATGATAGTGTTTAGATTAATATTATATTTGTATAATTTCCGTGTGTATATTTCTAGGAAAACATTTCTATTTCCCATTAACAGGAAGGGTACAATCTGACTGTGCAAATGTCATCTATTTTGCGTATGAAAATAATTATAAACAGGGTTTTCCAATAGGAGGTGTTATTTTGATATTCGAAGAAAAATGCATTTTTTTAATATAAATGATCGGATATTTAGCTCATTATAAAAAGGAAGGTAAAGAACGACGAGTAAGAAAACCCAGGTTTGTCCATTCCTCCAGGTTTGTTCAGTCTAAGCGGGATTGTCCGAAAGGGTTACCGCTACCCCGGAACATAAAGGGCTACGGAAGGAACATGGATGGGTTTTAGTCAGTAAGAGTCTGACACTCCCTTCCGCTCCACCCAGAGCGGGAGCAGTCATTGGATGATTACCCAGCCTTAAAAAAAAAAGGTTTGTTCAGTCCTTTCATGACAAGGATATGGTCCTGTAACGTGGTCGAGGTGGTCATTTGCCTGATGTTATTTTTCACTATTAGCGGCATACCTTCTTCTTTATACTGAAAAAAACATCCGATCATTTATATTAAAAAACTAGCTTCCGCCCGCGGCTTCGCCCGCAAAATATGTCGACAAATTATACACATAAACCTTCCTCTTGAATCACTCTACCTATTACAAAAAACCGCATCAAAATCCGTTGCGTAATTTTAAAGATTTAAGCCTACAGACAAACAAACAGACAAAAATAGCGACTTTGTTTTATACTATGTAGTGATGGCATTTTTCTTTGAATATCAAAATAACACCTCCTATTGGAAAACCCTGTATTATAATTATTTTTTTAATTTTGTTTAAGAGTTCCTTATTATAAAGAAGATAAACACTAAGAGTTTTTTTTCAAATCCATCCCCTAAAGACGATAAATGTATGGTATTTGTATTGTATGGAAGTTTAGCATTTTTAAAGTTAGTATGAAAGTTGGTAGTATTGCCCGGTTAATGGGTTGTGGAGATCAGATAGGCAGTCAATCCATGTAAAATACTGGTATAATCATGATGTTTAAGTCCCGTGTAAAGGTATAGGGGGCGGGCACAAATTCAGACTCCGGGCAACCACTGACAAATTCAAATTCCAGATGGAAAAACCCATCAACACTTTGCTCTATCTAAAAATTCAACATAGGACCTTCTGCTCAGCAGTAGCGCTAGCAACCACTAGACAAACGAGGCAGCCAAAACACTTAAGACGGGAAATGTAACAGACGGACCGACAAACATTTTCACATTTGTGATTCTATGTAAATAAGGATAACTACAAAAAGCTTTCAACGTTAATGTAACACGAGTAATTGACTTACACTGTAATATCTAACACCAACGCAATAGCTCTAAATCACAACATACAAAATGTCCATGACGACGAGACCCTGAAGGTTAGGTCGGGGCTGCACAAAAACCGCGAGAGCCAATCGATCGATATTGTTGCGATCAAATAAAAATAGACAGGCCGGGCGACTAGATTCATTCTATTTTTGCTTTCTGACGTTCTGCAGGGCCTCTCATGTGTCTATATGAAATAAATTATTTGACTTTGACTTTGGACTCTCTCTCTTAAAGTGCAGTCAGGAAAATCAGTAGTTCATTTGATTGAAACCCTACTTCCGTTTGCCGTGTTTTAGGCAGTTGCTGCAGCCCATTGCTATGCTACAGGGAGCAGTGATAGCCTAGTGGTGTGACCGTCGGACGTCCAAGTCATAGGTCTCAAGTTCGAACCCAAGGCACAAACCGACTTTTCAGATTCATGTGTGTATTGTATGATTATCACTTGCTTATAAAACGGTGAAGGAAAACATCGTGAGGAAATGCCAGAGAGATGTTTCTCAACAGCATGTGAAGCTAAATCAGAGGCCTATGGGCTGCCTATAAACTCTGACACCAGGTCAGTGACTATCCCACACTAAAAGAAGAAAATTGCTATGCGTGTGTAATGACGGCTGTCATTAAACGGGCAATATAAGTATTGCGTTTGAAGTCAACTTGGTAAACAATAAAACTAATTTATTACATAAAGTCCAACGTCCAATTGATAATCTAGTCGCATTGAGATTGGCTTCGGAAATTTATGGGAATTTAACTGGTAAAATGTTGATGTAGGTACTATATTCACTAATTTTTCAAACGAAATATTTGGCTGCCAAACATCAACCCTCTATTACATCCGTACGGGCGAAGTTTCCTAAAATTCTCCAAGGCCAGTTGTTTTTGAGATTTCGTAATTAATCATAAAGTGAATGACCCTTCACTTTTATATACATAACGGGTGATTTTTTAAGAGGTATAATATTTGATTTTCAAAAAAAAAAAACACAAAAAATTTGAAAAATTTGATGAAATCTTTATTGGAATCGATAGAACGATCAATATAATTTAATGTTTGAAGATGATTTCATGCAAATGCTGGCCGCGGCTCCGGTTTAGATGGCCCATTCGCAAGGCCCAATTTCGGCACACTCTCTCCAACATATCAGCCGGTATATCACGAATAAATGCTTCAATATTGGCTCCCAGTGTCAATCGTTGCTGGTTTATCCGTGTAGACATGAGCCTTAACATGGCCCCACAAGAAATAGTCCAAAGGCGTTAGATCACACGATCTAGGCGGCCAATTGACGGGACCAAAACGTGAGATAAACTGTTCACCGAAGGCGGCTCTCAATTGGGCTATTGTTTCGCGTGCCGTGTGGCATGTGGCACCGTCTTGTTGAAACCACATGTCAGGCATGTCCAATTCTTCCATTTTGGGCAAAAAAAAAATCGCCAATCATCACACGGTAGCGCTCGCCATTCACAGTAACGTTTCGGCCATTGTCGTCTTTGAAAAAGTACGGCCCGATGATGCCACCGGCCCATAATCCACACCAAACAGTACATTTTTCGGGATGCAGTGGTAGCTCTTGCAATGCTTCTGGCTGGTCTTCACTCCAGATGCGGCATTCTGCTTTGCTGCTCCATTATGTTTATTGACATATCCATTCAACCAGAAATGAGCTTCGTCGCTGAACACAATTTTTCGATAAAAAAGTGGATCTTCCTCCAACTTTGCCAATGCCCATTCACTAAATGTTAGACGTTGTGGGAGGTCGTGTGGCTTCAATTCTTGCACCAGCTGTATCTTGTAAGGTTTTACACCCAAATCCTTTCGCAAAATTTTCCACGTAGTGGAGTAACAGAGGCCCAATTGCTGCGAACGGCGGCGAATCGACATTTCACGGTCATCACTAACACTGGTGGATACAGCCGCATCTGTCAAAAACAGTGTTGCCAAAAAGATACCAGTAAAAAAATCACCCTTTATATGTATATGTAGATTAGCTGAACTGACGTGGTGTACATATGTCTGGTTTCCATAGAACATAGATTATCATCCCAAATAAGCATGTACTTACATGAGCTGAGTCAGCCCGTGTACCTATGGCTATTTCAAAGTATTTACTCGGAGAATACTGAATGGAAACGTCCGATATTTTCTAAGATAAATACCTATATTTATGTGTATACGAGCGTTTTACGCAAATACACAACTCGAAGGAGCAGGTGTTACGATTATTATAGCTTTAACTCTATATAGATTTTCTCCGTTTCTCGATAGTTATTTTCATAAAACTTGATGCACTTAATGCAGAAAAAAAATGTCTTACGGTTTCATAGTTTGTCGGAGGAACTCGTGGCTAAGTAATAACAAATCACACTGGTCGATCCATCAGGTTGAGCTACGCTTGCTGGGGTTGGTCCGTGGATAGGTGACCATCTTTACAAACCGAGACTCCTCCGTGCCTCGGAAAGCAAGTTAAGCCGTTGGTCCTGGCTGTCATTGGTGCATCCTTGACAGTGGTAACAGGCCGGTCGAAGCCCGAAAATCTGACAGCTAGTCTTACCAAGTGGTACCGTAATATAGTGGCGGTCAGATAGGCAGTCGCTCCATGTAATAATGGTATTACATGGAGCGACTATATTCTATATATATTCTATTATATAATATTGGTATTAAGCTACATCCGGTTAGACTGGAAGCCGACCCTAACCATTAACATAGTTGGGAAAAGGCTAGACAGATTGATTTTTTGGTGTCTTATACTTATATGGCGAATAAATCGCGGGCCGAAGGATGTCAATCTGAAAGATTTATATATACATCTTATATATATAACTCTTCTGTGCGTGTGTATGTCACTGAACTCCTCCTAAACGGCTGGACCGATTTTAATGAAATTTGCTGTGTGTGTTACAGTGGCTTTGAGGATGGTTTAGATTAAAAAAAAAAAAAAAAAAATTATAAGGCGGAACGAAGTTCGCAGGGACAGCTAGTATAAATATATACAATTATCATTTGTTAGTCTAATGTACCACCGCACCTCTCACGTAAGTTTTAAATAACATAGGAAACATTAATGAAGTTCCTTGTTAAGGATGAAAAATGACAGTCGACATTATAAGGTATCTCATTAAATATACATTACCGTATATTTTTTTGAGTTACGTGTGCAAAACTGCATGGAACAGCTCCTATTTTTTTCGCGATTTCAGGGTTCATCCCATTGTAAAAGTTGTTCGTAACGATGATTACAATGCTCCCACGAAATTCTTAGAGTTAATTTTTGAACGCCTTATATAGTTGGCAAAGGGCTTGGCAGATTGATTGGTTTCGTAGTTTATCACTATTGAGAGCACCTACAACCTACAGTAGGTACCTACACACATCAATCCGGTTTACAACTTTGTTTACCTCGTAAAAAAAAATGAATGAGTTGACCATCGACTATTTCGCAACACAACCTACGCGAGAATTAAACATGCAAATGAGAATTTTTGAAAACCTTAACTTTCAATGATTATTGTATCTTGAATATTGATTAATTTATAATGCAACCGACGCAAAATAAAACACGTGACCCGACTCATGAGTTTGCATGCATCTTGGGTTACACAACATATTAACACGCTTCTTTTCACCGAAGAGTAAGGCAGAGATGTAACTACCGTTTTTTTTTGTAGTTGGTAAGTCATGATATGACGCCTCTCGTTCTGGGGCGGAAGGGACTGTCAAACTCTTACTGACTAAAACTCGTCCATGTTTCTTCCTTAGCCCTTTATGTACCGTGGTAGCGGTGACCCTTTCGGACAATTCCACTTACAGAGATGTAACTACCTAGTACGCCTAAAATTCGCCAGTTATGTTTAAGTCGCATTTCCAAGGGGCCTAAAGCCTATTCGCATATTTCCATCAACGGGGTAAAAATTTAGAGACAAGGTACTAATGAACATTGGCGAATGGAGGAACACCATTTTACTTTGCCCAACCTGGGAATCGTACCCAGGACCTCAATAGTCAGTACCGCTTGCGGTCACTAGTCCAAGAGGCAGTCCTCCATCTTGTATTAATTAATTTATTACGCAACAAATGCATAATATTACACGTGAGTCTTAATGACTTTGTAGTCTGCATCGTCAGCTATATTTGGAGTGCGACAAGGACTTAAGTAAACGTTTCGGCAGGATGTTATCGTTTTCTTTATTTACTTCCAATTCCGCAGGTAGCATAAAATATGTTATTTATATTATAACCTGTTCAGATTTTTTTCTACAATATACTTAAAATAATAATACCAGCCTATTTCTGCCTCACTACAGGGCTAAGGCCTCTACTCTTAATGTTTTTTATTTTTTTGTAAATGGCATCTCGCAGTTCAACCAAAGGGTTGTCTACTGCTTAACCGGGCTTGCCTGTGGCTGCCACAAAAGAATTGTAGCCTCCAGCCAGGGCTTAATAAAAACTAAACCTAACTTACAAAACTAAGCGACTACACGCTAAGGGGGGGGAACCCACTGCGGGGTTCGGACCTCGGCTTAGGGCGTCGCTGGGGGGGGGAAAGCAAGGGACAGCTGGATCGGGGGTTTTTAAAACTACTGGCTCAGCGGCAACGCGGGCTGGCTCGAGCAAGGGTCGGGGGATGATAGTGGACAGGGTCGTCGCGACGGGCCTCGACGGCGAGGACGGAACGACGGAAATTTGTGTCTGTGTGCTAATCTAATAGTGCTAGTAGCCGGGCTGCTCTCCTGGAGGAGAGTGGTGGCATCGTCGGGGGCAATGAGGGTATGCCGTGGACGGCGAACCTTACTGATGCGGGACGGGGTGTATCGGGAGGCGGCCGCAATCAAGGGATTGCGGTGCTTTATGGCAGTGTCAAAGAAACGCTTCGAGAGGCGTTTCATGAACTGCTGAACTGTGGGGAGTTTAAAATCTACATGAAGGTCCATGTTACGGACGTAAAAGGGAGCTCCTGAGACCCTACGGAGGAACCGGTTTTGCAGTGTCTGCATTCGATGCAGATACTTGGGTTTGGCGTGCGCGAAGACGACGCAAGCGTAAGTCATGATGGGACGGATTACAGCCTTATAGAGACGCAGTTTGCACCGGAGTGACAATTTGCTGCGTTCTGTAAGCATGAATTGGAGCCTACCGAGAGCGAAAGCGGCCCGCGAACGGACCTGCTTTATGTGCTCTGCGAAACTGAGGTGTTGGTCGAGAGTGACACCCAGGTACTTGGCATGCTTCGCCCAAGGGATCGGCTTGCCGTACATGGTGATCGGATTAGGGGGGTTGGGGAGGGCCCTACGAATTCTCCTAAAGAGAACAGCCTGGCTTTTATCGGGGTTGACCTCGATTCTCCATTTCCGGAACCAAGCGCCTAGGGCGTTGGCCGAGTTCTGGAGAGTCTGAGCTATAGCTGGCGGACTGATCCCCGTGTAGTAAATGGCCATGTCATCGGCGAATAACGCCAATTGGGCCGTTTTACTCTTAGGGATGTCGCTAGTGAACAGGGTAAAGATTAGGGGGGAGAGAACGGAGCCCTAGGGGGTCTCCGGCGCGAATCGGGTGGGGGGAGGAGAGAGCGCCCTCGATGCGGTAGCGGAAGGTGCGGTTCGACAAAAAGTCCCGTAAGATGAGCACGAGACGGTCGGGCACGCCGAGTTGGTATAGCTTATATATTAAGCCATTGTGCCAGACTTTGTCGAAAGCCTTCGCTATGTCGAAGAACAGGGCGCCAGTCATGGCGCCACGCTGGAAGCCGGCACTGATGTGCTCGACTATGCGGTGCGCTTGCTGGACGCACGAGTGTTGGGTACGGAACCCGAACTGCTCGTCCGGAATCAGGCTCTTCGCCTCGGCATAGTCCTTGCGACGCTTATAAATAAGCCTCTCGTAGATTTTGCCGAGCACGTTGGGCAGACTGATGGGGCGATAGCTGGTGGGGTCGGATTTGGGTTTGCCGGGTTTGGGGATACCTATTACAGAGGCCTCTTTCAAGGCTTGTGGGAACATGTTATTACTCATGGCGCCATTGAAGATGGCGGTCATGAGCATGATCAGTTGGGCGGGGAAGAGTTTGAATACCCTATTGGTAATTCCATCTGAGCCGGGGGCTTTACGAGCCTGAAGACCCTTGATGATGTCTTGCACCTCGTCAGGGGTGAGGCAGAGGATCATCAGGGTCTTCGACGGGTGGGAGAGAGGCTCTACGTTCGACCTCGGCGTCGACTTTGGCGAGGTGCTTTGGGTCGACCGGAAGGGAGCTGGGGGAGCATTGGGACTCGAGACTGTCGGCCAGGAGCTCGGCTTTTTCAAAGCTATCGAAAGCGATGCTCTTGTCGGGGCGGATCTACTCTTAATGGAGAAGGCACGAGCTTTAATCACCACGCTTGCTCAAAATAGGTTGGTGATTTGAGGCTTATACAGGGTATAACCGAAAAGGTATATACATACAAAAGCATATGCTACAGACCACCAAACTGAACAACTTTTACTAAGTATAAAAAAACAGTACAAAAAAAAATTTGCTATTCTATACATTTTTGGTCACGTGACTCGTCGAAATATAGGGAACAGGCGATTTTTTTTTCGATTACTGAGTTGGTCCGATAGTAAAAGTTGTTCAGTTTGGTGGTCTGTAGCATATCCTTTTGTATAGTATACCCTTTCGGTTACACCCAGTATAAATCAAGTATCTCTACATAGTATAAATCAAGTCACTCCCCGCCGTCTGACAGTGTACGCTTAGATCACATATAATTATTTATTTTCTAGAAAATATGAAAATAATCACTTAAGAGATGCCTATTACCTTGAGAGAGAGTTAAAACATACACACGACAGCTAAACATTATTTTTCAGTAAATTATACATTCGTGGTGTTTCTATGTTTCATAGATATACAATGTTTATATTTAAGAAAACTATAATGTCGGGTTTTCAGTAGATCTAGGAAACAATGACAAAGGCGCATAAATAAACTGTCATCCCATCGTCAGTGATAACTAACTATAATGGAAAAGTCAAAAGTGTAAGGGACTGACAGAAGTTAGGTACCTATAAGCGTATGCCAATCCTGTTAAAAGTTAAAAGCGATTGGCGATTGTCTGTGCCCTCAGCCTTCCAATTCCAAATTTTCTTAAAGAGAAAGAATCTATCTATTCATTCACAACAGTCCGTGGCCGGTTGGTTTGAACTGATAAAACAATGCCTCACTCACGAAAGGGTAACAACCTAATATCTCAAGATAATAAATTAACTATTATAAAACCAAATCGTCGCAGTGGGACTACGAGACCGCAGCCACGTCGGCAGTAGACCAACTAGTTATGATGGCACTTCTAATGAACAACTATACTACACACGCCGACATACTATTATCAAGGAATACATTTCCAGTATAAACTGACCCCGCGTTGTACAAGCATTTCATACAGTGACAGTTCAACTTAAACTGGAAGTTTCTATCGTCTCGCGTACGTCGCTTACTGCATTATTCTTACAAGTCTATCCTTTTTATCACTTATTGTTCGAACCGCTCTTTATTTGGCTGTAAACTCATTTGGTTTCAAGGTGTCGCCGACATCACCGCATAATTACGCGATTAAAATAATTTTCGCATTAAAAACTACAAATCGGGTGGTACTTGCGTCAAGCGACCGGTAAATGATGTACTCGTATTTTGTTTCAATCATTGTTATTGTAAGTGATTTGGGACTTCGTTCTTCATACCTAAGTAGCGTACACCATACGTAGCTAACAGAACCAGTGCTAAGCATACTGAGTTTTCTTCCAACAGGTGTATAAATAACGGTAGTTCTCGGATAGGTTTCCGCTCTAACCCCCTTACTAATAAACGTTATACAGCGTCTCTTTAGTTGGTTTACACAACGCTTTGTCTTCTTCTTTCAAAGGTCAAATTTCTGAGTACTGAAAGAGAGAAATCGTGGACGAGGTCGTCACAGGTCGATCCAGCAGGTTAAGCTACGCTTGCCGGAGTTGGCCGTGGATGGGTGACCATCTTTACATACCGAGACTCCTCCATGCCTCGGAAAGCACGTTACGCCGTTGGTCCCGGTTGTCATTTGTGCGTCTTTGACAGTCGTTACGGGTCGTCAAAAGCCCGAAAATCTAACAGCCAGTCTTACCAAGGGGTATCGGATTGCCCAGTTACTGGGTTGTGGAGGTCAGATAAGCAGTCGGGACATGTAAAATACTGGTATTCAGATGCAACCGGTTAGACTGGAAGCCGACCCCAACATAGTTGGGAGAAAGCTAGGCAGATGTTGAAAGAGAGAAATCGCTGTGTCTATTCGCCTAATATAATACGTAGCAAGTAAATCGGTATGTAATGAATGGTCACCCATCCACGGACCGACCGCAACAAAAGGTCTTTACTACCGATCCGGGTAGTTTTATGAATTAATAAAGTACAACAGTATCTCCTTCGGTTGTCAAGTTCAGAATGTAATTCCCCCAGCTATTGAGTCGTGACAACAAAAAATCGTGTTTCTACCTCCCGATAAGCCTAAATAGATATTTAATTCTAATGAATAGCGTTTAACATTTAAAAGTAATTACTCAGGTAACATTGTAAAGTTGAACGATCGTGAATTTATTCTTCACATAGTTGTTAGGTACAATATGTACTTTAATTAAAAAACAAAACAGGCTTAACTTAATCATCGCTTTGACTTATTTTCCGTATACAGTCAAACGGGGTGAACATGAACGCAGGGGTGAATCGGGCCAGTGCCGGACGCGCGCCTCAAAGAGATGTTAGCATATGAAGGGGCCCCTCAGGGCCAAGCCTGCCGGGTAAGCGGGATTGTCCGTAAGGGTTACCGCTACCCCGGAACATAAAGGGCTACGGAAGGAACATGGATGGGTTTTAGTCAGTAAGAGTCTGACACTCCCTTCCGCTCCACCCAGAGCGGGAGCAGTCATTGGATAATTTCCCAGCCTTAAAAAAAAAAGGGTGAATTAAAATAAATTAACAATTGAGAGTCCTTGCTGGCCACAAACTATATTATTTCAATGTTCAAATCTCTTTTGAACGCCAGAGCATAAACGCACGCGCTTGCCCTCGGCGCCAAGCTACAAATTTATTTCTTCTTGTTATCATGAATTTCCCAATATCCATGGTGTCCATTTATTTGTTTCATGTAATTAAATATGTACGAGAGCTTCAATTTATAAGATATCTATACAAACACACACAAACGTAATGATTTTTTTTATTGTTTATTTAGTGTTATATTGCATTGTCATATTTTGTGTCGTTGGCGTACAGGGCATGCGCTTAATTGTCACGTATATGTGACAATGGCGTTCAAAAGGTTAAAGTTTCGTCCCGATTCACCCCTGCGTCCCTATTCCTAATATACCTAATAGCTGAAAAACTGCCATATTTATTCTTACAATAAAACCTATGTGACGATAAAACAAATCAGCCGATTGGTATAAAAAGCGATACATTAATTATTTTGACGAATATCATAAATTTAACACACATTGCATTTTACAGTTATATTGCTATAGGAAATGATTTTTCAAAGGCTATGCATTTTTATATTATATGCAATTTTTTTGGACTGTTTTCCTGTACTGTAATAATAAATAAAATAGTTTAAAAAAAATAACATTTTAAGAGAAAAGAAAATGCTTGAACATAATAAAATGTGAATATCGTAAAAAAATAGCTGCGCTGATATATGAAGACCGCGATATTCTAATGATCTTGCCTTTGTCTCAAAATTTTAAAATTTTAGTCCAATTCTTACTTACTTAAAGTACGCGCCACGAGAAGCTATAAATTATGTAAACAAACATCTTTTACTAAGTAAACATTTTATACTGCGAGATAATAATAAATTGACCATATTCAATCGACATGAAATATAGACGGGTTATATGAAAGTAACAACCTATTTAATTTAGTCGGGTCATATTTTAACGACGCAAAGCGCTATCGTTTGTGTTTCTTGGTACCGGAACGCGTCCGTCGCAGGGATTGTAAACTACCGGGACGCCATTTTGAAATAAGCGAGTTTCGAATGCGTACGAGTTTGTTTCACACAGAAATGGAAACATCTGAATCTGACGAATAATTATTCTTAAATAATATATGTTAATTAATATTTGTTACTCAATAATTTATTAAATCTTAAACAAATTCATTTTTTTTGTTGGTCCAAATGTTGTGAACTCCTGAACACTTGTTTACAAAATTTATAGCTTCTCATGACGGTTACTTTAGAGAGAGTTATGATAAGTATTGATGTATTTATGTACAGAGGCCAGCACATCAAGCTATCCCTAACTGTCAAATTTTCTTAATTAAAAATAAACCTTATATCTTTGCAATAAAGTTGAAATACTATCAAAGAAATTTGACAGATTGTGGTAACTTGATGTGCTGGCCTCTGTACAATGGATGTAATTATGTAAATCCATATAAAATGTTTGTTATGATCAATCAAAATACAACCTGTCGGTCGATTCTGTAAAAATCTCAACGTGAAACCCTAGGTGAAGTAAGCGTAAAGTGAGCTGTCGATCCACCTCATGCTAGGGATTGACACTATTGTTAGCTCACTTTAAACTCACTTACCTGCGTTATCACGGTGAGATGGTTACAAAATAGCAGTACTGACACTGACATGCACATTACAAGAAACTTTTAATCTCCGGGCTTCCTTTGTGCGTCGAACTTATGGTGACGTCACACTTGCTAATATGTACTTAAATTCGTAATAGAATGTCATGCTTCAGAAAAAAAACTTCGCACGTTTTTTAAACTATGTTCAAGACATTTACCCACATGTACATAACGTAAGTAGGCAGGTACATTTATCTACCTAGGTACTTAGTTTTTTAAAACAGCTCAGGATAATTACATGTATCGCTTCAAGCAAAATCGCTCGCAATGTTGATTGTATATCATAAATAATGTTCATGCGGGTATTTTTATATAGTATGTGGCTACGGATACTATATACATAATTTACAATGTTACATTATAATATGTACCTATCATGCGCCAAGGAAATGTCTCGACACTGCTTTCCTGTCCAACAGGGTAATTGCGTAAACCACTTACAGTAGCAATGGCTAAGTAATAAGAGCCGCACGGATCCATCCGGTTAAGCTACGCTTAGGGGTTGGTTCGTGGATGGGTGACCATCTTCAGATATCGGGACAATCCGTGCCTCGGAAAGTCGTTGGTCCCGGCTGTCATCCGTGAGTCGTTACGGGTAGTCAGAAGCCCGAAAGTCTGAAAGTCAGTCTTACCAAGGGGTATGGTATTACCCAGTAAGTGACTGGGTTGTGGAGGTCAGATTGGCAGTCGCTCCATGTAAAATAATGGTATTCAGCTGCATCCGGTATGAATGAAAGCAGATCCCAACATAGTTGGAAAAAGGCTAGGCAGATTGCCGACAGTAGACAGTAGCAATTGCTTTCATTTTAACATTTCAACAATATTCATTGCGTTATTAACGTTGTTGACTAGACAAATTTTTCGAACATATGAAGCAATTCTTCTTTTTCGTATGGTTAGTAACTAACCTGGTGTCAGAGTTTTAATGCTGCCCATGGGCCTCTGACTTAGCATCACATGCTGTTGAGAAATATCTCTCAAGCATGCCGGTTTCCTCACGATGTTTTCCTTCACCGATTTTAAGCAAGTGATAATTATACAATACGCACATGAATCCGAAAAATCAGAGGTGCGTGCCTAGGGTTCGAACTCGAGGCCTATGACTTGGCAGTCCGGCGGTCACACCACTAGGCTATCACTGCTTTAATATGAAGCAATCATTTAGCAAAAGATAAATCCAGAGAGTGATTCAAAGTGTGATACCCAATTAGAGTACTGGTTGACATGGCCCTGCTTGTCAAAACGGTTTAATTGGTACCAAATAAAATAATTATGTTTTACTATCAGGTGTGGCAATGTTTATGTATTATACTTATACAAATTGCAAAAATTAAAAGAGACCAAAAAAGTCTTAAAGTTTCACTCTAAATTGTCAGTACTTAATTTTTTTTTCTACTGACTTTTTTATTATTGGTGGCAGGTAATTGAAACATGACAACTAATACCCAGCCTGGCGATTAAGATAAACCCCCTTTACCTTAAAAGGCTTGGGTGGAGCGGAAGGGAGTGTCAGACTCTACTGACTAAAACCCATCCATGTTCCTTCCTTAGCCTTCTCTGTCTATCACTGCTTTTCACATTGACTATGTGTACCTACACATATATATACATCCTTGAACAAGTCACGTGCTAAAACCAACCTGTATGTATAATATATACATTTTTTTTCTATACATCGGCACATGTTTAAAACTTTATTGTTTCCGGGATACCTGTGTTCTTATCATACGAAGTTACATATGTTCAAGTGAAAATTTATAACCCTTTGTCTCTTCACATGTCACTATTTACTGATGATACGCCAGCCATTTTGTGTCGATTTCCTTTTCCTGATATGGCGTTTGTTATATTGTGTTGACAAAGAAAATATTTTCACTCAGATAAATGCCCCTAAATTGTGGTTAACGGTTAATCATGGTGAAAAACCTTCAAAAAGGTATTAAAAGTATTCATTGTACATGCATAAAACAAGGAGATTTGGAAGGAAAAAGCGAGGCCTTTGTCCAGCAGTGGGACACAGAACACAAAAAAAGTACCTACAACTTTACTTTTGTTTACCCGAAACTTCTTAAAAGGTAATTTGTTCTCATAATTACGAACATCCACTTAGTACAGGGCTACAACCTAAAATCATGAAAAATAGTAGCCCTATACATTTATGTTCAAGTACATCGACTACTTGTACAAATTGCCAAAATCGTGGCGCAGCTGATTTTAAATCACACTTCGGTCAAGTTTGGCTTCTTCTAATACTCTGAAAATAGTCATAACATAGGTAAGTAATTCAACGTTTATCATTGAAATTGTAGGGTATTATATTTTCTATTAAATAAACGGGATGCACTTTGCATCCTGTTGAAATTCCAGATAGTGAGTAAAGGACAAAGAATTCCTGTCTGTCGTTCACGGGATCACAGGATTATTTTAAAGATGCTAAGCACTTACCTGTGCACTTACCCATCTAAGTCTATTAAAGAATGCAAGACCTGCTAGCGCTGCTGAGAGTTTAAAATACGATGTTGTTCATGTTATTCCATGGAATTCCTCAGTCTCGCCCCCTTTGTTTTTAGCTCCTTACAAAAGCCAAGCGCTCCAAGTCACGGGTGAAGTACGTACGTTAGCACTACACTCGCGTCTTTATTCGTTATATTATCTATACTAATATTATAAAGAGGTAAAATTTGTAAGTTTGTAAGTTTGTATGTAGGGGGTAATCTCCGGAACTAATGATCCGATTTCGAAATTTTTTTCACTGATAGTAAGCTACATTATTCCTGAGTGCTATAGGCTATAAATTATATTTATATCATACATATTAGCCGAGCTATCGCAATTTTCGTCTAGCAAGTCGGAAAGAAATACCTCCGAAAACAGAATTATTTGCATGCGCTGCCTAAACAGTTACAGTATATCGCAATTTTCCGCGGACGAAGTCGCGGGCAGAAGCTAGTTTGTAATAAAATGAGTAATTGAAACGAGCAATAATAACAATATTATTTCCTTCATTCAAATCGGTGGCAACGGATCTTATTGGTCGTAGTATTCGAAGTACGAGTACTTCCGAAGGTCTGCCCGAAAGGGAACTTTCGCTTACTCAGCCGTCGGTACCCACTCGCACTTGTCCGACTAGTTTGGTGAAGTAAAGACAGGTGCGCATCGAGGATTCTTGCGCTTTCGTTGGTTCTGGGAACGCTCCGAGAGTCCGTTTAGCATCTCTTTTTGAGGAGAATATCCGAGTCATAGGTTCTATACGACGTGTATTTTTTTAATGGCCATTACGTCGGGGTTAAGTAGATGAAAATACGTAATTAGTTATGTTGAATTAAGCAGACCACTAATAGTAATAATATATTAACATTATTCATTTCTCAAATTATGTATTATGATAACCCACTAGTATAAGAAGTCTTAAAAGTCCACGTTAAACAAGACAACGACATATAATAAAACTCAAGTTCAAAGGAAGTCTGATAAAGTTTGCAAGCCGTTGTTTTAATGAACGAAAAAATGTTAAGATTCATTTTAAAATTTGAATATCTGCGAACCCATGTATTTTAACACATGTTTTTAGAGAATATTGTCTTTTTTAGCATTTTCAGTTATGGCTATTCAAAAAATACACGTTTTATATTATTATTATAGTAATCAATTTATACCGCATCTCAACAACGGAACATCAAAAGAAAAATAGGTAAGCGCGCCGTAGATACTTATCTTAGCAGGATGAAGAGACAAACTAGTTTATTACGACTAACAATTATTGTGAAATTTTCATGACAGATACTGTAGGTATATTATAGCAGATCTATAAGAACAAAAATAATAAAATTTAAGGATTTGTTGGAATGTCACTTGACGTTTGCCGAATTAATGAAATGGGCCACTAGTCTTTTGTCTTTGGCAATGATCTCCTAAATCATAATGCCATTAATGCTCTGCAGCGATTACATGTATTTGTGGAAATGTTGTCATAAGTACATAAATAAAAAAAAACAATCGAATTGAGAAACTCCTCCTTTTTGAGGTTGGCCAATAAAATAACTATTATCGAACCTGATATCGATCGAAGCGAAGTGTTTGATATTATTTTATTAACGCCCAAATTTGTTCAACCTTCAATGATTCCGATAAATCAATATTATCGTTACCATCATCTTTTTTTTCAATTTAAAGTCTGAATAAAAATAAAATTACGACGGAAAATAAAATCAAGATTCAGGTGTGTTGACTCTCAAAATAAAACTGCGGTATTCGCTTTAGTGTGTGCTCACCCTAACATGCGCAAGGTGCTTGAATAATCCACAAAACCGGTTCAAGATTATAAGTCTATCGATCACACAAAATACTTAATATTGCTATAGTTATGCAAAATGCACATAATAATACACGTAATTACTATTATTTACTATTAATTGCTAACACTATTAAAAAGACCGGTTTCCGTTTCCATAGCGGTGTGCGAGAGAAATGCAGATACAAATATATTGCTTCTAGTAGGTACTACTTTTCGTTCGATGCATGAAGCCACAGTCTACAAACATGTGTCTCGTAACTGTACAGAACCGGCGGTCAGACTGATGGATAACACATCAATATTGTGGGCTGTGGCGGGCACAGCCTAGTGATAGTTTAATACACCTCTTGCATATCGTGGGCTCCTGGTAGCCTGCACTAGTATCGCGAAGCGAAATAGTCATCCATGCGCGTGGATAAATCGCGCTACGGAAATCACGCGAGCTTTTTTAACCCTAACATATTTTTTTTAACAAAATTCAGGTGATTTCGAACGATTGATCTTTCCTTAATGAGATGGTTATCATGGTATGCAAATGATAAAGGAAAAGTGGATTACTTTATTAAAATTAAACACAGGGTTTTACACAAAAAAGTTTATAAAACTATTATTATTATGCGGGAACCGTTTCCGAAAATAAGGAAAAAAAATCGGCCGGCCGTGAACCAAAAACGTGATGTCTCAAATTAATAGTTTATTCGAGTAATTTACTACAACTTAAACCTTGTAAATATAGTTCAAATAAAATATTTAAAGTTTTTGACCTTCTACATGTACTTGCCTACTAAAACTACGTCACCATTCATCATTTGAATTACATAGGATATTCAAAGCATTCATCTATACTAATATTATAAAGAGGAAAACTTTGTTTGTTTGTTTGGTTGTAATGAATAGGCTCAAAAACTACTGGACCGATTTTAAAAATTCTTCACCGTTGGAAAGCTTAGTTTTCTAGGAGTAACATAGGCTACTTTTTATCCCGGGAAAAATAACGGGTCCCACGAAAAAAGACCACGGGAGTGAAGCCGCGGGCAAAGTGCTAGTTTCAAATAAACCAACTACAGGCACTCTGTCAATCCAATCCAATGTTCAAGGGATCCACGGACATTCCTTTATCAATAGAAGACCGTCTGAAATATCTATTTCACGTTCAATAATAGTTTCTGTATCCAAAGTTGTAGTACCAGTAATTAGTATTAAGGTGTTTTAAACAACCGGCCAAGTGCGAGTCGGCCTCGCGCACGAATCTTTAAAAACAGCAAAAAAGTCATGTCTGTTGTAGGGAGCCCCCTATAAATATTTATTTTATTCTGTTGTTTAGTATTTGTTGTTATAGCTGCAAGAGAGATACATCATCTATGAAGATTTCAACTGTCTAACTATCACGATTGACCGCGGAGTCTTGGTCTATAATAGGGTCCCCTTTACCCTTGGGAACGAAACTCTAAAAACAAGCTTGACGACACGGTTGGCGTAGTGGTTGAGCGATTGACTGCTGCGCACTATGTCGCGGGTTCGATTCCCGCACGGAACAAATATTTGTACGACCTGCAAGTATTTGTTACGAGTCTGGGTGTTTTTCTATCTATAATATGTATGTATTTACAAAAAAAAATGTATATAAGTAGTATATCAGCCATCTCGTTACCATAACACAAGCATTAGGCTGCTTAGCTTGGGACGATACGGCGCTGTGTGAAATGTCCAAGGATATTATTATTATTATATTATTATTATAAGCTAAAATTGTAAAAGTTAGAATAAAATGTAAATAATTTTCTTTCAATTATTTCTTCTAATATTCTTTTTCACAGAATAATTTTCTAGAGGAGATAATTCAGTTTCCCTCGTTAGTTCAAAAAACCTTTTTATGGTGAAGAAAATCCTAAAATACGAAATAATTGTAAGTTCTTAGAATTTGTATGATACATAGTAAAGAGTATACTATAATATTCTATCTCTTGAAATAATAGAAAAGTGGTTTTTCTTAATAAGTACAAGGCTTTACCTCATTATGATGTTTTCTAATTGTATTTTAATAGCAGCATAATAGTATGTTATGTAATAATTTCTCTTTTCCTTGTAGTTTAGGTGCGCGAGATTATAGGTAGGTACTTGATAATCAGGGGCTTCTACAATTTCTTGTGGTTTCCTGTAGTCGGTATTCGATTTCTAATTTTATTGTTTGTTACAAAGACTGGACTCGAAGGGGTTTTAGGGTAGGAAGTCAACTAATTAGCCCTCCAGCTCTGGGTGGAGCGGAGGGAGTGTCTGACTCTTACTGACAAAAACCCATCCATTTTCCTTCCTTACTCCTTTATGTTCCGGGGTAGCGGTAAATAGGTGCGGTAAATTCGACGACACGGTTGGCGCAGTGGTTGAGCGATTGACTGCTGCGCACTATGTCGCGGGTTCGATTCCCGCACGGAACAAATATTTGTACGACCTGCAAGTATTTGTTACGAGTCTGGGTGTTTTTCTATCTATAATATGTATGTATTAACAAAAAAAAAATGTATATAAGTAAGCATTAGGTTGCTTAGCTTGGGACGATATGGCGCTGTGTGAAATGTCCAAGGATATTATTATTATATTCTAAAAAAATTATACATGTATTTTTTGCTTTATCATTTTAATAAAAAATACTTAGATGAACCGCATTTTATTAAGTTGAGGAGCGGCCCCCCAGGCGCTATGTCGAAACCCAGTATAAAATCTGCACAGGACTGCGTCGCCACATTTTAACACAATTAGCGACGTAAACTGTTAGTTACCAGAAAAGAGAAATAAATGTGTCCAATTATTTTTAATAAGGTAGACAGCTGATGGACTTAAAAAACATGTTGGCCATCATCCCTATTAGCTATAAATGTAATATAATTAACCCTCCTTCTCTGCGTCGTTGGTTTAGTGGTCGCAAGCGTTACTGCAGAGCATGGGGTCCTGGCTTCGATTCCTAGAGCGTAAATCACCACCAACCAAGTGGTTGGGAAGAGGTGAAGGTATACATATAGCTCCGTCTCATTTTTGGTTTATTCCCGACCTTCTCAGCCTTTAGGATTTTGTCGTCACGTTCATTTGTATGTTGCTTTTAAACGCGTAGGTTACATTAAAAATGAAACATTTTACTAATGCGAAAGTGTCTGTCTGCTATATTTTCCACCTTAACGAATAAACGTATTTGGATTAAATTAGGCTGCCTAATGGTCGCAAGCGCAACTAGTGAGCACGAGTTCCTGGGTTCGATTCCCGGGTCGGGCAAAGTGTTTTCATTAGGAATTCCACAGTAGCGTCCCGTTTGTACCGGATTTGTGCCCGGATTTTGGCAACAGGTGGGCTCGCCCCCTAGTACAGAGGCCAGCACATCAAGTTACCCCAATCTGTTAAATTTCTTTGATAGTATTTCAACTTTATTGCAAAGACATAAGGTTCATTTTTAATTGAGAAAATTTGACAGTTAGGGATAGCTTGATGTGCTGGCGTCTGTACATGGGACTTACTTTTTACTTTTGGTACACCCCAGGGAAAATTAATCATGATGTTTGTAATTGACCTTTTTTTGCGAAATAAACATTTTGATTGGATGAATTGAATTTCAGTTATGACGTATTACTGCATCCTTTTTCAGAAAATTTTCAAAGAAGATTTTTTAGCGAAATATGTTCATTATAAGATTCCAGAAAATGTTTATTAATTTGCATCTTTTAGTGACGTTAAGAGAAGGTATTTCATAAATATCAGGCACATTCTATAAATAAACTGCAACGCTTCTGGATCGTCGGTATTCAGAGGTGGGGAGTTCCTCCCCCTATCTAATTACCGCTATCTACCCTGAATTCAGGCAGTCTGCTCCGGACAGGTTGAAGCACGGGTCGAACCTTGCAGATCACTCCTGCCCAACAAAGTTTGCGGAAATTTCGTGTTGTGTTCAGGCTATTTGCTCCGCGCAATGCGTTAGAGCGTTTTTAAATATGTTTTTCTCCAACTTCCGGCTGCTTATCAGAATTTTGGTGTTCTATTTAATTGTGTATCACCTGTTTTACGGTGGAAAAAGAAACGCCAGGATACCTCCGCGCACCACACTTAAATCGAATGCGTTAGAGTGTTTTTAAACATGTTTTTCTCCAACTTCCGATTTAACAGAATTTTGGTGTTTTATTTAATTTTGTGTCACCTGTTTCACGGTGCCGGATCGCCAGGGTACGTAATTTAGCAATAGAGGATGTCAAAATTAATTATAATTAAGTTAAAAAGTGAATTTTACTGCTGCATCCAGTTAGATTGAAGTTTGAGAGAGTTGATGAATTAAGTTAGCAATTAAATGATGATACATAACATGAGTTTATGACAGATGGTCGCTAAAATCTTGCCACCGACACTGGTTGCTGTCGTGTTTTGCTACGGTGTTAAGTCTTGCTGTAGCGGGTGGCGGCGGTGGCGGCCCGGCCACACGTTTGCGTCTAATCATATGACTTGCTTGTCGATCTCGGACTACCTGTGATTATGGTTGATGGCTCTTTTGTGTCGCGTTTTATACTGAATACTGAAAAGTGGTGCTTATTGCCCAGAATAGATACAAAAGAATGCATGGAAGAAAGCATGAACTTAGTAATAGTTTCTTATTCAATCACATAAAAATTCGAACGGCTATCAAATTTGTAGAATCTCGTTTCCAAATCCTATTTTTTCGCATGGATAAAAGTTTGACTGCCCTATTGTTCTCATCGTAGCGAGCGAGTATGATGAATACGGGTCTTGGGTTCGATTCCCAGTTAGAGCTAAGTGGTTATTGGGCCAGCGTCCTGATTACAACTGTAACCACTAATAACTATTCCAATGATAGGTTAAAATTTAATTTAATTTAGTGTTCTTGTAATAATTTTACTTACGATGTACATAATTCATTAATCAGCCAGTTTTGTGATATAGTCTACTCGATCGAGCCAATTCGGACCAATCCCTCTTATACCGTTAAGTTCGTCCCGTTATATACTACATGGGTGTTCAGTTTTCAGGAACCCATGTTGAAGGGGTTTTAGCCCTCAATGCATCATAAAAATATAATTATAATTAATTTTCCTTCCATGCAACGCAGAAATAAATACATTTCCGTCATTTTTCTTTTATATTTTATTACGGATTAGTAAATAAGTAATTATATGTATATCGATATTAATTGCTCGTTATTTATATTATTTATCATTAGTAATACAGGATGTAACATGGGCCTTCTAAGTATACTCAATGACTTTATTTTTGTTTCCTGAAAACATTGAGTTTTGTTTGTTTCTAGAATTTGAAAGGCCATAAAAAATTTTTTTTCTTTATATTCAACTGATTTGTAAAGATTAAAATATATTAGGACAAGCGTCAATTGATTTCTATTTCTTTTCATTCTTCTCCTTTTCGTGTGGTTAGTGACTAACCTGGTATCAGACTGTGAGACTTAGCTTCACATGCTGTTAAGAAATATCTCTCAGACATGTTGGTTTCCTCACGATGTTTTCCTTCATAGATTTTTCAGCAAGTGATAATTATAATACGCACATGAATCTGTAAAATCAGAAGTGCGTGTCTTGGGTTGGAACTCGCGATCTATGACTTGGCAGAGACCTATCTTCAAATTGTCTGTCACGCATTCGTCGTAACGTAGGTAACCTGCGCCCCAATAAAACGTAGTAATAATTATTTGCCTTTCATTGTTATTACCAAACCAACTATTTGACATTGGCATATTTTAAAAGGTATTTATGAAAAGTAGTTTTCTCCAGCCTTGAGAGTATATAACAACACACTAAGGGCGAATTTAAAAACCAATGAAACTGAACGCGATCAGCACATGAACTCCGTTTAACAGATATCGGTGTCATAATTTTCAATGGAATATTGATACTGACAGATCTTGAACGCGGTTTACATGTGCTGATCGTGTTCAGATTAATCAGTGAAATTGACACTATTTTGAAAAACCGGTTTTAAAAATAAATTCTTCAGCACGTCCTGCTCAACAATAATTGCAGTAGAAAGGACATTCTTTATTATCTTGTCTATAATTTACTCTCTCTTGACCTTGTGGAGTAAGCGAGGCTGTTATTAATAGCAGCAAGCGCTCTTACAAAGAAATGCAACGACTCTTTTACCCGGTTTCACAAACACTAAGCTACACCTACACAAAAGCGTATGTGCAATAATATTAAGGCATTACATTTAAGTGTTGCGTATGTGCAATAATATTAAGGCATTACATTTAAGTGTTGCATAATGTTCTTCTTTTTCTTTTCGTGTGGTTAGTGACTAATCTGGTGTTAGAGTGATTATGCTGCCCATGGGCCTCTGACTTAGCTTCACATGTTTTTGAGAAATATCTCTCAGACATGCTGGTGAGTAATGGGTAGCTTACCGTCCGATCAGGACCTGGCCTGTCCTGGACGGCGCATATACGTGTTCCACGCGCGCCTCAAAGAGATGTCAGCCCCGTTATGGCCGAGCCTGCCGGGTAAGCGGGATAGTCCGAAAGGGTTACCGCTACCCCGGCACATAAATGGCTAAGGAAGGAACATGGATGGGTTTTAGTCAGTAAAAGTCTGACACTCCCTTCCGCTCCACCCAGAGCGGGAGGAGTCATTTGATGATTTTTGACCCTCAAAAAAAAAAGACAAGCTGCTTTCCTCACGACTTTTACATGCTACGACTCTATCTGCCATTTAAAAGGTCCACAAGAATACTTAACTGGTGTAATATGTTGTAATATTTTTTAAACAATAAAATTTCAGACCATACAAAATCTATAGGTAAATAACTAATAATAAGTAATAGGTCTACATAACCAACAGTAATTAATACGTTCATAACTATTTTCTTAGCCAAGTTTCTGCTAGAGGGAGGGAAGCCGTGGCTATCGATAACTTCAGTTCTTTGCCGGATAATTTCATCCCTGATTTTATTGTTTTAAAAGGCACTGAGTAATCTTGCATTTCACAAAGTTATGGATAAATCAATTGATTATCTGTTGTCAATAGGAGGGTAAAAAAAAAGAAATTATATTTAGTCCGTCAGTCAAGATAATAAAACAAATATTAGACAAGTATTTTTTGCTTTATTATATTAATAAAAATAAAATAAAACGCATTCAAGTTTAAGGGGGTGCGCTACGTCACAACTCAGTATAAAATCTACAAAGGAGTGACGTCATGCCATATTTTAACACAATGTATCGAGGTAATCTGTGGTTACGTGAAAATACACTCCCTCTCACAATGAACAGGCACGTGTCCTAGCAATAGAGACATTGAACATTGTTAGCTTATTAAGCTATGCTGGTTAGTTAGCTTGAATTGCAATGCGATACTATGCTTAAATTTAAAGATATGCCCTTAATGATTATGGTTAGTTTAAATCGATCCTGAAAGTATGTACAATCTATTACTTCAATTAAATACACGGGTTTCTTATAATGGTGCGTCATCATCTGCCTAGCCTTCCCAACTATGATGGGGTCGGCCTCAAGTCTAACCGGATGCAGCTAAATACCAGTATTTTACATGTAGTGACTACTTATCTGACCTCCACAACCCAGTAACTGGGTAATACAAGACATGATACTGATTCAAATACCCCCAGACTGGCTGTCAAATTTTCGGGCTTCTGACTACCCGTAACGACTGTCAACGATGCACAAATGACAGCCGGGACCAACGGCTAAACGTGCTTTCCAAGGCATGGAGGAGTCTCGGTATGTAAAGATGGTCACCCATCCACGACCAACCCCGACAAGCGTAGCTTAACCTGATGGATCCGCAGCTGTTATTACTTAGCCACGAGCTCATTCATCATTATCACGTACAGCCCGTATACGTCCACTAGAGAACACTCTACATGCGCCACCCGTATTTACAACTTCGAGTTATTTCAAGGCAATAACTAATAGTATCTCGTTTGGCAGATTGATGATCTAAACATAATGGAATTGTTGTATTTCTATGGTTTCTCATCGTATAGCTTACATCGTATGGTGCATCGAAAAAACCTCCAGTAGTTAGATAATAATGCCAGTTTTACTAACACGTAGTACATCTAAATGTCATGCCGTTCATGATTCTCCTATGCAATGATGATGATGCTTAGACCACTCTAGCGGATTTTCTAGCAGCAGATTTCTACCAAAATTGACGGGCACCTAACTCGACTTGAAAAACAAAAGACAAGTGTCAAATAAGCAGGCTTATTATATGATCTCTACATAAAAACCTGAAAGCCAGTCTTACCAAGGGGTATCGTATTGCCCAGTTACTGGGTTGTGGAGGTCAGATAGGCAGTCGCTCTTTGTAAAATTCTGGTATTCAGCTGCATTCGGTTAGACTAGAAGCCGGCCCCAACGTAGTTGGGAAAAGGCTCGGTATATTGATTGTAAATTATATCGATACCTTCGTATGGAAGGGAAAACATGTAGTAGGGTCCAATTAGTTAAGCGGGATTGTCCGAAAGGGTTACCGCTACCCCGCAACATAAAGGGCTAAGGAAGGAACATGGAACACTCGCTTCCCTTAAAAAAAAGGGGTCAATTAGTGTCAAATAATTTTGTCACTGTGTTACGCCTAGTTTAATGGATAACTTAGTAACTGGGTCTGCTTTTGTTGTTTATTACACTATCATGAATATAATTATCTAATAAGAGGAGTTGTGGTTGTGGCCCAATGATAACGTCTTTTTTTTAAGGCTGGGAAATCATCTAATGACTTCTCCCGCTCTGGGTGGAGCGGAAGGGCAACTCGAAAGTTAGGCCGTTATCAACACACACACAATGATAACGGCTTAACTTTCGAGTTGTAGGTCGTGGGTTCGAACCCAGCCAGGCACTTAAATTGTGTGTTAATATTTATATCATTTCTCTCAAAACCGTAAAGGAAAACATCAAAAGGAAATCGGCATGTTCTAGAAATAAACATTCGTAGACATGTGACCTCCACCAACCTGCACTGGCATGCGAGTCGGTTAAGGCCCACAATCCTAGAAATGGGAGGCCCGTATCCCAGCAGTGAGAACATTATAATTTGATTATCACTACATAGTATAAAACAAAGTCGCTTTGTCTGTCCCTATATCCCTATGTATGCTTAAATCTTTCAAACATCTCAACGGATTTTGATGCGGTTTTAGTAGATAGAATGATTGAAGAGGAAGGTTTATGTGTATAATTTGTCGACAAATTATGCGGGCGAAGCCGCGGGCGGAAGCTAGTATGTTATAAGACAGTGTGCTGTCACTTATAAACTTGAACAAACAAAACAGTTTTTTTTCCGTCGTAAAAATATTCAGCAGCTAGTTTCATATTAATATGACCCAGAAATGGGTGGGAAACTGTCCATAGTCCATATAATTATAAAACTTGTCCTCATCAGCGTAGGGTTTTCGCAATAACTAGATGTAATGAATGATTATGATAAAGAAAAATAAGGATTCATGATTGTTATGAAAATCAAATTTAACATGATTGTTTTTATAAGGTATAAAGCTAAAGTATATTTCTGTTATTTTCTGTAGTAAACGATCTCTCCTGTAGACGTAGAAAATAAAACAATTAGACTTTTTTCGAAATTAAGGATTACGGATCTATTTTGATATTTTTGTAAAACTGTGAGCGGTTTCCTTTTAATAAATACAACATTTCATACCGCTAACTGACATTTTTTTTCTTTTTTTTTGAGACTCGGTTTTGTGTTTGCCCCTTATACATAAATATTGAACTGCTTCTTTTGTTACCTCGGTTTTCACCAACAATAAGTGAATTGTACATTTATTTTAAAACTTGTGACCCCTCCACTTTCGTACGGATGCAATGTAGATACTATACCGTTAAAAGCAAACTATACCTTCCTCTTGAATCACTCTATCTATTGATGAAAATCGCATTAAACTCGTTGCATAGTTTAAAAGATCTAAGCGGTCTGTACGCTTTGTGTGTGTGACAGACGGCGGGAAGCGACTTTGTGTCATACTATATTAAGAGTAGGTATTCTAAATAACTAAATACCAATCACAAATAATCTTACACCTATTCTAAATAAATAATCCACTTCCTCAATCAAAGACAGTTCGGTATGCACCTTACTACGTTTAATTACGCAACAATCAGCATAACGTCTTTAAACCTCAAGGCGATTTTTTGTCGCGATCGATTATTATAAACGTTTTATGTCGCATTGTCGCATGACTGACGACTGACGAAGAACTCCAAGGACTGGGTACTGGACCAAGACAGCTTGCGTATCTGTTATGTAATTATTATGCCTACGTGATTGACGAGACCAGAACAATTCGCGTATAAAACAATTTAGTTCCGTTTTAATAGTTCAATAGTTTCCGCCACTTTTTTTTTTTTTGTAAATGGCATCTCGCAGTTCAACCAAAGGGTTGTCTACTGCTTAACCGGGCTTGCCTGTGGCTGCCACAAAAGAATTGTAGCCTCCAGCCAGGGCTTAATAAAAACTAAACCTAACTTACAAAACTAAGCGACTACACGCTAAGGGCACCCCCTGCGGGGTTCGGACCTCGGCTTAGGGCGTCGCTGGGCAGGACAGCAAGGGACAGCTGGATCGGGGGTTTTTAAAGCTACTGGCTCAGCGGCAACGCGGGCTGGCTCGAGCAAGGGTCGGGGGGATGTGAATGGACAGGGTCGTCGCGACGGGCCTCGACGGCGAGGACGGAACGACGGAAATTTGTATGTGTGTGCTAATCTAACAGTGCTAGTAGCCAGGCTGCTCTCCTGGAGGAGAGTGGTGGCATCGTCGGGGGCAATGAGGGTATGCCGTGGACGGCGAACCTTACTGATGCGGGACGGGGTGTAACGGGAGGCGGCAGCAATCAGGGGATTGCGGTGCTTTATGGCAGTGTCAAAGAAACGCTTCGAGAGGCGTTTCATGAACTGCTGAACTGTGGGGATTTTAAAATCTGCATGAAGGTCCATGCTACGGACGTAAAAGGGAGCTCCTGAGACCCTACGGAGGAACCGGTTTTGTAGTGTCTGCATTCGATGCAGATACTTGGGTTTGGCGTGCGCGAAGACGACGCAAGCGTAAGTCATGATGGGAGTTTCCGCCACTAAACTCTCTTTGCCTTTTAAATACTCAGAGTTTACCTCATAGAATGAGTACAGTTATTAAAATATAATCATGTACAGAGGCCAGCATAGCAAGCTACCCCAATCGTTCAAATGTCTTTGATAGATTTTCAACTTTAGTTCAAAGGAATAAGGTTTACGTTCAATTTCGGTGGAGTGTCTTGCCCATTCTTCTCCACACGAAACTACCTTTTGGAAGGGGCGACTAGAATCAATTCTATTTCTTGTTCATTTTGACGTTCAAAAGTGCCTTACTTGTGCCTATTTGAAATAAATGATTTGACTTTGACTTTGAATTGGGACTATTGACTTGCTTGATGTGCTAGCGTCTGTAGTATAAACTAAAATTTGTGGTCGCAAACGTTACTGCTGAGCGGTCCTGGCATCGATTCTCAGGTCGGGCAAGTGTAATCGGGTTTTTGCATGAGGAATTTCTCAGTAACAGACCGGAAATTGGATTTGTGCTCGTTTGATGGCGATACGCTCGCTCCCATTATCCCATTACTTGGGGCTTAAATATTACTGGCCATATGTGGTCGCACCTATTATGGGTGTACCTCTGACAAACCCTTCGTCAGTTAGGCATGATGGTATGTTTTTATTAATATTAGTAGAGACATTGTACACACACACAGCATCATAGTCAGCAAATTATCGCGGAAATACGAATATTCTAGCTCTGCTACGATCAAAGAATACTCTTGATCAAAACAAATTCATATTTCTTTGTTTTTGGAAATGGAAGGCTTTGGAAATTATTCTAGAATGTCATTTTATGTGAAAACCGAGATTCGCTAGCAGAAATCCACTGTGATGGCTGGCGATTAAATAATAACCGCTGCACTGGTCAATATTTAAGGTGGTAATGCTTGCCGAGGTCCGTCAATGGATGGTTGACCATCCGTAACATATCGAGACACTTCCGATTCTCGGAAAGTTAAGCTGTTGGTTCCGGCTGTCATTCGTAAATCTTTGACAGTCGTTATTTGTTGTCAGAAGCCCGTAATTCTGGCAACCAGTCTTGCCAAGGGGTATTGTTGCCCAACAACAGGGTTTTGGAGGTCAGATAGGCAGTAGCTCCATGTAAAATTCTTGCATTCAGCTAAGGCTAGGCATATTGATGTTCAATACATATTCTGTAAAACTACTAAAGTTCTTATTTTTTTTCTTTTTAGATGGTTCCACGGAGTAATGTCGGCGAAGGAGGCAGAACACCTGATCATGGAGAAGGGAAAGAACGGTTCCTTTCTGGTGAGGGAGTCGCTGGCCCACCCCGGGCAGTACGTACTCTCCGTCAGGGTGCGCGGGAGAGTCAGCCACGTCATGATTAGGAGACAAGTAAGTCTTATAAATAATAGTTATTTGTTATGCAAGGCTGGAAAGGTGATTTTTGGCGCGAGTACTTCTATTGAAACCTGAGTAAGCGAAGGAGAATCCTGAGCGTAACGAAGGTTTCAAAGGTACGAGTCGCAGAAAAGCTTTGCTGCCGAGCGCAACACAATTTTTCACCTCACTACAGCGAGGAAACTGCTAGGTGCAAGAAAACAGGTGTTGTTGAGTTTTATTTTGTTCGAGCGTCTCAGATACATTGACTCATGTGAAGAAAATAACAGATACTTGGCAATGTATCTTATGAGTTACATAGAATATCTCCAAAATTAAATACCCTGTATTTTGTTCTATATTATCCTACTTGTCCTCAAAGGAGAATGAAAGAAAAAAACTAATTTAATACAAATAACTAACTAATTTAATTTAATACATATTTATTTTTTCCAAGCAAAGGATTAAATAACATATTATATTAGTATTTATTTTATTTAAAAAATTAAACTTAAATTACTACACAATTGGGTATTTGACAGGGTAGTATTTTTATGGCATGTTCAAATGTGACATCACAGATTTTTTTAATCAAATGGAATACTTATTAGCATTAATTCCAATTTTACAATTATATCCTCGCAAAATATTTAATTTCTGTACTGTGATGGAAGTTTTTAAGGTGAGCGGTATTATTTAATATTTTATTTTAGACCGTGTCATGCATTTTCAGTGGACTGGCAGTATAGAAAATTATTAAATAGAAAGGTTCGAATTTTAAAAACTCTTTCCACGCTAGAGAGCAAAAATCGATTTTCGGCTCAGATTTCGAAAGACAAACAGACTCTTTCCGTGCCTGTGAGGTGAAAACATATTTATTGATGTTGTCATGGCCAGTTTCATCACCTCTAAGACGTAAAATTAATTGGTTGTTAATTTTATACAAATTCTGTTACATTTTTTAATTCATTCGGTGATTATTCTACTCAGACATGGCGGAATAAGCCATTAGGGAAATAATACATTTTAACTAGGGATGGGCCGAAATTCGGTTCACATTCGGTTCAACCGAAATTCGGCAGCTTGAACCGAACTTCGGCATTCGGCCGAAATAGCATTACTGTAAAATAAAATTATGTCTTTTACTCAGTCATGGTCATTTATTTTAGATATGATGATTGTAAATGTAAACCTTAAATTACAGTTTTTCTTATTAGACATACAATTACATAAATGAAATAAACTTAGTATTCTTCTAACAAACATCTGGATTACCATTCGTTAATTGAATAAAAAAATCATGTTTTTGGTTCACAAACTAAACATTAATTAAACATCAAATATTTCTTTAAAACAGGGTGTAGGTCAAATTAAACAATCAAATTAAAACGGATGCTCCGAAGTAGCCCGCGAAATTCGCCTCTGTGGGTGCGGGGTACATCTAGCAATAATATTGAAGTAAATGCGTAAACAAGTCATGACGTGTCGCTCTCGAGATAGCGCTTGAAATTGAACCGAAATTCGGCCGAACTTTTCATTTTAACCGTATGTTCGGCCGAAGTTCGGATTTGGTTCAAACCACATTCGGCCCATCTCTAATTTTAACCGAGTATTTGGCTTCCTAATTCAGTTTGGGGCTAAGTAATAATAGCTGCACGGATCGATCCATCAGGTTAAGCTACGCTTGCCGGGGTTGATCCGTGGTAACCATTTTGACATACCGAGACTCCTCCGTGCCTTGAAAAGCACTTTTTCTTTGAATGTCTTTACGGGTCCTCATAAGGCTGAAAGTCTGACAGCCAGTTTTACCAACGGCTATCGTATTACCCAGGTACTGGGTTCTGGAGGTCAGATAGGCAGTCGGTTCATGTAAAATGCTCATAACATCTGCATCCGGTTAAACTGGAAGCCGACCCTAATATTTGGGAAAAGGTTAGGCAGATTGATTAAATTTTAGGTTTGGATTTCAATCTTTAGTCTCACAAACATAATGAAGATGTTGTTAATTTAAATTTGTATGAAATATATTAGGAACTCATCATCTGCCTAGCCTTTTCCCAACTATGTTGGGGTCGGCTTCCAGTGTAACCGTATTCAGCTTAATACCAGTATTTTACATGTAGCAACTGCCTATCTGACCTTCCCAACCCAGTAACTGGGCAATACGATGCCCCTTGGTAAGACTGGCTGTTAGATTTTCGGGCTTCAGACGTCCCGTAACGACTGTCAAAGATACACAAATTTATTAGGAACTGGGCGTAATTATTTTAATATTACTTCACAGTGGGAAAAGGATAGGTCCATCTCGTTCTAACACTGAAGTAGGTTATATAAAAATAATACTGCTCTAACAGGTGGTTTAGGAGCAGATCGATTTTCATATCTATTATGATATTTTCGTGATAAACAATATTCTAATATCAAGATTATTAGTTTATTATTCATGTTCTGGAATTTCATCATAGTTCAAAGAGTTAATTGAACTAAGCAGGTACCTAAATGTGAGTTATTGGGACCTCTGATCTTTGCCAAGATGCTGGTAATTGGCAATAATTGGAGCTACATTAGAATAATTATTTATTTACAGGTCTCCCAAAGTGATAATGCGCATAGAAATCTTCGCCACTGTTCGGCAACGGTCGTATTCCCCGAACGTCGGAAGACGATATGTATATAGAGTGGTTAAGTGCATTTTCTTCATGCATAATTTAGTAGAATTATGTGTTTTGTCCTAAAAGAGATAAATATTGATTTATCAGTAACGAAATTTGATTCAATAATTCCATGTAGGTAAGTAAATAGCGAGCTATAATTTATATAAACCTAAATCTGATTTTTAAAATGTTTTTTCTTGTACTTAATATGTATTTTACGTAGGTATTTTTAATTCTTTAATATTGAAAAAACGTGGCAAATGTTAGTATATTTACATATTTTACAAAATTAACTATTTAAATTTGAATAAGATCATTAAAGTTGAAATTAAATTCACCTATGAAAACAAAACCAAGAAGGGTGTGTAATAGCAGCTCTGTATAAATCCAGACAGAGAGAACACGTGCAGTCACCACCAATATAACAAGACGACTGACGGACAAAGAGTATAGTAAGTATTTGCTGACGGACCTTTGACTGACCGCCGACCGCCGCCGACCGCCTGAATTGTTTTCGATTGTGTACACATGATATTGACTTCTATTTCTTTCGAACAAGGTGCAAAATGCAAGTGCATTGTTTAGGACTCGAAATATTCAATAATTCGGGCGTTTCCGGAAATACGACAATTAGCGAAGATCTGCATGTGCAATTTGGGAGTACTGTACAATGTAGGCTTTTATCGGTTGATTTTACCCATTTATGTCCATTGATTCGAAAACGAAACAAGAGATAGTACTTTCGTAAAAGCTTATTAAATCAATATAAGCATATCCGAAAATAACCAAAGTCGGAATCCGAAAGTAGTTCTGGGCATATGTGGGTTAATCTAATAGTTTTGTTTAGTTCGTTTTGCTCTCTGAAATGTCACTGCGATAGCGTTGGGGGTCGGGTTGCCTCTTTTGCTCAAATATAGCGAGGGGAGCAATGGCTGATCTTTGCGTTACGCTCGAGACTGGCGCGCTCGTTCCACTAAAATCCCAAAAAATACAATTACCTAGCGTTCAAAGTAACAAAATTTTATAATGAAACAATACTTAGCTAATTAGATTAGGTCCCTAAAGTCAAATCTGATTTTTTTTATTGAGAAAATCGTTTGAAATTGTTTTGCTAACTTAAATAGTTACATTCGAATAACTTGAGTGCCACTTGTTGAAAAATAGAAATTGGGTTAATCTTACGATTTTGAAAACGGATTGCTGGAATTTTTCTTTTAGTCCAAGATCCTAGGGCCACCAGACGTCACGTATTTTCTGACGAAGGAAATGTGGACGATTCAGTAGTGTTAGTATGAACTAAGAACGCATGCCTACCTGCTATCTGATTTGTGGACATATTAATATTATTTACAAAACTGGTAATTAAATGCACTTTATAATTATTATTTTATTGAATTTATTATTTTTACACAACATTTATCACAATTATTATTATAAGTAAGTTTATTATTTTATGTAAGATACCTACTATTTGCACACGCTTGGACACTCACTTACATTTTGTAGTCTTTGCTCATTTGTTTCTGTAGAAAATTATAAAACGTCACTTACCCGAGTTATTTAGTCACACAGGGGGACGTCATTACGTCATTCCAGGGGTAGTTGCTGAAAATCAGCGCTGTTGACTATAGGTTCGCCTGAAGTCACAGCATTTTTGCTGAGCAACGACCAATTCATGCACAGATGCGACGCACGGCTTCAACGTGTTAGTCGTAGAAATAAACTGTGGTTGAGTTATCACCCTGCAATCGGCATTTCTGTTTCTCGCACATTGTAGTATTTAGAACAGAATTAATTTAAGTAGATTTGTTATTGTTATTGTTGTAGTGTTATGTTGTCATGTTATGCAATAGTCAGTTTTTGTCTGTGGTCCATACATTGTCCATGGCCGCGATACCAACTGTCAATGATTTTGTTGTTTCTGAATACAAGGTTTTTTAGCTGATTTGCACGGATATAGTATGTGACTTTTTTTTTTGTTTATTTTTGTAATTGTGCGTCCTGTTTGTGCTGAATAAATATTTTTTCTTTCTTTCTTCTTTCTTTCTATCTTGCTTAGATGGACAATCTGGTATCAGATAATCAAGGTACATAAAACATTACTTACCTCACGCAAATTCTCCAAGCTGATTTTTACGTAAAATTTAAAAATAAGTCGCCAATACTGCCAGACACTTTCCGTTTGCCCGATCTGGGGGACCAATCATCCCCTAAATTCAATTTTAATGGGGGTAGGAGCCCGAGGGCATCTTCTACGCGCATGAGACTGAGTGAGACATGTATATATATTGACTTCCCTCTCTCTCACTCTCTTACAGTTTACTCATAATATCATTATTAATATTTACAAAAATTGTTCAGTGTTTTTTTTTTGCTTGGATATCTTTGGTTAGACGTACTGAGCGCTGGGTAATAAATTTGGTCCTCTATTTTAATGGGATATTATATACCTCAAATTATTCTTTAACAAATAAAAATGGTGTTTGGGTGTGATTTAAGCCAAGTATAGAGAAGAATGTTGTATTAAAGGTAGATTGTTCTACCTCCATACATACATATATCAGCTTCACTTTACGTAGGTAAATATAAGTAGGTATACCTACTTACATCATTGCTATGCCATTCTGTGAGATTTATGTCAGTTTATTCAGAATAACAGATAAAGTAGGTACTGATGATCAGAGGGCCCAGAGAAATGGCCTATGATCGCTTTCAGAGCGTTTCGTATTTCTAATGTTTTTAACAGCGTAATTAGGTCATAATGTGCCCACTGGAACAGACCTCCTCTCTTCAAGTGGGAGTAGGCTGTATAATATATACCACGCGATCCAGCTGTCCCTTGCTGTTCTCCCCCAGACGACCTAAGCCGAGGTCCGTACCCCACAGGGGGTGCCCCTAGCTTGTAGTCGCTTAGTTTGTAAGTTTATTTTGAGCCCTGGCTGGAGGCTACAATTCTTTTTTGGCATCCACAGGCAAGTCCGATTAAGCAGTAGACAACCCTATGGTTGAACTGCGAGATGCAATTATCAAAAAAAAAAAAGATTAGTAGATAATCATTTACGTCTTCGATTTTTTGGCTGGAGGCCATTCCGGTTTGCTCACAATGTCATTCTTCACCGTTTTGAGAGCATTGTGTTGAGATTATTTACAAGTAAAGCGAATGCCTCGGTTCAATCCTAAGATCTACCACTGCTCGGATTTCAACAGGATTAACATAAACTTTAAAATGTACAAATCATTTTTGACTTATCCATCATCGTTTACGCTGGTGGACGGCCATTTCGTCTAGGCCCTCGGTTATTATTCTTTTTAACCACCGGGTAACAAAAGTTAAAAAGCAGGGTAAGGTAAATGTATATTTTACATAAATGTATATGAAAGCGAAAGATCAGTCATTCATCCATTCACTCGCTGATTTATCAATCTCAAAAACTTCTGGACCTACGAAAAAGAAATTTGGCACCGAGGTCAATTGTAAAGGTATGAAATAAGGGGTGGAAATTTGTGTGATTTGCAACATAGACCTATACATCAGACCCTGCTTCTTATCCTTGTGGCAACAGTTGTGGTGGCAAGTGGAATTCCAGGGTTACGCTATTATCATGCTTTTCGTTTTAAAATTTCTCATCATTAATTCATAAGGTTGCATTTTACACATACCTCATCTGTGTTGCGGTAGGCTTTGGAAAGTCCCTGGCTTCATTGCTGTTTAAGTCATCTGCCTAGCCTTTTCCCAACTATGTTGGGGTCGGCTTCCAGTCCAACCGGATGCAGTTGAATACCAGTATTTTACATGGAGCGACTGCCTATCTGACCTCCACAACCCAGATACCCCTTGGTAAGACTGGCTCTCAGATTTTCGGGCTTCTGACTACCCGTAACGACTGTCAAAGATGCTCAAATGACAGTCGGGACCAATGGCTTAACGTGCTTTCTGAGGCACGGAGGAGTCTTGGTCAGTAAAGATGGTCACACATTCCCAACTAATTATTATAAACTAGCTTTTGCCAGCGACCTCGGCTACATGGATGCCGGATATTATCCCACGGGGACGTACTACTTAGGTACCGGGATAAAAAACCTTATATATATGTTGATCCTTGTTATAAACTGTCTGTTGTGTTAAATTTCAACCAGATCTATAAACATCCATGTATAATCCATGTTTGTTTATTATTCAATCGCACAAAAACAACTGGATGGATTTGGATGAAAGGCGCAAAGATAGATGATGGGTAAAGTCAGCTATTTGTCATTCTGGATTGCAGACACGGTCGCGGGCAACAGTTAGTACAAAATAAAAACATCGGCCACAAAGCGATCCTTTATTGGCAATCGCGAGAAACTATGTTAGGTACCTACTAATATTTCGAAGAAGGATGAAATTTTAAGAGGAAATAGCGTTGGAGATCACAGTACCCTTGGGATGGGGTCAAAATAAACCCATGACTCAGTATAATTGTGGAAGATTCCAACGATTGGCAACATCCAGTGAGTATTTAACTTTCGTTCGGTGAAATAATTTACATCTTCCTCTTTGGGTTTTCCAAAACTTGTCATTTTATATTGAGTAACGGGTTACGGAATTATTGGTTACGTGGCGCACGCGCAACCGATGGTTTTGTTCTTTAAATATGGGGAGGGAAAGAAAGTTCGTTCGCAAGTTCGCATGTAGACTGCGAATTGCTTTGTTTTGTTAAGAACAATTTTATTTACCGTGACTGATATATCTAATGTTGGGCCTAGGAAACACTTCACATCATTCAATAAAAGCAGCAGTGAGAATTTCTAATTAGGTATCAGAAATGAATCTGAAATTACTATTGATATCTATTACTTAATGTCGTGTTACCTAATGGATCGATCCTTTGGTTAAGCTACGCTTGCCGGGGTTGGTCTGTGGATGGGTGACCATTTTTACGTATCGAGATTCCTCCGTGCCTCGGAAAACCACGTTAAGCCGTTGGTCCCGGCTGAGTTGTGGAGGTTAGATTGTGAATCGTTCCATGTAACATACTTGTTTCAGCTGCATCCGGTTAGACTGGAAGGCGACCCCAAAATAGTTTGCAAAATTCTAGGCAGATTGATTGCAGACTTAATGTCGTGCCTTGCTAAAGGATCTGTTTTCTTTGAGTTCGCATAGAATTCCATTATAGTAATCTAAAAATGTACAAAAAAAAACGTACTTTAACTTATCACCATTAGTTTATAACCTATAGTCGTCCCTTAAAAATACCTTGCCGTGCCTTACAGCCATTGTGCGCCGGGACTTACATTGAAATTTCAACTTTATTTCCATACAGTTAGAATAGAATGCGACTTGAAACCAAGATCATTCTAATTTCAAAAACATGATTACTCACCCCAAATACGCCAACAATAATCTGAGCTCCTTTGCGATCGTGTTAATTAAATAAATGACACGTAATCTTCAAAACAATTGACTGTTATGAACAAAAAAATAAGAAGAACTGAGAGCATTAAAAGTTTTTGTTGGTACATGATTTTTTAAGGTTCCGTACCCAGAAGGTGCCAATTACAATGCTCCGCTAAGCTTATATTCGACTATCATAGGGCTGTATCTTTTAAACTGTAATAGATAGACAATTACGTGATTTGGCTGCTACATAAACAAATAATGATTTATTCTGTCACACGTTTATTGTAACGTGTAACTGTTTTATGTCCCAATAAAGTAAAATAAATAATAAAAAAAAATATATATTCTCGAAAAAGTATTTTTATAAAACATTGTGGGCAGTGTTTAATATCGTGCGATGATACGGAATCCTTTGTGCGACTTTGACTCGCAGTTGGCCGATTTTTTGCTCGTTATAAGACACGCGGTCGTTAGTAAATAAAATTGGGCTCAAATTCGCCCACACGCCAAACAAAAAAGGTTCAATTTCAATACTTAGTTGGCACACAAGACTCCTAAAGACAGGCGCGACGCGACACTAGTAGCACAATTTCAATGAAAACTTCATGTAAATTGTTCTACTGTACCTAATCACATTGCGCTGTCGCAAGCCCTTTTTTTTGAGGCTGGGAAATCATCCAATCACTTCTCCCGCTCTGGGTGGAGCGGAAGGGATTGTCTCTTACTGACTAAAACCCATCCATTTTCCTTCCTTTTTATGTGCCGGGGTAGCGGTAAACCTTTCGGACAATCCGTCAATCATATGCTGACATCTCTTTAAGGCGTGCGTGGAAGATATACGCGCCGTCCGGCACGGGCCTAGTCCTGATCGGACGGTGAGCCACCCATTACTCACCGCCCGGCCTGCGCAAGCCCTTAGTTGTAGTATATTGATGTTGTTTTATTATACTTACCTGTTGTATTTTAAATTGGCACGTTTTGAGTATGGTCTTCTTGGTTAGTTGTTTGAAAACCACAACAATAGAATGTAGTTTTGTCCATTGCCACTCAAAAATGTGCACTCGATTAACCCTTTCACCGCCAACGTACAAAGGGCGCGATGCCTCGCCCAGCGCCAAGCTATAAATGCATTTACGAACAAAAAACACAAGAAAAACAACACGAAAATCTGGAACTATAAATTCAAGTCCTTGGTGGTGAAATATTTATCAATAACAGTGACTTAAACTCTCATTTAGCCACTTTGAATCGACAAAACAAAACATTTTGAATCGTGTTTATGAACTATATAATTATTACAGCATAAGAAATTAATAAGGACGATGACAAGATTTTTTTTAGTTCGTAAGCTTGATTTACAAAATATATTGGACACGTATTTTTTACGTAATCCAAAGATTACGCTGATACATTGAGTTGAAATGTAGCATGACGTCACGAGTATGTAGTTTTTATACTTACTTGTGACGTAGCGAGCTTCCATTCCCCAATTTCAATGCGTTTTATCTCAGCAATTTTTTCTTAATAAAGCAAAAAATACGTGACTAATATATTTTTATTATCTGATTGACGGACTTAATATAATTTCTATTTTTTTACCAATTAGTCATCATCCCCCCAGTGATTATCAAACTGACTTACTACATCAATTTATCTATCTATGATTATCAATATCAGCATCTCCTTTGCCATCCAATCTAATAGGATTCTGCTTAAATGCTGCATTATTCATGGAGCATTTGGATTTTTTGTTGGTGAATGAAACACCCATTTTAGATACTCAACGGTATTATAAATACATAAACGAAGTAGTACTCAAACGTAGTAGAAACTAAAACACCCGTCTGTTTGAGTTTCTCGGTATTTTACACAATTTGTGAACATTTTCACGTCGGGCTTAGTTGGAAAAGCTTCAACCACTAATAGGTTTTCCTGTAAATAGCAAATTCCAGGGAAACCCATTAATAGTTGAAGCCCGTGAAAATGATCACAGATTCTGTAAAATGAGTGAATAAACACACGAATAATACGAATAGGGATGATGACTACAATTTATTTTAAGTCCGTCAGCTATAATTATTTTTTTTCACGGTTGGGAACCTACACTACATTTTTGCGACGCTATATTTTTTAAATCAGGGGTATTTGCTAAAACTCCAATAATGTAACAATTTCCGGCATACACACGGGCGAAGCCGCCGTCAGAAGCTAGTGTACTGTAACTGGGTATTTGAAAGGATAGTTAATAACTTATCAATCATCAATCAGTCGACAATGATTTAAATGAAATATAACAGTGTGACGTCACAGATCAAATGGAATACTTATTATCATTAAATTATGCAATTTTACAAATTTATCTTCGCATAATATTTAATTTCTGTACGGTGATGGAAGTTTCTAAGACGAGTTTTTTTTCTATGTGAATTAATGTTTTATTTTTGACCGTGTCAAATAGTCATTTGGATCAAAAATTAAGACAGTTACCCATCGTTCTTAAATGTTCTCTTTCTTTTCCAACTGTTCGTATTCCATTCTGAGATGTACATATTTTTTAAAACCTCAGTTATTTTAATTTAATAAAATAAGATGGTTTCGGAGACTCCATGTTTTCACCAGTAAAACGATAATGTAAAAAAGCGACCCAATTACATAAAGAAAACTTCAAACAATAATATATATTATGGTGTATTAGTAACATTGTTGCTACTTATTTATACGTAGGTACGTATCGTAAGTAGGTGTTATAAAAGAGGCAAGGTCGTCGAACTTTATGTCACACGGCTCTAAGAGAGAATTAACTTTGTGGCCCGATGACTGAAAATGGGCTGAAAAAATACCAACTAAGACTTGTGTGCATTTTGATTCATGTTAGTCTTGACCTATTTTTTTAAATCAAATGGATTTTCCTAACCACTGAACCGTTGTGATCTTAACAAAATATTGGAATTTGGATCTTAGCTAGTATAATAAAAGGATTGAAATCCAACAACCAGATGGCTGGACGGCCTACTGAAGTTCGCAGGGATGACACGAGACTCGCAAGGACCAGGATAGCAGAAACGGGAGAACGCATATTAATACACAGCAGTGGGTGGTTGGTGGAACAATGCTCTTTCTGCTGATGCTGTTGAGCTCCTGTTTTTATCATAAATTAATAATAATAAAATGTTCATTTGTACAGTTTTAAAAACATACATAAGTACACACAGGATTCAATGTATATTGTACAAGAGAGTCACATTAAAGGGCTAACTGATGCCTCGTAAACTAGGCCACAAGCCTGTGTTTTAGGAAATTAACTTTAGAGCGAAACCCTCGTCTCAATTATCATACAGAAAACCAACATAGCATAATAAGCAGCCTATAATATTCCCACAGGTGGAACTAACGCGTCTTTCTGTGAGAGGGAGTGGGCCGTGTAGTCCACCACGCGGGATGCGGGATGGTAGATGTCACACGACTTCGAATTTTGAGTTCAAGGACACAGGGACTGGTTTCCTCACGCATCATCATCCCCTCTCAATTTTTCATCATGTCTGCGCTTTGAGGAATAAAATATAATATTTTTCTTCACTTTCTTTTCGTGTGTTTGTGCTGCCCATGGGCTTCTGACTTAGCTTCGTATGCTAATAATTTTAATTTTAATTTTTGAGCGCATCTAAAGGTGGGTACTGACCAACGTTACGAGGCGTATTGTAACATTCGCATCCAGCGTGTTACGCATCGAGCATGTTGACGCTGAGTTCTAAAATCGGCGTAACATGCTCGTCAAAACTCTGTGCTCCGTTTTCATAACCGCGTAACTGTCAAAGGATTCGCCAAAAAACCGACAGCAGCCGGGTGGAGCACTCAAAGCGAGCAACGAGCGGCTCGTTGCTCGCTGGTTTCCCCGTAACACGATGTACTGACTGCACGAATGCTCGCTGTGTAACACGTTTCATTACGCCCCGTAACGCCGGTCAGTACCCAGCTTTAGGGTTGCGCTTTGAGAAATAATTAGGTTGCGCTTAAAAGGAGTTGCGCTTTGAGAAATACCCACTTTCTCCACTAGACTAACATCGCAATCGCGAAATGATTGGCAACTATTCCATTCAAAACTCTTTAATACCTATTCGAGTTAAAATGGCAGCTGATTATTCTTTAGTCTTGACCTTTGGTCATCATCATCATCTTATTATGCATCATATTCTTCTTCTTAGTCGGTAAACTCTTGACAGAGCAGTCGCCTTCACCGTTTTGAGAGTGATTGTGAAATAATTGACACCAATGTTCCTGCTTGGGATCGAACCCACTCGCAAGTCGCGACTATTACCACTAGGCTCTTCTTTTTCTTCTCCAACCTGGTGTCCGAGTTTTTATGCTGCCCGTGGCCCTCTTGCTTAGCTTCACATGCTGTTGAGAATCTCTCAGTCATGCTGGTTTGCTCACGATGTTTCCTTCGATTTTTAAGCAAGTGATAATTATACAATACGCACAAGAATCCGCAAAAAGAGGTGCGTGCCTTGGGTTCGAACTTGAGACCTATGACTTGGCAGTCTGACTGTCACACCACTAGGCTAGCACTGTTCAATATAATAACGTTTTATATTAGCCCAATATTATTCCATATGGGGTAGATCCGTCTAGGTTTCTCTATGCCTAACATGGCCGCCTTGACCGTGATGACAGCATTAATACATACATAACTACTCATACATATATATATATGTAAATAACGCATGTACTTACGATCAATGAGTAACAAAAACAATGGCTCCTTATGCATAGTTCCAGAAATAATGTATACATAAATTCTGTATGTACTTAATTTTATTCGTGAGTGGAAATTTTATACATTTAGATAATGGTGTACTTTTCCTGTAGTCCTGGGTGGAGTTTGTGTGTATACTATGTAATTAATGTTTTTGTGTATATAGTGAACTGTAGTTAATGCATGTTTTCGTTAGTTTGGGGAGATGCTGTTGTCTTACGAGGGGAAATAGGGTTGATGTAGGGTAAAACAAAAAGAAAATATGTTTAGTCCATCAATGAGATAGCATAAGCATAATCAGCTTATAATCTTCCCATTGCTGGAACACAAACCTCCTCGCTTCGAGAGGGAGTGGGCCGTAATCGACCACGTGGACCCAGTGCGGGTTGATGGATGTCACATGTCTTCGAATTTTTGGTTCTAAGATTTATTTATTATTTATTTATTTATCCTTCCACTGGAACGCCATACAGCAATTACACCAATGGAATAAAAATTACTTCATGTGCTGCTTTCCATCCATCCTGAGCGTGCTGAACATCGAACGGGCGCCGATGAATTATCCACGCTCACATTGTCACACAGTGTCAATTGCTCCGGTGTTTCATAATTTCATCCATATTGCGCTCCTTCCTTGCGTTTTTAGAGGCTTCATGTATTTAAAACAATAAAACATTTATATACTTATATGTATACAACGAAATACAAAAAAACTGAAAATTTATAATAAGATATATCAGTGAGATAATAAAAAAATATTTAACACGTATTTTTTGCGTTATACAGGGTGTAACCGAAAGGGTATATACTCGTACATACAAAAGCATACGCTACAGACCACCAAACTGAACAACTTTTACAATAGGACCAACTCCGAAATCGTGAAAAACTTTTTTTTGCGATTTCGGAGTTTGTCCTATTATAAAACTATTTCATATTGTAAAAGTTGTTCAGTTTGGTGGTCTGTATATTGTCACTCTGTATAATTATAAAAAATACAGATAAAACGCATCAAAGTTGAGGAGTGGGTGCGCGCTACGTCACAACTCAGTATAAAATGCGATAGTGGAGTGGAGCGTTAAGGTTAAAATGGAATTTAATTCTTCTAAATGCTTTGTCATGAGTTTTACTCGAGCACGAAACCCTATCACCCTTACATATAAAATTAATAACAATGTAATTACTGGAACAACTGGATTGAAGGATCTGGGTGTCACATTTGATAGCAAACTAACGTTTCATGATCACATAGTTACGGTAGCAAAAGACTCATTTAGGCGATTAGGCTTCATACTACGCAATGCTAAAGATTTCAGTAACATCAGCACTATAAAATCTATTTTCAATGTGCTGGTTCGGAGCAAACTGGAGTCCAGTGCATGCGTCTGGAACCCACATGAAAAGAAGTACACCTTACTCTTAGAAAAGGTTCAAAAAGCTTATCTAAGGTATATCTATAAACGCTTGAATGGATATTATCCGTTTATGTATCCCTCGAAATTTCTTTTAGGTTGTTTAGGGTATAATTCTCTAGAAGTGAGAAGAAAAAATTACCAAAACATTAATTTTTGTAAGATCCTTCACGGAAAAACAGATGCTCCTGAATTGCACGACGAATTGTTCCATCTTTTTGCTCCAATAAATTATAACCGTAACAGGAGCCACAGATTGTTCGCTGTGCCTCGAATTCGAACCGTCGCTCGAACCCAGTCTCCTGTCCCTCGCACACTTTCTGCGCTCAACGCTCTCTTGGATGCTAAGCTTGACTGTGATGTGTTCGCGGATGAATGGAAGATCTTGTCAGTATGTTTAGAGTACTGTGAGATGAGCGTATGACTGTTGAATTACTGTATAAGTACATAGTTACTACATTTATGTAATGTGATTAGACTATTGATTGCCACGCAGCAGACAATGCAAAAACTGTTGGCGTATAACGAGTAACTTTTTATGTTATAAATAAAATAAATAAGTAAATAAATAAAATCTTCGTAGGACTGACGTCATGCCACATTTTAACACAATGTATAGACGTAATCTTTCGATTACGTGAAAAAAGGAAAAATGCGTGTCCGATATTTTTTTTTAATTTAGCTGACGGTCTAAAAAATAAATTTTAGTCATTATCCCTATTGCATACATGTATAGTACTTTTACTCTTTGTCATAATAATGTATCAAAATATTTATTTTTATATGGCTAGTAGCGCCATCTCTTGTACCATGTAAAGGTTATATTGTATTATCTGTGTATAACCTAAAAACCAGAAATAAATTTTTAGTCTATGTTTGCGACATTCACGCGTTTCATTACAGGTTATGGGCTTATCCCGAAATTATCAGTTATTTTGTTTAAAATAGATAATTAGTGAAAGTTAGATCGCGGAAACATGACTACGAACTATATTGCCAGTGTTCCTAAACTAAAAGGAAGACAGAATTATGATGAGTGGAGCTTCGCGGCTGAAAATCTGTTGGTGCTCGAAGGGATGGACAGGTACATCAAACCGACAACAGATTTTGAAGTTAAGCCAGTGGAGGACGCAAAAACGAAGGCAAAGCTAATATTAACTATTGACCCGTCATTGTACGTGCATATAAAGAAAGCCAAGAACTCAGCAGAATTATGGACTACATTGAAGTCTATGTATGATGATTCCGGTTTCGCAAGAAAAATAACTTTGCTGCGACATTTGATATCCATACGGCTAGAAAACTGTGATTCCATGGAGACTTATGTGACTCAAATGGTCGAGACAGCACAGCGGTTAAATAGCACGGGTTTTACAATAACCGACGAATGGGTAGGCTCATTATTATTAGCGAATTTGTCAGATCATTATGCTCCCATGATCATGGCAATTGAACACTCGGGTATTTCGATAACTGCAGATATCATAAAGTCGAAATTACTTGATATGGAAATGACCAGTGATAAACCAGCGCGGGAACCGGACTCCGGAGCTGCATTTGCCGCGCGAAATAAATTCTACTCTGGCAACACTAAGCCAAAGAAGTATGGCGGTTCCTCAACATCAAACAAGAAAACAGTGACAGCAATGCCAGATTCATCTGCGAAAATAATAACATGCTATAAATGTAAAGAAGATGGTCATTATAGAAATCAATGCCCGTTATTAAAAAAAAATAATAACAAATGCGTATTTAATGTCGTTTTCCTGAATGGAAAATTTAACAAAACAGAGTGGTACGTGGATTCCGGTGCAAGCGCACATATGACGGCGAACGAATCTTGGATTAAGAACATGAACTACACACCGTGTTTACCTGAAATTGTGGTAGCAAACGAATCAAAAGTGCCAGTTGTTTGTTCCGGAGACATCGACATTGTTACTGACTTAAAATTTGACATCACTGTGAAAGATGTGCTATGCGTGCCTAGTTTAACAACAAACTTATTATCTGTAAGTGAACTTATTAAAAATGGCAATAGTGTCAGTTTTGATGAAAAACACTGCTATATACGAAACAAAAACAATGTTTTGGTAGCCACAGCTGATTTATCGGATGGTGTATATAAGCTGAGGTTAAACACACAGAATTGTATATTGGCTGCAACAGCGGTAAGTGGTGAACTATGGCACAGAAGGCTGGCACACATTAATAGTCAGGATATGAATAAAATGAGAAATATGGTGATTGGTTTGTCATACGAAAACAATTGTGACATAACCAAATCTCAGTGTACAACTTGCTGCGAAGGAAAGCAAGAAAGATTACCCTTTTCGCATGTGGGTGTAAAAAGCACAGAAACACTACATAAAATCCATACAGACCTTTGTGGACCGATGGAAACTAGTTCATTGAATGGGGCACAATATTTTATACTGTTTGTTGATGATTTTAGTAAAATGACGTTTATATATTTTCTTAGAAAGAAAAATGAAGCATTTGCTTATTTCAAGATATTTAAAACAATGGTAGAAAATCAATTAAACAAAAAAATTAAAATACTAAGGTCAGACAATGGACTTGAGTACACCAATAAAGAGTTTGAGAATTATCTAAAGCAAGAAGGTATAATTCATCAAAGATCAAATAATTATACTCCTGAACAGAATGGTGTATGTGAACGAGCCAACCGTACCGTAGTTGAGAAGGCTAGATGCCTACTGTATGATGCAAAGCTGGATAAAAGATTTTGGGCGGAAGCAGCAAATACAGCTGTCTATTTGAAAAATAGATCCATTGCATCGGGGCTTGAGAAAACCCCATATGAATTGTGGTATGGGAGAAAACCTGATCTAAGCCACATACGTTTGTTTGGATGTAAAGTGATGGTACATGTCCCTAAGGAGCGTCGTTTGAAGTGGGATAAGAAGTCTGCGAAGCACATATTAGTTGGCTATGGTGAAAATGTTAAGGGCTACAGACTATACAATCCTGTTAAGAAGAATCTAATTACCAGCAGAGATGTTATCTTTATGGAAGAAGAATTTGGTACTGAAGAAAAAATTCAGGATTCAGCTATCTGGATTCCTATCGAAGAAACACCTGCAGTTGGCCTACAGGAAAAGGAGAATGCAGATTCAGTGGGGGAAGCATCGCAGAATGTTTTAGACTCCGAAGACTGCCCTTCAGATTCATCTGTGTATGAGGATGGGAATGAATCATTGACGAAAACTTCAACTACTGATGAATTAGTACAAGAAGTCCAGATGACACAAACAACAGAGCTGGAGCCAGGATTGTCTAGCAAGCGAATCAGAAAAAAACCTGATAGGTATGGTTATATGTGTCTTTCCGGTTCTGTTCCAGCATCAGAGGAGATTGTGTTCTCAGAGGCTCTCAATGGGCCTGAGAGTGAGCAGTGGAAATGCGCCATGGCCGATGAGCTGCAGTCTTTTGAAGACAACGATGCTTGGGAGCTCGTTGACAATCCAGGTGATGTTACTATTGTGAAGTGTAGGTGGGTGCTCAATAAAAAGTTAGATGTGGAAAATAATGTGCGGTACCGGGCTAGACTTGTGGCTAAAGGTTTTTCACAAAAACCTGGAATTGACTATACCGACACTTTCTCGCCAGTGGTAAGACATTCCACACTTAGGTTATTATTTGCTCTCAGTGTTAAGTTAAATATGAGTATTGATCACTTAGATGTAACTACAGCTTTTTTAAACGGTTTTTTGAAAGAAACTATTTACATGTCGTTACCTGAAGGTTTTGTGAACAAAAGTGGGGGAAAGGTCTTGAAGTTAAAAAAGGCAATATATGGATCGAAACAGTCTTCTCTTGCGTGGTATGACAGAGTTAAAGATTTGCTTTGTAACTTAGATTTCAAAAATAGTCATTATGAGCCTTGTTTGTTCACAAAAACAAAGGGTGAAACTAAAATTATTGTTGCCTTGTATGTTAACGATTTTTTAATTTTTTCTAATAATTCCATTGAAACTGATTATTTGAAACGTGTTTTGGGTGCAGAATTTAAATTGAAAGATTTGGGACCTGTAAGACAATATTTAGGCATTAGAATAAATGTGGATAAAAATAAAAATGTAATAACAATAGATCAACAGCAATATATTGAGCGGTTAGCTTCTAGATTCAATATGTCAGATTGTAAAACATATAAAACCCCAATTGAATGTAAATTAAATGTTAAGAAAGCTGATGAATGTGTGTCTGATCTTCCGTATCAAAAGTTAATTGGATCATTGATGTATGTGGCAGTACTAACTAGGCCAGACATTTCCTATTCTGTTAGTTATCTGAGCCAGTTTAATAGTTGCTACAATCAGACACATTGGCATTACGCTAAACGTATTTTAAAATATCTGTTATATACAAAAACCTATTGTTTAAGATTTTGTAAGGATGATAGCAAATTACAGGGTTTTGTAGATAGTGACTGGGCTAGTGACGTCTTGGACAGGAAGTCATATACAGGCTTTTGCTTCACCATGTCTGGATCTGCTATCTCATGGCAAAGCAGGAAGCAAAGGACGGTATCCCTTTCCAGTACAGAGGCAGAATATACTGCCCTCTCTGAGGCAGCTCGGGAAGCAATGTATCTTAGAAACCTTCTTCATGAAATTATAGGTAGTTTTTATGTGATTGAGGTCTATTGTGATAATCAAAGTGCATTAAAATTGTCAGTAAGCAATCAAAGTCACAATAGATCGAAACATATTGATGTGAAATATCATTATATAAGAGATGTTGTTAAGTATGGATGTGTGAAGGTTTTGTATTTGTGTACTGAAGAAATGACAGCCGATATTTTCACTAAAGGACTATGTCCTATTAAACATTATAAGTTACTGCTTAAATTGGGTATTGTACCAAAATAACTTTATTTGTTTATTTTGATAAGTGGGGGTGTCATAATAATGTATCAAAATATTTATTTTTATATGGCTAGTAGCGCCATCTCTTGTACCATGTAAAGGTTATATTGTATTATCTGTGTATAACCTAAAAACCAGAAATAAATTTTTAGTCTATGTTTGCGACATTCACGCGTTTCATTACACTCTTGAATATAAGAGACACTGAAATAATATAATTTCATACTTCTATGCACAATTTTTCTAAATAAGACGAAATATTTTAATGGAGAAATATAGACAGATAATAAAAATATAATATACTTACAATATTATTGGTTGGTTGTATTGGCTATTAATTGTTAAACCAATTCCATATCACATAATAATATTTGTTAATTATTAAAATATAATTATAGTCTGTTGATTATAATGACACAAAACGCTAGCAAGTCATTATTTGGGGGGTTTAATGTGTAAATATAAAAATAAAGGTAATATGAATAATATTTAGGTAGGCACTTACTAATAAAAAAAAATATTTTTTAAATAGCAAAAAAAGCAGCATTTTCTCAAAATATAAAAATATTTAAAAAAGACGCAAAAACACGATGGATTGCTAAAGTTTTATACGAACATGATCCTTTCAAACTAACTTAGACGAGCGGGTCAATAAAACTATTATAAAGACATTGTAATAATACATTATTATTTTTTGTCTAAAGCAGAATATCTTAGCGATGGAAACGAACCGCGTGGGTTGTATCGATGACTGTTTTCAAGATCAAACTGCGTGACACACCGACCATAAGGTTGGACGGCGGTTTGCGAAGATACCTATAGTTCAGTTATAGGAATCACAAGGCAAGGTCATCTGCCTAGCCTTTTCCCAACTACGTTTGGGTCGGCTTCCAGTCTAACCGGATTCATCTGAATACCAGTATTTTACATGAAGTGACTGCGTATCTGACCTCCACAACCCAGTAATTGGGCAATACGATACCCCTTGGTAAGACTGACTATCTAATTTTCGGGCTTCTGACGACCCGTAACGACTGTCAAAAATGCACAAATGACAGCTGGGACCAACTTCACGTGCTTTCCGAGGCACGGAGGAGTCTCGGTATGTAAAGATGGTCCACCTATCCACGGCCAACCCCGGCCAAGTGTAGCCTAAACTGATAGATGGACCTGTACGGCTGTTAGTACTTAGCCACGACACAATGTTAGGTATGACGTCATAATATTTTGATTCATCAGAGAGGTCGAAGTTTAGTTACTATTCCGCCACGTATTTACCATTGAACGCTGACCTCCGACAAGGTCAGGTAAAAGCACTTATCGTTGCTTCAATTTGGGGAAAACACGTTAAAATATTATCTACCGTTTTTTATTAATCTGAATTTATTCATCTGAGTTTACTGTTTATCTGCTAGATTGCGACATATTCTTAGCCTGAAATTATTCATCTAGATTCAAAGTGTAGCGAAGGCAATGGCGAAAAACATATGAATTAATTATTTTTGGGACAAATTTACCTGTTTAACTACTTAATTCCAACGAATTCTAATGCTGTTTAAAGGCTTACTTAATGAATAGGTATTTAATGATTATAGGGTTGAAATAGTTTTGACTCAATATCGCCCAACATGTCGCTTGGTAATTTTTGCCTTTCAAGGGTCGATATTCTTCACGCCAGGTGTCCGTGTGTCCCGCGCAATAAGTCTGGTGTTTACATATGCTAATATAGCTAACAAAGCGAGCACACTGCGCGGCAGTCACTCCGCAGTGTAGCTTACTTCCGACCATACTCATGTAAGTCATTTTCACTCTAAAAATTGCACAAATAAACGATTAAACGGGCTATCGGACAGTTGGCAACGTCGCCAATAGCTGTCAAATATTTTTTTATACTTATATATCTTTATTTCGCACTTGAGACGTTTTTGCATAATTTTCTAGTAGGTATTTCTCATAGTATGGTTTTTGAAACGTATGCGGCGCGTCGCATTTGTTTTGTCTATAGGTTTATGTATGTTATTATGTATTATGGCATAGTGTGAATTAACATATTATTTATTGTTTTGTTGTTTTACGTTCTTGAATAAATGGTGGGATATTACATTAATACCTGTTATTTAAATGTATCTTTCGATACCTATTCGTAGTAAGGAATTCATTTCATAGAATGCCCTATATTAGGTACGAATCTATCATGTTTTTGTTGATATATTTTCTTTATTTATGCTCGTTTTCACTAACACTAGACGAAACCTAAATTAATGTCCCATTAAAAACGCACTGTTGCATTTTCGTGAAAACGGGCAATAGCAAAAATACCCCACATATATTATTTGCCTGCGTTAGGTCGAGAATTCGTGGCTAAATATTAACAGCCGCACAGGTTGCCGGGGTTGGCTGTGGATGGGTGACCATCTTTACATACTGAGACTCCTCCGTGCCTCGGAAAGAACATTAAGCCGTTGGTCCCGGCTGTCATTAGTCGTTACGGGTCATCAGACGCCCGAAAATCCGACAGCCAGTCTACCAAGGGGTATCGTATTGCCCAGTTACTGGGTTGTGAAAGTCAGATAGGCAGTCGCTCCATGTAAAATACTGGTATTCAGCTGCATCCGGTAAGACTGGAAGCCGACCCCAACATAGCTGGGAAAAGGCTAGGCAGATGATGACGTCGAGAATTGTCCTTCGGTTAATATAACAGTTTTAATAGATTCAGTCACTACATAGTATAAAACAAAGTCGCTTTCTCTGTCCCTATATCCCTATATATGCTTAAATCTTTAAAACTACGCAACGGATTTCGATGCGGTTTTTTTTAATAGATAGAGTGATTCAAGAGGAAGGTTTATATGTATAATAACAAGCAATTTTCGTCATCCACGAGGGCGAAGCCGCGGGCAGAAGCTAGTATATCATAATAATAACCCCGAATATCGCGCTAAATATCGTTAAGGGGCCGAGAAAGGTCGCCACAGCTGTGGCCACATCGCCTATCAACCTTTTGACACACTTCATAACAAAAATGTTAATTATTTTTATCACACAGTCGATAATTATGTTGCGCAAATCTATTATAGCGTTGCCATTTAACGATATTGCACATTGCGCGGTATTCTTTTTAAATTATAATTATTGTCTTTTTTTTTATTGTGTGAATAGTTTCGCGTACAAAAGTTACGTAAACTAATTCGATTTTAGATTGCATTTGATTTGTTTTGAACATTACGTTTCTGTCATTATCTAAGTAGGCTTCATTGATAACGATTTGAAGTAACTATTTTAAACTCTCGAAAGTTATATTTGTTAGAGCACGTATGCTCATCACTGCGTTCAAGCGCCAATTAGTGTAATACAGTGCAACCTCGATATAACAAATCGGAAGGGAACAAGTAAATATTCGTTATATCAAGTAATTCGTTAAACTGAGGTTTTTTATGTTGAGGTTACGTTGGTCTAAACTTTGTTATAAAGAGGTAAAAACATAGTTTTACGGAGAACAGCGTGTCGAAACCTGTCGCGACATAAATCACATACTATGGGATTAAGGGTCATACATTGGTGGGAACGTTACATAAAGGTTTTGGGTTGACAAAATTCGTTAATTAGAGGTATTTACACTTTTTCTTGATAGTTGAAAATTCGTTATAAAGAGGTTATTCGCAAAAATGTTCGCAATGTAAAGGTATATTTTATATTGACTCTTATAGACAATTCAAGGGGATTACGAAGAATTTGTTAAATCGAGGAAATCGTTATATTGAGGTACGTTATATTAAGGTTGCACTGTATTAATAACTAGACTAGCTTCTGCCCGCGGCTTCGCCCGCGTGGGTGACGGAAATTGCATGTTATTATACATATAAACCTTCCTCTTGAATCACTCTATCTATTAACCGCATCAAATCCGTTGCGCATTTAAAGATTTAAGCATACATAGGGATATATGGACAGAGAAAGCGACTTTGTTTTATAATATGTAGTGATTTCAAAGGTGGAATTCGCCCCTGTCATAATTCGAAACAAGTTCGTAAATATTATGATATCAGTTAAAACCTATACCAACGCGCCAATTTTAGTATTTCGAACTTTATTTATTCTGTAACGTTTCTAATATTTGAAATACCTACACAAAGTTTCATCTGCAACTCGTAAGCCGGAGGCAGATACCACTAGGACACCACTGCTCTTAGGTTATACCTACTTATAACCAGGTAAATTTCCCCCTAAATAGACTCTTAGCACTATAAGTACTTATTACCTCTTCTTACGGATCAGACAGGGTTTTTGCAACATCTATGTAGGTATATACAATGTGGAGAAAATAATACGACCATAAATAAAATCGAATTGAAGTGTTTCATTTAAATTCAGTCTGTGTTCTCTTTTTAAATAAAGAAGAAAAAAATATATAGGTAATTTAAATTTTAAATAGTGGTTTTTTCAAATTAACTTAATAACAGGGACGACTATGAGTTTTGCCAATCTTTGACTAGCTATAGTGACTAAACTATTGGATATATTTGATTAAATTTTCGTATGCCGGCTGGGGACAGCGTTAGATAATATACGCAGTTTAATTTATGATCGTATTGTACTCCCAACTTTGTATAAATGAATTGACGTCTGTTAGTCTCACAAAATCCCGAGAACGTTTGAACGGATTTGACTAAGTTTGGTTTTGGAATGTTGGTAGAAATCCATGGAAGGTCTAAAAGGTAGGTAGGGTGGGTAGATAGGTAGGGTAAGCAGGTGCGCCGTACTTTTACCTGTGCGATAACAGCCGGGATAAGCTAGTATTGTAAAAAAAAATTATATGTGGGAAATGATCTTTATTTTTTTTAAATCGGTGGAATTTACGCTTCGCTTAGTTCGTGTGTTCGTACTAGGTGGTATGCACATACATAGTTAGACATAGGCTGCAGACCTGTTTACGAGCTCTAGACGAGTTTGATCGTTTTGTGCATTAGAATTGGAAACGTTTCGCTAAACACGCATGAGTCAGAGTAATTTTGATTGGAAGCGTGAGGTGGTAATTCTCAAAAGTCCTCATAGTATGAATCAAGTTTTAAGCCAGAGAATAAAACCGTATTTGGTAATGCTGTGGGCTGAGACTAAATTCCGCGAGTTCAGATATTAATAGACTATATGCATGATAGAGATATCCAAATCTCGCATCATAAAGAAATCTTGTCTGTGTGCTACCGTCTTATTTTCTGATTATTAGTCTGAAAGTTTTATATCCAAAGCATACGTTTTCATCCTCATATGGTTAACTTAAGAAATACTTGGTTCCCCATACAAACTTTCATCCCAAAATCAAAACAAATATTTTTTTGACAATAGGTTGCATATGTCCTTCCCACAGTCCTTCCCCAAAAATGCCAACTTTTTGCCAAAAATATCGGAAATTAAGTGATGGCGTGAAAAAAAACAGAAAGAGTATTTTAATATTAGTATGGATAGGGCGTATGTCTAGACCGATCGCCCAGGCCCAGTGGAGATTGACCTGAACAAGACTTATGTACCAAGTTTTTTTAAGCAAAACATAAAACCACGGCTGTTTTCCCCCGAAGGGGTAGGTATAGGTATAGGTACCTATAGTAGGTACACCACATTTCGCCAGTTACGTTTAAGTACCTAATATGACCTCTATTGTTATAAACCGGACACAAATCCGGACATCCGACTGCTATTAAGAAGTTTTGGATGGAAAACCCAATAATACTTTGCCCAACCTAGGAATTGAACCCATAGCCTCTGTAGTGCTAGCGACAACTAGACCTTCAATGCATAAAGTTATGTTGATTGCAGACAAGGAATCTGCGAGGTAACATAAAACTGATATTTATCATAGTATGTGTGCGTGTGTACTTATGTGTGTGTTATACTTACTTTGTTTCCTGAAAAAGATCATTCACAGTACCATAATAATTATGACTAAACAGCATACATCGGAAAGAACCTTAAGATGAATTATTATGCATTAACTTTAATTAACGTCTGTGAGTAAACACGCAAAACGGTTACCTAGTAAGTACGTTTAGTGCAGTCATTATGTAAATACCTAGAGTCATTGTAAAGGCTTCTGCAGACAGGCGCGGCGCGACGGTACGACGCCATTCTGGTGGATTTTTTTCTCCTACTGGCCCAGTTTAAAAAAGCAATCATTAAAGTAACCTTTTTCTTCTATAACCAATATATTTTTTTAGTTAAAAACGAACTTAATTAAAGTTCCGCGCACGATAACAAACCCACTTTGGCATTTCATTTCTTTGGCAGTCATTCATGTCGGTCACAACACCAGTGAATAGTGAATCTCTTATGCACCCTCGAAAATATAGTTTATTTCGCATTTTTAATTTTATTTCAAGAATAGCTGTGTCACACTAATGAGTGATATGTTAATTTCTTGAAATTGTTGGTTAAATAATTGGGAAAATACATTAATAAGCGGGTGTTTTTTTTCGAAAAACAGGCTTTTTCAACATTTTATTCGTGCTGAATTTTGTATCGAACTTGAAAAAAGAAGTCCCACTAAATAAATAGACCATATAATGATTTTGACAATATTTTTTAATATTCAAAATCAAAATTATTTTTGTAAAAAGATGACCAAATTTAATATTAGTCTCGCTCTCGCGTAATTTTTGGGAAACTTGTTGCGGATAGTTTTGATTTTTCCTGAATACCTACTTAATTTATTAGAAAATTCCCTGCAAAAGAAAGAAGTCTACTTTTCAAATTACTTATTTGTTTAAAACCTTTTCCTATTTCTCACTAACATTAAAAAAAAAAACGATTTCGTGCTCCACTTAAGTGAGATATTATTGCGTTACACCGCATGCAAACGCGTCCAAGGAAATTGACCGCTCTGAGTAAGATGCTACCGATAACTGATTTAGTTTACATTTATAAAATAAAAAAATAAAAAAGCCTTTTATTCCATGCAATTACATAATAGGTATATTTTTTTACAAATTGAAATAAATATAATTTTTAGGGTATTCACGTTATTATTTTAAATTTTAATATACATCGACCCGTCTCAGGTGAAGGCCTCCTCCAAAGATTTCCAGCTGTCCATGTCTCTAGTGACATTAATCAGTTTACATTTACACGAACTGAAATTCAAATTCTTATAAAAACAGCTTAATTTAAAATACCGTTGCTCTTGGAAAATCGACCGATGTTTTAGTTAACAGATTTTATTGATTTTTATTCGTACCGCGATTCTTGTTTAAACATAAGCGCACGATAAACAACCCTTTTTTAACAAAACGATCGAGATTATCAAAGTTATAATCGAGCGTATTAACGGAGGAGAAGACCGTTCCCTCTTATGTTAAAACTGAATATGGAAGATAATTAAATAGTGGCTCAAGGTAACCCATCCCTTTCATGACACCTGGCGCATGAATAAATAATTCAATAATTCACCGCACTGAGTATGAAATAACCGAATAACGAATAACCCTTATCTACTGCAAGAAAATTCACAGCACTTAACTTAAACCAATTTAATTCCAGGAAAAATCAGCTAAATTCTTATAAAACACAAGCGCGCAATATCCAACTCAAGATTCTTATTTTCAGAGAAAACAGCGCACGATGTTGCATACATTCTTATCAAAACGTTCAAACCGTTCACCAATTTTTGGTATTCAAAGCCTTTCGATATTTAAAAAAAAATTCAGTTTTTACAAACGCGGAGAACATTCCCTACTCAGATTTTGGTGAAACTAAACCTTGGTCAAATAAAACAGAGGGTGCGTTCACCCTGCCCCTTGACGCATGCTTAGACTACTTGAGTGAACATGGGAGGGGAGGAATAGAGATGGGAAGGTTCATTCGAATATTCAAGCGAATACTGGTGACGCACAGCTAAGGCGGGAAGCCTTTAGTGTGCGTCACCAGTATTCGACATCGACAGTATACTTTTGACTTATATGTTTGCTACAGGAGAGGAGACCAATCTAAGATAAAAAGAGTTAAATTTCCTGAGATATACATAAGTGCCATTCGCTTCGTGGCAATTCGATTTCGATTTTATTTGCTGTCATTTTATCCTGTACAGCTTAGAAGCTGTCATCGGCTCATCGCAAATAACATTAAGGGTGAAATCACCAACGAAACTGAACGCGATCAGCGCTTTGAATATGAGTAGGAGCAGTCAGTGTCATTATTTTCTATGGAATATTGACACTGACAGGTCTTAATCATGTTTTAAGCGCTGACCTTGCTCAGTTGTCTCAGTTTAAAATTGAAATAAATGTAAACTACATTTATTTCACATAAATATAAATGGTCACACTATGGTGTTGTAGTTCTACTGGGTTGAATTATATTAGTTAGCAAAACTCCACAAAGGGTAAACCGCTGCTTCACAGCCAAGACTGGGTGCTTTTTTATTACAGAATTATGATCATTACAATCATCAAAACAATTACTCTTTAAGTTAGTATTGGCTTCAAATGTCATGATTTCATGAAATTGTCATTTTAATAATATGAACTACTTAACTTATCAGCTAGGTAATATAATTTATTAATTTCTATTATTTCTTTATTAATTTGTTTTGACCCCGTGTACTAAAGTACATTTTTTTTACCATCTTACATATAAATCTAACTATTCGTTTGCTTTTTTTTTTGACTTTAATATTCGAACGTACCGGAGGTAACCCATCACTAAAGGAACCATTCAAACTTTCTGAACGACGCCGACGGTTTCCAAAAAATCAATGCAATCGCGCTGTACCTCAAAAGAACGGTGGGTGAGTTATAAATTGTTCTCGCCTATAATTTAATTAATATACTATCAAATAACGTTTTTTAATATTAAAAAACAAGATATAAAGCATTTAAAAATCGTGTAAACATTTTGATAAAATTTTTACATTATTACTAAAATAAAATTATCATTTTTCTTGACTCATTGATAACAAGAAAATTATAGATTTATTTTATTTTTTATTTTTGTATGTATAAACATATACTTACTCATAAAATTATAAATTTTAAATAAGTTAAAAAAAAATACAAATAAAAACACTTCACATTTAAATACCAGAATAATTATTTTGCGAAATAAAAGAACAATTAAATTGATAATCAATTGTTATTGGACTTTGTGGAAAACTTAAACAAAACTAAATTTTAAATGCCTGCATAATCGAGCGAGCGAGCATGACAATTGCAAATTAATACCTACTATTTTCCTGCTATTGTATAATTACTTGGGTAATTGAGATACATACCTATATAATAACTTAAGGGTCCCATACAATACACAACATCCCACGTAGGAATCATAGTCTATAAACTGGATTGAAGTTATGGTATAGGTACTTCTCCTATGCGGTTTTTTGTGCAATACATTTAAAGTTATGTTGCCATCGTTGGCCTTCACGACCTGTTTTTAATAACGAGTAATATAATGTACCCATGTAAAATTATATAATAATTATAATTGATGGATATATGCAATAATAATTAATTATGTCAGTATTTGTCTGGAAAGGTAACCTTTTTTTTTTTTTTTAAGGCTGGGAAATCATCCAATGACTGCTCCCACTCTGGGTGGAGCGGAAGGGAGTGTCAGACTCTTACTGACTAAAACCCATCCATGTTCCTTCCGTAGCCCTTTATGTTCCGGGGTAGCGGTAACCCTTTCGGACAAGCCCGCTTACCCGGCAGGCTTGGCCCTGAGGGGCCCCTTCATATGCTGACATCTCTTTGAGGCGCGCGTGGAACATATACGCGCCGTACGGCACGGGTCTGGTGCTGATCGGACGGTGAGTCACCCATTACTCACCGTCCGCAGGCCCGCGCCTACGGTGGCCGGGAGTCGTCACGTGGCTCCCGACGCCCGGGGCGTCTCCTGCGGCGGCTGGGACGGGAGGACCTTTCTCTCTCCCATCCCGCCACCTCCTTCGCGAACATAACTTTTTCGCAGAAGGACGTGACTGCCTTCCACTCCCTCTCGCCCCGGACCATGGCTTGCACCAGAGCCGGGCGCGAGAAGTCGCCGCCGAGGAAAGGCAGCCTAAGAACCTAATAATAGGTGAGTCCGTCGCGTCAGTCTTTTTAGAAGTTCATAATAATGGATTATAATACAGCAGTGATAGCCTAGTGGTGTGACCGTCGGACTGCCAAGTCATAGGTCTCGTGTTCGATCCCAAGGCACGCACCTCTGAGTTTACGGATTCATGTGCTTATTGTATAAATTATCACTTGCTTCAAAATCGGTGAAGGAAAACATCGTGAGGGAACCGGCATGCTTGAGAGATATTTTTCAACAGCATGTGGTGCTAAGTCAGAGGCCCATGGGCAGCATAAAAACTCTGACACCAGGTTAGTCACTAACCACACGATAAGAAGAAGAAGATGGATTATATTTTTTTTTTTCATTATTAGATTTCGCAGTCTTAATACACTCTGCAACTGATGGAGCTACTGAGAGTGACTTTAACTTTTAGTAGAGCCATCAGAATGGAATTTGGTGTGGTTTGTGCGGTCATGCATGTAAAGCGAAAGGAGATTAAAGACTCCTTGGGAACCTATTTCCATAAACTTTACAGCACTGAACACATTCCACATACATACCCTATAAGTAGTGGGGTGTGTACAATTCGCGTGTCAGTATTAAGTTCTAAATTGATCAAGTAAAATTCGCGATCGAGGCAAGTACATATTTACTGAACTGTAATCACTAAAATCACCGATATAACCCTCTAAGTTCATAGAACCCTAAGGGATGCCTATTTCGTGAAATCATGACATTTGAGGGCAATCCTAACTTAGGAAGCTGTATTGCTTATTCTTGTGATTATAGTGCGGTGAATACGTACTTGTTACGGCCGCGAATCATATGACGATCAACATACAACCTGACAATGGCCTGCAAATTGCAAAAAACGCATGGAAATTCGAATTTCGGGAGCTATCTTGGCGTAAAACCTCTATTCGGCAGAAAAAAAGTCCGCGCCTTCAACGGATAGTGTGAAGCACGCGTGGTTTACATCTGTCTGGCATGCCACCTTTCGGCAGATTCAATCTTTGTCACAATTTTTTCAGTGTCTTCTGTTTTTATTAGTACCTAAATAAGCTTATTTTAATTGAGACCTTATTTCTGTGTCAATAATGTGCAGTTTAACATGACAAACCAACCCCTAAATGGCAACCCTACAGTCCTGCATAGACTATAGATAGGCGAACACAGGGCATTTGTGCAAGGGAGAGGGAGTATTAGGCCGGTCTACAGCGCAATTTTATACTTATGCATAGCTCTAACAATAGTGCATGAGAGAATGTACCAGGCTCGCAGAAGAGACGCGTAGCCGGTATTGTCTAGTCTGCAGCTGGGCAAACGTGAGCAGTTTGACAATCATTTTTGATTTCTTTTTAAGTAAACAACATAATTATTACGCGCTCTTTGTATCGTAGAATTACACTTGGACATAGTATAGTTTTATAAATCATGAAAATTAATCGCCTTTTGTTCTGCGTAATGAAGGCACCGCAAATTGTTTTTATTATGTGAGCGAGCCATTACTTTTTTAGCCGATGTTGGGTGATAAAAATATGTGAAACAAAAGAGACTGCAGTGGAATAGTTCGCGTTAAAAGGTGGTGTGTTTAGTGGGTAGTAGGTAAGTGTATTGTTATCTGTTATTTATTTTTGACAAAACGAAGTGTTGTTGCTCAAGTGGAACGAAAAACTACCTTGTAGGAAAAAGGCTGAAAACAGGTTTTACGTGATAATTAATTAGCGTGATAGTCACTTGTGTAAAGTGAGATAGAGAGTGCATTTAACTAGGGAAGTGGGTAGGTACGTAGGTAGGTAAGTACTTCCATAAACAGTAAATTAATATTTCCCGCGGATTTCAGAGCACATTTAAAAAATCACGTACTTATTTTTAGGGATTAAACACCAATCTTAAATACACCTTACTCTATATTATCTATGTACAGGTAGTAAAAAAAAAGGGGAAGAGCTCATAGGGCGTCGCCGTACTTATTCATAGGTAATTGAAATAAAAGTTATTTTTTCTACAACGCTGGAGAATTATCTTAAGAAAAAAAATGGCTGCCACATAGAGGGAGAGCAAGTGGATACGAGTCCAGTGTGTAGTGTATTTGTGTATTAAAAATTGTTGTTATATAAATACCCAGAATACTTGAAGCTAGTCCATGACCGGACAAACTGTAGAACATAATCTAAACTAATAAAGGAGGTAAAATTGTTTGTTAGTTTTTAAGAGACTATCTCTGAAAGTGCTAATCTGATCACGAAGCTACTTCCATTATGCTGTAGTTGACATTTGTGTACCTAGACGAAATAATAACTCTTTTGCAAAACCTAAAAACCAAAACGTATTTTGTTTTATCAAAGTTTATAATAAACTACTAGACTGTTTTAAAACACTTAACTTCAGGACATTTAAATGTAAATTATTCAATTATCTCATATATAAATGGTACTCTACTAATGACTATATGAATGAAAAGTTGATATAATATTCTAACTCAATAGTTTTGACATTCCCATAATTGATTGATTGCAATTTGAATGATATTATGTGATTTTGATTAATGTAATTCAATATTATCAATTTGCCAAAGATTTTCCCAACTATATGGGGGTCGGTTTCCAGTCTAACCGGATGCAGCTGAATACCAGTATTATACATGGAGCGACTGCCTATCTGACCTCCACAACCCAGTCACCAACTGGGTAATACGATACCACTTGGTAAGACTGGCTGTAAGACTTTCGACTACCCGTAACGACTGTCAAAGATCCAAGAATGACAGCCGGGACCAACAGCTTAACGTGCATTTCGCAGCTCGGAGGAATCTCGATATCTGAAGATATCGAGATCATCCACGGACCAACCCCGGCAAGCGTAGCTTAACCGATCCGTGCGACTGTTATTACTTAGTCACAATATTATATCCAACAAAAATCAAAACCCTGAAAACGTATTTATTTGCTGGAAACGGCAGAATATTATGAACTTTTAAAACTGTAACAACTTTATGACAATACTAGCTTCTGCCCAAGGCTTCGCCCGCGCGGTGTGTTTTTAAAAAGTAGCCTATGTCTCTCAGAGGGCAGAAACTTTGCCGGCTTACTCGATACTTATCATTATATTATGCCCATGTGTTTTTCTGATGCATAAGCTACATTATTCGAAAGTTTCATTGAAATCTGTTCAGCCGTTTTTGCCTGAAAAAGGAACAAACATCCATCCATCCATCCTCACAAACATTCGTATTTATAATATTAGTAGGATTCTGACAAATAAATGTACTATTACTATTAGTTCAACGCGGATCAAGTTGCGGGCAAAGGCTAGTCAGTGTGTTGTGACACTCATTGTTGCATTCATAATGAATATTCCGCTCATCAGCTCATTACCCTTCGTCAACCTATTAGCCTAGATGTGCACACAATCATCATTCGCTTTGGTAGGGGGAAGACCCTCACCCAGAAAAGTGTAGGCGGATGAACTATTTCAGATAATTTTTAAAAACTTGGTCAGAATTGTTTCTTAAAAATAAAATAGTCAGGAGTGAAAACATCATTCGTTCAGTAGGTAAGAGTTCCATAGCGTAAATTGGGCTGAGGAAGGAAGTTTAAAAATTCATCTCTTATTGGGGATAAATTGGCGTATGCTAGCTGATATTATGGCAAATAATGGGTTAAGTACCTATATGTGCGTTTCATAATGTTAATTATTTTTCATACCGTAAATGTATACTTACCAGTCAACTGAACAGACAGCTGTGTTGCTTGGTTTGTTGCACCACTTCTACTAACCAGCTAAGACACTAAGGAGTGGTGAAGGGCTGGCGTTAAGGGGGGCTAGCTTATGTAAATTTTACCTTCAAAACGTGCCGTTTTTTAGTCTAGTTTAAATAAATGACTTCTGATTTTTAAATAGATGAAAGTTTTTACGGAATTTCATCATTTTTCGATAGGGAATCTCATAGGACGAACGGCTTGTGAAAGCAGAAGGCACTTGTTTCTAGTCAAAGCAGATTTTGCACCACAATTTCGGCAAAGCCACCCAGTTTTCCCGACCTCTGCAACTCTTGAACGTCAGAATCTTCAGTGATGACCAACCAAAACAGCGCTAAGGTAACGAGCTTGGCGAGTTCCAAATATGAAAATAAAATATAGAAAAGAGTGTTGATGCAGATTGTACAGTGGTCACATCAAGTTACCACAAACTGTCAAGTTTTTTATGAATGAGCTTAACGTCTAACGTTTTAAGGTCTAAAATCATTTGGAGAAATGGCAGTTACCTAAGTATAACTTGATAAGCTGGCGACCGTACAAAAGTAGAGGGAGAACTTAGGAAACCATGGATGTCTATCCTGAGTAAGATTTAGCAAGAAAATGGGTGTAATCTGAGTGATGATGATATATCACACAAGGGAGAAGGAAACACGCTGCGCCTACCACAAAGATATTCGGATAACAGCAAGAGAATGATGATGGAGGAGTTGACCACTATTTATTTAAACTTTATGCCCTAAGTGTGTCCACACTATTATAACACAAAATGTGATAAAACATACTTAGTTAACCTGTTCCTAAAGAAAGGTTAACAATGATATTTGATGTGGACGTGTTAGATAACAAGTATTTTGTGTTATGTTGCATAATCTGAAGGTACGCACCCTTAGGCATTCCCTACCAGTCAATCAAGGGTGGTGAAGACATACTATCATACTTAGTTTCAATTTCCCTCCGTCTATTTGTATTTTCATCCCAAGAATCAGAGCTTAGGCAACAAATCTTGCGTGTCACAATAAAATAACTCGCAAGAACCCAGACTATAATGACTGTGCTCACAGCATGGGAAATGTGAATACCACACTATCGCGTGTCGACGCAACTGACCTGTTTGCCTACCAACCTTTATGATACTGACTGAACCAGTTTTTTTTTAAATTATCAATAAGATTTTCTTAGTGTAGGTTAGGTCGGTAAATGTTTTGGAGAATGGAAAGAGGTTCTACATGTGAAATACACATTGTCCAAGCCTATGAGAAGCGATATGGGTCGTTTGATAGACGGCGTCTCTCATCGTTCATACGAATTATGTTTCAAAATTGTATTAATCTGATAGAGTGCTACCTAGTGCCTATCCTGACGCTGATGAGGCTTTATTCTTATACTGGGTATAACCGAAAGGGTATATAAATACAAAAGGATATGCTACAGATCACCAAACAGAACAACTTTTAGTAAAGGACCAAATCGTGAAAAAAAATCAGCTGTTCTATACATTTTTGGTCACTTGACTCGTCAAAACGTAGGTAACATTTATTTATTTATTTATCAGGAACAATTTAACAGCCCGAACAGCAAATTTTTTTTTTCACAATTTCGGATTTGGTCCTATAGTAAAAGTTGTTCAGTTTGGTTGTTTCGGTTACACCCAGTGTAGACCTACATCACTTTGTAATGAGGTTCCTGCAGACATTGTCGAGGAGTCTTATTTTTATTCTAAAAGACGAAGTGCAATTTTCACCAATGAAACTGAATGATCATCTAAATCAGCTATGATCATCAGCTCTTAAACGGGGTTTGAAAGCTGTCACTGTTTCATTGTTGATATTCGCAGGCTTTTTACTTTGTGAAGGTTCTCAATTCGACTGTATATATATTTTTTTTTTTTATGTTTGTTCGCGCATAACTCCGTTACTTGCCAACCGATTTGAAAAATTCTTTTTTTGTTGGAAAGGGTATACTTCCCAAATGGTCCCATATATTTTTTATCGAAATCGGATAAGCGGTTTTTGAAAAATCAACAAAAATCTAAAAATTTTCTACTTAATACATGTGGACGATGTTCTAATAAGTTCCTGTCACTGTAATTTACATACCAGGTAGTGGTATTAAAATTTGGGAGGGGGGCGGGGGGGGGGGGGGGGGGTTGTGTAGGTACCACAACTAAAAAGTGAAAAATAAAAACTTTTTTACAAAAAATAAAACCGACTTCAAAAAAAAACACTACAAAGTGAAAAATAATTTTGATTTCGAAAGTCGGTGACAAAAAATGAAAATACAAAACCGAAGACACCGACTTCCGAAATCAAAATTATTTTTCACTTTGTAGTGTTTTTTTTGAAGTCGGTTTTATTTTTTTCAAATCTATTTCATACTTTAGTAACCCACGTGGCCAAGTCATTACTGCCGCACAGTTCGATCCATCAGGTTAAGCTACGCTTGCCGGGGTTGGCCATTGATGAGTGACCATCTTTACATACCGAGACTCCTCCGTACCTCGGAAAGCAAGTTAAGCCGTTGGTCCCGGCTGTCATTTGTGCATCTTTGACAGTCGTTACTGGTCGTCAGAATCCCGAAAATCTGACAGACAGTCTTACCAAGGGGTATCGTACTACCCAGTGACTGGGTTGTGGAGGTCAGATAGGCAGTCGCTCCATGTAAAATACAGGTATTTGACATGGAGCTTCATATATCTCTACATAAACGGAACATCAACAATATCCGCTGGCATAGATCCAACAAACGTCCTATCAGATCTCACAAACGCACAATTTTCCAATAAAACATAGTAAACAGTTGAACGTGAGTAGAATTCGTACGTGACCGTATGGGCAGCGCCTGCGCAGTTGCGGTGGCATAGTAATGAACGTTGAAGGAAACACCATGGAATAACATGGAAGTATTGCTGTAGACGTGACCATAGTCACGTGGAGTGACCTTGGTTGGTCTGTCAGTCCCGCTAGGTACTTATAGTAATTTTTATTAGGCTACACTTTTATCTTTATTAGGTATTTAGTAGTTTTAAGCGTAACACATTCTAGTACGAAAAAGAGTGCGATGCGCGATGGTGTGATGGCCAGCCTTTACTAGGCGTAGACTGCTGCGCTTGAACTTACATAGTAGATCACAGAGTAAAATAAAAGAAATTACATTTACTCCGTCAGTCAGGTAATAAAAAATATAAGACATTAATTATAGTTTAAAATAAATCGCAAAGTGATAAAAAAAATTTTTCAAACAAACTAAATAATAAGATCAGTACGCCTAGTTTTTGCAGTTGTTTCATCCTAATAGTATTGCTTATTCGTTTTTTTTTAACCGACTTCAAAAAGGAGGAGGTTCTCAATTCGGATGTTTGTATTTTTTTTTTTTTATGTTTGTTCGCGCATAATTCCGTTTCTTGCCAACCGATTTGAAAAAATCTTTTTTTGTTGGAAAGGGTATACTTCCCAAATGGTCCCATATAAATTTTATCGAAATTGAATAAGCGGTTTTTGAAAAATCAACAAAAATCTAAAAAATCCTACTTAATATATGTGGACGATGTTCTAATAAGTTCCTGTCACTGTAATTTACATACCAGGTAGTGTAATTTTGGGGGGGAGGGGGGGGTTGTGTAGGTAGGTGCCACAACTAAAAAGTGAAAAATAAAAACTTTTTTACAAAAAATAAAACCGACTTCCAAAACAAACACTACAAAGTGACAAATAATTTTGATTTCGGAAGTCGGTGGCAAAAAATGAAAATACAAAACCGAAGACACCGACTTCCGAAATCAAAATTATTTGTCACTTTGTAGTGTTTGTTTTTTTCATTGGTACAAATGTAATGATCCACATGACCCCGGCAAACGACCGCTGCGCGACAGTTCTTTAAGTACAGATTTTCTTACATCTTCTACACATAAAATTGGAGTGTCCGTTTGTAATATTGAAATAACCGTTTTTTACTACATGTACATATGTATATGAATATAATACGGTACATACACTAAAATATATATTTTTTTAAATTTTTGTCTGTCTGTTTGTTCCGGCTAATCTCTGATATGGCTGGATGTAATAAGGAGTAACTTAGGCTACGTTTATTATAAAAAAATCATCTATTTAAGAAAAATAACTGTTAGGCAGGACGAAGTTCGCTGGGTCAGCTAGTTTTAAATAAATCCGTAAATAATAAACGTAAAAAATGAGAAAACGTAACTATTGGTATGTGTTTTAAATTAATGTCACCATTGTAGCGCCACATTGTATAATAAAACTTATAGTTTCATCCGCGGAAAAACAATTTCAGTTATTGAGTAAAAATGTTAAGTTGCCTATTTTTGTTAGGAGTGCAAAACGATTCATATACTTACTTAATAATATGAAAACTGGTTGTTGAGATGATCAACACAAAAGTGATCCTTGAGTATTGATTGTTGCGTTTTATGGGAAATACTTAGCACAATAATATTTTATTACTCAAGACACACCACGTAATTAAAGGACATCAAACACTTCCCAAGTACAGTATTTTCGTAGTACCTACAGCTAATTCACTTCAAGAATGATACTTTTATTTCAACATTGGCTGTAAAATTCACAGACGTGCTTGTTTTTTTTTTTAATGATGGAATATCATCATATGACTGCTCCCGCTCTGGGTGGAGCGGAAGGGAGTGTCAGACTCTTACTGACTAAAACCCATCCATGTTCCTTCCGTAGCCCTTTATGTTCCGGGGTAGCGGTAACCCTTTCGGACAATCCCGCTTAGACTCTTACTGACTAAAGCCAATCCTTTGTGTTCCGGGGCAGCGATAACTCTTACTAAAGAGTAAGAGTTACCGCTGCCGCATAATCCTGCTGACCTCACGTGCTGAGTTCAGTGTTATGAACTTTTGCTACTGTGTATCGAAATTAATATTAATTAACACATACAATTTCTTTTTGATCACCTTCAACATTTCTGATTGCTATGCTACACTTTACATTATAGTAATTTCACTTCACATTATATTTATTTACAACGTAGATAAATATGGGAAAAAGGCAACAGCTCATTTGGCTTAAAATTCGTCACATCGTTACCAGGTTGGATGGCAATGCCGATTCTTTGACCTAAAAATTCTGGTCACGCGATGAGTCGACCAACAGCTGGGAGCTGTCCCAAAATGCTTGACGTTATGTTTCAAGCCCAAACGGCTCAACCATACTTATAATTATAACGCCCAAAAAGTTTGTTGTATTCATTCCGTTTGAGGTTGTCTGCACCTGCATATTATTTTCACGGAATTTTTCGGAGTCTAATGTCACAAGTCTTAAGTGAGTTATTGTCACCGATTGAGACAAATCAAAAGTGGCAGCAGCAGGCTAATCATAGGCATAGACAAGGAAAAAAAACGCTACGCGTACATTTATTTAGATTGCTACTAAAGCCGTAGTCACAAAAAGCTAAGGGGCTATCTCCACGAGCGAGAGAATCGCGACGGATCCGCGCTTCTATCGTCGGGTCGTCTCCACGAACAAGCGATTATTACGCCAGCGTATCGTCGCGACTGGTAACGGAATCGCCGCGAGCCCGTGACGACTCGTAACGGTATCGCCGTGTTTCCGCGACGAGGCGTTGTGCAATTGTTTTGTTGAAAGAGTTCAGTAGAGTAGTTTTTTAGGTGCCAGACGAGAGCGAAATATGAATCACTACATAGTATAAAACAAAGTCGCTATTTTTGTCTGTTTGTTTGTCTGTATGCTTAAATCTTTAAAACTACGCAACGGATTTTTTTAATAGATAGAGTGATTCAAGAGGAAGGTTTATATGTATAATTTGTCGACATATTTTGCGGGCGAAGCCGCGGGTGGAAGCTAGTAATAAATAAATGACGCTGCGTTTGACAGCGCGCTCGCCGCGATACGACGAGGTTACGCGCGCACATTGCCACTCGTCGCATCGCCGCGATAATATCGCCGTGTTGAGACGCGTTCATAGACAGTGTATAGAAATACATGGCACGACGATATTATCGCCGCGATTCTCTCGCTCGTGGAGATAGCCCCTAAGAGCTTCAACAATTGCCGAGGCAATACTTACAAAATAAAATAATTATAAATTATTATTATTATTAGCTGCTCCCGCGCATTTCCCGCTGTTCGGCTCCTGCTGGTCGTAGCGTTATGTTACATAGCCTACCTCGATAAATGGACTATCCAACACAAAAAATATAATAATTTTTCGTTCAAACAAACAAACTCTTCAGCTTTATTAACCGACTTCTAAAAAAGGAGGAGGTTCTCAATTCGACTGTATATATATGTCGGATCTTCAAGATGGTTCGAGCTACGATCGGCCATTAGGCGGGCTTATGTAGGTATCGTGCAAATAAAATAACAATTACTTAGCAAATTTAACAAAATACAATTCAACTATCAGGCTTAGCCCTGTAGTGAAACAATAACAGACTGATCTGGTAATTATGTTTTAACAAAACGTAGGACAGTTCCGAAGCGTCTTCACTGCTTGTTCAACGGGTTGAGGATCTGTCACTTCGCGCGTTTTTTATTCTTCGTAAAACCCGCCGAAACGCTCAGACTCTGTCAAAGCGTGCCAATTCTAGTTTCGGTCATGGCCGCTAGGTGGCGCACCTTGTCTTGTTGTAAATATCCGATACCGGATGCGACATATATATATATATTTTTTATGTTTGTTCGCGCATAACTTCGTTGCTTGCCAACCGATTTGAAAAATTCTTTTTTTGTTGGAAACGGTATACTTCGGACTTCCCAAATGGTCCCATAAATTATAATTTTATCGAAATCGGATAAGCGGTTTTTGAAAATCAACAAAAATCTAAAAAAAATCCTACTTCATATATGTGGACGATGTTCTAATAAGTTCCTGTCACTGTAATTTACATACCAGGTAGGGGTATTAAAATTTGGGGGGGGGCGGTTGTGTAGGTACCACAACTAAAAAGTGAAAATAAAAACTTTTTTACAAAAAATAAAATCGACTTCCAAAAAAAACACTACAAAGTGAAAAATAATTTTGATTTCGGAAGTCGGTGGCAAAAAATGAAAATACAAAACCGAAGACACCGACTTCCGAAATCAAAATTATTTTTCACTTTGTAGTGTTTTTTTTGGAAGCCGGTTTTATTTTTTTTGTAAAAAAGTTTTAGTATTAAGTATAGATTAATTTTTAGTAATATATAAGTAACATAATATATTATGAATAACATAATAGTTTCGTCGTTCCCGTACCATCCTTGGATTATTCGCGAATTCGCGAAACCCTCACTCGCTCCAAACTCACTTCACCTGAGTTTTTACAGTCAGATTTTACAGAATACTACTGATCATATTAATTAATTTGAAATCATTTGTCCTCAGCACAACAAATACGACGTGGGTAGTGGCGAGCAGTTCGACGATCTGGTGGGATTGATTGAGCACTTCAGGTCCTACCCTATGATCGAGACTTCAGGCGACGTATTGCGTCTGCTGCAGCCAGTCAGCGGGACCAGGCTGCGAGCACAGGACATAGACCGCAAAGTTCAAGAGATGCAGGTAAACTTGTTTCTTGCATTGCATTTTTCTGGCATTCAATATATCATAATTTTGTAACTCGGAAATTGTGTACAGACGACAGCACATCAAGCTATCCCAAACCGTCAAATTTTCTCAATTGAAAATAAACCTTACGGTTTTGTAATAAAGTCGAAAAGCTATCAAAGAAATTTGACAGCATGGGGTATCTTGATGTGCTGGCCTCTGTTCATACTGTGAGACTTTCTGAGAGCCTGCCTCTACGAGCAGTGGCAGTGGCCTCTACGTAGCATTTAAAATACCTTTGCTTACCTTTGATTCGCTTAAATTTTGGCGCCAAGCAGTGTTACTTCACACGCGCTAAGGGAGCCTTCATACCTCGCGTTGGCGTTGGTTCGAGTCACGTTTACGCCACGTAGAGGCGAGGGAGACATAATGGTATCAAAACCAAAAACACATTGGCGAGGCGCGTGGCGGTCTACGTTAGCTAAATGCTCCTCTGATGGAAAAACCTGAATTGTAAAACAAAGCTGTCGCATCTCGTTACGGACAATGTCAAAGTATAGTATACAATCACCATATCGTTTGTGACAAAGAGCTTTATTGTTATGCCTAGTGACTGGTTGAATAAAACATGGCATGCTTAAGACATTGTAACCCATTAAACGAGCACGTGTTCGTCAACATGCGCCTGAGCATTTTATAAAAATGCCACGCGTCTGTCTGCATAGCAGTTGTGCATGTGATAATGTCATGTTGGCCGGTCTTACGCAAGAATCGGTGGGAACTATGTAAATATTTTATGATCGAGAGTTGAGATTATTTCATTGTTTCAGGATATAATAATGGAGAAAACAAATAAAGCTCAGATTTTATTTTAAATACTCATGTGATTTTAGAATTAGATTATCACAATTAATTTGCTAAGTTAGTCATCTATTTTCTGACGAGTCATTAGGTACGTACAAACTATAACATCATCATCACCTGCCTAGCCTTTTCCCAACTATGTTGGGGTCGGCTTCTAGTCTAACCGGATGTAGCTGAATACCAGTATTACAGCTGATTATAGTTCTGATACGTACTTTATAATACCTACTATTGACCTGCAAATGGCAAAAAACTAAAAATTTGAATCTCGCGGGCTACCCTGGCGCTTTCCCCTTAAACAATATTCATCCAATATTTACCAAAAAAAAAACTACGTGTTAATTAGACTCTTATTCTCGCTTGCAGGCGATCGAAGACTATCAGAAGCTGGACAACAAGTCCGGTTTCGACGGAGAGTTCCAGTCGTTGAAGATGCTAGAAGACAGACTCGTGTTTACCAACTTCGAGGGTACCAAACCAGAAAATGTGATCAAGAATCGATACAGAAATATTTTACCTTGTAAGTTTGTATTTAAACTCTTCGAACTAATTCTTCTTCTTCTTTTCGTGTGGTTAGTAACTAACCTGGTGTCAGAGTTTTTAAACTGCCCATGGGCCTCTGACTTAGCTTCGAACTAATGTAGAGCCATGATGATCCCTAGATCATCAGTGTATATAGACTGTATGAAAGACAACATATCTGGAGAGATGATAGTGGAAACCAAAGACATTTCACAGTCATTGACTGCAGCACACAGCAGACACAAAAAAAAATACTATTGTTCGCGGTCACATGGTCCGAGCGATAGCTTTTAACGTGTAATTTATATTTGCGGAAACTAATGAGAAAAAAAATGGCGCGTCAACTTAAAATAAATTCACCTATAAGGAAAGGGAAATGGTGATAGATAGGGATCATTAACTACTGCAAGCAATCCAAGGAATAGTGTCGCGTAGACATCGTCCCTGGTTCCTTGAACGCATCTTGTTTATGAAAAGGTGCTCGCTAGATAATATTATCCACCTGGCGAAAAAAGTTTCAGTCTTCAAATTGCAATCTATAAATCCTCCTCATTTCCATTACAGATGACCAGACCCGTGTGGTGTTGCGTCGGCGAGACAAGCGACCTGATTCTGACTACATTAACGCCAGCTACGTCCGATCGTCACGACTCAGCGACTCCTCCTCCTCAGTACAGTCCTCCAACGAAAGCCTGGACAGTGTTCGATGTGAGTACATGGCCTAAAAGGATAGAGTAGTGGGAGGAGGTCCACAGGGTAGACGGCCGATTAAGTGTAAGCCCCTACGGCTTACACTTAATCGGCCCCTACGTCTTACACTTATTCCCCTGAGATAAGGGCAAAGTATGACCAGTCAGTGTGGCAATCCTTAGGAGAGGTCTGTGATCGTATGGCTAAAACGATAAACAATCTAATTAAAGACTTGCTACCTACTGGGTCCAGCTAATCTAACATCATATTTGATGTTACTTCCACCATCAACTTGATAAAAAGAAAAACGCTTCGCCAATTCTTTTGTAAAATTCTGTGACATAAAAGTTCTGGATAATAAAATATCTGACCTTGCTGGCCTACCAGTGCCCACCACCATCTCTTATAGCATATTACATCACAGTGGGAAAGAGATGGAGCTATATGTTCTGTAAAGATTCGCCTCTTGCTCTCATTGAGAGAAAAAAAAATCTGCTGAAGAGGTGGTAGTACCTGGATTGACGTAATAGAAGCAATCCTATACAGTTCTGACTTTGCCACCTAAGTTATCGCCGATACTATGTCAGTGCACAGTGGTCTGGTCTCGCCCAGTTGATGAATAAAATTTGCATTACAGCAACTATAAATCCCAATGACCGTAGTTTATAATTCAATAACTAGGTATATCGGTTAGATACGCATGCAAAAGGTACCAATTAGGGACCATTCAGTGGTGCCTAAAGTACCTTATGATAACTTGTATACCCTGATACGTATCACCTTATTAATTTACTTCAATACCTTGTGCTTTAACCACAAGGTATAGATTAAAAAATTAGAAATGTAACATTGAAGGAGCCTACTCCGCCGTAGCATGACAGAGCTAGGAACGCGTCAGGCAAGAAAATAATTTTCATATTGAAAAGTTTGAGCCAAAGCTGACTAAACTGTTCCGTCATCGACCAACACGACCATGCACGGTGTGTCAACAATAATTGTCGACGAGAAAAAAAATCCGGTACCTGTACAGGTACACACTGTACATGTGGCATGCGACGATGCTAAACCAGTGTGCGCATGGCATATGGACGAAACACAACTCATTTCGGAAATTTCTGCTCATATTATCAGTGGTCTTGGTCTATGCTCTGTGTCTGATGAGAAAAATTCTGCACCTGTACACCTACTGGTCTTTATTTTGTGTTATGGTAGGTTTTGAAATGGAAAATCCACTACTCTTCAGTAAGTGCGTCGATGACATAACAACATGACGTGTTTTCGAATCTACATACATTCGAAAACCGCACTCTGATTGATGGATACGTGATACGAATGACGGAAGTATGTACAAGGAAAATGTTTGGCTGTCGAACCAAATTGAAAATGAGCAAGTCCATTTAATAATTTTTAGGGGAAGTTTGCTTTAGTTAGTTATTATTCATCGCTTCTGTTTTATATTTATTACAATCATTATTTTGAAAGAAGTGTAGCTGCGTGACGTCATTCTTCAGACCAAAAAGAAAACTAATAGTGGTGGACAACAATAGGCGAATACTATTAAAGATCAGCACGTACTTATGCGGTTTTGTCTCGTTTAAATATTTATGTTTTTACCTCGGCAAAATAAGTCTGGACCCAGCGGTACCTATCTGAGCTAGTAGATACATAAATTACAAATATTTGAACTGATTTGCATGATCGATAGATCTATTGCTTATAGTTTTTTTTTTATTTATCACCAATTTTATAATGCCTAAAACTTTACTAAAACAAACTAAAAAATGGCGTCGAAAAATTCCTCTGCATCGCTGTCGACTTGTAATTTACGTTGTACTGTGCCTTGGGTTATGGAAAGCTTCAACCAGCCGTTGGGAGATCCGTTGAAGAAAGCGAGCAAACGGCTTGAATTCGCGTCTCACACAAAAAGCCATCATTTTATAGTATCCAAAACTTCCGGTCTTTTGCCAAAGCACTGGGTACCGCTGATACCCCGTCTCTGGATCTCCACGGTAACCACAGTTCTCTTGTTTACAATGATTTCTAATTTCAGCATTAATACTGAACAGCGAGATCAAGAAAGCCCCACCACTGGTGGCCAAGTCGCTGTCAGACGAAGCTCTGAGAGAAGTTAAGAAATCCTTTAAATTGGACAAAATTAATGGAAACCTCTGCCGAGATATTACGGGTAAGCCGACTATAGACATGATTATAAAAATCAAATCTCGATACAGAAAAAGCAGCGAGACACAAACAAGATTCAAATGGCGAGTCTTGTTTTCTTTGACCAATGGGGAGGCCCATTGGTCAAGGACAGCAAGACTATCAATTTATTCCGCTAGGATTCGCATCGTCGCTGCTTTTATTTATCTGTCAAACACCAACTTTTTTCGGCGTAATGCACTGAATTGTAATGATAAAGACGTACCTAGTTTTCCCACTAATTAGAAAACGGTGACCCAAAGCCTTACGCCTATAAAATTTAAAACCAAGTACAGCGGAAAGCTTTTGTAGTATAAATCACTTTAGAGTCTACGACTTTTACAGCGAGAGCCAGTAGTAGTACACTAACCAGTAGAAACCATAAGGTTCTACTGGTTAGTGTACAAAGGTTAAAATACAGTGCTAACTGCTGATTACCAGTGAACTTTGCCTTTCACTCCCCTTCAGCTGATAAAATTGATAGGGACTTTGATTTTATTCATGACCCGTTTTGTTTTTCTGTAATGCCATGCCATGCCATTAAGTGAAACCACAATATGTGCCCACATTTTTTACGTATAGGGTCAAATTAAAGCTGGCAAATTTACTTTTTAATTTTACAGACTACCTTCGGTCGTCGACCATATAATAATTTAGTATGAGATTAGTAAATCATTATTTTATGGTATGTATGCATGATACACTGAAGAAGTTAGTGAAGTTTTGCTAGCTAATTTGATTTTATCCTGTATCATGACTTTGGTATTCCCAACATACAGATGCCAGCGCATCAAGTTATACCAAACTGTCATATTTCTCCAAATGATAATAATAATACTTTATTTGCTAAATGTAGGTTTACAAAGTAGTATGATGTTATTATCAATATGGCCCATTTACATTCTACCATTTATGTGGTGTGCAAATATTTAATTTCAGAATACCTACGTTACAAAAATTGTCTGATTATTGATTTGATTTTATACCTTTAAACGTTGGAGGGAAAAATTCAAAATAGATTGAGTAAAAATTGACAGTTTGTTGTAACTTGATGTGCAGGCGTTTGTGTAATATTAATATTTTCCTCTTTTTTATATCACTTTTTTTCTAATAAAAAAAAACATTTATTATCTGGTTTCAGTGAAAGACAAAACATACATCGCGGCGCAAGGGTGCCTCTCAAACACAAAAGATGACTTCTGGCGAATGATTTGGCAAGAAGACGTCAGGGTCATAGCTATGATCACGAACGAAGTTGAAAATGGGAAGGTACGTCCATTCCTGTGCACTTCTTCTCTTTCCACATACCAACGGCACTAGACAAGTGACAATCGCATTGAAAATGTCTCATATATTTTCTACAATGACTCGGATGGAATTAAGAAGTCTTTTATCACTGATAGAATGTCATCTTGTCGACTCTATCTTCTCTATTGCTTGAATTTAGTGACTTGCTTCTGTTAGAGGGAGAAATTGAATGCTTGGTAATGAAAACTCATCGTGTGGTCTCTCGTTAATTTTATACTGTTTTCAGTAGATTGTTTAAAATGGCTTCAAATCGAATCATTACTATTTCGCAGTTTGGCAGGTTTATAAAAGGTGTAAAAGTGTTTGGTCCAAATTAATGATTTTTTTTTGTACCCATAAATAAGCACTTTTTGTGCCTTGCCATGCATTATCATTTAGTCATCATCATCATCATCATCTGCCTAGCCTTTCAACTATGTTGGGATCGGCTTCCAGTCTAACCGGATGCGGCAAAATACCAGTATTTATGCATTAAAATGTAGTATTTTTTCAAAATTAAAAATGTTCATTAGTCGTTTCACACTCTTCCATGTCTATATAATTCAATGTGTGGATTGTCTTTGCAGAAAAAATGCGAACGCTACTGGCCCCTGTCAGGTCATGAGGAGAAGTTTGATGGTCTCACAGTAAAGTCCATATCTGAGACTCACTATGAGGAGTACCTACTGCGGGAGTTCGACATCTGCGACGACAAATGCTGCCGGACTATCTTCCAGTACCAGTTCACAGTAAGAATTTTGTTTACCTCTCAGTTGTTTCATTGCATCATCTTTCATGATTAAATTACTCGTCTAAGCCACCTAACGTAGAAATCTTAGAACTACAGACGTATCTCAGTTCTGAGGCCCGTGTACAAGCTTTTTTCGAGTCATCATGAACCGCCTCGCCATGGATGATTTTCCAGCCTTAAAAAAAATGGCTTGACGATTTCCAGCCACCAGAACAAGATGGTTTTCGAAAAACGTTAGGTTGGTAGAATGTCAAAAAATAATCCAGAAAAGAATTGGAATCACCGACTTAGTTTGCAAACTAGCGCTGAGGAAACCATGTTTGCCCGACCAATGGCCAGTGACCAATACGAGTCCTGGAGTGGAAACTGCGTATAGGCAAGTGTAGTGTGGGTCTCACTCATAGCTAAATAGACCAAAAACCTGTGAAAGGTGGCTTTTTTTTTGCGGGTGGGAAATCATCTAATGCCTTCACCTGCTCTGGGTGGAGCGGAAGGGAGTGTCAGACTCTTACTGACTAAAACCCATCCATGTTCCTTCCGTAGCCCTTTATGTTCCGGGGTAGCAGTAATCCTTTCGGACAATCCCGCTTAGTGAAAGGTGGCTAGATAATACATCGAAGACAGCTAGAGGACTGGATATAGTGGTGCAACTTAGGAGAGGCCTGTATCCAATATTGGACTGCGATACAGTTCCAACGTAACACTCTTGAGATTGTATAGTTCTTTATTAAAAATCTCTTGAAATATTATATTATGTTGCATGTTTTCCTTAATTATTGTGTCTTCTTACGATAGCAGCCATGTCTACGATTTTCTCCCAATTTTTAAGGTCATTTATAATATCATTAAACATAATTTCTCTATGTTCCAGGCTTGGCCCGACCACGGAACACCTGACGATCCAGACGGAGTGCTGTCCTTTATAGACGACATCAACAGGAGAATGATAAAGAACTCACTGGACACAGATGCACCAGAACAGGTTGGTATTGGTTACTTAATTAAGCATCTTCACCATCTATCAAGACCTTAAATCTGAACAGATTGGGCTATTTTAGCTTAGTAGACGTAGGCATCCGCTATTCTACGCGAAAGAAGTCGCGAGCGAACGAAATAATGCCTATAAGTCTAAAATCACCAACCGCCTTGAGCAAATGTGTTGATTAGTGCTAATAATGCCTTCTGTAAACAAGTTTAGGCCCAGCCGTGGGACAATAAGTAGACTAATAATATTGTTTATTTATAACTGGGAGCCTAGACAAGTGTCAATTACTCCGTGTCGATTCGATTTCGAAAATTGTTGATTGAACAATTCGTTATCTCAGCAATTCGGATTGTCAAGAACGCCACTTTTTTTTTGGCTTATTGGACGACTCGCACGAATTTAACTCGCACGAAACGTGCGAATCGACTCCTTTAAAAAATATTATTTTTTCTGTAGTCGATTCGCACAAAGTTCATTTAATGGGGTGCGAATCGACACCTTCACAAATATGTAGTAGGCTATTCTATATTAATACTTCATTACCTAGGACTCAACTCTGAATCTAATGATGAAGTTTATTTAATGGGGAGCGAATAGCCTACTACATTTTTGTGAGGGTGTCGATTTGCAGGCCAATAAATAAAATTTGTGCGAATCGACTACAGAAAAAATAATATTTTTTAAAGGAGTCGATTCGCACGTTTCGTGCGAGTTAAATTCGTGCGAGTCGTCCAATAAGCCTTTTTTTTAAGGGTGGGAAATCATCCAATGACTTCTCCCGCTCATTAACGCATTTGTATGGGAATATTGATCGAGTTTCATTACACAATTTGACATTGGCAAGCACTTAGCGATCGAAAGCATCTGATCACGTGACATTTCGAAAGCTTATGCTAATTCCATACAGTCCACAGATGTATCTAATTTCGTTATCGTTAATGAAAATGTGACTAGGCCCCTAGGAGTTCGAGTAGAATTTCGTTTCGAAACATCATAATTATAATATTATTTCCATCCTGTACACAGTATATTTTGGCTGAGCCCAATACCAGTTTTCTTTATAAAATAGACTTCGCTACTTCATTCGTAATTTTAATCACTAGACCGATAAAGATTACCTTCGTGAGATAAATAAATGAGGAAGAAGTTTTAGATAATTTTCTGATTTTTTATTTTTTTATTGTAAGCTTTAGCTGCAGCCATATTATATCTAGCAAGATTAATTGGCAGTGTCTATTCTCATTGTATATCTTGAAGACACTCCATATAATTATTTGCATTAATTAGGCGGCGAAGAGGGACTAGTCATGGATATCTGGCTCTCTCTAACTTGCGGCTGGGCGGCTGTGCTAGATAGCCCTTTTTCTTTTTGATGGTGGAACGTCATCAAATGACATCTGACAGCCAGTCTTACCAAGGGGTATCGTGTTGCCCAGTTACTGGGTTGTGGAGGTCAGATAGGCAGTCGCTCCATGTAAAATACTGGTATTCAGCTGCATCTGGATAGACTGGACCCTAGCATAGCTGGGAAAAGGCTAGGAAGATGATGAAGTCATCAAATGACCCCTCCCGCTCTGGGTAGAGCGGAAGGGAGTGTTGTTCATGTTCCTTCATTAACCCTTTATTTTCCGGTGCAGCAGTAATCCTTTCAGACAATCTCGCTGTATGATGATCCCTAAAGTTTAATTTTAAAACGATAACGTTCACTTCTATAATATTCAGTAAATGTTTCAGAACATCCTGTGCGTGCATTGCTCAGCTGGCGTCGGCAGGACGGGCACGTTCATAGTCCTCGACATTCTTATTGACAAAATTAAAACATCTGGTGAGACTTGTCACTTTATGCATCTTTGTTATGTTTTTCTGTGTGCTTTTGCGAATCTCTTTAAACTTGCTATCTGCATAATTGCTTATTGTGATTATTGTGGCGCCACAGCTTGTGCCTTTTGTTAAATAAGCGAATTGTAAGCATTTTTTTTCCATTGCGATTTTTTTGATTTATTCGTTAGTGCTTACCTATTAGGTATATTTTAAAATTAGCTTCTTAACTTTTTTATTTAAGTCATAGCAGTGACTTACTGCCTTTCCTACTTAACCGGGAATAACTGGGCACAGTTAACTCTCTTTTTCAATGACGGATCTTTGTTCTACAATTTTAGGGCATACCTAGCAGTGTTATTCTTGCGTTACTCAGCGAATTGCTCGCCGAAACTGGTCTTACTGACCTACGTTTTTTTTTTAAAGGATTCAATTGTGACATCGACGTCCATTCTACGGTAAAGCTGGTGAGGGCTCAGCGGAACGGCATGGTGCAGAACAAGATGCAGTACAGGTTCATATACCTGGCGCTGCAGGAGTACATTGACGGCAGGAACGTGAAGTTGCGGAAAAAGGTATGTTGATGGTAAACATAAGTCAACTTGCAGCAAAAATCACAACATATCAAAAACAGATAGGGTTAATCATTAGTAAGCATATTGACACTCTACGTCAATTCACCATTTTCAAATTACGTTTTCAAGTGCTTAACAATTAATTTCCCACATTGCACGTACATAATATTTTTTTATTCTTGCGCTTACTATTTAGTGCTACCTACTTATGATGTCCTGAATTCGTTGTAGCACCGAAAATTTAGTTATATGTGGTATACAGTTAAGTCAGGTATGGACTTTAATGGCTATTGTTATTGTTATTTTGTGAGATATTTCAATTCTAATCATTTGATGAACAAACGATTTGAAAGTATTATAATAATTATAAGAAATTTGTGCATCGTTGACAGTCGTTACGGGTCGACAGAAGCCCGAAAGTCTGACATCTAGTCTTACCAAGGGGTCTCGTGTTACCCAATTACTGGGTTGTGGAGGTCAGACAGACAGTCGCTCCATGTAAAATACTATTCAACTGCATCTGGTTACACTGGAAGCCAACCCCAATATAGTTGGGAAAAGGCTAGGCAGATTGATTCATTTGTAGTAAACAGCTTAATGATAAGCTAAATGAGATATTTGATACATCTCTTACAGAGGACTCTTTGCTTTTTATGTGCTGTAGATAACAGTGACAAGCAGTTATAGTATTAAATCCCAATCTCAACATCATGCCGGGTACGCTTCACAATTGAATCAAAATCAAAAGTTATTTATTGAAACTAGATTGAAAATCAGCACTTTTTGAACGTCAATGCTATACAACCTCCAAATCCGCCCTTCCGAACGCCAGATAACAGTTTTTCCGCAATTCTGGATTATTAGCAATACCAACAGTATACGGTAGGTATACTTTAAAAAAAAATCTGATTTATATTTATATGATAATTTATGTTTCTCAAACAGATGCACGTGAATGTCAATATATTATGCGGAGCAACTGACCGTCTAAATTCACCATCTCAACTGGTAGAAATACCGATATCATAAGGTTAGACTAGTTGCGATATTTTGGTGTTTTGATTGGCAATGCCAAGAAGAGAATACCCTCTCCCTCTCTCATTTGTCCCTTTTTTTTAAGGATGATAAATCATCAAATGACCCCTTCCGCTCTGGGTAGTGCGGAAGGGATTGTCAGACACTTTCTGACTATAAACCATCCATGTTCCTTCCTTAGCCCGGTTTGTTCCGCATCTGGCAGCGATGACCCTTTCGGACAATCCTGCTGACCTTTTATTTCAGTCCGTGATATTATATTTCTTTTCTTTCTATATGGTGTAAAATATACCCATTTGACAATTAATTAAAAACTATTCATAGTCTCGACGCTGTTTTCTTTAATTTTAATAGAAATTGTTGGCGACTTGCCCATGAGACGTTTCAATGATGTCTAATCAATCTTCTAAGTTAATTGAACTCTACGGAAAGACTTTTTAATGAAAACATGCCATTTAAAGAGTTGTAGTTATTGATAATTCTAATCATAATAATAGGGATGATGACTAGATTTTTTTTTAGTCCGTGAGCTAGATTTACAAAAAATATTGGAAACGTTTTTTTTCTTTTTTTACGTAATCCTAAGATTACGCTGATACATTGAGTTGAAATGTGGCATGACGTCACGAGTATGTAGTTTACTTTCCAACTTTAATGCGTTGTATCTGTCATTTTTTGTTATATATACCTAATATGATAAAGCTAAAAATACGTGACTAATATTTTTTTATTATTTGATTGACGGACTGAATATGATTTCTTATTTTTTATCCAGGCATCATCCCCATTCTTTAAATAAGTACATACTTGCTACGTCAACCACATTTCGATCAAATCATTCAAATTGACACCTGTAAATTGCAAAAAAAACATATGATAATGTGAACTTTGCGGGCTATCTTGGCGCTTCCGCCGTAAATAAAGGATTGTAGTCCTTTTAAAAATACGAAAAACTATGAAAGCGATGGAGCCCCAGTTCTCTAGTCGCTTTTTCATATACATTGACATGCCATATCAAATCGGTATGTCGAAAAAGAAGATAAAATAAACATATTTATAAAAAAGACTGAAACAATTCCTAATAAAAAAATGTTTTTAAAGTATGTATGAACATTTCAACGATAAAATATAAAGAATCCCTAATATCACAGTATAAAAATCATATTTTTAGACTGTGCTAATATGGTATAATTAGATTTCATTAAGATGTAAGTTAATTTAAAGCTTCCTCTCTCCTACTACTTTTTGCTGTGCCCGACAGGGTTCATTATGATCTCAATTTTCTAACTTACCACCTAAGTACACATTGCGGAATGCAAATAAAGATTGAGTATTGAGTATATATGTGTGTTGAGTGTATGTGTGTAAAAGCAAAAATGTAGAAACTTGGACCAACCCGCACTAGACCAATGTGATGGAGTTCAGCCCTCAACACATAGAGGATGCCTATGTACCAGCAGTGGTCAGCGGTAATCGAAGGTCGATTATGCTTAAACAACACCAATCGTAGCAAAAGCACCATGCACATCCAATATTATAATACCTACCTACCTAACATAACTTTTCTCTATTCCAGGTGTATACGTCGGACGCATGAATCGATCGTTGTGAACCAAAGTGATTATTTACATTTATTTATAACTTAATCTAATCAATTTAAATACCGTAAGCGGAATATCCAATACAGTCAGTCATATTAATATAGATTATAAAGTAACTTTTAATAAACCACTGTGTATGAATTAGTTGTCTTTTATTTAATGAGGGTATCCTGGGAAGAAGTACAGAGGCCAGCACATCAAGCTACCCCAATCTGTCAAATTTCTTTGATAGATTTTCAACTATATTACAAAAGCGTAAGGTACACGTTCAATTGGGAATATTTGATAGTTTTGGATAGCTTGATGGGCTGGCGAGTGTACATTGAAGTACTGTAGAGCCAAGGCGAAACCTTATGTAGAATTTATCTGGTTGGTTACAAGATCACTGGTAGCATTTCAAAATGATAGATTTAAATAGGTTTTATAAAAGAAATGAACGTTGAACTTTGTCAGAAGTGGAGCTATTAAACGCAAGTATTCTTTAAAATAATACAATTCAATAGCTGCTGCCCGGTGTGTCTCTATTTGTAGGATTAAAATCCCTACACAATTCATTACACGAGCTCAACCACTGAGAGCTCTTAAAGTAAAGACCCATCAAAGATCAGGTCTCCAACTTACCTACTCTTTCCCTAACATTTCCTTTGTATAGAAATTATGAGGATCCTCTGAACAATGTGACGCATCAATAGCTACGCATGAATGAACCCAATATGAAAGCGACTGCATACCAAAGCTTTCTTGAAGAAATCCTTTTAAGTCAGATCATTTAGTCTTTGAACCGATGACCCTTGGGTCCTTGAGGACGCAACTCGGCAAATGTAAAGTAGAAGTTGAACGCTCTGATGAGGGACGTTTTTCGTAGAGTGGCTGGTACCTAACAGAATAATAAAATCCATTAATTAAGCGCACTTGTTTTATACATTAAAAGTTACCAAAACAATTTTGCACAAAAATATTCAACCTTAAATTAAAATATGTAGTAGTATATAATATTATGTAAGTAAAAGTATATAAAAGGTTAGAACAAAAGAGAGTACTTAAATCTCATCGGCCATAAAAAGGAGAGTACCTACTTAAATCTCATTGGCCATAGTACCTAAATCTCGTTCGTTTCGTTGTCAGTGGGAAAAGGAAGAAAATACTTTAATTTGCGGCAAACATGACGCAGTAAAAAAACAAATGACAAAAAAAAAACAAGTTGTTGGAAAAAATGCGCCGGTTCCGCGCAAAATGGCCATCGCTCAGCATAATGCTTCGACCCCATGTGAGACAGAGCCAAAGCGCTGATTTTCAGCGACAGACGGCGTTGACGTGATGCCGTCAAACCGGTGCAGCATGTGTGCAGCAACTCCGAAAAGTGCCCAAAAAGCTGGCAGCGTCGTGTTGCCACGATAGATGACATGCTGATTCTTTTTGTGGTATAGGTAATAATTTTTTTATATTTGCACCGTTCTTAAAAATAATTGTAAAAGCGTAACGGTGGAGTTTCTTGCCCATTCTTCTCTATACGAAACCACCTTTTAACTAGAGGCAGTTCTATTTTTTGTTCTTCATTTTGACGTTGAAAACTGCCTTTCTCGTACCTGTTGGCAATAAATGATTTGACTTTGACTTTCACATGATCTCATTATATTGGAAATTTAACGGTTGGATTTTAACTAAAATTGTAAATTGGACTATACCTACTGGCGCTGTCGCTGGTGGAGGAGGAAAATGATGAAGACGCACCTATCCCTGGCGGTGTCACAAGTTAACGACCAGAACATAATAACGATGACGTCACAGACGAGGATTCTAGTGACGAAAATCAAGTCCAAGTTCATAATTTACCTGTCACTCGACAGAGAACTCCGTGTTAACTTTGGTGGAGCGATTATAAAGTGAGTTGAGCTCCCTTCACCTAACAGAATCGACCAATTGCACAGGTTCATTACGATCAGCATGTGTCAACTGAAAGTGATAGTGACGTGATATCACTAGTTCTAGTTCAGAGAATAAAAACGCATCGTTGGCACCGGGCCACGAATGCTCTTGATCTGAACACGATTTTGTAAAAATATTATGAACGCATACGACGATCTGACGCGCAATGTTTTTACACGAATTTTAATTTTAGGCTCTGGAAAATGATTCGCACACACCAATGCTTAGCACTTGATTGTATTCGTCTCGTTTCGGCATCAAATATTAATTCGGCACTGCAGTCCACTGCTGTGCATAGGCCTCTCCAAGAACACTAGACAGAGTTACTTTTGAATTTATAATATTACTAGCTTCCACCCGCGGCTTCGCCCGCAAAATATGTTGACAAATTATACACATAAACCTTCCTCTTGAATCACTCTATCTATTAAAAAAACCGCATCTAAATCCGTTGCGCAGTTTTAAAGAATTAAGCATACATAAGGATACAGGGACAGAGAAAGCAACTTTGTTTTATACTACGAGTATGTAGTGAAGTATAGATTGTATGTTGTTTAGTCATGTTGTGCTATTGTGAATGATCTTTTTGGGCTAAATAGATAAAATCTTTGATAAAACACACACACACGTCCTTATAGATTTTAACCTTTTTTTTGGGAAGAAACAAAGCTCGAATGTCGAGTGCGAAGTGATCCCTCACAGGGCATCAGCGATGACACGAACACTCATAGACTCCCTATTTACCATCCAATAACATAAGCAAAAACATGGGGACAGCATCGTTGGTCTAGTGCTTGTAAGCGCTACTACTGAGCATGTTGTTCTGGGTTCGATTCCCAGGTCGGACCAAATGTTAATGGGTTTTTCTATAAGGAATTTCTCAGTCGTCGCCCGGAGTCTGGATTTGTCCCCGGTTAAAGCCAATAGGCTGGCCCCCTATTACATGGGACTTAAACATAACTGGCTTAATGTGGGTGTTACTATAGGTAGGTACACTTTTGCCTAACTCCTCACAAATTACAGGCGTGCTGTTGATAATATTATTTTATTACAATAATAATATTCGTTCTCAACAGAAAATAATGGATCGGTTTTATTTGAAAAAAACAGGCTGGAATAGATGATTAGAACCCAATAACTTGGCACGCGACGAAAGCAAGTAACCAGGCGGCATGTTATTATTTCCATAGAAAGTAGGTACATCATAGTTAGTGTGAGATGCAACGTGTGTAAGACTGAATATCAAATTTTCGGGCTTCTGACGACCCGTAACGACTGTCAAAGGTCCTCCTTTTATTTTCTTCAAGTGCTCTTTGTCACTGTATGTTCCATACATATATATAACTAGCTTCTGCCCGCGACTTCGTACGCGGACCCTGTTGCTTATGCCAGCGACAACGGGGTCGCCATTTATGTTATTTTTTATCATTTTTCCCATTTAAATCTTTTATCACACTGAGCTTTAGTTTTATTTCATTCCAACAACCACCAAAACATACAGTCCATTTGTCATCGTTTTCATTTTGGTAACCGCATTATTATATTCCTCCTCTAGAGACCTAGAAGTCGATGCGTAGATACGCTTGGAACTCAAGCGTAATTCTCTTTCCGTGAACGTGTCTGACTCGCGAGACAATACATGACGTTCACGATCAGCGGTCAGTCGCGCATCATATTTTTCACTGGTCTCTAGAGACCTAATGAATACGCTGAGAACGCAGGCGTGCTTCGCGACCCGAAGAGGTTTCCACGGAGCGAGTTGCAGCCTAATGTTCTCGAACAACATCAAGTCTCTCCTGACGCTCTTCGGTAGATTCTTGGGATCTTATGATCCTCAATCTTTTAGCTCTCTTGGAACATTGGGAAAGATTTGACCTCTTTCTAGGCATGGTCATAGTTTTATTGTGAAGATACCTGATCAATAAAAATCTAAATTAAAATGACTGCTCCCCTGCGTTACCGGGTAGGCTACAGTGTCACGAAGATAAATGGAAAAGGAAATTAAACACTCAAACAACATATATTCATACGATCAAATAAAAAAATAAATAGGAGTTTTGGCCAGTAGAGTCAAATTTTCAATGATATACCATCGTCATCGAAAATCAGTCCTAAACTGTTACCGCCTTCACCGCGTGCAGGTACTCCCAGTTTATGTTATTTTATAATTACACAGTAAAATTAGTGATAGCTATATTGATTTCCACATCAGATGTTTCTGATCTTCGATTTTTATAAGTCAACAGGAAATGCCCATCATATTGAACAACAAAGACGTCATTCCTATATGTATTATGTTGTAGCTAGGCTCTTGGAGTTCCACAACAGGTGTTCCAGATCTTCGATTTTTATAAGTCAACAGAGAGTGCTCATCAGATTGAACAACTTGTGCTAAGACGTTATTCCTATATGTGTAACGGTGTAGCTAGGCTCTTGGAGTTCCACAACAGGTGTTCCAGATCTTCAATTTTTATACATCAACAGAGAGTGCTCATCAGGCTGAACAACTTTCGCTAAGACGTCATTCTTATATGTGTTATGGTGTAGCTAGGCTCTTGGAGTTCCACAACAGGTGTTCCAGATCTTCGATTTTTATAAGTCAACAGGAAATGCTCATCAGACCGAACAACTTTTGCTAAGACGCCATTCCTATATAATGTTATAGTGTAGCTAGGCTCTTGGAGTTCCACAACAGGTGTTCCAGATCTTCGATTTTTATAAGTCAACAGGAAATGCCCATCAGACCGAACAACTTTTGCTAAGACGTCATTCCTATATATGTTACAGTGTAGCTGGGCTCTTGGAGTTCCACATCAGGTGTTCCAGATCTTCAAATTTATTCTCTCAGCAGAAAATGCTAATCACGTGGAACAATTTTTGCTAAGGTATCATTTTTGTATCTCTTATAGTTTAGCTGGTCTGTTGCGGTTCTGCATCAGGTGTTCAAGTTTTCAAGATAAATTATAGCCTATATGTTGCCCAAACTTAATACCTATACAACAAAAAAAAAACATTCCAATCCGTCCAGTAGTTCCGAAGATTAGCGTGTACAAACAAACAGACAAACAGACATACAGACAAACAGACAAAATTTTTTTTTTGGATTCATGCTCTATTACTGTTTCTAAACCCCCCTCAATTTTTTTTTTTTTAATATATTCAATGTACAGACACAGTTTTTTTACTGTTTTATTATATATGTATAGATGTATAGATGTATAGATAAAGAAGGTTAAATATGTTTTTTGAAACAACTGATATCTAGCATCAGTAATATTACATCAATATTAGATCCCATACAGAAGGGTGATAAACGCCTGAATCCACTGAACTTTTTCGTCAGTAAATCCATTGGATCCGGTAACGACGCGAATGTTTCTTGAAAATCCGTTCGTTTGAAAAATACTTTCAATGACTTACTTGAGTTTTCCTTTGTAATAAAATACGGCTGTATAATCACAGCCCGTAAATGCGTCGAAAGCTGGTAAACCGAAGCACAAAGTAGGACCCAATTTCATTGCAAGCTAAGTACAGTTAATGCGGCGCCGCGGGAATCGCCCCGGGCGTCGCGAGCCGCGTGACGACTCCCGGCCACCGTAGCCGCGGGCCTGCGGGCGGTGAGTAATGAGTAGCCCACGGTCCGGTCGGACCAGCCGGTGTATGCTGTAAAATTTTCACCGTGAAAACTTGAGTGGAATGAGCGTGAAGTAAGCTGTCATTCCACCTAATGCTAAAAACACCTACCTGCCTAATGATTGACACTATTCACAACTCACTTTGAACTCTGACTCTGAACTGAGGCAACCTTAACGTTCCGTACCAATTCTTTTGACGACTGTTTACTTAGTAGTAGTATACTTCATTGGTTTAGGGAAAAATTATAGAAATATCGTCAGCAAATAAAATACTATGAGCGTCAATTTCTTCAGGGATGTCATTTATTTATACTAAAAATAATAAACAGTGTTAGACTCTTACTGACTAAAACCCATCCATGTTCGTTCCTTAGCCCTTTATGTTCCGGGGTAGCAGTAACCCTTTCGGACTAGGGTCTGTCTGGTCTTCTTTTTTATAAATTGGTTTCACTATCGATACTTTCAGCAGGTCAGGGACTCAGCCTTCATCCGAAGACTGATTTGTTAAATAGTTTAGCGATTATTTCCGTTCTACATTAATTTTGGAAGTATCATGTAGTTACTCATATTATTTTTATTTTATTCGTAAGTCTTATAAATACCATGCAAATGTAATTGAGAGAGGCATTCCTTTCGCCGTTTTACGTAGGTTTTTTCCAAAACCCGCTAAAGAGACCCTTTTTTTTTTTTTTTAAGGCTGGGAAATCATCCAATGACTGCTCCCGCTCTGGGTGGAGCGGAAGGGAGTGTCAGACTCTTACTGACTAAAACCCATCCATGTTCCTTCCGTAGCCCTTTATGTTCCGGGGTAGCGGTAACCCTTTCGGACAATCCCGCTTACCCGGCAGGCCTGGCCCTGAGGGGCCCCTTCATATGCTGACATCTCTTTGAGGCGCGCGTGGAACATATACGCGCCGTACGGCACGGGTCTGGTGCTGATCGGACGGTGAGTCACCCATTACTCACCGTCCGCAGGCCCGCGCCTACGGTGGCCGGGAGTCGTCACGTGGCTCCCGACGCCCGGAGCGTCTCCCGCGGCGGCTGGGACGGGAGGACCTTTCTCTCTCCCATCCCGCCACCTCCTTCGCGAGCATAAGCTAAAGAGACCCTGGGATATATAAATCTCATCATGCTTATTTGTCAATCCTATTCCTATAGACTAGACTAGAATAACCAAGCAAAATCTGACAAAATGTTCCTACTGTTGGGATATAAACCTCCTCTCTGTACGGCACGGGCCTAGTGCGTTTGGTAGATGTCACGTCTTCGATATTTTGTTTTTAGGACATTTTCATGATATTTTCCTTCACCGTTTGAGAGCAGTGGTGATGAAATTAAATACATAATACTTTGAACCCAGACAGGCTTATAACCTGACTGGGTTCGAACTCACGACACGACGAATGCAAAAGGATTCATTTCATATACGGGGCGGGTTATTTTACTAGTTTTATTTAATTTTTTGTTGACGTGTTGTTGTGACCATGAACTTTTTGTTTTTAATTGTTAGTCATTTAAAATATCAGTGTATATTTTACGATATACTTACAAAAATTACATAATTATACGTGGAGACTACAATACGATCATAAAATTAAGTAGCGTTAATAAATGCTGTCCCCAGCCTGAATTCAATTTAATATATCCAACAATATAGTCACTATAGCAAGTCAAAGATTGGCCCACAAACCAGAAACCCATAGTCAGTCCACCACTATTATTAAATCATTTTTTTTCGGTGTCACGATTTATTTGATAGATCCAAAATAGTCCTATTCATTTGTGACAAGACTATGTGTTTTTATTAATGATCGTATGGTTTTCTCCACATTGTATATAAGTATGTATGTACTTGATTGATATCAAGCCGCACTGAGCCCGCGTACAAATACTCACTGCCGCTCGCAGAAGTGGTCGGAATCGCAGCAGTGGGAACATAATAAACTATAATTACGTTTTAGTCTTATTTATCCACTTAATTCGATAAACGTTGAACCATGGAGATGTTTTGAGATAGACATCTCAATGTAAATTATTCACACAGTATATTTATTTAACGTTCAATAAAATAAACAAGGTCGATCACGAAGATCATCAATCATGTGTGAAGAATATACGGCTCATAACATACCTAACCAAGTATATCACCTGGCGTAGTATAATAGGTAGGATCTACAAACCCTAATAAAGGTTTTCCCACCTGTAAAATACACGGCTTACACAATGCGTGAGTAGGTACGCATAGCAAATATACATAAATAAATAAATAAATGTGTGAATGTACCAGTCACGCGCACGCAGTGCCCGCGGCCTAACCGCACCAGATATTTGGACTTCGTTCAAGGTGTGTGGTAAGTCAACTCATTATCAAGCCGAACACTACCTATACTTATCTGCTCTTTTCATTCATTAATATACATATAACCCCAGCATCTCTGATTACAAACCATACACATAGCCTCCAGAATCGAGAACGATCCTATAGTTTTAACTGATGACGCGAAATACTCACCAAAAATAAATTCATGCTCAATCTTATATTTAGCGCGCCTGCGCGGACTAAGACGTGCCAGTTGAACCGGGATTCAGTGCAGATCGCCAATCGGTTTCGATCGAAAAAAATAAATAAAACAAAAAAAAACGCGTCTAGTGCATCCTATGTCAACAAACAAACACCAGGGATGGTGAGGACTCCCGAGAGAAGTGCCCTGAACGCTTCAAGGTAACATCGGTGCATTAGTCCAAAATAATCTGTTGGCCAATGATCATAGTACAAAACTTATTCACACCTATTTCTACACGAGCCCACGCAAACATAACGTGTTTTCAGTCAGAGATTCTCACATTGAAACGAAATGTTGTGTTCTTAGTTTATACGGTGAAAAAGTGAAAACTTTGCGTGGTTCGTGCATTAATATTCCAAAATTATCATTAGAAACCGCATTAAAAATATTGTGTCCGACAAACATATTGTAGAAAATATTTTTCAAGTTAATTAAATTCAATAATCAAACATATGGAATCTGAATTGTCACCAGATAAAGAAAAAGATTTACCAGCAGTGCCTATAAAAACATATCAATGGGAAGATTTGAGAAGAGCTCGTGAAGCGGGAAGGTACCCATGGACGCACCTACTAAAGGAGCCGCTTCAAGGTGAAATAACTGCAGAAGATATCATCAGAGAAACGACGCCGAGAAGAAGTATGTCGCGAGAATTTTCACGGTCTCGGACACGATCGCCGGTGGACGGTGACATTCAAAGGATACTGAACCTTGACTCTTCACCTGGAAGCAGTCGCAAACATGGAGAAGAAGGTGAAGATGAGGGAGTACATGTACCGAATTTTTCCAAAGAAATATCGCTGGATTCCGAAGAAGATGTCATAAATCAGGCTGTGAAAGCTTATGTAGTTAAATGTCCCGAAAGTCAAGTTAGTACTCACTTAGCTAAGCCAGTTGAAGTGCCCAAAAATGTGTCCCCTAAAGGAATACTTAAACGCCGCGTTGCAGAACCAGAATATAGCATAGGAGTAACATCAGAAACAAGGGAAAAAACAAAATGTTGTCACCCTTTGGTAAATAAAATAAAACATTTAGCAGACAAAACTCTACATAAACTGGAACGTAATGAAAACGAAAAATCTCCCATTTCAAAACGTAAAAAAAATGAAGAAGCTCAAGAAATAAGACAGCTGAAATCGTCGCCTGGCGCCGTCAGAAGACAAAAGTTTGGTGCAATTAAATTAGGAAGCTCTGATGAGATGAGTAAAACTATGATTGTAGACACGCCACCACCAAGGAAGAAGAAAGAGCACATCTACGAAGACATAGAGGAAGGCAAAGATGTACATTTCTCACCAGATGCTGACAAAAAGGGTGTGAATAGAATTGATGATGAAAGTAGGAGTAACAGCAACAAGGAGAATGAAAGCCTGTTGGAGAAGAAGTCGATCGCTTCCCAAGATCCTAGCTTAGTTATGGAAAATGCTAGTCTAAAATCTGTAGATCACGTCATGGAAAAATTGCATAAAATGGATAATGTAAATAAAGAAGCTGTGATTTTGGACGAAGAAATGGATCCAGATGAGCCGAACGTAGATGAAATTTTTCAAAATCAATTAGATGAAAGAGGACCAAGCAACGAATCACCCAATATAACCATTACAGAATTAATAGGAGAAGATGCAGAGGTGATAGGAGACCAGCCCGCTGCAACGCCTATAGAATCATCACCCAGCCCAAGCCCCCACGACGCCAACGATCGACAAAAAATAGAATACCCGAGAAAATGGTCTAAACCCAGCAGGTAAATATTTTAATATTTAACATTACAAATAACTCAATTGTCAGCAGTAGTACATCATACGTAACTGTGACATAACAACCGTGCCCAACATATGCAAAGCGAACGCGCTAGCTTCTGACTGTTTGATAAATATAGCTCCGTTCGACCGATCTTCCTGCACATTGGGGAAGCTCTTTAAAATTGTCATCAGTGATCAGTGCTCGCGGCTGCTTTCACGTCTGTGATTAGTTCATTTACTGTCCAGCTTTGACAAACACGCTTAATGACTCATTGCCCGCGTGCAAATGACAGTTCGTGTAGTTTACGGGAAACGAGTAACTAAAATAAATATGCCCTGGATTCGGTAGTCTGTAGTAATGACGACACTTCGGCGATGGACATCCGAAGGTGGCGCTCCTATAGAACGGCCTGTGAGGCCGACCCGAGAAGGCAGCGCTCAGATATTTACTCCAGACGTCCGCTGTGGTTGTCAGTTCTTTCAATGTGACTCGCTCCTTCCGGAGAGGGTGAACCCAGTTGGTACTAGACCGACGTCGCGAGCTAGTAATTTAATTTCGTACGAGAGGTAAGTCGCACCACCTACATTCAATTTTGACGGTTTTATGACATTTTATAACGAAATTTACGAACTGCAAAATAATATGAATAACATCTTTAGCCCGGCGGCTGCGGCTAAAACGAGCGCCGGCTGTTGGCCTAATTGTGACTCGAGCAACGTGTGTGTGAAGTTTAAATATAACTCAAATCTTCTGCGACGAATCACAATTTTTGCGATTTGCATTACTTTTTTATGCTCTGCGAATGATTTACTACAATACAAAAAGTATTTTTATTAGTTTTGCGAATGTATGTCATAAATATGGTGTGCTATAATAGTTACAGTAATACTTAAATTATAAAAGATTGTTATTTTTTTACAGTGATCACGAATATGAAATCATCGAAAAGCCACCGCCTAATATTATTTACACTGCTCCGAGTGTAGATGAAAAACCAATCCAATTGGTTAAAACGGATGATGAGTTGTCAAGTACCACGTCTCTGGAGAGAAAATATTTACAGCATGCATCGGATGACGAAGAACAATTAGATGAAAATTTACATTTAAATGATGACAAGGACGAAGAAATGATAAGCGCTGAAGCACTTCAAAGAGACATTGAAGATAGGTACTTCGTAAACACTCCCTCCTCAACATCCCGCACAGAATGTGAAGTCAGTACTAGTCAAGTTGACTCGTCTGCATTAGAACAATTACCTTTAAAACGCGACAGCAGATCAAAAAATGCTGAAAGTACAGACAGTAAAATTCAACAGCGCATCAGGGAAGGTACGGGTAAATTAAAATCACAAGCAGGGAAATTGAAATCAAAATTACAAAGTATAAAATCAAAGCAGTTCAATATGCCTGAAAAACCTAAGTTCAGTATGCCTGAACGGCCTAAATTCAAAATGCCACAAAGACCCAAGATATCTCTTCCTGATCGACCTAAATTCACATTACCCGACAGGAGGAAGTTTAGTTTACCTGATCGGCCGAAGTTTAATATAGCTGAGAAACTAAATCGATCAAAGTTTACATTGCCAGACCGTCCTAAGTTTTCCGTTCCCGATCTGCCTAAATTCAGAATGCCTGACAGACCCAAACTAAGCTTCCCTAGTCTTGGTAGGAAAAAAGAATATAATGTAGATAATGACTCCACGGATATAAAAGCGGAGCCTACAGACGTCGCTACTGTAGAGTTTGAAGCTAGAACTTACCCCAGGCTATTTAATAGAAAGAAAAAGTCAGAACTTCCGAAAACGTCATCATCACCGACATTAAACAGGGAAGACACACCACCACCCACGTTCACCTTCACCAGGGTCAAAAAAAATAAAGATGAACCAACATACATCCCTGATAGTCCTGAAGAGCCACGAGAATACGGAAATATGGATAATGATGATTCTAACTTTGAGATGGAAAACAGCAGGCGAATTGAGACCACTTATGATTTTGACAAAGTGGACAACGAATATATGGACGATGAACCTGAACCTTCTCATCTGGAGGACGAACGTAACGCTTCATCAATACCCGATATTTCACCATCTAAACAAGAATACACGCATGTCATAACCGAAATTAACAACGACGAATTTTTTGTTCGACCGAGAGGTATTTCTCGCGAAGATATTCAAACAAGGGAATATTTGAGCGATGAAACACGAAAAGCGTTCCAAACCCCGAAGAATATTCTCTCACTGATAGGGAGCAATTCGGTAATGAACGACGACAATATGTACGTCAATGATCATGATGCTGACCCTGAGCTGATGATCGATGACAACGAACCGATGAGGTATTCTACTGAAGATTTAAATGATAAAGATGATGGTTATTACACATTTCCACCAGTAAGGCCATCGAGGGCTAAGCGGAAGAAAAAAGAGGCGGAATCAACTCCGTACATGGACGACAGTGTGCACGCCAGTATGCAATTTAGTGAGGTGGACTTAGGTTTGTCAGAAGACCATCAAGATGAACATATAAGTTGTGATGTAGAAGATAACATTGATATGCACGTGAACAATCACCTTGATTTCACTCCTACTACTGATTTGCATTCTATACATGAATATGCCAACGACGATGTTATCCAATACCCGGAGAATGTTCCTATCCAGTCTCAAACTCTGCCAATGCCACCAAAAAGGAAGAAGAGGTTTAACAAAAAGGACTTCAAGCATTCATCCCTGAGCGACTTCAACAACGTCGCGGCTTCTGAGCTGTGGGAACAACCGCAGGAACACGAGAATACCGACGATGTGAGTATTACTGAGCATTATACATTTTTACATCATAGCAATAATAACAACCTCTAGACGACGCGCAATTGCACGTCTGTGATAAAAATTAGACTTTGACAGTGCTTTTTTTTGTAATAGTGCGCAGAGGTGTTTTCTCATGGTCCTTCTATTTTGTCCTACCAGTAGGACCACGAGAAAACCCCCAATAGTTCATGTGTGAAGTGCGTGACGTTATAAAGCAGGGTAAACTGTGTATTGCATTATACTGCATTGGAGAATGTTGTAGCATCATTAATAATAATATACTCTTTATTTATATAAAACAGATTCTAGTACATGTTTTCAACAAATCATAAATCTTAATATAAAACTCTTACATAGCATCTTAGTGTAAAACCATACCTTTCATTTTAACTTTTAAATTGATATAAAACAATTTCGTTGATCGTATCATCGAACAGAAGAAATATCACTACATAGTATAAAACAAAGTCGCTATTTTTGTCTGTTTGTTTGTCTGTATGCTTAAATCTTTAAAATTACGCAACGGATTTTGATGCGGTTTTTTGTAATAGGTAGAGTGATTCAAGAGGAAGGTTTATATATATAATTTGTCGACATATTATGCGGGCGAAGCCGCGGGCGGAAGCTAGTCTAAAATAAATTATAATCCAACTGTTTTGTAATAATACCAACACAAAAACGATTGATGTTCTTCTTCTTTGTGTGGTTAGTGAGTGACCTGGTGTTTTTAAAGTTTTTTTTATGCCGCACATGGGCCTCTGATTTGGCTTCACATGCTGTTGACAAATATCTCTCAGGCATGCCGGTTTCCTCACAATGTTTTTTGATTGATGTGCTAACTGAATAATTATATAACACAGCAATACGTCTAGTGTTTAGTCTGCTCAGAAAGTATGAGGTAAAAGTGTAAACAATCCCTGTCGAGTTTAACTTAAAGGAATCAGTAACACATTCATTTGTATTAAAAACTTAATATCTCATCACTTTTGGTAGAGTCAAATGGCTAGAATGCATTTTTGTACCCTTCTCATCCGTTGACGTATCTGTCATAGTATAAAACCGTATTATAGGTGCGATGCAATGCAGCCGTATTACGCAGTCAACGTCGTATTCTGCTACAAGAAATGCTATTCCGTAAAAATATCGCCGTGAAAACGAAGTGAGTTTAAAGTGAGCTGTCAATAATAAAATAAATAAATTAAAACGAGCTAGAGGTCTATCGTAGTGTGTAGAGAACAAACGAATTTATTACGTTTTTTTCTAAGTGTTGTTTCCAGAATAGTAGTTTCCTCTACGTCCAATAGACGTTGTCTATTATAATAGAGGTTGTTTCTCGCTTACGACCATATCTCCTAAATTGTTGTTTATTTTTTGTTTTATTTACGAAACGTCACAAATAATGTGCATGGAATGAGTGTGTGTTCAGGAGAATCGTTAGAATATAATAAGAATAAAGGGTAGGGTAAAGGCCATGCTCAAAATACATGAATTAAATTTATATGAAAACAAAAAAAAAACGGTAGTAACTATCTATTGACGCTTTATTGGACTATTTACATAAATCCAGTTGATTGACAGACTACAGGCGTGTTATGAAAAAAAAAAAATTTGCGCCACTTTTTCGCGGAACTGTCGCAAGTGTCCTGATGCCCCTAAACTTGCACCTTTTGCATTTAAATTATCTAATTACTCTAGATAAACAAGAAAACCATATCATCCATCTTCTTCTTCTTTTCGCGTGGTTAGTGACTATCCTGGTGACAGAGTTTTCATGGGGCAGAAAGAAAACTCTGACACCATGGGCCTCCGATTTAGCTTCACATGCTTTTGAGAAATAACTCTCAGTTTCCTCACGATGTTTTCCTTCACCGATTTTTAATTAAGTGATAATTATACAATACGCACATTAATACGAAAAGTCAGAGGTGCGTGGCTGGGGTTCGAACTTAAGACCTATGACTTGGCAGTCCGACGGTCATACCACTAGGCTATCACTGCTTACGCCCACTAATGAATACCTTCCGTAGTGTTCTGTTAGTTGTCTAATAAAAAATGGTTTAAAGACCACTGACGTGCAGCCTTCCCCACCTAATTATCGATATAGTCATTAATTACAAATATTACAATCCAAGCATCAAACGAATATTTCCGATTCAAAATTCACTAACGTCAAAATTGTTTGTGTCAGGGTATTCAAATAATGAGGCCGAGTTTTTTTTTTATCGCCAATCACCTACCGTTTCAGTGGCATTTACGTCACACGTGCGAATGATATACTGGCGCAGAAACAAATATAAAGTTAGGTATCAAACGAGATGTTATCCTCTGCAATTTATCCTGGCAGTTTTCCAGTAAATCTATACGGGATGGACTTGAATTTTATTTTTGGACATTGGTTTGTTGACCTAGATAGCAGAAATATAAACAAATGGCGGCTGGCTCATTTGCGTTCAGACAATGAAGTTCTTTGTTGTTCTGGATTATTGGATATTATGTGACGTGTCTGGAAGCCTGGAAGCCTAAGCCAGATACCTAATATAGTAGTATTATTTTTATATAAATTCAGTGTGAGAGAGAGATGAAAGTATGCAGAAGGTATAGCTCCTTCTTTTTCCCAATATGAGGTGGTCGTTGGCCCCCTGAAACTGTTCCAAATAGGTTTGGGTCGACGTTGTACTTAGGTGCAACTATGTTTCCCTTATGACGTAATCATTCTATCATTGTTAGATTCTTAGATAATAGGAAAAGGGAGTGAGCGTATTATATATTTATATATCATTAATATCAATCAAGCACACCGTGATAACATTATTGTGTAATCATAAATGATATACCTATCTACTCCAGTTTGGCACATTTGCCAAGAGAATGGCTTCCCTACTTCTGCAAGCAAATTGGACTCTCGCACCGATTTAATATTTGCGACACGTATGTTATTACTATACGTATACCTAAATGCAAGAACGGTAGAAACACTAAGTGAGGCGAAAAATTAGGCTGGATTATTCTTCTTTTTATAATCTATTAGCTTCTACCAGCAGCTTCGCCCGCTTAGATATCTGAAATTAAACCACCAGGAACGTCCTACAGGGGTATAAAGTACCCTATGTTAATCCAGGCTACTGTGTGCCAAATATTATCCAGCTCCGTTTTGCCGTTCTGGCGCGATTGGGTAACAACCATCCATCCAAACTTCCGCATTTATAACAGTAGAATAACTTTATTTAAAATCATTGTCAACTTTATACAATAATATTTACATACCTAAAAATACTTAAAATATTAATAATAACTACTTATGTACAAGTATATAACAGGAGGGAAAAATAAATAAAAATAAATCAGAGGGCATCAAAAAATTCGTCCAAATCGCTGTCAAAAGGAAAAGTTCCCAAAAGGCTGACAGCGTTGCCACGTTGTATGGTAATGCTAGATGCCATGCTTTAACAGTAGATAGTAAGATGGTGTGGGAACAAAACTAGTTTTTGCTGGCCTCGCATTCTTATCATAAGAGCCTATAATGTTTCACTGCTGGAACACAGGCCCCATCTCTTCGAGTAGGCCTTAATCTGCCACGCGGGCTCAGTGCGGGTTCTTGGACGTCACTTGTCTTTGACTGATTAGTTCTAGGACATCCCGTTTTCCTCACGATGTTTTCCTTCACTGTTTTGAGAGCAGTGGTGATGAAATTATAGCCACGAAGTAAAGTGCCCAGCTGAGTTGTAGGTCGTAAGTTTAAGTCGTGGCCGATATCATACCACTAGACCACCACTGACTGCTCGCATTTTCTGCTTAATTCATCGTACTGGAAATGTTTTCAAGCAATCGACATGTTTATTATTTGTCACACTTACCAATCACTGACTGACGGACGACTTGCTTTAATTTGGCGGGTAAATTCTTTAGCGATTGTTAGTTACGGGTAACAGGTAAGAATCTTGTAAATAGTATATCAAAAGGCAAAGTGTTATTAGTTTTCCATATTGAATTTTTCAGTACTTCATAACAACAACAACATACCTACATAAACCATAACATAACATTGGCAGTCGGGTAATAAGCTCTGCCGATTTCTATTTATAGATAACTCTGTGTGGCTGCGTATGAATGTTTTGTTTCGATCTCTTGTGATTAAAAAAAAAACATCATTGCATCTGTTTCTAGTTATTCTGCCTCTCTTTTGTATATGGATCTTCGCATGATACTTTACCTCGGCTATAATAGGAACTCGCAATTCGGACCACTCTGATTTTGCCTGGTTTCCGACTGAGATACGACGTTGTTTAAATTGGGGCATAATAAATCAATCACTTGGAATAGAGCGATTAAATTTGAGTGAAATTCAATAATTATGTTGGAAGACTGGGTTATGCCGCGATCAACTGGTTTGAGTTTATTTTTTTAGGTCTTCAGATATGTGAATGGTATTACGTTCTTTCACAATGTTTGACGGCAAACCAAAATAGATGAAAGTCGCAAAACATTTTGTTTTATCAGGCGATTTACACACGGCACCGCGCTCCGCCGCGGTAGGCGGTAAAGCGGATCTCATGTCGCATTGGTCTCTAAGAAATCCGTTGATGCCATGGTCGAGCGGTGCCCGTTTCTACCGCAAACTGCTCCTACCGTAATCGCTTTAGTCTTAATTTCTGGTTGTGATGAGACCTTTAACCATCTCCTTTTAATCGTGCTATAATGCTCAACGTCGCAACTCACACGACCCTCAATAACCTCCCCCATGCACTATTACGTAGTTAGAAAAATGTAGGTTCATTATATTCTCGATTTATGAATGAAAGGATTCTTACGATTTGAATAGATCAGAATTAAGCTCTACTGCTGTGACGTTTTTAGATAGGTCCCATTAGATATCATTTTCGTTCAAAATAAATACAAGGTCGCGACGGCACTATCATCACTGGCGCCATATTGAACATATCAACCAAACTTACATTTAATTGACCTCTTGAATGGGCCATTCACATTTATTTATAGGTACAGTTACCGTTTTCATGAATGAGACATAATTTTACGCTTTCTTGCATTGTTGGTTCCAACTTAATGTTTTGTTACTTTTTCAGATAATTGTTTATCGTACTGAACACGAATACATCGTGCCGCAAGAGTACGCGCAGTCCGCGACGGGGCACAGCCCCGTGCCGCCGCGGCGCACTCGCTCCCGCAGCTCCCGGGGCACCTCCCTCTGCGATGACGATCGCACGTCTCACGGCGCTGAGTCACTCATCCTAGACACAAACATAGCACCACCTGAAGACATTGACATTGAAAGGGAAATTCGCCACGAGAGCCCCGGATATGCAACAGTTGACAAAGGCCCCTATGCACCCAGCAAAGGCGTCCGGCGTTCTAAAAGCAAGACCCCACCGAGACACCGCAAAAGCAATAGTTCAGAACGTAAATATTATACAGTTGGACCCACTAAACCCGTTGGTCCCGATCGACCTCCCCGAAAGAAGTCATCCACCAGTCTCATGACATTAGATAGCTTTACTAAACGCTCGGTAAGTGGAGATTTAACTCAGTACGTTGAAATTGATGAACCATTTGAGGAGGTCCAAAAAGACTTAAAATCGGGGGAAGTTGTCAACAAAATGAAAGATAGACCACTGCCTCCTCCACCACGCCCACCGAGAGGATCCCGGCGAAGAAAGAGGGATAAAAGTGATCTTCAGCGTAGTATATCTACAGACGCCGATTCGACAATGGGAGTATCGCGTGATTATGATGAAGATCAAACAAAGCACGAAGATGTAGTAGAGATTGAAGTTTCTACTCAGACTGATCCTCTACCAGACGATGTAGAGTTTGAATTAGGGATGGATGATAATTTAGAACTGTCGATGTCAAGCTCATTAAGGGATATAATTGATGAAGACTCTATGCTTTCTAAAAGTCACGCTAAACTAGCTGAGACCCCTCGCGACTCGCGGCCTACATCCCGCAATGATAAATCATTAAAACTGTCTGATCCAAAAATATCTGAATTGTCTAAACCAAGTCTTGGGCGTACATCGCCTACTGTTATATTGGTGGAAAGACGTGTGTCGAGTCCAACTAGGATCAACGAACGTGAAGTAATGCTAACCGAAGCCTCTTTAACTGTTCAACCCATAGATATTGACGAATCACAGATACCAGATGTTCCTCCACTCCCAAGGTCAAGAGGCGTTTCAAGCACTAGACAGAGACCTAAAAATACCGCACAGCTTGCTGAAGAGCGTGCTCTTGAAAGAGTGAGTGATGCAAGCAGAGAAGTACAGTTAGATAACTTGGTAACGCAAAGACTTCAGGTTAAAGATTTAGATGTAGGTCGGCTAAACGTATCCGAACTTCAAGCAAATAAGATTTTGGTGTCGGACATAGAAGGAATGACATTGCAGGTTTCAGAATTAGATTCTAAGTCAGGCCACATTTCTGTGAGCGGGATTGAGTTCTCTCAATCAGTAATTGACGAGATCGTTAAAAAGTTCGCTGAAATATCAACTGCGCACGCTCCTCCACCGCCACCCCCCGCACCAGCAACTCTAGAAGTCATTGAAACTCCAAGGCCGGTTAGTAGAGAGGAACATACACAAACGGATGACCCACCTATTGAAAAAGTGGAGGAAATAAAACCTGAAAAGAAAGTTTCTCTTGAAGAAGGGGTGCCCCAAACACCACCCCCTCCCAGACCTCCAAGTGCAGAGGAAGCAGGTACTCCACCTCAACGACCACCACCCCCCGATTTGACACCGTTATTGTATTCCTATCTACAAGATATAACCATACCTCCTGCATCTTTCTATCCTGCTCGGTCGCTACGAGAGCGGCCACATTTAGATTTTCATGAACCTCAACACCAGACCCCTCCGCCGCCAACACGACGAGCTAAGAGGAAACCCGCTGCTCCTCATTCAGAATCTAGTTCCGATGATGGTAGACCGCGCCCGTCCCCTCGCCGAATCCCGCCCCCTCTGAGATCGCATGAGCCCTCGATAACCGAAGCAGGTGCGCAATTTCTGCGCGTCTGCCACTCATCGATCAGCAGGACCATAAGGAGTATATTCAACTCCTTCATGTCGTACATTAGCGGCGCCGAAGACAAGAAAGACATGCAGATGGCTATGGTTATATTCCTCGTGTTGATTGCGGGGCTGATCATGTTAGGACTGAGTGACAGCCGAGCGGTGCACCATCATCACTGGGAGTTCTTCAACCCACCAGACGGGAAGCCGTGATCTTGTGGTACCTCATCGTGTATATTGGTAAAAAACTCAATTAACATTGTAGAATACGAATTAGTTTTAAGTTCAACGGACTTGTTTGACGCGTATGAGATATTTTTGATTTAATTTTTAGACGAGGAACATCGTCACCTCATCGTTGGCCTCTCCTGAAAACGTCACGTCTATACAGAAACATTTATTCATTTGTAACTTGTGATATCTAGTCACCTTTTCTTAATGATATTATTTTCCGTATTAATGTGAGATTCAAATAATTAACAGTAGCGTCCTAACGAGTCTGGTTTATTGTCGTGAACTGTAAGATGCAAACGTTTTATGAAAAGAAGTAATCAAGCATTTTATGCCAAACAGACTTTCCACTACAGTTTATTTTTAATGAACACTATATAGTTTTTACTTTAAGTTTAATTATATTCGTTTATACATTATATTCACATTAGGTCCATTAGGATGGTGCTTAATCCTACAGCTATTAAAAACAACAATAACACTCTTAAAATATATTAAATAGGTAAATAACCATCTAATAAACGAAATGAAATTAATATTATGTTTCGTGTAGGCGAAGAAGTAGAAGTTACAAACATTTATATTGTTCTAGTCAACTTTAGTCATCTTAAACATGTCTTAAACAATTCAAATTAGGCAGAATATATTAAATTTACGAGGGTTTTGCAAAGCTACTTAAGTACTCAGAAAACTGTATTTCATTGTGCAGTGAAAGTATTAGATGAAACTGAAAACTGTAACTATGTAAAAGCCTTAATAGCTTGTAGACTTCTAAATTAGCTAGGTATTTCATTGGCAGGTTAAACCTAAATGCTACTTAATACTTTAAAAACAAAGGAACATAAATATCAAAATGACACTGACAAGACCGTAGCTGTCATTACGACAGTGGCATCGAGTTGCAGCGTTGCACTTTTTTAGAAAATAAGCATTATTAAGGGATACCATTATCGGCTGTTTGTTTAGCACAAACCCTGAGTTATTTACAATAATTACAAAAATATAAAACTTGTAACATTATTAGGTGAAAATAGTATCTGGCCAGTCAACAACCAACAATCAACAACAACAACAATCAACAACCAGTCAACAATCTGCTTCTAAATGAAATCATCTACAAATACAAAGACAATAAAGTTTTACCTTTTTATTTCGTCAATTGGTTTAACCTTTTTTTATATAATCGAGTGAGGGGTGTTTTCCAAATAGGTAGACCAGTATTAAACCAAACTGAGCTCAAGGGATTCTTTTCAAATAATTATTCTTATACCCCAGCAACAAGGACCGACATTTAAGTATGTAAACACACATTTCGTTACTTACTCTTCTTGATGTTTGCCTATGCAAGCTCCTTTTTATTCTCGATCAATAACTTAACGATATAGCTGTCCTAAAAATATGAGCATCTAATAATGTTACACTACTTAAATAGGTTTATGAAGTTAATGGTATACAGGATGAAAAGATAAGTCTGGGGCTCAATTGACATTGCGATCTCGAAATCGTGCTTATTAGAACTTTACGTTAATTGTGTAAGGTATAAATTAGATATGAGCTTGTAGCTGCAGGAATTCCAGAAAAAGCGTCATCAATTTTTCCGGAATACGCTCGTATCTAATTTGAACGTTACGCTGGGGACATAAAGTTCATTTTGCTTTGTACAATTTTTGTAGATCGTTACTAAAATACTTAGCAAGACTTTTGAAGTGCAGTTATTATTTTATAACGAGCCCTATGGTTACCTTAGTATTTGTAATTTCACTCCTGTATATCACAGTTAAATTAAAACACTATATTGTTACCTAGTTATTTAGTACATTATATTATTTATTAACCGAAAGAAGTCATCCACCAGTCTCATGACATTAGATAGCTTTACTAAACGCTCGGTAAGTGGAGATTTAACTCAGTACGTTGAAATTGATGAACCATTTGAGGAGGTCCAAAAAGACTTAAAATCGGGGGAAGTTGTCAACAAAATGAAAGATAGACCACTGCCTCCTCCACCACGCCCACCGAGAGGATCCCGGCGAAGAAAGAGGGATAAAAGTGATCTTCAGCGTAGTATATCTACAGACGCCGATTCGACAATGGGAGTATCGCGTGATTATGATGAAGATCAAACAAAGCACGAAGATGTAGTAGAGATTGAAGTTTCTACTCAGACTGATCCTCTACCAGACGATGTAGAGTTTGAATTAGGGATGGATGATAATTTAGAACTGTCGATGTCAAGCTCATTAAGGGATATAATTGATGAAGACTCTATGCTTTCTAAAAGTCACGCTAAACTAGCTGAGACCCCTCGCAACTCGCGGCCTTTCAAATAATTATTCTTATACCCCAGCAACAAGGACCGACATTTAAGTATGTAAACACACATTTCGTTACTTACTCTTCTTGATGTTTGCCTATGCAAGCTCCTTTTTATTCTCGATCAATAACTTAACGATATAGCTGTCCTAAAAATATGAGCATCTAATAATGTTACACTACTTAAATAGGTTTATGAAGTTAATGGTATACAGGATGAAAAGATAAGTCTGGGGCTCAATTGACATTGCGATCTCGAAATCGTGCTTATTAGAACTTTACGTTAATTGTGTAAGGTATAAATTAGATATGAGCTTGTAGCTGCAGGAATTCCAGAAAAAGCGTCATCAATTTTTCCGGAATACGCTCGTATCTAATTTGAACGTTACGCTGGGGACATAAAGTTCATTTTGCTTTGTACAATTTTTGTAGATCGTTACTAAAATACTTAGCAAGACTTTTGAAGTGCAGTTATTATTTTATAACGAGCCCTATGGTTACCTTAGTATTTGTAATTTCACTCCTGTATATCACAGTTAAATTAAAACACTATATTGTTACCTAGTTATTTAGTACATTATATTATTTATTAACCACACTGTTAACGTAGTGTTTCAGATGGCGTATGCATTTTATAAATTTCCTTTTTTTGTTGTGTAATTGTAAAGGAAAATAAAATTTGTTAAATAAAATTTATGAGGTTTAATTTCATATGAACTTAGTAAGTACTTACTGTTTTTTCAAAGGTTACTGTATAGACGGCAGCTCCACTTCATTTTAATCTCAGTAAGTAATATGTATATTGTATTTTAGATCTCTAGAAAAGGCACCGCAAGTAGATAAAGTAAAATTCTACATATAGGTGGACTTTTTTTTTGAGGGTGGTAAATCATCAAATGACTCTTTCCGCTCTGGGTGGAGCGGAAGGGAGTGTCAGACTCTTACTTACTAAAACCCATCCATGTTCCTTCCTTAGCTCTCTATGTTCCGGAGTAGTGGTGACCCTTTCGGCAAATCCATCGGCCAGATATAGGTGTCCTACGATACAGTAGGTACTCTGCGTAAATATAAGAAGTACCTATTCTGCCTAGAATATGTAGTACAAGACATTCTAAAACAAAGTAAACAAGTACTCACGACCCAGTTACAGAACGTTTAAATAAACATAAGATAAATGGCAAAGAAGACAAATGTTATAAGTGCAAATTTCGATGGGCGGAGCACCGCCGTGTCCTCATAGAGGCGATCGGCGGCGGCGACCTCTCGCGCCCGGCCCTGGTGCAAGCTATGATCCGGGGCGAGAGGTAGTGGGAGGCAGTCACCTCCTTCTGCGAAAAAGTTATGCTCGCGAAGGAGGTGGCGGGATGGGAGAGAGAAAGGTCCTCCCGTCCCAGCCGCCGCAGGAGACGCCCCGGGCGTCGGGAGCCACGTGACGACTCCCGGCCACCGTAGGCGCGGGCCTGCGGACGGTGAGTAATGGGTGACTCACCGTCCGATCAGCACCAGACCCGTGCCGTAAGGCGCGTATATGTTCCACGCGCGCCTCAAAGAGATGTCAGCATATGAAGGGGCCCCTCAGGGCCAAGCCTGCCGGGTAAGCGGGATTGTCCGAAAGGGTTACCGCTACCCCGGAACATAAAGGGCTACGGAAGGAACATGGATGGGTTTTAGTCAGTAAGAGTCTGACACTCCCTTCCGCTCCACCCAGAGCGGGAGCAGTCATTGGATGATTTCCCAGCCTTAAAAAAAAAAAAAAAAGGTATACATATTAAGAAACATCAAAATCTTGACGTAAAACCTGAAGTTAATAAATAAGCGATTTTCTCTACCTAATGTGATAAAAAAGCCTTATTATGATTTCTTAATTATTACTGCAACTTCCAAAACCCGTATCATTTTGCCTTTCACCAATACCTATTTCTGTTTTCAATTGTATTAAATGATTTTATTCATAGCAAGTGTGGGTGGTCAAACAATCTAAGGATCGATATTTCAATTGCCTGATAACTTTTATTTGCTAACCTATTTTTTCACCTGCACCAATATCTAGATGAAATTATAAATCACCATCCAAGCCTCTTCAACGCCCCCATTTTTTTACTGCCTGCCTTTTAGGCCTGCATCGCCCACAATGGAGCGTTATCGCCCAGTTTGGGAAAGACTGTTCTACAACAAACTGTCAAATATTTCCAATTGAACATGAACCTTATCTTTTGTAAATAAAGTTGAAAATCTATCAAATAAATTTGACAGATTGTGGTTGCTTGATCTGCTGTTCCCGTAAGTATAATGTGGGAGTGAAGCCACAGAAGGTAGGTAGGTATACTGTTTTTTAAGAGTTTACAGTTGTTTTGTAAGATGATTTTATTGTTGTGTATCGACCCAGCTCCTTCACTCAACTAGAACATTTATTTATTTTCCTGCTGAGAAATTCTTGTGTACAATATGGCGTCTTGCCACCGCAAAGATAGCTGTCTCCCCAGTAGAGCCATTCCGTAAAATTCTCACTGTGCAAACTTAGGTGAAGACTTACTCTCTAGAATGGTTACATAATAAACAAACTATCGCTGCACATATTTTTTGTGTCATTTTAAAATTTCAAGTTTCTTTAAAATGCTATCCTAAAAAAATACCAAAACTGCACTTATAACATTTTTCTTCTAGATCATCGATACTGTTATCATTATGTGGTATATAAATAGGTGCCAAGAAGGGGATGGACGCCAGCCAAGACGCAGCGAAACTGACCTAACCCGGTTAATTGATAGGTAAGGTCATCGGTATGGGAACTGGGAGTGACGTGGAGATTCTTGCCAGTTCTTCTCCATTGGAACTAACTACGATTTGATGTCTGTGCTCATCTTTCTAAATGACCGTCTCATTTGACAATTTAAAAGTTCCTGTAAATGGTTTAATTTATACATTGTGGAATCGCGAATACTCCGCCAATTATGAATTGATTTTGATGATTCTTTATTTACTTCGCTTGAATAGATTTCGAGTTAGTATCGAAGCTAACTGAAAAAGTATTAAGCGGAGAAAACGTATTTAATCCATTCTTTTTGTCTTGATGATATTTTAGTATTTCAGGTCACTGTTGTTTACATAGCTAGCAGTAGTGGATACGAATTGGTGTGGGGACTGTTGGGTACCAAAACTCGTAAGTAGGTATACATACTTCTAAAAAACACCAGTGAAAAATTATTTAATATCGGTGTGTGGCAAAAACCTGACTTGCGAAATTAAATTTATTTTTCACTTTGTTGTGTCCTTTGGAAGTCTATTGTTGATATATCACTTGCACGCGTAAGTAGATAGCTTGACCGCCGAATAAACGGAAGAAACGACAGACGCTGCCATTTAGTCGGTCGCTTCGTCGTTTTTCTGTATTATGGAAAGATTTCTACAATCACATCATCATTGTCATACCTACAGCACGGTTACAAAAATGAAGAAAAGACACTTCGTATGTAAGCTAGCTATTCTTCTTAGGTAAGTATAGCACAGATAGAACCGGCCATGCTACACTTGTTAAATCTTCGCAGAGTCACTGTTACAGCTGGATGACCGTTACCGAGGATCGAGTTAAATGGCGTGCAATAGGGATGATGACTAGTTTTTTTTAGTCTTTTTTTTTTAATATTGGAACTGGATTACGTAAAAAACGCTGAAAAGTTGAGTTGAAATGTGGCATGACGTCACGAGTAGGTATGTAGTTTTTATACTTACTTGTGACGTAGCGAGCCCCCACTCCCCAACTTTAATGCGTTTTATCTCAGTCATTATTTGTTAGCTGTGTGCTTTAGGTTCGAACTCGAGACCTATGGCTTGGCAGTCCGACGGTCACACCGCTAGGCTATCACTGCTCACCACAGACACATCGTGACGGTCTCGTATCCAGGCGGCTGATCGTTTTGATTAAAACTTGGGGTAACGCAATGAACTTTAAACAGTATGCCTATTTTTTAAATTTATTTAACATAAAGCGGTCAAGGACAATACAATTATTAAAAGACAAAAAGATAAACTAAAAATAAAATTATTATAGTCGACAGTCATCCGCGCATCTCACATACCTTCAGAGTTTCAGTCATACCGACACGATCTTCTTCCGTTATGATTCTCAAATAAAGATAATTCACGGGTAAAAACTCTAGGATTCATTTGCAAACTAAGTCTTACTTACCTGGTCTAAGTCTTACATACGCTATTCATAATTTTGATTGTAACCGCCATTTCCGTTGAAAACGCGATATAATCGTTGTCAAAATGATGTAAAGTATGTAGTGGGGTACTTATTAAACTAACTGTAATTCAAATAGTTCAATTCAATTAGTTTTAATCTGTAAGAAATATTTTCTTGAGATTATAACTGTCGCTGTGTGTAGCGATAAAATTTTCTTTATACCTTTTTCCATGTGCTATACCATCCACTTTCTTCTGTTTTTTCATTTTTTCAATAACAAGTAAGTCTTTAAAATTCGATGCTTTCAAAATAGCATGTTTGATGAGCAGAAACCCATCTTGTGCACCAGATCTCAAAGTGTTTGAAGAATACCGGTTCTCGGTATTAGATAGCTCATCGAAGTCTTCATTCGGGTCTATTTTATGATCAATGGTAATTTCTGTGACATTAAACGTAGACCTTAACCATTCCAACTTTTGGATTAAAGCTATGCTTTCCAAATTATATTTTTTTTTACTCTTTTCAAGAATCTTAAGAGCTGCTTCCACTGTGATCTTCGCAGGGCCCGTTATATCTGTTTGTATTTCTTGTTTCTTCATGGCTTCTGTTATTCCTTCATCTTCTTGTGGCTTTGTATTGACTAGGTGCTCTACGGCATAGGTTGTATTTGTATTTACACTATCTGAGGTGGTTGACTGTACACCGTCTGGTTGCTGTACAACATAAGTGGTATTCGAATATTTAACATTTGTTGTTTCTACAGCATGTGTTGTCTCTACATCTTCTAGTTGCTCTGTGGCGTATGTGGAATGTGTATATACAGCATCAGTTGTGGCAACAGAATCTTTTGTCTCTACATCTTCTAATTGCTCTGCGGCGTATGTGGAATGTGTATATACATCATCAGTTGTGGCGATAGAATCTTTTGTCTCTACGTCTTCTAGTATCTCTGCGGCGTATGTGGAATGTGTATATAAATTATCAGTTGTGGCGACAGAATCTTTTGTCTCCCCATCTTTTGGTTGCTCTACATTGACTGAGTGGTATTCATCGTTAGGCGGCTCTACATTTTCAGTTTTCTCTTCAGTTTCAGTTTTGTTCATCTCACACTTCAGTGTACAAGTAAAGTATCCTATTAAGATTAACAGTATGCTTTTCATTTTTGCGGGATTATAGACTAACAAATTTATGAGAGTATTGCTTAAAGCATTTTATTTTTATAAACAATTTTATAGAGCTGATAACGATACTAACATTTTTATGCCATTTCTAACCGTATTTCAATTTATTTTATTGACGCTGTTGTTTTACTTGTAAACTAGAAACGATACAGTAAAAGCATAGTGAAATAGATCGTCTTTTTATGTTTAATATTAGATAATATGTTTTTAAAGCCTTTTTCAAGATTACCCTATAGTGTAATAAATGCGCTGCAAATAAAATATATGTAGGTAAGTATGTGTAGGTACTTCCAGCATTTGACAGGCATTTTTTTTCTTCTCTTGTCTACTTTAAACACATTATATTTCCAAGAAAATTTGGCCTATGAACAAACATACCTGACCCATGTCATGGAAACCCGAAATAACCCAGTTACACCTAGATTATATGAGGATGGCGTTTTGTTATACCTACACACATTCATTTTCTACGAATGTGCTCTGAATCTATGTAGGTAAGTATGTTTATTAATTCAGTATGAAATTTAAACATTCATTACGTTAGGTACTACATGATGATCACTTATTGCCCTCTAGAAGAAACCAAAAAACATAACACATCAAATCCATCACGGCTGTCGGCATCCCGGAAAAGTAAGGCAGACGTGTACATAAAGAACCTACATAGACATATCGCCATTAAAATTACCTTTAGCTAATAAAATCAATCTGCCTAGTATTTTCCAAACTATGTTGGGGTCAGCTTCCAGTCTAGGTAAACGGTATTTTCCGAAAGTATTACCGGTACCGCGGAACATAAAGGGCTAAGGAAGGAACAAGGATGAATTTTAGTCAGTAGAGTCTAACACTCCGCTCTGGGTGGAGCGCAAGGAGCCATTTGACGATTTCCTACCCTAAAAAAAAAAAGCTTCCAGGCTAACCGGATGCAGCTGAATACCAGTATTTTACATGGAGCTACTGCCTATCTAACCTTCATAACCCAGTCTTCTTCTTAGCGTGTCGATGGCAATCTATTATGTACTCGGCCCAGAATTCGGCTACGTGTTTGGCGCCATCACTAGCGTCAGTAACTGAGTAATACGATACCCCTTGGTAAGAGTGGCTCTCAGATTTTCGGGCTTCTGACGACCCGTAACAGCCGTCAAAGATGCACCAATTACCGCCGGGACCAACGGCTTAACGTGCTTTCCGAGGCACGGAGGAGTCCCCGTATGTAAAGATGGTCACCCATCCATGGCCAACCTCGGCAAGCGTGGCTTAACCTGATGGATCAATCTGTGTGGCTTACATTAATTAGCCACGAGATCCTATCTCGAGTAAAATTATCTATGTATAAGTCCCATTTAATAGGAGCGAGCCTACCCAAACCTACCAATCGGGCACAAATCCAGACCCCTAGCTAATTTTTTGATGAAAAAAAAAACCTAATACATCTACCCGACCTGGGAATCTAACCCAGGACTCCATGCTTCGAAGTCGCGATTAAGACCACTGAACCAAAGCGAAAAAGCTTTCTCATTTTCATTATAATCCTATTGTCAAACTACGTCAAAACAATTTATATTATTATCTACCAAATTAAAGACACAACAAATGTCAAATAGTACAAACTTTTAGCTACTGCGTTAAATTGTGGAAAATTGTTTCTCAATAGTGTTGTGTAACAATTCAAATTCAAACTCAAAGCGTTTATTTCAAATAAACCAATTACAGGCACTTTTGAATTGTCAAGGGGTCGGTCAGTCAGAAAGATGAAGCTATATAGTTGCCCATTCCAAAGCAGTAGGTACCTATGGAGAAGAACGGGCAAGAAACTCCATGGACACTCTTTTAAATCAAAATAATATGTTTACAAAAACTGGGTTACATCATTCATGTTGAAATATACACGTGAGAACGATGCAGAACTTAATAAAAGCGTCCATAATTACAAGATTTAAAAAACAATTCAAAATTAATTTAAATATTAAAACAGCCGTGGCAGCTAAGAGGTGACCAGTCCCTACTGACGGCGCCCGTTCACGAACATGACGCATGGATTAGCACTATTCAGCTCAACCATTTTGATGAGAGCTAAATGATCCAAAATACCGCCACCATCAGTGAGACATTACAGGGGTCCTACCATAAACTCTTATAGCAGGTCAATTTTAGACGAAAAATAACCTGCCGTGTTAGTTTGTACCATGAACTCGACAAGCAGCAGGCCAGTCAGCGATCACGTGGTCTAAACCGGTGAGTGACTACGTGACAGCATTTCAGCAGGCTGGCCTGCAACATATCCTTACCATGTAGGCTTTTTGACATTTAAACATTCAACAATTGAACTGCCCTGCCGTCATAATTTGCAGCTTTGTGAAAGTAACAACTATTGACCTGTTTTAATTAAATTTAAATAGAAAAAGCTAATTTATCCTAAAATGACGACTACGGACGGACGACTCTGTGTTGCCTAGTTATACTAACAACATAGGGATTAATTATTTTTCATCATGTTGTACGAAGGAGGATCTACCTATAGTACCAACAACCTTGGAGGCCATGAACACTCAGGTCGAGTATTCTCTTCCTGCTAGAACTCAAATGGACATTCTAGACTCTTCGGTTGTAGTTGTGGGGGATACTCTGGATAGTTCTTTAAACTAGTCAGTAGGACAACAGAAGTTACCACTTTTAATAACCAGTTATTATTACTACAAAATAATAAAAAGGTATCTTCTGGCAATATAACTCTCAAAAATAATAAACTGAATGGAGTGCAACATACATTAAAATTATTAAATCAAAATATTCAAGGTTGCTCTTCCAAGTTACTGGAAATAGAATTGTTTTTGGAAAATACCAAGTTTGATGTCATTTGTTTAACAGAACATTGGTTAAAAGATCATCAAGTAGTATCAATTAATTTTGAAAATTATTGCGTAGTTAGCTATTTTAGCCGAAAACAAATGATACACGGTGGGTCATTAATATTAGTTAAAAATTCAATAAAATCTAAAGAACGAAAAGACATCATCGGACTATCTGTTGAACACACCATTGAATTGTCCTGTGTTGAGCTAGATAAGCATGTTATAGTATGTGTGTACAGACCTCCAAATTACCAGAATCTATCTGTGTTTGATTCTGTAATGGAAGATGTGTTAAAGAAACTAAGTACTAGTAGCAAGTCAATAATCATATGTGGAGATTTTAATATTAATTTACTAGAAAATAACTCGAATACTGTCAGATTATTAAGTCTTTTTGGGTCATTTGATTTGTCCAACGTTTTTATGGAACCAACCCGAGTAACTGCCTCCTCTGCCACTTGTATAGATAATATTTTTTGTAATTGTGAATACTTACATAAAGATATCTTAAATAAGTTGCCATCTGACCACAGTGGACAAACTATAACATTTTGTTCCTATATGCCTCTACAAAAAATTCAAATAAGATTTAGGCCAATTACATGTACAAATTTAAACAAATTCAATAAGTCTTTGGCCAGTAATTTATGTGTTCAGAATTTTAATAATATATCTGACCCAAGTGAGTTCTACGCCGAGTTCTTTTTACTATTGAATAAGCAATTTAATGACTCTTTTCCACTACAAACTAAAAGCATTTTCACAAAGTTTTTATTTAGCGATTGGGCGACTCCTGGTATTCGCAAAAGCAGGGCAAAACTTTTTGAACTTTATGGCCTCAAGCAACATACGAATAATACAAACTTTCATCAGTATGTTGCAAAATACTCTAAAACTTTTAAAAGTGTGTGCAAAATAGCTAAAGCTCTTTATATTAGCAATAAAATAAAATCAGCTGATGATAAAATAAAAACTACCTGGCAAATAATAAATAATGAAACAGGTAGGAAAAAGCAGCGTAATACTGAGTTTAATTTAGAGACTGCACATGGCCGCATCAACTCAGATATAGAAATAGCTCAGGAATTTGAAAACTTTTTTGCTAATATTCCTCTCAAAACTACTTCATCATTAAATTCCTCAGCCGCACTTTCTGCTGCCTTACTTAGAAAAAATGTAAAGGCATGCCCTTTAGAATTTACATTTCAGCATACAAACCCCCAGGCTGTTATAAAAGCTTTTAAAGATCTTAAAATCAAATCAACAGAAGATCTCTGGGGAATGTCTGTAAAAGTCTGTAGTTCTATTATCGATACCATTGCGCCCTATTTAGCTTTCATATTTAATTCTAGTGTGGACCAAGGAGTCTTTCCGGATCTAATGAAACACAGTAAAGTAGTGCCATTGTTCAAATCCGGTGATAGTAAAGAACCCAACAATTATAGGCCCGTGTCAATTCTGCCAGTTCTCAGTAAAGTGTTTGAAAAGTTGATGCTCAATCAAATGTTACGTCACTTTAATAAAAATTCCATCTTGCATGACCAACAGTTCGGTTTCACCAAAGGGCGTTGTACTACTGACGCTGGTGTCACCCTAATAAAGAACATTTTTAGCGCCTGGGAAGAAGCACAAGATGCCATTGGAATCTTTTGCGATCTCTCTAAGGCGTTCGATTGCGTAGAACATGAGACGCTTCTGCTGAAACTAGAGCACTATGGAATTAGAAATACAGCCCTTGATTTACTTAGATCATACCTGAAAGATAGAAAGGTTAAAGTTCAAGTAAATGGTGTGAACTCGCTGGGGTCGGAAATGACAATGGGCGTTCCTCAAGGTTCGATATTGGGTCCATTTCTCTTTTTAGTTTATATTAACGATTTACCCCAATTACTTCAAAATCAACCGAAGATGGTGTTATTTGCAGATGACACTTCATTAATCTTTAAAATTAATCGACGCTCACAAAATCTTGACGACGTGAATAACTCTATTCTTCAGGTCCAAGATTGGTTTACGGTAAATAATTTGGTACTAAATGAAAAAAAAACCAAATGCATTAGATTTACATTACCTAATGTTAAAAGTAGCGATTGTGACATCATATTGAACGGAGAAAAGCTGGAATTTATTAAGCAGACGGTTTTCCTGGGAATCACGCTAGACGACAAGTTGCAATGGGGTCCCCACATAACAACTCTTGCGGGACGGCTAAGCTCGGCCGCTTATGCTGTTAGAAAGATAAGGCAGTTAACAGACGTAGAAACCGCGCGTTTGGTCTATTTTAGTTACTTCCATAGTATTATGTCGTATGGCATTTTACTGTGGGGTCGGGCTGCTGACATTGAATCCATTTTTATTTTGCAAAAGCGAGCGATCAGGGCTATTTACAATCTTCGTCGTCGCGAATCGCTTAGGGAACTATTTAAAAGGATTAATATTATGACAGTACCTTGCCAATTCATTTATGAAAATATTATGTATGTAAGAAAAAATAGACATCTTTTTAACAAAATAAGTGATAGGCATAATTTTAATACTAGAAATAAAGATAAAATAATTCAACCATTTTTTCGATTGTCAAAAGTACATACATCTTTTATGGGGTTCTGTGTTAAATGTTGTGACATACTGCAATTAAATGAAAGAAAATTTAAAACTCATATTAAAAGTACACTTTGTAAACAAGCTTATTACAAATTAGAAGATTATATCAAAGATAAGGATGCTTGGAAACATGCTGGTCCTGCTCCACAGGACAATCTAGTGTCTAGACAAAATCAAACTGGTTGCTAAGTAAATTAGGTAATTTGTACCATATTATTTTATTATATTGGAATAACTTCTCACACATAGATTAATTTATTATTATTAACTTTTAGAATGTTTGTAAATATGTGAGCACCATGCACTTATGACATAATTAAGTTTACTTGCCACTGCTACATGTGTTTTTCTTTTCACCTTTTGTGATGTATTGTTTTTATTCTGGGTGCATCGTCTTCACATATAATGTTATAATACATGTATACAAAACATTGTGAAACATTTTAAAAGAGTAACGGTGGAGTTTCTTGCCCATTCTTCTCCACACGAAACTACTTTTTGGAAGGGGCGACTAGAATCAGTTCTATTTCTTGTTCATTTTGACGTTCAAAAGTGCCATTCTTGTGCCTATTTGAAATAAATGTTTTGACTTTTTTTTTTTGAATGTGTACACAATATAATTCTGTCGTTATTTCAAAGTATTGAAATACATAGAAAACCTCTATGAGCAATGTGTTTACCATTTATTTTAGATGTGTGATGAAGATGAAATTTTCGAGTTTCTTGAGGATGATAGTCGTGGCAACAGAGCTAAACAAATGGCTAAAATTCAAAGAAACATTTTGAGAAACTCGATCTAACCATTTGACATGCTGGACAACGCTTTTATTAAACGATATAGGCTCACCAAAGCGCTTGCCCTGCGCTCTGTGAGCTACAATCTTTCATGCCACGCCCTACTAAATCAACCGATTTGTCGATTGAGGTCAAGGTTCTACACTTCTATTTATCCGTTTAATTATCATAATAATATAAGTTCTTGAATGTGTGCCTACTTTATTTCAGGTTTTAACAGCATAGCATTATCTTTTTGCGCGAATAGTTCTTATTAAAGACCAACGGATGACATCGCAGTACATTCTATTGCGCAGCAAACAGTATTGAATCACATGCAGTAGCACAAGTAATAGAATGCTTAAATCTACCTACTACATTTTCGCTGAAAAGAAATAAAATTCTCAGCTAGTCTAGTGAAATTCTTTTGATTTTAGTAATCAGGTTTTAGTGGTTGGGCACGCACGGGGTTGATAGGTACTTGGAAATAATAACTCGTCACAAAGAAATGAATAATTTGCTTATGTGCTAACTAACATGCTTTAATTTCTAAAATACACTATTATATACAATAACAAATTTCACTGTCCAATCATTTTTGACCAATAGCGGCGCGCCGAAGGGCGGCAGGAAGGCATAAATAGGAGTCGCGCGTCGAGCGCGGTCCTTTTCCCCCAGGAATATGTTCCTTGCCCCCAGGTGCCGCCGTCGAGAGAAGACTGCCTGCCGATCCGCGGGACGCGTGTGTCGTCAGCGTCATGTGTCCATCTGCGAGGTCCCGTCGTGTGCAGTGAAGACGCGGAGGGTGCTTTCTGCTTGCTCTGCTTGCGCTTACAAACCGCTCCTTCCGAAGTAAACCGGCGAACGTGTGCGGCGCGGCGTTGTGATGACGCTCGTGCCGCATCGGTGTTTACATTTATAATTTCTTTATCATGATGATTGCTTCACTCTCACTGTTTCTTGCGGGGTTGTCAAAACGTGGTAAGGTACTGGTTCGGTGGTATGTGGTAAAAGGTGGTGAGGTAACTGGTTCGGAGGTATGTATGGTGGTATAATATGGTAACTGGTGATCATGTGACAGGTACTGCGTCACTCGGTATTCTGAATGTATAGATGTGACAGCACAACTGTCATTAACTTATTTCAGATTTTTTAAGAAGTTTGGTATACCTGAGGTTTTAGGCTGCATTCGTAGAACCTACGGCGGCGTCCCATACCCGTTATTCATGGATTTTGATAGTTTTAAGGGTCGTCTTCCACAACTCACACCTCCACCACCCAGTAACTGGATGATACTCCAAAGAATCTCTCTCCATGTAAAATACTGGTATTCAGCTGTATCCGGTTAGAATTAAAGCCAACCCCAACATAATTGAGAAAAGGCTGGGCAGATCGATATTTAAACAGTATTTATGGTTTAATTAATATAATTAAGTCAGGCAATCACCTTGATCTTCTTCTTCGTGTGGTTAGTGACTAACCAGTGTCAGAGTTTTAGTGCTGCCCATGGGCCTCTGACTTAGCATCACATGCTGTTGAGAAATATTATATTACCTTGATAATATTAATTAATTAAAAACTTATAGCTATCCAAGTTTTTCAATCCTTTTCAGCACACCTAACACAGAATTTAGATTTTCAGCCACCTCAATCCACATTTTTGAGTCATTTTCCGAGCTTTTATTATAGCCTATTACAGTATCCTTGTTAATATACAAACATCTTACATATTCCAATTGTTCGTAAGAAACTTGTCTTAAATCCATAGTCACAAAAGCCACTCTTTGCCTACCACTCACAGACACGGCCACAAAACAAATATCTGTATTGATTTGAGTTAAAACCCTTTGGTGGCGGGATGGGAAAGAGAAAGGTCTTCCCGTCCCAGCCGCCGCGGGAGACGCCCCGGGCGTCGGGAGCCACGTGACGACCCCCGGCCACCGTAGGCGCGGGCCTGCGGCCGGTGAGTGACTCACCGTCCGATCAGCACCAGGCCCGTGCCGGACCGCGCGTATATGTTCTACGTGCGCCTCAAAGAGATGTCAGCATATGAAGGGGCCCCTCAGGGCCAAGCCTACCGGGTAAGCGGGATTGTACGAAAGGGTTATCGCTACCCCGGAACATAAAGGGCTAACGAAGGAACATGGATGGGTTTTAGTCAGTAAGAGTCTGACCCTCCCTTCCGCTCCACCCAGAGCGGGAGAAGTCATTAGATGATTTCCCAGCCTTAAAAAAAAAAGGCTAAGTACCTTTATGTTTAAAGTAAACAAAAACTGATCCACTTGAATTTCAAAATAAATTGAAAAATTGTACTTATTACCCTTTGACATGTAGGCATTAAATTCGTTCGAAAATAAATGTGAAGTATTAACTTTTTACTTCAAGTTTTTGTGGCAAGAAGGGCGTTCGCTCTCATAATCAGTAATGATAAATTCTTTTTTTGCCATGGAACAAAGTTTCTATGACTACTCTCTTATTTTAAACTGTTATTATAAAAACTTATTTCATTTCTATTAAAACCGTAAAACCGGTAAAGTATTTTAGAACGTTTATTTATAATCCAGCACACTGACCAGAGACTATGTAGCAGGTCAAAAGTTGACATGATGCAGGTCAACGGGAAATATTCATGGTACAAACACAAAACCTGTCAGGTTAACAAGCCCAGTTGAACTGCCCTGCACTTGGCAAATATTTTAAAAGTTTATGGTAGGCCCCCCTGGGGTCCTACCATAAACTCTTATAGCAGGTCAATTTTAGACGAAAAATAACCTGCCGTGTTAGTTTGTACCATGAACTCGACAAGCAGCAGGCCAGTCAGCGATCACGTGGTCTAAACCGGTGAGTGACTACGTGACAGCATTTCAGCAGGCTGGCCTGCAACATATCCTTACCATGTAGGCTTTTTGACATTTAAACATTCAACAATTGAACTGCCCTGCCGTCATAATTTGCAGCTTTGTGAAAGTAACAACTATTGACCTGTTTTAATTAAATTTAAATAGAAAAAGCTAATTTATCCTAAAATGTGTACACAATATAATTCTGTCGTTATTTCAAAGTATTGAAATACATAGAAAACCTCTATGAGCAATGTGTTTACCATTTATTTTAGATGTGTGATGAAGATGAAATTTTCGAGTTTCTTGAGGATGATAGTCGTGGCAACAGAGCTAAACAAATGGCTAAAATTCAAAGAAACATTTTGAGAAACTCGATCTAACCATTTGACATGCTGGACAACGCTTTTATTAAACGATATAGGCTCACCAAAGCGCTTGCCCTGCGCTCTGTGAGCTACAATCTTTCATGCCACGCCCTACTAAATCAACCGATTTGTCGATTGAGGTCAAGGTTCTACACTTCTATTTATCCGTTTAATTATCATAATAATATAAGTTCTTGAATGTGTGCCTACTTTATTTCAGGTTTTAACAGCATAGCATTATCTTTTTGCGCGAATAGTTCTTATTAAAGACCAACGGATGACATCGCAGTACATTCTATTGCGCAGCAAACAGTATTGAATCACATGCAGTAGCACAAGTAATAGAATGCTTAAATCTACCTACTACATTTTCGCTGAAAAGAAATAAAATTCTCAGCTAGTCTAGTGAAATTCTTTTGATTTTAGTAATCAGGTTTTAGTGGTTGGGCACGCACGGGGTTGATAGGTACTTGGAAATAATAACTCGTCACAAAGAAATGAATAATTTGCTTATGTGCTAACTAACATGCTTTAATTTCTAAAATACACTATTATATACAATAACAAATTTCACTGTCCAATCATTTTTGACCAATAGCGGCGCGCCGAAGGGCGGCAGGAAGGCATAAATAGGAGTCGCGCGTCGAGCGCGGTCCTTTTCCCCCAGGAATATGTTCCTTGCCCCCAGGTGCCGCCGTCGAGAGAAGACTGCCTGCCGATCCGCGGGACGCGTGTGTCGTCAGCGTCATGTGTCCATCTGCGAGGTCCCGTCGTGTGCAGTGAAGACGCGGAGGGTGCTTTCTGCTTGCTCTGCTTGCGCTTACAAACCGCTCCTTCCGAAGTAAACCGGCGAACGTGTGCGGCGCGGCGTTGTGATGACGCTCGTGCCGCATCGGTGTTTACATTTATAATTTCTTTATCATGATGATTGCTTCACTCTCACTGTTTCTTGCGGGGTTGTCAAAACGTGGTAAGGTACTGGTTCGGTGGTATGTGGTAAAAGGTGGTGAGGTAACTGGTTCGGAGGTATGTATGGTGGTATAATATGGTAACTGGTGATCATGTGACAGGTACTGCGTCACTCGGTATTCTGAATGTATAGATGTGACAGCACAACTGTCATTAACTTATTTCAGATTTTTTAAGAAGTTTGGTATACCTGAGGTTTTAGGCTGCATTCGTAGAACCTACGGCGGCGTCCCATACCCGTTATTCATGGATTTTGATAGTTTTAAGGGTCGTCTTCCACAACTCACACCTCCACCACCCAGTAACTGGATGATACTCCAAAGAATCTCTCTCCATGTAAAATACTGGTATTCAGCTGTATCCGGTTAGAATTAAAGCCAACCCCAACATAATTGAGAAAAGGCTGGGCAGATCGATATTTAAACAGTATTTATGGTTTAATTAATATAATTAAGTCAGGCAATCACCTTGATCTTCTTCTTCGTGTGGTTAGTGACTAACCAGTGTCAGAGTTTTAGTGCTGCCCATGGGCCTCTGACTTAGCATCACATGCTGTTGAGAAATATTATATTACCTTGATAATATTAATTAATTAAAAACTTATAGCTATCCAAGTTTTTCAATCCTTTTCAGCACACCTAACACAGAATTTAGATTTTCAGCCACCTCAATCCACATTTTTGAGTCATTTTCCGAGCTTTTATTATAGCCTATTACAGTATCCTTGTTAATATACAAACATCTTACATATTCCAATTGTTCGTAAGAAACTTGTCTTAAATCCATAGTCACAAAAGCCACTCTTTGCCTACCACTCACAGACACGGCCACAAAACAAATATCTGTATTGATTTGAGTTAAAACCCTTTGGTGGCGGGATGGGAAAGAGAAAGGTCTTCCCGTCCCAGCCGCCGCGGGAGACGCCCCGGGCGTCGGGAGCCACGTGACGACCCCCGGCCACCGTAGGCGCGGGCCTGCGGCCGGTGAGTGACTCACCGTCCGATCAGCACCAGGCCCGTGCCGGACCGCGCGTATATGTTCTACGTGCGCCTCAAAGAGATGTCAGCATATGAAGGGGCCCCTCAGGGCCAAGCCTACCGGGTAAGCGGGATTGTACGAAAGGGTTATCGCTACCCCGGAACATAAAGGGCTAACGAAGGAACATGGATGGGTTTTAGTCAGTAAGAGTCTGACCCTCCCTTCCGCTCCACCCAGAGCGGGAGAAGTCATTAGATGATTTCCCAGCCTTAAAAAAAAAAGGCTAAGTACCTTTATGTTTAAAGTAAACAAAAACTGATCCACTTGAATTTCAAAATAAATTGAAAAATTGTACTTATTACCCTTTGACATGTAGGCATTAAATTCGTTCGAAAATAAATGTGAAGTATTAACTTTTTACTTCAAGTTTTTGTGGCAAGAAGGGCGTTCGCTCTCATAATCAGTAATGATAAATTCTTTTTTTGCCATGGAACAAAGTTTCTATGACTACTCTCTTATTTTAAACTGTTATTATAAAAACTTATTTCATTTCTATTAAAACCGTAAAACCGGTAAAGTATTTTAGAACGTTTATTTATAATCCAGCACACTGACCAGAGACTATGTAGCAGGTCAAAAGTTGACATGATGCAGGTCAACGGGAAATATTCATGGTACAAACACAAAACCTGTCAGGTTAACAAGCCCAGTTGAACTGCCCTGCACTTGGCAAATATTTTAAAAGTTTATGGTAGGCCCCCAGGGAGCATGACATGCTCTCATCCGCCAGGGCACATTCAAGTCAATGTAAGACGTACTCAGTAAATGGTAGCTTTATAGTAGGTACAGAGGCCAGCACATCAAGTTACCACAATCTGTCAAACTTTTTTGATAGTATTTCAACTTTATTGCAAAGATTTAAGGTTCATTTTTAATTGAGAAAATTTGACAGTTAGGGATAGCTTGATGTGCTGGCGTCTGTACATAGTACTCACAAACGTGCTATGGAATTATACAATGCTAAGAGATTACAAACATACATATTATAGATAGAAAAACACCCAGACTCGTAACAAATACTTGCAGGTCGTACAAATATTTGTTCCGTGCGGGAATCGAACCCGCGACATAGTGCGCAGCAGTCAATCGCTCAACCACTGCGCCAACCGTGTCGTTGAGATTGAAGTTATATAATGCAAAAAGTTTTTGTGAATCTTCAGCAGCTCCAGGAGTAATCTCAGATGCTAATCTGTTTCAGTTTAGGATATAAAAAAAAGAAAGAATATTCAATTTGTAAACAATTGGAGCAGCTCAATCCCAAGTCCTTTTATCTTCAATAAAGTCTTTGACAGTATAATAAGCATTCTGGCACAACTTGCGTTTAACGAACGATTTGAATTTATTAAGGCTTAGATCTTGAACGTGGCTTGGAAGTTTATTATAAAAGCGTATACATTGACATCTGAACGAGCCTCCATTTTTTTTTTAATTAGGTAACGTCACAAATGTCTGCTTCTGCTGCTGACCGTACCTCGATCAAATATTCGTGTCCGTGGAGTTCTTGCCCGTTCTTCTCCATGGGTACCGTGAAGTTCGGGGACCTACACTGAGGGGGCTCAGTGGCAGAGCTTGTGTTATGTGTGTAAGTAGGGATTTGCTTTACTATTAATCCAAACACACAGTCCACGACTATTAAAATATATTTGCTTGCAACGAATACATCTGTCAAGCCCAAAGAGTATAGTAAGTACTAGCTGTGCCTACGACTTCGTCCGCGTGGAATAGTGACTTTTCGTGCAGCATACATTAACAAATGTTCGCTGTGATTCTTTAAATTGACATAACTTTTTTATTTATGAACCGATTGACATAAAATAAACACTAAATGTTAAGTGACTACAACAATATAAGTGAAAACGGCATCTAAATCGAATAAGCTGTTTCTGATATTAGCGTGCACAAACACACAGACAAACCGACAAACAGACAAAAAAAAATTAATTACAATTTCGGGTTCGGCATCGATAAAATAACAACCCCTGCTACTTTTTTTTGTATATTTCTATTGTACAGACACCACTTTTCTACAATTTTATTATATGTATAGATAGATAGATAGATTAACCTGACGTCAAGCCCCGCGGCTAATGACAGACTCCATTTACTTTTATAAAAACCTATCAAACTATTCTATCATAAATATTTCAAAGGTTCGAATGCTGCCAGATATTTTTTTTACCAGACATGTTCAACATAAGGTTTCACTTAGGCTCTACAGATCCTACTGATTTGAAATGGGTATCTAGCTTCATTTTTCTGACTGATCTTATGACAATTTTAAAGTGCCTGTAATTGGTTTATTTGGAAAAAATAAGTAAAAAATAAGTTTGAGGAGCTCGTGGCTAAGTACTAACAGCCGATCCGTCAGGTTAAACTACGCTTGCCGAAGTTGGTGATGGATGGATGACCTCCCACATATTTATCTACGTACAGGAGCTGGTGTGACACAATTCAAGTCCAGTTAATTATTAGGTGGTAAATTGAAGTGAAACTTCTTTATCGGGGTTGGAAAAAAATTTAGTGTAACATTTTTTCGTTACGCGTCACATTTTTCCGTTACGCGCCATCTTCTTCTTATCCCTACCACGCGTGATTCGAAGTATACTTTCTCCAGCGGAGTAGGGATTGGTAAATGTCTCCAATGTATTTTGCGGCCCGTTTTGAGTAGTTACTTTTTTTTTTGAAAAATAACGTCTTAAAGAAGTTTCACTTCTTACGAGTGTACGCTAGTACACGCACACATTTTTTTTTTTAATTCTTTTTAGTGTCCGTGACTGGCGCTTTGTGGTGCATACAGATATTATTTATTTTTTAAAACAAAAGTTCGTCAAAACAACATCACCTACTTAATAAGGTACCAAGGAGTCGGCAACAACAGTTGAATAAATTGGGCCAGTTAATTAAATCAGGTAATACTAACTGTAAGCGATTTAGTATCATGAAAAAGATACAGCAACAATACATCTGCCATGACGGAATACTTTTATAAAATGTCTAGTGGTTATTCAAAACAGCGGATTTTAAAATCCATGTGCGACATACCTAATTACCTATAAATATACTGTTTGCTAATTGTTACCAACCAACAAAGACAGTTTTTATAGTCCCTAGCTTAGAGCATTTAACCTATGGAGATGGCAAGCGGCGAATCATCGAACAACTTTTTCTGCCACTTTTTGCGGGGGGCGAGGAAAACACATACAGGGGTCCTACCATAAACTCTTATAGCAGGTCAATTTTAGACGAAAAATAACCTGCCGTGTTAGTTTGTACCATGAACTCGACAAGCAGCAGGCCAGTCAGCGATCACGTGGTCTAAACCGGTGAGTGACTACGTGACAGCATTTCAGCAGGCTGGCCTGCAACATATCCTTACCATGTAGGCTTTTTGACATTTAAACATTCAACAATTGAACTGCCCTGCCGTCATAATTTGCAGCTTTGTGAAAGTAACAACTATTGACCTGTTTTAATTAAATTTAAATAGAAAAAGCTAATTTATCCTAAAATGTGTACACAATATAATTCTGTCGTTATTTCAAAGTATTGAAATACATAGAAAACCTCTATGAGCAATGTGTTTACCATTTATTTTAGATGTGTGATGAAGATGAAATTTTCGAGTTTCTTGAGGATGATAGTCGTGGCAACAGAGCTAAACAAATGGCTAAAATTCAAAGAAACATTTTGAGAAACTCGATCTAACCATTTGACATGCTGGACAACGCTTTTATTAAACGATATAGGCTCACCAAAGCGCTTGCACTGCGCTCTGTGAGCTACAATCTTTCATGCCACGCCCTACTAAATCAACCGATTTGTCGATTGAGGTCAAGGTTCTACACTTCTATTTATCCGTTTAATTATCATAATAATATAAGTTCTTGAATGTGTGCCTACTTTATTTCAGGTTTTAACAGCATAGCATTATCTTTTTGCGCGAATAGTTCTTATTAAAGACCAACGGATGACATCGCAGTACATTCTATTGCGCAGCAAACAGTATTGAATCACATGCAGTAGCACAAGTAATAGAATGCTTAAATCTACCTACTACATTTTCGCTGAAAAGAGATAAAATTCTCAGCTAGTCTAGTGAAATTCTTTTGATTTTAGTAATCAGGTTTTAGTGGTTGGGCACGCACGGGGTTGATAGGTACTTGGAAATAATAACTCGTCACAAAGAATTGAATAACTGACTTTAACAGACTGCTTTAATTTCTAAAATACACTATTATATACAATAACAAATTTCACTGTCCAATCATTTTTGACCAATAGCGGCGCGCCGAAGGGCGGCAGGAAGGCATAAATAGGAGTCGCGCGTCGAGCGCGGTCCTTTTCCCCCAGGAATATGTTCCTTGCCCCCAGGTGCCGCCGTCGAGAGAAGACTGCCTGCCGATCCGCGGGACGCGTGTGTCGTCAGCGTCATGTGTCCATCTGCGAGGTCCCGTCGTGTGCAGTGAAGACGCGGAGGGTGCTTTCTGCTTGCTCTGCTTGCGCTTACAAACCGCTCCTTCCGAAGTAAACCGGCGAACGTGTGCGGCGCGGCGTTGTGATGACGCTCGTGCCGCATCGGTGTTTACATTTATAATTTCTTTATCATGATGATTGCTTCACTCTCACTGTTTCTTGCGGGGTTGTCAAAACGTGGTAAGGTACTGGTTCGGTGGTATGTGGTAAAAGGTGGTGAGGTAACTGGTTCGGAGGTATGTATGGTGGTCTAATAATTATGGTAACTGGTGATCATGTGACAGGTACTGCGTCACTCGGTATTCTGAATGTATAGATGTGACAGCACAACTGTCATTAACTTATTTCAGATTTTTTAAGAAGTTTGGTATACCTGAGGTTTTAGGCTGCATTCGTAGAACGGCGGCGTCCCATACCCGTTATTCATGGATTTTGATAGTTTTAAGGGTCGTCTTCCACAACTCACGCCTCCACCACCCAGTAACTGGATGATACTCCAAAGAATCTCTCTCCATGTAAAATACTGGTATTCAGCTGTATCCGGTTAGAATTAAAGCCAACCCCAACATAATTGAGAAAAGGCTGGGCAGATCGATATTTAAACAGTATTTATGGTTTAATTAATATAATTAAGTCAGGCAATTACCTTGATCTTCTTCTTCGTGTGGTTAGTGACTAACCAGTGTCAGAGTTTTAGTGCTGCCCATGGGCCTCTGACTTAGCATCACATGCTGTTGAGAAATATTATATTACCTTGATAATATTAATTAATTAAAAACTTATAGCTATCCAAGTTTTTCAATCCTTTTCAGCACACCTAACACAGAATTTAGATTTTCAGCCACCTCAATCCACATTTTTGAGTCATTTTCCGAGCTTTTATTATAGCCTATTACAGTATCCTTGTTAATATACAAACATCTTACATATTCCAATTGTTCGTAAGAAACTTGTCTTAAATCCATAGTCACAAAAGCCACTCTTTGCCTACCACTCACAGACACGGCCACAAAACAAATATCTGTATTGATTTGAGTTAAAACTTTAAGGCTGAGTACCTTTGGTGGCGGGATGGGAAAGAGAAAGGTCTTCCCGTCCCAGCCGCCGCGGGAGACGCCCCGGGCGTCGGGAGCCACGTGACGACCCCCGGCCACCGTAGGCGCGGGCCTGCGGCCGGTGAGTGACTCACCGTCCGATCAGCACCAGGCCCGTGCCGGACCGCGCGTATATGTTCTACGTGCGCCTCAAAGAGATGTCAGCATATGAAGGGGCCCCTCAGGGCCAAGCCTACCGGGTAAGCGGGATTGTACGAAAGGGTTATCGCTACCCCGGAACATAAAGGGCTAAGGAAGGAACATGGATGGGTTTTAGTCAGTAGAGTCTGACCCTCCCTTCCGCTCCACCCAGAGCGGGAGAAGTCATTAGATGATTTCCCAGCCTTAAAAAAAAAGGCTAAGTACCTTTATGTTTAAAGTAAACAAAAACTGATCCACTTGAATTTCAAAATAAATTGAAAAATTGTACTTATTACCCTTTGACATGTAGGCATTAAATTCGTTCGAAAATAAATGTGAAGTATTAACTTTTTACTTCAAGTTTTTGTGGCAAGAAGGGCGTTCGCTCTCATAATCAGTAATGATAAATTCTTTTTTTGCCATGGAACAAAGTTTCTATGACTACTCTCTTATTTTAAACTGTTATTATAAAAACTTATTTCATTTCTATTAAAACCGTAAAACCGGTAAAGTATTTTAGAACGTTTATTTATAATCCAGCACACTGACCAGAGACTATGTAGCAGGTCAAAAGTTGACATGATGCAGGTCAACGGGAAATATTCATGGTACAAACACAAAACCTGTCAGGTTAACATGCCCAGTTGAACTGCCCTGCACTTGGCAAATATTTTAAAAGTTTATGGTAGGCCCCCTGCACACTACTTAAATTTGACAACCACACACAGAGACATGCTTCCTATTGCTACAAACACTCACAAAGAAATTCCAGACACAGTAAAAAAACACATACACATTGACAAATTTGTGCGTATCTATGCAATTGTCCTACGACAACAAACACAAACTACTAGTGTCGAGGCACAACGAATGAGTGGTATTTCATTGCATGAATGAATGAACTGTTTTCTATTCTTGGAAAAAATACGTTTAATGATCAGTGCCTGCGAAACTACGTAGGTAGCCGCCAGTAATCACAAAACATTTTAAAGGTGCTAAAAAAAAAGAACGATTGTATTTATTTTTAAAGTCATTTTTTTTTCTTATTTCTAAATAATATTACAGTAAAACCCGTTTAAGACGATTTCACAGGGACTCAACCAAAAACGCGTCTTAAGCGAGAAAGCGTATTATGCGGGATATAGGGAAATAAAAAACGGACCTACTACATACGTATGTATTAATATTAGGTATTGAATTGTACATTTAAAAATCATGTACGTTATATAAAGTGCCGTGTATCTATCACGTTATTTAAAATAATCACTTATTTTAGTTTGACAAAAAGATTTTGAGGCATTAGAAATTACAAGATTTTCAACGTAATTTAACTTTTGTAGTGCGTCTTCGCTTTGATTCAAAGAAGTCACATAGCGACTTAGATCATTAACTGCTGATAATGCCTGGGCGTGTGACAAAATCGGAGTCGCCAACCCGCCGCCCGCACACGTTCGGACGCCGCAGTTCAGTCAGTCCGCTGGCCGCTGCCGCAGAGGTAATATGTGTTGGCGTTAGGCGTATTAAACGGGATGACGAATCGTATTAAGCATTAAAGAATGTATGAAAACATGTCTCAAGTTGCAGGGACTGATGCAAAATGGCGTATTATGCGAGAAATCGTATTAAGCGTGATCGTATTAAACGGGTTCTACTGTATATTGATTGCGTATCATTCTGCATTTAGGGTCGGCAATTCGGAATTCATACCCCATTCTTTAAAACGGGCTTTCAATTTATATACACGTGTCAAAAAGTAAGAAAGGGGACAATATCACTACATAGTATTAAACAAGGTCGCTTTCTCTGTCCCTATATCCCTATGTATGCTTAAATCTTTAAAACTACGCAACGGATTTTGATGCGGTTTTTTTATTAGATAGAGTGATTCAAGAGAAAGGTTTATGTGTATAATCATATTTTGCGGGCGAAGCCGCGGGCGGAAGCTAGTAAATAATAGAATAAGACAATCAATCAGATGTACTTTTATTATTTTGTTATGAATGACAGTTTTACACGTCCGTTTTATTGTTTTGCAGTCCGGTGTTGCAAACTTGCAAAACTGAATGATGTCAAAGTTAAAGTCACATCATTTATGTCAAATAGGCACAAGAAAGGCACTTTTGAATATGCTCACATATTTACAAACATTCTAAAAATTAATAATAATATATCAATCAATGTGAGAGGTAAAGTTATTCCAAAATGTTAAAATATGTAGTATGGTACAACATTATACATTATTTATTACCTAATTTACTAAGCAACCAGTTTGATTTTGTCTGGACACTAGATTGTCCTGTGGAGCAGGACCAGTATGTTTCCAAGCATCCTTATCCTATAAATAATCCTCTAATTTGTTATAAGCTTGTTTACAAAGTATACTTTTAATATGAGTTTAAAATTTTCTGTCATTTAATTGCAATACAATTCTGTTATTTTGTTTTTCCGTGTGTACTTCACGTAGTAACATTTGTTGATATTTAATACCATTTTGTTATCGTTACAACTCGAAACTCTAGAGAATTTGAGATCGTCCGCGTATGTACATATTACATTCCGAATATTTGAGGCAGTGCTGGCGATTGTACTACGTTTTTTAACAGCGTACCTACACGGTCCGCGGTGGATTATTAGATTTCGACGTCATATTTAGCTATCTATTATAATTATTGATTGTTTTTCAAATTGCATGAGCTACAAAAACTCACTACGAAACGAACAAACAATTATTCTTTTATTATCCTAAACATACAATGAAAATAATTTAAATCGACTTCCAAAGAACTTTTACAGTTATTTTTTTTTAATTTCAAGCTGACTGGTCAAACATACATACACAAAAAACTGGTTACTGAGCCTATTGACTGAAAAATCATTTAATTGGCAAATCATTCATTCGCGTTGTCCCAGCACTATGCAAATCCTACCCCTGTACTACTTTAGCGCTACCTATGTACCAATGTATTTTTTCTATCGTTACGTCAATAACGATTACTTCGACATTGTACGTAATTAAAAATATTTTAATGTATAATTTATATTTACAAGTGATAGGAAACACCATGGTTTCGAAAATTTGAAGTGGCAGATCGCTTTTTGCACGAGGATACTGCACAATTAACCATTTCTTAGGAGGACTTCCTTGCGACACAATACGATACATAATGGCGGCGGTTGGCGAATGAACTAGTTTTATAGAACGTGTATGGCCGTATGACCAATCGGTCATGGCAGAGGGGTACGCTTAGCTATGCCATCTCCATAGGTTAAATGCTCTAAGGTCCCTAGGGTCACACTTAGTTACCAAAGACATTGTCATCTTTGGCACCACCAATCAACAGACTGACGATTGCACCAATACAGAATGCTCAGTATATTTCGGCAGGCGCTAGGCGGCAAAAAGTTCAACCAAATAAAATATGTAGTTATTTTTTATATTTTCAAGTTAAAATACTTAATAGTTAGTTTACAAAAATGCAATTAGTTGAACTCACTAAAATTAGAACTTAAAATAACAAAAATGACAATGTTTTAATTTATGTTTCAAGTTGTATTTTTTACGGCATGGAACGCTTCTGAAGTTTTAAGCATACTGTTGCCACTGATAAAATATTTTTATTTTTCAATGTATCATTTGTATTGTATTGGTTAATTAGATTTTATTATTTCGAACCGTTACACTCAAATAAAATACGGTACTTTTAATTTTCTTTTTGCATTAATGCGAAGGTGAATACATAAATATGTTTCAACAGCTCTGTGTTGGCAACATTACGTGACAGAAGTTTTAATGTCTGCAATTGTGTAGCAAAACTGTAACAAGACGATTTTTTAAGATTTGTAGTTCCTTAAATAATTAACTTATTGTATCGCCATAAGTACGTATTTTTTAATTGCATTTTATAATTTTATTTTTACCTGGTCTACCTCTTCTCCTTTTCGTATAACGGCACTTAGATTGAATATTATTATAATTATTCCTTTAGCTCCCTAGTAATGATTCCTTAATTTGTTTATGGAACCATGTTTTTTCGCTTTCTTCAAATTGTAATTCATAATTAATTTTGCTAACACGATAGTGTGACTTTGTGAAGACTCATTTATTTCAATAAGGTATGCAGACAATCTCACAACTGTGTAAAGACAAATATAGGAAAGTTCATGATTGATCGGGTATTACTTATTGGTCCCAATATTTCAGCTGCAACAGGTTGTATTCGCCACAAAGTAAAGCGAGAAGATAGCTTCACACTATATCTATAGAAAAAGTTTATTTCGAACATAATTCAATGATGTAACAACAAATATATTTTTGGACAGGTGCGTTTTGGGTATCAACACTATTTGTGTTTGCTCAATGCACAGGAAGAATGCATAGTATAATAATGTGTTCATTGCATTAATGTCGTTATCACCATTTCCACTATTGTTGCTTTTGCAACTTGTGGTAAAAACGAGAACTAAAATGGAATGAGCCTGCGATACCAGTAACTTGCAGGCGGTTAACAGAGACATCTATGGACACAACGCTGTACTACGTAGAGAACCATTGGTAGCGTCTGTTTATGGATAGATGGCATTGTAATGCAGCTAAGCATAATTGCATTTTCTCACAATTATTATATTTTTACTTTCAGTTTACTAGTGACCATAAGAAAATAAAAAACATTTAAAAGTCATTTAAAATCTCGATTGCATAATTGCCTGTTGAATATTATTTGAACCATTTACCACCAAAACCTGTTCAACACGCACTCCGCTGAACGCTGACTTGTTTAAAAGTGCAGAGTGCTTATTGTACTATAACTATTTGTCGCATCGCTTGAGAACGGCTCGATCACTATGGCTCCTTTTTTGTTGTGGCCGTATTGCTAGGACATATTTTGTATGATAGTTTGTTTTGTTGAAAATGAATATAATTATTATTCTTTTCTATCGTGATCGCGCTTGTTAGTGATCTTAAGATTTGTATGAATTTTTCTATTTTTACAGAATTGCCTTAACCTTTCGTCTTCAATTGTTATCCATCTGTTATAGCTGTTGATTCGCCCATAAATAAATACATAAGTAACTTTTACGTATGTCATTATTGTCTTTCATTTTATTAATTTTATTGTTTCAAGATTTTTCATAAATAAAATATTATTGAATAAAGACATAATGAAAGATTTTGTGAGTTAGTATGTGTACGTAATGTAGGTTCTTTATGATACAGATGTTTTTTAGTAGGTATGCATTTTTATATTCCTCACCGCATAGGCACTAGTCAGTTCATTACGGGAACAGCCTCGCTTCAGGTAAGTCTTGCGTGAAGTATCGATTAAATATGAAAATATTGCTTACACTGATGAGAGCTATATCTTGACTGACTGTTCTTATTGTAACTGATTACAACACACTCTTACTCCAAATATATAAAGTCAACACAGTTTCCTGAACACATGTTGCACTATCACAAGAGGTCCTCGACATTGACATGTGGATACAAATTTGCCTAGATACCGTAGTAAGACGACTTAAAAGTAAATAGCGTTCTTAGAGTCTAAGCTCATCAAGACCTCACCGGAAGAATTCAGATTCGAATTACATAAAAATTGATACCAGTTTACCTCTTTTAATCAACACTTTTGAAAGATCTAACTTTAACAGGTACCTATCCAAGGGAGCCACATTCGTTGTCTGTTGTCTTTCGTTTCAAATATTGTTGTTACTATATTCACAAGTTTTGTGATACAATTAATAGCTATCTAGCTTCTGATCGCGACTTTGATTGCGACTTTGATTACGAGGAAGTCATAAAATATGTACATAAAACAACAGCCATCTTATAGGATTCCCCCCTTCAAATTTTGAACCCCCCCTTATATGCCTTTAGGAGTCCAATTTCCAAAACATTCTACTCGTACGTTTAAAAAATGTGTTTCAAATTTAGATTCCAATCCATTCAGCAGTTCGAGCTATGCGTTGATAGATGAATCTGTTTTAGGTTTCTTTTATACATATGACGTAATAACTTATTCTCATGGCAGGTAACATAGACTCATTAAGTTACGAAATTTACAAAACATGACTGAACGACCAAGTTCCTAGAAGCCGGTCGGCTGGCAAGTCCTACATGAAGCTGGCATAAATAAAAATTCAATGATTGGGGCATCCAGTTTGCTAGCAATGACAACCAGGAGACTGTTTAAGCTGTCATGCACTCTGCGCACTAAATATGCTGCATGTTTACATCTGATGGCAGCGAAGCCGTCGGATTGCGGGTCCGCGAACATACCCGAAGCACCACAATAACGTGGCAGCCCCAACAGACTCCGTATGGTACTGAACGCAAATAGCATTAAAAAACTTTTTGAGTGCAGCTAAACCAAAGGCTACAAGAGTAAAAAACTTGACAGTATACCTTTAAAGTATTATTTTGACCGCACCCGAGCAGCGTGAGAACCTTCGGATCAAAGTATTACATCTCACTACTAATGCTCTTCGCAGCAATTATGAAGCAGTTTTGAACAAAAGGTTAAATCGGCAAAAATTTTCAGACAGCCTGTGTAAAGGTGAACACAGACTGAAAAAAATGACATATTTGGTGCTACCTATTAGAACTCTAAATCTTGCCGTTTTTTTTTATTTATTTTAGAGTTCATTCGTTAATAAGATGGAGGACCTTTTTTTTTGGTGGTCATCAACGAATAAAGCACACGGTGCATGTAGGTCACAAACACAAATAATTAAAATGAAGTGGATGATACTAAATTCGAATGGCACAGATCAATTTATCAAATAATTACGAGTTTTAATTCACAAACTTTTTGACGATTAGAAATATAAGTGAAATAAAACCATTGAACAAATAGTAACTCATGTGCTCTAAGCGGGAAGACTTATATTATAAAAAGGCAATTCATGATTTCAATAGTTTTAGTTTTAATAAAAATATAAACAATAACCTTTAGAGAATGCTGGAAATAAGTTACGTTATACTTTAAAACTATCCGGTAACGCTACCTAACCGTTTCAATATTATATTCACAAGCCTTGGCAAGATAAACCAATCAAATTTCGCAATGTAGTTGGGAACATCGCTTGCATAGTCTATCTCGTTCTGTTGCAAAGCGTATTCCTTATAGCAAAAGCGAAAGCTCCGGTTATGCTGGTTTTTCGATAGGCGGCGCCAAACCAGTGCGAACGAGAGAGTGAGCGAGCGAGGGCGAGGAGCGTCCGCCGCACTCATTTAGATTCATTCGGTGCTTGTTCGTTAAGTTGTCAGCACTTGGCTGGCGGCCTGCCGCGCGCCGTCCGACTTCGTACTTTCGTAGTCGTTCGCCAGCACTGTAATCAACTCTTATCGCGATCGCGTGTCCTACTGCAAATACGATAAATTCCATCTAAATATTCGAAATAAACATGAGACACGCTGTGTCACATTAATATGTTAACACATAAACACTGTTATTATTTATAATTTTCAAAAATGTTACCCTAACTCCAAGTTCTTGAGGTGTTAGAGATAAATCTGTCGTCGTTACGATCTCGGTGTTTTCGTCAAAGAAACTTTAAACTCCGTGGTCACTTAACGTCGTCAAAATTGATAATAACATGCAACGATGTGGTTTCTGTTTCTGCTCAATGGTTACTGGAGTTCTGAGGAGGGCGATGTGTGTCGGCAGCCGACGAAGTAGCAGTGAATCAAACTACCGTGAGCTGGCCGATCAAGACACGCTGGTAAATATTTTAATTAGCTGTAGCCGCATTTAAACATCACTTTAGTACCACAGAGCATGTTTAGTTCATTCATATTATTGTTTATTTCATTCCGTGAACGTGTCGTGCATTTCTGGTCATCAACATGTTTACCTGTCTTTAGTTAGTTAATGTAGTACTATATCAAAACGTATTCTACTGGCATAAACTCGTTGTATGCTATTGTTCATGTGTGTATTTTTATTATCAGAGCTAATATTTTCTTGCAATGTATGTTACTAAAATCACATTAGAGTGTATTTGCAATTTATGTTGTGAACATTGAGTGTTCTGTAGTGTTTATTCTTACGTAAAGTAAATATAGTCCTTGCTAATTGTTGAACTGTTAGCCACATCCATGTAAACTGTGGTATTTGTGTGGACACGCTTTTTTAGGATGGTTTCTATGATTTGTATGAGTATATGGTATCAATCAAGGCTTCTTAATCGTTCTATTCAAGTATATGGTATCAATCAAGGCTTCTTAATCGTTCTATTCAAAATATGTAAGAAACAGTTCTCTTATTGTTGTCATAATTAAGTTGCTAAAAACATTGTTTTGAACATCTCCAGACAAGTAACCCATTTTATTTGAATGTTTTTAAAAACATACTATTAAATACATAATGGGCCAATGTATTATAGACGAAAAAGCCATTTCTAACCAAAAAATTAAATATCTCATGAATTAGAAACTAAAATATAATTAAACACCTGGTTTGGTACCTATAATGTATCTATTAGACCAACTCAAAACTAGAAATAGTTTATTCTAATAGGATATTGGAATCATTATTACACATCATATTAAATTTAAAAAAAAAATCTAAATGACGTCTAAGAAAAACTATAAACAGCAGCTATACTCAATAATTATCATAGACATACATGCTGTACACTTTTTAAGTTTATTTTCCAAATAATGTATAACAAATCAAAAATATGTTCTTTGGATCTAACTATTTCAAAACTCCCACGACCGTGAACAAAAAACTAACTTTCAAACAATTTCAAGAACATATAATTAAAAGTAATAAGTGCACACAATTTGAAAATAGAACAGCATTCAAAGAGGCCTCCACTGCCTGTTAGCCTGCCAGGACTCATAAAATCATGTTAAACTGACATAATAACTGTACAATACAAGGTACAATTGAATTAATGCGCATGTGAGGGTTAGCAACAATCTGGTAACAATTACTTGGCTCAGTCTTCGTATTTGACATTACACATTAATGCTAAACATAGGTCTGAGTAAACAAGTTTATTAGAAAATGTATTTGTGGAGTTTATATGCGCAGACCTAGCGCGGTGACATGAATTTTCATATTAATGATTTTAATGAAACATTGATGCATTACTAGTTACTACATATTTTGTATTCTACGTTAAATATATTTTACTATATAATTGAATATACTGCAATTTCTGTAAAACTGCACATTAGTAAAAAAAAACTACCGGCCTGCTGATTAATCTTCTCATGAAACCATAGACACAGCCTCTTAAACTTATCAAAAGAAATAAAAACAATGCAGAAATTAACTGGTACAGATTTTTATACAAATGTTTAAAATACATGCAAAGGGCCAATTTTGCTGATAAAAACCTCACAAACAGCATGATTGCAAGTTTAAAAAACGATGACCTACATAAACAGATGATTGATGATCAACAAAATTCTGTGTGTCAAAGTTGTTACTTTGACAGTCAAACTTGATGGTTGGGTTGCTTATCTTGTGTGGGAAATGTTTTTTTAACAAAAATCACGAACACACTACCTAATTGTCCTTTGGGTCCCTTTAAACCCCATAGGTAGAGAGGTTAGTCTGTAACAGTAGTCCAAGAACCTAGTAACTTAAGTTAAAATATTACCAATATTTCAGTAGGTACTAAACATCAGACTGTTCGCGTATATTTGTATTTACTACAAGCTATTACTAAAACACGATGTGGTAGCCGTTGACCAAAGGCAATAACATTGAATTGGCCTGGGAATTAAACGCGATATCTACGGTCACTGATTAAATACGCACAAAATACGATAACAATATTATCCCACTCACTTTTACACCCTGTCCGTGAATCTAAATATTAAAAATTCTAATATGTTTATAATCTATGCGAAAACTGGGATGGATTTTGAATTTTTACAAACTACAACCGTCATCCTTTTTTTGCTTGTCTAAATTTATCTTGTCATTGAACTGCTAGTGATTGGCATAAAAATGATCGACTATTTGTACAAGGAGTATTTAATACTCCTTTATTGAAAAAACACCAAATTCCTCTTTTTTTGATTATTATACTGACAACAATCTTAAATATACTATTGGAGCTAGCCCGCATTCTATTTAATAAAGACTAGTTTTTTTTCGTATTAAATATGTCGAAGTCCATAGGTAATATGGTCGACATAAAATAACGACATAAAATCAAAGGGAACGCTGTTGAAAACTGAGCTTGTCATCGTTTTGCTCACGACGAATACTTGCACAGATTCAACCGTGTATGCAACGAAATGTTATTCGGTCATCTTGTCCGAACGAAGAAGTACGATTAGAGAGATATGAGCTATACGTAAGCTACACTAAGGTTCGTCTCGTCTAATTTGTCAGGTATTAATTTGGTAAGCATAAACAATTATTTTGTAATCTTTGACGTACGCGACGACCGTAGGTAGTTATGGTACCCGTGCGAACTAATGTTTTTAAGTCTTCAATATTGATCAATTAATTTCGATTACAGTTTGGGACTACAATTATTCAAATGGATTTAGAATTAAAATTGTTTAAGATTTGAAAGTTACTCAATATAAAAAAAACTGATGAAACACTACTAAAAAATCGTAACATCGATAGCCCCAAAACCTTACGATTCGTAACACCACATCACTAAACCATGGACAATTTCGAGCGGCCATTGTTGTTTACATCTTTGGTAAATCTTAAACGCTGGTCTTACGCAGGTAACTGCTCTTAGCGTAACCCCCTCCCCTCTACATTTGTGCTGCGTGCGCCTACGTCAGATTTTGGTCGAGCGCGTGACGTCAATGTTTTACTAAACCATAGTACTTACAAGATTACATTCTACAAAAGCAGTAATTCACTCCAGCGTGTATAAATAATACAATCATTGATAATTACGTAAAGGCAATAATTTACTCGGTCTGCATATGGAGGAAAATACTTAAAAGGTCACTCATTCAGCTCATTTATTACTAGCATCTATAGTACAACTTAGAAATTAGTAATACCAGGTATCAATGGTAGATGTTTATGTAAATTATATATCATCTAAGGTCGCCATTACAACTATTTACTCTTAGGTTTACTTGCTATTTAGTTTTGAGATGGTGTTGGCAATCTGAGGAGACAAACATATTACATAATAGAACAAATGTCAGGCTCCGTGGAAAACATCAAATTGTCGAATTATAAAATTGATTATTTAAACGTTTACTGATGACGTAAGCCAAAAGTGTATAGGTATCATCCAACTTCCTCAATCGTCACATATCTGCACTCAGTGGTATGATATCAAACAAATGGCCAAACACGGGCAGCGGGATAATAAATGAGCTATCTTTGTAGCTGGTCTAAACCCAAGCACTTGCAACAGCAGACTTTGAAGAGTTAGCTGCCGAGTCACCAATAACCAGCATTCAAGTCAAATATCACCTCGGTGACAATAACACTTTAATTACCCAAAGATCTATCCGTGGGCAGACACAAAAAGTTAAACAGCCATGATAAAGTGGATGAACAGGAATCGGGAATTAGTCAATTGAGTGATGACGATATCAAATCAATCCAATGAACTAAAACAGCAAATCTTCCGCAAATAATCAAAACTACTCCATATTATTAGTATTGAAACAAAACAATTCTCTATAAACAGTTCCGTTTCTCGGAAGTGTTTTCAAACAACCGACAGGAATTAAACCTAGCTGCTAGGTAGATTGTATCACACTACATCAGCAGCGTCATGTTTATGATCGAGACAAATTGGGTGCTGGTCAGAACGTATTTTTAAGAGCCGATTTTGAGCTCCGAGGGAGGCACTCAATACTCCTCCGCCACGAAGATAGACTTGAGGTATTAATAACTTGGTTAAATATAGGTTACATGCAGGCCAACCAGATAAAAGCGTGTCAAAAGCATTCTTAATATTTTAAAACAATGTTTCGACAGTACAAAGACAATCTTTGTTGACCACAGTCAGGCAAACCACCACCTCTTATAGTATTATATTAATATTGCTTCACATTGGGAACCTCCTGCATGGGAAGCAATGATAGCCTAGAGGTGTGACCATCGGAGTGCCAGGTCTCGAGTTCGAGCCGAAGCCACGCACCTCTGATTATCCGCATTCATGTGTGTATCGTATAATTATCACTTTGCATAAAAATCGGCGAAGGAATACCTCGTGAGGAAACTGGCATACCTGAGATATATTACTCAACGGCATGTGAAGCTTAGTCAGAGGCCCATGGGCAGCATGAAAACACTGACACCAGGTTAGTCACTAACCACACGGAAAAGAAAAAAGAAGACTATCTAGTTTCGTCTCGTTCTCATACTGGAGTAATATTTAAATAATATTGCTCTATGAGGTGGTGGTTGGCCTCGTGTTCTTGAATAGGAAACCTTACTTTACTCACTAATTAATTTGTTTGGTTTGTGCCTTTGTGCTCGTTTAGCTCATCCACCGGTCCTCAGAAATAAGTTTGACAACCGTTTCCAATTAGCAACCCAAAAATGTTACCTTCGTATATTGGCAAGCTCAAGATCAGATTATGGCAACACTTTCGTGTAAAATATTTCGCCGCACCTCCAAACTGACGGTAAAAACATTGAGAGTGGGGTTGGCAGGTGACGACGAAGTTAAATTCAGTTTTAATTAACCCGAACTCGTAAAAATATTGTTCATATTTGTACAACCGGGCTCACATCTACTTTGAAACGCCTGAACTTTAATGTTCAGTAACGATACGCTCCCAGATCGCGGATTATTCCGGGTAGAGTTTCTTGAGGGGCCGGTTATTAGTAAATTCGGCTTGCGTATTTACCTAGCCCTATTGATGTCTCCCCTCCTTATTTCAATCTTACTTATTGCCATAAATCGAACAATACGCCTTAGGTGCTTTATTCATCTGTTCAAACGCCACAACATATTGTCATACCTATTCTCAAAAGTGTATTGGCTTCGTCAACAGGTAAACATGAAATCGATAAGCATGATACAGGTCATGAAGCATTTTGTTATCCTAAAAACATATTGATTTCTTCGCTTTTTACCTTATATGTTGCTTTTGCTTAGCATTCACCTCATTGGGCGGATACAAAAAACAAACTGAACCATTGAAAAGTAATAACTTTCACGTTATGGACTTTATTTACAAACGTTGCTTAAAGTTAAGTAATTATTAGCGATTGATTAACCATACATTCTTGACGTTAAAACTTCTTTTAACTTTAAGCAGCGTTTATAATAAAAGGGGAATATAAGTTACGTTTATCGAACGCGATCTCTGAATTTCCAGTATCCTCTTTCGGAATATTCACCTAATTTATTTCCATCAAGATATTATTTTAGGCTGTAGGATATAATTAACAATCATAATTATGATTATTTTGCCGTTTTGCCATAGAGCCTGTTAGATTCACAAACATAGGAGTCGGTTGACGGCAGACACACATATAATATGTGTATTATCCATAGCTTACCTAGTTAAAATCTCCGATGACAATCATGCCAACATCGATTGCTACAGCCAGTAATTGGGATAAAATGGATACGTTAATTGCCAGAAACACTGCAATACACTTCTTAATTATATATTTTTTTGAAATACTACTTTTTTAAAAGAGTTCGGGCAAAAATGTATGCTCTTTTAATCGATAATGGCGTCTATAACTGCTGTCATCGCCATAACAAGCATGGAACCAGGTCCCCAGAGATATAACATAACAATAAGTGCGTATTAGATGCCCGTCTACAAGACTAATTTAAATATGTAGATTCCTAATTAATTTATTGATTGCGGCCCTGGTAGTTTACCATAACACACGATTGCCACTACACTAATACACGCCACAGGGAACATCACGTGAGTCACACAACATTGTAATTGAAACTAACAAATCCATACTTTGGTATTTAATACTAGTATTCAGCTGCATCTGTTTAGACTGGAAGCCGACCCCAACTTTGTGTTCAGTTGGTGAGAGTAACTTACCACTTACACTTACAGATTAATAATTCCGTACTGCTGAATATGACCGCCTTTAAGCCACCGAGGCATCTGCAAAGGACGACCATATTATGGGAATAACACTTTCGAAAGTACGCCCAGTCAATTACGGGGCCTAGACTCAAAACACGAGTTACTTACGTGCTTTTATCACTTTAAACCTGTACTGCTAGGCGTCCCACTAACAGTGGCCATATCTGTGTAGTCATCGAAGACCTACCTCAACCTAACATTATCGCCACGTTAGCCATATTTATCGCTGAATTGTTTTCGCTTGACAAACATAGCATTGTTTTGATTTAAACTTCGCTTCACCTTCTAACTGACAACGGCACATAAATTGTGCAACAAGTGTCTGTATTCATTTAGTTTAAACGCCGTATAATAGATATGAATTTGTAGCAAAAAGAAATACTTGAGTAGATGTGAATCTAGTGACAGAGGACTGCTTCCACTATTCTCTTTGACTTTCATTTCTAACTATCTGGAAAACATAAATAAGCGCACATCAAATAAATCGACATTCGTAGTAAATGTAAAACAATTTAGTAGCTCAAGAGTAAGTAAGCTTATGAACAAATTAATCATATAGGTACTTCATAATGATGTAACCTTGTATACCTAAGACACGTTTATATTGCTACAACTTCAGTGATCCAGCTAACTCTACAATTATCCTGCACTTGACTACGTCAACATATCAATGCGGTGTTACAATTGTTTCAAAGCGCGGCTGTCAGCAGATAGCCGTTAGGGCTGAAACTGCGCTAAACAAGCGACGCGTGCCCGTCGCGTGTCGCGGGTGTACGCGGTCCCCATCGCGATGTACCTACGTTGTCACTAGTTCAAAGTCGTGTCGAAGCGTACGTAGCGAAACGACGACTCTCAAAATAACGCTTGTAAGTCCGTTTATTGAATCCAGATTCCCCGCAACGTACAACCCTGCGGACCAATTTTGTATGGAACAGCCCGGATGTCCGATTAATGCAGTTTCAGGCCTTACACGTATCGCGGTCTCGTAGTCGGATTTTGTCTAGTCAATAACAACTGCGCCACAATGGGGTATTTGAAAGGGTAGTCAATAACACTACTTTTTATGAACTGTCAAAACGCGGCATTTGTACGTGATTTGTATGAAATATAACATTTTGACGTCACAGATTTTTAGACTCAAATGGAATACTTATTAGCATTAAATGCAATTTAACAATTATATCGTCGCATTATATTTAATTTCTGCACGGTGATGGAAGTTTTTATGACGAGCGGGCTTTTTTCCATGTGATTTCATATTTTATATTTGACCGATTCAAATACTCAATTGCGCTGTTGCCATGCCCTGTAGAGGTTTTTATTCAATAATACAACTCAAGTGATTCAAAATGTGATCTTTATGCAGGTATGAAAGGATGGATGCAAAATTTACAAAGCTTTAGGATATAGCTTATTCGTCCTGTACAGAGGCAAGCACATCAAGTTACCCCAATCTGTCAAATTCCTTTGATAGTTTTTCTGCTTTATTACAAAAGTATAAAGCTCATTTTCACTTGGTAAAATTTGACAGTTTGGGATAGCTTGATGTGCTGGCGTCTGTACATAATTAGCCTATAGGTAGTGTTGCCACTACTGGGACACGGGCCGCCAGAGTAGGCCATAATCCACCCCGCGGGCCCCGTGCGGATTGCTATATGTCACAAGACATGTCTTCGAATTTTTGGTCCTAGTACAGGACTGTTTCTTCACGATGTTTTATTCGCCGTTTTGTGATCAGTGGTGATGCAACAATCCACACCAAGTAAAGTGCCTGTCAGGGTTCGAACCTACGACCTATAGCTCGTTAGTTGCGCTGTTACCACTGGGCTAATATTTGCTCTGTGTCATAATTATGTTCCGTAACTGTAACTTTGCTTATTTGCATAGTTTCTAGCTAATATGCAGTGTGTTAGGTTGAACGAGGGACATACTTTCAGGTAGTATAGAACTGAAAATGAATAACTTTGACTACGGCAACAACTCTGAAAACTGAAACAAAAAAACAGCAGTTATACATTTTGACGAATTATGCGAGTACTACCCCCTCGTCCTCAAACAATCTGCTATTTACCAAATTGAGTATTTATTTGGTGAGGTAGCAATTTAGCAGCAGAAACAACTGGGAATTCTACAACATTTCACTAAGTTGGGTGAATCATTTCAGAATTCGGTTGAAATTTTTCAGGTCGATACCTGCGCTCGGAGCCTAAGGTTAGGCCCTTTTATTCCTTTGGTTTGCCGATGCAACCCGAGTTAGTTTTTATAGCAATTCAGATTTTCCATTGTGCAAAGCTTTTTTAAGGCGACACAAATTAATTGCGCTACCCTAGCTCAAATTATTTAGGTATTAACTATGGGTTCTTCAAAATCTGACTAAATCTTATTTAAAACTAGCTTTTGTCCGCGACTTCGGAATAAAAAGAAGTTTTAGAAAGCAATTGGAGTTAACCAAGACATACAGTAAAATCCGCTTTAAAAAGAACTACCCCTTTTCCTTTCCCTTTGGGGTAGATTTTCAATGAACTTTGATGCACGTTATTCTCTATTTTTGATTTTAGGTATAATATACTGAGTTTCGAGTTAAACGGACCGCGCGTTAAAATTCTTCCATACAAACTTTAACACCTCCAATACCGCTTTAGGGGTTGATAAACTAAAAATGGCAAACATTATCATTTACGTAAATCAGAATTTGTGCCAATATTCAAATTTATTAAGTCAAGGTATAAGATTTTCCATGGAAACAAAACCGCCTCCTTCCACCCACATATGGGTAGATGTTATTTAAAACTTCCTTACATATTAAGGTTGAACGTTGAAGCCATTTCCATCTCAGTGCGCGGGAGAAATAGAACGTAAGATAATGAAATTTATGAATGGCGACACGTCGATGTGGCGCCTATTTCCTACTGTCGAGTGTTCAATAGGTGCGCATCCCGGTCGAGACCGCCGCAAGTTACTTACCAGTTCATATCCGGACTGGTGCAACCTAAATTTATTTCCAGCCTTGCACGCGACAATCATAGACACGAGACCCTCTCCTAACGGCTAAATGGTTTAGAGGCAGGATGTTACGCTAAATACTCTTGCGCCGACCCCTCAATACCGTAATTGCGTTACGAGAAAAATCACTTGTCCGTGGAAACGTGAGTCTGCGTTGAATTTTGCTAAGCGTTTGTAGTGATTAGAACACGTATGTAGTTAAGGACTCATTATTTCATTTTCTAGTTTGGAGTCGCTTCTTTTGTCAGGTGACAACGTGAGTCAACTCATATTTTCCTAAATATTTATAGCATTTAGCTGAATAGTCAGGCATTCATAATTATGTCATTTATAAAAAAGTAAATTATTTATAAAAACACAAACCCGACCGCAAAACCACATACCTATGATATAACTGAAAAGAGAAAAACAAGCATTAAAATCTATAGAATTTTGGTACAGAGGCTGGAGGATACAAACAAAGTGTTCTTACACCGTATTGGTTGGTCCCCGCCTGCGATACCAACATGCATTTACTCGAAAACAACCGACTTCCGATAAACCACTACAAAGTGAAATATTTTTTTGGGAAATCGGTTGTTTCTTTTTGTAAAAAACATTTTTGTGTTTCACTTTTCAGTTTTGGTATTCCGCACCAATTCGTATTCACTACTAAACTTGCTATGTAAACAACAGTGACTTGAAGTACTAATATATCCTGAAGATGAGTGAATTAAATACATACTATCGAAGCTAACTTAAAAACTGTTCAAACGAAGTTAATTAAATTGATATGGGACTACCTGTGAAATATGTGATTTTTTTTTTATTTGGAAGGTCCAAATAAAAAAAAATCATAAAAAATAATTCATAATTGCCGGAGTAAAGGCGTAACAAACATAAAAAACAGTTGAATTGACAACCTCACCTTTTTTCAAGTCGGTTAAATACATAACCCTTCTTCTGACGCAGGCGGGTAAATTATTGAATGCTGTTCGTTTGAAAGCGGATCACTTGACAACCGTTGGACTGTTTAGGTTTGTAATAGACCGAAAAAGGTTTCCTGGCAGAGAAACATTCGAAAGATGGTCGGTAAAACTTAAAGTAATGTATCCTTTTGGATTTTTGTATGAACTCATTGAGGGTTTAAAAAAACATATTTCCAGTATCCGCTAACGAAGTATAAAGTTTTAGTGGCCTGCCCTTTCCTGGGTAAACCAAGCGTAACAATTTGCTGTAAAACTGCAAATTAAAACCTGAAAGTAATCACAACAGCAGAATTTATAACCAACTACAGGAAAACTGTAACAGCTTTGTCAGGAACCAGTTTGCAATTATGCAGAAGTTTTATAACAAAGATAACTATTAAAAGTTGGATCTTAAAGGTACAAAATGATTTGTACCAACTAAAAAATGACCTTTCAGTTTTCACTATGTTACTAATTTAATATAATAATAATAAAAATCTTTATTGATCATATTTAGGTATTGCAGTAAATAGGTATATTATTTATACATGGTAAAAGTACAGATTGTTACAATAGTTGAGGGTGCAGTTCTGATCTCCTAACTAGGTTACTGTATAACCTGTATGAAGGAGTGTCAGTTCCGATCCCCTTGGATGACAAGGATTTGTATTTTTACTTTTTACGTATATTTATGTGGATGACTGAAAACAATATGGTGTAACTAAAAGCATTTGTACAGAGGCCAGCACATCAACTTACCACAATCTGTCAAATTTCTTTGATAGTATTTCAACTTTATTGCAAAGATATAAGGTTCATTTTTAATTGAGAAAATTTTACAGTTAGTGATAGCTTGAGGGCTGGCGTACAGACGCCAGTGCAAGTGCGTAGTGCGTACGTGAACATAATGTTAGGTACAGACCTTACATTATGTTCACGTACGCACTACGCACTTTGCGGTTCGGCGCTTCATCAGTTTTTTCGTTGTATTTGACAAAATCATCAGTTAATTTTGACTTGTAGGTTAAGCAGAAAACACTCTATCCGTCCATCAACGAATCAAACATTTTGATGATTTCACGGTTTCGGATGCACAAGTCCCTGCGTACATTTTTAACCAACCAGATTAGTTCATCCAATATCATCGCCAATATCATGGCTTTAAAAGAGTAACGGTGGTGTTTCTTGGCCATTCTTCTCCCTTTTTTTTTTGAGGCTTGGAAATCATCCAATGATTTCTCCCGCTCTGGGTGGAGCAGAAGGGAGTGTCAGACTATTACTGACTAAAACCCATCCATGTTCCTTCCGTAGCCCTTTATGTTCCGGGGTAGCGTTAATCTTTCGGACAATCCCGCTTACCCGGCAGGTTTGGCCCTAAAAGGCCCCTTCATATGCTGACATCTCTTTGAGGCGCGCGTGGAACATATACGTGCCTTCCGGCACGGGGGCCATTCTTCTCCGTACACATAGAATATTTTTTAATTTGGCTTTCAAAAGTGCCTATTTGAAATAAATGATTTGATTTTTAATGACTTTAACATTGTTGATAGGTACTTCTACAAAATCAATCTGCCTAAACAAAGTAACAGAACACTCCAAAAATAAAACATAATCGCATTGTTTACAGGGTATCCGCCGCACCTCGCTGTGTAAGGTATATAACGTATGTATTTGTACAAATACATTGATAAATGCTAAACATTCTCCTGGTTAAACTACAACTGTTGTGGCTTTCACGCCTTGACTCATCATCATAATTATTATAAAGTAAACTGCAACAAAATACTTTGCCTCATTTTGCTTAATTCAAAGCAATAGAGAAATGGAGAAAATATTACACACAGTTACACTAATAGTTGAGACCCTCAAAAAATACTGTCTATAGCCACATTTTATAAAGATGTAAACTACCTACATACCTACATATTTGTCATTTTATTTAGTCTGTGGCAAATAGTCGATACGACTTTGCGGCATGAGTCGCGCGCAGCTGATTTTCCTATATTTCTAAAAACATAACCGCAGTGGGTGACTAACAAACAATGAAAATGTGAATTACCGATATGTTGGTACATTAATCCGAATTTTGAGGAAATAACGGCAACCATGAATGACGTATTTTTGGTTTGCAGATTATGTGCGTATTTTGAAATGAAGGGGAGCTAGCAACCAGCTACAACCTATAGCGATCGTTTGGAACAAAATAAGTTTCATAAAAGTTAGATCCTGTAGAGCGTTCTCTCTGTCATCATGGACCATGTTCCTGTACGGACGTTTTTAGTAAGGATTAGCTATAGCATAACCCTGTCGTTTGGAATGCAAAGCAAGTTCAATAAAAGTTTAGATTTGTAAACGTCGTCACCTCCTTATGGACCACGAACATTATTGACTGAGTTCAACATTCTACTCGTAATATGAAATGGAGGGCAGCTACCAATCAGCTACAACCTTGGAGACCTACCAAGTTGGGAAAAAATAAGTATACTAAAAGTTAGACTCTGTGACCACATGGACCATGTACCTACATGAATGACAGTTACTGTTTAAAACTTTACTTGCATTGCCATTCGCCGCATACGACACCTCAACTGTTCCAGCCACGGAATATGTTATGGTTCTTAGAAGAGCATTTATTTGACTTTTCTTTCGACCTTATCTTCTTTATCCATCATATAAGCTGTTTGGGTAACTGCCTACCGAGTGCCTATTTAGGTAATGGTTGAGGTTAAGCTTTTTAACCTGCATTCTAGGCTCCCATTTGTATCGTGTGACTCCTGTCTACAGTTAATAGTAAAGACATCGGGTCAAACGGTCATCGTGTCCTTCAGGCAGTCAGACTACTAGAGTTTGACGTCGGATAAGTATCAGTCAAAAGATTTCAGAAGGGTGATCTCCTTCCAGCCAAGCCAAGAGATTAAAAAACTCCTAATTATCTATTCATCCCTTTCAACTAATTTATCAGTGCGTCTGCATCACTCAGACAAAAGCCGCGTTGTCCTCTTATCGCAACCATGAGACTGTATGTCTCCAACGTTTATCAGATACTGTCTAGTCTACAGTGCATGTATTATCCACCATTATACCACAACAATGTGGCGACGTAAAGCATCCTAAAATAATAAAGATAATAATTTGACACGTGTACTCAGAGCAGAGCTAAGCTAACACTTATATTTATTTTTGAGACCACGAGTTGGGCAATAAGCTGTCCACTAATAAAAACAGATATTTTCTTTATATTAGTACGGTTCGTCGTCTGTGATTTAAACCTACGCACAACTTATACCATCTAAAAATAATTTTGATGAATGAATATTGCGATTCTAAATCGTTTCGCTTTCGACGGATTTTAATTCCAACATCTGAATATTTTTGAACTGGCCGCGTGTTTGTCATACACGTCTGCGTCAGTGTTAATTTTTTTATTTATTCATTCGAAACAGGCAAGAGAATACGTATCATTAATATTGGTAGTTCGGCTGACTCGTATGAATTCCTTTCTGCTAATGTGTGGGCAAACGATGCTGATTTTTTCCATTGAAAGCATATTTTGCAAAAAATCCGAACTTCATCCTCTATATTATATATCTTAAATTTAATATTCGTCTCTTTTTAGCAATAAAGCTTTTTATTATTTTATTTGAAATGCCAGGTTGCCCACTCGCCAACCCTACATACCTACATATCCGCTCATTTTACTCAATTAAAGGACGATGCCCTGTTGAATACCTGACTAGAGTAGTAAGCAAGTACCAACGTATTTTAAGGTTTGCAATAAGTTTGTAAGTTCATAAATTACTTTCAGTATGAGAATAGAAGGTTATTGACGGAGGACCAGCGGGGTTCTAGGCCTAAGTGGACTGATGCTGAGCTCCTAAACAGCGTTATTGAGCAAGACTTCTATAAACCATTATTGCGCTTCGGGGTTCATGTCAAACAATTTAAATTTCAGTAGCTAAATGTTTTATTTGTGAAAAGTTGAACAAACGTCATAATTTATCTTTGCTGTGAGCTGACGAAACCACCTTATCATTCGGACCCGAGAGGTCCACTGCTGAAAATCGTCTCAATCAAGCATCGGCCTTTACTTCACATATCTCCCAAGCTCTCATCATCATTCTCCTGCCCTTATCCCAATTTATTTGGGGTCGGCGCAACATGTCTTTTTCTTCCATACTTCTTTATTAGTCGTCATCTCGGTAGTCACTCCCTTTCTAGCCATTTCATCTTTCACACAATCCATCCATCGTTTCTTTGGTCTCCCACTACTTGAATAGCCATCCACGTCTCCCAAGCTCTGTTGATCATTATCTTCACCAAAAACGAATTCTGGAATGGCATATTAACTGCAAGACATTTCATAGATAAGGTTGTGGAAAGTGGTACTATGTTTTATTAAATAAAATTTATTTCTAGGTACCTTGTACATTAAAACTTCCAGAACTTAAAACGCCTTGTAATTTTAAAAGTCGCCACGTTCTGATTATTTAATTAAACTTTTCCCTTTGCTCTCTAAAGCCCTTCACAGCTCTTATGGTCCGTCGTCTGCACCAGCTATAAATGAAAGAGTCTTTACTTGAAACGGGAAATATTTTAATAATTATGAAATTTTAATTGGCTGTTTATTACGGGTTCTATAGAGTCCGTCCTTATAAAATGTCCGGCTTCATTTGGTCTGCCGGTCCCGATACATTCACTGATTGGATCTTTAACACGGCGGCATGACAAGGAAGAAAGAAAAATATATTAATTGGCCTCAGAAACACGTACATACAGTGCAGTATTTAAAGAAAACTAAATAGATAACACAGGTAACAAGAAAACTTCCACTAAGCATGGTGGGGGCCCACAGCAGATCGCTGGTTTCAGTGTTCAACGATACGCGAAGGGAACAGTTTCTATGCGTTGTCGTTTACGTGCCCGACAGCAGACGTATGTTTGGTTACTTCCGTTCTTCCACTACTTTGCGAAATATAACTCAGGCAAAGCAAACATATGAATACTGTGTCAAAACCATTCCAGAAATCAATTAAAATAAATTAAATTAAATAAAATGATTTTATTTCGGACATAATATGGTCCATAATGTTGTTAGTATGCAGCGACTTAAAACTATGTTAAATTTAAAATTAGAATTGGAAATTAATTTAATTTAATTTTTAATTTAATTTAATCTATTCTAATTTAATGTAATCTAATTTAATTTAATCAAATTTTTATATTATCTAATTTAATTCAATTCAATTCATTCTAATTTAATTCATTTAATTTGTACGATTTAACTTGATCCAATTTAATTTAAATATTTGCCGCACACTGGGGCCCCGGGCACACGCACTTGTGCTTGAACCCAGTGCCCCAGAAGTCGACTGTCCAGCTTGTGGCTGAGCACGTTCAGGATGGTGTTGGCACTCCCACGCGTGTGAAACATCAGCGAAGCGATGCGGCGCCGCAGCACAGTGTGGAAGCCGTCTGTGTGCGCATGCGCAAACATCGCAGACGCACTACAGCAGCGTGGGATCCCCACCAGCACCCTGAACGCGTTATTATATTGTACTCGGAGAGCGTTAATGGCCCGCTGCGTGTAGTTGACCCACAGAATGCAGGTGTAGAGAGTTTGGCAGAATGCTTTAAACAGTGTGATCTTTACCTCTAAACTACACCTCGCAAATCTGCGTGCCAACATGTTACAGCGGACCGCCATCGCCCTCCTTTCCCTTTCTATGTCGCCATCGTCTTTTAAATCCTCGGTAACCACATGGCCGAGGTATTTAAACTCTCTTACTCTGCGAAGAGCGACAGCGTTAAGCAGCACAGGTGCCACATCTCCCAGTTTACAACCCCTGGCTTGAAATACCAAGAGCTCACTTTTCTGCACATTGTACAGGAGACCGTGTACCCTCGCATACTCCTCACACACGCCTATCAGCTTTCTGAGCGCAGCTATTGATGGGCTGAGCAACACCATATCATCTGCATAACTAATACTGTTGATACAGTGACCATCGATCGAGCATCCTACTCCGATGTCAAGTTGAAGAGTGAAGGAGATGTTAACCCCCCCTGTCTCACCCCACACTCCAACCTGTACTCGTCAGAAAGTTCTCCAAGCCATTTGACCTGGTTAGTTTGGTGGTCATACCAGTATTTAAAAAAAAAAAAAATTAAGCTTAGATATCCAATCGATCTATGACGCCACTAATTATTTTATCAACACTAGTGTCAGATATTATTCGCTCTCACACAACTACAGTTATACTCGAAATCGCTAACGTTTACATAAGCTGTGGATGTCTGAAAAGGTATAAGAAAACGACAGGGCGGAGTTAAGCGAGACTGCCAATAATAATAACAAAAAGGTTTGGCTAATTATAAAGAATATAAAGAGGGCCTTACACTCCAAGAAATCCCACTACTGACTAATTTGTTCCTTTTACTTCTCCCTGACAATGAATTGAATTGTTGCTTGTTCCACCATTCACGTACTTATATAATCTTTGCCTCAGTACCGCTGTATTCGCTTTATTCCACTTGAAATTATCTATTGTACATCTTATACTAAAGGTAGGGACTGTAAACTGTTAATAATTACCGTCCTATTAGTAGTTCCGTATAAACACTGAAACGGCGCAACTGTTTCATATAGGTCAATTTATTCACAAGGAAACGCACTGCTAAAAATAGTGCCGATGAAGTACCAAATGTGGTTACATTTGGTACTTCATCGGCACAATTTTCACTAACTAAAATTCTTCAATTCCTTTTTATCCCTCCAAAGAATCCTCTGAAACATTGTATCTTCTCTATCTAAAATCTAAAACAAGAGACCCTTTAAATACCTTAAGGAAAAAAGCTATTACCTCCTAACCAATTTGGGACGAAATAAATCAACGAATAATACTGTTCTCAATTAGACTGGTCAAAAAAGACAGTAGTGTCAATTTCCTTTGATCTAAAAAAGCTTTCGACACAGTTTTTATTCTAAAGTTAGTGTGAACCATGTTGACACTAGCGACCTGGGAATAAGTGGCGTCCAATTGCAAATGTTTGCAGACAAGCTAAGCAAATAGGTCTCAGTGCAGCAAAACATATAATTACCTAAGTAGGGAGCTTCCTGTTACCTTGGCGTTTCTCAGGGAAGTGTGTTTGGTCCCACATTTTCTTTTTTGTGCTTAAATCAGGTCATTCACCTTTACTGGCGATACCTGGTACGAAGATTTTGACATGGCGCAGGCGGGACCAGACCAGGTTTTAAATTGGCTTAATAGCAACCAACTTACCCTCAATACTGATAAAACGATAAAAATAATCTGGTTTAGCCCACACCAATTTACACTGCCACCGACATCGTAATCCCTAATCGCTCACTCGAATATCTACCCAGGCACCGAGGTTTGGCCTAAACTTGAACTTACCCCCAATATCAAATACCTCGATAACAATCTGAGCCTCTCACCCTACATAGATCTACTGACAACAAGGGTTAGGAAATTGATACTCCTCTTTAGGACTGACGCTTCCAAATAGTTCTACCTTGACCTCTGTCAATCACTCCTATCATATTGTGTTTCCGCCTGGGTACATAGACCACAATGCTGAAAAAGGGCTCAAATAGCCGTATTACAGTTAAGAACGTTTCACCCGAGACGTTTCCGAGCAAAAAATTAAATGAAGTTACTTCTTGTCAGACAATTTTATTCTGAATTCTGTCCTATTAAAACTCAAAATACCACTAAACGACGTAAATATAGCACTACAGTTGTAAATACTCCTTCACCTAACAATTTATTTGCTCCCAAGAGTAACAATTATGTTTTTATTAAACTCATTAGCAAATGGAGACCTTTCAACCTCATCCCTCAAGATGTCTGTGACAAACTTTCTACTTACAAATAACTTCATGGATACAAAGCGCTGACTTTTTTCTGATAATAACCCTAAACCCGCTGAGATCATTCACACACAGCCGAATAAATAAAATGTAATTTCGTGTTTCTGCAGTGTTATGGTTTTCCGTATGTTCATGCTCATATTTGTTCTGCCTGCAATTCTTTTTTAAAACTGAAGTAGAACCTAAGGGCCCGCACCACTGCCCTTCATACAGTTAGTTATTTCAGAACTAAGTGAAGGTAACAACAGCGACTGTTTTGTTACTACTAGAAGTCAAATGTACCTACATATAATGTTCAAATTACTTTTCATTAATGTTTTACATTGATGTTTGTCTAAAATTAAATTTTTATTATTAATTGTGGGTGGTGTACATCACCATACAATCGTTTATTATGACGGGTTTGTTGGTTTAGCGGTATATTCCAAATATAGAGTTTTAGAATGAATATTGTGTCGTTTTCATCCAGCATTGTGTACCTATACCTAACTATATTTTATTTAAAATATCCTCAAGTTTCAACTCTGTCAAGGTTTGTAGCCATAACGTACCGATATCATAATAAATAAAGGATTCTCGTTAAATGCTAATTTATTCGGAACTACAAGGGGCGCTTATTTTATCATCCTTTTGGAAGAGGCTCTCAATTTTGAAAATGATTAACCTTTTGAACGCCACTGTCGCATTTACATGACAAGCAAGCGCATGCCCTGGACGCCAACGACTCAAACATGTGACAATAGCTAGAGCACTATAACACGAAATAAACAATTAAATCATTACTTTTATGAGTGTTTTTAAAGATATCTTTAAAATTTAAACTCTCGTACGTATTTAATGAAATGAAACAAATTAAAAGGCACCCTGGATATAGGTAAAATCATGATAACAAGAAGAAATAAATTTGTAGCTTGGCGTGGAGAGCACGCGCGTGCTTTTATGCTCTAGGTGTTATTTCGACTTTGACATTTTTGAAGTACCTAGATACACAAACGTAAAATCATGGACGGTACCACCGCACACACAGCACTAGCGACAGTGAATATTCTTCGCACATCGTTTCCCGACCGCTTAATCCCTCGATTTGGGGATTCGCAGTGCCCTCAAGGTCGTCCGTTTTGACAGCTGCTGACTTTTTTCTATGAGTTTTCTGAAGTCGCGCGTTTTTGCGAACAAGCCACAGACCTTGGTTGCATTATAAGAGAACATCGTAGAAGTTGTGGTGAATCTAGAAGTATTGAGGAAAGTATTCGTTAGCTCTGGCGGCAACCACTTCAAATATTATTTTTTCGGCTTATATTTTACTTATTTACAATAAAGTTACAGGAAATCTTAAGCGCGAAACACTTATCTTAGCTTTCAAAGAAAGACCTTATCCCTATGTACTTTAGAACCATAGTTTATAAACACGTTTTTCTTTCTTTTCAGAAAATTGGAGACCGTACCTCAGATCTTTCAGATGACGCGGAGGAAGAGACAAGTGAGTATCTTTCAAATCCATTAAAGCACATGACACATTAAAGATTCAAAGCTTGACACAAGTAATGGATGGGTTTTAGTCAATAAGAGTCTGACACTCCCTTCCGCTCCACCCAGAGCGGGAGCAGTCATTGGATGATATCCTAGCCTTAAAAAAAAAAAAAAGTGTGATACTTCTGATTTAGGGCAGTCAACACCAATTTTGCCGGCTGGTGGATTATTGAACAACGCACATCGATGCGAGGGTTTCTAAGGTGAACGGCAGTTTTGCCGTATTTAATTTAAACCACGTTAAATACCGACCTAAGTTGGACGTTTTCGTGATATCAACAGTATGAAAGAGCTAACTTCAACAATGCAACATAAATTTCTGACAACAAAGTTAAAAGCGTGTATGATGGTGCGATTTCCAAACTCGGCGCTCCCTTCCCACTTTCAGTACGGCGCATCGACCACCCTACCTAATGGGGCTATTCCATAGAAATATAATGCTATATCTATGGGCTATTCATTCCGTCGCGCCGTGTCAATCGCTACCAACCTTAGGCACGACTAAGTGGCAATTTCACCAATTAATTTGAACGCAGCACATCTAAAATGCGTTCAAAAACTGCCAGTGTCAATCATCATTCTCCTGCCCTTATCCCAATTTATTTGGAGTCGGTGCAACATGTCTCTTTCTTCCATACTTCTCTATTAGTCGTCATCTCGGTAGTTACTCCCTTCCTAGCCATATCATCTTTCACACAATCCATCCATCGTTTCTTTGGTCTCCCTCTACTTGTATAGCCATCCACATTCATGCTCACAACTTTCCTGACAACATTTTCCTCATTCCTCCGCATAACATGCCCATACCATGACAACCGATTTCCACACAACTTTTCAGTCACCGGTGTCACTTTCAGACTTCCTCTTATATACTCATTCCGTATTCTATCCATTCGGGTAACACCACACATCCCTCTTAGCATTCTCATCTCAGCTGCATGCAATTGTCTTTCATTCATTCCTTTTGTGGCCCAACACTCTGATCCATACAAGCCGGCTGGTCTAACCATGCTTTTATAAATCTTCCCCTTGAGTTTAAGGGGAATGCGGGAGTCACAAATTGTTCCCGTGACCTGCCGCCATTTCATCCACCCAGTGTTAATTCTATGCTTAACAGTCCGATCTATTTCGCCATCGCTTTGCACAAGTGAACCGAGATACCGAAAGTCGGAGCAAACTGGGAGAAGCACGCCATCAAGCGCTATGACCCCAGAACTGGAGAGACCGCCGAAATCGCAGAACATGTACTCCGTTTTGGTTCTACTGATTTTCAGGCCAACAATCTCCATCTTCACCGACAAGAACGATGTCGTCGGCAAATAGCATGCACCATGGTGCCTCTTCCTGTATGTCCGCCGTTAGAGCATCCATAATCAAAAGGAAGAGGTAAGGGCTTAAAGCCGACCCCTGGTGCAAGCCTACCGCCACATTGAACTTGTCGGTGTTGCCAGCAGCCGACCGATGCCAGTGTCAATATTCCCCAAAAAAAAAATCCCTAAAAGCTCTTTAACGAGGTTTTTGTGTGCTGGTCGCGTTCAGATTCATTGGAGAAATGAGCCTTAAATATTCTTAGGAGGCTTTCATATGAAATACCAGTCATAGTTCTTGGTCTAGGCGTTTTATCATAGCAGCGTGTCACTAGAATTAATGTTGATAATAAAAATAACTGAATTATGATTATATCAATATTTCATCGTAGTGGTGGATTAATAACGACCAATTATAGAAAAGTACTTAGTCTATCTCCACCTTATTATCCTGCTGTACCTCTTAACCTTATAGCCGTCCTACGCAGCGTAATAGTCATTTAATTAACCTGTGGCTAATTCATTAATATGTCTGCTGATTGTCCTACTAACTCATCATTGAATCGTAAACATCCTTGTTTGGATTACGAACCCATCTTAATAAAACATTAACAAATTTTATCTGAAGAAACAGCTCACCGTCTACATTCTTGTATAGAGGCCACCACATAAAATTACCCCAAAGTGTCAAATTTCTTTGATAGTTTTTGAACTTTATTGCAAAAGTATAAGGTTCATTTTCAATTGAGAAAATTTGACAGTTTGGGATACCTTGCTTGATGTCTGTACTTCGAAAAATTAATTTAAAATCAAGTTGACTTTATACGTTCCATTGGCACTTTATACATTCCCAGAGAGCAAACTTATGCACCTTTGACTCGCATTCAGACATAAACGTTAATAATTTCTGTTGTTTTCATAAGATCGTAAGTGCATTCAACGGAAGTGAGTTTTGCGTCATAATTCTAAATGAAATATCGTTGCGTTGTTTCATGCTTGGTTCAATTCGATTGACCGTACAAATTATCATTGATCATTGTATGGCTATAATTATTAGATCGCGCAGATGGGCTCGGTAGTAAAGTGGTTAAGTCGATCGAAAAGCGGAATGTTAAATTGAGTAGAATTAAGTTTCTTAATGAAGAGTTTTTGGCAGAAAAAGATGTTGAAAATATGCGTAGGTATTTATGAGATTTTCCGGTTTCTACGCCGTAGCGTTTGTGTTACGGTATGCGGATAATTCGTTACGCGATTCGGAGTTCTTGCTATAAACACTACATAATGTCACAAAACGTATTTTTTCAATATATCAACATTTTCTAATACACAGTCATAGGCAGGTATTGAGCTCCTCGTCAAATCCGCCAATACGAAAGATGAGGTTGACCTTATGAATAACATCTATATGTTTAATGAAGGTTCCCCTAAAGGTGAATGCGTAGAGGTAGCACGCGAAATTCAAATTGTAAATAACGTGAATTTTGGTGACCATCTGTAGGTAAAGGTGATGTATATATATATATATCATAATACCTTAATGACGTTAATAAGCGCGGAGCGGTCACTCGGTTCCAAAAGTTTAGTTACAGCGTTACAGCAACGCGTTTGGAATTTAATATAAAGGTTTCAGCACTTAGTTTTTGAACTAAAGGAGTAGTAATGTGTTGCTGTGCGCGTGCAAAAATTAAAGTTATTCCTCTACACGAATTCCACAAATAAGCAGTTACTTTAGCAGTGGACTAAATAAAAAGGATGGGCTAGTTCTAGGCTTTTACGAAATGTAAACGCCAAATTTACAAGTCAATAAGCAAAATATTTGAACATGTGTCTAGCTGTTGACCATAATATGAATAAATGGCTGGTATTGTAAATTAAAATCTACACAAACTAAGCGAATACAATAAACTCTTCTTAGCATATTTACTGACGTCGTCGTCTTACAAAACGTTTAATGTAGTATTCCATACAATAATGGATATTCTCAAATGCAATGAATTTAGTTAAACGGTTCTTGTTTCTCAATAGAGCAATTCGTGACGTCGAGCTAAACGCTTATTCAATGTATCATCGCGAGGTACATTAATATGGCTAGACACGGCACGACTTCCTACCTAAATGCGTCGGCCGTTCTAACTTTGTCGACTTCCGAATCAGTTTATGTAATTAATTGGACACTTAACTGGCAGTCACAACAGGACTTGAGTGTTTGACAAGTTTGTATGCCAATTACACTTACAAAACGTCCGCATCTCCAGTATGACCGCAGAACAGTACTTAACAGGTAAACTATGACGTATGAATGCAGGAAATTATTAACAGAATATTGCCAGGTCCAGGATGTTTTCCGGTAGATAGATAGCTACCTAGTGTATCAAGTTACAATGTTAATTTTATGTTTAAGCTATCAGTTATGTGAGATAGACATTTTGTTATCGTAACTCGGGGCGAGTCGGGCTAATAACGAGTCGTATGAACTTGTTCGTAAGGGCAAATGCAGAGAATTACTATAAGGCAATGAAGACAAGAGCGGATAGCGGTGTATAAGATAAACTTGGTCGTTACAATTTAGCCTTCAAAAAACCTATTGAATTATTACTCTGATATCAGACCTCAAAGCTAGTGGTCTGCTAAGGTTTGTCACGAAAATTCACTTAGGCCTATTGTTCATGAAGCTGCACAAACGTAACCTACCTATTTCACTTTGACGGAACATCACTAGTATTCAATGGCGGTACCTATTCACTGAAACCATTAGCCTTATTGCATTATGAAATAACTACATATAGTAGATTAACTACCTCGTTGGTCTAGTGGTTAAGGCAGGCATAAAGTCCTGGGTTCGATTCCCGGGTCGGGCGAAGTGTTATTGGGTTTTTCCGTCTGAAATTCCTCAACAGCAGTCCGGAGTATGAATCTGTGCCCGGTTGCTGGCAATAGGCTCGCTCCCTATTACATGGGACTCAAACACAACTGGCAAAATGTGAGTGTTCTTTAACAACACCTCTGGTTAACGTTTGGGGACTCCAGGCGTAATGTTATTTATACTAATATTTTAAAACTGAAGAGATTGTTTCTCTGGAACTACTTTTCCGAATTGAAAAATTATTTTTGTGTTGGATAGTCCATTTATTAAGGAACGCTATGTAACATCACGCTATGACCAATAGGAACGGAGTAGCCGATGAACCGCGCGGGAGCAGCTAGAGTTATCAGTTGTATTTTACAAAATTACAAACCGCTACTGCTTGTCCTTTAAGCCGCGATCTCAGACGTTGTATTTACTATGAGTTGCAACCACAAGTAGCTAATAATGATGTTGTTGGGGCCGCAGCACGGTCAACTAATAAATAAACTGAAGCTGCACTAGTTTGTTGGTCAGGGTTGAATCCTGCACGGTTCTGCTTTTCATTTTGCTCTTTCCTGAGGAAAATATTCACCGGACTTTGACTACAAAATTTTGCCGTATGTGACGAATTGGTTTTCAACCTAAATTTGTACATACTTACATAACTCGAGGAGCTCGTGGCTAAGTACTAACAGCCGCACAGGTCGATCCGTCAGGTTAAGCTACGCTTGCCGGGGTTGGCCGTGGATGGGTGACCATCTTTACATACCGAGACTCCTCCGTGGCTCGGAAAGCATGTTAAGCCATTGGTCTCGGCTGTCATTTGTGCATCTTTGACAGTCGTTACGGGTCGTCAGAAGTCCGAAAATCTGACAGCCAGTCTTACCAAGGGGTATCGTATTGCCCAGTTACTGGGTTGTGGAGGTCAGATAGGCAGTCGCTCCATGTATAATACTGGTATTCAGCTGCATCCGGTTAGACTAGAAGCCGACCTCAACGTAGTTGGGAAAAGGGTAGGCAGATGATACTTACATAACCTCGAGCCTTCTTCAGATAGGTTAGGCAGGAACAACGGAACGCCTGCTACGATCCTTACATACTCCTTTTGTTTAATTAACGTATATAGGTACATCACATAGGACCTGGCCTGGCCGGAAATCATTAAATAACCCCTGGGTCGAGCGAAAAGGAGTGTCAGACTCTTACTGACTAAAACCCATCCATGTTCCTTCCAAAGCCCTTTATGTTCCGGGGTAGCGGTAACCCATTCGGACAATCCCGCGATATGACCTATATTTAATTCGACATTAATCAACATCTTTCTTCGCATTTGTTTACGATATTGTAAACAAAAGAGTAGCGGATAGAACGATGTCAACTTGTTTACACTGAAGCTGTTTTGTTTCGTCACCAACAGACAATTACATTGAGTGATAAGCATTGTCATCTTGGCTCGCCAACAAATACTTAGGTCACAACTTTTCCGTTATTATATATTTTGGCATTGAATCTTTATGAACGGTCAATATTCCACAAAAGACAGACACCAATCTGAACGTCCTCATATTGCTTGACTAAGAATACGTCTGGACTTTAAAACAGACTGTGACTTCTGAGTTTAATAGTTCGGTCTTCTCCGTGTAGTTGGATAGTCATCTGCGACCTCATCTAAGTAGTTCTCAACCGATGCGCCAGGAAGATTATGTTTTTTTTTAATCATAATTTATTGGTGACTTAAACCAACTTACGGAAATAAATACCAATTATCATTTACCTTACCAGTCTTACCAAGGGGTATAGTATATATTCTCTTTTCTGATAGCAATGCATGAATAGCATGGGAATCATAACTCTCCCGTAGAACTCATAGTATAATAATATACCTATGTATGAGGTCAACTAGCAATCTCAATCGATCATCAATAACTCGTCAATCGTCATCGTCGTCGCCATGGAATAACTTTGAACTAGCTTCTCATGATTTTATATTCTCATGGGTATATAATCGTTTCCGCTTTTCACAGAGAGAAGTCACTTACCAACAGCATAACAGATAATTTATTTAAAAAAAAAACTAATTCACACTTGACCAACAGCTGTCGCTAGAATCAACCTACATAAATATTTTTCTTGCTATACTAATAGCGATGATAACTAAAATTTATTTTTTAGTCCGTCAGCTATATTATTAAACAAAAATTGGAAACTTTTACTTCTTTTTCTACGTAGGTAATCCAAAGATTTAGAGAAGACATTTTGTTAAAATGTGACGTCACTCCTTTGTAGATTTTATACGTAGCACGCGCACCCATTCCCCAACTTTAAATTAAAGTAATTTTTTGAAACATGATATAGAAAAAAATATCTGTCTATTATTATCTTACTGGCCTAAATAAAATTTCTTTTTTTTTACCCTGTCATCAGTTGGTTGCTTGGTCTAGATATAATAAAGAGACGGCACCAGTATTTTTACGCTGCTGTGAGTCAAGATAATCGCCGTATAAATGGCTGAGCAGACCTCACCCCGACTATCTGTGACCTGCTATTAAAAGATCGCATCTTGTTACTCCTTAGTTCGTAGAGGGTATACTAATGACTTGTTCGAAATTAATTTCAATATACTCCATAGAATATACTCATTTCGAACAAAATAAGTAAAAAACAACTTGAAGTAAATGTACTTCAAGTTGTTTTTTACTTATTTTGATGTTATTAGTTGCCCACTTCATAGATAGAATAGGATTAGGATACCGTCTATCAATTTATTTATTTATTGAAGGACTAACAGCTCTAACAGATGTTTATTCAAAACTTTGTGAGCGTCGAGATTTTTTTTCTCAGCTTCGCTTTGGACTCCCTCTGATTCTACACCGCGCTTTTCGTTTAAATCAGTCTAGATATTCTCGTCATTACGTCTGTTCCGCGAATTCCGTGGTGGCAGAACTGTTCCTCGGTTTACCTAATTGGCTGGCAGTTCTCTCTAGCCGACTATTTCGAATTGCTCTATAGAGAGCTATACATATCTTCGCCTCAGACAGTGCAGCATTCAGGAGACCAAGCTGTAGCGAAATCTTCATAATTACAATCTATGACAATCCAAGAGCTGTTTTTTAGATTCACGGCTAGATTAGTTTTTCTTATTCGTACCAAGTTTTTTAAAGTAGATATATTACCACCTGTTATGTCGGTCAGTAATTAAAACGTACTAGACATAATGTAGCAATTTACTCTTAAGTCTATGAAGTCAATCGACTCTAATTACTGTTTAACAGATCACACCTTTGCCGTGACCGTTCTCGCTGCGACATTAAAGCCCTTTGAGGCGATGTACTTACTTTGTTAAATCCGCTCTATTTAATAACTAATCTCTAATGCTGCTCGGAGCCTGACCTCGTCCTATAATGGTTTTATCTTTTACTTGCCTTTTAAGGTGGACCAGTTTGTTTCATACTCCTTGCTAAGGTGTGTTGGTGGTGGCTTTCATAAACTACGACACTTTTACGACCGGAAGAAATAGTAATATGTATAATCATACGCTATAATGTGTATAATCATGTAATCAGTTTATTGTGATTCGATATGCGTTATTATCGTTGCCACGAGATAGGTATTCAAAACAAGCACTATGCCAGCGGTGGCGACGTGACGCGGCTGTAAATTGTCTTCTTCTAATAATCTTTATACTACAGTTCTCTATAAAACAACTTTTTAGCCTACCCGAATATTTCGTAATTGTAATAATTCTGTAATAATTAAGTGTGTGTGTGTCTGTAACGCTTCAATACCAGCATTTCTTTGTTTAATATTTAGGTAATCCAATACCTACACAAGTAAACCTTTTAAGTAAGGACTCACCACATACTTACAATGTGCCTCGGTCTACGTTCTAGTGGCAACGTTTACGTTTGGGCGAGTCACCTCACTTCGCTTGGAAAAGTGGTTCCGTCATATTTTAAAGGTCGTCATTACAATCTGTCATTATCACAAGTATTTGATATTGTCAAAAAATACTGTATTTGGACAGCCGGTATTGTGTGACCATTCACCGCAATATTTATAAACCAGAGCAACCAAAGCTTTAATACTGGAATGTCTTGGCGTTCATGCCTTTTTTTCGGGAGGAATGCTTAAAAAGGCACCTGGGCTTTCGAGGAAAAGACCAGGGAGTGGGATTTTTATCTCACTAAAGCCACCCAGGTGATTACAATCAGCACCCACTTACCTCTTAAAATACCTAAAGTATCTACCTGTTATCTCATCCTTAAACTTACTCCCAGTCTCTTAAAGACTCTTCAAATAATCTTTTGTCGAGTATCTTTTGAAGTGCCGCGACTGGATGTCTTTTAACTGTCAAACAAACAGCGGCTACATTAACAGATACCTTGTTCCTATATCTCTTACAACTTCATTCATCACAGTGGCTATAGCGAGCGCAGTAGCACTACAAACTTATTATTCTGTTCCTGTCAGTACGGCTATACTGGCGTTATATTATTCAAACTCAAGCAGACAGCACAAGATTTTAAATGTGACACTAGCTATTTCAAACTACTATGAGCCAGTCACGTTGTACGAACGATTTGACTGTAATTTCACATTTCCGAATGGCCCATCAATTGTTTGCTACGCCACTATGAATTTCGTACAACAATCTTAATGATAACACCCATCAAATGATAAGAGATACTAATAAAAAATTGTTACACGTTTTTAGCGTAACGTTCGTAAAATTGCCTGTTTAAGTATTATATTATAAGCCTGCTAGTCCGACGCGGCTGTTCCGTATCGTTTTCAAGGTATATATCTTTTATAAGCACGTGTATTTAGATAAAATAACAATAAAATTAAATCTCTGTTACGGCCAAGTGCTAGTCATGCATGCTCGCCTGTTTCTGGGTTCTGAATGACTGCTAGCGCTGACATTTTGGGTATTATATTTGTTCAACAGGTAAACTTTCCAATGATTGATGCCTCAATAGCACAAACTACATAAACATTTTGAAGTCCTAACCAGTTCTGTTAGTGACAAGGCTCACAGAGACTGGTTGGTGACTAATGGACAGGCAAACAGACGTTGTAGCAGGGATACCTAGAATCTCAGAGCCCCGAACGCGCGTTAACGTCCTCTTAAAACGGAACCCTAAAAAGCCGTGGTCGATATTTATGTACAGATTCAACAAAATATGGAATCCTAAAAGTACTGTGCAACGATTACGTATCAGCTGGTTGATAACAATCGCTATCAGTAACATTTATCGATACAAATCAGCCTTGCTTTACTAAGTCTATGAGTTGTAACACTTGTTACGATTTAGCGTGATAGCGCCATGTATAGATAGCAGTACAAAATGGTAGCGATTGATTAAATCTTCACTGTATCGTGTGGTGGACTAATTGGGTAATAATTCATCGATTGTTAATAAAAGCTAAAACGCTTCATTCACGCGGGTTGGTGAATCAGTTAGTATCATGTATCCATTATTATTTATTTTATTGTACGATTACAGTTTTTAGTGGATGTAAATATTTAAAAAATCATAATAGAACTATGTGGGCTTGTTAAGATAATGTTCCTTCGGAGGAAGGGTAGTCGTGGAGCGGTTTTGTCCTCATGTAGATGTAGGTACTAAAGTTTCATTAATATGTAAACAGTGCTAGTCGTTATCGTCATGTACGCACATTTGTTGCAAGGCTGTGAATTAATTATTACTCGTTAAACTAAGTACGTAGTTCTAAGTATGGAACACATTATTTATGGCTAAGAGCTCCGATAGCAGTGTATTTTCTTGGCCAACACTATCGCTCGCTTTCGTTTGCGGGGCTGCAATATCTCACCGAATCTCTTGCGCAGGTATGACATGAACTCATTTTTCTAGAAACAGCTGTTGAAGCCCTGCTGTAGACTCCCAGTAAAATGATTGGCTAACCAGTGGCATCTTTCCAGTGGCTTTTACCACATCGCATCGCCCCATTAACAAAACCCATGCTTGCGGGTTCTAAATCCGTATACCTGTGCTAATTAATGGTCATAAAGACGTGGATATTTACCGAATGCTGGACAAGAAGCGTCACATCCTGAATTAAAATTATTCATTAACCGATTACGACGGACCTACATTTTACGAGCTAATATTATCAGCTGCAAATGGAAGTCTTTCATAAGTACGAGTATACATAAATTAAGTGCACTCCTAGGTAAAGGATCAAAGTTCAAACTCGTTTGTAAATAGCCTGGTGCGAATCAAACATGTGTCTCGTGATTAATTTACACTTTAATGAGATGACATTATATGGCTATTCTTACATCAAATCTTTTTGTCTTGGTTTATCGGATTTTTTATATATTATACCCTCGAAGTAACCCAACGATTTGTCTTTGTCGCGGGGCGGTTATAGACTAGGTTTTTTTTTACAAAATCAAAATATTGGGTTATTATGTTAATACAACAAGCTGCTCTATGGTCATGTGTATAATAAGAACCTTTTTTTTTAAGGCTGGGATACCATCCAATGACTTCTCCCGCTCTGGGTGGAAAGGAAGGAGCGGAAGGGAGTGTCAGACTCTTACTGACTAAAACCCATCCATGTTCCTTCCTTAGCCCTTTATGTGCCGGGGTAGCGGTAACCCTTTCGGACAATCCCGCTTACCCGGCAGGCATAATTAGAAGCTTAAGGAGACTATTCATGAAATAAAACACACTCATATGTATGTAGCTAACGTAAAATTCCGTGAGGTAGGTCATGATATATCGTTTGTTGTTTTCGTATCGAATCATATCTCTTTCAACCAGGCGGCCAAGACTATTAATGCCAAACGTTAAATTGTCTCCATGTGATTTTTTGTAAATAGGTACCATATAAAATATAACTCACGCTTACTTACTTATTACGCCCCAATAATGAAGCAACCTAGATAGTTATGTCGTTCGCCTTTAATTAAGCTGTCTTACCCCATCAGATAAGCCATCTAGCCGATAAATTGATCATAACCAGCTATGTGTAAAGGCTATCAAAGTCGACGGCCACAGCAGAGCATCGAGGAACAATTTCGAGCAAAGTTCGCTTTAATCATTAGATCAGATTAGACCAGAGTTAGACCCACCGCCATAGCAAGGGAAAATGTTTTTACCTATTTTTATATACAATTAAATTATGTCGTAAATACTTTTATTACGGACTGTTAGGCACATCCCACGTGGACGCGACTTGCAACGCTGTTCTCGCTCAAGAATTTTTTGCAACAAAATTGTGGGTTCAATATAATATTTGAATAGTTGTTCGCTGAGTGTTCACACCGCATGCGAGTACTGGTTTGTCGGAGCTATCGAAGAGAGTACTCGCTCATCGCTTGCTTGGCGAACAGAACACCTGAAAGACTCACGTTTCATAAATTAAAAATGAACTTTTTGCTTTTGTAATAAAGTTGAAAAACTATCGAAGAAATTTGACAGATTGGGCTAACTTGATGTGCCTCTGTACATGCGCATAAGCGAGTAATCGCTGGTCGCCGTTCTACAATGAATAATTTAAGTATAATTGACTGTCGACATTAAACCTTTATTACTATCTACTGACTGCCTCGTTGGTGAAGTGGTGGCTACTGCTTAGCGAAGGTCCTGTTCGATTCCCGGGTCGGGGAATGTTATATTGGGTATCTGTATCCATCTGGCATTTCTCAGTAGCAGCCTGGACTTTGTGCCCGGTTGATGACTATAGGCTCGCCCCCTATTACATGGGACTTAAACAATAACTGGCCAAATGCGGGAATACTATAAGGTACACCTCTGCCTGACCCTTCAGGGATTTTAGGCATAATATTATGTTACTATCTACTGATAGGGAAGTAAACTACCTAGAAATGCTTTCTAAGTGCTTCGAATCAAGCAGTTTATTCGCTCCGGCTAATAAGAGAACGCGTCGCTGACACCAGCCTGTCAGTTTAGTACTTACAAAAGAATACGTGTTGTACGAAGTTATTCATAAGGTTTAAATTCGCTAGCTCCTAATCATGTGTAACTGACAGGTGTCAGTACGCATTCTCTCGATGGCCGCAGTTTAAATGTTACTACTAAAGGGTGGAGGTAAGGCCAGCTGTTACAATTTTTCCTTATGCCATATGGTAAATTACGCGGTTTGTATTGCAGGATATGAGTCATTTTAAATACATATCCAAAAATATGCAATGGGGCACCGATTAGACATTAATAAAACTAAGATCGACCGTTCTATGTTTATATAGTTATAGGGTAAACTGGGTACGATTGTGCCAGGGTACGGTAGTGACAGTCGCTATAACAGCGAAACTATACGGATCGCGGGGAGGGGTGCAAGGGGAAAGACAAGCGGCATGCAAGTCTAAACGCGTGTCCCAGTGTTGCGTCAGCCGGCGTGCGACGGTAACATAAGCAGGAGCCCACATTGATTTTCGACAGTCAAAAGTAAGTTTTTTTTTTCGATTTCTTTTTGTAATTACGGTTATTTGTACACAGATAGATTGCCTTTTATATTTTTTTGTTATAACTTGAACATTAGCAGTTACTTACGAGTAATTACTTTTAATGCAGATCTTTTTGCTCAGTCATGGTCATTTTTTGTTTTCAAAAGTATGCGTTGGGTACGGTTGTGACAAATTTTGTGGGTACGGTTGTGACATTGTTTTTTTTGTTTTGTTTTATTTTAGATGTCTAGAAAACGCGTGCGGAAGACCGGGAGAGGCCTGTCTGATATTAGTAAATATGAAAATGCTTACGAAGAGATGAAACACGGTACTTCATTACGGAGAGCTGCGGAAATACATGAAGTTAATTGCATGTCGCTCTTGCGATACCTACGCAAACGCGACAATGCCGGCGAGAAAAAGAAGAGGAAAGCACCATCATGTGATGAATCTGACTAGATCTCAATATGTTGATTGATACAATTATAAATGTTTAATTTTTCTTTGTTGTGTTAAAGTTCTGTTAAAATTTTGTAAAACTTTTTCCAGTTAGCTACAGTAATTTTAAGTTAAGTTAACAATTTGACTGATTTTAAAGAAGACTGTTATATGGTACAGTGCTTTATTAGTTTTAGGCTCTGGTCTCGCGTAGAGTGCGCAGGTGATAGTCCCCATTAAATTTGTCACATGTTAAATCTGACTCAGTATGTTGATTGGTACATTTATAAATGTTTAATTTTTTTCTTTGTTGTTTCAGTTTTGTTAAAATTTTGTAGTAGTTAAGCTAACATTTTGACTGATTATAAAGAAGACTGTTAAATGTTTTGCCATAAAGTGATTGTTAACTTTGTTTAGAAGAAGATTATGTTGTGTTCAGTTAATTATTTGTAACAATAAAAGTCATTACAAACTATTTGGATGTATTTTGTATGCCTGTCACTACCGACCCCAACCACTGTCACAACCGCCCTTGGGGTGTGGCCGGTTGTGACACTTTCCCTTTTTTTTTAAATTTGATCTTATGCCTAATACAGCGTAGTTAGAGGCAATATTTTAACAATTTTAGGTAGATAAATATTCAAATTAAGTATTAAAGTGATTTTCTCCCAGATAACTGGTAAATTTACAAAATTATAGGCGATCAAACCAAAATTGTCACAACCGTACCCAGCTTACCCTATATTAGAAGGTTCTGCCCGCGTCTTCGCCCGCGCAGATGTCGAATATTGTCCTACGGGAACGTAGGTACTAACGGGATAAAAACTACCTTAAATGTTAATCCAGGTTATAATCTGTCTCTGTGCTAAATTTCTGTAGTCTGCGTGAAGATGTACCCAACATACAAACGTGTGTTTGTATGTTTGGTAGTGTGGGTATGTGTAGTGTGTCTGTGTAGACACACTCACAACCTTCGCCTTTATTGTGACAAGCACAAAAGACAGCAGTTCCAAATAAACGAAATATTAATTAACCATTCCAGTACTTATCATACACTTAAAACAACGAGAACATAACTGCAGTTTGTTTATTGTAATACGTTAGATTACACGTACACGTGACATTGGTGTTGTGACGTCACATATTTGAATTCAATTTATCCCTATCGAAGAGATATCCTCAACGTTACTACAGAAAGTACCGTATTAATTAAAAGGCTTAAAATAAACTGTTACCAAAAGGGTATGTTAACATATTATTTTGATATGAATCCTAGAGTGGGCACGATTAAAATATGATGGGCACGCTATTCCGTAAAATGTGTGGGCGCGTGGGAAACATTTTGCCGCTCATTATCAAAACTAAATTTATTTATTTTTCAAGGAAAAAAAAATAAATTAACTTTGGGTGTATACTATTTTTTGGCAATAGTAGGTAACATTTTGGGGACTGTTTTTTACTTACCATACCTACTTAGTAAGAAATATTACAAAATTATATTTTTTCTACATCTACTGAATAAGCTCCGTATAGGTCCGTAATTGTACCTTAGCTTTAAGCCTATTGTAAGATCTTCACACATTACCTATGAAATGCCATTAGGTATATGAATATGAATATAAATAGCTTTAGTATAACAATCTTTACTATAGTACATGCAACAATGCGCACTGCACAGCAATTTTGAGCATATACAATCCTACAAAAGAAAAGTAGCAGTCATTAGACTTCTTTTTTTTGAGGGTGGGGATTTATTCAACGAACGATGTGCAAACCTTAAACGGTAAATTAATTTACACAAAATCATACTTGTAAAATAATTTATGATGACGACAAAAAACTTTTTTTATTTGGAAATAGATAGATACACAGACACCACAAATATACTATAGATAGACCACCACCGTCATAGACCATAGATTACATTTTCGTTTCACAAACAAGAAAACAACCTATTATCATCATCATCATCATAGGCTTCCCACAATCATCGCCACTTCCACCGCTTCTTAGCTCCCCCATCCAGCGTATTCCTGCAGGCTCTAGAAGGTCATCGGTCCACCTTACGCTTTTAAATTGGGCAATATCAATTAAAAGCTCATTACGTACCAAAACGGCCTCACTGCTGAACAAAGGCTTTCACTCAGTGAGATAATATAATATTATAATAGCTATATAATCCATAACGAGGGCCAGACCCCAGACGCACCTGTAAATTTTCTTTTCTCAAAAAGCTTTGTAGCTTCAACTGCATTCATCAACAATGTTACCTACTTATTAAAAACCTAAAAGGCGTATCTAATTTCATTAGAAATATTTCATTTTATTACAAGTAACTTGGTCATAAAACGGTAAAGATAATTATTAACGCTAAATGTCGCAGCAAATCAGTGCCCAGAATGTACTAAGATAAAGATGAGATTTGTCCCACTAACAAGTGGCTTGTATTAAAAATAAGATAAGATAGTGCAAATATAGTGTTTATGTAGGTACTTACTTTCAAATTACACAATGGTGTGAGTCAGTTTCTCTCCAAATCGGGTCGTCCCCGTGTTTCAGTTGAACAAAATATCAAAATTGTTACTAATTTCGTAAACATACCTCATCATCACCCACAACCTCTCTTCACCCATTGCTAAGCATAGGCCTTTGTTTCATGCCAATACATACCTACATTCACATAAAATATATTTTTACAAAAAAATATCAGTAATTATAATATCGTTCCCCATATTTCTCGGTTTCGGATTCCAGTTTACTTGGACGTAGCTGAAAAGCAATATAAGCGACATTAATTAATTAATATTACGTAAGTACGAAAGCTTGCGAAGATACGCGGACCGTGAGGATTGTTTTCAAAAGCTTGTGTGAGTATTCTTTGTGTGATATAAACAAGTTCTTTAGAAGATGAGAGATGCATTTAATACCAAAGACTAATGTCACCGTGTGTAGGAAAGTTCTCAGTGCTTGATGAATATTGTTATGAATAGCAAATTATACATAGCTACCTAAGTAAGTAAGTTGTTACTTAGTTTCGACCCGTGCGGCTGATACTCAGGTTAAGTTAAGGTAAGTTTGTCGGGGTTTGAGCGTGGATGGGTGACCATCTTTACATCCTTAGAGTCCACCTTACATCGGAAAGCACGTTAAGCTCTTGGTCCTTTAGCGGGATTGTCCGAAAGGGTTACCGCTACCCTGGAACATAAAGGGCTACGGAAGAAACATGGATGGGTTTTAGTCAGTAAGAGTCTGACACTCCCTTCCGCTACACCCAGAGCGGGAGCAGTCATTGGATGATTTCCCAGCCTTAAAAAAAAAAAAAAGCTCTTGGTCCTAGTTGTCATTCGTAGATCTTTGATAGTCGTTACGGGGCGCCAGAAGCCTAAAAGTCTGAAGGCCAGTCTTACCGAGGGGTTATCGTATTAAAATGACACGTCAATCAACCTAGCCTTTTCCCAACTATGTTGGGGTCAGCTTCCAGTCTAAGCGGATACAGATGAATTCAATTATTTTACATGGAACGACTGCCTGTCTGACCTCGACAATCCAGCACTGGGTAATACGATAACCCATTGACAAATAGCCTTGTTCAATTATTGGGTGTACTGGATTGTGGAGGACTGTCTACCTGACTTCCACAATCCAGTACTGGGTGTACTGGATTATGGAGGTCAGGTAGACAGTCGTTCAAAAGCATGCCGTTCACAGCCATGTAGAATACTTTCATGAAACTTCCATTTTGGAAATACTGAGAAATGTTTTCAGTTATATAAATTACAATTTACATGTATGTTATCGTATGTGGGAAAAGAGTGGTCATTTAATTAGCTACTTGGTTAAGAAAAAATTACAAAATAAGCTAAAATTAAATAAGAATAACGCGTAATTAAGAAGTGTGGGGCAAAGACACAACAAGTCCACGGGCTGGTTTTCTTTGCACTGTGTCTTATTGAACCGCGGCTATAAGCGTCACGACACTAATAATAATAGTATAGTGTCGGGCCGCGGGCAGCGTACTAACAACGAAACATCTCGGGCGGCCGGTTTTGCAATCGTTACGTGTTCAGCGTAATGTTGACAATAACAAATAGTCTTTAACGCCGACCGCGTGTTTAGAGAGGACACTTTACGTCGCGGAAACATTCATTCATACAACAATCAAATAAAACCTAGTCGGGAATCTGAAACCGAATCCGCTTGGCGCCTGTAATTAGGAAATTTGCCTGGACACCTTATAGTCCCAGTCAATTGAGCAAAAGTCAACCTCGGAATGAGAGATAATAAGCTGAATTTTTGTATATACCTTTATTTTTGTGTTCTAAATGTTGTCTCAAAATTCTCATAATATCTCGAGTCTGCAGCGTTAGTTATTCAAGGATAAGAGTCACAAATGTCAGATTTTCGCGTATATCTCGATTTCTATAGCTCCAACGATGTAACATGTATGACAAAACATTGTAGAGCATACAATTTGCGACAAAGGATCATGGGCTTATTGAAAGTTCAACTAACAGAAACGAAATGCATATCATAACATAAATTATATTTAGTACTTCATTTCATAGTATGGCAACAAGTGCATAAGTTACGCGAGTACAAAGATATAAGTTATTATTTAGGTAAAAAATTCAAACAGGTAAACAGCGTTTCTTGGGAACACGAAAAAATTGGCGGAAGTTGAGCAGAGTTCTCTGTACCCTGGCTAACATTGCCCGTGGTTTACGTGGATTGTGTCTGTCAGGAAATACATAGTACACTTCCCATCAAAAAAATCGAAACAACTTCGTTTTAATTTGTAAAAAAATTGAAACACCTAATTTAATAAATTTCATTCCATGCAAAAAAAAACGTTATTGTATAGCTGGCAATCTGGCAATTACAATGGTAAGCGAAAATTTAAAATTCCAAATTAGAATTTCATTTGTTTATCCTCTAAATGAAATAAATCACTATTTTGAGACAAATGTGCGTCTACAGTTGGAGAACATTTCACGTTCAAAAACTAAAAATTTGAGTTTATCTTTAACGTTTTTGTTTTTAATTTGTTTACTGTGACTTTAAGACGCCTGAAAAAAGTTTTATTTTCTAAAACATATGGATACTTCGCCCACAGAAGCCGCCCAAGTGGTGGCATTGCTGGATTCTGGACTTAGTCAGCGTGTTGTGGCTCCAACATTGCATCTAAGCCTGTCATCTGTTCATAGAGTCTACAACCGCTATCGAGAGACTGGTACGTTCATGCGCCGTTCTGGATCTGGCAGGAATCGGGTCACTTCTGAGAGAGATGATCGATTTATTGTAACAACTTCTTTGCGAAACCGGCGCCTTAATGCATTTCAACTGCAGCAGCAGCTTCAAGTTGTAGGAAGGGTCGCGGTAAGTGACTCTATAATTAGAAGAACGTTGAAGGAACGTGGACTGGTACCACACAAGCCAGCAAATGGACCGAAATTAACTGCAGACCATCGAAGAGCGCGCCTTGACTTTGCACGCGAGCACCTAAATTGGTCATACCTCCAATGGAGCAAAGTTCTCTTCTCTGATGAATGTAAAATCATGCTCTATGGTAACGATGGAAGGACCAAGGTCTACAGAAGAGATGGAGAACGCTTTGCACAATGCTGCATTGAAGAAAGGGTCAGTTATGGTGGTGGTTCGTGGACGGTTTGGGGAGGAATCAGCGCCGACGGTAAGACAGAGTTTGCCTTCGTGTCTGGGCCACGCACGTCTACCTGCTTTGAACTGTCATCGGTACGTGGAACAGTGCCTAGAGTCTCACGTGATGCCCTATGCCCACTTTATCGGCAACGGGTTCACATTTATGCACGACAACGCCAGAGTTCACACCGCGAGCGTCGTACGTGATTACCTTACCGAAGTCGGTATCTCCATAATGGAATGGCCAGCAAGGAGCCCGGACATGAATCCAATTGAACATCTCTGGGATCAACTAAAGAGGCAAATCCGAGCGAGAGATCCTGCCCCAGACTCACTTGATCAGCTGAAAAGTGCCATTCAGGAAGAATGGGACAACATCCCACAGCATGTCATCGTAACTCTCATCCGATCGATGAAAAACCGGATGGAAGCGGTGATAAGAGCTCGAGGCGGGAACACTAGTTATTAAACTTTATTTAATCAAAGTTTTTCATTTTTTTTTTCACCTACGTGTGTTGTTGCATCCATTGCCTTCGTTCTCCATACAAAATAAAAATGACTCATTAAAGAAAACACGAAAACTATGAAAATTTAATTTGAATTCAGAACAATAACATCAGAATTTGAAAACCTCATAAAACTCACTATTAAGCGACATTTGATATTTATTCATAAATAATAATAAAAAACTGATAATCCTTACAAAACATAAACTTGCAAGGTGTTTCGATTTTTTTGATGAGAAGTGTATAATGCATAATATTATCATTCGTATTCTATTCATTCGTTCGGTACAGACAGTTTATCAAGAATATAGTACGTACTAATTCCATGCAATTTAAGAAAACAAACCAAAGATTCCGGGGTGGAACCCTAATTATGACTGGGCTATTATTAGAAAAGCTTCTGAGGACTTATTTATTTATAATTTTGCAAATGCATACTACCTAATTTCATGGGGTCAAATTCAATTATTAAAAATACTAACAGCAAAATGCCGTACGTTTACGTTACAGTTATGGGTAGGTAAATGTAAATGTAATTAAAAAAAAAACAAAAAGATGCGATCCAAGAGTTTACAATAAAAACTGTTTATTTTTAAACTAAAATTACATACCTATTTGAGATATTAGTAAATTTTCCCCATTCTTACTTCAAGTCACTGCAATACCAGCGGTCGTTGACCTCAAAAAGAATCAACTCATTTTTATTTTATCTTGTATAACAAGCGAATTGTTTTTAAGCCAGGTTAATCTTCCCTGTATGTATGCACTTTTACTCTGCATTTATGTCACAACAAAGTTCCTTTGTCTTACGTAGGGATAAGCGCAATCTACGTTCAGGGAGCGTAACAAGGGTTAAAAGCACTCACGCTTTAACTAGATTTATATTATTTTTAACCGACTTCAAAAAAGGAGGAGGTTATCAATTCGACGGTATGTTTTTTTTTTTGTGTGTTTGTTACGCGATTACTCCGCCAATTGTGGACCGATTTTCAAAATCCTTTTTTTGTTCGAAAGGAGATACTTCTGAAGTGGTCTCATAGTCACCAAGTTAAGATCTGATGATTGGATCCTGGAGAAATCGAGGGCAACCCTCAAATTTTATGGGCCCACACATCGTTTTTCGCCAATCTTATGAAGTAATTTAAGTACTTGCGTATGGTAATTATCACCTCATGTAGCTGAGCTGATGATGGAAGGTACAACTCCTTAACAGTAAGGAGAAGGCATCGACTGATTTAGAAACTTATTATTATGATGTTTGAAAGGGCGTTTGCCATTTTGGTCTCGTGATCATTAGGTCAGGAGGTGATGGACTAACCATAGACGATAGAAATCTTCAAAAAACGACAGCACATGCCTCGCGATTGCTGCGATTGCTTGTGTATGCATAGTTTACGACATACCATAACATAACATTACGCCAGTTCACTTTTTAGGGCGCTTTAAAATTGTAACAATAATATAGTAAATGAGTAATTTATCATTGTTACATCTAAATTTTTTTTACAGTTGTAGATATGTTGTGTATGTGTTACTTGTCCCATGAACCAATCTTCAGAGAAACGGTTTTGTAGCTTCATTATTTTAAGAAACGGCACAACACGGCATAAAAATTGTTCTTCCAATTTTGGAAAATTAGTAAGCTCCTGAGGTATAGTCGCGACTGTCATTTAATCCAAAAAGCTGCTGGTGAAATTTTTCGTTTCCGTATATTGTTTTGACAGCGAGAGCATGTTACGATTTTACCCAGACGCACCAATTCTTCGGGTATTAAAACGTACTGTAAGCTTTATAACAAATAGCATGGCATGTCAGCGAAAATGTTAATAGCCTGTTCAAAATCATTTACTGATGATACCTCCCTACGATTACGACTAGCTTGTCGCATAATATCTAATCGATTCGCTCTGGATTCGGCAGATTCATTGGATAGACGCTCGTATTGCACGTGTAGACGACGACGGTAACTTTGCTCCTCGGTTTCGTGTGAAAAGCGCTCCTGAATCAAACCGAGACGATGAGAACGTTGCTCCTCGGTCTCGTGAGACAAGCGTTCATGAATTAAACCGACACGATGAGCACGTTGCTCCTCGGTCTCGTGAGACAAGCGTTCATGAATTAAACCGATACGATGAGCACGTTGCTCCTGGGTCTCGTGAGACAAGCGTTCATGAATTAAACCGACACGATGAGCACGTTGCTCTTCGATCTCGTTAGACAAGCGTTCATGAATTAAACTGACACGATGAGCACGTTGCTCCTCGGTCTCGTGAGACAAACGTTCATGAATTAAACCGACACGTTGAGCACGGTGCTCCTCGGTCTCGTGAGACAAACGTTCATGAATTAAATCAAAACGATGAGAACGTTGCTCTTGAGTCTCGTTTGATAATCGTTCACGAATCAAACTGAGCACGACTTTCTGGACTTTCATTAAACCTTGATAATTTCGTGTTTGTTCTCTTCTGAGAAAGTCTATACGCTCGCTGCTCATCACTCTCATTTGAAATGTTTCTAGTATTTCTTTCCCTGCTTTTCTTTAAACGTTCTTCCCTTTCGTCGTTACTTTCTTCCAAACGGCGGCGGCGTTGTCCCATTTGAGCAGCGCGTTTAGTAAGCCTACCCATATTAAACAAAATGAATTTTCTTTCTATCTAAAATTGAAAAAGAAACTTCAAAACTATGAACTACCTATGTACAAACTTAAACTAAAAACTAGAAAATAAAATTATTTTTAAATAAAAAACAAAAACCGACTTCAAAAACCTAATAAACACTAAAAACTTAAAAATAATATTAAATTGAATAACTATAATCAAGAATTATTAACCTAATTAACCTTACCTAACTTTAATCTACACTATATTTTGCAATTTAAAAATTTTTGGAGTCGGTGCCAAGCCTGCACTCACAAAATATTAACCTAAAAAAAAAGAACAATAGCAGCAAAATAACAAAACAAATAGAAAAAAAAAATTACAACACAATACAGAATATCAATCAACTGATGAAGACAGAGTTGTTTTGAAAACGGTACAACGCCATCTATCGAGCACTGACAATTTTTTTTAACAGCTTTGTAAAAAAATCAGTACCTAATCATATGATATTAATTTACTCTCGTAAACTATTCTAATAAAAATTAAGGGAAAATATTTTATGGTCATATTAGAAGATCCACTTGGCTTGGCACCGACTCCAAAAACTGTAAAATTGTAAAATATAGTGTAGATTAAAGTTAGGTAAGGTTAATTAGGTTAATAATTCTTGATTATAGTTATTCAATTTAATATTATTTTTAAGTTTTTAGTGTTTATTAGGTTTTTGAAGTCGGTTTTTGTTTTTTATTTTTATAAGATTGGATCAATGCATGTCGTCGTCAAAACGGCGCATCGTGGCGGCTTTGGAAAGCCGTTTTGTAAAAGCTAGAATAAACTGCTTGTTAATAATGCATGTAACAGAGCTTGCATACACCTATGGGAGCTTTTCACTTGTCGACAAATTAATTAGGTGTAAAAGGTTTTTGTCACGCAATTGGTATCGTCGGACATTCTTTTGTATGTGTTGTACGATAGGTTATCAATTTTAACCCTATATTCCAAAATTATCGTAATAATAATTATGCTATGATTTCTTTTAAAAAAGTTCGCGTCTTTCCCACGCCCCCAGCGTCACTGTACGTTTCTAATTAGTTTTGTGAGGGTACTAAGAGCTGTCAATGTGGTCGGGTATCATCTGTCAAATAGCATAAATGGCTATAAATGGCCTTATAATTTTGTTCTGTAGGTAAATTTATTTTTTTAAACTTGGTTAACATTTTTCCACGATGTCGTGAAATCCAACTTGTACAAATATATTTATAATATTTACCTGAATTAAAAAAAAATAACATTGGAGTTCATCTGTATCCGGTAAGACTGGAAGCTGACCCTAACATAGTTGGGAAAAGGCAAGGCAGATTGACGTGCCATTTTTCAAAATAATTGAACAAGGCTATTTGCCAATGGGTTACCGTATTACCCAGTACTGGATTGTCGAGGTCAGATAGGCAGTCGTTCCATGTAAAATAATTGAATTCATCTGTATCCGCTTAGACTGGAAGCTGACCCCAACATAGTTGGGAAAAGGCTAGGTTGATTGACGTGTCATTTTCCAAACTAATTGAACAAGGCTATTTGTAATCAGATGCATTGTAAAATTATCGTACAGTACGTACTTTTCGACAGAGTGGAAAGCCTTTAATCAATTGGGCTGAAAATTGCAGCACCAACTCTGTAATCTGAAAATGACTTAAAATACTGCAAGAGTACTCCATCTTTTTGTGTCGAAAGTCGAACCACTTAACTTTTATTTAATCCTACTAAAGAACTTTTCATAATTGGTTCATACTTTAAACTAGCGTAAAGCTTCCAGCTCGAGTGGTTATAATTGATGTTGGAGAAGCAAATAAAGTTTGCTGACAAACTAAGCTTGTGGAATCCGACCGGGCACCTAAAATAAGCCATCCTGCTTATTCTTGTTTTTAAAGTCTTTTTTTATTCTAAGTAATGGTAGAACAAATTAAAAAAAGGTGTAATTTAAGCCAGTCACTCGCTACGTTTCTATTGGTAGTTGTTCCGAATTTAAAATCGGTATACTAGTAAAAAAATGCTGTAATAACAGCCGCACGGATCGATCCATCTGGTTAAGCTACGCTTGCCGGGGTTGGTCCATGGATGGGTGACCATCTTTGCACATCGAGACTCCTCCGTGCCTCGGAAAGCACGTTAAGCCGTTGGTCTCGGCAGTAATTTGAGCATCTTTGACAGTCGTTACGGTTCGTCAGAAGCTCGAAAATCTGACATCGATTGATTGATTGATACTAGCAAAAAACAGTTGCATTGCAATAATAAATGTCGCGTGCATTTGTTAAACAGAATAATAAATGATATAGCGTTAACGTTTATTAAATAATTTTAATTATGAATAAATATTTTATTTATTTAGTAACAAGTGTTACCTTCAAGAGCATTTACGATGCATTTATTTTTCATTCGGTTTGGCGAGGATTTAATTAATGCCTCCATGACGTGCTATGGAATGTTCTTTCTCCCATGCTCACGAAGCCACCATTCTCCAAGTACCGAGAGTAGTCTTTGAACGGCAGAACGACTTACATGTCACTTACACATTTACTTACAAGTTGTGCACTTACTTTTTGTTGACTAACCCCAGATTAAAGAAGTGTCACCACAGCTTGCGCGGCTATTTCAGGTGTAGTACTTACCTATAATTTCAACTTCAGAATGGTTAAAAACAATTCCGACATGCTTTAATGATATCAACAAATCAAAACTAATAACTATTGACTTAATTATGTCAACTTCAAAACTACATAGCAATTATATACTTTTTCTCCGACATATAATCATGTGGTGTCTGTTAATTATGTACATAATTAAGTCCAAAACTTTTTTTTCTGTTTTTACGTTAGCCATACAATTTTCTTACCTTTGTATGGTTTATTCTTTGTATGTCTCACCTGCTGCAAAGCGCATGGAGCAGATTGATCAATAAACGTAAGGATTAGCTAAGTCAGAGGCCCATGGGCAGCATAAAAACTTTGTCACCAGGTTAGTCACTCAACCACACGAGAAGAAGAAGAGAGTTATTTAAAGATTGTAGCAACACCTTAACGTTTGTGTGTGGACTTGCCCTTATGCGCGGCAACGGTACTACAATACCCCGCCTGCGCACTCAGACTCCCGCCAACAGGGAGTGGACGAAAGATCGCGCGACGGTACGCCACGCTCGCGAACCGCTCGTAAAGTTTTAGTTTGTTTTACCGTTTACCTGTTTGTGCCGTGTATACTGTTTATTTTTACCCTTTATTATATACTTTTTACTGTTAACGTGCATTCGAACTGATTTTATAGACCCAACACACAACCCTGAGAAAATAACTTTCCTACAAGATTAAATTAAAAATAGCGTCTATAATCTTAAGATTTATCGCCATGAGTTTGTGAAATGTAAGAATTTAATGATAAAGAGAAAAAACATCGGACTTTTACCATAACCCCCTTACTAATACATCTGTATAGTAACACAATGCTTTGTCTTCTTCTTTCAAAAGTCAAATTTCTATCGACTGAAAGTGAGAAATCGATGTGTAACTATTTACGTGATACAATAATAATACGTTTATTAGTGAGGGGGTTAAAGTGTAAGGCCCTTAAACATAAAAATGCACGGTTAGGAATCCGGGAGTATAATTTATATGTAAGTGTATAATTAATTATGTAATAAACTCTATTAAACGAGGTGGACTTAGTGAAGATGTTCTTAACCTTCCTTCTCTGAGACATTGGCATCCAAATGAACATTCTTCGTGCTGCACTTCAGACTAGTTCTTTGTGCTAGGGATATTCAAAGTGGGGTGGTAGGTACTTACTAAGTTATAATTACATTTTTTGACACAAATAATAATTATTTTGTTAAGATGTTTTTAAATAAAAATCTTCAATTAAATTAAGTCGGTAGGTTTTTGTAGATTTTATTTCGTTTAGGTTTTTTTAAATAAAAATCTTCAATTAAATGATGCCGGTAGGTTTTTGTAGATTTCAGTTAAAAATCAATAACAAAAATTAGTAGTATAGGATCCCGTAAAGAACGACCTTCACCGAGCTGGTTAATGGACCAAACATATTTTTTATGTAATTTAATTTATATCAAAAAATATATTGCATATGGGTTGCCTATCGAATTTCAGTCCAAGATATTTTTAATATTCTTTTTTTTTTTAAATATTTCACCGGTTTGGTTACTGGATAAATTCTACACCAATCGAAAGTATGCAGCCCATAGTAAATGGAAAAGTTAGGTTGCCTATATTTTTCCTGTCACAATCCTTGGGTTGCCAGGTATAAACAGGTAAATCGATACTAGTAATTTGCACCGGTCTGGTTAATGAATGAAACTTATATAAAAATAAAGTTTATTTAATTACAAACACGGTGATATAGGGTTGCCGGCGAAAAATCAGTCCTGAATACGGGTTGCCGAATTTTAAAAGATTAAATTTTGCTCCGAGTGAATGTGTGCGACTGAGAGGTCCCTACCGACCGTCCCATGCGATAGAAGAGGACACAACATAACAGCTGTTTGTAGCCCGGCCTTTTAAAGAGAGAGAGAGCCAATTACCAATTAAACAATCACACCAATTTAATTGGTAATCATTGACCATAGAACGACCATATAAATTTTCTATTTTTATCATAAAAGTTTAGACTCAAAATACATATTTGTATATTATAAGTGGAATACAAAGCTGCCTGTAGCCGAAATCAATTCGTTGATGAATGTCATTGAAATGATGTTCAGCCGTCGGAAACAGTTATGGTGATGAACATAAAGGTATAATACAGGATTAAAATCGCTCAATTTCGCTTACAAAAACGCGATTAAACAAGAACGTTTAAAACAGAATGACATTATATTCATTATGAAATGTATTTCGCGAATGTGGTTATTAAATTTAATTATCATATATTGCCGGGGTTGGCCGTGGATGGGTGACCATCTTTACATAACGAGACTCGCACGTTAAGCCGTTAGTCACGGCTGTCATCTTTGACAGTCGTTACGGGTCGTCAGAAGCCCTAAAAGCTGACAGCCAGTCTTACCAAGGGGTATCGTATTTCCCAGGTACTGGGTTGTGGAGGTCAGACAGGCAGTCGCTCCATGTAAAATACCGGTATTCAGCTGCATCCGGTTAGACTGGAAGCCGACTCCAACATACTTGGGCACGGGCTAGGCAGATGATGATGTTTATTAAATTTCACAATTTAATTGAAAATACCTGGGGGCTCGCCACCACCCCTAATAGCAGTTTTTTTTATATTACCTCAATAAGAGATGAAGCTTTGCAGGAGTTCTAGTTCCATCTCTTTCCCAATGTAGCAGTAAAGAATCATAACTTACTTGCTACAGTTTTTTTCAATTGCTAACACCTAAAGCCATGTCCAGGCGAGTGTAATGTACAAGAATTACATGTAACGAACAGAAAGACTTTCAGTTGAACACATACAGGATTCGTGTTTAGATTGTATGCCGACCACACTATCCGCTTAACATGATTCCGTACAATACACCTTGCACACGTCTGGAACCGGCTGAATGCCTCAATAAGCATACAACAAAGCATCTACAACGTGGCACTACAATGGTGACATTAATTTAACACACGGGTAGGACTAGTGCCGATTAGTCATATAAAAGTTGATAGGTTAAAATAAGTTAATCGCGAATTGAAAAAAAAAATTGTCAAACAAACTAAATAATAAAATCAATAAGCCTACTTTTTGCAGTTGTTTCATCCTAATAGTATTGCTTATTCTTTTTTAATTTCATTGATGCGAATGTTACGATCCGTGACTCCGGCAAATGACCGTTACGCGAAAGTTCTTTAAGTACCGGTTGCTCTAAGATGCTATTTTCTAACATTTTAAATAAATTCGTAAATTATAACGTTTAATAGAAATATAATGTCTTCATGAAATGAAACTGTGAAAGCGTATGGTGACATTAATTTAACACCCATGTGTTAAATTAATGTCACCATTGTAGCGCCACGTTGTATATGTACGCAGTAATATAAATGTTTAATCAATCTACTTAATTGTTATTTCGCCAATCGAACGATGATTAGGGATATTAACTAATTAAGTAATCGAATTGTTAGTTGTGTCTTCGGTATGGAGGTAGTCCCGAAGCAACGATATAGTCACGAACACAAAGGTATTACTTATTGAGGACCTAAGATTGATTTTCTTATGCAAATAATATTTTTTTTATTCATGAATACATTATTTAAAATCTAATAGTCTTAAAATATAATAGAAAACGGGAGGGGAAATAATCATAGGGCATGAATAAAAAAAATAACCAAAAGTCTAGCGACCTCAAGTCGAACATAGTATAAGTCTCAATATATTGGAGTATTTGCTCCGTTTGAGGTTTACTGCACCTGCAGCTGCCCCAGCACAACCTGCCGTACAAGGAATATGGGATGCCCAAACTAATCGTTATTAATTAATGCATGGTAATTATCTGGCATGCTACATCGAGCGCAAGAAAGAGACTGTCACCAGTATGCACCAGTTAGGTAAGACAGACAAAGATGCAAGAAACCAAACTATTCAAACTATGCGCTGACATTTTCTGTGATCCACGAACTAAGTAAGATACATCATATTGATATAATATAAAGGCTCCCGTAAGCAGGCGCGACGCGACCGTGTTTCACGAATTAGCTAGAAAATTTTCCGTAGTTTTCATAGAGCTTGTTCCACTGGAGTCGCGCCTCGCGTCTGTCTGCGGGAACCTTAACGCCGCCGGATACTGTCGGAAATGTTCACTAATTAGTTTAAAGCATCCTGAGCAAAATACAAAGACTACACCAGAGCTTTACAGTTTAAGGCACGTACATAAATGCAACATACATACAACAAATTTTACGTAAAAGCGATCCAATGACCGTATATTTTCAATGTTTACCGAACGGTAGTGTTTGCAGGACAAATAGGTGTTTTGGCCGTTTTACTCTTTGGTCGAAACTGATTGGGCTTTCGATGGTAATTAAAATCATCTGCGCACACAGCTCACGCAAATGAACCAGTCACGGTCCACCTATTTCATAGCTGATGCGCTGTTGCCAAATAGACGATTGGATAGGTTTATTTTTTGTTGATCCTCAATAACTTTACTGGAGAACAGTGATAGCCTTGTGGTGTGTGTCATAGGTCTCGAGTTCGAACCCAAGGCACGGACCTCTTATTTTACGGATTCATGTGCGTATTGTATAATTATCACTTGCTTAAAAATCGGTGAAGGACAACATCGTGAGGAAACCAGCATGACTGAGAGATATTTCTCAAAAGTATGTGAAGTTAAGTCAGAGGCCCATGGGCAGCTTAAAAACTCTGACACCTGGTTAGTCACTAACCACACGAAAAGAAGAAGAGTGGGGGCCCACTGGTATCGGATCCGACTTACGAATTCTACGTAAGTTTGAATCCAGGCAGGTACTGCTCCCAAAACGTCGAAAGAAAACATCGTGAGAAAACCGGTACGTCCTAGAACCAAAATATTGAAGACTAGCACTTTGGCCGCGGCAAAGTCAAAGTCAAAGTCAAAGTCAAAACATTTATTTCAAATAGGCACAAGAATGGCACTTTTCAACGTCAAAATGAACAAGAAATAGAACTGATTCTAGTCGCCCCTTCCAAAAAGTAGTTTCGTGTGGAGAAGAATGGGCAAGAAACTCCACCGTTACTCTTTTAAAATGTTTCACAATGTTTTGTATACATGTATTATAACATTATATGTGAAGACGATGCACCCAGAATAAAAACAATACATCACAAAAGGTGAAAAGAAAAACACATGTAGCAGTGGCAAGTAAACTTAATTATGTCATAAGTGCATGGTGCTCACATATTTACAAACATTCTAAAAGTTAATAATAATAAATTAATCAATGTGTGAGATGTTATTCCAATATTATAAAATAATATGGTACAAATTACCTAATTTACTTAGCAACCAGTTTGATTTTGTCTAGAGCGGCTTCGCTCCCGTGGTCTTTCCCGTGGGACTCGTTATTTTTCCCAGCCTATGTTACTCCCAGGAAACTAAGCTTTCCAACGGTGAAAGAATTTTTTAAATCGGTCCAGTAGTTTCGGATCCTATTCATTTCAAACAAACAAACAAAAAATCAAATCATTCCTCTTTATAATTAGTATAGACATGTGGCATGCACCAACCCTTACTGGGCCCGCGTTGTAGATTACGGACCACTTCCTCTCACAGAGCGGCGGCGCCTGTGTCCCAACAGTGGAAACATCATAGGCTGATTATGATTATTATGAACTTACTGAAAGGAAACGCATGTCATAGGTAACAGTCTCGTTGTCTGTGAGTTGTAAATGATTAAATGCACAAACAATATTTTCAAAACGCAAATTACAAATAAAGAAGTTTACCTTTTGAATTAAATACAATTCCAATAACGGACTATCAATTATTCCTAATTCACTTAATTCAATTAGCCTCGAGCAACATGCGGCTGTAAACAAACTGCAGCTGCAAACGAAGGATCGCTTAAAACAAGGTTGTAGTTGAATCTAAAAACTAAACCTAGATTCCTACTCGCTTTTTGAATTGTCTGTAAAGTGGCTAGCACATCAAGTTACCACAATCTGTCAAATTTCTTTGATAGTATTTCAACTTTATTGCAAAGACTTTTAGGTTCATTTTTAATTGAGAAAATTTGACAGTTAGGGATAGCTTGATGTGCTGGCGTCTCTACTTTTAATAACAACTGACTGTTGGCAGAGCTAAGTAATTGCTTTGATGTCAATTCATTTCTAAGTAAGAAAGTCGGTTAGTAGAATAAAAAGGAAACGTATAAGATAAATTAAATTGCATTAGAAGAGCTTTCACAGCTCACTACTTACATCTTTAGGATATCTGACGCATTAATCCTGGCTACCAATTTGCTGCGGGATAACTGTGCAATCGTAACACTTGATATATAAGATATACAGGCAATATACTACTCTGTCAAGAAAGTACCGGGAAAAGATCAATAATACACAAAATGTCTGTTATTCATCCAAATTTATTTTATCACCTTCAAAGTATGCTCCTTTAGAAACGATACACTTGCGCCAACGAATAATCCATTCATCAAAACATTTTTTAAACGCTGCTTCCGGAATTGAGTTCAGTTCTCGCCGCGAATTCTCCTTTATGTCTTCTATCGATTGAAAACGGGTGCCACGAAGTGGTAATTTGCGTTTAGGAAAAAGAAAAAGTCAGCAGGAGCCATATCTGGTGAATATGGTGGTTGCTGGATGGTATTTGTTGAGTGTTTGGTCAAAAATTCGTTCACAATGATAGCCTTGTGCGAAGGCGCATTGTCGTGGTGCAAAATCCAAGAATTTTCTTTCCACAAATCTGGCCTTTTTCGTCGAATTTGCTCTCTTAAACGCCGCATAACGCTCAAATAATATTCTTTATTTACCGTTAGACCTTCCGGTAAGAATTCAGAGTGCACAACACCGCGATAGTCAAAGAAAACAGTCAACATGACTTTGACTTTTGATCGATTTTGGCGTGGTTTTTTCGGTTTCGGTTCAGTTGGAAGGCGCCACTCCGAAGCTTGTTGACTAGTTTGCATGTCAAACTCGTAAACCCACGTCTCGTCACCAGTAACAATGCGTTTCATGAATGTTGGGTCCGAACTGACTCGTTCTAGCATGTCCTCAGCGACTTTCATGCGATTGAGTTTTTGGAGAAAATTCAGATCTTTTGGGACTAGCCGAGCAGCAACATGTTTCATACCCAAATGATTAGTTAAAATGGTACGGATCGACTCGTGAGATACATAAAGTTCGGCGGCTATCTCTCTCAGAGTTGAATGGGGATTTTCAGTCACTATTTTCTTCACTTTTGCGATGTTAACTTCAGTTGCAGACGTTGACGGCCTACCAGAGCGAGGCAAATCTTCCATCACATCTCGACCGCTTTTGAACGCTTTGAACCACTCATAAGCACTAGTTTTTGATAAAGTCGATTCACCGTAAGCCTTCTGTAACATTTTCAGTGACTCCGAACACGAAATTCCATTGGCGATGCAAAATTTAAGACAAACTCTTTGTTCGATATTTTTGTCCATTATGAAATTCGCAATACACACTATATATGATATTACTAAAACCAGCACTGTATTTAATATAAATAACAAATGCAACTCAAACTCCGCGCCAAAATGGAAAACAGTTGTGCCAATCTAACAACTACAAAAAAACAAAAATTTGAATTTGGAACCATAAACAAATCTTCCATTCCCGATACTTTTTTGACTGAATGTGTGTGTGTTTGAATTAAAAATGTAAAATAATATAAACAACCTTATATAACGCATTACAGAAGCTTTCGCAAGAACTAAACTAACAAGGTCCACCGTATTCTGAGCAATCATCCGCGCAACCAATTTGTTGTTACCCGGTGATTACCGTGTTTTTTTGTGTAGCTCTAGCTTAAGATGGATAACACGGGATTGGTTTTGTTTCTCGAAAATGAAAACTTTTTTATACAGATTATTAATACTTGGAAAATTCTAAATATAAAAAAGTACTAAACAGAATTGAATTATGAGAAATACACGACAGAGTTTTAAAAAACAATCTGAAACTATCCAACCATTGTGCATTCCCAACCTAAAGATAAGTGATAACTCACGTGCTACAACCGGCCGATTCTGTAAGTATCACACCGTGAATAGTCGAGTGAAGGGAGTTTGAAGTAAATGGGCATCATCTGCCTAGCCTATTCCCAACTATGATAGGGTCGGCTTCCAATCTAAGCGGATGCAGCTGAATACCAGTATTTTACATGGAGCGACTGCCTATCTGACCTCCACAACCCAGTAGTAACGGGGTAATACGATACCTACCCCTTTTTTTTAAGGCTAGGAAATCATCCAATGACTTCTCCCGCTCTGGGTGGAGCGGAAGGGAGTGTCAGACTCTTACTGACCAAAACCCATCCACGTGCCTTCCTTAACGCTTTATGTTCCGGGGTAGCAGTAACCCTTTCGGACGATCTCGCCTACCCAATACGATACCCCTTGGTAAGACTGACTGTCAAATTCCCGTTACGACTGTCAAAGATGCACAAATGACAGCCGGGAACAACAGCTTCACGTGCTTTTCGAGGCACGAAGGAGTCTCGGTATGGAAAGATGGTCACCCATTCACGTACCAACCTCGGCAAGCGTAGCTTAACCTGATGGATCGATCCGTGCGGCTGTTATTACTTAGCCACGAGCTCCTCACACAGAATTGAATTATGAGAAATATACGACTGAGTATTCAAAAAGATCTGGAAGTTCCCGTCCTCTGTGCATTCCCAACCTAAAGATACATAAATGATAACTGAGGTGTCACGACCGGCCGTCTCTGAAAGCATGAAAGCACACCGTGAAAACTTAAGTGTTGCCAGTTTAAAGTGAATGGTCAATAGTGTTAATCCCTAGTATCAAGTGGAATGACAGCTCTCTCTACCTAGGATTTTCCCGTGAGATCTTTATACAATACACCGGCAGTTAGTATTATTGACAACGGGCTCAATAACGCGCACACTGCCAGTGACAATATAATAGCCTCGTGGAAGCCGAGCTTGTGCACTGTCAGGACAGCAGTTAACGACTGACTTTCACGCCCCACTCCTTATATCTGAAATACAGCTTTTAAAGCAACAAGTACATAAGCGACCTCAAACAGCTGAAAGCGGATATCGGGCAGAAACTGTCTAACGTTTCTAAATCGCTACAAAAGCAAAAATGCTATGCTATGTTATTGAACTTTAAGGCTTTCGAAAAATATTGGGTGTAATCTTTAGGTAAACTGTTTTTACTCAACTAAACATTTGCATTACGTTCGCAAATAATATAATAAATCTAGTACAGATACCCTAGTGAATACAGAAAATATACCATGCAAAGAAATGACATCTCCCTAAGTCTTGACTATTTTTCTTCCTCTATTTTTTCAACAGATTTCAGCATCAGCGACCCAGTCATTGCTAGAGACTGTAGTTTTATAACGCCAGCTAGAAGTAGGCGTAGATTGTAGGAATAAAAAAAGAAAATAAAAATGATAAATACGAAGGTACATACCAAACACTTCTTTTAGATTTTTTTTCAATTCATTTATGTCTATACATATAACGTACTAGATAAGAAAATGTTTGTTTGAATTTTCGTAAAATGAAACAACGTATGTTATAGATTATGGTTACAGTCAGAAGAAATGTAGTAAAACAACAATTAACAAGGAACAAAAAAGTTTTCATTTGTTCTAATCTTAGTTCAGCCAAAATCTGCCGCTTATCGATCTCCAGTGATGGCTAATATCATAATTGTTACCTATGCTGCCATCTATTACATTTTTTCAAAACTTATTATATTTTTTTCGAGTTGAGGCCCCATGGTACTTAGTAGAATAGAAAACATTGTGCTACTGCTGTATTGTTTCTCACGGATATCGCTCATCATTATCTTCTGTCTAGCCCTTTCCTAACTACGTTAGTGTCAGCTTCCAGTCTAACCCGATGCAGCTAAATATGTACTAGTATTTTCCTTGAAGCGCCTGCCTAAGTGACCTCCACAACCCAGTTACTCGCTCGGATATCGCTAATTCAATTACTTATTTCTTGATACGATAAAGTCAATCAGTTAGACTGTGCAATTAATTTCTCTTTTGTTATGTTAGTTTTAGTTTGTTATTTAAGAATGCCACAATTCTACATTTATGTTTTGTTTTTAAAGTGAAGATTAACAAAACCTAGGTTTATGATTCGCTTAAAGCAGTTTAGAATAACATACGAGTACCAAAAAAAAAGATGCCGACTATCTCGAAGTGCACGGGAAAAGCGCCAGACGAATTTGTACTCAAGACGTTCCATGCTCACACATAACATCACGCGTGTATTCCCTGAAGGTTTAGACAGAGCTGTAGCTTAAATTTACTCACATGTCGCCAGTTCAGACGCCCAGACACACTCCTTCTGCATAAATTACACTACAACGTAAATATTGAAGAGAAAATTGTTAGATTTTATTACAAGCACATTTATAAGACAGTTTAAATAGTGCTGAATACAATTCACTTACCTCACTGACGCATCAGAAATGCTCTTAAACTACTCGAAAATGATTGACGTATCTACCTAACCTACCTTATAAAAAAACAGTTTTCTATACCGGCAGCAGGTCCCTTCTAAGGCAATTCAACGTGAAAATGAAGACACGTAAAATAGCAAGGATATTCGTATAAATAAACAGATGATTCACGTACGAAAAATACAGCTGGAGTCGCGACAAAATAAGAATTATTTATAAGTGTTGCGATGTGTGTATTTTGTATTATGACGGGTTTTACGGCACGCCCACGATGCGGCGGCATTCAGGCGTGTGCAATTATAATATCGCGATGAACTTGAAAACTGTAACTGAAGTTTTTGTAAGTAGGTGACGCGTTGAAATAGCCTGTCGCGGGACTCGAGTGTGGACACGTATTTGCGCTATGTGAAGTCCGTCGAGGTTTTTAAAGTGGAGGCGTTCAAGCGCATTTTACGCTCATTTCGGTGACGCTGGATCGCGTATACTCGGTGGCTACAGTCGGTCTGAGAGGCTGAATCGCGTATAGGTACTCACTTCCAGTCTTAAGTTATCATCTCTTTCGTTTGGTCAAGTAGGTACCCACCGTGTTTTTTTTTAAAGGAAAAGTTAGTTGCATTTATAATCTTCAACTGATTGGTATTAATTTATCGTTTGGAAAAGGCAACAATCGTAAACTACATTTGCTGCTGCCTTGAACATAGGTTTTAATTAAACTGTCAGAGTTTACTAACAGGCTAAGCGAAGCAGCGTGATATAAATACTGGCTCCAATAACCTTTTTGTAATAGAATTTCCGACAGCCGGTAACAATGTGCATAGTTGCAATATTTTTCACATTTTAATTTTCTGAAAACTAAATGTTATGAAAAACAAAAAAGATATTTGATTTCTCTAGTGTCAAATACCTAAACTACTGCCAAAACTGCTCGTTACACGTGCTATTTCTTTTGATGTGTTTCCTAACACACCACATCATAAATGCATTACTTCCCGGTAGAATATATTCTTATCCTTCACGAGCTTTACTTTATTTAGCGAAGCGAGAATTTGTTAAAACAAAATGAAGAGTGAGTTAATATTTTTAAATTTTTATATTACCGTGCTGGTGGCAAAATTATTACATTTAACGGTTTATGGGGCATATGGGGCAAGAGGCGATCCCTGCCAGTCAACCGTCAGTAATTTACGTATTAGATGCTTCGTAATTGTCATTTTTAAATACTGGGTAAAAATACTTATCCTTGCCATCTTTAGAAAGGAGAAATTCTTTCTTCGTAACTGTTACTACCATACTACCCCATTAATATAATGGGTTTTGGCTTTCAAAGTCCACCTTATTTATGCGATCAATTAGAACATTAATCAAGGAGGCACCGCTTGATAGTTTATTTGTCTAATTGAAATAAAGGTACAGTCGCGAGCACGTCGCTTGTCTTGCCAGACAGTTTTGGTGTTCCTCCGATGTCGCATATTTGTGCTGCCCCTTGCATATAAGCCTTCCATAAATTATCACATATATTTGCCGTCGTATATTAATGAATGAATCATGCAATCAGATGTTACTCGGTTAACACCATAATACAAGCGAAAGGTCATTCATTCACTCACTGATTAATCGCGAAATCTAAAAACTACTGGACCTACGAAAAAGAAAATTGGCATAGAGGTAGGCTATGAGTAGGAGACGTCAGTTCAGAAAAGAGTTTAGGAAACTCCCCCGTATAGGGGTTATATAGAGGGTGGAAGTTTGTATGAAAATTTTGCAACTATTATATTTATAATGCTTGTGACTGTACCTAAACTCCCAATCGCATGCATCGAAACTCAGGAACAAATTTTATTAGAACAACACGTGACTTGAAAGTAGAAATAAACATAATAACGTGGGCGGCTCAATGAAAAATGTTGAAGGAACTATTTCAGTACACGCGCACGCGACGCTATGACATCTATCAATACCGTTCTACTACGAAAATATTAAATTTTTCATCATCACCGCGGCTTATTTTTAGCTGTGTCGAAATTATCTTTGACTGGAGCATGCGAACTCTATCGTTTTCAACTGATTGAGCACAGAGATTGGGAACAGGTAACATTTAAGTGGAGCAGTAGAAGAAGAGCCTTTAAATTGATGAGGATGAGACATTCGCTGAAGTACCTTGTGCTACGGGTAAGGGTTGAAATCGATCCTTGTGTAGATAATAGGTATGTTTCATCGTGTTAAAAGCACGTCGGGCTCGCACAACTGAACTGTCTATAGATTGAACGCCTCGTCTGCCCTAATTAATAAACCTGCGCTTGCTCCCAAAGTAGACATCTAAATGACACAGTATCGAGGGAAAAATCGTTTTAAACTAGTTATATAGTTCAGCTAACTAACGTCTGCTTTTTTACTAATATCAAAACCTCTGTGATAGACTGACAAACAATGATCTTGTAAAACGGAGAACATCATAAGATTTTTTTTAAACATCTGTAGTTATTATAGCACGTGTTTTATTAATATTTCGCTCAAAAGTTTTATTGGTTCAAACGCTTACGTACAAAGTACTTGTATAATGAGGTTCCGATTGCAAACAACGCGCAACGCCGGAGTCGACTGAAGGTAATGTAATGAAGTCTCGACTGGCATGTCGAAGCGCCTAGGAAATCTAAATATTCTCTAGGTTTATATTTATGGAAAAGCTGTGCAACTTTTCCGGACGATCAAATGAGGTACCGATCTCATTTTCTTCTTCTGTTATTTTATCTCTGCGAAAAAGCTTTCCGTGAATTGGTCAGCGTTGAGCTTTTCAAATGCCAACCGTTGTTATTAAATTCCCAAAATAACATTTGCTTGGATTTAGTTCGCAACAATCCTTTACTGGATTTGATCATGAAAGGTCAGGATCAGGATCATCAAATAACAAAAACAATAGGTCGTGTTAAATTACTAGTAATGAATATCAATCAAATCAATTGCGTGAAAATTATGAAGGTAAACAGCGTGAGGTACCCGACCGGCCTAAGAGATATTTTTCAACCGCATGTGAAGCTAAGTCAGAGGCCCATTGGGCAGAGCATAAAATTCTGTCACCAGGGTAGTCACACAGAAAGAATACTGAGATAGTGGTCAAGCGCGAGCCTATTGATAATTAAAAAGAGACCGTGAGAACTTAGGAGAAGTGCAATGAGAGTCAAATTGTTTTGTGTCAACCCAGTGCCAGTGACAGCTTAGTTCCAGCTCTTTTCACAGCAATATGAAACGACCAACGACATGAGACGAACGACATAATGGACGATCTAAAACTACCCGCATTTCGTTTGTAATTTTATTTTACGATTCAAAAACAAATTATGTTATAATTATGATCAATAACAATACAACGATTTTCCAGTCAATCATGTTCATATCTAGCCAAACTGTACGGGCTCTAGGTGTGCTCTACGTTTGATTTTGCTGCAGAATAAAGCCGTGGATAATAATGGATGTGTAGCATTCATTACAGCCCTATTCATTACAAGCGTTGTATGTTCTGTTGTCTGTGTTCAGACAACTACCTCGTAATATCCACGAACATGCAGTGCTCTGACGTAATTCGGAAGTATTAAAAGCAGGAACGGTACGGGAGCGCTTATAATTGTTTGTGAAATTGTGACAAATCCGTACCACGTCAGCGCTGACAAAGCTGACATTTATATTGCATTAGCTTTTGCCCACGGCATCGCCTGCGTGGATGGCGGAAAATATCTTACGGAACATACCTACTAACGGGATTACAAGTACAGAGGCCAGCACATCAAGTTACCACAATCTGTCAAATTTCTTTGATAGTATTTCAACTTTATTGCAAAGACATAAGGTTCATTTTTAATTGAGAAAATTTGACAGTTAGGGATAGCTTCATGTGCTGGCGTCTGTACCTTATGTATTTATTTTGTTTGTTGGTAACCACATCGAAAGAGAACGGCTGGACCGAATTAGCAAATTTGTGATGTAAATGCTCGTAATAGAAAAATCGGATAAAAAAGAAAATAAAAATCGGTGAAGGAAAATATCGCGAGGAAACCAGCATGTCTGAGAGATACTTCTTAATAGAATGTGAAGCTAAGTCAGAGGCCCATGGGCAGCATAAAAACTCTGACACCAGCTTCGTCACTAACCACACGAGAAGAAGAACTCCGAATGAGAGGTTTATGGAAATAAACATTGCAAAAGTGTCCCAGAAAATGTTTTGACTCAGTAAAACTGAACGCCCTTTTATCTATGGGATTACTGTTTGAATTATATAAATTGAGACAAGACAACGTGTGTCGGTAGAACAATTTTCCATATTAAAACAAGAGGTGCGACACCTAACAAGCAATTGGAGCACTGGGTTTGAGTATATCGTTAAAAGAGATAACGAACAATGTTACAAAACATGTTGTAAAAAACTGCTGTAGTTGGGTATGGGAAATAACGAGCGAAGTTACAAAAAATGCAGTAGTTACGGCAGTGCGGAACTGCCGGGCTTAAATTGTCAACGAAAAGCGTCACACGTGAATGTCATATTCAGATAGGTCAAAAAATTGGAAGTTACTTACTGACTCATTACGCACTAGATCATCTGCCAACTATGTAGGGGTCGGCTTCCAGTCTAACCGGATGCCGCTGAATACCCGTATTTTACATGGAGTGACTGCCTATTTGACCACCACACCCCAGTAATTGGGCAATACGGTACCCCTTGATAAGACTGGCTGTCAGATTTTCGGGCTTCTGACTACCCGTTACGACTGTCAAAATATGCACAAATGACAGCCGGGACCAACGGCTTAACGTTCTTTCCGAGGCACGGAGGAGTCTCAGTATTTAAAGATGGTCACCCATCCACGACCAACCTCGGCAAGCTTAGCTTAACCTGATGGATCGACATCGCTATAAAAAGTTCATGGCATGTCTGAACTTGCAAACTAAGCAGATACCTACAACGATTCAAAAATTCGCGTCATATCCGGTGAGGAGGTGCCAATTAGTCTGGGTCTAGCTCAGTACCTACTACTGCGAGAAGACAGGCGCGAACAACCCTTCATTATCTTTGTTTTCGCTACGGCATAAAGTAGGGCTCCATTAATAACCTGTTTTGAACAGAAAACACGTCATTAAATCCTTTGCCTTTTGGTAAACTAACTGAAGTTGCAAGTACAATAGAAATATGAGACTGCGTCTATGCAGCATTCAGAGTATTAACGAGATTTTTTTACTTAAACTTGCTTGTACAGAAACATAATACAGAATATCAATCTAGAATTTCAATATAAGCAACCCATAGACAAGCTTTTACAGCAAAATAGTGTTAGGAGAAGTCTTATGAGATTGAGGAGATTGAGAGGAGACAAGAACAAGCAACCAATCGCTCAGCAGACGTATCTTGGATGGCTATTCTGAGGATCTGAGAAACCAGACTACAATCCGACGTCATAATCAGCCAATAATACTCCCACTGCTGGGACACAGGCCCCCACAGGCTTTCTCTGGGAAAAAATAATGTGTCCAATATTTTTTAATAATCTCGCTGGACACACCAAAAAATAAATTATAGTCATCATCCCTATTCAAAAGTTTCTGTAGGTTTATTTGAAATAAATGCCTTGAGTTTGATGAACTTGGAGTTTAACGTGTGAGTGGGAGACTAGAAAACGCCCATAGTCTTGAGGGGAAACATCCCATTATCTTACCTCACGATCCTCTGCTAACTACATTACTCGTCGATCAACCTCAAAAAATTGACTTTCTTGGACGAGCGCGTCTAGCATTAGCAAACTTTCTACAACGGTTTTGGATAATAAGACGATGTATGCGACGCCGTTTTTTGCGAAGGCAAAGCCCTTGGGCACACAAGAATTTGGGGCCCTCTTAGAAAGTAAAAAAGGGAACAACAAAAGATAAGTCTGCTATGATAAAATAAAAAATTATGTAATATCTTTGTTGTTGGTACAAATCATTATAAACTTGGGTAGGTAGCCTTAGGGGCTCAATGGCGCGAGAACTTAAGCTTTCAGCTTTTCTTCACCTTATATGCAGATCATTGATAAATTAGTTAGGCGGTTCGGGGCCCCCTAGACGATGGGGGCCCTGGGCACGAATATATGGTGTCTAAAAAGTTTACCAGAAAATAAGGTAAACTTAGAAGCTTTGGGTTTACTCTATGGTCGTTCGACCTTATCCAGTCAACCATTCGAATGGTTGCGCTATGCTACGATAGCGATACCATAGATCCTTTTAAAAAAGATATTATTATTTTTCAATAGGACCTTTTTCACTAGATAAAAAAGAAATCATTCGAGTTAACTTTATTCTAAAACAAAAAAGTAAAAACAGCTGCATTTAGAATGGAATAAACCTTCTAAACGCAACTAGATTTACATTCAATTTTATCTTTGGTTCGCCGTCTAACAAAGTTATGGTGGAGGAAAAATTGCAGTAGCAGAGTAAAATCTGATTTAAAATACTCGCTGCATACCTTTGATTTGTGGAACAAGATTGTAGTTTGATGGTATTCTGCGTGACAACATGAACTCGTTTCATACTTTATTTCTCCGAAGGGTTTAGTAGTGGTGTACCAATACTACACCCACATTGCGCCAGTTTTGTTTAAGTCCCTTGTTATTAGGGGCGAGCCTATTGCCATCAACCAGGCCCAAATCCAGACCCCAGACTACTAATGAAACATTACAGATAAAAAGAACCAATAACACTTTGAATCGATTCCAATACCACTTGACCAACGAGCAGACAAACCAAGAAATAATTAATTTACTCTTTAACCAAATAGCTTTTGACAACTTGCAATAAAATATGAGTTGGAGCAGAGGTTTGCCAGTGGTAACAGCTCTGTCTCACGAGTTGTGGGTGTGGTTCGAACTCAAACAGGTGTTTTACTTCGAATAAAACATTTCATCATCACTGCTTTCAAAGCTGACGCTGGCTTTAACTGTCTGAAACAGATACACATAGCACACTAATGCCTGTTTCTAAGAAATAAATTCGGATAACTTCAAAAAGACTCGGCTTAAGAAATTATCACGTCATGTAATAATACAGGCATCTCATTCGATATGCAAGAAAATCATTAAGCATCAAATCCCTCGCTCTGAAGCTCACAATGTGCATGCATTTCAATATTTATTACTCTAGAGCTTAGATGGAAACATGTCTTGAGCTCCAGAGGCTGCTCATCACACTTGCATTTCTTGATTCGCTGGTGACATTTACCGCCGTTGACTAATTAATGCTGTCTATCACGTACTAAATTAATCTTCGAGCTAAATTAGGAGAGGGAAAAGTTACTCTATAAGTTTTTTAATCAAATCATTCATGATCGTGTAAAATAAGTAAATCCTATATAATAAACATTATTGTTATCAATTAACACGAAATTATCGCAAGATTATTCGCCAATGAACGATAATTTGATTAGAGAGATATTTTTAATATGATATCACGACACGTGGTCCCACTTGGGTAGGTCTTAAGTTAGAATATAGGACTTTTTGATAAGACACACGTATTAAGGGCACATGGATCATTTATGCTAATTATTGTATGTTATTATTTTTTAATTAATATATCTTTTCGTATCAATTGTACTGATTCGAGTGAAAATAAAGAGAAGGAAGAGCATAAGTTTCCATTTCTTTTCCGATGCGTTCATTTTGTGCCAGTACTTAAACAGTTCAAGTGTCCACCAGCTGGTTCGCAATCCCTAACTCTCTTGTAGCCGATTTCAGAGCGATCCGTTTAGATACTAATTGGTTTATTGCCATACCGTGCGGCAGTCCCCAATCCGCTTACTAAGTTCCAATTTCACCAATAAAGCTAAATGCGATAAACACCTCTAAGCTGCGTTCAAAAGCTCTAACTGACAGCTCGTAATCGCGGTTTAGGTGTACTGATTTGTGATCGGTTTCATTAATGAAATCAGCCCTAAATGACGTTGGTGTTTGTTCCGCTTTGAAACCTTGTTGCCGGCAACCGAAAACATAAGCCTGCGGTGGCTTTAGGACCAATCGCAGCAAAGCCAGTCAAACAATACTCGATGTGAGTGTGTGAGTAAACTTGCTTTTCATTTTTGTTTTACTACCAAACGTTTGATACAGTTTCATAGCTGAGTTTGTTGCAACACGTGGTGTGTCGCAACAAATTCAACTTTCTGGACTTTATGGATTTATTTTATGATTACGTAGCAAGCCACTTCAGCGTTACAAAGGAAATAGCATAATCAGCCTATAATGTTCAACAAAGGAAATTTTAATGATAATTAATTCTGCTTTCGAGGTCATCTTGAAAATCTACTTACAGTTTGAATACGTTTTAAACAATGGTTTGGGCCATACCGCAGAGCTTGGAGGGGCTCTCAACACCTATCACTTAAGTCCGCAGAAAAGGATCTACTTATACTTTCATATATAAAGTACCTACTGGAGTTAAATGTCTGATAGACAATGAATATTAAAAAATAGTAGTATTGAAGTTGCTTCTCAGTGTGTTTTATAGAAATGCACAAAAATAATTGTTAACAATCAACGCCCCTCCTTTCTCGTATCGGCACGAACTATAGAAGAAAACTTAAGAGTGTGGTGAGAATTAAAACCGCTAATGTAGTAGCCAACCTGACTCAAGCGAGCAGGTCGATAAATGAGAATTATTTTGAATGTGAAAGAAATCGCTGGCTACAGTTCGTAATCCACGTCGACCTCACATCAACGAAATACAAACAAGAATTGACAATAAAAACAAATATTTCAGATTAAAAAAAAAATGCAATTAACACGACAGACGTTTGTTTTCAATTCAATATTAGAAAATGAAAGAGGGAAGTAATATTGTAGATGGTTGCCTATAGGCCGAGCTACAACGCAGAATGTTATTATTTTTACGTTTCCCGTCACTTAATTCGTGGTGTTTGATTTTGACTTCCGAGCTTTTAATTCTTTTTAAATTTAGTGTTATGTAAATGTAATAGACAAGATCTCTGTACTGGAAGAAACTTTTTATAGGTTTATTAATAAGTAGGTGCGTGCGTAATTCACGCTAGAATTGTCAAAAATCTGTCTCAATATACGCAGAGAGAACTGACAGTCCGTTATTATATTTTTAGTTGCATTAAATTGGAATAAAAATTATATACGCAGAGAAAACTTTGTATGTCAAACTGTACTTGAATTTCTAGCTGCTCAAACTTCTTCTTAAAGTGCCGATCTTTGATGTTAAGTGCTATTTTATATACAAGGTGTTTTTTCATATGTCATACATAACTCTAGGGTATTGATGATAATGAGATCAAACAATCAACTGGCATTCTGAATAAATTTTCAATTGTATATCTTATATTAATGTTAAACACCCTTACGTAAAATATGACAACGTCGCTTTTTCTTAGTTTTAATTATTAATGATTACGAGTAGTACGAATGAAAACGAAATACCTACTCGTCTTTATCACAGGAGCTTAGATACCTACACATCGGGATAAATTAATTATGATGTCATCGAAATTATGCATTTGCAGTTCACATATCCTAGGACTTTCTGTATTAACTTATTGAATATAACCCTAGACTGACATATAAAAAAGCACGTTGTATTATATAAGTATAACGTGCTCCACAATTGATGTAAGGACATTTATAGAGATACGGCTCTTTAACTCTTGCAATCATATTAAAGTTATAAAACGTAATACAGAGCGCACGCGCGTATTCGTTTCATGGCAACAAGGTAGTTCCTCTTAATTCCTTCCTAAAGAGGTATTAGGGCCCTCTTCTAGCCACGTGACGACTCCCGGCCACCGTAGGCGCGGGCCTGCGGACGGTGAGTAATGGGTGACTCACCGTCCGATCAGCACCAGACCCGTGCCGTACGGCGCGTATATGTTCCACGCGCGCCTCAAAGAGATGTCAGCATATGAAGGGGCCCCTCAGGGCCAAGCCTGCCGGGTAAGCGGGATTGTCCGAAAGGGTTACCGCTACCCCGGAACATAAAGGGCTACGGAAGGAACATGGATGGGTTTTAGTCAGTAAGAGTCTGACACTCCCTTCCGCTCCACCCAGAGCGGGAGCAGTCATTGGATGATTTCCCAGCCTTAAAAAAAAAAAAAAGGGCCCTCTTCTGGGAAACGCTATTTTTGTAAGTTAGCGTCCTTCAACGTTTTAATACTCTTGCGACGGACACCTAACACAAATATTTCTTTGAAATCCCTAGTTAGTGGAACTTTTATGAAAGATCGTGGGCGAATCCACACTAATATTATAAATGCGAAAGTAACTCTGTCTTTCTGTCTGTCTGTCTGTTACCTTTTCACGCCTAAACCTCCCAACCGATTTTGCTGAATTTTGGTATGTAGATAGTTTGCATTCATGAGAAGGACATAGGCATATTATTTTTTGGATATTCAACCCCTAAAAGGGTTACAAGGGGTGGCAAAGTTTGTATGAGAAAAATATTTTTATTGCACATTTTTGCTAGGGTAGGTAGGGTAGGTAGGATAGGTAAGGTAGGTAGGGTAGGTATGGTAGGTAGGGTAGGTAGAGTAGGTAGGGTAGGTAAGGTAGGTATCATAGTTAAGACAGGACAACGTCTGTCGGGTCAGCTAGTATTATTATATAGAGAGAAATATGCACTATCTGTCCTCTGAAAAAGTTACAAGCAGGCAGGCTAGTCCTTAATTTTAATACTGCAAGTATTATTCATTTATAAGTAGGAGTTTTATTCATACTTCGTAGAGCTGGCGCAGCGCTTTCGCCTCAAGTTAGAAGGAAACTTTATCCACACGAAGTTGAATAACAATTGACAATATGTCTCAGAGTCAATAAAACTAACTTCGAGCCCGAATTACCTGCCACAGAACACGAAGTAGCATTCCTACGTCACCGCCAACATTTTTACTAACTCAAACAAAGAATAAATACATACACTCCGTTCAGTTTTCCTTCGCTGTTGCAATATGATAAATTAATTTTCCTTTACTCAATTTTTAAATCCAGTTTGATGCAGAACTATATTAATTAAATTCTGTTGTTCGCTTGTAACGTACTTTAATTGGAAATGTAAAAATTTGATCCCAGTCTGGCGTGGTTATATATTTTCATTTTTGAAGTATCTCGTAGAACTTACTGGAAAATGTAAACATAAATATTCATATTATGCATTTGTGAAATTATTACGTAAGTTGCGGAGCGTCCTCGTGTAATTCTGCGAAGCTTTAATCGATAGACACTGGAGATTTCAAGAACATACGTTTATGAAGGTGCAGTTTACTACTAGCTTATCTTACAAATAGTTATGGAGTATCGTTCTCTGTTTACTTGGTGTTCAGTAAATACTTACACTGTTTTGAGGATTCGCTCGGTACGATAGTTTAGATGCCATCCAATGTGGCAACGCTGCCAGTCTTTTGGGCACATTTCCCACTGACATCGACGAAAGTTTTGACGCCCTATGAGCTCTTCCCTTTTTTTACTACTTGTATATAATGGGATACGTTTTAGTATTTAAGACATTGTGTTTAAGATTTGTGTTAAATTGGTAATAATTGAATATTATATGTTTCTATGTAAATAAATAACATGTTTAGTTAGATATGCTAAGGAACATACTTCTGCAGAATAAACATATGTTTAGCGATACGACATCGTTAGTCCCTGACCTGCAATAAACACTAATCTAGTTTTTATAACTGTTCAATCAACTTGGAATCGGATAGTTTTGTGCTAAGCTTGTTACCAGAGACGAGATTTCCAATATTGTATTCAATTTACTTGGAGACGAGAATAGAATAGAATACTCTTTGAGGTTCGCATTGTTTTATTTAGCTCAATTTGGTAGATATTTGTAGATAAATATCAGCATTTGGGTCACAGACTAGTACAAATGTTTTAAAAAGGGTTCAGACTGACTTTTCAAACGTCAGATAAGTTTTATTGGAAAAATTAATAAATGGCAGTTTGACAGCTTATGCATAGAAAATAAATTTAATGTCAAAGCGCTATTTGTATTCTTCAGACAAAAGTTATCAGGCAATTGAAAAATCGGCCTTAGTAGTAACTATAACCTACTTTGTTACTATTTATGATTCAATTAATTAAATATTATGATTCAGCTAACTATTTTGTTATTGTAATTATTTAATTTTTCCAGTTCTGTAAATACGTACGAACTTGCTTCAGCCGCGAATTATATTTTAATCAACATTAGGTATATGTTATATTGACCTGCAAATTTGAACTGCTACCCTGGAGATTTTACTTTAAATCCAACTTCGGAAGAAGCGAACTACCATCCTCAAACAACAAACTTGTTTGAATAATGAATCTAGACGTCGCAGAAGTTGCCACAAGCGGCTTATAGCTTTATTGAAGCCTATTGCGGAAGTCTATGATGAAGGTGATTTACTGAAAAAAGATTTATCGTGTGTATCTTTAAAGAAGAAAGATTCAACATTTTGTATTACGTTTTTTAGACTTTTAGGCCTTTTTTTTTTTTTAAGGCTGGGTTATCGTCCAATGACTGCTCCCGCTCTGGGTGGAGCGGAAGGGAGTGTCAGACTCTTACTGACTAAAACCCATCCATGTTCCTTCCGTAGCCCTTTATGTTCCGGGGTAGCGGTAACCCTTTCGGACAATCCCGCTTACCCGGCAGGCTTGGCCCTGAGGGGCCCCTTCATATGCTGACATCTCTTTGAGGCGCGCGTGGAACATATACGCGCCGTCCGGCACGGGTCTGGTGCTGATCGGACGGTGAGTCACCCATTACTCACCGTCCGCAGGCCCGCGCCTACGGTGGCCGGGAGTCGTCACGTGGCTCCCGACGCCCGGAGCGTCTCCCGCGGTGGCTGGGACGGGAGGACCTTTCTCTCTCCCATCCCGCCACCTCCTTCGCGAGCATAACTTTTTCGCAGAAGGAGGTGACTGCCTCCCACTCCCTCTCGCCCCGGACCATGGCTTGCACCAGAGCCGGGCGCGAGAGGTCGCCGCCGCCGATCGCCTGTACGAGGACACGGCGGTGCTCCGCCCAAGCGGGGCAGGTTTGCACCGTGTGCTCTACCGTGTCCTCTGGGCGAGACTTTTAGGCCTTGCATCCTAAAAAACCAAGACACGATTGGTATAATGAAATTTTCCCTTTAAAAAAAACTTTTGTAAAAATCTATCTTTATGTTTTTTAAGAACTTATTTGTGTTTGGTGTCCGTCGCAAAAGTAAAACAAGAAGTATATTTTATACTATTATAAACAAGATATAATAGTAAAATAACATCGGTTTCGATTCTCGTATACTTACCCGGAATAAAACATATTTTAGTAATTCATACGAAATCGATCTGGAAGAAAATGTGAATAGAATCCATTTTAATTTTATTTTTTGTACTTAATGAACTAAGATCTTTTCAGTATAGAGCCATAAATAACAATTTCTTTTTACTTATTTTTTCAGCTAGGATCAAAACTTTTTGGAGTACTTCTAATACCGTCAAATGTTTTTAATATTTATTAATATTCTGCATTGAATTACTGTGTCTAGGTATAGTTCAACTGTTTACAAGCACCGAACGGTCGGTCTTGAAAGATAAAACTGTACTGAATATGTCCTTCTCTAATCTTCTTCTTCTACTTCGTCGTGTCAATAATCCCCTTTTCAAAATAAAATTCGACTTGTAGTCGGCTACTTCGATAGCGCTTTTCTAATAAAGTGAAAAATTAAAAGTACGAAATGTATTTATTATTAGATAAGAGTTAAAAACAATTGTCATTTACCAAGCCAGTGTACGGTAATTGGCGAGACCGCGTTGGGTTTCAACAATCTCTTAAATAAATACCAATATCGATTTCTACATAAATATAGAAGATTAACCAACTATTTTTAATTTTATGTTGTGTAATAAATAAATTAATGCATAATTTAATTGTTACTTAAATACTTTGTATTGTTTTTCTATTCATAGTTACTTGCAAAAAATCAGAGACCGAGATAAATTAACGTAACTTAGCAAGCACTTTTAAATTGCAGTCAGTGAGGGAAAGTGAGCCAGTCGGCAAAGGCGGTACTAACGAATAGTACCACTTTTGGCTACTGGTTCAGAGAAGTTTTTGACGGTCGACCACGGAAGATAGAACGGCCACTCCACGCGCGAATCAAGCCGCGCCCATCAAACTAGTAGTTTTCAGGATAGGACATAAATTGAATATAGCGCATTATTTTTTATCGGCAGCACTTGCCGTATGCGCCGGCGACGTTGAGACGTTTCTATGTTGCAATGTTAGAAGACAAACTTCACTGCTAGTCTATTATATTCGATGTCTAGACTTAACCTAATTGAGTAGGTATATCGATTTTTTATTTTTAAGATAATTTCAATTTTCTGAAAACAAGAGTAAACTGGTTGAGGCACCGCTACAAAAGTCTCAAGACTCAAGTGATTTAATTAATCTGATAACATAACATTCAATAACGCAACTCACCAATAGTCCGTACAAGCGCAATTAAGTTTTAAGTGACTATATTAAATAACAATACAATGTTAAGTGAAGCCAGTGACTGCTTCTTCCCTTTAAATGCAAGAACGTTTTAAATGCGAAAAAGATTTTATACTGATCATTATTGTTATAGGTCTCTGCCATCGATGCCGCCACGGCCAGACGCCGCGGGTGAGCCCACAATCCAGCCCGAGGGCCAGCCCGCGGACGTCTTCGCCTCCATCACGGCAGGCGTCCCCGCGAACTTCTCCGCGACCATCCCGACGGGCGTCCCCGCGGACGTCCCCGCGACCATCCGGACGGGGGTCCCCACGAACGTCTCCAGGACCATCCCGACGTTGGTTCTCGAGGACTCCCACGGGACCATCCCGACAAGTGAGCCAGAAGCCGACACCGCGACCATCGCGACTGGCGTCTCCGAACACGTCTCCGCATACATGTCGGCAGGCGTCCCGAAAGAGAACATCGCGGCCGGTGTCGACGCAAACATCCCCGCGCTCTTCCCGTCAGGCGTCCCCGCGAACGTCTCCGACTCGGCAGGCGTCCCTAAAGAGGTCCCCGCGACCATCGCAGAAGGCCGCCCTGAAGACGTCACCGCGACCATCTCGACACACGTCCTCGCAGACGTCCCCGCGACAATCCCGAACAACGTCCCGGAAGACGCCCCCGAAGATTTCCGCGCGACCTACCCGGAGGGCATCCCGGCAGACTTCCCCGGGGTCGTCCCGGGGGACGTCTCCAACGGCAAGCCCGAAGACTTCACAAACGTCCCGGCAAACGTCACTTCAGATAACTCCTCTATCGTCCAGGCGGACATCTCCAAAGACCTCGCCATGGTCATCTCGGCGGTCGTCCCCCCAGTCTTCACCAAGCTCGTCTAGGCTGTCACTAAAGTTCAAGTGGTTGAGATACACACAGGGGTCCCACCTATATTATCTACGTGAGTAACCCCTGGATAAATATGAATGTTACTCACTAATGTGTTTTTAAATGCCTACGCCTAGTTACATTTTCTGACACCTGTTTCAGGTTCAGGCTTCTGAAAGCCATGCATGTATTAGTTTGCGTAGATCGAATGTGACTGTGCCAGCCAGGTCGTTGAAGGCATTTGATTATATCATTCAATTATAACCAAAGCGGTTGGTATCTGAAAATTTTAAGACCGTTTGGCAGAGCTGCAATTCAGAAAATCAATTTCGCCGTAATGGTTTTTTTTGTTAAAAGTAGCGTGGTTTGTTTATGCACGTAGATGATGTGAGTTTTACGTAGTTTGTTTTTCTTTTTTTTAGATGTGTTATTTGTGAGAATGTTAGAATAAGTACTGCAAACGTATGTACCTACGTAGTACGTACTACGACTGAACTTAACCGAAACTAGGTTGTAAACACCCTTTTCTTGGGGCTCTTAGTTATTGCATATGAGCCGAAAATTAATTATGGTTCCGATATGCATTATTGGAAGCAGAACTGCAGGTTCCTATGCTAAACATTATAGATTTGTGATTATTCTTGGCAAAAAACTCTCAAACATTTCATGACGACAATTTTACCAACTTCAAAAGTTTTTTGTTCGTCTGTATGTATTTTTATTTTTGTGAGCCATGGAATTATGATATTTGAGACCAAATCGAACTTAGAGAGATGTGATTCTAATGGTTATAATTTTATGTAAAAATATATTTGTTATGGTTGCCTGACACTTTCTGCAAATGGCATAACATGCAAGAAAATTTTAATTATTTTCGTGGATCCACCATTCTCTGACAATTCCTTTGACGTCTTAGGAATCAGGTGCATTACTTTTTCCAGAAAGCCCCTTTACTGAAGACAATGATACAATTATTGTCAGATTAAAACCTTTCAAGATTCAGTACGAAGGAGATGTAGTAGATAAACATGTCCCTTTCGTTAAAGTCATAAAATATTTTCCTTGCAAGCAGAGTTCCAAAAGCCAAGTAATATGGGTGCGACACTGAAGTTAAGTAAGAATCGTAGTCACCCGTCTATCTGGGATCTTTGTATTAAAGATTCAGGCTGTCTTCCATTCCAACGTATTTTCTTGAGTAGAATGGTTGCTAAAGTAAGGGAAAATTTCTAGCTTTCGAATTTCTGATGTTAGGTACTTATAACGTCGTATGTAATTGAAAGTAGTAAATATGGTTTATTTTATTTGAAAAACGTTATGAATATTGAGAATGGACTAAAAGGATGTATTTTGGGCTTCAAAATTTAGACTTCTGTTACGATTTAAGTACGGCAAGCGGCCTTCCTCTCACTTTTGTAGGAGATTACTTGCAACCACAGCCAAGGATACATTATACCAATTGGCTACTTGACACTGTCAAAAATAAAATATGAAATCACATGGAAAAAAGACCACTCGTCTTGAAAACTACTCAAAAAATTAAATATTAAGTGAGGATCAATCAATTTGCCTAGCCTTTTCCCAACTATGTTGGGGTCGGCTGCCAGTCTAACCAGATGCAGCTGAATTTTATTAAATATTATGCGAAGATATGATTGTAAAATTGGATTTAATGTGAATAAATATTCCATTTAATCCCAAAAATCTGTGACGTCACATTTTAATATTTCGCAGTTATTGACTACCTTGTCAATTACCCAATTATGAACGTGTACCCATTGGTAAATGTTTTAGTAAACTAATATTTTACCGTTTAATTACTTGCTAATTATGAGTATAGCACCGTGCAAGCAGCCTTGCTCTGCGTACCTACAGTGTATCTATATAACATAGTCACAAGTGAAGTACCTACCTACTAAATTAAGTATCACAACGTGACCAATACAAAAGACTGTCGAGTTTTTATCTCTTGCAAAAATTTATAATATATATCCCGGCGTCCTGTAAAAACGATGGTCTCCTTCGTGACACTTTTTCAGTGAACCAGAACGCGTTGTCAAGCCGCAAGAGGGCGCTTTCAAAAAAATAATTTATTAATTCTGGCGGTGCATTACAAGCGGCAGATTATGCAAAAGTACGAATGTTTTATGATAGAACGGACTATTACTAATCGCGGTAGTCCGCGGAAAACTAAAAACATCACGTACTTCTAGATTAATGGTTTTACTACAGATTTACACAAATACAGATATACTATTGTTACGTATTTATTTTCAAATGGAAACTGCTTCTCAGTTAAGTTACGTAAAAATGATAACTTCTGAAACAGCAAGAGTTTATTTTGAGAAGCTACATTTTATAAGGGAATTAGAGTAAAAAGTACTAGGTACGTGATTTGCAACGATGTAGTATCAAGGCAGAAGACACATCCTAACTATAATATTGGAAACGCGAAAGTGAGTCGGTTCGGTTCCACGCTAAAACTGTTAGTATGATGTGGATGAAATTTGGTACCTCTAAGCGAGCTATAAGAAACTTCGAAAAAAAAACAAGTCTGTTTCAAGGTATCTTCTAGTGTCAAAAGTTTTTATTTTTGTGGTCTAAATCTAGAGTCCCGCGACTGAACACAGTTTTTAAGCGTGTTAAAAAAAGTTGAATTTAACTACTTTTCAAAAACCGGCTGTTGGTTAGCTAGTCAAACTACTGTTTTACCACACTAGTTTCATTATGTAAAACACCGCTTTACACACAAGTTGCAGACAAATAGAAATAGTTGAGTACCTATCCAGAGCAATCGATAGTACGTACACACAGTTCGAGTATGCCGCTAGCACCAAAAATATCGTGCAACACAGCTATTGTATTCGTATTACTATATTATCGCAACAGATAATACGCCGCGAACTTTATCAATACGGCACTGTATCAATAATGAATTTTATGCTTGACTGTTTATTTTAACATCATTAAACGTGGTTTCATGTTGTTAGACGAGCTTTTGATTAATTATGTTACAGTCTCAACTACGATAGTTTACATTTTTGTAAAAGCCAAAATAACCGTGCAGTTTCTGGTCCGGTCTTCTCCATAGGTACCTAGGTACCTACTGATTTGGAATGGGCATCTAGCTTCATTTTTATGACTGACCGACCCTATGACAATTCAAAACTAATTTCAAAAGTAATTGGCTTATTTGAAATAAATGGCTTGGGTTTGAGTTAAACAAACCCGTGAGTTTTCAGTGTTGAATTTTTCCATCATCACCAAGCGTGCCAGATCTACTTGTTGTTTTTTACTCTGAACAAACTAAATTTTTGTTAGCTCAACTTAGTTTGCAATTGTGTACAGTTTTCCAACTTACTGTTAACTGAATTCATTCGTCATAACTCTTTTTTATTTAGCTGGCAAGCGATCACAATGGCAACATACTTGTACCTAATGCGTAGACAACATATCCACGAGACGGTGCCTTTCATATCTGGATGAAACTAAGCTAATAAAAGCAGCAAAAGGCCACAGCCAAAGTCATGACCAGTATTGCAAGCCAGTCAATCAATATTCCAACGAGATTTCTTGAGCGTGGTGGGCTGCTGACAAAACATTAAGAGTCATGCCATACATACACACATAGTTATTTGTAACTAGGGCTTTCAAGTTTCAGTACACAGAAAATTGGTACCGGTAGCTGCCGCTGCCGTCTAAAGCATTTTAAGTTACCTTTGTAGTCTGCAATATTAGAGTAGGTTATGTATCGATATAATAATATCTGACTAAAATGGAAGGGGACTTATGGCGATTAGCACACTCACTACCGCTTATCGCCGTGAAACGCGATACTTTTCAAAACGTTTTGTTCTGTTAACGCTGTATTTCGGCGGTAGTGTGCGAAGGTATGGAAAACAGCTTATCGCGTGACGCATCCTTGTGAGCAGGTGTATTATATTGACTCCGCTTAATTTCTGCATCACGCGTGACGCAATTAGACTCCAAAGAAAATTTTCAAGAGAAAAACTTGATTGATGCACACGATCGTAGAAATCTTTAAGTAGCATAATAAGCTTAGTATCATGATAATTTGCGCAAAATAATTGAATTCATAAAGGTAGCTAATTTTCGTCATAAAATATGTTTGAAATTCACAGCAAAACGGTGATTTAAAAAAAAATGGCATTGCGTTCCACCGGAAAATGTCATAAGATACATGTAGTGGGTCTGATATGCAATGATATGATAAATCATGCCTCTTAAAATCTCATATTGAAAAGCAATAAACGATATTGCTCCCATGCACGGTATTAGAAATGAAAATAGAATTTCAAAACTATTACTAGGTCTTTAGTAAGGCGATTGAAGTTGAGTAAATACCTTCCGTTTGAATACATGCATCACATTTCATTAGAGACAGGCTTATGTACCGTTCGGCGGCGATACTAAAGAGTATCAACAACATAAGTGTATCAATAGAAATTCAAAAACAGTTGGTGCTTCCAACATGGAATTGATATTGCGCATTCATAAAATATTGTACTTACTTTTCATGTCATGTCCGAAATGTACAATATCATCCATGTACGAAAAATAGTAAGTTAGACACTATTCATAAGCTTTTGGAACGTGGTTGGTACATTACGGAGTCCGAAATATATTCTAGTGAATTCGTAATGACCAAATGGAACACTAAACGAGGGTATTTTCTGTGCCTCTGCCCATGACTTGATGCAATGAAGTCCCATAGCAAGTTTATTGCAAACACATCCTTGTTAGTTCTGCATGTCTTGTCAATTGCAACTTTAGTATTACCATATTTAGAGAAATAATGATCACCTCTAGCAAGTTCTTGCTTTTTCACATTGTCAGGAATGGTCTAGACAGATTTCGAAGATTGATTAATGAACCAGGCTCCGTCTACGTCCTTTGTGTGACCAATATCAGTCACAGTCAAGAGTGACGTCTAGAGTATTACCAAAAGTCGGCACTTCGTCAAACACTTGCTAGTAATTAGAAGCTTGTATTGGTGTTTGGAATTCTTGTTTCTTTGCAACACCCTTTCGTGCCATATTCTCTTTTAGTTTCGAAGCTTTGGTGATTTCTTATTTCTTCATAGATATGAGTCGTCTCGCACTAAAATATTATACCATCTACTTTCACGAGCACCAATATGTATACACCTAGTAATTTTCAGAACCGATTTTGTCGTAACATAACTATTTCAACTATGAGATACGACATGTACGGTAAACCTATGGATTCGAAAACGCAATGTGTGTGACAACATACAAATTCATTCAATAACTAAGCAGAAAACCGCTTATGTAATTAGTTAAGTGTATACATCGTTTTGCTCGTGACGTGTACCATATACCAGTACCTACTGCTCCATGTAAGGCAGAAGCCTCAGCTAAAAAAAAAAACAGGTCAATTTTCGTCCTTTATGACAACATTTTTGCATATTTAGCTCCATACAAGAGATCTTCAGCGGTCAAAAGCGAAATTTTGCGTACGCATTCAAATTATAATAGCCCTTTCTAAAGTACGACTTGACTTGGGTCGTGCAACTCGGTTGGCTTCACACAATGACTTCGAGTTTAGGTTCGATGGATTTAGTACTGTCCAACTGAAGGTGATATAGATATTTGGAAAAATTCGAATAAAAACCTTTTCAAATAACAAGCTTATAAATAACTAAGAAGTACTGAATTAAACTTATGTAAACAGAACGTTACTCATTTCTTTTAAAGTATGAGGCGTGATCGTCTTTTTGCAGTTTAAGATAAGCCAATATCTGTTATTTTTATGGCGAAACAACAAACTTTTAATAGATTTTAGCAGACCAATAGAGTTATAGTTACTGGATAATGGAGCGTCGGACGGCCGCTCTCATGATTGTAAGTGGGCTCCTGTTCTCTGCCGTGTTCCTTTATAGAGCTGTCCATCGATAGTTGCTTGATAAGGAAGACAAAAGAATCGATTAGCGGTTCTTTCTTGTTTCTTGATCGAGCAACTATCGTATTCATTATGTACACGTCTTTCAAAGTCTCTCTTCAAAAGATTCACAACAGGGTAGGTTTTTTACAGATTATTTTTTACTACACAGTTTTAAATGTTTCTAACTAGTTACCCTGCTTGAGCTATTTTCTTGAATGAAAGTCATCGCAAAATTAATGTGGTAAATTATCAAGCGCGCGTTAACTGCTGCTATTGGCTGTTGATAAATCATTTAACGAACCGCAGCAGTTTACGCGCGCCTGGCAATATGTCACATTAATTTTTCGATAACTAGGTATCGTTCAACAAAGTGGCTCGTAGTAATCTAAATTAAATTGTCTGTGTTGCACTTTAAGCTCTCACAGTCCCAAACCGAGTGATTAAAAAAATGCTTTTCCACTTAACGAGTTACATAGAATTCTGTAATCGATTGGCATGGTACTTAGAAACGTAACACTATTTAGAGCGCTTCGTAAACGCTTTTACTGGATTTTTTATCAATGCTTTTGTAAACAATGTGTTTGATAAACTGCTATGTTCCCTGATATACATTCGTGTCGATATCATCATTCATTGTGGCGCACCTCCTCGGCCGTTTGGGTTATCCATATTGCGCTGTCGTCTTCCGTTTACCGAGAAAGTTTAAGACTTCACCCGTTACCTCGAACTGACAAAAGAATCTTGAGAAAATCCAAAGTTGTATATTTTTATACTAAACACTAATAATTTTTACAGATTCAGAGGTAGCGACGGATTCAATGGAGGAAAAGGATCCAGAACACTATGAGATGAAAATGAAGAAGAAATCGGCGCACCGGTTCCTAACCATGCATAAGCGCCGCAAAAAGAGGCTCCTCACGAGATGTTTGATCCGTGACAGGGGATTATTGGACGACATGATGCAGGGGCAGGTGCAGGTGAGTACCGGCCACGGGCCGCTGGCGGGCGACTGCGGACTGCTCTCATGGCTGGGAGATATATCGAACGCTGCGTAACACATAGAACATCTACACTACAACTCGTAGGATTCCAAACCTGCGATTCGATAAGTGAAGCGTGCACACCGTGACGCGCATTACTCGCTCAGATCCCAGAGTGTTGCGACACAAGTATGCGTCGTGAAGTGTACACGACGCATAGTTAATCTGCGCCATAATGGCCATGTTTAACGCGGCGGCGTCACTCATTGTTTCACCCATCATGGTCATTCCGCAGTCCTTCGCTACAGCGACTCGGTATTGTTTCTAGCGCCGCCACAAATTCAAATGTCGTTTATTTGTATTCAAGAGTCGTCCTCACGCACTATCTGTAGGTATGTTCTTGTGACATATTGTTGGTCGCTTTGCGTTTAAAATAGTCGAAGCAAGGACGTCGCAATGTGAATAAAAACGTATGTCGATGCTTTAATTTCTACAAAGCATCGTCAAACCCCGATACGAGTTGATGCCGTGTTTGGTGCGACGTCGCTCTTGATTTTTTTTTTGCGTTCCTAAATGGTAGTGCGTCTTATACGATAGTATAGAATCTCGACACGCATCTCATAAACAATAGTAGATAACTGCTACATTTGTTAAACACAATCTAGTGAAACTATTTCATTCTATTATAAGAGAGCATGCAGCCATATAGCCATAGCATTTTGATTGCGAAGGAAATAGTTGTTTCTCCGATTTTGCGCTTTAAAGGTAACGTCACGTATATAGAAAATATTTATAGACTAGGCGGTCACATAAATAGTTACATGTTTACGGGGTGAAATTTAACCAAGTCAAGCCTCGTAAACAACTGCTATTATCGATAAATTTATGTCTTAGATGACGTTATTAGGAGGAGGAAGTGTTACACGCATGTGAGACTAATACATATTTGTGCGTGTGACGTTGACAAGTATTAAAATTCCTACCTGATGCATTGAGCATTGACGATGGGCCAAGAATCCGCGGAACAAACGTGCATCGTTACTAATCCAACTTTACATTCATATTGCGAAAAGACGGCGACAGGTAATACGGCGCCTGCGACTATATGTCGATATTTGTGCATTGCGAGTGACGGCTCTAGCGAGGATGTCGCGTCATTTTAGAGAAGTGATTTTGTAGGTGATTTTAATGTTTTCTGCTATTGTTACAGTGCATCCTGAACCAATCTGTAGACTGGAAATTTAATGCCTTTACGCTTGATACAGCCTCTGGAGGTAATGTATTTTTTTTGTTTGTATTGTATTGTATTTTAAGACCGGTGAAAGAGCCAAATGTAACCTGCGCACCAATTTTTGAGCTTCAGCAATCAAATACTTGACTTTTTAACCCCAATTTATGAGGACTGCCAATAATTCTAGTTAATGGCTCTTAATGGCACTTAAGATTTTGAGCGCTCTCATTATGTAGGTAAGCAATTTATTTTGCTCAAAAACCTAGTTCAATACATTAATAAGTTTTTCAGGGGAGGTGCTTGAAAACTGAAGTGTACCTAATTGTGTTTATTATTTATCAAAAACAAAGAAAACGAGGCATTAATTTTACAACTCGACGGTAGGTTTTGGCACTTCGATATGCGATCTTCTTTTCGTGTGGTTAGTAACTAACCTGGTGTCAGAGTTTTAATGCTGCCCATGGGCCTCTGACATAGCATCACATGTTGTTGAGAAATATCTCTCGGGCATGCCGGTTTCCTCACGATGTTTTCCTTCACCGATTTTAAGCAAGTGATAATTATACAATACGCACATGAATCCGAAAAATCAGATGTGCGTGCCCTGGGTTCGAACTCGAGACCTATGACTTGGCAGTCCGGTGGTCACACCACTAGGCTATCACTGCTGTTCGATATGCGATACCTAGAGGCGAGTGACCAGGAACTCCAAACAATAAATACTGCAATAACTGTATCTTCATAATAAAAAATAAAAGAAACTGAAATTCACACAGACACAACCCCACCAACGAGACAACTACTACCATTGCCACATTTTTACAGTTTTGTGACGAAAAGGCCCAGAATTTGTTTAGTGCCATTTTGTGTAAAATCACAAGGTGAGGAGAGCGACATACTACTCTGTCAAGAAAGTACCGGGAAAAGATCAATAAGACACAAAATGTCTGTTATTCATCCAAATTTATTTTATCACCTTCAAAGTATGCTCCTTTAGAAACGATACACTTGCGCCAACGAATAATCCATTCATCAAAACATTTTTTAAACGCTGCTTCCGGAATTGAGTTCAGTTCTCGCCGCGAATTCTCCTTTATGTCTTCTATCGATTGAAAACGGGTGCCACGAAGTGGTAATTTGAGTTTAGGAAAAAGAAAAAAGTCAGCAGGCGCCATATCTGGTGAATATGGTGGTTGCTGGATGGTATTTGTTGAGTGTTTGGTCAAAAATTCGTTCACAATGATAGCCTTGTGCGAAGGCGCATTGTCGTGGTGCAAAATCCAAAAATTTTCTTTCCACATATCTGGCCTTTTTCGTCGAATTTGCTCTCTTAAACGCCGCCTAACGCTCAAATAATATTCTTTATTTACCGTTAGACCTTCCGGTAAGAATTCAGAGTGCACAACACCGCGATAGTCAAAGAAAACAGTCAACATGACTTTGACTTTTGATCGACTTTGGCGTGGTTTTTTCGGTTTCGGTTCAGTTGGAAGGCGCCACTCCGAAGCTTGTTGACTAGTTTGCATGTCAAACTCGTAAACCCACGTCTCGTCACCAGTAACAATGCGTTTCATGAATGTTGGGTCCGAACTGACTCGTTCTAGCATGTCCTCAGCGACTTTCATGCGATTGAGTTTTTGGAGAAAATTCAGATCTTTTGGGACTAGCCGAGCAGCAACATGTTTCATACCCAAATGATTAGTTAAAATGGTACGGATCGACTCGTGAGATACAGAAAGTTCGGCGGCGATCTCTCTCAGAGTTGAATGGGAATTTTCAATCACTATTTTCTTCACTTTTGCGATGTTAACTTCAGTTGCAGACGTTGACGGCCTACCAGAGCGAAGCAAATCTTCCATCACATCTCGACCGCTTTTGAACGCTTTGAACCACTCATAAGCACGAGTTTTTGATAAAGTCGATTCACCGTAAGCCTTCTGTAACATTTTCAGTGACTCCGAACACGAAAATCCATTGGCGATGCAAAATTTAAGACAAACTCTTTGTTCAATATTTTTGTCCATTATGAAATTCGCAATACACACTATATATGATATTACTAAAACCAGCACTGTATTTAATATAAATAACAGATGCAACTCAAACTCCGCGCCAAAATGGAAAACAGTTGTGCCAATCTAACAACTACAAAAAAACAAAAATTTGAATTTGGAACCATAAACAAATCATCCATTCCCGATACTTTTTTGACTGAATGTATTTACACTGTAAAATACATTTCGATACTACATTAGATAATCTGAGTACAAAGGTATTTTTGCTTTTCATTCTGTCAATCAATTAGGATCAGACGGGCAGTGGCTTCATAAATAATACTTATTATTCAGCTGCATCCGTTTCGATTGGAATATGATCCCGAAATTTGGTGGAAAAAGGCTAGACAGATGATGTGACAATTAACAACTATAATAATAGCCCAATATTCAGCCTCTACTGTCACCTCCGATGCCAGACAGCCATCCCGAGCTCTCACGATGTAAATTTTATTATTAGTGCCCAATTATTGATTTGTATTCGCTTTATTATTGAAACATCCAAACCCAGCATCTGGCTATTAATAACTAGTTTATCAGTAGATACATTAACCCAATTTAAAAGACAATTGGTGCTCTACATTAGTAGCAAAGTACTTTATCTCGCTGAAGACTAAATGATTGAAAGAAGTTTGATCTACAATTATTTGAACAGATTGTTTGTATTAAGGCTCCCGGCAAACGGACAACAAACTTTGTGGAAATTGTTCTACTAGAATTATATCGCAACATCGCAATCGCGAGCCCGCGTTCCTGCCCTTATATTGGATATTTTGAAAGTCGCTTCTTAAATTTTAAATCGGTACCATTCCTTGGTTACCTATTTCCTAACGTCCAATATAACAAAATGCCAGACTAACTTTTATTCCGCATTTAATCTTTTAGGGATAAATTTTTCCAACATTCTTAGTGTAGTATATTAATTTAATTTTAAAAGCAAAGTGGGTATGCCACTTTGCTTTTAAAATGTATGGAACCCTTGTGCAAAAATGAATGAGTTTTAGTGACATTGTTAAGTATATACATCAGGGATCATCTATTTACCTCCTCATATTCCAAACAAATTCAATTCCTCTAACTATTGACTTCATTACTTCTATTCAATAACTTCATTTCCATATTAGACTTGTGTTACTCTAGCGCTCTAGCTAGTGTGATCCTCATTGAAATTCCTAACTGACTTCACTACACAAAGAGAATTGAAGCTGAACGTCTCCCACTATTAGTTCATAGTTAACTTTTGGTACCATCTAATTGAATTTCGGCCAATCAGCTGTTTACTCGGTAAATCGACGGTACTCCGCTAACAATTCACTCATTCTGACGACGAGGGTATCCATACATATCAGACGGTTTCCGTTTTCTTCAACTGGGGGTAACAGACTAGTTGACAGAGTTTAAGAAAGGAATTACAGTACCCGGCGATAAATATTGCACATCGACCTCTGTGAGAGACCTCGTAAAGGTTTCCCTCTTTTTCCTAAAGATGCCATAGTACAACTTTAAGTTATTGTAATAACGGTGTATTGTGGGTGTTAACAACTCTAAATATATATTTTGAAAATTTTGACAAGTAGCCGATTGTCTCTTTCCAGAGGTCGATGTGCAATATTCCTTCTTTTTTCGTGTGGTTAGTGACTAACCTGGTGTCAGAGTTTTAATGCTGCCCATGGGGCTCTGACTTAGCATCACATGCTGTTGAGAAATATCTCTCGGGCATGCCGGTTTCCTCACGATGTTTTCCTTCACCGATTTTAAGCAAGTGATAATTATACAATTCGCACATGAATCCGAAAAATCAAAGGAGCGTAGATATTTATCGCCAGGTACTGTACTGTATTGCACTACTCCTTGATGTTTATTTTCCTCAAAATATTAATTGTGAAACCGAAATATAAACATAACATTTTTCTTTTTTTTTTACTGTCAAAACGAGCATAAGTACTGTCATGGTGGTTCGAGTGGAGCAAATCCACATTTTTTTACTGTATTGTCTACACAAACTTAATCGAACATAATAATAAGTACTTCTATCGGTATAGGTACATATTCGTTAGACTTAGTTAACAGAGTCAGTTCAACAATATTTTTGCGATTTTTTCCGTTGTTGGGCAGATGATTTTTTTTACACAGAATTATGATAAATCAAGTTCCTTAAAAATCTTTTGGAATGAGGCTAAATGCGCGCGCGATATATGTTACTGATGAAACGATGGCTTGAAGCATCGTCAGATGTGATACCGGAGGCATATTAACCCACAGCAAGTTAGCCCACAGCAGCTTAGCCATACTTGTACATTTTCTGGCCAAAATCGTCTAAGTAGAGTCAAATATCCAAAAAAAAAACTGTGTCCTTGAACTTTCTTAACGATGGTTCTTATTATTATACAAATCAGTGTTACCTAAACAAAATGGACTACAAACTACACAAATGACAACAAACTACTATATGTTTTAAAATAAAAATTATCACAAATTAGCCACACTTCCCTTTCAAGTTGATGGCTCAGTAATATCCTCTTCTCCATCAATGACTAAATATTGTAGAACTATTGTCTATGGCGGGACAAGAACAATTCTGTGAACAGTGTTTGCATAATAATAATGCATGTCTGTTTCAAATTAACATGTACTCGTAGGTAAGCGTCGAGCGTGTTTGCGACAATTGCGACACGCCTGTGACGCGCGCCTCGCTGGCCGGTCTCGCCTTATTCACGCACATGTGTCGGTGCATTAACTTACAGTTTTTGTAAAACTTTACAAACATGTGATGATGACGGTCCTGAGTTGCACTTCTGCACTATCTGTTTTTTATGTCATCATCACGGCTCAAAAACGGTGAAGGCTAACATCGTAAGGAAGCTGGCGTGTCATACCATGTGATGTCTACTATCCTGAACTGGACCTGCATAGTGGTTTTCGCACTCCCTATTCCAGAGAGGATGCCTTACTTCCAGCAGAGAGAACGATACAGGCTGATTATGCTGTCAAAACTGTCGCTAGGTTAGGCTTTTTGAGCGCTACAGCTAAAGATCAGCGGTGGCTCAGTGGTAACTTACAACTTACGAGTTGTATGTTGTGGGTTCGAACCCAGGCAGGCGCTTTACTTTCATCACCACTGCCCTCAAAACGGTGATGAAAATAATCGCCAAGAAACCGACCACGTTGACTGCAGAATGAAATCGCGACGATTATATCGCAATTGGTTATTGTTTTTTTTTTAATGCGCTTATTATTTTAATACGACGAACTACTTACATTAGGTACAAAATTAAATCAATAACTAGCTTAGTAGATACAGAACGATACCAATTAACTTGTCTGTCTCACTGTGTTCCTGGAAAATTATTGTAAGTGGAACAAGAGATAATTACAAATACGGCTGATATTATATTCTTTCTTTTTCCGTTGCTGCTGCCAATCATTGTCACGTTGATATGTATTTATTTTGTATTGAACCCCCTTTGAATCCCTTTATTTAGCTTTCTTTTTTTGTATTTTACTCCTGATTTACTTGTCACCTTCCATCAAACAGAAACTACTATACTTAGAAAACACCTTTGACTTTCTAATTACTTCCGTCTTACGCGAAATGATTGACGTTTGTCGTTTAAAACCTTTTTCTACAATATAAAATTCAATAAAATAAAAAATTAAATACTTTCCGTTGTAAGCGTATAACTTGAGAACGGCTGGACTTATTTGATTTTTTTTGCTGTAAATAGTCGTAATTATGGTTTTTAACGTGTCCTTAAAAATTTAAAGTTCCAAAAATCTAAACCTCTTTTTTATATGGGATTTTCGTTATTGAAATTTAGACAGTGGGTTCAACGTGTGTCGGGTTCGAAACACACGTAAATAAAATTAAAAGCCAATTACTATATGCGTGTGATCTTAAATCTAGGGAATATTATATAGCTATATTAGTCTAGGGGGCAGCGGGATTGTCCGAAAGGGTTACCGCTACCCCGGCACATAAAGGGCTATGGAAGGAACATGGATGGGTTTTAGTCAGTTGCGGGTGGGGACATTTGATGATTTCCTACTCTCAAGAAAAAGGCAATCTAAGTACCTACTATTTGTTGCTTGTTTACTATCATTATTATACCTTTTCCAAACATTGGTACAATTCTAAATTTATGTTTATGTGAAATTAATCAGTTTTCAGTAATTATTAAATTATGCCAAATTCGTCCAGTTTTTCATTAGTGTGTACATATTAATAACAAAGAAGTCTAATTTTGTTTTTATTATTGCTCTTATAATTATTTTATTTTCAACATGATTGTAGTTTCGCTTAATTTTTGGTTGTTTAAACTTTTGATGTAATATTTATTTTATTTATTGCATAAATATTGCTTAGTTATACATAACCTCTTTGGAATTAGCACTGGCTACTGATATATAGGTGCTCTAGCCTAGTCTGGAGTCAGGGTTTCCAACTTTTTCAGTAACCCAGTTTATGCCAGTTTGTCTATCACAGTCAGAACAATTATATTATTATATTGTTCCTGACTTACGTAAGTCTTAAGTTATTGTACTCATACGTACAACCGCTCCCGTTTCTGAAAGAAACACTATGTTCATCTTAACAGTACCTACGTAAGATTTTTGCCCGTGCCATACCTACGATGAAGTTCAACTGATCGCATCGCAGGTAATTTGGAAAAAAATACTGTAACATGACTTGCGGTAGAAATCTTGCAGTAGAGACGGAGGGATAACGCGAGAAAGCGTTATCCCTCCGTGCGACTTTCGCAGAATCAAACAGAAACTGTGAATTTAATACAGAGCCATCTAAATAAAAGTTTTTAGAAGCTCTGTATTATAAATAAGTCGGTTGGTGGGGAAAACAGTCTATGCGAGTAAAAAGAAACTTAAAAAAAGTCCGTTTCAAGGTGCCTTAGGTTTGAACTCGGGACTTGGCAGTCCGACGATCACACCACTAGGTTATCACTGCTTAGGGACATAGGACGCCCCAAAGCACTGCCACTTCGACTGGTTCTGTGCCTCCCGCATCGAGTCCTTCGGCCATGACAAGATCATCGGTCCACCTTCTCGAAGCCATTCCAGCGCAATATCCTTGGGTGCTTTTGGCCCCATCGGCCATCGGTTCTGCGAGCAATGTGCCCTGCCCACTGCCACTTAAGTTTAGCAATCTTTCAAGGTATGTCGGTTACGTTGGTTCTCCTACGGATCTCTTGATTCGATCATATCACTGACAAACAAACGCACAAAGTTTGCTTTATAAAAGGAGAAGGTAGGCCGAGAATATTAGATAGCTATGTGAAACGTTGAAGAATGATACGGTATGGGTACAGTTTGTCCGAGTAGCCACTTGTTGATTCACTGTAGTGTCCAAGAATTCGCGTAATAGAGGTAGACAAACCCGGTTTGTATTTATAAAATTATGTACTGTGAGGTGTATAGGGACCTCACCTATGAGCACCGGAGGAGTGCTCGCTAAATGACTATTATGGGGACGACGTAGTCACATAAAACAACACTCTTTGAATCTAGATTATTGTCTATTCCTTTATAGAGACATGCATATGGCAACGCCTCCAGTATAAAAGTTATGTTTAAACTCAACTCAAATTATTTATTTCAAATAAACCAATTACAGGCACTTTTGAATTGTCAAGGGGTCGGTCAGTCAGAAAGATGAAGCTAGTTGCCCATTCCAAAGCAGTAGATACCTATGGAGAAGAAACTAATTCTAATTGATTTGAAAGCACGAATGAAACCGGAATTAATTTCTTTACCAGTCTGCTACGACATAAGGTCCCCTCAAGCATCAAGCCTCTACAGAACCCCTACTCGCTCCCTGAAACGGAATCAAGAAACAGTTTGTAATTACTTACTAAAACAACTCGCCATAATATTATTGTTTCCAGCAAATACCTGAGCTATGAAAGTCGAGTGCGATCTGTTAGCTACAGTTATTGAGTCCAATAAAGAGTTAACTTCACACTTCGCAAGTCCACCTGTTGATTTGGCTCTTTCACCGGATACTAAAATATACACTTCTGAACTCGTTTTATACTTATAACCGTATTGTATTGAATGATCTCAATCGAAGCTAGTCTACTGCATGTTGTTGGTAAATCTGTACACTTTTCTATTTGGGTTGGAAAGTTTTAAAAAGTTTTTGGTTGTAATTTCTTAAAAAAAAATTTACAATTTTATTCACTGTTCAAACATAAAAAAATGGTTCTGATTGCTTACAGCAGGTTAACAAGTAATGAGCTTGAAAACTGATATTGAATAATTGTTGTTAATGAAAATACGTATACGTACCTACGTTGCTACGTTTTCTGGTAGCAACTAAGTTTAAAATCTGTTAAAGAAGCAATTTATTTTATTATTATTATATTATAAACATTATTTCTGTACATATTATTATGAATATTTAGCTTTTAAATGTAAATCTGATTATATTTCTTGTAATTACTAAAATATGTATAATATAATAATAATAAAATTAATCTCTTAAGTGAGTTATTATTCCTGTAATTATAAGTCAAAATTGAAGTCGCAACCTGCTTTAATGAAATCCAAGGACCCTCAGTATTTTTTTTTGCATACATGGACTGTGTTCGGGTTTCGATATAGACCACGAGAAACGCGAAAATATGAAACGCGAAAACGGTTTTGTTTTATTAGTGGGAAATCTAACTTCAAATCCACATAATTACTTTGTTTTCTTTGGACTATAGGCGGCTCAATTTAGGTGTACCGTCTACAGACAAAATTAGATGAAATTATACAAAATAAGATAGAATTTGACAAAATGATATAGCATTTGAATACAATGATTAATTTCAAGATTGAATTTAATTTATTTGACAACTCCAAGAAGATTGTACTGGGATTGGCAAATAGTTATAACTGACATAGCTGCATCCTCAATATATATTCAAAGTAGGAATCGCTATATTTTCGATCTAGCCAAAATTGGTCGTGGTCCATTTCAGCGTTCATTAATCAAGCCGTGTCTACACGAGCCGCGGCTTGTTTCTGAACATTCATTTAAACTTTAACCACAGCTTTGGTCATATTTAAAACGGAGCCAGAAGTTTAGCCGATGTTTTCGTTGTAATTTTCGTACTCGGAAACCCCACTTCGAGTTTTGTGCTAGGAAAAGGAATATTGAGCGAATTATATAAGTGCTAGTCTTCTAATTAAGTTTTTGTAAGCTTCTTGGAACCATTTCCCATAAGGTGCAACTAACTCGCTTGATCACTGTATACAGTCGTTGAACTGAGTTTAATTGCGGAGTGTGGTTTCCATTGGAAGTTGAATGTCGACAGCTGCTAGTTTCAAAATCATTTAGTTATTTTAGTAATTTCCAATAAAAACTCAGTGTTCCTTAATTGACATAACAAATAGACCAAATAACAGTGTTTTCACAAAATTAATACAATTCACTGAACATACACTGATATGAATCAGATAGAAATTAAGGTCGTCATCTTCCTTGCTTTTTCACTTGACACGGTACGGTACCTAAAGACAAACTCATCTCAACAAACACTAATTTCTCTTTCCTCCGCCAGGACGATGCCTGCCAGTGCTCTGCGTGCATCTCTTCCAGACATATGGCCTCCTGACCCACTTTCAACTTGATGCAGCTAAGGCTTGGAAACTCTTCAGCCTGATCGAGGAAGGATACCATGGCTCCAATCCTTATCACAATTCGATCCACGCAGCTGACGTCACGCAGGCTATGCATTGCTTCCTCCAGCAGGATCGCGTAAGTACACTTTTTCAGGGTTGTCGCTAAATAGTATTGTGTTAGTTCTACTAATTATTTATATCTTTCAATGCATTACATAATATTCACCACGCCAGGTCGCGTTAAAACTACGGTCGCTTTTCAGACGAAACTGCCGCCAACATTTGCTCTTTGATACAATTATTTTATCATAACATCACTCTTTGTTTTCCTGAATTAATAGTGTACCGATAGTATGTAGAGTCACGGACTTTAATTGATGAGCCACTACACTACACTACACTACATTTCGCTAGTTACGTTTAAGGTCCGATAGAGGGCGAGCCTATAGCGATCAACCGGGCACAAAACCCGATTCCCAGCTGCTACCGAGAAATTCCTAATGGAAATACCCAAACAGCACTTTTCCCAATCTATGAATCGAATACAGGACCTCGTGCTGATCAGTAGAGCTAGCGATCACTAGACTAACGGGGCAGATATCGATAGATACAATAATTAATGCAATAAATATTAAAACTGAAATACGGAACGAAGTTAAAATAAAAAAAGCAAACAATAACTTTAGAAACTCGAAACTGACTTTGAAAGAAGTTCTTTAACGCTTTAGCGATCGTCACGCAAGGCAAAAGCGATTATACCCTCTCCATGCGACTTTCCCTCTCACTCTGCCCTCTCTGCCTATTTTTATTATGCGTAATGAAAGTGTGAATTTAATACACACAAGTATATAAAGAAACATTGAACACTGACTATTCCAAAATGCTCTGCTGTATTGAACATCATTAATAAACGATACGAGAATATAATTGTATCTCATATTTATTGAGTGGGTGAACAGAGTAACCCACCCACCTTATAAATACGATATACATCTTTAACGTTATATATTTAGACAAAGTTTTATAAGCCTTTAAAACTTAATCTAAAGGTTGGTAAAATGTTAGTGAACTTCATGGTATTGTATTCATGGTCTGTATAGTCTAGGAGTCAAATATAACTTTCTTTCCTTTCACGTCTCTCGACGGCCATGATGGAAAACACAAACAACCATCAAACACCTTAGATTTGCGGCTTAGTGTGGCTTAGTTTGGGAGGCAGTCACCTCCTTCTGCGAAAAAGTTATGCTCGCGAAGGAGGTGGCGGGGTGGGAGAGAGAAAGGTCCTCCCGTCCCAGCCGCCGCAGGAGACGCCCCGGGCGTCGGGAGCCACGTGACGACTCCCGGCCACCGTAGGCGCGGGCCTGCGGGCGGTGAGTAATGGGTGACTCACCGTCCGATCAGCACCAGACCCGTGCCGTACGACGCGTATATGTTCCACGCGCGCCTCAAAGAGATGTCAGCATATGAAGGGGCCCCCCAGGGCCAAGCCTGCCGGGTAAGCGGGATTGTCCGAAAGGGTTACCGCTACCCCGGAACATAAGGGGCTACGGAAGGAACATGGATGGGTTTTAGTCAGTAAGAGTCTGACACTCCCTTCCGCTCCACCCAGAGCGGGAGCAGTCATTGGATGATTTCCCAGCCTTAGTGTGGCTTAGTTATAATTGCATGGCCCTGTTTACACAAATTCATTAGGACTCCAAAGCTAAAATATAAGACGTTTTTTTTTTATATGTCATAATTCTAGGGTTATATTCTATAACTAAAATGATACATAAGTCCTAGAATACGTGGTTCAAATACAAGTTCGAAGATATCATCAATCATAATGAGTGAAGCATTAAAACAGTCGCGAAACACACTGTCGCGACACGAAGAAAACGTTCAACTGTTCTTTGATATTACCATTCATAAAACTTAGTTTATCTTTAAATTGAATACTCATTGTTACAAAATAAAGGTTCACACAAAAGCCCGTGTTTTCAACTGAGAGTTCAGTCACTCGGGTTTATTTATAAAACCAAACAAATTGTATGCTTTCGTACAATTTGTTGCACAAAATAACGCATCACAATTTATTTTGGTGAAAACCAAACAAACAGCGGTGAAAACAGAAACTGAATTGGCGCAAAATAAGCGCTCTGTTAATTACTCCGTCACATGAAATAAAGTCACTTCGCCCGCGAATTGAAATCATTCGAGCTATTTGCGGCCGCTTTGAGGTATTTTTAGATTAATGTTCAGTATATTAATAGTATAGTAATAATATTTATTCCATTTTCTTTGAAAAGTAGGTACGTAGTGTTCAGCACTAAGTGAACAAGATGATGTCAATTGAATTATTTCAATCTGCATGTATACTTACCTCCTTCGAGACACCGCTCTGGTAGTGTTCAATGAAAATATGTAATTCAATACGTTATCGGCACGCCCTATACGTGTCATCTGGATTTATGCATGGCATCGTTGCCAGGGCAGTAAGACGGATACGAGAGGTTATCTATGTGAACGATTTCTTGGTAAATCTTTCTGGATTCTGTATCGGTTTTTCCTCACATAACTATTATTGTAGTGTATGTGGGAACTTTGCCGAACACACTGCTCTGCTTCTTTTTATTAAAACTTTTTCTATATTTGCCAATAATCTAATTAGAATAAAGTTTTAATGAAGATAAAGCCTTTGTATTAGGGCATGTTTTCGCATACCACAAATCATCAAGCGAGGAAAAGCGTAACAAGTCAATAAAATATCGCTTATCGAATTCCTTAGACCACATTCTTAAACTTTTCTAACCATAAAAAAAGACAAAATGCAAATAAAGTTATAATAAAGATAAATTTTTCATGTGTTCGAGAATGTTTCCACAAATTAAAAAGTGGGAAAAAAGCGTAAGGACTAATAAATCAATAAAATAAAGAGAAAACTTACGAGAAAAATTTCTTTAACATTTCTTGCTCGAAGCTCTTTAAGTTCCGTAGTGAAGTTTCTTAAACTTTTCCAACCTTAAGACAGAGGAATTTCTTAAACTTTTCCCGACCTTGATTCAAAGTTAAAACAATGCGGCTAAAGTGAATAAAATTTCAGAAACAACGAATAAAGTAACACAGAAACTTATGAAGACTTTATTAGGCATAAACAAATTTAAATGATTCATACTTTACTGAAAAATTCCTGAAGCTAGTTAAATGTAAAGGAAAAACAAAAAGAGAAACACATACCTACTATATCAACTGTCAAATTTTGTGTGTGAAATTTAGCACATAGTTACCTTATACAGTGTAGGTACTTCTAAGGGCGTAAAATAAAAATAAATCTTATTCCTTCAGTTTATTAAGTTTGTCATATTTTTTCATTTCATCAACACAATAAATTGGTGTTGTTGAGTTAAAAAAAAATTGGGATTTTGGTATGTCAAAGTGTGTATGTCAGTATTTATACTTAAAACCAATAATAAAGAATAAATCGTATCAAGATTTATTGAAAATCTACAGGTGAAAAGGGGTAGTAAATTTAAAGGAGATTTTACTGCGTATTTGGTATAAATAAACTATTCGTCAAAAAATTAAAAAGACACAAAGGACTTTTAAAAAATGAACCCCTTTGAGGGTGGAAAGGGTATACAGTTTGTATGAAGATCTTATTCAATTAGTTTAGAAAACATGGCAACCACCAAAACCATCTATCATATCATAAGCTTATTCCGCACTTGGCACTTCTGTTATGGTGTTGATAAATTTAAAAACCCCTCAACTGCTAGACGGGCCCAGACTAACTTTTACCACAAATACAGTTTCTACACAATAATGTAACCATTGTGCGCAAGGAGAAACTATTATTAGGAGAAAGTATTTGTACCAAGAATTCCCTTAAACCCAAATGATCTTCTTTTTGAATACAAATGAATACAGTATTCCATCAAAGTCTGTTTTCCAAGGACTTTTCAAAAGGTAGGCATTAAAAATTCTCCAGAATAGATTTCTGAGAAAATAGTTTTTTAGACGGGCCTTTCTCTGTGGCTTGTTCAGTAGTTTTGACACTCTCTTATAGACAAGTATAGAATATGGTGTAGAAATTAGATACTTGATACCTGTAACACTTTTTTTTATACGATATTGCGATTTATCCGAATTCCACGCGGATGAGTTTATAAAAGGCAAAAACTATTTTACAATCTTTAGCATCTCCAACAGTATTTTCAAATATTTATAAATATAAAAGCATATATTACCCACTTTGATGTCCTTAATTGGTATGGAAACCCCACTTAAGTATCATAATTTTGAGAAGTGTAAAAATATAAGGAAAAAAAATAAAAATACAAATTGTTTATTCTCCACAAATCATACGTAAATAAAAACACAGACATATTAATATTATTAGATTTTGTCCGACACGAGAGCTGGGTGGCTAATTACTAACAGCCGCACTGGTCAATCCATCAGGTTAAGCTACGCTTACCGGGGTTGGCCGTAGATGGGTGACCATTTTTACATGCCGAGACTCCTCCGTGTCCCGGAAAGCACGTTAAGCCGTTGGTCCCGGCTGTCATGTGCGCATCTTTGACAGTCGTTATGGGTCGTCAGAAGCCCGATAATCTGACAGCCAGCCAAGGGGTATCGTATTGCCCAGTTACTGGGTTGTGGAGGTCAGATAGGCAGTCGCTCCATGTAAAATACTGGTAAGCAGCTGCATCCGGTTATACTGGAAGCCGACCCGAACATAGTTGGGAAAAGGGAAGATGATGTCCGACACGAGATCCAACACAGGCTAAGTAAGCCACCACCTTTAGTTTATCCGATGGGAACGTAATATAGTACTGCAACCACATCCGGCAAATGATGAGCGGCAGATTGGGCAGTGGACAGTGCACATACGATCAGATATACGACACTCCGACATTCGGATATCGTAGCGATTGCGCAGCGGTGCGGTGTCCTGGAAATGCCGATAGATTTTGATTCAGGCTTTTTAAACATATAGGTAGGTAAGGCTTGAAATAATTGTTCAGTTACATTATAAAATTAAGAAGCATTTGAAAATGCTTGTAGCATGTTCCTTGCCTTAAAATCTGTTTAGGTATACAATTAAGTTAAATTAAGGTAAAAGTCGCATGAAAGATGAAAACTAGGTCACGTTGATATTTTTCGATTACGAGCTCTTTATGGTTACAAAGGAGTCCTGTGTGGAAACTTTAACGCTTTTAAATTAACTTTTAAATTAATCATTCATAAACAGTTAACGTTTATACGTGGACAGGATCAACGGTTGATTTAACCAGTTCGTTGATTCAACGCCCATCGCTACTTACCTTCATGCTATTGAGAAATATATCTCAGGCATACCGGCAGGCCGGCTTCCTCACGATGTTTCCCTTCACCGGTTTTTTTAATCAAGTGATAATTATACAATACGCGCATGAATCCGGAAAGTCAGAAGTGCGTGGCTTGGGTTTGAACTCGAGACATAAGACTTGGCAGTACGACGGTCACACCACTAGGCTATCACTGCTGCTAATTTTATTAAATTAGTTTGAAATCAGACTTTAAGCTCTTGTAATAAATTACATAATATAATTCGCAATCGCAAAACTTCGATATTGAGGTCTACTCATTGACCAGTTCTAGACAAGACTCTAAATTCTCTCACTCTCTCAATTCAGTGGATCATAATATTAATATGTAGTAAGTGTTTCAATAGTCTTTCAGTAAATTTCACGCTTAGATTAGTTTAGGTCCAGGCCAATAGAATTAAATTGCTGTTTGAATAGTTGTTACGCTTTCAAAATAGTGTCTACACCACCTCCTAGCGAACCATTATCTAAGTACCACACGTAAAATTTTGAATAAAGGACGAATAGCCAGACTGAAAATGACTGGCCTTTTTTTTTGAGGGTGGGATATCATCCAATGACTTCTCCCGCTCTGGGTGGAGCGGAAAGAAGTGTCAGACTCTTACTGACTAAAACCCATCCATGAACCTTCCTTAGCCCTTTATGTTCCGGTGTAGCGGTAACCCTTTCGGGCAATTCCGCTTACCCGGCTGACTTTTCCCTAACGGGCCCCTTCATATGCTGACATCTCTTTGCGCGCGTGGAACATGTACGCGCCTCAACGGCCGGCACAGGCTTGGTCCTGATCGGACGGTGAGCTACCCATTACTCACCGACCGCAGGCCCGCGCCTACGGTGGCTGAGAGTCGTCACGTGGCGGGGCGTCTCCCGCGGTGAAAAATGACTGGCCTGAGAGGGTCATCTTTCCATCACACACATAGCCACATAAAAAAAAAATCTGTTGACAGAGGTCGCGTTTCTAACGTCAACTTTGAAGATTACCTGTTCTCATGAATGATTTATGGTATTGTAACTTATGTATATAAATGATATTGTAAAATACATATCAGTGTCGTGCGCGGTTTGGCGTATGGCTGTGTTTCGTACATCTAAGTCATAACACGTAATTGCCGTTAAGTACCTATTGAGGATGGTTGTTTTTACTAATAGTGTATAGGTACGCATTAATAATGACGAAGTGCAATAAGGCCATGTCGATCGCGAAAGATAAGAACATTCAGTGCAAAGGGCCATGTGAGGCAGTCTTTCATAAAAAGTGCGTTACCAGAGCTACCTGCAAAAACTAAAAGTGTGAGGCTTGCGTCTCCCCGCCCGGTTCACAGCCTAGCTCACTTAGTCTTAAGGAACCGAATATCGCAGTAATACTGGCTGATATGAACAGAAAAATGGATGTTGTCTATAAAATGGAGAAAAAGCTGAGTGAGTTGGCTGATTTTGATGATTTTGTATCTGAAAAGTATGTCAATTTGATGGAGTACCAGAAAGCAACGGAAACGAAAATAAAATCCCTAGAAAACAACAATGCACACTTGGAACAGTGCAATAAACCACTAGAAGAACGTGTTAATGAGCTGGAAGGGAAAGACAAAGAGAAAGAGGTGGAATTGTCTGGATTGGAGTAAAAGAAAACGAAGATGTTGCAGATACAGTTGCCGAAGTTGCTAGAAAGCTCCAGATGGACGTTAGTCAGACTGAGGATGCAGAGAGATTAGGCCGTGAAAAACCAGACGCCGAGAAACCTCTGCCAATATTTATAACGCTGAGAACAAAGAAAGTCCACAATAAGTGGATCTTCTTCTTTTCGAGTCTATGGTATTTTTTTATTTTTAATATATTAAATTGAATGCGCCCAGTAGGTTGCCAAATATATCGCGGTATCAGTGGCATTCTTTTAGTCGCCGAGGTGCTGGTGAACGGGCACTTAGGACACTCCAGCAGGTGGGGCATGGTCTGTTCATAAGTGGATCAAAAGTCGCAAAAAAACGCTTGACCAATGGTAAAGTTTATAACACAAATATAACACCCGCATTTATATGAGAATCTCACAAGATATAAGAAAAATTTTCTATGTGATACGAAAAACGTGCTAAAAAACCTACAAGTATATCGGGATACAGGATAGAAAAATACTTTTAAGAAAGAATGAGAAGCAAAATAAAATAATCTCAATTAGGAGTGAATGTGATATTGAACGACTCATTAAAAACAATGTAATTACTGTGACTTGTTAGTTGTACCTATACGTGCGAGTCTAGTGCACACATAGTGCGAAGTAAACGCTGCGAGCAAAATTAAGGCAAACAATAAAAGTGGATCGTCTCGATGCGATTGTCACATTGGAATCTCAATTTAAAAAGCTTAAAAATGCAACCATTTGGGTTCAACATATATCTAGCAACACAAGATTCCTAAATGCATTGTACTTAAATATTAGGTCGATAAGAAAAAACAGTTTTGGACCAAATAAATTAAATAATAAATACCTACATATTTAGTTACTTTTTTTGCTATCGACACGCTAAGCAGAAGAAAAAACTTTAATGACATGCTTCTTTTTCTTAAAAACAGCTGTAACGAGATAGAAATATTAGTGCCGACTGAGGTTAACATTAAAAAAGAAGAGTTATCGTTATACCGCATAGAAGGGTAAAATAAAAGTCACCAACTAAGTTCACATTGTGGAATGCAATAAACGTATTGAGTATTGAATATGTATTTTTGCAAACACGAGAGAGAATACAAGGGTAGGAGGGGGTGTGCTTGTTTATTATTATTATTCATTTTATTTCAGAATCAAAAATATTCCATACATTGTTAGTAAATCATACTTTTAACTATGTTAGTATATTATTATTGAATGTCCACATTATTAATTATACATTATTACACTAAAAAAAACACATACACATATATTATTACACTATTTTACATTAAAAAGGACCCCTCCAGATCCGTGAACGGTATTCCAGTGCCTCACAACTGGACAATCAACCCTTTCCAATATGGTATTCAGAAGAATATGGTATGTTTATGCTAAGGAACATCTTGTTTTCAATGCAAATAAAACCCTGACGAGATCTGTAGAAAGCCTTCATGGTAAACTTACTTTTAACCACTCAACTACAAACATCTTGACAGTCAACTACCTAAAACGAACGAGTTATATTTATTGATGAAATCGAGCAATTAATAAGGAGATGCCTGCAAATGAAGACATCATCATGTTAGGTGATGTCATCATAAATCTGTTAGGAGTGAGTGAAAGTCATCAAATATCAAAATACAAAGATTACGTAGGTGACGCGGCTATCTACGCGGGTGTCAGCGAAGTGTTGTTTATCGATCATGTTTGGGTGCACAGGACAGCTGCAGGACTGCCACTCGTTTTTTATCGAGTGCTACATGTCGGATCATAATATGGAGTCTCGATACCGGATATATATCGGATATTATTAATTGCCCGTTAACTATGTAAGAAAATTTACAAAATGATTTGAATGATATTTATAAAACTAATATACCGCTATGCCCAAGGACTTAAAAGCGGGATATTCAACCGTGGACAGGAAGAGGCTTAACCTTTTGAACGACATTGTCACTTACGTGACAAGTAAGCGCATGCCTTGTACGCCAACGACACAGATATGTAACAATGGGGGTACCTACACTACAACATGAAATAAACAATTAAATCATTACTTTTGTGTGTGTTTATATAGATATGTTAAAACTTGAACGCGCGTGCATTTATGCTCTGGCGTTTAAAGGTTAAATATATGTTACTGCGTAGGGATATGTTGTTTAGAGACTGCAAAGAGTCACCTTACAATATCACGAAAAGACTAGAATCCACACGATTTAGAAACAAAGTAAACAAATTGATATTCAAAGCAAGAAATAAGTTTCGGCAAGAAGAAATAAAAAACTGTAAAGGAGACCCCAAAAATATTTAAGACATTATGAATAGTTAGTTAGTTGTATGAAAAACGCAAAAATAGATGATATTATTAGAAGGTATTTTGTAGTAGTAACTTTGCAGATACATTTACCAAAGAAATTATTAGTACCAAACATTACCGTAATATTCAATTATCAGATAGCTATGCTAAGCTAAGCTATGTAACTATGCTAAGGCGAATAATGTTACGTTTCTTTTTACGCCATTATCCAGCAACACGGTGTGTAAAATTATCGATCAGCTGGGCAGTGATAAAGGCATTGATAGCATTCGACACTTAAAAATAATCAACAATAAAATCTCAACGGTCTTGTCACCCTTGTCAACCTGTGTTTATCAAAAGGGGAATATTCAAGCCTACTTAAGAAAGTTTTAATTAGGCTTGTCTTTAACCAGGGAGTGCACTTAGATTATGCTAACTATAGACCCATCGCTATCTTATCAGTGATTAATAAAATAGTGGAGAAAATAGTAGTCGGTCAGGTTAACGAATTCTTAGAGCAGAATCTTATACTAGCAGATGCTCAACACGGTTTTAGGGGCTACGGAAGGAACATGGATGGGATTTAGTCAGTAAGAGTCTGACACTCCCAATTTATTCTACGTGGAATACAGGCGGTAACGTACGACGTATTGCAGTGATAGCCTAGTGGGGTGACCGTCGGACTGCCAAGTCATAGGTCTCGAGTTCGAATCCAAGGCACGCACCTCTGATTTTTCTGATTCATGTGCGTATTGTATAATGATCACTTTCTTAAAATCGGTGAAGGAAAACATCGTGAGGAAACCGGCATGCCCGCGAGATATCTCCCAACAGCATGTGATGCTAAGTCAGAGGGCAGCATTAAAACTCTGACACCAGGTTAGTCACTAAACACACGAAGAAGAATTAAAAACGGAGTAACAAAAGTTAAGAAAAAATATGTAATAGTATATTGTTATGGCGAAACTCGTTTACTTTAAAGCGACACAAAAAATATATTTAATAATTTATGAGTGTATTGTTATGGCGATACTCGTTTACTTGGGGTTGTTCAATCGCCTTTAAGTAGGCATCTAGGTCTGTGGGTAGACCGTCACACGAACTGGAAGACACAAGTTGACACAGTGTGTAGTCAGTGTTAGTTCTATGTGCTGAAGGCACCGTTGAGCAGGAAGACACTGCATATGTTGTATTTAGCTCTCGCCGAGTCTCAGCTATAGATTAAATACGTATGGCCGTACATTTAAAACCTATCTGAACAGTATAAAATCACCGCAAATTCGATTTATGCAATTCCTTGTTAACCCAAAACTAAAGCTCGAGTGTAACGAAAATTATGAAATCTTTTTGTTGTATGTAAGGTGCTTCCCGTACATTAAAAGGTTAACTACTTAGTGGTTGTAGAGCAGTTCTATCACGACCAAATAAAAGTGCATGTGCAAAAATACAATACTAGACGTATTTTCATGCGAGCAAAATAAAAAACTATCATGGTAAAAGAACCAATAATTACTTTTCAACAAAATCGACTGGCAGCGAAAAGATAGCAGTGTAATTAGCAAGCGAACACTGAAGCATTAATTAAAACTGATCTGCTTGTGCGGCCGGTAGCTGTTTCTTTCTGGAATTCTAATTAATTTAAACATGATTCACATCACAGAATTTAAACAGGAGTCACATCGCAATAGCGACTCTAAAATAAATATATCTTTTATTTAAACCAAACACTTTTACAGCTTTTATTAAACTGACAAACTGCGTAACAGTAATTTGTCGGCAGTAAATATCTGGAGAATTGTAACCCTGCAATAAGAGGCTCAGTGCTCCTTTTTCCATGAATAGGTAAATATTGAAAATTATTGTGGCTAAAGAAATTTTTTTTTAACTTTATCTCTAGACAAGAACTAGTATGTTACAAGCGCGGAATCATGTTTAAATTAATTAGAATTCCAGAAAGAAACAGCTACCGGCCGCACAAGCACATCAGTTTTAATTAATGCTTCAGTGTTCGCTTGCTAATTACACTGCTATCTTTTCGCTGCCAGTCGATTTTGTTGAAAAGTAATTATTGGTTCTTTTACCATGATAATTTGCGGTGATTTTATACTGTTCAGATAGGTTTATATAGGTTATACTAGTTCTTGTCTAGAGATAAAGTTAAAAAAAAATTTCTTTAGCCACAATAATTTTCAATATTTACCTATTCATGGAAAAAGGAGCACTGAGCCTCTTATTGCAGGGTTACAATTCTCCAGATATTTACTGCCGACAAATTACTGTTACGCAGTTTGTCAGTTTAATAAAAGCTGTAAAAGTGTTTGGTTTAAATAAAAGATATATTTATTTTAGAGTCGCTATTGCGATGTGACTCCAAAATAGACAACAATTTAATTTTTAAGCATTGTTTCTATAGAAGTATATCCATACACTAATTTTCTAAATAAATATTGTTTGAATTGTGAAGCTCACGAAAATTTCCAAAACGCAACGCTATTGGTGGAACGAAACCTGACATACCATGCACTCTGCATCTACTGGCAACAAGTCGTTTGTACGGTGATTTTTTGTTTTGTTAAATAATTTGCTTAAAAACTCCTAACAAAGAAAAACTTTCTACAATGACCGAACGCGGTGTTGTCAAAGCACAATCATGATCTGCCGAAAATAGATGTGTTTAAGACGGACTCAAACCTCCTCCCATGCTTAACAACTCTATTTCAAGAACCAAATGACTACATGCCTAAGGGGAATGAAGCACAGTATGCTTAGTATAAAAAAACCGGTTAGAGATAATTTCTTCATCATTCTCTCGAGCTAATTTATTTGGGGTCGGCGCAACATGTCTTTTTCTTCCATACTTCTCTATTAGTCATAACAGTAAGCACTCCCACGTTTCTTTGGTCTTCCTCTAGTTATGTATATAGCCATTCATATTCATACTCTAAACTCCTGACGACATTTTCCTTATTCCTCCGCATCCATAACATGACAACCGATATCTACACAACTTTTCAGTCACGCTGTCACTTTCAGACTTCTCTTATAAAATCAGCCTATAATGTTCGCGCTGTTCAAAGACGCCTTCTCTGTTCAAGTGCAGGTTAAATATACTTTGCTTCTTTAAGATTGATTCTATAATAGGCAAATTCGGAAAAGCCCCGATAAATTAAGGTCAAAGTCAAAATCAAATAATTTATTTCAAATAGGCACAAGAAAGGCAGTTTTGAACGTCAAAAGTGTGATCGTCCTTAAATTTTTGACTAATCCTCTCGCTCATTGATCGATTTCATCAAAATGGTTAGCACGTTACCATGACCTATGTAAAATGTTCAAAGATTCTCCGACTGACGCGCTGCGTTGAATTTGGGCGTGTAGCCATTGGCGACAGACGCGTCAAAGTCAGACATTCGTGCCCCCGACGCAGAGATTACTACAGGCGAATGGACAGCATCTACCTGACGACGGACGGAAGCCTAGTTTCCGTATTAGATAACATGAATAGTTGGCTAATTTCTAACAACTCGGCGAGAATAAAATAGAATTTAAAGGGAACGTGTGTTTGAACATCCAGTTCACAACTAAATGTTGAAATTTGTTTTTGGTGTTAAACTTGTTTTTTCCACTGCATTAAAACTAAAAAGTAGGAAAAAGATGTTGTAAATACGTTTAGGTCAGCAACACCTATTTGTTAAAAACTTTGTTTCCGTAAAAGTTTCAAGTAGGCGATTAATAAACTACTTAAAGGATTTTTTCTTGTATCATAAAACTTCTTTAAGGAACTGGTTTCTGTTGAAACTTAAGCTTTAGTTCGTAAAGTTGTAAAAGGAATAATGTAGAAAATTTTCCTGTAATAAAGGTGAGGCAAACTTGTTGCGGTAAATCTAAACATTTTATTTTACAAACACTTTGCTGCAGTTTTAAGTTTCCTCTTCTTTCGAACTTTTTATAAATATTCGAGTACTCTCGAACATTTATTTTCCTGACGAAAACTTCAGCATTTTTGATGGAAAGCCTTTTGATCGTTTTTGTAAGATATATCAGATCAATAATGTATTTGAGTTCTGCAACGGCCGAAAAATCTAAATTTAGTTTTTTTAATTAGGTAAAGCTTTTCTAATTTTTCAATATGTAAAAATACAATGTAAATGTTGAAATGAAAACTTGGTTTTGTCCGTGAAGTCGTCCTTGACCAAATAAAACACATGTCAGTGAAGGAATACTAATTACCTATAAAGTGATAGTGTAGCCTAGCTAGACGTAGGTATGAATTCCCTTTTAAGTGAGAAGAAATTAGTCTGAGTGAATGAGCTTTATACGATCGTGACTCTAGAAAAGTTCTCGAACACTTCATTCCAAACTCAAACTCAAAGAGTTATTCAGCTGTGGAATACGGCGGAGCATTTAATTTTGTTCCTACTGTATCCTGTAAATCTTTGAAGACTTGTTTCATGCTCCAATTCTTCAAACGCTGATACACATATTAACCCCCGTCTGCAAAGAAATTACTTGTATTATATAGAAACTAAAGATGTTCAGGTTATTTTTTTTTAAGTATACGGCACATATTCCTGCTTTACAAACCAGTATTTACTTTTTATATTTCCAAAGAGGTTGTTCAGCATTCTCATTTTTTATTAAACGCATGTCATAAGGTCAGTTTAAATGAGCAAAATACGCTAAAATATGGTTAAACTTTTTGACTTTGGCAAAAAATATATTAAACCAAAAATAAATACCTAAAATTCTGCCGTATCGAGGAAAGATTTCAATACCCGAAATCCATATTTCTCTGTCAATCACTTCACAATCACTTTCATAGGTTTAGTTAATCGCACTAGAAATACAATTTTCTTTATTTTTTTGCCTTCCGTTGCAATAAATCTACTATGGTTACATTTTTACAAAGTATTTTTCAATTATGCTGTAGTAAAGCACTCACTGTAGAGTCTTTTGAATGCAATATTGAGTAAAAGCATATCGGTCCTTGAAGCACCTTCAAGTGCGCCGAGTGAGCGCTCAACGCGCTCAAGCGTTTAAAAGTCAAAGTTAACCAACTCGGAACGGTTTAACAAAACATAAGTTTATATATATTTGAATACGGTTTCCAATATTGAATCAACATATTCAAAGCGGCTTCATGCCTGAAAACAATATTAATGTGAGAGCAAGCAGAGTGATTTATCAATCATCCAATGTGGACCAACAATGATTGCTGAGTAAGGATATTTGTCAATCAACTATTGCGTAACGAATTGCATCCGTGCACAGGAATAAAGCATTTATTGCGCTTTGTAATAAACCAGCGACCTGCTCCATCCGTAGACTTGTATGTGTGTATTGTGAGCTGGACTTCCCTACTTAATCACAATACAACGGTCTACCAAGTATTTAGGTCGGAAGAAAATTAAATTTTCATGTGATATCAACCTCTGACCTCACTAGGGGAGATATTACTAAAACGGGGATTGTGCTGTTTGTTAGTCGATGTATACTCTTCTAATTGAAAACATTTTTAGCCGAACTCCAAATATTGCGGCGTTCGTGTTTCACAGTTCGACGCCTGTATTTGGCTTTTATGTGGTCTGTCCGAAATTTGGTGTGCAAATACATCTCTCTATTAGTGTATAGGTTCGCGGTTGTAGTGATCCAAACAGATTTGTTTTTTGACGACGCGTGGCGGCCGTGGGTTTCATTTTTTTTTTTGTGACCAGTGATTTTTTTCGGGCACGGGCTTTCGTTTACCCAATTGGTGTTCTGCGTAAATTTTACTACTCTACTATTACTAGGAATTCATCATTCATGAAACTTTCGGAGAAAAAAATGCTTTTTATCTTATAGTCGGAACTTTTGAATGGGTTGAAAATTGGTATTCATCGAAGAAATATTGTTTTGCAAAGTACCGATTCCAGAAAAACTTAATAAGGTCACCTATTGTCACGTCGAAAAAATACGTGATAAATATTTTTTAATCAAAGTCAAAGATTAATAAAATAAAAATAATAATAAAAATATTAATAATGAATATTAATAAATAATATTAATAATGTAATGACGACCTAAAAAAAAATTGTCGTCATACCTATTAGTATAAGTGCCACCCACCACCAGCTCCGAGGTGGTTATTGCTTGAAGACTCCTTCGACCCCACGTTGCCGCCCGAGACACATTTCAAAAGATTTATAATGCCTTTTAGATAACTTCTCTGATTTAAAATAATAAATGTTAATAACGGAATAAGATTTATATATCAAAAAAAATCCTTTTATAACTCATCGCAGTAAACAATCTGTATCTATAACATTTTAACGCATTCATTGGCTACCAATCTATCAAATGACTCACTCACGTGATTCTGAAATAGTTAATGTTACTTTTTATTAGCTTTACTTGTATGTATGTAAACGGAATCTTTAAACGTAATATTCGCGTTATATTGTTTTTGAATAGTAAACCTTAGATTAAGTTCAAATTTAGTACAATTATCAAAGACCGATGACAATACAATTATTTAATATTTTTGTCCCATTATCCTTATCAGAATCTTTAGGATTGGCGGACTTGCTGGACTTGCTTACGTATGAGATGCCGAAACGGGCCGGTCAAGTTTATGTGTACGACCGTTACAGATCTACTTAAGTATTTAGCTAAAATCTGCAATAGACAATAGACTAAAAACATTTTTGGGTTATTGATACACAAAATTGAGACTCAAAAAGTCCTCCATTCAAACTACAGAAAATCGTAATGGATTTTCTGTAGTTTGAATGGAGGATTTTTTGAGAATTGAAAATATATCGAACTTGTAAAAAATGGTACAATAGTGCTCTCGCCCCAGTATCGCGTGTGACTCAAAAAGGAAATCCTATTCAGTTCCGGATATAAAGAGTTGGCGGGAAATGTTTTAAAAAAGCCTCTTTCGTTATTTAAAAAAAATGTCATCAACACTCGGTTTTTTTTTTTGTGAATTCTCATTTTAAACTTATTGAACACTAGCTTTTGCCAGCGGTTTCGCCCGCGTGTATGTAGGAAATTATCCCACGGGAACCGTACATTTTTCCAGGATACAAAGTAGCTTATATGCTATCCCAGACTATAATCTATCTTTGTGCCAAGTTTCATCCAAAAACTACTTAACAGTTTTTGAGTTTATTCGTTACACACATACATACAAATCTTTCCTCTTTATAATCACTACATAGTATAAAACAAAGTCGCTATTTTAGTCTGTTTGTTTGTCTGTATGCTTAAATCTTTAAAACTACGCAACGGATTTTGATGCGGTTTTTTTTAATAGATAGAGTGATTCAAGAGGAAGGTTTATATGTATAATTTGTCGACATATTTTGCGGGCGAAGCCGCGGGCGGAAGCTAGTATTTTATAAGTGTGGATTATTTTCTATTGTTTTTTTAAACTAGATTATTTATTTATTTTACCTTCGCTGGGGTGCAAATGGCAATAAAGATGTATAGTGCGGACGAGGCTGCGGGCGAAAGATTGTTTTAAACTACACGTATAAACCTTCCTCTTAAATCGATCTATTGATGAAAACCTCATTAAAATCCGTGGCGTAGTTTAAAAGAACTAAGCGTACAAAGAGAAAGACGTCGGTAACCCACTTTTTTATACTAAGTGGTGATGATACATTCATAAAGTAAAATGTTTTTTCTTCGAATCCATGATTATTGAAAACCAGTAGGCCCAGTAGATAACTAATGAAACATAAGGTTTCCTTTTAAAACTTACTTTTAAATATAAAAATTTTCTTTGCCCCTTAGATTCGTGAACACCTGACACCAATAGAAATATTGGCGTCGCTGCTAGCCGCCATCGCACATGATTTGGACCACCCCGGAGTGAACCAGCCATTCCTGATCGCAACGTCCAACCACCTCGCCTCTCTGTACCAGGTTTGTTCTTGCTTTGGCCTTTTCCAGAAACTTTATTATATTAGCCTTATTGGTATATTTTTATTTTATTTATTCGGGAAAATAAACAGTTATACATTAAAATCTTACAATAAGTTATAAATATACAAGGTTTATAAATGTATAACCTACGTCATTTTCCACAACATATTAAAAGTTATATCTAACAGTGCGCTATTCAAGATTTTAAAGCAGAAAAAAAGTAGTTAACAGTGAACTTAAACATAGACATCATGCAAACAACAGAAAATGAGTAATTATTGAACTAAATAACTAAACTAACTATTATATTCTAAAATTATTTTGTTTATAAGTTTTCAAAATTTTTGAGCAGAGACAAAGAAGAAGTCGATGTCTTCAAAGATCTTATTATATTATATAATATACATTCAGTCAAAAAAGTATCGGGAATGGATGATTTGTTTATGGTTCCAAATTCAAATTTTTGTTTTTTTGTAGTTGTTAGATTGGCACAACTGTTTTCCATTTTGGCGCGGAGTTTGAGTTGCATCTGTTATTTATATTAAATACAGTGCTGGTTTTAGTAATATCATATATAGTGTGTATTGCGAATTTCATAATGGACAAACATATCGAACAAAGAGTTTGTCTTAAATTTTGCATCGCCAATGGAATTTCGTGTTCTGAGTCACTGAAAATGTTACAGAAGGCTTACGGTGAATCGACTTTATCAAAAACTCGTGCTTATGAGTGGTTCAAAGCGTTCAAAAGCGGTCGAGATGTGATGGAAGATTTGCCTCGCTCTGGTAGGCCGTCAACGTCTGCAACTGAAGTTAACATCGCAAAAGTGAAGAAAATAGTGACTGAAAATCCCCATTCAACTCTGAGAGAGATAGCCGCCGAACTTTCTGTATCGCACGAGTCGATCCGTACCATTTTAACTAATCATTTGGGTATGAAACATGCTGCTGCTCGGCTAGTCCCAAAAGATCTGAATTTTCTCCAAAAACTCAATCGCATGAAAGTCGCTGAGGACATGCTAGAACGAGTCAGTTCGGACCCAACATTCATGAAACGCATTGTTACTGGTGACGAGACGTGGGTTTACGAGTTTGACATGCAAACTAGTCAACAAGCTTCGGAGTGGCGCCTTCCAACTGAACCGAAACCGAAAAAACCACGCCAAAGTCGATCAAAAGTCAAAGTCATGTTGACTGTTTTCTTTGACTATCGCGGTGTTGTGCACTCTGAATTCTTACCGGAAGGTCTAACGGTAAATAAAGAATATTATTTGAGCGTTATGCGGCGTTTAAGAGAGCAAATTCGACGAAAAAGGCCAGATTTGTGGAAAGAAAATTCTTGGATTTTGCACCACGACAATGCGCCTTCGCACAAGGCTATCATTGTGAACGAATTTTTGACCAAACACTCAACAAATACCATCCAGCAACCACCATATTCACCAGATATGGGTCCTGCTGACTTTTTTCTTTTTCCTAAACTCAAATTACCACTTCGTGGCACCCGTTTTCAATCGATAGAAGACATAAAGGAGAATTCGCGGCGAGAACTGAACTCAATTCCGGAAGCAGCGTTTAAAAAATGTTTTGATGAATGGATTATTCGTTGGCGCAAGTGTATCGTTTCTAAAGGAGCATACTTTGAAGGTGATAAATAACAGACATTTTGTGTATTATTGATCTTTTCCCGGTACTTTCTTGACAGAGTAGTATACTTCAGAAAAGTGAGATACTCGAGAAGAGAGTGAGAAGTGTACGGTCGTTCCGTTTAATGCTAGGGAGTGACACTATTGATAACTTACTTCCCCTACATTTTCACGGTGAAATACTTACAGATATATTAAGGTAGACGAAGCAAAAGGAGTATCTAAGTATCAAAGCAGATCGCGATCAGTAGTTTCTGCCTACACCCACGGGAACACGGTCTGATTTTATGCTTGTATCTTATTACTATACGGTTAAAATGGACTGGTGATTATACTGCCGAGCCATACAGTATTTATGCTTGTATCTTATTACTATACGGTTAAAATGGACTGGTAATTATACCGCCGAGCCATACAGTATTTATGCAGTCTCTATATTTGGAAATTTACATTTAACTAATCCTAATTAACGTTTAATCTGTGTTAGTTAATGTACCACCGTACATTAATAACGTCAGAATAAACTGCAAATTATATTGATCAACTAGATTTTATATTACTATAGAGAGAGGCGTGGTTTTAGTAGTTTATTAGTACATAGGTTGAGATTATATGAGAACGAGCTGCTTCAGGGATTCTTTGACTCTAATCTACTTCTGCGTACCTATCTCTAAGCATTGAAGCTATGTCCCGTTTGAGGGGTCTTGTATTAGTTCAGGTATATACCTAAGGCACTTCAGCTTTCTTACTGAGATAGCATAGGCAGCGGTGATCACTTACCATCAAACGCACACGCGCTCGATGCCTACAGCATTTTACGAAATACCGCGCGTACGGTGCGTGATTTCATACAACGAAATGTAAAATGCGGCGCGTACTTTGCTGACAAATATGCGATCAGCTTTATACAATAGCTAGCAATGGAGGTTATGTATTTTGTGAGTGTAGGCAAAATTGATATTTAGTGACGTATTCTTTCAAAATATCAAAAAAATCATTCGAGGGGTTCAGGTTGGTTTCTCGAATTCTGTGAATGTTCACCTAGGCTTTATATAGGGTGCTTAATCTTGTTGGTTGCAAATATTTATGTATGTCATATTCTTACGCCCTGGAAGGAATAAGTACGTGACATTGCAAGTCACCTGTACATAGTTACTAACTTTGATGTTACACTGCTGTAGTTCCTAGTATAGTTAAAGTTTAGTTAAACTATTAAGCTATTTTGAATGCAGTTACTAAGCTTTTCTAAATGACTAACGGAAATTATAACCAAATCAATCGGCCGAGCCCTTTCCCAACTATATTGGGGTTCGCTTCCAGTGATGCAGCTGAATACCAGTACCTGTTTTAAATAGAAATTATAACCAGTAATTATGTATTAATGATTTTCAATTAAGTACTATGACTCTGGTCTCGAGTTCGAACCCAAGACACGAACCTTTGATTTTACGAACTCATGTGCGTATTGTAAATTATCACTTGCTTAAAAATCGGCGAAGGAAAACATCGTGAGGAAACCAGCATGTCTGCGAGATATTTCTCAACGGCATGTGAGGCTATGTCTGAGGCCCATGGGCAGCATAGAAACTCTGACACCACGTTAGCCACTAACCACACGAAAAGAAGAAGATTAAGTACTCTGTTCATCAGTGTACGAGTAATAAGTATAGGCATATTTTATGAACCACTGCCAATGTGGACTAACTTTAGAGTTCATGTATGTTGATGTATAGGGAAAACCTTTGTGAATCAAAACTTTTTTTTTTCTTTTTGTTTGTCTAAAAACCACTGCAACGCATTAATTTGTACTGACGTATTTTTACTGAGTCAATACGCCTACACTACGCGGCCTACGCAACCTACTACCCCAAACACCATTGCGGTCAGCCTCTAATTTTATAAACAGAATATCAGAATTTCAACCTTAAACCGAAGGCTAATTGACAGACTTGTTCAAACGCGGTTACATGAGCTGGCCCCTGTGTAACACGACCATCTGGAACTTTGCAAATGCCTCGAAAAGTTCCACAACAATGGTACCTATCTGAAGTTCCGCGAATATTTTAACAGTTTAAATCATTATTAGAGAGCTTTCCATTCCGACGTATATAGTTTTTCATTTGGTTGCTCTTTATTACTCAGACTCTGAATAACAAACTGTCTTTTGACCATCTTGGCTAGATGGCATCGGGACCGGAAACCACTGATTATGGTTACTGATTTATTACCAGGGTATTGTTGTCCCACTGAAGAGCAAAGGTCTCTTCTCATTCAAAGGCGGCACGAGCACTGATTCCCCACAATGTTTTTCTTCAAAGATGTCGGAAATGTGCAAGAAAATTAGCTTACATGTATTATTTATTAGTGTACCGGCTTTGCAATGTAGGTACTATCTCGAGGGTGAAGGTTAGTTTAACTACACGTGTAGTTTACACGGTTTTCCTTTTAACTACACGTGTAGTTTACACGTTGTTCCTGTTGAATCACTCTATCTATTGTTGAAAATCGCACTCAAAGCCGTTGCATAGATTAAATGTTCTAAGCGCACAAAGGAGGGCGACTTTGTTTTGTGCTGTGCAGAGATTCCGATTCAAAGAGGAACCACAACAAGATATGCCTTTATGTCTAACCTGGCTTTAGCAAAATCAATCAAGTACAGTGTTTAGCGTGCCTGTTTGAGCATAGAGCTTGAATTAATCAATCAAAACAATCCATTAACTAAATTGAAGCTATTGAGCTGAGGTAAAGGCATCCCTATTGTATATAGTTTGTTTGTAATTAATTAATTAACAGTACATAACATCACGCTTTGTTTCCCCGAAGGGTTGGGCAGAGGTGTACCAATATTATATTTATGGCGAGCCTAATTGCCATCAATCGACTCCGGGCTGCTACTGAGAAATTCCAGATAGAATCACCCAATCACACGGCACGACCAGGGGATCGTACCCAGGACCTCATGTTCAGCAACAACTTGCGACCTCTTGACCAGTGAGGCAGTCCTAGTTGTTTATTTACACGTTGATAAACAGATTGATAAATCTATATCTATACTAATATTATAAAGAGGTAAAATTTGTAAGTTTGTATGTAGGGGGTAATCTCCGGAACGAATGATCCAATTAAAAAAAAAAAAAACACATAGAAAGCTACATTATTCCTGAGTGCTATAGGCTATAAATTATATTTATATCATACATATTAGCCAAGCTATCGCAATTTTCGTCTAGCAAGTCGGAAAGAAATACCTCCGAAAACAGAATTATTTGCATGCGCTGCCTAAACAGTTGTTTAAAATTGAAAGCAATGTATGGCAACCCGGTTCGCCTTAATTATTTCTACAAAAAAGTCCGCGACACCATATTCCTGTCTTTTGTATTTTAACTTTTATATTTCGTTTTATGTTTTAAAAAAGTATTTTTTCGACTTACTTCTGTTTGGATGATTGTTTAAACAACAAAATATCAATTCTTATGAAATTAAATTATTTTTTGATCACAAGGACATCACAGATTTGCCCTCTACAGTATTAGCCGCAGACGAAGTCGCGGGCAGAAGCTAGTAATTGATAAACAGGTACACCTCGACCTTTGATGTGTTGAAAAGTTCTTGTATTTTTTGCCGTTCGTCTTTTTTCTGTACAAAGTAAAGTAACTTTATAAAATTATAGAAAGAATGGGATCATGGGCTATCCAGTGACAAGATGATTGACTATTTGTAAAACGGTCAAAAATAAAATATGAAATCATTCATGATATCAATATCATTTATAATAAAAGGCCGCTCGTCTTAAAAACTTTCATCACCGTTCAGAAATTAAATATTATGCGAAGATGTAATTGTACCTAATGCTAATAAGTATTCCATTTGATTCTAAAAGTCTGCGACGTCATATTGTTATATTTCATACAAATCACGTAAAACTCCACGTTTTCACAATTCATAAAAAGTAACGTTATTGACTACATTTTCAAATACCCAATTTTAATGGATTTGGCATATAGCTCCATCTCTATCCCTCGGTAACTAATTATAAAAAAAAAAAAAATATTTAATTTTTGTTATTTATGTGTGGAACATATTACAACATAAAAGGCTAAACAGTTCATGGCAACGATTACATTCCAACAGAGCTAATAGCTTAATGGTTCGACTACTGCTTAGCAAACCTAACTTCGATTCCCAACAATTAATATTTTTAGTAAGTAGGTACCTACTTCTTTTTTTCATTTTGTTATACTTCGTAGAACTTGCATAGCAAAACATAATGGACAGAATCTAGTATGTAAAAAAGACATGAAACAAAAAACGTATTCATTGATATAAAGGTTCCTTTCAAAGTCCGCCAAAAAGTAACGGATACGGATACATCTTTGCTCTCCCTCGGATATCCGGCACATCACTTTTATTTATCCCTTCCAAGGCTTTTTACTTTACAAAGAGCTTTACATTCACGAACAATATCCATACCGCTAGCTGAAATACACGACAAGACAAAATTTATATGTTTCAGCGGCGAAACGATAATATGTTTAATTTCTTATCTTCGAACTAGGGTGCAGGGCCGGATATTTGATATCCGGCTTTGCACCGCGGTGGACCAAATACCCGACCGATGCATCCGTAGCTTTCGGAATTAAATTAATTCCTTGCCTGGAATTCGAATATACCGTTGGTAAATCAAATTAATTTATCATAATTATTCTCTTTGGCTTCTTGCCTTTGAGAAATTCTTTGACGACTATTTTGCGATGGAATCAGGAGTTATTTTGCGGCAATTAGTGACAGCGTAATGTTATGTTCAAATATATTATAGTTTAATTCCGCAATGACAGCAGCGCGAGCGTAATTATTCCTGAGCTAAAACTTAATATTTTTACATAACGTTATAATAATAATAATATTCTTGGACATTTCACACAACGCCATATAGTCCCAAGCTAAGCAACCTAATGCTTGTGTTATGGCAACAAGATGGCTGATAAACTACTTACTTTTTTTTTTGTAAAAACATAAGTACATAATAATATTAATAATAATAATAATTTATTTCAAATAAAACGTTTACAAAAAGTGTACATGTAGCCAACAGTAATAAGTTTTCCATACAATTAAAGTGAGTAAAACTAAGATTTTATTATAGGTGCAAGTACTGTTTGGAATTGAAATTGTATGTACCGACCAGCCCGATCTAGGTTAATTTAAACCTGTGTTTCAGGCCATCACTTTACAATCCAACTACTTTGGTCTAGTACAATTTAAAGTTAAGCTGTATTTAAATAAATAATATTATAAGAACTAGGAGAAAAAGCTTAATGGTACCTTAATATCTAAAACTAAGCCTATGTAATTTTACAAAAATAAACACTTACGCGGGGATCAAAATCATCATGCCAAATTTCTAGAAGTTTTTCTGTGTCTGTGTAATTTAGTGTCTCTAAATATTCGGATAACATTTTACTACATTTTTTATACCTTACACTATAGAAACTTAGTACCTTGTTGAGCTTATTATATAGAAAAGGTCCCAAGAACAGATAGAAACGATTAGCAAACGCATGTCTAGTATGAGGCTTAATGCAAACTAAGTCCTTCCTTCTCTTGTCAGAAGGAACAGGGTCAAAAGGAAGTGCAGTGTGCTAGAGTAGTACTATATTTAAAATAAATAATTGCCGTACTGTAAGCACCTTACATGCGGTGTAGAGTTGATGCGTAGGAAATCTAAAAGGGCGAAAGGTAGCAACCTTTAGAATAGCTCTTTGAGCTCGCTCTAATGGGAGTAAAATTGTTTTAGCCGCACCTACCCAAGAAGTTACGCAATAACTAAGATACATATTATAGATAGACAAACACCCAACCCGGAACAAATACTTGCAGGTCGTACAAATACGTGCGCGATCGAATATTCACGGAGTCACACGACCGCGCTGCACAAAACAACACGGCAAAAAAAAAACTACGATCGCCCACGAGCGCGGGCTCAATCAAAAGTATCGGTCACGAAACCGCTGTTGGTTTCCTAGAATTTATATTGAAAATATCAGCCGTATATTTCGGCACGAGGGCACAGAAAAAAAAATATGACGATGGTTTTGATTCACCATTTTTTAACAGAAAATCAATACTAACGTTACACAAATTAAACGTAAGTAACAACAACATGGCTAAAATTGAAAAGGTCTATAAAACGTTTTGATAATGCTATTGAGCATGCGTGTCATAATTAGAGTTGTGGTTGGGGTTCACTAGACTCGAACTGTCCCCCGCTGTTTCTTTTTTTGGAATGGGTAACGCGCTGTTCAGCTTAGGAAGCAGTTGACTGCTTAACCGGACTTGCCTGTGGAAGCTTCAATAAAGTTAAGGCCTCCTCCCGCCTAGTGCTTAAAAACTTACAAACTAAACGATAACACGCTAAGGGCGCCCTCTGTGGGATACGGATCTTAGCTTAGGACGGGACCGGGAGAGGGTGGCATGGGACAACCTAGGCCGGATAGATATCCCCTGTTGCTCGGTGCACCGTCTTATAAACGCCGCGCCGGTCCCTTCCAAAACTCGCATTATTCAGTTTTGGAAGGGACCTCAGTGGAGTGAGGTGGCGAACTGGCGATGGCACTAAACGTTTCACGATAATTTGCTAAAACCGACGTAATATTAACACGAATAATAAGAAAATACCAGAAATCAATAGCTATAAAAAATCTCTTTCTTTATAAGTAATCCACCTAAAAATCCATAACAGGCGCTTTTGTAAGCCCCTTAGCCTTAAAGCTAATTAATTTCGAGAAACAGCTTCATGTGTAAACAGCGGTCGAGAGAACCGCCGCGCAAATACTTAGATAATAAGGTTACTTCATTGCTCCATAAAGTTAACTTACCTACAAGTTTTTCAGATTTGAAAAGAATACCTAATTAACCGTTTAATTAAATTTATTTAGCACTGAAGACCCGCCCCTACCTCGCACAGGTTACATCTTGATAAAACGTCGAGATTTCTTTGTTATATGTGAGTTTAATGAAGATTTATTAAGCACATAACCTTCAAAAATAAATTCTCTAAATAATGGTCAAAGTTCATTTCAAAGTGTATGGTCTAAGATCCGGTATAGGAAATATATACCATCGTTTATTTATTAGTGATAAGAAATAAATGATAGATAATATTCACATAGACACATTAAAAATAGGTTGCCTAGTAAAATTTTCGCCCGGATAATATTAAATAACAATTTTTTTAATTAAATTGATTTAATCTATTTCCCTCATTGGTTATTTAAAAAAATTGTACAGTCGTCGAACAGAATTGAAAATGATAAGGTTGATGTTACAATGAGAGTTCAAAGTGAGTTGTGAATAGTGTCAATCATTAGGCAGGTAGGTGTTTTTAGCATTAGGTGGAATGACAGCTTACTTCACGCTCATTCCACTCAAGTTTTCACGGTGAAAATTTTACAGCATACACCGGCTGGTCCGACCGGACCGTGGGCTACTCATTACTCACCGCCCGCAGGCCCGCGGCTACGGTGGCCGGGAGTCGTCACGCGGCTCGCGACGCCCGGGGCGATTCCGCCGCATTAACTGTACTTAGCTTGCAATGAAATTGGGTCCTACTTTGTGATTGGGTTTACCAGTTTTCCACGCATTTACGGGCTGTGATTATACAGCTGTATTTTATTACAAAGGAAAACTCGGGTCATTCAAAGTATTTTTCAAACAACCGGATATTCTAGAAACATTCGCATCGTTAACGGTTCCAATGGATTTATTTATTGACGAAAAAGTTCAGTGTTTTCAAGCGTTTATTCTGCCCTTCTGTATGGGATCAAATATTGTTGTAATATTATTGATGCTAGATAACAGCTGTTTCAAAAAACATATGGAATGCTCCATATGTTTTGACACACAGTGACAAAGAGCACTTTATGAAGAAAATAAAAGGTTTTACCTTTGACAGTCATTACGAGTCGTCAGAAGCCCGAAAATCTGACAGCCAGTCTTACAAAGGGGTATCGTGTTGCCCAGTTACTTGATTGTGGAGGTCAGATAGGCAATCGCTCCATGTAAAATACTGGTATTCAGCTGCCTCCGATTAGACTGGAAGCCGACCCCAACATAGTTGGGAAAAGGCTAGGCAGCTGATGATGCTGCCTCTGTAGGAGATCAAATAAATAAATAAATCAATGATCTCAGAAAACATAATACATGGCTGTGTAGCACATCGCCCACGTGGCCTCCTAAAAGAAACGCGCCACGAAACTCAAACCCAAAGCATTTATTTCGATTGAACCATTTACAGGCAATTTTGAACTGTGACGAAGTCGGTCAGTTACTCAAAAAGCTAGTTGCCCATTCCAAAACGTAGATCTCAATGGAGAAGAACATCAATGAGTAGCCAAAATGTCTTAAGACGCAACCAACATCAAAAATAGGGCTAACTTGTTTGCTGAATAAATTCGTCTTGCCTATATATATTTCCACGGCCCAAAGCATTAACCATCTCAAGCACGGTTCGGTGGTAGCTTCATCTTATTTGCCTTCCCTATTAAATTGCATCTGAAATGTAGGTATGACTTCTCCGTATTTGTCAGTGAGAGAGAAATATTAAGTAGATCTGTATCCCCCAGGGCGCGAGATATGAAACATTCCACACGTAACAGAGAAATACGTTTGCGAATTCGATTAGTGTGGATCAAACTGTTAGCTGTAGTCAGCACACTGACAAACGACTCACCCGTTTCGTAGCAGCACCAGACAGGCTTAATATACGTCGTGTGGCTCTTTTAGCCATTCGATCACTCGGTGCAGTCCCCAGTGAAATCAACGACCAAGCTTTTACACAAATCCACATACGGGCTAAGTCCAGCTTCATTCGATTTATTCTACACACTTTGAATTTGCATTCGAAGTAAACAGGGAGTGTTAGTCAGATGAGATTACCTGTGAAGGTAGGCCAATCGAATTCTGAGATAAAACCGATTCGTTTAATGATTTATTGCATGTAATTTAGCACTTGATGTCAACACCGAATCGCATTCTTTTTTGTTTGTGGCATCTCGTAGTTCAACCATAGGATTGTCTATTGCTTAACCGGACTTGCCTGTGGATGGCACAAAAGAATTGTAGCCTCCAGACAGGGCTTATAAAAACTTACAAACTAAGCGACTACACGCTAAGGGCACGGCTTAGGGCGTCTCTGGGGGAGGACAGCAAGGGACAAGCTGGGTCGGCCGTAACCGAATTGCAAACTATTTATATTATTATTATTATTATTAAACGCATTTCGTGCATTAAGTAGGTAGAAGGGATGCACCTTTCATGCAACCTGATTCCTCTCGGCTTCATTCGGAACAACCACGCTTCTTAGTGTCAGTTTTTGTATTGTACACCTGTGTGAAACGGTGTATCACATTAAAGATATTTTATATGAGTTTAATCCTACTTATATTATTATCGTGAAAGTTTGTGAGGATAGGATGTATGGATGTTTCTTACAATTTCACGCAAAAACTATCAAACGGATCTGGATGAAATTTGACACACAAATTGGTTGTGATCTGGATTAACACATAAGATACTTTTTATTGTAGTACTTTCCCGTAGGATGCTTTCCTACAAGCACGCGAGCGAAGCCACTGTCAGAAGCAAAATAAGACTTAAAACAAAGTAAAAATGGCAGAAAAAATTGTGTACTCCGAAAAAATTTCGATAGCATCAGCGTCCAAATAAGCCGACCCTCGTGTGTCAAAATGCGTTACTAAATCCGTTGGTACGGGCACACGTGACTGCATGTCCCGCAGCACCGCGTCGGAGTTAATTAAGGAAGCCGAACTACAGCGAGGACATAAAAAGAAAAGATCGTGAGCGAGAACGAGATAGAAAATTTTTCTTTTTTTTTTTCTTTTTTCTTTTTGTCAGGCGTACCGCAAAACTTGTGTATTTACTTTATTTTCTTTTTCTTCCGTAATGTTCAATTCCGAAGATTTGTGGAGTTGATTAATTACAGTTTAATTCCAATGAAACATTGATAATTCTGTTTGTGTAGTGATAGCGTCCCTCTGGTTATGTTACTTTTTAAGTTAATTAATTTTGAAGTTATCTAACAAATTTTCTCCAGCTTCTCTCTAATGATAATTGTAACGGCGTCACAGCTAGGTAATTTAAAAACGTAATAGTTTCGATCGAGTCAAAACAGACTCGAGAAAATAGCTTATACGTAAACACGTATAAGCTTTTTTCAATAAATTCTAAAGATGTGGAACTTGACATATATTAAAAGCATACAGAGTAGTTCATTTGTTAAATAATAAATAGACAGTGAGTGAGTGAGTTCTTAGTGTATCGGTAAAAAAAAACTCCAAAATTCACTTACGGACAGACAGTATATTGGCCGTATATAAAAAAAATAGAATTCCATAAGTTCTGAATTTTTTATCACCATATATGACGACACGGTTGGCGCAGCGGTTGAGCAATTGACTGCTGCGCAGCATGTCGCGGGTTCGATTCCCGCACGGTACAAATATTTGTACGACCTACAAGTATTTGTTACGGGTCTGGGTGTTTTTCTACCTATAATATGTATGTATTTACAAAAAAAATATGTATATAAGTAGTTTATCAGCCATCTCGTTACCATAACACAAACACTACGTTGCTTAACTTGGGACTATATGGCGTTGTGTGAAATGTCCAGGGATTATTATTATTATAAATATGAAAGTAAAAAAAAAGATGAAAAGAATGTTATTTAACAAAATAGAATGATAACTCGACGGTTGATGTAATTGAAGAACAAAACGTGCTGTGTATTATCAAAATCGTCTTCTTTGTGCAGAATACGTCGGTACTTGAGAACCACCACTGGCGCTCAGCCATGAGTTGCCTCTTGGAGAGCGGCATCCTCGACCATCTGCCGCCTGTGCCAGGTCTTCGGGAGAAGCTTGTGAACCAGATTAGCTCCCTGATACTGGCCACCGACATTACCCGCCAACAAGAATATCTAACCACTTTCAAGGTAAGTTCTAATTTTATGTTACGTGGGATTTCCGGAAAATACTCGATAATAATTTTATAGAATCTATCTAATCTATCTACACCGGTCGGTTATTAAAATATATTTTCTTAGTAAAGACCAGCAATCAATATTCTAGTTTTCTATCCGATGTAACATATACTACTTAGACTCTTCATGTTCATACAACTGAAGCTACATGCGGCGTTGCGAGTACTACGCACCTTACCTTTTCAACGACATAACCGAGCTATGTATGGATATAAAAAATATAAATAGAACGATCTAAATCAGTACATTGTTGTAACTTTCACGTAAGGTTCGACAACGATAATATTAATTTCGTAACGGCGTACGATTTAAGGGGTCCAAAAATTTAAAAATACTGGTATTCAGCAACATCCAGTTGAACTGAAAGCCATCCCCAACGTAGTTGAGAAAAAGCTGGTAATTAAACTTTAGCGAGTTCAAAAAGTCTTGACTAATCTGTACCGAAGTATCAGACAAAACTCGTCAATAATTCGATCATTATTTAAATCATAGAAACATTCAAAATAGGGTATCTGCCCTAAAACTGAACTCCAAACAGGATGACAAAGCCGCCCTTGATTGAGAAGTTTAGCATGGCCCTGTTTAATAAACGTTACAAATTGTAAATTGTAATTGTATTTTACAAGTTACATATCTACAAATTTACCATGGTGAAAAACTGACAGAATTGTAAAATTGTATCTACAATTTTACAAATTTCTGTTTAATAAACATTTTCTCCTTACAGGTGAAAAGTTACATATTTGTTAGGAAAACTGTTTAATTGAACGAATTAACGCATAATTATAATTAAAAATATACATATTTTGTATATTGTAGAAAGATTCCAGGCCGTGTTTAATAAATGTGATAATATGTTTATTGTGTCTATAAGTTTCTGTTTAATAAAGAATTCAACTTATAAATTTACCATGACGGAAAACTGACAAAATTGTAAAATTGTACATACAATTTCACATATTTCTGTTTAATAAAGATTTTCTCTTTACAAGTGACAATTTACATATTTGTAAGGTAAACTGTTTTATTGAACGCACAATTGTAATAAAAAAAAAACATATTATGTAAATTGTAGAAAAATTCTGACAGGTGGACTCGTCTTGTGTAAGGATTTGCAAATTTTGTTACAATTCTAGTAATATTGTGTTTTGCTCAATATAATAAGTAAAATTTAATTGTATTGGGTTAAAAAATGGTTCTAACAACTACTAGTGAAAGTAATGACAGTACCTAGTGATGATGAATTTATGAGTGTACGGCAACGGCGTGTTTTCCGCAAGAGGATAAATTTTACTTTTGATGTGACGGATTTTACGTTCAACGAAAAGTTTCGGGTCAGCAAAACTACCGTTGAATATTTGATCTCGAAAATCTGACATAATCTTAAATACGATTCTAAGAGAAATGCAGCCCTTACTCCCACTCAGCAAATTTTGTGTGCATTGCATTGGATGGGCTGTGGTTCACAATACCATGTTTTAGCAGACGCACATGGTGTAACAAAAGGGACGATACGTAACTGCATAAAAAATGTGTCTAAATTTGTGGTTTGTAAATTATTTGGAGAAGAAGTCCGCTGGCCAACTAATTGTCTCGATATTTCTTGATTGTTCATCAAACTCAAACTCAAAGTATTTATTTCAAATAAACCAATTACAGGCACTTTTGAATTGTCAAGGTGTCGGTCAGTCAGAGAGATGAAGCTAGTTGCCCATTCCAAAGCAGTAGGTACCTATGGAGAAGAACGGGCAAGAAACATAATATACCTAAAATAGCAGGCATTGTAGATGGTTCGCTATTCAAGATGGATGCTTCTCGCCAGAATGAAGCTGCGTAATTATGTAGACAGAAACGGAGATTATTCCATTAATATTATGATAGAATGTGGACGAAATTTGGAAATATTTTACGCAAGTGGAAGGGTCTGTCCATGATGCTAGGGTACTTAGGTGCTCTTCGCTAGCACGAGAATGGGATATGGATGGAGACCATTTCCAAATGCCATAATACTGGGAGACAGTGGCTATGGCCTAACAAAGTGGCTAATGACACCTGAAATTCCGGTACAAATACCGAGAACGTTAGCACTGGAAAGATATTTACGTGCTTTTAAATCAACACGAAGAATGGTCGAAAATGCACTGGGTATAATAAAAGAAAAATTTCCATGTCTCAATCATTTAAGAGTATGTACAGCCAATTATTGCAAGCAGAATTATATTATCAAGCATAGTTTTGCACAATATTGAAAAACGTTTAGTATCGCAGCATTAAACTTCCTACTCAGGACAAAATAGTGAACGTGATGACGAAGTTGCCAGTAGTGACGGGGAGGAAGTATTTGAACAGGAAGGGGTTGGAGTACTGCAGTCATTAATACAATTGTTTGAATGATTTTTTTTATTAATATTTATTAAACTCAAACTCAAAGCATTTTTTTCAAATAAACCAAATACAGGCACTTTTGGCACTGTCAGTCAGAAAGATGAAGCTACGAGTAGTTGCCCATTCCAAAGCAGTAGGTACCTATCGAGAAGAACGGGCAACGAACTCCAACTCCACACTCTTTAAAATCAAAATATATTTACAAAAACTGGGTTAAATCATTAATGTTGAAATATACAGATTTTTTAATCGTCTTAACAGCTAAAATTTATGTTTTATATGTATTTTGGAGAGAAATAAATAAATCTTATTATTATTATTATACATGTGAGAACGATGCAAAACATAAAAAAGCGTCCATATTAAAAGATTTAAAAAAACAATTCAAAATTAAATTAAATTTTAAAAGAGCCGTGGCAGCTAAGGTATGGCCTGTCCCTACTGACGGCGCCCGTTCACGAACATGACGCATGGATTAGCACCATTCAGCTCAACCAATGTTTGAAGGGAGCTAGATGATCACACACGCCACAGGGTACTCAAAAACGTTACTTTTTTTGAATAATTGTCAAAACGCGGAATTTGTGCATACTTACGAGATATGTATGAAATATAAAAAGGTGACGTCACAGGTTATTGTAATCAAGTGCCGTGCTGCACTTGCATATATACACACGGGCAATTCTATGTGGCTTACTTATTGTGTAAGCTCGCCCAGTAGATTGGTGATTATGCCACACATTAATAGATTAGTATAGTAGACTTCTTCATTTCGCAGCATCGGGCAATAGCTAGTTAGAACTAGCTATTGCCCGATGCTGCGAAATATGTAATATGAAGTTTAAAGTTTCTAACATTTCTTAAATCTCCCCTTGATTCAAGAATCTCCAACAAAACTTACATTTTATGTAATTTGTAACTTACTAGTGCAAATCTAAAGATCATGCAATCTTGTCATCGAAATCTACAGGCGTTTTCTACATAATTATGTAAACGTTTATTAAACAGCAATTGTAATGTTAAAATTTGTAAGGTTTTAATTGTAAAATTCTTACATAATTGTAAGTTTTATTAAACAGCACTTGTCATAAAACTTCACAAATATGTCACTTATTTACAAAATTGTAGAATTGTAACGTTTATTAAACAGGGCCCAGGCTGACACAGAAAGCAAAGACATTTATTGGATATTCGAAAACAAAAGACAATAAAAAAAATGGCCGTCACGGGACGGTAGATGTGAAAGAGAGTGCCATGCCCCAGGCCTGCCAATATTTATATTTCACATGAAACAAAGGGTCGAATTAAATGTCGATGCAACAAAAACTGTAGCGTGAGTGCTTTGATGCAACAGAATAATAATTTATAATCCGATAGTTTCGAGCCTTTCAACGGACAGCGTTCCATTAGACAGCGGGTCGAGTGGCACTGGTGCGCTGAAGATAATTTTATTATTTATATCCTTAAATCCGTATTTTTCCGGAATCCCATAGCATGATATCCGCAGCAGCTTTTATTTAGGAGTTTTCAACCGTGTTTTGGTTTCAAAGTGCATTTTTTGTTTGTTTTTTTTTTTCAAATTCTATTAATTCATGTGCCTACCTCATGGACTTCACACACGACCGACACCGCGTGCTGATTTCATGGATTAAAAAAAATAAAACTATTATTAACTTTAGGTACATTTTTAGGTAGAACAGGTAAGATGGTTAATGATGGTTCGAACGAATGGCAGTACGTCTTACTAATGATCGTCTATATAAGAATGATGAAATTCCAATGCAGGTCAGTTACGGTCCAATAGAGTGCTTTGATGCAACAGAATAATTATAATCCGACAGGTTCAAACCTTTCAATGGCCTAGTAATTAGAAACAGAACTAGGAAAATCTTTGCAGGGGGACGAAGTCTTAAGAAAATTGGCATTTTCCTAGCTAACATTGTTTAAAAAACTTTACAAATTGTTTTAAAAGTTTTTATTTCGTTCTGTGTAACAATGGCAAAGCATTTCTTAACTTGAGGCCTTCATTACATAAGCCACCATTGTCGGTTGATTTGCAGGAATTTGCTCGATGGGTGGATTGATACGCTTTTTTTTATGTAGCCGATTTGCACTAAGTTAATTTATACGTGAGCAAATTTACAACTCTAGAAATATATTATAAGGCATTTAGTACATTTTGAACTTTATACAAAAAAGCTTTAAAATGTGGACTGAATGAAATCACTAAAACATGTTGAAAAAATTAGCAAGAAAAATTATAAGTTATCCTCTAGATTATAAGTAAGAAAATCTAAGCTCATTTTCGTGCATTTACAGCATTAAAAACTTCTAAATCGGAAACATTAAAGTAGTTAGTTCTTCGTTTTTTTAATTTTCACATTCTGATGCCTTATTTCTTGTGACAATTACAGCAATTACATTTTAATTCTTCTCCGCTGGTTATTCGGGTAGTTTTTACTTTGGCATATCTTTTACAGAGCACCATTGCTTAATACTACAGTTTCGCGGGAAAGCGAGCAAGTACAATAGTTAGGCTGCGTTCATACTACGACTTTGTGTTTGTAAAGCTAAGCTAAGCTGGGCCGTTTTATATTCTATGAGGAACGAGTTGTTATTACTATTTATTTTTGGTCTATTTTGTTGAAGTAAATTTTCATATTATTTCACAAAAGACGCTGCTTCTAGAGCCTTTACTCATATTTCATTTCACTCGCTAATGGAGACGGCACAGCACTCTTATTATCTGTAATGAGAGGAGAAGATACCTAGTGAAGGCTCTCACTACCTCTTTATAATTTGTTGAACTGCTTCTCATTATTCTCATATTAAGTAAGAATTAAGATCGTGAACCACGATTTATTGACAGATTAAGGTATTCAAGTAGAATACCTACTTCAATTTTTATCTTAAAAATAAAATTTCTCGTGAACCAGGATGAATTATATAAAAATCGTTTGCGAAATATGAAAAAAATTGAATGCTCTAAAAATATATTTTAAACCACGAAAATCTTTGCTGGGGAACGAAGTTTTATGAAAATTTAAATTTATCTTACGAAATTCAGAAAGCGGTAAAAAAACTGAATCCATAAAAAAACAATTTCATTTGAAAAGTTATTTTAAACAATGTTAGAAACTGAAACACTACAAAAACAGCGGGAAGAAAATTTTTAATTTCGTAAATACCGAGAAACTTGAAATTGAGCAACTGTTCATAAAATGTCATCTCAATATAAAGAAAGTACGCAAACCGGAACCCCTTCTTTCGCTCGACGAGGGAGAACAAAACAAAAACGAGAAACAAGCAAAAATAGGCAGTGATGGGGTCATAAGTTTTTCTCATACCAACAATCGCTCAACGCGCTGGAAGTTTTCGCTTCAAAAATTTTAAACTATACAAACGAGCGCTTAGTTAAACAACTTAAACTCAAAGTATACTAGAGAACCTTGGAAACAAAAACTTGACATGGAAACAAGTTTGACGAAAAACTGACAATTGTGTTTCGCAAGGCTTCCGCGAAAAGTAGCTCGGAGCTATTAAAATAACTTTGAGTCAACTTGAACACGGATCCTTCTTCAAAGTTACATTAATGAGATTAGTCTGGATAGATATGAAGAAACTTTTAAGTCAGAATTTTGATATAGGTACATTTAATTATAAATCCCATTAACCATATAGCACGAGTAGCAATTGCTACGGGCCCCGCGTAACCAAACGCGTATTTTTTTTGAGTAACACAGTAAAATGAGGTATACTAAATTTACTTGATGTCACATTCATTAAATTTAGTTGTTAATTGCTCTGCAGAGTTTTGTAGAGAAGCATTTCTTGTTTCCGGTGTAACACATTGTCGGAGTCTTCTTACGGAAGCTCTTACTTATTAAAAACATTCCATTTTAACAAGGTTTTTGGATACTAGGTGGTCCGCCATAGCTGATGCTACAAAGCACTTCTAATAGGAGAACCGATACATAGAACAGAACCTATAGATAGCAATTAAATATATAATAGTTGATTTTTTTTACCACTCATAAAAACCCCTAGATCAAGGGCCCCTCGATAGAATTTGCTACGGACCCCGCGCTTGCTTAATCCGGCACTGCATGTGATCAGTCAAGGAATAAATTCAATGACATTTTTATGTATTTATGACACTTTTATACACATAAAAAATTTTGAACTAAATGGCGCCCGCATTTCTTTTCTGAATGGTCCTTGAGAAGAAATGCCGAAACAAACTTAAAGAGCGTTTCTTTCAGAGTCAAAGTAGTATATTATAAAGATTTTATGCAGGGACATGACTTGTAGAGCCTTTTGACGAAACAACCATTACAACTCTGACCTTTCCCAACTGGCGACTCGCATGCATTAGTCAAACTCAAACTCAAGCATTTATTTCAAATAAATTACAGGCAATTTTGAATTGTCAAGGGGTCGGTCAGTCAGAAAGGTGAAGCTAGTTGCCCATTCCAGAGCAGTAGGTACTTGTTCCGTTTTTATAGATGAATGGTACGGAACCTTTCGAGCGCGAGTCCGACTATCATTTGGTCGGTTTTTCTTAGATAATTTGATTCAATACAATTGATAGATTATTAGATTTTCATATGCATGTTTAAACTGATAGGTACTTTAATAGTCATATCATTTCACTGTCAGAGAATGAAAATTTGAATTACTTAGTTATCAATTTGTTGGATAAGTACTTTCCCTAACTCTGCAAACTAGTAAGTGCAAGTATTAGCTCTATAGCTAATACTACACTCACACATCACTACAGTGTCAACAATTAAATAAATCGGCAAGGTCGATTAATCACCGATAAGATTTAATTTAATGCAGTTCCGTGTTGAGAAAATGGATCGTTTACGCAATCTATATACGGAACGTAAACACATCTCAATACTTAATAGCAATATTGAATGAGAATAGCTTACCGCCTGTAGGTTATTAGCCAATCAATCGATCGTTTAGGAATACAAACTCATACTCGTAGATATGATTGAATAGAAATTCCATTGAGAATCCTCTACAAAACCTATACACTCAATCATTTATACACTCAATCATTTTAAAAGCGTAATTTTTCACGACCACTATCATCATCATTCTTGGTAAAACTGGCTGTCAGACTTTCGGGCTTCTGACTACCCATAACGACTGTCAAAGATCCACGAATGACAGCCGGGACCAACGGCTTAACGTGCTTGCCGAGGCACAGAGGAGTCTCGATATCTGAAAATGGTCACCCATATTCAGACCAACCCCGGCAAGTGTAGCTTAACCTGATGGATGGATCCCAGTAAGTGAATGGGTTGTGGAGGTCAGATAGACAGTCGCTCCATGTAAAATACTGGTATTCAGCTGCATCCAGTTAGACTAGAAGCCGACCCCAATATAGTTGGGAAAAGGTTAGGCAGATTTTTAATCATCATTATTATCTTACCCTTTCCTCAATTTCAAATTCACCAACCCGCACTGGGCCCAGCAGTGGGAACATTAAAGGCTGATTACGTCATCATTCTCCTGCCCTTATCCCAATTTATTTGGGGCCGGCGCAACATGTCTCTTTCTTCCATACTTCTCTATTAGTCGTCATCTCGGTAGTTACTCCCTTCCTAGCCATATCATCTTTCACACAATCCATCCATCGTTTCTTTGGTCTCCCTCTACTTGTATAGCCATCCACATTCATGCTCACAACTTTCCTGACAACATTTTCCTCATTCCTCCGCATAACATGCCCATACCATGACAGCCGATTTCCACACAACTTTTCAGTCACCGGTGTCACTTTCAGACTTCCTCTTATATACTCATTCCGTATTCTATCCATTCGGGTAACACCACACATCCCTCTTAGCATTCTAATCTCCATTATGATACGGTCGGCGCAACAAGTCTCGTTCTTCCATACTCCTCTATTGGACGTCAGTTCATTCAGTCGTCCCTTTTCTAGCTATTCATCGTTTCTTTTGTCTTATCCTAGTCTTATAGCCATCTATATTCGTAATAAAAACTTTTCTCACGACATTTTCCCCATTTCTCAGACTTTTGACGAATATAACAGTTAATAAACCACTCCGACACCAGATTAGTCACTAACCACACGAAAAGAAGAATAAATCAAACAATATTTAATTAGTTGCAAACTAGACTAGCGTATCGACCCGTCACTGTATTGCGAGACTAGTTACTTAAGCACTTTTCCAACCAAGCAGTGACGACTGGCTAAATAAATAGACAACACTTCAAAATCAGCCAAACACTCCCGACTGCTGGATAAAAACCTTCCCTTATAAGCACCGCTACAAAATGCATTGTTAATTCTCACTTTGTTAGTTTTCATTGCCGTGGTTTGAAAGAAAAAAAAAGTAAGGATGTTTATTCTGCTCCAACAAAGCGCACGTTACAAAAAACGAACATTAAGTACGCTTATTGTCCAAAGCCTCAAATTCAATAAATTCAACTTCGCAGGTGGGCGCTACCAATTAACGAGTGCATCAAATTTGTACGGTTGTGACCCAAGGGCTGGCTTTTACCTTGGCCAGAACCTAGAAGGATTGTCTCTTGGGTACTTTACCAACCGACAGCAATGCGGAGAAATTTTTCGACGCCATATTTTATTTTGCTAATCATTATAATTAAGTTACGATTTATGCTTTCTGTTGCTATTTATGTACAGTCGCTTGCAAATCAGGTTACCACAAACTGTCAAATATTCTCAATCGATATTGAACTTAATAATCAACGTTTTAAAGTTTAAAATAATTTGGAGAAATTTGACAGTTAGGTATAACTTGATGCATCCGGTTAGACTGAAAGCCGACCCCAACATAGTTGGGAAAAGGCTAGGCAGATGATGATGTATAACTTGATGCACCGGCGACCGTATATTCAATTTTAATCCTGAATAAAATTTTAATTACTTACTGTCCAGTGTAACGCGTAGCTACCTACGTGTTAAATAAAGTTAAACGGACAGTAAGTAATTAAAATTTCGGATAGCGGTGTCGGGTGCATTTTAACTGAACCACAGCGAATTAATTAACTCCTGACTCGTTTATGTTATTATTTTTATCATATTGATTTTACATTCTTTGATTACTTAAACTCTGATTGACTTATTGCTTATTGAAATTTTTAGAAATTCGTCTTTTATTAAATGTTTCTAAATATGTGAGCACCATATATATATACACATCACATATGACTATTTTTTTGCAATTTTTGACGTTCAAAAATGTCTTTCATGTGCCTATTTGGAATAAGGTATTTCATATTTGAACATAATTTGATGATTTTTTGAGAGAGAGAAGTCATCACACATCATCCATTCATCCATCTCTCGGCAAATAAGTAACAATCCGGTGTTAATGTCCATGTATGGTAAGCTTTATGCGTGTCTCCTGTCCTCACAAACTTCCACTGTCTCATAATATTAATGCAACCCTAAATGGTTGGGAGTAAACCTTCAGTTATTCTGAATCCGCGACCTGTCCAGCTGACAGTCAAGCAGCAATTCCACAGCTCCAGTATTTGGTTATTTGTAGTACCTCGAGGCTACACCGTTGATTTGGCAAAGGCGCGCCACACGTTGTTTGCACTAAACGGGACTTTAGCTGTATCATGTAACGTACTGTTAGAAATTAAAATATATATACCTATATTTTTTTTTAAATAGATATTTTTGTTTTATTCTATTCGGGTAAGTTGCAGTTATTTATTAAAATAACATGGAATCTTCAATTAAAGATAAAATTTTATGTTTTTACGTATAGTTATAGGTACTTTTTCTTATTAGTCTATCGATTGAAATGGCTTCGTAGGCGTTTTGACCGCTGAATTCGTACGAACCGGTTGAAACAGGAATTTCAGGTAGGCCATGACCTGAGTTAGGACATGTAATACTTTCTATCCCTTGGGATCATTTTTGACATCCCCTCGGGCGAAGCCGCTGGCAAAAGCTTTATCAGCAGAAATTGTAAAAAAATGTGTTCTTCAGTCATGTAAAATATGCGATACTTTTAAACGTGTCCAAAGGAAACGGAAAATACTTTATTGTTTATTTCTTTGAGTAAGTACTACCCGGCTTTTTCATTTCACACAGAAATTTTCCCAAAAACTATTTTTCAAATTCGTCGTCATCCATCGCTTCTCTTAAAAGCCTTTACAGAGAGGCACGACGCGACACTCTTTAATAGAGAAAAAAAAAGGGAAACGGTTATGGAAGTGATTCTACCAGAATCGTGTCGCACCGCCGCCGCGGCTGGCTGCGGGAGGCTTAACTTGGCAGTTAAAGTGCATCCATCGCCGTACACATAATTTATGCCAGTCGCTAGCTCAGGTTAATATTGTAACATCCCATTCCCATTTTGAGATAGAAATATATGTCGGACTGCAATTTTCACCGTTTGCTTAGAACACGAAAACAATTCTGATTCGATGGTTTCATAAGTAATTAACGCTGTTATCGGAGTCATGCCATTTAGAGAATGCGTTTTAATTTACTTCTCTGATTGTTTTTATAGCCTTGAGAGATTTAGAATGATTTCTAACAGCGTTCAGTGAGAGTACTCTTATACTTAACAAAAACAATGATACCTACCTATCGAAGTCAAAGTCTTAACATTTATTTCGACGGAAAGGCACTTTTTAACGCCAAAATGAACAAAAAATAATTGATTCTAGTTGCCCCTTCCAAAAGGTAGTTTTGTTTGAAGAAGAATGGGGAAGTTACTCCACCGTTACTGTTTTAAAATGTTTTACAACGTTTTGTTTAAATTTATTAGAATATTATATGTGAAGACACAAAAAATACACTGACAGGTAAATTAATTTTAACATAGATACATGGTGCTCACATATTTACAAACGTTCCAAAAATTTATCAAATCATAGAATGTGTAATCAGTAGATATGTTACTAATTATAAATTACATAACTTAACAAGCAAGCACTTTCATTTTATCTAGATTCACATGCGTCACGTTCCTAGTAACAGACTCCCAAACTACTTAGCTTTGAATACCTATATGTTCGATTTAGTTGCGGGGCTATCGAGCCGAGATACTCACTCTCAAACGGTGTTAATTTAAGTTGCATGTATGTTAGATCTTTAGCCGGGTATGAAGTCGATATCTGTAAACATAACTTAGTACGTCTCTTGACTTGAAATCCCGCCTCTATGTTGTATTTGTAGATCGACAGTTGAGAGAAATCAACAGGAATAATACTAATACAAATTAGGGACTAATAAACATCTATAGATCTTAGCCTTAGTGATACTTATTTAATGCTAAAACACAAGAGTGACCTTGACAACAATACATCGTATTAACTTTTAAATATTTCACGTAAACTTAGTGACAACTCCTCTCGCGTTTATACAAAGTGGAGACTACAATACGATCATAAATTATACTGCGTATATTTAATGCTGTCCCCAGCCTGCGTACGAAAATTCAATCAAATATATCCAATAGTTTAGTCACTATAGCTAGTTTCTCAACAGCATGCGATGCTAAGTCAGAGGCCCATGGGCAGCATTAAAACTCTGACACCAGGTTAGTTACTAACCACACGAAAAGAAGAAGATAGCTAGTCAAAGTTTGGTAACACTCATAGGCCGTGACAGGTCTACTACGCGTTTGATTATTTACTATGTTTGAAAAAATTACTGTTAAAATTTCGGATATAGGATTTATTTGATTGTTCCAAAATACTCCGATTCATCAGTATTGTCAGTGTTTTCATTTATGGTCGTATTGTTTTCTCCACATTGTATAGGGCTAAAAGATTTCTTACCCAAGAATTTCCGGCCCGTTCGAATGTTCAAGATATCAATACTTAAAGATGTTAATTATGTAAGCATCATAACCTACTTGTTCTATGTAAGGTTCATCAGTGTTCCTCTAGCAATGGAATGTGTCGATGAGTTACCGTATCAGACATTCCGTGCGGCGACCCAGCTCTTACTAATAGAGTAGACGAGGCAAAATATTCATGCAATTTTAATGAAAAATATTTTAGTTGTACACACTTTGTTAGCCGTTTTTCGGAAGGTTCGTTGTTTCCAACAAGTTGATTTTCAAATAAAAAAGCATTGATCCAATTCTTAACCAATTTCAGGCACTTTTGAATTGTCAAGTGGTGCGTTAGTCAGAAGAATTAAGCTAGTGGCCCATTCCAAAACGTAGTAGGTACCTATGGAGAAAAACGGACAAGAAACTCCACGGACACTCTTTTACAAAATATTGGTTACATCATTAATGTTCAAATTATACATGTGAGAACTATGCAGAACGTTAACAGCTTCCGTAATAAAATATAAAAAAATAAAAACAATTCTATTCTATAAAAAAAAGTCGTGGCAGATAAGAGATGAACAGTCCCTACGGACGGCGCCCGTTCACGAACATGACGCATGGATTAGAGCCACTCAGCTCAACCATTTCGCATGTGATTTTAAAGGGAGCTAAAAGATCCAACACGCGCGCCACTATCAACGAGACATTAGAGTGAGATTGACACACTCTCAGGCCGCCAGGGCACATTGCATTCAATGAAAGACGTACTCAGTAAATGGTAGCTTTACATTAGGCACATAGTACTCACACACGTGCTATGCAATTATACAATAAGAACTTCAAGTTTGACGTTATACAAAGAAAATGTAATCAATTAGTCTTTGCGCCTTCGTGTAGCAGGATCAGCGACGAGCCAAGCCTTTTTATTAGCAATCTAACCTCCCAATTCATAATATGCGTCTATACACGCCCATAGTGTACGTTTTATACAAGATTTCAATTTCTTTTTATTGAGGTGAAGTAATTGGCATTACAAGTTAATAAATTAACATCTATAAAACATAGCAGGAACCCTTTTTTTAAGGCTGGGAAATCATCCAATGACTTCTCCCGCTCTGGGTGGAGTGGGAGGGAGTGTCAGACTCTTACTGACTAAAAACCCATCCATGTTCCTTCCTTAGCCCTTTATGTTCCGGGGTAGCGGTAACCCTTTCGGACAATCCCGCTTACTCGGCATTTCCTGACATCTCTTTGAGACGCGCGTGGAACATATACGCGCCGTCCGGCACGGCCTGGATAGCAGGAACCCTAAAATACAAAATTGATGCATCATGCACACTGGCTAATGGCTTGCTGCATTCCACCGTAAATTAACACCAGTATCGCGATTTATCTTCGTTAATTAATAAAATAATGAAACTATGCTTATTTTCCGAGTCATCCTTCAGATTGAACATGACTGTAGTTGTGACAGTCGTGGGCAAAACTGCGTTCACATTTTATTTACTGCAAAATTATAATGATAAAATTGTAGCTTTGTTTCGGCACCGAGTTAAAACCACAATACAACCAGTAGCGTGTTTTACGGTGTACCATTAATGGTTTTCAAATGAACCGTATATTCAGTAACGCAAAAAATATTCGACATAAAGCTGACAATATTAAATAACGGATGGTCATTTTTCCATCCGTGCGCCGGCTAGCATCGAACGCGCGACTCCAACAAACGACTAGTCGCTGGTATGCGTACGTATACTGCACCGAGCGTGCGACTTGCAGCGAGTACTATGCCCGCCAAGCGAGCTCCGCTGAGCAAGTTACTCTCTTTGATTGCTCGTCTCGCTGCAACAAACTAAGGCGGTGGAGGTATGCACAGACACCGATCAACTATCAATAGACAAGGTGTTTTTATTTTTAATGTCGTACACTGTAGAGCCTAGATGCAACCTTATGTTGTATCTGGCTGGTACGTTAGTAAATAACTGCCTGCGTATCGATTTTTCAAAATAATTAGAATAGATTTTGTAAAAGAAAAGACATCGACTTTGTTTCTATAATTCTTCTAATAGGCGAACATCTAATCGGTTACAGAAATAAATCTTAATATAGTTTTATAGTTTTTTCATATAATAAGCCCCCGTTAAGTATATTTATCGAGCACTCTTCTAGTGCTCAAGTGAGAGGATCCTCCCGGGTTCTTAAAATACCATATCAAAGAATCAACAGACGTATGAATTATTTTACAATTAACTCTATTTTTACATTTTTCTTACAAAATAATTCAATAGTCACGATTACTAATGTAAAACACCCTTAAGTGAAATATGAAAACGTCGCTTTTTCTTTTTTCTTGTCTTATTGAATTACTCGTATGTATCAATGAAACTTTTTTATCTAGACATTCACATCGAGATACCTACATTATACAGATTGACATCTTCGAAACTAAGTATTCATTTTTGGACAAATATTCTTAGACTTTTTGTACTTATAGAGTAAAAAAAACATGTTGTATACATATTATATGTAGTTATCACTTTTACTTAAATAGGACTTACGATGTTTTGAGCGTTTCTTGAGCCAAAAATCGTTGATAGCTAGCTGTCACTTCCCAATCGCCAGTCGGTGAGGGACCTTACTATTCTTTTATATTTTGTCTTTCAAAGCGAAAACCTGCTCGGAGGAGCTCGTGGCGAAGTATTAACAGCCACACATGTCGATCTTTCAGGTTAAGCTACGCTTGCCGGGGTTGGCCGTGGATGGGTGACTGTCTTTACATACCGAGACTCCTCCGTGCCTCGGAAAGCACGTTAAGCCGTTGGTCCCGACTGTCATTTGTGCATTTTTGACAGTCGTTACGGGTCGTCGGGAGCCCGAAAATCTGACAGCCAGTCTTACCAAGGGGTATCGTATTGCCCAGTTACTGGGTTGTGGAGGTCAGATAGATAGTCGCTACGTGTAAAATACTGGTATTCAGCTTTATCCGGTTAGACTGGAGGCCGACCCCAACGTAGTTGGGAAAAGGCTAGGCACATGAAAGCAAAAACCTACATCGAACTTTTACCACAGAATAAATATTAGCACTGAGTCTCTGTGACTGTGAAAGGAGTAAAATAGTGAACAGCAAACTTGATGTTTGCGTTTCAATAATGTTTTCTACAACGTTTTCCAGTATTCGCCTGCTGGCAAAAGCAGAAATTTAAACGAAATGAAAAGCGCCTGAAAAGGAAAACCAAACCGTCAAAGAACAAAATTGAGTAAAATATATGAGAGCGTAGTCTTTTATAGCTGTAAATGTAGTACATTCGATAAAGGCTGCATACACTGTACTTAAAACTTTAGTTTCTAGCTCCTTTATACAAGTGACCTTACATTTTATTGCCTAACCAGCCACGCATTCACACTAACACATAAGTCGCAGTACTTATAATGTATCGCACATTGTCTAAGACTTCACAACTTGTGACAATTTCTAGGGCCGAAATAATGCTGCTATACAAATGTGCCCAATAAGAACGATCTTTAAGAAACATAAGCATACACTAAATAAGGAAATACCCGTAATTAAAAATACAGCAACTTGCAGAATGAAAAAAACAACGGCTAATCAAATTAAGGCTGTTCTCTCGAAAAAAGCTTTACAGTGTATTTACAGTGAAATTACATCTGAAAAAAATAGTTGGTAATCTACATGATTATGATACGTAATTTGGTTTAGCCATTTCTATCGGTATGACGTGGTAAGAAAAAAAATACAACAAATCATCGTTGAGATGAAACTATTTTACTCCTTCGTTTTATCTCAAAAGAGTATAAAAATAATATCTACTGCTTTGCAATACAAAAGAAAATGGTTTGGTTTTGTTACTTTTAAAAAATATATGTTATTTTTATTATAATAGGTTAAAAAAGCGTTTAATTTGGGACGACGCTCCTTGATGGGCGAGTCCTATTACTGGGTGGACGTACGACGTGTTGAGTGTGCTCAGCAAAGAACGCGCAAGCTATGCACTCAAGGCCGTTGGCATATACACGCGCCTTAAGATCCAAATCAAAACTAAAGCTCGATTATTGCGTTTATATCAAAATAACCATTCACAGCCACTTTCATTGTCAGAGTGAATTATCAGTTAGTCAAAAAATTTAAGCTTATTGTCCGTTCCAAAAGGTATGGAGAATAATTGCCTAAAAACTCCATTTAATGGTATTTCAAAATTCCAGGCACATTATTCATGCTGCAGAACAATTTTAAAATACGCTGAGCACTGACAGTAAATGACTGATCTAAATTGACCAGCACCATCCATCTCAATCATTTCGAATGGATCCGACACACGCGCCTCCATCAGCTTTCAGTGAGCATGTTCCTCCACGTATGTTTCCGATAGGTACGTATCTATTAATTAATCCTGAAACATTCCAGCTGTGCATTCAACCGCAATACCACTTCCTTCCTGCATCTTGCGTTAGTAGATGAATAGGTAGTTAATCAATACTCCTCGATACTTGGTATTCTGAGAAATTCAAGACAGATAGGAGATTCGGCTGTACTCCCTTTTGATTTTGGGCGGTCAAAGCGGAATAGAGCCGAAGGTCCCAATTAGAATCTGTTTTGTTAAGGTTTTGATTCTTCATGGAGATATCATATTCTTAGAATTCAAGAAGGGAGGAATGTATAAGATTCTAATATATGGAGAAATGTATGAGATTCTAATATACTCCTATTTACGTCAGTGGGGAGTGGGGATTAGATTCTATTCTGATTTACGTCATCGGAGACCAATTCTCTTTTCTAATGGGGGATTATCTGGGAGGAGTTCCAGCCTTTTTTTTCTTAGATTCCACTTATCTTCCCCTTTTTATGTTGAGGGTGGGAAATCATCGAATGTGGGTCATTTGATGATTTCCCACCCTCCCTCCTCATTTTGGTTGAGCGGAAGGGAGTGTCAGACTCTTACTGACTAAAACCCGTCCATGTTCCTTCCTTAGCCCTTTATGTTCCGAGGTAGCGGTAACCCTTTCGAAAAATCCCGCTTACTCGGCAGTAATCCCTAAAATCATCTAAGTTAAAGAGACTGATTGATGACTATGAAGGTTATAATTATGTAAATACATATTTGTTATTGTCGCGAATCATATTTGGATCAAGATACAACCAGAAACTGACCTGCAAATGTCCTCAAAAATCGTAAGAAATTATGATTTTCGCGGGCTACATTGAAGAGTTCATGTTAAATTATGTTTCACAATTTCTCAACTTCAAATTCCCAATTCAGAAACCGGATCTCTTTTAGAAAACTGTCAGTTAGTCATAGCTAGACTTGTTCGACCACTCAGCGAACTAACTAGTAGGTACCTTGTAATTATGACGTGCTTTCTATTGGCTGCACGCCTTTAGGCCTCTGCCTCGAATTTTGCGGGCAGCGGGGCGGCGGCGGCGGCGGCGCGGCAGCGGGGCGGGCAACGCATACCTGTTCTCCAAACTAGCGGGCAGATCGCGCGGCACTATAGCGGTGTAGTGTTGTGTTCGTGGTTGTGTTGTCGAGATATTTGTTTTTATTCGCGAACGAAATGTCTGAAAAACGGCGACATCTTTTTGATTCAAATTTATTCCTAACGCTCGATCCTATATTCTAACATAATAAATATTGTATTTGACATAATAAATCATTTTTATATTTACCTTCAATATTCAGTTCGTTTTTTATTTCTTCCCATAGTTGGTTAATTATTCTTCTATTTTTATGGTTCACATCTTTGCTGTTCCATATGGGTGTCCTCTCAAAGATTGCCGAAATAATTAGCTCTTGCACGTCCGAAGACATTTTGATACGTCACAAACAAAATGTACAACACTATACCTACAATGCAGACGCGCAACGCGGGCGGTCACCGCTTGACTGGAGTGCACCGCTCGTTGCCCGCCCCCGCGCCGCTCCTGCACCGCTGTATTCGAGGGCCGGTCCATTTGATTATACGCGTAAGATCCTGCCGCTACCGCGCCGCCGCCGCCACCGCCCCGCTGCCCGCGAGATTCGAGGCAGAGGCCTTAGCGGCGCAATACTTGTTGACGTTATAACGGCCCATGCACGACTGCCGCGGTAAGCGGCGGCTAAGCGCGGGGCAGCGAGCGGTAAGAACAAAAGTATGAAAATGTTTGAAGCACGCCACGACTCGCCGCTCATAGCGAAAACGCGCGCGGTTTTGTCGGAGCGAATCGTTGCAGCGGCGCGCGGTGCGGGGAGCGGCGAGATCAAAAGTACAAGCGAATGAGTGCGACGCCACGAAACAGAGCGGCGCGGGCAGCGGTGTAGATGTAACGGACTCGGCGGCGAACTTATAAACAAAAAATTTTAGACGATTTTGTGGCGGTAATGGACACCTATTGGATCTGATGTGCTGTTTTAAATATACGTCTATGTGCTGCAGAATATAATCAAATGTTTCCACACTCATTCTTGAGTAAGTACTCATAAAACTTAACCGGATATTTTCTGTAATCTTGGTATAGGTCACAAAATTCGGCATTTATATATCTATTTTTATTCAGATCGTGGACTCCTTCTCTCATATTAAGAATATCTTGTTTTAAAAATATACTGCTTTCTAAACACAGAAGGGATAATTTTGATAACGCCATAATTTTGAGCACGGTCTGACTACCTAAATACGTCCACCTCGGCTGCTGCCGCCGCCGCCGCTTAGGGTACGTGGCGTGTAAAACGCACCGCTTGCCGCCGCCGCCCCGCCTGCCGCGCCGCTCGCCGCTAAGACCGAAGTCGTGAATGGGCCGTAATAGCTACGATTTAGCAATCCACATCCGATTTTCCTTTGATCGATTAAACAATAATTGCAGCTGTTCGAGAGATCTCGTCGACTAACACTCATATAAAATGAAATCTCAAGATCTATTTACAGTACAATCTAAAATAACAACAATTAGGTAAGTTTTGTTAAGGAATGTAAAGTGTCACACATACGGGTAGTGTTTACGCTTTTCTAAAATACATCCGCCTCTTATCACTAACAATTGAATGTAGGTCGTTGACCTAAGCAGCTGCCACAGTGACGCTGTATACATAATCCTAATCTGATCTCAAGAAGTCTGCGTGTTTGTTTGCACGGTCTCAATCCGCGGGTAATTCTTCCACTAATCTATTTAAGATAGACGCCACTGGGTCACCATACTCGCCATTACGCGTTTGGTATGAAACGACTCACCGACCAACCTAATTCTGTGCCACAAACGTATTCATAGTGCGTGTATTTTTAGTTTTCTCCATAAAAGTGACGTCATCCGTTTGTCTTCGCGCTTCTACGGACTGGCGGGTAGTGGTCGGTATTGAATCAGAATTTACAAGGTACTCGAACTGGTTATTGTTCAATTAGTCAACGATATTGTAGCAATAAGAAAGCGGGATGGGCCGATACCACCTTAACAAGGTGGCTGGGACAGGGTTAGTACGGCATTTTAACACAGCATGGTGAGCCCGATGTCCTATGTCCCCGTGTGTGTACTGCGATAGGCTCAGTTAATTAAAGCAATAGATGTCTTGCAAAATAAAAATAAAATCTTCACATTCATTCTTGTCAATAACTGCATTAGGTAAAAAAAAATAAGGCTTTAACAAGTCACAAGAGACGTAGACGGTACTCGACATGTTTCCTCGTATTCCCAAAACAGCGATTCGGTATCGACAAACGTTACAAAAGCTGTACGCTATATGCTTCGAAATTTTGATGTTATAATGTTTTGCTTTGAAGAACTTGGGAAAAAAAGGGAAGGCTAATGTTATACACCACTCGTAAATGTGCACTGCTCTCTGGATTCTTTTTAATTACGAAAATGCATGTCAAAGAAACTTGAAGCAAAGTCAGACGGATAAAATCCTGTAGAATTAAAAATTGTACAAAGCTTCCCACAGCTTGGAATGTCTTCAACATTTAAAAAAAAAAAGTTTTTCAAATAAAACTGCTAAGAATTCTGTTTATATAATTCATATTTCCAAGTGAAACGTGCAGAGGTCCACAAAGGGTGAGATTTTATTCTCTCAACAATCCAATAGTACCGATACATTCGAGATCATAAAAATGTAACAATAGAGGAACTACGCCACCATTTACACTAAATTGATGCCATTTTACTAGTATGATGTTATAATATATTGTTCATAGGGTTTTGCGACAACTTAACCGTGAGGGCCCGATGTTCGTATTCGAAATGCGAGGTCTCGGCTATGACGTAGCTTACTGTCTAGGCTTGTAGGCCGTGAACAATTTTAATCCATGTGCACACTATTGATGTAGGTACCACTTGTGCCAAATGAATGCGTTTTAGAGTGCTATGACGCTAATCGCACTTCTATTTATGCCCCTTACGAATTATCAGCGGACAGAGTTAGTTAGTTATTAACCAGGTAGTCAGCTGAGCGTATGCATTGTACGATTGTCAATACAGGGCGTAATTGAAATGGTATAAACATACAAAAGCATATGCTACAGACCACCAATCTGAACAACTTTTACTATGGAACCAACTCCGAAATCGAAAAAAAAAGCAGATGAATGAATCTATACATTTTTGGTCACGTGACTCGTCGAAATGTAGGGAATAGCTGATTTATTTTCATGATTTCGGATATATCCTGTATTTAGCACACCGTGGCCGATATTCTTTTTGCTTGTAACCCCGTGCATTTCAGACTTGCAGGAATTTCGCGGTCTATCGTGGCGCTTTCACCAAAAATAGATCACGTCATCTGAATCAAAGTAATTTATTTAGCGATCGTTATTCTTTGAACAGATAAACAAACGTTTTCTGCACCGGTAATCTGTTTTATTTTGTTCTCATTACAATGAGTATAATAAGAAGTATTAACGTCTGCAGCAGACAATATGCTCTGATGTGAGTTTACGATTATGTTAATATGATTATGAGCAAGCATTGTTTTAGTCAGGTCACGTACACACATAATATTTATTACATTTATCACGCAAAGAGGAAGACTATCAAACGCGAATAATAAAAGTAAAGACGTTGTGTGTCATATTTCGTTGTAGCGAGTACAATGCCCCCGCTGGGATCAAACAACATATTATACGGGGATACCGAAAGTGTGTATCTGAAAAGCGGTGAAAAGTTGCTCGGAACAGCTTTGTTACTGAGCATACTTAGTAAGTACTTACTAGTGATGTCGTATGTAGCTCTCCTCGTATAAAAGTTGGTGGAGATTTAAAATCTTCATTGATAATGTATCATTTGGCACCTGGTCCAAAGCTGACCAAATGTAAAATTACCATGAAACCACATTATCCTCTTTACAGCCGTTTTCCACACATCCACAATTCATGACAACATATTTCGGGCACAAAATCTCATCGATCACTACTAATGCTAATTATGACAGGCTATGGCCGGACATTCGTCTATCTAGAAATTATAACACACACAACCCAACTATTCATATACGCTGAACCACGCGGAAAATTATTCTCGTATCCGTTAATTGCGGTAATACGAACATTCTAATTTTGGGACATTAATTAAGTTAAATAATGTGGTGAATCGTCATTCAATTGTCACAGGTGACTGAAAAGCTGTGTGGAAATCGGTTTTCATAGTATGGGCATGTGATGCGGAAAAGTGAGGAAAATGTTGTCAGGAAAGTTGTGAGTATGAACGTGGATGGCTGTACAAGTAGGAGGAGGCAGGGAGACCAAAGAAACGATGGATGGATTTTGTGAGAAGGCTAGAAAGGGAGTAACTACCGAGATGACGACTAATAGAGAAATATGGAAGAAAAAGACAGGTTGCGCCGACCTCAATTGGGAAAAAGGGTAGGAGAATGATGAATGTGGTGAATCCACAGTTTTATGACTAATATATAACGCAGTTAATGTGACTGTGAACGCTGCCTTGTAAATAGCCTCTTTCTAGACGGGATGTGAACTTTAAATGGAAAACCATGCAGATAGTTTAACATGGATGGTAAACATTTGTGAAATTGTAGGTATATAAAAAAAAAATCGTTTACCGCTGTACATGCCAGTTCAAATAGTCCCCAGTACCTCACCATCCGATCAGGACTAGGCAAGTGCCGGACGGCGCTTTTGCGTCCACGCGTGCCTCAAAGAGATGCATCAGAGTAGGGACCCGTTAGGGCCAAAGCCTGCTGGGTCAGCGGGATTGTCCGAAAAGGTTACCGCTACCCCGGCACATAGAGGGCTAAGGAAGGAACATGGATGCGTTTTAGTCAGTAAGAGACAGACACTTCCGTTTCACGCAGAGCGGGCGGGGTTATTTTTTTTAATAATTTCCCACACCAAATAATAAGGACAACTATTTGGCAACAGAGCTTAAAGCAAATTGCAAAGTGCTGGCAATGAGAATCACTGTGCCCGATCCGAGTGCGTCCTCCCAGGTCTCTTGGGTCTCACCTACATATTAAATCTCACGATGCCATGTAGGAGATGGTTTCTCAAAAGAGAAAAATACTAATAGCTTTTTCTTTATGTTTGCTTAAGTCTGAATAATTTTTTTAGGGAAAGGAGTATTGCATTTGCACACAGATCACCGATTGTACTCGGTAATGATATGCACACACAAATCAAATTTTACTCGTGATCGATACACAAAGTAAACACGGAATACGGACGGTGCCAAAGGACCACTTGAGATTATATTGACATAAATATACGTAAGCTACAATTTTGCCTGCATTAGTTATTGATAGGATGCCAATGCATCGTCCATGTTTAGGGAAAAGGGATCATTTTGTGATATGATTTGTAACCACTTTTTCGTTCCAAAAAAAATTACCAAGGAAGGCAACAGACGTGTCGTGTGTGTCCAAAAGTGTTGCATAATATTTTTTGATTATAATAAAGTTTTATCATTTTCTGATTGACACTTAAAATACTCTCTCCATCTCCAGTTAAGGGAGTCGCCTATCTGTTGATGTAATAGTGCATCACACATAGCACTTTTTAACTAATTTTCCAGCAAGAAATAACATAATACTTTCTTATTAAGGCAAAATCCATACGTTTTTTGCACTATGCCGGTCAGTATTGGATTGTAGGTATGTTGATCAAAATATGATTCGTGGCCTTAGCAAGTACCTATATGCAAAAAATTCAATCATCTTTCTAAGCAAACTCGAAAAAATGATTCGCGTCATTTTTTGAACAACATACCTACAACCTGATACGTGCCTGCAACAAAATACGTAAGACTAACACAGAGAGCGCGAGAATGTAGTTCATGTTATCGCAACAATGTAGCCAATATATATTAAATAACTTACGTCACCCGAGGATAGCGTATCTTCCCAACAGTGAAAGAATTTTTAAATCGATACAGTAGTTTTGGAGCCTATTCAAAGCAAACAAACAATCAAATATTTCCTCTTTATAATATTAGTATAGATTAGTTCATCGTCTTATAAGATATGTGTGAATCAGTCTCGAAAGCACCAAAAAAAATCAACTGTTCTATACATTTTTGGTCACGTACTCACGTGACTCGTCGAAATGTAAGGAACAGCTGATTCTTTTTTCACTATTTCGGAGTTGGTCCCATTGTAAAGTTGTTCAGTTTGGTGGTCTGTAGCATATCCTTTCGTATGTATATACCCTTTCAGTTACACCCTGTATAACACGATTCAGCAACTTTACCCGAATATTTCGGGCAGGGTAGCTTTCACCTTAAAAACAACAACTATCAATTTCACAAAAGACTAAAAGGTATCAATTACCAACCAATCTACTGAGTAATTAAATTATCTTAGGAGTAACCCTAAACTGTTGTTACCCTACCTAACCTAACTGTCTTAACATCGGAAAGGTTCGGGTTTGAGAAGTATACGTGCCCTCATCAATTCCAATACTCCTCTTGACGCATCCAGTAATTTAACCCTACTCCCCTGTTGATGCTATACCTATTCTAATTGGAGTTGCTTATGGATTAACGACATCAACTTTTATTAAATCCATTTGTGCATTTCTATTTTATACCGAGCGAGCTGACAGCGCAAGCTTAGTAATAGGGTTCCGTTTGGCACGCTTCGGGTACGGAGCCCTAAAAACTACCCACTGGAATATTCCCTAGATTCTCGACTCAACTATGTTAGATACAAGTTTCAGAACAATCGCAATATGCCACTGAAATATTTCAGGACGATTGAGTTCGCCAGTGGAAAGTTTCCAATGTCGCTCACATCGGCAGAATTAAATTGTACTAAGATCTATAAACCGCGAGACGGTTTATAGATCTTAGTACAATTTGCTATTCTGCTAGTTGCTAAAATTGGAGAGTTTAAAAACGATTCAATAATAAAATGGCTGTATTTTTATTTAGATAAGTGATATCTTGAAATGGTTAGCAGAAACATATTAGCGTCAAAAATTAAATTCAGAGAAATTTATGGAAATAGAAGATATTTTCTACGATTCTATTATGATGAATTGATCCAAATCAGAAGGTAACTGGACAGTAGTACCCAACATTCACGTCTATGGTGCCGCCTATAAAATTAAATACAGGAAAATGTCTTACAGCTACTGTATTTTTACAACACCGTTGTCTACGGCACAAATGCTTTAGTTCGCAGGAAATATTTCATGAAACCAATATCTTTAGAATTTCTCTGTAACTTTATCTCGTTAAATACAGCGGCTTTTGTTAGAAAATCCTATTTAATTGTTGACAAACTAAGAAGAGTTTACGTTGAACCAGCCGAAAATAAATATCCAATAGTAATTTATTGACACTCTAAAGCTGGATTGTATTTTGGTTCTATAATCTTATAAAAAATTGGTGAATTACTTTTTAAGATTAACAATTGTATTGGAAATAGAGACAGTATTCTAAAAGACATCTGTGACCCCAGAAATAAGGGCCTGTCACTTCCTTCCACTCCAACCAGAGCGGGAGGAGTGGTGTCATAACGGGTACCAAGGACCTAACTACTTATGTTTTAACGTTTAGAATACTATCTACAGCATTATTATCTATCTTTTCAACAAATCTGTTTCAACTTAAGAAAAAGTTACCTTGTTTATTTCAAGTTTTTAATTCGTTGTACCACTAATGACGAATCATTTGATACCAATATTGGCGGCAGCCATCTTGGACTTACAATTTATTATACTGAATATTCTAAATTGTATTGTGAGCAGAACTAAAAGTGCGTAATACCAGATCAATCTGTCTATAGGACAGGGTTTTTTTTTGAGGGTGGGAAATCATCCAATGACTTCTCCCGCTCTGGATGGAGCTGAAGGGAGTGTCAGACTCTAACTGACTAAAACGCATCCATGTTCCCTCCGTAACCCTTTATGTTCCGGGGTAGCGGTAAACCTTTCGGACAATACCGCTTAAGGACAGGGGTAACATTTCGATTACTAAATATGTCCCAAAAACACACAAGGCAATCTAAACAAAACCGTTTAAGAAGATAAATTTCGTGGTTTTCTACATTCTTTCACTAACGGGAAGCTGCAGTAATGTCGAAAACTAAAGAATACAATTAAAGTTAAAAAATAAATCGGCAGAAGCTGTTCTGCAGTACGAAGATAATTCTCTCGTGCCGTTTCAATGAACTTGAAGCGCAGACTTTACAAGTACTCGCTTCTTTTTCTACGCAATTTCTCGTTGTCGTTTCCCCGAAGAAACTCGATTCCACGACCTCTTCACCGCTCGTATTAGATCATATTTTTATTTATTTCTCGAACTTAGGTTCATTATATGGATGGCTTTGAATTTTCTAGTGGTGCTCAAAGATTCTCATGTCTGATTAGACCATACTGCTCAAGTAGCTTCATGGATATGAAATAAATTTTAAAGTGGAAAGAATGGTACATTACTTTTATTGGCAGGTATAGGAAAATATGTGTCCTCATTGCCTTTTTAACCGACTTCAAAGAAGAAGGGGTTCTTAATTCGACTGTGTTTTTGTACATTCGTTACGCGATTACTCCGCCAATTATGATTGTGATTATTCTTTTTATGTTTGGTAGGTTATACTTCAGAGGTAGTTTCTTATAAATTATATTATGGAAGTTTTATGCGGAGAGCAGTCTTTCCATATGATTTCATATCTTATTTTTGACCGATTGAAATAGTCGATTGGGTAGTTATTCAGTTAGCTTAGACAGTGCGTATTTAATCTACATTGTGGCTCAATAGAAACAATGTGGATTGGATGATGTTTTATTACTGTCAGCCACCGTTTACTTAGCAAGTAGTGGTAAGTATGCGACTTAGTCTAGGGTCTGTGGGGGGTTTTTACAAAAAAAAAAACAAATGACTTCCAAGAAAACACTACAAAGTGAAGAATAACTTTAATTTCGGAAGTCGTTGGCAAAAACACCTGTTTTTTTACCCATGTACCATTGTAATACCTACGTTATTACGTAGTATGCTGTTTTTTTTTTAAAGGCGGTTTCATTCCTGGCGTAAGTTTAAAAAAAACATACTATAGCAGTAGCATTGTCCTTCACAATTGAGGTCATGTTATGCTTCCTTTCTTTGATTCTACCTAGTTTCTTATTTAGTCTGATGTCGCATAGACAATCACGGTATTCAATTACGCGACTGACATTTATACCCCCGTAGGGCCCGTATATAGTTATCCTAAAAAAAAGTTTTGCCGCGGTATGAAATCATTTTTTTAAGTTTTACAGCATTCATTTGCTGTAACCATGGATTCCCCCTCGCATACGCCCACTGACTCACTTTGATCAGTATTGAATAATAAACTACCACTAGAAATGATATTTATTAGCTATAAACTTCACCACAAACTAATCTTTACTGCATAATCATTCTAATTAACATGGCTGTGTACGATTCGACGGAGCTGATTTATACAAGAAAGCTTCACTCCAGTGAATGCTCATATCTGTCTCATTCCACGACAGCGAAAAAATTACGTAGGGATGAACGTTTATTTGCCCCTTTCATTCCATGTTTCGATTATTTTGTAGGCGATTTCTTCTTATTTGTGTCGCTGGCACGACTGCCTATATCAGGTCTTGTTGTCCTAAAATTTCGCCAATAGCACGAACCGGCTGGTGAAAGAAGTAGACTGCTGAAATCCATTAAAACCTTTTCATTCATTTTGTTTGCAGACGTTTCAACTCGAGTGAAACAACAACCTTTTTTACAAAAAATTTAACCGACTTCCAAAAAACACTACAAAGTGAAAAATAATTTTGATTTCGGAAGTCGGTGTCTTCGGTTTTGTATTTTCATTTTTTGCCACCGACTTCCGAAATCAAAATTATTTTTCACTTTGTAGTGTTTTTTTGGAAGTCGGTTTTATTTTTTGTAAAAAAGTTTTTATTTTTCACTTTTTAGTTGTGGTACCTACCTAACCCTCCAAATTTTAATACCACTACCTGGTATGTAAATTACAGTGACAGGAACTTATTAGAACATCGTCCACATATATTAAGTAGATTTTTTTTAGACTTTTGTCGATTTTTCAAAAACCGCTTATCCGATTACGATAAAAATTTTATGGGACCATTTGGGAAGTATACCCTTTCCAACTAAAAAAGAATTTTTCAAATCGGTTGGCAATCAAAGGAGTTATGCGCGAACAAACATAAAAAATATACAGTCGAATTGAGAACCTCCTCCTTTTTTAGAAGTCGGTTAAAAAAAAAAAAATATACAGTCGAATTGAGAACCTCCTCCTTTTTTAGATGTCGGTTAAAAATAACAACAAGTGGAGCTTTCAATCTGCTTTAGAAATTCAGGATATTTCACTGAGTATATTTCGGGTGGGCGGCACTTATATTATGTAGTTATATGTTTCTACTCGTTTGTCGTGTTACCACTGCAGAGGTCACTCTTTCACACGAATAAAGTTATAGATATCAGACAAAGGAAAAGAATGGCCAAGGGATTTGTCGGCGATATTTATAAAATGTTTGCTTGTAAGGAAACAAAACCATACTTTGTCATCATTGTTATCTTTTGTATTGTATGTCATCATATACCACACCTAATCCGTATTCGACGAAACTTAATAATACAGATATATTTTCAAGGCATTTATGCTGAATAAAAGCTAATATTCCATGAAATTGAGAAAACCTGTCTATACGTATTTTTACAAAACGCGCAGCTCACTGGAAGTTAGACGGAATATTCTAGGTACTCTTTAATAAAGATTTAATGAAAAATATCTCATGGAACTCTATTGAAATAAATATAGGCATATGAAATATTTTACCTATAGAATCCAAGAATTGTATCCTATAAATATTAAAATATTTCAATAAAGAGATTCCTACAAAACCTTTCTTGCTATGATTCAATGAGTATCGTCATGTTACGTTAAATTTTTTAAACATATTTCACAACAAAAACACCTTGCTTGATAGCAAGCAAGAATGTTTTTCATAATTCGTATATAGATTAAATGAGTATCTTTAGATCTTATTAAAACTGTATCTGCTTCCAAACTGACGAAATATTTTAAAATCTTTCACACAATTCTAACCAGGGACATTAAACTACAAGTATAAACATCTCGAGGGAATCCATACGTCGGCAATAAACCGGACTAATGCGCGTCAATTAATATGGGCGCTATATAGCCCGTACATCATGGTGACCTGGACGGGAAATGTCTAGGGCTCATCAAGTGGGTACCATTGCAACAGATCTAGAAATCATCAAGGTCGTGATTGGTTTGCAAAAGTAGAGAAGAGGTCGTTTTGATGACTATAAACCACCGGCGTTGACGCATCCTACAGTCAAACTGCCCATAGCTGATAGCCTAGTGGTGTGACCATCGGACTGCCAAGTCATAGGTCTCGAGTTCGAATACCCAAGGCACGCACCTCTGATTTTACGGATTTCACTTGCTTAAAAATCAGTGAAGGAAAACATCGTGAGGAAACCAGCATGTCTGAGAGATATTTCTCAACAGCATGTGAACCTAAGTCAGAGGCCCATGAGCAGCTTAAAAACTCTGACACCAGGTTAGTCACTAACCACACGAAAAAAAGAAGACTGCCCATAGATAATACCACTCTTAATCTTGTAGACCGGAGCCTGACCGGTAAGCCCCAGTACACCCTAAACTTTTGGTACACTCACATTTTGCCAGTAATATTTCAGTCCCATGTAACAAGGGTCTATAATGAGCCTATAATGTTCCCAATGTTGGGACACATGCCGTCTCTCGGTAAGAGAGAGTGGGCCGTATCCACCACGTGGACCCAGTGGGAGTTGGTCGATGTCATTGTCATCGAATATTTAGTTCTTTGACATACATTCGGTTTCCTCACGATGTTTTCCATCACTGTTTTTGAAGGAAAACCTCACAACAACATTGGGGACGACTGACGAGGCTATGATATTTTATAATTAACCAAGAAGGTGTCCACTGCTGGGATACAGGGAGATTCTGAGAGAGGAAATGTTGAGTTTGTGGATGTCGCATGTCTTTGAATTTGTGGTTCTAGGAGATGTCCGTGTGTCATCACCGTCTCTTTCGTCAAATTACAGTTAATACTCGGGGTTTTTGTAACCTTAACTCTAAACTGCAAGAGCTAACACAGCAGCCAGTAAAAATCTATATTTACCATTAACCGTCATAGCCTATTATCCTTTCAAATCATTGACATAACAAAGACAACGACAATGAAAACTATTTAAATTATAAATTACAAGTATTTTTCACTGAATAACGGGGTTAAAATGCAACTCAAGCGCACTCAAACCGAAGAGCTACAAAGAAGTATTGCGTACTTATAAAAATATAGTTTCTCTTAGGAGAGCGCGGCCCCGAAACAGTTGTTTGCACTCTGTGACCGTGTTACTCCGAGATATTCGGCACATCAATGAGTCAAATGCTCTTTAAACGCATTTCCACGTGCTTCCGAGCCAGTCTAGTTCTATTCTATTTTAACAAACATTTGGAACGAAATTCTTTAACTGGGCTTGCGGTAGGAGTAAACTGACAGAAATCGTCACGTAATCAAAACGCGTTATGCCCCAAAAAGTCAGTTAGTTGCATGTGTCCAAAGTTTTTGTTTTGTAATTAATGAACATAAACTTTTGACAGTTGAAACTCAAACCAAAGTATATGGCCCTGTATTATTACTAGGGATGGCCGAAATTCGGTTCACATTCGGTTCAACCGAAATTCGGCTGGTTGAACCGAACTTCGGCATTCGGCCGAAATTCGGTTCAGATGCCGAACATTCGGGACAAGAAAAATAATACCTACTTGCACTATTTTGACTGAAATTCAATTGAATTAGAATTTATCTGTTCTGTGATTAGAATAGCATTAGGGTAGACCGGGGCCAGTTGACTAATTTTTGATTTTTTGTGAAACTGTTAATTGGTTATAATGCATATAGCTTTATGAGTTTTAATATTTAATTAATAGCACTTTAAACTAAATATGTATGTGAAGAAAGTTGAGAATACTTTAATCTACATGATTTTATCAATAATTTTACAACACCTCCTCCTTATGGTCTACCTACCCCTTATCCGGGGTAAATTGACTATACCCTAGGGGCTGGTTGACCTACCCAGTGATTGACAAGATAAATGTCTTAATTATTTATTTAATGTAAATAAAAAGTAGAAAAATAAGTACAAGACGGTTCTAGTAAAATATTTATTGTGTTATGAAGCAAAACATCTAACAAAAAACCTCCTTTGGTTCAACTTAAACAATTAAACTTTCAATAAAAGTAACAATCAGTCTTAAAATATAATTTCTATGATGTCCCTCGGTATTTTGGCACGGTTCGTCTTCCTAATGTATGTCCTCATGGCTCTGTAATGAAAAAACAATAACAAGAATAACTAACACTTGCTTTTATTTCCGACTAAAATGAATGGAGTTGGTTGACCAACTAGTCAACTAGCCCCACAGCCAAAAAGTCAACCAACCCCAGACGCCATTTTCATGTTTAAACTTGCACCCACAAAAAAGGAATAATTATTTCGAGAAAGAACACTAATACACACCAAATAGAAGTACAAAAGAATTTGTAACACTCATAATAAATGTTGTATTAACTAGACACATGGTGTAGGAATGAAAAATAGGTGAAATGAAATATTTACTTACGTGGTATGATTTTCGAAAATTCGGCACAGCTCCTGCCTTACGTGCAACAACGCCCGTGCGCCACGGGACACTTGCGGGCACGCGGGCGGTGTGTCGCCTACGCGATCGGATGATGCAATAGTCGTACACAGTTAGAATTATTATTCGTTAGTCTACCTACCCCCATAGGCAACCAGCCCCGGTCTGCCCTACTGTAAAATAAAATTATGTCTTTTACTCAGTCATGGTCATTTATTTTAGATATGAAGATTGTAAATGTAAACCTTAAATTACAGTTTTTCTTATTAGTTTTAAAAATCTTTGCCTAATTAATTAGACATAAAAATTAGACATACTATTAAAAAAATTAAGTAAACTAAGTATTCTTCTTAAAAACACCTGGATTATAATTCGTAAATTGAATAAAAACATCACGTTTTTGGTTCACAAACTAAACATTAGGGATGGGCCGAAATTCGGTTCACATTCGGTTCAACCGAAATTCGGCAGCTTGAACCGAACTTCGGCATTCGACCGAAATTCGGTTCAGATGCCGAACATTCGGCACAAGAAAAATAATATCCACTTGCACTATTTTGACTTACTGTAAAATAAAATTATGTCTTTTACTCAGTCATGGGCATTTATTTTAGATATTATTATGAAGATTGTAAATGTAAACCTTAAATTACAGTTTTTCTTATTAGTTTTTAAAATCTTTGCTTAATGAATTAGACATACAATTACAAAAATGAAATAAACTTAATATTATTCTAACAAACATCTGGATTACAATTCGTAAATTGAATAAAAAAAACACGTTTTTGGTTCACAAATTAAACATTCATTATCATCAAATTTTTTTTTAAACAAAGTGTATAGGTCAAATTAAACAATCAAATTAAAGTGAATGCTCCAAGATAGCCCGCGAAATTCAAATTTTCTTGCGTTTTTTTCCAATTTGCAAGGTTGGGAGTGCGGTGTGGAGGCGGGGTACATCTAGCAATAATATTGAAGTAAATGCGTAAACAAGTCATGACGTGTCGCTCTCGAGATAGCGCTTGAAATTGAACCGAAATTCGGCCGAACTTTTCATTTTAACCGAATGTTCGGCCGAAGTTCGGATTCGGTTCAAACGACATTCGGCCCATCTCTACTAAACATTCATTAACATCAAATATTTTTTTATTACAAAGGTCAAATTAAACAATCAAATGCTCCAAGGTAGCTCGCGAAATTCAAATTTTGTAATTTGCAAGGTTGGGAGCGCGGTTTGGGGGCGGGGTACAGTCACGAGCACCAATATGTATACACCAAGCCAAATTCAGAAGCGATTTTCTCGTAAAATTATTATTTCAACTTTAATATATTACGACTGGTTCGGTAAATCTATGGTTTTGCAAAGGCAATGTGTGTAACAAAATACAATTTCATGCAATAATTAAGAAGAAAACCGCTTTTGAAACTAGCTAACTGTATACATATTTTTGCTCGTGACTGTACATCTAGCAATAATATTGAAGTAAATGCGTAAATAAGTCACGACGTGTCGCTCTCGAGAAAGCGTTTGAAATTGAACCGAAATTCGGCCGAAGTTCGGCCGAACTTTTCATTTTTACCGAATGTTCGGCCGAAGTTCGGATTCGGTTGAAACCACATTCGGCCCATCTCTAATTATTACATTATATACACAGCGAAAGGAATTTAGTTGGAACTGGTTCCCAGTATCACGAAAGCTCCCGACTTTTTTTATTGTACTTCAAACAAGAGGGTGGGACCCATGAAACACTATTGAAATGTCAGCTCAAACATAAACATGACCATAAAATTATTAGAAATAAAACAAGAGACTAACATAACTCTTTAATCCCTAGGGACTAAAGATGATTTGAATTTAGAATGTGAATATCAAAAGTTCCAATGACCAAAGAGCTCAATCACGAAATTGATCACTTTAGTGATTGGAACCACAAGGTTCGCACATTGTTGGAACAAATACTTAACTGGCTGTAAGATGAAATTACAGCGCGCGGTCCAAATAAAAGAAAAAGTTTTTAATGAAATAAAAAAACACGCGAAATGCATGTCGCTTTCCTTCGTATTTGTTTACTCATATACATAATCAGCCTACAATGTTACTCAAATTCGGGTATTACATAGTTTTATATTTAAAAAATGGGTGTGTCTTTCTCAAATATTGAGAATGAAAGTACTTAGGTATTATTAACTCCAGAGAACATTGTATCTAAGTTTCACTTACCTACTTATCACTACATAGTATAAAACTAAGTCGCTATTTTTGTGTGTTTGTTTGTCTGTATGCTTAAATCTTTAAAACTACGCAACGGATTTTGATGCGGTTTTTTTTAATAGATAGAGTGATTCAAGAGGAAGGTTTATATGTATAATTTGTCGACATATTTTGCGGGCGAAGCCGCGGGCGGAAGCTAGTTTTCTCATATAAGTCGATAAAAAGTAGAGTGAGAGAGACGTTCTTTGTAATAGTCGTTTGCTCCCTACGCAAACAATCTACTATTTCAGTTTATAGTAATTTTTTTTTGGAAAAATATATTTATGCGAACATAGAACCTCCAGCTTTTTTGAAGTCGGTTAGGATATTCAAGCGCTTACATGTGCATTATCGACGTGAATTGACTCGTGACACTCCGTAACAAGCCTATTAAACCGACACACGGATTAATTGGAGTGCTTAATTATGTGCATAATTGTATGGTGGGTACTTAGAGGCAATGTTCTATAAAGATACTGTGTGGATGTTGCATTCAACCTCAAACTAAATCTTTAATCAGAGATGAATTAAATTTATGTGAGATCCGCTCAGAGATATTGATTTTTATACATCTTTTAAAACATACTTAAATTATATTATATTTGTATCGTCACGCTCTTATTTACGTATAAAGGTCGCCATAATCCGCTTTTTATTTTCCCACTGCTGGGACACTTAGAGTTAGTGGGCCAAAATCAACCATGCGGGCCCATTGTGGGTTGGTGGATGTCACATGTTCTTCGAATATTTGGTTTTAGGACATACCTGTTTAGTCACGATGTTTTTTTACTTCACCGTTTTTTGTATTCATATCATTAACAATCATCAATACTTATCTTTGTTTAAAACCACCTAAAATTGTCATTCCATAGGGTTATGTGAACTTAAAAGATTGTGTTCATGATTCGAATGAAATTTAAAATAACAATTCTATAAATACGGCCGAGAAACGTATTATTTTCATGAACATGCAACCTGATACTACCCTGAAAAGAGCAAAAACCCGTAAGATAATTATAATTTCGCGGGACACCCTGTATCTTTCACCTTAGCGTTAAGAGATGTTAAAACGTCATATGTTATGTGTTAAGCTAAATCGACGTTTATAAATAAAATGTTGTTACTTTGTCTTAATGTTCAGTCGGTCAACCACACACGATGTAATATATACTAAAAACTTTTAAATCGAATCGAATAGGTCTTTATTTGCTTAGAAAGTACGCCCTACGTAAAAATAAGTTGTTTAACCAATCAATCTGCCTAGCCTTTTCCCAACCATATTGGGGTCAGCTTCCTGTCTAACCGGATGCAGCTGAATACCGGTATTAGCGTTAGTAAATAAGTTGTTAAATTGTAAAATTATATAAAACTTTCATATCTTTAACAGTTGTTTTAACCTCTGATTTTCATCATACTTATGCTTTATTCTCTCTGTCGTAACTTTTGTTAGTAGTAAAATAACTTTGAAGAGACTAAGTTTCAGTCGAAGCTCGCTCTTTAGGTACAGAGACAATACAACCAACAACAATTGCAAATACGTTTATTTGACTGGCATTTTCATATATCACATAGCTGTTATTCTACGTAATATCGAGTTCATACGAACAAAAAACTATTTTAGTTTCCAATTTCATTCCATTCAAAGCCACCATTTTTCACAAAGTTCCCATTCCCAGGAAAGGTGGTTTTGTGCATATATTCAACATTATTGTTTGGTTCGAATTTATATTTTTGCATTTTGAGCCATAAATAGACATCGCTTGAACTGGCGTATACAGATATTAAATCTGTATACGCCAGTTCATATCTATACTAATATTATAAAGAGGAAAACTTTGTTTGTTTGTTTGGTTGTAATGAATAGGCTCAAAAACTACTGGACCGATTTTAAAAATTCTTTCACCGTTGGAAAGCTTAGTTTTCTAGGAGTAACATAGGCTACTTTTTATCCCGGGAAAAATAACGGGTCCCACGGGAAAGACCACGGGAGCGAAGCCGCGGGCAAAGTGCTATTTTATATATTTTTTTACAAAATATTTTTTTTTTCCTTTCATAGACGACGACTACATAAAAAGAAATCTAGGCTGTATACCTAATCAATATATCATCGACCTCGTGCCAGATATGAGGCCGCATTTATAAACCTGAAGTATTTTCAGACTGCGACTGTAAATGTCGTAGGTTTGAACCTTGCGCCATTTTTGTAATTGGGGATGATACTAAAAATTTTGTTTAGTCCGTAAGCAAGATAATTAAAAATACTAGACACCTATTTTTTCTTTTTTTACGTAATCCATAGATTACTTCGATACTTAAAATTTGGCATGACGTCACAAGTGTGTAGTTTATGTACTTACGCGTGACGTAGCGAGCTCCCACTCTAAGTTATTTATTAATAAGATGATAAAGCAAAAAATAATAATACTTTTTATCTGATTGACGGACAAAATATAATTTATTTTTATTTACCCAGGCGGATCCCTCGTATTTCTTAGTATTTATATCACCATTTTTGTTTCTACACTACGCTTTATTGGTATTTGTATTTAAACATGTATTATAGGTGCCTTTTTTTTGACGGTGGGATATCATCCAATGACTTTTCCCGCACTGGGTGGAGTGGAAGGGAGTGTCAGACTCTTACTGACTAATCCATGTTCCTTCCTCAGACCTTTATGTTCCGGGGTAGCGGTAACCCTTTCGGACAATCCCGGTTACCCGGCAGGCATGGCCCTAACGGGCCCCGTATATAGGTGCCATTTTTTTTTTTTTTTAAGGCTGGGAAATCATCCGATGACTGCTCCCGCTCTGGGTGGAGCGGAAGGGAGTGTCAGACTCTTACTGACTAAAACCCATCCATGTTGTTCCGGGGTAGCGGTAACCCTTTCGGACAATCCCGCTTACCCGGCAGGCTTGGCCCTGAGGGGCCCCTTCATATGCTGACATCTCTTTGAGGCGCGCGTGGAACATATACGCGCCGTACGGCACGGGTCTGGTGTTGATCGGACGGTGAGTCAGTATATAGGTGCCTGGAATACTGTTTGTAATCTTACAAATTTATTCGTTCATCAAACATATCGAATGCATGTGCAAATAAATTAATAGTAAACTTCTGTGACCTAGCGACAAAAGCTCCCAATTGTTGTCTTATACCAATATTTTATCTGGGTGGCATGTCTACCGAACTAATATTAGCACTAGAGCTTGAAGGGCCTGGATACGACACTTGTCATCAATAACGGAAACAATAGGTGCGGTCCATTTTCCTTTGTCCTTCGACTACATAATCGCCTTACCTGGCAACAAACAGAACTCGAATAGTAACTACAATTCGTTTTACCTAATTTACCTTCATCTCATGTAACCTTTCAAAATCATTTGTTATGTTTGAATCGATGGCGAGCCCTGCATTATTACTGAGCTACCTTAGGGCGAATTACATCAATGGAACTGAACGCGATCATTCCATCTAAACCGCGCTGTCCAGCTGTCAATTTACGCTGAAAATTAAATTCAAACTGGCTATTTGAGGGTCTCTATAAATGGATTTATTATCTGTGGTGTCTCGTTTATACCTGGCATACTTTTTAAGTTCTGTCGCACACATATCCCTTTGTTCGGCTTATTAGACATTGGACGTATTTTTCCTCCTTCATTCTTTTCCACTGTAAGCTATTTTATAAATAGGCCATAATAAGTTATATCAACGAAGGCGTTCGTTAAGCAAGCTGATTCAGTTCGCTACCAATATAAAAAGTAATTCTGTCTCATTAGTAACACCTGAAGGGATATTCGCCGCCAATTTTAAATTTAGAACTGACATCTCTTTCATGATAAGTTTAAAATGCAGATTTTACACTATGAGCCTTTGAAACTTCAAATAACGCCACAAATCGGAATAGTTACTTTTAGTGAACAAACTGCATGTTTCATGTATGTACTTATAGCAGCAGGATACTTACGAATAATATACCAAATGACACAACAAAAATGGAGTATGAGTGATTAAAAATCAGCGAATTCAATTTTGGACTCATCACGTATATCGATATATTCATGTAATTCGTTATCATTTAATTGAGCTTTCATGACTTTGGCTGTCTTTTGTTTGCACTGAATATATCTTTTACCTATAACCTTCTGAATGCATTTCCAATGACGTGATATCAATCAATCGTCCAACGTCCATCCATGTCAAGGATGACAACAAACCGTCAATCACAGTGCCCTTTTCAAAAATGTAGACGCTACTCATTTCATTTCAATGTGATTCTAAATCGATTTATTGGTTGCAATTCAACTGAATTGAATTCTAATATGATACGGGCGGCTATTGCTTTCATAGTTAATGTTACTCATATTTTACTTAGTGGTACTGTAATCGGAATAAAGAAATAGGGTCATCTGAATGTACAGAGGCCAGCACATCAAGTTACCACAATCTGTCAAATTTCTTTGATAGTATTTCAACTTTATCGCAAAGACATAAAGTTCATTTTTAATTGAGAAAATTTGACAGTTAGGGATAGCTTGATGTGCTGGCGTCTGTACTGGCTGAACCGGAAGTTAAGGCTCTGTGTCATAGCCGTCTATTACCGCGAAACGAGTTGAGCTGGGTATGGCTATAAATGAGTAGGTAAGCAACGAGCAGCGAGATCGCGACGGCGATGAGCGATTAGGTACTTAGCTTGATGTGCTGGCGTCTGTACTGGCTGAACCGGAAGTTAAGGCTCTGTGTCATAGCCGTCTATTACCGCGAAACGAGTTGAGCTGGGTATGGCTATAAATGAGTAGGTAAGCAACGAGCAGCGAGATCGCGAGGGCGATGAGCGATTAGGTACTCGCTGGTGTATTGAGCACGTACGGTCGCCATGCGCATCAACTGTCAAATTTCTCCAAGTTATTTTAAACCTTAAAACGTTGGATGTTACGTTCAAAATCGATTGAGAAAATTTGACAGTACAGGCAGCACAGGCGTTCGATTAAGGAACCGACCTTCGGGATGCCATACCCAAAAAACAAAATAATCTATTTTACTAATTTATGACTAATTCATTCAAACGGCAAAATTCCCTAATGAATATGAATTTCGAAAAAGTCAATGATGGGAATTTCCGTTATGGTTTTTTTTTTTGTTCAAAATATTGCGTTTATGTCTTTTCTAGTATTATATTCCACTTTACACCTCCACTTATCCCTTTACTAATAAACGTATTATATCGGTCGAACACACCGATTTCTCTCATTCACTCGTCAGAAATTTGACTTTTGAAAGAAAAGAAACACAGCGTTGTGTAACTATATAGACGCTATACAACGTTTGTTAGTGAGGAAGTTAGTGTATAGGCAGTTAGTCAAATGAATGCAACATCAAAAAAGTCATTTCAGAACACGGATATCAGCTCTGATTGGGTATTATGTTACATTCTTCGATCGATCGGAGAATGCTCGACACTTGCGAGGAATACGTTTGAAAACATTATACAATGGGGAGGTAGCGGACCTATTTTAAGCAAGTGTGATATTTCAGTACATTTATAGACGCCCGTTCTTGGTGTCCACACAGTGTGCTTCAGAGGTGGTCCGGTAGCTCAGTGGCATGCTATGAAATCCTCTTATCGTCATGTTCGCCCTATAGATACAAAGTCAAGCTTACAGGTGTGCTTTTCAAACTTCATTGTGTAAGCTCCCCTCTTGTGTCGGTTCGCACACAAGCTTTGCGATTTAATATCCTCCTGAAAACTTTGTTGCCTCGTATATGCTGGCCGTTTGGTATGTTCGCGTTACATATCGATAGTTTTAGAACTAATCTTTGACGGATGATTACCTATTTTTTTTTTCTATTTTTGGAGCGTTAACATGCTTTTCTGAAGGAAATGTACGTAATGTTTCTTACCTATCATATCTATAAAATGATATGATTGTTTTTGAAACATTTATTTTAAGATTTGACTTTCGAAATTCAATGCAATACACTTTTCTAATAATTCTCTTAGTTTGCTTTTTAAAATAACCATTACAGACTTTCTTATAACATATCTTATAGTGACATCAAATAAAAAGACTAATACAAGATACGACCATGAAGCAGAAATTAACAATACGATTGACAAATTAGTTGAATGGCTCGACATGAATAATTTAAAAATTAATTTAGATAAGTCTGTATATGTACAGTTTAATAAATCTCATAATAATAAATACAATATCAAACTGGACATACCTAAACTTAATGAAGTGATACAAACGAAATTTCTTGGAGTTATAATAGATCAGGAGATAAATTGGAAAGCACAAGTAGATGATATTATCTAAAAGAGAGAGGTTAAAAATATAACAAACATTAAAACTGCTATCACGACCTATCATGCTTATGTTGAATCAATAATACGGTATGGGCTTATAATGTGGAGTAATAGTACAGACAGCAATAGGGTATTTATTGCATTCTTATAAGTGAATTCGTGCTATATATGGACTTCAAGCTGATGCATCTTGCAGACCAATATTTAAAGAACTTGGTTTAGTACCGCTACCCTCTCTCTATATTTACGAAGCATGCATGTTTGTTAGGAAACATGAAGACTTATTTAAAAAAGCTCCAGATGTACACCCTCGAAACCGACGGGACACAGACTCCCCACGGACTTATACTAAATGATTTGCCCAGACTGACTAAATATAATAAAAGCTGTTTAGCCATGTGTGTTCGGATATTTAATAAAATTCCAAATAGCTTAAAAACTTTGGATTTTAGATTCTTTAAAAAAAAACTCCTTACATGGCTTACCATTCATAATTTTTACAGCCTAAAAGAATTTATTGACGGGAAACATTTTGTAATGTAACCTATAATATTTGCAAGCTATGATATAAGCAAAACATGTATGCTCTATAACCTCTTATAACAACTTTGTACACCATGTTTTATGCAAATAAAATATTATTATTATTATTATCTTATAAAAAGTTTTATTTGAACCGCTCTAAGTTAGTCTACCGAGGGAAGCATAATTCTGTAGAAGTTGCTCCTGCCCGAAAATAAAAGTTTGTCAACAATTTTTTATTTTATTTGATAAATTAAGTAGAGTAAGCAGGTAATCTCTTACCCTACTTAATTTATCAAACAAAATAAAACTGCACGTGGCATCGGAACTCTTCAGAGAACCAATCAGCGTTAATAAACGCCGATTGGTTCTTTGAAGTGGTATGAAAACTATATTTCAATTGAAATGGCTTTAAATTTCTCATACCTTCGCGGTAATAGCACACATCGTGTGAAAATGTAAGCCTGTCAGTCATATTAACGGCAATCTAGGCTTGATCGTGCCAATAAATAGTTAACAACCAACGGCGACGTCGGACGGCGCTGGTTAATAGCACCTATTTTTGCTTTCGTACCAAGAAACCTTTACCTACCCCATTACTCGACACCCACCAATTAGCAGGGAGCTTTGTTAAGCTGCACGTTTGATTGAAATATCCGTTATTTTAGTTTGGTCAGCTTGAGGTGCATCGATCCACTTCAATGAATACGTAATGCCTTGATTACACGGTATAGCGAATACAGTCGCGAGGCAGTATGCTCGCTAAGTGGTTAAGTGGCTTGTAAGTGATATACTTATCGCTCTTGCTCTATCTTTGCATTGTAGGAGCTCATATTATTCATAGGAAATATCGAATAAGTAAGTGGAATAGACTTCTTCATTTAACACATCTATTATTTAATTACCGTTGCTAAAGTCTACCCTGATGTATGACTATCATTTTCTTTACGCTATACTGTGCAGTGGTGGCTATGTGGTGCGACTTACTGGTTGAAGATCGTAAGTTTGAACCCAGAGAGGCACTTTACTTTGCGTTAATACTTTCATCACCACTGCTCTCAAAACGGTGAAGGAAAACATCGTGAGGAAGCCGGCTCTAGAACCATCAATTCGAAGACATGTGACATCTACCAACTTGCACTGAGCCTGCGTGGTGGATTGCGTCCCACTCCGCTCCCACCGAGAGGCAGTCTACGTCCCAGCAGTGGGAACATTACAGGCTGTGGTTTACTTGTCCGCAGCTGGGCACTGATAATATTGCATAGATATTCAGATAAGCATTTACTTGGACGAAAACAAGAAAATGCTAAAAGATTTTTATCTTTTTTTTCTATAAGTACAAAGAATCGTTTCTTTTTCAGTTAGCTGTGGCATTTGGCTTTCTTACTAAAGAAAATCTTTCCAGCCTGGGAAACTTTGAAAAGAAAAAGTTCTTCAGCGCAGAGCTCTGTTGTGTTTATCTCTGGCTAGGATTCAATTTTAGCTGAATGTATTATGCACTGAAATCTAAGTCTATCTAGTTGCAGAACGAGGAGCATCACTTTTCATTTGGGTAGTTTGTATCTCCTCGAGTAGTTTCGTCAAAAGGCACATTGTGGTCTGCATCCAATTTTAATTAACTAGCTTCTGCCGATGGCTTCGCCCGCGTGGATGTCTGTAACTAACCTATGGGAACGTAGTACCGTAATATTATACTATGTGTTAATCTAAGTTATAATATATCTCTGTGCCAAATTTCATCCAGATCTAGTCAGAAGTTCTTGCGTGAAGCAATAATAAACACACAAACACACTCACGCACTCGACACACACATACAAACTTTCGGCATTATAATATTAGTGTGATAGTAGGATGAAAACTTTACGTACAAGTAAAAGAAAGAATACCCTACAAATGCTAAATTCCCTCAGGCTAGGCTAAATTTGTCCTTGTAACCATATTTTGATTTAAAAGGGTTTTTGTAGGGTTTCTTGTCCGTCCTTCTCCATAGGCGCTTTGGAACGAGCAACTACATCGATTCATTTTTCTGACTAAGTGACTCTTTGACTTGCATTCAAAGGTGCCTGCAATTGCGTTATTTGAAATAAATGCTTTGAGTTTGAAACTTGTATTAATTATTTAGTTTGATGACCGTGAATCTGAGCATCTTCTAGAAATGTGGAATTAGTTTTAGTTGATGATGCAGGTGTACTTTACAATTATGTATTATTATTATTCATATGTTGGCAATACTCCTGAATAAAACAGATTTACGGCACATATGGCAGTAATAGTATTTTGGAATCACTAGATTTGTTATGAAATATTTTAAGAAAACTGCGGTTTATGCCTGGTTGATGGCAATTGGCTCGTCCTCTATAGCACTTAAACATAATAGGCGAAATGTGGGTATACCTAATAGAGGTGCACCTCTGTCTAATCTCTCCAGGAAACAAGGCGTGATGTTATGTAATGTTATGTTTATAAAACAACGATGATTTCCGTTTTTCTCTTTAACATTATTTTAGATTATTTGTTTATTTTAGATCACTTAATTTGTCTAGCTGTTTACAATTCTGTCTATGGTCTCTTGGAGCTCCAAGAGACCATAGACCTCCGTATTTGATAGAAGCTTGGTTTTTTATAGCTATAAAAAACCAAGCTTCTAAGTCAACACAATAAAAAAATACGGGCACCTTACCTATGCGATATAGATGATACTTGGAAATAAATCAAAATCTCATGATTCTAGGTCAATGGGAAGTACCTACCCTGTATACGTTGACATAGACACTCACAGCACGACTAAACAAAGAAAGAAAATAAAAGAAAAAGTCCGAAAATCGTCAATTTGTAATTTGACCACTTTTTTTTCGGGTACAAACTTACATTTGCATTGGGTAGTGGGCTGCACTATTATAGTAGTGTGTCCTATTTCCATAGCTAGCGAGCTTTATACCGCGGCTTCGCCGACACTCAATATTCAATCAGTGAATCAGTGATAACTAATGCGCTTCCCGATAAGCGTACATCACTATTATTCCGCCAGAGGTCGGCTTCGATGCAATTCTGTTATTTGCAGTATTCAATTTGCTGTGATCGGCGTATTTCATTTGTTTTGCCTTCAACGGGTTTCATGTCTAAAATCTCTTATTATGTACACCAGAAAACAGAAATACCCGATTAGTGATTTATGTATCCATCTTTATAAATGTAGGAATTGTATAATATATTGTGTCACACGACACAATAAGCGGTCTTATAGATTTTTAAGGACTTCAGCTTTATTTTTCTTCTTATTTCGACTTGGTTTTAGTAAAAGATAAATATATTGGTCGGCCTGTTAAAACCGAATCGTCTCGGCAACCTCTCTTTACTCCTTCTCGTCTTCTCCTGAATAGTTGCTGATTTTTTTCTCACTAACTAACTTAAGACGAGCTATGTAAACTTACATTTAAATGTGTGAACTTACATTTAAGTGTTATCAACCCTAACTTGCTGCAGACTTGGACTTTTCCAAGTCGTCGTTGAGGTTTTGTTTATTTGTCATCTATCATTACATCTTCAATATATAAATTTGGACTTTTTTGTAGAAATAATTAAGGCGAACCGGGTTGCCATACATTGCTTTCAATTTTAAACAACTGTTTAGGCAGCGCATGCAAATAATTCTGTTTTCGGAGGTATTTCTTTCCGACTTTCTAGACAAAAATTGCGATAGCTCGGCTAATATGTATGATATAAATATAATTTATAGCACTCAAGAATAATGTAGCTTTCTATCAGTGAATATTTTTTTTAAATTGGATCATTAGTTCCGGCGATTACCCCCTACATACAAACTTACAAATTTTACCTCTTTATAATATTAGTATAGATTTAATACAAAAATGATATTTGTAACTCGTGTTAGGAAAGAGGTTCAGACCTATAGGTACCTACCTATCGGTCTAAGACTTTGCGAAGGTAGAAGACCTCTTCTACCTTTGCAAAGTCTCGAAATATGAAATAGTTATTTTTTAATGATAGTTGTTTTTTGGCGCGAGTACTTGTAATAAAACCTCAGCATAGCAAGAGTTTCAAAGGTAGACGCAGAATAACTTTGCTGCCGACCGAAACACACAACTTTTCACTGAAAATGCTAGGTGCAAGAAAACAGTTTAGTTATATGTTGAGTTTTCTTTTATTTGAGCATCGCAGATACTCTAAATCCTCAAAACTTGTCCTCAAAGGCATGAAGAAAAAAATCATCCCTATTTATTTTTAGCCAAGAAAAGAGAAATAGGTATGTTAGTGTTTATTATTCTTTCATGCAGTCCTGTTGGCCAGTACGATTTTTTTTTAAATAAGTTGACGCACTGAGATGTAATAAATATGATAATGTCAGTGAACGTGCCGATATAGAAAATTATTGAATAGAAATGTTTGAACTTTAAAAACTCTTTCCACGCTAGCGGATTGAATGCACTTTTGCACTCAGACTCCGAATGATTTTTAAATAAAAACCCCAAAGCAAATAAAGAGAAAAAAAAAAGATAAATGATTTTATTTTTGTAAATGGGTTTTCACAAACACTTCTACATGTGAATAATATTTTTTTTAAATAGGTGAGGTCGAGGAAAGTCCGAATCAAACTCAGGGGTCCAGACATAACCTTGGTCAAATCATGCGAAGACCATGTAGATTGGCGTCTTGAATGATCTTTTGAGGAAAGAACACTACAGATTGAGTGTGCCTGTCAAGGCATGATTTGTTATAAATCGTACAGCTTAACTCAAAACTTAGGAGCTCGACGATTCGATAAAAATACCAAAGAAAGGACAATTGAGTAAGCCGCATAAAGTACTCAAACTGCTAGTTAATCATGGAAAGTAACTGAAAAAGGATAAAAGAAACCCATTCCTCAAATTCACAATAAGTTAAAAAAGTAATAATATCTTTCATACATCAAAATATCAAATAAACAGAATATTTCCGAAAGTGTGAGGTGAAAACGGATTTTTTTATTACTTTCATTTCAAGAACTGACTTGCTTGTTATACCTGGCTTTCCTAGAACCCTTTGAACGTCAGGTCTGTATCATGCACCAGATTAAAATTAAAATTTTATTACATAGCTGCCAGGAATTGTTCGGGGTGCCATGTTTTAAATTTTCCATATTAAAAAGGACTCTACTCTCCATTAGTGATTTCCCGAACTACTGGTTTCGCTGATAAGACCTACGAATTCCAAAAAATTACTACCGCATTCTGTAATAGACATGAGGATATTGTATTGAACAGATATACTGACTCTGAGTGATCGATACGAGATGTAGCGGATAGCAATACGGTGCTTTTGTTCTGCCGATTGAAATATTTTCGTCGAAACGGAACAACAGAACGGATTGTCGGATTCAATACGCAATACCTACTGCTTTGTAGCAGAAATACATACCTAGAGTAGTTCTTGTCCTAATCGTGCTCTTCAGAAGATTTGAGAGGGAATTCCTTATTTAAAAGAATGTTAATCTCATTTCATAAACAAAATCTTGTAATTTTCCTATATTTTTGACATTTATTGTCGCTGAGGTGTAATTGCGATTCGAATTTATTTGTTTTTAATTACGGTAATTGACCTTTCATGGTAGCATTGCTAAGCTCATACAAAATATATGTATTTGATGCTATTATTGGAATCAATCAATCTGCCTAGCCTTTTTCCAACTATGTTGCTTCCAGTCTAACCGGATGCAGCTGAATACCAGTATTTTACATGGAGCGTCTGCCTATCTGTCCTCCACAACTCAGTCAGTAACCGGGTAATACGACACCCTTGGTAAGACTGGCTGTCAGACTTTGGGCTTCTGACTACCCGTAACGACTGCCAAAGATCCACGAATGAATGGCGGGATTAAAGGCTTAACGTGCTTTCCGAGGTACGGCCATTATTGGAACTGAAAGATAAAACAACTTTTAAACATTTCTCACTCACTTCTTCCTGTATTCAAACTCATCATAAAAATTAACAATCAACGCCCGTATTTCTATCGCTAAACAATAATGATTTAATTAATAAACCGAGTGTGTACGCTATATCGGACGCGCGGAATACCGGCCCGTACGTCATACTCACCTACTCCGGCGGCCGGCTCGTAGTAAAATATATTTAAATGCGTTACGCAACGCTACTTTAAGAATAAGAAAATAAATATTCCGTAGGCTGACCGTGTACGATGCCATGGTTCTTTGGGATGACTATTGACATAATCCCTTAAGGATGTAAAACGGCTCGGATCGGAACGGATTTTACAATCTGTAAACAATATCATATAGTGTACACTGCAGTATTTAAAGTCTATATTACCAATCCGGGCACAGTTGCTTGAACGCAGACGTCTTCCAAGACACTATCGTAGCTGAAAGTATGCTGCGACGCGCGATCGAGCGTCAGTTGTTTAAAGTGGACCTTCTCTATTCAATTATATAGTGTCTCAGGTGATGCTTAAGCGAAAGTGGGTAACGTACGATGCTCCCACACAGAGGTTCGTTGCCGCATCACTAAGTCTTTTGGACGTAGGTACATTCCGTTTTCAGGCCAAATGGTAGATGAATTGATTAATCTTCGGATGGCTCCTCTTGTTATGAAGTCGTTTTGTGGTGGTGAACTGCTCAGATGCTTTTAAATGTCATTATGGTTTAGTTTTACTATAGTATACAAAGTGGCGATTTAGGCTTGGTACACACGAGACATTACTCAACACTGCAGCAAGAAGCGATAGAAGTGGTTGCTGTTTCGCTAGCTCGTTTGTGCAGAGCCTTAGTCAGCTGCATCCGTCAAAGGGGATAGTCTACTGACCTTCTGAACAACTTCTTACAAAAGATATTATAATATCCGATTCTTAAAAAAGTCTGTCTATTACTGTATAGGAATTTGTTGTTTTTTTTTTTATGATTCGGATTTGAGTTTCATAGCGAATGTTTTTTTAGAATCTATGAAGAGTAGAATCGCCCCCTGAATATTGCGTCTCACTTTATCGACCTAAAAACTTTTAATCCAAAGAGGTCAGCTTTCTTGGTATTCTCCTTCCATTTCTTTTCTTTTTCAACGTTTTCACATTCTCTGCTGAAATTTATGACAGATTTCAATTGGTCTAATCCCAGAGATGTGACTTTCGTCTCTATGAATGCACAGAAGCTAAGCCCATGAGCGGCATAAAAACTCTGACAGGTTAGTCCCTTACCACACGGGAAAGAAAGGAAGAAGCGTAAACTGTATTTAGTGACTGTGCGGCTGTGCAAGCGAGCCTAAAATTTGTTTCTAAAGTACCCGAAGCATTAGATCTGCCTCCGCAGTGGGTCGGGACGTGAGCGTTTCATTTACATGTCGTTAAATAAAGATAACAACAATTTGGCAAGCGTTTCGCAACGCATGCCTGCGCAGGCGCCGGCGCGGACGCCTTAGACATATTGATAAGGGTCTCATGTTGCTGTTATCATACTGATGGCTTAGAAACGTATCCTTGCTTATGCGTATGCTAGCTGTTTGTTTACCTGTGATTCCATTGTTGTGATTTAGTTGAGCTAGAAGTTCTGACACTAAGCGTTCAATTATTATGCATACTTTGACTTTGACGTTCAACAGTGCCTTTCTTATGCCTATTTGAATGATTTAACTTTAACTAAAGCACTAAAAGCCAACCAAAAACACAATACTTAAAAATAATTCTGTATTTAAAGACATCATCAATTTGTTTCTAAATCCGGCATGACGTGCTATCTCATTCTAGATCACAGTCATTAACTGCATTTATAATTAGTTCATCGACAGCCCCGTGCCTAATTCGACCGGCCAGATGCGTCGGCGCTCTAAACATGTCACATTCAAATCATACTTGCGTACTAAAGCCGTCCCAACGTTACCGTTGACACCTGTTGCGCGTATTGTAATAGAAACCCTAATTTTTGTCAAGTATGTTTACCCACGTCGTAAAGACCATTAGTTATGGCCATAACAGCCGCATGAACATCATAACGCGTACCAGATGTGTGCAGTCCACTAAATATTATGTACGAGTATTGTTGGTACTGACATAGTTATGTAAGCGATAGGTATAAACACGCAATAACACTAAGAAGCCGTTTGTGGTTGGATGCCAATACATATTGGCATGACCATGTGTGAGGCTCCATACTAATGCGCCGTAACGGGTATTGAACTGTGGCCCTCAGTGCGACGGATAGGCTTCGACCTCAGCGGCGATGTGCAGCTATGTATGTTGTGACGAAAGCATTGCGCTTGGAAATCTCACACACGCTGCGTTCTTCTTCTTATAGCAATCTAAATGGTTTCAGCCTAGAATTTAGCTAAGTGTTTGGCCCCATCACTAGGGTCTATCAGTTCCCGTAAATGCCCGCAATGTAACAAGGCCAACATAATATAAGTCACATCGTTTGTGGAACAGCACCACATTTATATTACAATATCTAGTGAAGCTCCAACTAAACTGGTTTTCTTGCTTTAGCCAAGCTGGGTCCGGAGTCTTTAAACAAAGACAGACGTGCGATGTTTCAACTTTTGACTGACCCATTAATAGCTAAACATATCCAGTTAGGTATATATACGTATCTGTTATTGAGTAGGTAACATTACCATTATTAAAAAGCTTTCAGTATGAATAGTAAGAGTAGGGATAAACAGCTCAGATCTCCGATGTGTATGCAGCGTCTATCCACAACTAATGACTCACCTCCCATCTTTCACCGCATGCTCTGTCCCCGGCACACATGAGGACCTAATGTTAACGAACGCTATTCGCGTTTCGGGTCCTACAAATTAACAACGTTATGCATAATTATTTTGCCCACTGACACATTTAAAAGAAAGGAAAGACCAAAGATACGATGGATCGACTGTGAGAAAGATGACAAGAAAGAGACAACGACCAATAGAGAAGTATGGAAGAAGGAGCCATGATACACCGACCGCCAGATACATTGGGTTAAGGGCAATGATAATTCACATCAATAAATAGCTAATAATAGACTATTTCTCAAGGATGACTAAAATAATATCCCATCCCAAATGATATTAAAATAAATGTGTATATAAACATTTCAGCACAATAACGCTACTCAAACATGTTAATAGTTGCCACAGTGGTCGAAATTAAAGTGTCTCATTTGTACGTCGTAAATTATCCAAACTGCATGTGAAACATGCATGTTTACGCGAGTTCCAGCTCAGCTGTGTGAAGCGCACACTTCTCGTGAACGTAGGCTCAACAGACATGCGCCACGCGGCGGATGGACGCGACTCCGTTGGTGGAACCATTTCCACGAAGTTTGCATAGAAATTGTTCCATCAGAGTTGCATTACCTGCACGGAATAGAAGTTTCACCCTATGTTTTGGAATTATTTAACTATTGAGTTATTTTTGTATTATGATCCACTAGGTTAGTAGTCCTATATTATATGTGCTCGAAACTCGGGGTAAAAAGGTTGATTTTTCGTCACATTACACTCATTTAAGATAAGTAAAAGTACTAAGGTACTTTACCAAGCCAATGAATTCTCCGGCGGCCATGCCCCACGCTAGGTTGGAGTAATCCGGCGGCCATGCTCCACGCTAGGTTGGAGTAATCCGGCGGCCATGCTCCACGCTAGGTTGGAGTAATCCGGCGGCCATGCTCCACGCTAGGTTGGAGTAATCCGGCGGCCATGCTCCACGCTAGGTTGGAGTAATCCGGCGGCCATGCTCCACGCTAGGTTGGAGTAATCCGGCGGCCATGCTCCACGCTAGGTTGGAGTTATCCGGCGGCCATGCTCCACGCTCGGTTGGCGTAATCCGGCGGCCATGCCCCACGCTAGGTTGGCGTAATCCGGCGGCCATGCCCCACGCTAGGTTGGCAAAATGGAATGATGAACTTTGACTTCATTTGAGCAGCGTGCAAAACTGCGAACTATCATGATAGCACGTACAGACAGCGCCCTTTGCTCCCTTTCAATGTCATTATCTTCCCTTAGGTCGTTAGTCAGATTGTGCCCTAGATATTAAAATTGCTTTATTCTCTTTAGAGGTACATTGTTCAGTTTGACGGCAGGCACCTGAATACGTACACTACTTCTGCCGGCCTCAAAGACCATATCTTCACTCTTGAAATCCATGTTGTAGTGCATATCTTCTGCAAGTCCCTAACAGCTTGCCGAGGCCACAAGGTGTTGCACTCAGCAGCACCTTGTCGTCCGCATAGCTTAATTCAAGCACACTGTAGGTATATAGCAGCTTACCGTGGTACTGCTGAGCTCCTCAATCAGCTCAAGGGCGATGACAATCCTCCTTCTCTCAACCCGCACTCTAACCGATGCGCGCTAGATCTGACCCCTGCCCAACTGAAACTATTTCCATACCAGAACTTAACGATATTAATAAGTTCTCTTGGTAATTTAGCATCTTTTAGTTTTTTCCACACTATTCCATATAAAACCCGGTCAAAAGCTTTCGAGAGGTAAAGAAATCCAGCATAATATACGGGGTTTTTCCGATCCGTATAATATTTGACAGTCTGCTTAAGACACAAAATAGCGCTATCCGTAGAAAATCTGGACCAAACCCCAATTGGTTGTCAAGTGGTCTTAAATATTTATTTACTTGCGTGCTAAGCAGACCGTCCAATATTTTCGAGATAATCGTCGCCAATGGTATAGGCTTACAGTTATTTTTGTCGGCTATATCGCCAGTTTTATTTATAACTATATGCATGGCTCATGCACAGTGCAAATAACATGGACAATGTCCTGAGCAGATAGGGACCCGCGTATCGCAGGTGCTCAATGCTGAGGTCATCATGGCCGGGTTACTTTCCTCTAGACAGTGATGATATAATTTTTTCAATATCTTTAGCGTTGAACTTATTTTCAAGCTCCATTCCAGCCATGACGTCGGCCCTACCGACGTTTTTACACAGAAGTGATTCATAAAGATTTTCGCAATCTCTTGAATTACTTGCTCCGACGAAAGTTCTACAGACACAGGGACTCTGGGTCTTTTATTTAACCTACTAGTGACTTTCCAGAATGATTTAAAAATCTTTTTGTGAGTTAAGTGAATCGAACATGTCCATTTTAATCTGAGTTTCATTAAACACCACTTCAATCTAGATTGAAATATTCTTCCGGACCTACACATCTATACTTATATAATATTATAAAGAGGAAAGATTTGTATGTATGTTTGTAACGAATAAACTGAAAAACTACTTAACGGATCTGGATGAAACTTGGCACAAAGATAGATTATATTCTGGAATAGCATATAAGCTAATATAGCTTTTTATCCCGGAAATATGTACAGCGCCCGTGGCATAATTTCCTACATACACGCGGGCGAAGCCGCTGGCGAAACCTCGTCTGCTAATATATTGGACCGGCAGCTGGTTTACCATACCTCAAAAAGTTAAAAACTTATATGTGGCCTCCCTGTGTGCCCCCTTACATACTTATTCCAGCCGAGATACTCTACGCTTTCGCTTAAACCTTTCATTTTCTCGACCGATAGCTGCTGATTCGCTCACAACTACAACAATGTCATGATACCCTCCCTCAGTGACATACCTATGCTCTAATATATTACACTTTTATCAGCACACTGTTGCAGCTCCTGCGGAAAATCGACGAACTTTAACTTGTCGTGAGAAACCCTAAAAAACTTTCAAAGTCACTACGCAACGGTAATTAACAGAAGTGCCTGCCATCGTTAATTGGAACTAAGTTCGGATCTAGATCCGATTAACAATGAGGGACATTATTGAGACCTCTCTGAAAACTAGTTAGCGTCGAATCAATTGCGCCATTTACATTTACTGAATAAAAAATAAGCTCTCTTTAGGTTTAAGTTTATGTGGAGTGATGAACTCTTTGATGCAATGTTGAAATCTTTTTAGTTTCATAGCCAGCGCCGCCGTGTTATTCAATTTTAATTTTATAGACAGTGTAACTGCCACTTCCGTTCGAATCAACTTCCACTACTTACTATAAAAACTCATCAAATCAATCTTTCAAAACTACTCTGAAGACTTAAATTATAATAAGTATACAAAGTTTCTCTGCTGCAAAGTGCTCTCAAAACGGTAAAGGAAAACATCATTTCCTAAGTAGTTAAACATTTGTTTTTTCGTTCTAAAATTTAAACTTAATTATAAGTACCTTAAATACCTTAAATTTCACCTCTTTAATCTAAATATGTATTAGTAGTCCGTTCGCATATTAAAATGTATTCTAGTTATACAGGGAAACCTATTATTAGCCATACAATACTGTAATCAACAAACTATGTAACATACTATAAGCATCGCTGTTGGTTGCCTAAATAAAGAAAATAAAATAAAAATAAAATCGTGGGGAAACCCGCATGTCTTAGAACCAATAATTCGAAGACATGTGACATCCACCAACACGCACTGGGCCCGCGTGGTGCATTATGCCCACTCCCTGTCACTGAGAGGCCTGTGCCTGCAGTGTGAAAATGATAGGCTGATTATTATTATTATCATTACACAAAGTTTACCGTCACTTTTTTTTGTTAACAGAATCATCTTGACATGAACACCCTAGACATGACCAACGCCGAGCATCGACAGTTAGTGCTACAGATTGCACTAAAATGCGCCGACATTTCAAATCCCTGCCGGCCGTGGGACATTAGCAGGAAATGGAGCATGAAAGTATGCGAGGAATTTTTCAGGCAGGGTGACTTCGAGCGAAAGCTCAACCTGCCTGTATCACCCCTGTGCGACAGGCATACTACTTCAATACCAAAAATTCAAACAGGTAAAATTAATAAACGTAAATTAAAGTTACACCGTGTGGTGCCGGATAAAGAATAGCACCATCCCATTCCTTCCTGTGGGTGTTGTAAGAGGCGACTAAGGGAGTTAGAGACCTAGTGCATACAACTAGCACCTTGGGTCACTCGCACGGTGGCGGGTAAACCACCAACAAAAGCATTCCCAAGGAGGGTTGGTGTCAGGCAGGCGGCCGACTGTAAAACTGTGCCAAATCCTATTGTAACATGTTAAGTATGGATGGAATGCGAGATAGGGCTAGGGCGTACCCCACAGGCGACGCGCAGGAGCAGCACCCGGCTCCTGTGGGAAATGGACAAGGGTTGTCGCACCAGAACGGGCGGGTGCGACGTAAGATGCTAGCTCGGAGTGTGACAGAAGTAAGATTAAGGTGCGCGAGCTGGAATGTAGGGACGATGACTGGAAGAGGAAGAGAAGAGATGTTCTAAAAAGGCGACGACTGAATATTGCGTGTCTGCAAGCGACTAAATGGAAGGGTGCAAAGGCTAGAGAGATAGGGGAAGGATATAAGTTTTATTACTGTGGATGCGATGGCAAGCGAAATGGTGTGGGTATAGTTTTGGATAGTGAGTTGAAAGAATGTGTGGTAGATGTAAAGAGAGTGAGTGATAGAGTAATAGCTGTTAAAGTTATTGTGAAGAGTTTTGTGCTGAATATAGTTAGTGTGTATGCACCCCAGTCAGGATGTGAGGATAGTGTAAAAGAGAAATTTTGGGAGGACTTCGACCGTGTGATGATGGATGTACCAGAGAGTGAAGAAGTGATTGTGGGGAGTGATTTTAACGGTCATGTAGGAAGATAGAAGGATGGGTATGAGAGAGATATTCAGACTATCTTTGTTTTGCAGAAAAGAGCTGTTCGAGTAATTTATAAATTAAGTCCGAGACACTCTCTGAGAGAAAAATTTAAAGAAATAAATGTAATGACTGCCTTCACAGTTTATTTTTGAAAATCTTTTGTATGCCCATAAAAATATAAAATTGTTTAAAAAATATAGTGATATTCATGATAAGAATACTAGGAACAAACACAAATTTGTTGTACCCACTACAAGGCTCAAAAAAATAGGAGGCTCGTTCAGATGTCAATGTATACGCTTTTATAATAAACTTCCAAGCCACGTTCAAGATCTAAGCCTTAATAAATTCAAATCGTTCGTTAAACGCAAGTTGTGCCAGAATGCTTATTATACTGTCAAAGACTTTATTGAAGACAAAAGGGCTTGGGATTGAGCTGCTCCAATTGTTTACATTATTGAATATTCTTTCTTTTTTTTTTTTTTTTAATATCCTAAAAAAATTGATTAGCATCTGAGATTACTCCTGGAGCTGCTGAAGATTCACAAAAAATTTTTGCATTATATAACTTCAATCTCTTAGCATTGTATAATTGCATAGTACGTTTGTGAGTACTATGTACCTACTATAAAGCTACCATTTACTGAGTACGTCTTACATTGACTTGAATGTGCCCTGGCGGCTGAGAGCATGTCATGCTCCCTGTAATGTCTCACTGGTGGTGGCGGTATTTTGGACCATTTAGCTCCCATCAAAATGGTTGAGCTGAATGGTGCTAATCCATGCGTCATGTTCATGGGCGGGCACCGTCTGTAGGGGCTGGTCAGCTCTTAGCTGCCACGGCTGTTTTAATATTTAAATTAATTTTGAATTGTTTTTTTTAAATCTTGTAATTATGGACGCTTTTATTAAGTTCTGCATCGTTCTCACGTGTATATTTCAACATGAGTGATGTAACCCAGTTTTTGTAAACATATTTTGGTTTAAAAGAGTGTCCATGGAGTTTCTTGCCCGTTCTTCTCCATAGGTACCTACTGCTTTGGAATGGGCAACTAGCTTCATCTTTCTGACTGACCGACCCCTTTTTTTTTTTTTTTTAAGGCTGGGAAATCATCCAATGACTGCTCCCGCTCTGGGTGGAGCGGAAGGGAGTGTCAGACTCTTACTGACTAAAACCCATCCATGTTCCTTCCGTAGCCCTTTATGTTCCGGGGTAGCGGTAACCCTTTCGGACAATCCCGCTTACCCGGCAGGCTTGGCCCTGAGGGGCCCCTTCATATGCTGACATCTCTTTGAGGCGCGCGTGGAACATATACGCGCCGTACGGCACGGGTCTGGTGCTGATCGGACGGTGAGTCACCCATTACTCACCGTCCGCAGGCCCGCGCCTACGGTGGCCGGGAGTCGTCACGTGGCTCCCGACGCCCGGAGCGTCTCCCGCGGCGGCTGGGACGGGAGGACCTTTCTCTCTCCCATCCCGCCACCTCCTTCGCGAGCATAACTTTTTCGCAGAAGGAGGTGACTGCCTCCCACTCCCTCTCGCCCCGGACCATGGCTTGCACCAGGGCCGGGCGCGAGAGGTCGCCGCCGCCGATCGCCTCTACGAGGACACGGCGGTGCTCCGCCCAAGCGGGGCAGGTTTGCACCGTGTGCTCTACCGTGTCCTCTGGGCGATCCTCGCAGTGGTGACACCCGGGCGTTTCCTCCCGCCTGATGATGTGCAGGAACCTCCCGAAACATCCATGTCCGGTGAGGACCTGCGTCAGGCGGAAGGTGAGGGCGCCGTGACGCCTCTCTAGCCACTCCTCAAAGAGGGGCCTTACCGCCACTATCGTGGCGTGCCCTGCGCTGGGTTGCGACAGTCGCTGATTCCAGGCCGCCATGAGATCGCGCCGGAGGTCCGTCCGCTCCGCCGCAATTTGCTGCGGAAACGGAGTTTCCCCCCGGCTTAGTACCTCCGCGCGCCACTCGTACAGGCGCGCGAGGACTATCGCCTCCAGATCCCACGGCGGCAGTCCGGCAAGGAGGCTCGCCGCCTCGCCCGAGATCGTGCGGTACCCCCGGATTAGCCGAATGGCTACCACCTTTTGGGGCGCGTTCAGGTAGTGGGCGGCTCGCCGCCGCAATGAACGCGCCCACACCGGGGCCCCGTAAAGGGCCATGGACCGCACGACTCCCGCGTAAAGCCTCCGGCAGGAGGCGTTTGGCCCCCTCAAATTGGGCAAGAGCCGCTTTAAGGCGGCCCCAGTCCGTTCCAGCTTGGGGGCCAAACGTCGGAAATGCTCCACGAAATTCCAATCGGCTGTCGAGGACCAGACCCAGGTATTTCATCGTGGTCTCGACGCCGATGTGAACCCCTCCTACCGTAAGTTGGGATCCCGATGGTGGCCTATTCCGAGGCCCATGAAAGGACATGGCCTCGGATTTGTGCAATGCCACCTCGAGACCCAACTGCCGGATCCTCTCAACGACTATCGCAACACCGCGTGTCATCGCGTCGGCCGCCGCCTGATGCGACCTTCCCTGCGCCAAGACCAGCGTGTCGTCAGCGTAACAAATTACGCTGACGCCGTCAGGGAGGTCGGCCCGCAGCACCCAGTCGAAAGAAGATAAGAAGCGAATTTATAAAGAATGGAAGAGAAAGGCAAGAAAGGCGGTAGCAGTTTCCAGGGCTAAGGCGCAGGAGGAGTTGTATAACTCACTGGACAGCCCAAGAGGCCAGAAGGAGCTATACCGGATTACAAAAGCAAGAGAAAGAAGAACGAAAGACATAGTTCAGATTAAGTGTATGAAAGACGATGCCGGTAAGGTTCTGTCCAAAGATGACGAAATAAAAGAACGATGGAAGTTGTATTTTGAAAAGCTAATGAACGAAGAGAATGAGTGGAATGGAGTGCTCAACGAGGTACAAGCAAATGTGGGTTTGGTAAGGCAAATTAGCATGGATGAAGTAAGAAAGGCAGTTCAAAGTATGAAGAATGGAAAGGCCTTGGGCCCAGATGATATACCAGTAGAAGTATGGAAGTGTTTAAAAGAAGATGGATGTATGTGGCTGACTTTATTCTTCAATAAGTTGTTGCAAGAAGGAGTGATCCCACAAGAATGGTGCAATAGTTCGCTAGTGCCCATCTTCAAGAATAAAGGTGATGTACAAGACTGCAACAACTATCGAGGGATAAAGCTCATGTCTCATAGTATGAAGGTATGGGAGAAAATAATAGAGAAAACATTGCGAGAGGACAGTGAGATTACCCCAAACCAGTTTGGGTTTATGCTAGGTCGAGGAACAGTGGACGCCACTTTTGCACTCCTCCAATTGTGCGAGAAGTACAGACGTGCACACAAAAACTTGCACATGGTGTTCATTGATCTAGAGAAAGCGTATGATAGGGTCCTACCTCGTACCTCGGGATGTCGTGTGGTGGGCCTTGAAAGAGAAACCTTTCTCTGCCCGGGAAGTATGTAGAGTTAATTCGTGCTATGTACAGCCAATCCCGTACCTACGTTCGGTCGGCTGCTGGCAACACCGACATGTTCAATGTGGCGGTAGGCTTGCATCAGGGGTCGGCTTTAAGCCCTTACCTCTTCCTTTTGATTATGGATGCTCTAACGGCGGACATACAGGAAGAGGCACCATGGTGCATGCTATTTGCCGATGACATCGTTCTTGTCGGTGAAGATGGACCTGAGATCCAGAGCAGACTGGAGAAATGGCAACGGAAACTGGAGATTGTTGGCCTGAAAATCAGCAGAACCAAAACTGAGTACATGTTCTGCGATTTCGGCGGTGTCTCCAGTCCTGGGGTCATAGCGCTTGATCGCGCGCTTCTCCCAGTTTGCTCCGACTTTCGGTATCTCGGTTCACTTGTGCAAAGCGATGGCGAAATAGATCGGACTGTTAAGCATAGAATTAACACTGGGTGGATGAAATGGCGGCAGGTCACGGGAACAATTTGTGACTCCCGCATCCCCCTTAAACTTAAGGGGAAGATTTATAAAAGCATGATTAGACCTGCCGTCTTGTATGGATCAGAGTGTTGGGCCACAAAAGGAATGAATGAAAGACAACTGCATGCAGCTGAGATGAGAATGCTAAGAGGGATGTGTGGTGTTACGCGAATGGATAGAATACGTAATGAGTATATAAGAGGAAGTCTGAAAGTGACACCGGTGACCGAAAAGTTGTGTGGAAATCGGTTGTCATGGTATTGGCATGTTATGCGGCAGAATGAGGAAAATGTTGTCAGGAAAGTTGTGAGTATGAATGTGGATGGCTATACAAGTAGAGGGAGACCAAAGAAACGATGGATGGATTGTGTGAAAGATGGTATGGCTAAAAAGGGAGTGACTATCGAGATGACGACTAATAGAGAAGTATGGAAGAAGAAGACATGTTGCGCCGACCCCAAATAAATTGGGATAAGGGCAGGAGAATGATGATAATGTTACAAAAATGCACATTATGCAATCTACAATTATGTCTTATAATTACAGGTTTCTTCCAATTCGTCGTCACACCGCTGATTACTCAGTGGCATAGGTTCCTGCAAAATGATTTATCCACACAAATGCTAAAAAATCTTGAGAACAACCAAAAGAGCTGGGAAACATTACTGAATGAAGAGACAAAAGCCAAAACCGAGATATCCGATGCGGATATGGTGGACGACGATTTGGAAGCAGATAATTGCAGCAACAAATCGGATAGCACGAAACTACTTCTGCCGCCACGTAGGGCCTCGCTAAATCCTGTGCAGAAAACATCCTTTAAAGATCTAAAACGGAGATTCTCAGTGCCCCTTAACGTGTTTCAAGATATAAGATACCGGTTCCGCGAGAAGAGTCGCACAACATTCCTGGCGGAAGAGCGTGCGCGCCGCTATGCCAATGCAGCCACCAGCCAGCTCAGCGTGCGTGGGAGCTGCTCACACTCGCAGGGACCGGATGAGCTGCCCAATGCAGAAAGTCTTAGACCTGACCCTACCATCGCTTCCATCACGACTCCCGCGCAGGCTGCACGGCTCAACACTGTGCTCAATGAAGGCGGCACACTGAGCAAAATAATCAAACAAAAATCATTATCACCTATGGAATCTACGTCTGTGGATTCTTCTGAAGACTGCCTACCGCGCTTCAGACCAGACGTCTTTAGTCCTGTGCCGAGTACAAGCCGAAAAGAACCTAGATATAGTTATTTAGTAGTTAACGATATCAAAAAGACTGATTCAGAATATAGTTCTGATACTAGTGTAGATGACACACCACACAAATTGGTAAAGGAAAACTCGACAAAGAGGAATAGCACCGTCGGCAGCCAACTGCGGGACAATTTGACCTCGGTGCCCTTAGAACTCGACATAGATCCGTTGCTGCAGCGGCGCAGAAAGTCGATGCCCACTGAAAGCTTATTTAGTGAGTTATTTGAGAATAGTTCTACTTACCAACCCCAAAATTGAATTTCTTTAATACAATAATAAATGTTACAGCTCCACGAGAGAAGAAGATACGTGAGACACCGACAGCCCTGCCGCAGTTCATGCGGCGTACGTTCTCCGGGAAGGAGACGTGGACGAAGCGGCGCGGCTCGGCCCCTTCGCCGGTGGCCTCGTTGGTGGACTCAGAGCTGCGGGGCCTGGCCTCTTTAGGAGCTCTGCGGCACAGTGTGAACGGCGGCCGCAGGAAGCCAGGCCTCACAGTCACTTGCCAACAGTGGCTGGCTAAGGTTGCCCACGGGGCTCAGGAGCGACCGCTCCAGTTCCCACGCCGAAGCTCACTGCCCGCTGAGGTGATGACAGGTGCTCAATAGCTTAGCGGCTTTTTATATTTTTCTTTTGCATGTCTTTATACATTAATTTTGCGTAGGTTTTTTTTACGACCCGTTTGAATTTTTACTCAGTTTGGTTTGGTTTCTGACTGCTGACTGGTTTACTATCGCAATTTTGAATTCCAAATTAATGGAATTACTTTCGCGCTTTTGATTTGTTCATGTTAGGAGCACATATTCCATGCTGCGGTGTTTTCAACCCTACCCGACGCCGACGTCTCTTAGTGCCGATAAATTAATTTTATTAACAGTTTAAAACAACACGCGTTTACAAAGTACACCGTGAAAATAATTAGATATTTATTTGCCAGTTGAATCTAATTAACATTAATAAATGTTATATTTTCCAGGTATCTCATCTCACTAGCAACGGCGACAGTAGATAGTATTTGGTTGAGCCCGTGGCGGCTCGCATTTACGATTCACAAGACGACGAAGTTTCAGACCAGTCTTATTACAATTACGATGCGGACGAAGAAGATTATAGCGATAGTTCCAGTGACAATAATTATACCAGCCAATTCCACGAAAATATGGTCATCAGCGATTCGGACGACAGCATCGCACATTTACATGATGACAGCGAGTCGAATCTGCTTAATAATATTCCATTCGTCAGCCGCGCTCGTGCATGGACTATGTAAACGGTCTCCTGTTCCTCTCCCATGTAACTTTACTGTAAATACATCTATCACCAATCCTATCTATCACATATGACCGCAGAAGTATGATAACATACTCTGGTTTTCCTAATAGTGACATGTGTACAATAGTTTTAATAGAATGTGTGACGGCCTCGTAGTTGCACTCCCTGACCCTCTCCTCTCCCACTCCTAAACCCAATCGTTTACTTAGAAATTACAGTGAAATCAGACTTTTCGTAGACATAGATACATGGCGCTAATTTTTAACACTGAATGGTTTATGTAACTGTATTTGTCTCGAACTTAACATTAATGTTAATCGTAATTTGTGTTAATCGTAAAAAAATCGAGTCAGTGGACTAGGCTTGTCAAAAGGCCGTCATAATTATCATATGTGTAAGATACAGTGAGAAAATTTTCCCGTTCCATTGCGCTACGCATGTCCAACAATATAAGTACGCACATCAAAAGTTTTTTGAGATCAAGGTAGGTATATTTTTTAAATATTTTATTGCCCTATTTAAATTTAACAAAATGTGTTAAATTCTTTGTTTTCGTGTGTGTACTGCGGTAAGTGTGTTTGAAACCACTATGGCAGTGTGTGGACGTGCATTATCTTGCACCTCTAAATTGCTTCCGCTAAGAAATTACATCTAATACTATCGTTATCACCGTAAATCTCTTCTTTGAGATTGCCTCTGATACAAATCTTGTCGGTTTTTCCGCCAATCAAAAAACCCGTTAGTAACATAATTGTTCTACCATACTGATATGTAAAAATACGACCTGACAAAAGATTTGCATTGTTTTTTGTGCGGAAAAGCGGCTCAGCCAATCCTGACCGCTCCCCGAGATTCCGCACAACGCACGTGCATCTAACACACAACAATATCGACGCACCGTCCTGCCTTAGGACATCTCGCAGACGCTCAGCACTTCTGTCGGCAGTCGGTCGTCAGATACTTCGAAGTAAACCTCGTCAGCTCTGACTCGCTGAACGATTGTCGATGCTCCCAAGAGTATAGACTCCTAGGATTTATGGTAGGAAAGTATTTTAGTATAGTAGGCCACAAAAGTGTCAGATATTAGTAAACAACCTGAGAAAAGATTTCCATCTTTTGATCGAAATTCAAAATCTACCAATTCTCTTTTCAAATGACGAAGTTTACTAAATAGTATACATAGAACTTGCAATAAAAAAAAAACTGATTTTTTGTAACTATCAAAAATGTTATTGATCCCTTGCCACTTTTGATGTGTGTACTGGTATCGTAGGTAGGTACTTCGCGCAATGGAAAATGAAATAACACTCACTGAAACGATGCAAGATGTCGCATAGCTCAAATGCGTTTTGTTTAGAATTTAGGACATGTATGACACTCCAAAGTTTGGAGACGCATGATATCATACTATCATGGATATTAAATCTATGGTGCAGTTAGGGACACATCCACGCGTAAGAATAATGTCCTTAACGTTTTCGAAAGCGAATGATGGAACTTGGAAGTACACGTTTTCAGACAATACGATGCTACTTTCCTTAAACAACATCAAAATGTGAATATTAATATTTTGCACATCCCAAGTACAAATAATTTCCACACAATGAATTATTTTAATTTTTTAAATGTATATTTAGTAAATGAAATTGCTTACAATATGTTGTCTCATAGGTTAATCAATCACAAATTTATTGTAAGTTTTAGCAGAATTTATGTTTCGCCTAATTTAGAAAAAGTACATTATGATTATACCAAAAAATATGCTTATCCTATTTGAAAAATGGTTACGTTAAATCCTAACAGCAGATTTAATATTATAGGGATGGAGTCTCAATCGTAACTTTCTATTAGTATCTCGAAAGTTATATAGTCATAGAATTTAAGTACTTAGTAGTTTTAAGGTCGAACAATGAAGAAAGTGGTAGGGCGCTCTTTTTGAGCGAAACGCGTGATGCTGTGAACGAAAGAGTGATTAGAGAAATGTTCAGTATTAAATGGAGACAGACGGCATGGAGCTGCGACTGTTGATCGCCTTCACAAGGTCGCCACACAATAACAGACCTGACCTACAGAATGTAAACTTGTTTGACGAAGTTGCAGCTGGCTAATATAGACAAGATGCGACCAATTAATAAACTTGAGTGTACCATACACTTACATGGCAATTACGAAATTGCATAATAACTCTATGCACTACAAAAGTGCACAATCTGTTGTAATATATAAAAAATAAATATTTCTGATATGAAGAACAAACATGATGTTTAATATTAGAATTGATATTAAAAAATGTAAGTTCTATTATATGAACATGCGGTCAACAGAAACGCGGCGAGGTGTGGACAACTCGTGAAATATTTTACTAAAGTATTCAATATTTTCGACGTTTATTTGTGTATATTATGTTTATTGTTAACGATATTATTATTAAGTCAGATTTAGGCTAAATTCGATCATTTATTTCTTCGGAATTATTTTTAGAAAAGTTTTTTATAGTGTTAGATTTATTTGTTCCAAAGATCTTTCATGGTTGTCCACGTAGGTATATTATTGGCACAGAAACTGGTGCCATTTTTGTAAAAATTCGAGCCTGTATCATGGGCAGTAGTTTACTTCGCAAAGTTCGGGAGGCGAAAGACAATGTCAAATACTTATTTCATTGGAGAATGCATTTGTCATACCAGCAGTCTGCTGACACCTTTTTGCTTGAAATGCATTGGTATATAAAGATCGCGCGAACGTTCCCGTATAGCGGCAGGCCCGTACTGCTTGTGGTCACACTAGAGGTCATGTTGCTATAAGCAAGATTTTTTTTATAAACTTAGTTGTGACTAACAACTTCAACTAGCGACGGCTGAGAAAACTTACAGAGCTGATTGAGTGTCAACCAAATTCCCAAAAACCAAAGTTGTTTCAATCGAGTGACAAAAGACGACTACACTCTAAAAATAAAATAATTGTATAGGCATGGTTTTTTGTGCGGAAAAGCGGCTCAGCCAATCCTGACCGCTCCCCGAGATTCCGCACAACGCACGTGCATCTAACACATACAATATCGACGACGCACCGTCGTCCTGCGTTAGGACATCTCGCAGACGCTCAGCACTTCTGTCGGCAGTCGGTCGTCAGATACTTCGAAGTAAACCTCGTCAGCTCTGACTCGCTGAACGATTGTCGATGCTCCCAAGAGTATAGACTCCTAGGACTTATGGTAGGAAAGTATTTTAGTCTAGTAGGCCACAAAGGGGTCAGATATTAGTAAATCAAAATACGACTTTTGTCGATTTGAGATTTTGAGGAATTCTGAGTGAGCCTAGCTCATGAAGAATATTTTTGTATACTTTTTCTTAAGTCATCAATCGATGTCTTTGGAATAATAAAGTATTCTTAATTTATTATATTATTATAACGGTGGTATGTTAAACTAGGTATCATGATGGTAAGAAATGACAAAATTAGAAGATTCCTACAAAGGAAGAATCGTGAAGATTTCACATGTCTACTTAATATTATTACGACCTCTAGTGTCCAATAGCACTGTAGTGGAAGGTTCTCTTGTAAATGTAAACGAGAAGTGTGTTTTGCTAAATGTAAAAGTGTTAATTTATTTTGTGATTGTGCCGCGAGTAGGTTGTTTGGCGAATCGTTTCAAGTTCAAACAGGTTTTGTCTTGAAAAACACATTATAATCTGTCAAATAATCCTGTTTCTCGCCAGAAATATACCTCGACAATGTTTCGTCACTTCAACGTAATTGTTAGTTGTTAAGATGTTAGCGTTAGTAATTGAGTCGATCTTATGTATTTTGTTCGATAGTTTACTGCCAAGCCCGCTGTGACACGTTTGTTGCGATTATCTTACAGCATTCTGTGGGAGCCACATAGTCGAGTCCGACGTTCTGTTAGTGCACAATAAATTGCACAACTAAATGTATATGTACAAGTAGATTCACAAAGGTTATCGGTCTCGTCACGACATACGATTACACAGACTCTAATAGGGTGCACTTTAACACAAGTTGAAGAGGCTCGGCGATGTCAAGTTGATATTTATTAAACATGTCAAACGTATCAACAGCGGAGCAATCTCTCGCTATTCGTATTTTTAGTAAATAGATTGAAAAAAATAATGTGCTCAAGAACTTCACTAGTATTATTCTGAAGGGACTTTTCCTTCGAACATTTAGATGCACAACACTATATATGTATATACATATTATATATATATATAAAACTATGTTTAATGCCTCAAGAGTCTACTGCTTACGCGCAGTAGTAGGACACTATCGTGTCACTAGTCTTTTGTCTTTTAGAATGTTACTTGTTCAAATCGGGCTCAATATTATATACGTTAACTCTCTATGCACTATATGAATGTTTTAAATGTGTTTATGATTCTAATAAAGTAGTTTCAGTGTTTGCTATCAGGACAGTGTATTGCCCGATTAGCCGTAGATCCACGGGCCTATGTCACAACAAGAATGCCCCATTCTGTAGTAATTTGAATTTCTATGTGTTTTGATGTTAGAATAATTTAATTAAGTATATCGTCTTTGCCGTCGCTACGGCTATGATGTCACAAGTTCTTAGTTATAACGTTTTAAAGTAAGTGGTGTATGTTAAGATGAATGTCCGTAAATAGTCTTCAGGAAATATGTAATCACCAAATACCTAAAAATAATTAAAGGCTCCGGGCTTCTACATGTTGTATACAGTTTAACTACAGTTCATAAATTTAGGAATTTGGGATCACTAGTAAATTGTAAGAATGGAAATATAAGGAGCTCTGCAGTCTGTGGTTCAACTGTAAACGACTGAATTTTGTCATTTTAAAGTAGGGTGTCTATTAGACCATATATTATACACTATTGTGGGCAGACCTACAGGCTAAAATCATTTCAGGGCTGGAAGGTTTTATACTGCTGGCCTGACCTTAATTTTAAATAAAAATTGTAGTGTCAGAAATATAAACAAAATCAACAAAAAAAACTGTGTGTTATGTAGTTGCAAAATTTAGTGTCGCCTGTCACCCAAAGTTCAACTGTCCCAAACTTTTCAACCTATTTCTACAACTGTTAGTAGTTTTGAATAGGGGAACTTTCAATGTAGGTAATATCACCTATATAATCGAGTGCGCGTATAGAAACCCTGCTTTAGGTGTTCTGTTCATATAATTCGTTCGTGAATTATTGTATTCTCGGGCTCGTAGACAGATATCTTTTACACGCTGCTGTTCAGGGCTACGCGAAAGGCCCAGCGCCCATTGGCGGCAAGGCACGGCAAGGTATTTTTAGGCGACAAATAAAAATATAACTTAATAGTATAGAAATCAAATTGAAAGGGAATCGCCATTCTCGGCGTAACGTGGACAAGTTGTTCAATAAAAAGTATTTTATCAAATAAATATAATTAATTCTAAAATAAATATTTTTACAAACCCCGTCGCAGGATAGTTTGATGTCGTCGATGTATCGACAGTAGGGAAGACACGGGGAGCGGCGCTCTGCACATAACTACACTGCTCTCGACTATCCACGCATGACGCATCCAGAGCGTGTATCCATCCGTATAAAAAAAACATAGCTTAGTAGAACCCGTTTCCACCGTTGCTATGCTATACGGACCAATGAACATGATTGGTGGATATCAACCGCATCCATAGCAACGTAGCTTAGCATATCTCTGGTGGGAAGGCACTCTTATGTTGGAAAATAAATACTCTTATTAGACGTTTCTCAGCGACAAGATCACAATAATACACTTGCTAAATATGGTACGATTTTGGAACTTGCTCCAAATTTTATTATAATACTAGCTGACCCGACAAACGTCCTGTCTTAACTATGATACCTACCCTACCTACTCTACCTACCCTACTAGGGTAGGTATACCCTATGACCGTCTCTTGGTTCTAAGCTACCTCCCCACTAATTTTCAGCCAAATCGGTTCAGCAGTTTCTGAGTTATTGATAGTGTAACTAACACGACTTTCTTTTATATATATAGATTTCGTTTATATTAGGAATGATACTTAATGTCCACGTCAGGCCAGGTCCCCCAGGCAACCTAACAAACTGGCTGATTCCCTTTCAATGTTAACGGTCATAGAACAAGAATGCCGCGGTATGGTTAGGCATGCCGTATTGCCATCCTACGAAACACTTCGGCATCCTTCGAAACGTCTTGATGATGCCGCGGCGGAGACAGCGCTCGCCCGAACCCCGCCCCCGTATGTTCATCAGAGGGAATCTTTACCAGCTCATGACCGTCATCTTCAATGGTGCCATAAGTTCCCACAAGCCTAGAAACTGGCCACTGTCATGGGGAAATCTATGGGAGGCTTATTTATAAGCGACTCATCAGTGATCTCAAAGACTTTGCCGAAGCAAAGAGACTCATCCTCAACAAGAAGTTAGGGTGGCGTACCCAACACTCGTGTGCCGCCAATACGCGCTGGGCCGGAAACCAGCAGGCAAATATAAGCATTTCATAGGAATCTAGCACAAATTTATGATTTTAGTTTATTTACCTATATGGTACAAAACTACAAACCCAAAATACACAAATCAAGTGTCGGTTATCATGAACCCAACCAACAGACATTGAGTGGGTTTCAACAAAGTTCGATATCTCTAGGGGTTTATCAATGAATTATGTCTAATGATTTTCCTATTTTCATTTTTAGATGCACAGTAATAATATTATGTATTACGATCGAGTATGTAAATTTTAATTTATCTAACAACTCATTATTTAAAGATGTGAAGTTATTTTTGAAACATGGATGTTGTACTTAAAATTGTTTTCGAAATAAATGTTTTTTTTTTTCATTGGTTTACTTTTTATTTTCCTTTTCATACATTTTTGCAGATTTGTTTCGTTACATTAATTAAAGTGGTTTCTAACAAGATGAAAATTCAAAAAAATACATTCACTATATGCAGGGATTTTTCGTTATCACCAACTTAATGTTAAATCTATCTGTAAGTAACGACTGCAAAATTTTAATAGTTGATATCTATGTATATCCCTTTGTAGTGTATTTCTATTGTACCCAGCCCGGGACTAAATTATATGTACTTTCCCTACTGACTATTGTCGTGGATCGGTGTTAATAAATTGATGTATTCAATATGGTCTATAAATGTGAGAAATTTATGAGCCGAATCGTTGTTTTATTCCTGACCCTTGCTAATAGAGAACGTGTTAAATACATAGCCTGTTTTATTGTGTCACGCATAACGTGATACTAGCGCTGGACTCAAATAAATATTGTGGTAGTATATCAATTGCATGCAGCTGAGATGAGAATGCTAAGAGGGATGTGTGGTGTTACGCGAATGGATAGAATACGTAATGAGTATATAAGAGGAAGTCTGAAAGTGACACCGGTGACTGAAAAGTTGTGTGGAAATTGGTTGTCGTGGTATAGGCATGTTATGCGGAGAAAAGAAGAGAATGTTGCCAGGAAAGTTGTGAGTATGAATGTGGATGGCTATACAGGTAGAGGGAGACCAAAGACATGATGGATACATTGTGTGAAAGATGATATGGTAAGGGAGTGACTACCGAGATGACTAATTAAAAAGTATACATGAAAAAGACATGTTGCGCCAACGCCAAATAAATTAGGATAAGGGCAGCAGAATGACGATGATATATCTACGGACGACCCCTTCAAAAGTAGGCCACAATCTAGGTAGTAGGTCTTTAGAAGGTACTAAGCTACGCATATTCTGCGTTCGTTCCCACTAGTTCGATTCATTAGTTCGATCGTCGAACTAGTGAGAATTATTTTTCTCGTTTGTTTGACCGTCGAACTAGTGAGAGTATTTTATTTTGTGTTCTCACTTGTTCGACTAGGTCTTTGACCAATAAATCACTTATTATACATTTATAAGCGTTTTTAATTTTTATATGTACATATGCAACGCGTGTATTTGTGATCTTTATTACACATATCACACATATTTATTGTTTTTGTATCTCGATTAAGAATAATAAGTTAACGGATCGAACTAAGAAATCGAACAAGTGAGAACACAAAATAAAATACTCTCACTAGTTCGACGGTCGAACAAACGAGAAAAATAATTCTCACTAGTTCGACGATCGAACTAATGAATCGAACTAGTGAGAACGAACGATATTCTGTGAAACCAGACAATATATATTATTATATGCGCAGCCTTTTCCAACTATGTTGGGGTAGACTTATCTAACCGGATGCAGCTGAATACCATTATTTATCAAAGAGCGTCTCTCTATCCGACCTGTGGAGGATCTGACCGATCCGAGTTACTGGGTATTTAAACAGAAAACAATTGACAAAAATAATACTGTACTTGCTAACTAACATGATTTAATTTACGCGTTTTTTAATAAACTTATATAACAAACAATCTACTATATATACAATTAAACGGGGGGGCCTTCGGGCTTCGCAACCGGTGGTGTGACGGTTGTGGGCGAGGCAGTTTCAGGCAACACCGCTGCTGTCTCTAAGCTCTTTATGTTTGTCTCAAACTCAACGGGTTCAATGAACTTCTTGTGCGGGTACGGCGTTGGCCCCAATATACGTTCGACATCTTTGAAGTTTAACGTTTCTTTTTTCAGAAGTTCTTCTGCCAACTGCGAACAAGACAGTAATATTGAATAGAATGTTCTTTATTATGCACAGCATGAAAATTATAGATATCAACTTAGAGCATTTCACAATGAGCGATCTTATCGCTAAAAGCGATCTTTTAAAGACAACCTTTGGATTAACTAAGGGAGAAAGGAAAAACGAACGATATTTTAGATTTCAGGGTTTACTAGGTCAGTGAACTCGCCAGGGTGAACTAAACTAAGTCCATTATCGCGCTTGAGTGTGTCACGAGAGGAGGTACAGATACTTGGCGTCGAACAACATCACTCGAGTTATGACAGTCTTAGGACTCGAAAGATGAATAAATCGATTTTTTGTGTTACAGAACCACATAGTACGGTATCGTCTACAGTCGGCAGCACTAACAAAATTCGTGGCGTCGACAACTTCTGTCGCGACCGTAATTCAAGCGCTTTCAAGTTCCTATGTGTCATTTTTGTGAAATAGTGCGACTAAATGGTGTCAGCGCTTGATTTGTATGGTATATGATGAAAGCGCCGCCTCAAGCAGTCTCCGTGCTCTGGGACACGGACGCTTCTTATTTTGAAAACATGTGTGTAAATTACGGAAATACTTTGGGTAAGAGAAGTTCCCGCGACAATTAGCAACTTCTAAATATTGGGCTGACTCCAAAATTTAAAATATTAAAACACCTGGTCCCCACGTTTTGTCCAACCCATCATCATCTGCCTAGCCTTTTCCCAACTATGACGGGGTCGGCTTCCAGTCTAACCGGATGCAGCTGGATACGGCAGTATTTTACATGGAGCGATTGCCTATCTGAACTCCACAACCCAGTAACTGGGCAATACGATACCCCTTGGTAAGACTGGCTGTCAGATTTTCGGGCTTCTGACATCCGAGAACAATGGCTTAACGTGCTTTCCGAGGCACGGAGAAGTAAAGATGGTCACCCAGCCACGGCCAACCCCGGCAAGAGTAGCTTAACCTGATGGATCGACCTGTGCGGCTGTTGGTACTTAGCCACGAGCTCCTCCAACTATGCAAAAAAAACTTACGGAGCAGCTAGTTCATTTTTTCATATTTCTGATTTGGTCTCTTTATAAAAGTACTTCATTTTCACGAGTACTTCTCTCTCTTTGAGTAGGTATGATCCTCGTTTAACCTAACACTGTACACTGTTGGCCTTTTGAACGCCATTGTCAATTCTAGTACTTTATAACTAAAATTAGTATTTATATTAGTCACTAGCACTTTGCCCGCGGCTTCGCTCCCGTGGTCTTTCCCGTGGGACCCGTTATTTTTCCCGGGATAAAAAGTAGCCTCTTTATAATATTAGTATAGACTACATGGGCACGCCACGATAGTGGCGGTAAGGCCCCTCTTTGAGGAGTGGCTAGAGAGGCGTCACGGCGCCCTCACCTACCGCCTGACGCAGGTCCTCACCGGACATGGATGTTTCGGGAGGTTCCTGCACATCATCAGGCGGGAGGAAACGCCCGGGTGTCACCACTGCGAGGATCGCCCAGAGGACACGGTGGAGCATACGGTGCAAACCTGCCCCGCTTGGGCGGAGCACCGCCGTGTCCTCGTAGAGGCGATCGGCGGCGGCGACCTCTCGCGCCCGGCCCTGGTGCAAGCCATGGTCCGGGGCGAGAGGGAGTGGGAGGCAGTCACCTCCTTCTGCGAAAAAGTTATGCTCGCGAAGGAGGTGGCGGGATGGGAGAGAGAAAGGTCCTCCCGTCCCAGCCGCCGCAGGAGACGCCCCGGGCGTCGGGAGCCACGTGACGACTCCCGGCCACCGTAGGCGCGGGCCTGCGGGTGGTGAGTAATGGGTGACTCATCGTCCGATCAGCACCAGACCCGTGCCGTACGGCGCGTATATGTTCCACGCGCGCCTCAAAGAGATGTCAGCATATGAAGGGGCCCCTTAGGGCCAAGCCTGCCGGGTAAGCGGGATTGTCCGAAAGGGTTACCGCTACCCCGGAACATAAAGGGCTACGGAAGAAGCATGGATGGGTTTTAGTCAGTAAGAGTCTGACACTCCCTTCCGCTCCACCCAGAGCGGGAGCAGTCATTGGATGATTTCCCAGCCTTAAAAAAAAAAAAAAAAGTATAGACTACATAGTATGTATGTATGCTTAGATCTTTAAAACCACACAACGGATTTGGTGCAGTTTTTTTTAATAGATAGAGTGATTCAAGAGGAAATTTTATATGTATAATAACATGCAATTTCCATCATCCACGCGGGCGAAGCTGCGGGCAGAAGCTAGTATTTTTTTTTTAATTTAAGCTTGGTTACAGTCAGTTTTAAATATTTTAATTGGTATATTGGCGTGTGCTAGCTGACATGTGGCAAATGATTGATTTTAATGTGATATGTTTCGTAATGTTAATTACTTCTCATACGATAAATGTGTAGAGTCAAGTTCTTAGAACTATACAGACAGCTGTGCTGCTGGGGAGTTTGTTGCGCCAATTCTTCTGCCCAGCTAAAGCACTAGGAAGTGGTGAAGGGTGGGCTTTTTTGGGGGACTGTCTTATGTCTGTCTTTGACCTTCAAAAAGTGCTGATTTTCAGCTTAATTTGAATAAATGACTTTTGATTTTTGAGTATTGTATAAATAACCCTTGTATATACTGTAACATATCTGTGTCTTACCAAGACGAGTTTGTCCTGGTTATCTCTGAGCAGCTTCTCAGTCCTGAAGTACGCTTCGCCGATCAGTTTCCTGGCTTCCAGGTCAATGAGGTTCTTCAGAGTCTTGCTGAACGGACTCCCGCCGTGTGCCTTGAGGTCAGGGAATGACAGTAGCCCTACTTTTTTTGACATGCCATAGATTCGGACCTGGAAAAGAAACAACGGTGTTTATAAGACGAGAGCTAAACTCAAACTTGAATGCATTTATTTCAATTTAAGTCGGTCAGACGGTCAGATTAGTAGAATACAGTTAAAGCTATACATACAAGTGTCTTTGGTTCTGATTAAAATTCGCAATGGCTTAAAATAAAATAAGCAAGCAACTAAACTTTAACAATTTAAATCATTCGTGCAGCAGACACTTGCAATCGGCGTTTTATTCAATGTTAACGCGTTGTAAGTATTCCTACTCTACTCATTCAAATAATAAAACAAGAAATGATTATATTTTTGTAAATTATACGTCAAAACTATTTTGAAACTAGATGAGGTCGGCGTTTTCTAACTGACTACTCTGAGAATCTTGTTCAGATCATGTAAAGACCATGTAGGTTGGTGTCTGAAATGGTCTTTTGAGAAAAGATTAGATTGATATGCTAAAATGCTTACTTTAAAGCTTCAAAACTTTAATATCTATCTACCATAATAACAAAAATAGCAAACAATTTAGTAGCATAATATAAGTAGAGATGCCAGCAAATCAAGCTATCCCAAACTGCCAAATTTTCCCAGTTGAAAATGAACCTTATACTTTTGTAATAAAGTTGAAAAAGTATCAAAGAAATTTGACAGATTGGGGTAACCTGATGTGCTGGCGACTGTGCATAAATTGTAAGCAAATAAAAAGGTAAAGTCTATCCATATGCAACTTAGTTCGCCAAGCAAAAAAAAATTATCACTCATATAAATCATCAACAAATAAGCAGTACTTATGATTTATCGACCTATAAGCGTACAAGTCTACAAAATCTTAAATTGTAGAAAAAAAAATGAGTCGATATTACCCATACACTGCCATGAACACAGCTGTGTGTTTTCTGTTCTAACTCACAGTGCCCTGCACACACATACGTGCTCAATACAGTTTGATCCATTCTAAGCCAGTGCCTTCAACACAAATATGTGTTTATTGTCCATACATTTCAATGCGTGTTGAAGGCACTCAGTAGGGATTTTGGCGACACGTATGCGTGTTGTGAAGGCGCTGAGCTTAGAATAGCACCTGACAAAAAATTGTGGCAGTGTATGCGTTAACAATCTAGGATTCTTTCGTATTTTTAAAACCGTTACATGAAGTATGGGGGTTATAGCTATGTAACTTTATTTTGTAATATTATAGTTTTGTGGTATAAGGCCCCGGTGTAAATCGCGAGATTAGCGGGTTCTAGGGATAATGACAGGGTAAAAAAATATATATGTAGTCCGTCAGTCAGTTAATAAAAAATATTAGACACGTATTTTATTGTTCATCATTTTATTAAAAAAATAGTTAGATTGAACGCATTAAAGTTGGGGAGTTGGCGCGTTACGTCACAAGTCAGTATAAAATCTACATACAAGTGACGTCATGCCACATTTTAACACAATGTATTGGCGTAATTTTTATATTACGTGAAAAAAGAAAAAATACGTGTCCAATATTTTTGGAACGAAGTTCCTCCTCGCGCGTTGCGAAAGGGGGCTAGACGGAAATTAAGACCAAAAGTTGTAACGACACTTTTTTTGGAGTAAAATATGATGTCTTTATAATCAATATTTTTTGATTGGTCAATTTTTGAACAGATTTTTTTTTATTATTATAACTATCTATACATATAATAAAACAGTAAAAAAACTGTGTCTGTACATTGAATATATTAAAAAAATAATAATTGAGGGGGGTTTAGAAACAGTAATAGAGCACGAATCCAAAAAAAAAATTTTGTCTGTTTGTCTGTTTGTCTGTATGTCTGTTTGTCTGTTTGTCTGTTTGTCTGTTTGTCTGTTTGTTTGTACACGCTAATCTTCGGAACTACTGGACGGATTGGAATGATTTTTTTTTTGTTGTATAGGTATTAAGTCTGGGCAACATATAGGCTATAATTTATCTTGGAAACTTGAACACCTGATGCAGAACCGCAACAGAGCAGCTAAACTATAAGAGATACAAAAATGATACCATAGCAAGAATTGTTCCACGTGATGAGCATTTTTTGCTGAGAGAATAAATTTGAAGATCTGGAACACCTGTTGTGGAACTCCAAGAGCCTAGCTACACCATAACACGTATAGGAATGACGTCTTTGCAAAAGTTGTTCGGTCTGATGGGCATTTCCTGTTGACTTATAAAAATCGAAGATCTGGAACACCTGTTGTGGAACTCCAAGATCCTAGCTACACCATAACACATATAGGAATGACGTCTTAGCAAAAGTTGTTCGGTCTGATGGGCTTTTCCTGTTGACTTATAAAAATCGAAGATCTGGAACACCTGTTGTGGAACTCCAAGAGCCTAGCTACACCATAACACATATAGGAATGACGTCTTTGCAAAAGTTGTTCGGTCTGATGGGCATTTCCTGTTGACTTATAAAAATCGAAGATCTGGAACAACTGTTGTGGAACTCCAAGAGCCTAGCTACACCATAACACATATGTGAATGACGTCTTAGCAAAAGTTGTTCGGTCTGATGGGCTTTTCCTGTTGACTTATAATAATCGAAGATCTGGAACACCTGTTGTGGAACTCCAAGAGCCTAGCTACACCATAACACATATAGGAATGACGTCTTTGCAAAAGTTGTTCGGTCTGATGGGCATTTCCTGTTGACTTATAAAAATCGAAGATCTGGAACAACTGTTGTGGAACTCCAAGAGCCTAGCTACACCATAACACATATAGGAATGACGTCTTAGCAAAAGTTGCTCGGTCTGATGGGCATTTCCTGTTGACTTATAAAAATCGAAGATCTGGAACACCTGTTGTGGAACTCCAAGAGCCTAGCTACACCATAACACATATAGGAGTGACGTCTTAGCGAAAGTTGTTTAGCCTGATGAGCACTCCCTTTTGACGTATAAAAATTGAAGATCTGGAACACCTGTTGTGGAACTCCAAGAGCCTAGCTACACCATAACACATATAGGAATGACGTCTTACCAAAAGTTGTTCGGTCTGATGGGCATTTCCTTTTGACTTATAAAAATCAAAGATCTGGAACACCTGTTGTGGAAATCAAAGCTATCACTAATTTTACTGTGTAATTAAAAAATAACATAAACTGGGAGTACCTGCACGCGGTGAAGGCGGTAACAGTGTAGGACCAATTTTCGATGACGATGGTATATCATTGAAAATTTGACTCTACTGGCCAAAAGTCTTATTTATTTTTTTATTTTATCGTATGAATATGCCTTCGGGCTTTTATTGTTTGAGTGTTTAATTTCCTTTTCCATTTATCTTCTACGCAGGTAACGCAGGGGAGCAGTCATTTTAATTTAGATTTTTATTGATCAGGTATCTTCACAATAAAACTATGACCATGCCTAAAAAGAGGTCAAATCTTTCTCAATGTTCCAAAAGAGCTAAAAGATTGAGGATCATAAGATCCCAAGAATTACCAAAGAGCGTCAGGAGAGACTTGATGTTGTTTGAGAACATTAGGATGCAACTCGCTCCGTGGAAACCTCTTCGGGTCGCGAAGCACGCCTGCGTTCTCAGCGTATTCATTAGGTCTCAAGAGACCAGTGAAGAATATGATGCGCGACTGACTGATCGTGAACGTCATGAATTGTCTCGCGAGTCAGAGACGTTCACGGAAAGAGAATTACGCTTGAGTTCCAAGCGTATCTACGCATCGACTTCTAGGTCTCTAGAGACAAGTGGGGCACGTGATGTGCGACTGACCGCTGATCGTGAACGTCATGTATTGTCTCGCGAGTGGGAGACGTTCACGGATAGAGAATTGTGCTTGAATTCCAACCGTATCTACGCATTGACTTCTAGGTCTCTAGAGACAAGTGGGGAATATAATAATGCGGTTACCAAAATGAAAACGATGACAAATGGACTGTATGTTTTGGTGGTTGTTGGAATGATATAAAACTAAAGCTCAGTGTGATAAAAGATTTAAATGTGAAAAATGATAAAAAATAACATAAATGGCGACCCCGTTGTCGCTGGCATAAGCAACAGGGTCCGCGTACGAAGTCGCGGGCAGAAGCTAGTATGAAATAAAATTTTATTACAATTCCTTCACTATTTAAATCTAGCTGACGGAATAAAAAATAACTTTTAGTCATCATCCCTATTCGCATTTTAGAACATCGCACACAGATTCTGCTGAAATTATAATGATGATGATGATGATGAACAACTGCACTTATCCCATGATACCTGTGCGTAGGCGATCTTGGTGACTTTTTCGAGGTCATTCTGCGCCCCACTGGTGATCGAGTTGAAGACGATGGCTTCGGCCGCGCGCCCGCCCAGCGCCATGCACATGCGGTCGAACAACTGGAACATAACACTCAGATAATAACTTACAAGCTACGAACGTCTCAATAAAAAAATCGAATCAAGTAAAATTCTTTTATCAAGCTAGCCGGAGAATCGGAACTTTGTGAACGTCAACAGCATAAGACTTTAACCGTAAAACGCCCGCCCTTCACCGCTTCCTTGTGTTTTGTCTGGGAAGAAGTGGCGCAATACAATTAAAAAAAGGCTAAATTTTATAATGTGGCTTGGCTAATTTTCAAAGATACAATTTCAGCGGTTACAAACGAGGAACCTAATGGATTTACTTCATACATATCCATAATATAATTAAACATTTATTTTATTTATATAGGCAATCAACAGCGATACTTATAGTATCTTACAGAATATTTGGATTACAGTATTGTATGGCTAATGTATAACTAGGATAAGTTTATAACATGCAAACGGACAACCAATACATATTTAAATTCAAGAGTTCTAGGTATATTACTTGTAGTTAAGTTTAAATTTTAGAGAGGAAAAACAATGTTTAACTGCTAAGAAAACAGAGTGAACATAAACAGACTAGAAGCCTATCACTAGTCTGGGTTTATGGTTTTTATTAATTGTTTTTTGAATGCAGGTCTATTACAGTTAAAAATACTTACATAAGAGTGAAATCTGTGTTATAAATTCGAGCAATACAAGACAATATACAATTTTCGGCGTCATTAGTCGAGTGCCGAGGCACGAGTAGCATTGTAGTAGACGAGCCGTAGGGGAGTGTTAACATTGTGTAAGAGTCAAGAAACAAAACAAACGCAAAACGTGACTTCGTGAGCCCGCCCATCATTAAAAAAAATCACCATGATCTTAACCTTTTGAACGCCATTGTCACATATACGTGATAAGCAAACGCATGCCCTGTACGCCAACGACACGAATATGTGACAATGGCAACAACACTATAACACGAAATAAACATTACTTTGTGAGTGTTATATAGATATCTTAGAAATTGAAGCTCTCGTACATAAATAATGACACAAAACAAATTAAAAGACACCATGGATATTGGGAAATTCATGATAACAAGAAGAAATAAATTTGTAGCTTGACGTGGACACGCGCGTGCGTTTATTCTCTGGCGTTCAAAGGTTAACACGAGTCAACAATTTAGTCTCCTTCCGATATCATAATCATTATCTTACAAATATCCTAATTCATTTGCGGTCTGCGCAACATGTATTCTTCCATAGTTCCCTATTAATTGTCATCTCAGTAGCTACCCTCTTTCTAGCCGTATCTATCCGTATTGCCCAATATCAATGTCCATATTGGGAAATTCATGATAACAAGAAGAAATAAATTTATAGCTTGGCTTGGAGGGCACGCGCGTGCTTTTATACTCTGGCGTTTAAGAGGATAATTCTCGTAACAATAAGGTCCATCACCTCGGAGTAAGGCAGTGCTCGCCAACCTGTTCTAATTTTGCGGTCTCTTTAAAGTTCGTAATAGTATACCCGAGTAAATCACTCCGGGTGAAGTTGATAAAATTCATGATACTGTCATTGGAGTATTCCTCACCTCTTCTTTAGTGTATAGCTTCTGGTCGGACGTGGTGTACTGCGCGAAGCCGAGCGCCATGTTTGTGCGCGGTACGATGGTGACCTTCAGCAAGGCGTCCGTATGCTCGAGCATCCAGCCGGCCAATGCATGACCTGCCTCGTGGTAGGCCACCACGCGCTTCTCTACGGGTGACATCGCGTGGCTGCGCTTCTCTGTACCACCTGGAACGTGAATGTTGGAGCTGTTATTTATCTATACATACAAATAAAATTGGACTGTCTGTTTGTAATAAGGAAATAACCATTTTTTACTACATGTATATGAATATAATGCAGTACATATACCAAAATAATATTTTTTACAATATTTGTCTGTCTGTCTGTCTGTTTGTTTCGGCTAATCTCTGAAATGGCTGGACCAATTTTGACGGGACTTTTATTGAACTTTTTATGAACTGTCAAAACGCGGAATTTATACGTGATTTGTATGAAATATAACACAGTGACGTTACAGATTTTAAGAATCAAAAGCAATACTTATTATCATTAAATGCAATTTAACAATTACATCTTCGCATAATATTTAATTTCTGTACGGTGATGGAAGTTTTTAAGACGAACGGTCTTTTTTCTATGTGATTTCATATTTTATTTTTGACCGTTCCAAATAGTCAATTATGTTTCGTCGAACAATAACCATGAGGATGACTGACCCACGACCCTCTCGACGGCGTACTCCAAGTCCGTGTGTCGCACGATGACCTGCTTGTGCCGCGCCGCGTGCAGCGCCGCCTCGTTGCACACGTTCGCGATGTCTGCGCCACTGAAGCCGGGCGTCAGGTATGCAAGCCTGCCAAGTGTACATCAAGGGTAAGGATGCTTGGAAACATGCAGGTCCTGTTCCACAGGACAATCCAGAGTCTAGACAAAATCAAACTGGTTGCTAAGTAAATTAGGTAATCATTTATAATTTGTACCACACTGTTTTAACATTTTGTAATAACTTTAAATCACACATTGGTCGATTTATTAATATTAACTTTTAGAATGTTTGTGAAATATGTGAGCACCATGTATTTATGACATAATTAATTTTACCTGCCATTGTTATATTTATTTATTCACCTTTTGTGACGTACAATTTTTATTGTGGGTGGATCTTCTTCACAAATAATTTTATAATTCATGTTTTCAATTTTTCAACGAGTGGAGTATCTTGCTCACTTTACTTTCGTGAAATAAATAATAATCTTTTAATTATGAACGCTTTTTTACGTTGCATCGTTCTCACATGTATAATTTCAACATGAATGATGTAACCCAGACTTTGTAACCATCTTTTGATTTAAGAGTGTCCATGGATTTTGTGCCCATTATTCTCCATAGATACCTACCTACTGCTTTGGAATGGGCAACTCGACGCCTTGACAATTCAAAAGTGCCTGTTATTGGTTTATTTAAAAAAAATGGTTTGAGTTTATTCTATTTCTTAATACGGTTATTTTACTTCAATGGTCCTAGTTTATCATTTGTAATTGCGAGTTACAGCTATACGGACATAATCAAGCAATTTACATGTAAGCGGGCACACCCCTTATGCCTGGAGGCTTTTATTTAGTTTTGTTTTTATTTATGCTTGAGTAGAGTCGTGTTTTCAATGTTATTGGTATTGGCGTGTTCTAGCTGACATAATATGGCATTGTATGTGTTGTGTTTGGTAATGTTAATTACTTCCCATACCATTTGCTGTAAAGAATCAGATTCTTCCAACTGAACAGCTATGCTGCTGGGGAGTTTGTTGGGCTACTTCTTCTTCCCAGCTAAAGCACTAGGATCTCTTTTTGACATTCAAAAAGAGCTTTTTTTTTAAATGCGAAAATAACTTTGTCTTTTATTTTTTCAGGCACACGGAGGGACTAAGTCCTCGTAGAATGTTTCCAAGGGAAAAATTCCATTGTCCATGCGGGCGAAGCCACGGAATAAAGCTAGTTGTGTACAAAGCAAAATGGATGGAAAAAGAGTTTAAATCGTACCTTTTCACGTAGAAATCGGGCAGTTCTTCGAGAACGATGTTTTTAAGATGCCTGACGAATATCTCCTCGCGTTCAAACAGTGTCGGCAGGTCAATCAGGATGTGGCGGTCGAAGCGTCCGGGGCGCAGCAGAGCCTGAAACATATGATTATGTATTTGTAGCGGCATCGACATCGCCATTGACGTCACGCGGGAAAACTGCAACACGCAAGCAGTTTACCTTTTTTTTTGATACTGGCAACTCGCAGTTCAAGCTCGGCTTAACCGGGCTTGCCTGCATCCAGGGCTTAAGAAAAAAATACAAACAGCGCGAATACACGCTAAGGGCACCCCTGTGGTACGGACCTCGGCTTAGGGCGTCGCTGGGGGAGGGGAGCAAGGGACAGCTGGTGCGTAAAGTAGTTTACCGCGCCACTGGCATATTGTATACCACATCCTGACTTCAATCGTTGGGCAGTAGCTCACCAGACGCCACACCTATCTGTTCGGAGGAGCCTCCCTTTCTTATAGAGTATGGGTGAACTGTACATGCCTCTAAATATTTCTTAAAGTTAATAACTAGAGACCAACGACGTACGGACGGTCTATAAAGTTCTTACATCTATTCTTAAAGCAAATATCGAACATCATATTGATTGTAATACAATTGACTATTTGACACGGTCGAAAACAAAATATGAAATCAAATAGGCAAAAAGAGTCTTAAAAACTTCCATTCACTTCCACCGCACACAAATTAAATATTATGCGAAGATATAATTGTAAACTGCATTTAATGCTAATAATATTCAATTTGAATCTAAAAATCTGTGACGTCATATTGTTATATTTCATAGAAATCACGTACAAATTCCGCGTTTTGACAATACATAAAAAGTAACGTTATTGACTAGACTTTCAAATACCCAATTGTGTCTGACACGGCACGTCCGGCACGCATAGTGAGGAGGTGCCTCCGTCTAGAGCCCTCACCGCCGGTAGCTTGGATCTTGTTCCTAATGCCGCCGGGCCACACACTAATTTATATATATATTTTTTTTATGAAATGAGGAAAACAACGGGTCGCACTCCGGTAGTGCGGGCAGAAGTGAGAACTTGAATATTAACGTTGAGCATTTTTGATATTTTGGAATGGTTATCTAATAATTTTGCACGAATTGCTTTAATTATCAGTATAAACGTACTATCATTTATGTGGTAAAATACAGTATTCATTTATTGCGCTATAGTACGCAAACATGACAATTTATATTACATTAAAAATTTAACACTTCAGATTTATCTCTCAGAAAAATCAACTACCATGAAACAAAAGACAAAATAATAATAATAATAATAATAATATCCTTGGACATTTCACACAACGCCATATCGTCCCAAGCTAAGCAACCTAATGCTTGTGTTATGGTAACGAGATGGCTGATAAACTACTTATATGCATTTTTTTTTTGTATATACATACATATTATAGATAGAAAAACACCCAGACTCGTAACAAATACTTGCAGGTCGTACAAATATTTGTTCCGTGCGGGAATCGAACCCGCGACATAGTGCGCAGCAGTCAATCGCTCAACCACTGCGCCAACCGTGTCGTCAAAGAAGAAATAGAAGCGCGCTAGCGCCCTGCGACGCCTAAACGAAACAGCAGGTGCGGCATACATTTTCTCCGACCGGTAGAAAGAGACGGAGATACCTCCTCACCTACGCCGCGCCGGCGGTTTTCTCTCCCTCCATCTTACGAAGTTTCGATCAAGACACGTGTCCTGACGCGAGTTTAACATTTTTTACCCATCAAAAAAAAAGTGCACAACGCCGTTAAAGAAGTTTTCACTCCAAAACCTAAAAAAAAATAGCAAATAACACCAGACACATTACCTTATCCAAAACATCAGCTCTGTTAGTAGACGCGAGCACCACCACACCCTCGCGACGCTTCATGCCATCCATCTCCACCAACAGCTGGTTGAGGGTCTGTTCTCCCTCACCACCGCCCGGGCCGAAGGAGGAGGGCCCCGTGGCCCGGGCGCGTCCCACTGCGTCCATTTCATCTATGTAGATGATGCACGGGGCCCGGGAGAGGGCTTCCTTGAATAGGTCTCTGTATGAGGAAAGAAGTTAGAAATTGTATTTAGTACAGCATTTAAATCAGACATCATCATCTGCCGAGCCTTTTCCCAACTATGTTGGGTCGGCTTCCAGTCTAACCGGATGCAGCTGAATACCAGTATTTTACATGGAGCGACTGCCTATCTGATCTCCACAACCCAGTAACTGGGCAATACGATACCCCTTGGTAAGACTCACTGTCAGGTTTTCGGGCTTCTGACGACCTGTGCGGCTGTTAGTACTTAGCCACTAATTAATTGATCTAACATGGCTTAATTTGCAATTACTTTATACCCTACCTATTTTAGTAGATTCATTTTATTCTGGCAACATCGTCTTTACATAATGATTGTCTAATTAATGTTAACAAAATACAGCAAAACCATTCTTTTCAAGACTAATTAAGGGATAACTTGCCCATTCTGCTCCATAAGAAACTACTTTTTGAAACGGTTTTTTACTTGTTTAATAGAAAATATACGATTCGACTTTGACAGAAAATATAGCTAAACATAGCTCGAAATCATTTCCACTCATATACAAAGCATATCCAGCCTATAGTGTTCCCACAGGTGGGACAAAGGCCTGCTCTCTGTAAGAGTGAGTGGACTGTAAACTCCCACGGTTGGTAGATGGCACATGTCTTCAACTTTTGGTTTCAAGGATATGCCAGTTTCCGCACAATGTTTTACTTCACCGTTTTGAGAGCAGAAACAGTGGCATGTTGCCAGATATTTGATGTACAATCACGGACTTTAATAAAATTAATGAGCCCATTACAAACTTTTCAATTTTGCAGTTTTATAGATTCACGAGACTATTTCCTAATATTAGTAATTTGTCATCTTATTTGCGATCATGCGGTTTTAGTTAGTGTTTACTCGTGTAAAGTCTACACGACTTTACAGGTCTCCCAAAATGATAATGCGCATAGAAATCTTCGCCACTGTTCGGCAACGGTCGTATTCCCCGAGCGTCGGAAGACGATATGTATATAGAGTGGTTAAGTGCATTTTCTTCATGCATAATTTAGTAGAATTATGTGTTTTGTCCTAAAAGAGATAAATATTGATTTATCAGTAACGAAATTTGATTCAATAATTCCATGTTAGTAAATAGCGAGCTATTTTTTATCCTAAATCTGATTTTTAAAATGTTTTTTCTAGTACTTAATATGTATTTTACGTAGGTATTTTTAATTTTTTAATATTGATAAGACGTGAATAATGTTAGTATATTTACATATTTTACAAAATTAACTAATTAATTTTGAATAAGATAATTAAAGTTGAAATTAAATTCACCTTTGAAAACAAAACCAAGAAGGGTGTGTAATAGCAGCTTTATATAATTCCAGACAAGAGAGAACACGTGCAGTCAACACCAATATAACAAGACGACTGACGGACCTTTGACTGACCGCCGACCACCGCCGACCGCCCGAATTGTTTTCGATTGTGTACACATGATATTGACTCATATTTCTTTCGAAAAAAGTGCAATATGCAAGTGCATTGTTTAGGACTCGAACGATTCAATGATTAACACAATTGTCGCTAGGTTTCGGTTGCTAGACCCGCAAATCGAAATTCAAGACATTATGATTATGACTTTCCATGTCTGAGAATAACCGACTAAACCCGATTTGCTTTACACGGCTAAAACACGAACACTGGAAAGTGGCTCAACAATTAAAGTCCGTGATTGTACATAGAATTACCTGACTCTAGCTGCTCCGAGGCCTCCGATCATTTCTATGAACTCCGATCCGTTCATAGACAAGAACGGTACGTTGGCTTCCGTCGCCACCGCTTTCGCCAACAACGTCTTGCCACAGCCGGGAGGACCCAGTAACAGGGCGCCCCTTGGTACCTGAAGTAACAAATAGAATATTTATATTCGACAATTTCATTTCACAAATCTAACCTTCAAGGCAGTCTGCGAATCGTCCTATTTTCACTAAATACTAATAGTCATACAAAACATCATCTCCTTCTTTTTATATAGATAGTGACTAACCTGCTGTTAGCTTCACATGATGTTGATAAACATCCAACCTCATACAGATCCAATTTTAAAACCGAAACATTTCAAATGCCTAAAAATAGAACTAATCTTGGTCGTTCAGCTCCATTATACCGGTTTCTGTCTAGTTACAATAAGCTGAGCACGCGTACTAACAACTTGGACATATTTTCGAACAGTCTGAATGAGTTCAGACGATACGTGCTCAGTTCTTGATCGATTTGTTTGTATTTCTGTTACAAAAATATGTTAATTTGTGTATTTGCGTGACTCCATTCAATGTTTTTAATATTGTCGAATTTATTTTAATTTAATTTTTGAACTCATATTTTAATCTATTCTAATCTTTTAGTTGTAATTAATGTAATGTGTCCTAATTTATTTGTAATTTTTATAGTTTTAATTAATATTTTGCTTTTCCAATTTAATTGATGTTTTTAACTTTTTTTATTTATACTGTATTTTAATTTAATAACTTGACATTTTAAATTAAATGTAAAAATTTAAAAAAATGTTATTGTCGTATAATTTCGATTTTAATTTTATTTTTCATTATACAAGTGCTGTGCACACCTATAAGTGACGAGTTCACCGCAAAACTGTCAAATAGAATACATATATTATTGTAATGTTTTAGCGAATAAGTCGTTGGTGTGTCAACAAATAAATAAATATAAAAATACCGTATTATTACACAATTCGATAGTGTCACTAATAAGGATCGATTTCTGGGTAGTAATGCCACATGTTGGGTACAGACGCCAGCACATCAAGCTATCCCTAACTGTCAAATTTTCTCAATTAAAAATGAACCTTATGTCTTTGCAATAAAGTTGAAATACTATCAAAGAAATTTGACAGATTGTGGTAACTTGATGTGCTGGCCTCTGTAAATGCAAAATGTGGGTGTACTACTCCTCTGCAAAAACCCTTCAGGGAGTACTGGCGTGGTATCATGTAAAATGTTTGTCGTCAATCCATTCCCAAACTTAATGAAGCTAAGTCGAGGATACCTACTTATGATAAGCCCACATTAGCACATAACCTACCTGACCGACATTCCGATGCCGTCAATTACCTTTTTGGTTTCTTGTTCAAAACGTTATAAACATGTATCGAGAGTCGATTCCCGTGTTTATATCTCTAAAATTACGGTTTTCAAGTCTTCTTCTTTTCGTGTGGTTAGTGACTAACCTGGTGTCAGAGTTTTTATACTGCCCATGCATGGGCCACTGACTTAGCTTCACATGCTGTTGAGAAATATCTCTCAGACATGCTGGTTTCCTCACGATATTTTCCTTCACCGATTTTTAAGCAAGTGATCATTATACAATGCACATGATCCGTAAAGTCAGAGGTGTGCCTTGGGTTCAAACTTAAGACCTATGACTTGGCAGTCCGATGGTTACACCACAAGGCTATCAATGCTTTTTTTTTTGAGGGTGTGAAATCATGAAACGACTCCTGCCGCTCTGGGTGGAGCGGAAGGGCGTGTCAGAGCGTGGCAGGCAGGGCGTGTCCGGAGAAGAAGTCCGGGGTAGCGGTAACCCTTTCGGACAATCCCGCTTACCCGGCAGGCTTACACATACATCATAACATCAAGGTTAGGCAGAGGTGACTAATAAGTACAACTACATTTAGACATATTATGTTTGTAGTCTCATGTAGGGGGCGAGCCTATTGCCAACAACCGGCCACGAATCGATACTCTGGCATTCTACGGAAAAATCCTAATGAAAAAACCCAATACCACTTAACCCAACATGGGAATCGAATTCAGGATGTCCTATTTATATTACTCGCTTGGCAGTCGAAATAGTCTTATTTCCATCAAATATCTCATATGCACTGCAGAAAAACGTTGAGCGAGTTTGGTCCAAGCTATTGATTATTAATTGACACAGTCAAAAATAAAATATGATATCACATAGAAAAAAGACTGCTCGTCTTAAAAACATCCATCACCGTACAGAAATTAAATATGATGCGAAGATATAATTGTAAATTTGTATTTAATTCTAATAAGTATTCCATTTGATTCTAAAATTCTGTGACGTCTCATACAAATCACGTACAATTTCCGAGCTTTAACAATAAAATTCATAAAAAGTAACATTATTGCCTACTCTTTCAAATGCCCAATTTCAGACTTATATTAATTATAATTCCAGAGTTTAGGGGTGTTTCTCTATCTTTATGGGTGTTTCTCTATCTATGAAATGTATGTTTTACAAAAAAAAATGTATATAAGTAGTTTATCAGCCCTCGCGTTACCATTTTTTTTTTTTTTTTTTAAGGCTGGGAAATCATCCAATGACTGCTCCCGCTCTGGGTGGAGCGGAAGGGAGTGTCAGACTCTTACTGACTAAAACCCATCCATGTTCCTTCCGTAGCCCTTTATGTTCCGGGGTAGCGGTAACCCTTTCGGACAATCCCGCTTACCCGGCAGGCTTGGCCCTGAGGGGCCCCTTCATATGCTGACATCTCTTTGAGGCGCGCGTGGAACATATACGCGCCGTACGGCACGGGTCTGGTGCTGATCGGACGGTGAGTCACCCATTACTCACCGCCCGCAGGCCCGCGCCTACGGTGGCCGGGAGTCGTCACGTGGCTCCCGACGCCCGGAGCGTCTCCCGCGGCGGCTGGGACGGGAGGACCTTTCTCTCTCCCATCCCGCCACCTCCTTCGCGAGCATAACTTTTTCGCAGAAGGAGGTGACTGCCTCCCACTCCCTCTCGCCCCGGACCATGGCTTGCACCAGGGCCGGGCGCGAGAGGTCGCCGCCGCCGGCACACATACACAAACATACATAACACATACATAACACAAACATTAAGTTACTTAGCTTGGGACTATATGGCGTTGTGTGAAATGTCGATGGATATTAAATACATATTATTATTATCAAGATGTTTCTTCTAAATTGTCATTCCAAAATTTTAATGAGACTTTACGATACCTTAGCTCCTAAGCGCTTGTAATGTTCTGGTCTCTTGAGGTAATCCACAAACTCCATAATCTCGACCTTGGCCTCCCGAAGGCCGGCCACGTCTTCGAACTTCACTCCTCTGCCCTGACCACTCACAGAGTCTACTAGAGTGAACTTGGCGCGGCCCAGCTGGTTCTGTTTACAAATAAATGTATTTCTTGTAGTTAAACTCAAACTAAAAGCATTTATTTCAAATAAACCAATTACAGGCACTTTTGAATTGTCAAGGGGTCGGTCAGTCAGAAAGATGAAGCTAGTTGCCCATTCCAAAGCAGTAGGTACCTATGGAGAAGAACGGGCAAGAAACTCCATGGACACTCTTGTAAATCAAAATATGTTTACAAAAACTGGGTTACATCATTCATGTTTAAATATACTGAGAACGATGCAGAACTTAAAAAAGCGTCCATAATTACAAGATTTAAAAACAATTTTAAACTTAAGTTAAATTTTAAAATAGCCGTGGCAGCTAAGTTGCGACCAGTCGCTACTGACGGCGCCCGCCATGAACATGACGCATGGAATAGCACCATTGAGCTCAACCATTTTGATGGGAGCTAAATGATCCAACATACGCGCCACAAAAATTAATAAATTGATCGAACAGCTCTTTTCTGCAAAACAAAGATAGTCTGAACATCGGCGGTATTTCGTTTGTCCTGGCGACAACAGAATACCGTACGTTAAATGTACAATGTAGGTATCAGTGCTGTTCTTGGATTTGTTTGTATAGTTAGACATTCAATACCTCCCCCTCTATACTTTTATTTGCATTCCACAATATGTACTTAGGTGGTACTCGTAAGGTAGAAAGTTGAGATCATTATGGACCCTGTCGGGCACAACAAAAAGTACTAGGAGAGAGGCAGCTTTAATTTAACTTACAACCTAATAATTTTTAAATAAATCTAATTAAATTTAATAATACCATATTAGGGATTCTTTATACATACATAGGATTCTTTATATTTTATCATTTAAAAATATTTATCTATAGTATAATTTTTTTTTACAAATATCCATCGATCACTAATAAAGAACTAGATACACAATCAGCGTCAAAAAATGTCCTCACCGAATGACCACCCAATTGAACATTTGGGTGGTCTTTTCATCTAGTAGCATTCGAACGCTCCGACGGTAAACATGCCTCAGTGCTCGTTTAAAAACTGCAAAAATCACACGTCTAGGACGCTAAAAAAGGATGGAGTTTCTTATTTTTGCTAAGTATTAATATTATCATTATATAATTGTTAACACTGTATTGTAAATACTAATATTTTTTCAAGAAATCATCGTAAAAACTTTATTTTAAATTAAGTCGTAACAAATAGCAGGCGATATAATGCAGCTCAATTGTAAAGACTCTTACTAAACGTATTAATCATACTTACGCATGTCCACTTAAATTGTTTGGGTTATCCGCGTTGACTCTGTTCCATTTGTTGGAGACGCTATTATAGTTCTTATTTTTTTTAATGCGAGATTTGATTTTTGTTTTCATTTACCTGAGTGCGCGATGCAAGGGAGGGTTATGTGTTTATTAGCCTATGTATGAATAATTGACCTAAAATAACTGCTACTAACTGCATAAGACTAAAAAGTGACTTGTTTGGAACTTGTTAGTTGTTTTTTATCAGTCGGGTTTTTTGATATTCCCAATATTTTTTTGTGGTTGTTTAGTCGGGACTTTTGAAAATATTCAATTATTTTTAGCTTTCCTCGTGATCCAGTGAGGTGTGGAGAATCGATATCAGTTACAGCACGTCAAAGATCCGAAGAATTCTTCGATCCGAAGTATTTCTTTTTATTGATTTTGTAATTTATTATGAACAATATGTCAAAAAATTGGGACAATAATATTCTTTGATTTTTGTATATTCTTCCTCACTAATTTATATTTTCTGAATGTAAAGTTCTGATTTATTTAAAAAAATACCAAAATCGTTAATTGTATGCCTTTAATATTTAAGGCGTTGCCTAAATTCCTAATAGATTCCATCATCAGAACAAAGATTAGATGTAAACAGGACCAACTTGGGAACAAACCTAATGTAATGAATGATCTCAATCGGTCGATTCGTCTTCGACATATCGGTGGTGTGCAAACATAAAAAAAAAAATTATAAATACGCGACGCATTGAGTAACCTCCTCCTTTTTTTGAAGTATGTTAAAATACCATACATAATAATTTACAGTTTACAGTACAAACAAAAAATATTGTTCTGGTTCGTCTCCACTCGTTCCTTGTGCTAGTGGCGAGCCTCGGTTGTAAAATTTTATTACTTTTTTTTGACACTTAGTAATTGTTACTTTAAAGCATGCGTATAAGGTTGAAATTGTTTTGATGTATGTTGAGCAGCGAGTACCGGTCGTAAAATTTTATTGCTTTTTGCAATAGCTTTGTGAATACGGCTTTATTCCTTGCAGGTAAGGTTGAAATTACATTAATATAGATTTATTTTACCTAAACACAATTGGCGACATTTTTAAGAGAACTTTTGTATGAGATTGTGTATCTAGTTCTTTATTAGTGATCGATGCAAATATCACATCATTTTACATGTGTAATTTCAACATGAATGATGTAACCATAATTTGAATTAAAAGTGTGTATCTAGGAGTTTCTTGCCCGTCTTCCATAGGTACTGTAGAGCCTAGGTTAAAACCTTCTGTTGAACCTACCTGGTCGTTTAGAAAATAACTGACAGCATTCGACCTTTCAATCTGATAGAATATTTTGATAAGTTTTTATAAAATAAATTAATAAGAGTCTGTCCTATATTACTATTCTTTAATAGTAATATAACTCAATAGCTGCTGCCCCGTGTCTCTATTTATAGGATAGAAATCCCTACACAAAAACACACTACACAAGCTCTACCAATAAGAGCTCCCTAAGTGAAGGCCCATCCGAACTTCATAGTACCTACTACGTTTTTAAATAGGCAACTAGCTTCATCTTTCTCACTGTCCGACCCCTTTTTTGTATGTTTTTAAGGATGATTTCCCTCATCAGATGACTCCTTCCGCTCTGGGTGGAGCCGAAGTGCCAGACTCTTACTGACTACAACCCATCCATGTTCCTTCCTTATCCCTTAACTTAACCCTTTAGAATAATCCCCCTTGACAATAAAAAAGAGAGAAGACGGCGAGTCAAGACGTGTACTCACAAACCCTCCGAGGTTGATGTTCATCCTCATGGACTTGGTGGAGTACAGGAAGGACAGTATGACGGCCGCCAACAGCAGAGTCGTTATCACCTTGCCGGCCACGCTGCCATTTCTGTCGTATATCACGCGCACACCTGCGTACAAACAACCACAAAATTAACTTACTGCACTGTCGAGCTATTAACGAGAGGAGCACGTAGCTTAGTAATAACAGCCGCACAGGTCGATCCATCAGGTTAAGCTACGCTTGCCGGGGTAGGCCGTGAATGGGTGACCATCTTTACATACCGAGACTCCTCCGTGTCTCGGAATATATAATATCATACCTTCTTTAACACCCAAACTCTTCTCAGTCGCTCGGAGCTTTTCTTCAAAGCGGTGAATGTCACCCACATTCATATGAAACACGCGATGATTGGACTGCAAAATAATACAAGTGATAATAAATAATACTGTTCGACTTCTTACTTTTATTTCACGTTCAGTAAAATTTAATAACGACCGAAGACGTCAGCGGCGTTGCCGTTCTTCTTCGTCTCTGTTTGTGACATTCCCTGACAGCACTACTGATATGCATCATATAGTGAAGCGCTTTTCTAGACCTACATAGAAACCAATAGTGCCGCTACGGTCTGTCGTTGTGATTTGGCAGCTTTGCCGCTGCAGTTTGCGGTCTGCCGCCTTCGGAATTGTCCCAAGTATTGGCTACCATGTTGTATTGGCAGTTGGCACTCAGTAGTGGCCCAAAGTTTAGATTCGTGCTTGGATGGGCTCGCCAATATTTACAAGGCGAAATGAGGGTGTACTACAGAGGTGTATTGTATAGTACATCCTCATTCGAGTTATGTTTAACCGTCAAGCAATAGGACGAGTTATTGCCATTGCAAAATCTCGACTCCTAGGTGCTACTGAGAAGGGACAGAGAGATTGGATAGTTCAGACGGGCTCTCAATGTTACAAACACATCATACCTGCAATCCACGAAGACTTAGGCAGAGGTGTACTTCCAAAATAAGCATTATTATGGTGTTGTAATGTTGCAGTGATCACTTACCCGTTTTCCTTTGATGATAGCACCTTCATGCAATATGATGGTCACCACTTCAAGGTCAGGTCTCACGATTAGCTCCTCGACCTCGCCCTTGGACAGCATGGAGTAAACAAACTCGTTCCATGACACGTAGCGTATCATCTGAAAGTTGGTAACGTAATAAGGAACCTTTCTAAGCTGTTTCAGATATATTTTTATGTGTTGTTGAAAGGAACAATGTTGCTGACCAAATGGAAAGTTGCCAACTTGCTGGCAGCATACAATTGTTCTATATCTATGGTAAACAAAAAATATATAAGACAATATCATATTTAATGTTGCATATGATTGTTTAAACAGTGATAGCCGAGTGGTGTGACCGTCGGACTGTCTGATAGGTCTCAAGTTCGAAGCTCTGATTGTACGGATTCATGTGCGTATTGTATAATTATCACTTGCTTATAATTGGTGAAGGAAAACATCGTGAGGAAACCAGCACGTCTGAGAGATATTTCTCAACAGCATGTGAAGCTAAGTCAGAGGCCCATGAGCAGCTTAAAAACTCTGACACAAGTTTAGTCACTAACCACACGAAAATAAGAAGTAGAAAATGTATACAACAGATACAATTATTATATATATAGGTATACGTGGACTTGTAATGCACACGTTCAAGTACGTCGACTTCATCTAGATTTAAAAGCATTAATAACATGTAAAAGTGTGTAAACCTATTTACAAAAATAAAATCATATATCATAAGTAGGTGTGTTGTTTTCTACAAAAACCCTCCCTGGAAACTAGCTGGAAACATCACGTGTCTAGCATTAATACTTTTTATTTATGCATTTCGTGTTTCATGAATATTGCCAAATAAATTATACAATTATTTCCCTATTTTTAACGAAATAATAGGTTTCTTTAACTGTCCTGCAGCAGGCCATAGCAAGCCATGTACCTGATGGGATCTGTCGGGTACAAAAAAAATACAAACCCCCATACAAGCTAGTGTCCCCTATTAAAATGTTTAAGAGTGCTTACAGATTATATAATAAACACATCCTCATTATTTAAGCTTGCTCACCACTCTAAAAGAAACATGTTATATAACTACGTTTTATAACATGTTATATAACTACGTTTTATAACATGTTATGTTATACAGTGTGTACACACCTTAAGGGATTTTACAAAATTGCTTCATTAGTGCTCAACTTTGTTACGTAAGCAACTCTTGTCCAAAATTCCATGTTTCTAGACCCAGTAACTAAACACTGCATTGTCTGCCAGTGAATTTATAATTTTTATTATGTGTGTATTATATTTAGACAAAACTATATTCAGGAAATGCTTGTTTATTACAATATATTTTGTTACCATTCATGACAATCACATCATTTAAACGCAAATAGCCTGCCCGAACTATCATCACATTAATTATTCACGAATTCATCATTGAAAGAGATGGGGCTATACCTCCTTTATAGCTTCATCTCTTTTTCACGCTGAAGTATTATTAAAATAGTACCATTCTTTGAGATAGTGGTTGGCCCCGTGAACCATTTATGATGTTCAAAAGAGTGCAAGGAGGCAAACCCGGCAGTGGAAAAACACTAGTACAGATGCCAGCACATCAAGCTATCCCAAACTGTCAAATATTCCCAATTGAATATGAACCTTATTCTTTTACAATAAAGTTGAAAATCCATCAAAGAAATTTGACAGATTGGGGTAACTTGATGTGCTGGGCTTTGTACATAATAATAATAATAAATAGTAGTATGAACTATCCCACCTCATTTTGACTGTTGTCTCCTCCGGGTACAATCAGTGAGCTCATAATAATTAAAAAGCATGTTGTGAACATCCAAAAGGCAGCCTTCATCATCAATGACGACATCTCTTCATTCTTTTTCTTTTTATCCTTTTCTTCCTGTAATAGTAAATTAAATAAAGGTCCATTTCCAGCTTATGGCTAAGTATTAACGGCCACACAGGTCGATCCATCAGGTTAAGCTACGCTTGCCGGCTGGGGTTGGTATCGTATTACCCAGTTACTGGGCTGTAGTGGTCAGATAGGCAGTCGCTCCATGTAAAATACTGGTATTTAGCTGCATCCAGCTCAACTCCATGCCGACCGAAACATAGCTGGGAAAAGGCTGGGAAAGTTTATTTAATTTAAGGATTTTATACCTTATCAATTGCAATGACTTTAAATAATTTAAATATTATAAAGTGAAATGTAACAGCTTCATCTCTACATAATATAAAACTAATATATCCCCGCCGTCTGAATCTCTGTGCGCTTAGATCTTTAAAAATACACAACGAAATTCAATTAAATGCGGTTTTCATCAAGTGATTCAAAAGAAAGGTTTATAGGTATAGTTTAACCAGCTTTGCCCCATCACCATAGTATCTACATTGTACCCGTGCCAAGCCGGGGTGGATCGCTAGTATATATAACCTACCTTTTCCCCCTTTTCCTGATTTTGGTCATTATTTGAAGGAGTAGTATGAAGTCCCCGGACATTATTGTTGAATAAAGAATGTACAATCGGTAAATTAGACCTCTTAATTAAAGCACAAGCTGCTTTGTATTCCGCATTGAAATGGCGCAGTTGCTGTGGAAGACAATATTTATTAATTAATTTATTGTGTACAATTTTTATTACTTTAAGTAAACTTATCAACTGTAAGTAAGGTATAAAGCCTCCAGTAGCAGTCACCCGGTCCGGTACTAGCTGTACACTACAACATACTGTATTACAGTTGATAAGATTTAATTTTAAAAAAGAGATATGTATGTGACTAGGTTGTCATTAGACATCGGAATATATGCATTTGCAGGTTTGCATTTTTATAGCGTTATTGCATGTTAATGTACTTTTTCATTGCAGCGTTTATTCCAGTAGTTAAATGTTGTTCTATATAAAATCCCTTATCTGGTAGGTATAAAAAAGGAAACACATTCAATAGTGATACTGGCAAAATCTGCCTGAAAGGTATCTGCAGAAATGGCTAAAAATTTCAAGTTTTGTCCAGGTGTGAGGTCATTTTCAGCTGACAAATTAATATTAAGTAACACATCCCAAGTTTCATAATTGTGGAAAATTTTATCACAGTGAAGCAGACTCAATGGTGAACAACCACAATGAGAAGTAGGATTTAATAAGTGACTCTCCCATTTTATATGCTTCACCTATCAAAGTCACCATCACTTTCAACTGTTCTGTTGACAATGCCAATAGAACTGGCATATAAAAGAATGCTTTGACTCATGATTCATTAATCCTCAATCTGCACTCCATGTTATATTGTCAAATGCAACCAATCAACCGTTTATGGCGCGTGGAGTATCCGCGCGGCATCACCACATTGTCGTCAACAAGTATTCAATCGGATTTTGAGGATTCATCTGATTATTCTGTTATTGAGCAGGTTATACTTTTAAAGTTGTACTACTAGGACACCCAGTTAGACTGTAAGTCAACCCCAACACAGTTGAAATAGGTTATTTCAATGATGATCTATAAAGTACTGAGTTTGGTTTATTTTTATTTGAACTAAATATTTTTAGTTGTGACTAACATGAGCAGTAAATACCATCATGATATTGTACACAATATTTCGCAACATTGTGAGAGGATTGCAATAAAAATTTTTCATCAATATCAATTACTTAAAGTTAAAAATTAGGTCAAAGCCTGTTGAAATTTTTTTAAGAACAAAATTTTATAATAAATCATAACATCATTAGGTAATGCTATTTGTATAGGGTTTTCAACGATAAGGAATGAAAAGAAAATAACATTAGTTGTAACCGCGGAAATAAAAGTATTACAAAATCATCATCATCTTACCGGGTGCCTCGATTTACTCGTTAAGTTGTGTAACACAGAGAAAGATCTACACAAATTCACTAAATCATTCTGGCACTGTTTATTTATTTGCCTTTCAACAACACTATTTCTTAAAAGGAAAATATGTTTCGGCTGTATTTTAGATGCTGATAATGCCGGCAATCGTTTAACTGAGAGCATTTTTAAATAGGGCGCATTTGTTTCTTTTAAAAGTCAAGTATTAAGCGGTAGTAGTTAAATTGTTCATTTTTTTATGTTTTCAGAGTGAGGACTTTTATGTTAGGTTAGCCCGAAAGTGTCATTTTGACTTTGACATAAAAATATCTATGTCTGTCATAGTGTATCTATGGTATCAAAAACTGTTTTATTGGCAATGGATCATTGCCTTTGCAGTGAAATACAGAACCAATGCATTTTGTCGTTTGTAAATTAAATATTCTAGTAATGGCAATCGCGACTTTAACCTCTTCGCGACAGGATATTTAGGAAAGGGCATGAGTCTGGCTGGCTCGTCTGGCTGCAGCATCTGGCCCAAACATTCTGCCATTGTGATTTTCCGAAACAATTGAGCGTCGAACGTCAATACGTCAACTATTCAAATAATTATACAATTCACTTTCTATTCATAGGGCACAAGTGTCCTTATTTTCAAAAGTAACACTAAAATACTCGTAAAAGATATGATTCGTTTACGATCTTTAATTTCAGGTACTTTGAGAGCAAGAAATTTGTTATCTCTTAAACATACGCCTGGAAAAATACAAAAATATGGGGTTACTTGTGGACCTGGACCTCCACAGCCGTTTGACAATATGCCGTTTAGAGTTCTAAATCGGTTAGTTTTTTCCTATCAATATTGATCTATTTGTCATGCAAGCCGTTTTCATAACCAACGTGACCATACCATGATTGTCATGAAATCTTTTAAATCAATCAATACAGGCTACTGTGGATACAGTTTCCAGAAAAAAGATCTTCTTATAACCAATGGTGCAATTATCTCAAGAAGTGTACTTAAGTAACAGAACATAACATGAATAACATCACGCCTGAATTCGAAGAGTTATGGCGAGTGTACCATCCTTATTTAAACTCAGGGCTGCTACTGAGAAATTCTTGTTATCAAATCTGAATAACACTGCCCACCTGGAAATTGAAACCAAAACCGCCGTCATGCTTAGCAGTCGTGAGAAAGTGAAGAAATCTTACCTATCTGGAAGTCTAGCTAGAATCAGTCGGTCTGTACCTATTTGGCTTTTCGGTCAGTGGGTCGTCACAGGGGCGGATTCGACTCGGAATAAAACTTGTTACATCGATTGAGTTACAAGAAACCATAACATTTCTGGAAAGGTTTTGAATCTATACTTATCTACTCTAACCTACACTTATGTCCCGTGGTTCGCAACAATTTTATCGATGGATTTCAACAGACTTTTCGAACTGCCAACTTTCAACTTTTTCGTAGCTAATAATAATGTAGATGTAGTGTAGACCTTTTGCAAAGAATGACTGGATTCAGCTAGTTCTAAATAGTGATTTCAGATTATATTCAAAATTTTTCACAGGTACGTGGCGACTGTGTTCTTCTCAATCTTCTTCGGCATTGGTTTGTGGGCTCCATTCCTCATAGTATGGTATTCTATGGCAAAAAGATGTATGTAGTATAATAATGATACTATCATTAAATAACAACTAAATAAGGTGTTCGTTTAATTTTATTGAGTCTACTTTGGCTATAACGTAGTCGTAAAAAAGTCCCCAACACTGCCCCATTGCCAAGCAAAAGCCTGCGCAATTAGGCACCGCGATCCAACCAATGATGCGTACCTACCAAATAGAGGTAGCTCTAGTAACGTAAAGGCTCCTACACACAGTGCCAGCGGCAGGGTAATAGGTTAAATGCTCTAAGCGGGTAAGCCACCGTGCACCCGGCGGAGTTTTGCGTCATATACCTCTCGACATTCCTCTAGCTGTTATGACAAATCATTCACCACGGTTATGGAATATAAATAAGCTGCCTCCCGTGCGTGCTAGTACTCTCCTCCAGGAGAGTAACCCGGCACTGTTAGGAAACCCTACTGACATTTCGCGTTGCCGCTGAGCCAGTAGTTTTAAATACCCCCGATCCAGCTGTCCCTTGCTGTCCTCCCCCAGCGACGCCCTAAGCCGAGGTCCGTACCCCACAGGGGGTGCCCTTAGCGTGTACCTACCTAGTCGCTTAGATTGTAAGTTTGTGTGCGTTTCGACCGCGCGACCATGGCGTCATATTAAAAAAAAAACCATGCCAAGATTTTGTAAAAATTTGTCAAAGTTGATTCCCAAAACCATAAATTTGTCAAAGTTATGGTTAAAAAGTTATAAGGGTTTGAACGTGGCCGCGCCATCGAAACGCGGAGAACCGCGCGGCCACGGAGATCTCTAAAACTAAACGTTGCAGAGACCTGAAATTCAGGTAAATAACAGATTGAATTTGTAAAAAATTTGTAAAAATATAGAAAAAATTCCCAGGTCAATATTTTAGGAGCTATAAGACTAAAACTCCATGGCCGCGCCATTGAAACGGTGAAGAACACGTTATCGCCGATATCTCGCTGAAAAAGCTTCGCAGAGGTCTGAAGTTTTTTGTAAAACCTAGATCTGAATTTGTCAAATAGTGTAAAAATGCACAAAAAAGTCCTAGGTTAATATTTTAGGAGCTATAAGACTAAAACTCTATGGCCGCGCCATTGAAACGGTGAAAAACACGTTATCGCCGATATGTCGCTGAAAAAGCATCGCAGAGGTCTGAGGTTTTTTGTAAAACCTAGATTTGAATGTGTCAAATAGTGTAAAAATGCACAAAAAAATCCTAGGTTAATATTTCAGGAGCTGTAGTACGGTATCGCGTAGAAATATGTCGTGATTATCTACCGAAGAAAGTAAGAGTAAAGCGAGTTTTTTATTGTAAACAACACCTATTAATATGTAAAACTATATAAAACCAGGCAAAATGATTTTTTTTTCGGTTTTTATAACTGTTGATACGTCTTGAATATTTCAATAGGGTGACCATGGCTTTTTGTTTACAGAAAACTTTCCACCTATCGTTTTGAAAGTTATAGCTCAAGAATTCTAAATTAAATTCAAACGATAACATTCAAAAAACATATGTATATTTTTTTTTAAATCATATAAATCACATTATTTACTTATACTAGCACATAGTAAGTATTGCTTTCAAAGTCACAAATCATAGATTAAATCACATTATTTACTTATACTAAGACATAGTAAGTATTGCTTTCAAAGTCACAAGAAGAATTTGTAGCTTGGCGTGAGGGGACGCGCGTGCGTTTATGCTCTGGCGTTCAAAGGTTAAGGTACCGGCCATTTATTATTTTATGTGAAATTAAAATCACTTATGATCAACCGCTCCAGGCTCCAGTCTAGCCAGTAGGTACGAATCTCTGCACAGTTTCGATACTCCTTAACTGAAGAACATCTCTTCTCGTCTCCGTTTCTGACATCTCCGCACGTCCGTTTTACGTTCGTAATATTTTTGAAGTAACGTTACATAGAAGAAACAAGGGTTCGATGTAAGATTATCGATATTAAGAAACAGCGAACAAAAAAGGTGTAGTAAAAACATAAAGCATTATCAAGGCATCGATGTAACAATTTTCGCAGCAAAATATTTCGAAGTCATATAGGGTACTTCCTATTCCACAAGACTGTATTACAGGACAAGCTGCTGATGGATAATCTTGGCTACAAGGTTGTATCCATGCAAGAAGTCTCCGTTAGCCAGACGCGAACAGCCAGAAATGATGTATCGGATGGACTCCCCCGGCAGATAGCATGCCCGACAGATGCCAACCATGACATACTTCACAATGTATTTCCAATAGGAGTTCGTCACCGCAAAGACAAAGAATTCGGTTTCCCCAAACCGATCACCGAATCACAACCAGGCTACGAACGCTAACAGGTCTACATCAGGCCCATTAGGTCCCGGCAAAAGCGCCCGCTCTTTACCCTGCCATACCTCCTTGCGGTCATTATAAGCTATTCCAGCTTTTTATCCCGGAAAAATGTACGGTTCCCTTGGGATTAATTTCCTACATACACGCGGGCGAAGCCGCTGGCAAAAGCTAGTATCTAATACTAAGAGCGGTGTGAGGCCCTGCACTGATACCACATCTGATGCATACTCATGTCAACTTCTAGGAAATATTCCCTGGGACTGTATACTTAGCTCACGGTTGTGCAAGGTATTTGAGAGCACTATCTTTCTTTTATAAATTTTATTTCAATACGTCTAAGTAGTATGTATATATTTTTAAATATTTTTGTAAAAACATTAGTCGCCGTGTCCAAGAGTACCACTTTCTGGATCACGCCCTTGATCCAAATGCCTAACGAGTGCCTCTTCAGAAGTTGGTCGAGACTCTTGGCTATGATGTGATTGGCCGTCACGACAGCACAATTATTGCTGTATCCACATCCCACATGTCGACAACTTCGCGAGCCAGCTCAAGATACTTCGTCTGCTGATCTTTTTCAGCTTTGAGGGTATTATTATTAATATCGCCTATTTGTGCCTAACTGCAGGGCCCTCTTCTCTCCTTCCACTTATACAACAACAACAACAAAATAGTTATTTGTTATGCAAGGCTGGAAAGTTGATTTTTGGCGCGAGTACTTCTATTGAAACCTAAGTAAGCGAAGGATTCTAGGGTTGAACCATGAGCGAAGCGAGTGGTTCAAATATAGAATCCTGAGCGTAACGAAAGTTTCAAAGGTACGAGACGCAGAAAAGCTTTGCTGCCGAGCGCAACACACAATTTTTCACCTCACTACAGCGAGGAAACTGCTAGGTGCAAGAAAACAGGTGTTATATGTTGAGTTTTATTTTGTTCGAGCGTCTCAGATACGTTGACTCATGTGAAGAAAATAACAGATACTTGGCAATGTATCTTATGAGTTACAATATCTCCAAAATTAAATACCCTGTATTTTGTTCTATATCCTACTTGTCCTATAAGGAGAATGAAAGAAAAAAACTAATTTAATACAAATAACTAACTAATTTAATTTAATACATATTTATTTTTGCCAAGCAAAGGATTAAATAACATATTATATTAGTATTTATTTTATTTAAAAAATTAAACTTAAATTACTACACAATTTGGTATTTGACAGGGTATTATTTTTATGGCATATTTAAATGTGAAGTCACAGATTTTTTTAATCAAATGGAATACTTATTAACATTAATTCCAATTTTACAATTATATATTATAATTATATCCTCGCAAAATATTTAATTTCTGTACTGTGATGGAAGTTTTTAAGGTGAGCGTATTATTTAATATTTTATTTTAGACCGTGTCTTGCATTTTCAGTGGACTGGCAGTATAGAAAATTATTAAATAGAAAGGTTCGAATTTTAAAAACTCTTTCCACGCTAGAGAGCAAAAAGCGATTTTGGGCTCAGATTTCGAATGACAAACAGACTCTTTCCGAGCCTGTGAGGTGAAAAATTATTTATTGTCATAAAAAAGGTTGTACACCAGAATATGGAATTCTCTGGCTTCTGCACTAGTTAAAACTGTGTTGCAGGAGCCAGTGTCGTCCCGTAATAAAAAGACACACTTGTAGTTTTATGATACAAAAGAGAAAAAAGACACTGTTTAACTTAAATCAAAATGAATTACTTAAAAAAAAAAAAAAATGTAGAAAAAATTGAAACAAAAAAAGTAAAAAGTAAGAAATTTAAATAAATTAGGAATTGCAAAATTTATTAATACTTACTTATGACTTATCCCTATACATATACTGCTGTATGTTGCCTATGTTTTAGAGCAAATTAACACCTACTTTGGTCAAATCAGATGATGATTAGTTCAGCATTATCACAACTACATCTAACAACACACATACTCATAGCCCCATTAAAGCTTGTGGCTTCATGAATGAAATAACACCAAATATGATCAAATAAAACTATTTAATTAAAACCAAAACATAACAACATACAATACAAATATCTTCAAGGCCAAGTTGGTGGTTTGCCTTCCCTATTAGATCCATAGAGTTTAGATTTGTCTCTAAAGGCAGTCAGTCTCAGCGTTTCTTGGTCATCCAAGTATTTACCTAAGAAGAATCCCGCCATTGGAACGGCAAACCAGGCATAACGCGGAGTGATTCCAAAGATACCCATTTTACTTCTGGCCGCTTTGTTGTAATTTCCAGTTCCTTGTGTGACTCCAGTCAATATAAATGCCTGCAGCAGTAAAAACCGGGAAAGATATGCTCACCAGGTTACGGCCAATAAATCTTATCACCTCCATATACCTGAGGACAATAATATATATAATATTTATGAAAATCTTCATCTGAATAAAAATGCATTTGGGAGCCCTCAGAAACTAGTTCTTTCTCATAAACAAGATAAAGGAACCCCCAAAAAAAAAATTGCAGGCACCATTATTTTGACCAAATTAACACTTTCTCTGTCTCTATTGTACATGATGGAGAGAGAGAGAGAGAGAGAAAGAAAGTCGCATGGAGAGTTGCGTAATGCTTTTTCGTAATGTGCTGACAGTTAGAGTACTATTGAACAAGCCCAATAATATTAAATCAAGAGTTCAATCATGTTTGCTAGTAATTTATGGAAGACTCATCAAACAAGATAATACTTATATACAAATTAATACAAATAGAAGCATTTACACTTTATATCTAGTTTTTTCCCAGCTATGTTGGGGCCGGCCTCCAGTCTTATCGGATAAAGTGGAATACCAGTATTTTACATTATGCCACCCAGTCACTGGATCCAGTGGGTCATGAAGGTCAGATGACAGTCAATCTGTTGTCCAAAACTCAGTAAGTGGGTAACAGAACATAGCTCTTGGTATGGCTTTCAGGCTTCCAACTGTATATAGTCAGAAACCTGATGTGTATATCAACTGTTCAAAATCTACAAATGATCGACAACTAAACGACACACAATGCAAAAACAACAAAGTTTCTTGGTACCGACAGTTATTAATGTGTAATTAAAAATAATTAAAGATTGTAAAAATTTAACTTCTAGTATAGGTTACTTAACTAGTAAATTTACTAAAAGTTGTTTTTTTTTTAATATTAGGTACTCATAGGTACCGGTAATTGTTGAGTTTATAGAGTCGCATGACTGTTTACATTTTGAGGTGTGGTGAAGAGGGACCTGAGTGAAGACCGCAAAACATAAACAAACACGAAATGTTTTCAATACAAGCAATGGCTCTTGAGCATGATAGCTAATGATGAAAGGAATGTTTTTATGTTTATTTACTAAAAATATCCTCTCATTAAAAAACAAAACCTATTCTATTTTGAAATAGTTCAGACTAAACACGAAAGTTTGAAGATAATAACATAAATAAAAATATCGCTGGCTCCGTAAAATCTGATGGGAGATTTTCAAACACAGAACGATTTAATCAATAATTATGATATATTTTTCATGTTCACCAATCTTCGGGAATAATAATTTTAGAAAATCTAACCTAATTCCGACTGGAGATTCTGGAAGCAATTTTCATTGACGTACGTCGTACGAGCAGCGATCAGTCTTATTACTCTTTGCAAAAAGTACTCTGTGCTCTTTGCGTACGAGTTATGGAATTCAGTCAGTCAGATTGTCGAGAATTCGAGACTGACCTATAATTTAGACAACCACAGACTACCTACCAAAAGAATCTGTGGACAAGGTACAGAGTAAGGTACAGCCAGCACGTCAAGTTACCACAATCAGTCCAATTTCTTTGATAGTATTTCAACTTTATAACAAAGACATAAGGTTCATTTTTAATTGAGAAAATTTGACAGGTAGGTATAGCTTGATGTGCTGGCGTCTGTACATAATTTTATTTAATCTATTCAGACTACATTGAGTTTGAGGGGCTTACAGAATGTAGTCTGTGGTACTGGCAGTGGCAGTGCCGCAGTAAGTAAAGCAAAATCTGATTTAAAAAAAATATCTGTTGATCTGGAACATTTTATTTTTATCATTTATTTAGCCAATATGCACACCTAATAATAGACAACAAAATAAGAAACATTGAACATAAAAATACAGAATCAGAATCAGAATCTTTATTGTAAACATAGGTACAATTACACAGTGTGTGAGATGTTAAAACATTTTAAAAGGTTCTCTATGTTTTGTCATTAGGCGTACAAATATTAAGCGTATTTCTATCTTATAAAAAATACAGTGATGTCAAAGTAAGTAAAAAATCATAAAATGATTCCAGTAATTTCTTATCATATTAATAAATTTCAATAAAAAATACAGTGATGTCAAATTATATAATAAATCAGATAAATATTTCCAGTAGGTATGTCAAAAAACGAATTCAAATGAAATGTCAATTTTATGATAACTATGAATACAAGAATGTCAAAACTGGTTGTGTGAAGGCGGAATTATAGAATTGCCATCTAAATAGTCCTTTAGCGAATAGTAACATTTATTGATTCAAATTTTCATTAAAACACTTTTGAATTTCTCCAGATTTAGCGATTTAAGTGTCTCACACCCAGTTGCAGAAACGCTCAGTAAATTTTTAAGGCGATCTTAAATATTAATTAAGCTTAGAGTGTTGCACAAAATAGCATTTGTCTCTAATTTAAATTTAAGTGTTTTCTTTTACCTTTTGTGGTGTAGTGTTTTTATTCTGGGTGCATCGTCTTCACATATAATGTTATAATTATTCATGTATACAAAACTTTGTAAAACATTTTAAAAGAGTAACGGTGGAGTTTCTTGCCCATTCTTCTCCACACGAAACTACCTTTTGGAAGGGGCGACTAGAATCAATTCTATTTCTTGTTCATTTTGACGTTCAAAAGTGCCTTACTTGTGCCTATTTGGAATAAATTTATTTTAACGATTTAGAGCTCAGCGAATAAATAGGACCGAGGTTTCAATCGTTTGTTAATAAACCTGAAAACTGAAAATGGTGTTTGACATGTTTCTATGCAGAAGCTGTCAATCTGTATCTGTATTCTTTTTTCCTCCAATAAAACTTATCCGACGATTGAAAAATCAACCCTTATTAGATAAATATTATTGGATAATTTACTAAAGTGATTCTTACTTTATGTATCCATGGACTTCTATCCTGAAAAGAACGTAGCAACATCGTTCCGATTGATTATGTTGGCATTACGAAATTGAGAACCGATTTACACTTGTGGTTGTAGTGTGCGTCGCGACCATAGACGTCGCGACGATCGCGAGTGACTACGGAGCGAACGAGTGCCTTCGTCATCGTTTGCTGATTTTCCATGTTAAAAATTGCAGTGTAGGGTGCTTAAATTATGTTAACGAAGTGAACAATAGAATTGGTGATGTTGGCCTTAGGCTCATTGTTAGTTCGCAGAAAAACTGTTAAAGATCACAAGTTTACCCTAGTAATCCGTCGAAAATCGAGAAAGCTTCAAACGTGTTTGAAGCTTTCGTTTTTGCATTAATGGAACTATGAACCTGGACCCTTTAACGTTTAGCTTATCGCAAATCAATTATCTCGTTGTAAATCTAAGTAAGAAGAACTTCAAGCAGACGAATCAAGAGTTGACTCAGGTGAGATATTGCCACTTTACAGCTATTCTTTGTTTTCTGTTGTCGCCATATTGTGCATACGAAAGTCATGATCGTTTGGTAATATAGCATTGACTGGTTTTTACTGTCATAGTTTACTATAATTATTCGTGTATTATGTTGCAATGTGCGGTATTGGTTGCCAAATCACCTATTACGTGATTTTCGTCTTCGCAGTACGATATGTTACGGATGTGGTTGGCTGCGCGCTTCAGCCCTCCGCTGCCGTTACTTGCCTACCTACTTTGTTAATTTTTCAGTTTTATCCAGGTATAATCGAACAATACTAAAAATTTTATTGTTGAAAATCGTAGTATACACAAACAGCCGAATAGGCTAGAGTATCGGTATCATCCGTGCAAAAATAATATTGCGATAGGTAAATGCTATTGACATGTCCCGAATGGGCGGAGCTTAGCTTGACCACACATTCCTCAAGAAGCAAAAAAACCAAAGATTTCAGTATGTGGTGAACCTAGTACCTATTGTTAATCTTAATGGAACTAAAATAATATCATGGAAAGCATGTTTTCAGACAATTCTACTTCTTTAAACAGTATCTAAAACTGTAAAGGGCTCAGCATAACTATAATCAGCCAATAATGTTCTCACTGCTGCACAACATTCACAGACTTCCTCTCTATCAATCCGGGCTAGTGAATCAAGGGCTTGAAGGGAAAATAGCATTGTGACATGCAAATATATGTTCCACTGCTTAAATTCTGTAGTAAACCAGAAATTCTGATATATTTCATGATAGTTTTATTTACACGCTATTCACCCATTCAAGGACAACAAACCAGACACAATAGAAGTAATAAGTAGTAAGTAATTTAATATCCCTTTACGTATTAAAATACTATAGTTAGCTTGACATAATGATTCACTATTGTGACAAGATAAAAGGCCCTAAAATATTCTTATTTATCTGATATGAAAAGTACCTTAGATTGTATGTTTTATGTAGTTATGAAGATAACCTAAACTAATGAACAAACCAACCATGTATAGTTCAAATTTAAGCATCTAGGGCAAATATTTTTGAGGTTAGGAAATCGTCAAATGACTACCCTCGGTTGGTGTAGGAGATTTCAGAATCCCAATTATGCAAGGCAAGAAAGAAAGAGAGGGAGCTCTTTTGCCTCTCCATTTCCTTTGCAACCAGTAAATAAAAGCAAGCTAGTGGTGAGGAACAGGACTTTTCCCTGGTGATAAGATAATGATATACAGATTCATTGGTGCAATCTGCTCTTTGTCTGGTAGCAGTGCCAGCTCACTCTAAATCTGTGTTGGCAAAGTACATGCTACTGGCACTAACCTAGGAATCATTGTTACTAGAGATTTTTAGGTGTTTATTAGTTTATACTGAGTGATTGTTATTGATTTATAGAGAAGATGTAATGTATCCAACCACTCAATTTTCAAAGATGCAAATATACTTACTGTAAGGCAACTGTTTGTGCTACAATCTGTATTGAGAAAACACCAAGGTCCTCCCGCTAGACCCAACATGCTGTAAAAAAAACCCTTTATTCTCATGGTAATGCTTAGGACGACAAGGCAGTCTAGATGGCAGCATTATGTTCTAAGCTCACACCTAAACACAATAATAAATAAAAAAATAAGCATTATCAAATTAGATACTTATAGGGCTAAAGTTAAAATTTAGTAGTGGATAAAACATCAAGATTATGTGGCAACTGAAATTCTACTTGCTTGGATCTGCAGAATCACTTATATCCATTAAATTACAACAGAGGGAGCAGCCCTCACTAATTCCATCCACATACACCACAATGCACACTCACTCAACACATCCCACACTCTCTCACACCACAACACAACACCACTCCCCACACATGTATTTCCCACATATACTCAATACAAACATTATTATTTTAATTAAAAACACTAATTAAATATGTTAAAAATATAGAACAATATATTTTTTTTTAAACTCAAAGCATTTATTTCAAATAAACCAATTACAGGCACTTTTGAATTGTCAAAGGGTTGGACACTCTTTTAGACAAAATATCATTACAAAATATTGGTTACATCATTCATATTATCATGTGAGAATAATGCAAAACTTTAAAAGCATCTATTATAAATACCTATATACAAACAATTCAAAAATTAAATTAAAACAAGCCATAGCCACTAAGAGATGACCAGTCCCTACCGACAGTGCCTGTTCATGAACATGATGCATGGATTAGCACCATTCAGCTCAACCATTTAGAAGCTACATGAAGCTAAATGATCAACACCCACACCAGCATCAGACATTAAAGTGAGCATGACATACTCTCAGTCGCCAGGGCACATTCAAGTCAATGAAAGAAATACCTAGTAAATGGTAGCTTTATAGTATGGACATACTACTCACATAATATGTGCTATGCAATTATACAATAAAGAGATTGAATTTATACAATGCAAAGATAGTTTTTTTATTTTGTTTAATCTTCAGCAGGTCCGAACAGTACTTTCAAAAATCTAATTGATAAGTTAATGCGCCCATGTGGAACAAGACTACCATTGACCCAAGCATTTTTATCAATGATGTAATCCCCCAATGATGTAAACGCACAATATGCAGCCAACAATATTATAAATATTGTTGGCTGCATAGTGTGCGTTTAATGCAAGATTTAAATTTTGTTTCATTAAGTTTGAGTCAATCCCGCTCGTCAACACCCCGTCGTCCACACTGGGGACGACTGGGAATATTGCGTTCTGTTCGTGTACGCTGTGGACGAACAGAACGCATTATTCCCAGTCGTCCACACCCCGTCATCTCACGTCTAGTCTAAGAGTTAATAAAGAAAATATGATGATAGAATTTCCTTATATAATAAACATACTTTTAAAATATTATGTACGTAGCTTTAGTTAATCTAAAGCTTTTTTTGCGTATTTTATACTAAATGTTTAGCATAAGAATGTTTCACATTTTCATTTTACACATTGGGTATTGTATCAATATCAGTTTAAATGCAATTAATATGTAAAAAGTTTTAAAGTTACTACTCAACTATTATAACTGCACAGTTGTTGGAGGATCGACATCCTCCAACAACAGGTAGTCTTTGCTCATCAGTTTTACGACGCTTCCGGGAATGAACAGTAGATACATGGCCTTGAAATAGCCAATCAGCTCGCTGCATATTGCAAGCCCACGGTATATGGCGTAGACAGAGTAACTATAGACTAATGGTACCCGTGTCACCGAAAGAGACAAAAAAAGTACATCTATTAATTAATGTTACCAAGTAAGGTAAATTTTACACAATATTTTGTAAATAAGAAGAATATTATTGAAAAATGTTTATTTTAAATGAGATTTGTCACAGCAGGCCCATATTTACGTATTGGCTCGGTGGACTTGAGCCCAGGGCCCTGTGACTCATAGGGCCTTCAACTTTCTGCGATTACAGACCAATCAATCAAAATATAATTTCTTTACACAGACTCTTAAACTAGACATGAAACGAGGTGCGGACGACTGGGAATGTTGCGTTCTGTTCATCTACACTGAACGTTGCGTTCTGTTCATCTACACTGAACGTTGCGTTCTGTTCATCTACACTGAACGAATAGAACACATCTTTCCCAGTCGTCCGCAGTGTGGACGACGGGGTGTGGACGAACGGGAACAACCCTTAGTTCTTAGTTCAGGAATGTGGGGAGGTATTTTATTGTAACATTTTAAACAGTACCCCGTGAAAGATGAGTCTACTTTAGCCAGCCTGAAACCTGGTTGAACTAATAGGCCCCTATTTCTAGTGAAATAATTGTCTTTCACCTCCTTTATTAAAAAGATGTATATTTTTCCTCATTATATACATGATGTTTTTATAGATATACTAGCTGACCCGACAGACGTTGTCCTGTCTTAACTATGATACCTACCTTACCTACCCTACCTACCTACTCTACCTACCAACTTACCTACCCTACCTACCTACCTATGCAAAAATGAGCAATAAAAATATTTTTCTCATACAAACTTTGCCACCCCTTTTAACCCTTTTAGGGGTTGAATTTCCAAAAAATAATATGTCCTTCTCATGAATGCAAACTATCTACATACCAAATTTCAGCAAAATCGGTTGGGTGGTTTAGGCGTGAAAAGGTAACAGACAGACAGTCAGACAGAGTTACTTTCGCATTTATAATATTAGTGTGGATTGACAAGGTACCATCATGTTGTTAACATCCTCTAACAGTTCCCTTAGAGAATCGCACCTATGCAGATTATATACGGCCCGGATAGCTAAAAATAGACTCATGTCTGCTGCTTGTCCCCCAAGGTTAAAATACCATAAGACTTGATACTATGAAAATAACTAAAATAGACTAGCCTTCCGGTATCTATATCAGTATATTGACATATCTTTCTGACAGCATATGCTGCAGAAATTAGCCGTACTGCAAGAGATGTTAAATGAGGACCCCAATGTAGCCTTGAGTTAAGCGTGATCCCCAGGAAAACAGTTTTATCGACAAATTCTAGTTTCTCTTGGTTCAATACTATCTCTCACAATCACTACTTTTTACATTTGGTAAAGAAAATCTTTTGCACTTAAGTTTTTCTTCCATTAAATACTTAATTATAAGCAGTGAACCGATTTTATGTGTTTTTAGATTATCTGAGTATAATGTCCTAGTGTAACAATCTATGAATATTGTTTGTCCATATACCTAACTGAAGACAAGCCTCCTAAGATACAGGTGCTCCTAATTTATGAGGCAGGACTCATATTTTGTATTGATTGTACTATTGCCATCTTGCGCACACTCATTGGTTGTTCATCGGTCTGTCCCAATGTTAATTACTATGTGCACTTATGTGTCATACTTGTATTTTGCTAATAAAGACTATTATTATTTTTAAACTGTCTTTGACATATCTCTGGACGCTTAACTCCCGGACCTTTGGAAGGCGTATGTTGTCCGAAGCCAACTCTCAGAGGCCCCTTAGACCATTTTAAATGTTGAGGAGGCACCAACCGACGCGTATCCCTATGCGCACTATGCCAGTGAACCCAGGGATAACCCCCGGTTGGTGCAGGACTATTTTAGTACATGAAATTATAACTAGTGGATTGGAGTGCGTCAAAATGAAGGGACCAAGCCTCCAATGTCTGTCATACATATCTAAAAAAAGAATACCATCTACTATTTCCTACCTTTGCTATAATTTAGCTACCTCATCATATACATAATATTTTAACAAAATGTTTGGTCCCTCCATCATGATATCAAGATGGAGGGACCAAACTGATAGACTACTCCCTGGAATGTTTTACCTACTTAGTTTTATAATACCTTAATATTATTGATTTTGGCTGCCCGAAACATAATCGTTTTAAAGATATCGATTATATAAGTTGGTCCCTCCAAATTGACGATTCAATTGTTTAGTGTTACAACAGCTAATGTTACCACGCTTAAAATTTGTACGTTATATCTAGTTATTTCTTTAATTTTTTTTTTGGCTAGTTAAAATAAGCTTTAACGTAAGAAATTTTGCACGATTAAAAGGTAGTAAATAGGTATTAAATATATATCCTTGGAAGATCGAAAATAAATCGCCCAATTAGCTGTTGCACTAAACAATTGAATCGTCAATTTGGAGGGACCAACTTATATAATCAATATCTTTAAAACGATATATGTTTCGGGCAACCAAAATCAATAATATTAAGGTAGAATTAAGGTATTATAGGTAAAACATTCCCGGGAGTAGTCTATCAGTTTGGTCAAACATTTTGTTAAAATATTATGTATATGATGAGGTAGCTAAAATTATAGCAAAGGTAGGAAATAGTAGATTAATGGTATTATTTTTTTAGATATGTATGACAGACATTGGAGGCTTGGTCCCTCCATTTTGACGCACACGTGGATTGGGTACCGAAAACTATGGAAGAACTATGTCCTCTGCCTGACCAATATAATATATGATATACTCAGTTACAATTGCAGAGGTGACTTGGGACAATAATGGGCTTCCGGAAAAGGTCACTAGCACGAAGTGTCGTAGCGACAATGGGGCAACGTGTCCTGAGGTGCTTATGAGGAGTAGAGAGGGTATTCCAAGACTTTCAGAACAATTCCAGAGCCTGGAAGAAGGTCAAGTCGCTATGAGCACTTAATACTTCCTTTCTTCGAGCACGTTTGCCCTTGCAAATGTCCACTCCAGCCGGCCAATAAAGGCAAGCCAGAGATGAGGAACAGGACTTCCCCCGGAAGGTAGGGTCCATCCATAGGAACGCTACTCCCCAACAGCTCGCCAAATGCTGCCCTGCTTGTTCTTGGTCTGGCTCCTTGCCCTAGACCTGCTTCGGCAAAAAGAGCGCCCAAGCTCCACCACAAAGTCGACGTAGAGATACGATGGTAGGGTTATTATTATTATGTTTAGTACCTACCTAGATTTTATTGATTAGGGACATAATTAGAAGATGATTACTTGAATGACATTGACTGAACGATTTATTAAAAACAAAACTCACCAACTTTTAAAACTGAAGCTCATTTTCATAAAATTCTTGGTTTGATGCCGGGTTTTTTCTTAATATTCTGAAAAATAGTATATAGTTGAGAGTATAGCCGACCTCTTGCACTCGACTTATCCGACGTCCTCAGCGTCGATAATGGTTGATTGCAACATTCTATAACGACCTATATTACATAATTACATTACTTTTTATTTCAATGAAATTTAATGAAGTGGGAAGCCCGTTTTTACTAATATGGTACTAGAACTTTTTTATCTTGTTAGATTAGGGGAAAACAAACGATATTCAATTGACAGCTAAACAATACTTGTGTGACAATATTTTTAAAGTAAAAGACGCTCATAGGGCGTGTTCTCACTATGTTGTGACGACAAAACATCGTGTAGTTTTAAGTGTCGTGGCTTACATGTTTAAATGGAGGTGTTCATAATATAGAACGACACGATTTACTGTCGTCTCCGACATTTTTTTGCAGTGACGACAGATTGTCATGACAGTGGGAACCGCTAGCACGACAGTCGTATAACGATAATAAATCCTTACGGCTAAATCGAATAAATCGCGACTGCCATGAAATGATAAAATCCCGTCGTGATCCAATGGGAACAGCTAGATACGACAGTCGCAAAACGTTAAAAAATCTTGACGACAAACAGCCGTTATAATGGGAACAGCTAGACACGACAGTCGTCCAACGATAAATTAATCGTTACGACAAAGTGGGAACGCGCCCTTATTGGTTGTGTTTTCAGCAATACCACGTAGCTAGCTATGTTTTAAGTGTGATTCGCCATTACATAAAATATGGCTGCAATACTCCGCAATATTTTCATTATGAACTGAACACAGCTGCAATTGTTGCTGGACCACTTCGCTCCGCTATCGAGTAGGAAAATATAGGCGGACCATACTATAGCTGTTTCACTTTACGCCATATGTGCATCTCTGTCTTATGTCACTAGATGAGTCTTGTTATTTCAAAAGGTTTCGTCAGCCATTGTTGCTCATGTAAATACTACCAGTTATGCTGTGATGTGTATAATGATCCTACCTATATTAGCTGAGCCATACATTATTTGCAATAAAAATATGGCTGGTTTTGATTATCGGGCCGTACTCCAAAATGTCACACAATGTAGTAAAATGATTAAATTTTGACAAGCACGTTTATGGTCAAAGAGCCTCTACCTCTACATTCCCAGCGGGCATTTGACACTTTTTTGAACGGTTAAATCTTCATTAAAAAATTTGTTAATACGTAGGGGAAACTGAAATTAAAGATACATGTAAAAATTAACAATAATTTTAATTCCTTAACTGTACGTATAGTCGATTTCGTAATTGCAATACCACGTTTGAAATACTACCAGTGAGGTCAATGTGGGGAAGACGCCGGCATATTTTTTTAATAGTTCAACTTTGACTGAACCAAACTAATCGAACTATACATTCTAGGGTAACGCCTCTAATTACAAATGATGAACAATATTGTCTTGAGTAATCTAAAAACACTTGAATGGCTTAAATGTCAAATAAAGCTAAAATAGAAGTCTTTTTTAAAAAATTGGTGAGTAGACGGACTTTCCGTGCTGTTTGAGGGAAGTCCGTCTAGTAGTCATTTTACACTAAATTTTATAGATATGACAGACGGAAATATTGTCTTTCGATAAAGTAACGAATGACTAAGAATTTTGAGCCTTAGGGTCATTCCTATAAGGTTGAAATTAATTTGAATAAATAATTTTCTTCTAGTTCAGGTAAGACCGGCGACATTACGTGATGAGGTTGTAAACATTTTCGATAAAAGCAAAATATGGATTCTGAACCATGCTTTATTTTCTTGATCAGTACTAAGTTGTACGTTGATTAAAATATGTATTTACAGAATTATAATCATTAGAATCAACTTGTTAAGTTAGCATAATCCTAAAATGTCAAGATTGCATGAAATAGTCATTCAGTAGGATTACTTGATCTTAGAGAGTTGTGTTGGATGACTTTAATGAATATAATTCTGTCTGTGTAATAACCACAATGATAACAACTTCTAGGCAGGATATATATAATGTGTCATGTTCCACGGCCACGGCCATACGAGGGCGGCACTGAAAATTTCGGGAATCAAGGAAGTGACAAACATTATTATTTAAAAATGTATTTATTGCTTTTCGAAGTATTCTCCGCGAAATTTGACACATTTTACCATACGATGGAACCAATCATTGAAGCAACCATTCCATTCGGAAGTTGGGGTCTCCAAAATGGCCGTTTTGTAGGCGTCCACAGCTTCTTCAGGTGATGAAAATCTCTGCCCACGCAATTTATTCTTTATTTTAGGGAAAGTATGGAAATCATTAAGGCTTAAGTCGGGGCTGTACGGCGGATGGTCTAATAATTCTATGTTTTGTTGCTCTAAAAACTCTTTTGTTCTGTGCGCGGTGTGAGAACTCGCATTGTCGTGATGGAGGATGATGCGGCGGTTGCAGTTCTCTTTACGGAGTTCAGAAACGATCTGTGGCAAACAAATGCTAGCATACCATTCTGCATTAACCGTTCTTTGTCCCTCAAGAGGAATAGTCGCAACATGGCCGGTTTTGGTGACAAACGTGGCCACCATTTTTTTGCAACACTCCGTGAACGAACAATTTTTGTTGGCTTTAACTCATTTTCGAACACCCAAACTCGTGACTGGTTTTTTGTTTCGGGATCGTACGCGTATATCCAGGATTCGTCACCTGATACGATGTTGTATACAGCATTTGGGGATCCTGCGTGGAATCTTTCGAGTTCTGACGTACCAAGTAACGCGAGCCGCTTTTTGCTCTTCACAGAGCGAATGCGGTATCCATCGGGAAAACAACTTTTTTACACCTAATTGTTCATGCAAGATTATTTGTATTTGACTCATGCCAATGTCTAAAGTTGCCTGAATTTCGCGGTATGTCACATGTCGATCTTCCTCAATCAGCTTACGCACAGCATCATCATTTTCTTGGGTGACTGCAGTTTTTGGACGACCTTGACGGGGATCATCACTGAGCTTGACACGTCCACGTTGAAATTCAGCAAACCAGCGATAAATTGTGGTTTTGGATGGGGCTTCATCACCAAATGCAGAAATCATCCGGTCAACACACTGTTTTTGTGTTAAACCACTTCGAAAGTCATAATAAATCATCGCTCTTGAATTTTCTCGAGTCAACTCCATTTTCTCAACGACTAAACAAGTTTGACAAAACCTTGTGACAAGAACGAGAATCTTTTTTTAAATAAATAAATGCTATTCGATTTTTAAAACCAAGGAGTTTTCAATTAAAAAGATTCAATTCAGGCATATCCAGTTTGTTTTTTATTTAAATAATTCTGAAAAAAATTGTATTTTTATCTAACGTCAACAACATGCAACCTGAGCTGCTCTATTTGGGGTGTACATAAATCGTCTCGCCGGGTTTTAAAGTGCGTTAGGTAAGACATTTTTACACTAACAATATTTATCTAGAAACAAAACATAACACTCCAATGTCCTTTACGTCCTATAAAATCCGAAAAGTCGAAATATAAGGTAAGAATACGTACATGCTACAAAAAAGGTTGATGATCTGTGCTTCAAGGCAAGACCGGCTTAAGACGGACTTACCTCGTGCGTCTTGTACGGTCTTTCCAACTAGTGTATTTTAAGGATAGATATTTACTACACTTAATATAAAAAAAATCTTTGCGTTATTAATGAATTCAATGAAAGAAATGTCTAGAAGGCCTATTTAACTACTTACATTACTACACTCCACGCTTCAATTTGTTAGATTTAACACTTTTTCTTTTTTTTTTGTAACACGGTGGCACTTCACGTTCGAGTTCAAAATCACGACTAAAAAGGAAGTAGATTTTCTTCGGCGGAACGACATATTATAGCGACAGCAGCATATATGTTTGATTCTCAATTCGAACTAAACCACTACACTGTTTTACTGATCGAGAAGTGGGCCCTGTAGATTATCAAAAACGATACGAAATGACGTGTAGACTGAGTTTCCTTTTATACGGACTTCCCCACATTGACCTTAAATTGAAACTTCACAAAGTCAAAGTCAAAACATTTATTTCAAATAGGCACAAGAAAGGCAGTTTTGAATGTCAAAATGAACAACAAATAAAATTTATTCTAGTCGACCCTTCCAAAAGGTATTTTCCTATGGAGAAGAATGGGCAAGAAACTCCGCCGTTACTCTCTTAAAATGTTTTACAATGTTTTGAATACATGTTTTGTTTTGAACATTATATTATGTGAAAACAATGTACCCAGAATAAAAACACTACACCACAAAAGGTGAAAAGAAAAACACATAGCAATGGCAGGTAAACTTAATTATGTCATAAGTACATGGTGCTCACATATTTACAAACATTCTAAATGTTAAAAAGTTGAAGCTATTGTAAGTGTACCTATTGTATGCGTGTCTATGAAGGTGGATTAGTCGGCAAATAAAACAACTGTTTCTGGCGAGTGCTAATACACGACTGAAAATGGATAATCATTTATTTCGTTGTACAAGTATTTGATTACGTACAAAAGGTTTATTGCTGATGCACCACATTATTTCCCCCTTTTTGAAAAAGAATATAAACTAAATAGGTACCCTTTTACATAACAAATTAAAAATAATAAAAAGATATAATAGGTAAACAGTGTAAAACAAAAAATACAACAAAGTCTTAAATAATAAGAAAAACTTCGTTTGCACTACACCTATAAGCTTATTGCATTTTTGTTGTTGTTTTTAAAATGGTTTGTTTTCCTTGGATGATTTGTTGGATTTGTGTTTGGACATTAGTTATGTTTAATTTATATCTGTATTGCTGATCTTACTGAATTGCGAATCGTACCACCGGACGTATGACGCGGCCTGAACGTGTTGTGTTCGGCGCGGTCTTAATGTTTTCTGCTGGCTCAACACTCTTGCGCTTGTTTACTTCGCTAGTGTTCGTTTTAAGGTGTGCTAAAGGTTCATTTACCTTTTCATCGATGTTTTCTTTGGCATTTGGATCTTGAAATGCTTTTCATGCTTCTCTAGCACTTTATATGGGCCTTCGTAGGACGGGGTCAGTGGTTTCTTAACAGCATCCGTTCTGACGTATACATATTCACAGTTTTTCATGTCTGGGTGAATAAATGGTTTGTGGGTTGTAGCGTGGTGGTTGTTATTAAACGGACTTAGCTTTGCCATTGTCCTTTGAAGAGTCTGTGCATAGGTTTCTGGTAATGTTACTTGCGTTTTCGGCTCGATAAACATTCCAGGCAGACGTATGTTTGTTCCGTATAACATTTGTGCGGGGCTAATATTTTCTTTCATTCGTAGTGCCGCTCGTAATCCTAGTAGAACTATGGGTAATTCGTTCGACCAGTTTGTTGTGTTACCGCGTGCGACTAAGGCAGTTTTCATTGATCTATGCCAGCGTTCGACTAAACCATTTGACTGCGGATGATAACTGGTCGTCCTGGTCTTCTTGATGCCAAGTGACCTGGTTAGAGCGATGAATAAGTCTGACTCGAACTGTCGTCCTTGGTCAGTAGTTATAGTATTTGGGCATCCGAATCTTGATATCCAGGTGTTTATGAGGACTTCTGCTACGACTTTTGCTGTTATCTCTGCTACTGGTACAGCTTCCGGCCATCTTGTTCCTCTGTCGATCATTGACACAATGTATCTGTTGCCGCTGGATTCTGGTAATGGACCAACAATGTCTATGTGCACGTGATCTAAACGTGCTGTTGGTGGGAAAGTTCCGATTGGGGATGAATTGTGTCTGTGTGTCTTGCTTTTCTGACATACCTGACATGTTTTCGCCCACATACCAACGTCGGTGTTCATGCGTGGCCAAAAATAGTGCTCGGAAATCATTTTCTTTGATGATCTTATCCCGGGATGCGTTATATTGTGCATAGTGTCGAATACTTGTTTTCGAAGCGACTTCGGCACATATGGTCTTAGATTTGGTTTAGAATTTTCGCAAAATAGTTGTTTTGTTCCTGTTAATTGCATACTTGTCCAGCTGAGGTTGTTTTTATTTAATAGTTGACTGAGTTCAATGTCATTGCCCTGCATATCTGCTATCTCATTCCAATCCACAGGTGTCGGGCGATCTATCTGTTCGACTCGCGATAACGCGTCAGCTACTGGGTTCATGTTACCGGATAGGTGACGGATGTCTGTCGTGAATTGTGCGATGAACTCAAGATGACGTAATCGCCTTGGGGCTATTGTGTTACTTGTACTTTTTTGTTTATCAGTGAAAGCGTGGCATAATGGCTTATGATCGGTATATACAACCAACTCTCGTCCCTCGACATATGGTTGCAAAGAGCGTCACTACCATGTAAATTACCAGTAATTCTCTATCGTATGTGCTGTATCTTGATTGCGTTTCACTTAGTCCCTTTGAAAAGCAGGATAAGGGCTTCCAGTTTCCGTTTTCATACTGTTGTAAAACGGCGCCTACGCATGTTTGAGATGCATCTGTCATGAGCGATAGCGGCGAATGCGTAGTTGGCGAAGTCAATGTAGCAGCGTCGCTTAGACTTGCTTTACATTGATCGAATGCTTCTAATGCTTCTGGAGTCCATTGTATTTCAGTTTTGTCATTTTTCTTCGAGCCAATAAGGTATTTATTCAACCGAGCTTGATGTTGTGCGGCATGTGGTATGTTGTTTCGGTAAAAATTTATCATGCCTAAGAATCTTCGTAACTCTTGCACGGTTTTCGGGATTGGGTATTTATTGATAGCTTCGACCTTGTCTGGTAATGGCTTGATCCCGTCTTTTGTGATCTGATATCCGAGGAATTCTATTTGCGGTTTGCCGAGTACGCACTTTCCTTGATTTATTGCGATGCCATGCTCGTCTAACCGTTTAAACACTTCTTGTAAATGACGTCGGTGTTCGCAGATTGATGATGACGTCACCAGTATGTCATCTATGTACACGAAGATAAAGTCGAGTCCAGCTAAGACTGTGTTCAGGAATCTGACAAAGGTTTGACCTGCGTTTCGTAGTCCGAACGGCATTCTTGGAAATTCGAATAGACCGAACGGGGTAATTACCGCGGTTTTTTCTATATCTTGAACCGGAATTTGATTGTAGGCCCTTTTCAAATCAATCTTTGAGTAATATACTGGTTCGTGGTAAAAGATATGTGAAGTCTAGTACTCTTGGAATTGGGTATCTATCCGGCACAGTGATTGCATTTAATCTCCTGTAATCCCCACAAAGGCGTATTTCACCGTTTTTCTTGGTTGTCACGAGCAAAGGGCTTGCCCACGGACTCTTGGAAGGCCTGCATAATCCTGTCTCTAACATATTTTTTTACTCTTAGGTATTTGTCCGCCGGCAAAGGTCTTGACTTGGAGTAAACAGGGTGTCCATTGGTAATGATTTGATGAACTACGTCGTGCCTGGGTTGTGACTGCGCGTCGAGTGGTTTCAAAATATTTGGGTATTTTGCCAAAATGTCGGCATAATCGTCAGTCAAGTTTACCGTTCGAAGTGTTGGTGTGCTTGACTTCATTAACTTTGCATTTCTCTGAAGTCCAGTTGTACCATCTACACTCGGAGAGCAATGAATCCGGGTCACTTAAAGAATGTTAAAAATCGCGGAAACTAAAAATGATAGGTTAATGCAATAAATTATATTTAATAGACAATGTAATACTCCTTAAATGAAAGTAAAAAAAATATGAGTCACCATACATTTTATTAACACAAAATTACATAAAGAAAAAAACTGCTGATCTCTCCTTAAAACAAAAATAGGAAACATGAAATTTTTGAACTTTATTACGATTTTCTTGAATTTTAATACTTCGTATTGCCTCCTCGTGCTTCCATTACTGCGTTTACGCGGTTTGGCATGCTGCACACGAAGTTCCTTATACGATTTTGGGGAATATTCTCCCATTCCTCTGTGAGAGCAATTTTGAGCTCACGAAGCGTGATTGGGGGAGGGTTTCGTTGTTTTACGCATCTGCCTAGCTCGTCCCAAGCATGCTCGATCGGGTTGATATCCGGGCTGCGCGCTGGCCACTCCATACGAGTAATGTTCATCTCTTGAAGGTAGTCATTCACAATCCTACCTGTATGAGGTCGGGCATTGTCATGCATAAATATAGGATCCTCACCTAAATTGACCATAAATGGACCAACGTGATCATTGAGAATTTCTTCCACATATCTTACGCTAGTTAAAGAGCCGTTTTCTATGATCACCAGCTCTGTGCGACTTTCAGAAGAAATTCCGGCCCACACAAGTACAGACCCACCACCGTATGCTACTTTTTCTTCGATGCATGCTTGCTTGAATGTTTCCCCTGGTCTTCGATACACTCTGTGTCGTCCATCGTGCTTGTAGAGCATAAATTTTGATTCGTCGGAGAACATAACTTTTGACCAATCTTCAATACTCCAATTTACGTGGCCCTGGGCATATCTTAGTCTTGAAATACGATGCCCACGCTCCAGTTTAGGGCCGTTTGCAGGTCTAAGGGGTTTTAAGTTAGATTCAGCAAGCCGACGTCTTACTGTCCATGCACTTGGGTTACTTCCTCCGAGGCGTCGAAACTGATTTGTGAGTTCAGTTCCTGTGAGAAAGCGATTTCGAAGCATGGTGTTCACCAAGTATCGGTCTTCTCGTGCTGTGGTACACCTGGTTCTGCCCGTTCCTGGTCTGCGTAGGTTAGAACCAGTTTCTTCGTAACGTCGGAGAACTCTTTGTACTGTTGACAGCGACACACCGACAGTCCTGGCTGTATCGCGCTGACTCCGGCCGGTTTCCAGCATTGTAAGTATTCTGGTGCATTCTTCAGGCGTAAGCGACATAATTTCAGCTTGAATAATGAATATAGAGCACTATCAACATGGTTTATGTACCCACATAAATGACAGATTACAAACAAAAGCAAAACCAAATGCTGTAATTTCGTAGTTCCATCTTCGAAAGTGGCCCTTTTTCAAATTTGATTTTTTTATGATATAACTTTACAAAAACTAAGAAGTTTTAATACCTTCATTTAAGGAGTATTACATTGTCTATTAAATACAATTTATTGCATTAACCTAGCATTTTTAGTTTCCGAGATTTTTAGGATTCTTTAAGTGACCCGGATTCATTGCTCTCGAGTGTATTAGACGTTTATTCCTAATATCCACCAATACTATATTATGTTTTTCTAAAAAATCTGCACCCAGTATCGGTTGCGTAATGTCTGCAACGATGAAAGTCCAACGATACGGGCGTCTCAAATTCAGATTTAACGTCAGCGTTTTGTCGCCATAAGTTTTTATTTGAGTTCCGTTTGCGGCGTATATTTTATACGTGTTGTCTGTTTTTAAGCGGTTTCCTCTTTTAGGTATTGCTGAAATATTAGCGCCGGTATCAACCAAAAAACGATACGATTTTTGGTCGGTAACGCATAGGCGGTATGAAGGTATGATAGCGCTGACGACCGCCTCTGTCACCGCAGAACTTAGTTTTCCGACGGCTTTCTCCAGTTGCATGGTTTTTCACAGTTCGATGCCTGTGCCGAAAATGATACTTGCATAACCAATTGGGACTCTCGGGTGTAATCCTCGGTCTTGAAAGGGATCTTGGGCGCGATCGGCTTCGATTGTGCCTATAATTTTGGCGTCCGTTATTACTTGATTTCAAAGCTGCTATTTCCATGGTTAGTTTGCTTACTTGATTAACTAACTCAACTATAAGCTGAGTTTGACCGCCTGATACTTCCGACACTTCACCTGATCTTCCTTCCAATATCTTGTCTGCAATAGCGGCGAGGTTGTCGAGTTTTTGATCCTGACTGACCATTAACACTGCTCGAACATGATCGGGTAGTCTTGATATCCACAAACTATGCAGGGTTTTTTCGGCCACCTGACTCATACGTGCCAACTCCGTCATTCGTCTCAACAATTGTGACGGCTTTTGGTCGCCTAATTCTACTTCTCCAACCAGCTTTTGGAACTGCCGCTCCTCGGATTCCTCGTATACGGCTAGGAGTCTCTCTTTAAGGGCACCATATTTATTGGTGGCTGGAGGCGATATTATTATGTCAGCTACCTGACTTACCGCGTCCTTGTTGAGGTTTGCCAACACAACGCCATATTTGGCTTCGTCGCCCTGTTTCTGAGGAGCCATCATTGTCTCGAACTGAGCGAACCACACTCTAGGCATTTCGGTCCAAAACTCTGGTATCTTCGAAGACATTCCTATTGCTGCCACGTTGGTCTGTTTAAAGTCCGTCGCTCCGCATGATATTGTCCCATTTCCACAATTTCCGCTTGACGTCATGTCTAGATAGCTATGTGCCTCTTGAAAACCAAACCAGGTAGATCCGCTTGTGGAAGGCTGATAAGGTTGTGCAGTGCAGCTATCACGGCAGGGGAGAAAGACCAGAAAACTACTTCAACTCGCGGCGCGTGTATGCGTACTTTTTAATATCGGGGTCACCAGATGTAAGTGTACCTATTGTATGCGTGTCTATGAAGGTGATTAGTCGGCAAATAAAACAACTGTTTCTGGCGAGTGCTAATACACGACTGAAAATGGATTATCATTTATTTCGTTGTACAAGTATTTGATTACGTACAAAAGGTTTATTGCTGATGCACCACACTATCCTTTATAATATAAGTGTGATATCTACATGCTGCATTGGTCAACTCAATTTTGTCATTAATAGATTTTGTGCGCTATACAGAGCCAAGATATCACACTTATAATATTATAATGGCGATATGGGAGTGTATATGTGTTTGTATATTTGTTAATTCACGCAAAAACTGCTGAACGGATCTGGATGAAATTTGGCACAGAAATAGATTATAGCCTGAATAGCACATAGGATACTTTTCCCGTTAATCAACGTACTAACATGGGGTAATTTCTGTAATCCACGCGGATGAAGCCGCAGACAGAAGCTAGTATAGAATAAAGTAAAATAGTTACACCTGTTCGGGTGTCTTCTACGGAATACGGATTATAATGTTGGGCCACAAAAGGGATCAATGAAAGGTTAGCATGCAGTTGAGATGAGAATACATAGTGGGATGTGTGGAATCCTTGAACCTCATCTGGAGGGATAGATACTCTAAATAATGGAGATAGCAAATTTTACTCAAAGAAACAACACCTTTATTTTTAAAAGGAAACAAATCTGTATTCGAAGATTTTAGAAAATTAGCTTGCCAAATACGGGAATCGAACAAGCTAGAATCTGAAAAATAACACTTGTACTTTTTTGGCATCAATCGATAGGTTAAATCTCATAAGGATCAAATCTCTAACAAACCCGTAATTTTATGTATCATCTTTGTTAGAGAGATTTGATCCTTAAGATTGACCATATCGATTGATGCCCATCTTCAATATTTAGAGTACTTTCCTTCCACGTGAGGTTAAAAAATTCCACCTCTTATATAAGAAGAAGTCCCGAAATTTTCTGGCACGTGCGCCACGTGATTGAAAAGTTTTGTGGGAATCAGTTGTGGTACGAGCACGTGGCTGCGTAGATATTAAGGAAATGTCATGCGGAAAGTTTTGAAGTGAAAACAAAGGACCAAACAAAACGAAAAACTGTGGAATATGATGTTGTTGGAAGGGAGGGAGTGGGACTAGGGGTAGGAGTAAGGGTGAGAAGTATGCAAGAAAACTTATTGTGCCGACCCCAAATACTTCAATTGGGAGAAGGGAAAGTCAATGATGATGATATTAGAAGAAGAATCAAATGTTGACTCTTAAAACTCGGAAAATGTGGTTTTGAAGACAGTCACTTACTATAATTTCCGGTTGTCATTGTTCCAAATAATGAATATTGTAAAAGGGTCTGGATTGGACGTATGCTCTTCCAAGCGTTCTGAATAAATTGCCCAAAGAAATATTCAAAAAAATAGATAAGCAAAATCCTCGACGAATAAAAAACGTCTTGAAAAACTACTTTACCACTGAAAAGTCTAGAATGGGAGAGGGGGCCTACGTGTGGGTCCGCTTCCACAACTAAGCAATTAACTGTAGCCCTTGATGAATGAATGAATAAATAGTCTGAAACTTTTTTTTAATATCATTTAGAAAAAAATATAAATTATCATGATTTTTTTAAATCATGATTTATTCCATTTTTTACTAAAAAACATCTGTCAGGAACAAAAAAAAACATGATTTTTGTCATCCCTGGAATTAATTGACGCCACTGTGACGTGCTGTGGAATGTTCTTCCATGTTTCTAAGAAGGTAAATTTCACCTCCGCATAGTTTCTGGAGTTAGGTTAGGGAACTTAAGGAATTAGCTAAAGATGCTTGTTCGAGCTTCGAACAAGGTTCTTTAGCTCATTCCTTAAGTGCTGTATACGAACGAACGTCAACAGGTATTTGCGAACAATTCTTGCAGTGTGCGTCCTTGCATTATTGTGCATACATTGTGAAATCCAGACCCACAAACACAGCATATGACATGACATGAGCCTCCAGGCACTGTATCGGTCACTAATGTACCTGTCGCTATTTAGTGGGGACAACCTTTGTCCCTCACAATCTCAAAGCCTAGTTTTTCCTCCGGTGGCAATTCCGCCCCAAGACTGTCCATGACCCACTGCTATAACTCAGCTTCTCTTCAATGCAACATTAGTGAAAACTTTCTCCCTGTTTTCGGTAGACGGCCATCCTTGCCATACAGCAAGCATAATCTTGGTTTAATCCGTGAAAAGAACTTGGCTTCATTCACCATTGACGCTAAGACCAACGCAAATTTTCGCGTGAAAACTGTTGGCGCGTCATACATAATGTGATCTGGTGTCAGTTTATGGCTATTGGCTCGCTTATGAGGTTTCAGACCACGTTTCTCGAGTCCCCTAACAGTTCGTGTGTAAACAGACAGCACATGAAGTCTTGAACCTATTTTTGGATCTGTATTGAGGTCAGGTGACGATTACGCAGGCTGGTGGTAAAGATAACCGATGTTGTAGTGCTTGACCCGGTTTTGTGGTCTTCCTGGACTGCGTTGACTAGATTTGGCAGGACGATTTACGTGAAGTTGTGCACTTACCTGCTTAGCTTACGCAGCTACTTCAGGTACCTAAATTCCAACGTAATATTGTATTAATAATAGGAAAAAAGTCGATACTCTTTTTTATATACTTAAAACAAAACAAATAACTGTTGACTTTAAGACGCTCTAAATTAGGAACAAAAATCGATACTCTTTTTTTATGTAAAACAAAACAAATAACTATTAGACTTAAACTAACTAAGATGCTCTAAAGATGAGCATCCACTGGTTCGCATCGGCCACAACCCGCGCACGGCCTGCAACGGATTAGGAAGTGGTGAAGGGCGGGCGTTTTTGGTGGACTGTCTTATTTAATTTCGACGTTCATAAAGTACTGTATTTCTGCCTAGTCCGTGAATAAATTATTTTTGAATTTGACGATGAATGGAGTTAACAAGACAATTGTTGATTGAAGGTCTGAAACCACAATTTTGACAATATCACTAGTACTACAACTAGCAAACTCTGGAGATTGATTAGTGAAAGCAATAATGGACCAAGGTCCATTAGGTCTGCATTTAAGAAGCAAGCTTCTTAGGGCCTAATGATGATAAAGAAATTTCTGGCTCGTAAAACATTCACTAGACCTCCAGTACGGCAAGCAATTATAATGAAACCGGCCGGGCCAGTTAATTTGTACTGCTCTAATTCAAAGGAAGAATATTTATTTATTTTTATTAAAAGTGACACATTTGCCTTTATTTTCATTAAAAATGACGAAATCTGCATTTATAAATATTCCCAAATGCGTGTATGTGGCGCTTAATTACCCCAAATAGTTTATTTTTGTGATTGCATGTAATGCATACAATCCAGGTATTCATTAGCATATTGTTTAGTCTCCAACTACCATTTTAAGATAGATATTGGTACGGTCGCTAGCGCATAATGTTATACCAAACTGTCAAAGGAGAAGTTGCAACTTCCATAGAAAATTACCCCACGTCCGACAGCTAAGAAAAATCTCAAAAATTGATAAAAATGAGTATTCATAAATTGCATACCTCTGATTGTCATCCTTACCGGCTATCATACTTAGAAATAGCTCCAAATATTATTTCAGGCGCAGTATTACACATATCTTAAAAATATTTTACTTTCAATCATGCAATTATACCTACTACTCTAACTACCATAAAAAAGTAGAATAAAGATTTAAAAAATGAACATCTGTGACATTCTAAATTCATTTGCTTTCATGTTACAAGGAAGGTGTAAAGACAAAAAAAATATCCTGTTCCACATCTAGCAAAATATCATAATATATTAAAAATGTGCTGGGTGGGAAGAGTGTCCCACCCAGCACATTTTTAATATGATATTTTGAATATGAAGGCCGGAATATTGTTATATAGCTCAGCATGTGTAATACCCGTAATTATTTTATAAAATAAATAGATTATAAGTCAGTAAATATGACTTTAAATAATGGTTTTTAAATATGTTGTTATTAACCAATTATAAAATCTATTATAGCAAATGAGCTATTATAGTGTTTAATTGCTTTTCATCCTATTGTAAAACTAAAATCATGTCCAAAAGTTTGACAGCCAATCTTACCAAGGGCTATTCTATTGTATTACCAAGGGTTGTGGAGGTCAGATAGGCAGTCGCTCCATGTGAAATGCCAGTAAGGATGATCACCGTCATATCATTTTTATATACAAATTTTTAGCGATTTTTGAAACTATTATCTTAGGGGGGTGGGCGAAATGGGACATATTTGCTACTTCTTCTTCTTTTTCTCTCCAAATGATTTTAGATCTTAAAATGTTGTTTCTTGAGTTCAAAATCGATTGATAAAAAGTTTATGATAACTTGAGGTGCTGGCGACTGTACATAACAACATTAAAAAATTTTGGTGCACCAACTCTATAGCAACAAAACTGAGATTGAATAAAAATTAATAACTGCACAAGACTATTTAAAAGTGAGCTTGTTATTAACTTTAAATAATGTTATTATTCCATTCAAGATGATTTTAAGATCTAGATTAGTGTATTATAATGTTTCATGTAATTCTGTAGGTCACATAATGACTAAGGAACTATTTTTATTTAGTTCCTTGATTATTTAGCTCAGAGCATCTCATATAACTAGTAAAAATTGCCGAAGCGAAATCATTTATTTTTTATCATGCCACTGCTCTCTGCCATGAATTAAAAGTTGTTCAGTTTGTTGTTCAGTTCAGTTCAGGATATATTTAAGTTATAAGCTGTAATATCAAAATAGCTACTCATAATTTTTTATTTTAGCATAAATTGATAGCCCAGTAAAAATTGTTAAACTGAAAAGGGCTTATGGCTATTTATAGTTAATGGGTAAGTTAAATATTTAAACTCAAAGGTTTTTGAAGCCATTTTTTCCATGCTGTGCTACAAATTACAAAATGAGTAAATTGCATAATACTCGTATAATATAGCCAGAAAGTCAAAGTTGACTGATTTATTAATTCATAATGCTGTGCTGGATATTAACAAAGAAACTAAAAAATACGTCATAAATAATATCCCTTTGAAGTCTACAAACTAACAAAAACTTGTACCTAACAGACTAAATTGATACTTAAGCCCCATAATTATTAAAATTGCAATCATTCCCTCTGTAATTTTGTCCCTTTGTAGCATAGCATGGTTTGTGTTGAAAGCTGGGAACAAGCACACCTGACAAATTGCTTCCTTGGTTTTCCCGCATGGAAACGAAGTTGAATTCCCTGCATGAAAAGGAAATTGCATTTACCTCGTGTGTTTGTACGTTGACTTATTCTGTGTTGCTATTTCGTTTTACTATCTACAGCGAATGACGCATTTCACCTTTATACCTAACTTGTGATTAAATTGAACATCATTGATTGTCGAGACAATCATGGAGTCCACGGGATCACATGGTGGAACTCTTGAATTTATTGCTTTCAATCAGTCAATATGATGTCTTGTCGGCGGGCCGTGCACGAATGATTTTATTTTGAGAATTGCATTTTTCTAGTCAACCTGGGAAGTTGTCGGTTGCTTAACCGGAATTTCCTATGGGTGGCTCAATAAAGTAAGCCCTATTATCTTTATATTGTTTTTTGTTTAGCGAGTGATCGCTTCGTATATACGAAGCGGTCACTCGCTAAACCCATATTTGGGGTACAGACCTCTGGTTAGGGCGTCGCGTCGTTTGGGGACGGCAGCAGGGGACAGGCTGGATAAGATGGTTTTGCGCCACGAAAACTGTTCGTAATATAACATATGTACGGAATTAAGAGTTTAGAGATATTTTTAGAAATTGTCTCCAGAATGTTCTCGCTCAGGAAAGTTTACAGATGTTTGATAAAATTTAAATGGTGAAACCATCACTATAAAATAAGTCATACAATGGGAACATAAAATAATTAAATTCCTGCCTTATTCTCTTCTAAAAATAGTTTCTCGACAAACTATCCTCAAAGTTTTCGGGCAGATTGAAGTTATATTTGTGTTTATTGCCCTCGACTTGCTCCCCGAGAAGTTTGAATCACTGTAGTTGGGTCACTGAATCACACATACAGCACTATAATATGTCGATAGCCGGCACCCTAGGCTGCCCGCGGCGCCGTATGTGCGACCGCCTGCAATATAATTATTTTAGTTCACGAGGGGTCCGTGCTTTTGGCGGTTTTATAATTTGCGTAATACACTTTCAATCACAATCTTGACTATCCAACAACGTAAATAACGCAATTAATGTTATTGAACTGTAAAAAAAATGGAACCTATTGCTACTATTAATATGTTACGCAATTACTCCGGGGATTGATTGATTTGTGGGTTGTTTGCCGTTTTTCACCGGTATTGGATTATTTGCAGCTAGTTGCTCTCACTCGTAGGTACTCGTCGCTAAAGGTTTTAGTGCACATCATTTACTGCATTATTCATAGTAGTGTCCACCCTGTCTTTTGGGTTTTTTAGCCCATTAATTGTCGCAGATAAAACCTAAAGCATTATTTTTTTTTATATATTGCGTATGTGTAATCAAATTTCAAGTTTAGTAATATGAAACTGACATTTACGTAGGTTAACATAGTTATAGTGCGCGTCAAACTTTATAGCAGTTCTGAAGTGAAGGTGAAGTGCGCTAATCGCTACACGGTATCCTAAATTCACCACCCTTCACCCCTTTCCCCTTCACCCCTCCCCCCTTTCCCCTTCACCCCTCTCTCCTTCACTCCTCTCTCCTACACCCGTCTCACCCTCACTCGGCTCAAGTACCGAGCCGCCATATAGTTGGCATCGGGCTACTATTACTTTGCGGTAGGGAGACATAACGGACGGTTGTTGATCTCGCTCGCTTCTGCATACCTGTTGCGGAAGAAACTAAATTCGTCGTGAATATGGTTGTTACGCTGTTACTAATGTTCGATGGGACTAAAAGCACTGTGAAGCTATAATTTTTATCGAAGGTAAGCCGAAGAAAAATATCAGTAAAGAACTTGTCATTTCTTACGCCAGCTTTTGTCGGAATGACAGTATCAACTAGTACGGGTCGGGGGACTCGGGGGTATTGGGACTGTTACACGGCCTTATAAATATTGTACACAATAAATACATTTTTAGTAAAGACAAAAAAAAAACACTTTAAATGTTCTTAACTTAGTGATGATTATAAAATATGAAGAAACGAGTGGTTTTTTCGACGGGAAGCCGATAGGAATCGGGTTGTATGGAGGCTGCCCCTGCTATAGTTGTGGAAGGTCAGTTTGAAATCATCCTTAAATCATACCTACTTGGTGGTTTACTCATAATTGAATTGGAAGGATAATGATTATCCGACATCTTTTCTCAATAATAGATAACATCCGATAAAGCAGCGATGTTTGTAATCTAGGTTGCGATTGTTATTTTGAGTTCAGGATAAAACGCAAATGTTATCTCGTACGCGGCAGCTTAGGTTTAGTATCGATAACCTATATAGTGACCTGATTCTTCACGTGACACATGAATAGGTACACAACAATCTTAAATGCGAAAGTAACTCGGTCTGTCTGTCTGCTACCATTTTAAGGATACGTATAGATCGTCGTTCGTCGTATCGTTATTGATGATTTGGGTAAGGACAGTGGATACTATTTATTCCGGTGGATACGGACGTACGGATAATTTCAAATTAAAAAAACTCGGGCCTAAAGCTAGTGTATTGAGGAGGGTACACACAACTGCAAGCGTAACAGCCTGCATTGAACAATCATTTTGAGCAAGCGCTGACGATTATGTGCAAGCAGCATGATGGTTGATAGAATTTTTATTTTGTGGCTTGTTGAACAAACCACACTTGTGCAAACATGATTGAACTTGTGCAAGCCAGGTTAAGCTTGCGCAAAATCATATGTACAGAGGCCAGCACATCAAGTTACCACAATCTGTCAAATTTCTTTGATAGTATTTCAACTTTATTGCAAAGACATAAGGTTCATTTTTAAGTCATTGACTGCCACGCAGCAGACACAATAGAAAAACTATTGTTCGCGGCTCACCGGTGACCGCGTTGGCGCTCAACGTGTTAATTGAGAAAATTTGACAGTTAGGGATAGCTTGATGTGCTGGCCTCTGTACGCCTAGAGCACGCGTGCTCTTTCAGTGTGAATAGTTATTTGTTATGTTGTTGTTGTTTGTTTTGTGGTGTTTGTTTTTACTGTTGCAAAATGGCTAATAATAATCGCGAATATTTGAAGATTTTAGTAGAACCTATAAAAACGAACCATGTCTGGCGTATTAAATCTAAATAAAGAAAGACAGGTCATGCAGGCTTCTCATGTTTTATAAATGGCGATTCGATTGAACGGAAGATTGAAAGTAGTCAATAATTCATGGAAAAGCACGTAGTAGCGGCCGCAGTTCTATTTCTGTCTATTAATCGAGACGATTACATCGACCGATTCATCTACCTATACTTCATACTTTTTCCACACTTAACATGTACGCCATTGTAAACTTTAAAACTACCTCAGTTTAAAGTGTAAATTTGTTTGCAACCCTGTCAATGATTTATTGACGACTTTATTACTTTTATTTGACGTTACTTAGACTGGAAGCTAATCATATAATTAGTCACACCAAATTGTTTAGTAGTACATGATCTTTAAACCTTAGCCACAGCGTAAGGTTCATTTTTGCTAAACCGTCGCAGTGATGTCCATGATCATTGAACCTTAGCGACCGCGTAAGGTTCATTTTCGCTAAACCGTCGCAGCGATGTACATGATCATTAAACCTTAGCGACCGCGTAAGGTTTATTTTTGCTAAACCGTCGCAGCGATGTATATGATCTTTAAACCTTCGCGACAGCGTAAGGTTCATTTTGGCTAAGCCGTCGCAGCGATACCATGGCTACGTGGATGCATAACAAAGAATTTCTAGGTATTACTGTTACGTATACAATTGATGAATCTAGTCCAGTTCTTCAGTCGTTGCAAACAATGGCAAGACGTAATAGCGGTACAAGAATGGATCGGAAGACAAAATAGTTTGAAGTCTAGTAAGAATAGTTTTGTTTTAAATATTGATTGCACTTTTCCTTGGCACCCGCAACCCAATAACATTTTTTCTGACCCGGGTATCGAACCCTTGCTCAACAGCAGCGCTTACGACCACTAGCAAGTAGCCGGATGCCTTAATCCATTAGATGTTCCCCTATTAGAAGAAGCAGTTTGCTTATAAGAGCTCAACGATTTATACGGTTATATTTATTGTACGACAATTGAGGGGTTAAAAAAAATTTACTGAAATAAACCTACAAAAGAAAAAACTTCCAAAAAAAGGTTCGTCTGTAGGTATGTTTTTTTTAATGTTTGTTTATCGACATTTTCGTCGATTTTAAACATTTTCCTTTCAATTGATAGAAAAATTTTGTGAAGCTTTTATAGATTTTACCATCTTTCCCTGGGTAGTAATTCAGTTATCTTCAAAAATAGATACGTATATATACTTAATCCACTTTGTTTATCTTGATGATGTTTTTAATACTTCCTGTTATAACTGCATCCGGTTAGACTGGAAAGCCGACCCCAACATAGTAGGCCAATCCAGGTAGGACAAAGCTAGGTAGATTGATTGTTTATTTTTTATTTTTAATAAGATTATAGCTTCCGGTCACTGTTATTTATATAACAAGTTTGTAGTAATATATGAATTGGTGCCTACCCCAGGCCCTCACACGTGCGTGTTGATTTGAGAGATCTTTTCGAAAAACTCTTCCAATCCCAACCAAATAATAAGAGGATTTAGGAAATAATTGTGACAACTTCATGGTAAGATATAAAATTTGTGAAACCTAAACAAAGAAAGTTCAACTGAAGAAAAAGCCATAACGCATATCCAAGAATGTACTGCCTATGTGTTTATAATTTGCATTTCTATTAATAGTGAAGGATTTGTGAAAGCTGCTAAACAAAATTTTGATTCGTTTCAAAGCCACGCTTAAGATTTATAACGGTTTATATGGATCACTCAGAGTGGACAATTTTCAATTGAGTGATCTTGTAAAACACGACCTAATACTGAAAAAGTATGAATAATTATCATGTTTATTGCAAATTATGCTTCTGGGAAAATTTGTGAAACAAAAATCGTAGATACATCAGAAATTGTGAAAAATGTTGTACTAAAAGGAGATGGCCAGAATCTCTTAGGACCTGTGCCCCAGAATGTACAGAGATGAAATTAATGTCGTTCAATAGGTCATATCTTCAATTATTAAGAATTGTAAGTTACTTATAGCTATGCAGTCGTGGAACAAAGTTATGAAGATTTGAAAGTCTTGATTTTTTCACTCGGGTTTCACCATGATTTTACAATGTATTCATAAAATTATAATTTCCTGACCGTTTAATAGGTTGAGGTGTATATATATTTGTCTTAGGTAATGAGTTAATATCATATGATATAATATGATGATGTTTCATGCCGCCTGATGCGTTCTCTGATAGCGATACCACAGTTAACACACGATTGTAAAAGGTCCATTTTCCTTACTTATTAGGTTATTACACCGTTTATTATAATTAGTGGAGCACTCGCGTGGGGCTACGACACAATAAAATAAAGATGCAATAAAATACTAACACAAACACGAAGCAACCGATTACCGCGGAAACACCAGTTTTGACGTTTGACGGATTCATTGAATGTTACTAGTAATTAAGTCAAGTAATACCTTTATGTCAATATTGTAATGCTACAATACACGACGTAACTGTATTAAAATATGCTATCTTCTGTCTGCGTACTTTGACTTTTGATCTATAAAATCATAACGAGAAGGTTGGTTTGATGGATTACTTACCGTCAAAAATATATTTAAATAAATATTTTGTTATGAATATTTTAATTGCTACATGCGTTTAGTTATATTTTCCTCTAAGCATTAATATTATTAAATGGCAACATTGAAGATACTTTAAAGTGACATTGAACGGATAAAATCGCTTACAATTCTTTTATTTTAGTATTTTATTCAGAGACTGCTATGAAATATTATTAGATATTATAAGTTCTTTGTTTATTTGAATTTAATTAATTGTAATACTTTTAATTATGTACAGCTTGGGGCAAATACTGGCCATGTCCTTTGACGAATCAGTCGTCCCTGTAAGTGTTATACTTAAAAAGATAAATCATTTTTTACAATCCTTAAGGAAACCGTTGAGTAGGGTGACATACTTTTTTATTTTGTCCGATTTTTTTTCGACTAGGGATTCATGCTAACATTGCGTGTATTCATTGCGATTTGCGAAGCTGGCGTTGTGCAGTGCATTTAATGCAAGTTTTTTTTTAAGTGTTGTGCTATAATTTGTAATAACATAAACAGTCAAGTCGTGAATTTGTGATTCGCTTACGTGAACTCAAAAACTTACCTTCAAAACTACCTTCAAACTTACCTTTGACCTTCAAAAAGTGCTGATCTTCAGCCTAATTTGAATAAATGACTTTTGATTTTGATTTTTTTGATTTTACAGGCACTTTTGAATTGTCAAGGGGTCGGTCAGACAGAGAGATGAAGCTAGTTGCCCATTCCAAAGCAGTAGGTACTGGTATTTTTCTGTTCTTGAAGGCGTACTCGTACTCCTTTAAGAGAATAAAAGTATTTTATATTAAAATATTCGAAAAAAAATTATATCCTGTCAACCTAGAAATGTCGGTTTAACATGCGTCGCAGAGATCAAGCTATCTTTTATGTAGTATAGTACATTTTTATATATTAAAAAGGACCTACGTTTTTTTAACATAAGGAATTGTGGAAATTTGGAAGCAGAGGCAGTAAACCCTACTTGGGTTTTTTGGTATTATCCTTTGTCTGATACATTTTTGATATATACAGATATGTGCATAGTAGCACTATTTCAGCACTATTTGGCATACTTGGAATAGCGAATTCCATCGAAAAAATAGTGAGAATTCTGCGGGGAACGACACATTAATAGAGGTATATGTAATCCAGTTAATGTATAGGTAATATTTTTTATTTTATTTTCTTAGATCTCAAAGTCATGAAGAGAGGACGAAAACCACAATTAGATGTAAAAAAACAAATTGAATTATTTAAGAAATATGACGAACAATTGCAAAAACCCAATATTAAGTAGTATTAAGTACAATGATCCAGTTTTCTCAACAATATCTGAAGAAATTGATGCAAAAATGACACCAAAGGCGTTATTTATGTCTTTTAAAAGGAATTACAGTAAAATGGTCATAGAACCAAAAGAGAAACTATCAGAAAATACATCCGCTATATTATTATCAAGTACAAATACAAATTCTTCAACCCCGATTGTTAAAGACGTAGATTTGGGTACAAGTGCGCAATGCAAGATATTTTCGTTCCATCTAGATGTGTACGAATTAAAACAAGTTGTACCTTTGTATTCACGCAAAAAAAAAGGTGATAGTATGTACCTTTCAAAAGTACAACACTTTACCTACATTTCAGTGGTCCAACATGATCAAAGAGAAAATTTGGCTGAATTCAAAATTAAGCTGCACTTGGGTCCTAAAAAAACAAAAAGTTACTGATAAGGCTTTGATAATTAAAGGTTTTTGTACTCAGTGTAAAGCGAGCATTGAAATATCGACGTTAAAAAAGACTGAAAAAGTACATACATATATCTGCAGCGTTCGAAATATAGTAAAGTCATACAAGCATAATCCAGCCAAAAAATCGAAACTAACGCCTTACAAAAGACTACAATTGTCCAAAAGTTTGCAGCACGAAATATATAGGTCAAAAAAACCTAAATGCAACACTGAACAAAGATTTCCTACGGAGTCAATATTTTCCGATGAGCCATCTTTTTATGAAAATTGGAGAGGACAAGTTGAACTAGCCAAACCGACCTCACCAAAAATGCGTGTTAAATTCATGAAAAATGGAAACCTGTGTAGTCCTGTTCCTAACAAAGATGGTAGTATAATTAAACTGACAAACACTTGTGATCTAGACTCAGTGATGTATCTTTTAGCATTAGGATATAATATAAATAACAACGTTTAAGATACTATAGACAATTCCAAAGATACGATTACAGAATATATAAAATATTTGTCTGATATATTATTATATTCTGAACAAAAAGTTTTAGAGTTGAGGTGTCGCATAGCACTACAACATTTTAAAATAAAAGAGCAACATGGTATTATAAATATTGATTGTGCCTGCAATGTTACATATATATTTGAACATTTGCTACAAGATTACATTTGTAGTGCTGTTTTTAAGAAACAGTGCTCCAACGAATCGTGTTGTTCAACTAGCATATCAAGGAAGATTGCATTTCTGCCAATCAATATTAATATGATTTCGGTTTTTGGCATTTTTAGTCTAGAAGATGCAATCTTTATTGGTAATGAAACAAAAATAATAAAAATATGTGATTTTTGTAAAGGTCAAATTATTATTAGTTATGAACTTTCAAATTTGATATCCATTGATTTGGACGGATGTGAAAAAGTTCATTTGAAAGATGTACCAAATACAATTTCTGTAAGAAACAGATGCTACAAATTGTTAGGCGGTGTTGAATTTATTCCTGTATTGAGTCCCAATAATATTGGCCACTACAGAGGACATGATGTTCATAACGACCAAATAGTCTGTTATGACGATTTGATGGGAAAAATGTATAACAGCAAAGAAGAACCAGTTATTTTACATACTTTGTCCTACGGACTTATTGATTAGGTTACATCCTATTATGTAATTATGAGTGAAATTAAAAAAAAAGGTTTCAATTAAAAAAAGTTATATTTTTTTGGTTACCTTAAAATTTCTGAACTTTTTGTGTGTAAGAATTACTTAGAATTAGAATAACGAACTTAGAATTCCTTACTGTATGTCTTCGAGTATTATTGATCGAAGCTGTATGTGTACTAAGAGCACTATACATACAGTACCTAACTTTGCAGAAACTTGTCATTTATATTATTTAAATTATGTCGTGAAACTAGGCACAAATTACGTGTATAAAAACGTTTAAAGTGCATCATAATTTGAATTGTACCGGTAATGATTCCGACCGGCGATATGGTCACCCTACCCAACGGTTTCCTTAAGGATTGTAAAAAATGATTATCTTTTTAAGTATAACACTCACAGGGACTACTGATTCGTCAAATTTTAGTACAACATATTTCACAATTTCTGATGTATCTACCTTCTACCTATAAGTTTTGGTTTATTCAATATAGTTCAAAATAATGATCTCTCAGTTGGGACGATCGACAAAAAACAAGATTTTCATTTTCTCTTGAACCAGTAAGATTTCAATCACGATTTTTTTTTCACAAATTTTCCCAGAAGCATAATTTGCAATAAACATGATAATTATTCATACTTTTTCAGTATTAGGTCGTGTTTTACAAGATCACTCAATTGAAAATTGTCCACTCTGAGTGATCCATATAAACCGTTATAAATCTTAAGCGTGGCTTTGAAACGAATCAAAATTTTGTTTAGCACCTTTCACAAATCCTTCACAATTAATTGAAATGCAAATTATAAACACATGGCAGTACATTCTTGGATATGCGTTATGGCTTTTTCTTCAGTTGTCCAGATTAAGAGATCCAGTTAATGAGTTCTAACTTTCTTTGTTTAGGTTTCACAAATTTTATACCTTACCATGAAGTTTTCACAATTATTTCCTAAATCCTCTTATAATTTAGTTGGGATTGGAAGAGTTTTTCGAAAAGATCTCTCAATCCACACGCACGTGACCATCACTGGGATACGTACAAAAAAATTAAATAAAAAAACTATTACAAGTTTGTAGTGATCTATACTAATCTATACTAATATTATAAAGAGGTAACATTTTTAAGTTTGTATGTAGGGGGTAATCTCCAACTAATGATCCAATTTCAAATTTTTTTTCACTGATAGAAAGCTACATTATTCCTGAGTGCTATAGGCTATAAATTATGTTTATATCATACATACTAGCCGAGCTATCGCAATTTTCGTCTAGCAAGTCGGAAAGAAATACCTCCGAAAACAGAATTATTTGCATGCGCTGCCTAAACAGTCGTTTAAAATTGAAAGCAATGTATGGCAACCCGGTTCGCCTTAATTATTTCTACAAAAAAGTCCGCGACACCATACTCCCTAAGTTTTGTATTGTAACTTTTATATTTCGTTTTATATTTAAAAAAAGTATTTTTTCGACTTACTTCTGTTTGGATGATTATTGAAACAACGAAATATCAAATTAAATTATTTTATGATCACAAGGACATCACAGAGATAAGATTTGCCCTCTACAGTATGTCAATTGGTCATATATTTGCCGAGATAATATAAAATTACTAATATAAATGCTAAAACATTCGCTGAGCTCAACTATCATTCCTACTTCCTACGTGCTTTGTGCGGACGTTTTATCCATTTACCCATAGATGGCGTTGTGCAAATACGTCATTTTTTTGAACCACGGTGTTAAGATTTTCCGCGGATTGATGACCCTCTCGGTTTATTTCCACAAAATTAACCTATGTGTTATTCCAGACTATAATCTATCCACGGAGTAAATACAAAGAGGAGATGGCCTGAGCCACTGTGCACTGTGATTCTTGAGTCTTGACTAGGCCCTGACGTCATCATGTGGGCGTGGCCTTTGTCAGTGTATTGTTGGCGTTCGTCCTGTGTACAACTTTGTAAACTTTCCCATTTTACTGTATTGTTCGCGCTAGACGAAAAATAAATGAAGTGTTGTAAAAATTACTCGGATAGACGTTCTGATGCTATGGTCAGCATCTCATTTCATTTGTAAGTAATTTTATGCGTAATTTATTAAAATAGTTCTAGTAAAATCGCCAAACATTGGCGTTTCCAAACATAATTCTACCCGACACTAGATGGCGAAACTTGGCGTCATGGAAACTAAAAATATGAAGGTACGTAGAGCTCGGTAGACGACGTAGACCCTGTTGCATCCTGCACTTAGTGACATCTTGTGTGAGATAGTTACGTAACTACAAAATAAAATCGACAGAACGAGTGAATAGTTTTGCTATTGACCGTTAGATGGAAAATAAAGAAGTGGGCGGGATCTAACACCCCCTCACCCCGTAAATTGTCACGCGTTGTTTCCTAGGGAAATGTAATTAGAACATCTCCTCTTTGTTTTTACTTCGTGAATCTATCTCTGTGCCAAACATCCAGATCCGTTCCGCCGTTCTGGCGTGATTGAGTAACAAACATCCAAACTTTCACATTTATAATACACACATCAAAAGTGTCTAGGGATCAACATATATTTTTGCAATAACTTTTCTCTTGATTGATATTAATTTAAATTTTCTTTAAGGATTCATCAAATAAAGTGTTTTCGTTTGTCACAGTAACGATAAACCAAGTCACCTTTGCATTAATAAAGAAATTTGCCATTTTCCTAATAAAGGGATTTTTGACATTTGAACCACTAACATTAAAGTTCGAAAAAAAGACTAAAATTTTATTGGGTAACTTAAACAATTAATAATCCGTGTTTCTACCGCGAACACTAACAACACAAGAACATCGGTTTGGCATACTCAAAATGAGTTCATCCAAATCACGCTGTGGAATGGCCGCCCATGTTCGTTGCAACAACAAAAAAAGGTGTTATCAGTCGACTTTGGACACGTTACCGAAGCACTGGTACCGTGGCTGAGCGCCATGAAGGACGGTATCGCTGCACCACACGGAGACAAGACCGATACATTCAAATCTTAACTCGAAGAGCTCCAACAATAACCGCCATGATGTTAGCCGTGAGGCTTCATCACTCTTCAGGGAACTTAATTAGCGACCAAACAGTCAGAAACCGCTTGCATGAAGTGAACCTTCATTCCCGAAGACCGCTACGGGTACCACCTATAGCAATGCACAATCGTAGGATTCGATATCAATGGGCTCTTGAACACAGAAATTGGGCAGAAGAACAATGGCGTTTCGTGTGCTTTTCTGATGAGTCTCGTTTTGGTATGAGACCGGATACAAGACGTATACGACACTGGAGAACCCCTGGACGCCAACAGCGATTAAAATCCTGCCAGGAAGTCCATCCTTATAGTGGTGGAACCATCATGGTATGGGCGGGTATTTGGATCGGCGGAAGAACTGAGTTGATTTGGATCAGAGGCAACCTCAACGCTCAAATTTATGCTGAGACGATTGTATCTGACGTCATCGTTCCTCTACAAGTGCAAATCGGTCCCTTATTTCAGTTAATGCATGATAATGCACGACCGCACACCGCAAGAGTTGTAAGACAGACTCTCGCCGCAGCTAACATCAATGTCCTGCCCTGGCCTGCTCAGTCGCCAGACTTGAACCCGATTGAGCATGCATGGGATATGCTACAGAGAAGAGCTCTGCCGAATATGGAGGGTATCCAGTTGCAAGAAGACCTTTTTTTGTTGTTGCAACGAACATGGGCGGCCATTCCACAGCGTGATTTGGATGAACTCATTTTGAGTATGCCAAACCGATGTTCTTGTGTTGTTAGTGTTCGCGGTAGAAACACGGATTATTAATTGTTTAAGTTACCCAATAAAATTTTAAAGAAAACTGTTATTTCAGTCTTTTTTTCGAAATTTAATGTTAGTGGTTCAAATGTCAAAAATCCCTTTATTAGGAAAATGGCAAATTTCTTTATTAATGCAAAGGTGACTTGGTTTATCGTTACTGTGACAAACGAAAACACTTTATTTGATGAATCCTTAAAGAAAATTTAAATTAATATCAATCAAGAGAAAAGTTATTGCAAAAATATATGTTGATCCCTAGACACTTTTGATGTGTGTAGTATAGTAGTAAGATAATTTTATTATTATCCGTGTTGAGACGGGTTAAAAATATATAATGCCATTGCACCATTACAACGCGAGGCAGGGTGTCGTAAAAGTAAGTTGAGCAGACAAGATCACCTCGGTAATCATTCGAACTACTGATTCGATTCCAAAAATTCTCTTACTAATGGGAACCAACAGTATTGCCGAGTATCATAGAATATATTTAATGTTAAAACAAGAAATTTTCCGCAGACGAAGTCGCGGGCAGAAGCTAGTATAATCTAAATTGCTGCCTACCCCAGGCCCTCACTGGGGTACGTACTGAAAAGTGAAATAAAAATAACTATTACAAAAAAAAATACCGACTTTCAAAGAACAATTCTATTTCTTGTTCATTTTGACGTTCAAAAGTGCCATTCTTGTGCCTATTTGAAATAAATGTTTTGACTTTGTCTTTAACAGTACAAAGTGAAAAATAACTTTTATTTCTGACGTCGGTGGCAAACAATAAAAACACAAAACCAAAGAGTCTGACTTCCAAAATTAACCTTATATTTCATTGTGTAGTGTCTTTTTGCTAGTCTGTTGTTTTCTTTTGTATAATATGGGTACTTTTTGTATATACTCGGGATACTAGACCGATGTTAAGCATGAATTTATGGTGTATTTGATACAATATAGATCTAAGCAATTCGACAGTGATTCTATTAACTTATTAGCAGACTTAAAAATAGAGGTTTCCCAATCGTCTGTACTTTTAGGATACTGAAACTGAAACTAAAAGACAAAAACCCTAAACCTTTTGAACGCCACATTACAAACGAACGTGCGTGCCCTCCACGCCAAGCCACTATTTCTTTGTTATCATGAATTTCTCAATATCCATGGTGTATTAATTGTTTCATGCAATAAAATACGGGAGCTTAAATTTTACACACACAAAAGTAATTATTTAATTGTATATTTCGTGTTATAGTGCACCCGAATTTTTTGGTATACCGGTATACGTTTGCTTGTCACGTATGTGTGGCAAATGTGGCAATGGCGCCCAAAAGGTAAAATATAAAGAGACCTTTATTCTAGTCCCAACTCCTAACTCAGCCAACAGGAGAAGTGACTGGCCAGTCATGCCACCTAAAGCTTGACAGACACTATTTACGGTTCGCTTCATCTGAGTTTTCCCGTTTGAAATTTAACAGAATAGATCGGTATGATCCGTGCCTGTGTGCCAATATCCACCTAAATCCGTTCAGCCGATAAGGCGAGATTACCTAACAAACATCCAAAGTCACTAACTCGCAAATAGGATTAGACCAGGAAAAGTAAAACGACTTAATCTGCAAAAAAAAATCCTAGTGAGGAATTCTAACCTCTGGCTTCTTTATTAAAGCTAATAAAATAAAAAATGTGTGTAAAGTCCATTGCTTTATCCTTATCAGTTAACCGTGAAAGGCCTGTAAATGGTTACTTTATAGGTGTCATCACCATCTACGTAGCCATTTCATAACTATCAAATATGTTAGGGTCAGTTTCCACTCTTACCACATGCACCTGAGTACCAGTATTATATATGTAGCGACTACCTATCTGACCTCCATAACCAAGTTACAAAATAGGTAACACGGTACTCCGTGGTAAGACTGGTTGTCAGATTTCCGGGTTTTTGATGACCCGTAACTACTGTCAGAGACCTACAAATAACAGCCGGGATCAACGGATTAACGTGCTTTCCGAGGCACGTTTACGCAGATGATGACATTCTCGCTCTAGCACAAAACCCGCACACGATTTTATTCTCAATTTTCTTTTGAGATTCGAATCTCAAAAGTGAAACAAAAAGTACGACCTTTGTTGTTAACATAATAGAGCTGTTTTTCATTAAAACAAAACAGTTGTTATGAAAAACAGAATTTGTTGAAGAAAGCAGTCGTCATTATGTTTTGGCTAAGGGTGAAGCGCTTAGTAGTAAATTTCAAATTTTCTCACGTTTTTGCAATTTGCTGAAAAAGTTGATGATGATTTTGTTGACTATAATTCTGTAAATACTTACATACTTGCTACGGCCGCGAATCATATTTCTATCAACATAGAATGTCACACTGACTTGCAAATTGCAAAGAAAATAAGAAAATTTGAATTTCACGGGCTACCTTGTGACCTTTCACCTTAAGTTGTAAGAATAAACGTACCTCCATTCTGTTTTGTTACCTCTGCTCTTTCACAATGGTAGGAACTCGTGGAAATCTATGGTTACAACGAGTTTGATCTGTCATTGTCAAGCAAATGTCATTCATCTATTTGCCTCGTAAACATGAATTATGAAGCTATACTGCATATTCCTAATTCATACAAGTTAGGTAATATACTTGGAAGCAAATTATTGAGTCACTTAGTTAATTTTATAAATATATGGGAAAACTGAACCAAATAATTAAAAAAAAAACAATTACCTTGGTTTCACTCGACTGTTTTCAACAACACTCAACTAAAAACCGCTCCGAAAATGACTATTTGCTACCAACCCTCGAGTGATCTCTAACCCTAACTACGAAAAAATTAAAAGCAAACTACAAAAAAAACGCCAACGAAACGTGTTACAAAACATAGTAATTATAACATTGGTTTCTGGTTTCGTATAACCAGAGACGCACGTATTATATCTGTTAGCAGCATTACAGTTCAATCCCAGAACCAACTTTAAATAAAAAATTATAACGTTATAGACATCTAAATTATAAAGGCCATAAAAGAATAATTTAAAAAAAAAAACCGACCACGTACATACAGTCGGACTCACACTAAAGGTTCTGTACCACCATAAAATACTTCAACACTTACTATTTAAAAACATACTTCTGTAAAAAAAAAACATTTTTTTTTCTTTTCTCTCATAAAAAGCTTTCTAGAACAAGTTCCTTTTATAATTTTTTTCAGCAACAATAGTACCTATACTTACTTCTATTGTCGCTATAAAAACCTCCTATTATGATTAGCAGACGCACGTATACCGAAAGTTTAGTAAAAGGGGTTCCGTTTGCAACCCTTGCCTTAAAAAGCTTTGAATAACTACCAAAAAGTTCATAACATGGTACAATTTGATTTTGCTGAATGGCAACCCTAATGGTACGCCATAGGCGTATTGCAATTTGTGTTCTGTTACGTTTACTTGCAACAATAATGGTGGAGTGTTAGATAAATAGTAGTTTATATTCGGAAATATGAACAAAATGTTTCCTTTTACGAATATATCAGCATCACGTGCCGCTAAACGACTCGGTAATCACGTTGTGCAGAACGTGTTAGTGATCAATTAAAAAACAAGCCGCCACTGCATCGATTGCGCTTGTACGTACATTCACTGTCCTACTCTTTCAATTGAAATTATATTTCATAGACTTCCGACTTCTACTTTTAGGTAATAACTGACGATGACGTATTTTATCTTTTTAGATAATGAATCGTATTATACACAAATACGCGTTGTTTGGTGATTTCGTCCATTGTGGATGTTTAATGTCATCGTTTGGTTGCTGTCTTTCTGTTGCGTTTTCAATATCGGAATAATTGATCAATAGTTTAGATAAGATAGATACTCACCTATGCTATGCGTATAGTAGAATGTATTTTAGTATATTACAACGTAACTTAGTTATCCTTTGGTATACAAAGGATTAGGTTGGTAATATACTAAGGCAAGAATGAAATATATTATGAGTCAGGCTTTGGTTATTGTCGAAATATTATTATGAATTTCAATAGTTTTTTGTTATCATTTTTTTTTGTTTTTGTTTATCTTTAAAAAAAATTAATAGTATGTGACTCTGAAGTTAACCTTTATAATTATCTTCATAATAAATACAGTTTTATAAGTTAGTGAATATTTGATTAATAAAAGTCAGTTATTTTGAAAGAGTTTCTAAGCCAGACGAAATAACTACCAAACTGTTGATCAAACCAACCAAACAGAAAACATGTTTATTAACAATTGTTTAGTAACAGTATAAAAGAAAAGCTTGAGAAGGCCAAAGTGAAAAATAAATAATTTATTTCAAATAAAAGGCACTTTTAAAATGCTCATGGAGCCTGAACATGCCATGCTGAGGCGTATGCAATCCTTGTTGCTCAAATTGCCACTGCGCAAATCGCCTCTGCTAATTTTGTAAAATTTTGAAATACACATGCAAGCAGCTGGCCTCAATTACATGCGACTCTTGTCCTGTTGGATTGCTCTAAAAACTTGGTGGATTTTGCTTTTGAAAAACATTCTATAGTCTTTTAAATGATTTTATTTTAGTGAATTGGTTTGTTTTTTAATTTTTTTAAATTATTATTATTTTTCTTTATTTATTTCATGAACAATTTTTACACTGTATCGAAATGTCTTAAGCAATTATAAACCAACACAACACGACATATAAATTAACATAGGTAAAATAAAAATGTCCAGAAAGAAAAGAAGATACACTAAAATGTCGTTCATTAAATTATTGGGTCAACAGAACATTACATAAAAGTACAAAAATTCCATAGAATGTCAAAAAAAAAGTAATAAAACTTAAAAAAAATAATTAAATGCAAGGAAAAATAAAAAATCTAACAATCATGACAGTTCCCAGACACAGTCCCTACACATCACTGAGAAACTCATCAAGTGTATAATAGAATTTTTCCATCAGAAATGACTTCAGCTGATTTTTAAATTTATTTATATTGTAAATGGACTTAAATTCTACAGGTAGTTTATTATACAATTTAATTGACTGATAGCTTGCAGCATGACTAACTACTTTCAAATGCGGTTGTATCCAAGATTGTAAATCCTTACGCCTTGTAGCTTCCCGTTTATTTCTTTCCTCTAGTGTTTCGAAATTGTGTAGTTTTTTCATGAGGTCTGTGAGTAAAACTAAAATATATAAGCAAGGTACCGTTAATATCTGCAGTTCTTTAAAGTGCTCCTTACACAATGCCCATTGTGGAATTCTCACCATGGTTCTTATGGCCCTTTTTTGTATGACAAAAGCAGTATTTACAGTGAAACCTGGTTAAGTGAGACATCAAGGGACCTGCAATGTCGTTTCACTTATAGAGGTATTCCACTTACCCAGTGTCTCAGATATACAGGTATAAATAAATATCTGTCTCATTTACAGAGGGTTCCATTAATAGAGGTGAGAATACAGGTTATTTCAGTTATAGAGGTGCGATCATTAAATAACTTACGTACTTGGAATTACGTGTGGAATTTGTGGGTAGAATAAGAATGAGTAAACAAACAATGTTATCTCAGTTACAGAGGTTTATGCATATAAAATTTATTCTCTCTTTTTTTTCTCGCTGTCTCAGTTATAGAGGTAACTATGATGATAAATCGAAAGAACAAATCCCAGATATAGAGGCTTACCTCGTCCCACTAACAGAGGTAATTCAGTGCCAAAGTGTTGGGACCTCAGCATGAGTTCCAGTTATGGAGGTTTCTCACTTATCCAGGTCCCACTTAACCAAGTTTCACTGTATATTGTACGCATAACTACCTCCCCATAGAGCGATACTGTACCTAAGCTTTGACTCAACAAGTGAAAAATATACAATTTTTAACTGTTTAATAGAGATCTCATCTCAAAGGCTTCGAAGGGCATAGCAAGCTGAACTAATTGAACCTTCTATGGCAGTCAGTTCCTTTTTCCAGTTTAAGCTTTCGTCAATATAAATACCTAAAAATTTCACACTATCCACTAGAATTATGTTATTATCATTCAAAGTTATGTCAACTGAATCTTTGTTTCTCGACGTTGTTCTAAATAACATGGCATTCGTTTTATTTGTATTTAAATTAAGATTGTTGATGGTAAACCAAGAGTGAAAGAGAGCCAGAGCCTTATTAACCTTAATTCTTAAAGTTTCTATATTTTCTGCAGCTATAATAGCATTCGTGTCATCAGCAAAAAGAACAAGTTCTGCATCAATATGTTTTAGCATGTAGTTAATTAGATCATTAATAAACAAAATGAAGAAGATTGGTCCTAATATTGATCCTTGTGGAACCCCTTGTTTAATTAGTTTTAGTCCCGATTTATAAACTTTTTCACATTTTTCTACTTCCACTTTTATTTCCACATATTGCTGCCGATTTCCTAAGTAAGATTTAAATAGACTATGGTCCTCTAACTCCATAATGTTCCATTTTTGCTAATAGTAGCTTATGATTAACTGTGTCAAATGCAGAGCTCAGATCCAGGAATAATTCTACGACTTTTAATTTCTCATTAACTCTATTAACTACCCCATCCATTAACGTATTTATTGCGTCATTTGTTCCCACATTTTTCTGATAACCGAATTGTCTATAATTCTGAAATAAAAGAATTTTGTTGCGATTTAAATGTCTTAGAAGCCTTAATTTTAGTATTGTCTCAAAAATTTACGAAATTATAGGTAACAGAGAAATCGGCCTATAATTATTGGGATCTGATTTGCACCCTTTTTTATAAATTGGTAAGATTCTTGCTATCTTAAGCTGTTCCGGGAACACACTCATGTTTATGCACTTATTTATGAGATGCGCTAGAGGTTCTGCCAATAAGTCAATATTTTCTTTATTTATCCTAATTGGTATTTCATCATGGCCAGAAGATTTTTTGTTAGGCATCGCATTGACAATTTTGTTAATTTCACAAGCAGTTACTCTTTCGCAGGACATTTCTACATCCACTCTATTTACGCTATCTTGCAAAGTTTGTATGGCTTGTTCAAAATTATTTAAGTCGCCCGCTATCTCGGCTTTGTCAAACGGTTCGAGAAAATGTCAACTATCTCCTGGGGATTTGATTTTGTTTTCCTATGCTTATTTATAACCTGCCATATAGCTTTTGAAGATTCATTTGCTTTTTCAAGTTCTTTCCTAACCGTTATGCGTCTGGCTTTTTTTAAGACTAGTATCTAATATATAAAATTCTCGTGTCACAGTTTTCGTTGCCATACTCCTCCGAAACGGCTTGACCGATTTTGATGAAATTTTTTGTGCTTATCCGGTATCTATGAGAATCGGCCAACATCTATTTTTCATCCCCCTAAATGTTAGGGGTAGTCCACCCCTAAATTTTTTTTTGTAGGGTAGGATGGTAGGGTAGGTAGGAAAGGTAGGTAGGTATCATAGTTAAGGCAGGACGGCGTCTGCCGGGTCAGCTAGTTCTAATATATGTTTTTGTATACGTCCTTATTTCATCACCAAAAGTCACCATATTTATGTTTTGAAGAATGAATCGCTTCATTTTACTAGATACCTTAATTCCTTTTGTAATCCAGGGCGATTTATGAATTTTTTTTAAATGAACTTTTCGCTTCTTTTTTTTATAGCTGCTGCGGAAAATTTGTCCTACTTTCTTTATAAAGCTATTTATACCTTCTTCCATCCAATTGATGTTCATTATACGTTGTCTAAAAGTATTTGAATTTCTATCACTAAACTGCCGAGTCTCAATATTTAGAAAGCCATGAACGTCACTTGACATCAGTTTTTCAGTTTTTAAGCCATAGAATAACGCTGCGTGTCCGTCAACTAAGCAATTGTGATCTACAAACTGTTCATTCATTAAATCATCTGGTAAATTCGTCAAAAAGTTATCCAAACATGATTGCGAGTTATTTCGCCTGTACGTCATTTCATTAATAACTGGTCTAAAATTATATGATGTCAGTAATGTCAATAAATTTAAAGATTTTTTGTCGTTTTTAAGTAAGTCAATGTTGAAATCTCCGCAGATAATGCATTTTTAACTGAAAAAGTGTTCCAGTAATTGTTCTAACTTAGATAAAAATGTTTCATAGTTCTGATCAACCGGATTTCTATAACAGCAGAAGATGTAGATGTTCGTGTTTGCATCTCTAACACCACATATCTCAAAGCTTTTAATTTGGTATATTTTTTGACAAAAAGGCACCTCTTCACAAACAAGATCATTACTTGCCATTATTAGGCCACCCCTTTTCTAATTTTTTCGTGCAGTATAAGACACCATTTTATAATTATTAATACTAAAAATAGAAGCCGACTCCCTGGTCAAAAAATGTTCCGTAATACATACATATAAACTGTTTTGTTTAAGTCCCTGTAGGTATAGCTCTAATTCATTTTTTTTTACTTATTCCACATTTATTAACTGTGATTATTTTAGCTGTGGGTATATCAAGTTGGTTTGCCGAGTCTGTCATCGAAAAGAAAAAACTGTGAGCTTTGCCCATTTGCGTCACTGGTCAAGTCATCTGGAAATAATTCTATGTCAATTTTAATTCTGTTCATAATGTCCCTAAATATGCATTGCATTCCATTTTTATTTAATTTGCCTGTTATATTTGAAAACATGTCACATGTTAATCCATAGTTGGAGTCAAAAAAATATGCATACTTATTATTCTGGATGTCCATACAAAATAGGTTGTTAAACATTTCAACCTTATAATTATAAATGAGTGCACCACAGATATACGTGGGTGCGCATATTATTATGTTAGTGTGTGTTACATTAATTAAGCATTCTCTTATTAATTTAACCAGGTCAAAAAGGTTATCATGGGCTTTAATGTCAGGCTCCCCTAATATAATTAAACAGTAATCGTTCAAAGTAAAATTTTCCACCTTTGATTTTATACCCGCTAATAACATTTTAGTGTCTGAATTTGGTGAAGGGTGACTACAATAATTAAAAAGCTTTGCAAAATTTTCTTCGATAGCTTGTAGCATGCCTCGTTGTGTGTAGTTGCTGAGTACGCAGAGTTTCCTATTTTTAGTATCCTCTCTAGAAGTCTTCGTAAAGGATTGCTTATTCTTTTCTGTAGGCTTCGATATTGTATTTGATGGTGCTGTAGGGGTAGGCGTAACATCATATTTTAATTTGTTTGGTGTAATAATACATATAGTTTGTGTCTCTTTATTTTGTTTGTTAGCCGCACGCTCACTACAATGTGGTTGTTGTTCATGTGGCTTGATTATGTACTTAGGTGAACTTAAACCATGCAAAGATTTGTTTTTGCGTGTCGGAGTTGCACTTTTTTTCTCAGGAGTTGAGCATATTTTCTTAAGTTTTAACAGTCTTAATCATGTTTTGTAGATCCGATCCTCTGTGGGTTATTTTGTGAGATAATACAGAAATTTAGATCACAAAAAGAGGCGTGACTTCTCACTGAGGTTCGAACCGGCGATCAACCAGACCGATTATTGCGATGTACCGCCTTCTAAGCCACCGATCCAAATGAACTTATGAAACGAGGTTGAAATTATGCATCTGATTGCTAGGTTCCAATATTTGAACGAAACAAAAACGGTTGGAATGACTCATGCGATTAGAATTTTTCTCACTCAAACACTTGGTCACTTTGTTTTTGTTATAGGTTTTTTCACTATTTATGCACTTTTTACGTTGTGTATGGAAAAACGTTGATTTCTTTTTATTATTTATTGTTTTTGCTTGTATTTATTCAGTTCTTATTGTTTTATATATTTGGACCTTATCACCACCGTTTGTGTATAAAACTCGTAGATAACACTGTCACTTAGTCAATAGTCACTGTTTTATTGTTTCATTTATTTTTATTTACTTCTGCACACAAATTGTATTTTTAAACAGATATTTTACACAGAGCGTTTTTTCTCGCGTTAGACTAGATGCAGCGCCATCTAGCGATTCCTTGAAATGGTGTTTGTTTATCCTGTTTTGGTATAGATTTTAGTGTTATTTGACTGTGTCGGCTTTGATAATAACAAGAGGTTTCTTTGTCTTGTAACAGCTGGTCAGTATATATGGGCTGGAAGCAGAAAATCAACTCTTGAGGTGTTTGCTTACTGAGGCAGCAAAGAATTCCTGGGACACTGACCGCCCAGGCAATACTCCTACCAACAGCATCCACGCGTCGTTGCTAGCGCAGCACCTCGCGACGTTGCTTAACCACCCCGCCAAGTCGACTGTCATCTGTCGCGCTGTAGATCAACCCACCAGACCTCTGCAGAAGGTAAGTAGTACCCTTAACAAAACACATCCAAATTTGTAAATGCACATTTCACCTGTATTGTATGTTTGTCCTGAAATGATGATATCCATACCATTATTAAACCTAGCAACCACTTAAATCCACCACTACTTAAATCTTAGTTTTTCTCAATTCATGGTATCAAAAATTAGAGTATTTTCAAAATATAATGATATTTGTTATAATACTTAAAAAGAAATACAAGTTTCACTATATTTTGCTATAATATACTAATACTGTAGATTTTAATATTGTTAGTAATATTCTGTGAAATATATTTTGTTAACTGCAGCTGACCGGGAGGCATGGGGATAATCATAGACACCAGGACATAACACACCATACAGTTTTTACTATGCCAATGACACTATATTGATATAGTGTAGATGAGGTTTAACAACCTTCACATGTTACAAATAGCATATTAGGTATGTTGAATTTTATCAGACAAGGTCTTTCAGAAGCCGTTTCCTATTTATTTCCAGTGCTTTTATCTAACGGTCAACTTAATATAAGATATGAATGCTACTAAAGAACAGATTTCTTACAGATCTTAAAACCATCAAATACTTTACTCAATCGACTGTCAAGATTGTTAAAGTTAACCACTGCTGAGGATGTTGCCCTTTCGCTGGTTCTGAGGAGGAACTCGTCGAAATCTGAAATCGTAAATTTATCCAAGCAACATCTTAAAAAGAGATTTTTAGATCTCGTACAGTGCTACCTCGACGCAGGTCGGTATTTCGGAATATATTACACGATATCTTAGAGAAATGTAACTAAAATATGATGTTGTTTTTATTAAACTGATGTTGGTTCTGCGGCACTAGATTGGAACTAACACCTATTGTTTCGTTTTACAGAACGCGGACATCAAGTGGAGCGTGCTGGACTTCAGGAATGCAGCCCTGAAGTGTTGCAAACTCTTCTAACTAATCTCGCGCATGAAAACTTTCGTTTAGCCGCAGTGACAAAAGACTTGTTTTTGAAAAAGTTACGAATCGATTTCCCTCGCGAAGTAGTGCCCATAGTGCTCGCGCCCCTGCTGTATCCCGACGATACACAGACGCCTCTCGAGGAAATGACTACAGCTGATGACATGGCCGCAGCCATGATGGACAACTCGCTCGCTGAGATCATCCGAGACATCGGCTATTCTTTCACCTCATCCGTTGAGGAATGCAAGAACAACATGTTGAACTTCGGCGCCCGGGAGCCTACGGCTACGGATGTCGCCAAGATTATATCGACGATGGTGAGATACCATACGACCGTCCCAGACGGACCACCGATACAGACACCTGGCAACTTCTGGCACGAAGTCAAGAAGGATATGCTACAAGGACATGGAGAATCATGGAACGCAGAAGTGTTGGTGCAAACACTCAAGGACCTAGCCTCTAACCTAAACTGGAAGGAGGTCATTCTACAACTTGACCACCCTGAGTTTTTCGTACCCGACAGGCAAGGACTAAGCTTGCTATTCACAATTTTGCGACTCGGTCTGCAAAGTGCGGGCTACCCAGCCAACATATTCCCAGTTGAATACTTGTGCCGTCGTTGGACGAACCTGGAGGGACAGATGAGTCTCATCACTAATATACTGAAGTTCACCGACATCTTCAGTTTCGCTGATCACCCATTCCATCCGGTGTCTATTGATTTATTGAAGTCGCCTCCTGAAAACGACAACAAAGATGTGGGAACATGGCGTTGCTTGTACTTGGTCGAGCTGCTGTTGTTTGCTTCAGAGCGCGGATATTACATGCAAGTACAAGATCTATTCAAGATTCCTCTGCAATACTGCCCTGACGTTTTGATGCTGGCTCTACTGCAGATTAGTCCACCTGTAAATGTGGTGCGACAAGAACTATTCTCGACACTGATACCAATATTTTTGGGTAACCATCCTAATTCTGGAATCATTTTACATCATGCTTGGCATAACCAAAATCCGAATATCAAGCCTATCATTATGCACTCAATGGCAGACTGGTATATTCGTGGAGATTGTGATCAATCAAAACTTTCAAGAATCTTAGACGTCGCACAGGATTTGAAGGCCTTGTCTTTATTATTAAATGTTCAGTCGTTTCCCTTTGTGATTGACCTGGCTTGTCTGGCGTCCCGGAGGGAATACCTAAAATTGGACAAGTGGTTAACCGATAAGATCAGGGACCACGGTGAGGCGTTTGTCTCCTCTATGGTAAAATTCTTACAAAGAAGATGCCCGCTTGTTCTTGGCAAAGGGCCAGAAGAACAGTTGCCGAAAGCGGCTCAGCTACCGCACGAGACTATCGCTACGATGTTGGCATGTTTACAATTGTGCATTCCCAACGTCCAACAAGAGCTACAGGAGGCGATCTGCAATGTGATTGCTAACTGCCAGACACTCATATTGAGCAAGACACGGCAAACCATTGCGGGTATCGCACGCCCGCATACTAGAGTCTTGGAGACCCCTTTCAACCCTGCTGGACTCGGCGGTCAGTTGTTCCCGCCGCATGTAGACTCCATCACGAACTTGACCCCGAACGTTGCGAATATGACCCTAGGTCCAGCAAATACTGCGTTTGCAATGCCCGGTACTCTAGGACCACTAGTCCCAGCACCCGGTTCTCCATCGCGGCTGATGGGCGCCGGGCCTAATAGCCCTTTCGCTATGATGCCGTTACAACATAATGTCGCTAACATGGGACTGGCAAGGATGGCCCCTGCTCCATTAATGGACAAGCAACGCATCCCAGACCCCATCCACTTCCCCGAGATTATGCACAATGTGGCCAAGGAGATTGAGGATGAAGCTAACGGCTACTTCCAAAGAATTTACAACCACCCTCCGCATCCAACGCTGTCTATTGATGAAGTGCTTGATATGCTGAAGAAGTTTCAAGACTCGCCGAACAAACGGGAGCGGGAGGTGTTTTCGTGTATGCTGAGAAATCTCTTTGAAGAATACAAATTCTTTCCTCAGTACCCTGACAAAGAACTTCACATAACTGCCCAGCTTTTCGGGGGCATTATCGAGAAAGGGCTTGTGCCCAGTTACGTTTCGCTCGGTTTAGCACTGAGGTTCGTACTCGACGCCTTAAGGAAGCCAGAGGGATCTAAAATGTATTACTTTGGTATCGCGGCTCTGGACCGATTCAAGTCCCGTCTCAAGGACTATCATAAATACTGCGAGCATGTTAGAGCTATACCTCATTTTAGCGAGTTCCCTCCGCATTTGATTGAGTACGTTGAATACGGGCTCCAGAGTCAAGAACCGCCTTCGAAGCCATCGGGCGCCGTGTTGCCGACCAGTCTCGCCGCAATGTTAAACCAAGCTGCAGTCGTTACTGTATCAGCACCGTATAGGTATGAATTAGTCTATTTATTGATTGTCCTATAAAAAGGCCAGTTTACTAGCCCCATAGCAAAAAAGCGTCTCCCACTCATGTTTTTTTTTAGTAAAGGTAAGATATCACAGAAATGTAACATAAAACTATAAATATTTATTCATAACAATTAAAATATGAATATTGTATAACTAATAATGGAGAATTCATAAAACGGTTTTTCGATATGTTTTCTGACTAATGCTGTCATACCGCTATTTTATTCCTTGTCACTATGTGACAAAACACAAGTGATCTTTTTTGACAACTTTATTTGCTTTCCATATGCTTATAAAAAGCTGTCTGTCAATTGGTAAATCGGCATTAATCTATCTATTTGTTTACAGGGCTGTTGCTCCAGCAATTTCCGTGATATCGAAAGTTGCCAGCGGTGCAGGTGGGATGGGAAGCCGGCCGTCTATCGCGAACGCTACGAACATCGATACGCTGCTCACGGCCACCGACAGGGAAGAGAAGATAAACGCCCCTCCGGAAAATATTCAAGACAAAACTGCTTTCATTTTCAACAATTTGAGTCAGCTCAATTTGCAAACAAAATGCGAAGAGCTCAAGGAAATACTCACTGATGAATACCATCCTTGGCTATCTCAATATCTAGTTATGAAGAGAGCATCCATCGAACTTAATTTTCATCCATTGTATTCTAATTTCCTTGAGGTTCTTAAAATTCGTGATGTCAACAAGATGGTCACAAAGGAAACATACCGTAACATCAAAGTATTATTGCGCTCAGATAAAGGCATAGCAAACTTTTCTGATCGTTCATTATTGAAAAATCTCGGTCACTGGCTTGGCATGCTGACACTGGCTCGGAATGAGCCCATCTTGCATCTTGATATTGACCTCAAAGCCTTAGTTCTCGAAGCTTATCATAAGGGCCAACAGGAACTCCTGTACGTGGTACCATTTGTCGCCAAAGTTTTAGAATCATGCGCTAAAAGCTTAGTTTTCAAGCCACCCAACCCTTGGACGATGGCTTTAATGAGTGTCCTAGCTGAACTGCACCAGGAACCAGACCTGAAATTGAATTTGAAGTTCGAAATAGAAGTATTGTGCAAGAATCTAGGCTTAGACATAGCTAATCTGAAACCAGCCATTTACCTGAAAGATCCCGAAAAAGTAAGACAGATTGAATTCCAACTGTCTCAACCGAAACAGAATAAGGAGGCGGTGGCAGTGGTACCCGTGAATCAGGCAATCATACAGGCCCCACAAATGCAGATGATGCCTCCACCACCGCCGATGATCGTGGCGGAAGACATGGCCGTGACCGCGCCAACGCCCACTAGCGGCCTAATGGGCGACCCCAATCTCATGGGTGTGATCGGTCTTCCCGAACCCAGATTCAATTACTTAGACGTGAATGTCTCCTCAACATCTGCATTTGGCCAAAAGATATGCTTCAATCCTCACATTCTCTTGTTCCAAAACTATCCCCATTTGAAGCAGTTTGTTAAGCCCGCGATCGAGAGGTCGATCCAGGAATGGATTCACCCTGTTGTGGACAGATCAATCAAGTATGCTTTGACTACTTGTGAGCAAATAATAAGGAAAGACTTCGCGTTGGATCCTGATGAAGTGAGAATGCGTACCTGCGCGCATCACATGATGCGGAACTTGACCGCTGGCATGGCGATGATCACGTGTCGCGAGCAGATCATTAGCACCATCAGCACCAACCTGAAGGGCGCTTTCGCTACTGCCCTGATGCCTTCCACACCCCAACAGGTTAGTATTTCATAAACAAAATGAATTGATTGTCTTCTAATACATCTTGAATAGGGAGCCCACTTGGATCCGCTCTGTGGATGTGAGCTCTCTATACAACATGGATTATAATGTATATGAAATACTAGTCAAATTAAAATGTTACTATCTCTTGTTGACAACTTCCATAAATGTTTATATAATTCAAATCAATCAATGACATTTATGGACACCAATAAATTGTAGTGGCCAAATAGGTAACGCCTAGGGACTGATTGGTCTGGACAAAATTGTATTTCATGGGGTCATAAATTAGTAATTTTCTTTAACTTAATATGCTAACAGTATAGTAGTCTTGGAGGTATGTGTTAGGTTGTTGTGTTATACCATGGGGGGGACAAGATTTTTACAGGTACATTAGAGCTGATTCCATCGTCATGGAGAGATGCCCTGGACGTAACTGTAAGAAGGTTACAACACTATTTGTCCCATTAAATGATAGATTCAACGAAATTCTTAAGAGTTAATTCTTATTTTTCAAGTTTTATTGTATTAACAATTTTAAAGTTTTTACTGTAGAATTTTAGCTTTATACATCCTCCTCTACAATTTCTCTCAAGTAACAAGGACATTTGCAATATTTCTCTGAACTACCGACTGACTGACAAAAATCTAGGCCCTATGATTTACTTTTTATTTTGTTCCCTATAATGGCTTTCAAAAAGATATTTTACTATCATATTAATAGTTTCTGGTATTTCAGAAGGAGGTTATCGAAACCGCAGCTGCTGTTCTAGCTACCGAAAATATGGAGCTGGCGTGCGCGTTTATCCAGAAGACAGCGGTAGAGAAGGCGTTACCCGAGCTGGACAAGCGCCTGCACAGCGACTACGAGCTGCGCAAGCTTGCGCGGCAGGAGGGCAGGCGCTATCTCGATCCCATGGTGCTAGCGTACCAAACAGAGCGTCTGCCCGAGCGCGTGCGCCTGCGCATGGGTGGGCCCTCCGACACGCAGATTACCGTCTACGAAGAGTTCGCTTGCAATATACCCGGCTTCACGCCAGTTCGCGATGTTGGATTATTTATTCCTAAGCCGTCCGCCCAGGAACAGATGACTCAACTTACATTTAGCCAAGTCATCAACCCAACCCAGGTGTATGGCACTGACGAGATGAGTGCGCTGATCACCAGCGCTGAGCTCTTTCTCGCCAATTGCATCAATGCCGCATCGCTTGCGGTGCAGGCCGGCAACATGCATTCTCTGCTCGAGTGCCTCTGCATCGCGAGAAGAAATCGCGACTTTGTGTCTGGATGCGCTTTACTGCAGAAGGTAACATAGTTATGGTTAACAAAAAAAATTTGCAACGAAGTGTCAGCAATTATTGCGTTACTTTTGATGCAATAGTTCATTGATGCATATTTGTTGCGAATTTTTTAATACTTATATTTCCTCTTTTTGTTTCAACTATCCTATTTTTTTTTTAAATAATTATTTTCATTATTTTTTATTTTTATCTTCCCTATATTGTCTTGGCTTATGATCCAGTTGTCTCATTTGTAACTTGCAGATGTCTAAAAGCGAGGCTTGAGAGGACCTGGTAAATTAGATGTTGTAACTCTGTGACAAAAGCACGAAATAATTTGTGTGTAACAATCTTGACAGTTGTTATAATAGCATTTTATCTGGTAGGCAGTGGAGGGTTTGCTGGATGGTCACATCGTGCAGCCGAACATGGGCAACGATCACATGGAGATGATGGGGCGTTACCGCGACACCCACCTGCGCGTGCTGAAGCTGCTGGAGGATGCGCGCGTGTACGGGCACGTGTGGACCACCAAGCAGATCACGTGCTGCCTCACCGAGTGCCGAGAGGAGCTGCGCTACAATATTGAGGCCGTCGACTGCCTCATCAGGAACCACCTCATCAACTTACCGCAGGTACATTCTCATCACCTAAGTCTCTATTTTGAATCTTATTTGACCATGTCAACACACACTGAAACGAACATTTTTGTCATCAGTACGACTTGGCGATCGCTCACATGATGGACGGCGGTAACAACTACATGGCTGTTGCTTTCGCGATGCAGCTGGTGCAGCTGTACCTTGTCGACGACAGGAACAACATCTTCGTGAACGAATCTGATTTGTTCCACATAAACGAGACGCTGGTACGCGTGATGTCGCACTCGCGCCAGCCGCCTCCCGAAGGTCTTGGCTCCCTCATCGAGATGCTCCGGGTCAATCAGGATCCCAGCGCATATCTCGGGGAAAGGTCCCCGCTGGGCCCAACCGCTCACATTCACTCTGGAATCCTGCAAGTTCGGGTAAGTTTACAAACATTCTAGAACAAATAATAGCGTACCACTAGATGTTTTTCTTTTACATCAATGAGTAATTAATAATGAGAAAGTACATTAATAAAACTTGATTTATTTCCGCAGTCACAGACCTACGACGACCCGCCTGGCCTACAAGAAAAGACGGAGAGCCTTCTGCGCGAATGGAGAAATGTGCTTCTAAGCCCCCTGACCGAAATCGAACTCGCACAGAATTTCAACTTGTACGTCCACCGCATGAATATGAACGGCATCTTGAAGTCTGACGACATGATTACAAGATTCTTCAGAATCGCGACACAGATGTGCGTTGAGAACGTGTATCAGCAGCTCAATGAGGATAGGATGAACACTCCTCCCTTACCTCCAAAGAGGGACAAGTATTACAACATGTGTGATTCGTTCATCAAACTGGTGTCACTCTTGATCAAGAACACTGCTGATGCGGGAAATCCGACACCGAAGTTAAACCTATTAAACAAGGCAAGTTTTTAATCACCGTTTACAAATTATTGGTGCTATCGAAGCTAATAAATTTCGATACGAACAATATGAATGCTTTTCGTCGGCACAGAACTGTATTATTGTACATATTATAAACTGTTTCCATTTCCCACAGATCCTGGGCATAATCGCCGGATGCCTTCTACAGGACCACGAAGAACATGGCACCAACTTCCAGCAGCTGCCATATCATCGGCTGATTCTCATCCTGTTCCTTGACATGAATATGGCTGAACCTGTTTTAGAAACTATGAATTATCCGGTAAAGTGACAACCCCTAAATACCCTTACACAATGATAGAAGGTGAAAAAAAAAACTTTAACGTCATATTGATGAATTTAGATATTACTTGTGTCTAAATTGAATTCCGGGCCTTTTTACAGATCACTTTTCCTGTGAAGGTCTGTAAAGTATACATGATACGTAGTTTGTGACGTGTACCCTGTGTTCTATGTTGTACATATAATTTGTTACAAGAAGTACAATTTGATATTGTCGTGTTAGGTTCTCACGGCGTTCTGCCATACGCTACGTATCATCCGGCCGAGCGCCGCTCCTGGGTTCGCCTACGCCTGGCTCGAGGTGGTCGCACATCGGGCCTTCATCAATCGTGTACTCGCGGTAACACCACAACAGAAGGTACAACTTGTTCTATTTTAACTGGCAAAATTTTGCTAAGGTTTATAACTCATGTCCCTCTTCCGATTGCTTACTAATAACAATATTAGTTTCAAAGTTTAAAGTGTGTACACATAACAATAAAAACATCTTAACCATTTACATAGTTAAATTTTAGTTACTTCATCCAAATTGAAAAGCTAACGTAAACTTTTAACATTGCCTAATGCCTATTTATGCCTATAATTAACAGAATATGAAATCGAATGATGGGTGATCCAAATTCATGGCTATATTACTTGTTAGCTGCAATAAAATACTGCTCTCGAAAGCTCAGTAACTCTGAAAATGCATTTTTTTTTGTAAAAAACATGTTTAAAGTCCAATGTAAATATTACTAATTACGATGCCTTGTATGGATCTCTGATCATACGACCCCATATTCACGATGCAAATGTATCTCTACTACTCAATTGTAAAATAATATCATATTTCATTCATTGTTACACAGTCGTTACACAGACCGCCATCATCCAGTCTTGTAACAACATTGGTAAAGGAACTTTATCATCATCAGCTGAGTTGAAACTGTTTCTATTCATACAATCAGTTTTTTTTATGTGGAGTCCTGTTGTTGTTCATGATAATTGCCTGACCTCAATCGAATCCTGAACCTTAAAACCATATACAGCGCTTATTCTCTACAAATGAGTTATGTTAAAGAACTAAATGTTATATGTAATATTCAATTTAATTTTTTGGTTGCCTTATGCATTTACCGAGGAAGGGATTTAATTTTCGAGAGTTTTCAATGTGTGCCTTTGCTTTGTAATATTTTACTATGTTAATGATATAGGTATTGCAATAGAAAGGATAAATATATTAATTAATTGTTTGACTTAAACCTCCCAAACAGGAGGAATACCTTGTTGCATCAAAGTTATAAAGTACAAAGTACTGTAGCCCTGATGCATTAGAAGCACATATGATCCATAGTTCACCAGATAAACTGAGCAAGCACACTTTTTTAAATATTTGTCTTTTGTTTGTTTACAATTTTGTTTATATTAGCTTACTGGAGGAGGCCAGGCAATTAATTTAATTTCTTTTTTGTGTGTATACTCGAGCGGCCTAATTATTAGAGATGGGTCAAATACATCTTACCGGATCCGCAGTTCAATTATTTGTTCAGTATATTCCGGTTCCAATTATAATGCAACACCCAGTTTCAAAACACTTAACACTTACAATATTCTATCAAAGGTCGTATTATCATCACCTTCCATCAGGTTATCATTCATGCTTATGCTAAGCTAATGAAATGCTAATATTTTTTAACATTTTTAAATGATGGTTGTTCCAAGGGCCAGATCTCTCAAATGCCAGTGCTCTGGATCGAACATTCGGCCCATCTCTATTAATTTGTATTATAGCATTACACCATAGTGTGTTTGTCCATCAAAATCACGTAGTTCGAATTACTCTATATTCTAGACAAGTCAAATGCTGCTGCCGCGATGATGCTTTGGAGCTTACAGATTCGCTTTATTCTTGTAGAAAGCTCTGTTATTTATTTGGCTACTTGAACAAAAACGATCGATCTTGCGGGAACTTGATTCTCTATGTGGGCAGTAAATACAATCACTGAATGACTGAATGGTACCAGTCTGGTCAGTTTAGCATGGCAGTGCACCATTCATTATCAATGTTATACTTGCTTCACTCTTTATTGTAGATGGGAACATATTAAATCTAATCACCACAGTAATTGGGTTGGGTGTTATTTTTTACTATACTGAAATGATTATGTTCTCGTTGTGATTAATATTTAAAAAAATAAGATATAAAAAAACCTGGAAAGAAGTTAAAACTGCTAGTATTTAGTTGATTTGATTGGCAGTATATTGTGCATGTGCGCGTTGCATGTAATACGTTGATCGCAGCACATCAGGCCACCAATTGCGTAACACATTAATTTCTATCACAGACTGAAGGGTTTTGATAATAAATCAGTAACCGTAAATAAGCAATGAATGTTTTTGAATCATCGTAATAAGAGACACTACAATTGTATGTGTTACACAATTTCCCAGCGGGGTTACTGTTGTGCAGCGGTCATTGTGCACAATGGTTCAAGTGCTGATTAACTTTGCAGGGCTGGGGGATGTACTCCACGCTGCTGATCGACCTGTTCAAGTTCCTCGATCCCTTCCTGCGCAACACGGAGCTCGCCACTCCCGTTATGATGCTTTACAAGGGCACATTGAAAGTGCTACTTGTCTTGCTCCACGATTTCCCAGAATTCCTGTGCGATTACCACTACGGTTTCTGCGATGAGATCCCGCCGAACTGCATCCAGATGAGGAACCTCATCCTATCCGCGTTCCCGCGCAATATGCGCCTCCCTGACCCTTTCACGCCTAACCTGAAGGTGGATTTGCTGGCGGAAATCACGCTGCCGCCGCGCGCCGTCATCAACTACACCGCCATCATTCCGGCGTCGCAGTTCAAGAAGGACCTGGATGCGTACCTGAAGGCCCGCGCGCCCGTCACCTTCCTGTCAGAACTGAGAGGCAACATGCAGGTATGTATGCTAGTAAAAGTTAGCAGTTCATTAATTATGATCACTATAATATGTTTATCATCGAAACTTCTCATGTCGCAGGTGTTGAACGAGCCCGGTCGCCGCTACAACTGCCAGCTCATGAACGCGGTCGTGCTCTACGTAGGCACGCAGGCCATCGCGCACATTCGCGCCAAAGGACAGACCCCCAACATGTCCACCATTGCACACTCCGCGCACATGGACATCTTCCAGAACTTCACCGTGGACTTCGACTTCGAAGGACGGTAAGATCATAGACTTTAATTTTAAAGACTAAAATAAACTAACTATATAAAACATGTATATTTTACACTAACTGCATGTTTAGAGTGGCAGACAGATAGCAACTTTAGGACATTTTCGACCGCTGGTTGGTAGGTAGTCACGAGACTAGGGGCGCTACAGCAGACTACTGGTTCTGACTAAAGAGGGAGCGAGAAGGCAAGACAGACTGCCTTTGTGACTACAGAGGCCATCAAAGGAAACCATGAGGTTAAATTAATTGATTTCAGAGAACATAGTGTTCCTGAGTCTGCCGCTACAATCAAAAGCAAATAGTACCAGAATTATGTAAATTACTGTATTCATACAGTTTAGGTCTTCCGTAACCTATACATGCCTGTTCATATGCCAGGCCATGCATCCGTTACCTTCAATGCACTGGACGCTCCGTGTTTGCAGGTACCTGTTCCTGAACGCGATCGCGAACCAGCTGCGCTACCCGAACAGCCACACGCACTACTTCTCCTGCTGCCTCCTGTACCTGTTCGCTGAGGCCAACACCGAGGCCGTGCAGGAGCAGATCACCAGGATGCTCCTTGAGAGACTCATCGTGAACAGGCCACACCCCTGGGGACTACTCATCACGTTCATCGAACTAATCAAAAACCCCATCTACAAATTTTGGTCACATGAGTTTGTGCATTGCGCACCTGAAATAGAGAAGTATGTACCTCCTTCTGAAGATAAGAGAATAAGTAATTATAGGCGCTATCACAGTCATTAACATATTAACCAACCATGTATGTACTATAAAATGATAGAATAGCATTCACCCTTTTGTGAGATGTCCGGGGTTCGTTTGTCTTTCAGGCCGTACAAGCGCAGTGGCGATACAAACAGTGCTGAGGTCGATGCAACCGTTCACCCGCACATTATCACTACATTGCTTCTAATCCGATTTTAACAAAAACGCCAGTCCTTTCATAGTCTAGTAGTAGAAACTAGACAGTATTAGAACGTCTCATACTTAGCCCACATACGTTTAATAATAGACAGTATGTTTTAAATTCAGTTATTTAGTCAATTATGGTTTCTCATGGGCATAAAAGGGGTGAAATAGTTATTTCTATCAGAATGAGGCTGGATGCACTGAAGGAGAAACATTCTGAGCGCATGTAAAAGGTTTTAATCTGTGGTTCAATAAGCACATGAAATATCAAAATTTTTGGCTGCATGCTTGTAGAAGCAATTCGCTTTCGTTACAGTCTATATCAAGTAGCCAAAAATCAACCTCTGACGAAGTTTTTACTCTATAAATTTTTAAAGGAATGTTTTTATTGAGTTCCTAGACTCAAGCAGATTTACGATTAGCCACGCTCTCACGTCTTACCCGCCCAATAAGTGAATCTACGTCTCCCGCAGGAAGTCAAACTGCCATCCCCTGAAAATGATGTAACATATTCTAATCACTTACATAAATTCACATACTTATAACAAAATAAATAAGAATTAAAGCGATAGGTTTTAGAACTACAATTTTATAATTGAATAAGTAGTAATATTTCTAAGCTAATAAATGAATACTCATAAAATTAAGGATAAGTTATTAATATTTAAAATGACTGCAACATTAATATGTTGCCATCTATAAACTCATAGAGACACATGAGTTTATAGATGGCATTTGTAAGTCTGATAAGTAGACAGTCTGGCAAACGTAAGTGGGGACTAAAAAACCGCAGTAAATTAAAAAAATCATAGCCTATTAACCTCTAAATTTGTATTAAGTACCTGGAATATTGTGACTCGATACTTGTTATTTGTAGAAAACAATATCTGTACACTACTGCTTGACATCATGTGAACACGTCCAAACATGGGAACCTGACTGAATAACTTGTTGTATGTAAAGTCGCATTTTAAATCAGACGAAGTAAACTGAAGTTTCGAGTTATAAAATCATGTCTACACATTATGATCCAAACCAAAGACACATTTCGTGACATTTAAAAATCAGTATACTTCATTGGCATAAAAATATGATCATGCTAATATTATACGAATGAAAAAAAACAACAATATTCTATCTTAATTAATTTGGTTTATTCACTACCATAATCAAAATCTGAATCTGGATTTCCATGTGGAAAGATTCAAAATAAAACTTTCTACATTATCTTCTGTTTTATATTTATTTTCAATGTATGATCAGTCATTTTCTTACCATCGTCAAAGATTAGTAAAGATTTTGACTTTAATAAAAGGATAAAAACCAAAATATTGCCATTTTTAACTTATTGGCAAAACCTGAAACATTTATGCTTTAGTTACACAATTAATTAATTACAAAACCAAATAATATGGAAATTTTATATATATAAACTAGCTGACCCGACAGACGTAGTCTTGTCTTAACTATGATACCTACTTTACCTACCCTATCTATCTACCTACCTACCTACCTACCCACCCTAGCTAGCTCTCATGTCAGTGGTGGTAGTCTGCCATTTTAGATTTAGTGCTAAATTCTAAAAATTAGTTTTCCAATCAACTATGTACAATTATAATTATACCTTTTACCTGATGAAGTATTTTCAATCACAGGACCTAGCCAAGACTTCTTGGGCCTGTATTTTTTATGAATATATGTCTCATATAAATAAATGAGCGCCTTTCTTTCTCTAAGTTTCAAGGCCATGGTTTTTAAGAACCTATGTCTCCAGGCAGATATGTCATACCACTAGCTTTTTGCCAGCGGCTTCGCCCGCGTAGGAAATTATCCCACGGGAACCTTACACTTTCCTGGGATAAAAAGCTTATATGCTATTTCAGACTATAATCTATCTTTGTGCCAACTTTCATTCAGATCCGTTTAGTAGTTTTTGGGTTTATTCGTTACAAACATACATACAAATCTTTCGTAGCTGAAACTTTTTCGAACAAAATTTGGTATCGAAACGTTCAAGAATGTCAAACGGATCAATGCTTGCTTTTATCAAATACTTTGCGTTTGAGGTATTCAGACCACAATAAAAACGATTCGTAAAAATATTGACTACAAACTTCGTCCGAGGTAAAACTCTGGTTGTAATAGACTATTGTCTTTAATTATCTTACGATGTATAATGTTTGAGGCTGATATAAACGTCTCCGGCCCCCTCCGGACTACACAGTCCGAATTAACTCGCATAATTGTAAAATACTATCGGAATAACTAAGGCGCCATCTACAAGGGCGAGAGAGTATCGCGGGTAGTCACGCCGTGGTGACAATATCAATACAAAATTTATGAAGCAATTTCTACATCATCGCCCCGAGAATTTGATGGCACAGGAGACGGCATCATCGCGATTCTCTCTCGCCCGTGGAAATGGCGTCAACTAATAAAAACTTTGTTTACGTGTTCCGAGTGAAATGTGCCAAAGAAATTCCGGCGCATGCTGGAATTGCACGTCGTTATACTGATTGTGTACTCGTAACATGTGAACATACGTAAACTATTCCTAATAAAGAAACTAATTTGAAAAGTGGAGACGTATAAATCTGCCTTAGGATAAAGTTTGCATTTTAATTCAGTACTGGTGAAGATAATCATGTTTTTTCTTTTTTCATCAATAGTGCTATCCGACTTCACCTGGAGCGGTAATTAGCCCCCCTTTTATAATTGCTTGTCGTGTGCTGATCGAAGCCATACATCTGTCTCAAGTTCAATTATTTTTGTATTTTAATTTTATTCCTCCCCCTTTGGTATAGTTGCGTCGTAAAACATTTTTCAAATTAGCATCCAACCTCTTACGGCAATCATCCTTGCAGTTAGAGATTGAGTAGATTGCAAAATTCAGTATGGACCTCCGATCAGTGCCCGTCAGTGCAGATATTAATACCTACTAGTATTATTTTAAAGGACTCTCGCAATCATACAGTGGCCACGCGTTCTCTGTAATTGATTCAATTTTTACAATCCATTTTCGCTATGGTCAGTGACGACGTATGCTCGCTAGACAGTCTTTACGTTATGGAACGAACGCTAGCACGCACGCGTTCGCATATCGCTGACCCCTTTATGGTTGCGCGCGCTCCTTTACAGGGTGAGATTCCAATAGGACTCTAATCATAACTCATTAGTACATTTTTCATGTTTGCTTCCCTCTGCCTCAATGGAGTTTCACCCTAAAGCTGATTTCAGAGCAATAGTTACACCAAAGCGGCCGGCAGGTAGTGCGAGTGTGGTGGGAGTATGGAGTACATAGTATCGCATCAGATTGTCATGGCCATGACCCGCGATGAGCGATACTTCGTGGTGCCGAGGTAGCAATGTAATCCATGCGCTCGCGCTTGTTCCGCTAATCGACCGCGTTGATGAAACCGTTGCACTGGAATGAGCCGTAGGCCGAGATTTGTAAGACGGTGCTGTCGGTTCGGCTTCGATCTCCACACATACGCTAGTTCAAACCCATTAGTGCCGCTCGAAAATGTTTGGACACCGTAGCTTAACCGACTCTCGTCTAGTCCCGGACCATGGACTGCTAGTTGGGTACGGTGACGGCCAATAACATCTTGAAACTAATAGTCGTTACGGTGTTTTAATTAAAGCATATTGTAAATAAATTGATTGTAAATGGGTCGTCAGCCTATCGCCTACCTAGTAACTAGACACTGCTATGCGCGTATGAAGACTAAATCAATCGATCGGTTTTGAATGACATTAATATTCTATAATATATTCCCCATTTCCTCGGTTTCCTATGCGTGTTGTGCGTCGTAACAAAATTAACAAACAGCTGAATGGCGCCCCAGTGTTTAATATCAAATAGTTATTTGTTACGTGTCTATTCATTCGTCTGTGGTCTAATATGTCTCCGATACATGTTTGCACTCGGCTGATTTTTTAGCGTTCATGCGCACACACATACATCGAACACGTATGGTGTAGCTTTCTTATCGGCCGACTGAGCTAGCTTCCATGCGCGCCTAGCTTTACTAAGTTTTGTTTGAAATTTCGTGCCCAATATAATTCACGCGTTACAAGAATAAGAGCTTTATTTTAACAGTAAATTGAATTAATAATGTGAAGCTGAATATACCGGTTGTTCATTAAATTAAAAAAAAATGGTTTATTCTATTTTCGCGTGAATTATATACTTTTTTTGGAATAGTAGTAGGCATTTCAGAATATTATATTGATGCAATTAGTTGGTTTGGTTGTCCCAGTGTCTATGTGACACAGAAGTGACTCCAAAGGAATCGCAGAATATTCCTACTAAAAACTTCATATGGCAATTACCAACTTGCATTCAATAACTGGGAAAAAACTAACCTATTATGACTAATAATTATGTTCTAGGGGGATGCATATCGTCTTTTGTCAGTACAAAATAAAAATACGCTTCAAATACCGCGATCACTAGATCATTAAGTGTTCTGTTAATTTAAAAATATTATTTTCGTATTAAGAATAGACAAATGTCATTCCCAATTTTTTTTTGCTGCACTGGACAATGTAAGGTAAATAATGTCACTTTTAGAACAGGACTATGTAAATAAAGCCATTCTCTAATACAAATGGTACTAACATTATTAATTGGGCAAATACTTCTAGATGGTGCCACTTTTGCGAACGTACTTTTTTAAGATTATTTTTAATTTGCCATGTTTTTTTTTAAATGAGAAAATCAATTCGAAATCGAAAAAAATGTTGATAGAATGCGCAGTATCTTTTTTTTGGACATTACTCTACCGTTGCGCATAAGTGGCACCGTCTAGCGTTAGGTTGGTGTGTAGTATGCATGCATGTTGTTCCGCAACATCACTTCTGTGGGATTCTAACATTTGTTTTTGGCCAGGCTGTTTGCGTCCGTGGCGCGTTCCTGCATTGTAGACAAGACGGGTGCGGGAGGGGGCGAACGGGAGATAGCCGAGTAGCGTCGCGCCAATTGGGAGTCTGTCCGGCATAAGCACATGTATAAAGGCTATGCTGAGAAAGGTATGTTGAATAACGCCATTTCAATTTTTATTCACACCTGCCGTCCTGTATGGATCAGTGTAGGGCCACTAAAGGAATGAATGAAAGACAATTGCATGCAGCTGAAATTAGATTGCTAAGAGGAATGGATAGAATACGGAATGAGTATATAAGAGGAAGTCTGAAAGTGACACCGGTGACTGAAAAGTTGTGTAGAAATCGGTTGTCATGGTATGGGCATGTTATGCGGAGGAATGAGGAAAATGTTGTCAGGAAAGTTGTGAGTATGAATGTGGATGGCTATACTAGTAGAGGGAGACCAAAGAGGATGGATTGTGTGAAAGATGATATGGCTAGAAAGGGAGTGACTACCGAGATGACGACTAATGGAGAAGTATAGAAGAAAAAGGCATGCATTGCAGTTTTTCGTCAATCATAATTCGAATGAACATATTAATTGACTTCAATTTCTAACTAAAGTCAAATTCTTTGATATAACGACCTTTTTATAGTTAGCGCCTTTATTAAATACCTGCACCTCGTTCCAGGCTTCCAAGGCGAGGCAGGACCGAGCCAGCCGCCGCAGCCACAGCCGTCCACTTCAGGCCAGCCCCCCAAACAGCTGTTGCAGTGGAATAAACTGTTTCAAAAGAAGTAAATCAGTGACGAACAATTTTTCTGTAAATATATTTATATGTAGTAGTGTGAACTCTTGTACATTAATCAGTTGATTTTTGAGATTCTCTCGATCAGTGCAAATTTCTTTAGAAAATGTAATAATTTTATATATAATATCGTAAATTTTGTCTCCTAAAATTTTCCTTTATTACTTTTAATCGGAGTTTTAATTTTCTATATAACCTTGTGCGGCGTTGATTTTGGTGTAAGTAATTGTCTCTCAAATTTATGTTCCTATTTGTAATACAGGTTTAGAAAAAAAAACAAGGATTCTCTATAAAAAATGTGACTGAAATTGAATTCCTTGACGCTTTAGTTCTTCGACGCTCGGACAAGGTTTCGTGTATCGGGTTATGTCAAAAATCAATTATTAGTATAAATAGTATACATACGGAATGTCTGCGCGGTGGTATGAGAATTCGCCTGTTCGGTGGTCGAATCACAAAATTAGTTGTATTCTTAAGTAAGTAGTGTATTAGCATAAGCGTGACCTCTGAAGGTCGAGTCTCTATCATCGTGCTGCTCTAAAAATGGGCGGGTTCCATAGGAACCACTTCTATACTCGCAAATATCAATTATTTTTAACCATTTTTTCAATTTCATGCAAATGATAAATGCTACTTTACTTGTAAAGTCTGAGCAAAGCGTTTTTGATTTAATTAATTTTAAACATTGAAAGGTAGTCAATTGTATTATTTATTCGGAAATGTATAACCTTCCCGAATAAATTATACCTTCCCCATTTAACTTACCTGAATAAATTAGATTTGATTTTTATGAGCAAACCAAAATTCGAAATTTTTGACTTTATTAATTTATGGTATATGGCTTATGGTTTCGATGGAACCCGCAGCGACGGCACTACTGAACTGAGACATAAATTCGGAATATACGTGATTAGTCAATATGACGAGGTGGCAGCTCACAGGCCGACGTGACTCACCCACAGTGCGTACCGCGCCGCCGGCACCGCACGTAAGACGTTGCGCACTCGCCCTAACGCGCGCGGTACCTGTGACGACTTCTAACTATGACGTGTTTTACCCGATATAACCATACAAATTCTATTTACACCACTGGTGTTTGACAACAAAAATACTTAATCAAGAAAGAAAATAAAAATGATCAATTTTACAGAATAATTATCTGAATAATAGTTATGCGGTTGAAAGTGGATAGTTGATGCTGGACGTTTGATAACGCGACTGATGTGATCACTTGGCGTGCAGCGGGTGGGATAGGTCCGTAAGATTTACGCGACGTTTTATATCACTCGTGTTCGGTGACTTGTGCGGCTGGTCGCGAGCTCAGTAGCTGCATCTTACTCATCTCGCGACCAGACTCACAACACACCCAACTCACTTATTTTAAGCCAAATTACACTAAGTGATACAGAGCTAGCTCGTCGAATTAAGTAAATCGACTGATTAAAAGTAACCGCTAAATCGATTGTTAGTCTTAATAAATTTTGTATTGATTGTAATAATTCGATTCGTATCTTGTAGTTTTTAATTATGAATTTAATCAATGATGGATTATTGCAAAGGTTGGTTTAATTGTAAAACATTTTAGTGATAATTATAATATTTAATAAGTTTTGATGAGCGTAAGTTCACGTTGTAAAGTTTTCTAGGTGTGATTTGAACGTAATATAGGAATGTACGCACCGGTGGGGCCGGCGCGTTTGTTGTATCGCACGCTGCGACCGTGACGATGTCCCACTTCACCGGGCTAAACATTTTAGATGTAATGCTAAAATTAAAACTTCACTTTGATTAAGCCATGTAATCACCTTTTTCTAAAGTGTTTAACAAACGTATTTTTCGATCAAATTGGATTTTATTTATTATTCCCCTTTTCCTCTTCTGACTGTCGGCCTGAGTCAGCAGATTGTCATGAGATCCTGATCCTAATGAGCGAGTAAAAAAGAATGCTGGAGTAAGTATGTATATAATTTCGATTGTAGATAGCCTGAATTGCATGAAGGCGCGATTACTCTTCGCAGACGTAACTTGGTGGCTAAACAGCATGGAGACTTCAAAGAAATTGAACACGATCAGCACCTAAACCCCGTTTAAGACATGTTAGTGTCTAATTTCCATCGATATACCTATATGTACTACGCACTAGATTTCGCTTTCCGAACACTCTTTTGACTAGGTTTGACTGAACTGTACTGCAATCCGTACACCTTATGTTAGTATGACTTTGACATTCATGCAGTGTGGGCGTGTAGGGAGCGGCGCTAGTAATAGGCGATAATTCGAATAAAAGTGTGAATCTGGACGTAAATAATAATTGAGCAGGCAAGTATGTAAAACCATTTATTTTTCAAGAGAATAAATAGGTACTAGTATCATAATACCACAAGAGAAAAGATAAATCTGCATTTAAATGCCAATAGGTTAAATGCTCTAAGGCCAAGCCATATAAAATAATAGACTAAAACATGCAGATGTTCCATTACAAAAACGATTGTAGGTAAAAATATACGTATGAACACAGACTTCACGTGGTGTTTTATGAAAGTGTTTTAATTTGTTTAATTGTTTTATAATCAGTTTGGTATTTTTGTATAATTATTTTACGTTCTTATCAACTACTGTTTGACAAATTTCAGAAAATATGATGAAGTGCGTATTTCGACACTGCAAAAATACATCAAGAAATGTCAGCGAATCATCAGGTGTCAGTTTGTGAACTGAAACTTGTGTTGCCTTGTTGAATCGATACAGAAATGAAGGAATATTGGATCGATTTGTGACATGTGATGGAAAGTGGATTCTTTACGAAAAATGCAATGGCTGACCCCAGGTCAAACACCGAAACAGTGTCCTAAAGCAAAATAAAAACTGTTCGGTGGTCTCAGCATGGTGTTATTCACTATAGCTTTCTCCGATCTGGTGAAGCAATAACGGCAGATGTCTACCGTGCCGAACTCCGAATAATGATAGCAAAACTAGCAGTGAAACAGCCACGACTCATGAATCGATCTTCACCACTATTGCTCCATGATAACCCATACAGACCTCATACAGCACGAGAAACCGTTTTAACTCTAGAGGAACTGCAATTAGAAACCATTTGTCACCCTCCGTATTCGCCAGACCTTGTTCCAATGGACTACCATTTTTTTCGTGATTTGGACAATTTTCTACGTGATAAAAAGTTTTCTTCTCAAGAGGCAGTACAAAACGCTTTCACACAGTTTATCGAATCTAGATCACGAGAGTTCTATCAAATATCAAAGGCATAAACGACCTTCCTATTAGATGGCAACAATGTATAGATAATAATGGTAATTACTTGATTAAATAAATATGTTAAATTAAAAAAAAACGAATATTAATGTTTCAGTACAAATCGGCAATTTCTTACTTTAACCCCTAATATAAAACAAAGTTGCTTTCTCTGTCCCTATATGCCTATGTATGCTTAAAACTACGCAACGGATTTTGATGTGGTTTTTTTAATAGATAGAGCGATTGAAGAGGAACGTTTATATATAATTTGTCGCCATATTATGCGGGCGAAGCCGCGGGCAAAGCCGCGGCCGGAAGCTAGTTGAGTATAAATAAATGTATAGGTAACAAATCATTGTCTTTTACTTTTCTACTTTAATTTTTATTTATTTATTTCACAGTTATACATTTCGAAATAGAGTATGATTTGACTGTAAAGAAGTTATGTAGGTACAAAACCCGTTTCGCTTCTGCGGTTTATATTCTTTAAGAGCGTCATGTCATTACACTACGTGGAACGAAACGCGTAAGCGCCATGAAATTCACGGCGCTTACGACGTTTTGGTCGCGAGAAAACTGTACTCTGTAAGCGATTTAGCGCTGCATGTTTTAATAGTTTGGTTAGACGACTTATCTAATGTTTTAACGCTGCAGCGAACTTTAGCTTTAATTCTTTCCAAAATGGAGCAAGAATTTGCTTAGGATAGCTTCTCTATCCAAACTCTATGCTAATTTCTGTGGAATATTGACACTGACAGATCATCATCAGAACCCGGTTTACTGTGCTGATCGCGTGCAGTTTTACGGGTGAAATTGCACTGGCTCTCATTGAATACTCTACCTTTACTAAGGCCGCTATCTACATACGATATTTGGCGAGGCTGAAGGAAGAAATACTTCTATCATAGCCTCGCCAAGAGGGCAGCGACCTTACTAACTTTAATTAGTCCTAGTGTAGTAGGGAAAGTACCTAACTAGAAATAAGAAAAGCCCATTCCCTCACAGCTGTGGGAGGGAACGTTAGGTGGCACTACCTTGTGTACAGTGAAGGGGACTTCAATTCAGAGCTCGTGTAATGTATTGTGTTTTGTATTTGTGTAACGTTTCCAAAAACCTTCAATGGAAACACACGGGCAGCAGATATTAAATTTATTACTTTACAAATACATCAGTTCAGTCGCACGCCTACTGTCAGAGTCCATCATGCTAATCTTTTATAAAAACCTATCAAAATATATCATTTTGAAAGGTCGAATGCTGCCAGTTATTTTCTAACCATCAAGCTAGGTTACACAAGGTTTTACTTAGGCTCTACAGTACGTAAGCGGGATTGTCCGAAAGGGTTACCGCTACCCCGCAACATAAAGGGCTAAGGAAGGAATATGGATGGGTTTTAGTCAGTAAGAGTCTGACACTTCCTTCATGTGACTCAAGATGGCTGGACAAATATTCAAAATAGCTTGCATTTAACTAGGTCAATAGGTCACTTTATGTGACGGCTAAACACCCTTATTTCAGAATTTGTGACGCTACAGAATCTTAGATAATCGATCGAAAACGTGTCCAGCCATCTTGAAAAACCACTTTTCGCTGGTCTCTCAATCTCGGTAACGGAAGTGATTTTGACGACTTTTTGCATATCAACGGGCGTCACATAAATATGTGACGGGCACCGAGCTAAAAGTTTTGTGATAAGTACAGTGGTTTAGTGGAAAAATGCAAAAATCTGTGTCCAGCCATCTTGATTTTACGTATAAAACTTACGGCTGGCACTTCCGAATCTCAATAACGGGGGCGTTTTCGAATATGGTTCCTTTACTAATACTTGGTGACGCAATGTGTGACAGTAATAACGTTTGATTTATGGCGTCACATGTAAGGGTTTACGAGAAATCAATAAAAACTTAATGTCCAGCCAACCTGAGTTCAAGATGGCTGGACACATGTATCTCCACTGCCTGATGATCTACGACCTTCGAAATGTGTTCAAAATTTTGTGACGGGGACGATAAGCTAGCCTAGTTAAATGCAAGCTATTTTGAAGATTTGTCCAGCCATCTTGAGTCACATCTTCCTTCCGCTCCACCCAGAGCGGGAGAAGTCATGGGATGATTCAGCCTCAAATAAAAAAAGGCTCTAAAGTACAAACCTACTTCCTATGATGCGTAGGAACACTTATGGCGGCTCTCATATTTACGATTCTCGTATGATAAAGCCACATAACTGCACGGCTCTTTCTCTTAAATCTCAAAGCATCAGCGAGACATTACAGGGAGCATGACATGCTCTCAGCCGCCAGGGCAAATTTAAGTCAATGTAAGACTTACTCGGTAACTAAATGGTAGCTTTATAGTAGGTACTTAGTACTCATAAACGTGATATGCAATTATGTATACAATACTAATAGATTTAAGTTACAGAATGCAAAAAGTGTGTGAATCAAGACTAACTTGAATGAAAGAAGTACGAGGGAAGTGAATAATTTATATTAAATAACTAGCTGCTTCCAGTGGCTTCTCCCCCTCGGAAATTATCCTGAGGGATAATGTACTACCGGGATAAAGTGTCCTGTGTTAAGGCGCGTCCCCGTGCAAAACGCAGCGGTAGCCGTTTAAATTTTTACATAATCATGACTCCAAAAGGGTAGTTTTTTTTAAGTAGCATAATGTTAATTTAATCGCCTCAACGAAACCACATAAATTACAAATAATGAACATAATGCATTATTTTTTCTAAAAGGCGAAAAAATGTTGAAAAAATAACGATTTCACTCCAAAATCTGAGCGTACTCCCAACGTATGTCTTGCGCTGGGTATAAAGATAGAGTTGGGGTGCCGCGAAGAGGGAACGAATGCTCAAGATTATTTGGTCAGGGTACCGCCTTAATCCAGGTCATAAACTAACTCTGTGCCAAGTTTCATCCAGATCCGTTCAGCCGTTTGAGCGTGAAGGACGGACAAACATACAAACACAGACACACAAACTTTCGTCTTTATAATATTAGTGTGATAGGGTCTATAGAAGCGCTTCTATCCGTTCTGCGAAATTATTTCGTTCGATGATTTTTATGTTAAACTGTGACAGTTATAGACTTTAAGTATCAGTTGCGCTAGGTGTACACGTACCTACACATTCAATCGGCTGTACTGTCATTTTCATTCTACCTAGCCTTTGCCCAACTATGTTGGGGTCGGCTTCCAGTCTAACCGGATGCAGCTGAATACCTACCAGTATTTTACATAGAGTGACTGCCCATCTGACCTCACTCGCTGTCAGACTTTCGGGCTTCGTACGACCCGTAACGATTGTCAAAGATGCACAAATGACAGCCGGGACCAACGGCTTAACGACCTTTCCGAAGCACGGAGGAATCTCGGTATGTTAAAATGGTCACCCATCCACGGACCAACCCCGGCAAGCGTAGCTTAAACTTAAATGGATCGACCCGTGCGGCTGTTATTACTTAGCTACTGACCACTACTGTGTCTTGACGAGAGTCAAGTGCAGGGGTAGCGACCGCCGTATCAGCCGTATCTATGATACGTCAGGGCCCTCAAGCAGCAGCAAGCCAACCCACGTCGCGTGGAAGCAACAAATTGTAACCCTCAAGATCTCTTTGAAAAGTGACATCTTCTGAGTCAGGAACTTAATAGAAGACAATCACGCTTAATTTTTTTTAGAACCTATTAAAAAACTAAGCGGGATTGTCCGAAAGGGTAACCGCTACCCGGGAACATACACACGGTTAAGGAAGAGTCTGACATTCCCTTCCGCTCCACCCAGAGCGGGAGAAGTCATTGGATGATTCCCACCCTCAAAAAAAAAGGACCTAATAAAAAAATTATAAAAACAAATTACTTACATTACTTGCGGTAGGTGTACCTACACGTTCCTACACTATTCGATCATAGCTCTAACGTAGAGGTAGATAACCTACTGACTTATTTGCACCCACACAACAGAGTCGTGTTAAGGGGAGCGAAGATCCCTTTAGTAAAATCACAACAAAGGGGATGCTCGTTCGCTGTAAATTCTCTGTCTGGTTTCGCTCGCTCTTGCACTCTCAAGAAAATTACAATTAAAACATAAGCTATACCGGTTCAGAATGCTCAAGTTTTCGGAATTCAAATCAGAAAATGTAGGTATACCTAGAGCCTGAATCTTCGATCAATAAGGCCTGAATGATCATTTTCTTAGGCCTTTTCTCTGAATGTTCTCCTTTATAGATCGCTGAGCTTTTGCTAAGTCGGTGAGTAGGTATGCTACTCATTTTTTAAAGTAACTAGCATATGAGTATGCTAGTTAGGTACTTTATTACAAAATGAGTAGCAGTACAGGGTGAGCCCTGTACCCTCTTTTGGAGTTTCACTGCAGTAGGGTATAAAGGCCCATAACAAACTTTGATTGAGCTAGAGCCCCTTTTTGACGAGCTTCGTTATTGGTCATGTTTCGATTTCAGAAACTCACTATTGGATAGAAAATCTATCTTCAACAAACTACGAATGATTAACCCGTTAGATGTTCGCCTATTGGAAAACGTTTGCTCATAAGAGCTCAACGATTAATACGGTTATATTTATTGTAGTTTCGAGAGATTTTTTCTTAAGAACCTATGGGGTTCATACGACATTTGAGAGGTTAATCGGTATAAGTTTTCTTTCTATTGTTGAGAGTGTAACGCGGTAGGCAGCTGCAGTGCCGCTGAAATTATTTACACGAAGTAAAGCCCTTGCCCGGGATCGAACGCCCGACGACTCGTAAGTCCCCGTTGTCACTAGGCCACTACTGCTCACTCATTAAAATTTTACAGGTCTACTCATAGCAAAGTTAATTATAATGAAGTGACTAGAAATTATTCTAGAGGGGATTCTAGCAATCAGACTTTGCGCCGGCGCAGTTTTATATTCACACGGCTCTGAGTCCCCATTCACAACCTGCAGTACTAACTGTGACTGTGATTCTCACAGTAGTTTTACCGGTAATTTTGTAGAAAACTGAGCAAGTCAGCTAGGTACCTACTCCAGGTTAGGTAGGTACACGGAAATGCTCTAATTTTAATGTATTGTTACGGCTCCTTTCTTGACCACTGACAATGCTAAGGTCTTTTCCGATCCCCGCTAAAGTATGAAAATAATTTATGTTTAAAATGGTGGAAAAGTAAACAGAGAAGTAGTCAAAGTGTTACCACTGAAGCCGACATGCGGTCGACAGAACCTACAATACCCACATTGTACCTAACTATACCTCCCTAAGTACGAACTAAACTCAAAATCCTGTAATAATTAGCTAAAACGAATAGATACTTATGTAAACCCGAATTCTAAGCGGGGATAACATTCCAAAGAGGAACCCTTTCGATTTTGGACTTCGTTATGTATTTGAACTTTACCTACAGAAGTAACATAAGTAATTTTATCAGTTCAGTGCAATTTAGGTAGATACAATCATATACATGGTATTCCTTCATCGAAACCCACGGAAAAATCTACGGAGCCTTGTGCTTGCAAATAAAAAAAAGGCACGCCAGATCCACTCCAGAACCAGACGGGTTCGGCGTCGGCGGCGCGCGGGGGCGGCGTCTTCGTTCCGCGGGGTCGCCGCTCAGCGCCGCGGCGCCACCGTCGCCTGTCACCTGCGACGACCGACGACGCTCGGTGCCGTTACTACAAGTCTACAACACTCTTGCGCCGACGCGACGCTTTATAAAATTCCTCTTAGTACACACACGCGTGCGCCGCAAAATCCCAGTGAACCATAGTAAAGTGTTTGTTCTGTTGGATCGTAGTACGACGGTAAGTGTTTCAATGTTTTTCTCAATAAAGTCGAGTTTTGTATGCCCGCGCGCACGAGGCTTCACTGACAGATAGGCGATGTTTTTGTTTATGTTTTGTGTTGTTGATTATTCGCATTCAGTTTACAATAAATCATTTATCGTCTTTGTCTTTGACTATAGTTTATATGAACATAATCAATAAAGCGAACTACAGCTATTTTTATGAATTAACTTGATACATGTTATACCTGATTATTAAATACATACCTAAGTTAATATTTCTGCTATTGCGAATAATATCCCTTGAAATGCTTGTTGTTGTTATTTTTTCTTGCGTTTTAAACTTTAAGTCGCTATCGAGTTTGCTAAGGCTCGATTGTCCGGCGTGCATGCTTCATAAACTTTTTATTCATCGGAGATAGGACCTTAACTGGATGTCGTAAGAGCGGTATTTCCGTGTGCGTGGGTGTAGCCTTGGGGGAAAGGGACGTCGCGTCGCCGCCGCCGCGCCGCCATCCAGGTAGGCAGGCTATCGTCGCGCTAAAGAATATTCTTACCAGAATGGACACTGCATTCAGTTACGTCTCATAAAGAGGCCTACTACAAGGCTATTTAGAGTGCATCTACTGTTATCCTTCTTAAAATTTGTTTCTGGACGGGAAATCAAAGACATTTAAATGGTATCGCATTAGTACCTTACCTACGTACACTGCAAGTGCAACTAGAATGTAGTGTTGGTTATACTCTCTTTAACGCTCCAATGTCGTTGAGGAGAGTTGAACACTGTTGTTAGAAATGGGTGCAGTAGCTTTTTGAATTACCTATATAAAAAAAAAAAATGGCAGCGTTAGTCCCAAATTCGGCCATGCGCCGCAATAACGTTGTAGCACCACAGGTATTTTATTTAAAGTGATCTAACTGAGTGTTGAGCATTCAGCCAACCAATCGCAGCAGTTGAAACACGCTAGACAATTTGCTAGCTTATTTTTCAGAAACCAGGTACCTATTTGCCTAAATAATATGTTGAAGGTATTAGTCTAGCTCTTGAAATAGTAGGTTTATAGGAAAAAACAGAAACCTGAGAGTCAGACTACTCGCACGTGGTGTTATTCGGAAAAGGTGCTCAGGTACCTATCGTATCGTTTGTTTTTATTTAATCAAACTAAGATGGCAACATTTTTGATTCTGTTTTGGTAAATAGGAGGTAAGGCCAGAAACGTAGAAAAAAAACACGACAAGCGCACGAAGGGTTCCGTACCATCATTATCTGCCTAGCCTTTTCCCTACTATGTTGGGGTCGGTTTCCAGTCTAACCGGACGCTGCTGAATACCAGTATTTTATATGGAGCGACTGCCTACGTAACCTCCACAACCCAGTAACTGGGCAATACGATACCCCTTGGTAAGACTGGCGTCAGATTTTCGGGCTTCTAAAGACCCGCAACGACTAAGACTGTCAAAGATGCAAAAATGACAGCCGGGACCAACGGCTTAACGTGCTTTCCGAGGCACGGAGGAGTCTCGGTATGTAAAGATGGTCACCCATCCACGGCCAACCCCGGCAAGCGTAGCTTGACCTGGTGGATCGACTTGTGCGGCTGTTAGTACTTAGTCACTAGCTCCTCGTTTCGTTTGTTTTTATTTAATCAAACCAAGGTGGCAACATTTTTGATTCTGCTTTGGTAAATAGGAGATAAGGCCAAAAACGAATTTTATTTTTTGTATTACCCTCTCCTCCTAGGCTACACCCACGCACACAGAAATACCGCTCTTACTTCATCCAGTTAAGGTTCTATCTCCAATGAATAAAAAGTTAGTGAAACATGCACGCCGGGTATATAAAACATATTCAGAAGGTTTCCGTACCATTATCTATAAAAACGGCGAAAAAATCACGTTTGTTGTATGGGAGCCCGCTTAAATATTTATTTTATTCTATGTTTTAGTATTTGTTGTTATAACGGCAGCAAAATTACATCATATCTGTGAAAATTTCAACTGTCTAACTATGACGGTTCATGAGATACAGCCTGGTGACAGACGGACAGATGGACGGACAACGGAGTCTTCGTAATAGAGTTTTACCCTTTGGGTACGGAACCCTAAAAATAAGTGCCTACTTCCAGTATGTTTAACAAAAAGCTTCTAAGATGACAGCACCGTGTAGACAGAAAACAAAATTAATTCGTATCGTCCGCACAATTGATTAGTCTTTGCTCAAAACGGTGACCGAGAAGTACGAATGCTACCCGGGTAGGCTCTATAATTTTAATTAAAGTCAAGACTTAATTAACTATTGTGAGACGTTAAGCCCTTAATCGAATTTATGCTGTTTGTATTGTTTTTCATTTGACAGTCATCTGATTGGTTCTGCGAAGAATTTACACTTTGCTTTCGAGTTCCGATAACTACCACCAGCGTGACTAATAGAATGTGTCATGTTACCGACTCGTACCCTACTTCGTTTTGCCTCATTCCTAATTTTTATTATTATTTTATTATAAGCAGTGCCTTTATACCCATAAATTAGCATACAAATGATACAAGACAAACAGACTGACTGCTTTGACGGCTTAAGGAAAAAGAAAAAAAAAAAAATCTGCTTGGAGTCTGAATTACCCTACCCTACTTTTGTACGGTCTACTATTTGGATGTTCTTTAAAAAGTTTTGTCGTTTTTACTGCACTTACAATAAAATTTAAATAAAGCACATCTAGAAATTTTTCTCGAACGCTATTTCGTTGAAACTCACCTTCAGTTTTAGCAATAGACAGGCACGTTTTGGAGCCAGCTGTTTTGTCAATTAGTTCCGTTCATACTCAACAGATGGCGTTGCCAGTAACGTTTTTAAAAGGGTCGTGCAATCATTTATTGTGTTGAGGACTTGAGGGCTTCAACATGAAGGGCAATCGCGGTGAACAATGTACGAATGACGTATTTAAGCTTAGTTTTGTAGTTAGCAGGGTACTTGAATTTTTTGAATGATAATTTCTATTGTTTTACAAATAAATCTTTGACTTTGACTTTAAAAAAACTGCATTATCAAAGTAATCTTAGTAACCTACTGCGACCATCAGCAACACAACCTTCCGAAGTTCCAAAGTCCCGATCACCAGGTGATTTAGGTGTCTGTTGTCAATCAATGTTCAGGTTAAATTCGCAATCTCTCACTAAATTGAATAAGAAATACCACTGCGACTGCGATCACTGATTAATTTTGTATGAATAACATCTTCTATATAAATAAAAATGAATTGCTGTTCGTTAGTCTCGCTAACACTCGAGATCGGCTGGGCCGGTTTAGCTGATTTTGGTGTTGAAATGTTGTCGTAGTCCAGGGAAGGTTTGAAAGGTGAGAAAAGTTAGGTGGGTAGATATCATAGTTAAGACAGGACAACGTCTGTCGGGTCAGCTAGTTAAGTATAAAATTGTAATAAAAAAAATACTGACAAAAATTCTAATTAAACCAAGAAATTATAATTTCGGGTTTAAGTGTTCAAATAGTGTGTGCGCTTAGGCTCTGTCTCGCATGGGGTAGAAGCATTATGCTGAGCGATAGCCGTTTTGCGCGGATGTGACGCATATTTGCCCACAACTTGATTTTTCGTTTCTTTTTTCAAATCAAAGCGCTCAATTTGCGAGGGGTACACAACAACCATGATCCTAGTTTATGATTTATTATATTTTCATATATTTTCATCAAATACTTTTGTAAGAGATAATAGCGTTCTCTGACGGTTCAGAAATGGCTTGAAACTAGTTTTAATTTAAAGTGAGTTTTGAGTTAGGCCCACTATTATGCCAGGCTCGCCATAGATATAAGCTTTTTTTTCTTTTTCTATGGTTCTTGCTATACGGTCCTCACCGAAAGTAGATTAAAACTTATAAAATATTTATTAAGGCTTTATTTTCAACACTCTGTTGAGAAAAATATTGAGTTATATTGTTGTACAATTCAAAACAGAGAGAAAAAAAAATGCCGAAGTCATTCTATTCCCGTTGTTGACTGTCTATCTACCTTGAAATTGAGGAAGAATTGTTGATTGACATATTGACAAACAGTTAACTGATCAATGATCATCGCGCATAAACAAGGACATGAATTAATACCTTTAACCTCAGTGTAAAGATTGAGGGCATCTACGAAGTCGGTAGGCTATGTATTTATAAATTACTAGCTTTTGCCCGCGACTTCGCCCGCGAGGAGGTCAGTAATTATCCCATGGAAACGTACCTACTACCTAGATTAGTCTATATGTATGGTAGATGTTACGCATATACGAAAAAGGTATCAGACAGACAGTTAGGTAATAAATCCAAACTTTCTTTTATTTATATAAATGTAACAAATTTTTAATAGGTATCTAACTTAAAAAGAATACCTACCGAATAATTTTCCAACATTAATGTGAAGTATTCTGGCGCCACCATTGACTACATGTTAGCCAAGTTTGTGACTAAGAAATAACTTTTGAACCAGTGGATTTTAATAAAATAAAGGCTAAAATCTTACTTCAAGATACGAACTATGATTATATTTCCCATCCTTTAAATCTCTTATAAAGAAATGTCATCATTAGGTAAGTACCTACCAACATGAGAATTTTAAAGTTGTGTCCCCTTAGAGGATGAATTTTCTAAATGCTGGAACATGTAACAAATTTTTTAGCAAAAGCATATATTTGAATTTTCATATCTATAAGATAAACTGGGTTTCCGATGGTCCCTCGGATATATAATCTTTATGATTATGTTTTTGGTAAGTAGCAGTAGTACTTATTATCATTGGAAAAGACAAGATCGATAAAATTTGACAAGATCGTTACCAAATATTATCGTAATCGGTTCTGTGGTTTAAGCGTGACAAGGTATCATGCAGACAGACAGACAGACAGACAAACAAAGTTTCTTTCGAATTTATAATTATTATAGTGTTGATTTCATATCAGGTGTGTATAATTTTTATCACTTTGTCATTATAAATAAGTAACAACGCTCATTTTTTATTTCAAATAACATTTTCAACAATACTTTACGGCCACAATAATTGTTAGTGCTCGTCTAGAAATATAGCTCCAGGGAATGCGCTTAACCTAACTATTATTATTTAACAAGAGCAGTCTGTCTGTCCGTCATGATAATATTTATTGTTTGCAACAATATAATATTAAAAGGTTTGCTTTTATGTTCAGTTAATACCTTTAAGATTATACGTTGCGAGCGGCTGATCGTGGCTTTTACAATAAATAAATTCAGTTTGACGGTAAAATTGTATTATACCTACGTTTTAATAAATACCGATATATAATGACAGGGCTTTGAACGTGCAGATTGCGAGGCAATGCTTTAGAAAAATTATATTTTGATTCTGTGGCGAGTGGCGAATTAAACGAGGGGTGTAGGAGAAAATAGACTTGTTCTTTGTTTATCTTGATTCTTCCGAGATGTAGCGCACACAAAGTAAAGCATAAAAATCAAGTTTGTTGTATTGGAGCCCCCTTAAATATTTATTTTATTCTGTTTTTAGTATTAGGGTGTAAGAGTGGTAATAGAAATACATCATCTGGAAAAAAAACAATTGTCTAATTATCACGGTTTATAAGATACAGCCTGGTGACAGACGAACCGACGGACAGCGGTGTTTAGTAATAGGGTCCCGTTTTACCCTCTGTGTACGGAACCTTAAAAACGACCTACTGCAGTTTGACACAACCAACCCCGCTACCAAACGAGAAAACCCCTGTCACTTTGTATCATCAAATCAATAAACACAATTTATTCGCAAATCTTATTCCCGATTCCAATAACATAATGCCAAGGGTGATTGAGTACCCACCACGCCTTGAAACCGACATTTTATATGATTTGCAAGTACGGAACCCCGTCGATCGTATTGCATTGAGCAGTTGTGTTTGGAATTAGACCCTCGGGGTACCACAGGGCGTGCTCTGCGGGCTTCTAATAGGTTGTTTAAATATTTTAAGTTTTTAACTATTTTGCGTCCCGTGGAGTTGTAATGAAATCTAAGTAGTGCAATATTTTGAGGGTGCTCGCAGTTTTGCATTCATCTTTGCATTTTATGTGTTGCAAGCGCTTTTAGTCACTGCTTCACTCAGTGTTCATTAAACTGTTAATTTATAGCATCTACATACAGATTTGGGTATGGATCGAGAAGAAATTTACCATAATACCGTGATACCCCATACAGGGCCATGGGCCATGTTCGGGAGTCAGAGGCTTCAAACAAGTTTTTCTGTAACCAATTATGTCAATAAAGAATTATTATTATTATATTATTATTATTATAGTCTTCTCGGCCCGTCAAAGAATTTATTGAGAAATATGGTAAAATATAACTTTCGGCGGCAATATTAGTGCCATAATTTAGGCTGTCAATTAGGCCTAAATTACCCCTTATTGCTTTTATACAATGAAGAAAACATAAGAACGAGTTCTCGTATATACCAATACAAATTGGGTCTACATTAAAAATTCAAAACTACAGCTACAAGAAACATAGGTATTGTTCAGCTAAACCACCGTTTCTGCCCACCCTCAAACCGAGCATGTATGTCTGGCTATCAACCGCGTCCGTAACGTGTAATTCTATCTCATAAATATTGCACAAATAATACGTATTCGAGTTAAATTCGCTCCTTGATTGATGTCAAAGCATGCGCAACGAGTCGTGGTAACTCTGTAGAGTTAATGTTCCCGACATCGCTTTACTTTAATATCTGTGAGAATATAATATGCAGAACTGAGTTATTTAATAATGGGCTTTTAGAACATTTAAAGGTAGGACTTTGTAGAATTTTCGTGTTAATGACCTTTTTTTTTTTTTTTAAGGCTGGGAAATCATCCAATGACTGCTCCCGCTCTGGGTCGAGCGGAAGGGAGTGTCAGACTCTTACTGACTAAAACCCATCCATGTTCCTTCCGTAGCCCTTTATGCTCCGGGGTAGCGGTAACCCTTTCGGACAATCCCGCTTACCCGGCAGGCTTGGCCCTGAGGGGCCCCTTCATATGCTGACATCTCTTTGAGGCGCGCGTGGAACATATACGCGCCGTACGGCACGGGTCTGGTGCTGATCGGACGGTGAGTCACCCATTACTCACCGTCCACAGGCCCGCGCCTACGGTGGCCGGGAGTCGTCACGTGGCTCCCGACGCCCGTGTTAATGACCTACGAGAGTATTATATCTATGGTAGAAGAAAGCGGAGGGTGATCAGTCGGTAGATTCTATAAAAATCTCACCGTGAGAACCTGAAGTGATCGTGAAGTGAGATGACGTTCCATCTAATGCTAGGGATTGACATTATTGACAGCTCACTTTAAACTCACTTCACATACATTTTCTCGTCGAGATTTTTACAGAATAGGTATAACTGGGGACTAAATGATTATGGTTTTGCTAAAGATGAGATAATAAGCTCAATTGTGATAGAAAAATGGTACTATGACGAATTAAACGGGATGAGTGAGGACGGGATGGTGATTATGTTTTTCATCTCGTTCGATGATTGTTTGAAAACTTTTTTGATTGAAAATTGGTAAGTATATATTATCTGTAGTTGTTAGGTAGGAGTATACAGATAAGTTACGAATAATATTAAACTATCCCATAGAAATCCATCGAAAATCCAACATCGTGTGAATTGCCCCTCACTGGCAGTTTAACCAAATCTGGATATTCACGCCTTCGGCTGGTTCCATTTAGGTAAATCTAATGTCAACGTACTTTTGACAATGCAATAAGCACTGTTCAAAACGTTTCCCATGAGAAAATTTTAGTTTTAGGTTATCGTTTGCGAAATATTAAAGTATCTTGATGACTTGGGAAACAATTTAGAATGCATTTTGGAAAGGCAGTCTTGAGTCTTCTCCTTAATCGACATTATCAGTAAATGATGCGGCATTTGGGCTGATTTTTCAATCGTTAATAGACAATAATCATCCTTTTACTATGCTATAAACATGACAGTTTGACAGTTTTTTTATAGAAAATATTATGTCAAATTGCTAGCAAGCTGTTCTATACTTTTTCTTACCCACAATCTCTAATTATATGGTACAATGTCAAATTATATGTCATGCAAACCTAACCTAAAGCAAGTGTATTATAGCTCTGGGTGTAGCCATTAATATTGTACAGAATTTCGATTGTGACTGTGTATGATTTGAATTTGGAACTTCAAGTAAAAATCGCATGCAAACAGATGAAAACATTTAAATACTAATTCCATGCATTTATCATTGAAACTTGCACAGCAGCTGCACGAAAAACGAACTGGCCACCGCGAGTAGAATACATTAAAATTTAAGAAAGATAGAACACAAAAAAGGCGCGAATACTGAAAATCGCTCTGCTGTACAACTAAGTGCCAATTGCACCAATGAAACTGACAGCCCTTAAACCGGGTTTACGTGCAGATCGCGTTCTAATTCTTTGGTGAAATTCACCTTTGACCATAAATTCTTACAAAAATGTCGAGTAATTATTCTGATTTGACAACTTCGACAGTTTGTCATTTTCATACGTTTATTGATTTCTAAACTTGTATACTTAGAGATATCCTACAACTTTTGTACATGTTAACTATTGCTCCAAATGATTAGTACTAACCATAGGTACTATTTTGTTTCGTATTTTCTTTCAGAACATGCACAAAAATGTATGAAGGCTATTATTGTAACCCTTTGTGAGGCGTATGAGAACCTATATTATATCACTTGTATAATTTTAAATATACTTAGATAAGAACTAATGTAATATTAAAGTTCGTAACTTACCTTTTTACTTACTGCATATTTTTACAACTTGCCTTGATTGTTAGAGCGAATGCCACTTAAGCATTAAAATATGAAAAAACGTGCAAATAATTTGTTGCCAGATACAAAGTCAAAGAAAGAACGGTCATTCGTAATCCGTAGAGAATACGTAAGAATTGGCGAAAAGTACCAAGCTCTACGCACCTCTTTTTTTTTTTTTTAAGGCTGGGAAATCATCCAATGACTGCTCCCGCTCTGGGTGGAAGGAAGGGAGTGTCAGACTCTTACTGACTAAAACCCATCCATGTTCCTTCCTTAGCCCTTTATGTTCCGGGGTAGCGGTAACCCTTTCGGACAATCCCGCTTACCCTCTGTGGTGAACATTAACAGATAATAAATTCGTACCTACTCAAAACAAACACGAGTGCACCAGGCAAGTCGTTGGAAAAAGTAATATTGGCACCATGCTGAAAGAAAGTGCGAAATACCTGAAAACAAAAGCCTAGCTCCACACGGGGCATTGTTTCAGGAGAACATTTGCTACTGTATATGGCAAATGGTGGTTGAAAATCTGATGCCGTAGCGGAAGGCTAGCTACATTGAAAATTCTATACAGGATAAGGATAAGATTCAGATAATGTACTACTAAATATCAGCAGTAACGCGATTAAATATGAGACATGACTCCTCAACACGTTTAGAAGATCAGTCTCTGGGTTACGGGAGTGTATAAAGTAACCTTCCACCTTTTTTAGTAACATGTTATACACCTAATAACATATTGTTTTAATTTTTTTTTATGCTATTGGTGTGAATAAATGAAAAAAACCCACAAGCACACTAAAATAGTTGGCGCAATAGCTGGCAGAACTAAGGAACTTCCCGAGTTTAAAAAAATAAATTACGTAGATTTTTAATTGAGAAAGCATACCTACTACACGATCCAAAATTTCTTGAATCATTGATTGAATTGTTGACCATGTATTAAATTTACTGTATATTGATATTTTGACATAGACCGAAAATACGCATTAAAAAAAAAAGGGCTTGCACAGTCAGTCAAACACCATGCAAGTTACAAAACACAAAGCAAAGCGTCACCTTTTCGAGTCTACGTTCTCGGTTCTCTCCATAACATTACCTACGTGCCTATGGTAAATGCATGAGGTTTCATAAGGGTAGCCTGTGTCCATAGGAATTGAGAGTAGCGGCCGAATCATACGAGAATTGAATTTGACGGCGAAGAAGAAGTAGTATGGACTTTAGCTGATATATTTTTTAATGTGAGTTCCTGTACCGCAGGCAAGGTGGTCCGCGCTTTTGTTTATTGGGTTATATTTTTTTTTGTAGGTTTTTAACATTATAAATCCAATTATAAAATCCTTCGGAAACTCTTACTCTACTTATCCTAAATAAAGTCTACGTGAATTCGGCCTTTGAAATTTTTTATTTGCCTGATATTGGAGAGTGACACTTCGCTAAAGCTGCTCTCTCGCTCTAGCTTATTCGCTCCGCTTTTATCGACACGCAGCCTTACATTCAGGTCACAGTATACGCATGTCAGTCTGTCACCACCATGCTGGGCAAAAAAAAATTTCAGAAGTGTTAACGCACACGTTTTCACAGGCGCTTTTGTTTAGCAAACATGTTAGTTCAAATTGTACTTTGTAATGGAAAAGTCGTAATTAACGAAAAGTTTGCGCCTCGGATTCAAAGGGGGTTAGGTAGTGGTGTAAAAAACGAGTTCTAACTTTAGTACGAGCTATTTTGACTTTTATTCTGAGCAGTGTAAAGCTCTTATTACAAAATTGACAATTCTGGTTTGGCGTCATATTGTTTTTGTAATCGGAACTTTAACTTCCGGCAGATTTCAACTATCAAACTAAACGCGATCAGCGCATAAACTACGTTTAAGAGTGGTCAGTTGGAATATTGACACGGACAGCTGTTAGAACGCTTTTTAGATGTGCTGATCTCGATCAGTTTCATTGGTGAAATTGGCCCTTAGTCTAATACAGTTCGAAATTCAAAAACTGTTCGTTGATTTAGAACTGGGCCTTATGATAAACCTCCTAAGTATTAAGCCCGTTAATGGCCGTTATTCTTTATATTATATTTATAAGTTTCAGTACATCCTAGACTCCTCTCCTATACAATATTTCTAATAACACTGGCAAAATGTAGAACCATGCGTTGTTGTGTCATATCAATCGTCAGAGAATGTAACAGGTGTTAATGACGGTGTAGTTTTAAGAATGTAAAAATCACATTACTCGGTACTTCGAGATATAACAATAACCTAAATGCTCTATACATACTAATATCAGTAACATTGACCATATAAAGATCAATTTTACGTCGAGCAGGGTCTGCGTACGCGCCGCAAGCAAGCGAACTCCCTTATTAGGAATTATAAATATATAATATGCCTCGGCACTTCTTGCTTTTTCTTTCGGTAGCCGATACTCGCCACAAATTATTATGTATTAAAATAGGCGAGGAGCGACTGAAAGCGGGTTGAAGAGACTGATTAAAAACACATCATAAAATCACGCCTGTTTTCGTCTCAGTTATGTTTAAGCCCCATTCGGTACCAAACAGGCAGTGAGTAGGGAATGCTATCTCGAGTCACGATTGCTACTCGAGATCTTGCGTACATCGATGCTAGCTGTGCTGCTGTGCCGTGCTTTAAGACTTGCGCTCCTGCAGTACGAAAGGCCATGGTGTCCGAGAATATCGACAGCTTCACCGCAGTGACACTAACGCGGAACAACACCAGGTAGCCAGCCGATTATAAGTTATCCATTATAGTGTCTATGGGTTTTGCTGCAGAAAGCACAGCAACTTTTGGCTGCGATTCGACCGACCGTACGGCAGTGGGACGAATGTCGTCAGCCATCTTGTGCAGGGCACATAGATTCGCCCCATACAAGATATCAATGACACCTTCGTTCACATTGCCGGGGAGCTTGATATTGATGAGTACCGTCAGCTCTTTCAACATGGACTCACCAGCGTCCCTGGCAACTGGACACATTAGTTCCTTCAGATGTACACTTCGTAAGGAGCACACAGCCCCACAAACTTATTGACCTGTAATTTCAATTGAGTTGGATTCCGGTTCGGGAGGGTCAGGGAAGGAGAGGCCTTCTGCCGGAGCCGGTGGTTTACTGTCCAGACCTACAAGTGCTTCTGGAGAGTACAGCGAAACCTGATCTTACCCTCGTCTAGTTTATACACCACAATATACCTCCTAAATTAACAGCGCACCTCCGCTGTTAATTTAGAATAGAAACTTGGGGCGAAATGTTACAATGGCCCCTTTTTTGTGCTTTTATTATAGCTATATTTTTCTTTTGCTCATGCAGGGTTCTAAACGGGACATTAGTTCCTAATTGCTGTTTCAACGGGATTGTCCGAAAGCCGTTCCACTGCCCCGGAACACTAAGGGCTAAGGAAGGAACATGGATGAGTTATAGTCAGTAAGAATCTGACACTCCCTACTGATCCTCCCAGAGGAGTAGTCATTTGATGAATTTCACCATCAAAAAATGATTACTTAATTGCTCCACAGCACTTTGACTATTCTCTTTGGCGGTGAAGTCGTAAAGCCACGGAAATCTCTTTAGAACGGAAAAGCTTGGTTTTGCAAGGGTTTTCCAAAACGCATTGCGATGTGAGTTGAGTTTTAGTGTGAACCCGCTCCGCTGTCAATGTGACATCGGATTAATACAGAAGCGTGAGCTTCATTACTTTGTCTTACTGTAATTACTTTTTTGAATTATTAATGCTATATTAAAAAAAAAGCTTTTCAAGGGCGTTTTTTGGCGCGCCGTTGTGGGTTTCGCCTCTTGCAGCTCGTTTATCTGCTAGGTAAGCTATTGAAGGTTTTACCTTTTGTAGTGCGCGTCTCTAAGCTAGGTAAGCTAACCTAACCTGAACATTTAATAATTTAATAGCACAGAAGATATTAAAAAGTGGGTAGTTACATTTTAGTGTTTTTTATAACTACTTATTTCTTGAAAGCTTTCAATTTTCATAACTTAGTGTTCCCATAGTAATATCGAAAATTATATTTTTCTGGAATTAGTAAGAAGATTTCCTATTAAAAACACAATTCCTTCCCAAACTTCATTTCAAAAATCATTGCAGAAATTTAAATCTATTTCTATTAAAACTAGGTAGGTACTACTTACGAACACACACGGTTACGGTTAAGAACACACATCACGTAATCAGGGCCCGAACATAGGTACGATAAATACAAACGTTTTACAGGCACTTACTCGTAGGCAACCATCTATCAAATGTGTTCGTGAAACATATCCTTACCTACCTGTACAGGTAGTCGCCAGCACATCAAATCATCACAAACTGTCAAATTTTCTCAATCGATTTTGAACTTAACTTTCAGTTAGTTAGTTAGTTTTAAGGTTTAAAATCATTTGAAGAAATTTGACAGTTTGGTATGGATGCGCTGGCCACCGTACCCTTCGCTTGAAGCCTAGAATATAAAAACAATGACTAATACTAGGTACTTACAGTTTTCTATACAGAGCTAGCCAAACGTGACAGGTGAAATGATGGGTTGTCCATCCAAGCGAAATTTTCATAAAAACATGTTGCATTATACGACAATTGGCAATGTAGCGGTGTATGATTCCCCTATAATGGAGTACCAGCCGACCCGTAATCAAATCAAATTAGTAATCTTATGAGTTTTAATTAATTGGGTAATTTGAAAGGGTTGTCAACGACGTTACTTTTTATGAACTGTCACAACGCGGAATTTGTCCGTGGTTTGTATGAAATATAACAATGTGACGTCACAGATTTTTAGAATCAAAGTATTATTGATCGAAGATCAAAGTGAATACTTAATAGCATAAAATGCAATTGTACAATTATTTCTTCGCATAATATTGAATTTCTGTACGGTGCAGTGATTAAAGTTTTTAAGATGAGCGGTCTTTTTACAATGTGATTTCATATTTTATTTTTGACCATGTCAAATAGTCAATTGTTGATCATAAATAAATGTAGATAGCTATACAAGTAGAGGGAGACCAAAGAAACGATGGATGAATTGTGTGAAAGATGATATGGCTAGAAAGGGAATGACTACCGAGATGACGACTAATATAGAAGTATGGAAGAAAAATACATGTTGCGCTGACCCCAAATAAATTGGGATAAAGGCAGGAGAATGTTGATGATGAAATAATCGTTCAGCATAACCGTTTAGCGAACCGATATTTGTTTGTTATTTGGTCTTCATGAAGAGATTTTCTAGTTTCTACCGCTAAGCACTATTCTTATTGAAATTTCGCTATGTATTCCCCACAGTTTTGACAAAAATCCCGAAGCGTCGATCGCGCTTTTAAACTTCTTACACTCCAATATTGCTACAATATTAAGTGCTACAATAATAATAATAATAATATCCTTGGACATTTCACACAACGCCATATCGTCCCACGCTAAGCAACCTAATGCTTGTGTTATGGTAACGAGATGGCTGATAGACATACTTGTATACATTTTTTTTTGTAAATACATACATATTATAGATAGAAAAACACCCAGACTCGTAACAAATACTTACAATTACGGAGTTCTGTGGATACAATAATTTAATGTTAATGTTTCTTTGTTACCAAGTAACTGGAGGTGAATATGATCGCCCGCCACTGTCGCCACTGACACCGTATCCGCTGTTAATACAGTAGTTTTTGCTTTATTATAATTATCTTGACGTTCACCGTCAATCGTTATTAGTTTAACTGTATCGCTTGCTGTCTTCATCGCTATATCGATTTTAGCATTTCGTATAATGGTTTAAATGGGTTAATATAATACACAGATATCTTTGCCTGTTGTAGATTAGAGATGAGACCACTAATTAGTCAAATTCATGTTCGAAAAAACCGTGTGGTAGTTACAGGACGCATGTCCTCACCATATAAATTAAATTGATTCAAATTATACTAAATACTGTTAAATGAGGTATTCAAAATGTAATTCTGGAATCGTTTTTGGTTTTCGCCACGGGTAATCAGGTAAATTACTAACTGTCTAATAGCCAGCTATTACATAATTATATTTGCGGCAAAGAGACTTGAGTTGCAGTCGATTGCTGGATATACTTGTTTTGTTTATTATTGTAACATCAGCTGTATTCGCATGGTGTGGACTTATGCAATCATAAGTTATAATCTATGTTTTTATTATTATATTGTGAAGCAGTCACTTACATCGTAAATGGGTTATACGTTTATTAACAACATGCTTGTTGATACTTTGATTGTTTTCCTTCCTTTTTAACCCCCAACGGAGAAACGACTCCGACGCGCGGGCCTGCGGAGGGTGAGTAATGCGTAGCTTACCGTCCGATCAGGACCAGCCCCGCACCGGCGCGTACCTGTTCAAAGAGATGTCAGCATGTGAAGGGGCTCGTTAGGGCCGAAGCTTGCCGGGTCAGCGGGATTGTCCGAAAGGGTTACCGCTACCCCGGAACATAAAGGGTTACCGCTACCCCGGAACATAAAGGGTTACCGCAACCCCGGAACATAAAGGGTTACCGCTACCCCGGAACATAAAGGGTTACCGCTACCCCGGAACATAAAGGGTTACCGCTACCCCGGAACATAAAGGGTTACCGCTACCCCGGAACATAAAGGGCTTAGGAAAGAACAAGGGAACATGGGTTTTAGTAAGAGTCTGACACTCCCTTTCGTTTCACCCAGAGCCGGAAGGGTCATTTGATGATTTCCCACCCACAAAAAGGGGTGATATAAGTTTAACGTGTGTCTGAGAATATTGCCTGTGGTACGGAGGTCCAAAATGGCTGCCCCTTTTTTTTATGTCTCACTCCTTTAGTGCTATTCTGTAAAAAAATATCATATATAAGTGAGTTTAAAGTCAGCTCACTTCACGCTCACTTCACCTACGCATTCACGGTAACATTTTAACAGAATCGACCGACGGAACCCTGGGTCTGTGATGGTAGAGTTTATTTTGCCGAAGCAGGTCTAGGGTAAGGAGACAGACCAAGAGAGATACGAGAACCGGCTGTTTGTGGCGAGCTGTTAGGCAGTAGCGACCCTACGGACCCTACCTCCCGGGAGTTTTCTTGTGCCCCACCTCAGGCTTGCCTTTATTGCCTGGCTTGAGTGAACACCGACGAGGAACAGAGCTCCCACCTCAGTCTCGCCTTTATCTCAGCCGGCCAGGCTTGAGTGGAGATTCGCTTCGAAACATGCTAACATGCTTGGAGGAAGAAACTATTCCTGTTAGTAGTAGCTTGTAGGGACATGACCATCTTTTGGGCTCTGGGATTTTGAAAGTCTTGGAATACCTCTCTACTCCTCATAAGCTCCTCAGGAAATGTTGCTCCCTTGTCGCTACGACGTTTTTCATCAGTGCATCAGGGTCTGATGATGGAGTAGGAAAGATAAATGAGGGTAAATAAGTAATTAACTTCAGTGCAGATTGAGCAGATTTCAGCGAGGCACGTGACACGTTAGCGCATCTACTAGTAATGTATAAAGTTTAAACGGCAAGAAATAAAAGTTTTTAAAATATTACCTATATCTTGAAGTGTCAAAACCATTTTTTTTCTACTTTTTAAATGTAAACTTTTTGGTTTGTGTCAAAGTCAATTTTATAATAATATTCATTTATTTATATTCAGTTGTAATAACGCCGCAATAATTAATTGTAAATGCCTCTATCTATAAAAGTTTAGCAACGAAAAATCAACTTTCCCAGCTCGGCAGCATGTTTCTCATCAGGTACTTCAGAAACCTTTAGCTAGGCAAAAACAATGGAAGCCACGACGCGAAAGCACTAAAAATCAGCTCACTATCATGACCTAAAAAGCAAAAAACTTAACAAAACGCTCGTCTATCCGCGGATCGTGAGAAAGTCATAATAAACATATCAATTTTAAGAGCGATCCGCTTTCTCGTGATGCCGAACTGTTTATTAGTTCCCTATATAAAGGGTCAGTAAGTATAGCGAACTTGTGCAGTAGCGATATTTATTGAAATTACTTACAATTTGATTGTGGAGTGTAATAATGGCTTGCAAGTCGGTAGCTTCGCTCGCCATAATATTAGCCCGCGTTTTATTACTAACCACTCGAATTAGATGGTATATATGTTAACGATTTGGTCAGGCTTGGGGCGGTTAGGTCGAGGCCTCGTGCAGGCTTAATGTGGTTCTTCTCATTTCTTCAGGTTTACATGGCGCGGTTACTGGTTAATTAAAAACTGCTTATTCGTATTTTTTGTGTTGTGTAGGTGTGTACCTATGTACAATTACCTATTATGAGTGGCTGTATGTATATACATTATTTCAATAATTCTTGCAAACTTTGATCGTTTCTGTATTGGTATCTGAAACAGCATCAAACAGATTGATTATTTGAGGAATTTTACAACTCGCAAGTATTGCAAAGGTAGTTTATGATGCGCACCAATTCAAGAATGCTATCTCCATTCTTAACAAGATCCATCAATTCTCCATTCCATCTCTCATTCGTCATCCAAAACATCATCTTTACAGAGTTCTATCCACTTGTAATTATTTGATAGCGTCATTGTCATCATAGCCCTCCTGAGCATTCCTCTTCTTCCATATTGAACCGTCGTTACTCCCAGTACCTAGTTAGCGTCACTTTCCTAGACACTCCTTTCATTCCAATTAGTCATCAATCCACCATTAATAGAAGACCTCAACTAGTAATCAAAAGCAATGAAACAATCATATACAGCCTAGTGGAATAAATCGTGTAACTAACTAACGACACAAAGTAGCTAGTTACTCAAAGTTCGCCCGCTATTCAAGCTAATACTTATTCTTATTTGTCTAGCTCGTTGAAAGCCAGGCATACCGGCAAGAGCCCGACAATTAATCATTTAGATAACCCACCAATGAAGGAAGGAAGTATGCAACATTTATATTTTGTATGACAAAATACCTAGCGGTTTGATCCGGACATAAAAACTCAAACAGTCCGCGTTGTAGGGTTGTTCAGCTCTGGTATGTTATATCGATGCTTTCTTCATTATTGCGATTTGCTTCCTTTATTCATGTTAATCGTATCAAGTCCAATATTCGGTTCCAAAAGTTGAAGTCCTCTGAACCGAGTATTGGTACTTTTTTGACCCACATTAAATTTGTCCGTCGTTGTCGCTGCTTGCATTGGCGTCTTTTTTGTGAGTAAAATAGTTATTTGTTATGCAAGGCTGGAAAGTTGATTTTTGGCGCGAGTACTTCTATTGAAACCTGAGTAAGCGAAGGATTCTAGGGTTGAACCATGAGCGAAGCGAGTGGTTCAAATATAGAATCCTGAGCGTAACGAAGGTTTCAAAGGTACGAGACGCAGAAAAGCTTTGCTGCCGAGCGCAACACACAATTTTTCACCTCACTACAGCGAGGAAACTGCTAGGTGCAAGAAAACAGGTGTTACATGTTGAGTTTTATTTTGTTCGAGCGTCTCAGATACATTGACTCATGTGAAGAAAATAACAGATACTTGGCAATGTATCTTAAGAGTTACATAGAATATCTCCAAAATTAAATACCCTGTATTTTGTTCTATATCCTACTTGTCCTCTAAAGAGAATGAAAGAAAAAAACTAATTTAATACAAATATCTAACTAATTTAATTTAATATTTACATTTATTTTTGCCAAGCAAAGGATTAAATAACATATTATATTAGTATTTGTTTTATTTAAAAAATTAAACTTAAATTACTACACAATTGGGTATTTGACAGGGTAGTATTTTTATGGCATATTTAAATGTGACGTCACAGATCTTTTTAATCAAATGGAATACTTATTAACATTAATTCCAATTTTACAATTATATCCTTATTTTAATTTCTGCACTGTGATGGAAGTTTTTAAAGTGAGCGGTATTATTTAATATTTTATTTTAGACCGTGTCATGCATTTTCAGTGGACTGGCAGTATAGAAAATTATTAAATAGAAAGGTTCCAATTTTAAAAACTCTTTCCACGCTAGAGAGTAAAAAGCGATTTTGGGCTCAGATTTTGAATGACAAACAGACTCTTTCCGAGCCTGTGAGGTGAAAAGGTATTTTGGTGTTTTGTATTTAATAAAAATTATCAACAGAACATAACTGTTATTGATACATAACTAAGCATGTAATTGAATACTAGCTTTTGCCAGCGGCTAGCTTATATGCTATTCCAGACTATAATCTATCTTTGTGCCAAGTTTCATACGGATCCGTTTAGTAGTTTTTAGTTTATTCGTTACAAACAACAAACAAATCTTTCCTCTTTATAATATTAGTATAGATGTAGAAAATTATCGGCTCTTCTTTTTTGGTTACAATCTCCTCTAAAAACACTGAAACTAAACTGAAGTGAAAAATATATGTAGCTTCCAATTCAATCTGCTTTTCTCTCGCAAACTCCCTCCCTCATGTATCATGTCGATGCACCGTCGCAGGCAAGGTAACAGCACTACCATTTCACATTTGAGCCTTTCGCGTAGTCGCTTATCGGGCACGTTTTACATTTTTATTGCAAGCGGATACGGGCCGCGCTGTGTCGGCGTTATTATTTCTCCCTACAATTATTGCTTAGAAGTCCGGCCGGCGGCGGGCGACGTGCGGGCGACGTGCGGTCGACGCGCGGGCTTCGTGCGATTGTCGTGCGAATGTTTCTGCGATACTTTTTACATGATACGCGCGACTGGGTTGTTGTTTGTCTATTAGACGGAGGTCGCGGTTTTGATTACGACACGTTCATACTTCATAGGCTTCATGCGTGTGGCTTTTCTTTAAGTTTTCTGTTATATTATGTGTTGCATAGGAATCTATTTCTGCGTCGTTGTATTGGCGGCGTGACAGTGGGAGTTTCCGTGGACTCAATAACTTATATTTAGTAACAGGTGTTCTTGCTCAGTTATTATGTTATTTCCTGTCTCAGCTTAATATGAAGACTTTTAAGGATTAAAATTAGCTTTTATATAGAAGTGATAGCCTAGTGGTGTGACCGTCGGACTGCCAAGTCATAGGTCTCGAGTTCGAACCCAAGACACGCACACTGATTTTACGAATTCATGTGCGTATTGTATAATTATCCCTTGCTTAAAAATTGGTGAAGGAAAACATCGCGAGGAAACCGGCATGCCTGAGAGATGCCTATTTCCCAACAGCATGTGAAGCTAAGTTAGAGGCCTATGGGCAGCATAAAAACAAGACACCAGGTTAGCCGTTAAACCACATGAAAAGAAGAGATTGACTCTTTTTAAAATATAATCATATATTTATACCTAGTAACTTTACATACCAGAATTGCCAGGTACTTTTTTTTTGTGTCAACAAATTTTTATTTAGAAGGTAGGTACTTGTTGCAATGTCTCCATGTCTAACAAATCTTTGTTTGTACCATTTGTACGACAAATGTTAAAAAAATATCTATACTACATAAGTGTTTAATACCTACTTGATTGGCATCACATGATTATTTTAATTTCATCAACTTGGACTATAATGTTTTCCTCCACTAAGTAGATGAGTGAGGTGTTTGGAATGTGGTGTAACAGGGAGCAATTCCTTAGATGGCATATAAGTATATTTATAGCACGATCCTATTGAAACGAAACTATTTACATTATTAAAAATCTTTATTTACTTCTTTACATAATGCGCAAGAATTTGGGCTGCATTTGGGGGCGTACGCTGGAATAAAAATAAACAAATTATATAATATAACAAAGACAATAAAAATAATCATATTAAAAATTAAATATTTATCTAATTTGAAAATAAAATTGAACCCTAATATTTGTATATCTAGCTGACCCCAGACAAACGTTTTCCTGTCCAAACAATAATTTATACAATCTCATAGAAATTGCATTTTCAGTTGTCCCAAAGGAGATTGTTCTAGACCGCCCTATAACCAACAAACATTTGACGTGTACGTTAATTTTAATTATATTTTAATATGCTTTTTAAAAATAATAAATTCAAGCGGACACTGTTTAATTCTTAATAGGTTTTTAAAAGTGACCTCATTGATTTTATTACCAACTGAACTCGCCATCTTTCAAGGAAATGTCAATGTGATTGTCACAAAAGATTTGACAGTGTCGCTCTCGCTCATATTACATAAATATCGATATCGACGACGATGTCCATAATATCTAGTGATAAATAATGGATGTTCGATATTTATCACTTCCAAAACATTGAAAATGTGCAACATAAAAGTTTTTCATGCATATTTTTTTCATGGAATTAGTTCCGTGAACATTTTAATGGAACTTATGATGAATATGGCCTAGCACGATTATGATGAAAATATAATGAACAAACAAACTCACAAAATGTACTTTAGTAAGTACATTTTCAATCCCTCATTCGACTAGTGTCGAATGAGGGATTTTCTCACAAGTGAGAAAATATTAGTTCAAAAAGGCGTTGGTAAAAAATACGTCACTGTCTCAGGTTTTTGACATCAAATAAGCTTTCTTATTTACGGATCTTATTTTTGTTATCAGTAGCCAGTAAAACAAAGACGTATTTTTTACCCACGCCATCTATTGAACTATGTTTTTTCACCTGTCAGAAAATCTCTCATTTAACGATTGAAATGTCATTTACGACGCAACTCTAGTGAATTGTTCTCATAACCATTTCACAACTTCAATAGCCATATTTTTACTTTGTAAGTACTTAAACTCTATTTTTAAATGTTGCAAACTAAAACGTTACACATTGTTTGTTGGGAACAAAATATTTTTTAGCATTAATTTAATTGGAGTAGAATCATAGCAACAACGTGTTTATGTTTGAAACGGAACAAATTAATTTACATTTGACATATTGATGCTCTAACGGCGGACATACAGGAAGAAGCACCATGGTGCATGCTATTTGCCGACGACATCGTTCTTGTCGGTGAAGATGGACCTAAGATCCAGAGCAGACTGGAGAAATGGCAACGGAAACTGGAGATTGTTGGCCTGAAAATCAGTAGAACCAAAACGGAGTACATGTTCTGCGATTTCGACGGTCTCTCCAGTTCTGGGGTCATAGCGCTTGATGGCGCGCTTCTCCCAGTTTGCTCCGACTTTCGGTATCTCGGTTCACTTGTGCAAAGCGATGGCGAAATAGATCGGACTGTTAAGCATAGAATTAACACTGGGTGGATGAAATGGCGGCAGGTCACGGGAACAATTTGTGACTCCCGCATTCCCCTTAAACTCAAGGGGAAGATTTATAAAAGCATGGTTAGACCAGCCGTCTTGTATGGATCAGAGTGTTGGGCCACAAAAGGAATGAATGAAAGACAATTGCATGCAGCTGAGATGAGAATGCTAAGAGGGATGTGTGGTGTTACCCGAATGGATAGAATACGGAATGAGTATATAAGAGGAAGTCTGAAAGTGACACCGGTGACTGAAAAGTTGTGTGGAAATCGGTTGTCATGGTATGGGCATGTTATGCGGAGGAATGAGGAAAATGTTGTCAGGAAAGTTGTGAGCATGAATGTGGATGGCTATACAAGTAGAGGGAGACCAAAGAAACGATGGATGGATTGTGTGAAAGATGATATGGCTAGGAAGGGAGTAACTACCGAGATGACGACTAATAGAGAAGTATGGAAGAAAGAGACATGTTGCGCCGACCCCAAATAAATTGGGATAAGGGCAGGAGAATGATGATGATATTGATCTGTCATTTTGGTATACTAAATTAAAACCACAGTTTAAATAGGTGGTCATTGATAATCGATATACAATGATTGATCTTCAAGAGAGCATCTCTACGTCACTACGTCAGTTGGTGCCTGTGGCTGTGTTGTGTTGTTGTGAATACCTACCTATTTGGCGATTTCTTTTGGCGTTTTTGATTTTGTTTCTGTTTAACGGACTACAATTTGGATTGCTTTCAACGTGACCTGGCTTCGAATAACTGATTCTGTGATCTGCTTAAACGACACCTTAGCATTTCGACAACGGATAACGGACTTCGCTTAAAGTAAACTTCAACCAATAAATAATAACTGTACCTAAAAGGCATAATACAACTGTATTTACGGTAATATTTTACTGTATTTGAAGTTTAATGCTTTGTAGAAACCAGAAATAGCGATTTTAGAAGGAGTTACTTAAGTTTTCTTTTATTAAACATAACCTCAAAAGCTGTTCCTTTTCTTTAAATAAATATTTTCTTTAAAGTGTCCGTCAAGAAACTTTGTTCTTATGGGGTACTAAGAGCAGTTTACAAATAGAAAATGATTTTTTCTATGCTGTTGGCTCCAGGGCGAACAATGTATGGGCGTAGAACAATCTCCTTTACCAATTTTCCCGGCAACTGTACAAATGTTTCTTTCCGTAAAAACCTTATTTGAACTATAAAAAACATTTGACAACAATATTCCAAATGGTCGCAGCCGTTCGCTTACGTTGCACAGCATTTTATTTTTACTAGGTAGACTAGCAACCCGCCTGGCTTCGCACGGAGAGAGCTAATATACCATTTTTTTTGTTTCTTTCGTAGTTCGAGCATGTTGGTTAGATTAAAATGTAGTACGTCCATCATTATCATACAGCATAATCTTGGTTTAATTCGGTAAAGAAACTGGCTCTATCAACATTGAGTATTTTATGTATTATAATGCCAATCATCATCTGCCTAGCTTTTTCCCAACTATGTTGGGGTCGGCTTCTAGTCTAACCGAATGTAGCTGAATACCAGTATTTTACAAAGAGCGACTGCCCATCTGACCTCCAAAACCCAGTAACTGGGCAATACGATACCCCTTGGTAAGACTGGCTGTCAGATTTTCGGGCTTCTGGCTACCCGTTACGACTGTCAATGATGCACAAATGATTGCCGGGAACAACGGCTTAATATGCTTTCCGCGTCACGGAGGAGTCTCGTTATGTAAAGATGGTCACCCATCCACGGCCAACCCCGGCAGGCGTAGCTTAACCTGGTGGATCGAGATGTGTGGCTGTTAGTACTTAGCCACGAGCTCCTCAGGTATCGTATCGTTTGTAACACAATTCATCTATCGTTTCTTCGCTCTTCCTCTACTTGTATAGCCATCCACGTTCATACTGAAAATTCAAAACTTTCCTGCCAACATTTTCGTGAACTCTATACAGACAAACAAGACAGCTCTATATCGATACATGATATCAGTCAACAAAATGTCGCTAGTGCTCACTGGCTCTTATTATGCTTTAATTGTGTCATTTGACTGTCAGTACTGTCCGCTCAGGTCACATTTCGAAAGGTTAAGATCAAAGGTTAAGGTCTAAATGATTTTTTAAAGAATCTTAGGCCAATAAACATAAAAAAATGCATATTAGCTCGATTTAGGAGCCTAAAAATGTAGGTACCAATATTAGAGAGTGGAACCTCAATTATTCTCAGAGAATACCATCGATTTTCCATACTTAACGAATAAAAGTGAATCATGGAATACATTCCACTGCTGCCTGTGTATGCCAAACATTTGGATAGTTTCTGCATAATGCTTATCATTACAGCCCCTAGACGTAGTGATGGAAAGTTAGCAGATTAGATTTCCGCTTGATTGGCGAACGTGCGATGCGGTGCACAACGAACGGTACCTGCCAAACATTGTAGAATCGATAGCTTGGTACTAATTAAACATTGTTCAGTTCAAATTGGAAGCCTGCTTGCAGGCGCACCTGTGTGCGTACGGCCTAGCTTGATTTACACCTATCATTTGTATTTCATAAATGTATGCAGGGATGGAACAAAGGTCTTTGTTAAGGGGTCCTCTGTCGCGACTGCGGTTACCCCAAATGTTGGCGGGCCGAATACCGGATTTGTGTATGACGTAGGCAATATAGCACTTGCGGGGTGCCAACTATGTATATTGAGGGTGTGGAGGAAAACACGCTAAAACTAATATGTATTCCATACTTCGGATCAGTTGATTTCAAAGATTTAATTTAACACTGATTTTTCATCAAACAAGAACCAAGTGTTTTTTTTGAACTGATTCCAAATTCGATCGAAAGCTCGAATGCAGCCAGAGTTTTTTTCCTCCGTACCTTTTTCATAAAAAATACGATAAAGTGAAATCGAGAGTTCGCACTGTCATTATTATTTACGTCGAATTTTAAAATAATGGATGACTTATCTTGAGTATCTAAGCATTATTCCTATCCATAAGGACGAAACATTTACAAATACTTATTCGTATCAGCTAAATCATATCGTTTATCAGCTAACAGCCGAGAGTACCAACCCTAGTCCCAGTAATTATGGTGAGAGGAGCTGGATATTCCGTCTGATTGATTGCACACTTCCATCGTTTTGTCTATACGCACAGAATGTTGTTTTCCATTGTACATATCTAAGGAAGCGGTCAAAATGGGAAGTCATAAGTGTCATGCATACATTTTAAATACATTGTGGACATTTTTACATCAGCATTTAAAGACGTGAAAAATAATAGATATCTATCTATACCCGTTTTGACTATTCCCACGCAGCACCTAATCCCTTTATTTATAAACGTTGCTAAGATAAGTAATGATTGGTGACTGTTTAATCCAATGGTACCTAAAGTAGTCTTTATCGACCCCCAGGGGTCGTCGGCGACTTGCAAGGGGTTCGTGTGAGTGAAAAATCTTCTTATTTTTTTTCTGAAAATGTAACAATTCAAATATTTATTTGATTCCATAATGTGTGAAGATAGGCTTAAAGGTAGTACAAAATATAGGTGGAATATTGGAGGTGCTTTCGTAGGTTTTGTAAAAAAATATTTTTGCAATTTTATAATATTAGTAGGTACTTAGTTAGCAATTTATATAAGTAAAGTATACAAGTACACGTTTTTTTTTGAAATAGGCACATTGAAAAAATTGCGCTTCGTTTTAATTAGAATTTTGTTAATAAGTGAAACCTATGATGAACAACATTGACGACAACCCTCAGTGTTGTATAGATCCTTGATGCGGCGGCACTACAGCACGGCGGCGTATAAGTACCCGCTGAAAGAAACCTTGCCGTGTACAACGGGCCTTATGTGGAGAATATATCACAAAGTCTACTTGGTCTCAGTATTCTACAAGGCAAACGTGCATCTTCAGCTGTCGTAGCAATAGTACGAGTATTCTGAAGGCCAGCAAATTCACAAATAGAAACCAAAAATATACCCAACTGTCAGTATTATTTTTAGCAGACCCCAGGCACCGAATTACCTCCCGATTCCGAACCGACCTAATTTTATATACGCCTTGCACGGAAGCTGTGCCCTTGGAGCGTAAAAATTCTTCGCCTCAAAGACAGTTAAACTTAACATCTAAATAGGTACAACCAGGGGTGTAAGTACTTTCTGGTGAAGGTGTGCAGCGCTGGAGGGCGTTGCCGTCTTGCAATATCCGCGCGGAAGGATGCCAGACCTCCCCAGTTATTTCGTATTAACGATCTGCGATAATTATATTGCTGAAACCTTATGGTCTTTTTGTACCTGTGTCTAGGTTTATGCGACCTGAAGGGAACTTGTCTTTTTTTGATGGGAACTTTTCATGTTGCTGAACACTGATTAGAAGGTGGTATTTGGTTTTTGCCGTCGATGGATATGACGTGAAGAGGTGGGCAACGTCTGGAATGTAGAGCAGTAGCTGGAATACTCGAATGTCTAAACCGGGTCCAGGAAAAAAATCCTCTAATCCACATACTGAAAAGGCAAAAAAGGCCACCCAATTCAAAGATAAGAACGTAAATAACAATTTAAACAACATAAGAACTACAGAGAAACCGCCGAAGAACTACAGAGATACTCCTCTCCACTCTAACTTCAGATTATACTATATACTCTGATATCTGCCTACAACATACTGTATCGTATTTATTTCCCTAAACAAATCTTGTATACACCAACACGCCACACCATCCAATATCCGTTTATTAATATATAGGGGGTGGGAGAAAATTAAATAATCTTCCCCACGGAAATAAATTGCAAGAAGGCGAAAACCGACGTCGTCAAGTGACAATATTTTAAATTACATCAGTTTGTCAACGACCAATAGAAACACGGGAGGCGCAGGAGCTCGTGGCGCCCTACTACCGGATTATTAGTAATTTGAATTTCGAATTTTACGCTGTAAAGCGCGGGTTCTGTCACTAATTGTTGATATCGAGTAGTGTTGTGCCCTGGGCGATTCGAAAAGATGGGAATATTGCTGCTTCCATTGATTTATTAACATACATGTTCTGAACCACACTATAGTATATAGACTTGTCATGAGCAGGTATTCCCGGCAATATACTTATATATTGCCGGGAATACCTGCTCATGACTTGGAAAGATATTTGTTTTTCCGGTCGTCTTTATTTTTGAAGGAGATGATCCTACGAAACATTAGAGGCATTTGAAAGTTTTTTCAGTATTATTTAAAAGTTTTTCATGCAATAATAACATAATTAAGAGAATAACTAGTTACCAATTCAAAGGTTATTTAGCATAAATTATTAAACTTAATATTTACATACCTAAAACATTATTTATTATATTGAGAATAACTATGTTAATATTCTCAATATTATTCGTTCTGGAAGTAATATTTTTACAGCGAGTGCAGTCGGGGCTCACAATCACAACCAATGTTTTCACTACCTTGTTGGTCTGATCTATGAGGTCCATTACCTTGAGGTCCTGGGTTCGATTCCCAGGCCGGGCAATATATTATTGTGTTTTGTTTTCCATTAGGAATTTATATGTAGAGGCCGGGAGACTGGATTTGTGCCCGGTTGATGGCAATAGGCTTGCCCCTATTACATGGTACTTAAACATAACTGGCGAAATGTGGGTGCATCTATTACAGGTACACCCCTGCCTAACCCTACGGGTAAATAATGCGTGATGTTTATGTAGCTTTGTATTTATTGTTGCAGATTATTGGGAACACTCATCTGGCAGGAAGCAGTAGTTACTTGGACAGAGCTTTAGTGAGTGGAGCACCTTCTTACTTAAGGGGGATGCGCAGACGCAGCCCATGAAATTCATTTTTTTTTTCGTTTCTTTTTACCTGATTTGTCTTGTTGTATGCTGATCTAGATACGATTCGCGGCCGTAAAATATGTATTTATAGAATTAAAATCATTAAACGCAATGATGCAACTCTAAGTATGAATTTACATAAAATGATCTGATTTGAATGTCAAGATAGATTAAATAGCCATTCAATGTAGTCCGTGCTGAGAATGATTATAAGTTGTGAAAACATAATTATTACGGTCGCGAAATATAATTACTTTTAATCAAGAATAATAACCCAATATGCAAAAAAAAACAAAAAAAAAATGATTTTCGCGGCTACCCTGTTACACCTTATTAACGATCTAATTAATGATTATTAATTTTCATTGAGTTTCAACTGTCAAAGTTTGACTCCTCGTTCGTTTAGCGGTCGCAACCGCTATTGCTGAGCATTGGCTTTGGGTTCGATACTCAGATCAGACAAAGTGTTATTGGTGTTTTCATTCAGGAGTATCTCAGTAGCAGCCCAGATTTTGTATTTATGCCTAGTTCATCAGTTCATGACTCGATCCCCATTTTACACGGGATTTGGCAGTTAAATATAACTAGCAAAATGTGAATTTATTAAACATAGGTTCACCGCATTCTAGGTGAGAAGTTAGGTTATTTTAAAAAGTTACTTGTCAAAGTTTAAAGCTCTCAAACTGTGCCTTTCGTTACTCCTTGTCACGTAAGTTCCATTTACTCGAAGTCAAGCGGAAATCGTGCCGGAAAGCGTGCCGGAACAGCCATTATTCTATTTATTTGATTGCAGATGAGGACATCTTGGGGCTGCCTTACAACGGATAACGGGAGAAGCTATCTTCCAACATAAGTTTGGTAAGTTGAGTTTTTTTTCTTAAATAAACCTGTTGCGAACCGAGATAAAAAGTAAGTGTTTTTTCACAGCTGTAGAGTATTTAGTAGGTACTGTAGAAGGTTGAAGATCTTCTATTGAGGGGGCTCAGTGGTAGAGCGTGTAATGTGTGTATTGCGTTTACTATATGCTATGAATGCAAACACATTAGAAGATCCACACTTAATATATTATAGCTTGATTATAACGAATACATCTGTCTAGTTCCGCCGCCTGTCAACCGCCAACTCTCTAATGTACAACATTGTTTTAAAGGTTCGAATGCCGTCCGATTATTACCAGCCATGTTCAACATAAGGTTTTACTCCAGGGCTCTACAGTACTACTTTACAGTAGCCAGTAGGACTCTCAGGCGATAGCAAACACCTTCCATTTTGTTGAGAAAACCTAGTTGTTCTATTTTAAGGGCGCGTTTTCAAATCAGATAAAAAATATGCTGTTTTTGGGAACATTTTATGACAAAACTGAACCAAATCCAATATAACTTATAACTAGCACATACAGATTGGTTCTTCATCTTCAATTAGGCAACTTTTTTTTATAATGATGGTTTTCTTCACAGTGTAAAATAAAAACAATATTCTTTTGCCCTAAAACCACAAAATTGACGATACTGGGCTGAGTGTACGAACATATGTATTTTTTATACGTACGTTTTTAATAACGTTATTTTTATGAACTGTCAAAACGCGGAATTTGTACGTGTGATTTGTATGACATATATCAATGTGACGTCACAGATTTTAGAATAAAATAGAATACTTATTAGCATTAAATGGAATTTTACAATTATTGCGGTCTTTTATCGATGTGATTTCATATTTTATTTTTGACCGTTTCAAATAGTCAATTGTCATCATATTTTCACTTTACTACACATTCTCGCAGCTAACCGTGCGTACACTTGTGTGTGTGACTCGTGTCAATATATATATAGTAGTTTGATGTTATACCTGTCAATTTTACAAACTCGTCAATAAAATTAAAAAATCATTGTTCCAAAATCCAGACTTAATAGATTTTGTTTTTTGGCAAACGCTTTCGTTTTTTATAAGACAAGTGCTTTAATAAATAATTTAAATGTGATTCTAAATAATAACCTACGCTAACTAAAACTATTGACGAACTAAAATATGGCGTCCAAAAAAAAACCCCGTATCGCTGTTGACTGGTAATTTAGCCAAGAGATGGCGGTGGCGGCATGGCCACGTTGTTTGGTAATGCTTTGTTTCTGGCCAAGGTTAAAACCAGCCCTTGGGTCACGGGAACCAGGGTAATATAGATATTATTACCGTGCGGGAGGGAACTGTCAACTAGCAGTTAAAAAAAAAAAAAGTAAAAAGTAAATAAAATATTACCTATTTACAAGTTTTACCCGAGATATAAAAACTGTGTAAACAAGTATTATCGTTGCAAGTAGGTACTATTATTGAGATACCTATGTCATATCATGAAACAGAAAAATTTACATTAAGTCTTGTGCAAGTTTTTATATCGTCGCTTTCCCTACACATTCGGGCCAGAAAAAAAAGTATATAATATAGTCGTTAAAATGTTCATTCGTTTGCCTTCCAATCGTTCATCCCGCCTTCCCCTAGAGGGCAGGGCAGTACGCTCTAGACATACAAACAACGCGATCTATAGAGCAAAGAAGACATTTCGATTTCCGTCGACGTAGGTCCTTTTATAATATTGAGTTCCTTGAATTACTTCCCTCATCTCCTTACTTCCTATTCCCATCTCTATTCTTTCTTAGCGTGTTAGAATGAGTCAGCCGTATGTCGCTTGTTGCGCCTCACTTTGCGCCTGAGCGCAGTAGAGGTATATAAATCAATTATATTTATTTTCACATGTACCTTTAACAGATTGAGGGCAAAATAGTCTTGAGATTTATTTTCCGGTCAATTTAAAGTTTCCCTTCTATTCGTTATGTGATAATATTGAAATTTGACGGTAGGTAAATAGGTTGGGCAGGTTGTATTTTTTGGTTATTCGAAAACTTTGCAGTTAGCCCTTCCAATACCTGCAATAAATAAGGGCAAACCTGCTTATCTACCTGCTTTATAAGCAGTGATAGCCTAGTGGTGTGACCATCCGACTACCACGTCATAGGTCACGAGTTCGAACCCAAGCCACGCACCTCTGATTTTTCGTACTCATATGCGTACTGTATAATTATCAATTGATAAAAATCGGTGAAGTAAAACATCGTGAAGAAACCAGCTTGCCTGAGAGATATTTCTTAACAGCATGTGAAGCTAAGTCAGAGGTCCATGGGCAGCATAAAAACTCAAACACCAGGCTAGTCACTAACCAAACAAAAAAAGGGAAAATAGGCTGTAAAAGTATTATCATCAAACTCAAACTCAAAGTATTTGTTTTAGTTAAACCAATTTCAGGTATTTTTGAACTGCCGAGGACTCAGTCAGTAAGTCAGATAATTGGAGTTCGATCGAAAGCGGTACCGATTCCATAGGTTACATTGATTAAAAAGTGTAAGTTATGTATGTATATAAATAGGTTGGTATAACAACAAAGGTTAAGTATAAAACTCTGTATCACGAACGAAAAAACAATTGAACCAAGTAAATATTTGTTTAATTGAAACAGTAGGGCCTTGGGGTTTGAGTGCTTATTGAGTATTTCGGAATATCGCCCAGCGGTCGGTCCACTCTACACGTGATCAATGAGGGCCACGTGAGGGCTGGTCAATTTTTAGGTCAAAGAATCAGTATTGCCATCTAACTTGGCAACGGCCAAGCCTTCTGGACACAGTTCCCACTGACAGCATGGGGATGAATTTTTTGACGCCCTACGAGCACTTCTCTTTTTTATACTTACTACTTATACATAATATATATTTTTTAGTTTTAGGTTATATATTGTATTTAAGCTTTGTGTTTAATTAGTGTTATTAAAACGTTAAATCCATAGTACAGAGGCTAGCACATCAAGTTACCACAGTCTGTCAAATTTCTTTGATAGTATTTCGACTTTATTGCAAGGTTAATTTTTAATTGAGAAAATTTGACAGTTAGGTATAGCTTGATGTGCTGGCGTCTGTACATAAATATAGTAAGGTAAGGTTAAATAATCGAAAGCTGATTTTAGTTTTTTTTTTAATAATTAATCAGGTTTATTGCAATTATTTCTGTAGCTGCATAGACGAGCAGGGGTGGTTCCGACTTATGAGTCGTAAGTTCAAACCTAGGCAGTCACTTTACTTAATGTATTTAATTTCATCACCACTGCTCCCAAAATGGTGAAGGAAAGCAACGTGAGGAAACCAGCATGTCCTAGAATTTCGCAGACGTGTGCCATCCACCAACCCCCACTGCCATGCGTGGTGTATTATGGCCCGCTTCCTCTCACGAACAGGAGGCTTGTGAGCACGTAAGCAAGAGCAGTGGGATCACGAAGTAAAAACTCCGTGAGTGCGACCATTATGTACTGGTTAAAAATACTGTATCGCAGAAGTACGTTGTTGCAATCGGATGAAGAATATTTAGGGCCTTTGTGACCAGCCCTTTAATATTTACTTCACGCGAAGCACTCACAGAGGCCAGGGCTCCACGAAGTACACTTTGAACATGGCTGGTCTATAAAGTAACTTCAAATTGTTCGAACATTCATTACATTTTGTTTACTTTGCCTATATTTATTTTTCTAAGTAAAAAAATTATACCCCTCAGTTATAGTATGTTCTTTACACACATAACTTTACGTTCATAACTATACTACTGCAAGAAAAACAAAGTGAAACAATTAAGCTGCCGATGGCGCTAGTTCGAGCCGTAAAGTGTGGGACAAGCAAATGTTTAGCAATCCCAATGATAGCAGGGCGGCGGTACAATAAATTAATAGTTTATTGGCTGTACTCAGCCTTACGTGCGTCACTGGCACGCCCTGCTGCTACCTGGTTTTTCTTTCTGCTTATTTTATTAAAAAAGCTGACCCGTTAGACGTTGTCTTGTAAAAAAAACCAGAGATATTCTTTTAATTATTATAATTCTGTAAAAACGTACTAAGTACGGCCGCAAATCATATTTTAATCAACATACAACCAGACACTGACAAGCTAATTGCAAGAAACGTCTGACAATTTGACGTTCGCGCGCATTCCCCTTAAAACGCTTTGTTTTCAGCTCTTAGTCAGTCCGACATCCCATCTACCAATTTTAGTCTAGAATACCGGAGCTAACCTGTTTCATCCATCTAAATATTTAATTTCAACCCCCAGCCCACACCACGGACATCAATAGCAACAATATTAAGGACTATCCACATGGAGCGAGTTGATTTGCGTCCAGTTCAATTATCTAGTGTATGTACGCTATGCCGAGCGCTGTGCAATATTAAGCCTCGAGCCCCGTGAGAGAGAAATCTTTAACGAAGGCATTTGCTCCGGCGCCGGTGTATATATGCTACTGGAATCTAATTTCATTGTAGAGGAACTCTGTGATGCGTTTTGTTGTCAACGTAGGAATTAAAATAACCATCTAGCTGCTGCCCACGTCAATTTTTTTATTTCTTCTCCCTACTTCACTCTATTTCGTGGAGTTTCCTAAAATACTTCCATAGCTGACGTCTCCTTAAGCGGGATTGTCCGAAAGGGTTACCGCTACCCCGAAACATAAAGGGCTACGGAAGGAACATGGATGGGTTTTATTCAGTAAAAGTCTGACACTCCCTTCCGCTCCACCCAGAGCGGGAGCAGTCATTGGATGATTTCCCAGCCTTCTACCTTAGCGCTAAATTTCATCTTCATAGGTCCAGTCGGTCGATTCTCAGTGAGTGAGTGAATGTATGAATGAGTGACCGTTCACTTTTATATAAAAGTGTAACCTGTTTTGGAGAACTGCCGTCCTAAAGCTAACACAATCGGCTAATCGTTACGTGTTTCTATAAATACATAAAGCTTTTTGGTAGCTTATGTAGATCCAATAGAGTTTTGTCTTTTTCATGATCCTCAGAAAAGTATCGTATATTTTTATCCTGGTGCTATTTATCTATCAAGCTTCGATCTATTTAATGGTTTAGATGTGAATGACACCTTGTTAATAGAAATACTAATATTAGAAATCCGTAGGCTGTGGGAACAGTCCAACGGAAACGTACATAAGGAAAAGTATCCAATGCCGCTGGTGATGTTCTACTTTAGAAATACGTGTTTACGCGTGATTGGGTTTACGGACATATAGATGGATTAAATCTCCTATGTCCTTCTCCAGGTCTAAGGTCTAAGGCCTGAAAAGGCGACACAGAGGTACTCTTCCATTTATTAGCTTCCGCCCGTGGCTTCGTCCGCGTGGAGGTTGCCACGTGTAAATAAGGTGTTAAAAAATTTACTCTAAGAATGTCGTGGGAGCATTGTATTTTATTGAGTTACGTGTGCATAAATGTATGGAACAGCTCATATTTTTTTCGCGATTTCTTGGTTCATCCCATAGTAAAAGTTGTTCATAACAATGCTCCCACGAAATTCTTAAGAGATAATTTTTAACACCTTATATAGGTACTACGGGCCCAATATATCCTAACCCTGATCTTGGCTGACCTGTGTGTCTTATTGAGGCGTGAAATGGTAACAGATAGACAGAGTTACTTATGCATGTATAATGTAAGTATGGATATACATACAGTAATAATAGTACAGTTTGGATGCACCCCGCTCAGTACTCTGAGGACTAAGCCCCGGCCACTTAGTAAGCGATAGTGCTGTAAATCTGTAGGTATATCGTTGCAAGATGATTGTTAAGCCGTTTCCACACACTCAAGCCTTCAACTTATCCTCAACACAACATGTGGTTACTCCCCGTATTACCAGGTTTTATCAGAGCGTTAATAATTAAGATCATGATCTTAATTATTCTGTATGGAACAGATATTATTATGACCTGACCAACATTATGTTTTTTTTTTTTGAGGGTGTAAAATCATCAAGTGAGTCCTCCCGCTCTGGGTAGAGAAACATTATGGGTTTTTTCTATGTCAAGTCAAGTCAAATCATTTATTTCAAATAGGCACAAGAAAGGCACTTTTGAACGTCAAAATGAACAAGACAGAATTGATTCTAGTCGCCCCTTCCAAAAGGTAGTTTCGTATGGAGAAGAATAGGCAAGAAACTCCACCGTTACTCTTTTACAATGTTTTGTTTACATGAATTATAACATTATATGTGAAGACGATGCACCCAGAATAAAAACACTACACCACAAAAGGCATATAGCAATGGCAGGTAAATTTAATTAAGTCATAAGTAGGTACATGATGCTCACATATTTACAAACAATGTGATTTCATATTTTATGTTAGACCGTTACAAATAGTCAATTGCCGCTTTCGCAGGAAGTGCGGTCACTAGAGTGATGTTAATTTAGGGAAACAGGACTACTGAAGCCAAAGGACAGTTACATGCCATTACAGGCACCAATCAGTGACGAGTTCTGAACTGATCTATTACAGTCTTTGCTACCTCAAATGCATTGCGCTATTGTCGTCGACGTCACGCGTGCCTCCGTAACCACAAACTTAACTATACTTTCCAAACAAGGAAATATCAACTATACCTGTACAAACATAAGGGTGGTCCCACGTGTAAGGGTACCGTGGTAATATTGACAAGACAGTTAGTAGGGCCCGCACACGTTTGCCTCTCACGAGTCGTGGAGCAAATCACGACTGTCCGTGTTACGAATAACAATGGGGTGACCATACCCCGCACGAATTGATTCGGTACTTCGATTGTCTAGGTTTTCACGTATTTGTCATTATTTTAATGTGACATGTGTGGTGACACAGTGCGGGAATCAATGGGGAGGTGTTAAAGTTAATTATCGGGTAGTATAAGTACTGCTAATGATTGATCATTTAAAAGGACACTGACCAAAGTAAGGGTTGCTTTATAGGAAACGAGTTAGTTCACCTGATCAACATCGTATATGTGGGGTAAATATTTTGTATTCAACTACATAGTAATTTATTCCGTTTTATTACATCCTAATATTATAAATGGCGTATTAAAAGCAATGTTGCCAATTTTTAAAACCTCTCCAGAATCGGTTTTAAGGGAAGGGTTTTAGTTTATGGGCAGATGCAAACATTAACACAGTTTAACTATTTAATACAGGTTAAAATAATATTATTTTACGATTAAGAATATTTTGTTTGATGGTTAATCGGTCAGTGGGATGCTGCTCACGTTATGACCATTTTGTGGTTTCTTAGTTGGTCTCGATTTAGGTCTGTTGAGCCGCCGGCTCAATTCTTAGATGACATATTTTATGAATATGATGATATTATGGATCAATTAAATATTTCATTCTTAAATCATCACTACATAGTATAAAACAAAGTCGCTTTCTTTGTCCCTATATCCCTATGTATGCTTTAATCTTTAAAACTACGCAACGGATTTTGATGCGGTTTCCTTTAATAGATAGAGTGATTGGAGAGGAAGGTTTTTGTGTATAATTTGTCGACATATTATGCGGGCGAAGCCGCGGGCGGAAGCTAGTTCATTTATAAGAAGCATTTTTATTTTTTACTTCCAGGTACAAACCTACCTTTAGCATGACCTATCTTTGTACATAAAACATCACGCCTTTTTTACCTGAAGGGTTGGTCAGAAATGTAGATACCAATATTCGCGAAGAAATGTACGCCCTCATTTCGCCAGTTACGTTTGTAACATGTAATAGGGGGGACTCTATTGCCATCAACCGGGCACAGATCTAGTCTCCGGGCTACTGAGATATTCCAGATAGAAAAACCCAATAATACTTTGCCCGACCTGGAAATCGAACCCAGGAACTCATACTCAGTATTAGCACTACCGACTACTAGACCAACTAGGTAGTTTTATGTGAATTCAAATCATATTGTTGTAAATGACTGGTTTTTTCTTGATGGAAGGTTTGTTACAAAACTAACCTCAAAACTGGATAGAAAATCAAAGAACAACAAAAGCCCAAATTAAATTGCCAAGTTTTTATTTCCTTTGAAAGTACGACATCACCCTTCTTTTATATCCAATTTATGGTATCATACAACAAAAATTTATACACAACAGTGGTCTTCATAAAAGTGGACATTCTCCTTTGCGTCCTACACAAGAGGATTTTCCGGTATGAAATCCAGTCTTGGAAGTGGGAGTGCCCGTGAGCCTCGAAAATTTCACGCTCCGGAGTACGTGAGATACTCCATTACCTAATCATAATCATCAGGGTAACTCGACTGTGGTATACCTATTTGTTGAAGAACATTCCAAAGGGTTACAGGATCGAAGGTTATAGGATTCAATTGTTATTTCGTATAACGCATGCAGTTATATATGTACAGACGCCAGCACATCAAGCTATCCCTAACTGTAAAATTATCACAATCAAAAATGAACCTTATGTCTTTGCAATAAAGTTGAAATACTATCAAAGAAATTTGACAGATTGTGGTAACTTGATGTGCTGGCCTCTGTACATCAGTCGGTAAATTCTGTATAAGTCTCACCGTGACAACTTAGGGGAAGTGAGCGTGAAGCGAGCTGTCGTTCCACCTAATGCTAGGGATTGAAACTATTGACAACTCACTTTAAACTCACTTCACGTAGGTACGTTTTCACTGTGAGCTTTTTACAGAATAGAATTACTCGTGCCGTGGGAAAAGCGTGAGTGGGCGTAAATCTGTAAATTTAATGTCAAGTTGTGACGTAATAGTAAATAAGTAGAATGAAAGATAAGTCACGGAAAACTTCAATAATTGAATGTATTTGACCAGCTAGTCGTAATTCAATTAGATATGGATTTCTCGGACTGTGTTATTCCAAAAATCGAATAAGAGGTCCGAAGAAAAAAATCTAAGAAGATATCCGCGGGCCTTAGCAGTCTCACTGCCCGTCACCTAAATGGAACTTCTGCAACTGTAGTCCAGTTAGTACATGATGATCTTATAAACGTGTGGAGCAAATTGTATAATCACAACGTAACATAACATCACACTTGTAATCCCTAAAAGGCTAGGTAGCGGTGTACCTATAGCACACCCCATATAGCCAAATAAGCGCGAGTCCCATGAAATGAGGGCGACACAACTGCCACCTACCGGCCAAAAATCTAAACGCCGGGCTGCTGCTGAGAAATTCCAGACGCATTAACTTTTTGCCCGAAACGGGAATCGAACCCAAGACCAGCTGTAGCGCTTGGCACCACTACACCAACGAGTCATCATCATCTGCCTAACCTTTTTCCCAACTATGTTGGGGTCGGCTTCCAGTCTAACCGGATGCAGCTGAACACCAGTATTTTACACTACATCAATGAGTCAATTGTAAGTATATGATAAAAAGTATAAGCATGTGACAACATTACACAGTCAATCAGTGCTAGCTTGTTCCTTTCCGCTAACCACATCCGGCCTGGATATTGTAGGCACAACCCATGGACTCATAGTTATGCATCTACAGAAATCATGCACTAATTGCATAGTAACTGTAAAACTCTGATATCGGGAGTTTTTAAAACTTTCTAGATTTTTTTTTAAAGTTCATAAGGTGGGCGATTTTTTGTGGAGAATAATAATGTTTAAGCAAATTTTACACCCTATACCAATTTGCAGTGTTGTAGTTATAATTTTCCCGACAGAAATGTTTAAAATATAGCAGATACAAAACTGAATAAATTAATTAAATTAATACCCAGTTACGGGGTTGTGGAGGTCAGATAGGCAGTCGCTACATGTAAAATACTGGTTTTCAGCTGCATCCGGTTAGACTGAAAGCTGATCCCAACATATTTGGGAAAAGGCTAGGCAGATGATGATATCAGATACAAAACACACAAAAGTAGGTTATTTTGATTAGGTATTATCCACACACACTCCGCAGTAAATAAAGTACTGTCATAAGATTATCAAATGTTTCTTTTATTTTCGGGATATTTTTCTTTTCATTAACGGCATAGTCAACAGTAGTCTTTTCAGTTCGGGATTCATACCTGAACTTGTATTTTTTTTTAAGAAGATGATAGAGAGGGAAAGTGTGATACAATAGGACGCGTTTTTAATACAGAGACATATAGTGAAAGTTTTTTAAACCAATCTGTGGCTGGGTAAATATTCGAACCAAATAAAGTTCAAAAATAAAAGTAAATTGAATTTCAAGTTGTTTGACATAGTACGTGAAAAGAAACTGCGGTCGTAACTGGGGTCCCCCGACCGCACACGTTTTGTTATGAGTTGGGGGCTCGTGATTAATCAAGAGCTGTAAGAGAGTGGACCAAGTGGAGAGGCTGACCAAATTAAATCCGCAGGGTGCAATCCCTTTGACTCACCGTCCGATCAGCACCAGACCCGTGCCGTACGGTGCGTATATGTATGTTCCACGCGCGCCTCAAAGAGATGTCAGCATATGAAGGGGCTCCTTAGGGCCAAGCCTGCCGGGTAAGCGGGATTGTCCAAAAGGGTTACCGCTACCCCGGAACATAAAGGGCTATGGAAGGAACGTGGATGCGGGTTAGTCTGTAAGAGTCTGACACTCCCTTCCGCTCCACCCAGAGCGGGAGCGGTCATTGGATGATTTCCCAGCCTTAAAAAAAAAAAAGGGTGCAATCCCTTGTATGAGTGCGTTAAAACACAAAACATCGGACCAGATGGCGAGAATGAATGATGGCCGCTCTGACAAGAGTGAAAGAAAGAAAGACAATACATTGATTCAGCATAGACAAAAAGAAGCTACGAAGATGAAGACGTATCAAATATTTTTAATGAAATCTGTTTTAGAATGAAAACAGAAAGATAAGACGTATCTAATCTTGAAAGTTATAATATGTATTTAGTAATTTACTTGATGTAGTACCTTATGTAAATATCTAGTTGTGAACTAAATTATTTTAGTATTTATACATGTTAACAATAGAATCTTAAGAAGTGACCGAGTAACTTTTAGAAATTATAAAAACTAAATACAAAATGCAATAATTTTGCAATCCAGTAAGATTGTAATCTGTCAGGTTGCTTACTTTGGCCGTGACCACGATGATATTGTGCTGGGGGGGTGGGTACGGTCGGTGGGCTCTCAAGTGGAGCTCCCGTTAGATTACTATGGACCCTATATAGGCCACTGGTCGTGGGCAAATATGATACAGACAATGTTAGCCACCTATATGTGTGGGTAGGGTTGAAGTTTGAAAGGTAGCAAACATGAAATCTTTTATGAAATGAAATGTTTATTCTGTAAGTAGATCGTTTAAAACATTACAACACGTCAATCTTTAAAAGCTAGTTATGCGGAGGAATGAGGAAAATGTTGTCAGGAATATTTTAAGAATGGCTATACAAGTTGAGGGAGACCAAAGACACGATGGATGGATTGTGTGAAAGATGATATGGCTAGAAAGGGTGTGACTACCGAAGTGACGACTAATAGAGAAGTATGGGCGAAAAAGACATGTTGCGCCGACCGATGATATTAGGATAAGGGCAGAAGAATGATGGGCGCTGGCATTTCCTTCCTGAGAAGAAATGCCGAAACAAATTCAGAGGTCTCCCTCTTTTAAAGTTCAAACATTGTATTATAAAAAAAATATGTGAGTCTAACAATGCTGTGCTGTCTGAAAGGGCCTTTTGCAGTGATACCCTAGTGTTGTGACCGTCGGACTGCCAAGTCATAGGTCTCGTGTTCGAACCCAAGACTCGCATTAAGCACTTAAAAATCGGTGAAGGAAAACATCGTGTGGAAACCGGCATGCCTGAGACATATAACAGCATGTGAAACAAAGTCAGAGGCCCATGGGCAGCAAAAAAACAGAATAGAGTTATCGTATAGCTCTAACCTAATTTAGGGAGCACAACGTCCCGTCACTCGAAGATCTGCAGGAAATTAGGGTTGGTCATATCCTTACAATGTACTCAACCTGCCAGACAGTTGCAGCTATTCAATCTAGCCTAGCCTGCTGGCTAGCTTTTATGGTTAAGGGGCTCCATAACCCATTAGATGTTCGCCAATTAGAAGCCGTTTGCTAATAAGAGCTCAACGATTTATACGGTTATATTTTTGTTGTTTCGAGAGAATTTTTCTTATGAACCTATGGGGTTCATATGACATTTTAAGGGGTTAATATGGCTTTGCTATATTTGAGTAATTGCTATCATAGTTCATACGCATCGTTTACTTTTAATATGTTTGTAAATATGAGGAGCTCAAGGCTAAGTAATAACAGTCACACTTACTGATCCATCAGGTTAAGCTACGCTTGCCGGTGTTGGCCCGTGGATGGGTGATCTTTACATATCGAGACTTCTCCGTGACTCGGCAAAACGTTAAGCCGTTGGTCCCGGCTGTCATTCGTGGATCTTTGATAGTCGTTACGGGTAGTCAGAAGCCTGAAAGTCTGACAGCCAGTCTTTTGCACCACTAATCGTTATTTTAACCGTAGCGGTAGGAAAGGAAGTGATACTTCTACTTTCTACAAAAAAAAACATCATTCGTTTGCTCAAGAACAACATGAATTTATTAAAATATAATATAACATACATCACGCCAAAAATTCCCGAAGGCTTAGGCAGAGGTGTACCTATATTTTTTCACCCTGTTTTGTTCGAGTACCATGTAATAAGGGCACAAAATCCAAACTCCGGGCTGCAACTAAGAAATAACAGACGGAAAATCACTTTGCCCGACCCGGGAATCGAACCCAGGACCAGCTCAGCAGTAGCGCTTGCGACTAGACCAAAGAGCCAGAAAATATTTTTTGTTTAATATTTCTAAGTTTTGTAGTCACAATTTGTCTACATTCAGCACTAAAACCCCGTTAAATAGCCGGCCCGGACGCTACAGGACAATTTTTAATCGGATTACAAAGTGATCATCCGGATTGACAGGCCTCACTTGTCACGGGGCGCCTACCCCACGTCTTGACCGTTCGACACGAGAATTCGATTAGGTTGCGCTGCGAACGTAATTGTGGCACCCACCGCATCTACATCCGACTTCGTCTCGCCGTGGTACGGACTCCTATTTATAGGGACGCCTTAAATGCTTGTATGTGTATCGATCATCGTCTTTTCCTCCAAGAGCGGAGATTGTGAGGTTGCTGCGAATTGATTTGCCTACGACGAATGTCAACACGTGGAGTGCGGTTCAAATGGCTATTTCCTAGTTGATTTTATTATCCGAGAATGGATCGAAAGCAATATTCAAGGAGTAATCTATTCCACAATTATAAATGCGAAAGTAACTCGTGTCTTGCGGCTGAACGGATTTCGATGAAATTTGCCACGTTATGATTTGCGCATTGGATACTTTTTTTTTATCCCGGTAGTACCTACCTATGCTCCCGTGTAAATAGTATCTGATCAGCAAGCGAGCGGAGCATTTGGTTAGAGTAAGTCATAAGTTTATAAGTATAATTCGATTCTTGACAGATCCAAACGTGACTTTGAAAAATCTAACCCACGAAATAAATGTTATGTTTTTGTTCTGTGCGGGCATGTGGCGTAAGACCTCTGCCTCTAATTTTGCGGGCAGCGAGGCGGCAGCGGCGCCGGCGGCGCGGTAGCGGGACGGTCAACGCAGCCCCATTCTCGAAGCCAGCGGGCAGATCGCGCGGTACTATAGCGGCGTAGTACAACAAACAACAAAAACAAATATATCTAGGACACAACCACAAACTTGGGCTTGGCACGCGACGATGGGAAGAGACCAGACGGAATGACACTGATGTCTTGGAAGGTAGGTAGGCCTTTGGTGTGGGATGCAACGTGTGTCGACACCCTTGCGCCATCCCATCTTCCTAGTACGGTGGGCTGTGCAGGAGCAGCCGCTGCTGGTGCAGAAAACCTCAAGCGTCGCAATACTCCAACCTTATTGGGACTTACATGTTCGAGCCGTTTGGGGTTGAAACACTAGGGCCATGGGGTCCAAGTGCCCACTTCGTTTTTTGAGACATCGCCAAGCGGTTGATCGACTCTTCACGTGACCAGAGGGCTGGCCTATATTCTGGTCAAAGAATCAGCATTGCCATACAACGCGGCAATGCTGCCAACCTTTTGGGAACTTTTCCTATTGACAGCGATGTGGACGAATTTTTTGATGCTCTTTGATTATTATACATATTATTTCTGTACATATTATTATGAATATTTAGATTTAAAATGTAAATATGTTATTATCCTATGTTGCTTATTAACTTATTAGTATACCACAAACACATCGTGATTGTGTCGTCGAGATATTTGTTTTTATTCGCGAACGAAATGCTAGATAATAAATAATTTTTATACGAGTATTTACCTTCAATATTCAGCTCGATTTAATTCCTTCCCATAACTAGTAAATTTCTCTTCTATTTTTATGGTTCACATCTCGGCGGTTCCATATCGGTGTCCTCTTATAAATTGCTGAAATTATTTGCTCTAACACGTCTGAGGATATTTCGTCACGTCACAAAAACAAATCGCACAACACTGCACTCTAGTCGAGCGGAGTGTCGCTGTGTTGTTTTTACCGAGGGCCGGTCCAGTTGATTTTAGCGCTAATGTACAAGATGCCACGATCCACGACGACACAGTACTGCCGCGACACCTCTCTGTGTATGAGACGCGTCTGCGCCGCCTCCGCGCCGCCTCCGCGCCGTCGTCGATTGATTTCATCGTAGCAATATACGGTTTTTAGTACATTGCTACCCACAGTGATCACTCGAACTGAAAAAGTTGGTAGTGTATGCTTATTGTATACAATACATATATTTTGCCATTTTCTATAAGTAAATACAGGTAAGCAAACACTAAGAGGAGCTCGTGGCTAAGTACTAACAGCCGCAAAGGTTAAGCCACGCTTGCCGGGGTTGGCCGTGGATGAGTGACCATCTTAACATACCGAAACTCCTCCGTGCTTCGGAAAGCACGTTAAGCCGTCATTTGTGCATCTTTGACAGTCGTTAAAGATGCACAAATGACGAGAAGAGTCGTTAAATCGTGCGAATCGTCCAATAAGCCACTTTTAGGCTTATTGGACGACTCGCACGAATTTAACTCGCACAAAACGTGCGAATCGACTCCTTTAAAAAATATTATTTTTTCTGTAGTCGATTCGCACAAAGTTCATTTCATGGAGTGCGAATCGACACCTTCACAAATATGTAGTAGGCTATTCTATATTAATACTTCATTACCTAGGACTCAACTCTGAATCTAATGATACATAATGTCAAACGCAGGTACAAAATCCAATCCTAGCTATGGAACAAACAACGGCCTTTCGTATCTCTGCCTTTGACTTCCATAATCGCAGTTAGACCAGTGAACTATACATTTTAGCGAATTTATCAATATGATTGTGTTGGTAGTATCAATTTCGAGGTACGACCTTTGTTGTTCCAATGCACAGATTGCAGTACTACGTTAATTATGGGATATATCGAATATTCTTCCATGTGTATAGTCTGGCTATTTCTGAATATAAATTCGAGATTGTATTTAGGCTTTAAGTGTTTACTGGAACGTACAATATTGATCTTGTAGGTCGTTGTTTTGTTCTAATTTGTACGGCGATTGAGCCTTCATGCGAGAGTCATTTGCGTCTTGTGTACCTACTACAATTGGCTATTTGACACGGTCAAAAATAAAATATGAAATCACTTATAAAAAAGACCGCTCGTCTTAAAAACTTACATCACCTTGCAGAAATTAAATATTATGCGAGGATATAATTGTAAAATTGGATTTAATGTTAATAAGTATTCCATTTGATTCCAAAAATTTGTGACGTCACATTTCAATATTTCATACAAATCAGGCACAAATTCCGCGTTTTGACAGTTCATAAAAAGTAACGTTATTGACTACCCTGTGAAATACCCTATTGTCCAACTCGTCTGTTAGGTGTGAGTCTGGCAGACTTTAAAACGCCTGACCCAGGAACTGCCGACACAAGATGTAGAAGATTATAAAGATGACAGTAAGTAACATAGAACATGAATACCACATCAAAAACTTCAAACCTTTTTGTGCAGGTAAATCGACGAGGTGCGTGGTGGCAACACTGAGTGAAGGTTAGCTGATCACTGTGGAACACGGAGCCTTCGGGGGACAGCGGATCCGGCGGACGGCTCGTCGGGCAGTTCGGCGAACGGATCTACGGGCAGTTCGGCGAGCAGTAGCAGCAACAGCGTTCCTGTAACCACCGAGCTGGCGTGTAACGTGTTACACCGTCACCAGTACACCCCCACGCACTATATGCAGCGGAATTAGAAACAAATGATTTTGGTGAGTGTTTGTGTGAGACACGAATTCATAGGTATTGACTTGTATTGGGTTTTCGGTTAGTTTTAATAACTTTATTCTTGTTGCACTTTGATTTAGATAAGTAAAACTAATTTAGGAATTAGGGTACAATTACAAAGGCGACAAATGGACAGACCGTAGCAACGTTACTGGATTATGTGCATTTCTATGAAAGCTTCCCTAGATGGCGACACTGTCGCCTGCTGCTTCGGTTTAACGCAGATAGCATAGTGTTGTAGACTGCGACAAGACATATTTTTTGTTTGACTAATGAGTTTGATGAACTGGTGTAGGGAACTACCTCTGCCGTCGTAGATGTATCGTCGTGATCAAAATCAAAACTGCAGCGGCACTGTCGCTTGCGTTTTTGGAAAACCGCTACGCCGATCCTTTCTGCCGTTGCCTTAGGAATTTTATCATTAGATTTTCCATAATTTAGTAAGGAATGTCAAGTATGTTTACTAAAAGCATGTTGTAGATGGTTGAGTATGTATTTTGTGCACGTCAGTAGATATCCTATACTAATATTATAAAAAGGAAAGATTTGATTGTTTGTTTGCATTGAATAGGCACCGAAACTACTGAACCGAATGAACCGATTACTAGCTTTCCAACAGTGAAATAATTTTTCGCTGTTGGGAAGCTACCCTATCCCCGGGTGACATAGGCTCCGTATTATATTTTCAAAAAAATTAGGGACCCTTATTAAAACTATGTACAATAATGTAACAATTTGTAGTTATTTATAACCTTTGTTAAATCCTAAGTATCACGAAATATTTTCTTCTTTTATGTCGTGTTAATTAGTAAGAGCAGCCCTCTCACTAGGAATAAACATGATAATATACAATAATAGGTGTCTTGAAATACACAAATCTCACCGCGGATGCTTTCGGGTTGTTAATTCGGAGAGTGGACTCCTCTGCTGGTAGCTGCTGCAGCTGCTCCAGCCCCTCGCTCGATAGTTCGAGTGGTGGGGCCCTATCCCTGAGAGACGTCCGCGAACCTGGGGGCCTGGACAAGTGTCAATCGCTCCATGTCGATTCGATTTCGAAAATCGTTGATCGAACAATTCGATATCTCAGCGATTCGGATTATCAAGAACGCCACTTGTCAACGCATTTATTTGTATTGGAATATTGAGCTAGTTGTCACACAATATGACATAGTCCAGCACTTAGCGGTCGAAAACGATTCATCACGAGACATTTCTAAAGCTTATGCCAATTCCATACATTTCGGATTTATCTAATTTCGTTTTCGTTAATGAAAATGTGACTTAGTCTGGGCCCTCTGTTGCATAAACCCTATAACTTCACATACCTCCCAATCCGTGTCCGGCCTCCATCAGGATCGAGATTCGGTCCACAGGCATACCAACCATCACAAACCATTTAGCGGTTTTATCGCAAGTACCCACCTATTAATGTCGACCTAAGGGTTGTAATCACATTCAGCGGGATTGTCAGAAAGGGTTACCGCTACCCCGGAACATTAAGGGCTAAGGAAGGATCATGGATAGTTTTAGTCAGAAAGAGTCTGACACTCCCTTCGCTCGAGAGGGGTCATGTGACGATTACCCTCCCTAAAAAAAAGTTCTGATAACATAACGTACTTGACCATAATATAATTAGTATAGAATATAAATACTGGTTAATATGTACGCCATATAAATGACATATTAAGGTATATCTGTAATTTTTATTTAAGCCGAAATCTGGCTTATTGGACGACTCGCACGAATTTAACTCGCACGAAACGTGCGAATCGACTGCTTTAAAAAAAATTTTTTTTCTGTAGTCGATTCGCACAAATTTTATTTATTGGCCTGCAAATCGACACCCTCACAAAAATGTAGTAGGCTATTCGCTCCCCATTAAATAAACTTTGTGCGAATCGACTACAGAAAAAATAATATTTTTTAAAGGAGTCGATTCGCACGTTTTGTGCGAGTTAAATTCGTGCGAGTCGTCCAATAAGCCAGAAATCTTACTTAAGACGCAGTGGGCGGTCTTATCGGTAAAGGCGATCTTTTTAAGATAACTGTATTGTTAATTACTTCTCATACTCAAGTCAAGTTCTTCCAACGAAACAGACAGCTGTGCTGCTGGGGAGTTTATTGCGCCACTTCTTCTTCCTAAAGCAAGCTAAAGCACTAGGAAGTGGTAAAGGGTGGGCGTTTTTGGGGTAGTCTTATGTAACTTTGACCTTCAAAAAGTGCTGATTTTCAGCCTAGTTTGAATAAATGGCTTTTGATTTTGAACCTTTCATTTTTTTTTTTTAATTTTTTGGGCATAAACCCGCTCTTCTCGCGTGAAAGCACAAAACTCAGCCGCTGCGCTGACGTGCTTTTGTACCCAAACATTAGAGGTTCCCTCATTGTGTGTAATATCTGGACTTTCCCAACTGTGATTTCGCAGAATAAACCCTCCATGTGTGGGTCTACGGCACTGCCCGTGTTTGTTGACAGCTAACACCCGACATCACACAAGTACACTATAAGTCTGCGGCTGCCATGACGCTTTGATCCATGGACGCACATAAATTGTATGTAATTACACGAAGGGTAGGTTATATGCAAGGTTTATCTGAGGTACGGTTGAAAGAAAACTAGTGACCCGCCCTTGCTTCGAGTGTAAACTGGGGCGATATGTCAATACATAGAAGTTTTGGATAGTAGGTTTCCTTAACTTATATTGCATTTTAGCAAATTCATTATCCTTTTTTTTTTGAGGTTGGGAAATCATCCTATGACTTCTCCCGCTCTGGGTGGAGTGGAAGGGAATATCAGACTTTTTCTGACTAAAACCCATCCATGTTCCTTCCTTAGCCCTTTATGATCCGGGGTAGCGGGAACCCTTTAGACAATCCCACTTACCCGGTAAAATTCATCAACTTAAATTAATGTGTTTTTGACTTATTTGTAGAAGGAGAAACAAAAAAAAAACTCGTTAAATTTTATATATTTGTAAATGAAATTCAAATTAAAACGAACCACAATCTTCTTAGCGTGTAATTGCAATCTAAATGAACTCGACCCAGAATTCGGCTACGTGTTTGGCGCCATGTCTATCGTCCATCAGTTCCTGTAACGTGCAGACGACAGGACACACAGAACACGATGTTAAGTGTGCCATCGTTTGTGGAACTACAATAAAGAGGAAGATCTCTTATAAATATATTGACACGCATCCCTTGACTATTGGAGGGTGGGGACGGGGTCCATACAAAATCCCCCATAGTCCTTTGATCCAAACCCGTTCAGTAGTGTTTGCGTGATTGAGTAACAAACATACAAACATCTAAACATCTTCAGAAACTGTCACATTTATAATATTATGAGGTGAGATATACTAATTCTCTACTAATTATAAAGTATGAACGAAATAAAATAAGTTTGTTATAAGTAACAATTGTACCTACTATCGTCGGCGGTCTGTTTGTTACGTTTTCAGATAAAAACTAAGGAACAAATCATCTGTTTACGTGGCCTATTCCATTCATAAAAAGTCTGAAATCTGCTTAGATGACATACATTAATTACAATCGTATACTAAAGTAGCTCGTGTGATATAAAAGTAGTTGAATATTGAGAGATATATTTTATAAGTATTGTATCTCAAAGAAAATGTCAAAGCAAAGTTAATCGTGCAATTGGGTATTTGAAAGGGTAGTCAATAACGTTACTTTTTTTGAATTGTCAAAATGCGGCGGTTACGTCACAGATTTTTAGAATTAAATGGAATACTTATTAGCATTAAATACAATTTTACAATTATATCTTCCCATAACATTTAAATTCTGTACGGTGATGGAAGATTTTAAGACGAGCGGTCACTTAACGGTCGCTTAACGATTATAATTTTATTCGACTTGGGCTGATTTTTTGATCGTCAGATAAGTTATAGGTTTGTCAGCTTTTGCATAGAAAATAATTTTGTCAAAGCCCCTTTTTCATTCTTGATATAAAAGTAATGAGGCGATTACAAAATCGGCCCATAAACAGGACAAAATTTAAATTCCGAATAATAGAACAATTATTACCAGATGTTTTTTTTTAGCAAAAAAGTGATAGCTTTAGGAAATCAGGTGAATTCTTTTACACCAGTCAGCCTTTACATAAAGTAATACATATGTGTTCAATATAGTCTATGTAGTGATGTTGTCAAACTGATTCTTCACTAGCATCTGAGTGGCGTTCACTCGTTGCACGCGTTAATTCGTGACGAACAGCAGTCCGTGGACAGTGCATTGTGCTAATATTACACGAACACCAGAACTAGGAACCGATTGATCTGACCATGCGATATCCAATATCAAAAGTTTTGTAAGAAAGCTCGATAATTCTTAGGATTCGGTTTTTTTTAAACCAGGGTTGCCGGTGTTGAGTTTAGTTTTTCCGCGATAGTTCGAGTTGAGAAGCCAGTTTTATTTAGTGCTGGAGGTCACGTTTCAGAAAGTATTATCTATATAAAGGTTTCGTTTGTGAATAGCTATTCAGATAAATACATCGCTGGTTTCGATTTCTCTCTAACTTATTAAAAAAATTTGGCTTTTGTTTTTTTCGTTTAGTTTTTTCAGATATATGGTGACGTGTCAGTATTGTGATTTTTATTAGCTATGGAGATACAAGATGTTCTTCTACATCGGATTATAGGCCATAAGTTGCATCATCTACAACTGCGTCTTTGGTTTTTTTTTTGTAACTTTTTTTTTTCACTTAGGCCTACACAGCCCTGAGGCCTCTCCCAAATTCTTCCAGACAACTTTCTCTTGAGCCACATCGATCCATCCTTTACGGTATCCTATCCTCTTTAACTTAATAAAACTTTTGTGTTAAACCCATTCTGCCTGTCATGTCCCACTGCTGGGTAAAGACTTATCTCTTCCTTTTCCATACCCGTCTGTCCTGTGTCATTGTGGGCCTTGGTCTTCTTCTTCTTCAAGTTCGCCAATCCATATTCTTGGCCTGCCGCGATGTCAGCCAGCAAATGGTTGAACTGGATTGCTCACATACTACTTAACACGTTGAACGCCAACGCGGTCACCATCTGTCCGACAAACAATAGTTTTTCTATTGTGTCTGCTGCGTGGCAGTCAATGACTTAACTACGATGCGTACAAATAATGCGATTCTTATACAAAATCAATCTCCCTAGCCTTTTCCAGTCCAGTCCGTTTTTCCAGTCTAACCGGATGCAGCTGAATACCAGTATTTTACATAGAGTGACTGCCCATCTGACCTCACTCGCTTTCAGACTTTCGGGCTTCGTACGACCCGTAACGACTGTCAAAGATGCACAAATGACAGCCAGGACCAACAGCTTAACGGTTCTTATACATGAGATTTAAATATAAACACATGAGTATGAGTCGTAAAGCTTAGCACAATTTATTTCTACCATTTATTTTAACCATGTACAATATAAACGTAACCGGTTGTAGGAGTATCTGCATTTTACGCTTTCTACGACTAACCAACAAGTTACAAACATTTAAACGGACTTTCGCATCTATATTATTAGATATTCTGCATTATTATAGCATTGAACTATCTTGTTCTTCAAACGTGGTCGCTTAGGACACGTCCAAACAACTTTTTTATTATTTTAATATCGGTTACAATGTTTGCTATCGTCCAATCTTTATCGACAGGACTTGTTTTCATACGAAGTTATTTTAAGTATAATTACTTGTTTTAAAGTTATTCACACACGAACATGAATATTACTTTGTTGAGATGAAAAGTTCATTTTTATAGACCGCCCTTATTTTTTTTTTAATAATAAAACTAATAGTTGGGTTCCAAGCTTTTATGATACATGTCCTGTTTGCTAAGATTAATTATGAATTTAATCCTCTGCTTACATTTACTTCTTTTAATACAACTTGTAATTAACATTTTTTATATTTCTCTACTTCATTGGTGTAGTGGTCCCAAGTGCAATTGCTGAGCATATGGCTCTGGGTTCGATACCCGGTTTTCTCATCAGGAATTTTTAGGTGGCAGCCCGGAGATTGGATTTTTGCCCATTTGAAGGGTATGCTCGCCCCTATTACATGACGTGCGAAATGTTGGTGAACGATAGGTACATCTCTGCCTTACCCTTCGAGAATAACAGGGTTGATGTTATGTTACATACGTAGCAATATTGATGAAATAAGAACGTAGAGATAATTAGTGAACCAAAACGAAGCTCACAGCTTCAAATAAATATTTGCGTGCAAACGACATTTCCAATTCTCATTGTTGTAGACCCTTGGTCTTTCTCCTTCGGCTTAACGATGATTTGCTCTATAATCAATGTATCTGATATATAAAATTCACGTGTCACAATGTTAGTTACCATATTCCTTCGAAACGGCTTGACCGATTTTTATGAAATTTTATATGCATATTCAGTACGTCGTCTGAGAATCGGCTACTATCTATTTCTCATTCCCCAAAGTGATCAGATAGGTAGGGTAAGTAGGTAGTGTAGGTAGGTCGGGTAGGTAGGGTTGGTAGGTGGGGTAGGTAGGGTAGGTAGGTACGGTAGGTAGAGTAGGTAGGTGGGGTAGGTAGTTTGGGAAGGTAGGGTAGGTAGGTAGAGTAGGTAGGGAGGTCAGGTATCATAATTATGACAGGACAACATCTGTTGGGTCAGCTAGTGTATTATATAAAAGCGAAATGTCATTCGATTCATATATATGTTTGAATAAGTTAATGTTCACTCACTGTTTAAACATGAAATCTCAAAAACTATTGGACTTACGAAGTGCGTAACGCTTTGCCAATTGTCTTTCCCTTAGATTTTCTTTCCGGTAGATTCCCCTGAAAGGTCATTCATTCATACATTCACTCACTCACTGATTCAACACAAAATAAACTACGAAGATGAAATTGGGACACAGTTAGATTATGAATAGGAGACGTCAGCTTAAGGAGTTTAGGAAACTCCCCCCTTAAATGGGTTAAATAGGGGTGGAAGTTCGTATGAAAAACGTCACAAATAAATTCATAGTTTAAATAATAATAATATCCTTGGACATTTCACACAACGCCATTATAGTCCCAAGCTAAGCAACCTAATGCTTGTGTTATGGTAACAAGATGGCTAAAATATGAGCTGTTCCATACATTTATGCACACGTAACTCAATAAAATGTATGGAACAGCTCATATTTTTTTCGCGATTTCAGGGTTCATCCCATAGTAAAAGTTGTTCGTTACGATGAGTACAATGCTCCCACGAAATTCTTAGAGTTAATTTTTTAACAACCTATATACTTTTTTTTTTTTGTAAAAACTTACATATTATAGATAGAAAAACAGTCAGACCCGGAACAAATACTTGCAGGTCGCTAAAATATTGGTTCCGTGCGGGAATCGAACCCGCGACATGCTGTGCAGCAGTCCATCGCTCAACCACTGCGCCAATCATGTCGTTAGTTTGTCGTCATTTCACTGTCTTTCCAACTGGTAGTTCTACAACGCAACCCGCCTTGCAAGCATTTCTTTTTGTAAATTTCCTCCGACATTAGTGACATGTCCACGTCCAGTCGTTCTTATGTCCGTGCGGCCGAGCCAGGCACGTTCATTATTAATTCTAACTGTGCAACCGTACGGTCTCGCATATGAATCAGAGATTTCAGATCGTCCGTCAATCGTGGCCACTCTTAATTGATGATATTAATTGCGGCATTTGTACTGTATAACCTATATATGAGATGCAGTCCATTTTCATACGTAATCGGCTTGTTTTGGGATTAAGGCCCTTTTATGTGGGGGATTTGATTTAGGGGGAATAGACAGTTAATGTTTTTGTGTAGTTTTTGGGGTGGTCTGGGATATTAAGTGGCCAATATTGGTTGCACTCGAAATTTGGTTGCTGTACATTAGCGTTAGGTACTTACGCCACACGATAATTTGGAAAGTAATTCTCTTGAGATGATGGTCTGATGGATGGATAAAGGATTTAATTTGTATGGATTGATAAAACACTAGTGACCCGCCACGTTTCGCACGGGTGTATTATATAAAGATACTATCACGCGGACGAAAGCTACTTAAACTACACATATACCTAAACCCCCTCTTGAATCACTATATTATCACGAAAACCGTATTAAAATACGTAGCGTAGGTTAAAAGATCTAACGACGACGGCGGTGAGCAACTTTATTTTATACTATATAGAGATTTTGGGACAAATTGGAAGCAAGTCTTTACGGTTCATCATCATCCTACACAGCCCATCGTCTCTCACTTCTATGCATATATAGGCTTTTCCTTGCTTTTTCCAATAACCAAACAAATTCCTCAGGATTATTCTTCTTAGAAAACGTGATAGAAACGCTATCATTTCCATATCCCGTCCTTCAACCATTCCATTTTACTGAAACGTTCCTAGAAATATAAAGATAAACTCAAACGTTCGCTAGTAGCTCTGAATAATGTAAGCAGTTTTGAAAATTCATTGATAAACAATGAAAATTGAACATTAAATTACTATGCGAGTCCGTGTGTTTGAGACGAGACCGCGAATGTAGCAAACATTGTGCACTTTGTTCCGCACTGGAATGCTTCAGATTCAAAGCGTTCTGAAAGAGTGTTCAATACCCTCGCACTGTTTATCTCCCGCACGTCAAAGGACGTAACCGAGAAACGAGATAATTATAATATCCTTGGATATTTCACACAACGCCATGAAGTCCCAAGCTAAGCAACCTAATGCTTGTGTTATGGGAACGAGATGGCTGATAAACTACTTATATATATATTTTTTTGTAAATACATACATATTATAGATAGAAAAACACCCAGACCCGGAACAAATACTTGTGGGTCGCACAAATATTTGTTCCGTGCGGGAATCGAACCCACAGCGCCAACTGTGTCAGTCGTTATTTGAACCGAACTAGACGTCCCGGTGGTGGTGTACGATGGGCACGCGGACGTAGTAAATGTATGTATGTATCGCTTCATCATTGGCGCCGTCATCTCGATCTTGTTGACGTGGCGGTGGACGAATGTCTTAAGGCCCCGTCAACATGATAAGGTTTCTTAAGGTCAGTGGTACACCGCGCCGTGCGCCGCCGTGTCTGTCAACAAATCGATAGAATCCATTCATAGTGATCGATACAACACTGACGACCAGCGATATGGCAAATAAAAAATTACCACATCTCAAAGACTCTGACTTCAGTGCCAATTATGAAACATTCAGATATACAGGGTGAAATTATGAAACATTCAGATATACAGGGTGAAATTATGAAACATTCAGATATACAGGGTGAAATTATGAAACATTCAGATATACAGGGTGAAATTATGAAATATTCAGATATACAGGGTGAAATTATGAAACATTCAGATATACAGGGTGAAATTGAATGAATGGCCAATATTTTAAGCGGTCATTGTATTCATTATTATGAACAACTTTTACTAAGGGAACACAAATGAAATCGCGAAAAAAAAATCTGCTATTCCATACATTATGCTTGCATAACTCGTCGTTTGTGGGAAAAGCTGAAGATTTTTTTTCTTAAGCCACGAAAAGAAAATCAGCTGTTCTCTTCATTTTGACGAGTAGATCTGTAGAAACAAACGACTATCACACGAATATAAGTGACACACGCATATCCGACAGCCAAGCTTAACTTTACTAAAAAACTAATGTGCCAAATTTAAATTTACCTACAGTCAGATAATGTTGTATTTTTTTCTTATTTATACCTAATACGGCTGTTGTCCCACAACAAAAAATATCGTTTTAAAATTTCAGGTTTTCAATGAGGCTCCACTTACTTGCCAGTGACAGCTAATCTAACCACTGTGGAGGCATGTAACTTTTGCAAAACGGACATGTGAAATTACACGTGATGTTGATTACTCAACATCACGTGTAATTTCACATGTCAGTCATTTTTATAAGCAATGGAGTTCAGTGACGGTTCATCAATATGAGGGAATTTGATTTGAGGTTAAGGTGGTTGAAACGTAGTAAGTATTTCATGTATCTATGAAATCAAATCAGGGATCTTCATGAATCCAGTTACTGGGTTTTGGAATGTAAAATACTGGTATTCAGCTGTATTCGGTTAGACTGGAGCCGAGCCATAGTTGTGAAAAGGCTCGGCCATACAAAAAGATTACGAGATTACAAAAATTGAAAAACATAAGTGGCGAAATGTGGGGGGTATAGTCACATGCAAGAACGTGTTTACAGTTAGCTTATTTCAAAAGCGGTTTTCTACTTAATTATTTAAAAAAAAAACTTAAAAATTATTGAATAATAAAAAAAAAATGTTTATTTCAATTACAACGGGCATAAATAAGATACATATTTTTGGAGATCTCCTTTTAAGCAAGGAATTGCTTGTATTAGGAGGAGTATTAGTAAAACTGTCTGTTCATACATGTACTGCATTTTAGAATTCATAGGTTTCCGAACATATCGTATTTCAGTAAGTTGAAATAGTTATTTTACGAAAAAATCTCTTCTGAATATTGCTAGGTGTATACAAATTGGTGCTCATGACTGTACCTACTATACAGGTACAATTTTTTAAGGTGCCTAATCTTTCGGGTAAAATAGGAGTGACGCTGTCGAGTTGAAACGGTGCGATAGTTTCATGTTTGCATTTCGGTAACTAATCGTACCTATAATAAAGTGAAACTCTTATATGCCTTTTTTTTTTTTTTTTTAAGGCTGGGAAATCATCCAATGACTGCTCCCGCTCTGGGTGGAGCGGAAGGGAGTGTCAGACTCTTACTGACTAAAACCCATCCATGTTCCTTCCGTAGCCCTTTATGTTCCGGGGTAGCGGTAACCCTTTCGGACAATCCCGCTTACCCGGCAGGCTTGGCCCTGAGGGGCCCCTTCATATGCTGACATCTCTTTGAGGCGCGCGTGGAACATATACGCGCCGTACGGCACGGGTCTGGTGCTGATCGGACGGTGAGTCACCCATTACTCACCGTCCGCAGGCCCGCGCCTACGGTGGCCGGGAGTCGTCACGTGGCTCCCGACGCCCGGAGCGTCTCCCGCGGCGGCTGGGACGGGAGGACCTTTCTCTCTCCCATCCCGCCACCTCCTTCGCGAGCATAACTTTTTCGCAGAAGGAGGTGACTGCCTCCCACTCCCTCTCGCCCCGGACCATGGCTTGCACCAGGGCCGGGCGCGAGAGGTCGCCGCCGCCGATCGCCTCTACGAGGACACGGCGGTGCTCCGCCCAAGCGGGGCAGGTTTGCACCGTGTGCTCTACCGTGTCCTCTGGGCGATCCTCGCAGTGGTGACACCCGGGCGTTTCCTCCCGCCTGATGATGTGCAGGAACCTCCCGAAACATCCATGTCCGGTGAGGACCTGCATCAGGCGGAAGGTGAGGGCGCCGTGACGCCTCTCTAGCCACTCCTCAAAGAGGGGCCTTACCGCCACTATCGTGGCGTGCCCTACTCTTATATGCCTAACATAATTTCGTTCGTACCTGCTTGGCGGCGTTGTGTGCAAATGACATTTTTCGGGCTCCGGCGGGCAGCCTAACTTTGCTTTGTTAACTCTAGCCATGGCTTTTTAACCGACTTCGAAAAAAGGAGGAGGTTCGTGTGTATGTATGTTTTTAAAAAAAAAAATATATATATGTTCACCGATTTCTCCGTCAGTTGTGAACCGATTCTAAATATTCTTTTTTTTGTTTGAGAGTACGCTGTCGAGGGTAGTCTAGGTAAATATTATTAACTACGTTTGAATAGTTTTTGAATTAGCTACGATAATACGTATTTAATCCACTCCTTTTTATCAGAACGATGTTTAAGTATTGGTGTGGTAGGTGGTAGGTAGGTATTGTAACTCAAAAGTAAAAAATATAAAACTAAAAAAAAAAAAAAAAACTATTACGGCTGTTACCACTGGGCTTTTTGCACAGCAAAGCTAACAATTAATCCACACCTCTGGAAAAGTAAAGGTCATATTTGAGGCATTTTGTATTGAAAAACCAAATTAAACATTTGCCTTACTAGTATATTTGACAACCCTATTAGTAATTCCGACTTCCAAAAAAAAAATGCACAGTGAAAGTTTAAATTTCGGAAATCGGTGGCAAGAAACGAAAATACAAAACCAAAGACACCGACTTCCGACATTAAAATTATTTTACACTTTGTATTGTTTTTTTGGAAATTAAGCTCAATTTCAGAAACGATGTGTATTTTCCGACTCAGTTGCATACATAAAAAGCAGGAAATACGATTATGATGATAATGTTCATAGACACATACCTAGGTACGGAGAGGGCTAAAAGTACTTGAGTCTTACACAATATCATACAGAATAGTCATACCTACATATGTCCCGTAATCCCTTTGTACAACATTACAATGGATGAGTTAAATATAGGTACAGGCCGCGCGACAATGATACAAAATCTAGAGGTATACGTTGGCCTCATTTTCTAATTGATATTCCTTACTTCGGTGGGCCAGCTCGAGGACAAAGTGTTACCATTGACGACGCGGTCGAATGAATTCGGACCTCACTTCCTCTCCATCAATATTATTTTCCTTGTCCATCTCTTTCCCTATCCACTACGTACAAAAAAGGGAAAAAACGCAAATAGATTTTTAGAAAAAAAAATTCTCTCCCTCGATGTATAATAATAATCTTCTATTCTACGAATATTATAAAAAGGTTAGCCGTTGTAAAGGTTAATTACTGGAAACTGCATTATTCAAACTCAAAGTCAAAGCATTTATTTCAAATAAACCAATTACACGCACTTTGGAATTGTCAAGGGGTCGGTCGGTCAGAAAGTTAGTTCCCCATTCAAAAGCTGTAGGTACCTATGGAGAAGAACGGGCAAGAAACTCCATGGACTGTCTTTTAAATCAAAATATGGTTACATCATTCATGTTGAAATATACATGTGAGAATGAAACGTAAAAAAGTGTCAATAATTAAAAGAATAAAAAAAAAAATTGCCAAAGGCCTAGGAGAATTTATATTCACACAAGACGCGGGTAAAAGCTAGTCGGCCACATTAATTGAAGACCTATAATAATGCCATTATCAACTCCGCCTACCGCCAAATGGTCATTAACACCGTCATATCATCAAGTGCATCTTACTTAGCATAAAGCAGAGAAACACAGAGTTACGACACACGTAACATCACTAAACATGCTACCGATGAACTAAAGAGAAATTATAATCCGTCCGTCACATAACTACGGGTTAAGTTTAATTAGTCGCTACCAGTATTAATAACAGGCGGACTACGTACAGGTGGACACAGAAGAGCTTGTCACGAAAGTGTGACTTCTCAAATATGGCGGTTTCCTCACGGGGTTCAAACTTGCGACCCACAACTCTGAAATCTCGGCGACCTTTGCACTGCAAAGTTAGCAATTAATTAAAGAAAAAAAACTTTGACCTTGCACTGAAAAACTAACAATTAATTAAAGAAAACTACTTTGTACGTTTAATACTTTTTATACGTACGTAAATCAAAATGTGACCCTTCCTTACTATTGATTTCACCTCTGGAAAAGAAAAGCTCATATTTTACCTCTGGAAAAGAAAAGCTCATATTTTAAGGATGTTATATTGAAAAATCAAATTGAATATTAGCCTTGCTAGAATATTTGACAACCCTATAGTAATCCTAAAAAGGCGACAGCGAAAAAAACCCTTAGGCTTATGAAATTCCAAGCAAAGGGAACATTTCGCTTACTGTTTACAATCACATCAAAGTGACTATGTAGGCATTGCTCAGATTTTTTTGATTTTCATCAAACATACATATTTGGCATTCGATCGCGTGAGAGGATATTGAAGCGAAAAAATTGAAAATAAAAAATGTTGGAGCTCTGATGAACTTTTTGATTAACTTTGTCATGGGCTGTAGTGTGTTGTGGTTGTGTTACATTAGCCATCGACAAAATAGAGTTGGTTATCTACTGGGACTGGGGTCTGGGGGTCTGGGGGACTGGGGGACTAGTCGTTGAGAGTTTTTATTGCTTTGCGGAAGCGGAGGGGATTTACACTCGAGGTCCGATATGTTCATTTACTTATAGGGAAGGGAATTGTGGCAGTCCTTGTCGGCATAGCTAGTTGTTTACTTACTCTTCATTTCATTTACGTGGTTCTGTGTTTTTTCATAAAGTAATATGCTTTTGCTTGTAAAAGGTTGCCCTTGAGAAAAGAGGACATATTTTTACATGAAACACGGATTGCGGAATATTGATAAAAGTTCTGTACTTAATCCTTTAATACACTATACTTAAAAACATGTATGTGTTATATACTAAACTATAGGCTAGATTCTTGATAATAGAGCTTTCAACAAACAAAAAATGAACATACAAAAATAAACACTTTCGTTGTCGACTGTACCCACCCATGTAACTGCTGTGCTTATAAAGCGAATCACACACAGCGAAGAAAATATAGCGCTAACTTAAAAATATAATATCGTGTCTTCTCTTCTTAAATAAGTATCATCGGGCGGGCACCTACATACGAGTATATCGGAACCGGCAGTGCATACTTCCACCGGACGTTCTGTTAACAATAATCTGTCTGTATCAGGATTTTGTAGTGGGTGTTATTAGATCTACTTGAGAGCGTATCGGACGAAGAATGGGACAGGGGATTTAATATCCATATTGCATATTATGTAACTTGTAAGATTGATTGGTTAGACTGGAAGCCGACACCAACGTAGTTGGGAAAAGGCTAGGCAGATGATTATAATTATGTAAGTGAAGAAAATTTCGTAATGATCACCGAGGTCAATGGACTCTGTCGCTGACTGTACATCATTATGAGAATTGACTAAGGTGCCATGCTATACAATTATGTATATGGTAGGCAGGCATTGAAATATGGCCTAATTTATCTATATATGTAAAAATGAATCCCTATTTCCTTGGTCACGGCATCACGCGTGAACGGCTGGACCGATTTCACTAATTCTTTTTTTGTTGTGTTTGTTATTATCAGGAAAAGGTTCTTACATTTAAAAAAGTAGGTAACCAGGTAGGTATGTAGGTAGAGTAGGTAGGTAGGTAGGGTAGGTAGGGTAGGTAGGGTAGGTAGGGTAGGTACGGTAGGTAGGGTAGGTAGGGTAGGTAGAGTAGGTAGGGTAGGTAGAGTAGGTAGAGTAGGTAGGGTAGGTAGGGTAGGTAGGGTAGGTAGAGTAGGTATCATAGTTTAGACAGGACAGCATCTGTCGGGTCAGCTGGTACAGAGGCCAGCACAATCTGTCAAATTTCTTTGATAGTATTTCAACTTTATTGCAAAGACATAAGGTTCATTTTTAATTGAGAAAACTTGACAGTTAGGGATAGCTTGATGTGCTGGCGTCTGTACCTTTCATTGTTTTTTGACTAACACACTAATATTCGAAGTTTAAGTAGTAACATTTTTATTTAACCAAGCAGGCACCAACTTACTAAAAGAATATTTGAACTAAAGATTTAGAAAGGCTGCCTAAAAATCGTTGTTTTTTTTATGCGATTATACGAACATCGTTTTGTTTATCTTTAGGTCAATATCGCCAACTAACTTAGTATATTTTATATGATTCTAAAATATTTTCGGTAGGTATAATATAATATATATGTCACCGTTAGATTGTAAAGATCGTTAGATTACAATCTATCTAGCGAGATTGTAAACTATCGATAGATTGTGAACCGTATCATTATGATTGCAATTTGACTCATTATTCTTCGCTATATTGTAATCTACCGAAGTGAAACCGTTAAATTACAATCTGAATAAAAATAATCTCTTTTTTCCATATTTTTTTCTATATAATCTAGTCGTTTCTGGTAGGTGGACACAGCTTTAACCTAACCTAACCATTTTTTTAAACCTCCTACGCCGGTTCACAATTTGACCGCTTCCCATCGATAGATTACAATCAAGCGAAAAATGATGCGTTAAATTGCAATCATAATGATACGGTTCACAATCTATCGATAGTTTACAATCTTACTAGATAGATTGTTAAATAACGATGTTTACAATCTTACGGTGACATATACATTACTTTCGAAAATCAGCCAGTGTCAATAGTCTAAGCAAAATATATTATTATGTTCACTGTGTATTAAATTATACGGCGATATATATATTTAACAATATATATTCATAGTGTGTGAGACGGTATAACCTTCAATTGTTATCTACTTTTACAGACAGACGTATGTACTATAAAATTATAGACAATTGAATTATGACTTCTTTTCCGTCACTGTATAATTGCGTGCGCAAGTCGGTGATGACTGTCCTTTAATAAGCCCCGTGCAATATACTTAGGTACTATTGTTTTGATTGTATATCCACACTTGTTATTAAACATGAATTGTGCTGCGTACGTAGAAAAATCTAATTGAATAAGGCGAAAAACTGCTCAGTTATTTTGATTACCTACCTGTTCTTTTTCTTGTAAACTTGTTAAATGGTTTAATTGTTTGTACTTCTTATATTATTTTTATATTTTCTTGTGTATTCTTATAACATCTTTCTCTTTTACGACACTTTAATTAAAGATTCGTGTTCATATGCGACCATTCAGCCAATTTTCTCGCAAGAGTTAGCTCACTTAGGAACTCGTGGCTAAGTAATAACAGCCGCACGGATCGATCCATCAGGTTAAGCCACGATTGCCGGGTTTGGTCCGTGGATGGTTGACCATTTTCAGATACGAACGGACAGACGTTACGGGTAGTCAGATGCCCGAAAGTCTGACAGCCAGTTTTACCAAGGGGTATCGTACTACCCAGTTAGTGACTGGGTTGCGGAGGTCAAATAGGCAGTCGCTCCATGTAAAATACTGGTATTCACCTGCATCCCGTTAGACTGGAAGCCGGCCCCAATATAGTTGGGAGAATGGGATTGAGTTAGGTCGCTGATTTTGGCAATGTTGAACGTAGGTCACTGCGACATTGGATTGGATGATTTCCCAGCCTTAAAAAAAAAAAAAAAAAAAAAGGTCACTGCTACATCATGCGGAGTTGCATTGTATCTAAACAAAAAGTACATTATTAATTAAGGAGTTCTGCCTTGTGTGTACCAAGTCTTATTTTTCCTTAAACGCGATGACACAACAACAGACAAAGAATGTACTCAGTGGATTACTACGGTTTTTGAAAATCTGACAAAAAAAAACCTTCCATACAAACTTTATATCCCGGTCGTTGAGGTCAGATAGGCAGACTTTAGACGGTTAGACTGGAACCGACCCTAACTTTGTCGGATAAAGGCTAAGTAGATTGATTGATGTGGAAAAGTCAGAATAACCTTAGGGCATTCTAAGCTTTTCAGTTTTTTTTGTATTTTTAAATTTTTTAAAGTTTTCCAAGCCAAAACTATTAAGGCTTTCCAAAAATTACTTTAATAATATCTAAGACCTGCTAAGTAGCGTTAATTTATTTGGTACAAGCTCACCAATATATCGATAACGTCGATATTTCGCACATCGCAGAGTACCAATTACTAATATTAACATCAAGGGAGGCTCTCGAGCGCAGTTCGCTTAATTTGCTTAATCGACTTAATGGCTAATTAAAAACGATTTTAATTAGGAAATAGTCGTACTGATTCACGATTTTTTCACATTTAAAAACCTGATTAATTCGACCGGAATGTGACGACGGATTTTTATTTCGGAATATTTATTTTTACTGTTAATTAATGTTCTGAAACGTAGGTGTAAATATTATTAATGTCTCTTTGTACTTACTTGGAATTATTCTGAAAATGTTAAATACCGTTCGTTCCTAAATATAAAGTTAATTCCGAAATGATTCCTTTATTTTACGGTGTATGTTTTTTTTTATTATTGCAAAGGAACTTATGGTTTCAAGAAAGGGCACTGGGCAGTGTGGTATTTGTAGATGGTCAATAAGCGGACTACCCACTAAGTCTACCCTAAACAAAGACAATACTTAGGTCGTTCAATAAAAGTTCAATTTCACGCGTTTCATGTAGCAATATATAAACTATTAAGTTTTCTGGTAACAATAATGAACACTATAAAGCAAGATCACTGCACTCTGATGTAGTATATTGCGGTTAGTGGTTTCAGCTTTCAATCACTATTTTATTTGTTAGTGTTACTGTTTACGACTTGCGAAACATTATGATTTCTTTATTATAGTGTAAGTTTAATAATAATTAACTATAGACGTAAACCTTTCGCTAACTATTAATTCTCCCTATCGTTGTTATAACCCCATCGAAATCTGTTGTCAGGAACGTAGTCACAGAGGGAGACAGGTAGGTACACTCGCACAGGGCTTAATCCTAGCTAATATGTATTATACATGTGAAAGTAAGTTTGTTTGTTACCTTTTCACGCCTAAAACCCTAAACCGATCATCTTGAAATTTTGTATGCACGTTGTCAGGTGTACAGAGACGGACATAGGGTACCTTCCGTCCCGAAAAAGAAGTACTGTTCCCGAGGAAAACAGTGATAACGTTCTTATGAAAATAGATAGCGCCACGTGTCTTTCACATCAGGATTGAATTATAACTATTGGACACCCGAATTGATTGTCAAATTCTTAATTAAAGCGAGCGAAGCCGCGGGCATAAGCTAGTTACACTAATGTTATAAAGGCGAAAGTTTGTGAGTGGTGTGTGTTTGTATGTTGTTTACTTCTTCACGCTGAAATGACTGAATGGATCTGAATAAAACTTGGTACGGATATAGTTTGTATCCTGGTACTACATTCCCTTGGGATAATTTCCGACATCGACGTGGGCGAAGCCGCTGGCATGAGCTAGTATTATATTTATATTTTCACGTCGTTGTCATCTTGAATTTGTGTTTGCTGCTTGTTATTATCAAGTGCCATATAATAAAAATAAAAGTTTAATTGATTATCCTAGTTATAGTAATTATGTAAGTAAATCATATTTTGATCAATATACGTAAGGAAAAATAATTTGCAGGCTACCCTGCCACTTTCACCGTAATCGTTTTTTTTTATCGGGGCTGTACGTTGTCGTTCGTTGCAGGTGCCAATGTATTAAGTCTACAATTAGATGCCGGCGTTGCAATGAAATGTGAATCTGCTTATTAGGCTTGCAGATTTTGGAATTCCACCGACCTCAACTAATAGTTTGACCGATGACTATGCCCTTAAACCGCGTTCAAGATCTGTCACTGTCATAATAAAATTCATAGAGAACTGACAGTTTAGATATGCTGACTGCGTTCAGTGACATTGGTGAAATCGGCCCTTACGGTATACAAACCTTTCAATAATGAATGATGACGTGTCACATTGGTTAGGTACAGACTTTCCGTTCCGAGCTAGTTTGTCCGGAGTAATAGAATAATAACAAGCTTGGACGGACTGTCGTATCGAGCGACCTCCTTTGACTTGACAAATACACGTATAACGATTTTATGTCTAATCAGTATTAGCGAATCTGATTGCACCTTATTAATGGTTTCACAGAAGCTAACTTTCTAGTAACTGCGAACTGTGGGCGCGCTTCACACCCGTAACAACCGTTTCGTGCCATCGAAATGCCAATGGCTGTCGATAAAACATTAAAAATTTCGAACTAATCAACAATTGAGGTGCTATTTTCAAACAAAGACTGCGTGTTTCACTCCAGTAATTACTGAGGGGGTGGCGGGGGCCTGCTGGGGGTGAAAGGGGGTATATTGCGAAGTGAAAGCGAAGCAATAGTGGTAGGTGGCGCCCTCAGCGATTTATTGTTTTTAATAATAACGTGAACCGTAACAAAGAGAATAAAAGTCGGCGGTGCGCCGCGGCGGCCCCGCGGAGCGGTGCGTGCTGCGTCGTAGATGCGGTATTTAGGAAGCTCATCATCATCATTGGCACCCTTGCTCCATCCACTGCTGGGTATAGGCCTTGGCCTAGGCGAGACTTCCGGGTCTTCCCCGCGACCTTCAAATAACAAACTACCTTCTTATTTCTTTGCTTTATTGTTTTGCAACAAAACTTTTTAATATCTTTAAGTAGTTTTGGTTATTCTGTATTCAAAAATCCAAATTTAAGCAAATTGCAGAGTCAAGTCTAAGCGGGATTGTCCGAAAGGGTTACCGCTACCCTGTAACATAAAGGGCTAAGGAAGGAACATGGATGGGTTTTAATCAGTAAGAATCTGACATCCTCTCCGCTCCACCCAGAGGGGGAGTAAGTAAGTGTAAGTAATTGGATGATTACCCAGCCTTAAAAAAAATAAAAGAGTCAAGTCTGACTTTTGAAAGCAATTTCGAATATGTAAAAAAATAAATGGTGAATTATTTCTTCAATCTTTTTCGTTACAAAATTATGAAACCTATGTACATTTTTGACGTCAGTGTTTTTTTAACATAGAAAAAATCTGTCGGCCCTTAATACTGCTGCTACGTTTCTGAACGGTACTGTAGTGGTATTCTGTAAAAACCTCACCATGAAATTGGAGGTGAAGTGAGTTCAAAGTGAGCTGTCAATAGTGGTAATCCCTAGCATTATGTGGAACGACAGCTCACTTCACGCTCACTTCATTTAAGTTATCACGGTGATGTTTTTACAGAATCGACCGGGTGTTGTTCAGAATTATCGAAACTATCGATTTAAAACGGTTCATTTTCATAACGATTTTATACCGTTCATTCTTAGACAGTTGTAAGAAATGGGCACGGCAATACACGGCAAACAGACGTTGGGTGACCTTCCATTACTGATGATGATCACCGCGGTGGTTTTAGTGAAGTAAAAATACCACCCTTCCTAGTCTTTTCCCCAAAAGCCTTTGAAGGTTTCTCCCCGAAAACACAAAAAAACCGTTACTTTTTAAACCGGTAAGCAATAGTTCCCGAGCCCGTGGGCTATTTCCGTCATCACCGGGGGCGAACCAGCGGGCAAAAGCTATTAGAAAATATATTACGGCTACATGACAAAAAAGCTTCAAAAATCGATAATGCCGTTCAAATAATGTGCCGCGTCCTAGCTAGAGGTGTCCTACATGTGTGTGGCGGCTCTATTCGCAGTCGCACTGGGCGGGCCGTGGTCGCGATATTAACATTCGTACGTTTTCATCCGACTGCGCTTTTGGTGATTATAACCTAACCCTCAAACGTCTGTCGAACTGTTTAAAATGTTTCACTATTTAGGGTTACCAGTCTCTATTAATCTGTATCTGTATCTATAGACACGTTAGTGTTGTTTATAATCGACTTCAAAAAAGAAGGTTCTCAATTTGAGTCTTTTTTTTTAATGTTTGTACACCGATTACGCCGAGGTTTATGATTCGATTTATGTGATTTTTCTTTAGTTTGATGCGGAATAGTTGCCTAATGGTCCCATAAAAATAGCTAGGGCCAGTGGGTTTCATTTTGGTTTTAAATTTTTTTTATTAACGTTTTTATCTTGTTGACATTTTGGTACAGAGGCCAGCACATCAAGTTATCACAATCTGTCAAATTTCTTTGATAGTTATTCAACTTTATTGCAAAGACATAAGGTTCATTTTTAATTGAGAAAATTTGACAGTTAGGGATAGCTTGATGTGCTGGCGTCTGTACTTCAGGTCACTGTTGTTTACATAGCAAGTTTAGTAGTGGATACGAATTGGACTGTGGGGTAGGTTGGTAAGTACCAAAACTGATAGGTATGAAAGGCTTTTTACATAAAAAAAAAACCGACTCCCGAAAAACACTACATTGTGGAAAATAATTTTAATTACGGCAGTTGCTGGCAAGAAACGAAAATATAAATCCAATGACACCGGGCAAAGTGTAGGTATTTGGGTTTTTCCATCTGGAATTTTTCAGTAGCAAGGAGTTTGGATTTGTGCCCGGTTTATAGCAAAAGGCCCCCTATTACATGGGCCACAAACATTACTGAATAAATGTGGTTGTACTATAGGTAGGTACACCTCTGCTCAACCCTTCAGGGATTTAAGGCGTCATGTTATGATGTATTACCAATCATAAGAAGAAGTAGAAGAGTTTAAAGGCAGACAGATGCGACGTGATAGCGCAACGCATCCGGTTGTCTGCGGGCACCTTAATATTAAACTCAAGACTGTCGAATGTGAACTATGGTATTTCTACAAGCTCTATATAAACTTGCGTCCTTGCTATGTTTTTTTTGTTGTTACCAAAAGTCTTAGACAAGAAGTTATTTTGTGATATTGGTCGTGATTAAACGTAGTTTATTCACAGTGTTTGTGTTTCAAGTGTCTTGCTATCGTGGAAAGCAAATCTTCCAAGCTCCACGACTATGGCTAGTTTTTTGCTTTCCGCGTCTTGTTTTCCCTTGCAGTCTTAAAGTGACCATTGAGTTTGTTTCGGCATTTCTCCTCGGGGAGCAGTACTAAGAAAAGCCGGCGCTATCTAGCTTTAAAATTATGACGTGCAAAAGTCTCTTAAAAGATCTACTTACAGAAATAAACATTTCATTTCATGAGTTTTGCTTTGGTTCTCCAAGAATTGTATTCTTTTGGCTTTTATGGTATATTTTAATCGGATCAGAAATAATTTCGAAATAAATTCTTTAAGGAAATCCCTAATTTTGTTTGGAACCCGTACCCACCTTGTAGCGTTTAGAGTAGGTGTCATTCGGAAGAGGCGACTCAAAAATGAATGAACGAATGAATGAATGAGGGAGACCGAAGTTAGGATCACTTCTCTTTTACATCTTCAATCATCTATGTAGTGTTTTAATAATTATTTTATTGGCTTAATGAATAACCAGTCGTTCTGTGGGTGTTGGGTTGGTTTTGTCCAATGTTCTTTGTGAAGATCACCGGTAATTGGGTATTTGAAAGAGTAGTCAATAACGTAACTTGATATGAGTTGTGAAAACGCGGAATTTGTACGTGATTTGTATGGAATATGACAATGACGTTACAGAATTTTAGAATCAAATGGAGTCCTTATTAGCATTAAATGCAATTTTACAATTATATCTTTGCATCATATTTAATTTCTGTACGGTGGTTGAAATTTTTAAGACGAGCGCTCTTTTGTCTATGTGATTTCATATTTTATTTTTGACCATGTCAAATTGTCAATTGTATTATATTCTCTTTATCTTGAAAGGTTTGTGTTGAAACGAACAGAGTTATTTTCGAGAATAGCCCAAAGATAAGAGTAGGCAATGACGAAGGCTATCCCTATCCTGACCATATTCTGAAAATAATGCGATCCGCTACAAAAGTAAATCGACATTTCAATGGTCTAATTTGCCATTATTGCCAAAATTAAACAAAACCAGGAAAGGAGATTTAAAGAGCATAAATTCTTGGCTTTTTACATGTACTGAAGCGAGCACATCAAGCTACCCCAATCAGTACATTTTCTTTTATAGACTGTCAACTTTATTACAAAGGAATAAGGTTCATGTTTAGTTGAAAATATTTGACAGTTTGTGGTTACTTGATGTGCTGACTGTACTTATGCTAAAAAGTAGATTATAGAATGGTTTGACCTTAGACGTATTTTTTAAAGTTGTGATAAAAAAACGTTTGTATAACAAACATTTCTGAGTAAATCATTTAATCTATCTTGCGTTTTTTTACATTATAATTATTATATCTTATTTTAAAAAATAATGAGTACAATTACGACTTAATCATCAGCCAAACGGACCGAGACAGTCATGTTATTTTAAAAAAACGGCCTCATAATGACACTAATTAGTGACCTGTGCTCAGTAAACCATTGGCGATTCTTCTAAATCATGCTAGGGACTTGAATGAACCTTCAAATGCATATAGGTACTTACTTAGCCCACCGGAATTCAATAGACTGGCCAGAAAGCGTCTGTAATCCAATCATGCCGCAGAATAATTAGTACCTCAACGAAAATATCAGTTCCCGTCGACTGATTCCATTTTATTCTTATAATGGAAAGACAAACAAATCCTGTCTCCTGTAGCAAACTCGCTAACACTTAACCCATTTAGCAAATGACTCGTTGAATCTGATTATAGTCTTGGTGCAAAGCTTTCTTCTCTCAGCGCGACTTTGTTTTGTTTTGAAGGAAAAAAACTCCAGAGAAAAATGTTCAGTTGATTTGTGGCGTGGCTGTGCCAACCAGTAATTGAATTATATCATCGATTTTCCATTAAAATGGTTTATGGTATGGAATCTAAAAGTGTGGGCGGGGTCTGGAGGTACTTTCTCGTGTTTAAGTGCGGATTACATTAGTTGGTGTGGCATGCAACTGATGTGGCCTCATGAATGATGAATGGACACGTCTCCCTGATGCCTGTGGGGGCTGAGCTGCAGGCGTGCACTCAGTGTTACGATAACTGTATTAATCGCACGTATGGATTAGGGTCGAAATGTTTGTCATCGCAAAATTTTATCTTGATGTCTTTTATGATACTTAGCCCGCGCGTTTGTAGGTACTTAGGTAATAAATAAGCCGAGCTCAATTTTTTTTTAACTCTTTACTACGCCAGACCAGCTCAAGGTGAAACTGTTACCAATGACTTGTGGCCTACTGTAGGTACCCATTACCGCGTTCAAAAATAATTAAATTAAAGAGTTGTTTCAGATGCGGCGTTCATTTGGTTTGTGCATATCATATCAGATATTGTAATTATATGATCAGAGATATTATAATTCATGTTACGGTCATTAATGAAAGTAGTTGTACAGTGAAACTTTAAAAAAATTAACTTATTCAGTTGTGACTTGTGATTATTCGTTTAAAAACTTCAATATCTAGTTCTTTTTTTAAATTTATTTTTCTTGATAAGATTACACGTTAAAGCTGTCACGTGCAAATAATGTCTCCAATGAATCCGAACGCGGTCAGCACATCTAAACCGCGTTCAAGCCCTGTCAATGTCAATATTCCATAGAAAATAATGTCACTTAAACAGGGTTTAGGTGCTGATCGGTACGGTTCCATTGGTGAACTTTGCCCTAAGAGTTTGAAGGGACATGAATTAACGTTGAACATAGTTCAGAAGTATATTTTCATCGCAACTGGCTCCCAGTGGATGCTGCCTGCAGCGTTTCAGGCAACAGGTGCAACAACAATGCGTTATATCCCTCACAAAGCTTTCAGCCGGTGTGTGCCCGACCTAACTCAAAGACGTTTAGGCGAGCCTTTCGATCAATTGTTTTGAAACTAGCTATACAACATTATCGAGCTGAAAAGCTTTCTGCGATGTATTGTTGAGACCTGAGATTGGAGACTGAAATGATTGTTTAGACGTAGAGCTGCCTGTGATGTAAGGAATTGGTGATGGTGAGAATTGTGATTGTTAAGGAGTAACAGCATAGTGGTGTGACCGGCGGACTGCCGAGTCTTAGGTCTCGAGTTCGAACCTATGCCACGCACCTCTGACTTTTCGGTTTCACCTGTAATATATAATTGTTATTATTGTATAATTATAACTTGCTTGAAAAATGGTGAAGGAAAACATCGTGAGTCAATAGTGCCATGGAGCGTTTTGCAGACTATGGTGAGTTGATCTCGTGCTATGTTTTGTGTGATACAACACTATTTTAAAGTTCTCCGTTGGGTGTTATTTCTGCTTTAAATATAGACATGGTTGAGTAATTAAGTAGGCACCCTTTCTCTTTTATATCTATTCAAGCTACGCGTACCTATAAAATCACATATGGTACTTATAAATGCTCATAATTTAGAGGTGATCGGACATTTCTCAGCAACGTACGCGCCGTACGGTACACGCTGCTTTTTACAATTAGTTGTATGAAATCAGTCATTATGAAGTCTACACATTTCACCCGCACCGCATTTTGTAAATGCTGTAGGCATCCGGCGCGTACTCAGACGTACATTATTATACTTCTCCCACTGCTATCTTTTCTTGTGCCTATTTAATGTTAGCAATAATAAAACTAATCTGCGGCCAAACAAACCCCGAACTAGTAGCGCCCTTATCGAAAACCGTTCATCCCTCCAATTAACACTTCGGAGCGCAAAAAAACCAAGTCGCGATATTCATAGATATGGGGCGCTCGCGATTTCAATTAATGTCTTGCAAAAAAAGTCGTGGATACCCAAAAATGTCGCGCACAAAGCTCTTGTTCACACATATCGAAGTGTCGCGACATCGTGCGAAACACGTGCTGTCTATCCAACAACCCTTTTCCAATTAACTAGGCGTCACTACGACGACACTCACAAATCGGAAGTATGAATGAATAAAAAATACCCCCACGCCATCCTTCTAACCAAACGATAGTGTGTAGGCTTTTCAATTGCACGATTCAAATGTTTGATTTAAATAACTTTTATTTTGTATTCTTTTGTTTGAATGTGGCCTATTATTTTAGATAGGTCAACCAGTCTGCCGGGTAAGTGGGATTGTCCGAAAGGGTTACCGCTACCCCGGAATATAAAGGCTAAAGAAGGAAAATGGATGGGTTTTAGTCAGTAAGACTCTGACAATCCCTTCCTTCCTTCACATAGAATTCATTTGATGATTTCCCACCCTCAAAAAAAAAATCAAAAGGTCAACCAATCTATGGTTGGCTAAGGACACTTGAATGGACTATATACCGGCAATGCACGATCAACTATCATTCCATCGGCACTGACTACTGCTGTTGAAGTAAAAAAGATTTCGCATTTCGCTCGATGAAGCCTTTAACCAGCTATATGCTACATGACATAATTATGTATAAACATCAGCTCTTAACATCTTGTCATCGAACTTAAAACCATGTTCAATAGTCGCGTTGCCTGCGGCCACTGACCCAAGTAGGCAATCAATAAAAGTTTATTCAAGATTCATCATATATTCTCCTGCCCTTATGCGCATTTCTTCTTCATCCATATTTCTCTAGTAGTTGTTATCTCGATAGTAATCCTATTTATAGACGTTTTCTATCATCTTTCACACACACACATATACAATGTATTTCACAGTGATCCACACACACACACCCACACATCCATCGTTTCTTTGGTCTTTCCCTACTCTTAAAGGTCACTCTGGATATATTTATAAAACTATAGCAAAGAAACTGCACGACTTACTTTTCTATTGGTAGTATTTTGATACGATCTACCCTATCATTTCTACGCCAGCAATTAGCGATATAAAAACTATTTTTAATTAAGTACACGGGTATATCATATCGTGAGTCATTTGTACACAATAAAACACTATCTGTCGTATGTATCTTTTAATTTATTACGTGTACAACTAGTTTTATTGCATTTTACACATGGGCACACGTGTGTATGGAGGAGGGATGGATGACTACTGTCTATTCATTCATGGTTTTGTTGATTTTGGATGACGCGGTCTCTTGTGATGTTGTCGGGTGATCTTGCGCATTGGAGGCATTCTAAAAGTCCAATTTTCCTTTTATTTATAACAAACAACTCGCATTAAATGCAATAGTGAGTTTACAGACCCTTAGAAAGAAAAAGTTTCTATTAAGACTCGCCCAGGAAGATCACAATAAGATAAACATTAAAAAAAAGGAAAGTAAATTAAAAATGAAATAAAAGTCCTGTATATTTGAGTTAAATAATAATTTAAATAAGTATACATAAACCTTCCGCTGATGGTTACAGAAAACCACATCAACATTCATTGTCACTCAGATAGAGATACGAAAAGAACTTTGTAGGTATAGATAGCGAGGAGTTACCTGTCATTAGTGTCAGTTGATAACTCTGCGAGTAGGAATAAACTACTTTAACATGGCCCGCCCCTCCAAAATTCAAAACGTTTGATAGCATTTGTGAAAGTAATTACAAAATGCCACCAAGACTCACACTGCCGGCCTGCTACTGAAGACGAATACCTACTTACAGCTACATAAAACTCTTTCGTAAAGATGTGAGTGGTGTGACTACAAACATTGAAACAGTTATTTGGAAGGGCGCGCCATGTTATTGTAGTTTATCTCTATTTACTTAATATTGCTTGTAGAAGTCAATAGCCTAATACCTCTTCTCTTAAGCAACCTCCCACAAAAAGAATGGGGTGGCCTATTCCCTGAAACGACTTCAGCTGTCACTAGGAATAAACAAACATGCTACCTCTTGCCGTTTTTAAATTGCCAAATCCTTTCCTAAAACGAAGATAAAAGGAAGGGAAGAATTCCTTCCTTCTTTCTTTTTTCCAAAATAATATTAAATTAACAATACTTATTCATATGACGCTAAGTGTCTAACAAAAGCGGTGTCCGTTTGCGTTTCGTTCTCGGAAAATATTCTAAACCGCGCTGCATGGGTGTAATTAGATACGTCTTTTTAAACACACAGGACAAATATTAGTGTCGCCTCGTTCGCCATGTTTTTAGTGAATAAACCAATGATAAACGCGTCCTACGAACTTTTGAATTGATTTTTTTGGAATCTAAACTTGCGTCGTTACAAAGTCACCGCGTAGAATTTGGTGTTTGGTGGAAATTGTTGTTGTAGGTATTGTTTTTTTTTGTTACTTCGTATTACAATTTTCCCTAGAAGGATTTAAAATCTAATTTCTGTGCAGTTAAACGAAGACTTATGAAAAAGCTTTTTTAAAATACGTATGTTTGCTTTCCTAGAAAAGTTGATTAAAGTCTCGTGTAAAGATTTACTAGAGTCTGTCAGAAGACTAGATCCAAGATAGGAAATTGCACAAAATACTGGGAACTAATTTTCCTAAGACAGCAAAGGGTGGAATATATTTTGCAATATCGGATGGCAATAACTTACTATGATTCTTGGAAAACCAAGTCATTTGCTTTGATAAAAAACTAACGTAGCCGGAGCTACTTTGACTATATATGAAACGAAAAAAAAAACTGCAAATTTAATCATGAATGTTCTACATAGATTTGAATCTAATACCTATATAAATTTCAATGTGAAAATTTAACGCGATCAGCTCATTTAAACGGCGTTCAGGAGCTGCTAGTTTCAAGGTTCTCCAACAATGACACATGAATTTTCACGTTGAAATTTATACAGAAATACCGAATATCTAATTAATCAAAAGCAAGGTATTAACTATTCTAATATCAAGCGAGCGTAATGCCTGCGTATTATATGTCTAACTATTGCGTGGGCTTAGGAATAAAACAAAATGGTGGTTATTTTTTATCGCACCAAGAATGACCATCATCTGCCTAGCCTTTTCCCAACATGTTGGGGTCGGCTTCCAGTTTAACCCGATGCAGCTGAATACCTGTATTTTACATGGAGCCACTGCCTATCTTACCTCCACAACCCAGTAACTGGGCAATACAATACCCCTTGATAACACTGGCTGTCAGACTTTAGGGCTTCTGACTATCCGTAACGACTGTCAAAGATGCACAAATAATATCCGGGGCCAACGGCTTAACGTGCTTTCCGTGTGTCGGTATGTAAAGATGGTCACCCATCCTCGGCCAACCCCGGCAAGCGTAGCTTAACCTGGTGGATCGACCTGTGCGGCTGTCAGTACTTAGCCACGAGCTCCTCTCACCAAGAATGACCATGATAACATATATATACCTATGGAAGCTGCTCTTTGTAAAGAAGATCGTCTAATTCAAAACCTGCACCCCCGCGCCCCTCCAATAAAATTTCTATTCAAACATTTCAAATGTGTCTGCAACAAGCAAGGGGTTTGCAATTTTCAATTAGACGATCTCTTCCTATGTCTTTCCAATGGAGATCACACAAGCTATGTCGATGAAATGAAAGAATCGTTTTTCTTATTCTGTAGAGCTAACTTACAAAGGTGCTTTGTTATAACAGGGCAGTTTGAAAAGTATTAGCAAGTTCTTACACGCTTGCCCTGTTGTTGACGTTGAAATTAAGCACACAGCACACATTTCCGCCATAAAATAACAAGTCGTCTTTTGAAAAGATAAAAAGTATAAAGCTTCGTCAAGATTGTACTTAGGTAGACACAGGAAGATTCTTTTCATTATTTTGGTTTTTTTCTAAACTTGCAACATTGCATTTTCAAAATATAACCGAACACGCCGCAAGACCAACATTTTCGATGTAAGAAAGTTCCGAGCAATTCCGCTAGATGGCGCTGGCTCCCAGTAGCGACCCGCCCTCGACTTTATAGATCCATAAATATGCTAATACAGCCATGACTTTTTTATAACTTAATTAATAACGTGTTTGCCTGACGGCCGTAGTCGAGATTATGATTTAGAACATTTTATGTGGTACAATTTAATTGATGTTCGGCTACCTCGCGTGCCAGGTATTGTCGTCACATAGTGTTTACGACTGATGTAAAATAATGAAAAATACCAAGACTCTTTTATACCCTGTTTGATTTAGTACTGGATGTTTATGGATGTTGGATATAAGTGAAATTGTAATCATAATGGATGGGTAATGAATGTGTGCTGTGCATGCGTGATGACCCTGATTATGACTGTTGAACACTATAAATTAAATTACCCATTTTGCTGTCTGAAATTAGTTCTGTTACTCAACCGAAGCTTGTGCAATGCGATGACATATTGCAGAATATTGAAATAGGAATTGACTGAATTTAAATTTCTGTAAAAAGGTTTATATTTTTCTATTTCTCCTTATCCTTCCTTAGTATCCTTTTAAAATAAGAACCATACTTCCCACCCACCTCCTTCCTTCCCACCTTTCCCATACAACCTTCCGTCATTAGAACCTCAATGATGAGTAAGTACTCATATCCCAGACAGGTCTAATTTTCCAATCAAGATGAATAAAATGCTGTTAACTATAAGCATTTTTTGAAGTAAATAATTATTAATAGTTTAAGTAAAAACTGAAATTAATGTATCTATCCTCCAGCTAAAGACTGCTAGGTACTCCCTAATTATAATATATTTCGTAGTTACTCGTATGTCTTAAAATAAAAGAAAAACAATCACGAGAACTTTTTTCTATTCAGCACAAAACTCCATTAAATAATTACATTGCATCTATATTAGAAAAAATGCTAATAAGTTTTACAAATAACTAAAGTGGACGCGCCCGCGCAACCACACGTCACCGATGCTATCTAGTTCTTTCTCCCTCTTACTTGTATTATTGTCACTGTAGTAAGCAAGACAAAACATGACAGGTATTTGCCACGCCATTATGACACTAATTGAGATTGTAATATTTTCAATAAACACAAAACATCTTTAATCATTTATATCATGAAATAACATGTATTTATTTTATACGTTTTTATGTATAACTTACACATGATATATACATAACTAAAAATATTAATAATAAATATGTACAAGTAGATAAAACGGGAGGGAAAAATAAATAAATAAATCAAAAGGCATCAATCGTTGTCAACAGGAAAAGTTCCCAAAAGGCTGGCAGCATTGTCACGTTGTATGGCAATGCTGATTCTTTGACCAAAAAATAGTGTAATATAAAAATAGTATAATCTTCACGTGGCCAGCGTCAAGGTCACGTGAAGAGTCGACCAACCGCTTGGCGATGTCTGGAAAAATACACTTCAATATACTTAAACACAAAGTTGCAATATCACTGTAAATTAGGTACAGGAACTATGTTTATATCTGTTATGACATGAATGTGAAATTCTGAAATTGTATTTTCGATATTATTAACGTGGGTGTGAACTTGAAAGCCAATTGACTACTTAATACCGCTTCCGACGAGTGTCTCATGTAGCTAAATTCCAAATACAATGCACGATGGGGGAGCTACCTATTGGGGATAAAGGAAAATCGTATTACCTGTTATTCGATGGCCACTTTTTTTTAAGGCTGGGAAATCATCCAATGACTGCTCCCGCTCTGGGTGGAGCGGAAGGGAGTGTCAGACTCTTACTGACTAAAACCCATCCATGTTCCTTCCGTAGCCCTTTATGTTCCGGGGTAGCGGTAACCCCGCTACCCCGGACAATCCCGCTTAATTCGATGGCCCCTGGAATTTAGATTCGTGTACATCGAGCACTCAGTAATAACCGCGCCATCCGTAATTTATCATAAGCTAGATATATTATTTGGAAGCTGTTTATTACACGTCAATAAATCGGCCTAGCTTTTGTTAGCGTCGGTTTTCAGTCTAACCGGATGCAGCTGAATACCAGTAATTTTCATGAAGCGAATGCCTTTCTAACCCCTACTTATAACCCAGTTACTAAATAACACGACACCCTTTAGTAGGTAAGACTTGTGGTCAGAATTTTGGGCTTCTAGGACCCGTGACAACTGTTAAGGATAGGATGTCAAATATAAGATAAGATAGGTGTGTAATGTATAAGCGTGATTGTCCGAAAGGGTAACCGCTACCCCGGAACATAAAGGGCTACAGAAGGAACATGGATGGGTTTTAGTCAGTAAGAGTCTGACACTCCCTTCCGCTCCACCCAGAGCGGGAGCAGTCATTGGATGATTTCCCAGCCTTAAAAAAAAAAAAAAAGGTGTGTAATGTATAGTCACCCATCCTCAAACAGGCCGCGGCAATCTTCGATCGACTTGTGCGCCTTTTACAACACGAGCCCCTCCGAGTCAGCATAATGCATACTTAATATCGTTTTAAAAGTGAAACCCTGTTGCTTTTTCACATATATTGTCCCCTAATTTGCTTTTTTTGTTTGTTTTTTTTTACTGCGTCACGTTTGCCTCAAGTAAAGATATTTTCTTTTCATTAACGGCTGAATGGATTTTAAAAATATTTCATCACCACTGCTCCGAAAACAGTGAAGGAAAACACCGTCAGGAAACGGCATGTCCTAGAACCTAAAACCAAAAATTCGATGACATCTTCCAACCCGCACTGGGCCCGCGTGGCGTGGGTTGCGGCCCACTCTCTCTCTGATGAGGCCTGTGTCTCAACAGTGGGAACATTGGCTTTCTCCACAGACTACGTTCAAACAAAACAAAAACAATCTGAAGTATAAGTATTTTTTGATTAACTTTATGTTAGCTCCGCAATCAGATTTCAAAAACCTGTAGTTGCGTCTACTTTTAGTTACTTACTCGAAATAACTCGATAACATGTTTACAACTGAGATCTTGAAACCCAGTGCAATATCGTACTTTTGAGTAAAGTTCAGTCACTTCATAAAGTACAGTCAACTGAGTAAATAAGTGATCATTGCACGTCTTGAAAGCTTACAACAGTTTTTAAGCCAGCTTCTGGGTGTGACTTACTTATATAAATCTAAAGCTTCCTGTATCAATACATCCTACACCTACAATATGTTGTACACCAACTGTGGCTCTGTGAAGTCGTTTCAGTCCCTCGTACGCTTTGCAAAGGTCCAGGATCCTCCCAAAATATGTCGAAGATACTAAAAAAAAAGAATAAATACTAATTAAATAATCTAGCTTTATTTTTAGTAACACGTCATCTTTTTAATCTGTTATTTTTATTTTTAATGCTTCCAGTACGTAGGCGTATAAATAACTGATATCTCTCACGGGTCGCAGTAAAAAGTGACGAAACGGTGCATTATCTTTTCATTCCGCAACCTAAATACTACCTATAGGTACCTCTGCCTTACCCTTCGGGGGCTGCGGGCGTGATATTATGTGAAAGAAAGAAAGAAATAAATAAAAAATGTTTATTCAGCACAAACAAAACGCACATTTATAAAAATAAACTAAAAAGTCACTAAATACACCCGTGCAAAGCAACTTAAAAACCTCGTATTCAGAAACAATTTGAATATAATAAACTCACAATACAAAGTACCTTTAACAAAATATGTACGTCTCATTTTGAGGAGCATAGAATTTTGACGCTGACTGTACATAGGTTGTTCGTTTGACTTTATTTACCTTTACCTTTGAACACTGATTCAACCCTAGAAATTGATGTATCAAAGGTTTCCAAGAATTAAAGCCAATCTTGAAATTATTACATTTTCTACTGAAAATGTAGCAGCATCCCTGGGGCCTTCCAGCACATCATATACCCGTATTATTTTAGTAATACTTCAGTGGGAGAAAGAGATGAAGCTATTCGAGAGGTATATAGCTCCATCTCTTTCCCTTTGTGAAGCAATATTAAAATACTACTGCTTTAAAATTTGGTATGCCTTAATTACAGACATAATTAAAAAGCCATTGTGTTTCGCGTAAATCTGCGTTCCGGCTGACAAAGTTAGGTTAAGGTTAAGATTAGTTGGCTATAAAATGTACTTGTAAAAAATTCTTTCCCTGATAGAAAGGTATAGAATCACTGAGTATAATTAAAAAAATACTGAGGTGGAGCTTGATCCTTAGAACCTACTTGAAAGAATAAGAATAAGAATCGGACAGAATAAGAATACTGAGCCTTTTCCCAACTATGTTGTGGTTGGCTTCTAGTCTAACCGCATGCAGCTGAATACCAGTACTTCACATGGAGCGACTGCCTATCTGACCTCCACAACCCAGTAACTGGGTAACACGATATCCTATGGTGAGATTGGATGTCAGACTTTCGGAATTCTGACGACCCGCAACGACTGTCAAAGATGCACAAATGACAGCCGAGACCAACGGTTTAACGTACGCCACGGAGGAGTCTCGTTATGCAAAGATGGTCACCCGCACACGGACCAACCCCGGCAAGAGTAGCTTAACTAGATGGATCGGCCCATATGGCTGTTATTACTTAGCCACAAGCTCCTCCGAAAGAATAAGAAGAGACCACAAGATAAATAATTTTATCTTCAAACTAGCTGCTCTAACGTGGTTTCACTCGCTGCACGCCTCCTATTTGTCGTAGCGTGATGTTAAATAGCCTATAGCCTTCCTCGATATATGGACTATCCAACACAAAAATATTTTTTCAATTGGGATCAGCAGTTCCAGAGATTAGCGCGTTCAAACACACAAACTCTTCAGCTTTATAATATTAATTCAGATTTATCCAAAAAAATATTTTAATGTGAAATACATTGTGACATGTTTCCTAGCTAAAGTGTGAGCGTGTAGGTTGTCCCACAAACAACCTTCGCTGCCGGTGGTCCGCCCAGCCCTGCCCGGCACACAATTCTATTATTAACTATTTATACAGAGCCAAAACTATTATAATATTTGTACTATATACTTACACCACGAATTTTTTTACCCTGACCATAGAGGTAGTATGGTAGAAGAACTGATTTTTATAACGGTGTATAGTGTATTTTTTTTTCGGTTTATTGTGATAAGCACATAGGTATCCGGCGTGAGGTCTTTCTCACTGCTAAATCTTAATTTTATTGAATACTTTAACCACATAACGGTGCAGAGGCGAACTTAATGCAGCATTAAGTATTTAGCATTTTTTTAACTAGCTTCCACTCGCGGCTTCACTCGCGTGGCGTGTTGGTCAAAAGTAGCCTATGTCGTTCCACAGGCTTCAGATCATCCACATCACAAACGGCTCAGCAGGTTTACCGTGTAACGTACATTAACGCAGATAGATAAACATATATTATTACATTATTTACATTTTACTAGCAGAGCCGGCGAACTTCGTTCCGCCTAACAGTTGTTTTTCTGAACTCAAAGAATCTTTCTAAAATAAGCCTAAGTTACTCCTTATTACCTACATCATCCACCTGCCAATAAAAGTCCCGTCAAAATCGGTCCAGCCATTTCGGAGATTAGCCGGAACAAACAGACAGACAGGCAAAAATTGTAAAAAATGTTATTTTGGTGTATGTACCTAACGTTATTATATTCATATTCATGTAGAAAAAAACGGTTATTTCGATATTACAAACAGACACTCCAATTTTATTTATACGTGTAGAAGATGTATAGATAACTGCATAATAAATCTCTAACTACAGTTAATTAAAGATTATTATTAAATTCAGAAAATCGATTGCTTTTGGTTACTGGAAACAAACTAGAGAGCTTCAGAATAAAAAATAACTAATGTTTTGTAACTTATCATAACCTATTTAGGTATTGGCATAAATAGTTTTTATCAAAGCAGTGAGGCCTCAACTCCTGCGCACCTGTCAGGGCAATAGTAAGGTAAGCGGGATTGTCCGAAAGGGTTACCGCTACCCCGGAACATAAAGGGCTACGGAAGGAACATGGATGGGTTTTAGTCAGTAAGAGTCTGACACTCCCTTCCGCTCCACCCAGAGCGGGAGCAGTCATTGGATGATTTCCCAGCCTTAAAAAAAAAAAGGGCAATAGTAACACCAGTGTTACAGAAGCCAGATCTCAGAACTTGAGAGTATGTTATGTACCGGAATCTGCACTCTTTCGACCTTACAACGACGTTTATCTTATATTGGTATATGTTTTTGAATTTCAAACTAGTAATGTCCAAGTTAAAGTTCTAATTACAAAAACGGACGTCACACCAAAGTTTAAATTTATTGTATTTTGTATTAAGAACTTAACCGTGCTCGGAATAGAAGTCAAAATACATTATCTAACTTGAAGGTTTAGGTTCGGACTGAAGTTAGAACTCGTTTTATAATAAGACGGTTTGACGTTTACTCACTTAAAAACGAATAGCATGAAGCATTTCAGAGCCTGAGTGCTTTCCTTTAAATGCGTAAAAAGCGACGATCCTAACCCTATCCAACACATTCCATACATAAATCTTTAAATTTAATTAATTCTCAAAGCTTGCACGTTGCAAAAGGCCGTTTTTGTACAAAATATATTCACCGACGACAAAATGGACAATCGGAACTTCAATATATACGTCGAACGTATGTAGTCAAATGCTGTTATGGCTGTTATGTAATTCAGCTATATTTAGCCAGATAGCCTCATTCAAATAGAAACCCTATAACTTTTTCTCATCTTCTCAGAGGTCGAAATTTGGAGTAAAGTGGCGCGTCTAGTGGGTAATAGGGCTGCGTCCGCATGCGTAGTCTATTTGTTTGCAGTCCACGGAGGGCCCTTGTATATTTTATATTGCCCCTGTACAAACACAGGCGACTGGGTTCCTAGAATGACTTTATGTTAGACTTGTGTTACTCTCTTTTGTCTTTGATAGCTTGCATTTTGTTTGTTATCTCTGCCGCGAAAGGGCTATCGCGCCTTAGAGTGGTACTGGCAGTGTCTGACACTACTCATGGTGGTTGAGTGAGACGAGTTCTGAGGACAGCTACATTAACTGCTGGAACCACGGAACAACTTTATTAGGCAACTCAGTTCATACGTATATCGGTTTTTAAAACGATTTCTATTAGGTACAGTCCGTACACAAAAAGATACAAACATCGAAAAAAAACCGTTTTGTTGTCTACAATATGTTTGTTCCATAATACCTATTATCGAAATGTGTAGTCACAAAAGTATTAGGTACTCATTAAATTCCTAATTATGCTTCACATTTATACACCCTTAGGGAACGTAAACGCTCGAATTAATTCTTGATGAATACTGAAAATAAATAAGTATGGTACTTTCCAATAACTTTGCAAAACTGTCGTAATGTAAACTTTGACTTCGATAAATTGCTTTGCAAAAAGACAATTAAGTGACCTGAACCCACTACCTCTCATTGCAGTATTATTCCAATAATACTTCAGTTTGAGAATGAGACGGAGTTATACTGTATAACTCCATCTCTTTTTGACTGATATTAAAACCTTATTATATACGGTCGTATTCAATTTTTTTTTTAAATAGGTAGTAAACACTAGGTATTATTTCAATAATACTTCAGTGCGAGATTGAGACGGAGTTGTAAACTGTATAACTCCATCTCTTTCTGACTATATTCTTCTGACTATTTCTGATATTTAAACCATATTAGATACGGTCCTATTATAAACACTTGATGGACTGTGTAAAAGATGATATGGCTAGGAAGGCGCGGTGACGACTAGGGACAGCCGACCTAGATGAACCACGGCTGATTAGACTACTCCGGTTTGGATGAAGCTCCTCAATGCATACAACATAGTAACCGTTGTAGGTAATGACGAGCATAAATGGCTACATTACACCTAATACGCAAGATTCCAAAGAGATTTCCTCTACAATTGTTAAAAAAAAAAACAACCGGCTTCCAAAAAAACACTGCAAACTGAAACATGATTTCAATGTCTGAAAGTTGGTGGCAAAAACCGAAAATTCAAAACTAAAGAGACCGACTTGTGTGTGTGTAGTGTTTTTTTGGAAGTCAGTTATTCTTTTGTAAAAAAGTTTTATAATTTTTACTTCTGAGTTATGGTACAGTTTCACCTACCCTGCAGACCGGCAGTCCCCGTACCAATTTATATGTATCAAAACTTGCTATGTACTAAAACATCATTAAGAGAAAAATAGTGGATTAAATATATTAATTAAATATAATAATAATGTTAGATAGCTATGTGACATAAATTGAATGGAGAAAAGCTAGAATTTATTAAGCTAGGTTTTCCTAGGAATCACGCTAGACGAGGAGGTACAATGGGGACACCTCGTAACAATTCTTGCGGGACGGCTAAGCTCGGCCGCTTATGCTGTTAGAAAGATAAGGCAGGTGACAGAAGTAGAAGCCGCACGTTTGGTCTATTTTAGTTACTTCCACAGCATTTTGTCGTATTACATTTACTCTCATAGTAAAATGCCATACGGGCTTCTGACACTGAATCCATTTTGATTTTGCAAAAGCGAGCTATCAGAGCTATACTTACAATCTCTACGTCGCCGCGAATCTCTATTTAAAAGGATGAATATTATGACGGTACCTTTCCAATTCATATCTTTAAAAAAAGTGATAGGCATAACTTTAATACTAATCAATCAATCTGCCTAGCCTTTTCCCAACTATGTTAACAACTTTTAAACTAGAAATAAAGATAAAATAGATAAAAAAATTCAGATTATCAAAAGTACATAGGTACATCTTTTATGGGGTTCTGTCTTAAATACAACAAAATACCTTGTGGCATGTTGCAATTAAACGAAAGAAAATTTAAAGCTGATAGATTTAGTATGGAAATATGTCAAACTGTCATATTTATTATTCAGTTAGAAGTTATCAGACTAATTAAAAATCAGACCCAAGATACATAAATTATCGTTCTCACTGATGATAGGAACACTAATAGTAAAGAAACAAATGACACTTACGCAGCTACCTAGAGATGTCAGCATTTGAAGGGGTCCATTAGGGCCGAAGCTGTCGGGTTACCGCTACCCCGGAACATAAAGGGCTAAGGAAGGAACATGGATGGGTTTTAATCAGTAAGAGTCTGACACCCTAAAAAAAAGGGCACCTACCTATTCTAAAACTACTTAGCTTGAAACAAAATACGAGCTAGATGCTTTCGCCTTTCATGAGACTTAAAAGAAAAAGCTTCGACGGGCCGCACTATCATGCTATTGAACGTTGTCGTTAGGCTAGAAAAATGGAGCTTCCTTTCTTCAGCAGTGTACTCACTGTCGGTAGTTAACACAATATTCTATTCAGTGGCCCGCCACGAAGTGTCACGTCACACTACAATGTGTTTGAAACGATTCACTAACTGATTTAAGTTCAACCCGAGCATGATGCTATTTTCATCTTTGCAACAGAGAAACGGGCCCCAGACTATAGGTACAGACGCCAGCCCATCAAGCTATTCTAAACTGTCTATTTTTCCAATTGAAAATGAACCTTATACGTTTGTAATAAAGTTGAAAACGTCAAAGGAGAGATTGGGGTAACATGATGTGCTGGCCTCATACATAATTTGGGGCTGTCAATGCATCATAACACTTCCCCAAATATCTTGGTCTTAGTCTAGACAGGATTATTACTAGAACGTCAGGCGGAAGATGTTCACTGTAAAGGACAGGTTCTGGTAACATGATGTGCTGGCCTCATACATAATTTGGGGCTGTCAGTGCATCATAACGCTTCCCCAAATATCTTGGTCTTAGTCTGGACAGGTTTATTACTAGAACGTCAGGCGGAAGATGGTCACCCGCTAGTGTGTTCGCTGCCTACGATGATCCGTGGTTTTTTCTTCCAACATTTCATAATAACTAGGGAATTTTTCCACCACCACGTGTCTCGATTTCTAAGCTAACAATGATTTTATTCTTAGGTACTATTGACATATCTAGGTGAAAGGCTTTATCTCTTTCAGCGTCTAGAATAGAAACTTGATATATGTATTGTCTTTCAGCTATGGTGATACCAAGCTCTTTGCGTTTTTATTGATTGGAGAAGATATTGTATAAGTTCCGTGGGTGATAAGATTTCATAAGTATGAAATTATGTATAATGGATGTACAAAATAGCTTGCTAGAGGAGCATCTGGCTAAGTACTAACAGCCGCCCAGGTCGATCCATCAGGGTAAGCTACGCTTGCCAGGATTGGCCGTGGATGGGTGACCATCTTTACATACCGAGACTCCTCCGTGTTTCGGAGAGAACGTTAAGCCGTTGGTCCCGGCTGTTATTTGTGCATCTTTGACAGTCGTTACGAGTCATCAGAAGCCCGAAAATCTGACAGCCAGTGTTACCAAGGGGTATCGTATTGCCCAGTTTACTGGGTTGTGGAGGTCAGAAAGGCAGTCGGTCCTTGTAAAATACTGGTATTCAGCTGCATCCGGTTAGACTGGAAGCCGACCCCATCGTTGGGAAAAGGCTAGGCAGATGATGTATGTACAAAATAGCAATGATCAGAATTCTGAACCAGGTTCGTAATTTAAGGACTTTGTGGGACCAAGGGCTGTGTCACTGACGAGGCCCGGGGTTGCGGAAGGCATCGTACGTTCCCGCGAACCCTGGTGTAGGTGTAGGTACAGTCGCCAGCTCAACATGTTATACCAAACTCTCAAGTTTCTCCAAATGACTTTTATGAACCTTAAAACGTTGATGGTTAAGTTCAAAATCGATTGAGAAAATTTTACAGTTTGTGGGTGAAATCAAAATCAATAGTCATTTATTCAAACTAGGCTGAAAATAGCACTTTTTGAAGGTTAAAGTTACATAAGACAGTCCCCCAAAAACGCCCACCCTTCACCACTTTCTAGTGCTTTAGCTGGGAAGAAGAAGTTGCGCAACAAACTCCCCAGCAGTGACATCCAACACCAGGGATGATTTTTAGTCAGTAAGAGTCTGAGGACTCGGAGGTATTCATAGTCATGAATGAAATCACTCCACGGGACGTAACATAGTCCAAAATCATTTACAGAGCACTTTAGTGACAGGACAAGTCAAGGAGATAATTAGTTTATACCGCGCATGTCAGAAATCCGTTTGGTTTGATGTTCCGCTACCCACTGCGAACGTAGTACCCGGTCAATTAAGTACCAGGTAATTGCGTTCTCTGTATTCGGAAGCATATCCTACACATCAACACTAAAAGCCTATTATCTCAATCTCATATCGGAGTGTCAATTTCACTAATAAAACTGAGCGCGATTAGCACATCTAAACTGCGGTCAAGGGCGGTCAGTGTCAATATTACTAATTTTAACAATGACAGCTCTTAAACTCGGTTCTGATGTACTGATCGCGTTCGGATTCTTTCGTGAAATCAGCCCTTGGAGACGGAGCTTATTGTCATTTAAATCGGGAACAAATCCAACAGCTAGAATGAATATTAAAAATAGTGGAATTTGAAAAAAATCACACTTGTGTACAAGCTATTACGTAACACGCTTTCTTCAACAAGCCGAAGAATTTTAAGAAAATTCCCAATTCATTGCTTCATTTGTCTGCTCAACCACGTATACCAAACTGTCAAATTTCTTAAATGATTTTAAACCTTAAAGTGTTGAGTTTAAAGTTCAAAATCGATTGAGAAAACTAAACGACGTATACCAAACTGTCAATTCTCTGAAATGATTTTAAACCTTAAAATCTTGTACGTGAAGTTTAAAATGAATTGACGAAATTTGACAGTTTGTCGTAACTTGATGTGCTGTCTGTTCATAACGCAATATGTTGTCGAATTGTCAAAATGAAAAGAATTGGAGACCAACTTACTGAGAACCAAATACCAGCGAACAAACTCAACATCAGCAAGTTAAAATTATAACCAAAATTTCGATTTCAAAAGAATCATTCAGTTTTGGAGAGTGTAATGGCCTGCATTGACCGCTGACCACCCAATATCGTGAACGGGTCATTAAAGTCTTATAGTAAAAACAAAGCAACACGCAGTTTCTCAGGCGTGTAATTAATCCTCCGAAATGGACCAAGAGTTTCTGCAATGTGTTATCAAAATAATGCATTTGATTTTTGAGATTTAGGCAACGACGAACCAAAAAGAATAATAATAAGGAACTAGGTTTTATTAAGTCTGCATTCTTAAGAAATGTTAATTTATTTTTTGTATATTTTTTAAGTATCCCACTTTTTCACTGCTGAACAAAGGCCTCTCCCAAATCCTTCCAGACATCCTTCCATAGATCCAGCTCGATCGATCCCTGCGTTATGCGTCTAGGTCCTCTCGCCACCTCTTCCTTGTCCAATCTACAAACGTATTAAACTATACAAATGATTTTTTGGATTGCTTTCATATCGCACATACCTAAACCCCGTTTAAGGTCTGCCAGAGTCATTATTTTTTTTACGGAATATAATATTGACGCTGACAGGTCGTAACCACGGTTAAGATATGCTGATCGCGTTCAGTTTTACTTTTGAAATTGGCTTTTATTAGATTCACCAGGGTACTAGAAATGGCAGAACGCTGTCACTTGAATTTTTTTTGTAAAAAACAGACGATGTTTTTGCAAAGCGGTAGCGAAGCTGCCAGTACCATAACATAAACGTTCTCAGTGTTTATTCAATCAAACAATAAAATACTCAAAACCAAACTACCTAGTACCTAGGTACCCATTACGAATAGTATTAGCGTTAATATTATCGTACATAACCTGTAAATTGTGCTGTAACAATAAAAAACACACATTCACACATGTAGGTAATGAAGGATTTCCTATTCGTTCATCGTTTTATATTCTCTTATTTCAAATAGGTAAGTATTGGGTTTCTATATGTTGTGTCGCCGTTTGACTATTAAATCTTTGTACCTGCTGGTATTGTAAGGGGCGTCGGGAGCCACGTGACGACTCCCGGCCACCATAGGCGCGGGCCTGCGGGCGGCGAGTAATGGGTAGCTCACCGTCCGATCAGGACCGGACGGCGCGTACATGTTCCACGCGCCCCTCAAAGAGATGACAGCATATAAAGTGGCCCATTAGGGCCGAGCCTGCCGGGTAAGCGGGATTGTCCGAAAGGGTTACCGCTACTCCAGTACGTAAAGGGCTGAAAGAGCTGGGAAGGTTTTAGTCAGTAAGAGTCTGACACTCCCTTCCGCTCCATTCAGAGCGGGAGAAGTCATTGGATGATTTCCCACTCTCAAAAAAAAGGAGCACTATATAAATTTGCGAACAGAATCATCTGCCTGCCTTTACCCAACTATGTTGGGGCCGGCTTCCAGTCTAACCGGATGTAGCTGAATACCAGTATTTGCGAACAAAATGAATATTAAAAATAGTGGAATTTGAAAAAATGCACACATAATATGTACCTAGGTACAAGCTATTGGAATATTGTAAATTTTACAAGATGTATATTTAACCTTATAATTCGACAAAATAACGCTTTGATTTTTAATTTTACATGGTCAAGCGTAAAATTTGTTTTTAGTTATGTTATAAACGAATGTAACTTATTTCCAAGTTTTAGTTATTAAATTCAATGAAAACTATTGTCATATGTACAGTACAAAGTTCATTTGATTTCTTTTATTCTTTGTTCACCTCATTAACTTTTGTTTTTCAGAAACTGTAGGAATACCCCTACAAGTTACTGCATGGAATTAAAAGCCCAACAATAGAAAAATTTACATTATAAGACGCTCTGTTAGCTTTCCAAGCTTATCCCCAATTGTTTTTCTATCTTCTAAAGTTCATAACCAACTAAAATATGGCGTCGAATAATTCCTCCGCATCGCTGACAACTCATCTAGTACCCAAGAGACTGGCAGCATTGCCACGTTGAATGGCAATGCTCAGCCTCTGGCCAAGGTAAAAGCCTGCCCGTGGGTCACGGGAAGTGTCAACTAGCCGTTTAGAGATTTCTTAAGTTAACCTATAAGTTTTAAATATTTGTACATAATACCATCATCATTCTCCTGCCCTTATCTCAATTTATTTGGGGTCGGCGCAACATGTCTTTTTCTTCCATACTTCTCTAATAGTCGTCATCTCGGTAGTCACTCTCTTTCTAGCCATATCATCTTTCACACAGTCCATCCAACGTTTCTTTGGTCTCCCTCGACTTGTATAGCCATCCACATTCATACTCACAACTTTCCTAACAACATTTTCCTCCTTCCTCCATTTTAATCAATAAATTGAATATTTAAGTCTCTTCTAAATATGAAAATCCTTTTTTCTCATAATTATTCCATAAAATACTCGTCACGCTGGCTAAAGCCTCTACATGACTACACGCTACTGGAAAAAAATGGCAACGTTTAAAAAAAAACGTCAAATCAAACCTGCAGATTCCAACGGCTGTTTTTCCTCTGTGCGAGATTAGCTTTTGCGCGCGTAGAGTAGGTACCTAACCAATTTTATCCATCTGAAATAAAAATGCATACGCGTGCCTCTTTTTTTTTTAAGGCTGGGAAATCATCCAATGACTGCTCCCGCTCTGGGTGGAGCGGAAGGGAGTGTCCGACTCTTACTGACTAAAACCCATCCATGTTCCTTCCGTAGCCCTTTATGTTCCGGGGTAGTGGTAACCCTTTCGGACAATCCCGCTTAATACGCGTGCCTCTACCTCTATAATTATAAAATACTCGCCACCGAGGCTCCACAGCGCGCAGTTCCGAAATTTCTACCCTCCGTGGATGCATCTTAAAAATCCGTAGTAGGCTTTTTGGTGAAGGGCATCTCGCAGTTCAACTAAGGAGGTAGTCTACTGCTTAACCTCCTGCCTGTACTTGCCTCAAAAAAATTAAGGCCTCCGGTCAGGGTTCGTCGTGCGACGTCTGTATCAATCTGCCTAGCCTTTTCCCAACTATATTGGAGTCGGTTTCCAGTCTAACCTGATGCAGCTGAATACCAGTATTTTACATGGAGCGACTGTCTATCTGACCTCCACAACCCAGTAACTGGGTAATATGATTCCCCTTGGTAAGACTGGCTGTCAGAATTTCGGGCTTCTGAAGTCGGTATCCGTCCACAAAATAGAATGGTGGACGTCTCGTTACAAATAAGTATCGGTATTTTGTTATAGAATTTTCACAGTAAATATTTCCAGTATTTTGAAATGAAACAGGAATGCCTAGCGGGAAACTTGCTAACTATTTTTCATTTTAATATTTCGTACACCGAGAATTTTTATTTTATCAGTGAATATGTAGCGTCGAACGGAGATTTGGTAGCGAGGAAATTCGAAAAACAGTATTGCATGGATAAAAACAGCCGATAAGTCTTTTTTTTTTAAATACTAACTGAAACGCTGTTTCCAAGAACGGATTATATTCCTGTTAGGGAACTGTTTTTCAGTTTCAAATTCAGTACAGAATGTATTGTTCGACATTTGGTATATTTTTACAAAAATCATTTAAATTCTCGCAAATGTTTGTTGATAGAGGCGAGAATGGCCTGCATGCAGTTTGCAACGTTGCTGCTGTATACATGTATGTAGGTCGACATGCAATGATCCATGTCCCCTTTACATATATTCTCTTTTCCTCATGTTTAGAAGAAACTACAGAATACTACGTGATTTGTTCCTTAGGGTGCATCCGGACAGCACCTACGATGTACTCGTATTATATGGAATACATTTCAGATCTCAAAACCTTGAAGCGTGCCACTTGTCTAGATGCATCTTTACCTAAGTAGGTACACTATTTGCTTCTTCTACATTCACACAAGTGGATACTTAGATACCCCATTGATACAGTTTTGCGGACTTTACTAATAAGATCAGGGGGCCAACCACCAGCTTCTATAGCAGTATTATTTTAATGTTGCTTCCTATTGGGACAGAGATGGAGCTATACCTACTGTAAGCTTATCTCTTTCTGACAGTGAAGTAATATTAAAATAGTAAGAGTTGTTGGTTGCCCCCCCCCCCCCGTCCAGAATCTTTGATAAACTTACTTGTATTTCTCGCCAATGCTTTTCCACAAACTGTAATAAGGTATAGGTACGGATGCTGTTCAATCTACATAAACATTAAACCCAAGTTTCAAACAAAGAAAGTCGCTTTTCGGATGTATCTGTGTGATCGCTCAGATCTTCTAAACTACACAATTCATTTGGTTTAGCAGCATTTATTCAAAAAAGTTTAGTAGGTATATGTAGGTATAATACAATCTTTAGTATAGGAAGAAAAGAGAAGTAACTATGGAAGAAAAAGATAGGTAAGTACCTATGTTGCACCGACCCAAATAAATTGGGACAAGAGCAACCAATCTATTCCGTAACAATCTCACCGTGGTAACTGCGATAAAGTGAACTGTTAATCCACCTACCTAATGCTAGGGACATTATCGACAGCTCACTTTAAAATCACTTCACCTATACGTTTTCACGGTCAGACTTTTACAGAATCGACCTCATTTCAAACTGAATTACCAGAAAATAGTCAGGATGTGAAATAAAAAAAAAACTTGATGTACCGGCTGCTGTTTTTAGTAATTTCCATAAAAAAATCGCTCGACTTGTTCGTTAAAAACGTACCCAGGCAACACACGCCACCCAAATTTAATTTAACTAGACTAGTGATTGAGTTTGAAACTGATAGGATCCACGTAGCTTCCATGTTTTTTTAAAGGTTTCAAACTTATAGGTGGTATCGAAAGTTACTGGTCTGGCAGAAATGCTATTACGGCGGTAAAGTGCTGCTACCTGCACAAACACAAAAATTTTAACGTCATCCTCACAAAATCATTTTTCCTGCGAAATTTTAGTTGTTGAAAGCTCTTTCATTACTGTGTGTGTGTTTTATAGGAACTTATAAACCCACAAAGCTATCCTATGTCATCATCTCTGCCTAGCCTTTTTCTAACTATGTTGGAGTCGGCTTCCGGTCTAACCGGATGCAGCTGAGTATCAGTAATTCAGTATTCAGTATCCAGATAGCTATCTCCTATGTGACTAAGTTTTATACTAAAAGGACAGGGATATTTCCCATCTACAATCGCCATTCCTACTACCTACTTATTGACACAACAATCAAATCAAAAATCATTTGCTCAAACCAATTATTGATATCAAAATGACGTCAGTATGACTGCACCAAGACAGATTTTGGAACCACTTCCACTTCTCCACGTTGAGCAGAAGTGGCGCAACAAACTCCCCAGCAGCACAGGTACCTATTCCGTTAAAAGAACTTGATTCTTTACAATAGTATTCAAAGAAATTAACTTTACGATTTACGAAACATAAAGGTTTTAATTAAATTAATTGGCATATTAAATCGGTTACTGTGCTAGAGAATATACCAACAATAACAAAAAAATACCCAAGAAAGAATTTTGCATAATGTTCTTTGATTGTATCTGGTGTGTAGGAACCTTACTCCACAAATTTGCGTAAAGTGAGACGCCATTACAAATATGAATGTATAAACTATATCAAGAAACGCTTCTTGTCAACAAGGACCACGCAGGTGTATACTGTGGTACATACCTACCTATTTAGTCCTATACTTGCACCGTGTACAGTGCATCCCAACATGATAACACGAAACTCCGACAATTTCTTGATACTTTGTACCTACGGCTTTGGAATGGGCAACTAGCTTCATCTCTCTGACTGACCGACACCTTGACAATTCAAAAGTGCCTGTACCTAATTGGTTAATCCATACTAATATTATAAATGCGAAAGTAACTCTGTCTGTCTGTCTATTACCTTTTCACGCCTAAACCACCCAACCGATTTTGCTGAAATTTGGTATGTAGATAGTTTGCATTCATGAGAAGGACATAGGCATATTATTTTTTGGAAATTCAACCCCTAAAAGGGTTACAAGGGGTGGCAAAGTTTGTATGAGAAAAATATTTTTATTGCACATTTTTGCATACCTAGGTAGGGTAGGTAGGGTAGGTAGGGTAGGTAAGGTAGGTATCATAGTTAAGACAGGACAACGTCTGTGGGGTCAGCTACTTTGAAATAAATATTTTGAGTTTGAGATATAAACGGATCTATATAAATCTATTAACCATAGTTCGTTGCCGATCTATACTGTAACAATCTTACAGTGAAAACTAAGATGAAGTGAGGTTGAAGAGAACTGTCAATCATCAGCTGCGGTTGAGCTGAATGGTGCTAATATATGCGTCATGTTCGTGAACGGGCGCTGTCAGTAGGGACTGGTCATCTCTTAGCGACTAGGGCTTGTTTTAATTTAATTTTTGAATAGTTTTGACATATTTTATATCGGATGCTTTTAACGTTCTGCACCGTTCTCACATGTATAATAAAATATGAACTATGTAACCAATATTTTGTAACCATATTTTGTTTAAAAGAGTGTCCATGGAGTTTCTTGCCCGTTCTTCTCCATAGGTACCTACTGCTTTGGAATGGGCAACTAGCTTCATCTCTCTGACTGACCGACACCTTGACAATTCAAAAGTGCCTGTAATTGGTTAATTTGAAATAAATACTTTGAGTTGAGTTGAGTTGAGTTGAGTTGAGTTGAGTTTCAGGTGTAATGACAGCTCAGTTCACCTAAGTTTTCGCAGTGCGAATTTTACAAAATACATCGCAGGTTATTTAAGACGGTGGTACTTATTATACTACCTAAGTACCTACCTACCTTTTACATCTCATCATAAAAATAGCAATTAACAGAAGTAAAACTTCCAATAAATCTTTAAATAACGAAAACATACCAAAAACTTGGATACTTATCGGTGAAACGTATGGATAGAGTTATCAATCGTAAGTAGTTCGTAATTTTAACATTACCTACTTGGAAACCTGTTGATTAGGATTCTCGGATACTGAAGAGTTCCACTGGCTCCGCGAAGCTCTTACAACGAAGTATCTGCTGCCAATGAAACGAATAACTACGCTTCGTAGAATCGTTGTTTCCCACGCTGTCTACCTACGCTTCGTAACAATCGGGTCTCTTCATATTTAGTTTTTGGTCAACACTGGTACCCGAGCTTTTTTATTGGGTATTACTACCTATTCATGTAGGTATGGCGTCCATTTTTTCCTTAAACCTATGGCGACATCTATCCAGCCACTTTTCAATGGAGGGACATCTTTCCACCCTGTTCTTCCATTCCCACTAAAAATTAAGTCAATTGTTTGTCTTTATGAAGTTATGAAATCTGTAGTTATGAAATTAAATATCTTGTTATTAAATGGCCAACTTAAATTTGAATTAAAATAAGAGCAAGTAGAGTATGGTCTTAAAAAAATATTTATGAAACCTGCAACTTAGCTAAAGAAAATGTATTTTCTTTCAATATGTTTTTTTTCCTTTCTTCTTAGAAATGAGTTCACACATCTATTTCCAATCGTCGCCCTCGTTAAGCCGATGAGTAGGAAGTAGTACTTCTTCGTTTCCTTAGAAAAAGTCAGACTTAGAATAAAGGTTTTCCTTTACCCACTTCGAATGCGATAGTGTTTTTAATCCTATATGTATGTACCCAGAATTTACATACTTACCTACCTTGGTCAGGTTTGGGCCGCCAATAAAAATGGCCAGATTACCGCCCTTAGGTATATATTTTCTTCGGTTTAAACAAGTTCCAATCAAGTTACTTAAGAATCTGGAAGAAAACATACAAATTCTGTCATTAATTTATACCTAAGTTCGTAGAACATAGACCCTGCAGTTTAATGCCATAACAAAAAACCAATTGTAAATATACTTAAACGAAAGTTTCAGACAATCATTGCATTTTTTAATAACAAAATAGGATGAATATCGAAAATGAACTTACTCTCCTGCGTTTTAGGTATGCTTTTAAATTGTTCGGGTTCAAACAGGGTAGAGTTCGCAAAATAATCAATTTATTCGGTCTAGGGAGTACGGAGGCATTATGTAGCTGTAAGAATATTTTTTAATAGATGGTGCATTTTTATTTTGAAGCACTGGATATATCTTATCACTATGTCTTAACACGTTGAACGCCAACGCGGTCACCGTCTGTCCGACAAACAATAAGTTTTTCTATTGTGTCTGCTGCGCGGCAGTCAATGACTTAAATAATCTATAATATAGGTAGGTATATCTAATCAATACCTATGCCAAAAAATCAAGTCTTTTAGACTTAACTTTTTGACAAATTATCGATTGATCCACCATTTTAATTTTGTTGTTTACGAAACCTTTGTTTCGTAAACAACAAAATTGATGGATACAAAGAGATAGGTAGGTATCTATTGTGTGATGAAGGAAAGTTTAGAGAAACCCCGGAGTGTATTTAGAAAAAAAATCATTATAGCTTCGTCGATGACTTAATTAAGCTTTTAAATTAATAACAGTTACAGATGACATTATCACCCAAGGGCCTTTTTGTTACGTAGATAAGTAATAGTGAGGAAGGTAATATTATCCATAATTGATACCTAATTACGGCCGGTCCACCTGCATGGTATTCGCAAATACTCACAATTATTTCGTCTGCACGGTAGATTTGCATGAATTTATAGTAACGAAGCTAATGGGGATCTTCGGGATATAACGTGGTAATGAATGGCAGTGTAGTGTATGACAGCAATAACCAGTCGTTGATGTTAGCATGTCATCAACATCACTAAGCTATCAATACGTGTATTTATCATATAAATCATGAATTAATCATAGATCAATATATTATAATTTCTATATGAAATCGTGCGCAGTGAGTGCCACGATAATTGTATTCGATTCCAACTAATTAACTTTTTGTACCATCGCCGACGTCTACCTGCGAACGGCACTCATCTAATGAAAGAATTAACAATTTAAAAAGTCATATTTATTGCGCTACTTACTAGCGTTAGTATTTGAATTGCCATTTAATTGTAATTTATCGCCAAATGTAACGCGAACATTGTACAATATGTGTGAGTGCGCGCGTGGTGCGCGGACGCCGGTCGGCGGGCGCGTGGGGGCTCGGGGCGCGGGCGCGGGGCGCGGGGCGTGGCCTCATTGGGCGGCCGGACAGCGCGCCCATTCGCCGAGCAAGTCGCCGGCTACGCCCCCGCGCGCCTCCCGCCCCGCGCCTCGCCGCGCCACTCTAAGCCTCGTCGTTCAGTGCCTCGCGGTCCGTCGTCTGTGTCGCATGCGTAGTGTGTCTAACTCGCGCCTTCCGCTGCAGATGCGATCCCGTTGTCGTTGAAGTGATGCCGGCCGAGGAGGACCCCGCGGTGATGGAGTGTCGGGAGCCGGTCGATTCGCCGCAGCAGTTCTGCCTGCGGTGGAACAACTACCAGAGCAACTTGACCAGCAGCTTTGACCAACTTTTGCAAACTCAATCTTTCGTGGATGTGACTCTATCTTGCGATGGACAAAGTTTGAAAGCGCATAAAGTGGTTCTGTCGGCATGCAGCCCCTACTTCCAGTCGTTGTTCATGGACAATCCCTGCCAGCATCCTATAATAATAATGCGTGATACCAAATACTGCGATCTCAAAGCTGCCGTGGATTTCATGTATCGGGGCGAGATCAACGTGTCCCAAGAACAGATCCCGGCGCTGCTGAAGGTGGCGGAGTCGCTGAAGATCCGCGGGCTGACGGATGTGAGCGGCGACCACGCCGTGGTGCAGCCAGGAGGGCGCAGTGCCAAGCGTCCCGAGCGCAGCCGTGACGCGGACTCACCACCCAAGTCCCGGCGCCGCATGTCCGAGGACCGCGCCAGCGTGGGCTCGAGCCGTGCCCCGGCCCCGACACCCAGCCCCACGCCCGCCACCGAGCTGCTGCCGCCAGCCGAGCCGACCGGAGCCGCTCCCGTGCTTCCGCCGATGCACCCTGAAGACGTGGACATCCGACCTGGCATCGCCGAGATGATCCGCGAGGAGGAGAGGGTAAGTTGGCACTAGTTCGCAGTAGGCCGCGCCAGGCGGCTCGGGGCCGCTCGGCGTCGAGCGTCACTTCAAAGTTTTCCCGCGCCGTCCGGAGACTCGCCCCGCGCGCCCTCTCACCCCCGCCGCGCTAAACTTTCCATACAGGAGCGCATTACGTAATTAATTTATATTAGACTTGACTACTTCGTTAATGCTGATGTGAAAGTTATAATAGTGTTCCTTAGTTCGGCAGCTCGATATAGGCCTCCATTGTGTGCAACTTGTAACTAATGCAGCTGCACAAATAATTAGCAACCCGTTAAAAAGTTGCAAAATTAAATTTAATGTGATATAGGCATGTGAGTAGTAGAGTGATGAAAATAAATGTAAAGGGATGGAGGAGAGGAAGGCTATAGGATAGGTGGATGGATTGTGACAGGAGTCTTGTGAAAGAGAACGGAGTGAGTGATAGCGTGACAGTTGACAGGAGAGAATGGAAGAAGAAAACGTGTTGCGAGTAGTAGGTATGGGACAAGCGTAGGAAGATGATGATGAAAATTAAATTTAATTGATTTCTCCAGGAAATGGCAACACACTGATTTGCATACCTACCTATTTAGCCTAGATTTATCACTTTCACGGAATGCAAATTATTAGGTACCTAATATTCTGACAGCATTTGAAACAATGAAATTGAACGGCTGGATCTCTCTTTTTTATTGGTATTCATTTGAAAGCCAACTTTTCCGCAATGTGAATACCTATTTGTAAAAGTAGCGGAAAAGCTGCTTCACTCGCGTAGGTTTTTTTCGCAGAGGATAGAAAAGCAAACCACACTATTTATTTTATGAAACAAAATATTGTTCTTGAATAAAAAGAATGTTGTTCATTATTTTGAACCACATTCTTTCAAAAGCTTTTTCATTTGATATGATATGCTAATGCATATCATATCAAATGAAAAAGCTTTTTATGATGTTATTCCATGTAGGTCATTAAATTAGCAATGATTAAAGTAATTGTCGATATAAATGGCATATTATTTAAAAAAAAAACCTATTTAATTAAGTAGGTAAAAAATAAATAAGAACAGTAAATAAATATATTTATTAAAATAATAATTTCGGTAATTATCGAAAAAAATTAAGCAGGTGTAGGTAGTGTTTCCTTAGTATACCTAGGTGTCTGCAAATAAAAATGCTTCCAAGGAACGCGCGACAAAATAAATCGAGCAACTGAGATAATGAAGTCAGGAAAAACAAGGACGCACGGGATAACTTTTATGAATTTAGTTTTATTCCACAACGGAGAATAAAACCACTTTTAAAATTATTTAAGTTTAATTATTTTCCAGTTACTAAATAAATTATTAGACCAATACTGGGTAGGGATATAAATATTTAACAAAAAATCGCAACATTAATATTGAACTAATATTACTTAGACTCGAATATATCAATAACTATTACCTAAGTAGGTACATCTAGTTATTTGAGTTTTATTTAACTCAGGTTTGCAATTACCATTTATTTATAACCTGCCTTTTTACAACGTAGTTAAGTAATATTTCTTTCAAGATTTCATACGAAATTATATTCTATTAGGTACCTAATAAATAAATTAAATAGATAACACAAATCGTTCCCATCTACGGTAACTAAGTTGTAACATAAAGAGATTCATTGAGTATGGCTCTACTTCGTTATTTATCGCAACGGTCGAGGGCAACTTAATTTTAGAGCCTCGGAAACCAAACACACGCTAGCAAGTCGACATGGCCGGCAAAAAGGCTGACTTAGCCATTCGGAGTCAGAATATTAAATATCGACGGATATAACGGGCAACGATCACAGCCCTATTACAAATCGAATTAAAAATAGATCAAAAACACTCCAGCTCAAAGCAAAGAATAAGGAACGTCGTGTTTGCATTATTCGAAATAATCAATTGATTACAAGCTAGGTATGTTCCTCGAATCTAACTAACTCTAACATTTGAATAATAACCATTATTTTATAACCAAGAAATACTAAGAAACGTGCACAAAACAGCCAAGCAGTTGTAGAAACATAATTTTTTGTTGAAAATATAAATACTTACCGTCCATTGTTAGTGCAAAGTTGTATAATTTAGCGTTTCGCGACCAAAACTAGGTCTTTCTTGTAACAAAAGGATATTGTTTCAGTACAATTAGCAATGCAATCAACACAGATAAGTAAATGTTTGCGTTACTCCAGTGCCTACTTTAGTATAAAAAAAAATGTTACGATTACTTAGCAGTGTTTGTTAGTGCCATATCGACTGAAAATAAGGGACTTTACGGACACGCCGATGCCGAATATTGGCGCAGGCCGAATGACGAAGCCGGGAAGTCGTGCGAGGGGCGACACTCATTGTTTTTTGGCTCATTGTGGTGTTAGAAGTTACACGTTATTGGGAAACTGCGGCTTTGAGGCCGAGGTTGTTTTATCGCTTCCTTGAAAGAGGGAAGTCGATTTTTTGTTACGAAACGTTTTTGCGAATAGGTTATTGTTTAAAATAATTAGTTTTGAATACAAAATAAAAACTTTTCTAAAACAATTCGGATTACGGCGTTACGAAAAACATTAGAAGCCAAAATTCATCTTTCATTTATCCCCGAATCTCGTTGGATGCGAACCGCGTCCACTTAAGAGCTTGAAATTCACCCCTTTCGTAGCGGGAGGTTCTCCCTCAAGTGGTTATAACCTGAGGCGTCGATAACTTGAACTTAACTTGAACAAACAGTTACACGATGGGTTCCAACGAGTTACTAATACGTGGTTGAATCAATTGCCTTCGAGCGAGTTCTATGATCACCTGTTTGTCTCTGCTTGATAAGTGCTTGTAAGTTGTTATTGTATGTAATAATTTTAGAAGCTACTTTTTTACTTACAAGTTACAAATGTGTTGTGACAAACATAAATGCAAATTAAATTGTACTCGGGTACACTTAATAAGAAATAGGGTAGATAATTCGGTAAGTGACAGTTGGAGAGATGTGAATTTTAATGTCTGCCGAATATTTGGTATCAATTTCTGAAATATGTAGGTCGTTTAAAGAGATTTACCTTTTTAATTCGTTATGTATTAAAGTTAATATATTTTACTAAATTACTGAAATTTAAAGTTATCCGCCGCATCAGATTTTTGTTTTGGTTAATTTCTCAAATTCTGAAACTTCATTAGGTATTCTGCAATCGTGGAACCATCCATACAGGTAAGAGCCCGTTAGGACCCAAGCCTGCCGGGTCAGCGGTATTGTCCGAAAGGGTTACCGCTGCCCCGGAACACAAAGGGCTAAAGAAGGAACATGAATGGGTTTTCGTCAGTAAGAGTCTGACACTCCATTCCGCTCCACCCACAGCGGGAGGAGTCATTTAATCACTTCCCATCCTTAAAATAAAAGTAGATACCTACCGTTAGGTGGGTATACCTACTCTAGGTAATAAGTAAGAAACCTATTATTACCTATCGGAATGGCAAAAGTTCCTAGGTGCACTTAATAATACTTCAGTTCACTGTAAGCCCGTAGTGGCGGCAGGCTAGCAAATTTCAACTTGAATAAATAATAGTCACGAAAAGAGAATATTAAAAGCCGCTGTCCGCAGACAAAGGAACTAATATTATACCTTGCAACAGAATTTTGTATACTAAAGTTAGTATACTTAAGTACCTAAGTATCGGGGTGCTTCTAAGTGGGTATTCTATAAAGACAGACTACAAGGACGTAGGTACTTAAATTACATTTTCATTAAAATATATCTATGACTAGAAAGTATAATGAAACAACTCTTTTTACTTATATTTATAATGAGTATAAAATATTTATAAACTTTTTATTATTTGCACTTATTTCTTGATAATTATTGTCGTATATTTATTTAGATAGGTATATAATGTGATGTGTTTATTGTTTATATGTCAATAGACACAGACTAGCTACAGTGTTGTCTCTCCTTCTCCCTTAATCCATCCAAAGGTTGTCTTTAATAGCCACATTGTGTCACCCTTTGTAAAATGTTCTACATTCATATATATTTATCATAATTATAGAGTACTCTATCTATTTATAATTTTAACGTACTTAGCTGTTCATTCAAAGCGGGATTGTCCGAAAGGGTTACCGTTACCCCGGAACATAAAGGGCTACGGAAGGAACATGGACGGATTTTAGTCAGTAAGAGTCTGACACTCCCTTCCACCCAGAGCGGGAGAAGTCATTGGATGATTTCCCACCCTTAAAAAAAAAACTGTGCAATCAGCTGTTTTTTTCCACTTGTTAGCTATGACTAAAGACAAACGTTTAGAATAACCCCTTTATTAATGAACGGCGTCTGTATAGTTAGTTACACAACGCTTTGTCTTCAAATATCAAATTTCTGACGACTGAAAGAGACAATTCCGTGTGTGACTATTCACCTGATAAAAAAGGTTTATTTAATCTATAAAACAATTCGCATTCCAAATTTGAACGCTTCGGCAAACTGTGGATTTAACTATGATACTAATCTTGAATTTAAAAATAAATCTTGGACTGAAATATTTCAACTTTAAAGTTGCCAGTACATTTGCCGGTGCACAAAGTAACTTGAAACTTTTCTCACCTGTAATCCAAAGATGGCCCGACTTAATTATAATCTAGGTTCGAAAAGTGCGTTCTCCTGCTTTTCCTTGTACTTTTATAAATGACTTAAACACCGTTGTTCATGATCGTTGCAAGACCTCATGCATAAAAGATTGTATAGCATTGCATTTATTGTTATTTCTTGTTGATATTCATTCCATATTTATTATGAGCGGAACGATTTCATGTTGTCTTATTAACTTAATCTTTTCTTTCAAAATATTTTCGTTCGTTTGAGTTAGTATATTGCGGTTATAAAACTTATAATAATTTATATATCGTCACAATTAATTTTTGTGGGGATGGTTGTCGAAACACCAAGCTAGTCATTAATGTTGGTGATTAGTGATACAGATATCCTAAGGAAGGATGCTCCTGACAATCCACTAAATATTAGCACCTATCTTTATCAGAAAATAGGAGCAATTTCGTTATTAAAAATTCCAACAAACAAACTCATTCTAGAACTGCAAATTAGAAATCTTAGAAATTAGAACTTAATGAAATTAATAATTTTTAATTAAGATTTTTAATTAAAAAAGCATCAAATCTAATTATCGATTATTCTTTTTCGATTAGTGATCCCAATCAGAAGTGTCGTGTCCTAGCATTAGTCTGCTGGTTTATATTTCTAGAACAAACTAGTTAACATTAATTCCGCATCTGAAATCACCAGCGCGGCCATGCAGATTTCAATTAACGTTCGTAATTAAAAAAGTAAGTAGAGAGAATAAAAAAATATAGTATTAACTAGTAGATTAATTTATGCCAGTTGATAAGCCTATTATTATACTTGGTGTACGATTAATTCTGTTAATATCCAATGGCCGAAGTAGGTACCTTTGATAAGGGGGCCGATTTTATTACTTATTCAAGACGGTGGACATTATTTTGCGTATTTTTTGGTAACTGTACGTGACCCACGTTTGTGTTGGGACCTAAGGTTGCTAGACGCGTGATAGACAAGGTTGGTAAGGATCCTGAATTGAATAACAACGTCGTTACCTCGTTAGTGGAGCCCCGCTAGTGAAGCCCTAGCTGAGATTTACCAGTCTGATAAACTAACTACTTGTTATGGATAGTGTCTGTTGCAACAAGGAACTAGAACACTAAATACTCGCCACGGATGGACAGGTGAAGTGACAAGTCTTGGTAACTAATGAAAATATAAAAAGAGGTTGTAATGACATGGGTTTTAACGTGACAAAAAAAAAACAAACGTAACGGAAGACTCATTTTATTCAAATGAAGATTTTGCAATCCTGGAAGTACACGTCTTTACTTTTTATTTTAGACACTGATTTAGTATACTTATTTTTCTCACCGCAATGATTATAAATAAATCTATGGCACTGTTATTTGTCAGGTTTCTGCTAATTTTCACGATGTACCAAGACAATGATAAGACAATTTGTGATATTAATTTTTTTGAGGTAGACGGTTTTTTGGTGATACAGGATTTAAGTCTATTCAACATCAAACAAAGTAGCAGACTCTTATAAAACTTTGTGTTATGAAATCCAAGAACTTCAAACTTATTAGCTTTTACTTAACTCTCTTTTCTTCAGTAGATTCTTATGTTAAAATGGATTCTAACACACTTTGTCAACTTAGTCTTGTTTTAGCATGTTTGTTTCGTTTCGATGGCAATACTTTTGACCTCTCCTTCTTGGCTTATACATGTTCTTGCATTGTAAACCACAGATAATACTTTGGAGTCTCAACGCCACCATCAATTTAAGAAGCCGACAATGAAAGGAATATTTTAAAGAACAGTTTACAAAGTTATGCGGCGTCGCGTCTAAAACTTGGGCCGTGCGTACCGTACTCATACCAGTTCCGGTTTTCTAAACGGTTCCGGGGAACTGTTTTCGACGGGAATCGGAACTATTGAATGATATGGAACGGAACTTATTGTACTTAGTTCCTTATGTTTAGTTTATTCGAGTTACTGATCCAAGTTTGGTGCTGTTACATGGACATGTCTTAGGATGGTTTATTTCTACGAGTTTAGAGAATAAGTAGATATGTTTTAGGTAATTTGGATCGTAGTTCATTTTTAGGACCTAGTGATGACCTATTTACCGTTATTGAGAGTTCCAGTTAATTTAATATACTTAAACATAATATTATGTCACTGCTGAAGAAGATTCATCACGCGATATAATACAGGTTAAGCATTTTATTACCTACCTATATGTCAAGGTAGTAAGGTACATGAGCGTGTATTGTATAATATGTAGATTTATAGGTTAAACTATTGGAGCCCATGCCAAGCCTGGGAAATTTAGTTACATTTGTGTGGATTAAAAACCCTTTTCTTAGCCGACATCGCATCGTATAATTCTACAATAATCTCTACGCTTGATAATAAAGTTTATAGTAGATCATTTTTTGAGGTCATAATTCGCATCGCGTCGCATCGCTGTTTTGTTGAACCCTTTTGGGTTCAAATACCAAGCGGTGAACAGTTTTATTTTACGAATTTTATTAAAATTCTGGAAAAAAAATATCAGTGGCTGCACCACATGATAGCAGTCATTATTCCTATTTAGTTTTATTCAAATAATATAATTTTTAGTACTTATACATAAATATTTTTTTTATTATTTTATATACTAGGTTTTATATAGTATTTAAGATTTGTATTTAACTAGTATCGTTAGTCTGAATTTGGTAAATAAAAATGTTTAATACCTAAGAAATAATATAGCGAACATTTAAGGGTAAGTAAACTATACTTAAAACTAAAAGATAGTGTAACGTTCATTGACAGTTTGTGATAAAGAAAATACCATTAGGTAATATAAAAGTGAATATGTACCTACAATGTTTATCAAAAATAGTGTGTAGTGTGTACCTCACTCACTCACTCACTCAAACTAATTCGTGAGTTTCCAAGCTCTATTCTCTCTGTGAATACCCTACTACTTATAGAAGCTAATATTGGGACATACCTTTTTTTTTTTTTTTTTTAAGGCTGGGAAATCATCCAATGACTGCTCCCGCTCTGGGTGGAGCGGAAGGGAGTGTCAGACTCTTACTGTCTAAAACCCATCCATGTTCCTTCCGTAGCCCTTTATGTTCCGGGGTAGCGGTAACCCTTTCGGACAATCCCACTAGTTACATTGAATCTCGTATGCCTCATCAAACCCGCTTAGTTTCGCTAGCGAGTCGAGTTCAAAAACTTTGTCCGACACATTCTTCTACACAAATGATTTAACATAAGGAAGTCATGCAAAAAATCTATAGAAAAAAGCAGTTCTATTTACCCCAATTTTCAAATATTCCTTGTATGTTTTCCATTGTTTCTCTAAAAGGCTTAAAATAAACTGGTATATAAGTTGGTGGGTGGCTCTCTGTATAGACTCACTTTGTAGACGTATGTTACGCATATTTCATCCAGTGCGTCATTACAATACTCCAGTTACAATGTACTCTGTTAATCTGATTAGTGGCTACTAATAATTGCAGAAAAACACTTCGGTAAGTACCTACCAGGTGCAAAAGGATCATTTAATTTCAAGGAAAGGCTCGTTCTTATATTTGTATTTACTGATTTAGTATTTTTTAGTTCACGCCACTCGAAGTGTACTAGGAATTATATTGTTTAATTTTTTGTAGCACACGGTTTAGATTTAAAATTTAATAGAGATTAGGTGAGAATGTAATTAAAATTTATGTTTTTTAAGTTTAGGTTTAGTAGTAGCATAGTTCTTTAATCCTGTGAATGTAATCAAAATTTTTGAACTTAGAATGCGTTTTAAAATGGCGCATGAAAAATAGGTACTGCTATCCTGCTGCGTGACACTGGAGGCCGACCCCAACTTATTTGGGATAGTATAGGGAGATGATGATAGCATAGAGTCAAGTTTATTTTTCTGAGTGACCCTGAAATTCTTTCAAGAAAAATATTAGGTACTTAGCTGTTCCACGCGTTACATCAGCCTGCCCAATAAATTTTTAACAACAATTTTAATGTAAATATTGTATGGCTGCAACAATAGTTTCTCGTTCATTGCTCATAAAGATAAAATGGTAATTACATTCTTAATGATCGTGATTCAGTGCTTTCGACCATTATTTTAGCCGATATGTGAGTAAGCTGTGAGCCATTTTATTGTGGTGACTGTTCGACCCACTTATTTCTATGGGTTTATGTTCGTAGACCTATGTGTCATCGGCTGAGAGTAGATTTCAATCTTTGAAACAATGGACAAGGGTTTTTAAAGATGGTCAAAAACTAGCTTTAAAATTCTCTGAACTTTTAACAATTTTCTTTGTTTAAAAGGTCATTTATGACCTGCCCGGAACTACGTCCGCTTGAAATTGACTATTTGAAACGATCAAAAATAAATGCTAATAAGTAGGTATTCCATTTGATTTTAAAAATCTGTGACGTCACATTGTTATATTTCCTACAAATCACGAACAAATTCCGCGTTTTGACAATTCATAAAAAGTAACGCTATTGACTAGATACTCTTTCAAATACCCAATTTTTTGATTTAACATTAATGACACTAGACAGTACTGTAGCTTCCCATAAGTGAAAAAATTTTCAAAATTGGAACATTACTTACAACAAATATTACCTCTTTATGTTATTAAGTAGGTGCTCATAGATATGCGTTCTACATTTTTTCCTGGTTTCAAAATCAAACTTAATATCTTAAAGACAAGTGCTGTGCTGCAAATGTCCTATACAGTTCAGTCAGTGAGACCAGTCTGCCTACCCCTCGATAATTAAACCGTGGACATAACCAAGTTATTTATGATGGGGGCCCGAATCCGGTAGCTTTTAGCTAATGCCTTGACAACGTTGACCTGAACATAGACAACGTGGAGATTTAATTGAAGGCTTATTAGATTGTGCGCACGAGTTTACTCGCCCGCTTCGGGCGAATCGACACTTAAATAATATTGTTTTACTGTAGGCGGCTCGCATGAAGGTAATTTTTGGGAATCGAATAGACAACTCCAGAAATGCGTATACGGTAATTGGCTCATTTTGAATAATATGCAATAACGTTAAGAAAGAAGTATACCAGAAACTAATTTTATTCAGCAAAAAAAAAAACAACTTTATTTTAAATATTTTGAATGTAAGATTCATTTAATAGCAAATAAAATGATGTTTTGTTTGTAAAATTGCTAAAATAATATTTGAACGGCAACTGTACTGGATTTAAGTACAGACGCCAGCACATCAAGCTATCCCTGTCAAATTTTCTCAATTAAAAATGAACCTTATGTCTTTGCAATAAAGTTGTAATACTATCAAAGAAATTTCACAGATTGTGGTAACTTGATGTGCTGGCCTCTGTACATTATAAATTATCATATAATTAAATAATTTAAATATTGCTTAAAATCACGCCTGTCTTCCCCGAAGGGTTAAGCAGACTTGCATCTATAGCAGGTACGGCCCAACCACATCTAATATAATCATTTAAAAAAATATACTTACATTGTTGCTTTGATAAAGCAGGTAAGTCACTGAGGTTTTACCTATTGGCAAATCATAGTCTGAAATGTGGGGACGACAATACGAAACTCAGTGAAACACTGGCTGAATAATGCATTGGTGTATTTTGAAACCATAACATCATCGTCAAAATATAAATCAATTATCAATAAAAATAAATAAAATAAAAACTTTTTTTATAGAATATTTTAAAATAAAGGATTTAAGGATATAAGTGATGGGTTTAACTGGCCGGACCCGTAAATTGTAAAAGACGGTAGAAAATTGAATTTTTAGTGGGAATAGCCCTCCAATGATTTAGTGAAATAGTTGTTTCGGAGAGTTATATAAACTAAGAGGGTCGTATGGGTGATTTTAATGATTACAGTTCTATAAATACGTACTTTTTACGGCTGAAAATCACATTCTGATCAACATAAAACCTAATTATGACCTGCAATTAGCAAAAAAACATAGTAATATTTCAATTTCGCGAGCTACCGTGGCGCATCCCCCTTAAGCTTTTAAGGCTTTTATGTAAATTCGTGTGAAACGACTTACAAGCCTTAAATTAAGTCTCCGTATCCTCTATGTCCATGTCAACGCGATAACGCATTAGCTGGAAGCTACGGGAGTAGTGTCCGTACCGAGGATAACTTAGTTATAATATGTTCGGCTTGATCATCGTGGGGTAGGTAGAAACGTAACAAAATCGTAACACAAACCGAAGTACCTACATTAGATAGAAACAAAACAACGATACCTATGCCAAACAAAAAAAAATAGTTTTAAAATCTGTCTATAAATTTCTGATTGCATAAACAATTAGTAGAGCAGTGTTATCTATGGGTAAAGGGTTCGAATGAGTGCAGGAGGGGTATAAAGGTCATGGGGTTGACGACCCCAGGGGACATTTTTGCCAACTGGCTGCTCGCTTGCCTATATAATTTACAGCACTATACATTAGAAAGTGTCTAAGCTGTATAAATGTATACGTTTACAGCTTTTTGTTATCTACCTGTATAGAGAGTTAAAAAGAAACGAAAATTAAAAACAAATGTTTATTTGCGGCTCACTTGACGCAAAGAAAGAACACAAACACGAAAAAAATAAGTTACAAGAATGACTTTATTTGTCCTTAGGTACAATGAATTTATAAACAAAACATTTGGTCCTCATTGTTTAGAGATTGACAAGACGAATGTATAAAGTAATTTTGCCTACGTCTTCGCTCGAGTTAATTTAAAATTTGACAAGCGATTCGGGTGTGTAATAATTTATTATAATTCAGTCATGATTCCAAAGACACGTGGCGCCATCTATTATCATAAGAACGTTATTGTTATTTTCCTCGGGTACTGTAGTTTTTTTAAGGATAACTTTCAGTATGTTCGGTTAAGTGGTTCTCTCATTCTTAATTATTATTTTTCTCTCTTTTGTTTAGTCTTCTATTGTATTTTGCATACCGGAAGGTAAAATATGGTGATACCAAGATTGTGATAATACATGAATGTAAAATATCTGCACATTATTTACCCATATTTGCGAATAAATAATTTTGAATTTGAATTTAATTTAATTTATTCATCAGTTTTACCAATTTTTTTCCGTTTGTATTCTTGCAAGTTCTTCTCCATAGAGATCTTATATTGGAATGGGCGACTAGCTTGCAACATTCTGACTAACTGATCTGACTGACTGATCGACTCTTTGACAATTCATAAGGGCTTTGTTTTAATTGAAATAAACGCTTTGAGGTTCTGTTCATAATTACAAATTAAAGAGGACAAATAAACGTAAAACCAGGACGCAAATATTATAAAGCAATATTATTTCTATATTATTTAAGTGGGAGAGTGAGATGGAGCTATATATAGTCTCTTTCAAACTTTGAAGTAATATTAAGTGCTATAAGAGGCTGTGGCCGGTTACTTAGTCGCATAGAATAGCGTAGGATGGCCTTTATCGGCTAAAAATGCCAAAATAAGCCAACTTTTTCACTCACGCGGCTAAATATTACAGAGAGATAAGATATAGTAATTACAACGTGTATTATCTATTGTTTAAACTGAGATATAATCTTTAGATGTTGTACTTAAGCCGTTATGCGTAAATGCCGTGGTTAATGCTGCAATGGTAGCTTTAAAACTTATTGAAATATCTTCTTAGGAATTACGTGTTTACTGGAACAATATTTAATAAGTACCGGAAGAATTGTTATTATTATCGTTTGAATGTTTCGTTCGAATAATAATCTCACCATGAAAACTTCGGTGAAGCGTCGGTGAGCGTGAAGTGAGCTGTCGTTCTACTTAATGCTGGGGATTGGGACTATTGACAGCTCCCTTTAAACTCACTTTACTCAAGTTTTCACGATGAAATGTTTATAGTATAGCACTACTGAAACTATTATAGGTATTTGTCGGTATATTTTGTCAAAATGCGGCCAAAATGGCACATAATAAGCAATAAATACATAAACGCACACCTTCCGAATGAGGCAGTCATAGACTACAATTAATTCACTCGTTCTGCTTAATTTACGTTCGTTCATATGTTTATAATTGCCATAGAAAAAGGTGTTGACACGATAATAATACACACTGACAAATGCATCAAAAACAAAAGAACGTTGCCTCGTGAGTGTCAAATATTTTTTCTGACAAACTCCGTGGTACACTGTAAAGTTGTTGGCACACCAGCGGTCACGAGAATCGACATGTCAATAAAAACTTAACCTTAATTCATAGGAACTGACACTTTTTTATGTTATCCGTGTTTTTTTTTAATTAAAGAGTTATGCCATGTTTGCTGAGGCTTAATGAGTTAAAGTACCGCCTACGTTTGCTCTAGACAAATTGTGTAAGGCATGTTGTATCATTGTATGTACGGTGATAACGTAAAAAGATATCATTTGCATTGAGTAATGGACTTATGATAATATTCTTAAAGAAATCCTTTTGTTGTGCGTGCAAGTTACAACATAGTGTGTATCACCGCCCCGTCTGTAATGCTATGAAAATTATAAATAAGAAAGTTTGGATGTTTGTGACACAATCACGCAAAAACGGCTGAAAGGATTTGGATTAAATTTGGCAGACAGGTAGACTATGACCTCGATTAGGATATGAAATACTTTTTACCGACCTCGCAAGTGAACAGAGCTAATGGCAAAAGGTAACTTATTAAATAAATAAGCTTAAAATAATGGCATTAGTAGAAGTGCATCTTGGAATATTGAAATTAATAATCGAATCTGAGGTGTTTATTTTATTTTGTTAAATTTACACGAGTAAACACATTAAAATTAAACTTTTCTCTTTCGTTAACTGTAATTTACCAAGTTGATATTCATATTATCTGTTTGGAAACGTTTTTCAAATATTTATACAAATCAAAGAAAGTTCAAAGAACTGTGGTACAGTTAACTTCGTTACACTGTAAAATTATGGAATCCAAAATAACAGTTTTTGCCAGGAACAATTTGTTGAGACTCAAACATGAATAATTTGACGACACGGTTGGCGTAGTGGTTGAGCGATTGACTGCTGTGCACTATGTCGCGGGTTCGATTCCCGCACGGAACAAATATTTGTACGACCTGCAAGTATTTGTTCCGAGTCTGGGTGTTTTTCTATCTATAAAAAAAAAAAAAATGTATATAAGTAGTATATCAGCCATCTCGTTACCATAACACAAGCATTAGGTTGCCTATACATTAGGTAACTACATTAGGTGGGTATACCAAATATATTTATGGTATACCTACCTAATGTAGTTTACGATATCGATAGGCAATGGCATGCAATTGGAGAGGCCTATGTCCAGCATTGGACTGCTTTAGGCTGTTATTCTTAGACCACCACTTGCTATGCAAATATCAGTAACAAGAAGTTATTATAACATCATAAACTAAGAGGAAAATTTCATATTATTAAAGCTAACTCAAAATAAGTTGCTAAGAGAAGTTACTGTAAGTCCAATTGGAACCAGCGCGGCTTCCCCCATCAAATAATAAAATAAAAGAGTTTTAAAAATCTATTAAAAAATGACGATGATGAATACATCGATAAACAATACACATACAAATTGAAAAACTCCTAATTTTGTAAGAAATTGGTCAAATTAAATAAGAATCCGATTCGAATCCCTTACAACTTTTTTTTAAAGGTAATTACGCACCTAACAATTTTTTATTTAAATTTAATTTTCCTTTCTTTTTTTTTTCAAAATGAGATTAAATTAATGATTTAAGTAGCTGTGTAACACACCTACAAATTTTCTATTGGAACAATGTGTTTTTTTTATTGATGTGCATCTTGCCACCCAGACAGGGTAATGTTATTGTTGAGACTATCTATTGTCAAATGCATTCAAGTTTAGTTTACGTCATTAGTGATTGGATTGCAATTATATCCGATCGACATAACAATCGTTGTAGCGTAGTCTAAACATGGTATCTTTTAGGTTATAAATTACATAGTTCGTTATGATACCATGTATATTACTAGTGTAAGGTGTAAACAGAAATATTCCCCTAATCGTTTATTTGATATGATTGGCACTACAAAGTAAAATCAGGAAAACTTTTTTTTTTATTACAAAAAAAAGAGCATGAACCCTTTCCACGTCCAGGTACCTACGGGACCGGCCTCGGCCGTAAACCTCGGAAAGAAACATGCATGAAACAATATTGAAATCGACTGATCACATTGCGCATAATATGATTTGAAGAATCGAGTAGATCGGATCGACGACCGCGCATGACATTCATTCAAATTTAAATTTCGAATCGAACACCCTAGAATAACTCGTCGCGCATTCATTTATTCGTTCATCGATGCGTATGACGCTGTTATCTTGAATTAGACCTTTATAGTAATGAAATATTAATATTTTGGCGAGTTGCAATTACTTGATGCAACACTGACTTTACAAACAGGCCCGTGCCTTTACGTCATTAAACATTCATGATTGTTCAGCACCCGTATTGTTGAGAATAATACTGCAAAATACATTGTGTCTCATGATCCGCAGAACTTGACCCTGGGAGGAATCATGGTCAGATGCGTGAAAGTAGGATTCGACTCGGAGACAATGAGGCGACAATGTACCTGTGTCATAGTGATGCGACACTCCACTGTGAGACAGGGTCACATGTCATTGTCTATTGACAAGTGACAACTGACAAGAAACTCGACGGCTCGGTGCATTCCCAGCCTAATTCAAACAAGTGTTAGTTATCCCAACGTAAAGTAATAAAAATACAATTTTATTAATGTTGAAATAATAAAGAATTGCATATTGCGTGAATTTTAATATCAGCCGATATATTTTTTTAATTTCACGGACAAATAAATATTAATTGAACATTATAAAATATCTCGTTACGATTATTAATATTTTCAAAGTTTTTATTGCTTCTGTATCGATAACTTGGGTATTAATCTGTATAAACAAACTTATATTTATTTTGCACACATAAATACCTAGTAAACTGAAACTGATTTCTATTTTGTGCTGTAAAGAATAAAGACGTGCACACACTGTAAGATTTGAAATTAATTGGAAAATAACCTAAGTGTGTAGGAATTAAGCTTTATCATAAACCTTATAATCTATTCTAAATTAGGCCAACAATAAGGTCAGTATTTTAATCCTCTCAGCTTACCTCCTGGTAGATGTCAAAGTGACATCATCACGATATGACGTTAACTTCAGACGATACCACGAAGGAAGGGCATGATAAATACTATAAATAGAAAATCAATTTCAAATAACTCTTCCTGTAATTGGTACAACGAAATACAGTCTAGGCGTTTTGGGTCTTTTTTCGACAAACAATAGTCAATTTTTCGAAGCCGAATCGTGTGTTAGAGCCTGACTACCGCAGTCAGGCGCGACGAGAACACTGTGACTCGATTATGAAAGAAGATTTTCCCTGAAATTTTCATAGAAATTGTCCCACTAAAGCTCCATCGCGTCTGTCTGCGGAGCCTTTATGAATTGCATTCACAGATATTTTTCTTGATAAGCTTAAAATAGGGGCTCAAAATAAAAATGTCATAGGAATGACAAGTAGGTATGTTACGCCATTAATTTATTAAATTTTTGTGGAAATGTTTGCAAAAACACTCTTAGAATTAATGCAGTAGAACTCTCTTTAGAGTTTCTACAAATTGTCTAATGTATATTTGGATGACGTTTAATAAAACACTAACAATTTTTCGGAGCGGGCTTTTAAATCAAATGAATTTCCATAATACAACACTGGCAGCAAAGAATTGTCGATATCAACACTAGTTGACAGAAAGAAAAATAGGCAGGTATTATTATACGTATTTTATTACTTACCGGTTAAGTTTTCATTAATTTATCTGCTAGAACATTCACAGCCAGACTTCATCCTCTGCTGGCAATAGGTGCCTCTTTTCTTGTGGCAATCCCCACGCTCCTTTTTATTTTTTCATAGAGCGAAGAAAATGCCCGACGCATACCGCGCCGTCTGGGGAGACAACGTGGATATGTGGGGCTTGCAGCCACTGTTTATTTATGTTTAAAGACATACTATTTCATATAATTTCTAACGTAAGCACTGAACCATATTATACGTCAACTATCGCGCTATTATTGGCAATTAATTGTAGCCCGGGGAAAGCATGGTATTTTGTAACTAATTGCCCTGACCAAATCGTATACCGATGAGGTTTACGGGCGTTCTATGTCGTAGTGGGATGGGCTGCGATGCACCATTGCTTTTTCGTTCACATAATCGGTTTCTAATTTTCCTTAACTGCCTCATTTATACGATGCAAGTTTTGTTTTTATTGTGGCTTCAACTTACTGTTTTGGTATGTCGTAGGCAATCAAATCGCATCGTGTAAACCGGGCTTCAACGAAATAATTTTATTTCTCTGAAATGATCACTTTTGAGAAATCTTTGGTCGAAATTAACCATAGGCTAACTTAACTAGGGAGTTCCATATGTAGCAAACAGCATCGCTACAAGAAAAAAATGGCGGCTCGAAGTAATAGGTACTAGTCCTCAAATAATTGACAGTTGCGCGTTTCAGGAAAGACTTATTGCAGGCTCCTTAAAAAAAAACAAAGCTAAGTCAGAGGCCCATTGGCAGCATAAAAACTCTGACACCAGGTTAGTCACTAGCCACACGAAAAGAAGAAGAAGAAATAAAAACACTTTCAGACGACCCGTGATAATATAGTATAGTTCCGTTTGTCTTTCTTTCGAGGTCGGAACGGATCCCTAAATACTCGCCTTTGACTAACTGCTTCGCCTGTAAATGGCATACAATTATTATGTCAAACGGGTTCATACAACTCCTAGGGATGTAATCGATGTTCCGTTTATGCGCGACATTTTGTTTACTCACTTAATTACTATGCCTGAAGGTGAAGGGTAGCTTTTAATTACCTGATTGCTTATTCAGAAAAGAATAAGCAATTACGTTGAGTTCATCCAAAATTAAATTGCCCGTACTTATATTTAATTCACAACTGCCCTTCTTTGACAGTTCTATGAAGTAGCTATTGAAGCCTGCGGGTGGTGAGTAATGGGTAGCTCACCGTCCGATCAGGACCAGGCCCGTGCCGGACGGCGCGTACACGCGCGCCTCAAAGAGATGTCAGTATATTAAGAGGCCCGTTAGGGCCCACCCTGCCGGGTATGCGGGGTTGTCCGTTAGGGTTACCGCTACCCCGGATCATAAAGGGCTAAGGAAGGAACATGGATGGGTTTTAGTCAGTAAGAGTCTGACACTCTCTGCCGCTCCACCCAGAGCGGGAGAAGTCATTGTATGATTTCCCACCCTAAAAAAAAAGTAGTGAAATTAATAGCTCATCCAATTGACCAACAACTTATATTGCCCGTATATATTTGTAATCACAACTGTCTTGTATGAAGTAGCTATAGCAAAAAGCGTATATTGACATAGTCTTAATTTGATATACAATTTTCCCTGTTTTTCTTTCTTTTTACCATTCGTGTTCCAGTTAATGTTATGGAGTAGGTAGTACAAGTAGCTCTATTTAAGTAACTGTACGCTGACATGACGCTATTCAGACTGGCAGCTGTACCTTATCGCAATCATAGTCCAGATAATAATAAATTGATACAATCGTATCGTATTATTATAAAAGGCACAGCCACGTACATAACATTTAAAATCGCTAACGCAATCGACACGTCCCCGTATATATCTCATCGAGTCAATCGAATTACATTTTAATATTAAAATTATTCATATCGCCAATATATTACCGCTGGACCGGTGTCGATTGATCCAACTCCGGTAGGATTAAATAACTTGAATACATGTGAAATTATAATTAAAATATCCCTTATGAATATTTTTTGCATTATCCACGTCGGGACGGGCAAACATTTTAAGTTTTTTAAAGTCAGAATTTACATTTAAAACGTTATAAGATCATGTATCGACGTCGTCGTCGGTCGAGATTAAAAAAATTGTTACGTCATGATCGTAAGTTATGGTAATATAATAATATCGTGAGTGGTACATACTCGGTACCAGCTCATTTGTAACTCACACTTGACTGATTCGCACGTCACCAGGATATCGAGTTGTTGATTCTAAGACAAGTGTCATAAATAACACATTACTACAACAATAAATACGAAATTAGAAGGAAGTTCGTAGAAACTATTATAGTATCAGACGTATGTGGATGTAGGCGTTTGATTTATCTGCCATGGGTTCTGTAGACGACCACTTAATACATACATAAATACACAAAATAATATTATTATATGCAAAAAATAAACTGCGATGTTAGCAATAATTTTGCATATAATTATTATAAAATGGTAGGTATCAGACGAGAAGAGCAGGTGAACTGGATACGACTTAAAAATTATGAAAACCTTAAAAAGCTTGAGTTTATTAAGCTAATTAGCGAAGAAGCTTACCTCAAGCTTAACTTCGTATCATTTTATTTGGAAATAGAAAAGATAAAAAGGGTTTATTAATTTTTAAATACAACAAATCATTCTGATACTCCGTAGTAATTATGATCTGATGATCTAAGGTCAATCTACACTAGCATCCACTTTTTATCACGTTCTGAATTACTTTGAAGGATTGCTCTTTGAGATGGTGGCTGGCCCCCCTAGTAGTAAGCAATGAAGCGTCTACGATATTCCTGTCTACTCTACAATTGAAACTAAATCTTCCTTTATTAGAAATAGGCCAGTACAGTCCAATACCCAAAAAAGCAGAAGGTAATCATTAAAAAAATAAAACGATCACAGCTTGGTATTGACAACAATATCCCCGTATTAACATTTACTTTAAATTATTTATATACTTGTTGGTATTTTATACAAAGTTCAATGAAAGCTCTTACGGAAATTCGTCGTAGACTTCTACCTACTCGCATTCCGGGTAAATGTCAGCTGTAACAGGTACCTGCATAGTTTATTTATCCGCGTTATCCGTTAAGTAAATATTTGTATACTAAGTTTAGTGAATACAGGAAACATTTTAGATTCATTTCAGCAGAAAAATATTGTCCGCTCCATTTCGTTTTATAACAAAAATAGAAGGCCAATATCATTTTAAAATCGAGCACGGCGACAGTTTGTCTGGCTCCGAAAACCAGGAAGCAAAAAATGGCGAAATCCAACTGAAGCCCGACAATGATCTGAGTGGAGTAAGAGATTTCACCGTATTGGTTTTTGTTAAAAAAATATCCAAATAAACCTAACAAAGTTTACTTATGTTCCGATATTCGTTTCAACGTTTACATTCAACCAGTGTTTCTCATCCTAAGTGGCAATTTGAACGCGATCAGCACATCTAAACGGCGTTCAAGACCTGTCAGTCAATATTTGTCATAAAATAATGACACTGACAACGCTTAAACGGGGTGTATGTGCTAAGAGGGTTCAGTTTCTTTAGGTGAAATTCGTCCTTAGAAATTTAATTTTGGGTATTATATTTTCGAGAAATAAATGTCTTAAACATAATTGTTTATTTAAAAAAAAACGTATAAATCTGTCTTATGAACTAAATGATTGAGACAATTCGTTACCCATTTTTCCAAAATCCCAATCAATAAAAATGCCAAGAGCGCAAACGGTAGCTTCCTAACCCTGCTCCGGCGCATTAATCTCCCGAGTTTCTTATGTCGGTTAGAACAGTATTGAGTGCTGACACAGCGCAGTATCGGTGATCGCCGTTGGTTGGTTAGTGTGCTTCTACACGTGTTTGAAGCGGCGCGGGCGCCACGGGACCCCAGATTATGATCTACCATAGACTAAGAATGTATAGAAGGGGACAAAAAAGACGGCCTCATTGGTTTTGTGGTCGACAACCTGCTTGGTACAAAAATTTGAACAAATTCGTTTCGACTTCGTATTGTGATGGATGGAATGTGTTACGTTAATTGGGGTACAGTTTGACAAAGTGTTGTGTCCCGATGATGGCGGTGACGGGTCTATGGGACGGTCAGCGCAGTTAAAACTGTATCGATATTAGTTCACTTTCTGTTCGTGCTTGTTCATAGTCAGTGTAGCATAGTTATTTTACCTTCAACAGCAGCAAGCCGATATCAAATTTATTCTAACATAAAAATAAACAGGATTTTGACAGACTTGTCAAAATTCCCCTTTGACTTTTACAGGGATGCAAACTCAAACTACTAATCATTATAAAGGTGAAAGTTTGTGAGTGTGTATGTGTGTTACTTCGTCACGCAAAAACTGCTGAACGGATGAAATTTGACACATGATAGTTTATTACCTAGATTAACACATAAACCCCAGTAGTACGTTTTCTTGGGATCATTGCAGAATACCACGCGGGTGAAGCCGCTGGCAGAGGCTAGTCGTGAGATAAAACGAATTGTTGGTGAACTCGACAATTTCGACGCCGGAGTTTCACTTCTATACGGATTTCGTAGTCTATGGTTCTACCTTCCCATATCGCTTCACGGGCTCGTGGCCCGGTGCTACGGTGTATCTTATATTATTGTTAATTACTTACAATAGATTTTTAGTTTAGACACTTTCGGGTATAAAAGATACACTGTAGATTGAATGATAAGGCCGTGTAATTGGCATGTTGGAGTCGTGTTGTTTAGATTTAATATACATATTTTTCTAATAGCTCATAATATTAACTTTGTTTTTTTAGGGTTCCGTGGCCAAAGTGTCCGTCCATCCGTCCGTCTGTCTGTCCATCTGCCACCAGGCTGTATCTCATGAACCGTGATAGTTTGACAGTTGAAATATTTACAGATGATTTATTTCTGTTGCTGCTATTACAAAAAATACTAAAAAACAAAATAAATATATATTTAAGGGGCTCCCATTCGACATACGTGTCTTTTTTGCCGTTTTTATAGATAATGGATGTACGGAACCCGTTGTGCGTGAGTCCGACTTGCACTTTGCCAGTTTTTTATTTTATTTATGTCTGTTGTAACAGAGTAACGAACTCGCCAACAGTACACAATTCGCACAACAATAGATCCATAATTATAATACTTCTTTTATGTTATTTCTCTGTCACTGTTTCCTTGACTGAAATGAACGAATGATTAACCACAGAACCCTAGCTACTTATCCACATGACCCGTTCATTCCAGCTGGCTCATTGAAAAAGAGTTAAATAAACGACAATTGAAGTACGACAGCAAAATTAAATATAATTAAATGACAAAAGTGTGTAAAAATGCATGATCGGGCCCTTGTTTGGATAAATATACTATAATGACATAACGTTAGCAATTATGGTTGCTTTGTCAATGCCATCGGATGCGGTTGTGAGATTCGCTTACTGTACGATAATAGGGTTTTTATAACCAAGATATGTATTTTTTTTGAACACTTGTTTGATGAATAAATGGTGTACAGGTTGGTATACCACTGCTCTACCTAACACTGCGAGAAAAATAGGCGTGATGTGTGTTAATTAACAATGAATTGATATTATAATGTCATCATTGAAAGTGTTTCTATTTTCCCAACAATCATATGCCCCGACTGTACAATAACCAATTGAGCATGTTATGTTGAGCATTACATTGTTCCAGTTTATTCGTACAAATCAATTTAATTGACTCATTTAGGTACTCAATGATTTAAATCGAGTGACACTTTAATTTTTTTTTGAGGGTGGGAAATCATCATATTTACTGGAGGAGGAACAGTACCGATGCTCAGTTGTTTTTGTGTGCTTTAAAAGTTTAATTGTAGTGTGAGACTATGAATCAATCGAAGGGTTTTTTTTTGAGGGTTGGAAATCAACCAATGAGCGGAAGGAGTCCCGCTCAAGGAGGAGCGGAAGAGAGTGTGAGACTTTTACTGACTAAAATCCATGTTCGTTCCTTAGCCCTTTATGTTCCGGGGTAGCCCTTTCGGATAATCCTGCTTAAAATCGAGTAACCATGCGGTAGGTATATCTTCCGTCGAAACCGCTTGGTCCTTTCGTGTATACCTACAGTGTCCCGGCGCGGCCGGCCAAATATTTTTGTCACTTTACGCAAAGTGAGGTGTCGACGCAGTCATCTGTGTATGAGATAAGCTTAGATACGTAGGTTTGTAGTGTTACGCAAACTTTTACGTTCCGCGGCGTACACCGTAATAGTTTGCTACGTAGTAGACGAAACTATTCCTCATGCCGTTATGCTTTTCCTCCCTCGAATTAATTAAAAATAGCTAATACTTTATTAATTGAAAGCGGAGCTCATTTCCCAGTATTGTCACTCATGATAAGCCATTAAATAATAACGACATCTTTTGAGCGTTAACTAGGGATGTCCCCACTTTCTTTTTAAGTATACTACAAGTCTACACGATACAAACAAAGTTTTTGGTATTCCTTACAGCTGTAATAACTTGACATAACACGATAAAATTGTCTTCTTGTTCCTAGACCCTGGTAACCAGATAGACAGAATTAACATTACTGTACACAGGAATGGACAAGGCCATTGTCAAAGTCGAGGATACTGATGGTGCGAAGCATATCATAATCAGCCTGTAATTTCCCACTGCTGAGACAGAGGCCTCTTCTCTTTGAGGGGGATTGGACATACGTAATCGTAAGGGTCGGTGGATGTCACATGTCCTCGTATTTTTGGTTGACAGCTGGATTCATCACGATGTTTTGTGAATGGGATTTTTTTTAAGGTCATCCAATGTCTTCTCCCGCTCTGGGTGGAGCGGAAGGGAGTCTAAGACTCTTACTGACTGAAACCCTTCCATGTTCCTTCCGTAGCCCTTTATGTTTCGGGGTAGCGGTAACCCTTTCGGACAATCCCTCTTACCCGGCTGGCTTGGCCCTAAAAGGGGCCCCCTTCATATGCTGACATCTCTTTGAGGCGCGCGTGGAACATGTACGCGCCGTCCGGCACGGACCTGGTCCTGATCGGACGGTGAGCCACCCATTACTCACCGCCCGCGTTTCTCGGGCCTGTGGTGATGATATATGATACCTGATGCTGGGTGCTCTAACTGTAAAGAATCGACGAGTACCTACAGCATGGTGGTGACATTATCAACTAATCATGATTACGTGGACGGCTATCATGGCGGTCACCGGTGCGCGAAGCACCTTCATGTACAAACGCGGGGTGATCCGGCGCAAAAAGTCGAGTGTCGAAAAATGCAACCACGTTTGCAGGATATCAGATGTTTTCTATTTAATTGAATGTCAGTCGTCGTGATGTTTCGGGCTAGACTGGGTTAATGGGGCGAGGAAAATTGATAGAATATCTATAGGATTTTAATAGGTTGTGCTTTCAAGCCAATGAAGAGTTATATCAAATGGATTTCGGGATACAGGGACATTCTTTTTAGCGGGATTGTCCGAAAGGGTTACCGCTACCGTGGAATATAAAGGGCTAAGGAAGGAACATGGATGGGTTTTAGTCAGTAAAAGTCTGACACTCCCTTCCACTCCACCCCGAGCCGGAGGGGTCATTTGATGATATCCCAACTTCAAAAAAAAAAAAGGTCATTCTTCGGAATCATCCGCGGACATGTAGATACACATAAAATTCCATAGTAGGTATTCAACTTGACTAAAACTATCAGTCACCCTTACCTATAGTTAAAGTTAACCAAAACACCAACGTGCCATTACGCCTGTGTCCCACGAAAAGTTTTTTTTTCAATTAAGGACCTCGTGGCTATGTTATAACAGCCGCACAGGTCGATCCATCACGTTAAGCTGCGCTTGCCGGGGTTGGTCCGTGGATGGGTGACCATCTTTACATATCGCGACTCCTCCGTGAGTCGGAAAGCACGTTAAGCCGTTGGTCCCGGCTGTCATTCGTGGATTTTTGACAGTCGTTACAAGTCAGAAGCCTGAAAGTCTGACAGCCAGTCTTACCCAGGGGTATCGTATTACCCAGTTACTGACTGGGTTGTGGTCAGATAGGCAGTCGCTCCATGTAAAATACTGGTATTCAGCTGCATCCGGTTAGACTGGAAGTCGACTTGGAAGGCTCGGCAGATTGATTTTTTGTATTATACGAGTATTATTATTATGTTTTCAATTAAGTATGTTAAACTGTAACTATATGTACACCATTGCATGCTCATTGGACGGTAAAATGTGGAGAACTTGGTAATGAATATGAAACAGCTATGTATCTTTTTAACCATTTTTGCAAGTAATTGATTTGATTTGATTTGTGCTTATAGAGTAGGTAGGTACTTACTGTATCCCACATTTCGCTAGTTACGTTTTTAGTCCCGTATAATAGAGGGCGAGTTTTTTCAAACTCAAACTCAAACTCAAAATATTTATTTTGAAATTAACCAATTACAGGCACTTTTGAATTGTCAAGGTGTCGGTCAGTCAGAGAGATGAAGCTAGTTGCCCATTCCAAAGCAGTAGGTACCTATGGAGAAGAACGGGCAAGAAACTCCATGGACACTCTTTTAAACTTGAGTCTATTGTTATTAACTGGGCACAATACCAGAAGCCGATTAATAACAAAATATTATTATTATTATGTATTAATAATAGGTAGGAAACTTTACTGAGAAACACGGCCAGTTTTCTAAGTAACAAAGTTTAGCGAGATGAAAATACGAGTAAGTATGACCTGAATAAGTAAAAAGGTAAATTCTTAACAAACTTCAAATAAGTTATAATAAATGTCTACTGGCCGTTATTATTGAATTTGTCATGATAAAGGCTCTCTCAAACAGGCGCGGCGCGGTACATCCACAGAAATACGTAGTAAAAGTAATTGGTCCATCTTATGCAATAAAGTTAAGAAAAATCTATTAACATTTAGTAAAAAAAAATTGAAAGCATAAAATTCAAAATGTAAATACCCATTGCCTAATACTCATTTCTGGAGTTGTCGATTCGCTCACAAATAAATTAACTACGTTTGAGTCGCATATTGAAAAAAAATACGTGAAAGTGTCGATTCGCCCGTTTCGTGCAAATAAATTCGTGCGAATCGACCAATTAACCCTTCGAATAATTGGTCATTTTTCAGCGTACAGTCACGTGCTTAAATATATTGTGAGTATAAATATACAGCACAAACCGCCCTGTTCTTAGTAACAAAATATTATTGCTTGATTGTTTCGGCCAGTAAGTTATTATTGGCAGTCTAAAGGCTATCGATACGTCGATAGTCACATATCATTTACTGCCCGTGACTGCACCCGCATTTTTTGCCATTAGAAGTGTTCAAACATACAATAATTGTTTCATTAATAGCTTCTTATTATTTGCGATGCCTTTATGACACATTAACACGATCAACACTGATACAATGCGGTTAGAAAACTTTGTAATTGCCACACATTTTTGCTTCACTCAACCATAATAAAGAATTACAGTCGAGATAGTTTTTATATACAAATAGTTTTTGTTTGTATATGTGTAGTCTATCCATGCGAGTGTACGGGCAGGCTGGCTTGGGGATTTTTTTTTCTTATTTGCAAATTGGCATGGAAATAATGATAGGGTTATCGTTTTTACATGTATCCGCGGTTTTGTATTTTTTTTCTTCTTTGTAACTTATTATTATTCATTAAATCAGTCTGCATGTAACTGTAGAAAATAAAATGCCATTTCCGTTTTAAAAATAAAGGCAAGTAATTGGAAATGTTCAATTCTTGATTTGTGCCTTTTGCATTGAGTCACTGCGTTGTCGGCTCCGTCACTGAGACCATGAAGCTAGTTAAATAACTAACAGTCTAAGTACATAAACTGTAGAAGAAATACTGTATAAACAAACAGAGGGAATGGGCATTTTATACAAACAAAGTATGCAATATGCAATTAAAGTTTTCTGTATTACATTGAAATGTTTTTCCAAGTTATAGTATGTAAGTTTTTCACTGATATCATTAGCAAATCGTTATTAACGTTCGTGTTGACTGTACATTATCTACTTGTTCTATACCATAGTTCATGTGTGATGACCACCACATTTAGCCATTTATGTTAAAGTCCCATGCACTATGGGGCAACTATTGCCACAACGGCAAGCAACGGGGAACAAATCCAGACTCCCAAACTGCTACTGAGAAACTCCTAATACCCAAATAACACTGGCCAAATCGTACCCAGGACCACATGGAAATGGCAGCGCCATCTGGCGTTAAAATAGTGACGTGTAAAACAGTCTTTCAAGATCTACTTACATAATCATATCATTTTATTTCATGCTCAACAGGTGCGCTTGCGACCCTAAGCCTTTTTTTTTGAGGGTGGAAAATCGTCCAATGACTTCGCCCGCTCTGGGTGAAGTGGAAGGGAGTGTCAGACTCTTACTGACTAAAACCCATCCATGTTCCTTCCTTAGCCCTTTATATTCCAGGGTAGCGGTAACCCTTTCGGACAATCCCGCTTACCCGGCAGACACCTGCGAAAATCTTAAGTATTTATCTTTCCACAAACAAACCTTTAGTAAAAAAGCCATCGAATTATGTTATTCTGCTATTTCCATGTAACTCTGTCCAACGCTAATTCTTTTCGAGACGTAAAAAGTTTTCCGTCAGTTGATCCTATTTTCTGATTATTATTTGCACTTCATCGAAGATTATTTGTCACCTCGTCTTAGTATTTCCTTTTTCCATTTTGCTTAGACACAATGTTTACTCACCGTTATCCGATTAACTAGGATTTTAGCTTTTACCACTGAAATCTGATTTAATGGATGTGTTTTCTCAAATTTTTGCTACTTCATTTGGGCTAATAACGGTTGCAGGAGTAAAAAAGAAACTGTACGAAGGAGTTAATGGCGCAGAGACAAAACATGCTCAACATAACGGATAGATAACTCAAAATAACCATTTCTTCATTGATCGTTTTTAGTGTTCCGTACTATAAGGGTTGCTAACAGGATCCTATAACTAAGGCTCCGCTGAACGTCTGCGTGTCTGTGATAGGGGCTGTATCTATAGACATATTGTATTGTGAATATTACTAAAATATGGGTAATTTAACAAAAAATACTAAAAATATACTGAACGTGTTTTTTTCGGCGTTTTTGTTCAATCTTAATAATGGAGAATAATGTACAGTGACCAGCACATCAAGTTACCACAATCTGTCAAATTTCTTTGATAGTATTTCAACTTTATTCCAAAGATATAGGGTTCATATTTAATTGAGAAAATTTGGCAGTTAGGGATAGCTTGATGTGCTGGCGTCTGTACGGTAGTAAAGGACCTTTCGTGTGCGATTCCGGCTCGCACATGGCCGGTTTTTCCCTCATTCCAAGTACAGACACCAGCACATCAAGCTAAAGCTAACTGTCAAATTTTCTCAATTAAAAATGAACCTTATGTCTTTGCAATAAAGTTGAAATACTATCAAAGAAATCTGACAGATTGTGTTACTTGACGTGCTGGCCTCTGTACGTACCTAGTATAGATTTCACCCGACGAACCAGCTCGGTGTCAGGAATTCAAACGACCGCCATAATTGAAGGAAGCCGAATGCAAATCGTTTATTATTTATAATATTATAATTACGCAGCGGTTATTACATAGTTGTACTAGTATACCAAATGTTGCCCAGTCTGTTAGTATACGGAGGTACCGGTTGTTTTGCATATCTTGTCATTAGTCTGCATAACCCCTTTCCATGAGGGCGATTACTTCTATGTTTAGAAAGTAATGTTGTACCGATCATATACTGATTTGTACATTGACTGATTTGTACATTTTGTCTATGCTTCTTTTTCTATTACCTCATATTGGTCTGGTGGCCGCAAGCTGCTGAGTATGAAGTCCTGTTGACTTTTACCATCAGTAATTTTCTCCCTGGAGAAAATCTTGCCACTGGTTGATGGCAATAGGCTCCCTTCCTATTGCATAGAACTTAAACATAACTGGCGGTATGAGGGTGTAGGTACTATAGGTGCATCTCTGTCTATCTTTTCAGGTAATACAGCCATGATAATATGTTTTTGTTCTATGCGAAGTAGAGTGCAGGGAAGTGTCGGGTTGCATGTTCAAGAGAATAGTGAACGCGATTTATTTATTGGAAGAATTGAATAAACATGAAATTACGAGGTAACAAAGTTGTACGTTGATCAATTTAAAAAGTTGTACCCGTAGAGTACTACGATCGACGTATCTTGGCGGTCCTGAAGTTATCTGTTTAGCTGCGCATTCGTTGTTTTAGGAACGAAATTGTCTACAGCGCAGCTAATCGACTAACTTCAGGACCGCCAAGATACGTCAGCCGCGCTGTACAAACGTTCAGCTACAAGAATAAAATAATAAGCAGTTCAATATTCATTCATAATCGAATAATTCAAGTCCACAATAATATTTTTACTTGTTCCCATCAGACCAACGTACCCGTGCACATACCATTTCACACACAAGTACCATTAAATCATTTAATAAAGATAAAAGCATCAATGACGTCATACAATTGGCATAAAGCCAAATTAGGCAATTTTTACGTCGTTTGATATACCAACAATAATGTGCAAACATTTGAACAGTACATGCGGAACCATTATCTTTGAAAGTAGGTTAAAAGAAACTAATGTTTTAATAGGAAAAGCCAACAACATACAATAGAATCAGTGGAAAATATTAGTTATGTCGATGACGTGGACCTTGAGGGTGGGGTGCAGTCTCTGTGCTAGCCTTTTTTGAAACTGTATTTCCATTGTGTGACTAATGAGTAGTGACAATGAGAGCTGAGACTTAACCTTTACACACTAAAAACTTCGTCTGAAAAAAAGCTATAATAGTATTTTTTTTACATTTTATAGAATATGTCCTAATAAGTAAGACATGTATTATAATTGTTCCGGTTTTATATCGAAGAAATAAGTTACAATGGCTGACTTTAGTATCGCTCGCCCGCTCTCTGACACTGGGGCCACACATAAAAATGATTCACGTTCGGTAGCTGCGCGCACGTTCATAATGTGCGTTAATTTTATCTAAAAATAACACCGATTCTTTGTTTGTTAGATTTTTACGAAATCTGCCTGCCTTTATTAAATTCGTTTCTTCAGTTATTCTGTTTTCTATTTTATCGTTTTATATTCACGTTAACTATAACATTATGTTATGAGTAATTCGGGGATTTTATTGCCGATATGAGTTTTAATGTATACTTTCAAAACGTAATATAAAACTTGATAATCTATACTGAATTAATATTAAGATAGCTCTGCCTGCCCTGTTTGTCAAAGTGATGTTCTTGCGTAAGGTCAGGTGCGTAGTGCTGGCAACTGGCGTGCGAGTATCACCCGTGGCGTGAAGTGAGCTGTCGTTCCAACTAATGCTTGGGATTGACACTATTGACAGCTCAATTTAAACTCACTTCAGCTACGTTTTCGCGGTGAGATTTTTACAGAATAGCCATCCTGGATGTAGAAACGTGGACGAAGCTAAAGAAGTATACAACGTGGCGCTACAATAGTGACATTAATTAGACACACATATGCATTTTCACATTTTCGTTTCATGAAGACATTATATTTCCATTAAACGTTATTATTTACAGATTTATTTAAAATGTTAGTATATAGCGTCTTAGAGCAACCTGTACTTAAAGAACGGTCGCGCAGCGGTCATTTTCCAGGGTCCCGGATCATAACATTCGCATCAATGAAATTAAAACTAATTTAATCAATATTATTAGGATGAAAAACTGCAAAAATTTGCTGAATAATTTTATTATTTAGTTTTTAGGTTTCTATTTGCTTTTTTATTTTAACCTATCAACATTGATTTATGATTAATGGGCACTCGTACTACCCGTGTGTTAAATTAATGTCACCATTGTAGCGCCACGTTGTATAAGGATGGCTCCTTACATATCCTTTTGCTTCGTATACATTTTGTTAGAAGAAGGCATAAGCGATAATACACTTTAGCTATGGTGGTCCATAGCACGTAGTGTACCCCCGTGTCAAGAAGGCTGAAGTTTCTGTTCTTAGTTTTTTATTTGCATATAAAAATTTCATGAGTTGAACAAAGTAATTATCCGAGTAAAGGAAAAATAATTTGCTTTTTAAAAGTATGTATGGACACATACGACATTCAAACAAAGTCGACTACATAATGTAAATGAAATCAAATTTTATATTACGTAATTATTTCAGGATTATGGCAAATAAATTACAGAAATCCTTTACGAATAAATTATAAAATAATGTACATAGTTCGATCTAAATGATTGCAGATAAAGTATTAAGCAGTAACCGACACTTAACAAATCGAATCATAAAATATAACACACGCGCAATAAAATCAATAAAAAATCGATTAGTCAAAATAATTCGATTTCGTTCTTCGATTGGTCGATACGAAGTCTCTTATCATACAATTTGCAACGTCGCGATTTGTACCGCCGTTTATATAAACAATAATGCATTATATTTAATCAGTTTTACTGTAAACAGACGTGTTATTGCAATTGTAGCGTTGAGAATATCATTAGTACAGTTATTTATGGTCATAATGGACGTTATTAGGCTGTTGCCCAAGGCTTTGTCCGCGTGTTTTCTGAATTTTATTATTAGATTGGAAACTACAATCTGCCTAGCCTTTTCCCAACTATGTTGGAGTCGGCTTCCAGTCTAACCGGATGCAGCTGAATACCAGTATTTCACATGGAGCGACTGCCTATCTGACCTCCACAACAGTATCTGGGCAATTCAATATCCCTAGGTAAGACTGGCTGTCAGATTATCGGGCTTCTGACGACCCGTAACGACTGTCAAAGATGCACAAATGACAGCCGGGACCAACGGCAGAGTGGAAACTGCAATACGATCATAAATTAAACACATGAATTATTAAACTGCGTATATTTAATGCTGTCCCCAGCCTCCATACGAAATTCAATCAAATATATCCAATAGTTTAGTCACTATAGCTAGTCAAAGATTGGCAAAACTCATAGTCTGTCTACCTCTTTTATTTAGTTTGTTTGAAAAAATAACTTTTAAATTTTCGGTGTTAGGATTTATTTAATAGTGCCTAAACAGCCCTATTCATCAGTATTGTCAGTGCTTTCATTTATGGTCGTATTGTTTTCTCCACATTGTATAAATACGTCACCATACAACCTGATACTCACATGCAAATTGCAAGAAACGTGTGAAAATTATATTTTCACGAACGACCCAGACTTTCACCTTAAGCCACTTGTTTACTACTTAACTAGTAAATAATGAGTAGTTTTTGAGTTAATCCAGGCTATAAACTATTTGTACGCCAAATTTCATGCAAATCCGTTCAGCCATTTTTGCGAGTTTGCGTAACAAACATTCTAACATAAAAACTTTCACATTTTGTAATATTAAGTAGGATAGTTTTGTATTGTATTCAATCAAAAGTATCAATTCTTTATACACTCGGCACACGTTCAATAGGCAGGGTCATCTAGTACCTACCGGGTTCCTATCGAATAAAGTTCAAATAATATCGATACAGCTCAATATTATAACATCAAATGAAAGGTATCGAGTAACTGCGAACCAATGTATGTACAATCACGAACTTTAATTGTTGAGCCTCTTGCCACTGTTTGTATTGCAGCTGTGTAACGCAAATCGGGTTTAGTCGGTTATACTCGTACATCCGGACCTGGAAAGTCAAAATGTCTTGAATTTCGATTTTCGGTTCTAGCAACCGAAACCTAGCGACAATTGTTTAAGCGTAGCCATGGTAACGTTACTATACGGTGAAATATTATGATTGTTCTTTGACATTGACATTTCAAGTGTCACAGATAGGTTTTCAAAAAGTAACGATTATCTAATGAGCACTAATTCAAAAGAGGTCAGTAGCAAAATAGATTTTATAGACGTATTTAACCTACTTTTAATCTTTACAACTATAAACCTCTCTGGATAAGACTATTTCCGATTATTAGTGATTTGTCATCTTATTTGCGAGCATGCGGTTTCAGTTCGTGTTTAATCGTGTAAAGTAGTGTAATCTCGTGAATCTGTAAAACTGCAAAATTGAAAAGTGTATAAAGGGCTCATCAATTAAAGTCCGTGGTTGTACATAGTATCGATACTATCTTGAATTGTCTGTTATTGTACGCAAATTTCTAATTTTAGCCTGGAAGGGGCGAGCAACTTGAAATAGTCGGTTTTTTATTTATTCAGTATTAAGTCCATAAAGGACAATGCCTGCAATGTTGGATATAGACGTGAACCGATCGTTCTGTGGTATCTATTATTAGAAGAAAATTACTTCTTTATTGCTTTCTAATAGTTCTTGTGGTTTGTTTCACTTATACTGTTATTTTTCTTGTTACAGGTACGTATAATTGTAAATTTTACTTAGAATGCTATTTTCGGACATCCATCGGACTCAAAAGACAAGGTAGGTATTTTGTTTTCTTACTGTGCAGACGAACGCAAAAGTGTTAGTGTTAAGTTTTGTAATGTGTTGATAAGTTCAATACGTTCAATAGTTCGAGGTTTTATTTTCTCCCTTGCATCGCATTCCCAGTCAACTCACTGGAAGACTGTACGACTGCGATCTGTGGGGGCAACATATCTGTACTTTTTCTCTCATCTCAATATTAAGTAGATAATCCACGTAGCCTTATGATGATGACGATGTAGCCTTTGGCTATCCACTCCTAGATGACCTACTAATTAGGCCAATATACCAATTATAGTAGTAGTAGTAGTACAGTCAGCATCAAAAGTTGATGACCACATTTAGATTTTCAAAATCGCTGTACACCGTATTATACCTAAATTGCTCAACATGACAAGCGCCAGAAATGAATGAATATCATAAAAGGGCATAAGTAGGTGAACATCACTTTTCAAAAATCGCTAAACAAAGTTATATTAAAAAAAGCATAACATTCTTCGTCTCTAAAGTCTCTGAACAAATTTCGGACAAAAATAGCTTAGCATCGTTTATCTCTGAAGTCCCTGAACAAAATGATTTTTTTTGGGTTTAATGTGTATTTTTTTCAGTAGGTATATAAATTAAGTAGACACATGTTTTTTTTTTTTGTGAATGGCATCTCGCAGTTCAACCAAAGGGTTGTCTCCTGCTTCACCGGGTTTGCCTGTGGCTGCCACAAAAGAATTGTAGCCTCCAGCCAGGGCTTAATAAAAACTAAACCTAACTGACAAAACTAAGCGACTACACGCTAAGGGCACCCCCTGCGGGGTTCGGACCTCGGCTTAGGGCGTCGCTGGGGGGGGACAGCAAGGGACAGCTGGATCGGGGGTTTTTAAAACTACTGGCTCAGCGGCAACGCGGGCTGGCTCGAGCAAGGGTCGGGGGGATGAGAGTGGACAGGGTCGTCGCGACGGGCCTCGACGGCGAGGACGGAACGACGGAAATTTGTGTCTGTGTGCTAATCTAACAGTGCTAGTAGCCGGGCTGCTTTCCTGGAGGAGAGTGGTGGCATCGTTGGGGGCAATGAGGGTATGCCGTGGACGGCGAACCTTACTGATGCGGGACGGGGTGTATCGGGAGGCGGCCGCAATCAGGGGATTGCGGTGCTTTATGGCAGTGTCCAAGAAACGCTTCGAGAGGCGTTTCATGAACTGCTGGACTGTGGGGAGTTTAAAATCTACATGAAGGTCCATGTTACGGACGTAAAAGGGAGCTCCTGAGACCCTACGAAGGAACCGGTTTTGGAGTGTCTGCATTCGATGCAGATACTTGGGTTTGGCGTGCGCGAAGACGACACAAGCGTAGGTCATGATGGGACGGATTACAGCCTTATAGAGACGCAGTTTGCACCGGAGGGACAATTTGCTGCGTTCTGTAAACATGAAAGTAGACACATGCACATGTAAATCATTAATTACGTCGATGGTATAAATTCAAACAGAATCTGCGTGATTTTTGAAAGTGAGTCTTATAGCTATACAAATAAGGTTACTATTCAATCGTAATACAGAAAACTTAGATGACGTCGACGGAATATTTTTTAAGCTTCCGCTTAAAAATTATTCCGTATCTTTATAAAAGTACTCGCGAGCTTATTTTGAAAAATAGGCTTAAAAATGTGCTTGCCTCTTGAACACCCACTTCTAATATTTCTCATTGATACAATGAAAAAAAAATATTTTGGAAAGTTAAATTCGAAATTAACATCCATTTAATTTTTTTTTTTTTTTTTAACATTTGGATAGGACAAGATTGGATTTATAACTCTGAAGATAGTAACGAGCAATTTTTTAATTCGCAGTTCAGCTACTTTTGATATAGAGGAGCTCGTGGTACTAACAGCCGCACAGGTCGATCCACCAGGTTAAGCTACGCTTGCCGGGGTTGGCCGTGGATGGGTGACCATCTTTACATACCTAGACTCCTCCGTGGCTCGGAAAGCACGTTAAGCCGTTGGTCCCGGCTGTCATTTGTGCATCTTTGACAGTCCTTACGGGTCGTCAAAAGCCCGAAAATCTGACAGCCAGTCTTACCAAGGGGTATCGTATTGCCCAATTACTGGGTTGTGGAGGTCAGATGGGCGCTCCATGTAAAATACTGGTATTCAGCTGCATCCAGGTAGACTGGAAGCAGACCCCAACATAGTTGGGAAAAGGCTAGGCAGATGATGAGTTCAGCTACTTTTGATAGTATAAGTTTACACTCTACGAATCCGAAACAAAATAATGTTCAGTAACTTTTGTTATTTATGATGTTAAGTTATTTTTGGACGTTGCCAAGATTACACTAGATAACCAAAACAAGCATTTTATATTGTTCAGTGACTTTTGTAAAACTGAATGTTATGATGTTTTCGGATTTTATAACGATCAGCAATTTATGACAAAATGGTGTTCAGTTAATTTTGAACTTCAATGATGTTCATTCACTACTGGCGCCCTTCTTGTTGAGCGATTTATGGGTGATATAATGTACAGTGATTTTGAAAATCTAAATGTGGTCATCGACTTTTGATGCTGACTGTACCAATGTACCAATTATAGGTACTTCATGACAAGAAGTAGCTGGAAATTAAACAGGGCACCTCACCTTACATTTGATGTTATATAGTAAAGCATAGTTTGCACAGTGCAGAATTTGCAGTACAGAGCCGGAGCAGGAGCATCTAGGACACATCAGGCTCCTTTTGAGATGACGTGATTATACCTGCAATGCTGATGCACAGAGATAAGCGAGACCTTACTTCCTACCGGTAAATGGTCAATGCATCTCCCATTGATCTTCGAAGGGTCACAACGATCTCCGATATACATGTCTTCCTCGCTGTAACAGCAGAAAGTCAACACTCACGTGTAGGCCAACACCTGCACGGAGGACGTACAAACGTGGCCACACCTAGCGCGCTACAGGTGGCCACCTATTTTACAAATAACTATACGAACCATTACAGAGGAGGGAAAACGATATCAAACCACAGAGCTAGTACATCGATAAGAGGTCGAGCTGAAATGGCAAAGCTCTGTATCCACGCGCCTCTAGAGAATACAGTGGTGACGGGCTCTCCAAAAACCGAATAAACTCCTCTAACAAAGATAGACAATCTCTCGGTATCAAAATTTACTGCAGAATCATTAAAACTTAGCATTTACAATCTTAGAAAAAAAATGCGGAGAACACTTTAGCGTTCGTCTGTACATATTTGCGTAATTATTCTATTATACTTTGTACCGTATCACAGAATGTATTAAGTTGTACAAAAACCTTTTAATCCCCATTTTATTATGCATATATATGTATATGTATACAGCGCGCCGCTTGTAATAAACTCATATCAGTTGTCTGATCAAAATTATATACAAAGTGGTACCGCACTATGTACCGTGAAATGGAGATGACATTTTTATAGTAACAGTGTTCATTGGCAATGAATATGTGGGAATTTTAGAAATTTATAATTGTTTTTACTCTCGTAAAAACAATAAAAGTTTCACATTTTTCAATAAATTTCTACCAACCTTGATACCTTTCAATACTTACCGCCTTAGAATTTACAACAGTTTTATTCGGAACATTTACATGCAAGAGACAAGCATTAAAGTTCCATCAATCAAGCCTGTCATTCCTCATTAGTTTGCTGATGCTATATGTCCATTAATAAAATTGTCCATTACTAGCTTATCAAGTGCACAGAGTACAGCACTCCATTATATTGCAACACTGTTTAAAAAAGTTTTGTGTTCTATACGAATGCAATTAGGGTAGCCTGTGAAATTCTATTTTTCTTACATTTTCTACTATTTGTCAGGTATCAATAACATTATGATTCGTGTCCTTAACAAATATTAAGGAATATTAATGGTTAAATTCATGAATACAACGTTCAAATTACCCTATTGAAAGACTATTTCATGAAATAGTAAATGTATAGATGATTTTCGACTTATATTTTGGTCAACGTTCAATCTGACAGCCTAGTAAAGACATGATTCGCATAGAGCTAAAAGTTGGTAAAGCTGCTAAATACGCTATCACTTAACGTCACCGATTTTAGTTCTGAAAAATGTACTCAAGGTCAAAGGTCAAATTTTCGGATATTTTCGGATATTTCTCTTAGGGCTGATTTTTAAAAAGTCAGACAAACTTTATCTGAAGAATAAATATTGCATTGTGACAGCTAAAGCTCGTTTTTTTTTAAACTTATTTAATCGTCATACAAGTGTTTATCTGACAGAGTTTGACAGTTTTTGCATAGAGAATATGTCAAACCGCTACTTTGTCCTTCAGATAAAAGATCTTTTCCTATTGAAAAATCAGCCCTTGCATCCTAAATTCATCGTAAAAATAGATCAGGCAGAAGTTGAACATCATCATCATTGCAGTATGAGTTTCTTCATCATATTGGCTGTAGAGGGAACGGTTTTAACCGAAAGTGAAGAGATTAACCTGTCAGCGAGGTGGCTATCAGTACCTACCACCTTGGTCTGCCTTGTGCCCGTCTGACATAAGCACCTACAATATTGCTACTCCACTGAGTCATGGAGGGTTGTTTTTATATCAAGCTCAAACTTGGTCTCAGTGAGTGTTTTGTCTGTTCTTTAATTATGATGTAATGAATTTTCAGAAATTACTTTTTTGCTCATGTCCTGGTGATACCCAGGTTATTGCTGTCATTGACCAGCAAAGAGGTGAAAATGTACCTATTTGGAAATCTAATATTGAAATGTGAAAACAATGAAATTAAGGATAACTAAATTTTCTATTCTCAGTCGTTGGACGTTTTTCTATAGAAAGTCTTACTTGTGTTTTTCTTTTAGCTTATTATCTGACTGCGCTAGAAGGCGGTTATGTTTTTCATATGACTAAGTGAGCAAAATCTGAATAGGGCTGGCTTTCAAATATCTTAAGGTCGGCCTTAATTACTAATCAAGAGGCGATTTGACTTACTTTAGAAAATTTTACAGGCCAAATATTTAAGTAGTTACCACAATCTGTCAAATTTCTTTGATAGTATTTCAGCTTTATTGCAAAGACATAAGGTTCATTTTTAAATGAGAAAATTTGACAGTTAGGGATAGCTTGATGTGCTGGCGTCTGTACATACCTACATTCTAGTTGGACAATTAGAAAGGAGTGAGTTTCTGTATTGTACAGTTACTTTATAACAAAGCACACAGCCGGGATTGTCCGAAAGGGTTACCGCATAAATAATAGATGCGCCTGCGCCCATGTGATTTACGCCACTCTCCATCTCTTTCACACCTCTCGGACGACTGCCCGGGCGCATGTCTGCTCTCAGTCAGTCGAGTCTTTCGTTGCCGGATAAGCGGGATTGTCCGAAAAGGTTACCGTTAACCCGTAACATAAAGGGCTAAGGAAGGAACATGGATGGGTTTAAGTCAGTAAGAGTCTGACACTCCCTTCCGCTCCACCCAGAGCGGGAGAAGTCATTGGATGATTTCCGAGCGTTAAAAAAAAGCCAACAATTAACATAATTTTTGTCGGATAGAGCCAAAAAAATTCACCAATATGTATATATTTATCCTGAAGGTAGTTCGACAGCTGTAACAGCTGCAAATCCTAACTGACAGATAAACCTCAAACAAGCTTTCAAATGCCGGGAAATATTTGGTAAGGTGAGCTTGAAGTGTGCTGTCAATTCCGACCCTCAGGTGGTACTGCTCACTATGCAGCTTAAGTTCTTTGGCTCCTGGTACTTTTTTTACTGTCAATTGTGCCTATTTCGACTTATCAGCCTGCGTCACGTTGTTCTGTGAGATACCGTTTAAGAGACAGTCTGCCTAGCCTTTTCTGAATTACGTTAGGGTGGGCTTTCAGTGAATACCAGTATTTTACACGAAGCGCCTGCCTGTCTGATCTCCCCAGTAACTGGGTAATACGATACCGCTTGGTAACACTGGCTGTCAGACTTTCGGGCTTCTGACGACACGTAACGACTGTCAATCTACGGATGACAGCCGGGACAAACGGCTTAACGTGCTTTCAAATGCACGGAGGAATCTCGGTACGTTATGATAAGATCGTCACACATCCACGGGTCAACCCCAGCAAGTTACTCAGCCATGAGCTCCTTTTATACCTTAACTTTAACCTTAGCTTTCAAGAGTCAACACTAAATCATTTTACGGATTGTACCACTGCCAGTATCAGTGTTGCCAGTGTGGGTTATTCCTTCTTGGAAAAAAATTTAGAACACTGAAAAAATACTTACTAATTTTACCTCCGAGCATACGTTTATTAACATATTTAATATAATTAGTGCAACAATTGTTTCTATAATAAAATTTACATCCGACTAGATGGTACTGCGATAACTCTATTGTTTTGTCAGCACTTAAACGCTAGTATGTAACGCTAAACATATTTTTAACTGCCGTCTATACATTATTCGTTTTTTATGTTCTCCGTTTATTACACCGTACATTAATTATAACAGTTAAAAGAGCGTAGTATAATAAAAATGTACATCGCTCCCGTTTTTTTTTTTATATAAATGTCTATGAATGTTGGACTGTTGGTGCGTTTGTCAGATTCGTAAATGCTAATTCCGACTCTTTACTAAAAAAAGCCCATGTGTTGCATGAAGTAAAAATTACAATTTATGTTCCTAAGTAATTTTAATGTCGTTTTTCAGAGTTATTTCGGAAATAGAAAACGGTGGGTTAGTTGAAAGAAGACGCGAAGAAAGTAAATGTGTTTATTTAAAATATCATACTGGCCATTGCCGTGTAAGCGGTGCCTTCGGTTGATCAATAGTTTTTTAGTTATTTATTATAGTAAGAATAGTTGCAGTAACTATATAACTAGTATAGAAACATACTGCCAAGTCTCCCAGTTCTTTTTGAAGAAAACAACCGAATTCGGGTCATAAAATTAGTCTTAAAAATAATTGTTTTATAGTTGTAATTTGGTAATAGGGCTGCCCAAAATAAAAATTATTAAATTTTGAAACATTGCAATACATAATATTTCCTTCCTAAATTTTTCCTGCAAACTAAATTTATCTTAAAAAAGAAATGATATCTAATCATCTTTGAATTTTGTCCCAAAGCTAGTTGTATGATAGTTGCAAGTATTAATAATTCTCTAGCTCGACTCGCTTGGACAAAAAAAACAAACCGGTGCCAACCCTATTGACACATGTTTGCTGGTAGCATAATTATGTTTCTTAAATATGGGTTAAGTATCTTTAGCCAGTGAAAGATTTTTAACAATTATTCAACATTGAGGATTTAAAAACTTCAGATTTGGGTATTCCATTACAGTTTTTATAAAAGATCCGGTTTTAGGGTTGTCCATTTTAGGGTTCCGTGGTAAAGAAATTTGGAAGAATTTGCAAGTGAAAGAATTGTTAAAATATTTTAGTTTAGAATGCAATGCAAACACTCCTGCGCAGGTGGGTTGTTGGAATTTGTGTCTATTTTTGTCTATTTGTTACTTCGTCACGCAAGAGCTTCTGAACGGATTTGGATGAAATTTGAATTAAAGATGGATTATAACCTGGATTAACACATAGGCGAATGGTTTGCTACAGTACTCTCTCCTCTGCCTAACCATCCAGGTATTACAGGCGCGATGTTGAAGCTATGTGTATATAAAACCCACGATATTCGAGTCTATTTGGTAGTTTATAAAATTTTTCGTTGCTTTTTATTGAGAATGTAGTTCAATATTGACAAAATTCTAAAATACTTTAGTAATATCTGTATATTCTCCGGTCTGATATTTGCAGATTTTTTTTTATAGTGTTCTGCGGGTATTCTGTAACGAGTTTCGTAACTGTCAGTCGCACGTCGAACCTGTGGGTTCTCAGTCGACAGTATATCGCTGCTGTCCGAGTATACATAATACTCACACAACTACTGGTTTCCGCTCCTACTTATTTTGTCCGTCTGTTTGCTCTCAATTATTGACTTTAATAAGACTTTGACAATTCATGGTAGGTAGAGCACACATGCATAACTATTTGTACAAGTTTTATACAGCGTGTTTCTAATAAATGTGCGCTCATGTTAAGGGGATTGGTGAATACTGTCTTTTGAGATTACGATGTTGGTCCCATAGAGAACTTTATGGTCTGTACCACACGTTTAACATAGATTTGAGATGAGCTTTGCTGATTTTGTGTTAAGTAGTAATGTATTTTTTTTTAAGTTATATCAGAATAATGAAGTGATTTAGCATTCGAATAATATGCCAAAGATGCCCACTATTCAGTAACGTGACGAAAACGAAAGTTATATTTAATTATGGATAAAAAAATTCCATAGTCATCAATTATATTGATATGATACTTATATGAATTTATCTTTATTACTAAAACATATTAAAAAAAACTTTAATTATTATTTTATACATGAATATTAATCAAACAAAGTAGATGATATTTGTAAAAGCCGAATGCGAACGTCGCGCGTCAGCGTCGCTCGTAGCAGGCGCGGGCGCAGCTCTAGTAGTCACAAGCAGAAGATTTAGTCATTGTGTTCGTCACTGCGCCATTCATCATGCGACATTGTTTTGGCACGCGCTCTCACCTCGGTGCTACATTAAAATTATACTAAAAACAAATGGAGAATTAAAAAAAAAACATCTATTTTAACATATCAAGGATTCCGAATTCCATCATATATTTTTTTAGTTAGATTAAAAAATTCCAAGGAACATAAAAAGGCGAATGTTTTGTCTACGAATGATTTAGTCTGCCTTTTGTTTGCACAGTTTGAATTTAACTGTAAAGTTGGAGACAGCGCGAGGTCGGGGCGCAGCGCACGCGACTCCTATGGCTTGAGATATAAACTTTGTTAAGATTTCCTTGCTATACTTCATTGATTACAATCAGGTAGCGTAAAGAACCGATGATGCGGGTTAATTGACACATAAAATGGCAATCAGTCGTAATCCGATTGATTTTGACAGTTCGGCTACGTTCATTGCGTAATTGACGATGTTGAGCTGGCGAATTTTCAAACCTATGAAGCAACGGATTAGGAATTATTTCTGCATTCAATAAGGGTGCAGTTCACTGCTCGTCTTACGCATTTCCATTCAAATAACTAGTGTCACTACTCTATTCTGTATCACTACGCAAACTCCTTACAATTTCTATCTATATAAAAATCTAAATGATCCCTATTTTTTAACGGTAAAAATCTAAACCCCAGTCTAAAGCATTGCCATATGTACTAAGCTCCAAAATGATCCAATAATATTAGTTTCCGCCGCCATCACAGGCCACATACCTCAATAGAAGGTACACACTCCAGACTCGCTCGGTGGCATGTTTTGTCTCGATACACAAACAAAAATTGAGTCTTCCACGCTTCTAATATAATTGGTCGTCATATTGTACCGGTTCCATCACCACAACAGATTACCCACTTAGGAACTCCGTTTCAAGCTAAGTGGTTATTTATCTGGCGCTAAACTAGTATGGTTAACCGCCATTGGCCATGACCAAGCTGACATATTAAGACTTTCGTCTGAACCAACAACGTTGTTCGATGCGTTTTTGTTTTTGACGGTGCTTTGGTTTGCTTGTACGAAACAATACACGGTAATTTTATTTAGGAGCAGTGGCCCTTTAATAGATTTCAAAACGCGAGTACTATCAAATTTTCGTCCCCTTTAATTAAGTGATGATGTTTTGTAGCCTAATGAGAAATCGCTTTGTCACTTTCGGACCGGCCCGATTCAACTCCTGATCTTTTGTCATATTAGTTATTGTCGCCTTCACCCCTGCAACACGTCGTTTATTGCATTCCGCTCTCTGATTTTAATTCACAAAATGTCCATTAACGATGGAAGGGTTCGTTTGGAGCGACCAGCCCTACGCACCTTACGTACTGAGGTGTGAAGCAGCAGGTATGAATGCCAGCCACACGAGTGTCTGATAGGTTACAATTATAGTGACGATATAAAGGGAATGTCGACCGAACGACTTCTACCTACCATGGCATTTACCATTTATTGACTCTTTTTGTATTAAAATGACGCTGTTCTTATTATTATCATCAACTACTACCCCAGTTCGTGAACACACAAGGGTCCAAGAGTCAGCCACAAAAGAGCTGACTAATACAGCAGTGTCTGCAACGGTTGGCAAAATACCAACATGCGAATACTACACATCAATCTTGAACTCCGCTATTCGATCTGGAACTGTCAGAAAATAGGAGCCTTGAGCGATTGCGTTATCGGTTATAACCGAAAACTTTGGGCCAAGGATAGACCCCTGACTAATAAATTATCTGGCTTCCAAATATTTGAGTCGGTTCATGTTTATTTTTTTTACGCCGGACGCATCGGACCTGCGCTATAGTATTTAAATGTATGGTCAAACAAAGGGAGAACACAGAGCCCCACGGTGTGAAAGGGCTCCGTGGTATCTACTACCATGCATAGTGCCTAATTGAAACACTGGTTAGTGCGCGCGATGCTGTTTGATACTTGTAATGTCTTGGTTGAGTTGATGCGGCTACTGATTGACATTGATCATGTGACTATTGACTATTTGACACGTTAAAAATAAAATATGAAATCACTTAGAAAATAGACCGCTCGTCTTAAAATCTTACATCACCGTACAGAAATTAAATATTATGTAAAATTTCATTTAATACTAATAAGTATTCCATTTGATTCTAAAAATCTGTTACGTCACATTGTTATATTTCATACAAATCGCGTACAAATTCGGCGTTTTGACAATTCATAAAAAGTAACTTTATTGACTACCCTTTCAAATACCCAATTTTGGGTTGTTGAGTAGGTTAAACTTGAGACTGTCTTGAGACTATTTTCAGATATATGATGCTAATACCTGGTAGTCGGTGTCTCTGCAACTTCTATACGCTAACTATAATATTCGTAAATTATTTGCTTAAGAAACTTTCCTTTTAACACAATAGCCACACGGATCCGTATGGAACTTGCAATTTTATAAAATACGTTTATTTTAAATGAAGCAAAGAAGTAGGTACGCACAAAAGCAATAAAACTAAGCAGTGTTTACGCAATTTCTAAGATGTCTGTGCCCACAAAAGATATTATAAAACTGCGGTAGTCTAGCTTTTAACGCGAAATCACATCAAAGAGTTTTTATTTATATTTTATAAACTTTTATTACGCAATAAAAATCTTTTCCTTTGTTGTTTAGAATAATAAAATCTTGGTTTAGGTATTTTTCTTAAACGTTTTGTATTAAAAAACGTTTTCGTCCAGATATTTAACTTCTACTGCATATTTTTGCAGATTTATTGTTTTAACACGTTATCTAGTTATCTAAAATCTTTAAGTTTTCTCAGATTAATAGTTACTTAGTCTGTTCAATGAAGTTTATTAAATTTTACACCATTACAAATAAAGTTTTAAAGTAAGGCAAGTATCGGCCACTTTGCTTTATTAAACGGATATAAAAAGACCAATTATCAAATTAAAGGATTTGATTGGGAAACTTGAATAGTTACATGAATTTGTAACAAATTGATCAACTTTACAATCTATTGTGAACTTTGAAAATTTTAAAGCAAAAATTAAACAAGAAAACCATTTACATTAACACGAATAAATTCAAAATACCAAGATGATTCGTGCACTGTTCACGTTAGGATTCTGGCCGGCCAGCCTTAATGTTTACTTATAATATTATGTTAAATATTTCACATGCCCTTGTGAAACTGCTTTATGGATGAAGAATAATCACTTCCAAGTCATACTGCGCCTCCAGGTTCGAGTTTTTTATGACAATTAGACGTGTTTTACTCGCTCTTATTGTTATGTAACATTTGTGTTCAATGTCAATATCGCGCACGATGTGTGGCTGCGAGGTAGTCACTTTTGTTCGGGTTTACTTGTTAAAAATATAGACTACCACGTTTTTGGTGGCAAACAGACTACCTTGGTGGTGTAAAGAGTAATGCTAACACGACTTCGTGGTTTTTATCACTGGTGGTCGGTCTGGCCACACGTACTTGCGCGCGGTCGCCCGCTAGCGGGATAAAGGGCTCCTCTTAGGCGTTACACGCATTTGAAGCTTGTTTATCTTGCGTATTGTGCGTGTCGGCTTCCGTAAAGTAGCCTTAAACGGTCGGAAATATGATTAGGTGGTGTTAACCTGTACGGCGGATGCGGAAGGTATCATTGGCCATTACGTTCATTTGTACAAGTTTAAAGGTGGCTACGCTTAATTAGAATACCGGCATTGTAAGTTTGCCAGCAACAGTAATTAATTACGGGTCCGCACACACAACACACTGTTCGTAATATTATTATTGGGTACTATCGCTCACGTTTACAGCCTAAACAGCTGATTCTAATTTGCTTATCGACTGTAGTTTGTTTCTGTGAATACCTAATTTGAGCTTGAACATGACATGATACGGAGTGGGTACTTGCTACAGATGTTCGCATAGTAGCCTAGGTAATTAATAGTATGTAACATAGTTGTCCTTCAGTTGTTAGTTCTCCATTATAATTGAACACTCTCTCAGTACACAATAACTCATGAAAGCCATAAAAATGAGCTGTAAAATGTTTTAAAGTATAAAATTAATTTGCCAGCGAACTTCGTGAAGGAATAAACCAACAATTAATAAATATTAACACTTGAAACAATATGAAAGCGGCTCAGGCCACCCGGCGCTCGCTCTCTCGCTACAGAAAAATAGAAGCTCATCTGTTTGTCCATATTTATGTACATTCAAGAGAATTAATTGTTTATCAATTTGATACACTGCGTCAATTTACCGTGTTAGGTAAAGGTATTATCATAATTTAAAAATACGGTCAATTTAAAATTGGTAACCATTTTAATGACTATTTAAAAAATATGACGTTATTATAAACCTTGCAATGGACGCTATTATTTTGTGCTTCTATGAAAAAAATCAGCAAAAATTATCATATTTATAAATAAATAATTTCGCCGTAATGAAAACTTTGCTGATATTAACATGAAAGTACCTCCTCATAAAACATGCCTACAGCCTACCTAAAACACTTAACCACTTCTGGGAGCACGTTATGAAATATTAATAACAAAAACGTCGGCGAGGCCGCGTGCGGAGCCTCTATCACAATAACACTCCGCAAACTTTTCTCATTTTAATGTTGTTCAAGCAAAAGTTTAAATATAAAAATATAATGATACTGTACGCATTAGTGAGTCATTGAGCGGCGAGGAGTGCGTGCCGCGCTCCACCCTCGCATCGCGAATATACAAGTTAAAACAAATGGAAAATAAACTTTTCAAATAAAATAAAAATAACCCTCTTGGCGGCCGGAGGGCGGGGGCCCTCTCCAATAAAAAATATAATAACTTTTCTTTTTATTCGACGTAATGGCAACGATTGTTCCTTTCTAATATTGTTTCTGTCTCTTTTTCTCCCAGATTATTATAATGGGGTGCGACGACGCCGAGCGCCGCGCGCCGCATTATGGTGCCACTTTTCAACTCAAACAATCGAACTGCTAATGAACTTTTTAATATTTATAGTGACCACAATGTGTCGTCGTGTTACAAAAACGTTTCAATTTACCTTTCGACATAATGAATAAATCTACCACATAAACGATGGCGTTTATAGTTACAAATTAATGTTAACACGTTGAACGCCAACGCGGTCACCATGTGTCCGACAAACAATAGTTTTTCTATTGTGTCTGCTGCGTGGCAGTCAATGACTTAAACGACGTGGAAAAGCGGCTTTTCATTCATTTCTTCTCAATTAAAGTTTGAGCTTAGCTAATGTCATTTATTATTCCTGCCTTTGTAGCGGTTAGCTGGTAAACCATGAAGTAAAATGAAAAGCTTATCAGAAACTAGAAGATAAACTAAAAACTGTACATAGCTTAGCTGCATTAATATGAAAAACAATTCGTATTTAATTATTAATAAAAAGTCAAACTGTGACTTTATTTTTTTCACGAACTGAAGAATAAAACCCCTTTGAGCTTCTTTGACGTAAACAAACATTATATCAATAGTGTAAGTCAGTACACTTATTAAATTAAACATATCATGGTATTTAACATAGACGTCGAAACGAAAAGACCAAATACCTGCAATGCAACATGTAATGCAACGCAACTACAAGGCGAATTGAAATGGTGCAGCCTCGCGCGTCGTGTAGGCTGCACTGGCGATAGCAGACGGGGATGGGTCGCTCTGACCCCATGTCATTCATTCGTACACCGTAGATGATAGCTGTTATTACAACGCTTAAGGGTGCGTTCCACCAGAGATATGCTATGCTACGTTGCTATGGATGCGTTTGATATCCGCCAATCATATTCATTGGCCCATATAGTATGGCCCTGGTGGAAACGGATTCTGCTAAGCTATGTTTTTTATATGGGTGGATACATGCTCTGGATGCGAGCTATGGTTTGGTTCGTCGCGAGTGGTGTAGCTATGTGCAGAGAAAAGTCCCTGCAGTGAGCGCGCGTTTGTTATCGCGGGCGTCGGATCTTCATAGCGCATCTTGCTACCCTGCTGCATAGCTTAGCATCAGTGGAAACGGCCACATAGTTTCGTAGCTTAGCTTTCACATCCTCACAGCATAGCTGCATAGCACATCCCTGGTGGAAAGGCATCCTTACTCCCCTGAATATGTCGCGAACAATTTTGATCATACTGCTGTATCTATCGACGGCACTTTTGTTTGTGTTTTAACTTTTTGTGCTACAATATACTTCCTTCACTAGATATCAATAAATTATTAGTATCATACCTAATTGTCGCATCACAATGGTTTGATATTATCCACATCTAGGGTGCAGCCTCACACATCGACGATATCAGACGGGTTAGCCTGACCCCTATGTCATTAATTCCACCGACAATTAAAGCTGTTATTACTACGCGGAATATACTGATATTATATTGATGATGCTGTCACCGTATGGACAGATATTTTCTTTATTAAAATTCTTGGTAGCATTTATTATATAAGATAAATTGTAGTGATGTTTTTATTTGTGTGACCGTAGTGAAGTAGCTTTGCAAGATTGATTTAGGTCAAAAGGAATTCTTTGATTTCTCAAATCTAGACATTTTTAAAAGCTGCGGTGGTATATTCTGGAATAGGGATGGTGACAGGGTAAAGTAATTATATTTAGTTTGTCAGTCAGATCCTACTACTATTATAAAGGCGAAAGTTTGTAAGTATGGATGTATGGATGTTTGTTACTCTTTCACGTAAAAACTACTGTATAGATTTGGATGAAATTTGACACAGAGATGGTTTATATCCTGGATTAACACATAGGATATTTTTTATCCCGGTAGAACATTCCTGTGGGATAATTTCCGACCTCCACGCGAGCGAAGCCGCGGGCAGAAGCTAGTATTTAATAAAAAAATATTACACGGGTATTTTTTGTTTTATCATATTAATAAGAAATTACTTAGATAAAACGCATTAAAGTTGAGAAGTGGGGGCTACGTCACATTTTAACACAATGTATCGACGAAAACTTTGGATTACGTAAAAAAAACGTGTCCATTATTTTTTAATTATCTAGCTGATGGACTAATTAAACATTTTTAATCATCATCCTTATTTCTTCTGGGTAAGGTGTCGATGTCTTGAAACCCAGCTTACATACTACCACATGAGCAAATAAACATCCAGCCTATGTGGTATCATGGTGACGAGTTTAAACGACCAACGCTGCGACTTCTTTTGCGGACCTTCCCTAAACAGCGTAAGAAATTAAACCTGTCGCTTTTCGGATGAAACGGTTTTACAAAAGTACCTGTATTTATGATTTTGAGTTAGTAGTGATGGCCTGTAAAGTGACATTCTGGAGACATTGTTGTTTGAAGTTTTGATCCAAGTCACAGACTGTAAAGAGGTAACATAATTTATTTGCTTAATGTGTACGGTCAAACCCCACGCCGATGTAATACATGAAGTACAAAAACAAGATTACTAACTACCTCATAAAGTTCAGTGCAAATGTCATATTTCTACCACGGAATTGCGGTTGAGTATACTTGGCGACAGTTTGGTGATGAGTTGGACCTGTCCTTGTATGTATTTAACGAAATGATGCGGTTACAAGGATGGTGGTTAGTATCTGCGGGCGGAAGTTTTGTTGAAAAACGGATTCATGGGTTTTTGTACAAACGTTTTGCACCCGGGCGTGTCGGCACGGCTTGATCTTTGAGTCTTTGTCATCATTAACCGCCTTGCATTTTGTTTATACCTTACAATATAAAAGTTAGTTTTGTCCTGTATTGCAATGTAATGTTTAATTATCCTTTAATCTTTTTACGGAGTCATAAACTATCTCTTCTATATCAGAATTGGTTAGATAGTTCCGCAGTAACAATCTCACTTCCGGGTTTCTATTGAAAGACAGTAGTGACGCGGGTTATAATATAAAGGCGAAGTATAATACACTAAAACCATTGGTATAACTTTATTATCCACATAGACCTACATATTAACTGTCGGTACTCTCACAGACCTTGATACGTATTATTATATGGCTGATATTATTAATAATCGTCTCCATGCGTTCCAAATGCAACTTTTATTACATCGAAGTGTCTACAGTATATATTATTATTACAATAATATCTATTGTTCACGAGACATTGTAAAGCGAACGATGTTATGAATTCTATACGTACACAAATAATAATATTGTATTTTGTTTTAATGCTTTCCGTTCGCGCGATCATTATGTCTAATAATTATAAGTTTCGTTACATCCATATTATCATGGCACTGAAGAATTATAATCTCTATTTCCTTGTGTTTATAGCCCTCTTTTGTATGGACAGCTTTTAGAAATTTACTTCTCAAGATTTTTATAATAGATTATTAAATCAACATTATGTTCTTTCGTATTTTATGTTTCATGTTTCTACGAATGAAATGATAGCAGATGTGTTTTACACAAAAAAGAAGAGATAAGTTATTAGAATGAGTCATAATTATACAATTTATACATAGGGTGTTATACTTGCACTACGCATAGTATACTACTAAATTACAGGTAATTAAAATCATCCTCAATTATTTTAAATTAATTACATTGCAAGATTTGCATTTTTATATCCAGGGCCGAAACAATATGTTAGGTATGAAATAATTATTTTTCCAAGATTACTCTTATTATTATAATACCCATCATAAAGTAGGTAATTAAAAATCACATTAATCATAATGTATGTGTATCTACACATATTTTAGTTTGCGGAAATGTAACACTAAAACCATTGGTATAACAGTTATAGGTATCTTTTCCAGTTTCCGTTTTAAGTAAAATGTATAGCTGTCACATTTGGCTGAGACCGTTCCTGAGGTAGGTGCGCCATGCGGAGGGGCGGGGGGAATCAGAGAGCCTGTCGCGTCACCACCCCCTCCCGCACCGCTACCTCAAGAACGGTCACAGTTAAGCGGTCGGGCTGTAGTATTAATACAGGTAGGCAGTGACATTGACACCCAACCTGTTACCATAGATTATGTACATAATGCTGCTGAAACAGCTGATTTTTTTTCAGTTCACCTTGAAAAAGTGGAAATTTACGTGCAGGGCACTCTTAATAGCAATATGCTGGCTGATTATCCATCCATGTTGTCAGGAAAGATCCTGGTTTTAGAACCAAAGACAGTCCTTTAACAAGAATAGTCTAAATATAATAGCTTTTTGTTTAAAATAATAGAGAGAGGACAATATTTAGTTGGAGAATTTGAATGGACAACTTTGAAGTCGAGACCATTTTTTATTTGACCGTCGCATACCCTTTGTTTTTATAGTAAACGACAGGCTTATTTACTTTACGGCCTTTCTAAAATAAATCGCGGTGGAGTGAAGCCACTATGTTTGGACGACAACTGGTGCATTCTCCAAATATTTATTTGGCATACATATTTCAATTTAAGGGGCATGAGGCGTAGCTTGAATTCAAACGGAGAGTTTTGACTTAGATTTTTTGATGACACATTTAGGGCGTATCTGCGGTTTTTAATCACAGGTAATATTTAAAAACATTAGTCTGGTAGTGGGTACATAACAGGAGCAATTTAAATAATAAACGACGACAGATCATGACCCACCTTTTGCGAGTAAGTAATGTTGAAAATGATACCTTACTGCGATTGTTTTCTGTGTTTCGACTGTAATTCATGGTTATATTCTATGCTGACATACATGGGTGTATAAAAAAACGCATCAATAATGTCTGGTTTTAACCCTTTACATAGCAATTAATGACAACGCATTCTCGCTACTAATTTACACAACTTGCAAAAATAACTGACCGCTGCCCTTGGGGTAACTTAGACCATAGTTTAAAGGTAATTTTCTAATCGGGTCTTTGAAACTACAGTGTAGCTATAATCTTATAGGAATAATATATTATAATATTATTATAAAGATACGCTGACGGTTTCAAATTAGAATCATAATATGTATTCTTATATGTTATTTGGCGAGCACAGTAATTGCTCGCGTGTGGATTATAAGTTGAAATAATATGTCTATATTATTTTTTATGAATGTTACTCGTGTCATTATCGTAATAAATAATGATACACAATGTATAATTTACAGTTATACTAAATATGAGGGGTGATGTCGAGGTTTATATTGTTTTGGTGCTGATTCTTCTGTTAGTGGTAGGATGGAGCCTTTGATTTTAAAAACTTTCTCAACTAGCAAAATGTTTGAACCCTGATTAGACTATGGTAAAGATACTTCAATTTATTAAACGACAACTTTGTTTGCTAGTAAACATAAGTGTTTCGATTCTGATAAAAAATAACTAATTTGTGGAATGTTTTTGGGCTTTACAGACGGGCAAATTCATTTTAAATATTGGAATTGTAAGTAGAAGTCTCGCAGTTAGAGCAGCATAAAAACATCAAGCAAAATATTGATCCATCGTTTACCTTTTTGACACAAAGTAAAAAAATAAAAGTCTACCTACGTATCCCGCCCTCTCTGCAACGTTCACGCGTTTTGGCAACGAGTGATGCACCGGTGGCTAATGCTCGCCTGTTAATCTGGCAGCTAAGCTTTATGTGCTCCCGGTTCCCACTTGAATCCCCGGACTAGGACAAAAACTCACGAAACGTGGAGAAGTTAAGCGCAGTTTAAAATAAAGCCTACGGCACACTGAACGGGGAACGCTTGTAAAGGATTTGTGGGGCAGTAGGTATGTTAAATGCGGTACGTTTGTTACTCGCTCATTGTGACATTTGTGACTGAAGAAAATACTTATTTATTCTTTTGTCCCCTTTTTTTTGAGGGTGACTTCTCCTGCTCTGGGTGGAGCGGAAGGGAGTGTCAGACTCTTACTGACTAAAACCAATCCATGTTCCTTCCTTAGCACTTTGTGTTGTTTATGTAACTCAATGTATCTGTGGTTGGAGCAATATGTCTTCTGTACTAGTCGTCATCTCAATAATCACCCCCCTTTCCAGCTATATCATGTTCCACGCATTCCAACCATCGCGTCTTCCTCCTAATACTACAAAGAAATAGTTTCAGAAAATAAAAAAAATGTACCTCATTTTATAAGCTTTTGTTCAATTATGTCTTCGTCGAACTTAACCCTCGATATGCAAATTCGGTTCTGTCATTTTATTTTTGAGCAACCATCCTATTAGTTTGACTTTGACTTTTATTTTGACATCCTTACCGCCGATAGCCAAAATGTTTGGACTTGGTATTTACCCTTCTCGGCACCACGGAACCCCGTACCCATCGGAGCGAGAGCCTACAACTGTAATTATGTTCAATATAAGCAGTTCCGTATGTTATTAACATGTTTTTTCGTTGATGAAATAAAATTATAATAACAATAAAAAATATTATTGTCATGTGAATTCGAGGATGGTGGAGTTTTGATGATAACTTAGAGATGTTTTTTTGTTGGTTCATCTTCGTCGTTTTTCTGTTCTTTATAACATATTTGTTTATTGTTTATAGTTAAGTTACTTAGAAACGGGTACAAATCTACGCCATGACATTTTTTTGCGCTTATAGTTGCGCAAAATCCATATCTCAGCCAATACGTGCCTCAACCTAGCGTCTGTTTCACACTATATATTTGTCTGTCATTGCCTCTGACACTGCAATTTACGACGCCATTTTCTGCTAACGAAATTCGCCAGTATGGCGTTGTTTAAAATTACTTAAACATTATGGTTTATTCATAGAAAACATTGCTTTTAACATCAAAAATTTATAGTTAAGCAGACGTCATTTTTTTTTAGTCATTACCGAGTTTAAAACATCGTTCAAAATTGAACCCCTATGTAAATAATCAATCCGATGCAGCCATGCTGCCCTCCCCCAGAAAAGCTGTAAGCCGAGGTCCGTAACCCAGAGGGTGCCCTTAGCGTGTAGTCGCTTAGTATGTAAGTTTTTAAGCCCTGGCTGGAGGCCATAATTTATTGATGCATAAGCCAGTCCGGTTAAACAGCGGACAAACTCCTAGGTTGACTTTAGAGATGCCCTAAAAAAAACCTCATTAATATATGCAAAGATGACTTCCTTATTAAATCTATACATATAATAAAACAGTAAAAAAACTGTGTCTGTACATTGAATATATTAAAAAAATAATAATTGAGGGGGGTTTAGAAACAGTAATAGAACACGAATCCAAAAAAAAAATTTGTCTTTTTGTCTGTTTGTCTGTATGTCTGTTTGTCTGTTTGTTTGTACACGCTAATCTTCGGAACTACGGGACGGATTGGAATGTTTTTTTTTTGTTGTATAGGTATTAAGTCTGGGCAACATATAGGCTATAATTTATCTTGGAAACTTGAACACCTGATGCAGAACCGCAACAGACCAGCTAAACTATAAGAGATACAAAAATGATACCTTAGCAAAAATTGTTCCACGTGATTAGCATTTTCTGTTGAGGGAATAAATTTGAAGATCTGGAACACCTGATGTGGAACTCCAAGAGCCCAGCTACACTGTAACATATATAGGAATGACGTCTTAGCAAAAGTTGTTCAGCCTGATGAGCACTCTCTGTTCACGTATAAAAATTGAAGATCTGGAACACCTGTTGTGGAACTCCAAGAGCCTAGCTACACCATAACACATAGAGGAATGACGTTTTTGCGAAAGTTGTTCAGCCTGATGAGCACTCTCTGTTGACGTATAAAAATTGAAGATCTGGAACACCTGTTGTGGAACTCCAAGAGCCTAGCTACACCATAACACATATAGGAATAACGTCTTAGCACAAGTTCTTCAATCTGATGAGCACTCTCTGTTGACTTATAAAAATCGAAGATCTGGAACACCTGTTGTAGAACTCCAAGAGCCTAGCTACAACATAACACATATAGGAATGACGTCTTTGACGTCTTTGTTGTTCAATCTGATGGGCATTTCCTGTTGACTTATAAAAATCGAAGATCAGAAACATCTGATGTGGAAATCAAAGCTATCACTAATTTTACTGTGTAATTATAAAATAACATAAACTGGGAGTGACGCACGCGGTGAAGGCGGTAACAGTTTAGGACTGATTTTTGATGACGATGGTATATCATTGAAAATTTGACTCTACTGGCCAAAACTCCTATTTATTTTTTTATTTTATCGTATGAATATGCCTTCGGGCTTATGTTGTTTGAGTGTTTAATTTCCTTTTCCATTTATCTTCGTGACACGGTAGCCTACCCGGTTACGCAGGGGAGCATTCATTTTAATTTAGATTTTTATTGATCAGGTATCTTCACAATAAAACTATGACCATGCCTAGATAATTATAACTACCCTGTAACATCAAATTTTTGCATGCTATGTTTTATCCTAGCGAAACATGCTTGTGCTACTCTGACCTATACTTAACACCATTTGTATACCATGTTTTACGCAAATAAATTATTTTATTTATTTATTTATTTATAGAAAGAGGTCAAATCTTTCCCAATGTTCCAAGAGAGCTTAAAGATTGAGGATCATAAGATCCCAAGAATCTACCGAAGAGCGTCAGGAGAGACTTGATGCTGTTCGAGAACATTAGGCTGCAACTCGCTCCGTGGAAACCTCTTCGGGTCGCGAAGCACGCCTGCGTTCTCAGCGTATTCATTAGGTCTCTAGATACCAGTGAAGAATATGATGCGCGACTGACCGCTGATCGTGAACGTCATGTATTGTCTCGCGAGTCAGAGACGTTCACGGAAAGAGAATTACGCTTGAGTTCCAAGCGTATCGACGCATCGACTTCTAGGTCTCTAGAGACAAGTGGGGAATATAATAATGCGGTTACCAAAATGAAAACGATGACAAATGGACTGTATGTTTTGGTGGTTGTTGGAATGAAATAAAACTAAAGCTCAGTGTGATAAAAGATTTAAATGGGAAAAATGATAAAAAATAACATAAATGGCGACCCCGTTGTTGCTGGCATAAGCAACAGGGTCCGCGTACGAAGTCGCGGGCAGAAGCTAGTCAAGTATAAAAATTCAGAAGATTAATATTTACTGAACCACTATTCAACGTCAGTTGGGTCGATTTGTTTCTGTTCGTTATAATTTAAGTTGTTAGCAAGCCTAGAGTCTGACTGTTAAGAGTATAAGTCTGAATTAAGCAGGAATAACGCATGCAGTCGACTACATAATTACTAAACAGTACTGAAAATTTGTTAGATAATACACCGCAGCGTCCTGTATTGACTTCGAATATTGAACAAAGTGCTTATTCAGTTGGAAGGGATCGTCTAGTTACAATTATCTTTCTTTTAGTAACGCTTCGGATACATTGTCGCGATACCGCGAACTACATTTTGCGCGCTTATGTAATATAACACATAAACATTTGTTATCTAACACGTCCACATTATTTAAGCTTGCTCACCACTCTATAGTTATATGTTATACAGTGTGGACGTACCTTTACGCATACCGCTGGACGTGTCTCTGTACAACAGAGAGCGCGCGGAGTTTAGTTCGCCTTATCTTTACAATGTAGCCGTAGCGTGTGTACTTGAAAAAATATGATTTGTTCCACGTTCGCCTTACAGAATTTGAGGTCCGAAAATCATATTTGTTTTATACATTACATAAAATAAAGCTGCCGTCGATAAAAACCGAGATTTACTAATTCCCAAAATTGTATTGTACACAGGTATGCGGTCAATTATACTCTTCTTATACCTGTTTAGATTTTTTTTTAATTACAAGCACAGGACATTCTCTTCAAGAGGCAACGGCGTAGTCTTTTCTGCTAGGATAAATTAGAAGCCCAAATATGGTCATTTAACAAATTGGCACTTAAATATTCACTAAGAAGCAGGTACAATCATTTTAAATCGACAATGTCAAAGAGGGTAGTTAAATCAAATTGAAAAGCGCACACAAAAATTCATTAAGGGAGAACCGCCAGTGTAGACCGCGACATTCAGAATTTCTTACGTTTTTTGGACTTTTGCAAGTCTGCTGGGTAGGCGGGCTTGTCTGGAAGGGTTGCGGAAGAAACATGGATGGGTTTTAGTCAGTAAGAGTCTGACACTACCTTCCACTCCACCCAGAGCGGGAGGAATCATTTGATGATTTACCAGCCTCAAAAAAAAAGGTTACTGTCTGGTTGTAAGGCAAGAAACTATTATCAGTATTCACGTTCAAAGAATATCACGCGTGTACACACGGCTACAAATCAAGCTTTACATCCCAGTATAAGTTGACCTCGCAGTGTATGGAAGTATCAGCAAGATCAGCTTATGCTGGCTTTTAGCTTGATTTGTGGATATGTGTACGTACTACAGGCAGGATAGGTAAGTACTGGATTGCTGAATAACAATAAGTGGATATCTTATCAGATGGATCGCCGACCTACATGTGGGGCGCAGGCCTTACCATTGTGAAGTGTATTTAAATGTGGCAATTTGTACCGTTTTTATACCTTAGTAGGTATTGATGGTGGTTGTTTTCTTTTGGAATATTGATGGTAAGAGTATTATTTTATCGTCTTAGATGAGTTGGGGCTTAGGTGGCCAACCCAATCGCGTCACCAGTGGTGTGTTTTTGGTCCCTTGAAGTACTCGTACAAGGGGCCCACAACCTCTTCTTATAGCAGTATCTATTAGTGTTAATAATATTTCTACACACGGGGAAAGAGACGGAACTATTCCTTCTAGGTAGCTTTATCTCTTTTTCACACTGAAGTAATATTGCTCTTTGGGATAGTGTTGGCCCCGAGGTGTAGATATGGAGGAGTACACTTTAGACACTCCAACATGCAGGTAGAACATGGTTTGGTGAGGAGCGCCCCATACGTAATGGGTGTCGGTTGGGTCAATAATCCCCCCATGTCGCGTATGGAAAGATTTGACAATGTCACCTCAAGCAGCGGTCGGCGAGGCGTCTTTGCGCTTTGTGGTCAAGTCCGTTGTGTCTACATACATCTTTCTAATGCTAGGCCTTCCGCCATCCTTGACAAAGACACCCCATATTTTTTTTTACCGCATTTTTCTTCCCCGACTTACTTTAGTTTTGGCATAATTTATGCGTTCTGAAAACTTCCATTCTTTCTCGCATTTATAATTTAAGGGCTGTTTATTGAGCTAACGGGGCTGAGCCCAGCGGTGAAAATACCACTATCGCGCTTTTTATGTAAACATTCATTTACCTAGATGTCATAATGTATTAGTAGAAACGGGTAAATCCGTTGTAAATAAAAAATGCCCCTACATTAACAAACTTTATAAAATCCAAGTTTCCAAAGTTTTCAGAATCCTTCCAAAGGAAAATGATACCTGATCCTCCGATATGGATTTATAAATTAATACCAACTTGAGCTGGAATACTACATCTTTTTAAACGAAATTTATTACTTTAATAAGTTGTTTTCTAAGTAACCATAAAATAAGATATTCTCTGTTAATCAGCCTAGCCTTTTACCAACTATGTTGGGGTCGGCTTCCAGTCTAACCGGATGCTGCTGAATACAGTATTTTACATGGAGCGACTGCCTATCCGACCTCCACAACCCAATAACTGGGCAATACGGTAGCCCTTGGTAAGCCTGGCTGACTGAAGACTGGCTGTCAGATTTTCGGGCTTCTGACGACCCGTAACGACTGTCAAAGATGCACAAATGACAACCGGGACCAACGGCTTAACGTGCTTTCCGAGGCATGGAGGAGTCTCGATAATTATGTAGAGATGGTCCCCCATCCACGGCCTACCCCGGCAAGCGTAGCTTAACCTGATAGATCGAACTTTGCGGCTGTTAGTACTTAGCCACGAGATCCTAAAATAAGTAAAATAAAATAAGTAAGTTATTTTCTATCGACATTTAAATTCCCATCCAGTGTACCGCGGTACCGGACGTGGTCTATGCACATGTATTAACCTACATATACGTATACAGTTATGTATGTATATTAAGAAAGTAAGTTGCTAATTAAGTGAGAAGCGCAGATAGCTCGATAGAACACTCGCTTGTAAACATAAGGCAACTTTTTAATCAACCGTACATATAAATATAGCTTTTAAATGAATGAGATAAAGTTGAAATTTAATTTTAACGTTAAAATTATTCCTGCTGGTGTATGGACATGCATGTATTTTACTTTTCTGTATCTTTAAAGTTAAACCTGTTGACTTTCAGTCGGGTTAGGGGCAACTTAAATGTCATAAATATGGAAAGTATGCTTGTTTACTTAGCCATTTGTCCTTGAAGAAACTTGTAGAAAGTTTTTATTGAAAACGATTCTTGTTTACGACAACCGATGGTAGTGTTATCCACAGATGTCGTACTAAACGCCAGATACTTGTCTTTTAAGGGGGAAGCGCCAGGGTAGTCAGCAATTTGCATGTTCGTGTCAGGATGTATGTGGCTCAAAATATGATTCGCGACCGCAGCAACTACGTATTAATAATCATAATAATCGTTAATACAAACTTAAGAAAATTTGAAATTCGCGTGCTGGCCTGGTGCTTTCACCTTAAATCCGAATCTGTATCACAACGAGGGATACAGTTTTAGGATATAATTCTGAGTATACTGAACAGACTAACACAGTTGCTAGGAGCTCGAACATGTCAAACTTACCCATTATACCTATAGTATACTTATCATCTGCCTTGCCTTTTCGGGTTCGGCTTACAGTCTAACCGGATGCAGCTGAATACCAGTATTTTACATGGAGCGACTGCCTATCTGGCCTCCACAACCCAGTAACTGGGCAATACCCCTTGGTAAGACTGGCTATCAGATTTTCGGGCTTCTGACGACGCGTAACGACTGTCAAAGATGCACAGATGACAGCCGGGATCAACGGCTTAACGTGTTTTCCGAATCACGGAGGAGTCTCGTTATATAAAGATGGTCACCCATCCACGGCCAACCCCGGCAAGCGTAGCTTAACCTGATGGATCGACCTGTGCGGCTGTTAGTACTTAGCCACGAGCTCCACAGTATACTTATATATGCATATAATTACATGTAGATACTAGATTCATTTACCACCGAACTATACATCACTATAGTGTAATATCAGTGTAAGCTTCCCACGTTGTGTACACTTTTTATTCACGCCAGTGTACCTACAATGTTTCTAACGTGGTCATGTTAATAACGATCATTTCATTCGTTTTAGTGAGCGACATGGTACGATGGCCCTCCGCGCGGTCATAGAGTAAACAATTCCACCATTAGGTATTTGTTGTTTAACCAATTAAATGTGACTCATGAAGCTATAAATGTGGCGGAGGTACCGATGACAACGATCTTACGATTTTTTAGGTCACAGCAATCTACATAGCATTGTTATTAAGATAAGCTTGTTCGAGATTAGTTCTTCCTTGTTCCTGTACTTAAGCATCATTTTATTCGAGTGGGTAGTCGAGTACGTACTTATAATTTTGGGATAGAAAGAAAAACGAGTTAAAGAGTAAAGGTGGAGTTTCTTACCCATTCTTCTCCATACTAAACTACCTTTTGGAAAGGGCGACTAGAATCAATTCTATTTCTTGTTTATTTTGACGTTCAAAAATGCCTTTTTTGTGCCTATTTGAAATCAACTACCTATTTGACTTTGACTGTGTGTAAGGTGTAGACGTCAAAGCGACAGTAAATTAAACCTCGTTTATGTCAGTAATCCGCAGGTCTGCGGTTAGCACAGAGCCGGTCAAAGTGGCGGTGCTTGGGGGAGGCCTATGTCCAACAGTGGAGGTCTGTCGGTTGAAATGATGACGATGTTAAAATGTCATGACTTTTCCAGTCTACTTACAAAAAATCAGTCAAATATGTTCAATGGATTAGTCACTGTAGCTAGTCAAAGATCGGCATAACACGTAGTCGGACCATCACTGCTATAAAGTTCGTTTGCTGAATCCATTCGATTATTTCAATATTATCCTATTTTACTGTAGGTATAGGCTATTGGTTTTTCCATATTCCACACTTTAGTAAATAATTTGTTAATTACAACAATCAGAATAATTTCTAAACATACGTATTTTCTGAAAGCTCACTCCTTAAAAACCAGTTACTTTATGCAAAACCCTCCGTATAAAAGACTACAAAAGCAAGACACGCACGTTAACATATTATTGTACCTCATTTTTAGCATTGCAATCAATGCGCACGTTTTAAATATTGCTCGTAGGCAGCTCCATCGAGACCCATCTATTTAATTATTTACTCGTTGTTATTATTATACATGAATCAATTTATTCGAGCGCTGCGCGCGAGCGGCTGCATATTTTTCAATTACGTCAATTTAAAATAATACATAATTCGCTATTGTGAGTCAGTGGGAGCATTGTGTCAGACGAATGTAGATACAAGTACAAATAGTGCTGATTTCATATATAAGTGTACGCTGTCCGTGTTTACGCGGCGTAACGAAATGTCACGCGTGTCCGGACTTGAGGCGACTCGTGTTGTGGAGTATGTTTGTCGTGTTCCGATTGATCTGGTTCGCTTGTTTGAGTTTTGGAATTTTGTGAGGACGACTTGGAAGAAGTTGCGTTTGATATGGAAGTATTGGGAGATACCTTTGTGAAATTGCCAACTAAGTACAGAGTTTACGCTAATCTCAACAAACTCATTTGACAATTTTTTTGCGTGCAATGCAGATGGCGACTCTGCGGCAAGTACTGAGATTGTTATAGAAAGAAACACCGCAATAGAGTGTATGCACTTCTAAACAAATAGATTGCTCATACATTTCCTCTATCATCGAATTACCGAGAATCGGAAATAAACGTCTGTAATTAGATGAACTCCGGCGTCGCATGCGTCGCTGCTTCCGATTGGTTCCTGTCGCGCGGTGCGCTCGCTTGTTATAGTTGTGAGTTTCATGCATGAGGAGTGACGGCTCCATTCGCCTGTTGTTCTGAGGTCGCGTATAATTGCAACGTGGATCAGTTGGATGAGATAAAATAATTCATGTTTTTGGTTTTTATTTTTAAGATGGTCAGTTATGTTACCTACTGGTATTCGAAGTACAATTGAAGCGTGTTACTATACTTACTATACTATACTTTTGAAGCGTGGATATTTATGCGAAATATGTTTAAAAATGCCTATTTCCAAGATATGTCCCATTACAAATTTGAAATACTTACGATAAACCAGACCTCACCCTTCCTTTCTTAAGTGATGGACGAATGTTTTCAAGATAAATAGTATAGTAAGGTTGTATTTTAAGTTGTATGTTCTTTCTATCAGAGTGTCGATTGCATTTAAGGTGGACGCCGCTAAGATAGCTCGCAGTGTTCAAATTTTCTTGAGTTTTATTGCAATTTGCACGTCAGTTTCGCGTCCATAACAGATATATATTCACAATTTACATAAGTACTTAATTATAAACGTAAAAATCACCGAACACCTCTCTAGCTAAATTTAATTTTAAAACTATCATGTCTTCATGAAATCAGTAATTAAAAAAAAACAAAAAACAAATGGCTTTCGCGATATACCTTTGCGCATCCAAACCCATCCTTTATATTAAAAACCCACATGTCTAAACTTATTAATACAATAATACAAAACATACTAACTTATGTGCATGAAACAATGCAAATTAAAATTCCACGCTCCGCTGAATTGCCTGTAAAAAAAACTAAAGCTCTTAACTCGATAAAGAACGAAACGTAGACAAATAATCGATTGCATAAGATCCCGAGAGAGCCCGCACATAGCACACCCGTCCTCATATAAATATCTAAGTAGTCCATTTTGAATAAATATACATCACTATACATAGTAATACAATGTCTGTCTGTACATCCCCGCTTCTGTATTTAGTTTATATCAAGCATTTATGTTTAATTACACAATTTATATTCAACTTGCAATGAAGTTCGCGTTTTATTATTTATTGAGCGTATTAAAACAGAGAACGCTGTTCATTTACGTTTAAAAGGTCTAAATCGACATTAAATATGGCGTGGATTTTTTGATGGTTTGTAAAAGGTTTATATTTTGTAGGATAATAGTATTGTTTTACTGGAATTGTTTTTTAGGGAGTTACGATTCGCGAATTGCGTCCTTCTTGGTTAAGTCAACTACCTTGTCATGTGAAAAAAAGTTCTTTTGAAACGAACTTTTATTATTCAAGAATTAGAGCTACACAGAAAAAAGTGCAACATACATACGTAGTATGTTTTTTTTCACTTAGTTACTTTAGAGTAACGTTGGTAACTTATTTCACTGTGCCTTTTATTTAATCATAATTTAATAATGTAAATTCGATAGTGATTTTGTTTGTTTGTCTTTCACGGTATAACGGCTGAATGGATTCGGATGAAATTTGGTACATGACCTGGGGTAGGATATAGGATACTTATAAGACCGGTAATACGCTCTCATGGGGTATTTTTCAGGCAGGCCAATCCAAGGACAAAATCTAATACACAAATATACACCGAAATAAACTTCGTGCCAACTGGATGTCCGATGAAACTTCGTGCCAACCGGATGTTCTGCGACACTTTTCGACTTTTTTTTATAAGTTTATTTTGGACGGCAATAAAATTAGGCACAGGTCAGAGCCTAGCTCACTTTGTTGCTTTGTAAGCTAGAACAGGATGTCGGAAAAACGTCAAGCGTACATATTCAGAGTTGCTGTGAACTGCCGGATAATGGGCTCATTCAAAAGTTTTGCGAGCGTTAAGACTAACTTTAATTGTGAATGTTTTCACAAATATAAATGTCACGTAGGTTGAAGTCAGTTAGAAGTGAACTGTCAATCACTAGCATCAGGTGGAAGGAATGTCAGGTCATTTAACGTAAGCTTCTTGGTGAGATAAATACACTGGTACAACTTTGGATGCAGCTAAACTTAGCAATAGGTGTTACAATTGTTCGAATTTACACTGGTACAACTTTGGATGCAGCTAAACTTAGCAATAGGTGTAAAATATATTAGAATTTATACATTTTTACACTTGATTTTTTGGCAATGAATGGGCCTGGTTTTTAGCAATACGTTCTTACTAGCTTCTGCCCGCGGCTTCGCCCGCGTGGGTGACGGAAATTTCATGTTATTATACATATAAACCTTCCTCTTGAATCACTCTATCTATTAAAAAAAACTGCATCAAAATCCGTTGTGTAGTTTTAAAGATCTAAGCATACATACAGACATTAGGACAGATGCGGGAAGCGATTTTGCTTTATACTATGCAGTGATAAGCTGACGGCACGTAGCCTTTTGAAGCTTTTCTTCGGCTGATCCGGGTCTTCTCTCTATTTGACTGTACTGACAGTGCACGTGCGCACGTGTTTTCCCGAATATCTTGAAATTAAAAAAAAAATTGTAACACGGAAATGAAACCGTGAGAAAACGTTTAAAATCATTAATTAATTTAGCAGGAAAAGTTAATAAAATTGTAAACAAAAGGAAAACCGACGAAATACATTTTACTTTTCTTTTACTGACGAAATACTTTAAAAAAAATTGACATTCTTTCTGGGTTTTCTTTAGTGGTTATGAGTGGAAACTTGTACCTTCAACTTCATATTGTTGAAGAACACTGCATAAGTTAGCAGTTTTCCTGAATAGAATAAAATAAAACATTTGTGATGAACGTGTAAAGGATGCCCGCAAACAGGCGCGACGCGGCGCGATTCTTGTAAAACAAAAGTCAGCCGCGAAAGCGCTCTGCGGAAACCTTAAAGGTGCTTCCACACCAAACTTACTTTAAGTGGATTAACGTTTGCAAGAATGAGTGGGCCTCAAGGTAAACAAAAGAATAAAGCACGGAAGGAACATGGATGGGATTTTCCAGCTTTAAAAACAAAAAAAGGGTAAACAAAAATATATTACAAGGGTAAATAACGTCATCAATGTTGTTTTATTGCAAAGTGTAACAAAACGTAATTTTAAACAAAAAAAAGAATGTCGCCTCACTTATTAAGCTTCTCTGCTATAGAAAAGTTTTACTTTGGGTGAGATTTGAATACAATAATGCCTTTATAAACAACGTAGTGAATTGCTTATTCTTAGCTTTTTCCAAATTGTTGGATATGAATAAAATATTATGGTTTTGGAACTCCTCACGATGTTTTCCGTAACAGTTTTGAGTGTACTGATTAAATTATTTACACAAAAGAAAGTTAAATACTTGGTTTCGAACCCACGCCCATCAGATGCATCAAAATCCGTTGCATTTACATGAACAACGAACAACGTGGTCACAGCCAAACACGAAAAGGGACTTTAAGGGGCAGTTAACATCGAAATGACGATACTGGAAGACTACTACGCTACTGCGCTGCGTGGTGCAACGTATTCTGAGTTCTCTCAATGAATTATTCTATTATATCTCAGTGTATTACATATTTTTGTGTGGTAAATAAAGTGATATTTTGAGCCGTCGCGTCGCGTCTCGGTGTGAACTGACCCTAAGAGGGAAGTGCCAGGGTATCCCGCGAAATTCAAGTTTCCTTACGGTTATAGTACCGTGTCAGGTTGTATGTTATCAAAGTATATCAAAATATGATTCGCAGCCTAAGCAAATACCTAATTATTTATTTCATTACAATAATTAGAATCTTCAATACAACTCTCTAAGTTAGAATTGACATCAAATGAATTTCTAAGATAATATGAATAATAATTCTTTAAATACCGACTTTTTAGGGCCGCGAATCATATTTTGGTTTACACAGAACCTAATAATGACCTGAAAATATCAAAAAGACACGTAAAAATTCCAATTTTGCGTGCCTGACGCATTCGCCTTAAATGATGCTAATCGCGACGTCTAGAATGATGTGTCCAATGACGTAATGCTAGTTAAGACAAACCATTTAAAGACTGTGAATCAAAATGTTTTGCACGTCGAATTAATACACGACTGTCTCCCAAAATGTCTGCCCTTCACACATGTAACGAGTTCAATATGAAAAAGTCCGAGCGATTTTACATGATTTTCATACCCATAGCGGTTGAATAAGTACGGTCGACCGAACTAGTGTTAACTATTTGATCTTGAGCTGGCCAGTCGTAGACAGGAGCTTCAAGAAAACACTGCCACCGACTCACCGGGATTGTCCGAAATGGTTACCGCTACCCCGGAACAAAAAAGGCTAAGAAAGGAAGTTTAGTCAGTAAGAGTCCTCACTCCCTTCCGCTCCACCCAGAGCGGGGCCATGATGATTTACCACCTTCAAAAAAAAAGCGTGTACTAGTTTTGTTACCCGCTGACGTGCGGCCTACAGTCCATCAAATACATTAGTTTCTATTAGCTTATAAGAACAATGCATGCCAGAATAAATGGCCCATCTCAACAATTATTAGCAACGAATTAAATCGCTCCATCAATTGGTCAACGTATTTTATTTGTAAAATTGATCCCGTTAAACTTATCAATTACCTAGTTATTTTGCAACAATGTTATTGCCTACAGTGTGTTGTTTAGAACAGATCGTATTATATTTCTTTCGGCTCAATGACCTTTCACCTTAGTACAAACCGTTTTTAAATTAGCTCCTTCAATTATAATTAAGTTCGGCTTTAAAACTTCACTAAGGGCGAATTTCACCAATGACGGTTAACACGGTTTAGGTGGCTGAGTAAAGTGACGACATAGATAAGTAAGACTACATTTTAATAGATGTTACTGAGTGAAAAAGTATTTTTTAAATAAAAGTGGTCAGTATAACATCCAATCCACCGAGCCTTTTCCCAATGTCAAAGATGCAGAAATGACAGCCTCGGTATTTATAGATGGTCACCCATCCACGGCCAACCACAGCGTAGCGTAAAAATTAAAGAAAATTACGTTTATTTGAAGTAAACATGAAGAACACAAACCCAAAAAAAATTGAAAAAAGACAGGAGAAACTATTTGAATATGCCATAGATCTAAAAGTCAGTCTGAATTTCCAACCGGGTTTATAATATTACATTAGGCAAATAAATGATTTTTGTTTTTATAATATGACACCAGCCATTTAGACAATCACATCACTCGATCAATATGAATCATGCCACCACACTAGTAAATCGTCATTAGATAGGTACAGTCAGCATTGAAAACAAATGACCGTCTTACAAAGTGGTTAATAAATAACGCCTGAAGACATTCCAATTATAATTTAACATTTTTTATTAAGTATTCCTTATTATTTATTATAATGCTGACGGTACAATTGCACAGTTATTCTGCTGTTCGTCATTATCTGCAAACATTTTTGTGTGCGTACACTTTTTGCTCGCATTTAATTAAAGCGTTGTTTTCGTTTGCACGCCTCGACTATAAAATATTTTCTCTATTATCTCCATTCTAATCAGTAAATTCAATGCACCGATTCAGTTGTACACTTTTTTATTCATAATAAAATTGCAACAATGCACACACAATTTCTTGCACTCCAGTGTAGGTAACACTTAGTGTTGCTAAATATTATAATTAAATACTGTTTCCATGAGAGTCGTGTGTAATGAGATTATTTAAATATCGTAAAACAACGCGCGGCCACTGGGCTTAGTAAGGTGGACGCGCGAAAGTAGTCCGCCGAATTCAAATGTTCATGCGTTTTTTGAAATTTGGAGTGTTAGGTTGTATTTTGATCAAAATATGATTCACGAGCATAGCAAAATTTGTATTTACATAATTATAACCATACGAATCAGCAATATATCTCACTAAGGCCCAGCACATACGGCGCAACGCAACTGCAACAGAACTGCAACTTCTAGTTACTTTTGAGTTTTATTTGAGTTTATGCCATTGACTCCTTTGAGAGACCACCCATGATATACTGATTTGCAATGCGTTTCAAACCGGTTTCATAATGGTTGCGTCATGAGCGGTCTCTCAAAGGAGTCAATGGCATAAACTCAAATGAAACTCAAAAGTAACTAGAATTTGCAGTTTCGTTGCAGTTGCATTGCGCCATATATGCTGGGCCTAAGATAGAATTGGTTTCAGATGTAAATAGAAGTAAGAATAATGATTTTTGCGGGCTATCTTTGCCCACCCACCTCATGTGACTTACCACGAGCGGAAACGAACAAACAGATTTTTCGCATGAATTTCATAGTATCATAGTCAAATATGTATCGTTTATTTACTCACAAGGGTCATTTCTACTCGTTATTTAGAGCAATCTCAATGATTTCAAAAACACAGTGCATCCACATCTCCCATTAATATTATAGCGTAATGAGACTTCCTATCATACGTCAGTTAGCAAGTACATTTTGCAACACAATAAGCCGTGCGCAAGAGCCGTGAAGAATCATATTAATAAGTATGCTTTTTATCAATGCGAGCATGTGAGTCACGGCTGTTGTGGCTCTCAGCTGTTGTAGCGTGAGCGGCCGGTTGTTTTTTTAAATTAAATTAATCTAATATCATCTAATTATGTTAATAGATATAATGAAAATGCATCTCGACGGCAGCAGTAAACGCGATTCAGTAATAAACGTAGATCAATCGGCTCTCTTATCATATTCATTTGAAAAATAAGTTTTTATTAAGAAAACCAATGACTTTAATGCAACACTTACGCTGAATACGAAATCTATACTAATATTATAAAGAGGAAAGATTTGTATGTATGTTTGTATCAATAAAACTCAAAAACTGCTTAATGGATCTGGATGAAACTTGGCACAAAGATCGATTATAATCTGGAATAGCATATAAACTACGTTTTATCCCGGTTCCCGTGGGATAATTTCCTAGATAAACGCGGGCGAAGCCGCTGGCAAAAGCTAGTTAGATATATATTTTTTTATAAATCATAATTTTACTAAACTGAAAATAAATTACTTTGTAACATTGTGTTTTTTCTGCAGTGCAGTGTGAGATCGTGTGCACTCGCTTGCAAAGAAACTGGATACATTAAATTATGTATTGCACCTCGATGTATGCAATCAAATAAATTGCTACACAGTGAATTTGAAATTTATTTTCTTAGAATACAAAATATTTTAACGGTTATTACTATATATTACGGAGACGTTGTTTATTTATTTATTCATGTAAAATAGCTGGGTTTGGATTCGAGTAATATAACTGAAGTGGTTTTAAAACGCTTTATAATAAAAAGTAACTTTTAAAATCAAGTAGCATCAAAGAATAACCATGATTTGTAAACCTTTGTACAGAGGCCAGCACATCAAGTTACCACAATCTATCAAATTTCTTTGATAGTATTTCAACTTTATTGCAAAGACATAAGGTTCATTTTTAATTGAGAAAATTTGACAGTTAGGGATAGCTTTATGTGCTGGCGTCTGTACATATGAAGGTAATATTAATTGTCTTCTATTTAATTGACATAATTGTTTTTAAATACTTCGTAACTTGAACAACTGTCGTTAGAATAAGGCAATAAAAAATATTTATAATTGATAACAGCTTCCCCTTAATATATGTATTACAAGGAATCTCGCAATTAACTTACAATACAATCAGTATAATTATGTATACGTGAAATCATTAAGTATTTAAATCTCACTAACATTGTATACTGGTTTTTTTTAGAAACTGGTGTACTTTCGTCGAGAGCGGTGCTTGCAAAATTATTATAAAACACTTTTATATATTTATTTAAAAAGAATAGTAATGTTTTATGTATCTTTGTTTTTAAGATTTCTTGAGGTAAAGTAATAATCCAAAGTAATGTGTTATTTCTCTATGCGTGTAGCGTGCTTTTTACTTTTTCTTCATTCCTTCTAATCTGCTACTGTTTTTTATCATCTCTTATTTTCTTTTTCTTAAAGGTAACACCGTATACCCAGGTAAGATAACAGCAAACTGGAAGAAAATTAACATTACTCGGACATTAGAATTAAAGTTTATTAAATTTATTAGCAAATAATAATTATTATAATCGACTAGTTATGAGAAACTTTTTGGTCTTGTTTCAATAATCTGGTAAAGAAGGCACATTTTTTTTATAATTGCGTGCACCTCATATATTTTTTGAACGATTTTCAAGCCATCTATTTTTTTTTAAATAGAATCTCTTTCCTTAAAATTTTGTCAGCGTGGACGCAGGTGTGGCCGACTGTACTTACACTTATATGTACATACAAACAACAATGGATAATTAATATAGTTACACAAAAGTTACGCATCAACGGGCCCCTAGCAAGAAACATGCCGTGTTTACCGTAAATAATATATTATAGGGCTGTCTCCGTATACTTGTTTATCAATACGTAGGTATAATATAATACAGTTTTAGTGTTTGTTTGTTTGCCCGCGCTTAACTCTGGAACCACCAGTCTGATTTGAAAAAATCTTTTTACAATCGATAGCTCAACTCTCGAGGCTTATGTTATGCGCTAGTAGCATCACGCTATGTCCCTTAGGAGCTGTATCAAAAGCAAAAAAAAGGCGGGCGAAACCGGGTTGGCATAATATGCGGACTGTGACCTAGATGATCGAGAATCGATAGAGTAAGGCTCTTTCTTTAGGATAGTTTGTCGTATTGACATCTTTTCAGGTAATTAATATTCAGACTTCGATTGTTTGCAAATTAACAGTTTTGATATTTACATAATTATTATCCTTTCAGAATGAGGGCTGATCTAATTAATAAAGGATTTAATAAATTTATTATACTGTAATTTTTATTAATGTATGAATTATACATTTCCTGGTAGGTACCTACATTATGGCGTGCAGTTAGGTCAGCTCATGGGAATACTTATTCTGACCAGAACGGTAAGCACTTACCTTCTTATACTCACCTATACAAAAGAAATTAAAACAGAATTTTATACGCAAGTATACAAATTACACATAAACGTCTTTTTGATTACAAAATTATAAGGACACTTTAGTGCTTAAAGTGAAGAAAAAAGTCAGATAATAACCGGTTGTAATATTAAACTATATAAAACGTTAATACAAAAACTGTAGATACTGGCAACACTGTATGCTGACATTTTAAATTGACTCAGGACTTGCCAGCGCTACTATTGTGCGCACGCAACCAATAACTATTTACATAAGTATAACAGTATTATAATTACATTACACAGTTCTGTATACTGGGATTCCCTGTTTGTGGAATGATATTTTTTTTTTGAGGTTGGGATATCTTCCAATGACTTCTCCCGCTCTGGGTGGAGCGGAAGGGAGTGTCAGACTCTTACTGACTAAAACCCATCCATGTTCCGGGGTAGCGGTAACCCTTTTTTTTTTTTTTTTGACCCTCGTACACTTGCGGGAGTACGCAGTTCCTGGAAATAAAAGAATAGGACTGTGATCCATATAGTTTTGATCTGCTTAAATAGATAGTGAAAATAATTATTTAAATGTTTTACGAGAAAAAAACAATCCTTTTTATTTCACTGTCAAGAACCAAGTGTCTCGTTTGAAGTGATGCTACCGTGCGACAAGGTCATTAGGTGGACGAGGTTTTCAATCGTTACACACTCATACATTAGTTAGTTATCCCTGAAAAGTTAGCAGACGTTGTACACCCTCATTTCGCCCATTATAAAACTCTTATTCCATTACCACTACCTAACTCCGACAGAAAAAAATTATAAAGAAACAAAATTGATGACACTTTCACAGATATATAAATATAACACATGCATATTAGTACATAAGCTATTAAATAAAAATATGCACTCTAAAATAACATTTACAAAAAAAGGGCAAACACAAAAACGTAGCACTAGACGAAAAAACAACATTTGCTTAAGACCACCACGAACTAATTATGGAAGAAAAAATATACTATACGAAGGAGCAGAGTTGTATAATAAATTACCCAATGATATTAAAGAGATACAGTCCTTTACTTTATATAAAAAAACCATAAAACACCACATCTTAAAAGATTTCTCTAGGTTTTAAATTTACCCCACCACACCTCACTTAATTTACATCTGTATCAATTGTTATTGCATAATTTACTAAATACAAAGATAACTAGAATACCTACTCTGTATTTCCGAAGCATTACAGTACGAGTACATATAAATAGTTCAATGCGTAATTGCTATCGACTTGCCTTCAAGAATTGATATGTAATAGTACACTCACTTTTTCCTTTTACCCACAACACTGTAAAACTGTTTGTCTACTAAATAACTTATTTATTTACGAGTACCTACCTTCTTAATAAGTAATTCTTATATTTAGTTTTAAGATCACCTTGTATTTCTCATAGTAAGTGAATTGTATTCTTTTTGAGAAATAAATGTCTTAAACCTCATTATGTTCAAGAACCATGAAAAAGGGAAGGTATGCGAAGGTATTTGTTAGTCTTAGATTTTTTTTGCCACATAAGTTGGATGAAACAAAATGGGATACATCGATAATTATACAACTCATTCTTCATTGGTATAATAATTACTATTCAATGCACCCACATTTTAACCGCCCGGCTTCCACGCGTTTATAAAGAAGCTAATACATTAACCATTGATGCGCTTTCCGCGCAAGCTCCTAAAGCCCGTCACAGACGCAGCAAAAATAAAATATAAAGGGTTATTAAAGTTTTATTGTGGAGCTCGTGGCTAAGTAATAGCAGCTGCAGGGGTCGATCTATCTGGTTAAGCTACGCTTGCCGGGGTTGGTCCGTGGATGGGTGACCATCTTTACAACATATAGAGACTCCTCAGTGCCTCGGAAAGCACGTTAAGCCGTTGATCCCGGCTGTCAATCGTGGATCTTTGTCAGTCGTTACGGGTAGTCAGAAGCCCGAAAGTCTGACAGCCAGTCTTACCAAGGGTATCGTAATACTCAGTCACTGACTGGATTGTATTGCCCAGATACTGGGTTGTGGAGGTCAGATAAGCAATCGCTCCATGTAAAATACTGGTATGCAGCTGCATCCGGGTAGACTGGAAGCCGACCCCAACATAGTTGGATTGATAAAACTTTTAATATTATAGTATTGTTATTAATATTTTAGATAAAAGTTTTTTTTTTCAGTAAGTCACAGTAGAACAGTATTTTCCAAAACTTTATTTCGTTTTATTATAGTGAACAATACTTAATTCTGTTATGGTTTTCGTATTAATACCGACATAATTTCCAATCAAAAACGTGTGTGACATAAAAATATGAAGTAAAAAAGTATTAATATGGCACTTTTGTTATGGCTGCGTCTGCGCCGGCCTTTACTTTCCGTCTGTCACCGAGATGACTCGTATAATAGTTCATTTGTCAAGTAACATGAAGGATTTATGAGACAATCCTTATTATTTCGAATTGCTAAGTACTTTTTGCTATAATAATATTTTTAAATGACTGATTTTGACTTTAAACGCGTTAAACATGGACATAGTCCCACTGCTGAGCAAATACAAAAGAACAAATACTTAATTTACACTTTTTAAATTTAAATAAGTTTAACAATAATTAGGAATTTGCTCAGCAGTGGGACTATGGGATATTACTGGGCTGAATGGATAGTAAAAAGAATGCTATACAACAAAAAAAAAACAACTTAATATATCATCAAACATTCAACCAATAATATTAAAACCACATGAAATTAAACAAAATCCTCGGTACTTTTTGTCACCGCCACAGCATACCACATCTTTGGAATTGCGGTGTACCGACGCTCCATAAATACTCGGTGGACTCCATTACGTGGCGAAGGTCGATTTCATTTATGATCCCTGTATTAGAACGTTATTGGCTTATATATTAATAAATACGAGTACAATGACTTCGGCTGTTCCCTGCACAATGACAACGTTGAGTCGTCTTTTGAAAATGCAGCTGATAATTATTTTAGTGAGGAGTTGAACGTTAAATGATTTTTTTCTCTACAAATTGTACTCAGACGATAACATTTTCAGCGCTAAAATCCGTAGGTAAAGTTATAATAATATTTTGATACCACAGAAATTGTACTGTTAATTTGATTTATGCAAATAATTTGTCGAGCGCCGCGCCGCCAAAGGCTGAGTTTTACTCCGCAAAGTTACAAGTTGTCCTACTGCTCAATCAGCTGTGAGTCATAAGTTAGTCTGTGTGCGTGAGCATTTCAACGTGTGCGCACTATTAGACGTTTCATATTGTGAGGTCGATGCCTCCACTGTACATTGTAATTGTAATTTATAATATATTTAAATGTTCCAACATTTGATAGATGGCTGCGGGATGCTGCAATGTACGCGGGCGCACTCGTAGAGGTTACAAGATCGTTCGTGCCAATATATTAATGGAATTACCTACATTTAACCTTAGAGATTTATTTCTTTTCATTTGATACGATGTTTTATTTAAATTGAAAAGAAAAGAAATAAAGGAAACACGCTTATTTTCGGCAAATATGACGCGCAGAAAAAATACAGACACAAAATAACAAGTTTGGGGCAAATATGCGTCACTTCCACGCAAAACGGTCATTGCTCAGCTTAATGCTGGACCCTATTCATGATTGAGCCTTATCATATTGTGGTTATGAGGACCAAATGACAAGTTGGGGGAAATATGCGTCACATCCACGCAAAACGGTAATTGCTCAGCATAATGCTGCGACCCTATTCATGATTGAGTCTTATCATATTGAGATAATGAGGACCGAATGATGAGTTACTTGAAACATGATCTGAACTTCGGCAAAAGGTGCCGCGCATCAGTTCCTCTGAATGACTAATATCAGCTGGTTGCCTTCTTCAAATAAACAAAACTCTTGAACGAACTGCGGTTACAATGCGAACTCTGCATTGTAACTATGTTTAAAATTACGATAATTACAATTGAAGAGCACTCAATATTGTTATAGGGAGTCCGTTTATAAATTTTCATGTTCTCGCCCGCGGCTATGCTTGGGTATTAAGGTAATTGGGCTGATTTTTCAATCGTCACTTAAGTTTTATTGTAGGAATAGTTAGGGTACTTGGACGGCTTTTGCATAGAAAATTTGGCAAATGTCAAGCCGCCATTTTTATTTTTCAGATAAAAGATTATTATCAGGGTATTGAAAAATCCTAAATGTCTATTCATGCCATCTTTTTTTCCAAATCCGTTTAGTTATTTTAGATAAAACACTTACAAACATTAAATCTTTCACATTTATAATATCAGTAGAATATACAGTTGTCCATAGAACTCGCGCTTTTCAATTATTTAAAGTGTGATCTAATGTATTGGATGCAGACCAAGAAAAACAATTCAATCCAATTATGAAAATATCTCAACAAAAATATATCCGTAGGTATATATTTTATGAATAGATTTTCATTGTTATTTCACTTATGAGTTTACTAATTTTATCTCACGAAGCGACGCGCCTTTTATTTGTGTTAACCATGTTAACACACACACACACAATCTTCCGATTTTACTATTGTATTGAACTGTACCGAGGCTTACTTAGACACATTCAGAATGTGTCTGTACACTAAGTTACCACAAATAAAGCGCGCATCGCTTCGTGTCCTAAAATTCTGTAACTGTAGATCGATTTATTTGATTTTTAAACATTAACTACTATATCAGAAAGAAACAGTTTTTTTTTTAATTTTCAAAATCTTACAAGTAATTAATTTTTGTCTTTTTTTGTGTGGTTTATAATTTTTTACTTAACATAATTCAATCAGATCTAGTCTAATTAATTTCTAGGTTATATAAAATTAACCTGAAAAACATTACCATCCTGCATATTCCGGATTCCGAATTAGTTGCTAGCTCATCGACGGGTAATTACTTTACTTAGACTAGAAGTATTTAAAAAAGCAAGAAACTCGTTTTAAACTGTGATTTTAAACACACTTTAGAAACAATAAAAACATGCTTCAAATCCGTGTCAATCCTGAACAGATGTCCAACATATTTTTATAGTTACGTATGATTGTGTTATATCTAGGAATGTAAGGTTTGCACATTTAAATTACGGATATACAACAAATTATGATTAATGTTCTTTCATTATTGTGAAGACTCTATTTAAAAAAAAATCGCCCTTCAGTTTCTGAAATTTTCAAATGGTCTGTGAATTGTAAATGTATACCTACATATAATACAAAATATAATATTATAAAGAGGAAAGATTTGTTTGTATGTTTGTAACGAATAAACTTAACGGATCTGAATGAAACTTGGCACAAAGATAGACTATAGTCTGGAATAGCATATAAGCAAGCTATTCCAAGCTTTTTATTCCGGAAAAATTTAGGGTTCTCGTGGGATAATTCCCTACATACACGCGGTCGAAGCAGCTGGCAAAAGCTAGTGTATACATAAAAGACTGATAATCAAATCAAAAGAAGGTAATTCTTTGTGCGAGATTCAAATAAAATTCTATTTGCATATCCGTACCAAGTTAATAATTTTCTGAGGTTTTCTGCAATCACTGTGCATATTTATATGTAATTTACAAATCAACCTTACATCTGCGTAAGGTAAGGCCTACCTATAAACCTACTTACATTAATATTTACAATAATACATATGTAATAATATTATTATTTATCATTGTTGTTGAAACACAATAGATCGTATCATTTGAATAATTTTATCTGATACAAGTATACGTAGCGCGCTGTTCACCGTGCGTACAGTCGGGGACAGCTATGCATAAAGCATTTACATGCGCCATTTATTTTCTCGTTAAATTAAAGTTACACACACATATTTTTACTGTAATTACACACCTTTGAAAATATCATTCATCACAGGAATAGTTTAAGTGCCCAAACCAACAGAATTATCAAAGAGATTGTTCATACACTATTTACATTAAACTTGTCATTCATCTAATTATTATTTTTATGACAATATAATAACGTGAAACGAAAATTGGCAATCACATGTGTCATAAGACAATTTAATAAAAGAAATAGGCCATAACACTAAATCAAAAGTTACGACACGCTCCTACCGATCGCGCGAACAAAATATTTTGTTGGAAAACGATCGCACGTGTGTGTGGAAATAAACATCCAATTAACTTTGTGCGAAAAAAGCGGCCGTTAAGTCATCGGATGATAAATAAGTCTTTCTGCTCCGATCTTGACCTCTTTTATTTAGAGTTATTTTTAAGATACGTAATGAATGACAATGAAAATTCATTTGATGTTCATCTTAATGGTTAGTAATAATTGAGCTAAATTTGGACTCACATAGAAGACATGTCATGAACTTTGTACAACCCACCTGCACCAAATTAATGCTACAATGAAAGTATCGTTTAGAAGAATATATTTTTTCAATCTCTTGAAAATGATAGATTTCATATTAAGCTCATTATTTTTTACGGCGGGAGTTCTACGAGTGGGTATAAAAGAAAACTTATGTTAAACAAAAATAACTCTGATAATCTTGTTAAAATTGAATGCCAATAATGAGTAGACGTAAAAGAAGATAAGAATCTGCTATATCAATTTCAAAACTGTTTTCATTACAGCTTTTCCCCGAACAAGCACTTTTCGCGTCGACCGTACACAGACGGCAGTTACCACTTAAACTTTATGGTATCGTAATTTTGCCAAAATGTATTCTAACTCTATTGTATTACGGTTGTTTTTGTATTACACTGATCACTTTCACTCCTGGACTGTCTTGTAGATAATATTCAACGGCCCACAACCACTTTTAGGACTATTTACGTGCATTAGATTGATTATGGATTGTGTTTTAGCCATTTCGCATTGTATTAGATAAATAACATGGACTGTTATGGGTACAACTCCATTAGTTATCCGACCTTGAATGTTTTCAAGTTATTTCCGTGCCTGGACATTAGCCGTTAAATTCGCACTGTGTGTTACTTGCACACCGGCCCGTACTGAGTAAGTACAGTCGCTGGAATAAGTCCAACCACCATTTTGTACAAATTAGGAACGTAATTTGAAAATCCATTATGCGTTGTTAGGAAAGGTAATAAACCCCCCATGATACATCGCTCGAGTCTTCTGAGCACACTCGTATCTCAAAATAGTGTTGTAAAGAGAAGTGTTCGGAGGACTAACACGTCGTACACACAAACAATACACTAAAAAAAGTTATTTCAAATAAACACGAACCCTTCGCTTGCGTATGTACAGTTGGAGTTGATATTAATTTATTTGATGTAATGAGCGGTGGGCGCCGGGCGCATGCGCTGCCCGCCGCACCGCGAACATTCTGGACGCCAGTTTTTATGTGTTTATATATTCTAATTTTATTGTTTTCTTTATTTGCGTCCCACTTTTGTTTGGTTCGGAGCACGGCATTGTTCCCCGTCGTAAACGCCGATTTAGATGATAAAATGAAAATGTTGTATGGAATTTTTATTTGGTATGCGTAATTTCTTTGTCTGTCCGTCTGTACTGTTTTACTGTAACACGTTTAATTTTATTGTAGTTTTATCATTAAAATTAACGAAATATTACGAAACTACTATTACAGATGCGTCTGCGTTGACGTATTTGTTAACTTTTAATGTTTCTAATAATGTAGTATTGTTATTAAGTCGTAATGTGTTGTTTAGATTACTTCGATTATAAAGAATACCATTGACGCGACGTTTCCATACAAAATGTCATTCAATTAGACGTAAAAATTAAACATTGCACATAATGTGTTAGTGTCTGCTCGCTCGTCGACTTGCGTAAAACAATTTACCGGGCAGCTAATTCCAACATATATTATAATTGAACAAAACGGCCGTCGTTAATTGTATTGTTTTAAATCACAAAGTAAGTTATTCTATAATTAAATTTAAAATAAGACACGGGTTTTGAGTTATAAGTGGCGCAGTGAGAACTCTCGTATCAGGCTTCGAGACCAAACCTGTTTTTATCGCGAATTAATATTAATAATGAATACTTGAAACGGGCGCGATTGTGAGTTGTATAGTTGTAATTAAGTGCGATTATAGCGGCACCGGCAATTACTGACAATGTCTGCGGCTTGCACCGGCATAATGCTGGCGCTCGGCGACGCTCGGGGCCCGTCGGGAATGCTCGGCTTTAGTTTTGTTCGAAGGCGATACAATGGGTTGAGTATTTTTAAATTAGGAATGTTTGATCGAAATATTAATCTGTTGTGTAGCGATAATTTAAAATTAAAAGTTAGTTCGGTTTATTTGCGCGACTGTACCTACCGTAGCGCTGGTGACTTTTTGTTGAACTTTTTGTCAACATTATTAATTTCTGCAAGTGACTATACATTACATGCACGCGCTTCACACACACATAGAAGTGAACAATAAATAAAAGAGCACTCTCATAATGGCCGAGTAACTTTTGCATTTGGCAGTAGTTCAATATATTTGTATTAACTAAGATGAATTACTGCCTACATATTACTAGGTCATCTGAGATCACACTGTGGTGCAGATAAATACTATTCGCCGCAGAGGTTATTCTAGTCTCCTGTGGGAATGACCTGTTATTTTTTCACTTTATAAAAGTTGAAGTATAAGAAATTGCAGTCGTGTGGGTGTGGATGCGCGCAGGCATCCCGCGAAAATCATTTATTTCAAGTATTTTTTGGAATTAGCAGGGTTCCAGTCCGGTTGTATTTTGATCAAAATTATAATTCGCGACCGTAACAAGTGTAAGTTAAAATTATTTGTTTTCAAAATGTCATGATTTTTTGAAAGTACAGTTTTGGACCACTATTTGTTGTTGATATAATCCTTGGTGTGGGTGTGTGACATTCATATATAAAACAAACGATCCTTGTGAGACAACTAGCCTGTAAATTCATGAAAACACTGAGTGACTAAACTTTATTTTATTTATCGAGCAAAACTTGTGAAAACTCTTAAATGCGCTGTCGAAATGGGGCATTATCATAATGACTTGACGGTTGATCGCGGCAGGAACATAACGCCAAGTCATCACATCGATCAATATTCGAGGTTAAGCAGCTACCGTTTGCGACGGATGGGTCGTTAAAAATAGGGGCGAAAGCGTCGAAATACCGCGAGCACCGAGCGATTGTTTTAAAACTCAGTTAAACGAGGAATGGTTTATTTTAAAGCGTTTAATACAGTTATATTTTTACTTTGTGATAATTTTGGGATTCAAGTTTAAGAAAATTCTGTCGTATACTTTTGGTATTAATATAAGTAAAGTTTCAATTTCTGGTATTAACAAACTATTAGTTAATGAGGTTTTAAATAAAAGATGAACTGTAAAAGCTGTTATTTCAAACGAAACGAACCGGCCAAGTGCGTGTCTGACCACGCAAAATGAAGGGTTCCAAAAAGAAAGTCATGTTCCAACTGCAAATGTAAGTTTGCAAACTCAAAAACAAAAAAGGTAAAAAAAAAATTGCATCCATAGATGTCACAAAATGTGTTTTTGTTGCACTTTTGCCGGTGAATGTACCAAATTTTTTTGGACGAGCATAAATAAAACTTCTTAACTAAGAAGGGTTATTTGTTAAGTTGAAAGCTTTCAACTGCTTGACGGAGTCTGCGTCTTAAATATTCCATCCTGTATAGTACATTATAATTATAATAATCAGGATATCCAGGCTCCAAACTAAAGATTAAAATTTTTTAATACTGACTGATTCATGCAAAGTTCATGCAAAACTATGTTAAATTACTTATCTAGTGAGTAAACGTCGGGATGTGTTCAATAAATGTTAAAAGTCGGCCTTAAGGTGAATGCGTCGGAGTGGGCCCCAAAATTCAAATATTCTTAAGTTCTTTGCAATTTAAGGGTCAGATTAGGTTCTATGTTGATTGAAATTAAATATAATTATAATTCACGGCAGCAAGTATGTACTTACAGAATTGTATTCATTAAAATTACCGATACAAACTTAACCCTACGAAATGTATATTTCATGGTTTTTCTTTTTTTTTGGGCACTATAAAGTTCTTAATACAAAATTGACAATTTAAATTCGGATTCAGCGACAGATTTTGTAATTAGAACTATGACGAAGTCGAAATAAGTAGAGTTCGAAATTCAAAAATAGTAATTCAAACCTTTGGGCTGTGTCTAAAGATAGGTATTGTACACCATGTTTTGTGATAAGGCCGATCTAGTTTTAGAACGTAGGTAATCTAATTTTGACTTGTTTTTTTACCAATTTACAGAAATTAATATCATTTATCATTGTAACCTATAGTATGGAATGGTCACAAGACCAAAATATCTACGTTTGTCTTGTTACTTTAGTGCGTGATAAATTGATCATCAGTGAAAATGACAATCTTAGCAAATCACACTAATATTATACAGACGAAAGTTTGTGAGTGTGAGTGTGTGTTTGTATGTTTGTTACTTCAAACGCTCATACGGCTGAACGGATCTGGATGAAACTTGGCACAGAGGTACCTGATGGCCTGGATTAACACAGAGGACTCTTTGTCCCGGTAGTACGTGACCTTAGGATAATTTACGACATCAACGCGGGCGAAACCGCTGACTATGAATTCAAATGACAACTGTCATTCTTTAACAGCCCTGGCTGGAGGCTACAATTATTTTCTGGCAACCACAGGCAACTTCGGTTAAGCAGTAGACAACCCTATGCTTGAACTGCTGCGAGATGCCATTACAAAAAAAAAAAAAACATTCTTTAACAGTCGTATGAAATGGCTTCAATGCGGCTATTGACGTAGTGTCCTAACCCTAACTTACATGTGCTTAGCAATTAATTTCCCTGACTCGTCACGCGTGTCTTGATTACACGGACACTTGAGGAGTTTAAAGCAGCGATGTGGTCATCGCATCGCTGTGATCCCCGAAATGGAATCCTGTCAAAACTATTAAGTTGTAAATATACATTACTCCTTCTCCACTCCGCTTAAATTATGCGAACGTACGGATCGATGCGAACAACATTTTACGTTCTATTTCCGAAGAAACGCGAAACCGACACGAGCATCAGCCATAATAAATTTCTTGTCTTATAAAAATAAAACTTTTCTTTTTGCCGGCGCGGGGCGGCGTCACAGTGTGCTATCGATCAGCGTGTCAACGCTTCCGCGTGCGATTCTCCTCTCGTATAAATTACTAGTATGATTAATATTTGACCATTGTATTGTTCTTGATATCCAACAACACTTTTAACAAGCACTACAACGTTCGGCTTAATCATCGCGTCCCTATTGAGTTAGAACGCGAGTTTATTAGTTCCACAGCTGGTTTATAAAGATCAAACATAGCAAATGAATTCCTAAACACACATTTTAGAAATACCGTAGCACACGTGCACTCCTTGACATTTTATTAGAAAACTTAGCTTTACAGAGTCATTCAATATGAACGTTATATAAGACGCTGTTTGATTTTGTGTTATTCTTGAGTAGTTGTGCTACTGGCGTCGCGGGGCTGTGGCGGGGTGCAGCGGGGGCGTACGGGGGCTTGGGGGGTACACCCTGGGCCCGGTAAAGTTGTGAATTGGCCGCGCACACAGGCTCACGGCACATTATCGTGATTCATATCGTTTATAATTTTATATTATGTTAAAGCGGGGCGGCGGGGATCGGGGATATTAAAAATACAAGAGCCCCGCGCAAGTACTTTCCGCCCGGCACCGTCTGCATGGTAACCAGCATTGTTTGTATTCAAACTATTGATCCGTTTTTAAGTTTGTGGGTATCTTAAGTTTAAATAATAATTTGGGGATGGACTTGCATGAATTTGTACGTTGTTGAACGAGATGCGTCGCTTAGTGAAACAATGAGGTGATCTTAAACAAATAACATTTAGGGCTGATTTTTCAGTAGTCAGATAACTTTTACCTGAAGAATAAATATGACAGTTTGACATATTTTCCATACTAAAACTGTCAAATTGCATAACCAGTTAAGAATTTCTTATCCTAAAAGTACAGTTTTCCTTCAGGGTGTTAGATGTTAACAAAAATTAAATAGACTAACAAAATCTCAACTACCTAATGTGAACACATTAAATCGATCGATTAAAAGTCTGACACCACAATCGCACGTTTGCAGCCGCCCTTACGACTTCATCAGCTGTGCACGTTTTTCACCCTTCCCCATATAAAATATTTAAACGTTCATTTTATTTATACTTGGGCGTGACATCCGGTACTTGGCAATCCGGTAACTCGCGAACTCCGCAACATACTTGCAAGTTGCTTAGCCCAAATAAGGAACGCTGTATTCTAATTAAATATCGTTATTTACAATAAAAAAATATTCATATTCTTACACGCCTAGCGCGTCAAACGCGTTTTTATGTCGTCATAAACAATTCTTTAATAGCATCCTTTATGTTTATACTTTATTGTGTATTGAAAAGCTATAGTTACATCGCTTATTTTTTTTTCATAAATTAAATTGAGTTTTTTTATGCAAATACAGGGTGACGGTACAAGACCATGCTGTATATAACAAAATTGGCTTTTAGGTCGTATTTTTTTTAGTGACGAACGGAATAACAGATTCAAACGAATCTTTTTCTAGTACCTACCTAATTGTTATTAGTCTTCATTAACTTATTAGTTCTTACCCTACAAATCTTCAATCAGTTACCATACGTGCAATAAATTGAAGAATACAATAGCTATACGCTACACTACGGCCATAGTTCGGATCAGACGTTCCAAGACACAACCAACCAAATGTAGGGGACACTCGGGCGACCTAATAACCGAAGCTAGGAGAGCACTGTAACTCCCATCAGTCACTACTGCGACAACTGCCTCCTAAATAGTCGACACACAGCTTCAAAACGTTAAATAATGTATAACAGCCTGATAGTACATTTTAAAAGACAGCAGCCGGTGCCAACGCTGTCCCACCAGGCTAGCACCAGGAAGCATCGCTAATAAACAACAAGCGGCTATTAAACGGTCCGTCGAAGCGAGAAACACGATATATAACCATATATTTATATGCAATACAATTTCATTATTAGATGCTTATTTGTGACTCGTTATTTCTATTGTCGCTTTTTCTATTTATTATCCAACACAATGTGTGATTATAATGTGGCTTATAACAAATGAGGTATGTGGGAGTCGTTCCACACGGGTGGACGCGCGGCCGCTACGAATTTTTGTATGTCATTACTGTCACAGTTGGCCGTACGCTGTGTACGTTTTTTTTTGTTCTCCGAACACTTTTCGCGCGAACACGCTTATTCTAATTAATTTATTGTTCTTCACAAATGACGTATCGCTCCTACATGTCATTAGACACCAGTCGTAAAAGCGATTTTTTTATGAAAACGATTCTATTAGTTTTAATTCAATTTAATTCGTGGCTCGCTCTCGTAATTAATGGCGTCGCGTCGTTTTTAAAATAATTGCACGTTTTTATTTGTAATGAGTGAAGGAACACGAATAACTCTGTCATAATTCTGTGTTTTAACGAAACTTAATAAGAATTTTATGCTAAACTGAACGGATGTGTAATTTTAGATTAAATGTTACAAATTATATAATATATCTTGTAATTTAGAAACATTACATAAAATAGTAATTTCACGTAGTCTGTTCGGTATACCCATCAGCTATTCCTGAATCAAGTTACCATTTCTGAACCAAATATCTTGGTATTGACATGAACATGACAGTGACGTATGGTACTAGTTTTCAATTTGATTGATCAAAAGTTATACTGAAAGCGTTTGTGACTGCAACTTCGAACCGTCCGCAAACAAATCTCATTTTATTTTCTGTGAGGGAAAATTGAATATACGTTTTCCCTTCATTTCACTGAACAACCGAAAACATGATATTGAAGACCTATGCATTCATGTTCCTGTTCAGCTTCAATTTTTATTAATTCATACTTTTGGAATCACACAAAAATCTTTTCCGTACCTATATACTCGTCCTTCAACGAATAGTGTATAACTGAGTCTTCAAAAAACAATTAATTAAAAAGTTTGTGAGAACTTAAAATCTTACAGTGTGACTTGATCGTGTCGGTAATGGAACCCAACCAACCACAGCCGCACAGATCCAACTCTCACATCCACCCAACAAACCTTCAACCTTATTGTTGTACCATTTAAAGTTCAATGTCATTTGTCCCCATACAATGACGCTTCGCACTTTTGAATACTGAACTCGCCCGTATCATTGTAAGATCGCAAATTTGTTTATTGTTGTAACTAATTTGATTCTTATTTTTCAGCTTTAGGATTCAATTTTGTTTGTGTCAACAGTTTGAGAATAAATCCCTATTGTCATTTATAACAGAGCTAAGGAAATCAACTGTTCTAATATAAGGTTATGTACATACAATGCGATTAATTAAAGTTATGTTTAGTGTCTGAAGCGAGTTGTTGACCTGAACAAATCTGAGTTTGAACTCGTGTTCTAGATATTAATACTTCGATGTTTATTTGTCACGTTGGATTATATTAACTACTGCAAAGATTTAGGGATTATTCTTTGACTTTTATTCAGTTTGCCGCGTTTAATCCAAGTTAACGTTTGTCCATGCAGTTTTAAGTGAGAATTCAAAGCACGCATACATGTATTCAGGTAGGTTCGAGGAGGAAGCACGTTTGTGTGCGTATTTACTTCTATTGTTGCTGTAATTCTATACCGTTCCTGAGAATCCCGGGCTTTCCAGGAACAGCATTTGACTTGGAGGCTAATGCTATTAAAATGTCTGGACAACAGTACTTCGACTCCAAACGTGAATACTGAATACCCCTACGATCTTGTTCGAAGCTTGGCTGTCGACATTCAAAGGGTTACTTACATTAGAGACGTCCGCCTATGACTCCTATTGTCTATTTCGAAGCTTTGCTTGCGACCATGAAAGGAATCATTTCATGGTTGAGAGGTACCTTGCGCAAGAGCATTGTGTTAAACTTGCTTTAAATCTCTGGATCAGATTGAATAACTCTGTCGATATGTACAGCATGCGGGGTCTGCCCGCAAGGAAGGATTGCCAGATGTCGATAACGCGGAGCACCTGGTGTAGGTACTGGTCTGAAGGAATCCCCGGTGCGGGTGTACCGACCAAAGAAGTTCACTGGTCACACTAAATGAAAATGAGCCTTTTAAGCAGTTGCTTCGCATTCAGGTTCTACTTATACCGCAATTCTATACTCCTTGGCAAGACTGGCTGTCAGACTTTTACCTGACGACTAGTAACAACTGTCAAATATCAACGAATGACAGCTGGGACTGTCGGCTTAACTTACTTTCCGAGACACGTAGGAGTATCGGTATGTTAAGTTAGTCACCCTTCTAAAAACCAACCCCAGCAAGCGTAGCTTAACCACAAGCTCCCCTTTTTCGTTCGTCCCAAAAATATACGCCGTACCTATATGTTATAGTCAAAGACGGTAGCAAACGTTTTAAATTCGAAAAATTCTCATTAACAGAAGTATTAAAAGTTTACCTTCATATTAAAAGCTTTGAAAAAAAATTGTACATTTAGTACGTACAGTATGTGAACATTGCACATGTCCTTTTTAAATACGATATGCCTTTGAAACGTTAAAACTGTACTTCTGCTCGCTGCAATCGACATTTGATTGACTGGTTACGGTCTTGATTGCATTGATAAGGATAAAAAGGCACTCCTTCAATATCCGGCTGCGAAAAGTCTAGAGTTTTCGAAAACTTAATTACAAATCTCCAATCATGAAGGTTCGGGACATGTTTAAATGAAAAGCTTGTGTGTCCGCTTCGTTGATTGACTTGTTATTGGTGATATATGAATAAGGGTTTAATTTCCTATTTTTGGTATATAAGGTTTGGAATAAAAAAAATTGGTAGACTTTTAAAACTTTTACTAGATGTCTCTGTATTAAAAACGTGTGTGAGGTGGTAGAACAGTCTATGCGAGGGAAAATAAAATAGTTTCAAAGTCAAAGTCAAAGCATTTTATTTGTTAAGTCATTGACTGCCACGCAGCAGACACAATAGAAAAACTATTGTTTGTCGGACACACGGTGACCGCGTTGGCGTTCAACGTGTTAAACATAGGTCATATCATAGGTACATGGTATAAAATTTGTATTGTATCACTATGTTTTACCTTGCGAGGCGTACAAATTCGGCGTAAAAACTAAATAAAACTATTTCATGCAAGTATTTGTAAACAAGATAGTCATAATAAGTAGATCGGACATTTTTTATTTTATGCTTCTATCATCTAAAAACTCATTGATAGAGTAGTAAGCCTTTTCAATTAGGAATTTCTTGAGTTGTGATTTAAAACAGTTTATGTTGGTCATGCTTTTTAAAGTATTTGGTAATTTATTATAAATCTTTGGACCCATGGCGAGACAACTCTTTGAGAAAAGTGCAGTATTGTGTTTTTTTGATTTTAATGTGCTTTGGTGACGTCTAGTATTAAGTTTTTCAAATTTAGACAGATTCTCCTTAACAAATATTGAAATTTCATAAATATAGAGAGATGGAAGCGTAAGTATTTTTAAACTAATGAAAAATGGTTTGCAACTTTCGGTGGTTTTTAAAAAACATACGGCTCGAAGACATTGTTTTTGGGCTTTAAATGCCATTTCACTGTTGGTAGAGTTGCCCCAAAATATTATGCCGTAACGAAGAGTTGAGGAGACATATGCATGATATGCAGTAAGGACAGTATTACGATTTGCAACCTTATTCAAATTGTGTAAAGCATAGCAAAATTGATGATTTTTTTTTATCATTTTCTCGATATGTGTTTTCCATGTCATGTTTCAAGGTCTCAAGTGTCAAATGGTTTAGTTAAAGGACCTTCGGTCTTATTTTTTCTTTGGAAAAGTAGTGTTTTGTGGTCATTCATGGGTGTATTTATAGTGTAAAAAAACATCCTTTATCGACAAGTGCAAGCATACAGAGATTCTTGTTCTTTACGAGCTGGTAACGGTAAAAATATTGTAGACATAACTAAATATTTTAATAGATGAATGGGACCTAGTAGGCACCCGGCTCGCTGACTAATAATGTGATTATATCTTTTATCAATAGCATCTTTCAGTAGACATGATTTAGCCATCACCAATCACTCGCAGACTTAAAGCACGGTGATTTGACGACACGGTTGGCGCAGTGGTTGAGCGATTGACTACTGCGCAGCATGTCGCGGGTTCGATTCCCGCACAGAACAAATATTTCTATGACCTATAAGTATTTGTTCCGGGTCTGGGAGTTAATCTATCTGTGATATGTATGAAATTCCAAAAAAAATAATTACATAAGTAGTTTATCAGCCATCTCGTTACCATAACACAAGCATTAGGTTGCTTAGCTTGGGACTATTGGCGTTGTGTGAAATGTCCAAGGATATTATATTATATATTATATTATATTATTATATTTTGATAGTCCCAATGTTAAACTTGTAACTATATAAGTACGAACTTTCAACACACTCCAAAACTTCTATTCTGTAATATAATAGTGCAGAATTGTTGAAGTTTGGTGTGGGTAAGTCCCACAGATCATGGATACGCTTTGTTGCTAGATGCGGCATTGATAACACTTTCCTTAAGAACTGTGTCACTCGTACTACGACGGCGTATTGTAACCCATTGCTTTGAAGGGTGGTCCGTGACAGGATTTGCCTGGACCCCGTTGGATTCTAAGCTCTTTCATAAATCCCACATGCAAAGACGTTCACAAACATGAATAGCTATTGTTAGTGCAAAATCTGATCTAGATCAAGCAGGTCTTTACTGCGGCTCTTGGTTGTCTGGTTAGGTCAGACATCCAAATATAAAACTGCTTGGTTTGACCTATCTTACTTTGTAGCAACTAATTCTGGGTAGGGTTAACCTAATGCTCTACATATTTATAAATTTATGCTGGTTCCCTGGATACGGCAGTGTTGGAAGGTACGTAATTGCATTCTTTTGTGTTATATTTGTAGGTAAACTTACATATCAATTCATTATCCGTCGACCCTTTTTCAAATATATGTGGGTAGGTACTTGTGAGATTCGCTATTTAAGCTACAGTATTTTGTTTTCATACAAGTATGCCTAATAGACTTTTTCATTAAATTCAAATAAACGTGATAAAGTCTACAATAACTAACTACAAATAATGTATACATAATTATAATTGTACTCTTGTGGACCATTAGAAATTAAAGATTTCTACCTATTTACGACTTTACAAAACAAGCTTTAAAATTAAAATTACATCAGTATTTAAGCCGTCATAAGGTTTGTCCATTTACAATCGGTATATGGTAATTGGTTACATGCGTTACAAAGATTCGATCAATTTATTTTTTAAGTTAGAAAACTTAAAGAGAAGCGGTCGGTGTTGGTACTAATGTCATTAACAATTCACTACTGTAATTGTGAATTGTACAACATACTGATTAGATTTTTACTGAAATGAGAAAATTTGTGTTATAAGTTAGAATTGAGGCATGCAACTTTTTTACTTCATTTTACTGTGGCGTAGCAGTGGTCTACGCATTACTAGTTGTGGTGTAGCAGTGCCCCGACACTTAGTAATTGTGGCGTAGCATTGGTGTACAGGCCGAAGTCGTGGCGTAGCAGTAGCCCACACGTTCGAAGACGTCCCATAACTATTGCGTAGCAGTGGTATACATGTCGTAAATGTGGCGTAGTAGTGGCGAAGGCGTGGCGTAGCAACTACGTAGGCGGCCGTGCACGAAGTGTAGCGGTGGTCTACGCGTCGTAGCTGTGGCGTAGCAGTAGCGTAGGCGCCCCATATCCGTAGCATAGCTTTTAATCCTGTACGTTAGATTGTACATACATTAAGTAGCTACAATTTTAGAACTTTGTTTTGTGTATCTTCAAAATGCGAAATCGACAATTTTCACGCAAAAACCCTATACTGATAAACTGTAACGGATTAAAATCGTATCGTGTAAAAACCGCGGTTTCGCAGACTTTATTGGGTAGTTAAGTAATTGAGCTTCTCGTGACAGATACTGAACTTTGCTCGATATTTCCCCCGCTAAAGGATTTTTCAGTGGTGTCGTTACTAGAGAACTCAAGGGTCTCTATCTAATGGGATTGACTGGTTTTGATAGTTCAACTGCTGGTGCTCGATGCTGCTAGCTGACGACCAAGAGATTCTCTGAAACATGTGAAGCAATACTTTTTGTTTAATTATTAAACTAATCGTCACGATTATGAATAAAAGTTGACAGTTGGATTTATATTTCGTAAATATAAGTAGCAAGTAAAGACCACAGGCTATCAAAAAAAGGAAGTACTTTTTATGTTTTCATTTCGTTACCCTGTAGGCTTTATAAATAGCCAAAAACAATACTAATTACTGCCTTTTTAGTCTGAGGTTAAAGCCTGTGACGTAATTGAAGGACAAATAAAGCGACGCACACGGCGGTACTAAAGGCTTCCATGTTTGAAAATACGAGTACATCGTGTGGTTAAATCAATCGTACTTGTTTATTCATTTTGTAGATGTAGACATCTCGTTAACTGTCTGATTATTTTACGGCTTGTGATCTTTATAGTCTCAACTAAACGAAGAAGAACTTAGAATTCTGCTCACTGCTCAAGTTGAAACAAGCGTGAAGTTTAATAATTACTACAACACCGTTTAATTCTTAACAAAAAGCCGATCCCACTAAAAACTTGTCCATTTTTATACCAGCATCAATTGCCCTATAACTGGGCCGGTTGCACACATAGGCAATGTCACTCACTGAATTATAAAAATTCATATAATAATTATTAATAAAAAAAATAAAAAGGCTACAGCCAAGTGTCGCGGTCAGTTCTTTTTTTTATATTGCAACATTGTGGCATCAAATTATATAGGCTGGTCTGATCCTGTTTATAGTAAACGATTGTCCGCCGCCGTTACGGATAGGAATATTTAATTGTTTATGATTGTTAATTTTGTTTCTGCGTAGCTGGTTTTCCATCATGGAGGTATTTTAATAAATCGTTAAATATATTAGCGTTTATGCGGGTTACTTATTATGTTAGTTAATTTATTACTGAGTGCAAATTAGGTTTTTCTGACAGTATACGTTTATACAGTACATACTTAACAGTGTTTCAGTTCCTTTCATCGTTACTTAAAATGTGATAACAATGACTCGTGACGGTCAAAACGTGTTACTCTTTTTGTAGAGTATAGAGATAAGGGACTATGTTTAAAAAAATTACAATAAAAATATACATATAGTATGGCTGCAAAGAATTGTACTTGTGGAGAAAAGTTTGCGTATTTACTATTATTGTACAATTATTGACTCCATTACTCATATAATTATAATATTTTAAATGACAAAAACCAACACCAAAACGAAGCTAAGAATTATCATGACTTCGAGCAAATTCACCGCCATTCAACAGAATTGCTACCACTTTATCTAAAACATAGCCCCCATCCTTTACTTCGGCAGCTAACACCAAAGTTTTATCCGCCGAAATCACGCGAAGTTAAACTCTTAAAAACAGCTTGTCATCACATTAGTCGAATAGTTAAGTCGTATCGTATCGCGTACCGCGGCGTAGTCCGCGTACCCTTCTTGCGAGCCCCGCGGCAGGGGTCGTTGCCCGCCGAATGGTACGACGTCGCCACTAATTAAAGTATATTTTATTGTTCCCCTAACTATTACTATCAATACAGACATGGCGGGCTGACACGAATGCGGGCAAATAATAATTATAATTACATTTTATTTTTATTCCTATGACGCTAAGTTAACTACAAGGCATTGTTGTGAGGTGTGCAACTGTGTATCTAGTTTTTTCTCTCAGTGTGTATCTGGTGCTATTCTCCGGTGTGTGCGTGAACAATTTATGTTATAGGTATTTACTTGTGGGTTGCCATAATCGAGATCCTTTAAGGGCCTTAGTCGATTCACTGACGAAGTGTGGCGACTTTGTTGCAATTTTCATTTATAGTGAGGCTATGTTGATGTGTGGTGCATCTTAGGAGAGACAGCGGAATATAGTAATTCTGTCGGATATGTTGGACTTCAGTTTTCTTGATTTCAACCCTAGCTAATTAATGTAGTGAAATATTGTCGTTTAGTCTCAAATCTGACCTTTATTCGTAGTCTTTCATAGCCGTCAATTTCTATAGGTGCACACGTCACTGTATTTATTGATAAGCAAATATTTCTAAGACACATTGCTTTTCAGACAAAAGGGCTGTGTAATGGGCCTCATCATCCGCCTCAGGAAGCAATGGTGGCTCAGTGGTAACAGTCCCGAAGTAAGAGTTTGTAGGTCGTGGGTACCAGCCACTCTTTACTGTTTCTAAATTATTTCATCACCACTGCTCTTAAAACGGTGAAGGAAAACATCGTGAGGAAACTGGAATGTCGTAGAACCAGAAATTTGAAGACATGTTAAATCTACCCGCACTGGGCACGCTGTGGTTTAAGGCCTACTCATTCTCACAGAGAGGAGCCCTGTATCCCAGCAGTGGGAACATAATAGGCTGATTATGCAAGCAGCATTCTCCTGCCCTATTCTCATTGGGGTCTTAGCTTAGATACTTCTTCTTGCATGCGTTGTTGTTAGCCGTCATATTTGAACTTCAATCATCAGTAATAATGCTGAACCAGAGAAAAAAAAACAGTAATTGGAGTTCATATTCAGTTCATTTGACGCTTGTTTGTCACAGCATAATGCTATATTACCTATATATACGCCACATGCATCGTAACGTTCTTGCATCATTCATTCTCGTTCTTATTTCTATTCGCTGCTAAACAATAGACTAATTAAGTTTGCATCCAATCTATCTCATTGTTATTTATATTATTTTATATGTACATTATAATTATTATTGTTTTCCATCCATGCAGTCTGTTGTTGGGAATTTGCAATCTTCTTTATTTATTATAAACAACGTTTCTTGGAGATAGAACATCCTGATGCCGTCGGTTTTCTATGCTATTATTATACTATGATTGTTATTTTTTTATGTCTCTTGACATTTCTCGGAACCTTTGGAAGGCATACGAGGGGCCGAAGCCAAGTCGCGAGGTACCGTTAAATCTTACTGATGAAATGCAGCCCCAACAGACGACAATCCCTGTTTGCACTATTCGAGTACACCCGGTTGGATTAGGACTATTGTAGAACATAGAAACTAGGATAATTTTTTTAAGGCTGGGAAATCATCCAGTGACTTCTCCCGCTCTGGTTGGAGCGGAAGGGAATGCCAGACTCTTACTGACTAAACCCATCCATGTTCCTTCCTTTAGCCCTTTATGTTCTGGGGTAGCGGTAACCCTTTCGGACAGCCCCGCTTAGAAACAAGGATATTGGATTATGGATTTGGGAGGCTACAGCATCAAAGAAATAGGACTTACCCTAGCAGTGTTTAATTCAGTCTCAATATTAATGATGACAGTTATGGACAACGACACTTCAACATCGTTGTATCCAAACCCCAACCTGAACAACAAAAGATAGATTTGTCATACTTATACATTCATCAATTGCCTCGTTGACTTGCCCATAGTAGATTGACTGACAAAATCTGGCTATCAAACTATCATCAGACCACAATATGATGTTGTTATTACGATCGCTTTGTCATCCCTAGTCGAATCTTAGCCATCTTATGCCGAGTGCAGACTCACGTCTCGCTACGGACGAACTATAGGGATTGTTCCGAGGCGTTCATATAGCGACGAGCGCTCCATTCAAGAGGTGTAAACTCGTGCATGCTAGATAAGCAAGCTAGTGTAGACTGAGGCTTATTCAGTTACGTCTTTGTAATAATTCGGGCACGTGTTTCGTTGAACGAGCGATAGGACTAGTGTGCTTTTATGCATTTACATAAAGTCTTTCCTGATCTAATCCATGACCAGTCAATATTAATGACGAATAGCCCTAGCTTGAAAAAAAAAATGCTCTTTCAGACTACGTTTTTGTATGTATTTTTAAAATAAGTGTAACATTTTTTTAAGTATATGATGACGTATCATCTGCCAAGCCTTTTTCCAGCTATGCTGAGGTCGGGTTCCAGTCTAACCGGATGCAGCTGAATACCAGTATTTTACATGGAGCGACTGTATCCTATTCTATTCTTCATGTTTTCTTCAGTATTACTGGAGCAGTACGCAGCGTCCGCCTACGGTTAAACGCTTCCAATCCCCTTGATGTCATAACCCCTTTGATACTGTTCAATGTACTTACTGGTTTACTCCACATGCGCCGCCTCTCATATATTTCCTTATGACAACTAATACGACATTATAATATCTATTTTCATACAAATAACATCAAATATGGCTTGACAGATGGTATAATTCAGTGCGACGCGACGTGTACATATTCTTATTTATAGTGCCTCCTGTCAACCGCCGTACGTTCGGAGAAAAAAACGTATTAAAATATATTGCGTTTAACTTCCTTTGCGTTTTGCACGAAAAAAAAACGAAGAAATGTTATACACATAACTCTCTCATTTTCTTGGAAGTTGATTTACAATTGCTTTGTTGAATTTGTTTATTTTCGTTAACAAAATTAAAACGGTCCCGTACATTTTAGCGGTTTAATGATGTTACTAAGAACGAGTGATACAGAACACGCGTACGTACAAATGTGTGTATTTATGTTCTTAAAAATATTTCTTTATCATAACGCTGTTTTGAATAAAACGAAAGTTGTTTTAATGTTCAACGCAAATGACAAATGCAAAAAAATTTTTTCTTTACTCGATTGTACATGTGTTTCCGTACTACAGAAGCTACCAGCTTTAAAGAGCTGTAAAGTATTCCTTTTTTCATACGAAAATAAAGTTAAACAGAGAAGCAACATTTAATTCGCCAAAACCCAGTGAAAGCGGAGTCGCGGTTTAAATTGTCTTATTTCGGTTCTCAGAATATGAAACACAAATATTTCTTTGGGTTGCGTTTCGTATATGGCAACGTGAATCCTGTGACAGATAGACAGACAAGACAGCGGCCGGCTGGAACGATATATCCTACTACTATTATAAAGGCGAAAGTTTGTAAGTATGGATGTATGGATGTTTGTTACTCTTTCACGTAAAAACTACTGTATAGATTTGGATGAAATTTGACACAGAGATGGTTTATATCCTGGATTAACACATAGGATATTTTTTATCCCGGTAGAACATTCCTGTGGGATAATTTCCGACCTCCACGCGAGCGAAGCCGCGGGCAGAAGCTAGTTAGAAATATAATAAAAATATGATCCAAGTGAACGATTTCAATTTTCGGCCTGAGTTTTTGCACAGCATTCCTTATATTACAACAAAATTGATAAATTGATGTTATTATTATGAATATATATTTTTTAATAGTGTCTTAATTGTTTCAAACTTAATTTAATTAGATCTATTAACACACATTCAGTTCAAATACATCACGCAATTTAACTACAGACTGACATCGTTTGTAAGAATGCATGCGTGCGTCTAGACGCGCGACAGAGACAGTCGTGCGACAAGTCGCGGGTCACGTGGACCGCCGAAACGCCAGCTGTGGCGCTACAATAAAGTTGAAATAAAACTTTTTTCCGGCTTCCGCCTCGGAGGTCGGCGGCGGGCGTAAACGTACCTACATTTTTATGAATACTTAAACTAATAATTAACGCCGCACTTAGTCGCGCTTAGAACACTGTTTACGACTAAATTCTCTTCGAATGCATTGTTTTGTTATAACTAAAGAGCGTTGCGCTCCATTTTCCGAGCGGCTCATTATTCCGTATCAGACGCGTGCCAGTTTTGCGTGGCATATTTTTGAGCGGCAACATTTTATTATTGTTTTATCCTTTTTTTTACTAATTATTATAATTAATGGTTTTGCTGTACGCTGCCTTAGCGCATTGTGCGTTGCTCCGCAAACCTGTAGTCAATTAAAATGAGGTTCCTTTATTCGAATGCATTATCTTTGAATTATCTGCATACAATGATAGTTGCTTTTGAAATGGTTCGTTTTGGTGCAGTAGAACCTTCTGACGGACACAGTTTAAGCTTTAGGTACTGAGTCAACTATCATGGCAGTTCATTAACCGAATCGTTCTACAATTCAAATTTATATATTTGTACACAAAGATGCTATGTTCTGCCTTGCAAAGCGTACAAACATTGCTTCCACAATTGGCTATAGATGTACAGGTATACTCCCTATATCCTCCATACTGAAAGTGTGCTCTGCGGAGCGCTAGGGCTCTTCAAAACTTCGTAGGGGCTTCGCAAAAACTGGTCATAAGGATAAAAAAGTCTAGTTATATAAGAACACACATAATACCATTTTTTAATATTAAAAGACTAAAATTTTTCGTTTTTCAAGAGGAGAAGGAACCTTCCTTCGCCAACAAAGTTTGAAAACCACTGCCCTATATAACTATTAAAGTACAGCTATCGGTAATTAATAAAATTAAAATGAACAAAATAATACAAATTAACGAAACAATAGTTATTTACTAAAGTAAGTAGGTAATAGATGGATTTGTAGGAAATTTTATTTTTCTAAATTTAATCAGGTTCAACATTAAATCTGCATAGCAGCTGTTAAGTCAGACCACGCACAATGAGGGGTTCCGTAGTTAGGATGAATTTAACCCAAGAACAAACATAACATTGTGGTTAAAAAAACATCTCCCATACAGACATACGTCACGGGCACGTCCAAAGGCAACTTGTAATCGCAAAAAAAAAATTAAAAAAATTCACCTTTTTTTACATGTCCGCGAGGTGTTGATCTTTGCCAAATCTCATGATTCTAGGTCATACACGCCTCACAGCCGTGGATAATAATTTGTTGTTGTAATTTGTTGTTTTGTTGTTTGTTTTTTTTTGTTTTTTTGTTTGTATATTTGATAATAATTTGTTTCCTCCACGCGTCCTCCAGCAAAAGGTACTTGGCAGACTGACAGACAGCCATACAGACGGTCAACGAAAGTGATCCTACAAGGGTTCCGCTTTTTTTTGAAGTATGGAACCCTAAGAAAAAGCCTATCTAATTGCCGAGCTACCAACAATATCTTTCAACGCATAATAAGTACCTGTACAGTCGCGAGCACTAATGTGTATGCAGTTAGCAAATGAATGGACATAATAGTACATAATAGTTTTAAAAATGGAAATAAGTCAGATCCTAGTAATTATCGGCCGATCACGATAGTACCCATTATATCAAAAATCTTTGAGAAGGCAATGCTTGTTAGGTTAAATAATTTTCTCTGTACACAGGAAATACTCTGCAAAGAGCAGTTTGGTTTCCGTAAAGGTAGTTCAACTGCTCTTGCAATATTTAACTTTATTAAACTTGTAACAGAAAGTATTAATAATGGCAATCCTGCAGTGTCCCTCTTTTTAGATATGAGTAAGGCCTTTGATTTTGTCAACCATGATAAGCTACTAAACAAATTAGACTTCTACGGTATTAGAGGAAAAGCTTATGAGTGGATATCTAGTTATCTAAGAAACAGGCAGCAGTGTACTGAGATATCCAAAATTGTTAATAGAAGTGTAAGAATATATTCCAAAGAGAAATTCAAATCAGCAGCGGTAATAAATAAATGTGGCGTGCCTCAGGGAAGCATTCTTGGTCCCTTACTTTTTTTACTTTACATAAATGATCTTCCAGAGGCGACTTTGCATAAATGTATACTTTTTGCAGATGATACTACAGTTGTCATAAAATGTCAGAATAAAAGCGACTACAAATCAGCTACGGAAAAGACCCTAAAAGATATAATATGTTGGATGCAAAATAATAACTTAAATATAAATGTTAGCAAGACAAAATTAATCGAATTTAACTCATATAATAGCAAACCATTAGCTTTGGATATTCTATATAATGGTGAAAAGGATCAAGTGGATCAACTAAAATTTTTAGGAATTAATGTTGACAAAAACCTGAATTGGAAAAGCCATGTGGAGCATATATGTCAGAAATTGGATAGGTTCGTGTTTGCTTTGAAAAAGCTTAGACAAAATGTGTCTGTAGAAGCTGCTCTTGCAGCTTACCATGGTTATGTGTCCTCTGTTCTAAGCTATGGACTAATCATATGGGGTAACTCGGCCGATGCCGATAGAGTTTTTAAGCTCCAAAAACGCTGCATCCGGGTATTAAACAGGGCATGGTTCTTAGATAGCTGTAAACCCCTTTTTCAAAAAATGAAAATTCTTCCACTGCCCTGTATGTATATTAGAGATATCTGCATTTTTACAAAGACACACATGCATTATTTTAAGCAACATACTGAGGTTATACCAAGACAGAAAAGGGCTAAGTTTCGCGACCTCTTATATCATCCAGCTGGTCATAAAGATATATATAAGAAAAATGTGTTCAATATGTGTATATTAATTTATAATACCCTGCCAAGCGAATTGAAATTGTTGCAAGGTAATGATTTTAAAATAAAATTAACAGTGTGGTTAAAAAAAATGTGTTTCTACAGCATAAAAGAATTTTTACAATATAAAAATAAGTAATAATTAATGATTTAGACTAATAATTAATAATTAATGATTTATTGTAAATTAATATATGACATTTTGTGTGTATATTGTAATATGTGTATTTGAATCAATTTAAGTATTGTAATTAATAATAATGTGTATTTTAATCTGTATAATTATTAGTTCATTAAAACAAAAATTTGCACGCTTGCTTGCAGGCAGAATACAATTACTTTAAGGCTGTAAGATCTTCCCTTGTATAATATGTATTTTCTTGCAAATAAACTATTTGAATTTGAATTTGAATTTTTACATCGTGTTCCGTAAAGAAAAAGGGCGACATCTGTCGTCGAAGTGAGGTATCAATGCGACACGTTCAGACAGGGCTGCCGAAGACATTTCTAAAGGATTTAATATCAATCAATGAACCGCTTGAATCGTTTTAATTTTCATCAATTATCATAAATGTCAGAAATATCTTCGAATTGGTAGTTACATAGTACATACTTACACTTATTAAATCTACATAAATCTGCGTGACCTGCTACGTAATTAAAAGATTTATTAAGATATAAACACAGAAAATAATCATCGTCAGCCCTAGAGTACAACTACAGGTGCATTTAACACAATGAAGACAAATAAAAGAAACGCGGGTGTAAATTAAATTAATATAATAGTCCCTACTATAGGAGGGGTGAACCTGTCTCTGTGGCGGGAGGGGGGGAGGTGAACGTTTGTGACCGTTCATTCCTGATCAGTTTTACAGTCAATTTGTTGCGTATTTCGTTTAATTAATAACTCTTTGAACTGGAATTTTAATGATGTGTGCTCATTGTTCTCGAAACTTGATGTTGGTTTGATTCACAGGAATTGTTATTTCAATTTTTATTAGGGAATCAAGCGTGTCGCTCTCACCAATTTCCATTTAATAAGTTATGTTATTACATCTATAATACACTGAATAAAATTAACAATACTCAGGTACTTAGATAATTATAGGTACTAGAAGATTCGATCCAATGAAGTAATATAACTAACTAAATCGTTAATCCGAGTTAGTTCCCTTAGAACATAACGTTAAATCTTCCATTGATGAAGAATGGTATTACAAAATAAACTTGATACAGAGGCAAGTGGATAATTTAATACAATAATAAATGTTAACATCCGTATTAAGAGTACTAGGGGCATCGCATTGTATTGAAGCGGCAACAATGAGCTCGGCGAGGATAAAAGTACGTATTACTTTACTGTACAGTCGGGGAAAAAAATCTTAAAGCGCGACAACGTCACACAACTCGACACGTGCCCTCGAGAACGCTTCAAACTCGCAAAGGCAACACCGACCTGCCGACAGTTGAAAGAACGCGTTCCAAACTCGAATTTTAAATTTTTTCTTTAGCACCGTTAATTTAATAAAATGCAAGATGTTCATTAAGACTTTTTTCCACAAGCGTACTTATACGACAGATTCGTTCCGTCGTCGGACAATTAATATTAATTAAGATTTAAATTGGTCTAATTACATAGAGCCCAGCCCATCTCCAGCAGGCAGCGGACTATTCTTTGAGTGCAGCCGAAATATTAAAGAAAAGTGTTAGGATTTTTTCTTATTTATTATTCAGCGGTTAAGTAAACCACCTTTTATAGCAAAGGAAAGTATGCTTCATCGCTTGTTTCAGTTTACCTCTCAAGTTTTTACTAAAGATAAATATTTTATCATTTTGTATGTTTAATTTATATTTTTCTTTTTTCAGGTAAGTCTTTTATACGCATCTACATTCAAAAATTCAACGTGGAAGCAGGTAAGTACTTCTAGTCCACAGATAAAGCAGTTGAAATCGACAGCTGAAATGAGACTACAATATTTTATACTTATTAAGGTTAAAGCGCCAGAGTAACCCGCGAAATTCAAATTTCCTTATTTTTTTTTGCAATTTGTGGGTCAGTATTAGGTTGTATGTTGAACTTAAATTAACTCGCGTCAGAAGTAAGCATTCAAATAAAAAATACAACCGTCTTATGTTTATATTATACCTTATGGAATCATGAAATAATGACAATTGGAGACGAGAGAGAATTCTAACTCAGAGTGTTATATTGAAAGAGTGTCCATGGAGTTTCTTGCCTGTTCTTCTCCACAGGTACCTACTGCTGTGGAATGGGCAACTAGCTTCATCTTTCTGACTGACCGACTCCTAGACAATTCAAAATTGCCTGTACTTAATTGGTTTATTTGAAATAAATGCTTTTGAGTTTGATTTTGATGATTCTAATGATTACGATTCTGTAAACATATACTTGCTGCGGACGCAAATCATATCTTGATCAACATACCTGACACTGACCTGCAAATTGCAAAAACCGTAAGAACATTTTGAATTTCGCGAACTTCTCCAAGCGCTTCCCCTTAATGTATGCAGTGATTCGTTAATTAAATACAGTGCACCCGAAGTCTGATTAAAAATTGTTGTTTTAACACACATATTATCGGGTTAATTCACATAATATCGGTTTTGTATTCCCGAATATCACGGCTTGATTTTCCTCCCGCAACGATTCAGAAAGAGGTTAAAAGTTCATTTATAAAATATACGAGTACGTTGTTACTTTTGCCTTACTGTCCTCTTAATTAAAACAGCAGTTACGTTACGCGGTGTATGAGCTGATTTTACTAAAGCTTCATAGAATATGCTTAAAGTTTTTTTACAAGGTGTTTCGCGAGCGTTGTCGCGATTACCCCCTTTCACGTGTCCCCCGCGCCACGCTTTTATTTTATGCTGTTCTGACTATACATATGGTTGTCTGCACGCGCCGCCGCGTTACCTTAAATAACACCCAACACTAGCTGAGTGTAACCGACTCTTTCAGACGCAAGTGAAAATATTTAGTGTATCTAACTAATAGGTTCCGTATGGTTTTTTTTTAAATTGCATATTTCCCAGTCATGATGTTGATGACAAAATAATTATTCCAATACTTGAATGAGCAAGCCACTCATTAGTTAAACCACCACATTGATTTGGTATTAGTATGCAACTGTCATATTCACGTCTTCCCAAAAGGGCTTACTGTACCCATATTGTTTATGGGCTTAATCAATTATCAATTAGCATCTCGTTCACAGAACGACGGTCGAGATAATTCGCACGGCATTACCGCTTGCGGTACCCAAAACATGTACACTTGTGCACACCAGTTTGTATTGTCCCTCAATTTAGCGCACTGCTTTAGTGGATCATTGAGCACTGCAAAGCTTTGGGTTAGCGCGACAAAAGTGGTAGATCTCTCCCTTTTAATGGCGCGTTGGGAATGTTTTTAGTCTTGTGACGTCATACAACCCTTTGTCGGCGCCCGCGATCATTTGTCGTGTTCCGCCGACGCGTTTGAATAAATGTGTCGCGAGATGCAAGTGCCTCAATTATATAGCATTACTGCTTTATACATTTGTGTTGGGGAAGCATGAACGAGCGACGTTTACGCTCACTGTTACCTGCCATGTACTTGTTATATACCGCTCAATTTAGCGTTGTATTCTGTAATTTACTTTTCGTTTTGATTCGAAACAAGCTGATCAATGATTGTAGGTTGTTGATATTTTTAGAGAGAGGTATTACCGATCAGTACCTTCTTCGAAATGATGCAGAAGTGGTGGATGTGGAAACTCTCACTTCTATAATTTCACGTTGTTTGCTTCTGAATAAGCACATATTCGAGCCGGCCTCTCCATTATTTTCTAATTGTCATATCTGCAATTCCGTCTGTCGGCTGTCCGTGGAAGCGATTGGAGGACTGTTTTGCGGTGGCGTTGCGGTTTAAGACTGATTTCACTGATTCATTTGAGTTAAGCAGAAGCTATCAGACCGGACGCACGGGACTTGCTAACAGGGATTAGCCCTGGGGTATATATAATGTTCTTTCATAATAGCGGCATCTTCGGAAGCATGGTTTACTTAGATTGCGGTCTGTTGGCTGATTGGGTTTGATTGATTCATTTTATAATTCATGTACTTATACGAAACATTTTAAAAGATTGGTGGAGTTTCTTGTCCATTTTTTTTCCATACGAAACTACCTTTTGGAAGGGGCGACTAGAATCGATTCTAATTCTTGTTCAGTTTGACGTTCAAAAGTGCCTTTCTTGTGCCTATTTGAAATAGATGATTTAACCTCTACTTTGACTTTGATTTGCCGTGTTGGTTTTTTTTTAAAGATGTGTAGGTGTTTTGTCCTTGATTTGTGTCTAAGTGCGAATTTCGAACGCGGTGCTACAGCAAATGCGTTCAAGAGTTGTCAGCGTCAATATTCCATAGAAAATAATGACACTGCTGTCAGTGTCAATGTGTTTAAAACCTATGTCTTAAACGTGGTTTATGCGCTGATCGCGTTCAGTTCCATGAGTTCTAAAAGATTTTGAGGGTCGGAAATAAATAAAACAAACATATTTTGTACCTAAAAAGACTACGAATGGAAAACGTTGTAAAGAAAAATTACGTTCATACTCCAACTCTCTGTATTCTCTTGTTTTAACTGAAATAACCTAAAACGATGTACAGACGCCAGCACATCAAGCTATCCCTAACTGTCAAATTTTCTCAATTAAAAATGAACCTTATGTCTTTGCAATAAAGTTGAAATACTACGAAGAAATACGTACGTACTCTGTACGTACTGTTAGTATCATATTTATGTAGGTACACGAAAGCTACTCAATCCTGTAACACAAACAATTAGTCCCTTCCTCGGGCGACGATCCAAACAAAGCGTTACTCCGCAAATGTTTTTGGTCGTAACCTAATATCGGACATTTGGTCACAAAAAATCCGGCCAAACCTTGTTTCGCCCAAGGCTTTCCTTACATAATTATGAAGCCATTACATTAATAGAAAATTGATACATTGTTTAGACAGTGCTAATTAATTGTATTGGCAACGCTGGTCAACATATAGTCATGGCACACGAACTTTGATAGCTATGCTGCTTTATCTAACTATCCTCATAATAAAACTGCTGTTGATCCGAAGCTGACAATACTTATAACTTAACACAGCAATAAAAGTGTAGGTATTTTGGCGATTCATTATAAAGTTTAAAACTTATTGCTGTTATTGTTGTATTGGTTTGATTTAAAAAAATATGTTAGTTAGTACGTTAGCGTGTCGAGAAAGTGTAGTAGTAGTGTCCTAGTAGTCAACAATAATTCCCTGAAATAGGTGATACAAAAAAAAGAGGGTGTTTTAGTAGAATCTGAAATCAGGGAGCTATTATAAGATCTACTAGTCGATGAAAAATTTGCTATTTAAAAAAAACCAGCCAGCAATACTTTTTTTTAAGATGTTGTTAAATTTTTTTGCTAACCATGACAGTTGGTTGACCAGCTTATTGTCTTATCAAAAATGGGTTGCAATATAAAAACACATAATATCACGCTTGTAATCCCCGTAGGGTTGGTGGGTAGGCAGTATACCTATAGAACACCCAAACAACCTCGAACACAAATACCCACCTTCAAACATAACTGGTGACATGTCGGTTTCAGTCAGTCACGAAATTTTTTGGACTTATCTGGATTTTTTTCCGTGAAATTTGGAGGGCCCTGTGAGCGAGAAGCACGGAGAAAGGATCCTTAAAACCCTAACAAGAGGCAAATGGAGCCCAAGAATATCGGCAAATTACTGTTGGACCAACCAGGGGGTTGTGCACCGCCTCTAATTGAAGTAAAATAATGTAAAAAAGTCCGGGTGTCCGACAGTATAAATTTTGTTTACCAGCAATTATCATATCGGATGACCGAAGCTCTAAGGCTCCTACAGACAGGCGCGACCCGCCAGCGCGACTCAACTTTTGTATACCAATATACATAGCTTAACATCAAGCCTGTCTTCCCCGTAGGGTTAGACAGAGGTGCTCTTTGAGTCCCATGTAATAAGGGGCGAGCCTATAGATATCAACCGAATTCAGATTTCAGACGAATTCAGACTCCCGGCTGCTGTCGAGAAATTTCTAATTTAAAAACTCGATTAACACTGTCCGACCCGGGAATTGAATCCAGGACCTCTTGCTCAGCGCAGTAGCGCTTGCGATCACAAGACCAACGAGGCAGTATAAAATAAAATAAGTAGCTAATATTAACACAAAAGTCAATCAGACTCAAGTGACTGCTGGTTTAGTAAGTGCAGTGCTTCGTTTACACTGATTTAAGTCCACAGCAGACAAGCAACTATTAGGTGATGGGCCATTAAGCCGATTTTTATAAGTTAAATGTCGCACAGTCGCAAAATCGCCGGTCGCCGAACACCGCCGCTAAAAGTAGCTAGCTAGTCTGCTATAGCCCTTACAGTAAAATTAAAATTTCACGTTGGTAATACAATTTTTAACAAGTTCTTAGATTGCAACGTACTTCTAACCGAAAAGACAAGGCACCAATCACAAACGCGTAACCAAAGCCATACCTCACCCCGGCCACGCTATTGGTCAACAATTGGTGATAAATTCGAATTTTGAATACGAATTGTCAACGGACTGACCGGTGAACGATTAAAAGTCCCTTGATACGTGACTCGTCAAAGACAAAGTTGTCGATGGGTCAGTCTATTTGTTTTGGAGCACGCTCTGCATGCAAATATTGTATTGGAGTTGGTTAGGTTTGCACATCGTCGAATCGTAACAGCTGAAAAGCATTTTCCTCTCTTTATTTACATACACATATGAAAGTCCTACCAGACTGACATATCAACGCCCAAAGTGCAATTAGAATTGGAATACCATCCAATTCTAACTTAAGCCTAGTTTGCATAGAAACCTGAAAAGTACTCATTCCAAATTTTTTTGTTTGCGTTATTCTTCCTACAGATGGGCAAAGGCCTCCCATTATTCTTCCAGGAAGTTTTCCGCCGCACCTCGAACTAGCCCTCGCCGTACGCGTTTAAGTCATCTCGCCATTCTTTTTCTGGACAATAAAGCAAGGTATACCTAATACATAATTTTTTTCGATAACATCTATTCTTGTATTCCATTATTTTATTATCTACTTCGATCGTCCGAAGTTCCTATTTGACTTGTTAAGTAGACAATTTTAGTTTAAGTGGATACCATGTTTTATTAGCAATTAAGGTAAATTAACTTAATTAATTGAAAGTTATGTTGTATCTATCTTTTCTTTGGTTAACATTTTGTTTTTGGAATTACTAATGTTCTGCCTCGATGGTGTAGTGGTCGCGCTACTGCTGAGTGCGGTTCGATTCCCGGGTCGGGCAATGTGTTGATGAGTTTTTCTCCTATTAACTGGCAAAATGTGGGTGTTCCACAGGTGCATTTCTGCCTAACCCTTTGGGGGAAACGAGCGTGATGTTGTGTTATAAATGTATTCAAAGTACCTATTAATACATTTATAACACAACATCACTCATAATCTCTCATATACACATAATCTTGTGTGGTAACATCTCTTATTTTACAAAATAACGAGGATTTTATACCTACTCCATTATTTTATTACCGTTGCAATCCGTCATTGCAATGGTTTCAAGCCTACCCTTGACTACGTCCTTTAAATTCACGACGGGAGGTATTACGCCGCTTATCGGACATTGCAAAATGGAACAATACAAAGAAAGCCCGCATTTTTGAGGGTGGGAAATCATCAAATGACCCCTCCCGCTCTGGGTGGAGCAGAAGGGAGTGTCAGACTCTCACCGACTAAAACCCATCAATGTTCCTTCCTTAGTCCTTTATGTTCCGGGGTAGCGGTAACCCTTTCGGACAATCCCGCTTACCCGGCAGGCTTGGCCCTGAGGGGCCCCTTCATATGCTGACATGTCTTTGAGGCGCGCGTGGAACATATACGCGCCGTACGGCACGGGTCTGGTGCTGATCAGACGGTGAGTCACCCATTACTCACCGCCCGCAGGCCCGCGCCTACGGTGGCCGGGAGTCGTCACGTGGCTCCCGACGCCCGGGGCGTCTCCTGCGGCGGCTGGGACGGGAGGACCTTTCTCTCTCCCATCCCGCCACCTCCTTCGCGAGCATAACTTTTTCGCAGAAGGAGGTGACTGCCTCCCACTCCCTCTCGCCCCGGACCATGGCTTGCACCAGGGCCGGGCGCGAGAGGTCGCCGCCGCCGATCGCCTCTACGAGGGCACGGCGGTGCTCTGCCCATGCGGGGCAGGTTTGCACCGTGTGCTCTACCGTGTCCTCTGGGCGATCCTCGCAGTGGTGACACCCGGGCGTTTCCTCCCGCCTGATGATGTGCAGGAACCTCCCAAAACATCCATGTCCGGTGAGGACCTGCGTCAGGCGGTAGGTGAGGGCGCCGTGACGCCTCTCTAGCCACTCCTCAAAGAGGGGCCTTACCGCCACTATCGTGGCGTGCCCTAAGAAAGCGCACCTAAGAATATCTTCTCCAATATGAGCGTTGAATCATAACGACATGAAATGCGTCAGTTTACGTGAAAACAAATTGGTATCTGAATAATTGTCAGAATTTAGCTAAATCAATCTGTCTAGCCTTTACCCGACTATGTTGGGGTCAACTTCCAGTCTAATTCTCCCTATTTGACCTCCCATAAGACTAGTTGTCACACTTTTGGCCTTCTGATTACCCGTACTGTCAAAGATCGAAGAATGAATGGCTTAACGTGCTTTCCGAGGCACGGAGAGGTCACGATATGTAGTAGACTGCCACCCATTCACAAACCGACCGCGGCTAGCGTACCCCTTCTTTAGCCACGAACTGCTTTTCGAAAAACGAATGCGATAGGATTTTTTTTCTTGTTCGTTATTTCTGTCAGAGCGCACCTTAGCGGACGCCCACTACGAAGTCGGCAGCGCACATAATAAAAATTAGCCACGAGCTCAACACTATTTCTCCTCGCCGTGTTTATTGCCTCTATAGGAGGCATTCAGGCAATGTTCGCTAATTCATACGCGGGTTGAGAGAGCGAGTTTCACACTTACGTCAATCAGTGCGTAACTGAAGTAAAGGTATAGTGCTCCAACCACTGGACTAATTTAATGAGAGGGGCCTTTTCAGCCGGCGCGCGCCGCCAGCCTGTCATACATCGCATATAAATGTGATTAACATAGAAATGACATAATTACGACACTACACCGCGTACTTTTAAACCGTATACTTTGACTTTTTTTGTAAGATGTATCTTTTTAGTTTTAATGTTTACTTGAACACGAGGTTTAATTTTAAAGATAAGTTTTTCGCCTGCGTGTATGTATGTTGGGAATTATCCCGTGGTAACGTTCTACCCATAAAGACTTTTAAGTAAAGCGCGGAATTAAAAGTATAATCTAGTCGACCTACTCTGTAGAAATATCATCTGCCTAGCCTTTTCCCAAATATGTTCGGGTCGGCTTCCAGTCTAACCGGATGCAGCTGATTACATGGAGCAACTGCTCATCTGACCTCCACAACCCAGTTACTGGGCAATACGACACCCCTTGGTAAGACTGGCTGTCAGATTTTCGGGCTTATGACGACCCGTAACGACTGTCAAAGAAGCACAAATGACAGCCGGGAACGGCTTAACGTGCTTTCCGAGGCACGGAGGAGTCTCATTATCTAATGATGGTCACCCATCCACAGCCAACCTCGGCAAGCGTAGCTTAACCTGATGGATCGACCTGTGCGGCTGTTAGTACTTAGCCACGAGATCTTAGGTGAAGTGAAGAAGAACTGTGTGTTGAACGCTGCGGCTTATTACAAACGAGACTTTTTCAATATTTGAATGCGAGTTTTCGGCTTCGTGGATGAAAGTGATATGCATTTTTTTTATAAAATGCCTTAATGTTCTGTTTGGTAATAGAGATATTACCCACTCGTATCGTGTTCGTAAACGTAGGTACTCGTAGTATCCCACATCATATTTCAAGCATTATTCGAGGATACGAGCTTGGTTTTATCTGTTTTTGGTTTTTCATCATATTTCACTGTTTTCCGGTGTTGAATGTACTATTCGTTTTGGTATCTATACTAATAATATTATAAAGCTGAAGACTTCCGCATTGAAAAAATATTTTTGTGTTGTATAGTCCATTTATCGAGTCAGGCTATGTAACATCACGCTACGACCAATAGGGGCCGAGCAGTGGGTAAAACCGCGCGAGAGCAGCTAGTGTTATTATAAAGGCCCCGCTGACAGGCACGACACGATGTGCATCAAGTTTTCATAGAAGTTGTTCCACCAGTGTCGAGTAGCGCCGGTCTACGGAAGCCTTAACACTACCCGGATATCAGTTATTAAAATACCTAGACGGGATTATGGGATACCGCTCCTATAATCCCGTTAGTGACCGCTTGATGCTTAACATATTAAAGGCCCATTTTCAATGACCAGTTCATTTTATCCCACGAATATATTTCCCATTTTCACAGTTTTTGTATGACAATTTGCCTAAACGTCACGTTTATTTCTCAGTTAAAAATTATCTAATGATTGAAAAATCGGCCTTTTGTATATTAATTATAAACTCATTTGATACCTTCGACACAACTCTTTCTTTAGATCAGCATCAAGGCTTATTTAAAAAAAAAAAAACAATATGAAAAAAACAACAACTATTGCAAACAAAAAAAATCGCTCAAATTATTAGTATGAATTAAAAGTGCCTGTTATTTTATCATTAGAACGGGAACGGCTGCAATGCGTAGGGGCGCAGGATTAATGAGGAGCGTACTTAGGGTTGTCGGCCATATTGTTTCTGCGCAGTGCGCGCAAACGAGGCCAGTGCGCAGGCGGCGAGCAGCGAGCACTGCGCACAGATAGCTCAGCTGACTGGGGACTATCGATTGGGGTGCATTAACGCGATCATATGGGGTTATTGTGGTTTTTTAATTCGCAGGGTAGAATTTAGGTCAATCGCTTTTGTTGTTTATGCAATAAATAGCATTATGCAAAAGAGGTGCCGCGTTATGGATTAGTGTGTGACGGGTTTATTTGTGGAATTAACGGATCATTTTTAGTGGTATTTTTTTGTAAGTTAATTCTAAAGGCTGGATAATATAACTGTAGGAACTTACTTATACTGAGCCATCAAATAATATATTTAAACGGCCGATCAACGCTGTCTATTTTGGTTATAAACACGTTCTTTGTCAACCTATGTTAGACGCAGACGCAGAAATATAATTTTTAACAATAACGGTCCATTTCCACACTATTAGAAACGAACAATAGGGTCAATATTCTAGAAAATAAAAACGGTTTTACAGTCTGCCGTAAATTTACCACAGTACGCATCTTAATTGCACAATAATTATAACCAATTACTATTCGAATACTTCATTATTTCGCCTCTGTACATATTAGCGAGAAAATTAGAACCCGCGCGTGTGTAAAGGCATTCAGTGTTAAATAAGGTCAGTTTACATAACTAACTCTTTCCTTTGGATCAAACAGAGGAAAATCTGTCAAAACTTCTATACAAATAAATCAAATTTAATCAGTTTGTAATAATAAAATAATAGCTTTTTACTAAATGCATAGGAAAGTATACCTCTATTCGGTACTTAGGTATAACAAAAAAAATATTTAAGAAATTCTAATCTTCCAAAACGAAGGACCAATTTTGACGACGGGACTTACACTGACCGATCGATAGCTGATGTTATAAGGAGTAACATGAAAAAAAAGAATTAGCTACCAAACGGGCGAAGCCGCGGGCAGGAGCTAGTATAAAATAAGTTAAAGTAACTTAAGCCAAGAAATTATATTGCATCATGGAAATCACAATTATTGCGTTGCAATAGGTACGTGCACATGGAGTGCAGTGCAGTTCTTCAGCACGTTACTCCCAACAGAACTTGGAAAATAAGGAAGATGCTTGTATTTGTGTATGTCACACTATTATGCCATTAGAAATAATGTATGCAGTGCCGCTTATAGACTTTCTTTCTTTCCTGTCATTCAGGGTTCCATTCGTCTCTCGTCCAGAGTGCCTAGACAAGCGACAATCGAATTCAAAGCGAGGTTTTCAGTAGCTTATGTTGCTCTGACTAGGCTCTAAGATAACACCCACTAGGGCCTAGTGGCTTTACCTAAAAAGATTAACTGCGATGCTGTGTGCTAATCCAAATAAAGTCTTCTTAAGCCAAAGCCCCATGCTCCTAATTCTTCTCCTATTGTAAAACAGCTCATCAGTAGCTCACTAGTACTCCATGCACTGACGACATCGCACTGCATCTTTGACGATGTCGCCCAATACACTTTTGGACGCCACGATTTTCTTTGCCCTCCCGGATAATTGCTCTACCAATTTTGACTGTTCCACAACATTCATTGCATAATTTACACTGTCGAGCATTAAAAGGGTGTTGACCAATTAGCCCGTCCATGGTGACGGAATTGTGAAAACGTCCGTGCCGACAGCTGCTAAATTGCACGGTAGAAGGTGTTACGTAATTACTCTTATTTATTTGCTCCTCAGATATTAAAATAAGGATCCAATCGAGCTTCCGCGAACGTAGGATTCTTCGTGGAAACCATCATGACTGGCTATTGTCTATAATTGAAGGCAAGCCCATCGACTGCCGCACACTTTACTCATGGGTTATCGATATCGATTTATGTATTTTTCTAAATCTTGATTTCTGAGAATTGTTTGGGATGCCTTGGCAAAAATATTTGCGAAAAACTTAGGCACTTGTCATAACAGATTATATCGATTAAGTGACGTGAGGATTTACATGATTAGGTAAATAAATAAACAAATCCTCCTTTAAATGTTTTACCAGCAGGGTGACGCCAGGTTACCCACTTAAATGGGACTATTATTTAACATATTTCCACAGTATAGATTCGTGGAAGTCATACATTATTAAGACCCCTTAAAGACTTCGTACATTTTAATACTTACATAAATTATATTGATCCTTCGTTTCTTCAAATATGAACTCTATGTGCAGGTAACAAAGTAAACAATCGATCAGTTATAAAAAAAAACTATTCCTAAAATCGTCACATCGCTTCACGACTCTGAGTAATAAGAAAATTATTAATTCATGCCGAGAAAGGTCTGCATGCTCGTTTATAAAATGATATGTAATAGCTCCTAGTTATACTGATTACGGAAACATTGATTGATTGTATACATGTGTCCGTTTAAGCATGGACAGCAAAGCAATATTATTTTCGTACCTATTTCACAAAAAACGTTACGGTATCGCCTTGGTTCGTTTCTGTAATTGAACTATGACTTGGGCGTAAAAATTACTTAGTTGTTCTAAAATATTAAATAAGCATTGCTTTCAAAACTGTATTTTGAGTAAGAGAGTTCCAAAGCTTTACCAACGTATAAAAGCCTTCTCTTAGCACTCTTGCGCCGCTGTCATTGCTCACTTACCCCAGCTGGAATGAATGTTCATTTTTGTTTTATTCCATGTTCACACGACCCCGATATTTGTTTTGAGAAGGGTATCTAGATACTGTTCAGCCTTGAGTTGGAGGTTGTCGGCTGCTTAACAGCCTTGCTTGTGGGTGTCTCAATAATTCAGGCTTAAAACTAGCTTGTAGTCGCTACGCTAAGGGCACCCCTTGTGGGGTTCGGATCTTGGTTTAGGGCGTCCCTGGGGAATTGTAAGCTAAATCAACCAGAGAGTGTGAGACCCAGGAAACATCCAGCGGCATCGGAGCAGATCCAGGCCAAGATGGCGAGACGTTCTTGACTCTACTGATAGGTTTGGTTCACACTAGGTTAAGATAGAAAGGATTGGCCATAGCTTTTTAATAGGAATGATGACTAGATTATTTTATTTTTTAGTCCTTAGGCTAGATTTCCAAAAAATATTAGATACGTAAGGTCAATGGAGGCTATTGTAACTAAAAAAAAATATGTTGAAACTTGAACCTACACCAAAAATGAACATTTGACTTTATGGGGTAATCTATTAAATCTATATAATTAAGCATATATCTGAGATTACTTTCGATATAATACAATGTCAAAAAGCCATAGGATTTAGTTAAAATCTTATTAAAAGATCCATGCGGTTAGAAAAAGTTACATTAGCCTCATGTTGGGGCAAATGCGACTATTTAAACTAACTCATTGGTTTTTGTAGCTTATATGCTCACAATCGAAGCACATGCCACCCAGTGTGAAATTTACGCAGGCATGTTCTCAGAGTTGAACCAGTACAGTCCCGATCAAACTAAAAGTCAGTTTCGTAATGTTTGGGGCTAAAGTGACTATTTTCTATAGAGTTAGTGTTGTGTTGACGTAAAAAATATCGATAAATTGTAAAATGTGTAGGCAATCGATACTGTACATAAGTAATATAAAACCATGCTTCGTTTCTATTTTTTATTTGTAATCATCATATCAAAAATTATTTATTTGTAATCATCACATCAAAAATTATAAGTTTTAGATACTTCTCAAAACATAATACAAAAATTTCTAAGAACATTAAAAAAAAATCTAAAATTATATAAAATCTTTAAGATAACATTTTTTCTAAATTGCAATATTAAGTTTGTCTTTACTTAGAGCTATACTTGAGCTACTATCAATTGAAAATACAGTCTTCATTCCAGGGTTTGCCTGTTTTTGACCACGTGTGCCATATAAATGTGAAATTATAGTAGACCTCGGAATATTAAACGTCTTTGCTGCCTCATAACTATTTAACGTTTTGCTTTTAACCAACTGGAGTGCCTCTAGAAGCTTTTCTTTTGAATAGCTCCTTTCTTTTTTCTTAATATAATTTCGGACCATCTAAAACAAGTCAAATATCAAATTAGTTCAGAGTTTTTAAGTAGTATGGGTTGTTATAGTACCTACGCACGAAGTCATGAACTAAATGCATTAGGTCTGACCCCCTATTTAACTACAGTATTTAATCATACAACAGTATATCCATCTTGAAAGGAAAATAGATTTGAATCTTAGTTCAAATAGTAATAAAATAAATTATAACATTTATTCACGCAATTTATCCCAGGCCCCGAATGGATTCAGTTCGAGAATTTTCTAAAGTATGCTGTAAGTATATCGATTTACAATTATCGATATTCGACATCACTGGCTTTCTTTTATTTTATACAAGCACGAAGGGGCTATTGTAACCAAAAAAACTAGTTGCAATAACCCCGCAAAGAGATAAGTACGAGGCTAATGTAACTACTACATTATCTTACGAAATATAACATATAATATTAAAAACGCAAGTGTTTAGAGAACTTACCTTTACACTTTCTTCGTTTCTGCATAAAACCGTGTTTAAAATGCACGAAAAGTATTTTTTTTTGTTTAAAATTGATGACACGCTCGTCACCAAACACGTGTTCAAAATGGCGACTAACATAAAATCTCTGTAGGTCAAACAGTGTTCATCCCTCTGACGCCATCTGTTTATTATAGGTTAAACTATGACTTTTCTCCAGGCCCATAGATGGCATTGTATTTAAAAAACATGAGAATTGAAGATATCGCTATTAGTTGCTTTAGCCCCATAGTTGCAATAGCCTCCATTGACCTTATTTTTTCTTTTTTACGTAATCCAAAGATTATGCTGAAACATTGAGTTGAAATGTGGCATGACGTCACGAGTATGTAGTTTTTATACTTACTTGTGACGTAGCGAGCCCCCATTCCCCAACTTTAATGAGTTTTATGTCAGTCATCAAAAAATACGTGACTAATATTTTTTTATTATCTGATTGACGGATTTAATATAATTTCTTTTTTTTTACCCAGGCATCATCCCCATTGTCCCACTACAGGGCAAAAGTCTCACAACCCCCACTCCTTTGTTCTTCTTTTAAAAATAATCCTCATTTGAAAATAAATAAAAATAATATGAGAACGCAACAATAATCCGGTCAAGATTTCGAGTGAAGACGTCGTATATTTATTGATCGTGTCTTTCGTGAGAAGTTGTTTTAATGCACAAAGCAGTCAACACGCAAAACGTTTACTGGAGTTATTAATTATTACCTACACGCCTGCTTTTCTATGATTGGACGTGTCAGTGTCAAATGTATGTACTTAATTTTATTTCATTGAATTTGAATCATCGAAAATTATGATTCTAGAACCTAATTTACAAGACTTATAACGTAAAAAATAAAATAATGCAAAGGTACAGGTTGTTGTTTTATTCAACAGCAGAATTCAATAATTTTTACGGGAAAAAGATGTATTTCTTTACTAATCGGCTTGGGTTACTATGCGGAAGTTGTTCAGTATGACGGATACGTATGCCCCCTTAATTATTACGGATTACTTATTCAAAAAGCTGTATTAAAAAAAAAACCTTATCAAAATAATAAATTGTCATCCAGACACAACGAGTACGTATACAAAGATTCACCTTGATAAGCCAATATGAATAAGGGCCTGAAAATGAACAGAGTAACCATAGCCCCCATAGTGGTATCAACGACTGGCATCATCCCAAAACAACGATTTATCAGTTTAAATACAATCAATCTCTCCAAATATACATTTGTTACACTACAGAAAGCAGCTTTATTAAACACATGCGGAATAGTACGAAAATTCCTACAATTAGATTTAAACAATAATTTCAGTGCAGTACAAAACACATAATCTATCTTCTCAAACTTTAAATCTAACTCTGGTGATTATACACCATAATACATACACAATACACCCGTGAATACACCCGTGAGATTTAAAAAAAAAACAAGGACCTAGAATCCTGAGAAAATAAATTAAAAAACAAATAATAATATTGTTTATTTGCATGGTGCTTGAAAATCTACAATATTACCAGTCTACAAGACCCAATAAAAGCTTATAAGATAGTAATATCTTCCGTATGCAGCACAAGGACTGTGAAGTACGTAATGGAGTTTCTTAGTGGAATATTTGATTTACAATCGCTTGCATCGGAACAAGCCACACTTGACATTTTCTTTCCATTCTATACCGTCTTTGCTTTCGAGCTTTTATTTTAAAAATAGCTACCCGTATTGGCAATTGTGAACGTTTATTAAGAAACATGTCAACACCGAGGGCACGTTCCTGAATTTCATCGGTTATATTTCTATTGAATTGTAGTCTTTTTAACACGCTTTTATTAGCTCGGGTTGTATCTATGTATGTATGTAACGGAATCTTTGAGCTTAATTTTCACCGGTTTCTAAAAGTCTGATCAACTTGAAACTTTGCACACGTCTCAGGGACCGATGACAATGCAATAATTTGATAATAGTTTCCCATTATCCTTATTTTTACACGCTTTATATTAGCTTCACTTGTATGTTTGTTTGTAACCGACTCATTTGGAAGCGATTTTGACCCACTTTAAACGGCCAGATTTCGTTCAAACTTTGTAGATTTATCGAGGACCGATGACAATACATTAATTTGAACTAAAAAGTAGGAAATAAAAAATAGTTTAAAAAAACTAAAAAACAAACAATTTTTTTTCAATCTTTTTAAAGTGTATAGGGGTTTGTGTTGAAACAGACTCTTTAAAATATATTTGAGACAGGTTTTGAAGGTGGGAAATCATCCAATGACTTCTCCCGCTCTGGGTGGAGCGGAAGAGAGTGTCAGACTTTTACTGAGTAAAACTCATCCATGTTCCTTCCTTAGCCCTATATGTTCCGGGGTAGCGGTAACCCTTTCGTATAATCCCGCTGATCGCGGGCCACTCTAGCTCCTTTAATACACACTGTATTTAGAATTAAGGTTCCTAAATCTTATCCTACTATCGTGTCTGTTCCGGTGTCTATTAAATATTAAAATAACTAGTACCTACTCTGTTAATAAAGGAACAACAATCGACGCCATCTTGAATAATTGTAATAGCTCCATGAAAATCCATTAGTTCCTTTATAAAATCACATTAATGTAATTATCAAAGAACTACCATGAGAACTGAGGAAGTGGCGCCAGCTGACACACCCATTTATGCACCACCACCATAGGTAATCGATTCAATGTCTTGCCACCAACGATACAAAATAATAATTATAACATGTCAGGCGATGCAAATTAATGGTTCAAGGAAATTCCGATTCTGAATAGAGAATGTGCTAAGCAAATACTGAATTAGTAATGTGTGCTTCGAAGCTCGAGTATTCTGATGATGTAGACATTTTTGTTTTAACAATTTTTTTATTCAGTTTTCAGGCGTCTTCTTCTTAAGAATCGCTGGCACGAGTCATATTTTTACACGACCTATTCAATCTTCATTGTCAACGTCAACATGCTGCATAAAACGATAAACGCTTCCTCAGTCGAGATGCAAGCGGAACACTCAAATCAAACATTGACTCATATAAAAACAGTTGCAAATTGCTAATCGCAAGACAAGTCGCGTACGTCCTTGACGGTACCGTTTTCTTCAATTCGCTTCAGTCGCACAAAGCGCCAATTTGACTTCGTACGACGACAGGAACACGCCGCGGATGCGTCTATTAGGGCACTTATTTAATACTTGAAAATAAAGGAGTACGGCCATTATGGAGTAGCGTAAGTTTCCGGAGGAATCGCATGCACATGCCACGTGCGCGTGCGGCTATCGGTTGGTTGATTGCGTTTTTTGTTAATTGCGGAATTAGATTGAGAATTGGTAAAATGTGGGTGTACTGTTTAGGTACGTCTCTGCTCAACCCGTCGGGGATTCCAGTGATGTGATGATGCGATTTAGATTAAGTGGGTCATTGCATTTGTGGTTTGTGATTTTAATCTTGGTGATGGAAGTTGATAAACTTGCTTTTCTATCATTTTATATTTCTATCTTCAGGGAGTAACCACTCCCTGAAGATCTTTCATTATTTGTTGTTGCAATATCAGTATGTTTTTTTCGGAATATTAAATTATGACCAATTTTTCTTGGCTTCTAATGATAGAAAAGCAATATGAATTATCTAAGATGTTGTGGTTGCCTTGCGAAGTACAGCAGTGTGCAGCACGCTCTAGCTCTGGGTCAAACGGAACTGGCCCACGCGCTCATCGGAGCCCCTAATATGGCGCTCGCCGCTTCCTATGACGTCACACGGCATCACTTAGGACCCATTCACACACGTTTTGATAAACAACAGTCAACAGTTTGGAAATTGCTCTATTACATGACATGCTGTGTAATGTTATTAAGAGTCATTATCATCATAATTTAGTTTCCTACATGACTGAGTCTTGTATTCATAAAGTGCTTGTTTAGGATAAGACGTATTACAGCAGTTTTGAGCATTTTCCATTAAAAAAGAAAACTTAGCGTTATACGCGTATACTTTTACCTAATAACTAGCGCAAGATTGGTATCTCCTTTACTTGCGAACGGATTACCATGAATATAAAAGAGATTTAATTTATTGCATCTTTAAAGAATTCTTATTGCAAGTAGTGCAGTCAATAAAAATATTTCCAGATGATCGATATCGATAAAATACTTAGCATTGTTATTTCGTCTTTTGTCAGTATAAAGTATTACGGTTCTATTGTTATTAAAACTCTGCTGTTTAATTGAGTAGCGATTATTACAAATAAATTGTACTGCAATTTGTATTGGTACAACGCAAAATATTAAAAATGTACACCTGCAAATGAACAAGTTCAAATCACTCTGTATCTATCAGCTCATTTTTATTTGCTTTTCGCACTGGTAAGAGCAACGCTAACTAAACATTTCATCTCAACGCTTTTCAACAGATTTTACATAAGTAAAATCTGGCAAAACTAGTATAGATATAAATCTATACTAGTTTTTGCCTGCGGCTTCGCCCTTGTGGATGTCGAAAATTATCCCAGGGGAACGTACTAACGGTATAAAAGGTACTCTGTGTGTTAATCCAGGTTATAATCTATATCTGTGCCTAATTTCATCCAGATCCGGCTCAGTAGTTTTTGCGTGAAGACTTAACAAACATACAAACACACACACTCACAAACTTTCACTTTTATAATGTTAGTGTGATTTACCTACCTGAAAGATTAATCCTGTACAATTTGAGATCAGTTTTCATAAATCACTAAGGGAAGGACATTGCAGTCGGAAACAGCGATCCGCGGAGCATAGCCGCCATACAATACAAACCTTTCAAACGCAGAACAATTCAAAAGCGTATCAAGCTGCATTTTTAATGGTGAACGTATATTTTTGTAATTTCTAAAATAATCGATCCCCCACCCCACGCAGTAGCTGCGTCTGCTCGCCACCGTCGTGAGGGACGCATCGTATCGACCATTTTTTTATTATGCATATTTTTTAATTATTTTTTTTCACCCCCGCCCTTTTGGCGAGTCCACGTGCGTACTAAATCAATACTCGCCGCGAGATTCTGTTTGTTTTTATTCGTTGGATGAGGGCATCGGCATTTTTGGCGGACCTCAACTTCTGAGCGCGAATCCCGATTTCCGTCTAATGGAACAGCATGCAACTCAGGAAATGTACACTGTCCGACTATTTTTACGTGCGACTAATGCCCTTCGTGTCCACTTTTGGTGTTTTTAGAACTTTATATATGTACCTAGGTGGTGTGCGCCTGGATAACCGGATAAAGGCTTATTTTTTACTTTTTACGTGTGGCCATATCGTGAATGGAATTCCCATTTCTAGCGCGCACATACCTAAGTCCTGCCATCATAGCAATGTTTTCTCTCAGAAAATACTGGCACCGTTTCCTTGTTTACTCTCAAAATAGTTTTTGCGCGTTCTGATGAAGGCCACAGCAATTTTACTTTGCTTATTAATTTCTTAAATTAACCGCACACAGTTAACCGTGATGTGTACCTATCAGCTGCTTATCATGGAGGCTGGTTTGTTTGTTGCTACCTACTACGCACAGCAGGTTATCATTATTTCCAGCCTTAAACTTAACAACTTACTGCACATCGGGCAAAAAAAAAACTTAAATAACGGTGCTCATATTATTTGTATCAATTTCACTTTACGTCGAGTGCAAGTTGTAATTTAGTGCAAGCATAGTTTAGTAGAAGCATAGACAAGTAAGTAATGGATGAGCACGGTGTGTTATTACGTAATCGATACACCGTTTAGAGGGAAATGCTAGAAACATTGCATTATTAAATTGTCGCATCGACGTCTGTTGGTGACGGACCGAATGAATAACTTGTTGTTAACCTGAAAGTGTCTTTGGTTTCTTGACAGGGTTAAATTACACGGTTGTTGGCAACTAATCTGTTGCTTGTAAATTTGTAATGTCTTAAACATGACCGTTCCGCCCCTGCGCTCCCTCCACGGCACGGCACCACGGCACTACGGCACCACGGCACCACTGGCTGCTTCGCTGCACCGCATTACACCGTGGGATCAAAACACACATTTTTCTAACATTCAACTTTTTGTACATTATATACACTCGAACTGCGTTTATTATTTAAGAGTATATTAGAAAGCGCGTTTTTCTTTTGTAAATCTACGGTGATGACATTGTTATGTAGTTTTCCTTGTTTTATTATTTGTAAGTAACAGACTAAAAGTAACATTGATATAATTTTTAATGGAATGAAGTAATACGTGTGAATAAAGCGGGTAGGTATGTATACTTAAATGTTCCCAACTGAGTTTACGTAAGTATACAATTGAATGACCTCAATTTGGATCTTTTCATCAATATTTGAGATAAGTAGTACATTGTTGCGTCCGCTCCGTGTTCCACCCTGTATATGGTATTGATTAGTTCTGCTATGAATTAAGAAGCACTTGCAGACAAAACATCTTCATAAAAATGTGTAGAAATTACCTAATGATTGCGATCGCCGGCGCAGTAACTTACAATGTTAGTAAGTTTTATGATATAAACTCCTGCGCATAAATCTATACTCATATTATAAAGAAGAAAGATTTGTATTTTTGTGTGTGTATGATGAATAAACTCAGAAACTACTATGCCGATTTCAAAAATTCCTTCACTATTAGAAAGCTTAGTTTTCAGGGAGTAACATAGGCTACTTTTTATCCCGGGAAAAATAACAGGTCCCACGGGAAAGACCACGGGAGCGAAGCCGCGGGCAAAGTGCTAGTTAGTCATATTTCACTTAAAAACGACTCGCAATAACTATTACTTATTAGGAAATAATTATGACTGACTGGGAATACCGCCAACAGTACCTACGCACATAATTGAATTTATTTAACATTCATTTTAATTAGGGACACTCGATTTCTTACGCGTTACGCGTGTAACGTGCACTCAGTGAAGAAATACATTTAAAATAACTTTCCGTTACAATAACATTATAACGTATGAATTATTAATATAACGATAGTTAATAATTCATTTGTACTACGTTTTATTGTGTGCAATAAATTTCGCGGAACAATAAAATCTCTTAGATTGTTTCGCTTTTTTTTGTTGTTATTGCAGAGGTTGAGTCGTCTCTCCAAGTGTTGCGCACGCGATTTCTATATGTATGAAATAGTAACGAAGTCAAAACTGTACATTGAATATTTTTGAAAAGAAGTGATTGTTACGAGTATTCATGGCGACAATATTGTTTTTAGGTTTTTTTCCCGTTTGTTGGTTTTTTTCGGTGTACCTATGTTCCGGATTGGCGCAAAAACGGCTATACGGAGTGGCATGAAATTTGGCACTCAGATAGCTTAAAACCTGAATTAACAGATTGGATACTTACTTTAAATACTTGCGGTAAGTTCGCACGGAGTATTTTCCATAAACCACGCGGGCGATGCCGCGAGCAAAAGCTAGTTTAAAAGAAATAACTATATCAATAAATGGGATAAGTACCTAATGCTGCCGCCAGTAGCTGCTGTACGTATTTATATGAACTCTACAATGCGTACATTTATTTATTTTTTACAGAAGTTATTCTACAAACCTTTTTTTTATTAAAACACTGATATTCGATGAAATGTTGTCGGAAGATTAATCAAATCTGTCAAAAAACTGAGCGCTGGGATTAGGGGCGTCACAGAATGTGATAACATTTTTATCAATCTGTTCCAATCCAAATACAATCCTTGGGCTTCAAAAGCCGTCGACTGGGCACCGCGACAAGCTCGGAATTATTGAATTTTTTATGAAAATTTCTCTCCTCTTGTATATTTTTAAAGCGAGCAAATAAAATGCCACCGTTTTTCTGTACAAAGTTGATTCGTTTGTTTTACAAAAACATTCAAAAGTCATTTATTCAAATTAGGCTGAAGATCAGCACTTTTTGAAGGTCAAAGTTACATAAGACAGTCCCCCAAAAACGCCCACCCTTCACCACTTCCTAGTGCTTTAGCTGGGAAGAAGAAGTGGCGCAACAAACTCCCCAGCAGCACAGCTGTCTGTTTAGTTGGAAGAACTTGACTCTACACACATTTATCGCATGAGAAGGAATTAACATTGTTTTTACCAGTTATTAACGACAATTTGCTATGTCCTCTTTTGTTCGCGTTTGTGAAAATAACAGGGCATTGGCTCTGTTTTGATTCGATGGGTTTGTACTCACAAGTTTTAGCCGTAGGTGTGGTTATTTTTGTCTTTTCTATTGTTCTAGAATCATAACCAGTTATTTATACATGGATTCGTCGACTACATTTATGCCTCTTACCATCCCTATAACCCAACAAAATTATACTTTAATGCAAATGTTTGCGTGACAACAATCACAAATACAATTTCGCATGTCAAACCAAATGCAACAGCGATTTGTAGACCATAAAGCTGCCTAGAGTTTGTCAATGGTATCTCCTTCGTTCATACTCGTAGTGTATGTTGTCAAAATATTCGGCTTCCATGTTTTCAACTTCATTCAATGAAATCCTAATCAAAACTATTATCCAATGTGTATAGAAATGTTATTAAAAGTGTCGTTTTTACGTTCCTTGTCGAAAGTAATACAATACTATGAATTAAGTAATTTGTACGTTGTTGTGGCTGTTAAACTGCGAAAAATCACTTTGTTACGGAGTTTCGTCATTTGATTTCATCACAACTGCCCTCAAAACGGTGAAGTAAAACACCCTGAGGAGTCCTAGAACTAATAATTCTATTACACGTGACATCTACCAACGCGCACTGGGCCTGCGCGGTGGATTAAAGTCCAATCCTTCTCACCTATAGACCTGTGTCCCAGCAGTGGGAACATTATATGCTATGGTATGGTACTAGATCAATTGAAGTACCATTGTGCTTTTCATTAAAATAATGTTATGGTACTAGATCAGCGAAAGTACCATTGTGCTGAGAACATTTTCTGTGACAGTCTAAACTCTGGATTTCTGCCAGATTTTTGATAACAGATTCGCATCATGGTACTGATAAAGATTTTTAACTTCCACTCGGGCTCCTGATCGATTAATCAAAATGAATTGAGGAATTAACTTGTTCTAAGTAATTAAGTCGGTATAGTGTATACGTGGCTTGAAATAAAGCTGATCGACTCGAGTGATATCGGCTTAGAACATGGGTGAGATGCATGGATGTAGTGAACATAAGTTACATTACCTTTTACCAGTTTCGGTCTCCGATAATCCCTCAGCGCATCGATATTTCCGGACATGAGTAGGTACTTACATGGCAGCGGGATCTACTCTCGGTATTTTTAATTCCATTCTTGCGATTTCAGTTCTATTCGTATGATTTTATCGTCCTTTTCTTTACAAATGTACTAATAGATGCCTGTCTGGAGGACCTACAATGCAGAACTTGCATTTGTTGAGAAATTAAATGATTCTTCAAGAAATAGGTACTTCACTGTAAATTAAAAATCTTTCAGAGCTTGTGGATACGTTAAAATCGTAGGTTAAACGTTTTCTTAGAAAGCTGTTGCAAATGTTTTAATTACAAGAATTTGCTGGAAAAGTTTGAGTAAAAAAAAATATTATTATATTATTTTCGAGAGCTTAATAAATTCATGTTTCAAATTATTATAAGGTAACAAATTTAGAATTTCATGGGGTTAAAGCAAACAGGCGTCAGCGCCAAGCTACATGGAAAATGTAAGAAAATTTCTTGCCTCAATTGTCATTTACAAGTGTCCCGGGACATTTTCTCGCACATTAGAACAGCATAAATATTTTTATTTATGGCACCTCCCACCTCTTCCTCGTGGCCTCGTCTTTATAAGAGAAGGACATCTAACAAACAACCTCTTGAACAGTAGCAACACAAGTGGCAGGCAGTACGTAAGAAACGAGAAAAACAAGGCTTTCTTTTTTAAAATAACACACATCCTGTCATCAATCAATCTGTTGATAATCGCTACAAAAAATAACAGTTAATAAAACATCGAATTCAACTGTTATTAATTATAGCTGGCTTTCGCATCTTTTAGCTATTTCCATCTCAGTAATCAAACAAAAGACGTAAGTAAACAGTTCTAATGATAGCTAAACCATTTCATACAGTTTATTTACTGAAGTCGGAATCTGACCCACGCTGATCGAGAAATGTATAAGTTCAGTAAAAACGTATCTACGCATAGATTGAAAACGAAAGGTAGGGAGGGAAAAATAAATGCATGGAAATAAATGTCTATGGATTGATACTTTCAAAACTGGAATATGGACACTTTGATTAAAAAACTTGTAAGACAATAATATAATTCTTTATTCAAACTCGAAATCACTTTTACACATAATTTTGTTTTTATTTTTTTTTATTTATTATAATTATGTAAGTTGGCATTTCCTAATCTTCTTAGAGCTGATTTTTCAATAGTCAAGTTTTAACTCAAAAATAAAAATGGAGGTTTGACATTACTTTCAATGCAAAAACTGCTATTTTTATTCATTCTATAAACTCAAGGCTCGAAAGTCTCTGAGCGTCTAAAATGAAGAAACCTTAAATTAACGAAACAGCTATTTATATTTAGTATTTGGTACAGAATCTGCATATGGCCATCACACCACTAGCGACCTGTGCCCATTTTGAAATAGCCGAAGCTAAGTTAGGATAAATAAAATGCACGAAAATAAATGTCTATGGATTGATACTTTTAAAATTGGAATGCGGACACTTTGATTAGGAAAATGGTAAGACAATAATAAAATTCTTTATTCAAACTCGAAATCACTTTACACATCTTTTTGTCTTTATTTTTTTTTAAATTATAATTATGTAAGTTGGCATTTCCTAATCTTCATAGAGCTGATTTTTCAATAGTTAGATAAGTTTAAACTCAAGAATAAAAATGGCGGTTTGACATATTTTCAATGCAAAAACTGCCATTTTTATTCATTCTATAAACTCAAGGCTCGAAAGTCTCTGAGCGTCTAAAATGAAGAAACCTTAAATTAACGAAACAGCTATTTATATTTAGTATTTGGTACAGAATCTGCATATGGCCATCACACCACTAGCGACCTGTGCCCATTTTGAAATAGCCGAAGCTAAGTTAGGATTCCCTTATCTTAGCTTCGGGTATTTCAAAATGGGCACAGTGTTGCTAGTGACTTTATTTTGTACTAGATTTTTTCCGCGACTTCAAGGAATCGTAACGTAAAAAGAACTGCCATCTATTCTATACTCCTTTCGGGGGTTGAATTCTAAAATCCTTTCTTAGCGGGTAAGCAATAAAGAAGGGGCCTGCTAGGGCCAGAGCCTGCAGGGTAAGCCGGATTGTCCGAAAGGGTTACCGCTGCCCCGGAACATTAAGGGAGGAAGGAAGGAACATGGATCGGTTTTAGTCAGTAAAAGTCTGATACTCCTTCCCGCTCCACCCAGAGCGGGAAGAGTCACTTGATGATTTCACACCCTCAAAAAAATAATGGGTGCCAAATTTCAGCCTAATACGTTCAGTGGTTTGAACTGTGAGCCAGACACGGTTTCCTTCTATGTATATACAAAGGATTATTTTCGCTTAAATTATGTGCAAAACTCGCGGTTACTGCAGACTTACTCATATCGTATAATATTTCCAGTCAATATCGAAAGCCACTTACACTTTTTTGTGCCCACTTATTAATGTTTAATCCTTATGGTGTCCCACTGCTAGGTAAATAAAAGGGGAGGCTCCCCCTTTATCTTCCAAACTTCAATGTCCTCTAGCCGCATTGGCCCTGCAAACGTTGTCTGACCGTCCAGTGAATCACGAACTTGGACTATCACTCCGGGTGGATTCTGTGAGACGTGTCCGGCCCGCTTCCACCTCAGCTTTGCTATTTTTTCTACAATATCCGCTGCATCATTTATGTAGCGCAGTATTCCGCCCACTTATAAATTAATAATAAAACATCCCACTGATCCAGAACGCAATATCACCCACAAAGCGATGTGATCGAACCCTAAGATTTATACGAGGTTAGAACTCTTGGCCACTGAGGCGTATCGCAATAAATTCGTCAGTATAATGAGCAAAAACAGGCAGTCGACATGATTGTCGACAACGTGTTGTATGCCCATCACTCACAGCAGAAATCGCAACAAATACGCGTTGGATATATAGATGTTGTGAAACGTCTTAGTGCGAGTAGGCCTTTATGTTAGTTTACTTGAAAAAAGCGTTCTGTCAGCTGTTTTACGGACGTTTTAGTGACACACACACTGTGCAGGTGGTCGATTCTGTTAAAAACTCACTGTGAGAACTTAGGTGACGTCAGCGTGAAGAGAGCTGTCGTTTCGTTTAATTAGCTAGGGATTGACATTATTGACAGCTCACTTTATACTCACTTATGTTCACGGCGAGAGTTTTACAGAATAGCACTAGAGTATCCGATCGCTAAACGTCAAAGCAGTGGTTCCGAACCTAGGGGTGGTATTTACCCCCGCGAGGGTAAATCTGGGTAAATCATGGGGGTACCGAAGAACCTAATAATTAAGACCTAATATCAAATAAAAGAGCTAATAGAGCTTTAAAAATGCTAATACCCTTTGCCACCACCTATAGATCTGAGAGTGGTTTTTCAACGTTGGTTACGTTTAAAACAAAGGCCAGAAATCGTCTCAATGCGGTTTAAGCGAAATTAAACCTAACATAAGAAAACATGTAATACCAACCGTCACACTAACTATTTTTGCTGAATTAATTGTTTAAATATATAAAATACTTTATTATGTAATAAAGATATTTGTATTTGCTTGTATTGTTCGTATTATTAACATTTTAAAGTCGGGATAAAATCGGTTTTCCTAATAAGTAGGTCATAGGGATAAAAATAATGAACAGGTTAGGAACCACACTGCTCTAAAGCATGTTGAGCCATACACTGTCAAATAGCTTTCCCCAAAATCCATAATGCGATGATTAAATTACCGGCCCTTATTCGCACTTTCGTACTCTATCAAGCTGAGTACTGTCTGAGTTGGTACTTTAATTAAATTGTTCACCTCTGTTTTTAACGATCGCGAGTTTGAAACGGAATTTAAGTTGTCATTTAACTGGTGTATCGGTTACGAGCAAATTGATGCTCAGCATTTTATAACTTTACTGCGACATGTATCTCGTCTGCCTTCAAAGTAAGAGTGAACTGGTATCTTATGGGAGCGCTAGTTGGATGCATCATAGATGGATGAGGATCCATCTCTTTCAATCAGGCCTGATCGAGGTCAAGGGTAGGCCCATTCAACAATAAAAAAAGGAAGATAGCATTTTTTTTTAATTTGTTATTTTTTCTGTTTAAGCAAAGTCGACTAACCATAAGATTACTTTGGTGTGAGAAAGATATGAAGCTATTCAAGAGGTTATAGCTCCATCTCTCTCTAATGTGTAGTGATATTAAAATAATACTCCTATAAGAGAGGGTAGTTTGCCCTATGGCTTTTCAAACATCAACAACCTATGTAGGTGCCCCTGGCTACACCGAATTAACAGCATATTCCAAACGCTGGCAAATGTGTCGAATGTCCAGAATTTAGCTGATTATTCCAATATTTCAACGTGCATTACGGACATCAACAACATCAACACCAGTAATGAATACCTACATTCCGCTAAACGGATGTAATATTCGGAGCACTTGAGTGAAATTCAAAAACCACTGCATGGCTGACATAGTGTCATAGTGTACTAGGTACCGCAAGCGGTCATTGTATTCAAGTGCGATCGCATAAACACTACTCGCAACAAATGTGTAGAGGAGCAAAAACTGTATAATTGGGCGGTGTACGCGATACCGAATCATTCGGTATCACTGCGTGTTTGTACTCGACATTAGTGTTGCGGCGCAGTCGATTTTTGTGCGTAAAGGGTTTACTTTTTTTGTTTCCTTGCATTTCTTTTTTTTTTTTGGGGTCTCTTATTTTGAGACCTGTTATTAATTTTCTTTTTCATCCAGACTGTTGGATGCCTGCGGTATTATGTGGTCGGCTGTCACAAAAATAGAATATTACAACTCTTGTTATGTAACTGAATGAAGACTTGATTTTCACAGTTATGTTAAAGGTATCATATCAATAGAAAATATATTTTTGTTTTGTTTTTTTTGGTCTCCCCTCTCCCCTCAGTCGTCGTGGTTAGATTAGTTTATTAACTGAGTGTTTAGTGACGCCGGTAAGTGTAAGATGGAGCCCTTCATATAAAAATGGACTTCAGAGCACAGTTGCGTAATTGCAGTAGTTATTAGTATTGGTTGTAGTAGATATCTCCGTTTAGATGAGGAATATTTAGACGTTGGACAGACGTCCAGTTATAACAGCCGGCGTAATGTCAGAGTATGTAACCTTAACCAGAATCCTAATGCCCAGCAATTCACAATATAAAAACCATCGATTACGAAAAAAAAACGACCGAAAAAACCTACACGCATCACTATTGTAAGTACGGTCACGACCAACAACAGGTGTGACGTGTCGCATCACTAGTGCGGGACACGTAAAAATAGTGAGCAAATCTAGCAACCTGTTAGTGCGGGCCGCTGACAGCCCGCGCGAGTCAACTGCGGCCGCTATCACCGCGACTACTTTCGGCTTATGTAGCTTTTTTGAAAATGGAATAGTTTATTTTTCGCGGCATTTTCGCTTATTGGGTTTGGTTTAGCGTTGCCGGCGCGCCGGCAACCGGCGGTTGGGATGAAGTGTTGTGAAGTTTGAGGTTGGAAATGTCTAGACACTTAGATTTTCTTCAGATTTTTCTTCTTGTCTGGACTCCAAATGGGTCGTGCGTATACTGACTTTTTGGTGACATCTTACTTTTCTGGCTGTAGAAGGTGTTTAGATGACCCGTTACATCTCTTTAAGACTAGGTAACTCTAGTCCTTACGAGTTTTGCGTCCCTGAAATTTTAAGGAAAGAAAGAAGAAAGAAGTCAGCTAAGCTGGATAGCTAATTGTAAAACTTGACTAAAGACAAAATGAAGCCTTGTTTCAACTATGTCATTGAAAGGTTCACTCAGTTCAAAGCTCCTGAAAAGTTTGTTTAAATGTCTATTTATTGTCTATTAATAAATATTTCTGCAATACTGAAAGTCTCGAATGTCCTACTTTTCCACACTCGTACGTCTTTGCATTTTGTAGGTCAGTTTCAGGTTGTATGTTTATTAAAATACTCGCTGCTGCCCGCTGGTCCGCCCGCGTCAATGTTGAACATTTTTCACACAAACTTTCACCTTCTATTTCACCCCTTTACGGGGGGAGTTTCCTAAAATCCTTCTCAGCTGACTTCTCCTACTCAAAATCTACCCTCTGTGTCAAATTTGGAGAACCGTACCGTGTTTAATCAGTGTGTGAATGTGTGAATGAGTGACCTTTCGCTTTTATCTATACATATAAAATTCAAAGTCCTAACTGACTGATATATCAGCCTAAACCGCTGGTCCTAGAGACGGAGATTGGCGACAATACCAAACATATACAGAATCATCAAAACATCTCTCTAAGTAAGTTAAAATTGGTCCCAAATGTCATGATTCCTGAAATCATGACGACATCTATTATGTATTAGCTGGTCCCGCGCGGTTTCCCGCTGCTCGGCTCCTATTGGTCGTACCGTGATGTTACATAGCCTATAGCCTGCCTCGATAAATGGCTCTAAACAACACAAAAAGATTTTTTCAATTCGGACCAGTAGTGCCAGAGATGCGCGCGTTCAAACAAACAAACTGATCAGCTTTATAATATTAGTATAGATTAATTAACCAAAGTTCGAAGGTCACTTTCCGTTCTAAGTTTTCCCAGGTGGCCTAATTATTCGCGTGGCCTTAGATTCAGTAAACTTGAAATCGTGATCAAGTTGCTATTTATAACAAATTGTATTTATTATTAGGTCTCGTTCGCTATTTATTTCTTGTTTAACTTCTAAAGTTGGCGCTAAGGGGTGGCGGGTTAAACTTTTTCAAGGTGATACAAATTTTCATTTGATTTTTACTATTACATTACTTTATTAATGAAATTATGAGACCTTGCATGAGGGTTGGGGTGAATTGTGGGGATGTCTACTATAAGTATACCTCTGTTTGACCCTTCCGGAAACAAATGCGTGATGTTGTATTATGTTTACTTTCTAAAAACTATTAAGTTTTTAGAAAGTAAACATAATACAACATCACAACAACGGAGAATAAAAAGTCTTTTAACAAAGGAGACAAAAAAAAAACAACAATCACTATTGTGTGTGTAGTTTTTTGTCTTTTTATTCTAACTAACTTACTAACTAAAAAATCCGTCAATTAAAAAAAAAACCCGTTGATAAAAGAACGTTTAGATTTTTCCGAATTTGAAATTTTGCGGGAACCTTTTTTTCTCTCTTTAAAAATCCGTACCAGATTTGTTTCCTACATTTTTAAATAAAGAACAGTCACATCGGCCAATCAGTTCAGTCAATTAATGCTGTTACGAACTAACATCATTTCCGGTTTAAATTGATCTAACATTCTGCCAACTGTACAATAACATGTTTGCTTACAACACAGCTTTGAAAATCCACAGAAGGCTGTATATTGCGGTCAGTCAGTGTTCAACTCCTGGTAAGGAGGCTCTAGTTACTAATGGTCTCGGTAGAACACAATTTCAATATCTACTACAGAGTTAAACTAGGAACCGAACGGAATATAGGCTCCCGCAGATCGACGCGACTCGACGCTGCGACGCGATTCTGATGGATTAATTCCCCATGCCTTTAGGATGCCTTGTAATTTCAATAGGGATGATGCCTGGGTATAAAAAAAGAAATTATATCTAGTCCGTCAATCTTATAATAAAAAAAATATCAGACACGTATTTTTTCTTTATCATATTAACAAAAAATGACTGAGATAATACGCATTAAAGTTGGGCAGTGGGGGCTCGTTACGTCACAAGTAAGTGTAAAAACTACATACTCGTGACGTCATGCCACATTTAAACTTTGTTTCAGCGTAATCTTTGGATTAGGTAAAAAAGTGAAAAATACGGGTCCAATATTTTTTTGTAAATCTTGCTTACGGACTACAAAAAAATTCTAGTCATCATCCCTATTTGTATGTACTTTCCGAGTAATCCCTTTTTTTTTTTTTTTAAGGCTGGGAAATCATCCAATGACTGCTCCCGCTCTGGGTGGAGCGGAAGGGAGTGTCAGACTCTTACTGACTAAAACCCATCCATGTTCCTTCCGTAGCCCTTTATGTTCCGGGGTAGCGGTAACCCTTTCGGACAATCCCGCTTACCCGGCAGGCTTGGCCCTGAGGGGCCCCTTCATATGCTGACATCTCTTTGAGGCGCGCGTGGAACATATACGCGCCGTACGGCACGGGTCTGGCGCTGATCGGACAGTGAGTCACCCATTACTCACCGCCCGCAGGCCCGCGCCTACGGTGGCCGGGAGTCGTCACGTGGCTCCCGACGCCCGGAGCGTCTCCCGCGGCGGCTGGGACGGGAGGACCTTTCTCTCTCCCATCCCGCCACCTTTCCGAGTAATCCCTAACATCACATTACGACATGACATCTGAAACCAGTTCTGCTATTCTGTAAAATCTAACAGTGAAAACGTAGGTGAAGTGAGTTTAAAGTGAGTTTAAAGTGAGTTTAAAGTGAGCTGTCAATAGTGTCAATCCACTTAATTTAGATGAATATTATCACGGTTTATGCAGCATCTCTTCCTACCAATTTGTACGCCACAATATATGGCTGAACATGTTAGAACTTTTCTGTATCTCATTATTATCCTGCATGCAAATGTACACCATGTTTAAACAAATAAAAATTTACTTACTAACTTACTTATTAGCATTAGTCGAAACGACAGCTCGCTTCAGTTAAGTTTTCATGGTGAGACTTTTCCAGAGTCGACCGACTGAAGTCAATATAAGTCTGAAATCGCCAACACGTCTTGAGCAAGCGTGGTGATCAATGCTCGTGCCTTTGAAGCCTTTGCCCAGCCGTGCGAAATAATACGCTGGATTAATTTATTATTATATTGAAATATTGTAGCTCCAAAATAACTGCAGCAAGTGGTTAGAGCAGCAAACTGAATTTGGATTCAATACGAGTTGTCGATTTTACTCCTTTTTTTATCAAATTTCAACCGAAAACATTCCAACCGACAAAGGTTGGAATGTTTTGCATGAAGGCTCAATCATTCCATACCTATTTGTTTTCAAACGGAATATAGTTTTAATTTTCGACTCGAAAATATTGCCAATGCAAAATACTGGTTCAGTGGAATTCTGGATAATTTGATTAACCTACAACCAGCGTTCTCTAAAACAAATAAAAAATGAATTCTCTGAAAGGTGCTCAATAAAATATTACAGTTTGCATTTAAGACTTATTATTTAAAAAAAATGCATAGGTAATTATGTACCCACTGTGTGAGAGGAGTGAGCCATAATCCACCGCGGGCCCAGTGCGGGTTGTTAGATAAAATAAAGTATATAATAATAATCAGCATTTTTCCGGCCTTTATCCTAATTTATTTGGATCCGGTGCAGCATGCCTTGCAACTACCGAAAGTGTATCTCTATAAAGGCTTTCTCAGGCAGGTGCGACGCGACTCTAATGAAACAATCACTACTTACACTTCACGGAAATTTTCCTACCGGAGTTGTGTCGCGCTTGTGTGGGAGCCTGTAGTATCCAGTCAACTTAGTAGGTATCTACTCGGAACTTCGAAGTGATCTTTGTAGGTTCGATAATATACAATGAAAGCAAAATATCATCGGCCCACTCCGCGGTTTTAAAACACATTAATTTAAAAGCTATTCTAAAATCTCATTTTGTTGTTTCAATAAAAATCCATTTACTTTGAAGTTTGTTTAAAAGCTTAGACCTGACATCATCGATTGCGTTAGTAATAGGAAAGTGGTCTACTAATGGTAGATATCTTTATACCTTACTTAAAGTAAATGGTACGTTACTTATTGGTATTGCAGTGAGTGCAGTCTGATGTAGTTTTTTTTTTATAAGGTCGCCACACACGAGATTGTTGAATGACATCGGTGACTGAAAAGTTGTGTGGAAATCGGTTGTCACGGTATGGGCATGTTATTCGAAAGAAAGAGAAAAATGTTGTCAGGAAAGTTGTGAATATGAATGTGGATGGCTATACAAGTAGAGGGAGACCAAAGAAACGATGGATGGATTGCGTGAAACATGATATGGCTAGAAAGGGAGTGACTACCGAAATTACGACTAATAGAGAAGTATGGAAGAAAAAGAAATGTTGCGCCGACCCTAAATAAATTGGGATAAGGGCAGGAGAGTGATGACCACACACGGGATTATGTAGGACAACTCTTACACATATTTTCAAACGTAGGAAAAAAACCTTTTTCGAAGCGTAAGTTGAATGTTTTTCACGGTATTACTTTCAGATATCTTGCAGAAGCATAGCAGTTTCATTGCCATCCCGGAAACAAATCTGAAAGTCTCATTTGCCTATACTCATATTTACTAAAGCTTATAACAGCAACTCAAACTAACAGCTTCTAATTCCTGCCTTATCGATAACTTCCCCGCACTAGATACACACTTCATCGTCCGGACGAAACTCCGTGTGGCCGTAGCGTACTGCCTTCTTGACATTCGATTACCTCGGATGGCTATGTCAATGACTTGAATTTCAATTAGAACAAATTATCTAGGGACTCTGGAGGCAAACTTGATTTGTTGGCGCTTGCGCACAATGCTTCCCTCGCTGGACACTGAATTAACAGACTGTTAAATTTTAGTAGACTTCATATACGGATGAACATGACTGATACAAACGGACGGTTATTTTCATCGTTAGGTGTATATGTATGTAAAGGAGGATGTTTTATTTTTAATGTATTATCTTATGGGATTAGGATTGTTCTTTTTATTTTTAATACAATTTCATAAAAGAATGTTCCAGAAGTCTTATTCCTCTATGCACTTCAATTCGTTGTCAGCAAAGTTCTAAATCAGATGACCAGCATTCTGTAAATATCTCACCGTAGTTAGGTAAAGTGAGCTTGAAGCAGCTGTGTCAATCCCTAGCATCGGGTGGAAAGACAGCTCACTTCAACTAAGTTTTTTTTCATTATTTTTTTGTGAAAATAGGAATAGTGTAAGTGCCAATCTAAATGTAAATACTTTTCACACGATAAACTTAACCACAGTGTTTTTCTGCATACCTACACGTATCGTCTGAATTGACATCTTTTTATGCGATAAAATCCAAAATCCGCGGATGTGACGCAAATTTTTCCCAACGTTTATTGCTTCTTTTTTTACTGCTTCATGTTTGCCGCAAACAAATATATTTCTTCTTCTTTTTCTTCAAAAAGTTAGGATTTAGCCGAAATGATAGTCTACTGGTCAATCGAAGGTTAAGCTACAAAAGCCGCGGTCGGTGCGTGGATGGGTGACCGTCCATTATAATATATTATAATCTAACACAAACTAAGGGCCGATTGTTCAATGACGGTTTGACATATTTTCTATGCAAAAACTGTCAAACTACCACATCAAATTCGTCCAATATAACTTATCAGACGATTGAAAACCAGTCCGAAAAAGAATAAATGATGGACAAGTATCTAAGCTAATAACTGACTACAAAATGGTGTCGGAAATTTCCTCCGCATCGCTGTCGACTGATATTGTGCCCAAGAGACTGGCGATAGATGGTCCAATTAAATCACATTTTCTGCTGATGCCAGCTCTATCACCTTGAAATGCTCAGCGCTTGTTGCACCGTCCTTGATAAAAGCGTCCACATTTCCTCTGGCTCTGTGAGCAGAAAGCTTCAATAGAGGCAGTATGGCCGCTTGATTGACATCTCATCCCTGAAGGGAAACCGTATAAGCCTTTGTAATATTGAATGGCCGGCATTTCACGTCTTCAGTTCAACTTGACGCCAATTCATCTGTGATTGTCTATCTTGAAACAATAGTAGTTGTTGTAGTATTGTAGGTTCATGTTTGACACAGAACAACGTATTTTCTTTTGAAAATGAAGGAGTTTGCGATAGGTTTTTGTTTCTTCAAAACTCTTTTCATTCTGGAATTGATTTGTATTTAAGAGCTGTCTCGTTAGTCTTGGCATTGCAAGTGGTACAGCTGAGCATGAGGTTCTGGGTTTGAATTTGGACAAAGTGTTATTGGGTGTTTCCGTCTGAGATATCTCAGTCTGAAATCTGCATTTGTGTCCGGTTGATTGAATAGGCTTAGCCCCCATTGCATGGGATTACATATTGTATAAATTCACATTAACCCTGAACGAGCTTGAGACAACCTTGTAGTCATTATTATAATAAAACTAAGAGAATGTCAGAGCCTCCTAACACAAGCAAACTATTTGCTTAAAAGGATGCTCCATATTGTAAATAGAAATAAGAATTTTAGTTGATGCAATAAACATTTATTATTATTATTATTGCATAACTGGTGAAATGTGGGTGAACTTTAAGAGGTGCACCTTTGCCTATCCTTTCGAGGAATGGAGAGGTGAGTGTTATGTGATGTTGTCATATAAATAATATTTAGATTATTTATATTATACTTAGGTAAGTACTTATATTGCATTTTACCAATTTTTTTTTTAAATTAATTATTATTATTGAGTTAACTTTGTAACATAGCTCCACCTGCTGCTATAAGAGCCATAGATAGAGGCTTAGCCAAGAGCCATTGCAACAGATGTTTGATTTTGTATATCTCAGGACCGGTCGGGCCAAAGCCGCCAACTCGCAGAGGCCCCTTCAACTATTCTAAATGTTGAAATAATTATTGTAGCAAATATGTTTACGTCCAGAAAACGGAAAAAGGGACTAGTAAAATAAGAAAAAAAGCGTGTAAAAACATGCAACTAACCCTCCAAACCAGCCAGCGTGGATCCTTTCATCTCACTAATTGAAATGTTCTACACTGATGACTGACAGACACAGCACACTGTACCTATCTCCTGAATCTTTAGTAGATTTGATGAGGAAACTGACATAATACGTACCCTGGTTATTATATACATTACTACCGTTATTCTACTGATAAAATTCGTCGATTGCGACAGTTGAATAGGGATAAATCCTGGGTTTAAAAAAAAAATATATTTTAGCCCTTCAGTCAGATAATAAAAAACATTAGACACGTACCTAGTTTCTCATTTATTAGACATTATATATCTAATAATAAATACTTAAATCAAATGCAGCAGAGTTGGGGAGTGGAGGCATGCTACGTCACGAGTGAGTACACTATTAAATCTATGAAGGCGTGACGTCATGCCACATTATAACTCAATGTATCGATGTAATCTTTTGATTACGTAAACTAAGATTGTCACAATATTTTTTAATAATTTAGCCGACGGACTAGAATAAAATTCTAGTCATAATGCCTTTTGAAATTGATTAGAACATGAACAATTGAAGATGGTATTCAATTTGCCAAGCAATACGCCCTAAGCCGAGGTCCGTACCCCACAGGGGTTGCCCTTAGCGTGTAGTCGCTTAGTTTGTATGTTTATTTAAGCACTGGCAAGTCCGGCTTAGCAGTAGACAAACCCTAGGTTGAACAGCGAGATGCCATTTCCAAAAAAATAAAATTGCCAAGCAATTAATTTTCCCAGAAAAGAATACGTCGTTTACTCCAGCTTATACTGTTTTCATTTTGTTTATACCCAGTCTTTGTTAATACGAACGTATTTTCTCTGATCAGAATGCCACAACGTTTGATGGCAGATTGTGTCGTTCGTAGGCTATGTCCGCTCTTATAATGATTTGCACACACCCCCGGCGCAGATATAGGGAATCTGAATTGCAAAATGTACCCCCTCTTAATGTTTGCGTGTGTAATGTTAATAATAGATACGTAGTGCAGTGTAGGTACTCGTATATAGGTACTACGGATAGTGTTCGATTTATTGTTAGTGAGGAACTGAGGATATTGTTTAGGGTTCGTGTTCCTGGTACCGTTGTGTGTGGGACTTGTTACTATGCGCTTCGCCTTAAGATTATTCACGAATTCTGTAGATGCTTTGTGGACGCGATCAGCTGATTGTCAATTTTTATATGGAATATTGACACTTCAGTCTCGAAGACTTGGGAGGTCAGTTTTATTGGTGAAATCTGCACAAAACATCTTGATTACAAAAAAACTTAGTTTATTCTTAAAAGAAAGCTCTAATGTAGTTTCAAATATGCTTTCAAATTATTCCAGATCATGTATGCAACGTTACGACTAAATCATGTCGAGTATAAAAAAAAAACAATGTCAAAATAATAAGCGTAATTATTTCTTCCAATAAAATAATACAAGGGTATCAAGCGTGGACATGACAGTTGCCCCGTGCTCCTGAAGTCCAGATTGACTCCCTCTTTGTTGTCGTTGCCAGGACTAAATTTTATTTTTTTATTATTTAACAAAACGTTTATACCTATCGTTTTCATGACAACCCTAACAACCCCCGCTGTTAGCTCTCAGAGGAAGGAATAAAATAACAACGAGAATTAGGTGCTAAACGACTATCTTACGTTTTACACAACCGTAACTAATAAGTGTTTACGTAGAACATTTTTTTGGTTGTAGTTTGGTAAATACAACCATATTGCTTACGGTCGCGAAACATATAGCTAGTATAGCGGTTATTCGGTGGATAGTTTTACTCAATTTTTCTTTACCTACCTCCATATCCAACCTTCAAATGTTTCACGATGTGGACAACAAAACATGTCAATTTAATTGGGCCAGACACTGAAGATATATGACGCAATGTTAAGCGCTCTACGATATTAAGTCCACTGTGATATTGAACCCACTGTCCACGCATTAGGATAGTTCGGAGTATTTCCAGGGAAACCGAAGCATGGGTCTTACACTTGCCCGATCTGTGTATATTGGTAACATTTTTGTTCTAACTATGGGTAGTTGGGAAATATGTATGACAATTGTGAAGGATAACTATGTCATACGTACGGTTTGTTCGGTCTTAATAGACAGTATCCAATAAAAAGCCCAAGACATAACTGTCTATTTTAAAGAAACATAATTTCATAATAAACAATTTATGAAATACCTAAACAATAAGTACGTTTCAGAATCATTTGCGTTTTTTAAATTTCATATTTTTCACGTACATCGAAAGGTGTTGTTTGTGGAAAACCTTGTATTTGCAAACGATTTTGTTTAGTTTACATGTTTGATAAAGTAAAATGTTTGAACAACCAAGCCCCTTTGATATGAATTGCACATTGCCAAAACGATGCGAATCCAATACCTACTATGGTGCAATCTCGCCTTCGGCAAATATTGGCATCACGGTATAATAGCTTTACGAAGTGCAGGCAGATAATTGTATGATGGGCGCCCAAACAATACACATCTTACATTAGTTCAATCAAACCTTCACCCACAGACTATGCACAAATCCTTAATTAATTTGAGGGTAGGATTTTAGAAATTTCATCCCCTGACGAGGTTTTTAATTTATTTTAAATTAATTTTATTTAAGTCATTTAAAAATTTGAAACACTTTCACGTCGACGGCAGCTTCTTTTCTAAGACCGTCAATTTATTGCTCAACGTAGATCATTTTGTATTTTTAGCAGACTGTAAGTTATGTTGTCGCGATTTTCTCTCCCATTTCAAAGTCAAAGTCAAAACATTTATTTCAAATAGGCACAAGAAAGGCACCTTTGAACGTCAAATTTAGTTTGAACACAGTGGTAATGGAAATACGACACGATATGTCCGATTTTTTTAATCCTGACAGCACGGAGTGATGCGCTGATATTTGGTTATCTCGAATATGGAGTTTATTCAAAGGCGTATAAATAAATATGGGGATGAAGTGTTATTTTTCGCGAGTTACATTGCATTGGAAATAACGTTGGAAGGAGAAACATAGGGACAGTGGCAGCCTTTGAGCCAAAATTACGTTCTTTGATAATCCTACTACTATTATAAAGGCGAAAGTTTGTAAGTATGGATGTATGGATGTTTGTTACTCTTTCACGTAAAAACTACTGTATAGATTTGGATGAAATTTGACACAGAGATGGTTTATATCCTGGATTAACACATAGGATATTTTTTATCCCGGTAGAACATTCCTGTGGGATAATTTCCGACCTCCACGCGAGCGAAGCCGCGGGCAGAAGCTAGTTATTATATATTTACTAAACAAGACGAGAGAAGCAGAAGCATTAACAGAAAGTCCACATTCTAAACTACAGACCCTGACCGACACTAAATTGGAACAAAACAGTTAGCTTTCATAATACCAAACGCCATTTATTATAACATAAGTGGTTTTCTAACACTGAACTATATTTTTCATAGAATAACAAAGTATAGTAAACAAGTGTTTAACATTCACAACACACATTAGTTGTCAGCAAAATAAACTATTCACAGTGGATGGGTCGAGGGAATTCCCGTTGCGAACGCTTGATGCGACCCTCCGATATAAAAAGTACCAACCGAAGGAAAGGGCAACATCCATATAAAAATCATTTGTACGAACCAAAAAGAGATGTGTATCACTAAAAAGCTTATTAAAGATGTCTATTTCCGTTTGATTTTACAAACTTTTGCAACAAAAGTAGGTTGAGTACATAACGTTTGTTCCGAAAGTCAGCTTTCGTGTTCAAACTTTATGCCTTGAACTCATAATCTATTCAAAAACATGTTACTGAAAGTTGTATCTATGTCTAAACTAATTTTCCTTTCTGTTCGTGTCAGAAGTTCCGTAAGGCCTGCACAATCTATTTGTTTCCACTTTAGCTGTAAGCTTGTTTCAAGGTGACCATGACAAAGATTCGCCGTCAGAGCACATCCGTCACGTGAAGTTGGATTTTATTCAACTTGTCTCATTTCAGTTCCTATTTGGGTTTCTAAAAACCTTTAAACTCGAGCGCGATAGATGTCGCTGTACAATGGGCACGTCATCTGTAGTGGACATCAGTGCGGTCTCATTGTCGGCGATTGCCTCGTCTATGCGAAGTTTCCTTTGTTTGTCCGTGTGTAAAGTTTGAGCTATCGACAAGCCGATAACGAGTGACTGAGCGCCCGCGTCGTTTGTTGAAAGGACCTTCGAGTTAAGTAAATTGTTCGCTATGGTACTCTCATCAACGCGAGTGATCACTGGTATTTTTTTTTACTACCGCAACATGGGTGGACATTTTCTATAGCGTATGATAGATTTTTGATAATTAAAGTAATCAGGTTACTCTGGTCTCTCCCTGCCAAAAGTTAATCTAATATTAATCTTAGATGAGAGATCTAATCTTGCCACAGTAACGGGAGTCGCCACAAACAGGTGCGCTTGTAGGGCGGTACGCGAGCTGCTCCACAATGCAATAAATATACCTAGTACACCGTCTCACTGCTTTTCATACAATATGGATGTTCGCCGCATTAGCCCCCTTTAGATTAACAAGTTTATACAAGACCGCTGGCTGGACTTACTTATGTATGAGATGCCGAAACGAGCCGGTCAAGTTTATATCGCACATCACATACAAAAGGGTAGTTTAGGTATATTCAAAAACAGAGTTTTGAGATATGATAGTACATTTTCCTACTTTATTCTCAGTCTTGTTCTTTTCGTGTGGTTAGTCACTAACCTGGTGTCAGAGTTTTTATGCTGCCCATGGGCATCTGACTTAGCTTCACATGCTGTTGAGAAATATCTCTCAGACATGCTGGTTTCCTCACGATGTTTTCCTTCACCGATTTTTAAGCAATTGATAATTATACATTACGCACATGAATCCGTAAAATCAGAGGTGCGTGCCATGGGTTCGAACTCGAGACCTGTTACATGGCAGTCCGACGGTTACACCACTAGGCTATCACTGCTGTCACTTTATTCTCAGTTTATTAATGCATGTATCAGTGCTAGTTTTAATTTTATTAGCATTGTTTATGGTTGGGTGTCAGCCAGTCTTACCAAGTGGTATCGTATTGCCCAGTTACTGGGTTGTGGAGGTCAGATAAGCAGTCGCTCCATGTAAAATACTGGTATTCAGCTGCATTCGGTTAGACTGGAAGCCGATCCCAAAATAGTTGGGACAAGGCTAGGTAGATGATGATGATATGGTCGGGTGTAAACAAAACGATCAATAGGGGATTAATTTGAAATGTATTAAATCTCACAGGCAGTGGGGTATTAGGTCAAAATAATACTGTACGGAACGCTCACATTTTAAGTTTTCGCTCCGAAATTTACAACGAACTAAACTAACAACTAAAATGGGAACGTTTTTTTTGGCGCGTGAATGGTATGGTATGAGCGAACGGTGAATAAGAAACATGTTGCCATATCACGGAAACTATTTGAGCTTAGATACCATTTTCTTGCCAGTTTATAGAAAAAAAAAAGAATTACCTGATACGCTAAAAAAATGGCATTTTCCGACTTGCTCCCCTTTTGTTTTATGTACGGCAGATATTAAACTTTTAATGCAACCTGATATAAATACTTAAGTATTTTGCTAAACAGACTGCAAACATTTTTGGGTTTTTGATACACATAAAGAACTCAAATAATCCCTCCTTCAAATTCCTGTACAACCAGAACATTGAAAAAATATGGAACTTGTAAAATATATTAATATCTGCTCCAGTATCGCGTGTGACTAAAGCAAAGAAGGAGTTCCATATTATTCAGTTCCGGACATAAAATGTTCATGGGATACATACATACGGTATATTCCATACAAAATTTAAGCCTCTTTCAGCATTAAAGTATCCATCAAAACTTATTCTATTGAACCAAAACGGCAAATTATTTTCGCGGAAGTGGTTTTCAGAACTTATGATAGAGTGTTTAATAGATTATATTAAGATACTACCCGAAATGGATTTGTAATATTATATAGGTAAAACTGGTAATCCTCTCATAATAAATCGTCGATGGATTTTACTCTCATTCAAAACTCACAACAAAGCATTTATTTTAATAAAAATACAGGCATTTTTGAATAGGGATGATGAATAAAATTTATTTTTCAGTCTATCCGCTAGGTTGTTAAAAAATATTGGACACGTATTTTTTCTTTTTTTACGTACGGTAATCAAAAGATTACGTCGATACATTTTGTTAACATGTGTTATGACGTCACTCCTTTGCAGATTTTATACTGTGTTGTGACGTAGCGCGGCCAAACGCCTCAACTTTAATGCGTTTTATCTGTATTTTTTTATTAATATGATAAAGAATACGTGTCTAATATTTTATACTATCGGACTATTGTCAAGATAATTCGTTAGAGAACAAGATCAAGGGTGAAAGACCGTGGATTACTTTGATGCTTCTCCAGCGTTAGGTCTACCACCGAAGCGCGCAGCTTCCAATAGATTCGAGCAATATTCCAAATAATTATTTACCATACAGTTTTAATAAGCTAATCGCCGCTGACCCATCGTCCCTCCACCCAAATTCCTTATTATACATTAATGAAAATTACAATACATATAACGTCTCGGTTTAAATATTTAAAGGCGTAGTTTTCCTCTTTGGGTTCTCCGAGCCCGGCGTAATGGTGGCTCTGAATTATTTATGATGAATTTTATGATACGTCTCCCGCGCTCCACTTCGTAAATAATACTTTTGATTTTCTTGGGGCGACCGGCGCAGGAGGTGATGGACGGCATCGACTTTACTGAACCTATCGAACCTCTGTTTGGAGACATTTTCCAGGTCATCATCCAGGTTTTACCCTTCTTGCAGGGTAAAAAGATGCATTAAGGATCTTTAAATTATTTCCAATGATGCGTTGCAGACGGTGACAGACATACGGTCAATGCACTTAAGTACGTATCATACTCTAATTGATTTCAATTGAATCGTTTTGATTGCAGAAGACTCACATACTTATTTGACCTCGTCTTTTCTCATGAATAGCCCATGCGAATGTTATTTCGCCTTATTTTCGGTACATTCAATTCGTTGGTTTGGACTGGTACAAAGGAGTACATTATTTATTCAACTAATCGGTCAGGCGTGAGTCGGTAAAGCTAGATGAGCTTCAAAAACCAATGTGTTGAGTCGTTTGAATTCAATTGAATTGTTGTTTATTTAACTTTTTATTTGCGTCTTTTCGATTATGGTGTATTTCTCTATTGCTCCTAACATACAGCAAACATTGATTCTAATATAACTATAAATATCCTTCGACATTTCACACAACGCCATATAGTCCCAAGCTAAGCAACCTAATGCTTGTGTTATGGTAACGAGATGGCTGATAAACTACTTATTTAAATATTTTTTTGTAAATACATAATTACATATTATAGATAGTCTTTCTAATGGATTCTTATGGAGTCATTTATTCGGTTATATTTAAAAAGCCGATTTTTGAAAAACTTTTGAAGATGTCGTCCAGCAAACTAGAAGTTGAGCAGTCCATTAGAACACATCGGGTGTAGCAAACAGGATGCCTTTTTAATTCAATCACATACGTAACTGCCATTCAAGGTAGCGAAACTACAGCGTACTTCCGATACCTAGAATGCCATCCTCCGTTTCAGCGTAGCCTTTGAAAGACCGCAGGCACGCTGTAGCCGTGTTGATGCGCCGGGCCATAGGTATTTCGATGCATAGGTACCAGAATAGAATGGGTTGAGACCGCAGAGCCTATTATATGTGCACTCCGAAACTGGAATGAGCACAATGTAGCTCCGATATAATGTGGCAGAGAACATCATTATACACGTCTATTATGTTAGTCTATAAATCAACTAATTGTATTAATTTCACGTATCTTTGTTACTGTAGTTGAGCGATTGACTGCTGCAAGTCGCGGGTTCGGTTCCCGCACGGAAAATAAAATGTACGACATGCAAGTATTCTATCTATAATATACAAAGAAAAAAAGTATTTACAAAAAAAAAAACTGTATACAAGTAGTTTATCAGCCATCTCGTTACCATAACACAAGCATTAGGTTGCTTAGCTTGGGACTATATGGCGTTGTGTGAAATGTCCAAGGATATTATTATTCGTTTATTTATTCCATTTCTTATCTAATATATTTTTAAATATTTTTATAAAAAACAAAAAAAAACATTTAAAAATATAAAAAAATGTGGTCCGCCGATGTCGGGAGCAGGGTCCAAGGCACCGGTGGTTAGGGCTGCAGAGACAAGAACCTCCTCACAATGCGAGCCGTATCGAGGAGTACTGCCTTCTGAATCTGGCTCTTGATCCAACCGCCTAACGAGAGCCTCGAAAGATGTAGATATTATTATTATTATTAAAACATCCGATTCGTTTAGTTTTAAGGTAGGTGCATATTGATAAGAGTTCGGTATAAGACAAATCGAGGCAATCCTGCAGGCGTTCTGCACATGAGATGTGTGGTGGCTTTGAGAACAGTGGGATTTAATAAGGAGAAAAGCCGTCGTACCCACCTACCCAAAAATGTTAGTGCTGGCCATAAAAAGAAAAGATATTTTTGTGGTTAATAACACCCTTAACACTTTTTACTATTAAGACTAGACAATTAACCCTAACGGTGCTCTTTGAAGATGAAAATACGTAAAGCTGTTTGGCGAACTCTTGGGCGTCAAAAATTCTTAACGTACTTTCCAATGCACGGTGTTAATAAGGGTCACCTATGCACGGGCGTAATACGGTTAATTAGGAAACATACGATCTCATACTTCAATTCTTCTTCTTTGAATAAACGACACGAAATTGCCAAAAGGCCAAGTGGAACTTAAATGAGATTTTATGCTCTCATTCAAAATGTGCATTGTGCCACTTCATGACTTTATTATCCAACGAAAACGCGGCAGAACATAAAATCAGATGCCTTCAAAGGTAAACGCTTGAACGCTTGTTACTCTCATTTCATGCTTACATAATGTAAAACAATCTAAAAAAAAAATGTGATCCCTTTCATTTTACGCGACATCCTTTGAAAAATTAAAGAAAAATGTACAAACAAGGTCTAGTGCGTTGACGATAGACGCGTCCTGTTAATTATCTGCATCAACGATGGGTGGGCGGGGGTGTCGGGGGGTTCAACCTCCCTGTTGTCCCAAAGTCCAGTTAGTCGAACAAATGTGCCTGATTAGGTTCGCTTTGTCGAGCTCTCCCTGGCGCTCGCTTCGCCCGCTCCTACTGATTTGAGAACAGTTTTATCGAACCTTAGGGGGAGGTAGGTGGTACCTCCCCCTAAGGTATTAGGCTCAACCATAAGGTCAGCTGGCCTTTGTTTTGGTCGCAACGCTGTTTTGATGCATTGTCGTGTAAATTACCGTTGTTGCAAATATTTTGCATCAATTTTCACTTGTGATGGAACGGAAAAATATCGGATAACCCGACAAAGGAATAGAAACATTTTGTATTACAATGTGAGGTTCTATTTATGATGTTTGTTTCTCTAATCCCCAAAGGGTTAGGCAGTGGTTAGGTGAAAATGAATGAATCAATGGTAAAAAATAAATAAAATGAAAGTTACTTTTTAGTACCTTGACTAAAAAGTAACTTTCAGTTTTTTAAATGTACATTTTTTTTTTCAAAGAAAGTTGACGTACATTTCCTTAAAATAATATTTAAATAAAATACACCTAAAATTATAGTTACAGGGAAACTTAAATTTAATATTTTAACTCTGTCCTATACTACCTATTACTTAAGTTCAAAAAGTGGCCGACATTTTTATACCTAAACTACATCACAAACTTACGCCACAAACAAGCCATCACGGGCATTACAAGCAATAAATAGAGTTGCATCAACATCGATAGGGGCGACTATTGTCCAGATTTAAGCATCGCCAGGTGCGGCCTCCACCTGACTTGGTCCTAATTCACTTTTAGGCCGCACTTCGGATTCATGCTACAATGCTACGGCAATCACAGCCATGCGGGGTAAACATCGATAACACAGGCTCATCCCTATTTGCTATGGTTAAGCTACAAATGGATATTTTGATGCCGAGTCGTCGTATCATATGATTATCCGTGTTGGTTTCAGATTCAGATGGTTTCTCTTTGTTAATGAATACAGTTGAATCTTCTTCGATTAAATTTATGTGTATAAAGAATTGTTTATAATTATACTTATAAAACAGTCTTGGAGTGCATGAAAAATGCCAAGTTTTGCCTGTAAAGGGATCATTAAAAAACCTCAATTAAGAAGTTAATTGCATACTTGCGTAACTTCCTCATACGTAATCCTCAAAACATGTTTATAATGCACACATGAGTAGTAAAATTAATTAATTTCTCATAAGCAATCCATTTTCCACACCCCAGTTAAATGTTTTCTGAAATATAACCTGCGAAGAGTGCCTCGTCCATTGCTGGTTAGAGCTTAATAAATAGTTTTTCAAGGTAAATGTTACCTTCAGCTTTGCTTCAGTGTATCCGGTAACGTGTTAAACGTTCGTGCATCGGGTTCTAGGAAGAAGCTCTGGGGCGACGGGAAAACGGATTGAAACAGAAATGCTGTCCATGAAGTGTCCGGAAATTGAGCCGCCCACACCGATCAAATGTCCCTATTGAGCGGCCATTTTCGATATTATATTGTACACGATATCATGCTAAATACAGGTTGATCATTTTCCTTTGACCTATTCTTCGATGGGCTACTAGACGTCATTTGCTTGTACGCTCAACGGTTGGAACGATATGTTTCGAGTGGATTTTCGTTATTAACTCTTGCTGGTTTATACGCCATTTGTTGGGTTAATTCGTACTCAGTACTCAATATGTTCACTACATTCCACAATGCGAACTCACTCATGATGATAGGTTTAAAAATACGAGACCATTGGCTTTCATGTCAGGTTCAAATAGGTTTAAATTTTTAATTATCTTTTAAATACATCTGTATACTCGGTTAAATTTTAGTCGTTTTAATCCCCTTAAGGGGTCATTGTACACATTATAACGAGCAACTTTTACTATGGGACCGAACCTGAAATCGCAAAAAAATAATCAGATTTTCAGTACATTTATGTTATCCTAACTCGTCAAAATGTACTGCACAGCTGATTTTTTTTTCGCGATTTCAGGTTCGTTCCCATAGTAAAAGTTGCTCGTTATAATGTGTACAATGACCCCTTAAGGGGATTAAAACGACTAAAATTTAACCGAGTATATAATAGGAAACTGTGATTGACTGATATGACTGACCAACACATATCTCCAACCAATGTACAAATCGGGGTGTTATGACGTAATTATTATGACGTAGGTATCTATATTCCACGCGAACGGAGTCGCGTGCAGAATCTAGTTCTTTTATTTTATCTGAATGTGAGAACGTAATAGGCTGTAGATTTGTATACCTGGTCCCTACACTGTAATGCTGTACGTATTACTGATGAAAACAGTGCAAAGCATATTCTTTTTAAAAGTATAACCGTGGAGTTCTTGCCGGCTGCACGCCATAAGAGACGACTAATTAGAACCATGCTCCTAGCCTGACGTTCCACAAATGCCCGTGTAGGTAGAATCTGATAATTTGATTTGATGTGACGCTGTGATTGTACTGGAAATTAGGAGGGAGAAAGAAGGGTTCAACTGGACTAATTAGTTGCTATGACTACTGTAAATTATTTAAGTAATTATTTGAAGAAACATTTAATTTAGATGTAGTTTTAGTTTATGTTATTAATGTATTAAATTTTAAAATACGACAAGCATTAATAACTCACCAAAAGTCTGTTAAAAAAAGACCAACACACGAGATTACCAAGTACTACCTAATGCCTACGCGTGGTATCGTAGCGCTACGAGCCTACGCCTGTAGCGCTGTAGCCCGTAGCTCGTACTTTCGTTGATGATTCAATCGCACCCCACATGTACGTCGCGACGACGACGTCGTTAGGTGACGTCGGTATAACATGATTGACGTCAACGTTAGCCGCTACAAGACCGACGTCGGATTGGTTTCGTGTACACAATAATTTAGTACTGACGACTTATTTTGGGGTAAATGCAGTCCGGTTACAATGGGGACCGTATGAATAGATTCTATATTTGTTTAAAAAGTTCGGAATAGATATTGCAATTCATTTGGTTATGTAATGTGACTAGGTAGTTAGGCTTGCATAAGAGGACTATACACTTAACTAATTATTTTCGGCCTGTAAATTAAATATTGCTCGCAGAATAGATTGCCGTTGGGGCCGAAAGGTAGTGGCGTGTAGTAGTCTGTAGTGGCGACCGCGTACAGGAAGTGAAGGGCGCAGGAATCCGCTGGATTCAGGACGCACAAAAACGGTCAAAGTGACGGCAATTGAAGAAGGCCTATGCCCAGCAGTCTTTCGACCAAATTAATAAATAAATAATAATATATCTATAATCGATAATGATAATAAAATAATTAATAATATATCTATAATCGATAATGATAATAAAATAATTAATTATAATTAATTATTAGCTCTAGACTTGAGCCCGTGGCTAAATAATAACAGCCGCACGGAACAGTCCATCAGCTTAAGCTACGCTTGCCGGGGTTGGTCCGTGGATGGGTAACCATCATAATAACATACCGAGATTCCTCCGTGCCTCGGAAAACTCGTTAAGCCGTTGGTCCCGGCTGTCATTTGTGCATCTTTGACAGTCGTTACGGGTCGTCAGCAGCCCGACACTCTGACAGCCAATCTACCAAGGGGTATTGTATTACCCAGTTACTGACTGGGTTATAGAAGTCTGATAGGCAGTCGCTCCATGTAAAATACTGGTATTCAGCGGCATCCGGTTAAACTGGAAGCCGAGCCCAACATAGTTGGGAATAGGCTAGGCAGATATATTTAGACTAAATCAACAAGAACCTATGTGGATATTTTAATCAAGATTTTACAGTGGTTAAATATTTGATCTGGCAGGCTTTGATACATCTGCATCAAAGCTTGCCAGATTAAAAATAAATATGCTGTTAAGATCTTGTAATCATATTTCCTTTTCAGAATTGAAACATAAATATGTTTTTTAATTGAAACATAAATATGTTTCAACTGGATTTTTGCTTGTAATAAAACCTAGTAGAAATCTTGTAAAAGCTGATTGGTTCATATTATTAACTATAAGCTGAATATTGTAGGGTCCTTAGTCGGTGGTTTTAAGTACCGTACATAACTTGTCTGTTTCACCAAATATGACACTGAATCCTAAAATTGAACTTTACGATTCTGCAAATCTAGGTTTTATTTCAGTCTTATTGGTCTATTGTATTCCGAATTTCCGACTGCAATAAAGTTCTTAATACAAAATTGACAATTTCAAATCAGTTTACTTAACTTTGTCGGAATATATTTCAAAATTCAAATTGGTTGAAGATACCTTGTTCTGTTAGAAATAATACGGTAAAAGCCACGTCACAGGCGGCGGCGCACGCGCATCAAATGGCTCGCAGTCGCTATAAGACATTACCGCGGATAGCTCGTATCCGCACCTAATTGGTTCACATCCGCATCAGCATTATGTTTAATCGGGCGAATTGTCCGCCAATTGGTCCAGATAAACTAACAAACGTCATCATAAGTGTTATTATGATTATGCTATGTTTATGTTTGTTTAAAGTGGAAAATGTACCTGCTAATGACCTTCGGTGATGGCATATATTTACATATGTAGTATGTAATCGCGAACACGCAATGAGCCAACGTCATGACTGATGTTCTCCTAATAACGTACGATTAACGACAGCAATGATTTTGTAATTGATTTAGCATTCAAATTAATTAGTCAATACATCATCTCCATTACAAAAAACGGCAATAAAACTTTTGTAAAGTTATTATTTTACAACGTACCTTAGACTATTCGCGCGTCAACTTTTTTAATCTATACTAATTTTATAAAGCTGAAGAGTTTGTTTGTTTGAACGCGCTAATCTCTGGAACTACTGGTCCGAATTGAAAAATTCTTTTTGTGTTGGATAGTCCATTTATCGAGGCAAGCTATAAGCTATGTAACATCATGCTACGACTAATAGGAGCCGAGCAGTGGATCAAACCGCGCGGGAGCAGCTAGTCAAGCATAAATTCTGAAGTCAAATTTCAATTTCTTATCGAATGCCGAGTAAAAACTATTCATATTTCTATGCATACATTTAAGTGTAAAAGTGATTATTAGCTACTCTAGTTGCTGATAACAAGGCTGGTTGCACAAGCTCTAAGTACCTTCTACTTGGTAGTCTTCGTCTTTTTGCCCATGCCTACGTTATCAAACAGGTGTGACTGATAAGGATTTCAATAAGAAACATTGTAGGTAGTTAAATTGGTCGGCAGAACGATTCAATAGCTGCGTGATTAGGGCTTTATGTCGTCCATTTATTATATGGTAGAGTCTTAAGTATTTCGGTTTTATAATATTTAAAAGCATATTGTACACAAACTCTTTCAAAGGTTCAAGACATTCCTATTGGAAAGATGTCTTTACTCAATAATATATGAATTGTAACTAGATGTTCTCAAAACTAACATGACATGTCATTATTTGATAATGGTATGACTTATTTTTCTCCGGCTTGTTTTTGGTGCACAAGAAGCTATTGCCATTCTACGTGGCAATGTGGCAAGCGTTTTGGCACCCTTGCGCCGGGAATAGTAAAGGGTAAACCGCCCTGCCCGGTTATTTGACTATTTTTTGATGTTTTGATGTGACCATGAATTTGATAAATGTATTGACGAATTAAAATCAATATTTGTTTTCAATATTGGATTATTTTTTTAATTGCTCTTTATTTTGTTTACATTACGGTACCAATTTGAAATTAAGTTTGATTGCTTTGGTACAATGTTTTATTTTAATCATTAATTTTTACTTGTCAATCTAAAATGAAATTAAATTAAATTTCATGTATTCTTAGTTATTATTGGTGAGAATTAAGTATGGATTTATTTTTTAATTCACCCCTTACAGAGCTTAAATAAAAGTTCGTATGGAAGTTCGTAATTTTTACCAATGAAAAATCCCATGGGAGTACAGCTAGATAAGTCGTTAAATGAGGTGGTTACTATAATTTATTTTTAAGGTTCAGGTTATGGCTGTCTACCTAGATAAAATGTATTCGTGCCTTTTTCCATTAAATCAAGTTTAATCACACTGTTCCATTATTGTATCGCCCCAAAACCATCTGGGCCCCATTATTGATCAAATTGAATTTTTATCTGGGATATTTTACAAAATATAAAAGAGAATCGGTAGATCCAAGAAATCATGAATGCACTCTAAGTTTATGAGTGCACACGACCTAAGATGGGGGTGAATAGACATACCACTAAGACAGCAGCATGATGACATAACTATGTAAGTATCTAAATTATTAAATGTTATGACAATATCGTATCTGAGATGTTGTAGAGGTGTGAATGTGTGATAGGGGCACCAGGACCGACAGTTATCGTTAAATATTAGCACATAATTCAGATTGTGCTTGGAAAACATTTAATTTTCGCCGTCAGCCCGCCATGGTCGCTCGGGGCACTGCGATTTAGTCGCGCGACTCCACACTGACGCGCTATATTAAAGGGCGCAAGATTCGATTTTAACGTGACTGTTTCATATTCCTACTAATTATCCTTAATTGTTTCCCCGTGGTATTTGATTCTGTGTCGGTCAATATGTAATGCAGTTAGCCTAAAGAGGCTATTTATTATACTGCTATTATCTATGATCATAACTCGTTACGGGTAGTCAGGAAGCCCGAAAGTCTGACAGCCAGTCTTACCAGTGACTGGGTTGTGGAGGTCAGATAGGCAGTCGCTCCATGTAAAATCACTACATAGTATAAAGCAAGGTCGCTTCCCGCGCCCTAATGTCTGTATGTATGTATGCTTAGATCTTTAAAACTACACAACGGATTCTGATCCAGTTTCTTTTAATAGATAGAGTGATTCAAGAGAAAGGTTTATAATTTGTCAACATATTACGCGGGCGAAGCCGCGGGCCGAAGCTAGTACTAGTATAAAGCTGCATCCGGTTAGACTGAAAGCCGACCCCAATATAATTGAGAAAAGGCTAGGCAGATTTTTTTATCTATGATCATAATTTTCATCTTATTAGAAATAAAAATAATATTAGTTTACAATTGAAGAGACCTATTCTCAGCAGTGGGTGGAATAAGGCTGCCAATGATGATGATGATGATTAAGATATCCTCTAACTATAGAACAAGGTTTTAGATACTCGAAATGGTTTAAAAGTTTTCAAAAAGGGCCAGGGTTGGGTATCCTGCAAAATTCAGTTTTCAATGTTGTTTGTCTGTCAAACTATGATTCTTTACGGCATTATAATCATCAACACACAACAACTGTCCAAGTTAAAATGTTCCTTAAATGTTATGATTTCATTAAAAAGTTATTATTGCCTGCCGGGTAAGCGGGATTGTCCGAAAGGGTTACCGCTACCCCGGAACATAAAGGGCTAAGGAAGGAACATGGATGGGTTTTAGTCAGTAAGAGTCTGACACTCTCTTCCGTTCCACCCAGAGCGGGAGACTTGATTGGACAATTCCCAGCCTTAAAAAAAAAACCATAGAGTAATATGAACTTAGAAGTTTGCATTTATGAGTTTAATAATTCCATAAATACGTGCTTGCTACGCCCAAGTATCATATTTTGATCAACACAAAACCTGCAAATTCAAAAAAACCGTAAAAAGTCAATGACTATTCGTATTAAAAGCGCTCCTCAAGCCGCAAAAATGTCGCACCCGTTCTTACATTTCAACTATACGGTGGAAATTTCATAACAAATTCAATCTTCATCTTTTTTTTCTGAATACCATGCAATACAAACTTATATTTGCTGCCAATAAAATCAATATTGCGCATGTTCCTCCCGACTGTGAGCGTTCCGATACCGATTCTTAGAAACTATCTTCCTATAAATGAATAAATATATTTTTTACGTAAATAAATAAAAGAACCTTCATTCTGCAACCTTCATAGTGCTAAAATTAGTAAGTATCGTAACACAAAAGCATGGCTTGATATCGATAGTGTATCATTTCGCACGAAATTGGCTGAAAGCGTCTGCCTTAAACAATTAAACGCACAGAGCAAACTAAAGTATATGTATTATAATATATAGGTAGGTACTAAAGCTACCCCCGTTCTAATCACGTTGGCACTCATGAATTTAGATTCGCCGCCCGCTCACGGTGCCTAGGGTTGATAGATCTTTCAAAGGCTATGTATATTTTTAGCATAGATATTTAAGTCTAGTGCGTTAGTGCGATTTGTATGCAAGAAGTGAAATTGTTTGTTCTGTAAATACGATATCTGAATCACTTACACGTCGTATTTTTTTTTAACCGACTTCAAAAAAAGGAGGAGGTTCTCAATTCGGTTGTATTTTTTATTTTTTTATTTTTTTTTATGTTTGTTACCTCAGAACTCCGTTGTTTATGGATGGATTTGCAATTTTTTTTTTAAACTTTAAAGGATATGCTTCCAGATTGGTCCCATTTTTTTCAAAATCCAGTTCTGATGATGGGATCCATGAGGAATCGAGGGAACTCCTCAAATATTATAGGCAACTATATAGTAATTTTAATATTTTCATCGAGAAATCAAGCGTTTACAGTCAAAAAGTAACATTTGATGAAGTGGAACTGGTGAAGAAGATCAGATATGGCTAACGGAACTTGACACTCGCATAGATATCACAATCAAGATAGTTAAGCAACTATGACAAAACAAATAAACATACAATCCTGAATAGTTTTGTTGAAAATTTTATCATTGAACTTATCTGGTGATGATGATGGAGCCGGAAGACAGGCACCGGAACTCCGTAATTAATCAATGTATTCTAGCCGTGTTTGGGCTTATTAGAATTGTCATGAAATGCACTTTGGCTATAAGGTACTATCGAACTGATCTGATGATGGAGCCGGAAGGTGCAAGGTTGGCATGAGAACTTCAAAATAAAACAATGTATCCTAGCAGTATTTGGGTTTATTAGAACTGTCATAAGATACATTCTGAATGAAAGGTGCCATTGAAAATTTAGTACTGATGTTATCATCAATGTGTCCACAAAACAACTTCTGAAATATTAAAGGCATTTTTACATACCAGGTAGTGGTATTAAAATTTTGGGGGGAGGGGGGGGTTGCATAGCTACCACAACCAAAAAGTGAAAAATAAAAACTTTTTTACAAAAAATAAAACCGACTTCCAAAAAAAACACTACAAAGTGAAAAATAATTTTGATTTCGGAAGTCGGTGGCAAAAAATGAAAATACAAAACCGAAGACACCGACTTCCGAAATCAAAATTATTTTTCACTTTGTAGTGTTTTTTTTGGAAGTCGGTTTTATTTTTTGTAAAAAAGTTTTTTTAAATAAACAGTATGGAGTCGACTATTCCTGGCGAATAAAATGGTGAAACAAACTCAGGTTTAAAGTTAAAGAGTCATTTAAAGTCCTGACATAGTCTTGGTCAGATCATGTGAAGACCACATGATCTCATGACAAGACAGGCACGTACCTAACTGATGTTTTGGAATTAAAATAACTTAAAACCTTTTAAAGCTCACTATACTAATTATTACGAACATCATTTGGTAGGTCATTGTTCAATTCGCACGATGTTATTCGCCCAAAATGTGCGAATCGATACTTTATTTTTTTTTATGGTTTCAATAGCGTGCTCGCAAAAAATGCATGCTGTTCTTGTCTGGTGCATTATGAGACCTCTTATGTAAGATGATAGGTACTTCGGTAGGAAGGTAGGTAAATCTGCCCCTCCTTAGATATCATCCCCGTATTTAACTTTACCAACGGTCGCTGGACTAATGCCAAGTATTGAGGCTGAATGGTGAATAGGCTTTCCTTATTTACTTTAATATCGATTGTTAAAATATCGGTGAACTAGGCTTCTAGCTTCATTAGTCAAACTAATCAGTTACCGCCGGATATAGGGTTCCCGAAATTTCAGCACGTATCTACCCTTTCTTTACGCGGTAGTCAAACACAACAAATTTAATCATGACAACTTTTAAAAATAACGCAGTATACCTATTGGTAATATTGGAAAAAAATGTTACACCAATTTTCCTATAGAGCCAATTTGCAGGGTATCAAACGAAGCATTTGGCTTAAGAGTCCAACAAATGGTGGCGGATGGCCAAACTGTGTATCGTCGTAACTTAGCTTTATTTACGAGAGTTAACATATCGCCTTCGCTCTGGTATATCGCTTGAAAACTAAGCAAAAATTCCATTTCCAACTGGTCCTAATACCGGGTAGTGCCGGATATTGGCCCGACCAAATATTATGGTTCATTTATTTAGCTTCTATTATCATATTTCTTTTTTGTCAAAGTCAAATAATGTATTTCAAAAAGACACAAATAAGGCACTTTTGAACGTCAAAATGGACAAGAATTAGAATTGATTCTAGTCTAGACCAAAAGGTAGTTTCGTGTCACTTCCTCTGCCCTTTCAATATTTTTATCGTTATCATTTCAATCTAAATCTGTCCACTGCTATGCCTGATTATAGGTAGAAATACCTAAAAATGCATAATGTTATGTTTAATAAAAAAATTAAGTATTCGTCTCCTAAATCTGTGTTGGTGCAAACCCTGGCGGCCATCGTTTGTACTACTTGTCTGTGACAAAATGGATAGATCGTGTATAATTAATTTATAACATAGTGCTGGTCCTGCGTTAAACTATAAACATTTCCTTTAATTATAAATTAATATTTTGTTGCCGATATTAGAGCTGGGTGTTGTTTTATTTTCATTTTAGATTAATTAATTAATTATTTAGACACTATAATTATCTGGCAAGAGTCTCAACTGTTTATTTAAATTTTTAATATAGAGCAGTTATATTATATTATATTATATTCGGCTGCTTGGCAATTATGTCTGATTTCATGATTCATCTTAATATTTGTTGTCAAGATAATGGCAAATATATATGACTAGCTTTGGAAAGCGACTTCGCACCTCGCCTATTTATTATTCCAGACTATAATCAATCTCTGTTCCAAATTTTATCCAAATCCGTTCAGCCATTCTGGCGTGATTGAGTAACAGACATGCATCCTCACTAACTTTCAATATTATAAATAGGATCATATAAATAGCAGCACATATGTTCCACGCGCGCCTCAAAGAGGTGTCAGCATATGAAGGGGCCCCTCAGGGCCAAGCCTGCCGGGTAAGCGGGATTGTTCGAAAGGGTTACCGCTACCCCGGAACATAAAGGGCTACGGAAGGAACATGGATGGGTTTTAGTCAGTAAGAGTCTGACACTCCCTTCCGCTCCACCCAGAGCGGGAGCAGTCATTGGAATATTTCCCAGCCTTAAAAAAAAAAAAAGTATGTGACATAGTACATTTAAATAAATATAAAGACAATACTACTTTATAAAGACAATCTTCTGGAATCAGCTGTTGGATATCAACAGGGTGACCCTCTTGGGCCAGTCATTTTCAGTTTGGCAATAAATCCAATTATTCGACAACTAAATTCTGAATTCAACGTATGGTATTTGGATGATGGAACCCTGGGAGGTGATGTAGACACTGTTTTAGAAGATTTAACTTTTTTAAGAGAAAAATTTAATCTCATTGGCCTAGACCTTAACGTTTCTAAATGTGAAATTTACCTTCCCCAAACTACTGACAGACAGACTACCATTACAAAATTTAATTCCATAGCTCCAAATATTAAAATAACGGAAAAGAACTCTCTTCATCTCCTGGGGTCCCCAATTTTTGACGAATCTTTTCCAACTTTCATTGAAGAGAAAATTCAAAATTTTAATAACGTGTCGGAAAGACTTTTCAAAATTAACATCCATTCAGCCTTCACACTCCTTCGATACTGTTGTTTTGGTCCAAAATTTACTTACAGCCTTCGTTCCTCCCCTCTTTGGAAGCATCCACAACTTTTAGAAAAAGTAGACCAAATTATTAGAAATACTCTAACTTCGATGCTAAATGTGGCCCTGGACGACCGAGCGTGGCAGCAAGCCACACTCCCCATTCGCCTGGGTGGTCTCGGTGTCCGCAAAATTTCAAGTATAAGTTTACCGGCCTTCCTCTCCTCGGTCCACAGTACCGATAAATTAACCAGGAATATTTTTTATCATCCTCACTGGTAAATTTTGAAGTACCGTGTTTGTCCGATGCGTTGAACGCTTGGAAAATGGCTTGTCCCAATACGGATTTGCCCGACAACCTCTCCTCCCAGAGACAGTAGGACATGCCACTCTGCAGTATTATACGGGATAACCTAGTAAACACGTCACCTAATACTGTTGAGCGTGCCCGTCTGCTGGCTGTGGGAGAATGGGAGTCAGGCTTGTGGCTTCAGGCGCTCCCGTCATCCACCATAGGCACTATGATGGATGACTCATCGTTTCGGCTCGCTACGTGTCTCCGCTTGGGCGCACCTTGTGTTGCTCCGCATCGGTGTCACTGCGGTGAAGCTGTTGTCAGTCTCGGGCACCATGGCCTGTCCTGCGGCAGGAGTGCAGGTCGCATATCACGTCACGCCAGCATCAACGACATTATTCGTCGAGCCCTTGCCACCGCCGGCGTACCAGCGGTATTAGAACCAAACGGCTTGGTACGTGACGATGGTAAGCGACCAGACGGAATGACTTTGTTGCCTTGGAAGGTGGGTAGGCCTCTGGTGTGGGACGCAACCTGTGTCGACACCCTTGCGCCATCTCATGTTCTTAGCACGGCGGGCTGTGCTGGCGCCGCTGCTGCCGCTGCTGAGACCCTCAAGCGGCGTAAATACAGTAACCTGATGTGTAACTACAGATTTGAGCCGTTTGAGGTCGAAACTCTAGGGTCATGAGTGCCGGCCCGAGTGCGCAACGCCTTTTTAAGGAAATTTCTCGCCGATTGGTCGACACTTCGCGTGACCAGAGGGCTGGATTGTTCTTTGGCCAAAGAATTAGCATTGCCATTCAACGTGGCAATGCCAGTCTTCTGGGCACGTTTCCTGACGACAGCGATGCGGATGAGTACTTCGACGCCTAAGTGTCCTTTTTGTCTTTTTTGGATTTATTTGTATATAATATAGTTAGTTAGATAGTCTTTTAATTTAAGTATGTATAAGTTGTTATTTGTATTAGATTGTAGAAAATAAATATAAATAAATAGTAGGCACATCAAAACTATCTGAGGATGAAAGTGTCGCTATAATAAAACATGCAATGTTATTGGAATTAGTATACGATTATATGTTCAAAAGTTTCATAGTTACAATATTTGTGAACATAAACAAAATATCACAAATAACGAACAAAAACAGAAACAAAATTTTATAGGTTTACACAGCCATCATAATCATTCGTGATGAAAAGATAAAAGATAAAACAAGTAATGAATTCAGAAAACATCACGAAATGATATAAAATGTAAAGAAATATGACTGTAGTACCTACAATAAGGTTAATTATGTTGAACCAAACCTAGAATAGATCGACTATTATAATGTTTCTTTTAAATGTTTTATTGTTAATTTTATCAGTGGTACGCAAGACTGGCAGCACGCAATCTTTTATACAAGAAACATATTTATGAAGGCGAAGTTCGCCATTGTATAACAATGATTAATATTCAATTGGGGCTACTAAGAGAACTAACTATGTACTTTAACAATTAATTTGTTCGTTGTTTTCATTGATAAAGCAGCTGAGTTTTAACTTCGTTGGTTTTTCTGAAAATAATATGTAGTCATTACGATTGTGGCGAAGGTATAGTCAGCAAAAGTATCCAGGCAGTAAAGTTGTTGCTATTCTTGTGAATTTTATGCGTGTTGTTACAACCTGTCTTTGAAATCACAGTTCAATAACAATGTGAAAGAAAAAGATGTTAAATTTTTGCTTGTGGAAATATTTAAGTCTAACCGGCTTAAAAACTTGGGTAGGAACACCTACTATTGATGTATTGTTGGACTATTCAGTTGTATTGTATTGCATTCGCTCGCCTAGCTCTGTGTCCTAACTTCGTTTACTTCCTCCCGTTCAATGGAGACCATAAGTTGTTTATATCAACCCAAGGCGTCGACTTCTCAAGTTTAAACGTACATCTCCTATTAAAGTTAGTCCACCGCCTCTACCGGACTCGAATCAACCCTACAAACGCGACCAGATTCAATTTGCGCATCGTCGACCGCCGTCGCAGCGGAAATTGTCGAAAACCCTTGGAGTGCCATGGCCCAATGTGCATCTGTGCAATTTTGTTATGCAAGCCTCATTGGCCCGACGACGCCTATCCGCCTGACTAGCGCCTCGAATAGAATATGTACTAAACAATCTATACACGGCCATAACGTTTGGAAGTTCGGGAAATTTCGTTCGGTAAGACGGTAATTGGTTCTGTTCAGATGAAATTTTGGCATTCAGTGCTCTTGATGGAGTTTTACTAAATCGAGGCATGAAGTGATCCGTCTTGAGGACCATAAAGGCAATTATAACTTAATTGATAGAATGGTAATGATGATTGATCTGTCTTCAATGCTCAAACAATCAAGGTCATGGTTCCTATTAAAGGCGGTGACACGAATGGATCAAGCGTAGTACTACTAGTAGAGCTCATCGCTATCTTCATCATGCCGGTACCAACGCCTCATGAACTCATACTATAAGATACCAATCTCAGATAACTTTGTATAATACTTAACAAGTCCAAGTACTCCATATTGCAGAAGACAAATAGGCGCAAATGTTAAACAAAAACAGTATAAACACGCGATCAAGTTACAGCAAAACAACTATGAACAATGACAGTTTACATTTTAACAGAAAATCGCATTACAATATGGAGACGAGTTTTGAAATCTTAACAAACAGAATCATAACAATAACGTTTCACGAGTTACAGTGAACTGTCAGGTTTTCCAAATACAACACTGTACATACAATAGAAAGAATTTTGTTGACATATTAATGGTTGCAGAATGCGGTAAGCAAAGCGTTCGCCTGATCGAATTAAAAAAAACAGAGCGTGGGGAGGCGGCGCGGCGTAGTCTTGATTCTGTTGATTGCAATTTGGTTTCAGACTGTGGCATCGTATAACCTGCATAGGGGTAATTTGTGATTGATTTGACTCTTATAGCTAATGCTACTGGATAAACATGGTTACTTGTTGCTCCACAGGATAATCTAGAGTCTATACAAAATCAAACTGGTTGCTAAATAAATTAGGTAATCACTACATAGTATAAAACAAAGTCGCTTTATATGTATAATTTGTCGACATATTATGCGGGCGAAGCCGCGGGCGGAAGCTAGTAATTTAAAATTTGTACTACACGGTTTTAACATTTTACTCACACATTGATTTATTTACTGTTTAACTTAACTTCTAGAATGTTTGAAAATATGTATGTGAGCACCGTGTATTTATAACATAATTAATTTTACCTGCTATAGTCTTGTTTTTATTTTCACCTTTTGTGGTGTAGTATTTTTATTCTGGGTGCATCGTCTTCACATATAATTTTATTATTAATGTAAACAAAACATTTTAAAAGAGTAACGGTGGAGTTTCTTGCCTATTCACCTTTTGGAAGGGGTGAATAGAAACAATTCTATTTCTTGTTCATTTTGACGTTCAAAACTGCTTTTCTTGTGCCTATTTAAAATATTTGACTTTGGCTTTGGAACGAAATTAAAAGTCTTATTCGGAGTTAAGCTAAACTTAATATGATAATGCTTCTCGAACATCATACAAGTTCGATTTTCATTGCTTTTCATTCGTTTGAAGTTTGTAATCCTATTATAGATAGTTGGGTGCTATCCCATGGCTACAGGAAAGACTCGATCAGAGATCCTAGTTGGTTTATTCGTTCATTTAGTTGTGTGGAATAGTGTTGCACCCCTTTTGCCTAAGTTAGATATGAATCTAGTCGGTAATTGCTACAAAACTTTCTAGGGATTATATAATTATGGCTCCATTTAAATTGTTATCGTACATTGTATTACAATTCATGGTTTTAATTTATTTTATTCGCTACTACGTACTTTAAGCCAACATTATACAAAGTAATGGTTTTGTGTTACTGGTTTAAAGTTTGGGTTTGTTTTTTTTTCTTGGAATGCTTGATAAATACAGGCTGAAAATAACCTGAATGATTCTTGTAATGGTATTAAGAACCAAAATCTTAGTTCAGAGTATTTCGAAATATAATAAACTAGCGACCCGTCTCAAAGGGTGCAATGTAGATACTATCGCCCGGGCGAAAGCTACTTCAAACGATACGTGTAACCTTCCTCTTGAATAACTATCCATTGATCAAACCGCATTAAAATCTGTTGCGTAGTTTAAAACATCTAAGCGCACAGAGGGACAGACGGCGGAGGGTGACTTTGTTTTAGATAGAAATATCAGTTTTAAACAGAAAGTATTGTTAATTAAATATAGTGTAAATAATAAAAAGTAAATTAATTATTATGTCGCGAGTATGTCAAAACTCAATTATAGTTTTCTGACAACTTACAACGCTATAAACCGGCGGCGCGTGCGTCGATGCCGGTGGAAAGGAATGTTTCCATTTTGAATATTATATTTATATAAATAATTACGATGAAGCATTGTGTATTTATTTTATTTATTATTTCTCATTTTGATCTCATTGGCGTCGATCGCGTCGACATCATAAAGTCGACGCTGGCTTTCGCTGAAAACCAGTGTTGGGGTTCTGTCTCACATGGAGTCGCAGCATTATGCTGAGCGATCCCCAAACTTGTTCTTTTTTTAATATTTTCTTTGCGTCATGATTACCTCAAATAACCGTTGGTACTTAATTTACTTTTTCTTTTAAAGTATTTCGTCTGATGGATATTTCGTATACTAAGTGATTTTTGTTTGCGTTTTGAAAATTTTCTATAACGACTTTCCTTTTTTCCCCGGATTTCTGCCTAAAAATTGCGTCAACGTTTTCTGTCAGTTTTTTAAACTATTATTGTCTTACGACACCCGAGTGACTCCGATTAGCCAATCGTATCGTAAACACTATAAACTTAAGGCACGACTTTTTCACAATTCACGCTAGCCAGCGTTTCTTGCTAGACAAGAACGAACAGCCAATTTATCCCGGTCTAAAATGGCATAGTGACATCAATCTACGAGCAAAATTCTCCTGGATTTAACACCCGAAGAGTTGGAGTGCGCGTCGAAGCCATTATTTTTGGTAGGGCCATAATTGGTGCACTTACCAAGATGGCTGCTTCATATTCGCTTACTAGTATTCAACACCTATTCAGGAGCGCTGACGTTTATTTATTTCGATTGTCCCGCCATCAGTCTTAAATATTTATAATAAAATATGCAACGTTTATATTAATTAATATTGTATTCTATAACAGTATGCCTATTTGATTTCAGACACTTTGTGGGAACTCGCTAGGTACGTAGGTATACGGCAACAACGTGAACTGTGCATGAATAGTTTATGAGACGTTCACGTCCATCCATAACGTATCTAGCCATATTTTAGACTCATCCTTTAAATACACCCCATCTCATACATTCACTATGTCAACTGAATAATTATAAATCAGACAAACGGGTATCACGGTTGACGCTTCATTAGATATTTAGCGCAGTCCGTGGTTAGGTAAGCACATTTAGCGCAAATAACACTAATATAAACTAGAATCGAACGTGGTACGCTATCGATTAGGAGCCGGCGTTCACAACAATTAATGACCTGCATGTCCCAGGCCCGACAAAGCTATGGCAAAACAAATAGACGCCCAGCGCGCCTCCCCGACACACAGGCTGCTCCCAAATACAAGCCGAGAAATTTTAAACGAATTTGACGAATATCGAGCCACGTTTTCTCGAATCTATTTTTTGAGAAGCAAAGGAGATTAAAATATTTAGAATATTATGAAGATTATCGCCTGTTTCGCAGAAACTGTGCGGCATTTTTGACGAGACTTGCGAGAATTATTAGGAATTTCACTCAAGGCTTATATAATAATACGGGCTAGTCTGTAACTAGACGTCAATGTGCATATTTTCCGTACGGTATTTATCGAGCACAAGGCCTTTGAAAATGATAAAATATACTTTCTAAAATAGTTTCTTACCTCGTTAAAGACGAGAAAGATAAAGAAAAACCTTAAGCATTCACTGTCCTCGCGCTGGCTAATGAAAAGCTGTTAGATTTTTCGTCGAACCCGCTGTATACAAGTGGCATGGGGTGTCATGCGGCTGTGTGCGTGTTGTCGCTGTGTGAGCCGGTTTAGGCAGCGGGGCTATGCTTAGACAATTTTAGTATTACGTGTGGAAATAATGCACCACGGTCATACTCTATGCATAGCCTCCTGTCATACCCGCCGTTGTTTATGCTCGCTCCCTTATACACTCTTTTTGTACGCTTTTATAGTCGTTATCTTTCGTGATGTCACTAAATATACTATGGTTAAGTACTAACGTATGGCTAGTTTATATTCAAATTGGGTTTTCCTTCATTTTCATAACGTTAGGGCAGCTGATTGCGTTTCAACTTTGTATATAAAGTGATATATGCGTCGATCATCGGATACATATGTTGACGTTTGTTAGCATTATTATATAAAAGAATAATCGCGGTAAACGTAACTATATGTTGCCATAGATAACAGTTAATCCTTTAGACAAAGTCACGGACATTTTAGTTGGGCGCCAGTAGCGCTTCTAGTACCTACTACTAACTTTCAAGTGTTCGTAGCTCGCTAACGCTAACTACTAGGTAAAAGTACGTGTATATTTTTTAGAAGAACTACTTATTAACAAAAAAAAAACAATGTTTTCTTCTTGGTGTGTTACTACTGGCAATGTCTTCAAAAATAATTAAATATCAAATTATTTTTTTTATATATTTTTTTTTACTTAGCCTACACTGTCCCACTGCTGAGCAAAGGCCTCCCTCAAATCCTTGCAGACATCTTTCTCTTAAGCCACCTTCATCCATCCTTTGCGGTATATCTGTAATAAGAAAAACAAAACAACCTAATTCAACCACCCCTCATTTGTCAACATACGGTTACGTAGTTCTGAAGTTAGGGCAAAAATCATAGCCCATTCTCAATGAAAAGCTCAAAGGATTCGGATAGCATCGTGATCGGACAGCAGCATCAGTACCCCTTTACTGGCTTTATAAGAAAGCCGCAACGCACAAAAAGTGCCCGGCTTAGGCGCTGCACGCACAGACGTCAGGCGCGCCATTCGGCTATGCTTTCCAAGGTGACAGACGCGTCATTTCCGTCGTCCGTGTTCGCCAGCCTAACAGCGTCAGTTACTCTGTGACGATATCAAGAGGCCATTGTCCAAATATAAAAGCCCGCTGTCGCCTTTTGTTCCGTGGTCTATGGTCTGCGGAAGACTGCGCTCTTTTTTTCTTTAGTTTTTATGTTTTTGTCGCATTTTTCTGTTTGTTGTTCGAATGAGGTTGGTTTAGGTGCGATTTGTTAGTGTTAGTGGGGAGTCAAAATCTTCAAATCAATAAAAAAAAACTTAATATTAACATGAAATGGTCTAGGAAAGCTTAGATTGATTTATAAGTAACTAGCTGACCCGACAGACGTTGTCCTGTCTTAACTATGATACCTACCTTACCTACCCTACCTAACCTACCTACCCTACCTACCCTAGCAAAAATCTATACTAATATTATAAAGAGGTATGTGCAATAAAAATATTTTTCTCATACAAACTTTGCCACCCCTTGTAACCCTTTTAGGGGTTGAATTTCCAAAAAATAATATGCCTATGTCCTTCTCATGAATGCAAACTATCTACATACCAAATTTCAACAAAATCGGTTGGGTAGTTTAGGCGTGAAAAGGTAACAGACAGACAGACAGACAGACAGACAGACAGAAAGACAGAGTTACTTTCGCATTTATAATATTAGTGTGGATTCTCAGTAATTAATTAATTGATTATTAAGACCCACCCAAGGCTTAATGTCTCCCTTGATTGATTTCACTTTCTAAGGCGAAACACTTACAACATTGGGAAGAAACACCGTCTTATTTTATACACTAAACTCATACTAAAATTATACTAAGTAATAAATTTCAATCACCACCAAAATGGACCTGTTCTTCCGCCATCTACATTTAGCCTTCTTAAAGCTACGTAGAGGAAAGATATTTAAATATTTACAGCTCATAAATATTTATAAGCTGTCTCCCTTACACCCGCACAAGTACTTACCAGCATTATAGTAATAAATTGCCATAATGAGCCATTTCCAGTGTCAAATTGTCGTCAAAGAAATACGTACTATATATTGAAACAGCTGTTAAACGGGTCGGTTTTCACTCAACTGTAATTATTTTGTGCATTACAATAAATTTCTTATATTTACTACTTTATATGTGTCTTTTATCGAGAATTTCAACGAATGGCAAAGAATATTTATTGCTTAAGATCCATATTAAGAAGTTCAGTTGAAATATTTATTATAGGAAAATCGTTACAAATGACAGTGTAATTGAAGCCCATTGATTTACTGTATTCAAAATAACCTGGTATCTTTCTTTTGTTAAATGGTTGGAAATCTGCTTCAAAGCAGTACTGTTAAGTTCACAATGTATTCAGATTATGTCATCACCTCTCAGTCGAAAGGCGCGTACTCGACATTATGTCTCTTCCAGTTTTTAATTAAGTATCCTCAACTTAATTATAATGTTGTAAAGCCGAACATGTAATTCCATTCACGATTCTGTGGGATGGATTTGACTAACGAATGAAATACCTTTATCTGTGGTAACCAGTCTAAATTCGAATTTCAACCGATGGATTCTTAACAAGGCCCGGGGCTCAACGGACTAACTGAAAATCTCGAAAATCCCACCGCAGATCGCACGAGAATCGGAGTATGTAAGGTATTTAGCAAAATGATGCTTCGACGCCGACGTAGCTGGCGGCTACATCCAGCCACCGGAGTGGCGTTCCTCAACGCTATTTCCAATGTGTTTTCGAAGCTCAGTATACTTATGTCTACCTATCCACTAACCAGGCCACCGAGAGGTTTTTCTCTCATTGTTACCATTATTTACGATTTCAAAAGCAACTTCTTTACGGCTCGAGTACAACAAATAATTTTAAATAAAATGTTTCACATTTACTGCATTGTAGCTGGTTACTAGACCGTCTACATTACCGCTCGTAATAGTTCGTTTACATTTATAAATAACCAATCGCTTCGCACTCCTTTCCTTATTAGTGATTGTAATACATTTTTTCTTCTTTTTCAGGTAAGTTCGGCACCATAAAATCCAACCTGTTTAGAATTCCGACCGATTTCGTAGCAGTAAAACAATGAGAGTGAGTATTTTTATGTTTCGTGTGTGTACCGGCGCGCGCGCGTGTGTGCGACGTGCGCGGGGACTTTATACAATGAGCGTTTCATGCGTTGATTGTTGCCGTTTCTTGGAAATACATTATATTGTACAAAGTACTGCAGGTTATATCATCTGTCTCAGTTATAACTATTGTTAGGTAAATCGATAATTTATAATGCAATTTGAAAGTGCGCGAGTCGCACGTAATTTTGCTTGCATTGAGTTAACCCGTTGCGCGCAGAGGTGTAACTTATGGCATTTCTTTTTCCTATTTATCGTCTGTTATTGTTTGCGCTAAAATACCGTCTTAAAAACAAGTAACTGTTTTTATATTAATTAAGCTTGACTTCAAAGCGACGAAGCAATTTTTGATCTTGACATTTTATGTAATGTACCTGATCACATATCAGTTAGTTAGCTGTCAATACTATATGATGTTATATTGTTATTCTTGCGGATTATTAGAAACAAATCTTACTAAATATAAATTTTGGCTCTACAACAAGAACTATTCTTGCATCATTAAAATATTTGAAAAACAAAAACACGCACGCAAAATAACAATAAACCACAAAATATAATTCGCATCAGCTTTCTGTCGCACTTTAACCATCAAAGCACAGCTATGAGAGGTCTAGCGGCCATTTTGTGTTCCGTAGTCGCACAAACAAACGCTTAAACTTAAAAGCAGTAAAAACCGCGGGCTGAGGGGGTACCTATTAACACATTACTCACACAAACGACAATGACAAACGGGGTAAAACAAAACACGGTAGCGTACCGCGTCGAAAAAACTTGAAAAAGGAACGTCGATTTCGGTTCGGACGAAGTTCGGTACGAAAGTTGGCTCCCCGTTATAGCGAGTGGTCCGCGCATTAAATGTAGGTGCAAAATGGTGGATACATTTTTGAATGTTATTTTATACTTCATTCTAACATACGCTGTTAATGAACGAAAGTTTTGATTTTTTTAAACTGATCCAACGTAAAAGATCGCCGTTTTTTGTTCAGGTTTCAATAAAGAACGACATTTGAAACTCTTAATCAGATTGTCAATGAAGTTCTTCAACAATATAAAAAAACTGTTTTAATCAATAAAGAAAACTTGAGAGATATACAAATCTTAAACGCTCCATTTTCAATACTATCCACATAAAAGTGCACAAAAGTGTCTCGCAGTAGAGTGGCTGCGGGGGCAAGTATAGATAGGGCAGGCGTCACCTTTGTTGCGGCCGTCGAGAACCACCGAGTGCAGCGACACACAGTTCGCGCGTTCACTTTTAAAATAAGAACCATTCCTTTTCGCTGAAACGTTCCTTTTTCATATTTTTCATAAAAAGAACATCCCAACACACAGTTCGCGCGTTCACTTTTAAAATAAGAACCATTCCTTTTCGCTGAACGTATCTTTTTCATATTTTTCATAAAAAGAACATCCCAACACACAGTTCGCGCGTTCACTATTAAAATAAGAACCATTCCTTACCTATTCCAATTTTCGCTGAACGTATGTTTTTCATAAAAAGAACATCCAATAACAAGCTTGTAAATAATTAGAAACCCAGAGTGAACTTTTCCCGACTCATCATTCTCGGCAAATAACATACAGTTTATTTGCCGAAACATGTTTGTAAAATGCAATCGAGTTGCAAGGTATTGATATTTGCTCATTTCCTTTTCATTTGAAACGTACAAAAACTGTAGATCTGACTTATACCGAATACCGATTTAAGCAAGTTAGTTAGCGTTCTGCTAGTATATTTAACAAACGAACATCTGTTTACGAAAAAAACGATAGCGCCCGCATACTTTATTATCTAGTAAGTTAGCAATTTTCGATACAAGTGCGTTATTGTTGCTTATTAACGCTGTATGGGAGCGTTTTTTTATAATTTGTTCCCGGTTCAAAACGGCAAACTTTGACGTGGAAACTTTTTAATAGTCGACACGTAGAACCAAGCGAACAAACTCTACGTTTTTATTGCGTCAAAATGTTTTTATACATTTAAACTCTGTTACGCCATCAAACGGTTTTTTTTTAATTTTTAATTAAACGATTATGAAATAAGTTTTAGGTTCATAAAGTCTCAAGTTCTCCTTGTAAAAGGTTTTAATTAATATTTGAGACCTTTATTCGAATCGCTTCTCGTTACGAAATTAGCAAGATAGTGTTGGGCAGACCTACTTAATTCAGAATCTTTGCAGTTTTCCGCCTTATAATCTATTTCGCATGCGATTACAAAAAGACAACCTTGACGGGAGCTAGCGGGGTGGGGGAGGGGGCGAGCAGAGCGCGGTAACGTGTAACACAAATTATAAATAATAGGTGAACGTTATTTTTTCGGATACATATTTCATTTTATATTGTACGGGAACGCGTGGCGGGCGTCGCAGGGGTGGGGGTTAAAATAAAGAGAAGCGCAATTGAATTTTTAATATTTCATGAAGAGGGACGCAAGCGGGGCCCGAAGCAGTTTTAATGGGGTTACGGCGAGCGTCGCGCCGCCGCGCCTTTGGGCCAGCGCCTGCGCCCCGCGCGCAACTGTGTAGACGCAACATTCATCATTAACGACTATTAAACTAATTAATAAAGATACACTTAATGCCAAAATGGTTAATAAACTAACTGGCCTTCCCTGTGGCTGAGGCTAAAGTTTGAAGGACGCTTATACCGACGTCAAAGCGTTCGCGAAACTTTGTGCTCGCTCTTATTGGTCCGACGCCGGGTATCCCGCACACGTGCCGGCTACGACTCGGGGACGTTCAGGAAACTGAATGTTTCGTCCGTTCGATTATGGATTGTCACGTCATGGTTGCCACCTACCGCGGTCCGGCGAAATGGTCGATCTGTTTGTTTCTTGCGTTATCGCAAACAAAATCTAGGAGGAGTTTTCGGAAATTTACTCGGTAGTACGATCTTGTAGATTTGAGAAGAACAAGATTTAGTACCACATAATTGTAATACATTTAATAATTAAGTAATTTTACCTAAAGAAGAAGGGAGTTGTTTTTGTTGAAGTTGAGTTTTGAAGTGGATTTGTTTAGTACCTTGGAAGTAGTCACTGTGCGACCAGCTGACAAAAGCTAGAGATCTTCAACCCTGGACTAGTGTCCTTGGGACTTTAGTCTGCATTTTTTATTATTTTCTTTCCGCTACAGTTTAAGAAGGAAATAGATATATGAAAAAAGTATTGCCGTCGCGCTGTGATGATGACGTCCCGTAAAGTGCGAAAGGGACAACTGCAGCTCAGTCTGATATTATCTACAAAAACCTTAGAAAAGACGTTTTGTATTCCGCTGTTGTCTTATAAACTAGACTCATCTAAAAAAATCTTATTTCAAAATTTAGAGGAAAAGTATATCTATGTTTCTATTATTTTCTTTTTTGTTAAAAACTTATCAAATTTGTCTGATAGTCGTCTGAACATGGCGGTAAAAACGGGCTATTTATTGGGATTTTTGATTGTCATAATTCTTTTACTGGTTATTTTTTGGAAAAAAAGAAATTATAAGGGCACGTAGACCTAGATTTTTTGTTAAAAAAATTATTGCTCTAGAGATTTTCACTATCCACGAACAAAACGCCCATGCGATGCGTTTGTATGGACAAATGCTTAATAGAGTTCCCTCTTAATTTCATGTTTCCATGAAACTCAAAATTCCGCATCCCCGATTAACGCGCGTGTTCTTGAAATTTCCTAGTTTCCTTATCTATACTCAATTAAAATTTCCGGAGCCATGTGAATACAGCTCATTCCAATCTCATCACCCGTTAATTACCTGGCCCATGATCCAAACAGTGCGTCGGCATGACGTAGGATGCGAGCTACGTGATGCTTGGGGTTAACTCAATTGTGACCATCCCGGCCGCGGCTGAGAGCCCCGTCGACCAGAACAAACGGACCGCCGAACCGATTCGTCGCTGAAATAATTATTTCTCGCAGGTAAACTACAGTGTAATGCTTGTCTGATATTCTAATTGTGTTCTCTAGTTTGCATTATTATTTTATTGTTGTAATGGATATGCGGTACAGCTAGAGTTGATACGTTTATTAAAATATGCACTTGCAGTGTCCTGATGCATTGGCGTTGTTACTTGGTGTTGTTTAATTTACTTGAATTCATCTTCGCTGTCCATTTGTGGTGGACAGATGCATGTAGCCATTAAGAGGCTGCAACAAGATAAACAAGATGCAAGATTTGCGAAAAGTTTCACATCTACTTTCTTTCTTACAAGTAAGGAAGCTCTGAATTTTCTCCTAGGAGGATATCATAAACCCTTACCTGTAAAAAAATTAAAATGTTTCTCTTATGAACTCAAAGCCAAGTATATTGACCCCGTGAAGGGGCCCCTCAGGGCCAAGCCTGCCGGGTAAGCGGGATTGTCCGAAAGGGTTACCGCTAACTCGGAACACAAAGGGCTAAGGAAGGAACATGGATGGGTATTAGTCAGTAAGAGTCTGTAACTCCTTTCCGCTCCACCCAGAGCGGGAGAAGTCATTGGATGATTTCCCAGCCTTAAAACAAAGAAAAAAAAGTATATTGACCCCGCATAGAATAGGTAGGTACCGTACCTACAGTCAAAGACAAAACTCGGCACACATTTTTATTTCAATTACACAAAAAAGCCGTTAACTAAGATAGTTAAGCAGTTCTTTACCAACAATTTTCTCCTATGAGGTCTTAAAAAACTTCATCATCATCTTCATCAGTCTTGTGTTTTTTTAAATTGTTTTGTCACCACTGCTCTGAAAACGGTGCAAGAAAACTTAGGGAAGAAACCAGCATGTCCTAGAAATACAAGTTCAAAGGCATGGGACATGCACCAACCCGCACTGAGCCCGCATGTTACTGACATCCCTCTTACAGGCAGAGGACCCCTGCAGTGTGTTCCTGCAGTGGGAATATAAGGTAGGCTGATCATGATATGTTATGCATCATCATCATTGGCAACCTTATTCCGTCCTCTGGTCAGTCTCAGCCTCCTTGTTTTAGTGCCATGCTTCCCTGGTCTGTGCAAGTCTCATCCAGGAGGTCCAGGTCTGAAATCCTATCAATAGAAAATTGAGACGTCTCTCCTTAACGAACTTGTAATAAAACCAATCAGACATTTTTACATCGATCACACAAAAATCAGTTACCTAAGACAGCTAAGACAGTACAGCAGTTGGTTACAAACTAAACAATAGGTACCTATGTAACCATTACAAAGTCTTGAGGCGTCATTTTATCATATCCGCGGATCGCGTGGCGGTATCACATGGCCAATTCACCACATATAGTTTTGTTACTGGATCATAATATCCTGCTCGGTATTTTATTGTTTACTTTTCACACGTAACACTAATAATGAACGCATGCGCATCTATTCCGCATAATTGTGAACATTGTTGTAGTAATAAAATATTTACGCGCTTGAGCAAAATACGCGGAATGCCGCATTTGACGGTTAAACGGAATTGGTTTTACAATAATTGGGAGGGTATTTGAAGTGTGGTACGTTGTTGCCAAAAATGGCTGAAAATGTTATTGTCCTTGGTCTTGCAACAAAGGGTCCTGAAGCATCAATGTTCGATAATGAAGTTGCAAGGTAAAGAGGTCAGGCGGTCCGTCTGAAGCCGGCTCACTGACTGACCCACATCGGCATAATACGCTTCCGCCTAGCGCCACGCAATTAAGCACACCAGACATAAAAAATTACCGAAACAAAAGCGAACGGGGGTTATTCCCCCCCCCCCCTGTTTCACTTCGCCGCAGTTACAATTTATCATAGCAAATAAAAATATGCGGAATTAAAAGAAAAAGGAACAAGAAATTGGAGCGAGAGGGGACGTTACTGCCGCCTGCCGAATGATCAAAATAATACTATATATTTTTACTACCTCCCTCGAGAGCAGGGGAGACGGTACGTCGGTAACCAATTAAAAAAAGTATTGCTCCCGATAAATGTTTAATGTTCTACGTAGGTATAGGTCGGTGGGTGCCAACTGTTTCCCAGATGACGACCGCGTACGCCACAGAGTGGGTAGTATAAACTCTGTACCTGCAGTGATAGCGTAGTGGTGTGACAGTCAGACTGCTAAGTCATAGGTCTCGAGTTCGAACCCAAGGCACGCACCTCTGATTTTACGGATTCATTTGCGTATAGTAAAATTATCATTTGATTAAAAATCAGTGAAGGAAAACATCGTGAGGAAACCAGTAGGTATGTCTGAGAGATATTTCTCAACAGCATGTGAAGCTAAGTCAGAGTCCCATGGGCAGCATAAAAACTCTGACACCATGTTAGTCACTAACCACAGGAAAAGTAGTACCTGCAAACATATTCAAATAATACAAAATAAAAAAGTTCAACCTCCGCCCATACTGGCAAATACCATTCCAAAAATAAATAAAAGCTTTATCAAACTACATATTCAGTTCAAGCTCTATACAAACGTAGTCCAGTATATCTTTTATTCCTACATTTCCCTCCAAAACTTTTCCAAACGTCACGTGATCCCCTAGCGTTTGCCGTTTAGGTACCTATTGAATTTAATCGAATGACCGTGATGACGTCAGACCCCATCAAACTTTCCATAAAGCCGCCCAAATTACTCTAATAAATTATTTAGCTCTAATCAAACTATACACTAATTATACGTGTAATTAATACATTATAAGTAATTAATAAGACGGCGCGGCCATATTGTCTATTAGTGGCTTAATTAAAAAATATATTTATTATTTATTTTCCATTATCCGTAGTATTCATGAGGGTCGAGGCGCAGGGACTATTGTTTGTTAAAGTTAGTTATTTATGTCTTTTTTCGTTAGTTCTATCGTATAATAATATCGGTCATGTCATGACTTTTAGCTTGCTCGTGTATAAAGCCTTAATAGGGTTTAAAAAGTATATGGCCTTAATACGGTTTCAAAAAGTATATGGCCTTCATAGGTTTAAAAAAAAATAAGGCCTTTAAAAAAAACGTACATGGCCTTAATAATATTTTAATAAGGCTAAAAAAGTTACAATTGAATCAATTCATCTTTTATTGCTTTGTTTGCGTAACGTGTATTGGTTACAGTCGCGAATATCAATATTGAAATCATTGAAGCACCTCTTTTAATTAACCAAAAACGTTTTCACGTGAAATCATTAAAATGACTCATTGACCGCTCATTGTATCTATTTTATATTGATTCAATTGTGTTGTTTTTGTTTTTTTTTTTGTATACAAGTATTAACAACATAACATAACATTACTCCAATAATCCCGAAGGGTTGGACAGAAGTATACCCTATAGTAACACTCACATTTCGCCAGTTACGTCTAAGTCGCATGTAATAGGGGTCGATCCAACGGCCACCAAATGGACACATATCGAAACTCCGGGCTGCTACTAAGAAATGCTAAAAAGAGAGTTGTATCGACGATTCTAATGATTATTATTCAGTAAAAACGTATGAATCATGAATCATATTTTGATCAACATACAATCTGATACTTCTTTTTTTTTATTTTGAGGGTAAAGTCATCCAATTACTTCTCCCGCTCTGGGTGGAGCGGAAAGGAGTTTCAGACTTTTACTGACTAAAACCCATCCATGTTCCTTCCTAAGCCCTTTATATTCCGGGGTAGCGGTAACCCTTTCGGACAATCCCGCTCACCACAATCTGACACTGTCCTGCAAATTAAAAAAAAACGGATGAAAATTTTTAATTTCGCGGCCTACCCTTCTTATCTTACTCAACTTCTCACGCACAGGTAGGCCGAGAGACGTGATGAGGGCATTGGCAAACAAGCTATAAACCACTCACAAGCCGTTCTGCGATACAAATTCAATATTTTTTTTTACTCCAAGTCCTCACCTCAATGGAAACCTTCTAATTAAAGCCCTGTGCTCGAGTCGAAGTTTTGAATTGGTAATCATTTCGAATCAAAGAATTCTATTCATCTTTCCTGGTTACCTTTCAATGCGCGATCGATCTCGCTCGTCTGATCCCAATTAGTTGGGTACATCAACCTACTCGTATTGATAGTTTATAAAATTAATTACATTAATAAGGAGCTCAAATGAGGTGCAATTATTTTTTTCCGCCGTCGAGTGCTAGCTAAACTTGGGGGGTGATCGCTTGCATGCAATCTGAAAAGTTAATCATTTTGTATAAATGTAATATTATTGAGCTAATAAGTAGCTAATTCTTTATATCAAATTACTGTTTTGAGTGTTTAATGAGTTTTATTATTATTGTTAACGAGAAATTAATTTTATTTATCGAATAGTTGTTTAAACGTGGACATTGCTGAGGGGACGCAATCATCAGATTGTGTCTATTGTTAATTGTAATTATAATTGTTTTTATGTTTCATGCTCATCTTCGATTGTAGCTGTAAGTTTAACACATTCGTTTGTGTTTTTTTCTGTGTTCTCCTCATAGTATACATTCAATTGTGACTGCCTGTCTCGGGATAGTCTGATGTGGTCTTCTAACGCACTTCCAAATAGCATTGCATTCCTTTTATGCACAGTGTCTACCAATAAACTTTTCAAGTAGGAAAATTTTAATATAATATCTAAGTATTTGTTTAACCAATCAATAAACAGATGTTTTCAAACAAAATAAATTATAAAATTGAACACAATTCAGTTGATAATGCACTATCAAGATACCGTCGATGGTATGGCCAGCAAGTGCTCGCCATTGTAATACAACGCACAAATAATATTTGAAGTGGTAGGGGGGAGCATTCTCTGCAAGTACTAACTACACTGTCTGGCACACAAGTAATACCCACTAAAGGGAACAATGCGTTATCTCACAACTACTCATATTACGTCACGGTGTCTACGTAACAATAAATAGTGTCACAGAGTAGGGAGGCGATGAGGGATTTGTTGTTACACTGTTCCTTGCTACACTGTGTTTACCTATTCATATTTTTGTTGTACTTTTTATAGAATCCCAAAGTTTTGTTTTGTGAATGGCTGTCCCCAATCGTGTAAACGTGGAATGTTAATGTTAAATATGTGTATTTTACGTTTACGTCTATTTTATTCAGGTAAGTTTTTGTATTTGTTTAGGTGTGGATACTGTGTAGTATTATAAAAGTTTGTGTAGACATGAAATGTTGGTATTGGAGAGAAATCGCTAGGTTTGGAACTGTTGGGGGTTATTCCAGTATCTATCTACATATTTCGAAATGTTGCAACCAGTTTTCGGGACCCAGGAGAACCCTGCACATGCACTACATTCCCACAAACCTCGCGAATTGGGTTCAAAGTTATCTCGCCGCTAAAATTGACGAGGTCGCCCTTTATAGTATTGTTGAAAGATATGAACGGAGGCGAACAGAAAAGCCAATGCACCTTTGATCTTTGTACACTGCGAGCCTCTCAGAGGCTACTCCCATTACTGCATGCAGATTTTATACTTTGTGACATTTTTGTGCGAACGGCGCGCTTCGCGTCTCGCCTCTCACCCCCTCTCCCTTCCATAACCCGCCACCTGCCGGGGTGCGCTACTTAGCTGATGACTTATTAAGAGTGCATTCTTCAGAGGTGTCTGCCTGTCGCGGCGGGTTTAATGACGTGGGTTGCAACGTGCTCTCTGATTTCGTACTTCGAGTATGTCCTACTTTTAGTTACAATGCTTGCGGTTTTGTGTAGAGTTTGTTCGGCGCGTGGGGGTTAAGGCTTCAATGTGATTTTGAATTATTGGTTCGTGACGATTTTTTGTATTTTTGGGTTTTGGATGGGGTAGTTATGTGTTCATCAAAACTAACGGGTCCTCCCGTTAGTTTTGACGACAGCAACTAAAAGGACTCTAAAATTTTTTGAAAATAAATCAAGACTAATCAAAGCTGTAAACTAAGTTTTATACATGTAAAACAGTTTTCTGTTAAGAAATCATTGGGCTTTCTATAAAAACCACAGGCTCAAAAATTCTCAAGTACCTAAAAAATATTTAACACAAAAAAAAATATTTTTTATAAACAGTAACGTAGCACCCCTATTACGAACCGCGATTGATGCTTAGAAAACTTGCCGGCCTAAATTACGAGTCAGGGCTGTCAGTGCCGATGATAAAAGGTATCTGACAAAGGGATCGCGGAAAATTAAAAGAGCCCTGTTGTATTTGTTCGTCATTTCCGAGGCGTACACGCGATCGCGGCCTCGCTTCGTTGACCTTATAATTGTTGATAGCGAAAACTTTTTATAGATGCTAAAGATATTTTTGGGGGTTTTTTAAACTAACATAACATAACGTGTAGTGTTGAAGGGTTAGAGAGAGAGATGTAATAGGCCCACATTTCGCCAGTCATGTTTGAAGTGCCATGAAATAGGGGCGAGCCTATTGCCATAAGCCGGGCACAAATTCAGTTCTTTGAAATTCCTGATGAAAAACCCAGTAACACTTTTCCTGACCTGGGCATCGAATCTAGGACTTCATGCTCAGTAGTAGCACTTCCGTCCACTAGACCAACGAGGTAGACTGGACCAACCAACCAAAAAAGCAACAAGATCCTAAAATTGTTTTCTCAACTTTAATTGACCTTGATTTCTTCTCCAGCGACAATTAAAGACGTGTTTTTTCTTCTTCAATTCTTCACCTTAATTTCACATACCACTTAATAATACTTTTACCAACAACCCCTGACCTCTAGCAATTCTGGCGGTCAAAATGTTATCCGCGCAAGTCCATAGTTTTGTGTCAGGACCCGGTTTATCATTAGTCAGCCAGAAGCTATCTACAGTCGTCATTCTGTTTACTCTTACCAATTTCGTGTTCATTTTCAATTCAATGCATCATCTTCCGTTTCTGAAATGAATAAAAGCTTATCACCACCTCGTAATAATGTTTACAAAGTCCTCCTTTTCAACAGAAACAAACTACGCTAATTATGCAAGCTTAGGTAATTACCTACGCTTTATTGTGATTACAATGAAACGAAGTTCACGCCAACTCAATTACAAAGCCATATAGATAACCAATGGATTTCGCAAAAGCTATTTTTTTCCTCTAACGGTACCCTAAACAGGGGAATTACAATCGAATCGAACCATTAACCTTTACAAAGACTAGTAAGAAACGGGACGAAAAAAAATGTATGATGAATGCAATATAACGACTATTTTAATAGGGTTGTGTGTTTTCTTCGACGATAAATAACCGCTAATGCCGCAGATACGCGACGTTTCTTTCATTGTGGAGAATTGTGAGTTTTTTGTTACAATAGTAATTACATACGTTCGCGTTTATTGCTGTTGACAGCCCTAGCGTGGTTACGTAAGCTTAAGTGTTTGAGCCACCCCTGGACTTAGGGCAAATTGTTTACCTATGTTTGGTTACTGCATTTGTCATCGAACTGATTAGATCCAAGATTGAGCTGTTTTTATAACGTGTTTTGTACGGTTTCTTAGGCTGTGTAAAGACGATACTTTCGTACTTTTATCTAGAGTAAAAACAGTAAAGACAATAATTATTAAATTCATGACACCCTAAATGGTAGTTAGACGCTCAACTGCAGGCAAACGTGCAATTTAAAGCGAACTAATTTACGACTAACAATAAAAGTTACTCAAGACATGTCATAATATGTAAAAGGCGCAGGTTATGATGGAAAAACACACCATCGCCATACTTAGTTGTAAACGCAAATTGCACTTTCTTAAGTAATAGAAAAACGTTAGCTTACCCGCATGGGAAAAATACGTTTGCAACATAATATATGTGGAGAAAAAACTTGTCTACGCGCCTTTAAAGAAAACTAATGGTTGTATGGGAGAACAATTAAATGTAATAACTGTTTATTAACGATATTTTTACTGTTAGTGAGTTATCAACTGGGAGAAAATGTCGACAGGATGAGCTGACTACTGATTAGGGGAATTCTTTATCTTTGAAAAGGTAAAGTATTAGATATTTCCTTCATAGTCATTAGCTTTTGCTTGTGCGAAACTATCCCACAAGAACGCACTACCGGGATGCAAGTAACACAGGTTATAAACTATCTGTTTGCCGAATTTCATCGAAATCAGATCGACCCAGAACATTAGGCCAGACAAAAGGACAATTCTCGTTTGCTTCTTTGTGGTTTTATAGATAAGATGAAATCAAGATGAAGTTGATAACGATTTTGACTCTAGATTTACTATATTTATACAAACATAATCTATTTTAAAATCACTAAACCCATAATGTAAACCTATTAAATAAATATTAACGGTGTCACGTATGCTTTCATGTTCCGTCACCAGCTGTCGGAAGTTGGAAAGTCTTGATCGCTGAGATTAAAAGTGTTTTACTAAAACCCCATGGTAAAACCAAGTTTTAGGATGGCCATGAGCTCGGCTGTTTGCTAAGACAATATTTGTGGAGACACCCCAACGAGCCAATACATGCGATTGGCGTTCCTGTCGCGTTTGACTGACGTGCTCGCATTTTATAACCGTTTCTAAAAGTAAAGTTAGCTCCGAAATCGTAGGCTAGAAAATGTTTAAAGGAACATTCAATTCGTAGAATAGGAATTTGAAATTAATAGCGTTTGATATGTTCGTTTCTGGAATAACTTATAGTTTGAAAGAAATTCCTCCCTAAAATGCTGGTTCCAATGCCTTCAAAGTGCTTGGAGTTCAACCCCGCTAATTACAAAGTCTATTATTACAAGTGCACAGAACACTAAACTCAACTAAATTGCTGACACTGTTCTGTAATCAATCCACATATTGGCGGCGACTAAAGAGCTAATTACTCGGAGCGACTTGAAGTCGTCGCGGACTACTTTGAAACGATTCAGACGCGTTTATTATTTGTGCGGCACCACTTCTGTCCTTTAATACGGGGATCGCGTGCACCATCTAGCGTGAAAGGGGAAGTAACTTTCAAATGTTACATGGTGTTTTTACCGTTTTCAAAATAGAACGTTTCAAAATTGACTCAAGTATTTTCATATGAATTTTATAAGGCATTTTTTTTTAATTTGATTTGATTGCAAACGCGTTAGCTTTTAAGAAATGATAACTGCGAATGAATGAAGCAAAGAGACGAAAATGAACGAGTTAAGCGGCGTTTTGTTTTCTAAAATGGCTTTGATATTCGTAGGGAGAAATATTTTCGAATGAACCCCGTAGGTATTGGTGCGTATATTTTTAGATATTGACAAAACTCTGTCGACATTGCTCTTGTAACTGAGCTTTAAAAACTCTCTTTGTGTTACTTTTAATAAACTTTTATGCAATTCAATGGCAATCTAAGCTATCAAAGTCAAAGTCAAAAGTGTTTCTTCTTCTTCCAAACCTCTTTAACCAAGTTACGTTAATTGATATTGATCCAAACCAGCTGTTAAATAGGAAATTATACTTAAATATATTTTGCGGTCAGATTGTTATAAGCGATGTTGCGCTCTATTCATTTCTCTAAAAAAAACTTCAACGGTCGAGTGGCTCCGGCGATTGCCGCTGGCTTTCACATTAATATCACATCACGGCATTTATTATTTACTTTTCTTCATAAACAATTTTAAGTGTATTAAATTAATACAGTTAAAAATGTTAATTGCACATGCACTAGAGTGTATTTCACTTACAGTTTCATCTTGTTGGCAGACATACGAACATTGTTGATTGAGAAAGCAGTTATTCTATTTTATTAAAATAGTTACTTACTGTAAATTACGTCTATGAAATTAGATTCATTTCTTGCTTTTCGATATAATATTCAAGCAACTACAAGTTTATTTAATGTTGTGTAAGAGTGACATATTATTTTGTTGTCATTAGTTTTAGTTGACTATTTGAAACGGTCAAAATAATATATAAAATCACATAGATAAAAGACCGCTCGTCTTAAAAACTTCCATCACCATACAGAAATTAAATATTACGCGAAAATATAATTGTAAAATTGCATTCAACGCTAATAAGTATTCCATTTGATTCTAAAAATCTGTGACGACACATTGTTATATTTTTCATACAAATCACGTACGAATGCCGTGTTTTGTCAGTTCATAAAAATTTACGTTATTGAATACCCTTTCAAATACCCAATTAAGATGCAATTTATGCAAAACAAACGAATGTTAGGTAAGGGTACGTATTTGGGCGCCGAAATTCATAAACATCGAAAGTCATAATACCTATGTTCCAAACACCGAAAATGGTTATATTGCACGGTAGTTTTACGTAGTCAGTAGTAGAAAAAACAGATTTGAATCCTTCAAAATTATCATCGATCTAACTATTTGAAAAGCGAACACAGACATTTTGAAACACAGACAGGTATTCGGCATCATAAAAAACGAAAAACCTATTACAATCTGACGTTTTGCTGCAATCAATCAATTTGTCTGAACTAAGTTTGATCCATTGGTAGGACGTAGGATTTAAAAGCCCTGTCAATCTGCACCCCTCTAATTGTCACATCCATAACTGTAAAACTTTTGAACGGAACATTAGCGATATTTTGATATTTATACCATGTGTGAACATTGTTACTAATATAATATAATGCATCTATTTTACCTAATTTTGATGTGTTCTTAACATAAATAAACGTTATAGAAAAGAAACGCGTTATTTTAGCAACCTTGACCGTAATTTAAAATTTTGTCAAGAAAATAATCACCCTGTAGGTCATATACTTGGCATATACAGGTTGATTGTTTTGCCTAAACCCCTGCAGATTCATATTTACGTATCATTAAGAATACGAATATGAAAAAGACAGCTTTGTATCTCTGAGTACTATCGGTTCAGGAAGTTACTGAGTGACCCATTTATTCTCCTCGCGGTGCACGTAACTGATTGATATGAATGGGGACGGTAGCGCACGCGCATAATATGCCAGGTGTTACTGTTGCGTATGGTCAGCAGATTAGTCTGATCTCAGCCAAAATCAGTACCGTCTGTGTCTTGTAAAGTCTCAAGATCGATTATTTTTATGTACAAAAGTGAAAGGTCACTGATTCATACATTCATTTACTCACTGATTAAACACGAAATCTCAAAAACAACTTGATCTACGAAGATGAAATTTGGCACAGAGGTAGATTATGAGTAAGAGACGTACAGCTAAGGAAGATTTAAAAAATCCCACCCGTGGAGCGGTGAAATAGGGGTGGATGATTGTATAAAACATTTTTATCATTGACGCGGGCAGAGCCACGGGCAGTAGCTAGTGTATTAGTAAAGGCCTCGTGTCAACACGAGGGTAGATAATAGCAGTGTTTCCTATCGCAAAGCAGCAGTCATTGTGTTCAGCTTCACTGGTCATCCACTGAACTTCACTTTAAACATACACTTAGATATATATTCTTATCATACAATTACATAGAATCGCTATTACATAATATTATAGCGATTCTATGTTATTGTTCGATAACTAACCATTATATTGCGCACGTCTACTATTTGCAAATTTAATGCAGACCGAGACTGCATCTAATACTTAATACAAATAATTCACATGTTTAAGTTAAATTATCTGTTGTAAATAACAGACTACATGAAAGCCAATATATCGTTGTTCGTGAATATTTAGTCGCGCGAGGGTGTGATAAACCATTGGCAAACAATTTCAAATATTTAACGCCTGCGTAGCTGCTATACATAATAGTAATGCCATTCGTGTGTAGCTAAAGGTGTTCGGAAGGGGGATATGGAGCCTGCATTGTAGCCACCCATCGATATGGCGGACACACCACTAGACAGCCGCATGCACAATACGGAACCCGAAAGCAACACCTAGTTCTTGTTTCCAAGCTCGCACGTGACGATTAACCGTTCACGCCTTCATTATAAATCATTAAACTGAAGTTTTTAATTAAGCATTGTGCTCGCAAATATTCGTACAAGCTGCGGTGGCTCACATACATAGAACATGTCCGCATTAAGTTAATTATATCAGTATGTAAGTGACATTGTGCTTCGATTATGATTCGATACATTTTTATAGCGATCACATGGTGGGCATTGTTTGGCGTGGCGTTCTCGCCTCTCGGCGCGGTTTATTGCTTTAATAAAGTGATTAAATACCATGGCGTAAAGCCAGGGCTCGATACAGGCCGAGCTAATTTCGAAAACTTGTATTCGCTCCCTTTTAGGTCGGTCGGTTTTAATGTGGGGTCAGTGACTGTAGCTCCTGAATTAGAGTTGTAAGCTGCGAAGGCGCGCGAATGATCGAACGAATGCGACAAGCGCGAATGGGCCAACCTGAAAAACGGCCGGCGATCCTGTTACGATATTTAATGTTCTTACGTGTCCTTAAACGGTTTGTGAGAACTAATGAGGCTTCAATCAATTGTCGGTGCCTCTCTTGGGCCGGATTTTAAAAGGAAACCTTAATTGAGTTTTAATCTATATTAAATAGAATTACGAGATGAGACTACATTCATGGTCTTACACAACAGTCTTCATGTTTAGGTTATATAAACTTGTGTTCGAGCTCGTTTGTCTTCTATAGTTTCAAGGAACAAACAATCAATACAAGTTCCTGAGCAAGCTAAGTTGGGTGGTGTTCTGTAAGTTGTGTTAAGTCACAGGTGTTTTGGCGCGGAAACTAAAAACATTAGTGCGAGGTAGGTGTCATTGGCGGTGCAGCGCGGCGTGCGTGGCGACGGCGGCGCGCGGCCGAGGCGCGCGGCGCGGCCACGACGCAGCGCACCCCTCGCTGCTTTTATTTTTGTTGCCTTACTTTTTTCTATATGAAGGTCCACTCACTTATTCATGCGAGCGGGATTGTAATTTTTTTTCTACTTTTTGCATGCGCCGTATATAGATATTTTGGCTACCCCCTATTTTTTCGTGACTATAAAACTGGGCCGGGTTGTGGGCTTTTTTCGCGGCACCCCTGCCCGCCGAGGGGTGTGGAGGGTGCTCGCAGTTAGAGAATTATTCATTGCCTACCCCCGCCGAACCGGCATTCCGTTATTTCTGTTTGTTATGATTTATGCCCGATGACTTTTCCCGACGCGCCGTTTCTTTCGTTTTCACTAATTACTTTTTCTATAGAAACTCGATTAAGAAATGAAGATTTATAATCTTCATTCCTTAATCGAGTTGTGAGTTGAGAGTGGAGGTGCTCGGTAATGACATCGGTCGCGCGGTCGAGACGCACTCCACTCACACTCGCCCTCACGCTCTCGCCTTGCTCTCTGATAAATATATTCGTTTGTGATAAAACATTGTTTTCCTGTATAAACTGACGTACTAAATGCTAACAAAAGATTCAAATTCACACTCTGCTGCCTACTAAAATATGTAGAAGAGCTCGCTCCCAGCCCGCTACAAATTTGAATTTCATATGTATGTTTCGCCTATTACGGATGCACTCATTAATATCTTAAGTGATGTGTGGAGGTTTATGGCGCGCAATTTTGAGCTTTATTACTATGTAACACGGTTCATTGCCGTCATAACGTTTAGGGTTGTCTCCATTTATACAGAGCACGCGTTAAGATTATGTCGGATGAAAAAATGCTGCAAATTGTATATCCCCCATGAAAAAACATTATCATTACGGGCACATCCGTTGAGTTATCTTTTCGTATGCAAATCTTGAGTGCTTACACCGCTTCTGTGATACTTGTACTAGTGCAAATTGTTTATTGTGTACCGCGCAGGATGGTCAAGCGTGAGTCGTGAGGGAAGAAAGTAGGTACGGCGCGCGGGACATTTTTCGTTGGTAAACCAAGATTTGGTGTAAGTGAAAAAGTGTCGGTATCTTGCGATTTTCAGTTTCGAGTACTTTATCTAAATCAAATAGACCTTTCGATAAACCATAAGCAGGTTATAAGATTAAATGATTTAACTAAATAAGATAATTTATAATTAACAGAGTTCTGTTTATTTATCTTTTGTTACTACATCACTCATCCTTACTTCATCATCACGATCATATGCGGGTATAATTTTGAGACCCGCAGTTTATCCAACTACGCGGGTCCAGGAACCTCGTGTGGATAAATAAACCTTGACATTGAAATCCCGGACTTCCGCATTTGATTCGCAATATATTTTTGGAATCCTATTAAATTATTTACAAAGCTCGTGCTAAAAACAATCTAAAAATACAGGAATCCGGCAAATATTAATTAGCCTTTATCCCTATTAAATATTAATTAGCCTTTAGCCTTGACCCGGAGTGGTTGGAAACGTGAAACGACAACGAGGGGTTTTTTGTTGGTCACACTCCGTATTCTTTACAAGCTTTAACTAAACAAAGCTTTTTACAAGCTGTAAGCGTATGTTTGTGTGTGTGTGTGTTATGGTGGATTCTTGCACTCCAATTCTAAACGACTTCCTTTTGGCCTATAAAACTGAAACTTTTTATAATTGTTCCGTTCTGATGACATAACTTAGGAACATCACGCTTGCTTTCCTACAAGGGTTCAGCAGAGGAGTAAGTTCAGTACACTTTGTTCCTGTTATTTTTAAGTCCCACAGAGTAGGGCCTATTGCCATTAGCCGGGCATAAATCCAGATTCCGGGCATTTACTGGAAAATTTATATTTAAAAAACTCTTTTTGCCCAAATTAAGCATCTAGCCCAAGACCTTGTGATCTGCAGAAGCGCTTGTGACTTAGAGACCAGTGAGTTCTGATGAAAATATATTTATTTAGTAAGTAGGTAGAGATCGGTTGACGCTGCACCTCAGCCATCGGTATGTACCTTTTGAAAAGATGGCTATGACCAACATTTTAATAAAGCTGGTTAAAAATTATACATTTTTACTTTTTATTGAAGGTAATTTTTTGTTTACAATAGGTAAGGGTGTTGAATTTAGTCAGATAATAAAGAAATATCAGACACGTATTTTTTTGCTTTATCATATTAATAAAAAAAGACTTAGAACTCATTAAAGTTGGAAAGTGGGTTCGCCCTACGTCACAATTCAGTATAAATCTATAAAGAAATGACGCCATGCCACATTTTAACACAATGTACCGAAGTAATCTTTTGTTTATGTGAAAAATAAAAAAATATGTGTCAAATATTTTATGATAATGTAGCTGACGGACTAAAAATAAATTAGTCAACATCCCTATTTGAACGCGTTTAATAATTTGTGGATCGAATGTATTTAGGGACTCAGAGATTTGGAACTGAGATAGTATTTCGTCATCATCATTCTCCCGACCTTCTCCCATGCTACTTAGGGTCGGCGCAACGTGTAGTAACTGTGAACTGAAATATTTATTATAGATAAAATAAAATTTTTAGTATCAACAGGTAAGAAAAGAAAATTTTTGGAAATTCTAAGGAAGATTGTCGTTCGTTGTAGTAGGGAAGTATACGGGATTTATGTCCTAGGGCCGAGAAAGTTTCCATCACAACTCACGTCAAGAAAATGAGTGCAAGATTTCTTCACTTGTATGAATTCCCGTGGTTCCGAACGGCTTATTTCACCACCAAACAAAACTATCTAATATTAACCACATAATATTTGTCATTCATTTCAGCAAGTCGCGTAACGTTACATTTCTTGAATGAACCGACACAGCCAATCCCGACACCCTGCCTTTAGAAACCCTAACCAAAAGAGGAATCGTTTCATAAACTAGTCTACTCCCATTTCTAATTAGCCCCACACATTCCCCTCACAAAATACTCATCTGCATCATCACGAAACACCATAAAAGTTTGATAGTACCATAGCCGTGTACATATATTATGTAGTTAGTAATTCGCGGAGTAGCAATGTCACAAAGAAGTCCTTTGATGAAAAGGACCTCAGTGCTATTCATTCATATATAGTGTGCGAGCGAGAGGAATCGCCCCGCTGCACGATCTTGCAACAGGAGCGGATGTAGGACGGGGTACTTTGCCGTGCTAACGTTGAGCTACGATTGCGTTACGATTGCGTTACGTTTGCGTTCCGTTTCTGCGGCTGTGTGGAAATTTGTAGTAATTTAATTTATCATTGAAAAAGTAATGAAATTAAAGGATTTGTTTAAGATTAATATTAGTATGAGAATGGTTCTGTTCTAGAAAACTATACAGCTTCGGGATCTCTGCGATAGGTTTTCTTCTATCATCAAAATACGTTTTCTCATTACTGCTTCCTTGTCACGTTTATTCGTCTTCAAGCAGCTGTTTCTCTTAAGATACGGTCACGAATGATGAAAAAAACCTTATTGTATTTTTATTACAATACAGTTACCTAATAATATTTATTTCAACGCCATTCAAGTAATTGAAAATTCCAATCAACAATTAATCGGCTACGTCTACTATAAAAATGTATATTTAATTTCTTCTACCATATTATTTCTTACATTGAAAGTATGGTTACCTAGACGCTTTTCATAAATACAAAAGATTTACAAAATACGAATTCAGGAGCTCAATTTTCGGAGCACTTAACCGTGCGGCGGTGGGTCGATTAAAATACGTTCATTCAAAATGGTAGGTTTACAATATTCAGCTGGATATATTGTGTTGTTCATATATTATTTCCTCGTGGTTGACCTCTTCGTATTTGACGTGCATGAAGTGCTTCGATAAACGGTTTCAATATTTTTCGTTGCACGTTTTAATTTATTCATTTAGAAAGAAAACGAGTGGAGCACCTCCTTCAAGAACAAAATTTATTTTGTTACATAGGTTATATCACAGGTATGGCAATTAAAACTTAATTGCGCCAGCTTTAATTTCGACCGAATCGTGTCTGTTCGACATTTTTGGTGGCCACCTTGAATTTTTAACCCCATAATTGTTGTCCAACCCCATGAAAACCTGTGTACAAAAATTAAACATCGCAGCAGCCATTTTGGATTTTCATTTGGATCAAATTTACTTTTGCTCTCTCTGTCTCTCTGTGTCATTTCTATTACCTAAAAACTTATACTAGATGGCTCTAAATTAAAAAAAAACAAAAGCTTTTCACTCCTTAACGCTTTTTTTCGTTACGCAACATTTTATGTCAGTTTAACAACTTCGTTCCAAAATATACGTAATGATAACTCAATGTAAATATTAGCTGTAGTTGCTGATTACAAGATGCATAGTTAATAATGGTAATTAAAATTCAGAATACCAAAGCTCTGTTTTGTAATCTCATAATTTTGCAGTCAATGCTCAAAGTCAATGTCTCTAGAACACCAACAATCTAAACTGAACACGAGACAATTTAGTCAAATAATCTTCATAAGCTCATAAGTTCAGGTAATTCTACTAGAAAGAACTCCCAAATCCGTACCTGCACGTCTTAGGTCGCTCTGGCACTAATAGACGTATGACGCGTCCTCTGATGTTCAGACAAAGAGTGACGCGAGACTATTTTTATTAAAACCCACAAGCTGAGGCATACTTTTTTTAATAACTTATGTATGTACGTAGTACGTAGGTGCGGGTCGAGTCATTTGAATTGCACTCCGGGTTAGTTCGCGCTCACGGTACGAGATTTTTTCCCAGAAAATTGTGGAGTGTAAGCCCTTTGTGCGGTAGGCTTTGCCGCCTTGAGTCGCGCGCGTTTTGTTTCAAAATATTTTCCTCTTTAACCCCGCGTGTGGTGCGCCAAACCGATAACGTTCGTGTTACTCAATATCCAACGCTTGCAGCTTTGAAGTGTACGTTTTGGGGTAGTTTTTTGTCACAAAGCGGATTACGATAGAGATTAATACTGATTGTTACTAGCTTTTGTTATATTTAATAAAAACGTATTTTAATACTAATAAAGGGCATTAAAATTCGAATAAAAATACGTTACAGGAAAACGTAAAAAAATCTTTTGAAGCGTACCGATATTATACCGGTATTCATATTCATATCCCACATCAACATGCGCACATCACTAGCGCTAAAACTGGTGTTACATCAGATCAAAATAAAAATAAAAAACATGCAACACTGACATACCTTTGACATGTCAAAGTTGCACACAATTTCAATGGGTGACGATTTAAAAATATCGAAGTCTGACTCTGATAGTGTTCTATGTTCGGTGTTCCCGTGCGTCGGCAAAGGGTCTCTCCGTGTCGGCTTTCATTCATTTCACAGTTTCACTCTGTCCCTTACACTCTTTACACAACGACTCCGCTTTTATACAGCCACTATTTTAATATTAGTACTCACTCGAATCTAAAATGCTTCACTTATGTTTATTAATGTGACATTTTGATTATTTTCGTCTGCAATCGGCAGACAGTAACAGAATAAATGCATCCGAAAACATTTCTGTTTTTTTTAGATATAAATTTCGTACAGGTGACAAGTGGACATTTAAATAGGCCGTGACAGACAGACGGTCATTCAGGTACATACATTTGAATGTTTTAGACAAATATTCACACATTATGAACGTCGCCAGACGTCTGAGCATTCGTCACTGATATTTATTCATATAGGTAAGTGTAGCGGTGGCAATGAAAACTTGATTACGTTCGGAAACTGCCCGAACAACGAACACAGGGAGCTACATCACAATTGTTTACGTAAATCCTCGTTTATTAAGCAGCACGCAGAAGTCATGGCATTTATTATTAGTAGAAATAAAGATAAGTACACAGCGGCTATAAAAATCATGTCTACAGTTCAAGATTTCCGTCTTGGAGGGAAATTGTCGAATTGTAGGAGCGTAGCGCCCGTTCCATCGCCGGGACTTGTGAATATTTCATTAGGACACATCGCGCATGCGCGTAATGCGTCTCAAGATGACAAAGTTCAGACCCACGAAGACTTGTGTTCTGAAACAAACGTGTCGGCGAATGCTGCCGGACGGTAGATCAAAGTTATATAATTAATGAATATATTGAATTTATGTTTAAAATAAAGTGACGAAGTTTTTTTTATTCATATTTTATACAAACGGAGCTGTCTATTCGTAGGTACATGTCTGTCTACCTGTCTGTCACAAAACAATTATTCATGACACATGGATTATAAGTAATACAAATTGTAAATAAATTTTATTTATATCTCGTGATTTTTCACCACCTGCCTCTAAACTTTCAAATTCTGTCTAGCAGACTATGAAAAATGCATGTTGTTTTAATCGACATCTTTTTGGATAAAGGTCCGTGTCTGGAAAAGTAAAAAGAAAATCGCATTAAAACCACTCCAGGTTACTGTTCGTACCGACACGAGAATAGAAGAGCAAATCGTAGTTAAATCTACATTATTGAAACCAAAACCAAAGTTCTAAACACCAAGACACCCCACAAAAACTTTCAACCAGGAAATCTGGCTACACAGCATCCCGTTTAACTAGACGAAAGACGTCTAGAATTAAAAGGAATCAAATATGAACGCACTATGCATGTTACATGAACGACCGGGGGCTTGACGGGCATGCCGCTGCTCCCCGACAACTAAAACTTATACATTAATAATGCGTTTGCTTACAATGCGCTTTAAATGTAGATCCAGCGTGTGTCTCGCTCCCACAGCGCGCTCTCTCTCGCTCGCAGCGCACACGACGCGGTTCATGCAAAATGTACGAAGTAAGCGACTAACGTACCCCGCTTCCCTTTCAAGATAATGCTGTTGGATACCCTCCCAATCCCCTGCCCCCTGAATGCTGGCCCTCCCTTATCGGACTCATATCGATGGTCATGGTCCTGCCTATGCCCGAGACTCATCAAATCATCTGTGCGATGCATCGGCATTGTTTGGACGCTGATTTATTTGAGTGTTTCGCTATCTACTAATGATTTGGGGTGAGTAGATACATTTAACGTAACAAGACTTCAGTTAGTTACAAGATTTCAAAACGCATCAATCGTTAGAAACGATTGATGCGTTTTGAAATCTTGTTCGTCGGAAATATCTCTGAGACTAAATAGAACTTAAAAGATATGAAATATGTAGGAACTTACTGATCTTTAACTGGATGCTGTGCACGTTCCTCTCCCAGTTGCTCAATAATGCAATGAATAATTTGTCACCCGCCTCGCTAAGCGGACAATGATGCTAATAATGTTTATTTATACGTTCATTTCTGCAGTTTATGAAGTTACAGGATACAGTGATGGAAATACATTTTATTGGAAATAAATAAACTTTTAAATAACCGGTATATATTTTAGACCTCTAGACATTGCTTTGTTTTAGGATCGAAAAACTGCTTGGACTTTGGACAATGTAACAGACAGTATAGAAAAAAATATTCACGCTTATAAAAAAGGTTTTTGTAGTATCTACTTATACAGACCGTACCTACCAATCCCAATATTATAAAGGTAAATACTATCATTACAGAATTATTAACAAAATATCTGCAACAGACTTAATTAATCCTGAAAAATCAGTATTATTCAAGCTACATTTCGTCAATTTAAGTCGATAACGATAAAAATCATTTCTTAGTTTTGAATGGTAAGAACTGTTTTTTTTCACAGTATTGTTGTGATAGCTTACACATCTGTACGTCTGTCCATTTACTAATGACACGATTCGACTTGCACAATGTAAGTAAACATCCTACTCCGTCATTTTTCAGTGATTTTCCCACAAACAAGGAGAATCGTTAGAAATGGCTCGGATTTTATATCAATAAGAAAAGGCACTATCGGCCTTCCACTTTTGTCCCCTTCTCACAGAATAATTAATGCTGATGCTCTAAAAAGGCTGTGTAAATGAGTAGTCATTTGTAACTAAATTACGTAATGGAATCCTTGCCTGTTTTAGAAAATGGGGCTAAAGTATTTTGATAGTTAACCGCACAGGTAGGTTTTATTTTCGACAAATGTGTAGAATGGACAATTCACGGGTTATTTCAACAAGGAGTATTCCTGTAAAAGTGTTTTAACCCACGGATCGCGTTGTGGTTGTAGTAATATCTAGCTTGTACATGATTTTACGAGTAGTTCTACATGACATGCATTATGTACAGTCAATAGGTACAGTCAGCCGCGGCTTGGGAATGTGTACCTGAATAAATGATCATATACACCGCTTACCACTAAAATATGCAATAGTTTTGTGTAAGTTGAACGCCTTGGGCGGTACACTTAGTACCGCGCGATATTTTATTTAATAAAGTTACCCAGTTACGGCGTTATTCAACAAAGTTTGTGTAGTTTTCCACCTATTTGTGTAGCGTCCGGATAAATGTTAATGACTGGGACAAGCGTGTACGTACGCGGTACACTATTTAACTTGTGTTGTGTACTCGCTGTATATTTAATGGGAAACACAAGTATTATCGGGGACATAGTTCACATAGTTGTAGAACTTCTGTATTGTTCTTTTTTAATTACTTAAAAAGTTCAAAAAGCGTTTTGCGTAGGGCTTTTGTCGGTATTTTTATGTTCAGGCGCCAAACAGTATCAACTTGAGGTGTTGATGGCACTCCACACCACGTACGGTAATAACAGATTAAAAAGATTGCAACACTGAGTAAAAACGAGTTAACGAAGCCTTCGAATATTTTTATTTTTTTACTGCAGGCTTTTCAGGCAAGTGGGCGATTTGTATTTTTTAACGCGTAGAATGAAGAGGTTACTCGATTCGAGAGCTTTTATGTATGTTGTTAAAGTTTTCTACATTTTTTTACAGACTTCGATGTTTCTCGTTAATATAGGTTTCGTAGGTTTTTGATAACTTTTAGAATGTATGAATAAAAAGATTATCCGTTCTGTAGAGTATAGTGGGTTTAGTGCAGGCTTGTTCCGTTACATAATTCTGTCACCGTCTTCGAAATTCAAATCTAATAAAGAGACTGCTTGTCTTCAACTAAGACCGGCACATCCGCTAGGCAGGCTCCTAGGCATACATACGCATACAAGGTCCAGGTAATTGGGAACAATCACGGCGCCCGTGATTCGTTCCTCATAACCCGAGCAACCAATCAAAGCGTGAGATCCGTTTTTGAATTGAAATGATACAGACGATGTAACAAGTTTCTTCCAATTGCAAACGACAAAACGGGACGGTAACGAAGTTTAGCTTTTAATTCCGCGCTCTGTGTACTGTCGTCGCATCAAGTGTTAGCTCTCAAAGTGTCTGTTAATTTCAAATATTTGGAACACTTGAGACAAGTCTCAAGCGTCCCAAGCGTCTCAAACGTCCAATCACGGCCCTTCAAGAAGGGCCGTGATTGGACGTTTGTGAATTCCATCCGACGTTACGTAGGTGTAGATGGTTTGCAGGACTGTCAACTGCTTATTAAGTGGTGCAATTATTAAATTAGCTGAGGCAGTGAGCAGTGAATGAAGGCACTGAGTACTTGAACCCGTGCTGCACTGTTGCACACGAGCGTTCCTGACTGAGCAACCAATGATTTGGTAAGTGAAATATGCCTTCCGTAGCTCTTAAGCCAGAAGGATTTTTCTTTCTTTATAATTTCAATAATATATTTGGTTTTTAGATAATGCAACACTCAACTTCAGCTGTCATTTTTATTTTTTTTAATATTTAATATTTTGTTATAGTTACAAAAACACCACAACTATATTTTGAAAACAATCTACTAAGTGCCAATAGCGACATATTTTTTTTGGGAATGTATATCGCCTAACTTCAATATCCAAGTGTTGTGTCAGTGCGTGACATATGTATCTGCACGTACTAATCGTGATAAAAACAAATACACGATATCCAACTTTTATCAGAAAAATAAAAATTTTAATCTTCTCGTGGTAACTGATAGTTAATCTAACACCATTCCCAACTTTCGTCCGCGACTGTACGTGTACGGCGAGGCTGTTTTAATTGATCTTGGTCGTTTTCTATTCATTCTGCGCGGGAATCCGATCCGATTGTGTACTTCAACCAGCCAGTGACTTGAGGACGACGATGTGACGTCAGAAATCACGTATAGCTGGTATATACGGTATATACCGGTATAGAGTATTTTATTTTATTCTATTCATATACTTTTTTTAAACTTTTGGTTTTAGACATAAAAAACTAAGTTTCAAGTTAATCGGTCCGCGCGTTAAGATTCTTTTCATACAAACTTTGACACCACCCCATCGCCCCTTAAAGAGCACACCCTTTAAAGAGTGGTTTAGAAAAACAAAAAATGACAAACTTTATTATTTACGTAGATAAATATTTATGCTAAGTTTTAAGTTTATTAACAACGAATAAGATTTTTTAATACAAACTTTCATCCCCTATTTTACCCCCTTAGGGGTCCAAAAATCTTTCTTAAATGGGTGCCTACATTATATAAGGTATCATATACATATGTGCAAAGTTTCAAGTCTCTAGGTTTCTTAGGTCAAGAATTTTATTTTATTCTATTCATATACATACGTGTGTTTTAAAACAATGGGTAAAGGGTTTAAAATCGTAAAATATGCTAATAATAAGAATTCCAGTTGCAATATAGGAAACAATAGAGTGCATACACAAATGTCCTTATTCAAGTCATTCCCTACTCATAATGTACCTGTGTACCAAATTTAATTTTCGTAGGTCCCGTAGTTCTGAAGATTTCGTGAGTAATCAGTGTAAGAATGACCTTCTCCTTTTTAATATATTTAAGTATTCATATCGACGAGACGCTAGATTGGTGTTTTCACACGGATACTCAGCTCCCAGCTCCGTAGCCTTTTTTTTTTTTAAGGCTGGGAAATCATCCAGTGACTGCTCCCGCTCTGGGTGGAGCGGAAGGGAGTGTCAGACTCTTACTGACTAAAACCCATCCATGTTCCTTCCGTAGCCCTTTATGTTCCGGGGTAGCGGTAACCCTTTCGGACAATCCCGCTTACCCGGCAGGCTTGGCCCTGAGGAGCCCCGTCATATGCTGACATCTCTTTGAGGCGCGCGTGGAACATATACGCGCCGTACGGCACGGGTCTGTTGCTGATCGGACGGTGAGTCACCCATTACTCACCCTCCGCAGGCCCGCGCCTACGGTGGCCGGGAGTCGTCACGTGGCTCCCGACGCCCGGGGCGTCTCCTGCGGCGGCTGGGACGGGAGGACCTTTCTCTCTCCCATTCCGCCACCTCCTTCGCGAGCATGACTTTTTCGCAGAAGGAGGTGACTGCCTCCCACTCCCTCTCGCCCCAGATTAAAGAGATAAGAGAGATAAAGAGCTGAGACATTCGGCCAGTATTGAAGCAGCTTCACTTGTTCCCGTATGAGTCGATTAATCCTTATTAAATCCCGGTGTGGGGCGGGGACTTTAAAAAAAAGATTGATGTTTAGGGTGGAAAGAGCATGGAGGACTGTCCCCAAAGTTATGCATTGCCTAGACTACCCCACAGCCTACTCCGAAGCCCAAGTACTCAAGGTCATTGTCCGAAAGGGTTACCGCTACCCCGTAACAGAACGGGCTAAGGAAGGAACATGGGTGGGTTTTTTTAAGTAAGAGTGTACATTCCCTCACGCTCCACCCAGAGCGGGACGAGTCATTTGACCATTTCCAAAACACACAAAAAAAAAGTTCTCTAGTTGAGAAAATTCTATGTCCTACGCACTGTCTTGCATCGACTTTTCAAGATGTCTCTAGATAAAAAAAAATCCGATCGGCGGATTGGCATCCCTCTCTGTGAACCTATTGAGTGTCGTTCTGCGTTTACCTGACGACAGTTTCGTGAAGGACCTTTGAGGTCCTTCAACTGCGACGAAACAGAGCAAATCCTTATAACTCTTACGTAATACCAATTTCTACCCTATGTGAAGCATTTAACTTCACCCCGGATTCACGATCTCAAACAACCTTTCCTGAACACACACACTCTAAGCTCACACACACACACACACACCATTCACACATGGACAACACACGCATTTACAATGTTACAAACTTTTTCTAACCATTTTTTATTATTTTGTATTGCTTAGTCTTTTTGTTTTTCGTTTGTTAATCTTATTTCATAAGTTAATAGGATTCGTAATTTATGAAAGTATTGCAAATATTATTAAATTGTTGTGTTTACTTGAATTTAATTTAAGTTAACTGTTGTTAATAAACTAAAGATAAATTAAAAATGAAAAATAATTAATAGTATTTCCTCTCGGGAGAGGGGCACTGGCTCTTTAGCACAAGTGTCAGGGACGTCACATAATATATAACCACTTTCTTATGTAATAAAGATAACGGGATTACTTTGATAAAGATTTTAGATGGTGTTCATGTGTAGACAACGATTTAGTTCTCAATCATCTTCTTTCAATATTTACGTCTCTGTTTATACTTCAGTAAGTATTTTCCATCTTGATATAAAATAAAATACCCTAAAAATGAACGCATCAATCCCAACCATCAAAATATTCCAGTGTTTCACAAAGTGATGTCCGTTAATGCTAACAATGGGCCAACCCGAAAATTACTAGCCCTATCTACAAAGGATTAATCGGAAAGCCGATGCCGTTGTACGGAATTCCTAATGAACCTCTGTCGGCTGAAAATAGGAATGGCAGCTGTCAAATTCAATATGTCAAGAAAAGTATCGCAAATTGGCCTAACTGAAATAGTATTGAACCTGCACCATTTAGCTGCTGAAATCGTCGTTTACTTGAGTGCGGATTAAAAGAGCTGAAATAGAGTCCCGTGTCCGAACCTTTTATTTAGAAAGAGGATTTATGCTCGGTTCGATTTTATAAGTGTCCGATACCCTTATATTATATTTTATATTTTGTAATATTATTTACAAATCCCTCTTGCGTATGGTTTCTTATCGTTCCAAGTACTTATTTTTAAAGCTGGGAAATCATCCAATGACTTCTCCCGCTTTGGGTGGTGCGGAAGGGAGTGTCAGACTCTTACTAACTAAAACCCATCCATGTTCCTTCCTTTGCCCTTTATGTTCCGGGGTAGCGAGAACCCTTTCGGACAATCCCGCTTACCCGGCAGGCTTGGCCCTAAGGGGCCCCTTCATATGCTGTCATCTCTTTGAGGCGCGCGTGGAACATATACGCGCCGTCCGGCACGGGCCTGGTCTTGATCGGACGGTGAGTCACCCATTACTCACCGTCCGCAGGCCCGCGCCTACGGTGGCCGGGAGTCGTCACATGATCGTTCCAAGTACTTAAGAAGTCGATAATGTTGATAGCATCATAGTCCCAGCAGTGTGTTACTACAGACTGCTGGGAGTATGGTTGACGATACAGAAAGAGTCAGTTATCAAGAAAGACTTCGGTAAGCCAAAGGCAATCATTTCAAAGACCTATCTCCCATCGGGGAGATGGAATTGATTGACTTTGCCTTGTTCAAAAAGGCTGTGATAAATAAAGAACGGAATGATATTATGCGGTTATATTAACCACTTCATTCCTCTTACCGTATTCACAACATTTGTATATCTGTTTCTATCCTTTATCGGATGCTTAACCGCACGCTGTATCCATTTGCGAACAGTAATTGGCGTTTAAAATTGATTTCTGCCCGTCTTTGGCTGTCACCTGGGATGTCGGGTCGCTTAGTTGTGACTGTACATTTTCTCAAAAAGAAAATTATTTGATTTAAAGCATGTCTGTTTTGTCAAAGTAGTTCCACTGGCTGATTGACCTTCTTTGAGGAAGAGGCAAATTAAATCCTTACAATGCATTTCAAGGTTTTTTTTTATCCGTACCTTTGTATAAATCTATGTAAATAAAAATCAATTGCCACGTGTATGACGGAAACCGAATAGAACGACGTTGGTAAAAAAAAAAAGTTTGTATGAAAGTATTTTTTTGGAAAATGCAGCGGACATCCGGGCAGCGCTCGAGCGTCGTTACCGTACGTAGGAATCTGGATTCTTCTTCGCTTCGCTGGCACGACTGTGTTTCGGATCTTGTTGCCCCGAAATTTCGCCACTTCAACAGCGTTGTCGGTGGCAAAGATCACTGAGGCTGCATATTTTGGGACACAGAGGGCAGGATAGGAGGTGGAGCATATAGCCATATAGCTCCACATCCACACCGCCGTACCGTAGGAATCAGGATGTCCACAGAGATATTAAACAAGATTAAAAATCAGTCGTTTTGACTTAGCAGAAAGCGTATTGCTAAAACAATGTCATTTTAATAAGAAACTGACAAAATTAATCCTGTTGCGGTGTTTTTTTAGTTGCATTCGGTGAGACTAGAAGCTGACCCCCAATTTTGTTGGGAAATGGGTAGGCACACTTTTTGTGATGTTCATGATGATTTTGTAGAAACTTAAACAAAATCCAAAGGCTTCATCGGATATGATATTTTGTGTGACAAGGAGAGAATATAAACTTCGAAAGCGTGTAACTTCGGCGGCATTTTTCATCCGATTTTGTTAATTTTTTACCATTCGTCTTTTTTGGGTAACCTCTTTAAAATATATAGAATGTCCGAAGGACCGTATAGTTCTATACAAGCCCGCCGGTGACCTGGTTGATGCGATTATTTCATTTTTCATAGTAGTCACATACTCCATATTAATATTACTACCTACATAATCGAGTAGGAACCTTTTATAATAAAGTTCCATACAAGCCCGCCGGTGACCCGGTGGATGCGATTATTTCATTTTTTATAGTGGTCACATACTCCGCATTAATAGTATACCTACATAATCTAGTAGGAACCTATTAGAACATAGATCCATTCAAATCTCAATACAATAGTCCGCCGGTGCCGCGATTCTTATTTTTTTAAACTTTCATTTCTTGCAGAAGAATGGCGCAGCTAGATCGGGGTTTATTGGATTTCAAATTCGTTATTGCAAGTGCCTTTTTCACTTTGGACGGTACGAGATTTTTTCCGTCATGGACACAGTATAATGGAAACTATTGAAGTACTCTATATTGCGTTTTTTCGAGTTGACAGTCGTCATTGGAACTGTGTTGGTTGGCGAACAGAATGTTTTATAGCTTTGGTAATAACGCCGTTTGATTGGACGTGGCTGTGGGGGTGGGGGCGGCAGTCCAACACCTCTTTTTTATTTAATATATTCAATATTTGCAACGCGTGTCTAGAAATTTTTGGGAAAATGTTAATGAAATTTATTTAAAGGTTTTTGGTGGTATTTTCAGTCATCACCATCATCATCATTCTCCTGCCCGTATCCCAACTTATTTGATGTCGAAGCAACAAATCAACCCGCAACACTTTCATAAGAAAACAACATTAAATTAATGTAGACCGAGTGCACTGAGCCTCTAAATAATTAAATAGAGGCAATAACCTGGCGTTCCATGTCCTATGATTCTACAGTGGATGTAGTATTACTGAAATTTGTAGAAAGTCTGATTAGTATGACTTTTCAACAGAACAATCAAAGCTTTTAGATATACGAAATGTTTACCCATGATAGGGAGATGGGAAATAGGGTTTCATTCCTAAATGCGTTCCAAATTTCCAACGTTGTAGATACAATTTTATTTATTTATTTAGTTTATTTATTATCGCATACATTTGTTTTATATTCAAGCTAACAAAAGTAGTCATTAATTGCTAAAGCACAAGTTACACAGTTAAGACCGACACACAGGAATGTTTTAATTATAGCGATATTAATAAATACCTATATGCTAGCTTTAGTCCATGGCTTCGCCCGCGTGTTGGTCATTGTTAACTATCTGCGTGTCATCGAAATCCGCTCAGCCGTTTTTGTGTGATAGAGTAACATCCCAACATACAAGCTTTGCATCATAAACATCGATGGTGATGATTTCTATGACGTTCTCAACTAAGTACGTGGTGGATAGTGGGCTTACACCGGGAGTAGCAATCATTACGTTACCGTGTTTCGGGTGACAGATTCCCGCCATTAGTGTAGGTCCAGGGATGTATGGCCAGCATCGGATTTCATCTCGATGTGTCTTTTGAATGCAAAGCATGTTGCAGTGGGTTTTGCGGTAGACATCAGAAAGAATTTCGCTTTCGACACGCTAAGACGAAGAAGGACTTTCAAATCTATACTAATATTATAAAGCTGAAGAGTTTGTTTAGCTATGTATCATCACGCTACGACGAATAGGAGCCGAGCAGCGAGTGACACCGCGCGGGAACCGCTAATTTATAATATTGTAGTAGAATATAATGAGAAAATTTTTCGTCACTTTTCAAATATAATACACTTTTGTTAGTATTATATTTGAAAAGTGAGCATTAATAAGCATCTAATTATTTTACATAATACTGCGCTCAATAATCCAATCATCGCAGGTTAAAGCCCGTATCGCAGTTGTCCAATATAATTGGTTTAGAAAACAAATGTACACAATGTATTAGCCTCTAAATAATTAAATGAGGCAACAAACGTGCGGTCATGGTGGATAAAAATAGGCTTAGAATGCAACAAGTTTCATGTAATTTTAATGAGAGGGTGGCGCCTTGCTTTCAGTACTAATTCATTATTTATTGAAAAGTTCAATATTTATACGGTTCCAAGTAAACGAACAAGGAAATTAAAAAACGCTCTGTTTTTTAATCTGGTCTGTGAATAAATGCTTCTGTAATGGCCTCAAGAACAAAAACACGTTCTTCAATAACCACTACTGAGAATTTTCTGACTCAAAATCCCAATAACTCTAAAACTGAACCCTGAGCTCCACGCTCGGCAGTCGTGCTTTCGACTACTACACCACCAAGACAGTTCAGAGATCCTAATATCATGGTAGAATGCTGCAGGAAACCCCTAGATACCAGCTCTCTACATCAGACCATACGGTCTATCATTACTTATTCATGTTTACGTAAAATAGAATAAACTTCGGCCGACGCAGCGGCGCGTGGTCCGCCCTACAGTGCGTCGGCTCGCCGACTGGTCATTATAGACGAAACTGATATATGAAACTGTACAGAGTGGCAGGGACATCGACGCGCAACCTGTTACCATGGTTTCAGTTGATGATTCTGTCCGCTGCATTATCATTTTTTTGTCAGTAAAGAACTGAAAAAAAAATTTCAACGCAATCATATACAGAGTTATTTAAGAGGTCATTGTACTCATCATCATGAACAACTTTTACAATGGGACCAAACCTGAAATCGCGAAAAAAAATTCAGCTGTTCCTTACATTTATGTTCGTATAACTCGTCAAAATGTAAGGAATAGCTGATTTTTTTTTCGCGATTTTAGGTTTCTTCCCTCTTAAGAGGTTTCTGATGTTTTATAAAAAACCCTGTATAGAAAAAAGAGTTGAACATACTCCTGGTTCCTATAACCAATTTGCGCTTCATTGTATAGTTTCAGATTACTACTACTGAAATTCCACTGAATTAATGGAGGAATGATGGTGGTGACCTACAACCATTCTACCTCTCATTCTGTCTGTATTTTTTTTGGTGTACATACAAGCTTCAACAAGCATCAAGCTGTCCTAAACTGTCAAATATTCCCAATTGAACGTGAACCTTATTCTTTTTTGATAAAGTTGAGAATGAATCAAAGAAACTTGACGGATTTTTAGCTTAATGTTCTGGCCATAATAAAGAGTATTCTATTCTCTTAGTTACTTGTATATCTAAACTAATATCATAAGGCGGTAAAACTGCTTGTCGGTTTGTAGGAAGCAATCTGTGGTCGCATTGAGTCGTTAACAAAAATTCTGTCACAAATAGACAGCTACACAGGCTACACTATTGTCGTGTATAATAGACACTTAACATTTATCAACCTTTCATATGCTGTAATGACAGACACAATTAAAAAGCCATTGTATCCCGCGTTGAGCCGCGTTCCGGCAGTCAATGGGTTAAGGACTTACCGATGACTTGAAAAGCTAATCTAAGAAAATAGTCCTCAAAACAGATATATATCTTCGTAATAAATATAGCGAATACCCAATCATTTCTTGTTTTACATAAAGTTTTCAAACACTTGGTATGACGGTCAATTGAGATGTCATTTGGAAGGATTTGTTAACTTTTTGACGTTTAGTGTACACGTAACTCCGCATCGGACCCAATGGCTTTTCGCCTACATGACAACATAATTGATTTAATGATGGATTACTAATTTACACGAGTATTGTCCTAGTTTAGACGTTCTGACGTTTAAGAGTTAAGTCATTTTATAACTAGCGTAAAATTAAATTCTAGAGATTCATTAAAGACGACAATATTGGGTACAGCGGCGTAGTCAAAATTCTAACCAATATAATAAATGATGAGTTTATTTGTTATGCCACACTAAAACAGCTGGACAGACTTATCATAAGGTAGATCACTACCTGAGTCTTCTTCTTCTTCGTGTGGTTAGTGACTAACCTGGTGTCAGAGTTTTAATGCTGCCCATGGGCCTCTGACTTAGCATCACATGCTGTTGAGAAATATCTCTGTGGCATGCCGGTTTCCTCACGATGTTTTCCTTCACCGATTTTAAGCAAGTGATAATTATACAATACGCACATGAATCCGAAAAATCAGAGGTGCGTGCCTTGGGTTCGAACTCGAGACCTATGACTTGGCAGTCCGATGGTCACACCACTAGGCTATCACTGCTTTTTATGAGCTGAGTTAAGACATAGGATACTTTTTCATCCTGGTAGTACGTTACCCTGGTATCATTTCCGATATCCAAATGTATGAAATCACTGGCAAAAGCTCAAGGTACCTCTTCGTCTCTGCAGATTTCTTTTCTGACGATGTTTGTTATTCTGAACTTCAACCTCGATTTCTCTTAAAAAAAACCTTTTTCTGTGTTATACAGAATGAATCGTAAGACAGGTGCCTAAAGCTAAGTCAGTGCCGCGACACGTCTCGAAAATATAAGTTCAAATATTGGTTTTTCGAAATTAATTCTTTTCGATATCAAATTAACGGTGTAAACATAGCAAAAACGAATAAAAAGTATGGTAGTATCTTCATTAAGAATGCAGGACACTTCCATGTCATTCTCTGACGGATATTAATAATGTACCACTGCCCCGTTAAAGTGAATTTCATGATTGATGTTAAATTCATCATTCTCATTTTTTATCCAAATGTATTTAATGTTGGCATAACATGTCGTTTTCGTCCATATTTCTCTATTAGTCGTCACTTCGGTAGTCACTTCCTTTCTAGCCATATCATCTTTCACACAGTCCCACCATTGTTTCTTTGGTCTGCCACTACTCGTATTTCCATCCTCATTCATGCTCAAAACTTTCCTGACGACTGCGCATAGCATGCCCTGCATTCCAGGACAACCGATTTCCACACAACTTTTCAGATACCGGTCTCATTTGAGACTTCCTTACTAATTTTTAGTTTGTCCATTCGCGTACTACAACACATTCCTCTTAGCATTCTCATCTCAGTGGTGTAACACTCTGATCCATACAAGACAGCAAATCTAACCATTATTTTATAAATCTTCAGTCTTACCAAGGGGTATCGTATTGCCCAGTTACTGGGTTGTGGAGGTCAGATAGGCAGTCGCTCCATGTAAAATACTGGTATTCAGCTGCATCCGATTAGACTGGAAGCCGACCCCAACAAAGTTGGGAGAAGGCTAGGCAGATGATGATTTTATAAATCTTCCCTTTTATCACCAAGAAAATAACATGAAATTAATGTATTATAAAATTAAATATATATCAATGAGGGTACTTAGGAAACCTTAGTTCGAGTGTTTGGTAATATTGGGTCAGAATTCAACATTCAAGTTAAATAGAAAGATGTAGTTCACCGAGCAATATTTCCATGACGTAAACGCCATTCGACCTCCGATTATGTCATGCAAATCATGTTACTGTGAGGAGAGAGCAATGTCACTCGACCCTTTTCCTGAAGTATTGTGTATTACTGCGAAGGTACTCAAAGAAACCGTTCCAATTTATATAATCCACGCCGATGAAACCCAAACGATACATACACGAAAAAAAACTCGCATCGGATATTAAAAGTTTCATAGCCCGCCGATTAGCGAACATTTTAACGGGAAAAATTTCCCCGCGTACAATATTGCTCGGCCCGTCCAGGAGTTATCTTTAATTTGTAAACCAATAAATGTTAATACATCAGGTCGGGACATGGCAATCGAATGCTCTGTTCAATTCAATTTTTCACGTTGCCAAACTAATTTGTGAACTATACGCATGGGTTTTGGGTTCCTCTTTCAGTACTACGGTAATTATTTTGTTTGTAAAATGTTTTTCACGGCAGAACCGTTACGTGTTGATCGGTGGTCAATATTTGATTGGACCCTGCGTGACATTTTCCGATGCCATTATTTAAAATGTTTTTATTTTTTTATTTTGTGTTTACTAACTGGGGTTTAAAAATAATGTTGTCACTTGTATTGACAAGCTTTTGCACTTATTGTTATTATTGGAGAAGTGGTGCAGTTGAATAAAAATAAAAGTATTTAAATCCATTATCACACAATCTAATATGGATGATGTTTGGGTTCAACAAAGAAATTATATTTCGTCAGTCAGTCAGAAACTAAAAAAATTTAAGCCACGTATTTTCTGCTTCGTTAAATGATTAGGTATAAAAAAAATGACAGACAAAAAGCATTCAAGTTAGGATTGCGGAAACCCGCTACATCACAAGTAAGTATAAAATATGCGTAGGCGTAACGTCCTGCCATATTTTAGATCAATCTATCGAGGTAATCTTTTAATTACGTAAATAAGAAAAAGTACGTGTCTACTATTTTTATTAGTCTTTTTTTTTTTTTTAAGGCTGGGAAATCATCCAATGACTGCTCCCGCTCTGGGTGGAGCGGAAGGGAGTGTCAGACTCTTACTGACTAAAACCCATCCATGTTCCTTCCGTAGCCCTTTATGTTCCGGGATAGCGGTAACCCTTTCGGACAATCCCGCTTACCCGGCAGGCTTGGCCCTGAGGGGCCCCTTCATATGCTGACATCTCTTTGAGGCGCGCGTGGAACATATACGCGCCGTACGGCACGGGTCTGGTGCTGATCGGACGGTATGTCACCCATTACTCACCGTCCGCAGGCCCGCGCCTACGGTGGCCGGGAGTCGTCACGTGGCTCCCGACGCCCAGGGCGTCTCCTGCGGCGGCTGGGACGGGAGGACCTTTCTCTCTCCCATCCCGCCACCTCCTTCGCGAGCATAACTTTTTCGCAGAAGGAGGTGACTGCCTCCCACTCCCTCTCGCCCCGGACCATGGCTTGCACCAGGGCCGGAATTTTTATTAGTCTGACGGACACTTTACTTATTTAGTCCTTTTTTTTTTTCTCTTCTTTCCTTTTCCGACGACTGAAGAGCGGCCTTACGCTAACAACACTTACGAAAAGGTGACAATGACAGTAAAAGTTAGTATTCATAATTATGCAACCTGTCACTCTTAAAATGAGTACAAACGAACGTCTTAGTTCACAGCCTAAAATAAAATCACAAGGCGACCTTACTTATACAATGTGTCTGAAAAAAAAAATTTGTCGTCCCATACAAAACTTCAATACCTACCTACTTGACAAAATTTATGGGAAGATATTTTTTTTTGGTCCCCGCGAAAAAGTTGTTCCGTTTGATGGTCTGTACCACACGCTTAATTTTCACTACAGCTTTCTCAGACACCCTGTTTATTGAAATATCGTTCCTCATCATAGTACAATTAAAATGACGTGTGAAGGCTCCTACAGGCGTGACGGTACGGCGCGATTCTGGGTAGAACAGTTTCCATGAAGTTTTATCCCGTCGCGCCAGTGTGCGAGGGCTTTAAGAATAAATATTAAATGTAGGTGCGTCCTTACTTAGCTGGCATACCTATGCCAGCTAAGTAAGGACGCCTTAATACAGTGTGAGCACATAAACAGATTAATTCAATCCGTGGTTTTAATTCCTCTTGGGTGAAAATCTATGAATATCTTATATATATAACTCTTCTGTGCGTGTGTATGTCACTGAACTCCTCCTAAACGGCTGGACCGATTTTAATGAAATTTGTTGTGTGTGTTACAGTGGCTTTGAGGATGGTTTAGATTTAAAAAAAAATTACAAGGCGGAACGAAGTTCGCAGGGACAGCTAGTCTTATATATATAATTCTTCTGTGCGTGTGTATGTCACTGAACTCTTCCTAAACGGCTGGACCGATTTTAATGAAATTTGTTGTGTGTGTTACAGTGGCTTTGAGGATGGTTTAGATTAAAAAATAAAAAAAAATAAAAAAAAAATTTCAAGGCGGAACGAAGTTCGCAGGGACAGCTAGTCTTTATATATATAATTCTTCTGTGCGTGTGTATGTCACTGAACTCCTCCTAAACGGCTGGACCGATTTTAATGAAATTTGTTGTGTGTGGCTATGAGGATGGTTTAGATTAAAAAAAAAAAAAAAAAATTACAAGGCGGAACGAAGTTCGCAGGGACAGCTAGTAATAATATAGAAAAATTAAATGCAGTTCGTTGGTAAGCGCATCGTTTGAGAACGGCAAGACCGATTTGGCTGCTTTTTTTTTTAATTCGACAAAATTAGACATCTTCTTTTCTTAGATAGTATTTACGTATGAACTCAATCCCGATAACTCACGACAGTACAAAGTCTGTCAGTTCAGGTAGTATAAAAGTAAACGGTCTTACATCGTTGATAAAATGGTATATATTTAAGTAAAACGTCAGAACAACAATAATGAACACAACACTTTTTAATCTTTTACCCATTCAACCCTCCACTTACTTATAACATGGTCTGTAATTAATTTATTTAAAAAAAAGTACATAATTTAAGTATGCGTACAGCGAATGTCAGAAGCTTTTTACACTTGATATATGGCTGCAATCAACGTGCTTGTCGCATATAACATTTAACATCAACGTATAGATTTCATTTTATTACGCGCCCCGTTAAATGTTGCGCCAATGAATTGTGATACTATGAGTGAATGTGCTCACGGCTTTTTAAACGATTTTGATGATGGCGTGTTCCGGGATATTTGTTTAGTAATTTTGTTACAGTTATACGTGGTTTTGGAGCTCATAACATTACATCACGGTTAATGATAAGTAGTAGTCCCCGAAGAGCTACCTACGTTTCTGAAGTATCGGTGATTTAATTCAATGCGTTAGAAAAGCACTAACAATTATAAAGGCAAAAGTTTGTGAGTGTGTGTGTGTGATTTTTATGTTTGTCCGACTGTCACGCTCAAACGGCTGCACGGATCTGGATGAAACTTGGCAAAGAGGTTGTATATGACTTGGATTAACACATAGGATTCGCGATTCTAACTACGCCACAGGGATCCTGGTAGGTACTTTTTTTTTCAACATCTATTTTGCAAAGACATAAGGTTCATTTTTATTTGAGAAAATTTGACAGTTAGGGATAGCTTGATGTGCTGGCGTCTGTACCTACTTTACATTACATTATTATTCCCACTGTTGACAATATTTTATAAATTTATTACATATTGTTGTTTATTAAGTGACTTTAAAGAAACAGTACTTATTAGTACTTACAGAATCCCCAGCACGCGGGATCGTAGTGGAACATTGAGTATTGTGCAGTCCCTTGAGGAACTGATCTAGTGGATTTTAGTGGAACGTGCGGTCTAGAGAGCAGTGGTGATGAAATAATTTACACAAAGTAAATTACCTATCAGGGCTCGAACGCACGGCTCTTAAGTTGCGGCCGTTACCACTGAGCCATTACAGCTCAATTTTATTGATCTGTGGAACTTTTCAATGAGCTATTATAATGCAAATTTTATAATAATTAAAATAAAAAAAGGAACTTTTTATTTACCGACTTTTGAACTTGAAAATGTCCTCAAATGTTTTCAATGATAACTTTTTAAATTGTTGCCATAGCTTATAAATCATATTCGTCAAAAGGCAGTCTACTAACTACCACACGACACACTGTTTCCAAACCAAGGCACGGCACCTATTCAAGAGACCTTCATTAGCACGCACCACGTACCTTACCAGTGCCGACCAGCTTGATAATGTCACTATTATAATACGCGACCCTATGCACAGACTTATGCATTCGTTATTGCACATTACCCTATTAATGCCAAACTTAATTAGTACAGAGAGCGGCTGCATTCTGTGCGAACAAGTGATTTTCGGTATTGCACACACATAAGTTTAACAAAAGTTTAGCACTTTTTCGTAGCTATTAGTAAAGTTCATAATAAACTAAATTGACAGTTTACTGCATTATAAACTTTACATAACAATGACAGTTGAGCTTATTGTTTTTTTAAACTGTTTGAATTTTCATTCCGCGGTAGTGGAAAGCACTAGGAATAAAATGTGCTCGGGATTTTTATAGAAAAGTTTATTGTTTATGGCATCGAAGCTAGATGTGATTAATTTAACCTCCATCCTCCAGATAAAGCAGATTCCGAACCGTATCGTGACTATAATAGAATGATAAACAATAGATTAGCGGCAGTGCTTTATGTCTCTAGTTCGCCTCGCAGTGTCTCGCTGCATTCATATCTTCTTCTGTATAGGTGTTTTTTATTCTATCTGAGGTATAAATGAGACCATATCAAAGATTATTTCATTTTTCATACAAAATGATTCGACAAAGTTAAGATTTAAATATAAATTGGTTGAATGAAAATGAATCACTTGTTTTCATCTATCAATGATACCATAGATATAAATATTTCTGTAAATGATACCAACCCACGTCCAGATAAATTTATTATGTTTGATGATATCTTCGAAACTGCATTTTTGGACCACATATTTTGTGGTCTTCTTAACTTATATTATATAACCCTAGAGTTATGGGATAAAAAAAAACGCATTATAAAAGGAAACCGTGTCTAACTGACTGATCTATCAACACACAAAACTCAAACCACTAAACGAATTGGGCTGAAATTTCATCTACAGATAGTTATGGAGACGTAGTTATCAAATTCTACGCGAACGTAGTCACGGGTAGAAGCTAGTGTTAAAATAAGAAGGAAATGCTGCCATGTATATTTAGTGCGATAAATAAAGCATGAACAAAAGTTAAGCTCAAACTGTAAAAGCAGAGCTTATGCTACTTTGCGAGGCTTCTGGCTAGCTTTAAATATTAATACTTGCTAAAGTGGTTCATTCCAGATTCAGTCTTATGAGCTATGTCCCCGCTACACAAGTAATAAATACAACCAAACTATACCAAAGTTTATTGAAAAGAGAATGGTTAACCCTCGACGCGCCGGCCGCATCCAGTAATATCCCGCCGCGCGAAACGGTATTTTATCGCTCATAGTATATCCAGTTGGTTAATGAATTAAGCCGGGCGAGTGCGAAAACAATTTTGTCCGGACACGGTGATAATACGAATTTATTATATCATTTAAAACGTCGAAACATTAACAAAACCGTGATACTTATACAACATTGGGCAGCCGTCCGTTCATGAGACTGCCGCGTTACTGTTCAGCGGGAAATATTAAAATGTTGCGTATTGGAAATGTGCAGATTGTATCTTTAGTTGAATTATTTATTTATTTAAACTTTTCGCACACAATAAAGGTACAATGGCGGACTTCGTGGCTTCATTATTTGTAATGAATATTATTTATACGTTATTCGAGTGTTCATTGCTGCTAAGGGATTAGCCGGTAATTAAACCTAGTTCTTTTGCAATGTATAATAAAACTATTTGATTGGCCTCTGGCCTCTTTATATTTTAAAGAGGTCAGAGGCCAATCAAATAGTTTTATTAAACTTAGTCAATAGCCAGATAACTTACTTATATGAAGAATAAATATTGCGGTTTACTATGGAAAATACGTCAAACTGTCATATTTAATCATCTGATAAAAGTTATGTGACTATTGAAAAATCAGCTCTTAGATACAAAAAACTTAAAGCATTTAAATCTAAAAATTTTATGCATAAAAAGTCGCTTCCTAAAATCGAGCGCGGGAAAAATTTAATTTTTATATCTCACCTCAAATGGCTGAACTCTGATTGTCAATCGTCCACACCGATAGATATGCCCCGATAGCGGTTAAAAATTCGCGTCAAATTAAACGATAGTCCCGGGGTGCTGCGCTGGTCAGCGCGGCAGGGTTAATTGCCGAGACCAGTAATCGCCACCGGCATCACTGTTAGTTTACGATAACTGGCCGCTAGCGCCTTTTTCACGGGCTCACACTAAAATCTGTGCAATGTTTGCAACACGATCTGTCTATCATGTTATTAAAATGAAATCGGGACGGGCCGAGCGGACGGCCCGGCATCCCGCGCCTGCGATTGTTGAGCTCAATCCAATCAAAATATTTCGCACGACAAAATCTGAAAGGATTTTGTACTTATGTTATTTGTTGTTTCACAAAGCATGCCACTCGGAAGTTCCCGCTCGAAGACGTCCTAATCGCGTCCGGTAGATGAAGCGACAAATTTGATCGCCGGAGCCAAATTACAACCGGGTTACCCCTCCTCCCGGCGGTGGCCCCCGCACCCCGCGCCCTCGGCCGTGGTTAATTGCCAAAACAATTAAACCATTTATCAACAATACCAAATTTAAGTGTCCGATTTCATTCGACGTAACGGCGCACCCCGGCGATGTCACGCCCCTAATAATTATTTCATGTGACAAACGTGCGACATTCGCATCTTCAAACAGAAAATATCATTAACCTTAGTGGAGGATGATTCGACCAATTTGATTGTGTAATTATTTTATCGTCAATTAATTATAATATGGACCGGCTAGGTTAATTTGAATTAATATCGTAGAATGTGTTATTAATTCTATTTCGTAATGTCCCGCGACATTCTTATGCAAAGTTTTCAGATGAAAACAATATCTATCTGTTGAGCGAAAGTTATTGGACCATAATATTGTGTTGCAGGTTAAATAAAACAAAACAAAGATACAACATATACGCATCCTTTTGCGCGAATTCCCGCGTGTGGGGATGGCATTCAGGTTTTCACATCAAATTTCAGCTGAATGGATTCAAAGATACGTTGATTAAACATCGCAATACATTTGCTTACTCTTCAACCGCAATAATATTTTGCAAGTGTTTGTTTGTTTGTACGAGAAATTATGAAAAATGTACTATTTTCTTCTTAGATCCAAAGAAGAGTTGTTTGAATCTTATATCGTACACAAGATTCCTCTTAGTTTATCTTAGGTGTTTAAATAAGGCTTTAATTAACTCGTATTCAGAGGTCAGGCCGTAGAGAATCTTCAGACTCTAGTTGCGGCGGTCTTCTTACCTTACATAGGTACTGAAAACGTGCAACTGTAAACTTAACGAGAACCCTAATTAGTCGATAGAACAATAAATTACATAATGTAATATCACGCCCTTACTCACCGATGGGTTAGGCAGAGGTACAGGCAACAGACACTTAATTAACATCAGCTGTATTATGTACACTTTCCTATGATCCACAATAAAGATGAAAAAAAAGAGGTGCACCAATAGATGACCAACATTTCACAAGCTATGTGTAAGTCCCATGTAATAGGGGACCAGCCTATAGCCATCTACCGGTCACAAATCGAGACACCGGACTGCAACTGAGGAATCCAGATGGAAAACTCTAATAACAATGACAACAACTCGACCTGGGAATCGAACCTCATGCTCAAAAGTAGCGCTTGCGACCACTGGACCCAACAAGGCAGTCGAACAATAAATAACCCAAACAAACGCAAGATATTCGGGTAGAAATTAAAATCTCGTTAAAGATAACTTAAAGGCGACAGAACATAGTTAAAACCAGCTCGTAGCTGAAAGCGTTAAATAATTCCATAATGCATAATTTGTATAAGCAACGGCAGGCGTCCACTACCCACCGCTAGTGGGGGCGACGACCCGAATTCACACCGAAGAAAATGGTTGCAAATACCATTAACATTTCCCATGAGTAATTCATGTTTTTCCAAATATATTGAAAGGTATACCTCCATATTACTATATGAGTAAATAATCTTTTTACTAGGGAAAGTATTTGAATGGCAATGTCTTGAGAATTTATTATCTTATTATTTTTATAGATTCTGTTGATAAATAGCCTGCTACTTTAAGTAAGTTTAATAGTCTTCTGTAAAAGCTTGTAAATGTACATACACTGCCTAAAACGGAGTTAAAATGAGTTGATATAATATATATTTTTAATTACAGCCAAAGTTTAATGTAATCCTTAATTACGTATTCCAATTTAGCGCATCCACCTAATTAACAAACAGTATAGGAAAAATAAAGATAAAAAGTCAATCTGCCTAGCCTTTTCCCAAATATGTTGGGGTCGGCTTCCAGTCTTACCGGATGCAGCTGAATACCAGTATTTTACATAGAGCGACTGCCTATCTGACCTCCACAACCCCCAATACCCCTTAGTAAGACTGGCTGTCAGATTTTCGGGCTTCTGACGTCCCGTAACGACTGGCAAAGATCCACGAATGACTGCCGGGACCAACGGCTTAACGTGCTTTCCGAGGCACGGAAGAGTCTCGTATGTAACGATGGTCACCCATCCTCGGCCAACACCGGCAAGCGTTGCTTAACCTGGTGGATCGACCTGTGCGGCTGTTAGTACTAAGCCAAGAGCTCCTCTATTTAGTAAGTAAAAATATTTGGTAAGTATTTTAAAAAAATATTATTTAGAAATGGATAATTTCTGGGTATAATGTATTCTTCTTCAATTTATAACCTAGTTACACACGCTGTGATTTGCGCTAGCGGAACTTTTGAAGCGGGCGACTCTTACACACAGGGTTTGTAGTCTAGTGCAATATATTGTTGAATCAGCAGCAGAGGCTTTAAGTATGACGAGGCGCCCTCATAATCGATGAGAGTTGGTTCCGTTATTTTCCTAGCAGGGCACTTAGCGTCTCCCGTTTTTTAGTTGGTGAGCTTTTCACAGCGCGAGCTAGTTACACATTTCGGCGTGTCAGCTTTCTTCGCGCACTCGAGTGTCCTTCTTCACTGCAGTAGATACCTAGAGTTATTTTTTCTTTTTGTTTTGGGGGCATCCTACAGACAGTTCGGTCGGTTCGTTCTTCACCATATCTGAATCGAAACTGCTTGAACTTCGTGATGGGTTCTGTCAGATCGCGAGCTTCTCTTTTATACGCGTGAATGGCTTTCTGCTCCAGCGACTGTTGAAGGACTTTCACTTGTGGAACCGACTTTTTGGCAAAGGATAGAAATTTTCATTTTCTCCTCCGAGTTGAGTTTGCCATCCGTGGCAATAGAGCAAATTTCATGTGAGTGTTACTCGGTGGATGACATTTGTTTTTGGATTTTGAGCGTGGGAAACCCATCAGCCGACGCCGACTCAAGGGCTGGGTTTTTGCGAGGTGGAGGGGTGCAATGCCCCCATGGATTTAGGCAGGTATGTTGTATTTTACAAGGTCGCTGTTCAATGCCTATTCACTACAAGTATGGATACAGTGGTAACGAGAGTTGTAGGTAGGTTTGAACCCAGCCAGGCGCTTTACTTTATGTAAATAACTTCAAAACCACTGCTCTCAAAATGGTGAAGGAAAACATCGGAAACCGGCATGTCCTAGTACCAAACATTCGATGACATGTGACATCTACCAACCCGCACTGGGCCTTCTCACGAAGAGAGATGCCTGTGTGCCAGCATTGGGAACATTATAGGTTGATTACGCTACTACGGAAGCAGAATAACAGTTGCATTTCGTTAGTAATGCGCTAAAGGAGGTCACTATTAATAAAGTATTTATTAAATATCGCTATCGAGTTCTGCGTATGAGCACAACTCCATCGATTTTCAAATAAGTTTCCATATTTATTTACCGTACATTTTTACATAATAGTTTCACAAACGTTGTTAAGCTAAAGCGAACAATACTGCTACGGTAATTTTTCTTTATCATTACAAGTACGTCGATGATATCTTTTAAAATATGCAATACTAAAGTGGGGCAGCGCTGTATGAATAAGTTAGCGATGCTATTCCGTGAGATAACGTGTAGAACATATTCGATATAATATTTATTGGAGGTGAATATTTAAACGCTTTAATGAATTTTAATTACCAAGACTTAAATAGAACTTAGTAAGTTAGTACAACGGAATAGTTTAGGAACGAAAATATTTTGGTCTGAGTATATTGAAACTCATTTCAATACAACGCGGTAGTTTCTTCAGGAAGAGTAATATTATAAAAAGACATGATGCCTTGTTTCCCCGAAGGGTAAGCGGCACAGGTGTACCTATATCATACCCACATTTTTCGCCAGATACGTTAAAATCCCATATAATAGGAGGCAAGCCTATTGCCATCAACCGGGCACAAACAAGACTATAGTTATTTGTTATGAAAGGCTGCAAAGTTGATTTTTCGCGCGAGTACTTGTTTTGCAACCTGAGCAAGCGAGGGATTCTAGGATAGAATCCCGAGCGTAGCGAAGGTTACAAAAGTACGAGACGCAGAAAAGCTTTGCTGCCGAGCGCAACACACAATTTTTCACCTCACTACAGCGAGGAAACTGCTAGGTGCAAGAAAACAGCTGTTATATGTTGAGTTTTATTTTGTTCGAACGTCTCAGAGGACTACATTGACTTATGTGAAGTAAATAACAGATACTTGGCAATGTATCTTATGAGATACATACAATGTCTCCAAAATTAGATACCCTGTATTTTTTTCTATATCCTACTTGTCCTCTAAGGCGAATGAAAGAAAAAAACTAATTTAATACAAACAACTAATTTAATTAAAAACATATTTATTTTTGCCAAGCAAAGGGTTAAATAACATATTACATATATTAGTAATTATTTTATTTTAAAAAATAAACTTTTCTTACCTACTACACAATTGGGTATTTGACAGGGTAGTATTTTTATGGCATATTCAAAGGTGACGTCACATAATAATATTGTTTTAATCAAATGGATTACTTATTAACATTAATTTCAATTTTACAATTATATTCTCGCAAAATATTTAATTTCTGTACTGTGATGGAAGTTTTTAAGGTGAGCGGTATTATTTAATATTTTATTTTAGACCTTGTCATGCATTTTTAGTGGACTGGCAGTATCGAAAATTATTAAATAGAAAGGTTCGAATTTTAAAAACTCTTTCCACGCTAGAGAGCAAAATGCAATTTTGGGCTCAGATTTCGAATGACAAACAGACCTTTCCAAGCCTGTGAGGTGAAAATAAAATTATTAGCCTGGTTGGTGCCCGATTGCTCACGAAAATTAAATTATCCTCCTAACCTTTTACAATCTTTGTAGGTGGCTAGATGCTAACGAAATCAATCTACCTACATAATTGGCCTAGCCTTTTCTGAACAAATTGGGATTGGCTTCCAGTCTTACCGGAAGCAAGTGAATACCAGTATTTTACATGGAGCGACTCCACAACTCAGTAAGTGGATAATACGAAACCACTTGGTAAGACTGGCTGTCAGCCTTTCGGGCTTCTAACGACCCGTAACGACTATGACAACCGGGATCTACGGCTTACCGTGCTTTCCGAGGCGCAGAGAAGTCTCGGTATGTTAAGATCACCCATGCACAGACGAACCCCGGCAAGCATATCTTAGGCTGATAGATCGATCTATGGTTTAACGGTTATCATTCGACCTCTTATAACACTATTATCCTGCGAGAGTCTGCAAGGAGAATACTTTGTAAATGCTGGAACATAGTATAAAAATAATACTTCTAGCTGTCAAACCCCAGCAACGGTGAATTGGTGTGGCGGTTGAATTTTAAGTTTGTAACTAAATTTGGTTGCATTTGTCTTTAATTAATTTACCTGTATTCGGTTTCACTGACGTGTCGCAAATGAAGTTTATTGTGTTCGTGAAACTTTGAAAGCACATTAAGCTTTCAAAAATTTTCAGTTTTTCGAAGTTAGTGAATGTCAGGTTCTATATCCGTAAAAGACGTCAGGAGGCTGAAAGGGGTAAAAAGCGTTGATATGGTAAAAATAATCTGTTAAGTGAATTTTTGTACACACTAGTTCTAACTTACAGAATCCTGAAAATTTGACAGCCAGACTTACCAAGGGGTATCGTATTGCCCAGTTACTGGGTTGTGGAGCTCAGATAGGCAGTCGCTTCCTGAAAAATACTGGTTTTCAGCTGCATCCGGTTAGACTGGAAGCCGACCCCAACATAGTTGGGAAAACACAACAACTTACACAGCTTTACGTCACCAAATTATTTCCGTAAACTCTTAAGTAAGTATTTTTCTATCCCTACCTTCTTGTTCTTAAATAATATTTAAGACTTTTTGTAAAAACTTCAAGCTGCAAAGTTTTATAAAGTTTAATAATGGGTAAATACCTTTGTTTATTTATAATAAGTAATAAAATTCATGATAATAAAAATCGACGGCTTGTACGGGTCGGGGAACTTGCATGATTTTTTTCAAACAATAACAATTATTATTAAGTACAGGGCATTAATTGGCCTATTACGGCCGTTGCGAGGCAACTATGTTGCCGAACCACCGACCTTTATTTATGTACGCAACCATGTGCTCTTTCTAACCTGAACGTTTTTTGTTTAATGCAAAGAGCGAATACTTTTAAGAAACAATTAAGTGTGAATTGGTCCTACGCGTCGAGAGTTCCGTAGGTACCTTAATAGTGGGTAGGTACGCGCGCCTCAAAGAGATGTCATCATTTGAAGGGGCCTGTCAGGGCAGAAGTCTGCCGGGTAAGCGGGATTGTCCGAAAGGGTTACTGCTACCCCGGAACATAAGGGCTAAGGAAGGAACACGGATGGGTTTTGATTTCCCTCCCTCAAAAAAAATAAGGTACCTTAATAGTGGGAGCATAACAGTGGGAGTTTTACTAACCATATTAATGTGTGCAAAGCTTATAATTGAGGCTAGAAGACTTGAAATAAATACAAATACCAAACTTTTCATGAGAAAATACACTGGACAGGAAATCCATAGAACAAGGGCGAAGTGTTCGTGTGTTCGTTTTAGTGTACGGAATGTTAAAATGATAGTAGAATTCGGCACTTCGGCTTGTAGATATAAAAATATGCTCTAATCAACTCTAACAATAAAATGATTACACATATTAATAGGTATTTTTCTTAAAATAGGTTACAATCATATCCTGGTAGGATATGATTGTAACCTTGTTGTCATCCACCTAAATAAATAATTAAGTAATAAGTATCTAATTTATTTTTATTTCCGTTTCAAGTTCTCGATAATCAATTAAAAAAAACTGCTTTAATTAACTCCGCCAAACAAACGCCGATATCATCTATACTAATATTATAAAGAGGAAAGATTTGTATTTTTGTGTGTATGTTTGTAATGAATAAACTCACAAACTACTGTGCCGATTTCAAAAATTCTTTCTCCATTAGATTGCTTAGTTTTCAGGGAGTAACATAGGCTTTTTATCCCGGGAAAAATAACGGGTCCCGCGAGAAAACCACGGGAGCGAAGCCGTGGGCAAAGTGCTAGTTAACAATAAAAGAGAATTTTCGAGTTGTTAAAAAATTAAATCCATAATGAATTTCGCAAAAGCATTTCTTCAAAGAGTATCTACGTATAATTCTGCAGGTTGAACTCTTTTTAAACGCCAATTTTGTTTTACGTGATTTAAGACGAATATCACCTATGAAACTGAACGCGTTCAACACATTTTTATCGGTGAAATTCGCCCATAGATATTTGTAAAAATAATCCCATATTTTGGACTACAAGTACAAATGGGACTGACTCAGGCACGTGATGAATGTGATAATGTAATGTCTAATCCATTTATATTTTAATGAGAATAAATTCTTCATGTTTGTTTTTGTGATGTCTTTTTAAGACAAGTGGACACAAGCACCATAACGAGCGAAGTAAATTAATTTACACAAAACTTTTATTTTTAAACTACACTCCATAAGTCAAGTTGTAATTATCCTAGTTTACATCGTCTCTGTGACACTTTGACTGTTGATTTATAATGTATTCACTCGCACCTGTTCGGCGAACATTCGTCATAGAACGTCGGTGTGATAGACGGCCAATATAAGACCATCACGCGATGATTTTCACTAGAATATCGATGATTGATCATATTATTCTTGCTAGGAGTAATTTATTCAGAGTAAATAAATGCATTACGATTTAATTAGTTCAGATTTTCTTTTTCTAGCTTATTATGTTTATTTGAGCTTATATTTTATAGTGAGAAACTGTATTTTGAGAGAGCATCATCTGCCTAGCCTTTTCCCAACTATGTTGGGGTCGGCTTCCAGTCTAACCAGATGCAGCTGAATACCAGTATTTTACATGGAGCTGCCTATCTGACCTCCACAACCCAGTAACTGGGCAATACGATACCCCTTGGTAAGACTGGCTGCCAGATTTTCGGGCTTCTGACTACCCGTAATGTCAAAGATGCACAAATGACAGCCGGGACCAACGGCTTAACGTGCTTTCCGAGGCACGGAAGAGTCTCTGTATGTAAAGATGGTCACCCATCCACGGACCAACCTCAACAAGTGTGGCTTAACCTGATGTATCGACCTGTGCGGCCGTTAGTACTTAGCTACGAGCTCCTCTTTTTATTTTGAGAGATCAGGTACCAAATTACTTTAAATCTAAATAACTATTGCTTGCAAACTTTAGTATCCTCTAAGACTTTGATCTGGTCCTTCCCTCTACATTTAAAAGCCACACTACAATTCTCCATTCAATACTCACAGTATCACACCTACTACAGTAATTAAAGCACCCACATATCCAGCACAAACATTATTCATAACAATAAAACCATCACAATATTGTTAGTAATTTTATATTCACATTAAATTATTATTAATAGATGGCGTGGCGATTGTAAAGAACAACATTGTACAACGCGGCGAAGCGGACGGCGTCGGTAACTTACGGAATACACATGCATGTTACACTCATGTATAATATATTAATTCACGCTATAGGCCTCACACTCTACAAACATATACTCTTTTTGATACACCTGGCATAAATATCAACGTGCTTATCTATGAAGAGTTGATTGTGTTGAAAAGTTTATTGGTATCTTTGGTCCTTCTAGTCTATGGTCAGAAAAGTATTTATGCTTGCCAGCAACAACGTATGGGTATTTATAGAATTTGCATAGAACCTGTCAGGGGTAATTGTGAATGCTTAAATGATGTATATCATGTGATGATTAACCCTAGAGATATTAATATATCCCCTTCTTCGTATACATGGTACCACCCTAAAATCAAAACAAACATTCAATTGATTCCTCCACAAAAGCTCATGGGGATTCCCCGCCAATAGCGCGATATTTGATTCCTTTGTACTAACAAGAGTCTAATGTGTAAACAATCACTTAAATAAAGCAAAAGATTAGCGCTGGCGTCGCGTCGACGGAGGACTAAATGCACACGGTTTTTTTTTGGGTCCATATTTGTGTTCAACATGCATGTTTTCCGTGGGACGAAAGTAGGTGTTTTCTCGTGGTCCTAGTATTTTGTAGGACCACAAGGTTACAAGTGCTCAAAACTGCGTTTAAAAGGAAGTTACAAAAAATGAGTTCTACATTACAGAGGGTGTTTTATACAATATCTCGCAATGTATAGTTATAACAATTTCCTTTTTATAATGTACCTAGTGTTACGATTTGCGAACTGTGTTTAATTGAAACTTTATTTTGCAGGTAAGTACGAGAGCGTGCTCGGTTCGTGCGGCGTAAGTACGAATATTTTAATTCACGTCACACTGGTTAACGCCAGCAGGGAGATCTATTGGCACGTGGTAAGGAAACCGGTATGATACACGATAGTTTAAAAACAATTAGTACACAGTTTATATCTCCACCTCGTAAGGGAACCAAGTTTTCTTTAAAACTATATATTACACGTCACAATACATATATACTATAATGAGATATTAATCTGGTGAGAGAAGTGGTGTACTGAGAAACAAACCCTGATCCTTACAGCACGTTCCAAACTGTGTTAGGGTTAGTCCAAATATTCTGACGATTTTCTAGATTTTTAAACTAAAATTGCAATAAACTTGCACGCCTACGTCATACGTGTACACATATAAAATTATGTAAAAATAAATCTAAGTAGAGACGTAAACGTTTCGATTGCTAACTAGTACCTGGCGGTAATCCGGCGGAACCACGTGGCTTTGTCCAATCACACGTGCTTACTAAACGTCAGATTAGCAGCCGCAGGCGCACCGTGCCACTGTGCGTCATTAGCCTTAGACACAACAGGCTCCGCCAATTACAAGTGAGGGAACCAACTCTGGCATTTAAGAACAACGCGCACGTTGTTGTCGAAAGGTTATAACTGTCAACCTTCCTTTTGTATTCGAATTCGAACACACCCACCAGATAAAGCTTACTACAAATTCTGTAGTCGCAATTTTTGCGTTTCGTTTGACCAGTTTTTCAGCCTTCCTTTCTCTACTCCATTCTTCAAATTTCCACCAATTTGCATTTTGAGGTAGTGGTTAACGATCATGTGCTCGTACTAATTCAGGAGCGTAAAGGGAGAGTGTGATGATCGAACACTGCGTTATCTCAATTACCCATCGCGTGTCCTCGCAAAAATCTCAAACTGCGTCGCCCCCTCCTCCGCACCCCGCCCTCCCCGCGGCTCGTCTATTTTCTAATTGAGCGGTCCGAACGCATCGCCCAATTAGCTCACCACGTGCGAAGTAACTGAAGCAGGGCCGAACAGATAAAAACTCACTCCTTCACTGAAACGATCGATTCTGGACACAAAAAGAACAATATTGAAGTGCATCGCCTTTTTTCGAAGTCGGGCGACGCGAGAGTGGGAGGGGTGTGGGAGGCCCCACTCGCCCCCTCTGTGTCGAATGCTTAACGCGCCTGGAAAGTGCTTTTCGGGTGGCCGGATGACAGAAAGGCGTCAACGGTTACTACAGTATCTAGGAATTCGCTTTGAGAGCCTTCTTGACGGCTCAAGGGGTGCAGTAGACAGGTCATATAATATATATTTATAATTAGCCCTGTTTGTGATGCGCACTAAGATGTAAGACGCTACATCGTGTGACATCTTGTGTCTACCCGTATTCCGCATTCACCGTCATGCGCAATTTTCTTTCTATACAATATGTACCCACATATATATGTGGGTATTATAATGTTATAAACTAAATGTCACCTATAAAAATAGAACCACTTGCATGACATTAGTGTATTATATCCTGTTATATACATTCACGGAAGTTACCGAACCACCGGCCGTTGCAGTTGAGAATTTTCCTCCAATAAACTAATAACCTCGTAAAGCTATTAAAGTGATAAGCATCGTCTCTGGCCTCTCAAATTGGCGGCAAATAAGAACACCCACATTCTGTACCGGAAATTGATTTAAAAAAAATGTTATGTTTACCATCTCCGTCCTCAGAATGCTATGAATAGCACATAATTACGATGCAACGCCAAGCAATTATAGTATTAAATTTTAAAAGATGTCTTTTACTAAGATAAACTGTGGAACGAACACTGTAGGCTGCAAAGCAGTGTATATTCACGCTTCACAATTGATCAGCCTAACACTAAGCCAGTGCACGGCGCCCTTTAAAACCATAAAGTGAACTTATAGCTGTTTGTTTTGCCGCCAGGTGAAAAAGTGCCCGAGCCGCGTGTTGAGAGGATTTTGGTAACAACATGTAATTACTGTCTGCGAACTACACTTCATTCTTACTCAACTGTTCTGTTTTACTATTGAGCTTTGTTTGATGATTATTAGAAATACTTGGTTGAAACAACTTTTTTAGTATTTCAGTCTTAATAAACCCGGTGTTTAAGTCATAGGTATCGAGTTCGAACCCAAGACCTCTGATTTTACCACTTGCTTAAATCGGTGAAGGAAAACATCGTGAGGAAACCAGCTTGTCTGAGAGATATTTCTTAACAGCATGTGAAGCTAAGTCAGAGGCCCATGGGCAGCATAAAAACTCTGACACCAGGTTAGTGACTAACCACACAAAAAGAAAAGAAGATTAAAACTGAAATACAAAAAAAGAAGACACAAAAGAAATTTCTGTTGCATCAGGATTACGATTTACGAATTCGTTTTTTAAACAGCATCCTTTTAATATAAAGCACGGACAATTTCAAAAATTCGAATGTGTGACTCAACCATCTGTTATTGTTTTGCAATATAAGACCGCGGCCAGGGCTGGCGGTTTATCTTTTTGTAATATTTCCCCCTTTCCTGTCGCATTTCGTTATTCAATCACGGATACTGGTTGTGCCGACCATGTTATGGCGACGCGTCACTCGCGCCGTGTTGTTAGTGTTCGCACGTCAACTTCGTCACTGACTGTGGGGGACATGAAAAACGCGAAAATTATAGGCATAGGCTAACGTGGATTATTTGGATTTAAAAAAGTAATTTGTATAAGATTCGATTCGAAAACATGTCCTCGAGACCAAGTTCTGGACTTACAGTCCACGAAAAAAAAACGCGATTCTAATTTTAAAGTATCACACAATATACAAACAAATAAACATTAACACTTCATAAATCCAAATCTAAAATCAAATTAACAGTCCATTGAATAAGCAAGACAATATGAAGGAGTAACACAGTGTCTCGGTAACTAACACGAAGTAACATCCCAATGAGTCGTGGTGTCAAGGTTGTGTCGGAAGCCGGCGCGCCGCGAAGGCGCAGCCCGGAAATCTCAATTCCACTCGAATCCGGCCCGTGCCACAAAAGTGACCGGACCTGCGGGCAAAATTGATCTCTAGCTCAAGTTAAGGAGTCAAAGTTTCGGCATCTTAATTTGCGATACAGGAAGAAAATGGTATCAGTAAAGATAGTCGTGTTCTGACGTTGCCAGTAAATACCCGTCATTTAAAAATATTTTACCTGCATACAGATAAAAACGCAAAACCTCTGATAAATTTTTGTGGAATAACATAAAAGGATCAGAACTTTGTTTGGTGGAAAATGTTTTCACGGATTTTCGGCGTTCAAATATGTATGTGGTGTAAAATTAAACAAAGGACGTGCATAAAAATCTGCCGTCGTGCAAAATTAATGAAAATATTTTTCGATTCTCAGTCGAAGTAATTCGCCGAAGCGGGCAAATTAAAAGCAAATGTCGATAAATAAAATGTATGTTTCAACGTTGCAATGCTAAAGCCTAGCTTTGAAGAAATGTTTCATATTTTGTACACACATTTGTGTTTCACATTGATTTTTACTCCAACTGAGTTTCTTAAAAAAATTGGGATTTCCTCAGTAGTAGCTGAGAGTCTAGATTTGTGCCCGGATGATGGCAATAGGCTCGCCCCCTATTACATGAGACTCATACACAACTAGCGAAATGTGCACTACTATTGCTGCACTTTGTCTAATCCTTCTGAGATTACAAGTGTGATGTTATGTATCAATAATAAACAGTCCTTTGATTCAATACAAAAACTCATTAGGAATCAATTCGTTGAGTCGTGTTTTTTTACGATTTCTCTTCATCTGACGAGCTAGCGGAGGACTGGTCTAGTTAGGACGATTGAACGTCACTTTTAACGACACCTTTTAAAATACAGACTCCGCATCTCTTCCGAGCAACAATAGAACAAACGCCAAAAAATGTGTGTCATTTGTCGTCATTCTTCTAAAATATTCGAAACGGCGCACATTAGCGACTAAATTCTCAATTGTGTATATGACGCACGCGTGATTCGCTCGCACCAGTATAGGAAGGCATGACCGACGATTTCGAATTTAATAAAAAAAAAACATGTGGGCGTGCTCGCGGTCATTATATGAATACTCGTTTACACATTACTCAGGTAATTTCCTTTAGCTTGCCGTTTTTCAAGTTTATCGATTACGTTTAAACGTCCTGTCATCGGGCACATTGTAGATTGTTAACTAGCGCATCGTTATTGTCATAACGAGTATAGCTTTTATTGAAAGTGAGCTTGCATTTGACAGATTAATAAAAGTACCTCGTATATCTTTCGCGTGGATCGATTATCTATTGGTCCATTAAAGATATTGTCGCGTGTTAGAAAACTGGCTTTATTGACAATCAGTCTATTTGATGTTGTACAACTTATCTTGCTATTGACTAAATTCTAGCAAATTAATTCTGTGTAAATTAGGAGGATCTGACATAAGTGTGTGGGTAATGGCATTCATCAAACGCGACGCGATTGCGACTAATGCAAGTGCAGACAGTCGTTCTCAAGTGTGCACGCGTCCTTACAACCTGGGCCTAGCAAGGAGGTGGAAGTCGGCCATTCGCTCGTACGTCTATATGCACACTTCCTTTCATTTACTGTTACAAATGGACGTACAGTTTTTGCTCTACAATAGCTCGCGCTAAAGATTATTCGTAATTTTGGGTCACGTTATTTAACGAAACCAAAAACTGTAGAACGGGACACGCTGCCATGAATATCCAGATTTAGATAAAACGTTTAGTAAATTACAGGGTTTTTTTTTAAACTTTTGAGCGCTTCGTTTTATATCAATAGCTGTGCCCCCCGCGCTCAACTCAAAAAAAAAAACTTTACAGACGAATAGAATCTTGCAGTTACATAAAAAAACGAAAACCGAACATATATTCTCAGTCGTATAAACACGACACAGGCGGCACGTCACGAAAACATTTGTTGTATGAATCCGACTGGGGTGGTTAAAATGATAATCTGTCACTATTTCACAAACGCCAGCTATGAATTTTTCAATCAGATCGGATGTCATTAAAAGTTAAGAAATTAATATTCTTTTCCGCCTGCCACGCAGACGAACTCGCACGCAATACTTGTATGTACTTAAATAAATTGACAGATGTTTGCCCGAATAGCAACTAGTTGCTAAATACCGATGCGATGCGGTATAATGTCATATTTAATTCAGCTCTTAAGTGTTTATTAATTGATAGTTAATATTTAAGTACGCTTTTTAATTAATAACTTTTTAAGAGTGTGTCGCGGTAGCATCATGAAGGCTGCAAGCTTATTTTCAAATTATAAAAAAAAATCGGTTCGAGGCATCGAGGGATGTTTTTTGTTACAACCGCATTGTTATATTTTTTTTTTTTTGCCACAAAAAAAGTCCTTTGTTTAAAAGTCGTTTCAAAAAGGCAGTCTGCGCTAAAAACGAAAATACAAGACCGATTTTTGTAATTAGATAAAGTTAATTGTCATTTTCTAACACTTTTTATTCCAATTCTTCAAAAATAAAAGAGTTTTCAAAATCAGTCCACATTTGATGAAATATATCGATGATATACACATACAAAAAGATACAAACATACAGAACCTGCTCCTTTTTGAAGTTTGTTAAAATGGAACAAATCCTTCACTAACAAAGGTTGCGAAACGCTATCGAACATCAATGAAAATTTCATAAAAAACGAATTACCTAACTTACATAATAAAATAAAAATTCCCCGATGGTCTTAATCTGGTTATTTTCATTTTAAATTATTTCTAGAGCGCGGTTTAATCCAGTTATATTATATTGAAGAAGTAAAGATGGTGGAAAAAATGCTATTAGTTTTCCTTCAGAGATGCGGCGAGATAGCCTGCATTTTTTTTTCAATTTGTCAGTATCTGGATGTATGCTGATCAAAATACGATTTGCGACCTTAACAAAGGGTATTTAAAGAACTAAAATGCACCCGTTTAAGTAAAAATTGACCTATAATGTCAAGATTTCATGAAATAGTTATTCCATAGACGTACTTAGAGAGTTGTATTGATGATTTTAATTCTATAAATATAAATTTGTTACTGACTAACAAAATTTGAATGTTGTGGGCTACCCTTTAGCTTCCTTCCACCTTAAGAAAATTATTTTAGGAAAATATAAACAATCTTGATACTTTTATTGTGCCTTGAGTAGTTAACGGTTCAAGTCTTTTTTCTACCAACACATTATAACATACCATATGTTATTGCAGAAAAACCTAGAGAGGCTTTTTCTTACGTCCAAGTTGCTAATTTTTAAATTTTATCAGAACCGATCAAAATTACTCGCCTCATTCTCTTGTCTCATTATTGCCACAGAATATATTCAAGGGCCCGGACAGGTTCCTTATGAATTTAACATTATTGTAAAAAGTACACAATGTTATACTTACTTATATGTCATACTTCTGCCAGTTGAAACCATTTCTTTAACAAGCGTCAATAAGATATAAAAATGCAATGAAAAAATATCAAATGACTTATAATTAATAGCCTTTGTTGTCTTTAAGAGACGTGTCCACTAATTAATTGAGCATTAACACAGTTGGTAGTTATTATACTAAGTGAAATTCCGACAAGTGCGCGGTTCAACTTGCTGTGTGCCAATAAAAACTTATTTAAGTTTGTAAAATGTTGACATTTAAAAAAATACGATGTCAATTTTTATAAAAATGTCACGCTGTATACAAAGTACGAGTACATTCGCGGGGAAAAACGCGGGAGTGCTAATAACTTTATAAATAACCACCTGCTTGACTACTGCCCGAACGGACGCCAACCCAACTTATTATACACAATTAATAAATATTATAAGTTATTGCTGGCCGTATTTTGCATATAAACAATCGTTTAAAGTTTTAAAGGCAGCTAATGTATAGTACAAAATGTTATCTGATAGACGAAGTAATTGCTTTGTAAAATATTATTAGCGTCTGTTATCGGCGTGTATAATTATGTGACACCTTGTTGTTACGTACAATTTTATGTCGTTTTTTGAATTCTATCGTAATTACTTCACCAAACATCGTAGCAATAACTGCTTATCAATGTCGTTGTGCCAAGCAAAGACTGTTCGTGATGAAATTAAGTTATCAGTAAGTACTATTCGTAATTACTGGTTGCTGATACGTGGAACAGAGTTTCAATAAGAGCTGGTTACAGCGGAAATTCTTTTGATGCATTAAATTAACACATGTACTCGCATCGTTTCGAATTACGATGACGGGATTACATCTTTAATTTGAATGAACACGAGTCCTCAATGATCGGTACTATATTTATTTGTCGAGGAACTCAGAGGGGAGGTATCATTGATAAGCGAGCAATCGCTGTCGCCACCTCTCGCTACCCACTCCGTCTCAAGGTGAACGACCGGAGTAAGTTAGCCGCCCGCCCGACCACGTGACCCGCCCAGCACTTGCGCTAGGTCAGGGTCGCTCGCGACATCTGCACCACTTCTCGCTGACCCCCCGCCGGGCGCGCGTCGCCCGCGCACGTGGCTCTCTCCTCAATGGTCGCTTGTCGCCTTACCGTGTCGCCGACCCACCCGATTTTTCCGTTCGGATAGTTTCTGATTCGTCTGATGGGTCGCGTCTGTTGACCCTTGATGGGTTAGGTCAAGGATGAGTAGATTAAATGTGTGTGTTTAGATCTGTAACACAATTATTACCGATTTAGGATTTTTTTTTGTGGTTGTTTTTTTCTTAGCTCTCTTGCTTGTTGGTAAAGTTATATTACCTTTGCATTCTTTATGTCATATATGATGTTAATACTTAATAATATTTACTGTTGGTCTACTCAACCTCGATACAATTCCTTCCCTGCCATACGTCCGGGTCTGAAAAGTCAGTGCCAAAGATTTCCCTCATTTTCCATTGGTAAAAGATATTGTAATCCTTCAAAACATCAGCCCTTTCGCGACGACTGACTTTTGTTTTCCTCAACGTTTCTTCTTATTTTTCTTTTTATTCTCTTTTGGCTAATTTTATGCTTCCCCCTATTTTCAGCATCTTATAAGGGTTCCGCGAATGATTGCTCCCTTTGTGTTGGCTCTGTTCCGGTGAACTGAGAGTATTGCAAAATATTATATGAATATTTGAAAAATCTTTCTAAGTAAGAAGTTCTGAACTGCATGAAAATTCTAAGTCGTAGGACGTGTGCCTCTGACACTAACCCAAAGTGGTGTAAAAAAACATGGCCGCGGCAGCTGGCAAAAATGACAAGTGGGATCATGGCAACTTATTATTAACATGTCATAAAATGACATGCCAAGCCCACAAAGTTTTGGGCTTGTTACCTTTTTGAACCCTTTAATGCCTGTCCTGTGCAAGTTATAATGAAGAATGACACATTGCGTTTCCCACACATCCATGTTTTTAATGCACTATTAGCATTAGGTTTTCAACAAATTACAGTGTACATTGTGATTGGGACTCTTTTATTTATTTCAACTGCTCGGAAAAATTTTGTCTGTAATGTTCCTGCGAGACTTTCTTATGTTCTTCTTCTGTTTATCAGGGCTAATTAGGATTCGTGTTTTAAGTTTTTAATTTATTTATTTGTATTGCAGTTAATTAATATTATATAGGTATGTATGATTATTTTATTGATGAAATAAAATCGGCCGTTTAAAAGATGAAATCTAATATGTAGTTTTCTGTAGATAAGGTAGCGGAATCACTTTTTAAGCGCCATTTGACTATGAAATAAAGGCCGAAAGCAACCCGCAGTATGGATCTAAGCGTTCACACTTCCATAACAAGAGTTGTAAGACGTTTCCAAAATTAACTAGGTACTTTCTGCTACAAATAATATAATGAAAGTTCCTCAGTGATTGTATTACCTACTCAGTATCCATCCAGCTGGAAGCCTACCCAACATATTTGAGAAGAGGCTAGCCAGATTGATTGACTCAAAGATTAAAAGGACAAAATCGTCACTACATTGTAAAACATTTTAAAAGAGTAACGGTGGAGTTTCTTGTCCATTCTTCTACACACGAAACTACCTTTTGGAAGGGGCGACTAGAATCAATTCTATATCTTGTTCTTTTTTGACGTTCAAAAGTGCCTTTCTTGTGCCCATTTGAAATAAATGATTTGACTTTTTAATTTTGAAAAGATTAGAAGTAACTTTTGTATTAATGCACCTACAAATGTCTATACGAGCTTTATACTAGGCAACATCTAAATAAGAAAGGCGTTATTAATAGATTCATAGATGTCTCCGCCTTGGAGTGTAAATATGGAGCTGTTACGACAAACCTTTGTGGTTTGTCGTAACAGCTCTATATTTACGGCGATGGCATATAATTATGTCGTGTCCTTCATGTCTTGTCTTCTGAGTGTCACAGGAACAGATGCACGCTGGCGAAGGCGCCAGGCACGTAGCTGAATTCTAGGCAGATTCAATTTAGATGCCATTGAGATTAGATGCTAAGAAAAAGGCAATAATGGGAAGGTTAGACATAATCCGTCGTCAACACACGAAACAAGATATAAGAAACGCCATTTTTTTTTAAATGTCAGTTGGGATGCAAAAGATCTTTATTCTTGTGTAACCTACTGCATTTTGAACATTACAGCAATTCGATTGATTAATGAAGCCCGATAATAATTCAGTGTTCCTATTGGCCGAATAAGTAGCTACGTAATATAAACTCCGAATATACAGATAATGGAAACATGTCTTAATGTCTACTTCGAACGATACGTATAATGTAATTTTTATATTCAATAAAAAAAATTCATTCCGAAAACATAAGAATTTTTTCTTCGAAACCACCTAAATAAAACAGAAATAGCTGTACGGATCACGTGCGCGATTTGTATAATATTATGATTTTATTATTAATTTAAATATCCCGTATGAACGTTCTGTGCCGGGGCAATTTCATTATTATTTCAATCAACTGAATGTAAATTTATTCAACAATCTCACGAGGTAATTGCGATGTGTTGTACTCTTTCGCCCGAGGTGCCGTCTCGCTCGCTCGCGCGGCGTTACCCGCGTCTCCCACATTCTTATGCGTTCAATCAAACCTAAGTAGTGGTACGCAGTCGCGGGTCCCTACATCTCACCGGGTCGCATTGTTCGTTCCTTTTGTTTTGTTATGAAAATTAGACGTCGTAGTCCGCAGTATGTTCTTGTGGCAAATGTAACACGAACCCACACTGTTGCACGTTGCGCGGTCAGTTCGATGTTACGTAAAACAAGCCTGCCGGGCGGTTACGATTCTTGAAACTCATTTGCATCTAACTTATGAAACGGGCGAACTGTTGATGCTCTTCAACTCTGTGCCCTCGCTCTGAACTGCAAATCTGAGTTGGTTTTAGAAAACTTTCGTAACTAATGGCTTATAAATATTATCCAGGTCCTCTCTGGTAGTTTCCATGGTTAGTTTCTCCCTCGCCTACCTGCATCTATTATTGCGTGGGCTTCATAAAATGCCTATAGGCACGCTTCAGCGGGCATAGCTGTTATACACATATGAAGGACCAAATAAGCCTTCACGAATATGGAATTCTCGTGCTAGTTCGAGATCCTCAAAATCGTTCGTTTCCCGGCCTTCTTTTTGGTCCATTTTGTTAATCGATTCAATATTTTCCATGTTATAGCTATATTTATGTCGTATTGTACTTGGAAGGTGGCCTTTTGCTTTATTTGTTCAATGGAAATTCTACATGCAATGGGTATCGTAGGGTACTTGCGCCAGACGTGGTTTTTTTTTACTTTTTTCGTTTTCGTGATTATGATTTAGGGCGTAGGCTAGGTTGGCACTTTTGTATTGTAGCCGCGTGCAATACTGCATACTGATTTACGGAAGGGTCAGAGTTTAACAAGAGTATAATTATATTTATATATAATAAGTTATTTCACACATTTGAATATATTCAAGATTATTTTTGATAAGTAATATATTTAAAATAATTTTAAGATTAAAGAAACGTTAATTTGTAGAAAATATAAGACAATGAATTTTGAAAGCAACGGACCGTAATTACTACACTGATGTTTCACAATTTCGTTCCGCCGTACCATAGTAAAATGCTTGGTAAATTCCTATTAACACTAATTATGGTCTAAATAATCCGCTAAAATCGTTGATTGACAACGAATACATGGAAATATCTGTTGAACTAAAGCCTAATGTGTTTAATTATGATGGTAATTTCAATTATGATGGTGTCTGATGTGTGTGCGTGCCTTAACAGGATTGATATTGATGTAAATGAATGTGCAATTGTCCTTAATATTTTTATTTCTAAATTGAAATTATATTTTTGCGCCCTTTTTTGATGGATGCGCTCTTTGGATGACTTTTCTTTTAATGCTGGGAAATCATCCAATGACTTCTCCCGCTCTGGGAGGAGCGGAAGGGAGAGTCAGACTCTTACTGACTAAAACCCGTCCATGTTCTTTGGATGACTGGAGTGTTATTCTCTAAAGTTAAATTTTAATTTAAAGCCTTTTATGTCCCACTGTTGTGCAAATCTCAATTTTGTAGGAAATGTTTTACAGTTATTTGACTAAGTAATATAAAATAGTTACTCAAGAAGTTTAATAACCTTCATATGCGTTACTTAACCAAAGCATCCCACTTAGAGATCAACGTCAGTTATGCAAATATCTAACCGTCCCGTCCGTCGCTCGCCGCATCAGGTCTCAGCGCCTCCCCAAACTAATTAGCGATTAGGACTAATTTATTGACATATAATTATCGAGACATTCATTGTGGATAATTCCTGGTGGATGGTGGCAACTGAAATATTTATCAAGTCCACGGTGACGTCATGTTTCTAAAAGAATGATACAACAAAATAATAAGAGCGAATTTTGACAGTATTCTTATTAAAAGAATTGATGCATCCTTTTATTATTATTTAATTTAAACACATTTTTAACATATAAAAAAAACATTAAAAATGTGTAATGGAGGCCAGTAGGAAGGTACCGTGTTGTGGCTATTGGGAACAGATTCCAATCTGCCGGAGGCCATTATCCTCCTTTTTTACTATTATTATTTATTTATTAAAAAGAATGACTTAGTCTGAATTATTCCTTTTTAATTTGTAGCCGATTCTATAAAGTAGGAGGGCTATGTTCGTCTGTCATCGTCATCATTCGTCTGCCCTTATCCCAATTTATTTGGGGTCGGCGCAACATGTCTTTTTCTTCCATACTTCTCTATTCTCTACTCGTCACTCCCCTTCTAGCCATATCATCTTTCACACAATTCATCGTTTCTTAGGTCTTCTTCTACTTGTATAGCCATCCACATCCATACTCAAAACTTTCTTGACAACATTGTTCGTAAGTATGTATGTATTTTTTTAACATATTTTTATTTTATTTTATTGAAGAATATATTTTTGCACGTAATATTTACATACCTAAAAAGACTTCAAATATAACTAATAACTACTCAATACTCAATATCTTTATTGCTTTACCATAATGTGTACTTAGGTGGTATACATATAACTATGTGCAAGTAATATGAAACGGAAGGAAAATCAAAGGGCATCAAAAAAATCGTCCAAATCGCTGTCAACAGGAAAAATCCCCAAAAGGTTGGCAGCATTGCCGCGTTGTATAGCAATGCTGATTCTTTGACCAAAAAATAAACCCTCTGGTCTCTGGTATTTTTTAAAATGTTGGTTCATCGATGTTGTCGTTACTTGTGAAGCGATTTAAAAAATTCTTCTTTCATTTGGTACGGTAAGCTTAAGCGGTGCTCCCATATTTTTTTACTTTATTTATGTAGTTATGGAGTAAGGTACGTTATTAGTTATTACGCATTTTATCCACTTTGTTTATCTTGATGATGTTTTATTAGTTCCCGTCACTGTTGTTTACATCACAAGTAGTGGTATATGAGTTGGTGTGGCTACTGTGAGGTAGGTACCAATCAAAAGTGTTTTTTTTTTAATAAGTACCTAGTTCTTTTTTCCTCAGCTCCGTAGGTACTGTAGAGGATGGAAGATCCTCTACTAAGGGGGCTCAGTGGTAGAGCGTGTAATGTGTGAGGGGCTTCTAGTATTACGAAGAGAAACCCGTAATAAATTCAACGAATCAATATATTTTCACTTTGTTATAACGAATACATCTGTCTAGGCCCGCTGCCAGACGTAAAAGTCTAGAATCTACGTAAAAACCTATCTAGCTTTTTATTCATTTGAAAGGTTCGAATGCCGTCAGATATTTACCAGCCATGTATAACATAAGGTTTTACTCTAAGGCTCTACATCAGCTACGCCCCCCTTGAGTAAAAGGGAACACTTAGTTTTAAAATAACTAAGCCCTTTTACTCTTGGCATTCGAATCTATCTATTCCTATCCCTACCTAGCCTAACATGATTTTACCTAACCCCGGGAGAATTTACATGTAAGGTCTGGCCTTTGCAAAGGCAGGCTCAACTCTGGCAAAGCGAATCTTTCGACATCACAAGAGTCCATGAATGCATTAATGTGTGCCAATGTGCACACAAACTAACGCTAGGCCAGTTTGAACCCCACTGCACCAAAACCCGGGGCAAAGGGTGCAGCCAGCCTTCTAAAACAAACAATGATATGAAAGTTCATATCGACCCTGAAGGGGTTGACTGCAAAGAAGACTAGACGTCGGCATCCTACACTCCGTCGAACGCTATTGCGTCAGAGAGAGGGAAAGACTGAGACGAAAAGGCTACCAATAAAAACATTTCATGCCCACACTCCAGATGTGAAACTACCATACGGGTACCAAGATATGGGTACCCCATCCTCAGTTAGACCAATTGTGTCAACCTGACACACTTTGCAAGGCTACGCCCCGTTAGCAAAGTAGGCCTCAACTCAGGACGGGTGTCACCCCTTCTCTCACGACAAATAAAATATAAAATATGTTGAAATGCTCTGGAGCACGATCATGCTAATCTGCTAAGGCACTAGAGAAATAAGAAGACGAAGTGTCGCTCCCCCTGACGCTTTGACGCGGCGAGGTGTGACATTCCACACGCTCACCCAGCCGCATCTCATTCATTTTTGATCACCATATGCAATAAATACAAAGAAACATGCATCAATAATCTATATCTTACAACTTAGCTAAAATAATGAATCCAACATGTTTACAACTACATGACATCGTCATGACTGACATGTCGACAGATGACATCTAAGTATTGCCAATTAAATCCTAACATAAAAAGGTTTTAATCTATTTACATGTATAATGTCTTTGCTCCTTCTATTCAATCTGATAACATAATTTACATTCGATAATCTCCGAACTATTTGATAAGGGCCCTTATATAACCTACATAATTTTAGGCTCTTATCAGTTACTCGCCTCGGCGTATAAACCATAACCAACTGATTTGGTACAAAGTTTTTTATCTTTGCTCTCTTATCGTAAGCAGCTTTCTGCTTAACTTGCGCCTTTTTTATGTTATTTATAGCACAACTGATTAGAGCATTATGCTGACTACGTCGCTGCGCATAATCATTAATCCCCCCCCGGTCATTATTGTAAATCTGCTTGACATGACAGACATGTCAACAAGTGGCAAATATGTCTAAAACTGACAATTAATTATCAACATAAAAAAGAAAAGTCTTTAACCTATTTAGCTGTAAAAAGTTTTTGTTCGCTACTACTTATCTCAAAAATTATGCAGCGACATGATATGAAAACTATTTGGAGTCGTAATTATATAATTCTAAAAAGTGAAAACTTCCATCTATTAAAAATGTATCTAAACCTCTTTTTATTTGATTTTCTAAACCCATACTGTAAAAAAGCAAATCTATTTTCAAAAAGTCTACGAGTTTTCCTATGACCTCTTTTGGTCATAATTTTGGAAACAAACTTTTTCCTTTTAATTTTTCTGACATACAAAGTCATATTTTGAAAACGTCTAAATCTAAGATTGACATTATTTTTATATGTCAGAGAGCCGTTCATGGAAATTTTATTTGTTTGTTGGTTTTTCTTTTTAATATTACAAACATGTTTAACTCTAGTTTTAACTATGCGCCGATGTATGAACAAGTTACGATAAGTGTTTGTAACCACCATCGCTGAAGAACTAACAAAATGCTCACTCTCCTCCACCTCTAACTTCGAGAACTCTAATGTTGAAGGAATAACAAATGGCTCATTTTCCTTCATCTGCACCATTCCGCTTCTCAATGTATGTGACTCCGCGTCAACCACAACCAACTCTTGGACACTTACATCCAATGAAATGGATACGAGACCATCTTCATCAACACGATCGACAGCGATGTTATTTTTATTTAGTTTTACATCGTGATCATGGTAATATTCATCATTATACTCTGAAACAGAATCATGATCATTAATAACAGGACTGGACCGACCCGATTCATCCAGTTCTTCCTCATGTTCAGACTCGAACACTTCCGTCTCCTCATCAACATCACAGCTGTCTAGGCAGCTTTGCACGTCAGCGCCAACAGCATCATCAACGTCGTCATCAACGCTGCTAACAACATCATCATCATCACTGCTCACAAGGCAGCTTGGCTCCATATCTAGCACCTTCTCTTCTGTTGCGCTAGAAATTACAACAGCATCAACACAAACATTTACAGAACTCTCCTGTCTGTCAACCTCAGACAGTTCCTGCGCTGCGCTAGGTGAGGAAACATCCTCCACAGCAACATCTACTACACCTTCCAACACAAACGGAGCACACATTCTTTTGTGAACTCTGCACGGGAACTCTTTCCTCAGTGCGTCACACATCGCTTCAAAACTGATCTCTTGATCATTATACAAAACTGTCGAATAATAAATGCGGGCTGGACCCTGCATAAATGCGCCCATAATCAGAGCCCAATTGCTCTTTGGCCACTGCTTATCTATCGCTAATACATTAAATTCGGCTAAAAAATCTTCGAAGCATACACCGTTGTAGGCGGAATAAACAATCATGCTCTCCATGGTAACCATAATAACAACTATAAAAACCACTTAGCTTTAAATATCCAGGCGTTGTTTCATTCGCCTGCTTTAATCGCTTTGCTTCATATATTTATACGACTAGGGCGTCGTTTTTATTATCTTGCGCACCACTTGTTTGTGCAGTCGCATCCACCACGATGCGTAGAACGCCCGTTAAACGGTTTAACCGAAATTTTGGTTATATTTTATTTTTTTACTTGTGCAGATATTTTAAGGTTCTGCACACACCAAAAAACAAACGAGCGGGATCGTACCGCGTCTTCTAGTGGAGACCCTGGCGTACTCCACCAAAATGTAGAGGATGGAAGATCCTCTACTAAGGGGGCTCAGTGGTAGAGCGTGTAATGTGTGAGGGGCTTCTAGTATTACGAAGAGAAACCCGTAATAAATTCAACGAATCAATATATTTTCACTTTGTTATAACGAATACATCTGTCTAGGCCCGCTGCCAGACGTAAAAGTCTAGAATCTACGTAAAAACCTATCTAGCTTTTTATTCATTTGAAAGGTTCGAATGCCGTCAGATATTTACCAGCCATGTATAACATAAGGTTTTACTCTAAGGCTCTACAGTACCATAATGTAAAGACAAAAATATATTTTTTCAGTTTTTTTCCTCAGTTCTTTAAGTAAGTACCACAATCAAAAGTGAAGAATGTTTTTTTTTAAACAGTTTTTTTTAATCTGAAAATCCGATGCGTCTTTGAAGGTTTGAAATAATATTGACATGGTTTTCAACGGGCTTTCCTCTTAATTTACCCTACAGATTTCTAGACCAGACAAAACCGTCCATGTTCCGGCGAGGACGTTAATTAACCGGTTTTCATACGCTGAACTCAGTTTTGGACAGAATCTCGATAGGCTGACATCAATGCATGCTTAAAGTTTCGGTAATTGTTCGCCGAGGCACCGTGTTTTCATGTTAACGTGGAGAGGACTATACAACAAGAAAAAGCAGGTAAACCCTGAGCTACTCATGAATATTACGAAATTCGGTGCAGATTTGGTGCCAATATGGCGGAGATTTGCAAGTCCACGAGTAGATACCTACATAAATGAATATACCAACCAAAAAGACTTTCGTACATAAAATATTTTTATGTTTTCAATATAAAAAATGTTTGCCTGAATTAATAATTAATATTAGACTGAAATGGCCCACCCGTTTTGAGCAAGCGTGGTGATAAATATTCGAATCTACTCTGTACTTAATTTTAATTAATAATACCAATTGTTATTAATATTTTTAATTAATAATGCCAACCTATGGGGTGCCGGACCTTTGGAAGGCCATACGAAGAGCAGAGGTCAACTGAAAGTGGCCACTTAGACAATTTTAAATGATAAGGAACCACACATATTATTAAGAATTATAAATTTTGTCAGTTAAAGTCACACGGTTTGAAGGGTTATTGCAGAAGCGAAGAAGAGGAAGAAGAGACATGATCACCAATATATGATGAAGTGCCTCAGAGACTGCAAATTTATTAAAACGTGCACGTATCTTGATGCGCATAGCGCTTTTTTCTAAAGGTTTTATTTCAACTGGATATTATTCGTTCCTGTGTTAAAAGATATTGAGGAAATAGAGAGACAGCCTCAGTGAGCGATATATAACTGCTAACGTAATTAATATTCCCATCCTTTCGAATGTACGTATATTTTTCCTTTGAAACTGAACAATTTAACACACTTTAAAACTCAAAGACAAACGAAATTTTACAAAGGAACATTCAGATTGTTGAATGTTACATTATTATTAGGAAAATAAATAAAATGACAAAGCAATGAATGGCGAATCAATCGGCAATCTTCTCTCAAAGCCAAACCAAACAATTCCCGAACATCAGACACTCCGACCTATGAGGTCAATATTTCAATCCAATAACTTGAAAACTATAAAACGCTATGCACTCACAATTCCTCGTAAATTAAATTCCGACAAAGACAAACACTATACCTATTGAATACCTTTCAAGATTCCAGTTCAAGCGGCGCAGCCATTTTGCTCTATTTCTATTTGTCAAAAATTTTTGCAATTGAATGCAATTCGGTATGGAATATTGAAACCTCAGTGGGCGATGCGGGTATTCCTCATGGCTCGAACGTGCACGCACCGCGGCCCGAGGGTGGGCGGCCGCCGCCCGCGCCGCCCCACCCCCCCACTCCACTCCACCCCACCTTTCCTAAACCTACCCGCAAATACTAGGAGTACGTACACGTTTGCTTGGCAACATTTCATGCTTAGTGTGTACAAATAATGTTCGGTAGCGCAACAAACTGTGCAAGGGAATACCAATATAAGCAGAGCTGCACAACTAGGAGAGTCAAACGAATCTCTAATGGTTCTCATCCTAAAAGAGGTTACAAGTTCACCGGATGCCATGGCCTCGTTTGATATGCAATTAAAATGCATGGACTCGTTTGGAAATAGGCGTATTGTGGGAGGCTGTGCCTCACGCTACTGAGCATCAGTAAGGACATTGTAAGAGTGGGCATCCGCGTTGTGGGGTTACAGCAAGTATCTGGTGTTAAGCATAGTAATTTTCAAAATCTTAGCAGCGACTGAATCAGTGCGGTTAAAAATAAACTATGATATCTTAGAAAACGTCTTAGTCTAATTCTACAAGCGAAGATTTGTAATTGGCTTCCTGTTGACTATGTGTTCCTTACTATTAAGTTTATAAGCTGTAAGTCTTCCACGTTTAAATAAATAAACGTCTACATCTTATTACTTACTTCGTAAACACGAGCCACCTAAACCCCTTTAAAAATGAACAATAACCTCGATCAATTAAGAAGAAATGATGAAATTATTAATATTACCATTTACAGCAGAAACTAACATCAATGCAAATAGAACGTTGAAGCTAAATAGACATCCAGTTTGCCTCGAAAGTGGATCTCACCTGAAAGGACCATCGCATTGAAACATTTGAATTCGTCGATTTAGTATTCAGTTTACGTAAGCTTTATTAGTAACTATACCTACCCACTACCTACCCACCTCTCAGCTATCATTAAGAGGCTTAATTTAATGCAATGATGTTCTGATTGGATTATTATTTGGTTCTGAAGTCAAAGCGAACTAAACATGACTTTGTTGGGAGGTCAAAGTTCATACCCAAATAAAAATAACATTACACAATGTTTCTCCGAAGGGTTGGGTAGAGATGTCCCTACAGTACACCGACATTTCGACAGTTATGTTTAAGACGCATGTCGAGGCTTTTGCGCTTGATAATGGCTATTGGGAGTGATCGTATTGCTACCACCCGGGCATAATAGACTCCGGGCGACTGCTGACTGAGAAATTCCAGATAGAAAAACCCAATCCCACACTAGGAACTAAATTCAGGACCTCATGCTAAACAGTAGCATTTTCAACCAATAGAAACAACGAAGGAGATGTCTTGCCTGTCTAAGTTTTCTGGACTTCAAGCCATCTTATTCGACCACTTCTATGGTGTGACCCTTAGGAAATAGATCATCTTCTTTAATATTTCAAGATTATCCAAATGGGGTGACCACTTACGGTCGAATTGTTGAACGAAACAAAAAATCCCATCGCTTTAAGATGTAATAAAGACTCTCAAACGAGTCTGAGGGTTCGGTAACTTAAATAATATCAGGTGTAAACCTGCCAACAGACATCCACCATTTTGAATTTGGTGTATTGATGCTTAAAATTAACTGCCTTCGGCTGCGTGGATTTGTCTATCTCGGGAACCTTTGGCTAGCGAATGCCGACATTCGGGTACTGATCAATGCTGATAAATTTTTCAGGTATTGAACACTTTATGTTTGCTATAATGTATCAGTTCGGAGTAGCTTGTAAAGTAGATTTGGACGGAAAGATATTTCGGATGCTCGAATTGAGGGAAAGTAAGATAGGACTGTAAATACTGATATAATTTTTTGTTTTTAATGTAATGTAACGTTTTATCGAAAATAAGTTTACTGGATTTTTCATTATAAGTTGTTGTTGTAGTTAAATTGTCAATTTGCAATTGTACCTGTACAAACTGCCTTATGAGCGCAAAACAATAAAATAGATGCGCCACAAAAAGATGGAGTCTACTTACTTCAACTTACCTCACGGCAAGAACTAGGTCGCGATTAATTCATTTAATCGAGTTCTATCTGATGTTTTTCTTTTTACCAATGTCACGTTAGATTTCTTTTAAAGACATGTAGGATGACATTGAAATAGACACCATCCAAATGTATCGTCTTAAATGACCTCGTCAAAAAGCAACTAGCAACTAAAGTCTTACGGCCGTACCCACCACACACAAACCGAGTGCTAAATACAAAAAGAAAATCCGTCAGAGGTTCAACGAAATTTACCCGTGACATCCGAATGAAAACACTTAATTAACACATTAGATAACACATCTAGTATAGTACCTATTGCGGGCTTTTTCAATGCGCGTCCTAACCCCGGACGAAAAAGGGGAATGGGAGAAGTTCGAGCGACTGCCTTGAGTGCACCTCGTAGACATGGAGATTATCCCTGCTTAAGGTTCAAAATATGGGCCATTTAGTTTCAGGACACACGATCCGAAGGGCGGCTGTTGACCTTCACGCGACCTTGATCCACTGCGGACTCCGATGTAGGTAAAAACGGACGGGATGTGTTTCGCGCGCAGATAAACATTGGGCTATTTGGAAATTGGTGCTCAGAGATGATTCCAACTAAAACAGCTCTTCAATGTGAAGAGCTGTTTTAGTTGGAATGTTTCGGATGATTTGTTAGTTAGCTAGTCGTTTTATCAGAGGAGGTAAAGAAAAGAAAAGACACGCCAAATAATAAACAAAAAAAAACACAGATTCTCGTCTTTGTTTACGATTTAAAACAATTAAGTACCCTGATTACAACAGTATTCTTAAATTGTGATCTTCATTGGAGACAGGCCAAGTTAAAAATCTTTGATATTTTACAAACCAACGGCTTAATTGACGAAGACGACATTGTTAACAGTTATGTATGTAACTACTCGTTAATGTAACGCTATCGGTCTTTGGAATCTTACAAATGAATTATAGGTTAACGTAAAGGCTCCTGCAGAAAGACGCGACGGGACCGCGACGGTGTGTCGCGATTCTGGTTGAACAATTTCCACGAAGTTTTCATAGAAATTGTTCCATTATTGTCTCATCGCGCCTGTATACGGCGGGCTTAAAAATGCTTTTTTCCGTAAAGTCTTTAGATAAGTCGTTGATTACGATTAGAAAAACAATCATTCGCTTGAAATAGTAATATCTTTTCTCACCCCCAGCAGGATATTTTTGGCTTTCGGTTTGTACTGTATCTGCGCTCGTGAGACCGCACTTTATGAATAATAATCCATTTATGTCATTAATAATGATTGAACTACTCATTGATTGCGTGAGAAAATGCGGTGTAAAAATGCCAATAAAGAAGCATTAAGGTTATTTCTGTAATAACTAATAATTATAATGTCAATACCTAAATGACATCTAACAAAGTTTGCTAGTATTATTTAGTCATTGTAAGAAAATGTTCTATGTCTTGTTATATTTCGCAACGGTCTGCCAAAGACACGGTTAGTTTTATTTGTCTATAAACCTGTTAAAAATCGCGTGAGGACGACATCTGTCATATTTTTATTCACACTTAGTTTTCATATTTTGTAACAGTATCTTGTTCTAAAATAGAAAAAAAGTCCTGGCGACTATGGAACCATTGCTAGGTGAGTCGCAACTTTAAAAAGTAGCAAATAATCATGTGTATAATTGTCAACATGACCCGGATTGTTGTCTGCGTCGGTTTTGCGCTAGTTTGTCGTCCCCTAAAGACAGAATAAATCGCGGTGCACTAAATCGCACACATTACTATAGCTATACTGCGCCGTGCTCAGACATGGCAGCCGACAGCGAACAGAATTCCCAAGCGCACGGATAATTCAGCAAAAGGCAGAATCCACAATCTGCCTGTGACGTTCACGCATAAACACTACAGCTCCCGAGGGCTGCCCGCACAAAGTCGGACTGATTCGCAATGCAAAACGCAACGTCCGCCCACCTATCTAATATTGGCTGACGTATTTTGAATAATTGCTGGGCAACGGGTATGCCATTGCCCGCTGATTGCGTCCACAAAGAGACAACGATCGAACAGAAAATGTCTTGCAACTTGCAGCGCCACCTGCACCCATTTGAGATCCAGCAGAGGTCGCCAGCGCTAGGTGTGCGATGTTCGACGGTAAACGGACAGCTTTGTCTATGGTTTAGAGCTTACCATGTGTTGTGCTCACCCAATTGAACTGCATCATCAGTTGTATAGTGTTTGTTACAAGATTTAAGTGGTAGTTGATACTTTGTTTTGGGGATTATAATAAAACTTCCAGTTTTTCTGCTGTTAAGAGTTAAGAAACTCAGATAGTTTTAGAAGTTGGTGCATGTTATAAAATCTCAAAATTGTATAGTAAGTATGAGTAAAAGGCTCATTTGAATCTTTATGTCCCTTCAATATTGGCACACGACAACTGCAAAAACGAAAGAATTATAACCCTATGAAAATTGCAATCATACTGCCAAATATAAAAACCTAGTGTCTGTTCGTTTCGGTTCAGAATAAACATTTTTCTTTTTTGAAAAAAGTTTGCAAATAACCCGGGAAAAAACTAACAATCCAATATTGGCTTACTTAACAATAAGCTGGGGAAACTGTCCCTCCATACGACACTAAGTGACAGGAAAACAAAACCTACAAAAAATAATATCAAACAAATAAAATGTTCGATGCGTGAATTTTATGCGGAGTGATTCAGTATTCGGATTTTACAAATTTCACAAACGTCTATCTGTGCTTTGTAAGATACATAACAAAGATTATTTTATTCTATTCTGTTCGAGGTATAACGCCGTGAACATAAACCTGTCTTAATACCAGTACAATCAGTAAAAATAGCAAATAAAAGTTTTCTATAAGCATGACTACAAAATGCGACATTTTATATGTCAAATAAAAGCCCGCTGTTCTTTCGCCAAGGAACAGAACTGAATGGGTTATGGGGCCATTTTCTTCTGAAGTTAAGCATGACCAACTGACTCCATAATCCAATTCCAGTATGCAAAAAGCAGAATACAAACAGATATATTGATGTTGTGACGCATATTTTCCCTCAACTTGTTTTTTTTACTGCGTCATGTTTGCCGCAGTTTGTTTTCTTTCTTGATGAGAGACGGAATGAAATTAGAATGATTATTACCCTTCAGATGTGGCATTCAGATACAGTGGTATAATTTAATAAAGGATTAAGTATAAGAAAAACATTAAAGCTTATCTTAATATCGAAATAAATTTCATAACAAAAATATCACTACATAGTATAAAACAAAGTCGCTTTCTCTGTCCCTATATCCCTATGTATGCTTATATCTTTAAAACTTCGCAACGGATTTTGATGCGGTTTTTTTAATAGATAGAGTGATTCAAGAGGAAGATTTAAGTGTATAATTTGTCGACATATTTTGCGGGCGAAGCCGCGGGCGGAAGCTAGTTCTTTAATAAAAGTAAGAGAATCTGATACACTATTCATTTAAAAAATATTCTTAAATAAAAGTAAGAAAGACACCAGGGTTCTATGCCTCCAAACGAATCGTTGCCATCCAATTCAGTTCCCATACAACAAAACGATTTGCGAAAACTAAACAAGGCATCCGCTGTTGTTTAACATAGTGTAACGCATCGCTCCTTGTGGTGTAACGAACTAAGACAAATTGTCTTATTGCATGTAATAGCTGAGCTTTCAACGCAACAACGAAGCGTAGGTAAACTACATATTTATATAGTTATTATTTTATCTCGGCTTTTTCCGTTCGGTATATTCATTCAATAAATGCCCGCTGTTCTAGGCCATTTGTTAATCTAGGCCTATTTTGTTTATGTGATCCACTAGACTGAAGCGAAAAGCCAACTTGATGAAAGATGTCAGTAGATCTTGCTAGGATTTTTAAGCGAGACAAATGGGTTCAGGTAGTAAGTTTCGTTGTAGTTCAGGCAGCGACAATAGTTAGTCAATCTCAAGGTAAAATTAAAGTATGCTATACTTTTCAGTGTTTTTTTTATAAACCATAGCAACTTATCGATCACAAAGCTCTGAAGCTTGGAACAGTGTTCAATGTGTGTGATTACTTTTGCCTCTCAGTATGTTATTTATTTTTTAATTATATAACAATAGCTACAAAACGTTGTAAGTAATAAATAGAACATTTACCGTTTTTCACTAAAAAAAAATTTGGTGAGCATTTTCCTAACTATGTTGGGGTCGGTTTCCAATCTAACTGGATGCAGCTGAGTACCAGTATTTTACTTGGAGCAACTGCCAGACCTCCACAACCCAGTAACTGGGTAATACGATACCCCTTGGTAAGACTGGCTGTCAGATTTTCGGGCTTGTGACGACCCGTGACGGCTGTCAAAGATGCACAAATGACAGCCGGGATCAACGGCTTAACGTGCTTACCGAGGCAGGGAGGAGTCTCGGTATGAAAAGATGGTCACCCATCCACGGTCAATTCCAGCAAGCGTAGCCTAACCTGATGGATTAACCTAAGTAAGTTAGAAAAATAATATTTTATTCATTTAATTTGACTGCATGTTTCAAAAGCAATGTGAAACAAACGGGGAAAATAGAAAAAAAAAATCTAAAAGAATTTTATCAAGTTCGGAATGCGTTTTTGAATGGGAGCTAGGTACTTTTTTTTTGCAAACTGTTTTTCGATGACTGTTAAAAAGGATTGGCATATGGCAGATTCCTGCCATGTTTCCATAGGCGGTAAAATATTTGATAAAAATTTCGTTGTCATTAGTTGCTTCAAATCTGGGCGATGTTTCAAACGATGTGCTACAATTTTGTTGTAAAATCGAGGCCGGAACAAAATGATTATGTTGCTTTTGATACAACTATTTACTATCGATCCCAAGCAGGGACTTTACTATGTGGAAATTATTTCATCACCTGTTCTCAAGACGGAGAAGGAAAACATCGTCAGGAAACCGGCATGTCCTAGAACCCGCACTATGCCGACGTGGTGGATCCCACTCCCTCTCCCAAAGAGGATGCTGTGTCCAGCAGTGGGATCATCAAAGACTGATTAGTATGTAAATATGTGAAACATTATTCTCACTTGAAGCCAGTGTGAAGTGTGCGTAGGTAATTGTAATTATGTCCTAATTGGGGATGGGCCCACCCCCTACTTCAGGACCTCCATCGCGCCACCGCTATCGGCAAACGACGTATTCGATTTATAGGTATTTGGTACATATGTGCGTAGCTATATGTGAAGAGTTTATGCATTACCTGATGTCTAAAAGAAAAATCAATAAGTGAATAAATTTGGAAAGCGTTATTCACTCTTTTTAACTTGTTAAGTTTAAACACCTACTAACAGATGATTTTCAGTAGTCCACAACTCCACACGCAACTCAAAAGTTCTGTAACTCCAAACAGAGAGGCAAACGAATTCGCGAAAATTAAATTACAACACCGATTAATAATTCATGAATAAAATGTGTGAACGTACTCATTTATTCATGCTTAAATTATCGATCATTATTTATGCGCGATATAATTTTTGCGCGTATGTTAATAATATAATTAATCTCGTTATAGACCACCGTGATCAATGACAGTATAATTGGCAAAATGTCTTTCAAATATCAAATGAAAATGAAACAGATCGAAATTCCAACACGAAAACTGTTTTCTTTAAACCTTTTAGTAGTGACCCGGATTTTTGACGTTCTGCCAAAAGGAAGAAAAACAGAACATGTGATGCGAATCTCCCCTATATGTATCGCCTAGATACTAGAATGACTTTTAATTAAAACACTATCGGGACCGTCTCGTATCGCCCAGAGAAAATATCATATTTTCGGAAAACAACGCAAGATTAAAAGTTAGCTAGATCACGTCTATCGCAAAAAGGACATCGTTTACCGTGAACACTAAATAGAATTGTAAAACTTGTCCAACTGCTGCGTTGAAATTACTTACGTGTTTTCAATCAGTATAATCGCAGGGGAATCCAGTAGAGCGCGTGCTTGTGGCGTTTTGAGCGCGAATTCTAACACATAATAATAACATTAACAAATCATTAGCAATGACTTCTAATCTAGGTATAGGTATAGCTTCAGTACGGCCTGCATTGTGGGAGGCGGGTGGCCAGGCACTAGGCTCTAGGGGAGGGGGTCACAGACCGCCGTTAGATCGATTCCTACAGTGGATATTATTCTGTGGTAATTAGAATTCGCGCTTCGAGGTTCAACTTGTTATGGTGCAACGGTATATACATAGGTACGAGTGGTTAGGTACATAGGTGCTGTGCCGCTGTGTTGCACTCAAACCAATTCTAATAATGGGCGGGCGTTTGTGGAATTATCTGTTTCTGTACGCGGTGTGTCTTAGTGATAAGTTTAGCGTTGTTTTAATTGTGTTTTTAACTTTTTACACGGCCACAAAGACGTATATTATAGGTGAATAGAATAGATGGGAATATTATAGGCTGATTAGGTATGTATGTGTTTATATACAAAGTGTTTTTTTTATTTGTCATAACATAACTCTAGGGTATGAATGAGAACATATCAAAGAGTCAACAGGCATCGGTATTATTATGAATTATTATTCAATTATCTTTTTGTTTTGTTTTCATTTTTTGTACAAAATAATTCGACAGTGCCGATTTTAATGTAAAACACCCTTAAGTGAGAAATGACAACGTTGCTTTTTCTTAGTTTTAATTATGAATTACTCGTATTTATCTATGAAACTTAGATACTTACGCATAGAGATAAATTAATTATGCTGGTATTCAGCTGCATCCGGAAAAGGCTAGGCAGATTGATTTGATTTGCTGAACTATGCATATTTGGACTACATTATTCTCGGACTTTTTATATTATTTTAGTTATAAAAAGTTACCCTTAAGTTATGAAGACATGTAAAAACACGTTATATTTACATAACTAAATGATCGCTAAGTATTATCTTATATATAAAATTCTCGTGTCACAATGTTAGTTACCATACTCCTTCGAAACGGCTGGACCGATTTTTATGAAAATTTATATGCATATACAATAGGTCTGAGAATCGGCTACTATCTATTTTTCATACCCCTAAGTGATTAGGTAGGTAGGGTAGGTAGGTAGGTAAGGTAGGTAGGTAGCATAGTTAAGGCAGGAAAACGTCTGTCGGTCAGCTAGTTAAAAATAAAAACAGCTTCAAAAAGTCTTTCAGTTTAAAATTCAAATAATATTCAGCCGTAACAAAAAATTTCTGTAGCCCCTGAAACTAAATTTAAAGGTGATACCGAAAAGCGAACCCTTGTTACACCCTGAACTGAAAAAAAAAACTCCTCAGTCAGGCTTTCAGCTCAAAAAATGGGGAGCGCTACACAGCCTCCATTTTTTTGATCGCTTATCAAAGGAGATTGTTCTAGACCGCCCTATAACCAACAAACATTTGACGTGTACGTTAATTTTAATTATATTTTAATATGCTTTTTAAAAATAATAAATTCAAGCGGACACTGTTTAATTCTTAATAGGTTTTCAAAATTGACCTCATTGATTTTATTACCAACTGAACTCGCCATCTTTCAAGGAATTGTCAATGTGAATGTCACAGAAGATTTGACAGTGTCGCTCTCGCTCATCTTACATAAATATCGATATCGACGACGATGTCCATAATATCTAGTGATAAATAATGGATGTTCGATATTTATCACTTCCAAAACATTGAAAATGTGCAACATAAAAGTTTTTCATGCATATTTTTTTCATTGAATTATTTCCGTGAACATTTTAATGGAACTTATGATGAATATGGCCTAGCACGATTATGATGAAAATATAATGAACAAAACAAACTCACAAAAGTACTTACTAGTCGAATGAGGGATTTTCTCACAAGTGAGAAAATATTAGTTCAAAAGAGGCGTTGGTAAAAAATACGTCACTGTCTCAGGTTTTTGACATCAAATAAGCTTTCTTATTTACGGATCTTATTTTTGTTATCAGTAGCCAGTAAAACAAAGACGTATTTTTTACCCACGCCATCTATTGAACTATGTTTTTTCACTTGTCAGAAAATCTCTCATTTAACGATTGAAATGTCATTTACGACGCAACTCTAGTGAATTGTTCTCATAACCATTTCACGACTTCAATAGCCATATTTTTACTTTTTAAGTACTTAAACTCTATTTTTAAATGTCGCAAACTAAAACGTTACACATTGTTCGTTGGGAAGAAAATATCTTATTTTAGCAATAATTTAATTGAAGTAGAATCATAGCAACAACGTGTTTCTGTTTGAAACGGAACAAATTAATTGACATTTGACATATTGATCTATCATTTTGGCCTACTAAATTAAAACCTCAGATTATATAGGTGGTCATTGATAATCGATATAGAATGATTGATCTTCGGGAGAGCATCTCTATTCTCTACGTCACTACGTCAGTCGGTTCGTCTCACCGAGTCTTGTGTTGCATTGTATTTGGTGATTGCTTTTGGCGTTTTTGATTTGGTTTCTGTTTGTAATACAACTGTATTTACAGTAATATTTTACTGTATTTGAAGTTTAATGCTTTGTAGAAACCTGAAATAGCGATTTTAGAAGGAATTACTTAAGTTTTCTTTTATTAAAAATAACCTCAAAATCGGTTCCTTTTCTTTAAATAAATCTGTTCTCTAAAGTGTCCGTCAAGAAACTTTGTTCTTATGGGCTACTAAGGGCAGTTTACAAATAGAAAATGATTTTTTCTATGCTGTTGGCTCCAGGGCGAACAATGTATGGGCGTAGAACAATCTCCTTTGCTAAGGCTTTTGGAATTTTTGTTTCGTAAAATCGTAGTCGTATGTGGACCGTTTGGTACTTTTATTTTAGACAGTTTTGTGGTATACTATTTAAAAGAGAATCATTGAAAAAGTTTTTTCGATGCCTACCGTTTTCTGCGTTGAATCTTAGTGTGTATTTCAAAAACTTTGTATTATGAATTGTGTCTTTAGTGTAGATACATTATTCTACACAAATTAACAGGTACTTATCTAAAAAAAATATTAAGACGTCATACCACCACTGGAATAAAATTAGCGAATCTGACCAAAGCAGAACCATTTTCCTTTTAGTCAGCCATTCCACACACGTGTTCACATGGCGCGTACTTTCCATTACTTCTTTGGTGCGTTCCAGCGGCCTATTTGACTGTGCAAAAAGAGTCGTGCCGGCCTAACAATAAAACCAGGAGAGGTAGGTAACCCTCCGTTCGACTTCACACTCGCCGCTTTGTTCGTCGTATCACACGATAGTGGCAAAGAAAAGTGTACTTGTATTGGCGAATAGTGACACAAAGTTCATTAAGGCGCGAGGCGTGTTGGAGTGGCGGTGGCGCGAGGGCTCGATCGACCGGCCGACAGTAGTGGGCTGCCGTCCTAATATTTTCGTATTGAGTGTGCGACGCACGCTGTTCTCTCGCAAGTTGCGTGCGCTTGCGTTATGTTTTTAATTACGAACGTGTATGTTTTCTTCTTTTTGAATTTAGAATGCCAATTTTTCATGATCATCGTATTTTGTGAATAAAAATCGAAGCTTGGAAACGTTAATTTACGTCGATAGTTTTCATGTTCTTCTATACTAATATTATAAAGAGGAAAGTATGTAAGTATGTTTGTAACGAATAAGCTCAAAAACTATTTAACGGATTTGGATGAAACTTGGCACAAAGATACATTATAAGCAATAGCATATAAGCTGCTTTTTATCCCGGAAAAATGTACGGTTCCCGTGGGATAATTACCTACATACACGCGGGCGAAGCCGCTGGCGAAAGCTAGGGTGTTATAAAACATCGGTAAGTGTCTTGGGAGGTTAATTTCACTGTATATTAGGTAGCCGTCTAGTATGGGCTCAACTTTCAACTAGATAGCTCTCTATTTTCCTCCTTAGCATGTCGATGGCAATCTTAATGGACTTACCTACCCTGAATTCGGCTACGTGGTTGGCTCCATCACTAGCGTCCATCAGTTCCTGTAACGTGCAGACGACAGGACACGCAGGACACTATTTTAAGTGTCTCATTGTTTGTGTCAGTACCACCTTTATACTCCAAGATGTAGTTGTCTATAAATCTCCCGCCTGAACAGATTTTCCTTTTGCATCGTTTTATAGTAAGGGATTTTAAAGAGTTTATGTCATTCCATCTGTCTGAATGCACTGTATAATTCCAATTTCAAATTCGATAACCATATTTGAGATGACGCAAACGTAAGCTCAATGCAGTATTTTCAATGTTTTCTTCCATACCTTTTAATTGGTCGTCATCTCAGTAATCCCTTCTTTCTAGCCATACCATGTTTCACAAATTCCTTTCATTATGAATTTGGAGTGATTTTTCCACCGCCAGATATGTTTATGATAGAAATAAATTCTTTGCAGTTGCTCTTGTTTGTTCCATACAAAATCCGTCTGCGGTTTTAGCTTTATTCCTCGAATAAGAGTTATCTGACATAAAAATAATTGGTAGGTAATCAATGGATTTTCATACACCAAAAACTCAATAGCCGAAAAACCGGTAGGTATTCATTTGTTCATTTTCCAGAATTTTACACGTTCAACAGAAAAAAATAATAGTGGATTCCAATTGTTGGTGAAACGCAGCGCAACTTGCTGGATTGAAATTTAATTCCACTAAAGCAGCATATATATTCTCTTACAGCAGTATTATTTTAATATTGCTTCAGATTGGGAAGGACATGAAGCTATACCTCATTTTAGCATCGATAACTTTCGGGTTCGATTCCCGCACGGAACAAATATTTATACGACCGACAAGTATTTGTTCCGGGTCTGGGTGTTTCTCTATCTATAACATGTAATATGTATTTACAAAAAAAAGTATTTAAGTAGTTTATCAGCCATCTCGTTACACAAGCATTAGGTTAGCTTGGGACTATAATATAGCGTTGTGTGAAATGTTCAAGGATATTATATTATTATTATCTCTCGTCATCTCTTTCTCACACTAAATTACAGTCACGGTAAGATGTTATTGTTTGGGTCTTAGTTAAAAAAATATTAAGTCGAGAAACTTCCGTCAGGAACGTAGTTCAGTTCAGCATTGAAGTTGAATCGGGTTGTCAGTCAGTTGAATTTAATTGCGCTATCTAAAATTTTAATTTTAACCCCATAATCGTTGTTGCGCTGGCAAATTAATTGGGGTAAGGGCAGGGGAATGACGATGATGATGATGAATAGTTTTCAACTGAAGACGAAAAATTATCAAATGTTTGTTAGCGCAAATTTGGAATTGGTTCTTTTCCCATAATCATTATCCCTCTCATCTTTCGAAAATCATGAAAACGAAAACAAAGACGAAAAATTTCTGGTGACGCCATCTTAAGTTTTTATGGCATTGGAAGCCGAACCATTTTTGCTCCATCACAATTTTCAGTGTCATCCTACCACAAACCGCGTCCTAGAACTTCGTTTCTGCGAAAAATGATTACATGCTTGATCATTTTATCCCACTATTAGATATAGATTAGGCTATCGCCATACAAAAATTTCACCCTGAGTTTAGAGACTTTTTGTAAAAGTGAGTAGTTTCATTCCAACAAAATAACGTATCAGTAAACGCATGTGACCTAAAGGGTCAAAGAAATAATTACGTTACGTAGTCACAGAACCTTTTAGCTGCACTAAAAGGTAGAGCTAAATAGTTGTATAAATGAAACTTTCAAGTTGCAAGCTGACACATTGATTTCGTTAATTATTGGCATAAGTGTACAGGTACACAGGAATTTTCAGTTTTAATCAAAGCATTTTCATGACGAACTAGCTTTTGCCAGCGGTTTCGCTCGCGTGTTAGAAGGAAATTATCCCACGGGAACTGTCAATTTTTTTGGGAACAAAGTAGCCTATGTGCTATTCCAGAATATATTCTATCTCTGTACCAAATTGAATACAGATCCGTTGAGTACTTTTGCTTGAAAGAGTATCAAACATTCATACATTCTCACGAATTTTCATGTTTTTTAATATTATTAGGATGAAATAAAAGGGTGCGTCGATGTTCATATAGAAAATATTAGGGTTACATAGTTCGGGTCACAACCCCATAAGTCTTGAATGCACACTAGTTCGGAACGTAAAGTACTACAAAATAATACTTATAATGTTTTTAAATTGAATAGTTCTCAATATAGACGCCAACCAAGCTAAACCACGACATTGGAATTCTAAAACTGTTTCACACCAATATTTTGATTCCGCACTTTTTAGTTTAGTTATTTTCTCTAAGTTTTTTTTTTAACATAATGTTTTTTATCCATACCTAATCAAATGTCTGTAATATGAGCGTTTCCAATACAATATGAATATTCTTGACAATTACTAAAGCCGGGGAATTCCTCACACTGACATCCCTTATCAAAAATCGTCCCAGCACTACTAAACACAAACACAACATCGTGGAGAACACCAACTCGCAACCCTCTCGAACTTGTCTCAAACTGTGCCAAACTTCGCCTGGTATAAGTGTCCGACACCGCGCTAGAATGTCGACACCCCATTAAAGTCGACCGCGACACCTCCTTCGGCCAAATACGCTTAACTTTATCATTGTCACCTTGTCGACGACTATGGAAAAGGAAAGGAAAGTTAAACTGTTGTAGTGGTCGACTGCGAAGCTTTGTAACAGAAAACAGATAAAAGTTATCTGTTCTGTGCTTTGTAACGTGAGCCCAATTTAAACTTGTCATGTTAATACTTAGTGGGATGACGATGTTTTCAATGTTAGGGTGCTAGTTTTTTTTAAGATGTAAAAATCATGTTTTTTTTGTACCACGGAAACTATTTTATTTATATATATATAACTAGATATCTCAATAAACGCGATGTCAAAATGTCACCTAACTTACAAAAGGCTTAACACGACTCACAGGTGCCTAAACCTCAAACGCTTCGTTACCGAAAAAACCAACAAGGAACGTAAAGCGCAACCAGCAACTCCAACAAATCTAGCCGGCTATCGATTCGGCGAGCAATTTAAAATCCACTTAAAGACAACCGCAGACTGCTAATCGAAAACTTCGTCGGCTCCAGTGGGAACCTCTAATTGCTTGTATTAAAATAACTGACTTATGTCAAAGATATCTGGGGCGCGGCGTACGTCGCCGCCTGGCACCAGGCTTCACATGTTAATAATCATTATGATCGCATCAAGTGTACGATAGCCCGGTCTTTCACTCACCCCCTGTGCACCCGCGAGTAGTGTTGTAATTGTAGCTCAGCGAGAACGTCGATGATTCGTGTTGGCCTATCGCGATTATGCAAACCCAATTTAAAAAAGATTTTTATGACAAGTCACTGCCAACAGATCAATAACAAATCACTCTTTTAGGATAGATGGATTTAGTGTCAAAGAGTTATAGGAAAAGCCCTCGCGTTCTATAAAAAAATATGGAGTTTGTCAAAAAGCGTGGAGAGCATTTGAGCTGAGGACTTTGAATTAATCTATTAAAGTGCTCCACGTGAACAAAGCGAGTTTATTTGAACTGGTTTTGTTAAAACGGTAGGATTTTTCTTGGTAGTCGTTATCACCTATATATCCCAAATTGTGAATGATTTACTTTTTTTTCGACTGGTTTATTCTTCATTTAGTTGTAAGTCTAAAGTTATCGAAGCCGAAGTAATGACTTGACTGGGTTCCACTATCTACCTCCTAGCTCCATTATCAAATCAGCTCTATGATACCAAATTAAAGTAGTTTCATCGAAACACATACAAAGTTTCATTTCGATACGACAGTTAGAAGTAGGTTAAAATTGAATTACTAGATTTTTACATTGTTACATACAAGTGAACCTAATAAAAGCGTTTTAAATACAACATTTCTTTGGACTAAGATCTATCTCCCAAAATCAACCGAGCGCTTTCAAACCTTAAAATTAAAAAAGTTTGATCTTAAGAGCTTTTGCTGGAGGCCGAAAATTTTCGCGGTCTGAAAAATGTTTGCGTTTATATTTACTTACAAGCAGCACTAGTCGAGCCCCTCGGCCGAGGGAGTGAGTGAGCCAATGTTTAGCAGTTACCGCCGCATTACCTCGCTGTTTTGTGTGAGCTAACCGTCTTGCGGTTTGTTACGTGTCAATAAAATGAACCTACGAATACATGGATGTCGCTTGTTTAATTCTAGTCCTTAGAGTTAATTCTTCACGTTTCTTTGAACTTATTTAATGTGGAAGTAAACGTTTCAGGGCCACTTTTTAGAGGTCGTGCAAAATTTTCTTTTTGAAATATGTTTTTCTAAATGTCCACCACAAGGTAAGTCTTATCGCGGAGTAATAGGTAGCTCACCGTCTGATCAGGACCAGGCCCGAGCCGGACGGCACGTACGTGTTCCACGCGCGCCTCAAAGATATGTCAGCATTTGAATGGGCCCGTCAGGGCCGAACCTGCCGGAAATGCGGGATTGTCCGAAAAGGTTACTCTACCCCGGAACATAAAGGGTTAAGGAAAATGGATGGGTTTTAGTCAGTAAGAGTCTGACACTCCCTTCCGCTCCACCCAGAGCGAGAGAAGTCATTGAATGATTTCCAACCATCAAGAAAAAAAAGTCAACTTTTTACAAAATTTTCTTTTTAAAATGCGTGTTGTATGTAATTTTATCAGCAACTTCTGAATACAATCCATACAACCGACAAAACAATGACAACTAAACGACCTGTTTGAAATAGCCACAAACTTAACATAATTAGTTACTTGAATGCTTCGTTTGCATAGTTCTATTAGTTGGTTCGTACTATTATATTTTGATCAGGACCAGTGTGCTCGGGACACCTCATGCATCTGTAAATTTTTGGTCGTTCGATATGATCTGATTCGCAATATCTGACCATCGCTTTGCCGCGTCCTAATCTTCTTTATATTGATCTGATAGATCTTGAATACGCACAGGACTGTTTGAAGTTTTATGAGATATAATCAAAATAAAAATCAAAAGTCATTTATTCAAACTAGACTTAAAAGGAGATTGTTCTACGCCCATACATTGTTCGCCCTGGAGCCAACAGCATAGAAAAAATCATTTTCTATTTGTAAACTGCCCTTAGTAGCCCATAAGAACAAAGTTTCTTGACGGACACTTTAGAGAAAAGATTTATTTAAAGAAAAGAAACAGATTTTGAGGTTATTTTTAATAATAGAAAACTTAAGTAATACCTTCTAAAATCGCTATTTCTGTTTTCTACAAAGCATTAAACTTCAAATACAGTAAAATATTACCGTAAATACAGTTGTATTATGCCTTTTAGGTACAGTTATTATTTATTGGTTGAAGTTTACTTTAAGCGAAGTCCGTTATCCGTTGTCAAAATGCTAAGGTGTCGTTTAAGCAGATCACAGAATCAGTTATTCGAAGCCAGGTCACGTTGAAAGCAATCCAAATTGTAGTCCGTTAAACAGAAACAAAATCAAAAACGCCAAAAGAAATCGCCAAATAGGTAGGTATTCACAACAACACAACACAGCCACAGGCACAGACTGACGTAGTGACGTAGAGATGCTCTCTTGAAGATCAATCATTGTACATATATTATATCGATTATCAATGACCACCTATTTAATCTGTGGTTTTAATTTAGTAGACCAAAATGAAAGATCAATATGTCAAATGTAAATTAATTTGTTCCGTTTCAAACATAAACACGTTGTTGCTATGATTCTACTCCAATTAAATTAATGCTAAAATAAAATATTTTGTTCCCAACGAACAATGTGTAACGTTTTAGTTTGCGACATTTAAAAATAGAGTTTAAGTACTTAAAAAGTAAAAATGTCTATTGAAGTCGTGAAATGGTTATGAGAACAATTCACTAGAGTTGCGTCGTAAATGATATTTCAATCGTTAAATGAGAGATTTGCTGACAAGTGAAAAAACATAGTTCAATAGATGGCGTGGGTAAAAAATATGTCTATGTTTTACTGGCTACTGATAACAAAAATAAGATCCGTAAATAAGAAAGCTTATTTGATGTCAAAAACCTGAGACAGTGACGTATTTTTTACCAACGCCTCTTTTGAACTAATATTTTCTCACTTGTGAGAAAATCCCTCATTCGACTAGTAAGTACTTTTGTGAGTTTGTTTTGTTCATTATATTTTCATCATAATCGTGCTAGGCCATATTCATCATAAGTTCCATTAAAATGTTCACGGAACTAATTCCATGAAAAAAATATGCATGAAAAACTTTTAGGTTGCACATTTTCAATGTTTTGGAAGTGATAAATATCGAACATCCATTATTTATCACTAGATATTATGGACATCGTCGTCGATATCGATATTTATGTAATATGAGCGAGAGCGACACTATCAAATCTTTTGTGACATTCACATTGACAATTCCTTGAAAGATGGCGAGTTCAGTTGGTAATAAAATCAATGAGGTCACTTTTAAAAACCTATTAAGAACTAAACAGTGTCCGCTTGAATTTATTATTTTTAAAAAGCATATTAAAATATAATTAAAATTAACGTACACGTCAAATGTTTGTTGGTTATAGGGCGGTCTAGAACAATCTCCTTTGCACTTTCTGAAAGTCAAAGTTACATAAGACAGTCCCCCAAAAACGCCCACCCTTCACCACTTCCTAGTGCTTTAGCTGGGCAGAAGAATTGGCGCAACAAACTCCCCAGCAGCACAGCTGTCTGTTCAGTTGGAAGAACTTTATTCTACACATTTATCGTGTGAGAAGTAAATATATAGGTCCTGGAATATAAATTCTATGGTCAAACCCTGACGGAATACCATACGAGATGCCCACGTGTGAGCCACGGTTGTGATTCAATTATTTAATAACGTTCGGATTGGAATATTACTTCCTTCAATTTCACCAATGAAACTAAACACGATCAGAACATCTAAACCGCGTTCAAGAGCTGTCACTGTCAAAATTCTAATGACACTGACAGCTCCCAATCAGTGTTTATATGTTGATCGCGATCAGTTTAATTGGTGAATTATGGCCTTTATTAGTGACTCGGTGTTTTCAGACCAAATGTATTGCCCCAAAATTCTAATTTCACCTATTCACTCGGAAAATTCTTTCCCAATGATCGTCCACAGTCCTAAGGAATATGTCTTACCAATTCCGGGTTATACCCAATTATTATCTTCGGTGGTTGTTTGTTCATTGCTTGAAATGAGAACAGCTTTCAATTACAAACATCATTACACGATAATTTTCTTAGAACGGCAATATAAATGGGTAAAATAAAAATGTTACCATTTTTAATTTCAATAATATTTCCCCCAAAACCAGCCAGATTGTGATCATTAAAACATTCGAATCCTCAATATTCTAATTAAAAAATCAAATTTCATTAGTGTGTATACAGTGTGTAATATAGTGACTGGTCGCGGCCCGCTACGCGACACTTACCTAAATCTCGTCACGTTTTAAAATGGCAAACGGCGCAATTTCCGGTACAATTCGATACTCGTGTCTCGATTATTTCCCGACCGATTTTCCGACTCAATACCGAATAGAACTCGATTCGGCTACATTTTGCTTATAAGTTATTTGTGACCCGTGATTCATGGGCGTGAGAGGGTTAATTCAATTTTATATTGGCACTTCTGATTGATTTGTTTAAATATTTGATTAAACTGTTTTATTCATTGCAAATATTTGTAATTTGATGAGTCATTTTGATAAAAAATATTTATATTTTGAGTATTTTATATTGTGAACAAATAATAAAGTGATTTTTGGAAAATGATAAAGTAATTTTTGGAAAATAATTCAGTGATTATTGGAAAATAATAAAGTGATATTTGGAAAATAATTATGGCCTGGTCTCGGTCCTTTGGCAGGCGTGTGAGTGGCAAACGCCATCTCTCAAAGACCCGTTTGACGTTTTCAATGAAATGTAACACCAACCGACGTTTATCTCTGTTCGCTCTATGCAATTGCACCCAAGGACACACCCCGGTTGGTGTAGGACTATTGCAGGATATGGAAGCAAAGATATTCTATGGGTTTGGATAGCTAAAGCTAAAAACTGGTTATAACCCTAGGTTATGGAAAAACTATGGCCTGACCAATATCTTTGTATATACTAGTACATAAAAATTAATTGCTGTTAGACTTACCTACGTTTTCTCATACTTTAGGGTAGGGTAGACAAAGTAGGTAAGTGGGTAGGTAGGGTAGGTAGATTGTGTAGGTATGGTCGGTAGGTAGGGTTGGTAGAGAGATAGGTAGGGTAGTTAGGGTTGGTAGGATAGGTAGGTGCGTCGAAGATGAGTACTTCTGCCTGTGTGAAGCAGGCCGGAAAAAGCAAATTTTATATAAAATACACAGATACAATGCCAGACTCAATAGTGGGCCCCCAAAATCGGTCGCTACTTAATGACGTGGCGACAAGGGCGCAACATGTCCTGAGGTGCTTTGGGGGGTGTGTATATTCCACGATGATCAGAATCTTACTGGAATACTTACTTCCTCCGAGCACGTTTGTTTTTGCAACTCTCTCATGCTGGTCAGTAAGGCAAGATACTGGGAGCTCTGTAATCACTTCAGCCGGCAAAATACAGGCAAGCCAGAGATGAGGAAATGGCTTCTCCCTGGAGACAGGGTCCGTGGGGTCCCTATTGCCCAACAGCTCGCAACATGCTGCTTTGCGGATTAATTAATCAATTATATTAAATATTTAACTCTTTTATGAAACTTATTCTGGGTTAAATATGCTCTGTCCACGGTCCACACACGTGAGCTGTTACGATTATTAATAAAAAAATATTACTTTGTATTGAGTCTGTTAATTAACATAAAATAATTATACCATGCCTTAACAATATGCAAGATAAATTTCAATTTTCAATGAAATACAGATCTTCTGCATGAAACTTTTTATTATTATCTACTAGATACCCGGCCCGGCTTCGCAAGGGTGCAATGTAGATAAAAGTGCGCGGGCAAAGCCTCGAGAAGCTAGTCAAACTATACGTATAGACATTCTTCTTGAATCAAAGTATCTATGAATGAAAACCGCATTAAAATCCGTTACTAAGTTTAAAAGATCTAAGCGTACGGAGGGACAGATGAAGGGAGGTACTGTGTTTTATGCTCTGTAGAGATAATAATAATAATAAAACTGAAGAGTTTGTTTGCGCGCGCCGCTCTCCGAAACTGCCGGTCGGATTTAAAAAATCTTTTTTGCATTTGATAGCCTAATTCTTGAGGCTAAGGCTTCTTAATATCACATTAGGAGCTGAGCAAAAGGAAAAAACCGGCCAAGTGCAAGTCGGACTCGCGCACGAAGGGTCCCGTACCAATCTATAAAAACGGCAAAAACAGCACGTTTGTTCTAAACAAATTTTTATTTTATTTTGTTTTTTAGTACTTATTTGTTGTTATAACGGCAACAGAAATACGTCATCATCTGTATTAATTTCAACTGTCTAACTATCACGGTTCATGAGATACATACTGGTGATAGACGGTCAGACGGACTGACGGACAGCGAAGTTTTAGTAACAGGGTCCTGTTTAACCCTTTGGGGTTTGGCGTACGGAACCCTAAAAAGTCAGAAATAACGCTAACCAAAACGAAGTGAAAGTGCGGGCGGCCGATGCGATGCGACGTAGTGGGTTCGGGAACAAGAATTTTCATTCAGACGAAGTCGCGGCGCGATAGAAGCTAGTTAAATTATATAATACAATTCCCAAACATTGTGTAGTTTTCCGCTCGGAACAAATTATCTGTACCGATAACTTACATATTATTATTATCATAATGCGTTAATAATTAATAAACCTTCGTTTCATATAAAAAAACATTCGTTAGGTTCATCATAAAAAATCTCAAATTCCATTCATCTACTCATGTTTCAAATAATCGCCCAAAACACTATTTACAGTCAAACCAGTCACAACCATACATCCACAAGCAATTAATTCTTATCCCATACAAATAGTAAATTACATTCAGCTCTGTCACTATTGCAAATGTCATATATTAATTAAAGACAAACGTTCTCAAGGCGTATATTGTACATTGTATTTTAATACTCAGTACATGTTCAGACAGTAGATCAATTCGTGGTCCTCTTGAATAGGTCTAAATTTGTTGCAACATAATAATGTTCCTGTTCTTTAATGTTTTGAAATAAGGATGTTGCCTAGTTAAAAAAAGAAATTACGTATATATTTAGTTCGTCAATCAGATAATAAAAAATATTTGACACGTAGTTTTCGTTTTATTATTTTAATAGAAAATTACTTAGATAAAACGCATTCAGTTGGGGAGTGGGGCTTACTACGTCACAAGTAAGTATGAAAACTACATACTTGTGACGTCTTGCCACATTTTAACAAAATGTATGAACGTAATCTGCGGATGGTCACCGCCTAAAAACGTGGTAATCGATGTGATTTATTTCTAAGACTACTCTATTTAACAACAGGCTCACATCTTTTCGGATAGCCATAGTGCGTCACGTCAGATGTCGAAACTTTCTGACAGACAGAGCAAATCAAAACAAGAGGTGATGGAAACTTGAGAAAATCCAGGAATCCGGAGAATCTAAAAAAAGGTTTGGTGAGGTAAGAAAGGGTCAGTAATTTTAGATAATCAAGCCTAGGATACAAGGGCTATTGAATTTGGAAAAAGAAACTCTGGGAAAAGCTAGAAATGGTACAGAGGCCAGCACATCGAGCTACCTCTATCTGTCAAATTTCTTTGATAGATTGTCAACTTTATTACAAAAGCATAAGGTTCATAAATATGTTGAGTTGGTAATATTTGACATACATCTAATAATAATAATATCTGTACATAAGCCTTAGGTATTGCTCTGACAAACACTTGCACACACAGGACATGAGAAACAGAATAGTAAGAAAATAAATAAATATCGTCGGCAGTTCGGTTACTGTTTCAACTGCACTGTACACTCCGAGATGTGCATTGTTTGAACAACAAAGAGCATAGATTTAATTATTTTACCTCACAATACTTTGTATGCAAATGGAGTGCGTTAGATTAATATTTATATTGAGTGCCATTCTGCCTATGACGGCCGGCCGTATAGAGGACCACAATTTGAAAGGGAGGGTCGGGACACATCGCCTATCCACGAGAGACAAATGGAACTGGGTGAACTGGACCATTAAGGGGGAATATTGATTTGAAAAAGCTTTCCTGACTAAAATCTTTAATGTTCCCTGCTGGGACACTGATGGCCCACTCGTTCTCACAGAAAATAGGAGCTTTTGTGAGAGGGAGTGGGCCGGAATTAACTACGCGGGCCCGGTGGGTGGATGTCACATGCTTTCGAATTTTAAATGTTAGGATATATATACAGGGTTATTTGTAAAACACCAGAAACCTCTTAAGAGGTCATTATACTCATCATCATGAACAACTTTTACAATGGGACCAAACCTGAAATCGCGAAAAAAAATTCAGCTGTTCCCTACATTTATGTTCGTATAACTCGTCAAAATGTAAGGAACAGCTGATTTTTTTTTCGCAATTTTAGGTTTGGTCCCATAGTAAAAGTTGTTCATAATGATGAGTACAATGACCTCTTAAGAGGTTTCTGGTGTTTTACAAATAACCCTGTATAGCTTTCTCCTTTGAGAGCATTATTGATGAAATAGTTAACACTAAGTATAGTGCCTGCTTGGATTCGAACCCACGACCTACTACTCAGTAAGTCGCGGCCGTTACCACTTGGCCGTCATTACTCTACATGGAGTAAAAAAGAAAAACAACGAATAAAAACTTTCTAACGCGCATTATTGTGAAGACATGAAAATTGTGTTGGTAAGTGAACTAAAACTTAATAAATTTGCAGATTCAAATCCGCCCCAAACATATAGTTTTTCGTGAGTTAGCCCTGGGTACAGGATATTAATGAATTTCCTCGTCAAACCGGCTCGTGATCAGTCCGTAAATGCGATTAGCTGTCGCCTCCGGTTCGCCGGTGGCCATTGTTTATTGAAGCGCGACGCGCAATGTATAGCAGGATGGTCGTCCAGCTATATTACGCTGCACTCATTAGTAACGGTAACAGTTGGAATAATTACTAATATGGATACGTAAGATGGGATACCTAGTTAGATAATTGTGCATTGTTGTTCAACTGCTGCCATTAATTACGCATGCGGCTTATTAATTTATACCTTCTGCCTTCTGCAACGCATAATGTGAAAGATGTATGTAAGCGGGATTGACCGAAAAGGTTACCGCTACCCCGGGACATAAACGGCTACGGAAGGAACATGGATGGGTTTTTGTCAGTATGAGTCTGACACTCCCTTCCGCTTCGCCCAGAGCGGGACAAGTCATTAGATGATTTCCCACCCTCAAAAAAAAAGAATAAAAGGGGGTAACTTTCGATTCCTAAAATTCTTTAACTAATGGGAAGATACATTATCCCTAAGTGTTAAAAGCTACATTTAAAGAAAAATCCACGCGGAAGAAGTCACGGGCGATGTGCTTCCCATAAAGAATTAAGTTTTATATTTTCAAAATCATAAGTTGCAACAGAAAGTTCAAACAAACTATTATTGAAGCTTTTAATATTCATTTGGCACTTATTGGCAATAAAGCTCGGGATCATTTAAATGATATGTTCATCGTCCTCTCGCATGTCATCCGTCAATAGTAATTGCCTGTAATGGATACAGTAATACGTGCCGTCAGGACATCGACTTGTCTTTTAAATGCACTTATTTTTGTAAATATAAGACTTTCTTTGATATTGAAATTTTTAAAAAGTGGTTTTGGCTTGGATTGGCTAAATCCTTTAACGCTCAGGACATGTGGATATTTGATTTTGTAAATCCTGATCTGATTTGATATGTGTCACGAACTGCACCAAAGAATCATAGTGTGGGGTTTTCAATACGCAAAAAAAAGCGCAATAAATTCCAAAAGTTCATGCATACGCTGCCAGCCATAAGGAAGCCAGCAGAGCTTGACCAAAAAAATATATCAAATTCGAGGTCAATTTCTACACCACATCGCGGTAGGGTTTCAAGCATTATGTCGCATTGTTAACTCGTAAGTGACCAATTAAACGACTTCTGTACATATACGTATATACGCATTTTCGTATAGGGTTTTTTATGGCCCTCCCATGAAGCTAACCGAACCGTATAGAGATATAAATCAACTTCATATGGTGATTTAGCAAGACTCGTTACTGCAACAGTACGCCGTATTTACATAAAAACAATATTTTTGTGTGTATATTTATAGCAGTAATTCAATATTTTCGTACCAATACTGCTAATAGGCTGGCATGCGTTGCCTCGGGTATTAATTCATAAGTCACAACCTCTTTTATTTGCTTCTTGCTTTTTTGTATTTATTACGTTTCCTGTGCTGGTTGCTTTGCAGTGTTACTTAAAATAGTTCTCGTTGAAATATGGGATCCCTCGCTGAAAATATGGGCTCTTATAACTCTTATATTTCAGCTAGGTCTTGAACTTTAATGGGTTAATATCTGGAGGCGACAATTTTATTGGTTTTCAAGTTTATTGAATTCTGTGAATAAACTTAATAGTGGAAAAGACGGAGATGGAGAGGAAGGCCAAAGAAAAGATGGATGGATTGTGTGAGGAATTATTTGAAAAAGAAAGGAGTGATAGTGTGACAGCTGACAGGAAAGAATGGAAGAAGAAAACGTTTGAGTTTGAGTTGCGCCGACCCCAAGTAAGATGGGGACAAACCTAGGAAGATGATGAATGTCATCGAATCCCTCTTTGTACTTTTTCTGACACTTGATACTTTTGATATCCTTGGACATATCACACAACGGCATATAGTCCCAAGCTAAGCAACCTGATGCTTGTGTTATGGTAACGACATGGCTGATAAACTACTTACGAGTATATACTTTTTTTTGTTAATACATACATATTAGATACATATAGATAGAAAAACACCCAGACCCGGAAGAAATATTGCAGGTCGTACAAATATTTGTTCCGTGCGGGAATCGAACCCGCGACATGGTGCGCTGCAGTCAATTGCTCAACCGCTGCGCCAACCGTGTAAAATGAATGTATTTACGTGAAATAAGGAGTTTCTCTTTTCTAAGCGGTCTAGTAGGGCACGAATATTGATAGCCAAAGACTCAATTACAAATAGCCTGACGGTACGTAGGTACGCATTATATGTTTCTACATATAACGTTATAAACGTTTTTTTTTTTCCAATAATACAATTAATGGTATGCTCGGACCACCTGTTATTCAGAACAATTTAATAATACGTCATTGTTTTGTAACAGTTATGAAAGGAACATAATTGAGATATACAGTACTAAGTTATAATTGCTTTATTTATTTTAATTGCCGATTCCATTGTTTTTTAATCATTCGGAAGGGGAAACGAGAAACTACCAATTTTTTTTCGAAATAATACTTTGTGGTTACCGTTATTTTATTATTTAGGGGATGTTTTAATAAGTAGTCATCGCGTGTATTGTCTCTAACGATGGCATGAGGGTTTTACCGCCAGGTGTGCTGGGTAAGGTCGTTGGAGTGTCGCCTGCGCCGGAGTAGCCACCGGACTCAATAGGCACTGCCCCAGTTCTTGATATTCCATTTACTTTGACAATTAAGTACTTTAATAACCCGCTGACAGCTGTCATTTCTTTCTAGCTCAACCATATTAATGCAGCAATTATGAGGGTTTTATTAAAACTTAAAGAAGCCTGTTTGTTCTACTGTTGGGTGGCGAAGAACCAATGTCATGTAGATGACCACGCCTGCTTGTTAGGAGTACTGTTTTCTTACTTTGATTAGTGTTTGTAAGTATATTTAACTTTATTAATGTGCGCTAAATCTGTGTACCGAAAAAAGGAAAATACCTCTTTCAGTTTAACCCAGAAAACCCAGGTTGTCTCAATTACGTTGCTTTAACTTATTATATCTTAAAAGCTACAGTAGAAATTGCGATGAGCGAAATGTGCGACTAAAAGCCGTTCCAAAGACAAACTCGCTGGTAGGTAAAGTAGTTCTAGGAAGTGCAGTTGTTGTTAGGCTAATTTGTTTATTCGCACGTACCTACTCGCCCAAAACGGGCGAACGACAATTATAAATGATATTATTTTTGCTGTAGGCAAGTCGCCTGAAGTTCATGTTTTGTGGGCGAATCCACAACTCTGGAAATACGTATTAGGCAACTGCCACGTTTTGAATTGTATGCAAGTATGTAAGTTTTTTCTTTTGCTGAATACAATATAATCTTGTAGAAAAATTATTGGTAAATCTAGTTTCCAGTGCACTTTTTTCTTAACTGCAGTAACAAAAAATATGAATGTGCCAATTGCCTTATTCGTATTTCTTGAGTTGGAGTTGGAAATTTGTTCAGAAATCAATTGCGTGCGAGTCGTCTATAGTTAATCATACTATATAAAAGGTTCGATTCGCCCGTTCAAGGCGAGAAAATTCGTGCGAATCAACCAATAAGCCGTCTGTCAATATTGCATGACGTATCCCTTTTAAACATACCTACATACATACATTGAAAAAAACGTAACCCTAAAGCATTTTTCTTTGCTTTCTTACGAAATAAATCATTATTTTCCTTATGAAAAAGACGCATTCTTCTACAGCCATCATAATGCTTTAAAACATTGCCATTCATGTTAAAGCAAATCTGGAAATCAACTTCGTAAAGGAAGTTACATAAAATTTAATGCTCTCAGACGTCAAGAACACGAAGAAGAATGTTCCAAGTGCCCTCGAAACAACAATACGCCCTCAATTATATTGTGCCAAATTTAATATTCACAATAAATCGCGAATAGTTTCTATATTTGTACCAACATGCCCACGACATGCGACCTCCGCGTCTCAAATATAAATAACTGGTGTGCGTGTGTGTGTGCGAGGGTTGTGTGTGTTTGTGTGTTTACAGCACACGAATTACATTTCACAAGCAAGCGAAACAATACGAGCTGTTTGGACATGGCACACAGCGAGCGCGATGCGATGCCAAGAGATATCTAGACGTAGGAGCGGTGCATAGCGTTACAATCTAGTCTAAGTGCGTGCAAAAAAATTACTTCTCCATATTGTGAGAACGGAATGCCTTTTCGTAATGTATGAGGAGTATAAGTTTTCATGAAACACATTGAGGTGCAGCATGTCGCAACAACCATGAAAACTTGATTTACATCTGAATTGCCCATATATTTGTAATTCATCAAAACAGAAGTCTTCATGCATAGGAAATATCGGGACTATCAAAACATGTTTTCAAGATATCCGTTATGTGCATGTGTGATGTTTGTATTACAATTTTAAATTAAACCAATAAATCTCAATAAATAATGTATGGGAATAACGTATTCATCAGACACGGCCGTACGACGTGCAACTTTCATTCAATATCAAATAACTTAGCATTAAATATCTCTCGTAGCATAGCTTCTAGTGTAACGCGGAATTAAACATTAAATGCATGAAATATGCTCTGATTTGAAACAATGGCAAAATATACATATAATAACATCAATGAATAACAATGGAGTATAAATTATCATTTAAACTGTTGTATATTTTATAAAATATAGCCCTTGTGTTTTGTTTAAACAAATATACAGACATATAATTTGTTTGAGTGTATGTTAATCGCGAAAAATAGAGGTATGTGTGTGCTGTGAAGGTGTGTTGACATCTGTACCGAGAGGGTCAGGGTCGCGGCCCTTCCGTACCTTCACGCTTGAGACCGGCAGGTAGGTAGACAGGGACCATTATCCTCTTAAAACTTAGGTCTGTCTTTTCTCCCGCAAGTGAAGTAGAAGTGGATTAAGGCAGTGTACCAAGACTCTCTTGTGCGCTGTTCCCTTTGAGGTGAGACCGTGCCCAGTGTCTGGTCTTCAGAAGTTTCAAGACTTGAAGGGGTTATCAACAGGCTGATATTAATGACACGGTCCAAGTACGAAGTTATCCTAATTAACAGTTTTAATCCACATTCCGGAATAGACAAAAAAGTTTCCGACAATCCGACGGACCCTAAAAAAATCAACGATGTTACAACACAGCTAATGCTTCGGTTGACCGTGTAAAATGTTCTCATTTTCAATTAGATTAAGAGCTTTTTCCGCTTTAACAGGAGAAAACAGGGAATGTTGGTAATTTAATGTAACTTCCCTCTTTGCGTTCCCTTGCATTCGTGTGAATCCTTTTTCTCAGTTCCATCTCGATATTGGTACCGAGTGGTACTTTTTAATGTACTGACACACTCATCGTTGTATTTTTGCTTCTCTTTTGCATTAAAGTTAAAGTTGGAGTTTCTCTTGTATCTCGTTAAGTATCCATTTGCCTGTGAGTTATTCTGATGTCACAAACTAATTTGAGAGCTGGCTACTTTATTTTAAAGTTGTAATCTGAATAACTGACATTAAATCAGCTGAAAAGTGTTAACTTACTAGCGAGATTTCAATAAGGTTCTATTTTTGTAAGAACATGTCCGAATGTTCTTTTCTCGTCGCTTTGGACACGTAAACAACAATAAACATTTACATAATTGTGATGCATTTCCTGATATCTTGTGGCGAATAAAATCATTTCGATTCTGACAACCAGCGCCGTCGGCGATCAGGCCCCGAAAAGGTCATAAAACAATCTGTTGTCAGGTACGGCAGGGAAATGAGCAGCAGTAGGCCCGCCCCGCCGGCCCGGCCACGTCCCGGCCACACGACTACCGTGGCCCGGCCTCACGACTAACTTGTAAGATGATTTTTTCGTGATCCGCCGTTCATTGTTCAGTAGCTGTTACGATTCGATTGAAATTGTTTACATCGCCCACTGCGGTGGGCCGATATACTCATCCTTGTATAGCTCCTACAACTTTGTGTCGTGATTTTTATAGTCACACGTTTTTGGGGTCTCGTGAGGCGTGAATGTGCGCTTTGTGGTACGAATCATGTCGCGCTGTTCGCTGTGCGGACTCGTGTGCTGTGTCTGTGGTTTGCCACCGTGATTAGAATACGTTGTGTCGAAATAAAAAAAGCTCTTTAAAAGTGTACATCTAGATACATAAACTCTTTTTTTTTAAGGCTGGGAAGTCATCCAATGACTTCTCCCGCTCTGAATGGAGCGGAAGGGAGTGTCAGACTCTTACTGACTAAAACCCATCCATGTTCCTTCCTTATCCCTTTATGTTCCGGGGTAGCGGTAACCCTTTCGGACAATCCCGCTTAAGGTACATAAACCCTGTGCTTGCACTTAGGACACAACCCACATTCGCACATATATGATTCAAGGAATTATCCCACGGGGATAAAAAGTATCCTATGCGTTAATCTATGATATAAACTATCTATGTGCCAAATATCATCCAGATACGTTCAGTAGTTGTTGCATAAAACAGTCAAACACATCCTCATAAACTTTCACGTTTATAATATTTGTATTGTTATGTTTCTGTGACAAAGAAAAACCTATTTTCTTTCATGCTCACTTTCACAAATAATAAGCCATGCAGAAAAGCGTTCACATTGAAACGGTAAATACCGACTCGTAACAAACAAGCAAAGTGGTTGATGCGACGTCAAATACATACATTTAATAGACGTGCATTCTATTCAAAAGGTATTTCAAAGAAATTTCCACAATACCGCTCAGTTATAAGAAAATGGCAATCGTAATGGGCCTCATACGTTATGGAAAATAGAGTACAATAGGAACAATTTGTACTTCTCGGACGGAAACAATGTTCGAGATATCTTCAGGTGGGTACAATCGCTCGCTAAAGTCCCGAGCGCTCAACGGTCCCCAAATTAATTATCACTTTTTAAACTCGCACTTGAAATTATTCTGTGGCGATAGCAATATTCTGAGCGAAAGTCTCTAATTGAATCTGTCGGTTGCTCTTTAGTTTTCATCGTTGATTGTGAAGCTTCCTGAAAACTATTTTAATTACCGCTGGCTTTTTTACTTTATCTTCGTTGGTTCGGTTTATTAATAGGCTCCTGTTAATTGTTCACTTATTGCTACGAACACGCACGTTGTTATCGTGACATTTGAGAATAAAAAAATACGATATTTAAAAAAAAAAGATACCGGTACGTATCTATGTATTAAACTCATCTCAACCTAGAACGAAAAGAAATGTATGACTAAACAGGTGAACGCAATAAAAGGATTGCAAAAACTAATTTCATCCATCCAACTTCCATCCACGCATTTGTCCACAACTAGTTTTTTAGTTCACACGTCAGTCAGAATTCTCGAGGCGATCGCAAAAACGTTCGTGCCAATTAATTTCGCACAGCCGTCGCATTTTCACTTGAATTACAAATGCAATTCATAATACCTTAAAAATAACAACCAGAAAGAACTGGGCAAAAGTGTTGAACGACAAAAAAGTCTTTATTAGCGCCATTACAATTTTTACAAGGCTTTTATTGCACTTTAGTAGGCGAGTGTACGTGCCTTCAGCGGCCCTCTCGGCCCTACACTTAATGCAGTTATGCAAAACACTGCAAATATCTCGTTTGCCTCCATCAACTTACCCGGGCTGGCCTGTTTTGTCGCGTTTTTTACACTACCCCCGTAAATTACTTACATTTTCATTATGTGGATGCATGAAATTCTTCAATTTTGTATTATTACACTCTTTTTCAAATCTAACGTGTCCGTCTCTGGGTCTACGGCGATGCTCCTGGAATGTATGATGAAGAGGATCGGAATTTTATACCGGGGAAATTTGATTCCGATTTAATTCTATGAAAAGTTTCTTTACAAAGGAAGCTGTGTTGAAAGTCTAATTTTTCGAAGCTGATCTTTTTTACCTACGTGATACTTTTTAAGTTTTTTAAAAGAATCGAATAGAGTATATTTATTTGCATTAAAACATGGCACATTAGGTAGAAACTTAGCTTTGAAGGGATGCTTGGCGGTAAAGTAATTGTCTTTGTGAGTTTCGTTTTACCGATCGATACTAAATCATAGGCAATAATATTGTACAGTTATCTCCTAAAGTAATGACCACACCGTCACACTAGAGCATCACAACAACAACAAACAGTGCAACCATCGCTAAAACACTAGTAGAGAAACACTCGGATTCTTTTTCATAAAAGTAATTTTCGGTCCGCCACTTATCCAAACATGCCATTGTTTCATATCTGGCAATATTTTCTACAATTTCGGACTGTTCCGCCGGCAATTTTCCGGTCGGCTGGGCTCGCTGAGACTCCCGCACCCGGAAGACTGTGCCTCCCGCATCACGCGTGCTCTCATTTGAATAACATTAGTACTACAAACAATTGAAAACGCACTACTTGGTAAAACGTTATCATTTAGCTCTATCTTAAGCCTAATTGTCTATGGACCGTTGAAGAATCGTATCTCGGTTGCCAGTTACAAAATAAACGTATTCTACGTTTAAAAAATTAGTCTCGTGTGCGGTGCTGCAAGTGTTGTGGTGTTATAAAATGGTTGAAACTTTCAATTTTATTTCCGCTAACATATGAATCTACTCCAATCTATGATTACGGATTCATGGAAGGCGTAACGGGAGAGTTGGAATTCAATTGGACGTGAATAGTAAGTAGCGGGTCATACGTCGCACTATTCAATGACCTTAACAGTTTTCGATCTAAGTCGGGCATCTGGTTTAAGTGTACCATGTACCATTTATTTTTTTGAGCTCTTTGCTTTACCCATTGCGACGGTAAGTGATACTCCTGTGTCAATCTTCAAACAATTCACTTTTTTCATCCGTTCCTGGTCTGCTAACTAGCTAAATAAACCGAACAAGTGGATACCTGGAAACCCAGAATTATGAATCATGAAGACACGAATATTCTTTTAACTACGCCTTAGAATTAAGGCTCTCCCTAACCGGAGCATTCTCCTGTAATGTAACAATCCAAGATTCGATTAGGAGCATTAAGTTACAATACTGCCTCAAAACTGATGAGCATTCGCCTGTAATGTAACTGGTCATATTTCAGCATTACAACAGTGAGGGAGCGCCCCATGTCCTAAGGCTTAATTTGAAAACTAGATTAGATAGGGTAAAACATACAAATGTCACCCTATATAACCCCGTAACTAATGAACATTGGTCGGTGATAATTTATTCAGAGACCGCGTAACGTCCAAGGCAGTCGTGTGCACCAATCGGTCCCCATTATAATTGTGATCGCTGAATTGATTGAAAACATCGCCTACTTCAAATTTAGATTTTATTCTCGCCTCGGGTGGTAGGGTTGGTAAATGTATTCCGTATTGCACGTCCATTGCTAAGTATGGTGATGATTGACGCCATGCAACTTGAAGTTCCTTTCATGTGGGGTACATTTACCCGAAATAATTAAAGAAGAACAAAAGTTTAATACATTATTTACTGCTTTATTTATTTATTATAGACTTCTTTTTCTTTGCAACTTGTTGAGATTACGCTATCCTGTTTTTAAGATTTGCTCATCGAAGCAATAGACAATCTACTCTGTAGTGTCGATGGAAAGCATCAGCTGGAATGTCAGCTCACTTGATCTAAGTTTTTACGTCACGACTTTCATTGAAGGTGGATTTCACCAATGAAACTGAACTCTTAAACTCCGTTTAGGGGCTGTCAGACTCATTGATTTCTGTGAAGTATTGATTTTGACAGGTCTCGAACGCAGTTTAAATAACTCAATGTCATTGGTCAAATTGGCATAGAATAGGTTCGCGGAATTGAAAACAAGTGACTGTAGCTTCCACCCAATCTCGTGAACAAACGTTTTTCGATCAAGTAACACATATTATAATTTTTGTAGTTAACACGACGTCCCTGATTGCCCGCCCGTCCCGAGGGGGGCTCCTTAAAGCTATAAATACGGCTAACAACAATACGTCGTTCAACGTACGGAATTTCGCGTCGCTACTGGATCCATTGAATCGCGCGTTTTTTATTACTTATTCAGTTATTGCTTGATTATGTACGTACAAACAAATATAGACATGTTCTTTTATTAATGTGCGGTCGAGATGTGGTCATATCGTGAGCTTGAAATGACTTGCGTTGTGGAGTTTTATGAACAATTGTATGTGAGCTTTGGCTCCATTCCCCCTTATTTAGAGCCAAATATACACTTTATTTTTCTACCCGTGAAACTCAGTAACCGTCACTGCATTATCTTCAGATATAAGTTATAAACTAATTTTCATTGGAACAATTATAAAACCCATGTTATCTTTGATCATCTGTTAATGAAGCTCAGACGAAAACCAAAATAATATACTTATTGAAAACATAATGTTTAGCGTCTATCACAATTCACACTGAATCGGTGGAACACACTTCGCAACTGAAATGCACACAGTTGGATAGAGCTTACCCTGCAATTAATTATAAGAACAACCGCTTTGCCGAAATTCCTAATAGAAAGCTCCACGTTGCATGAACCGGGAATCGAACCCAAGACCCCTCGCTCAGCAGTCGCGCTTGTGAGCACGAGCCCAACGGGGCAGTTAAAATTAATAATGCATTAATTCGATGAAAGTGAGAACCATAGCAGTTAGATTGAGATAGCTGTCGCTCAGCGGAGGCCGGCGCCGGCGCCGTATCGTGTACGCTAATAATATCTACATCTTGTCCAGCATAGTGCTGACATGGGTTAACTGTGCGAGCATTAAAGATCGCCTGATCGATTCCACTAATGCGGCACCTACTTTTTAAATTATTATTTCATTTGCTGTGTAAAATTATATCTAGAGAGAGAATTCAGTACCTACTCATTTTTGTTCCATAAAACGCAACCGCACAAACAATAAAATAATTTTCTTTATAATCAAGCTACATCCGGACATAACATACAATAGCAAACACCAGTCAATTATAACACAAAAACCATACAAAATTCCTTTGAAACCTAGAACTGGCCCACCCAACTCAATTACCTACTGAAAAACATTTTCTCTTTTAATAATCTACATCAAGGCCAAAACTGAAAAAATGAAGCCCGACTTCTCTTTTAAATCCTCATTGTAATACAAAAGATAGGCAGCATGAAAAGCGTGCCAAAACTGAAGTTGACATAAATTAAAATTGCGATTCAGCTGCATGTTGTTCTGCGATGTACTGGATGTAAACTAAAATATAATGCTAGAGAATTGGCTGTAAGGTCGTAGGCGTGACGAGATGTTGTACTTTCCGTTTCATTTTCTGTGCACACGCAAGGTTAGGGTCTTTTTTTGGAGGATGTGAAATCATCAAATGATCTCTCCATCTGTGGGCGGAAGGGGGTGTCTAGACTCTTTCTGACTAATACCCATCCATGTTCCTTCCTCACATTTACTGGTTGAACTTAGTTTTGCTAATTCTCTCTAAGTTTTCGTTTTAATATTTTTACTAAAAACAGTGGCTAGGTATGCTCTTAAAACATAACAGACATTTCCATTCTTCACATTTTAATTTTAGATAGAGATACTTACAAGTCAATGGTAAACTAAGGCATACAGACTGAATCATTACGCAGTCCCAGTCTTTAAGTGCCCCACAAGATCTTGAATTTCCTCTTAGATCACTCCATCTATCGCAACCGCATTAAAATCCGTTGCATACTTTAAAAGATCTAAACGTAGAGAGGGACCAACGGCGGGGAGCGGCTTTGATTGATATTATGTAGAGCTTAGTGATAGCGAGAATTGGTTAGTCGATTATCGTAGATCCCTAAAAAGGACCCAAAAATAGGGAAAGAGAGTTTTGTAAGTCCTAAAGAAGAAGCTTGCAAATATTGGCAAGATACGCTTCATTTTCATTGTATTGTAAATTGGCTTCCGTAGTGACCAAAAAAGTAAAAGGCCGAGTTACACCTGAGCAAAAAACCCTAATCTCGTTTCGTATAAAGTGTAAAAACATGGAGCGTGCGATCCCTACGGCACAAGAGGCGCGAGGCGCCGGCAGCTGGCGGCTGGCGGCGGGAACCTCACAAATATATAACAATAGTGGAGATGAGAGTGAGTCGCTAGATCAAAGCCCGGCCACGCCGCCGACGCGCTTTGTTTACGCCAACGCCGGCGAACCATCGACTAATCAACCAACTGATTAATTTAATTAAACATTACGAGAAAGTTCTGTTTATTTTACGTTTCCTCGGGCCCACATGCGAGTTCAAAGGAATTACGCCGGGAATGTAAACACAGGGATATTGTTGGGACGCGAGGCGAGACGTATTGTGCTCGTCGACGCCTCTGCGACACCTCTTTAGACCGCAGCGGCGCAGCGGCGCAGCGGCGGAGGTTTAATAGACGCTGTCTACACGGGAGCAGTCCTCCACTGTTGTATGGCCTGCTCGTGACTTCTTCTCCTTCAAGTGGTTGCTTCAATAAAAAAATTAAGTTCTAAATGACATATCCCGCCCCTTTCACTATAGCGTGCGTAACTCGCGAGCAGTGCGGGAGTAGTTCATCGTATTCCTTCTGTTTCTGATACTCGATGACTCATACTTTGTCCGCTGGATACGGTGTTATGGTTTAATTGCGGCAGCCCCCGTGGTGTTGCCCTTGCTTACCGATTATACCGGTACCGGTTTTCTAATGACAACCTCAGCAGACATACCCACCTTATACGCAAGAAGTGTGCGGATATAAGTAGGTACACTTCATATTACCTCTATTAGTGATCCACCCTGCTTCGCACGATTTCAACGTCACAAAACCTCGTGATTATTAAAAATGTATATAAGTTTAATATGAATAATGTATTATACACATGAAACTTTCCCGAATAATTTATATAAGTGACTGCGAAAACCGCATGAAAATCTTTCGCGGACGTACAAACACGAAAAGCTGCTTTAACTATTGTAAATAGTTATTTATAGGAAATGGAATATATTATTCGGCTGTAATGTCCCTGCAAAACTGCAACTAACTTTGTTTTCGTGGCCGGCGGCATATTTAATTTTAAAAGTTTATAGTGCAACTTTTGGAACTATATTATTATATAAATTGGAACTATCTACATAATTCGTGGAGACAGCGAATGGGACCGGCGCGTGATTACTTAATTTTTTTACATGCATATGCATCGCATCGCCAATGTTAAAACTTTGTCCATTTAATTATGGCTCAACACCCACTTTGCGACGTCGAATGTAATATTATTAATACTTAAGGAGGTCGGACGTTAAATAAATCGAAATTTCATCCGGCGACGGCCACGCTCCACAACTAATGGCACAAATTGAACGATAACGCAATTACTAATCGTCTGTTAAGACGGGGCCTGAGAGTTTCCGCGCCCTGTTTATAATTAATTTACTACATTAGTACTGCGTATGTTCGTCTGTTCGTTTGTGCGTCTGTGTGTCTATTGTTTTGTTTTAATAATGTAAGCGAAACTGGCGCCTCGTCTTTCTCGTGTTATCACAAAATCATCATATTTTATTTCATGGAGTGTTATGTTAAATCATTACTACTCGGATGCCTCTCTCCCTAGCCATGGTTTATAAATTAATATGGTAGGAAAACATTGTTGCCTCATGTTTACTGTATGTAAGTCAAAGCGTTATGTCAGTTTATGATATAAAACTAGGACATTGTTTTGACTTGCAGAAGCTTAATGTATAATGGACATTGAAACGCAATACCAAGGGTTCGTGAACAAAAATAACAGTAGAGAACAAAATGAACAGCGTGAAACGCGCAAAAGTTTAAGCGGCAAGTAATTAAAAAAACAAAAGGAGAGGCTGACTCGACGTGCGGGTAACTAGCTTCCCGAATTATACAACTCGTTTCTTTTTCTCGCGCGTTTTCGCTTTCGTCCGGTTAATTAGGGTTAAGGAGGTTCATGTGTTACGTCACTGGCGCAGCTCGTTTTCACGGTCGTGTGTAAAGGGGCCAACCAAAGATTTAAATAGCTAGATTTCGCCTCACCGTACTTACAATCAGTCACGCGAAAAAGTGGCCACACTAAGAATAGTGAGCTTACATATTATTAAATAGCATTTCGATGACAAACAAGTCAATGCGACATTGTGTGTCAGAGATTGCAAAACGAAACAGAAATGCAACTTGTGACGTGTTAGGACGAATCTAACGATTTAAAACTTTAGAGCTAACACACTAGAAGCGCATGAACTCTACTGTAAGTAATTAACGCATGACACGTTGAATGCTGACGGTAATTATTATGTGACTACTCGACTGCGTTATGGAAGCTGAAGTAAAAAGCTGTGATTTCTAATTTCAGTGCATTTTAACCCTTTATGGTATCTATTGACGTCCTTTCAATCATTCCTGTTTCAATTATCTTTTCCAAAAAGTACCTGTGTAAATTCAAATACCAAAAAGCCGTACTAGATGTTTTAATGGCTGTCAACCGTCGCGTGAATTGCCTCCAACTTTTTAATTTTCCAACTTTTTCAGAGTCGGTGTGATACGCTTGCATTTGCCAATAAAGGGACACCTATGACTGTCAGTTTCATGACTCGTTTCCATATTGACATTGATTGCCTGAGCTGAAAATGAGCAGCTTCACTTTATTTTAATTGAAATTAAATTATTACGCTTTTAAATGAAAAAATATCTTTATAATTCAGTGTCGTTTTTTCAGTGCAAGATTTTTTGTAAATATAGCGAAGATATTCAATGTTGAACTTTTAAACATAGCAGGACAGATCATAAGCTTTTGGTTAAGATTAGTAAACTGTCAACCATTGTCAATGTCAAGTTGTCAACAACCAAGAAGTAGTCAAACAACTTTTCATTGGCTATTAGTTTTTTTACACGGTATTACCTGAATAATGTCAATATGAATTTAAAAAAGCGTAGATAATTAATTGAATTTGTTTAATTTATTTGAAATAGGATTTCGCCATTGTTCTTTGGGAACAGAATTTTGAGATAAGACTTTTTGATGAGAACAAGAGTTAATTTTATGAAAACAAGAGTTGAGGTATCCATTTTGTAAATACATACCTACATAATATCATCATGAAAACGTAGGTGAAGTGAAGTTTCAATAATTTCGATGCCCAGAAGCAGCGCAAATGACAACTTTCTTTCAGCCAAGTTTTCTTTATTATTTGATTTTTACAGAATAAACCAAGACAGGGCCGTTCAAAACAAAAGGCATAAAAAGTTTGAAAGACAACTTTTCTCTTAATTACTGTCAAAAAATAAATAGTCACCAACCTTATAACGTCCTGCAGGGCAAAAGGTCATAGAAATAGAATAGAATATTTTTATTTGCGTTGCATCATACAGAGTAGGAAGGCTCACCACTCTTGCCCAGCCAGGATGGAGGTTTAAGATACTTCTATACGTTCAAGTTTCAGGACCTACCTAATATGATTTATAGAATCGTTCTCCCGCTCTCCCGTTTAATAATATTTATTCTTCAATATTAATAATAAGCACATTAACTAATTCAGTGTGCTCCTCATATGCAAGGAAGTCAGGTTTGACATTCCTCGTGAATAATATAACGGGCCTGTACCCCGGTGATGTCGTACGGCGCGGGCCACGGGAGCTGTTTGTAAATTAAAAATAAATGTTCGTCAAAGTTGTCGGTATATAATTCAGGGCGCCCTCTAACGGGCCATGTTGTAATTGGAAGCGTTCCGTAGGGCTGTCTGCTCGTATTCGATATACTTATGAGCGCACAAAATTTTAAGGGCTAGTTTTAAGCGAAGATTATTGATCTGAGATATGTAGTTATAGTTGTAAAATAAAAATAATATTTTTTATTTTACAACTACCTTTATTGTTGTACAGACGCCAGCACATCAAGCTATCCCTAACTGTCAAATTTTCTCAATTAAAAATGAACCTTACGTCTTTGCAATAAAGTTGAAATACTATCAAAGAAATTTGACAGATTGTGGTAACTTGATGTGCTGGCCTCTGTACCTCTAAGTACATCGTAAAAAACAAAGTCGCTTCCCTACGACTGTCCCTCAGTGTTTTACTTCACAGTTGGAAAGAGATGGAGCTAGAAGTCTCATTCTCACACTGAAGAAATATTAAAACAATACAGCTGTATGAGGTGGTGGTTTAGATCCTGAAGAAGAATAGTTAAATATAGGCTAATCATAAAAATGTTCGAAAAATAAGTTATTCGCTCATTAAAGAGATTATATTATATTCTACATTTCGTCAAAAGCCCGAAAATCTGGCAGCCAGTCTTACCAAGGGGTATCGTATTGCCCAGTTACTGGGTTATGGAGGTCAGATAGGCAGCTCCATGTAAAATACTGGTATTCAGCTGCATCCGGTTAGACTGGAAGCCGACCCCAACATAGTTGGGAAAAGGTTAGCTATATTCCACATTTGACCGCGTCATACCAATCAGCAAGAAAACTGAAGAATACCCCTACCAACGTATGTTCACAAACACTTGGACACTACAGCCTCATTCGAAGTTTATAAACAGAAACGAATGTCCTCTTAAAAAGGCCCATTTGGCAGCCCTGCCTGCCTGGGGGGGTGCGAAGGGAGAGAGGGTGGAAATTAACATGTTTGTCTTGCTTACATCGTCGCCAACACCGAAACTACGCCTAAGTCAAATAAATTTCCTCCCGTTTAACATAAGCATATATACTAATGTTTTAAACAAACAGCAGTACGGGACGACGTTTGTTTCCAGTAATTAATGCTAAAGAATTAAAAGATTTCGAGTGTTAAAATGATTTTCAGTTTGTTTTTGTGTGTTTTGGGCTTATGTAACGTACCATTATACATAACCACACGGTTGTATTCCCAGAAGGGACAAGCAGTGGTGTGCAGTGCACCAATAATTCAGCAATTATGTTTGAATAGTCCCATCACGTAATAGGGGGCGAGCTAATTGCCGTCAACGAGGTCCAAAGCCAGGTTCCGGACAACTACTGGGAATCGAAGTCATCCCATCCAATGAGCTGCCTCATTGCTACTCGTATTATGAAATTATTTCGTTTATGAATTATCCATTATCAGAAAGAATTTTGTATAGGTGTGAGCCTTCTCACTCCTAAAGAAATTACCCTTTTTTTAGAGGAAGGAGAATAGGGAAGCCTTAAGAAACTAAATAGGTTACCTATTAAAAAAAATACACTGAAAAACTTAAAAAGTAGGTACAGATGAAGTAAGTTAAGTATTTAGGGGACATACAAGTGAAACAACTATTAACTATTGGTATATGTGTTTTTAGATGATCATTACACCTGAATTCATAGAAGGGGTAGGCAAAACTATTTAGATAGATAGATATTTCATGTCGCGCGCCTACTAAAGAATGTTCATTCTCAATTCTTTTACAAAAACCTATTCTATTTCTATTTAAATCATTTTGTAAGTTCGAAAGAACAACCTAAAACTAATAAATATGATTATGTTTATTACTGGCATTTCACACGCGTGTTTTTTTTTAATATAACGTATTACACTCAGTGATTATGCCAGTTATTTCTTAACCAACCGGCTAGATACAACATGAGGTTGCATCCAGGTTCTACAGTACCTACACATGCTTCTTCATAAGTTTTGTACGAATTCGACGCACATGACGTGTGGTGCCGGCCACCCGCTACAACTCAAAACACCGCAGCAAGACATCACAGCAGCCAACGAGTCACATACGGAGCTACCGACTCCGTATGTGACTCGTTTGTGCTGAACCTTAACTATACGACATTTTTCGGTCAATGCACCAACAATAAAATGATGCACAGGTTGAATAACAGCAAATTTCAGTACACTTGATACTTAATAGTACCTCTTAAACTTCTATCATACTAATATGAATAGCGGAAAATTGCGTATCTCGCTCGTAAACAACAATAATTTCACGACAATGGTTTATTCCGCTCTTCACAAACCAAAGTCAATATAACAATGCTAAAACATAATCGTCCCCTCTAATATCAGCTTTAACATCATAAGAACTAGGGTAATTTCAGAGTGACAAACGTAGTAGAAAATGTCACAAGATTATTTTAAAAGCAATGGAAAATGGGCCTTGGTTCGTCAATATAAGGTTCCTAATCTCAAAATGTGATTCGTGAAGCGATATACAGAGTGCGACGATTTATCGGGATCTGCGGTTTTTTTTATAACTATGCATTGTTAAGTACTTGTCTGTTGATATGGAACGACAGATGGTAATGATATTTATTATTATTTTACAAGTAGGTCTGTTGTATGTCGCCAGATTGAACAATATAAATTATACGGAGAAGTCCGCATTAAAAAATGATTGATGAAATTGATCGTTTCGTTTTGATCCATAATTATACAGGGTGCAGCTAAAAAAAAACACCAAATTTGACCATGATTAAAAATTGAGCCCTAAACATAAATGTCACTCTAGTACCTACTTAAAAAACGAATTCCATTACAATTTCAAAAGTAACGTTCGTCAATACACCGCAATAAGAGAGCAACCCTTAGTTAACACACCAAATTCAACTTAAAAACGTTGCAAGATAAAAAAGAGCAATAGCAGATACAAACAATGGCCGGGCCACGTATGTGTAATAGAGAGGTAAAGTGCCTATCAAGCTTCAGACGCTGTAAACATATAAAATGAAGGCGCTTATTGTTCCTTTAGTAACAATAAGAGAAGCATTTTTTTCACAATCGACTGAGGCCATTTCGAGTGAGAGGAGTGGAAATAATAACCACTGGATACCGCATCGACGCACGTTTAAACAATCAAACGGGGAACAAAAAGACACTAATGTGGAAATGGATAATGCAGGGGCGACGTAGGAGCGGGGCGCCACTGTCGCGGATGAGCTTGGCTTTATTGTGAGGTGTTGGCGCAGTGTACACCGTGCCGTATAGTGCAGCGGAATGTGTGTAGACTGTTCTTTATTTTAGCTCTTGTACTTCTTAGATGGTCGTGGACGTGGGTGTGATAGCAGTATTTGCCAGTCAATACAGTGAGAGAGAGTTTTAGCCAGTATTAGAGAATAGGATCTTCATGTAAAAACAGGATCTCAATTTTAAGATTGTTTACAAAAAAATATATAAGTTAGACTCAACTCAATTTGAGTCATTATCACATAAACCTTCGGCATGTTTTCAGCGGTATGCGCCCGCTGCCGTCTATCACAGTGACCCCATACTGCGCTCTATGAAGAGGATGCGTGATTAGTTTTATCCTTCACCCCTCGAAGCGTCACCCCCTCCACTCCCTCCCCCATCCCTTCAACGCACCCTTCTCCCACCATTCTTCGCCAACTGTATCTCGGAACAAATGAATCAGCCTGTGTTAAGTGATAAATAACATAAGCTTTATTACAGCAAATTGAAAGGAACTTGCAGGACGGGTAACGATGCGGAATCAAAAGACCATCATAAAACAGGACTCCTAAATCCAGCCACCCTGCACTTTTTGGATAGAAGGCAACTTTTTAAATGTTCGTGAATTCAAATTAGGAACAATGACGGAACTCCAACATGGTATCCAGTTAGTAGGTCGCCATCAAAATTGCATACATACTTTTTGTTTGACTAGGGCGCAAAGGCCCAAAATATCAAACTAATGATGATTAGTTTGATATTTTGGGCCTTTGCGCACGGTTACTCGATTTAAGAGTCCGGGAGTGTATTATCATCTAGGCTCGGTGCAAACGAGGCACCAACTGGCTGCCGGTAGACCAGAGACAAGGAGTTCACGCTTGACCGGCACAGCAGTACTCAACATCGCAGCAAGAAACGACAGCCAGCGATGGCTGCGGTCGCTGCCTGTGTGTTCCGAGCCTTAGCCTAACATCTTTTATAAGCTGCCATTGCGTACCCTAACCTTTTGATACTTGACGAAGTTTCACATATAGTTTCGATAATAATGAACGACCTCTAACTAGCCGGGAACCGTTGAGCTAATATCAATTACCTTTGCAATACAAGATGGCGGAAACTGACGCAATTAGTTTAGTCATCTAAATTATTGGGCCCGACTGTGGTCACCGGGCTTACTAATTAAATGGAGGTCTATACCGCTGACCACCCTTAGAGTAATATCGACCTGTATAATTGTGTTTACAGGGTCCAGTCTTTATGATTACATTGCTTATAAGTAGTTTAGTGAAGGCGAGATAATATAAGATTTCTCATTAATGTAATACTTATATCTAAATCCTGAGGAGCCCACGATGTTATTCCAATTTAAGTCAAAAGTGTCCAAGACCTTTTTGACCTGTCTAGTAATAATAATAATATAAAAAATAAAAATAAATAAAAATAGTTTATTGGTATAACAGCTAGAGTCTTAACAAATGTGATTGGACCCTCCTTTTAGGCAGATAGTGCCTGTATTAGGAGAGTCCGCTCTTCCAAACAAGTAGTTTTAAATAAAAAGTGCGAGAAAAACGTATTCTCTTAAAACTAAACTATTTACTATTTAGACTATTTAAATTACATATTAAATTAAAAATTATGAATTAAAAACTAAGAAGACTAACTTACGTTGACATTGGTTTTTGCATCAAATTAGATGTGTGTATGAGCGTATATGAGTAGGTGAGAGATAGTGTGAGTGTGTGCATGAGTGAGAGATAGTGTGAGTGTGTGAATGAGTGAGAGAAAGTGTGATGTGTATGTGTTAAGGTTTTATAAGTGTTTCCGTATCATCATAAGTAAGGGTTTGTATCCATTCCATTATTTCTTTTTTACTTTCGTAGTAAGTTTTGGGATAAATGTAAATATATTTGTTGATTTTATTATAGAGCGCAGCTGATCGTTTGCTAAATTGCATACTGGCAAATAAAGTCCTAGTCCTATAATATTCTTGGACATTTCACACACCGCCATATAGTCCCAAGCTAAGCAACCTAATGCTTGTGTCATGGTAACGAGGTGGCTGATATACTACTTAAATGCATTTTTTTTTTTTTTGTAAATACTTACTTATATTATACATAGAAAAACACCCTGCCCTGAATAAATTCTTGCAGGTCGTACAAATATCTGTTCCGTGCGGGAATCGAACCCGCGACATGCTGCGCAGCAGTCAATCGCTCAACTACTGCGCCAACTATGTCGTCAAATTAAATTAAATAGTGATTATGACAGCGGTGACCGCTTTTAAAACCGATAAGTATGAGCCAGTGACGTACTCTTTTTGGGCTCTCCGTACGTACGGTCACAGACGGGCGATAGGCAAGGCACGAGTACCTTGATTATAAAATGGCGAAATTAAATTTCGCGTAAATCGTACGCTAGGGGCGACTGGCAGACTTATTACGCGTATACATACGTAGACAGTAATTTCGCTGTACCGCGGAAGTTTATTATTGCGTTTCGTACGCAAAGTTTCGATTAGAGGGGCGCCATGCCGCGCAGCCGCCGGAATAACATAAATAATGACCGCCTAATGCGCTGGATTGCACTCATTTGCTATCTAGGAAGTTATTCGCGCAGATGGTGCTAGATTTTTATTTTACGCAAAATATCTAAAGCTATGTTATTTGATTGCCTGCAGTTTCTGCTATTTTAAAGTTCAGCCGAAAGCTCTGTCACTAAACTCAGGGTTACGATTGTTTAAGCGGATTTGTCTGAAAGGGTTATCGGTAGGTACCCCGGAACATAAAAGGCTAAGGAAGGAACATGGATGGGTTTTTAGTCAGTAAGAGTCTGACACTCCCTTCCGCTCCACCCAGAGCGGGAGCAGTCATTGGATGATTTCCCACCCTCAAAAAAAAGGGTACGACAGTCGAGAAAATTTTAGAAAATCCTTGTACGTCTCGTCAGACGAAAATCGCTTGGAACTTAAGGTTCTAGCGGGTAATCTGGTTGCATTGTATTTGTCACGCAATAAATTATATAGGCTCTAGATATATCGAGGACATGTCAAACAGGTATCCGGTGATAGTTGATGATAGCAAGTGATCGAGTTCTTCAATGACGTCAACTAATGGGACCTGTAATTGAGAGCGCTTCAGTTTCGTACAAGCGAGGCTAAATGTATAGGTACTTATAGCAGATAGATATTCTAGTCTGATTTACTTGAAGGTGTCAAGAATTCTCATTTTCATATATTCCGACATTCTACCGTACCATTTTAGCTAAATGGTGCTACTCCATGCGTCATGTTCGTAAACGGGCGCTGTCAGTAGGGACTGGTCATCTCTTAGCTGCTATGGCTGATTTTAATTCAATTTTTGAAATATTTATTCATTTTTACTACGGATGATTTTAACGTTCTGCATCGTTCTCACATGTATAGTAACAACATGAATTATGTAACCAATATTATGTTTAAAAGAGTGTCTGTGGAGTTTTTGCCTACTGCTTCGGTATGGGCAAAAGCTTCATTTTTCTGACTGACCGACCCCTTGACAATACAAAAGTGCCTGTAATTGGTTTATTTGAAATAAATGCTTTGAGTTTGAGTTTGAAGGTGAAGGGCTTGCAGATAGGCAATTCTGGTAGAACAATTTCCATTGAGTTTTCATAGAAATGTTCCGCTAGTGTCACTTCGTGGTATCGCGTTGGGCCTGTCTACGGGAATCTTAACTTTGAACCGTCTGTCGCACGTAAGTGGCAAAAGTGTAAAGACGTTAACACTCTAGGAAAGATTGACTTAGCGAGGGAAGAGGGGTAAACATTGAATGCTTTCCGGGACTGTGCTTAACCAGGAAATCAGGTTAGATGGTACCATTAAAAAAAAAAACTAGGCGTGTGAGGTAGCCTTTGTAGTGTTTCAGTTAGAGGTCTGAACTTTATGTCATTAGGTACCTACTGACTTTATCGTTGGGCAGATGGACACCGGCGGAATTCATTTATTAATGACAAATATTAATTGACATAATGGCCACGTGATCTTAGGACCTAATTACATTGACCTTTGTCAATGTGACTATGAAAGTGTGTTTTTAAAATTGGGTTCTAGTTTTTTCCTAAGTATAACATTGTATTGTAGGTAGTAATTAATATTATCATAACACATAATTTTTATACTCGAAGAAGCAGTAGTTATAAATAATCAGAAAGTGAAATATGAAACTGTTTGTTTTTATAAAGAAGGATCGCCAACATTTTTCTCTTCTAGTTTTTCTTTTTTCAATAACTTGCCGCATTATGATGAAATGCTAACTCACAAAGTCCTAGACGAGAGAGATCTTGTACATTAACGGTTAGGCTTATAACAAGCTTACAAATCGCCGATTACTCCCCTTACCCTCGTCAAACAGCTGCTTAAGTCGTTGACGTAGCTCGGCTCAACAAGTTAGCGATACATATCCCACCCACCGCCCCGACACGTCGTCACAGCTCTGCCACGCGTCACACGTCCACAACGACATTTTATTAACACTATCTTATCTCCTGCCCGCGTCCACAAAACAACGTATTGATTTCTTACATACATACAAATTAAACAGATTGTTATTTAGTTGTCCGAGTGCACTTAATTTAATAATATGAGCGAGGCGGTCGCGCTCAGCCGCACCTCTCCCCCCGCACCCACCCGCGCCTACATAAATCTATTTTATCGTACACTGGCAATAAATTTTATTTCGGGATCTTTAATTCTTTGTTATTGAATTGGATTTTAGTGTTTTATTCGGGTAAACAAACAATACATCGGAACGTTTCAACCGGTACTTAGGGCACGTGTGCGTTTCGTAAACACGACTAGCGGCGCGCGCGTCGTCGCCCGGCTAACTTAATAAAAGATTTTATTTGTAGATTGAACTGCGTTCCGTTATTGCCGCCGTAAAATGGCCGGCTTTTGTCTGGGTTCACAATTAAAACTTCGATAATGTTTAGTTGTAGCGCTGGGCACAAAGAAATGCCGCTCTTTGCTCCAACAATTACGGGGTGGACGTAAATAAACGTGCGCTTGAGCGGCGGCGGCGCGGGCGGCGCGTCCGAGCGACGCGTGATCTACAGTAGCGATCGATAAAATGTGCAATCGTAAACTTCCTGTTCGAGATGGGAAATTGTAAATTAACTGACGAATTGTTCTTTTTCATCTGACCGTTATTATTATTGTAGGGTAATGAAGCTGACTTGTTAAACCTTTGTTGTAATTGTGTCGGCACAAGATTTAGAACGCTGTTTTATATACTTTACAACCTATGTGCGGTGTTACTTTGTTAATGAAAGGAAATAAAGCTCGGATTTTGTTTCTGATGTTCCTGCCATTAATTGATAAGTGTTAGTTTTCCTCACGTTCTATTGTTTTTATTTCACACAAAGATCACCCGTTCGGTTGACTTGTTCTGCCCCCACACATGCCAAAGCGCAAACAATTTCAGTGAAAAATGATATTTTTATTGCGTTTGACGTCTCTTGCCACATGATGTCCTGTAAACGTAACATCTTTTTTCAGCTGAAAAACATTTTCACGACAACAACACGACATAAAAAAATACTCTGTGGTTTTACAGCATGGTGGTGACAACCGCGATGGTCCATCATAGGGCCTGTACATTTCGTGTTCCTATCAAAATCAGTTTCCATAATCTATCAAACAATTATTAGATTAATCTGTAAGTCTTGAGTACACTTCTTGGTGTTGTAGGCCTATAGATGATGATTTATCTCCAGTAGGTCCTTGGCCTGTGTGCCAACTTATTACCTAAGTTTTCTCATTTATTTCTATGATTGCTAACGGCTTCTTCCTTGTTTGCAGGCCAAAATGATTGAAAACTCCCAGGCCTGGCTAGGAGCCTCCACATCGGCAGCAATTGCAGGTTCGTATTTTATTTTTAATTATAGAATGTACAACCCGTGAGGATCGTATTGATGATTGACTTTTAAAAATACAAAAAAGCTATTTCGTGTCTATGCATCGTACGGTGTAAGTTTTTTACAATTCCAATTTTAGAATTGAAGGCTTTAGGTTTTAGTATGTACGCGTCGTACTGTGTAACATTTTTTAATCATTCTTTTTTTCAATCCATATCTAGATTTTTATAGTTTTATCAGAGACTGAAAGGATCTGCAGGTTTTCGCCTTTGCTAGTGCATTTGCAGTCAAATATTATATGAAGTAATGTGATTGGTTGTGGAGTCTATTTGCTTGCAACAACTAACTTGATATCTGAAAGATCACTTTCAGAATGCTTTTACTTTAGTAAGGCCCACCTGCACGTTCATGGGTTAAGATTAATAAATACGGGTTAACACCTTACCCAGGATTAACGAAATAATTCATCTGCGCCATCAAATTTGGAGTTGATCAGATAAAGAAATAGATGAGTCAGCTAGGTAAGGCCGGCGCCATCTAGCTTTAAAACATTGACTTGTAAAAGTGTCTTTAAAGAAAGATCTAGGTACTTACAAAAATTAACATTTTATTTCGTGAACCTAGAATTTAACTTCTAAATATTTAACCCAGCGATGTGGGAAAGTTTTGTTGCTAAACTGCTAGTAATGTCAAGATAATTTGACGTTATGAGGTACCGGGTACCGCTGAAAACTTATTTGCAAGAGAAAATTCGACACTTTAATATCAGCAGGCAATATATTCATGAACTCATAAAAAGAAAAACAAATTATAACATATTTTTCCTTAACTGACGTTTTCGTCAATCTATAAATAAAATCTTCATGGAAACAACTTACAATACGAATATATTAAATTGAAATGTCATGTTATAAAATTCGACGACCATAAAGCATTCTGTATCGTAATGTAGTGTAAAAGAGATGGCTATACAATTTCCGTTCTTTCATTTTTGGTCGGCTTACACATCAGGGCGCAATTCTATTTTATATTTCGTCGATTGAACTGCAATGTTCCTAACTCAAAAAATATTTATGTCAGGTGAACTAGACCTGGTGGTACTTTTTAGTGTCGAAAAGCGTAAGAGGTTATTTAACGTTAGTTACTTAACTCCCAAGTTATCAAATTCTACTTTTATTAATTTAACCCGATTAAACGTGCAAGTGGGCCTATATAAAGGTTAGATCGTTTAATGCGTCAATTGTTGTTAATAATCTGTCTTTTAAAAAACGTTTTTTTTTTGTTTTTGTTTGTTCATTTTTGTTGTATAGTTTTTCAGAAAAGTTGTTTCATTTTTAATTTTTGTTTAAAATCCGTTTTTTTCTGATGCAGTAGTAGGACGGACTAAATACGAATGAGTAATTAATTAATATATTGTTAACAGAAACATATACGTGCGTGACTACAATAATAGAAATTCTGATTACTGAATAGTTTCTACCGTCATTTTATTGATAGTTCGCGCATTATAAATACAATAATAAATAGCAAAACATAGTCAGTCACTGTATTTTATTGCAAATACTTCTCATTGATAATAACTTCTATTCTTTGCTGTCATTATAACGTGAGAGAATAATATAGAAACACTATAATATTATCTCGATACAACATTGTTAAGGTAACGATGGTCGTGTGCACTGTTAGTGTAATTTATAGTTTAATGGCATAAAAACTAGCATTGTAGTTAGGTAGGTAGATGTCTTACATTGTGAACGTACAACTTACTCGTTTCCTGAGTTTCTCGTATCTGTTGAGTTGTATGTAATTATAATATAGCTACTTATGCCTTCCGCACACACGCCCGATGCGACGTGTCGCGACTGTAGTAGAACAATCTCTATGAAAACTTGCTTTATAAGAATCGCATTGTAACCCTGTCTACGGAAGCCTTTATGTTCCCATTGAAAAATGAATTTTTGGAATCGATTAGGTCAGTAATTTCGAAGATTACCCCTACATACAAACTTACAAATAAATACATCTTTATAATACTTATTAGTATAGACTACTACTACACTAAAAACCCACAAGATCTCGTTTACAGATTTATCACGGATAAATAGATCTGTGGGCATGATAGCCACATATCTGTTGTATCCACCTCATTCATAGACACGGCTCGACAATCCTAGGAGCGCAATTCAACGCACGCCTTTTATACAGAAAATCTAGGACAAATCCAAACCGATCCAATCTAGCCAATCGTCGGAAGTATTTTCAATTTACAGAATCGACTATTGTATATTTTATTGTTTATAAAGTAATAATGAAAATGTTTTATAGGATATTAAATATGTTCATAAGTATTTTATTGTTCATAAAATAATAGAAAAATGGTCAAAGTGCCGTTGGAAGATTGTTAAAGTCTCAATTATTGACTTCCTCGGACATGAAATCTAAATGCCTGCTTAAACACTACTGCATCACATTGATACGGATTTGTTTATGGTTGAAAGATTTTTGCCCCACTCTATCAGATTACCACGGACATAGCACTCGCAAGCTGAAGTCTCCAACGTGGACACAAAGTCAGCTGCAAGAAGCCATCCAAGCCGTCGTCACCCAGAGGATGAGGTTCACGCAAGCCGCCACACACTACAGCATTCCTAAGGGAACATTGTACGATAATATACTAGGGAAATCTAAACGAATGGCCGTCTTAGACGAAGCCAGCCTCCTAGCCAGCGAAGAAAGAGCCGTGTTAGACTTCTGCTGCGAGACCAACGTGTCCCCGTACAACAGACGAACAAAAAAGTCTCTAAAAGAAGTAATGCCTTATGTTGAAAAGTTGAGAAGGATAAGGGACCCAGGCTTCTCGTTCATAGGTCTGACAGGGTTCAGGTGGTGGTGGGCCTTCTGTAAGAAGCATTCCATAGTGTCTCTGTACTATGAAGGGTCGCATAAGAATAAAAACCCAAAAGTTAAGACTGAGTTTAACCCGGACGACGAGTCGTGATATCTCGTGATGAACTGTAATAGCAACAGGTGGCGCCATCTGTGTTTCTGTACTGAATGTTGAGTTTGCTACTTAACCCAGAGAAAGACAAGTTTTGAAAGCCCTTGTTCGGTTTATATTTATTTTCAATAGTTAAACACATGCCTGTCCTTATGATGAGAAGTTATAAAAAATAACTTACGTCTGCAGCGCATTTTATTAGCACTAAAGTGGCCGTAATGTGTAAACATTAATATGTATATATAATCATTGGGGCACACCCCAAGCTATAGTCGTCGCCATTTCATGCTGTATCATAAAATATAATTCTGCCATAAATAAACCGACACTTACCTTTTTGTCGCATATTTCTTATAAATTCGGCGTTGAGTAGGTACCGTTGAATATAATTCACACAAAATTAAGTAATTTAAGACCGATATTTTAAATGATTGTCAATTAATAGCAAATATGATTCTCAATTCATAATTAATTTTGATTAAGAAACCATTTTTATTCCGTAAAACGACAGGTGCGCGTCGCAGTTATTAAAAATTCAACAAGCATAATTGCAGAGACATTACCTTTCTTATTCTCGTTGGCATTTTATTATATCGCCAAAATTAACTTGTAATTTCCTCGTCTATAAACAATTATTGGCGCGGGATTAACTGATGGACTTCGACGGTTTAAGCAGCATTTGGCGCCAAACCGCATTTTGGCACAATTTAATGAGATATAAAAGTAGATTTCAATGCAATGAACAGTAACAGGTTGGCGACTCCTCGTCCTGTTTAACTCCAACTACACGAGTGACCCTAAAGGGATACCTTCCGAGTTATTCGACATTTAAAAGTTTAGTCATCAGATTGCTAAGTCTTTCTATAAATCCTAGATATAGGGCCGTCCATAAACCATGTAGGGCAAACGTGTGAGGCAGGAGGAATTAGTATAGTATATTAACAGGAGGTTTAAGTATTATAATTCACATTTTTTTCTTTCCTAACTACCGAAATAAATTCTCCTACAATTTTTCAATTTCAATTTCTTAAAATTACATGGGACAGCAAAATAAAATCGTTACATGTTTTATCGGCGACCCAATTGACCACTTTTTTCTATTAGTGGAACAGATTTATGGGGTAAAGTCGGATAATATGGATGGCAGTTTTCAAAAGAATGTTACAAAGTAAATATCCGTTATAAAATAAGTCAGTCATTTGCAGACTTAAAGTAATGACTCATGTTACATTAAGCATCTTTGAATCTCAAGTATTCTATGTAATGTATCTGTAGCAGCCAACTAACTAGTTTAATTAACCTTTCATTAACAGCCTAGCCTTTTTACAAAGTGAAGCCACTCAACTAACGGCCTGAATGATATTCATAATAGTTTAGGTTTGATATGCGACCAAACACGAGCGAGCCGAGCGAGCGAAGCGAGCTTTTCCGCAGCAGCGGCCAGTGAGCGCTTTTTCGAAAGGCTAGCTGTTAACTAAACGGCTAATTAAGCAAGTTGGCTGCAACATAACTATAATAAGATTGTTTATATCATTGCCATGTAAAGACTTATAGATATATTTTTACTGAATTAATAATAGGACATGTATTGTTATTTTTAAGGGAATCCCACCTTTTTAGAAGGTTATTTTAATTTTATTTTTAATGCTATGTACTTAATGATTTTTTAGAATTTAAGACTGATACAATTAAGTTAATTCTTTGATGGTCTTTTGAACCATAAAAATTAGCGACAGCATCGCTGATTTTTGATTTTAACAATTTAACTGTAGTTTTTTTTCAAGTAGGTAGTTATTGATTTATGTATATAATTTGAATAGGTATAGTTAGAAATTTACTTTTATTTCGGTGACGTAGATGAAGGATATTGGGCATTTATTTTAAAATCATCTTTGAAAGAAGGAGGTTTTTATTTGACTGTTTTTTTTTTATATTTGATATTTTTAAGGCAAATGATTTTTTTAACAACGTCCTAGATGGCATTTACAATTAGATACTTACGGGAGTTTACGTATGAAGTAATCTTCATTAAATTTGACCTTATGTACTGTACATAAGGTAATGTCTACTTAATGTGATACTCATTTATATGGTTATTGTAGATAGGTAGGTATAGTCGAGAAGTAAGATCACAATTTTGACAAATTTAAATGACTAGCTTTTACCAGCGGCTTCGATCGCGTGCCCCCCTAAATTATCTCACGTGAACCGTACATTTTTCCGGAATAAAAAGTAGCTTATATGCTCAAACTCAAACTCAAAGTATTTATTTCAAATAAACCAATTACAGGCACTTTTGAATTGTCAAGGGGTCGGTCAGTCAGAATGAAGCTAGTGCTATGCTATTCCAGACTATATTCTATCTTTGTGCCAAGTTTCATCAAGCTCTGCTGAGTAGTTTTTGAGTTTATTCGTTACAAACATTCATACAAATTTGTCCTCTTTATAATATTAGTATAGGTAGATAAAGAAAGAGCTGAATATCTTTAAACAAATATATAGGTAGTCAGTTTTCGAGACAGCTTTGACACGGTCAGAAATAAAAGCCATACTCATAGTAATAAATTGCCGGCTAATTTTGAACAGATACAAGTATAAATATGTGGGTAATAAAACATAATATAAGGGTATATCAGCCATCACCTGTACCACGGCGTGTATCAGAATATTTTATAAACACATGAATAATTAAGACGTTTTGACATTTACACGAGAATCATAAATGGTATTCAACGTGAAGACATGGTGTGTAATTTTCCATTAAAAATTATGGTTATAACTAAAAACAAGATAATATATTTTTAAGCCTCAATTTTCAGCCATCAATCAGATGGTTCTGTCTTCACTCTGACAGCTTCATTTAATTTACTGGACACACTCTAGGTACTTTTGCGTACCACATCAATTTATTATACTGATATTTAATTTATTTTAATTCGTCGTCATTTTGCATGCTTGTGAGTTTAATAAAAATAATAATATTTATTTGTACATTGCGGGTGTAGCGTGTTGTGTGGTGAACTATCCAGGCATAGGTCTACATAAGAGCTATGTGGCGGCCAACGCTTTTCTAAAAAAACGCAGCTGGAACTACTTTCTTCAGCATCATGTCGTCAGCTGCGTACCATTTTTCCAACTATGTTGGTAATTCAATGGGATGATATACATAAAAAATTAATGTACCTACATAAAAAACGGATTCTAACGATTCCAAGAAAAAGAAAAACCTTTTCAATAAACTAAAAGGAAAATGGTACTTTTTAAATGGTTATTCTCAACTATAATTTTAACATTAACAATAAAATGAACACTAAAGAACTGATTCAAACAATCCCAAGAAAAAGACGTACTTTGTGATTGTTTTAAAACGGTTTATATAAAAATCAAATAGAAGGAAAATGGAACTTTCTAAAATGTTTATTCTCCACAATAATATTAACATCTGGTGGAGGTGGTAAGCGCTCTGTTCCCTTCACAAGGGTATAATATTTATAATAAGCCACAATAAATAATTATTGGCATTATTTTTGTATTTGTTTTTACAGAACAGTTTTTGCAAATAAGTATAAACATAAAGGATTAATGAGAAAATTCACACCGTGTCCTTATTATTTAACATTTTTGTTCAATTAAATACTTTAATATTAATGAGGGAATCTTATCGTGATACTGACTATAAAGTTATATGTTTAATTGATAGTAGGACCAAAATTATATCTTCGGTTATGTTATCAACCGGCTGTCAAGTATTTTTAGGGTTCCGTACACGAAGGGTGCCAACGGGACCCTATTACTAAAGCTTCGCTGTCCGTCCCGTCCGTCCGTCTGCCACAAGGTTGTATCTTTTGATCGGTAGACACTTGATCACAGAGTAAAAATAAAAATAAAATAAATGAAAAAAAAAATTAGGAGACCGGACCCCAAACAAGAATCGTGTTTATTTTTAAATATGTAGTGTTAAATATGGTACAATTGTGCGGGTCCGTATTGCACGTCTCCGCTTTTTTAAGATTTGCATAGATAACACGAAACCATATAGTGTTTCATGTTTTTACTGTAAATAGCAATAATAAATACACACGCGGTGAATAAAACTGGAAACGCGATATTTTAATTACTTTAAAAAATAATTCAGATTCTTTTGGCGCGTTATTAAAAATGCTAAGTTTATTATTTCCCTCCACGGCTCTGTAATTATGCGATAAAAAAAATTGCTGATTCTTTGTGAAAACTTTATTTAGTTCTCTATTAAAATAGTTGGAATGTAAAGCCGGGCAGAGCTCGTGTTTTTGCTCGTCACTGTACATTGTTTATGGTAGGAGCTCCTTAGTTAACGGAAATATCATTGGTAATACACATTTTAAAAATAATGCGTTCTGCTAAAAAGGCGTTTCGATGCATAACATAAATATATTTGTGATATTTTATTATAAGATGATTAAGAATATTTTTCTTATTAATTGACCTTAAATAATTTTAAATAAGTGGCAGAGAAACGAAAAAAAAATGTTGATAGATTCTCCCCATGGATCTGCAACAAATATTTTTTTATTAATTATGGTTAAGAACTTAAAATTTAGTTTGTGTAACTCCCAGCATATTAAGCAACACATGATTGAAATTCATAAACAAAAATTGTGTTTACAACAAATACATGTTTTTTTGATGAGATGCAAAGAGAATTTTGGTTTATGAAAAATATCAATTTCTATTTACCGGGCTATGCCTATATCTACTTCTATAGCAATTACTGACGTCATATTGAATAATAATAAATTATGTTGGTACAATAATGCAATATAAAATCATAATTCCTAAATTAATTCTGGTAGGTACTCTTTGCCGAGCTCGCGGGCAAAACTTTCTACGGACCGCAAGGAGAGTCGCAGGCTCGCAACATTTGTATAACCTTCATAATTACAGAATGCCACTCCTGACAGGAAACAGAAGAATGTTTTTAGGTACTTACTGCATAAATATTTTTCAATGAAATACACAATTATGTTTTATCGCTAAATATAAATTAAACGCACGCTCGCATTCTCACTTTTTCTTGCATTGTTACACACAGCCCCACCTGCGCGGCTGCGTCTGCGCACCGCGCTAGTATGTTTTTACTATGCGCTTTGTAAGTAAATACATTCTATATGTCATAGTTATACCTATTTTCCAGTCAAAATGAATCCTGGCTGAAGATAAATGGCAGACTTAAGTAGTTAAAAAAGGGTAAATCAAAATACTTTTTTTAACGGCACTGAAGTTACTGTCAAACATGCTTTACAATTGGATTTCAAATTAATTTTTGTAAAATGCCTAAATCGTTTTTGTTGGAAATACCTACTAAATATTTCCGAATAAAATTAAGCACAATTTTTATTAAACAGTAGTTTTCTGTAAGAACTTCAAGAAACATTTTTAGTCGATAATAATTAAGACCGGGAAAGAATTTTGCCAGTAACCTATAGTTCGTAGAATACTCGGAATTTATTGCAAAGTGAAAACTAAACGGTTTTATGAAAATGGTTGATTACTTCTAGAAACTGCTTTTTGTCAATTAAAGTTGTTGGTCTTTAATTAGTTTGTTCGTTAAACTATACTCAATGATTATAAAATAATAGTCTTGTCACAATTAGGTTTAATTCTCATTGGACAGTGTTCTGCCTAACCCTTCCGGGATTCAAGGCGTGATATTACATTATACTATATGAGGTATTTTACGATTCTAAGATTTTTTTTGTAAAATTAAAGAAATGCCATAATAATTTAGTGTAATATTTTTGTTCATGTGTTTTTCTGCCATCCAGTGTATTAGTTTTAACCTTTTGAACGCCAAAGTATAAAAGCACGCGGGTGCCCTCAACGCCAAGCAACACATTGATTTCTTCTTGTTATTATGAATTGCCCAACATCCAAGGTGTCTTTTTATTTGTTTCGTGTCATTAAATGCGTACGAGAGCTTCAATTTTTACGAAATCTTAATGAACACTCACAAAAGTAATAATTTAATTGATTATTTCGTGTTGCTTGTCACGTATAATGACAATGGCGTTCAAAAGGATAATTGCAAAATCTTGCTTTAAGCATGGGACCGAACATAACTGTCGAAATGTAGGTGTACTATACACCTCTACAGTTTTTTTTTAATGGATGTTCTTTTTTGTTAAACTTTAACTTTTTTAAATGTTAATTGAAAGTGACCAGTGTATTAATTAATACGGAACTGGAAACACTAAGTTTAATGAGACTTAATCGTCACGAAGTGGCCTTATGACAATAATAAGTTTTTGACACGCAGTCAGATTATCAAACACATGTATAACATTAAAAACTGTACTTAATTTATATTATTTGTCATTTTTAGCTCGGTCAATCCCCCCTTTTTCAAAAGCCTTGTAAAACATACTTGTTTTTTTCTTAAATTTTCTTGAGAAACGACATAAATAACACGCCTTGAGAAAGGGGTGATGATTAGCAAAAAATGGACTGCTTTATTTCTATGCATAAATTGTCCATTAGCAACAAATATGTACTGCTAAACTGTTCAGCGCTATTAATTATGTTTATAGAATTACTCCCTTATTTATAAATTTTCTTTTTCTATAAAATATTCGTAAATACAAGTCTTATAGACAGTTATAACATTTTATTAAACAGCCGTTTATAAACAAGGGGTTAAAACAAACTAAAGCCAGAAACTTGCGCAAAAGTATCTTTGCAAGTAGCTTGCAGGTCATTGACCCATTATAACCTGTGATTGGTGACTGTCACAGTAGGTTAAATGACGCATTCTGTGTTACGAGATACCAAATTAAATTTATTGAATTAATTAAAAAAGTACTTTAAAAAATCTTTTTTGTTTGTACTGAGTATGAAGGTACTTGCTTATTTTTGTGCAAGTGTACGTATTTGTGGATTTAGTTATAAAATTTCTCATACGCATTCCTGTGTCAATTTTCTAGTGTTATATTTTACTTGTAAGCGATGGTAGCGCCATCTCTCGTCCTTTTAAACAAGACTGTATTTTATACATAAAATATTTAGTTTAAAAAAAACTATGCAGTTTTATTTATTTTCCGCTAATAATTTTTATTTATTTTTCTCGTAGTAACAGGTTCCTTTTGGAGGTCAGTATATAGAGTGCCTTTTTATTTTATTTTATTGACTTTTCCGGGCTTTACCATTTACCTTGCTTATTTTTATGGCGCGGAAAAGTTATTTTTTTAATATAATGTACCTATTTTTTTAGGTTTCTTTTTAACAGATCATGTTACTAAAATAAATATAGAACGAATCTTAAATTTCTTGTAAGTGCGTGACGTCATGTTAATACCTACACTCGGTAGTGATAGTACAGATACAGCTATCGCGCCGCAAATTAAAGCATTTTATAACAAACTGTCGTTGATATCTCATGTCATCCATATTGGGGTTGAAAAAGTTCAATTTTTTTAATATAAATGCAATAAGAAACTAACCGGGAAGTAGATTTTATATCAAGTTTAAAGTATTCCTTTTTACATGGTTAGCAGGTGATAATTCAGGTGTCTTTTTTGTCGTTAAAAACAAACGTAATTATTAAAATAGATACTCATGTACTCGTACTCGTTAGTTATTTAAACCCTCTTTCACCGAGCATTAAATAAAAATCATAGATATTTTATTGACAAATATTAATCCAGTGTAATTGCAACACTCTCACTTTCATTATGCCAAAATTAATTAAGGCGAAAGTACTCATCACTAACTAACGGCAAAATAAAATTAATAACACAACATGAACTTAATTTTGCATAGATAACACAAATAAAATGCAATTTATAATTATTGCAGCTGATTCGTCGATAGCGGGACGAGTCAGTTAATCGACTCTCAAGCATGAAGTCGATATACCCGATATCTTGAATGGAACTCGACTCATGCATAATACGCTGCTTAAATTATCACAAGCGATAAAGTTCTCGAATTGAGATGTAGAAAGAACTGTATTAATTCTCACTTTCATAAGCAGCTTAAATAGGCTTCGACACGTTCGCGGCGATCTTAATATTTGATATAATTTTAATATTTTTACTCAAGAATATTTCCCATAAATTATATTTCCGATATGATTTTCAAATAAATGCAATTTTGAAGTTGTGAGATCAATGGATCGATTTTATATCCTTACCCTTACATTCATCAAAGAAATGATTATTATAAAATAAAATTCTGTCTCTTCCCCATTTATTTTAGATGTCTACGTAGATTATATATTAACTCGAAACTTTATTACCTCTGCAGATAGCTACCAATACCAACTTCAGTCGATGTGGCAGAAGTGCTGGAACACGCAGACGCTGGTCCACAACCTGAGATTCCGCGAGCGTGGGCCGCTCAAGTCCTGGCGGCCAGAGACCATGGCCGAGGCCATCTTCTCCGTGCTGAAGGAGGGACTCTCCCTGTCACAGGCAGCTCGAAAATACGATATTCCGTACCCGACGTTCGTCCTGTACGCCAACAGGGTCCACAACATGCTGGGCCCCAGCGCGGACGGCGGCGCAGGTATGTTCAGCCATTGTTCTATTTCAAAGCTCGGATTACTGGCGAAAGCCCCTTGTGGTCTACACCGTTTAACATAAGTCTCGCTACGATGTCGGCCATTACTTTAATTAGAAAATTTTCAGCGACAAGACAGTTTTTTTTTTACACTGCAAGCCGCGTCCGCCAGTCTGATCCCGGCTTAATGACGAGTGCAGATGTGCGCCATTTTATAATAGCAGAACATCTCCGGTTGTCATGAATGTTGTCGCAGGTTACCTTATAATATAATTTTGTAATTAAACATCGATTAAGTATGTTCAACAGTTCCATTCTTAAGTAGCGTTTAGTATAAATACGTACTAAATAAATTTACTTTACTGTTTTTTAATTAAATAAACATTTAATGACACTCAAATAGAAATAATGATATTAAATGTTTCCTCATTCTACGATTTTATACCATGAAATATTCAGCTTGAATGCAAAATACGAAATTAATTCCATCTTATAAGCTGTGAACGGAAAGCAAGTGGTCTTTCGACTTTATTGAGCAAAACGACGCTCGGTCTGTCAACGTCTATTAACGTTGAATTTAAACAGAAATAACTTGGAACATTTTATTTAGAAAAATTGTAAGTAACCTGTGATACGACATTCTGTTAAGGCATCTTAAATGATAATATTCTTATAATAGGTATTGAATAATGTACGATGTACATGTATAATTTTAAGGTGTGTGCGAAATATAATATAAGTTATGTTATAGCATTGCGAACTTATCTGCTATGCAAGTGCAATGGTAATTCCGAACTATTTGTGAGCGTGTGAAGCATTATGAATATGTATACGTATTTAATAACTATAGCGGGGCTCATTCTAAAACGAATACAAGCCTTTTATCGATACATAATATACCCACGATACGTCTTGAGGTACTACGACACAAGAAAACGTTCAGTTTTTAACCAAATTATTTTTAGACATTCTGTCTATGTCAAGTAATATACACTGAGATTGTTTTCAATTGAAATGTTAAATTAATTTAAGTATAAAGTTTTCATGATGCTATTAAATGGATTAAAATCTTGCCTACGAATGTTATCGATTAGTTAAAATATTACTTCGCGGTACTTACGGGTATGTAACAATCCTACACTATCCCATGTACCCTAATCAGTTACCTACCTACTGAAATAAATAGCAGACAGAACAGAGCAAGTCGCGCATTCCCAAACTTCTTGAAAATACAAGAAGCTTGTAAAATTTTGTCAATTTTAATTGAACCAAACGAATGTGCAATGGAATTTTGGCACCCAGTGCAATGACTCGAACTAAAGACTTCTGAAAGTGCAGCCAATTCCTGTTTCTTCTTCTTCTTCTTCTTCATGCTTCTTCACTAAGTTCAGACGAGCAAAAATAGTGCGACAGCGCGCATTATAAATTTGAAGGGGTTTAGATAAAGTGCGTTTAAACGCGCGTTAACCCCTTCAGTTTTCAATGGTTGATAGATCAATGGATGGAAACGGTGGTCGAAATGGATTTGCAAACCTTGAATGTTATCAGATGAGGAGCGTTAACGCGCGGTCATGACATGGTACATTTCTCAGCGCGTTAACGATTTTGTTAACACTTTTAACGCGCGTCACCGCGCGCTCTCGTGGACAGTTGCATGCGTGGTCGATATAACGATGTCTAGGCTTACGCTTCCACAGCACGTCTCAGATTTTCGTCATCTGAATTTAGGATTAAGTAGGTAATTAAGTTCATATAATGCATCCTTTTTTGTGCAGGGTTATAGAAATAATAATATTTTTCTTTCTTTTTAATCTGCGGCACATCTAAAGAGCTCACAATCGCAAGTAAGTTAGATGTAATGTATACTTAATTACAATTAAATGTTTCAATGTGTCAGTTTGTTAATTTGACCTTTGATTTGGCGTAGTTTTCTTGTGTCGTGTTGGCAGCTTACTGGCAGAAAAGTTGAATTAATGCACACAAATATTTATGTCGAGTATCATAAACAGCGCTTATGTATTGCAATCAACCTATGGGTTATTTAAATCGACATTGCGAGCCAACCTCGCGATTCATACCTCGTACAGTCGATACGCCCTTTCCCTGAGTACTTTTAAACCCAAAATCCTATAGACTGTTCGAAATACTTAGTACCTTACCTGCAACCTAATGCAACTCTCAATGTTTTTAATTCTTTTATTTATTTCGAATGAGCTATACTTGATAACAAAATAAGTAACGCCAAAATTCCTTACGTGTTCACGTTTTACTATTATGCGACTTTCCAGATTTAAGACCAAAGGGAAGGGGGCGGCCACAAAGGATCTTACTGGGCGTGTGGCCCGACGAGCACATCCGCGGCGTAATCCGCGCCGTAGTGTTCAGAGACACGCACGCGCCCTGCCCGCCACAGGCCTCAAACCTTAAAGAGATCGAACTGCCGGGCTACCCTGCCATCGCACCGGTCAGTATTACAACCCTTGCGCAAGTCGACAGCACACCGCCTCACAGTGTGCTCTCGGCTTTACCTCGCAATTTGACGTCAACACACGACACATTGTACGCACCATCCATACGCACTACAAACGTGTAATGACGTCAGGTTGCGATAAAGAAACACTTTAATATATTTCAAAACGAATCTAATTTTTAGTATCGTTCTATTTATTACTCTCATCGTATCTCGTTGACCCCTTGTTTCCGCAGCCATGCGAATATGCCATTGCGATCGTCAATTGTAATAATTGGCCCCGCGGTTGCCATGGTTAGACTTGGCTACATAACTTACAGACGTTTATAAATACATACTTTAGACTCGAACGTTATTATTTAGAATCAATCAAATGTTTCGAGATAAAGACGTTAAGCGCTAAACGTCCTTACCTCGTGTGTTTTTTTGATTGCTGTGCGATGTTCGCAAGTGACGAGCGCGCACTGTACGTCGGTGAGGCGTGGTTCATTGTACCTACGTGGGTGATGTGTGTTTCATTATACGTGGGTGCTGCGTGTTTCAGGACGGTGTGGCCGTACAGAACGCTTACATCGGATGCGGCAACGGTCGCGAAGGCCGCATGTCACCCAACGCCGCGGCCGCCGCCGCCGTGGCCGCCGTGGCGCACGGTCTGCGCCGCCAGATGTGCAACATGGTGGCCGGCCAGCGCCCCCAAGACCACCCCCCGCACCTGGGCCCCCCCATGCAGCCGTCGCCGCAGCTCACGTCGCCGATGTCCACCGGGCTGGAGTCCCCGCTGTGCTCGCCCCCGCCGCCCGGCCACGCGCTGGAGCCCCCCAAGCACCCGGACCCTTTCCGACCCTTCGCCTCACCGACTGAGAGCCGCTATGGGGACCGCGACACATCCTCCGATATTACGCTGATGGGACCGCCGAAGAATGGCCAGCAGGGCCACGCCAGGAAGGGTTCCGGCCAGGGCTCGTCGCCCTCCGAGCTGGACGCGAGCGACGGCCGCGCGGACATTTGAAGCGAGGCCGCGGGCATGGCGCCGGTGCTGCCCCATCTGAGCATGCCACCGCCGCCGATCCCGATGCCCGCTTACAAATATTTCGTGCCGAACGGAAACAGCTCCACCTATTATTAAATCCTAACGACGCGAGGTTCCTGCCACCTACAGAACACAGTTACTGCACACGCTCGCTCGAGGGTCTGCAGTAATGTGACCACTTGTTTCTGTGAACCTCACGCCTGATGCATTATGTCTCTCTATTACAGTAGAAGCCGATGTACTCGACTTCATTATACTTTATCACCGCAGTACAGTCAGCATCATTAACAGTAAGTTACGATTTATTGCATTTACGCTAAAGCTTGAAGAACGTCTTCTGATGCTGACTGTGTAATTGAGTTGAATGATTTGAGCAGTAAAATAAGAAACAGTGACAAACATTTCAATTTTTTTTTTCTCATGCAAAAGTAGAATACCTTGAGTAAAGCTGTAATGTATTTGTTTATTGAGAAGTACATATTATGTTAATGCCGGACAAACTGCGGTGAATATTAGCAAACAAAATGTTGACGGTGATAAAGATACTCGACACCACCGTGTCAATAGATTGCCGCCGTCAGGCGTATCGAAGCGACCAGCCGCGAGATGCCAAAAATGTTGCGATTCCACTGATTTAACATGGGATGGCAAGCAGAGAATAATATATTTGTGTGGTGAGTGTGTTGATGTAAGCAGACATTGAGGTTCGTAGCGCCCGTCGCACATTCCAGGACGACGTGGAGCTGTTCCCGGTCGGAGGAACTATAGACACGAACACGGGACGGGCCCGAGATGGGTGAAGTTGTTTTAATCAATTTTTCAAATCGGCATTAATTTACGATCATATTTAATAAATTATTGTGGACTCGCTGTGCAATAAGATGCTCTGTTATTAGTTGACTTTTGTAACATTATGGATTTATTATAATTTTTATCATTATGTATTGTGTTCCATTGATATATTTTAAGTTTTTCTTTAATATTCTTTGATGGGCACGAGCGCGTCGCCGGTCACCCAGTGCGCCGGCGCCGCCCGCTTTCCCGACACTATTATTATCTAATCATAAGTAGAACTTCAAAATACGTGTAAGCTTAACTAATACATTACAATTTAGATCCATCTGTGAATGTAGGGATTATCAAAATTTAAAAAGTATATTATATATACGTATATATATATTCGGCCCGATTCAAAAGACTGTTCGGTATACCTATTCATTATAATTCAGCAAACATATTTAAGAAATTGAAAAAAAAATGTGGTTTAGTGTTAGATGTAATCCTTTAAAGTATAAATCCTATCGTTTCATGTCAGGTCGATGTCAATTTCTCTAGTAGCCGTTATAGTGGATATGTGTGTTGTCGCTTGCGGAATTCCGCGCCCAAGCTCATTGTTCACTGTTCGTGCAGCGATTCACATACATGTAGAATTAGTGATCGCCAAATGTAATTTAGATGTATCGTTAGTCATTAGTGATTGTTCCAAATGTTAGGCTAAATTAGGCGTTCGCGACGGTGCCCACTTCTACTTGTTAACAGCCCTTTTACTTTCTCACCATATAAATCTATTGTGATGTATAAATCAGAATGATTCATATTTAATACACTTCCGGGGTTTGACCTCTGAAAATTTAATACTTATTGATGATTCTGACTGTACTTTTTTGTGTGGCAACACTATCTATAGAATACTTTGTCTAAAATATTTTAGAATCAATTCAACTCTTAAATTGTTGTACAGGCGTTTAAAACGCCTATAAATGTGGTTATATTTTGATACTACAATATTTTAGTTCTCTCAGACTTCTTTTACATAATTGATATTTAAGTTTTCATAATATTGTAATTCCAAGAGATAATGCCCACTAGAAAAAATCTGGGTAATTAACATAAATGGGATGGGGAAATAACAAAGATGGAGAAAGTGACAGTTCAAAAACACAAAGAGCAACAAATTACAAGAACATGTTACACGTAATGTAACCTAAGCATCTCGTCACAAAAGTGTTGCCACACTATTAAATAAAAAATCACTTGAACTTTTTCTTAAGAAGTATTTTAATAAAATTAAGAGACGATTTAGTTACATTATTGAGATTGTTTATAAAGCTTATCAATAAAAATAGTATTATTTTATTAAGATTACGAATAAATATTATTTTATTTTATGAAGCTTACGGATAAAGGTGGTTTTAGTTTATTCATATCTGTGGCAGCTTAACTTTCTGCTTCTTTAATTAATAAGTTGTGGGTTTGAAACCCGACAAGTACTAATTTACTACTGACGGTGAAGGAAAACATCGCGAGAAAACCTAGACTAAAACAGTCTGAATTCACCAATACATTGCAGCGAGCGCGTGGTGATTACAGCTAGTTTTATGTTAAGACAGCTGGAGAATTTATAATGCAAAGTCAACTGAGTACCTATTTTATTGAATCCAAAGTAATGATATCAGTTGCACCTCCTATAAACTCACTTGTCCCTGAAGCTTCATGTAACTTTAGTTAACCGTTAACTCCCAGAAGCGTGGCCCGCCGCATTAGATTTAGATGCACAGAAATCGCCAAGTACTGAATGTTCATCATTCATCTGTCTGCTATACTACCTACGCATAGTTAGAGTTACACATTTCAATTTACTTAGATTAGCTATGTACCTAATCGTAGCGATCTGATCCAGTGTTATTCGACGCTATGGCTCGCCGAGGTGCGCACGCGCCTCTGTCGGGTGTCTCACCGTCGCTAGGACGTTTAAGGTGTATATGTACAAATTTGTTTTACTAACAACTACTTCCCTGGACGCATAGTTTCGTTTCATAGTTTGGATGAAAAAAATACTAGTGTTACCTTCTTGCCGCAGGGGATCCACGATTTAGGTATTGTTGGCGGAAATTGTTGGCGTTCACGTATTCACTTGTCGCGTTGTGGGGAGGCTGGGGCCCGTGCGTGCGCGCGCGCGCCTCCCAGTGTGGGGCCGCGTGCGCCCGGGCGCCGGCGAGGACTCGTCGCAAAACATGGTGACCATGTTTTATAATTAGTCTCCAAGTGGCCTTGATACTTCACTATTATTTGGTATTTGGAATATCCGGTTTGGTTAAAGTTTGGAACTAGATTATAAAAAAGACCAAATTATTAAATTTGAGGAAAAAATTATGACATCTGCAATTCAGATTAATGTTGAAACTATTTGGCTGTCCTTTTGGAAATAAATTTAATCTAGGTAAAAAAATTAAAAATTATATACTGGGCCTATAATTCGAACGAATTGCGTAGATTTTGGTAAATTTTACTACGCATATTTTCTATTGTGTAAGTCTAGGCTAATGTGTTCAAAAAAATAAATTTAAATTTAAATTTTTTGAAAAGTAGAAAGTGCCTTCCAAATTTTTGACCACAGTAAGTGTTGGGGGGGATGCGGCGATGAGGAGTCGGGGGCGGCGCGCAGCAGCTGGCAACCCCGGCTGCGCAACTGCTGCACGCCGCTTGAACGTGCTTAACTATAAAAAAGTTAGAATAAAAAAATTCAAAATTATTATATAAAAAGATACATATGACTATTATATAGAAAAAAATATACATAAAATTATATATTTGGCCGATGTGGTAATACCCTGACAGGCAAGCGTTAGCTAACTATTCGGTGTCCAAATTAATCCTATTTCTTTACAAACGATGACTAAAATCCATTGAGTAAACAATGCAGACATGCAAGTGCCATTTGTTTTGAACTGAATCACTTATGGTTCATATTTTTTTGTATCACAATGTGGATTTTGTAGTTATAATTAATCATTAATTTATTATATTGGAAAAGTATACATTTGGATTACATAAATAAGTACCTATGTGTTATTTTCGTGATAGATAAGTAAAAAAAAACTTGTAGTAATATGATATACACCTACAGAGGCGGTTTTGGTTGGTTTGTAATTTATATGAATAGATGTTAATTTATGATTTTTTATTAGTTAATCTAATCGTTACTGGCGACCATTACAATGTGTTAGTGTTATACTGCATGACAAACCTTAACTTTTTTGTGATATATATAATTTTAAAGGACGATATAGTATACCGTATATAGTATATAATTGCTCTTTTGGATTATTATGATGAGTATTTATATTACTTAGCGCAACTGCCGCCGTTGGGCTCAAATTAATTGATGTTAACTTTAGTAGCATATCCATTATAACCAAAAATATTTTACTGTAACTATTCCAGTGTTTAATGTACGACTGTTTAGTTATTAAGAGGCGTTGTCGTTAGGTATCTAAATGTACCTAAGTTTATCTACCTTGCTTTTGACTGTAACAAATAAAAATAAACTTACTTGCATATCATTATCTACATCACTTACAGTTCGCCAAAAATTGGTTTTGTCACCCCAGTACTTAAAGTACTTAGAATATTATGTTTCTCGTCAGCTTTATGGCTTCTGTGTTAATAGTTTCTTATTTATTTACTGTTTATTCTCTTTTTAATTATAATTATCTAGGTACTGATTATACAGCATCGATAGTGTTTATTCGTTGAGAAAAACCTCTTTGGTTTATCTATCAAAATGAAACGAACGCACCCTGTTTTATTGGGATGACAAAAGCCGATCAAACATAAATAGTATAGGTACATAACTGTATTTGAATTTAATTACAATATTATAATTGAATGAAACGTTAACGTGGTTAGTTTGCGATATAGCTTGTTATTAGACTACACACGCACGCAGATGTTTGACGCTGCGTTTTACTTGATGCAATAGTTTTTTATCAATAACGACGCGTTTTCACCGCGCGTGTAAGCGTATAGACTTTGTTTTATTCAGTTATTGTAGTTAAGATAATTTCGTCACACTTTCGCTAATCTGTGTTCCTGATTATGGTATAATCTTGTTTGTATGTAGGTAAACACGTATAATTATAATAACATTAGGTAATGTTTAGGCTGTTGCCACGATACAATATAACCATAGATCTCGGTAGGGTAACCGCTTCAAGCCCATGATTATTTTCTGATTACCATTAAGTTTCTCTAACAAACAGCTAGTTAAATCCGCGATAATGGGTTTTACTCAGTTACATTATTTCTGATTAGCTATTTAATTAATTAATTAATAAAGTTATTTTTACATTTTATTTATATATTTTATTAGTCACACGATATGTAAATGAATTGTTTTATAATTACTTCTTTCCATTGTTACATTCTGCTTTAATCTGTTTTGTTGCAATATACTTCATTTAAGAAAATGACTGGGTTTAAAAGCGTGTATTCTGCAGAAATGTGGCACAGCAATATCGATACATTCAGTGTTTATCTTAAGTACAATTCGTGAAAATTGGTGTAATCTTTTAATCAAAACTGTTTACTGATATTCGTGTAGTTAATCCAAGTGAACACATGTCTTTAGTGGCCGTTTAATCTGAATAAATTATATGTAGTAATCTGTCTCAATTAAATTCATTAATTTAAGTTTGTTATTGTCACAGTGTACCGTTGTCTGAATAAATAATATAACATGAAAATAGAGCAAATGTGTTGTTTCATTTCATTGTCAGTTTCTGTTTTGCATTCGCCTTGTTTGGTTGTGCGTTATTTATATAGAAAAAGCCTTCTGAATATCAGAAGCCCGAAAGTCTGACAGCCAGCCTTACCAAGAGGTATCGTATTACCCAGTTACATAATGGGTTGTGGAGGTAAAATAGGCAGTCGCTCCATGTAAAATACTGGTATTCAGCTGCATCCAATTAGATTGAAATCCGACCCCAATATAGTTGGGAAAAGGCTAGGCAGATTTTTTTATAGATAAGGGTGAAGGAAGAAATCGTAAAAAAACCGTCTAGAACCATACATTTTGATGACGTGACATACCATCCGACACTGGGCCGGTCTGGTGGATTATGGCCCACTCCCTCTCACTGAGAGGCCTGAGTCCCAGCAGTGAAAATATTATAGGCTGATCATGCTGTTATGTTATGCTGATACGTAGAAATACTAGCAGTTTCTATTTATTTCAATCCTGCCATATTGTCTTAATTTTCAAGTATTTCTCAATTGCTTCGATCAAGAGTAGGTTATCTAACTTTGATGTATAGATAAGTAAAGCCCTTCAGGGCGTACACCTGTACGCCCAAACTTAGGCTAAACTAAACAAAGAGCTAACAAGGAGCTTAACTTAGGCTTAAGGGCCCGGTCAACTGACAGATTCACCTGGCAATCTGAATTAATCTGCGTTCACATCGATGTAGCGTTAGTCAAATCGAAATCGTTGCCGAAGCCAGCAGAACTGCCGGTATATCGATGTCGTTGAAGGATGGATACCTATTGCCGGATGTGTAACGTGGAAGACAGTGGTATGGCGGCGCACCCTGGGACAGCCCTGTGTAGTTATCATGTACTGATGTACAGTGGTGGACTGTTATAGGCTGAGTTCATAGATTGATTGACATAAAGATTTATTTTTAAAATACAGCCACTCTTATTTTAACAACTTGTGGATAACTGTAGGTACCCAGTTATTCATACCTAAGTAAAAAAATTCTTCATCTTTGAAGTAGAACTGAAAATTAAACACTAATTTTACTATTAAAACAGAGTACTTTCACTATAAAAGCAAAATAAATTATTAGTCCCCACAAAAACATTATTGGGTCCGTGTAATAGTTTCCTACACTACGGTCAAATATGACAAAGCTCTATCTATCGGTTCGCTTACCAACTACGGAGCAGAACCAGGTAGCATTGAATGAAGGTAATTTTAGACCTCATTCTGTCGTACGCTCATAGATGTCGTTCCCACGCAGTTATAAAAGTTTGCTCCTAATTTATGAGGGAAATCCGAAACAGTATACTATAGTAGTCTTTGTCCGAAATCCTATACGGTTCTAAACAATGGCTAGGCTTTAATCGATTTTGTGGTGTTGACACACTACACCACAGATTCGTAGTATTCATCTGCCTTTCAATGAATTTGGATAGCGCGTGTTTAATTTCATATGTCATCTCTAATATATCGAGGTTTTTCGTGTGATGACAGAACAACCAAGTCACATCACAGTTTCTCGTAATAAAGACTACTTACATCCAATGGTTTTAATAATATAAATAATAATATCCTTGTCATTTCACACAACGCCATATAGTCCCAAGCTAAGCCACTTAATGCTTGTGTTATGGTAACGAGATGACTGATAAACTACTTATTTACTTTTTTTTTTTGTAAACATTATGTATGTTTACAAAAAAAAAAGGAAATAAGTAGCTATTATAGATAGAGAAACACCTGTTTTAGATAAAGGGTGTCTCAGTAAGAGTGCACTTTTTCATTTTAAAATAAAAACAAGTATTTTATGACAGAGCTATGATATTTTTATTGTATTGTAAAGAAGACATGTTCCGATTATGTATGGAATAAAATATCCGGCAAATGAACCCACGGCTCCGATGACAGGCCCAACCATGACATCCACCATGACTCCACCACCACCACGACTCCATGACTCTTCATCAAATTTACCATGAATTTTGCACATAAAGTGGCTGTATCCCACTGATGACGCGTTGGATTTCCGATTTGAGCTCAGGAATTGTTTCGGGTTTATTCGCATAAACACACACACGGTTGGCGCAGCGGTTGAGCGATTGACTGCTGCGCAGCATGTCGCGGGTTCGATTCCTGCACGGAACAAATATTTGTACGACCTGCAAGTATTTGTTACGGGTCTGGGTGTTTTTCTATCTATAATATGTATGTATTTACAAAAAAAAAATGTATATAAGTAGTTTATCAGCCATCTCGTTACCATAACACAAGCATTAAGTTGCTTAGCTTGGGACGATACGGCGTTGTGTGAAATGTCCAAGGATATTATTATTATTATTATTTATAAACCCGAGATTTCACAAAACCCCAAAGAAAAGACAAGTTGACATCAGAATTTCGTGAGATAATGTGTTCTGGAAATCGTTGCTGCAATTAGTAGATTGTTTCATGCGCGGTGTGGCAGGTTGCGCCGTCCTGCTGAAACCACATGTTGTCCAGATTCATGCCGTCAAGTTGAGGCCACAGGAAGTCCGTTATCATATTCCTATAACGAATGCCGTTCACAGTCACTGCAATTTCAGCCTCATTTTCAAGAAAGTAAGGTCCAATCACGCCGCCTGATCAAAATCCGCACCAGACAGTTACAACAACAACAAAACAAACAACAACAAAAGCACCCACAACGAGTGAGTGCATTTGTTTCTCGTGGATTGCGTGAGGAATTTCTAAGTCCCAAAAGGTCCCAAATTCGACAATTTTGTGTATTCACGAAGCCATTCATATGGGAATGCGCTTCATCGGAGAAAATGACTTTTTTCGAAAAATAACTTCGCGTAACTTTTCCTTAGAGCATTTAACCTAAACTTTTCCTATTTTTGTAATGAGTTTTCACAATATATTCTAACGCGTTGTTCTTTCGAAAAACGCTCCATGGTGAATCCTCCAACCAGCCCGCGAAATTCAAATTTTCTTAAAGTCATTCCCGGAATGACTTTGACCTTGTAAAAAGTCATTTTTACACCTTTATGAGCTCGGAGGGTTGTATTAATGATTTTGATGATTATAATTCTGTAACTACATACGTCTTACAGCCACGAATCAAATGTTCATCAACATACAACCTTTCATTGGCCTGCAAATTGCAAAAAACTTAAGAAAATTTGAATTTCGCGGGCTACCCTGGAACATCAACCTTAATCGGAATAAACAGAGGTGACAGCTGTGAAATTTCAAAGTTGTCACTTGCATGAAAAAATAAAACCAGTTTTTAAAAGTGCACTCTTACTGAGACACCCTTTACTTAGATCTAGTTTAAGCATGAGCAATCGATGGATATTTAATTATACTATCTATAGGACGTACTAGTAATTCGTTTGTAAGTTTCTATATAAGAGATAAGATCTGATTCCGAAATGTCTAAGACAAACACTGCCACATGACGCGTCGTTATGGTCTGAGGAGCCAGATATAATTTTAACACTACCGAGCTCAGATTTTGTCTACTAACTATTCTCAAGTCCTACTAAATCATACCAAATTATGATAAATATTTATCCAAGATGTTCCTAGTTCTGTCGTGGATACTCAAATCCAAACATTCATATAGGGTAAACACCACACTACCCCTTTTCGGCCAGTTCGCACGTTATTTTAAATAATAGAAAGTGTTATAGACCGCTCCTTACTAATTTCGCGCCATTCGATCTGGATGAACTACACGGTTCATAATCCAACGGCAAGGCCTCGAAATGTGCGAACTGAGCCCTCAGTCGCCATTTCAAAATTTGGTGTCTGGAAACGTGTCAAATTTAGCGAAAAAAATAGCAGGTGGATTGATTTTCAAAGGTAAGTTTTTACGTGTTACTGTTGGTTTATTGTACATTGATGGGGTTTGTGTGTGTTTAGCATGTCTAATTTCAATATTCAAGTGCCCAAACTCATCAAACTTGTCATAATTTGTGATTTTTTTGGTGGTCGGTCAATACGTTAACGATTAATTTCAAAATCTACTTTCCGACCGGGTGGTCGCATAACCGGTTTATTCACGTCATTTCACTTTGCCTTTATAGAAACCTTAAATTCACAAGCATAGATTGCATTAGGTATATTTGTGAACAGCTAGAATTTTGTAAATTTAGAACTAGATTCCGGCCGCCAGCAAACCTCATATTTTCAAAGATATGACCTGTAAAAATACTGAATGTTTAGCGGCCGATAACAGCTAGTAAAAATAAAACCTGTCTCCGGCCGTTTAAAATGGACGGCCGAAAATTGGTGAAAATTACACCCGATTCCGGCCTTTCAAAAAAAGAAAAAAAGAAGGGCCGATAGTAATTAGTAAATAATAAATCTGTTTTCGACCTAGGACAGGCGGCCGATGAGTGGTAAAAATGTAATCCACTTCTGTTTATTTGTTTGTGACTTTTTTTTATTGATTAAGAGGGTTCTTTATGCTGAAACGGCTACATGGGTTGGAATGAAATTTGACATAGCCTTTCTCTGAATAAATGGGTACATATACATAGGCTGTTTTTTAACCGTGGGGGCAAAGAAGCTTATGTGTTATATCTGATAATGCATACATTTTGGCTGATATGCTTGGTGTTAGTTTTATTTTCAGATGGCAAAGGAAAAAAGAAAAATAATGAAGAGCCTTCCCGAAGGTTTGCTTAGTGAAGAATCACTCACAAGCGCTCTTTCGGATAAGTATATGCGGCATCAGAGAAGCATGCCGGCAGTACGTGGTTCCAAGATCCACAATACGCACCGTAAAAATTAGCAGAGTCGGTCTGAAAACTTGAACAAATTTTACTGAACATAGAATTTCAAATTATGTGTGAATTTTATTTTTATATGATTGTGATAAGAGAATTTTTAATGATTCTAAATCCGAAAGTAGCTGTAAGTCGTAGAAGAGAGTAAAAATACACCGCTTTTTTAAAAATTTAATAATTGTTTTACTTTCATACTATTATAAACCCTATGAACTACAGAATAAGAGTTGTTTTTCTACCGTGAATTAGGTGGCCGATAACCAGTGCACTAGTGGACGATAACTGAGTGAAAAGGCCGATAGCCGGTATACTACTCTGTCAAGAAGAAAGTACCGGGAAAAGATCAATAATACACAAAATGTTTTGTTATTCATCCAAATTTATTTTATCACGTTCAAAGTATGCTCCTTTAGAAACGATACACTTGCGCCAACGAATAATCCATTCATCAAAACATTTTTTAAACGCTGCTTCCGGAATTGAGTTCAGTTCTCGCCGCGAATTCTCCTTTATGTCTTCTATCGATTGAAAACGGGTGCCACGAAGTGGTAATTTGAGTTTAGGAAAAAGAAAAAAGTCAGTAGGAGCCATATCTGGTGAATATGGTGGTTGCTGGATGGTATTTGTTGAGTGTTTGGTCAAAAATTCGTTCACAATGATAGCCTTGTGCGAAGGCGCATTGTCGTGGTGCAAAATCCAAGAATTTTCTTTCCACAAATCTGGCCTTTTTCGTCGAATTTGCTCTCTTAAACGCCGCATAACGCTCAAATAATATTCTTTATTTACCGTTAGACCTTCCGGTAAGAATTCAGAGTGCACAACACCGCGATAGTCAAAGAAAACAGTCAACATGACTTTGACTTTTGATCGACTTTGGCGTGGTTTTTTCGGTTTCGGTTCAGTTGGAAGGCGCCACTCCGAAGCTTGTTGACTAGTTTGCATGTCAAACTCGTAAACCCACGTCTCGTCACCAGTAACAATGCATTTCATGAATGTTGGGTCCGAACTGACTCGTTCTAGCATGTCCTCAGCGACTTTCATGCGATTGAGTTTTTGGAGAAAATTCAGATCTTTTGGGACTAGCCGAGCAGCAACATGTTTCATACCCAAATGATTAGTTAAAATGGTACGGATCGACTCGTGAGATACAGAAAGTTCGGCGGCTATCTCTCTCAGAGTTGAATGGGGATTTTCAGTCACTATTTTCTTCACTTTTGCGATGTTAACTTCAGTTGCAGACGTTGACGGCCTACCAGAGCGAGGCAAATCGTCCATCACATCTCGACCGCTTTTGAACGCTTTGAACCACTCATAAGCACGAGTTTTTGATAAAGTCGATTCACCGTAAGCCTTCTGTAACATTTTCAGTGACTCCGAACACGAAATTCCATTGGCGATGCAAAATTTAAGACAAACTCTTTGTTCGATATTTTTGTCCATTATGAAATTCGCAATACACACTATACTTACTAAAACCAGCACTGTGTTTAATATAAATAACAGATGCAACTCAAACTCCGCGCCAAAATGGGAAACAGTTGTGCCAATCTAAAACTACAAAAAAACAAAAATTTGAATTTGGAACCATAAACAAATCATCCATTCCCGATACTTTTTTGACTGAATGTATTTGCAATTTTTGCGAATATATATATTTTTTTAATTATGTTTCAGATACGTCTATAAGCGTTAGGTTTTATGAAACTGCACTATTGTAGGCCGAAACTTTTCTGATGATAGAAATCAACTCTAAAGTCAACAAGTCGCTTAAACGGCCGATAACCGGTATGTTTACCCTAACTATTGAAGTATTAGAACTACAATAACGAGGATCGAACTTACATAATTACTAGAAAGAAAGAAAAACGAAATGTGGCACCTCAATCCTTACTACAATTTTTTGTGCTATTTTAAGCCGTGGCTTTAACACATAAGTACCTACGTGTTTATAGCAGTGTATGGGCTACCACTATTATGATAAAAAGATTTTGGGATAATTGGGATGATGCTAGCCCATGCCTGCTCGATTTATAGGAACCATCGCAAGTAGTACTTAGATAAACTGCTTCATACAAAATGTTCGAAGAGTTCTGGATCTGTGCCTCGTCCATGGCACGGCAAGGCCTCTAAAAAGAGCAATGGCTGCTGTGACGGCTGTCATGACAATAAGTTAGGGACACCGATAACAGAGGCCAGCACATCAAGTTACCACAATCTGTCAAATTTCTTTGATAGTATTTCAACTTTATTGCATAGACGTAAGGTTCATTTTTAATTGAGAAAATTTGACAGTAAAGGATAGCTTGATGTGCTGGCGTCTGTACTAAAATCTTTCATGACAAAACACAATTACAAATTCTTGTACTGACTGGACAAGTCCGCGCAATTTGTGTCTGAAATGGTCTTTGAGAAATGAAAGACCATTTCAGATACACATGACCTGAACAAGATTATCTGGGCAAAGAAACCGTGAACTCCATTCATTTCGGCCTTTCCACTCCAGAGAATAGGAAACGCCAATCTCATCTAGTTTTTAACCCTTTGAACGCCATTGTCACATATACGTGACAATTGCAACAACACTATAAAACGAAATCAACAATTAAATCATTACTTTTGTGAGTATTAAAAATGTATGCTCTCGTACCTACGCATTTCATGGAATTAAACAGATTAACCTTTTGACCGCCACGTCAAAAATGAAAAAGCGTGCCCTCAGCGCAAACTCCGAATTCATCCTTTAATACCTACAAAATAGTAGTGAGGTCGAAATTATTATTATTATTTATTTACGTTTAAAATTCTGTCACCCAGTCGCGACCGTGGCGTGCTGGGCACATTTTGGTTTGTCGTCTATACACGACTGTTGCGGTCAAAAGGTTAAAAGACACCATGGATAAAGGAAAATTCATGATAACTTGGCGTGGAGGGCATGCGCGTGCGTTTATAATCTGGCGTTCAAAAGGTTAATATATTATTGATGTGCTTGACTTTCCAGTGTCAAAAATGGTCGCTAGGAAAACACACCATGGTTAGGTGTTTTCCTAGCAAGCGGCGCTTCCTGGCGACTCAGACAACCCAATTATGCTGGCAACGCCACCAGACCACGCTTTCATGGCGTCCCGAAGAGGTATGGCTCTTAGTTTCATGAACGTTTCAGTGACGTCAATCGCCGGTTAACTGTAGACGCTACGTGGCGGTCAGAAGGGAGAGGGTAAAGGAATTGATGGTTTTGTAGGTATATCCTGGCAATAAGGTTACCGACGTTATTCTGATATTGTAGACCCCTAGAACAAAAAAAAACCAATAGATATATAAAACAACATAAGTGACATGCAACTCACTACCTCAATAAAACCATAAACGTAAAATAAACAAAAAAAAATTGAAAACAATTGGATTTATTAATTAATAATTATACATTAAAAGCAAAAGGAATTGAAGAAATAAACGAAAATAATAACAACCACGCATCGCCGTCTATTACCACCTTCTATACATACAGTTGAGCTGTCAGTTTGTTCGAACGGGCGATGCAGCGGCCCACACGCACTGCCGACTCGCAACATTGCATTCTATGAAATAATTTCAACCTGCATAATTTCTTTGCAGAATAATATAACTTGATAGAATATGCCTTAAATATAGTTTATTCTTGGCTCCATGATTTTTCTAATAAATGACGGAACAGTTCTCAAAAACAATACAAGTACCGTTGCTTATCGTCAGCCATGTGCGGTCGCTACAAAAAAAAAAACTATCAGTTTATGTGATCAAAACTGCCCCATTTAATTCTCATCTTCCCAATAATCCAGAAATACAGAATAGATTACACGGCGTATTCTCGCCCGTTTATATGACGGAAGTCGTCCGTGAAGCGAAGTATTATAAAATACATAGATTCCAAAGAAAATGCCGTAGTTACTCCGGGGCTAGAAATACAAACTATGACAAACTTGAGCAATGTCTGGGAAATGAAGTGTATGCAGCATTGAATGAGTCGTTACATCACTAGCTTCACATAGCGTATGCGGAACTGCGGTAATCGCATCACTAGTGGCACATAACATCTCAAACACCTGGGTGCATACTATGTTATGAAACAATCTACGCAAAACGAGAAGTTTAGGATAACACAAAATAAATAAATTCCTAACCCCGGCTGCTGTGGAAACATTTTGGTTTTACAAAAAAAAAAACATAAGGTAATAATTACATGTACAACTAAAGAACTACAATAAGCCGTAACTAATTTTTCATTTCAATATTGTCGCGACAATTTCGCGTCTGTTCTTACAAACTAATAACAAAAAAAGAAACCGAATGTTTGACAATAAAAGGGGAGGAGAATGTAGACAACAAAGACATACAGCTGAGTGTGATGGTCGGTAGTACAGGAGTAACTACGAGTTAATACTTTAAATATTACACTATAACTATGCTTCAGTCTTCGTTCAATTATTTAATATTACAGCCATTTATGAAGAGTAGCGGCTACATAAACGCGACCTTCCATGACCACATTATTATTTGTATATATATACACAACAAATAAATACATACACAGCGAGTGTATTATAGCCACCCGCCGCCACACGTTACGTTTATATCGCAATGATTAATTGCATACGCGCATACTAACACCATCGAGAAGTATGATTATTTAAATTGTTTAAATCTTAATTCGGTATTATTACAAGTCTGAAATGTTTATTAATGTTTATAATATTAGACATATATCTTAAGTGACTATTAAAGAAGTTAAGCGATAAAACTGCTGGCCATTAAATTGAGATATTTGGGGACGACACAGTATTTAATGTAATACAGAATAACAATAGGTAATAACATAATTGAGGACGATACAATAACAAAAATTAATTACAAATAATAAATGTAATTAATTAATGTCTTTAACGCAGACAGGCTTATGTACTGTCTTATGTCAAGAAAATAAAAAAAAAACTAATCAAATAAAATCAATAATAATCATTACGAATAAACACATAAAATATTATAAATAAGAATTTAAAAGATGACAACTGAATTACTATTAAATTGCCCAAAAGTATACTGTGTCGATATAATAAAATCATCACGGGGAAGCATCTTAAAAATTAACATAAAATAAAAAAATAAACTTAACATCTAATTCCGATCTTCATCTCTTTGGAACACAGAGTAAAAAATAAAGGAATTTGGCAATGCGACATGGTTGTTTAGCCACCATTTTTATCTACTGAACATTTTAACAACTAGAACTATAGTAATGGTATTGAATTGATTATTATTTGAGTACATCATGGATACTTGAGTTACGCAAGACTATAGTAAGAAAAATTATGTCCATTTGCACGTTTCACATTATAACAGTCCGGTGGGTACAACTGATCCCCTTGATCCCTCCCACATCGACGGTACACTCTCTCAGCTTCGCGACACCTCGTGCATGATTATAGATGATATTCGGGCAGGCGTATGCCCGAGCAACCGACTGAACCTCACCTCTCTCGCTTTACATGGCGCTGGCCGGTCTGGAACAACGGATGATTCGTCAAAGCCACATTTACGTCTTCGTTACGCTAGAATTATGATATGCATGTGTAGTTACGTCATCTCCAAGTACTGGTCTTCGGTATGAGATTCTAAGGTGCTTTACGCTCCAAAATTAGTCACTACACTTCCTTTATTTGACATTCAAAGACGTTTTAATGGCAAGTGACGTATGTCGGCATCGAAAATGTCAAATGAAGGGTACCGATAAACATTAGCTGCGTTAGATCTTAGAAACATCTAACTCCTTTGTCGAATCACATGTTGCTTCACTTAATGACAATAACAGATGTATGACTTGACATAAAACGGAACATTTCATTCTATGTACGGCGATGCTATCTGCTGCTATGGGCGCGTCGAATAGCGTAATACCTGATTAAAATATAGTTTTTGTCAGGTCATGTCTGTACTTGGTAGTTACTGTCATTGGTTTAATAATGGCTCCAGCATTTTGGTGTCCTCTTGTGTGGAAAACTTGAGCTGCGAAAACACTGTCAAAATTATGTGCCATACAACACAACATGCCACGTTACAACGACACAGAACTATTGAAGCATAGCAGGAATATTCAGAAATTCGAGATATTCATATCTGAATGCAAGTGAGGACACCAACAGCAGCCGTGATGACCGGCACAGGCACAATGTAGGCACTTTAACAGTGCCAGGGCGCGTAGAGGTTTGCGTAACGACGCAAGAGGCGTCGGTTCAGTCGCTGCTATTCCTCACACCTGCGGCAAACCCCGGGAATGTCGAAGTCGAGAACGAGGAGCTTGGTCTCCTCAGTGCCGTTGCGGGAGCCGACGGCGCAGATCAGTTTTGTGGCCGAAGCCCGGATGCGCCACACGACGCCGCCGGATCCGCCGGATCCCAGCTCCACGAGGTTGCGGATGAACTCGCCAGTTTGTACGTCCCACAGCTTGACAGTGCCGTCATCCGACGAGGTGATCACGAAACGGTTGCTTGATTGCAAGCAAGTTACCGCTGACTGATGCTTGTTGGGGCCTGAAACCAGAAATGCATGTTATTGTAGAGAATTTGTTTGTGTGTGTATGAGTTCACCAAATCTGTGTGGTCCTTTATTCAAAAGACTATTTCCGACACTAACCATGGTCTGTTCCTCACATGATCTGGAAATGACTTTAAGAGACTGACTTGTTTCGATGATTTTCTCTGAGTGGTCGCGAAACATTAAGCTAAGCTCGTCTGGATTTTTAAATATTAATAATGTGTTAAAGTGTTTGTATAAACCTACTTACAGAAATAAACCTCATGTATCATGTCAGACGTTTGTGGCAATAGAAAAATCTTAGTAAAAAGATACCTAAACAGAACTCACCTGATAAGGTATGAAGGCAGTGGCCAGTAGTGATATCCCAGACCTTGACAGTAGAATCAGCATTCCCAGAGACGAGGATGTTGGAATTCAGCTCCATACCGGATGTGAGCGACTGGTGTCCGGTAAGAGTATGCTTTAGTTGACCGGTTTCTACGTCCCACACGCGAATAGAAGTATCCAAAGAACCGCTCACAACATGGATGCCATCGAACTGAAAGATTGAATCAGAAATAAAGGTTAAAATCAGGCATAAAAGTAGTGTAGCTGTAGATTCAGATTAAAATTAGAATGTTTTGCTGCATGATGCATCAATTTGAATGTTGGCGTAAAATGTCTTCATTTTTAGTTATATTAAAAACTGAAAATATTGCTTGGCCATCTCTAGAATTTGGGTTTAAAGATTCTTTATTTATTCTAAAAGAACATACATAGTTCACTTAGTATTGTTATTTTTTTTTACCGTAGGTACTTGTTTGTGATGTGCCATTTCAATGCAATGCAATTTCTAGTACTATTTCAGAATACCAGTATTTCAGATGTTGTAATAAAAAAAAGTTATGTATCAAATTAGACTCAATTTTTGAAAATCAAAATTACATAATAGACCAGTCGATAATTCTTGAAATCAAAAATATTATATTAGGATGAAACGAATTGGAATAGGAAGAGGACATAATAAATATTGAAGGAAAAAAACCAACCCCGGCAAGCGTTGCTTAAATTCAGGTTAAGCCGGGATCGATCCATGTGGCTGCTATTACTTAGCCACGAGCTCCTCTTTTGTATTACTTTTGGTAACTATAATTATTGTACCAATTAGTTTAATGAAGTTATTAACATTGCATCATTTATAATAATAACTGATTGATATCTAATAATTATGTACTACAACATCAAAAATACAATCACTACAATTATAATTGAATGCACAATAACTGTTAAGTAGTTGACTAGTACATTTTGTGGCTGTTAAGTTCATTTATTCCAGTAAAAATATCCAAAACAAAATACTGTTTTTCTTGCGCTATGGATTACCGATTAGTGACGACCTGAGGAACAAAATGCACTATGTGTGCATTCTAGACAGCACTTGGTCCAACTTCCATACAAAAGTAGGCAATGTCCTTTACATACAAGTCAATGTAAGACATACTCAGTAAATGGTAGCTTTATAGTAGGTACATAGTACTCACAAACGTGCTATCACAAGCGTCTATAAGACAGACCCCCTAGCCGCCCTTCACCACTTTCCAAAGCTTTAGCCACCGAAAGGGTAATGGAGAGGGCTATGCTTGGAGTGCTTCCCTAGGTGATCGAATTAGAAATGAAGGAAACCGTAGGAGAAGCAAGGTAACCAACTTAGCCAGAAGAATTGCTAAACTTAAGTGGCAGTGGGCAGCAGGGCACATTGTTCGCAGCAGATGGCCGATGGTTCTAGAGTGGCGAACGTGTACCGGAAGACGTGACGTTGGAAGGCCTTCCACCAGATGGACCGATGACCATGTGGTATCTTGGGGGAGGCTTATCTCCAGCAGTGGACGTCTTTCGACTTAAATGACGAATACTTTTGCTGGGAAAATGTGGCGTACTAAACTCCCAAGCTGCCTGTAAATTCGTTTTATTTTGCGAGAAGTATCAGTAGTAAAGTTATCACCCTGCTAATCAGTATTTTTGTTTCTCGTGCAATTTATGTTATAATTAAAAATATAGATTTAGATTTATGTTATTCTAGTGTTTGTTGACATGTTTATGTTCTTATGCAATAAGTTGATTAAATTGTCAGTTTTTTATCTGTGGTCTATCTATTGTCCATGGCCGAGATACTAAATGTCAATGGTTTTAATGTTTCTGAATACGAGGTGTTTTAGCTGTTTTGCCCGTGCAAATGGGTGTATTTAATGACTTTTTAGTTTCTTTTTAGAAATATGCGTTTTGTTTGTGAAGATTAAACATTTTTTCTTATTTTCTAGATTCAAATCATTAGTTACAGTTAGACTATAGCAAGTACACATAAGCCAAGAAGGCATTTCCTGTTATTTTCCCCGCATCTCTTCTCAGGTTACTAAGATCATATACAAAGAGGTTCTCAGACTTACTAAAATCCTATACAATTGATAAATTTACCTACTCTACCTACCAACTTACCTACATACCTTACCTACCCTACCTACCCTACCTATCCTACGTACCCTACCTACCTACCTATTATTTTTGTATGTAAGAACCTTCTCATGACAATAACAAACACAACAAAAAAGGAATTGGCCAAATTGGTCCAGGCGTTGTTGAGTTATGCGCTTACCAACACATTTTTCGATTCATTTTTATATTATAGATTTAGCAATATTAATTGTTTATTGATTTTACTTTGATGGTCCTAATTTATCATTTGTAATTTCGAGTTATAGCTATATGTACATAGTCCAGTATTGCACAATATGTAAATGGACACGCCCTTTATGCCTGGAGGCACTTAGGTACTTAGTTTTGTTTTTTTTTATTTATGTTGGAGTACGGTCAGCTTTAAATGTTTTTAATCGTATATTGGCGTGTGCTAGCTGATATGTGGCAAATAATTGACTTTAATGTGATGTGTTTCGTAATGTTAATTACTTCTCACGATGAATGTGTAGAAACAAGTTCTTCCAACTGAACAGACAGCTATGCTGCTGGAGAGTTTGTTGCGCCACTTCTTCCCAGCTAAAGCACTAGGAAGTGGTGAAGGGTGGGTGTTTTTGGGGGACTGTCTTATGTAACTTTGACCTTTAAAAAGTGCTCATTTTCAGCCTAGTTTGAATAAATAATTTTAAGCAACAGCTGCGTAGTGACAGCAGCTATAATTAGCAAATACGTCTTTGTCAATAGGTCTCACAGAGAGTGCACTGCGCAGGGCCTGCATAGAGAGACTAAATGAGACAGCAGTTCATGTGCTCCAATGGTAGCAACATGCAGAACAAAGTACTTGGGAGACTCAGAAACCCTCCGTGAGATTGTCAGTACCACCAAGGTGTTGCCGGCCTCTCATGAGCAGCTGGGGTGAATCAAATGATCGATTTTCCCACCTGTTCGCAAAATATGCGCTTAGACGAGGAGTGGCAAGCACCAGTCCGTTATACCATAAAAAATACATTAAAAGCAAGTGTAGTGTTACCTGCAGGCTGTACACTCGGTTGGTATGGCCAGCGAGTGTGTGCAGGCAGTCGCCGGTTTCAGGGTTCCAGACTTTGACGAAGTAGTCGTAGGCCCCGGACACGACCAGCTTCCCGTCGTATTGCACGCAGCGAACAGCAGCCAAGTGGCCCATGAGGACGCGAAGGCAACGTCCTTCGGGGATGGACCACACTCGTAGAGTGGCGTCTCGGGAACCCGAAATTACCCTGAAAAGACGGTGGCAGTCAATCTCCTGTGTATTTCGTGCAGGGTGTATAACTTAATGCTACCATACATGGTCAATCTAAACAAGGATCCGCTCAGTCTGACCGGAGTCATGCACATGCAAACGATCAGACTGTTCAGCAATGAGATTATGAGGCGCTAACAATGCGCGGAATGGATTCAATTCAGATTAGTCAGATTTACAAGGAGTAATACTGACAATGTATGGTAGCGGTATGTACTGAGCTACAGCGGCAAGCCAGAAAAAAAAATTCAAACTCTACAATGGTATAATGATCGCTTTTGCAATTTAGCTGTTCATGTAATTCATGCAATCTAACGCTTTCGCAAGAGTACTAATGTTGTTTCCATAAAATAACTTTTATATTTTGTTAGTTTGTTACTTTATTTTCAGGTCATTGAATGTCTGGATAAATGGTCTGTTACCCTTTTTTTATTGTAAACAGTTCAGCAAATAAAATTCCATTGCAATGCTTATGCGACAAGAGGAAAGGTGTCTTAGCAAAAACACTTTAACGAGAAGTAAGTCGCTTCAATGCGTTCATTGTTCGCGGCTGAGATAAACAACCGCTACGGCATTTTTATAAACTTATTAATTATTCTACCGCGGTCGCGATGTTTTGTTGATTAAATACTTTTATTGTTAAATTAGTTTTAAGGAACGCATAGCATGATGTAATGATACGATATTTTCCATTCCTATCAGCAAAATTAAAAAAAAGTCTAATTACATTAAAAGCAAACATTCCGGGCGCAGTCTAAATACATTAAAAAAATCAAACATTCCGGGCTAAATTGGTAAATTAATATTATATAAGTGTCACATTTTTTTCACAGAGCACGGGTAGGCGGTCCATGAAACAAATGAGATCATAATCTTGTTGCTAGGCCATCATATTATGGTGTTAGTTATAATGTACGACTAGGAATCAAGTAAGTAAGTGCACAGCTTTCTATCAAATTTAAAAAATATCTACTTAACCTTTTGAACGCCACCATAAACGCACGCGCGTGCCCTCCACGCCAAGTTATCATGAATTTCCCTTTATCCATGGTGTCTTTTAATTTGTTTAACTCCATAAAATTACGTACGAGATCGAGAGCGAGAGCGAGAGCGTACGAGAGCATACATTTTTAAGATATCTATATAAACACTCACAAAAGTAATGATTTAATTGTTTATTTCGTGTTATAGTGTTGTTGCAATTGTCACGTATATGTGACAATGGCGTTCAAAGGGTTAATAAATAAAAGTAATAAATCAGTCACTGCTAAAACAGAACCCAATTGAAGTCTACCTGTTCTGGTACAGATGCATACAACGCACGGTGGAGGTATGTCCGGCGAGAACCTTCAAGCATTGGCCTGTCCTGGCGTTCCACACGCGTAGGGTGCGGTCCGTAGAGCCGCTGATCACCAGGTCGTTTACCATTTGCGAGGACCACACGCCGCCAGAATGACCCACCAACGTACGCAGGCACTGGCGAACAAGATTCAATGTCAATTAAGTAGTTGTTGGACACGGTTTCACCCCTTTGTAGAAAGTATTCTAGTGTAAAAACGGCGGTACTCGTGGGCCCTCGCCTTTGGCCGCGCGGTCCGAGGGGCCTCGTGCCTCCAATGTATAGTTTAGTCCGCAAGACTCACAGAATAACTCGTGAGAAATATTTAGCTAAGTGTCAAAAAAAAACTACGAGTCTGGCTAATAAATTCTTGTCAGTTCGGTCGCTCTGGCAGCTTAGGTTATCGTTGAGCTTTTCTGCACAGGTTGACAAAGCAACCTTATTTTGTACAAATTGTCAGAATATCATAACCTATCCGAGGTGGAATGTTAAAATATTATATTTTTATTGTACTGCCTCAGTCGACAAATATCTCCATTTCTTTATTATGAATTGTCAAATAATTATCAGAAGTTTCAAGCTCGCTGTTGCATTGAGTTCATTTAATTAAATAAAAGTTGTTATAAAGAAACAATACAAATATAAAAACGAGAAGGAAGAGAAAAAGAAAGACTTTTTCTGTAGAAAACCCAACCTCATGGAAAAAAACCTGTATACAAGATCCTGTATACTTTTTTTACAAAAATAATGTATATATCTAGTTTATCAGCCATCTCGTTACCATAACACACGCATTAGGTTGCTTAGCTTGGGACGATACGGCGTTGTGTGAAATGTCCAAGGATATTATTATTTATTATTTAACTCAAATTCAAAGTATTTATTTCAAATAAACCAATTACAGGCACTTTTGAATTGTCAAGGGGTCGGTCAGTCAGAAAGATGAAGCTAGTTGCCAAGCCCCGAAGGCCCCACAAAACGTATTTTGCCCACATACAATTTCACTGCCAATTCCACCAGTGATATTGAACGTTAGTGCGTCAAGAGTTGTTAGTGTCAATATTCCCCAACAATGTTGACACTGACAGCTCTTAAATGCGGTTTAAATGTGCTGATCACGTTCAGTTTAATTGGTGAAATGAGCCCCATCACTGTGCTTGTACACAAAACTGCGATGCGACGCGATGCGAGTTCACAACTTCAAAACTTACCTATCTAACTAAGCTAAGCTAACGTCGAGCGACAGAATTTTAAGATGCGACGCCGCATCGCAGTTTTGCATACAAACCCAGTCCAGGACATGATCTAGCTGCATGCCAAACTTCACCCAAATCCGTTCAGCATTTTATACGTGATTGGAAGACAAACATCCAAACATCTCTAGTTTACGAACACAAACAGCCCGGTTTTTACTGAACAAGTTTCTGAAGATCATACAAATACTTGATCCGTCCGGGAGTCGAACCCGTGACACGTAGTCACTACGCCACCAGTTCCGTGAAATGCAAAAAAAAAATACACACAACACACAAGCAAGTCTTTAACATACCTAAACTTGTTCAATTCTGACCATTGATAATTTATCTAGACAATAAAATTCAATTGATATTACCTTCAGACCGTAATATCAATGAGGACAATTGATGGGCAATAGATCTGATAACTTGCTTCATTAAGAATATGGAGAACTGATAACGAGCCAACTATGTCTACTAACCTTGCCAGTAACAGCTGACCACACTTTGAGGGTGGTATCATCGCTGCCGCTTAGGATGCGGTTGCCGTAGAACTGGAGACAGGTTATGACGTGGTCGTCATGTCCCCTCATGATAATGGGCGAAGTAACAGGCTTATGAAGCCAGTTGTTCTCGATGAGGTACTGGCGCATGTAGGCAGCCTTCCAGGGACTGGCGCAGCGCGGGAGTGAACGAGGCACCTTCTTCAGGGTGGTAATCCCGATGCGACGGCATTGTTCTTTCCACAGCAGATTGTCTTCGGCGAGGAATCTAAAAATTAGGTGTGTGTGAGTGAGGCTCCGAGGGAAAACGTTTGAGACGAAGTTTCATAGGCTTGTGAAGGTCAATGTGGGTCAAGGTGCAATTTCTACGACTGGGTAGCGTAGTGTTTTGAACTTTTGACCTAATGGAGCAATTCTCGGGCATTTTGCATTCGTCAGTGCCACGTATCGCGCGCTCTCCGCGAGCTTAGGAATCGCCGGACCATTCCATACAGATGTTCGTACGGCACTTTGACCACAAACAAATTTGAATTCGTATTGTGTATTATCTTTTAGGTCTTTGCAAAGTGATGTAGCCCGGACACGTAGGTACAGTAGCGTCGTTGGAACAGCAGGGTGCTGTGCTGCTGCTGTTTTTGTTTTTTTTTTATATGGTCAAAGTATATTTAACGATTGCGTTAAAAAAATTGCATCGTTTTTACTTCCTGCTCATGCATAATGGCAACGTTTTTGTCGTTATTAACGGTCGACTACCTACATGATTCTGGATAATGTCACCATTTCATAAACGACATAGGAGACGGGCCGCAATGACGAATGCGTCATCATGATACGAATGCAAACACAAGAATTGCCAGACCTTGATTAAATTTATTGATCGGCCCACTATAATTGTTTTTCAATCATAGTAATATATGGTCATCAACCATTGTATGCTTGCATTCACTACAGCAAAAGAAAAAGATTTCTAAAATTAGAATTTTCTGTAAATTTGCTGCATTACTGTTGACATTTTGTCACAAAGAAAGGACTTTTTAAAAGTGACATATTTTTAAGTGTTTCTTAAACGAGATGAGGCACATACTGCCTCTTGACTTGCTTGTCGAGACATTCGTTATGCGGACGTACTGATAAAAGTGATGATCTCTAAAAATGTCTAAAACGCCCAGTGCAGCTTATAAAAGTTTCTCGTGTAATGTCACGAATGGCGTTAAATAGTAGACTGCAGACTTAAGTTTGGTGTCGCCTCACTTATAGACATACTGTAATAAACTACAATAAAACAAAAGCATGTAATGATTCTGGTAATGATGCCCTGTTCAGGTGAGTCTTAGTAATAACTCACTATTTGTAGGTACGTTACAACCATATTACGTCTCACCACAATTATAATATTTGGAACGTAGTTCCTTATCGCGCGTTGCGAAAGGGGGCTAGACGGAAATTAAGACCAAAAGTTGTAACGACACTTTTGAATCAATATTTTTTTTTGGTTAATTTTAGATCCTAATTTTAGATCCTTAGATAAATAAAGAAATAAAAGTTTATTACAATTCCTTCACTAATTAATCGAAAGGAAATTCGTTTCATCCGGTTGTCCCTTGACACTTCTCAAGATATTTTGTATACCGTGATTAAATTGTAGTGGAAAATCGTAAATGAAAATTGAGGTGAATGAGCCACAGCAATTGGCAAATGAAAAACCTGGTGATTAGTAATTAGAAATTTGGAATCCACGATTCAAATCTGTTTGTTTACATTTTCATTAGATGCTTATAGGACAGGCTATGAAATCACTTACTTCCAGTAACGACAAGTCTGCGCGGCCCTCAGCAGATCCTTAGGCTGAAGGTAGCCCAGCACAGTGAGTGCGAGCTCCTTGGGCAGTAGCGAGATGAAGTCCCGTTGGAACAATGGCTCGATGGCCTCCATCATGTGTCGCACCTGGCTAGGGTTACATTTGTTGATCAGCTGCTCGATAGCCTGGATCTTGTCCACATTAGCCCAGTTCACGAACCTAGAGAAGAATGGAGAATAACGGTGACGGTTAATTTGACGACGCAAGACGGCATCTTCACAAAAAGGCAAAATGCTGGTGCAATATGAGTCAGTTCAATCAATTATAAAAAAATAAAAACTTGAACTTGCTCGGTTGCAATGGCGACATGACAAAACATTTTCTCATACATTTAGAGATAAGAGGAACAGAATGTAAATTTCACTCATCCTTCGTAGAAAATGGAAGATCTTCCGACCAGACGGGTTTTGAGACTGGTGGGTAGCTATTCGACGATTGACGGGCGTTTTTGTATACGTTAGTCGTGCGGTAAACTCTGCTTGCGCGATGCAGGCTTTCGCGTGACTTCCGTCTGATACGTAGTGCGTATGTGACGAACTAGATGCCTCCACAAACCCTTCCGGAATAAATGCTTAAAATGATGATGGAAACCGCACCAAAATCAGTTGCGTTGTGTAAAAGTAATAAGTACATACACAATTCATGTTGATCTTTACTAATAAATAATTGTTAACAATATACGCCGAGAAAACTTTACCCATCCTTTGTAGTCGTTTAAAAAGCGGTACTGGAAACCTTAAAAATGACGCGTTATTTTGTAAGATTTTCCTGCTAACCTTTAGAAAACTTTATACGGTATTTCTTAAAAAAATTAAAAGTTACTTATTGTTCTTAAGAAATTGCGTATAAAAGGCACACGTGATTGGGGTGGCACCCCTTGGCCTTTAGCAACGTGACTTTTATTTAAAAAAATAAAACTGGGGAGAACAAATTGTTTCGCAACGCAAGGTTTACTAAACGTAACCCTTGCGTTGCGAAACTTTTAAGGTATTCTGTCCGTTACTAGATTGGTCTGAAATACGAATTTCTACTTGGCCCGTTGAGAGACTGACCTGGCAAGCCACTGCTTGATCTCTGGGGGTCCTTGGCCGTCAGCAACATTCGCATGGCTGCTACTGGGACCAGGAGACGGCCACCCTTCCGATGCCATGTCGGACAAATTATCCCCGCAGAATTTCTTGCTGGGCTGCTGAGGCGGTGGTTCGTGACGACGCTTCCTCTGTAAATTTCGATAATAGGTATGAGACGCAAATTATGACAAGACAAACACTACAGCTGCTTCATACAAAATAGTCTTGTTAGTAGTTAGTAGACATTAAAATATTGTTTAAAAATAATTAAACTATTAATTAATCTGGAGAGTTTACTTACGTTATGAACTTAAACTAAATAAACTTAATAAATTGGAAATGGAATTAATTGAGACTTCCGACCCGTGCCGAGGTTCTGACGGAACTGAAATGCAAACTAGATGACCATCATCGCCTTTAAGTCCCTATACTAACTAGGCGGAACGGATAATGGTGAGCCAATCTACGCATGCGTCCAAAATGAAGCGAGTTTTTTTTTTTAAATAGCCATCCAATTCGTAACGCCATAATTTTTATCGAATATCTTTTTTCTCTCGTTAACTGTATAGCTTGAGTTAAAAATGTAATTATATATGAAATATATTATGATACTTTGACTAATTTTGCAGTGCACTGACTGTTTCTGAAAAATATATTTAACATTTTTGAATGAAGAATATAAACAGTGCCTATTTGTTTTTATTTCTGCAGTTATTTCTTTTAACTTTTCGCACACAATAAATGTACAAAGGCGGACTTAATGCCTTAGGCATCCTCTACCAGTTAACCAAGGATTATGAAGAAATTAGATGGTAGGTGCTTTAACACTGCAGTACTCGCGACCTAATTTTCTAATATTTTACTCGCGTGGGGTAAATTATCAGGCCATTTACATTAATCGATTTTAGGTAAATATAATATAATGTGAAATAAAAAGCGTTCCAAGAGTGAAAAGTATTTATTGTTTATTCTAAAGGTGAATCAAGCCAGAACGGCTGAACAGATCTAGATGAAACCTATATCTACGCATACAGATAGTTTATAACATGGATTAACACACATGATACTATTACACTTAAAAGCTAAATATTCATAATAATATCTAAGTACAGATATAATATACGTATAAATAATCAAAGAGCATCAAAAAAGGAAAGTTATTAATTTTACCAAGTCTCCGAATCATTTTCATTTTTTTTTATTTAGTTTTAACAGTTTTTATGTATTTCGGTTACAAGATGTACAAATTAGAACTTGATGGTCCGGGCAAATCCATCGATTACATGTATTGCAGAATTTCGAAGCAGAACGGTCACGTGATCGTGGACAATAGGCGCATCGACCACATTTTCTTGTTCTCCGATTAAATTTGTTTCATTGTCACCGCTTTGTGGTCTAAAAAGAATCTGAGCTTTAATGTTTAGTTCCCGTGGAACATTTGGAACACCAATTCTATAATTTATTGCGGGTTTTACTAATTCAAACGGTGCAATATCACTCAGAACCTCCGCATGTTCTTCTAACCAGCTTCGTATCATAATCAGCGGTGGATTTACCCTAGGGGCAGCTCCGGGACTAGTGTCCAAGCGGCAAAATTTTGAAAGTGAAAAAAATTGTTTTAGTCTTTTCAAGATACCTCAATACAAATTAAAAAACCCTATTAATTTATAATCATTTGACATTATTTTGACTATTATTTTGATTATTTTGACAGTTGTCATATATTATGTCGAGTTTTATTAAACGCGTTTTGATATGACTAATATGTCAAGATAGTATTAAAAGTTATTTTATACTATTACTAACGACTACTTAATATATTAACTTTAGGTGATATAAGGTCTTATCAAGATTGCTGAATATAAATTAAATAATTCTATTAATTAATAATCTTCTGTTAATAGAGTCTGGCAAATGAAAGTAGACACTCTAATTATTTGAAAACTCTTCTTATTTTATTTGATTATGGATATCTCAGCAACCAATGATCGCACAGAAAGTAAAAGGTGGGTGTTGCAGAACCTTTTTTTTTGAAAGTTTAGCACACTCTGAGTCTCTGTAACAAAAATGTGGAAAAAGCTCTGAATTTATTTTTCTCATTTTTTAAAAATTATGGGTTAATATATAATAATAATTTTATCATAATCTTTTCAAAAATTAGATCGAGTGAAACACGGCTAATTTGGCTCTTTGCAGAGTTTTTGTGGAGATATTGAACTGTTAAATGCACACTTAACATTATTGGGTTTCTTAATATTTTCGATCCAGCAAGGCTAATCTTAAAAGGGAATTCATTCAAGTTCTTGAAACACACCTTTAATTTTCTGTGCGATCACTGGTTGCTGAGATATCGATATTCAAAGAAAAAAGGATCCTTATCCATTTGAAGACCGACTCAGCGAGAAGTAGACGTATCAAGGTGTATAAAAAAAGAAATTAAAGCTTAATGAACAAAGAAGCTTAATGAACAAAGAATATGATCCTTATAAAGGTACAGCAAAAAAAAAATGTTTCCACGCCTGTTGACCGAAAAAAACATCATATTATATTCTAAACATTCATTATATTATTATAACCTACTTCTTGTTTTGTTATACCGGAGTTCGTGGGGTGAGGACCTGGTGATCTGTAATACAGATGTATACCTATAATAGACACCACCTCCTCACAAACACTTGACTGTGATTTGGCTTAATGTTTAATTATCATATTATAAGTTTTGTGTGGAGAAAATACAGATTATTATTATTATTACTTTGTTGGTATACATTTTTGTATCTCGGGGCCGATGTTATAGGATAACATGGGCCAAAGCCAAATGCTACCCTAAAAAATACTAAACACTAAGTGATAAATGTTATTATTATTAGATATTATTATTATAAATTATTTTTGTTGCTGGTTTTTCTAAGATTGTTCAAAAACTGCTGACGCTACAAAAATTATAAAGTAACAGAACAGAACTTTAAAATTTTGTAGCGTCAGCGGTTTTTCATACAAAAACATTTTTTTTTATTTCCTTTACGGCCATCTCAAAGATATTAACTTTCGGTCATCCAGTAGCGATTAAGTTTAAGTAAACTTCCATTCGTATTGCGGCGGATTTTTTTCCGTTGCCCAGGAGCGGCATTACGTTTAAATCCGGCCCTGATCATAATTTATCCTGACTTTCGTACATGAGGGCGAACCTGTAATGAACAACACAAAGATCATAGCAAAATATACAAAAGTCTTATAGAAACTGAAATCATCTCGAATAGAAGAAAAATAAAAACCAATACTTACAAAAAACACTTAAGAATCGAACGAGAGATTTTGTAACGCCGATACTCGCGTGGGGTGACATTCCGTCCCGAGCACTTTCCCGCCTTTTTTTCCCACTTGCGCCGGCGTCGAGTGCCGGCGACGTACTGACCTTAAACCTAGTTTACTTTACGAAGATTACTCTGGCCACACAGTCTATATTCAAATAATTAAAAAAATATGGATGAAAGCATTGGTCTGGAGTGAATATTCACCCCGCGCGAGTACTGCAGTGTTAAAGAGTAGGAACATACAAAATATTAAGAGTTTGAATAAAATGGGTAAGTACATAAATAGTTAGTTGTTACTTATTGAACTAATAAATAAATTTTATGATATATTCCGTGGAAAATGTTGTTGGCTACATTTGGACGGGTTCGATGACCAAATTTCACATATGACAAACTCGCTCTTAGTCAAGTTATTGTTACGCCAAGTCCTTTCTTCGTCAATTTCAGTTTCAGTCTATTTATCTTTTCGTCAAAACTTTAATTGATCAAATTTAATCTATGCCTACAACATGTATATAATAATAAAACTGAAATTCTGTTACAGCTGCCGTTTGAATATAATAAATATATACATACCTACCTACCTACCTACAAAAAGTTTCATATTTTGAATAAAGCTATAAGATTTCCTTTTATGTACCACTGTAAAAACAGCTAAGTACTCTTTTGTTCAAGTTTGTCATTGGCTGATTACTAAATTAATAGACAAACTAATGCGTGATGACATTTAAAAATTACACTCTATGAATAAAATTCAGTACGATGCGCTGTATGATTATCGTGAATTAAAAAGTAAATAAAGGAGTAATTATAGCAACAAGTTTAGACGGTAACGTTTTTTATCAATTTAATAAGTCTAAAAGACACAGAAGCTGTTAAGAACAGGATAGCAGTACAATTTAAATATTAAAAACAAAAAGGGGGCATCCAACTGGCGTTGCATTAATAGAGAGATGTGTAAAGGTTAATACAATTTTTATTATTAACTATACGTTGATGCGCAAGGATACATTAGTACAGGCATCGCATTGCACATTTGCAAATTTGATTTTATATTTTATGAATAAGATATATTTTAGTGCACGTTTATGGACAGGTGCTTCCTTATTAACTTTGTACCCCTTTTTATTTTAGGTTCAGTAACAGTAAGCTCTGATAATAAAACATGGCAACAAAAAGGCCGCATTGCTGCACACCAAATGTTATGAAAAATTAAATTGATGCACGCATGTTTGCAAAAAGCGGGTGCAAAATGAATTTAAATCCATTCCAAAGATTTTCGATAAGTGTTTTGATGGCATGGATACATCAGATTCTGACACTAATAATATTCCAGTTTTGCAAATCTAAAGCTAACTCGTGTACTTATAGTATGTATAATGCTAGAAAAAAAGCATTTAAAATGTCTAGATGTCGTTTTAAAGCTGTTGTCGAAATCCCCGTACCTAACATTTTTAAGGATGAATTTTTGGTGTATGAAAATGACGAATCTTTAATTTTGCCAGTACTTTTTTTCGAACTTTGTAAAGAGACACGTTTACTGTTGGTACTTTTCAAACTATTCCTTTTCCTTATTATGAACTTTTCACATAACACATAGATACAGGAAGTTCCAGAAAATACACTTCGTTTCTCCCGATGTAAATAGTCTTTCCGCACATTGTGACATATTAAGCATGTTTATTAGAAAAAGTGTAATTAAGTCATTGTTGCATCAAAAGAGCGATATGTGTAATTTGACTGACAGCGAGTTTGACATAGGTCATCGAACCAATCTTATATGTTTGTATGTCTGCCTACAAAATGTAATGTGTGAGTGTTTGTTTTCCCCAAAGGGGGCGACTAGAATCAATTCTATTTCTTGTTCATTTTGACGTTCAAAAGTGCCATTCTTGTGCCTATTTGATATAAATGTTTTGACTTTTGACTTTTTGACCAATAAAATAAAATAAAAATAAAAATTGTGTTACGTGAAAAGCGGCATATAAACGTATAAGTATAGCAGACAACTTGTGTTGTGTGTGTGATGAGTTTTTATTTGTGATTTTTTTTTAATCTAGGTTTTACATAATTTATAATCTTGGTCGAAGTCTGATACCAAAAAACCATTCCATATTAACAATACCGTGTTCATCTCAGTTACGCCTGTTGTTCGCAATTGTATAATATCGTTTAGTCTAATTTTTGTATGCCAGCATTTCTGATAATTGAGGGCAATTTTAACATAGAGAGTTAGATTGATGATTTTAATGATTCAAGTTCTATAAACATGTACTTTCTACGGCCGCGAAACATATTTTGATCATCATACAACCCGACATTAAACTACAAATTGCAAAAAACTAATTAACATTTGAATTTCTCAGGCTACCCTGGTGTATCCCCCTTAAGGGTTTAGGCGTTACAAGTAATTTCGCTAATTAATTACCCGTAATTATTGTAAGTTAAACACGTTTGAAGATACCATGTCATGAGGACTGAACCATAAAACGTTGAGTTGCAAATCCCAAGAAAAGCATCCATGCGAATTTATATCAGAAATACTTGTAATGTATCAAATGCAATGTTTCAACGTACGCAGCTACTTTTAAAATTGTAAGTTAAGCATGTATTGTATTGTGTTTTGCTATAAGCTTATTTGAAATAAATAAGCTTATAATTAATATTGTAACTAGTTGATAAACACTGATTCGCGTAGCGTGATTTTTGATTCTCTAAAGACAAATTATAGTACATATTATTATGCAAAATGACACGGAGGCGTTTAAGTTTAGAATAGTAGATTATACAACAAGTGAAATAAAGGGAATTTAATTCGAGGGATACAAGGCCCACGACTTTTTTTGCACGCGTCGACTGCGAAAAAAATAAATGGTAGTATAGTATATTTTTATTTCATCACAGTTCATTAATTGACTTCACTAAAATTTCTGTTTTGTTTTGTTGACATTGTTCTGTTTGTGTGTATTGATATTTTAATTTATGTAATCATTTACACGCCGTAAGGAAGACTGTAGCCGGTCTCATTGATTTATGTACAACATCTTATTCAGCAAATGATTCTGATTATTAATCGGATTTATTTTTTGTACATCATTCTTATAATGCGTACTTGTTCCATATTCAAAATGTTAGTATTGGTTGAGTGAGTAAAGGTGAGTTTTATTCACTGTCATCGATTAATCAAATGACCTTTTCCGAGAGGCAATGGTAAAAAGATTGTTTTTAAAGGCAAAAATCAATTACGAAATAAAATGTATGTCCCTCTCTCCTCGCGTAAGTTATTAGGCAAAGAACTTAAAAAAAAAATATTATCAGCTGGGTAAAACTTAGACAAAAGAAAGTGAAGAGTTGTTTAATTTTTCGTGCATAATATTAACCCCAGAAAAATTGTTATTACCAAGAAAATTGGATAAAAAACAAGTTATACAATCTATGTTAATCGGTTTCTGAATCATAACTTAAACAAAAGTCGTGTAAACCCGATAAAGATTTAATATAAACCGAAAAAAAACCCTAAATATCGGAAATTCAATATTCAAATACTTTTAGATCTGTTTAGCGCATTGGCGATGTTAATCTTAAAGTGGCCTTGTATCAAAATAAGATTTAGGCCCTTTTTCCCGTTTACGGCGAATCTCTAAAGGTTGCTCTATTTTTCAAAATATAACACCTTGAGGGATCGGTCATTGTAACCTTACATGGAGAAAACAAAACCGTGAGGTGGTCTTAGAATATTGGAACACGCGGACTCTGATAGATAGGAATCTAATTAATGCCAAAGCTTGATCAGGTAACATATATTTTCATTAGATTTTTTGTTTTACGAATTTTTGCATGCACACGTAACTGTATGGGGCCCCGTATCATAGGTAAGGCAGTAGGCCCTTGATTTAGCGTGCATCGTAACTAAAGAGTTTTAAAAACGCTCGAGTAGCCCGCGAAATCGTGACATTGTAACTTGTATAACCTATTTATTACGATCCCGAATCATATATGATTCAACAAACGTACAATCTAGAAAAACAATCATTAGAGAATTTGAATTTCGAGGGCTACCTAGAGCTTAAAAATAGTTATATTACCCAATATCTTTCCGGTTCCGGTTCTGACTCATCCTCGGTCGACTCGTCCTGAAATACGCAATTTTTTCATAAATTAACCACGTCAACTGTTACATTAATTCATAAATCTATGTATAAATATGAAGTTGAATATTCAGTTATGATGATGACCTGGACATAAGTTCTCACACAACACATAAGACAACGAAATAAGTCAATTTAACTGAAAAAGCCCGAACATCAAAATACACACAAAGTTTTTCAGGCAAATCTTGAGCTTCACTAATCATTACTGTACCGAATGTTTATTTAAGGACACGTCGTAGCCTCCCCGTAGCTGGGTGAGAGTGAACCAGTATGTCGTAACCCGGAGTTAATAATGTTCAGCAAATGAGTTGAAGAATTTACCATCAGACAAAATAATTACTTTTAATTCAACTTTTAAGGAAAACAAATGGTTGCCCAAACGAGCTACGTGAAGAATTACTTAATTTATTTGTAGTATTTTCTTCCTTTAATAACATAATTAAATAACAATAGACTAGACACAAAATAATGGTTGTTATAATGCTAACAATATAGGCAAGTTTCGCCCGCATGGTGTGTCACCACTGACTACCATTCACCTTGAGATGTACAGACTTAATCATGTCGACAATTTGTTGTAGAGAACAAATATCCAATTCATAAGTTTTTGTGTACCCCCCAGGTTAACAGTTCAACAAGAAGTAAAGGTCGCAAATAATTAGCAAATACTAGAAACAAATGGAAGTTCTTACGCCATGGGGTAGGAGGCATTTACACCACATGTTATCCATATCATCCTCATCAGAACTGTCCTCCAGTTCTCGGAGTAATTCCTGCAACGAAAGAAACCCTTGAAATGTGGACACAGAAATATTTTAAAATTGATGCTGTAGTTTTCTTAATTGTTTCAGTAATGCTTCTCGCTCACTACTGGTGGGGTGGTCAGCAAGGAGCATTCCCACAATAATGTTTAATTTTAACAATACTTTTGTCCTTACTTTATTCTCAGCAATTTCCGCCTCACTCCTCTCGCGATTAAGTCCAAGCAACCTGTCAGCATTGGAGGTGGACGGCACAGCGGTTGCCTTGGTGCTGTTGGAACTAGCGCTTCCGATACTTGAAGCGTTGGAGCTCGTCCTTCCTGAGGGACCACTCGCAACCATATCACCCTCATCATTATCGCAATCCATCTTATCTCCTTTATACAACTTCCCCTTGGGAAAGTTTTTCTTCTCCTCCGTGTTGCTATTCAACAACTTCGCCATGAAATCTATCTTCTCCACCGGCCCCGCAAACTTCTGTGAATTTATCAGTTTCATTATTGGATCGTTGGAATCATCCTTATCTTTGCTGCAACCGGGGAGGCTGTTATCATGTGTTAGGTTGGAGAGATTTGATATTGTCTCTGAGCTGGATGCCAGGCTCGAATTGGCACTGGACAGATTTCCGGTATAGTGAGCAGGCGCTGCTATCTTGCCATCGACGATCATTCCCGAACAATGCTTCAGCATTCTATTCTCTTCGTCGAAATCTTCTCGTTCGATATCGTCGATCTGCTGCCTCCCATTGTTCTGCGGGTTCACCGGTTTCTCATGTTCAGTCTTTTTCTCTTGTTGAATATTCAGGGGGGCTTTCTTTGCCCCATCATAAATCTCACGACCGCTGCGTGAACATTCTGGATCCATCCTAATTAGTGGTTCCTCTTCTGGCTGTAATTACATACACCTATTAACATTATAATTTAATATGTGTCTGCATAACCTCAAACAGATTATACAAATTGAGATGTAAAAGACTAATCAACAGTTACAATAAAGGAGTAACAATACTCACAATTCTTTGATAAACTGTAGTTATTCGGTGTGCATGAGCAGGATTCCTGTGAAATGAACTAGGTATTAGTATTGCTGCATAGTTTGCATATATTACTCAGAACTTGTAGCGGGTTTACCTAGCATTCATATTAATCTCAAAATGAACCAATTTGGTACAAACTAATATGCCAGGTCCCTCCATGATAAGAATGTCTTTCAATCACTCTTCACACTTAAGGATGAACTATCATTCTTCAAACTACCATGAAGACAAGTACTTTATGATATATTGATGAACAATGTGAGTGCCCTTGTTGGAGTTGGGCAGCACTAATGTTTTAACACACTAGTGTAATGTGAGCACTAGTTAGCTATAAGGAGAGATAGGTAATTGTTAGTATGTGCAAAAGCCACTCCCGACACCAAAATTTGCGGATGATGATGATTATGATGATGTTAAATAAAAGCTGAAACAGAAAGGTATGGTCATGAGTCACAGGTTAATAAATATAAATAAGGGTATTCCGTAAATTAAATTAAATGCAATGGTCATAATCAAATTACGATACTACAAATCTGAATAACAATAAAAATCTATATTTAAATGAGTATCAATGCTACAATACATGCGTATGAAAAGGTTAGTTTACGATAGGGGATACAAGACTTCAAACAAAACTCCGATTTTGACGAGACAACAAAGTGCAATGTTGTGTAAAGCTATATAATGTCAAAAGCGACACTATGGAGACGCACGTATTACGTTCGGCTAAAAACGTCGTTCGGTTAAATAAATCTGAATTTCAACAATTTCTTTTCGTAGCAGTTATTTAGTTTTGTTTAACAAAAAGCAAGTATGGGCCCTATGGGGCTATCTCCACGAGCGAGAGAATCGCGGCGATAATATCGTCGTGCCACGTATTTCTATGCACTGTCTATGAACGCGTCTCCACACGGCGTTATTATCGCGGCCATGCGACGAGTGGCAATGTGCGCGCGTAACGTCGTCGTATCGCCGCGGTATCGTCACGACTGGTGGCGCGCCCGCCGCGCGCTCGCCGCAGAACGTGGCGCTGAGCAGCGAGCGCGCGGCGGGCGCGGCGGGCGCGCTGTCAAACGCAGCGTCATTTATTTATTATTCATATTTTGCTCTCGTCTGGCACCTAAAAAACTACTCTACTGGACTCTTTCAACAAAACAATTGCACAACGCCTCGTCGCGGAAACAAGGCGATACCGTTACGAGTCGTCACGGGCTCGCGGCGATTCCGTTACCAGTCGCGACGATACGCTGGCGTAATAATCGCTTGTTCGTGGAGACGACCCGACGATAGAAGCGCCGATCCAACGCGATTCCCTCGCTCGTGGAGATGGCCCCTATGAGCCTCCATTAATTATTTGTAGAATACTGCCTGAACCAGAACCCTAAAAAACCTATGATGTCAAAAAGGAAGTGTTTATTAGTATCAATACTTATAAGTATTGGTATACCAGACGCAAGTTTATCCCTATGTTGCATACTTCAATCCATCTTAAAGGAAAACAGAGTAAAAAGACAATTAAGATTGCAAAATAACACTGTTGTTATCATGGAAACAATGACTGACTATGGCAACTTGCCATGAAGAGTGTCCTTATCAAACAATAACTTTCGTAACAATAACTGCATAACAAATAAGATACAAATAAAAACCCTTAAAAATGACTGAATGGCAGAGATTTAAGGGCCTATGCACACCACGTTTTTTAAACGCGCCGTCGACGCGCGTTTGTTGCGATACAGACGCGATACGCACGCAAGTCAGACGCAGCCTGTAGACCTTTGCACACCTGACGCGCTTGTGTAGCGATACAGACGCGATGCAAACGCGCGTGTGTAGCGATGCAGACGCGCGTGTGTAGCGATACAGACGCGCGTGTGTAGCGATACAGACGAGATGCAAACGCGCGTGTGTAGCGATGCAGACGCGATGCAAACGAAGTTATGAAGTTTTCTGTGTCGAAAGGCTCCATTTTTTTGTTCAAAAGACGTGCGGTGCATCAAATCGCTCGATTGCTACTAGCGTAGATTCACACTTCCCTTTCCCTCGTTGCGGGGGAAACCCCGTCCGTAGGGCAGGCGCGCGCGCTAGCGCTCGTATCGGTGTCGTATCGCGCCGGCGACGCGCGTTCCCAAAACGCGCGTCGACGGCGCGTTTAAAAAACGTGGTGTGCATAGGCCCTAAACTGATGGCAATTACTTATTAAAATGAGATGTCAAATGAGAATAATTGGAATCATAAGGTTTGTGTCACAACTCAATTACTGTGAAAATTGTGAGGAAACCGGCATCTCTGAGAGATATTTCTCGACAGCATGTGAAGCTAAGTCAGAGGCCCATGGGCAGCATAAAAACTCTGACTCTCCAAGTTAGTCAGAAAAGAAGACGACTGAGAAAATGAAATGATGCACTATCGGGAACCCCTGAATGTTAACTAACTGTATATCATTTCAAAAGATAACCTATACTTATTCTGTAAAAATCGAAGCTTCTAATTTGAAATCTTAACCGCTGACTATAGTCTTTCAGTATATTTTAAACCTTCCGATAATAATGCATGATGATTATGTTTATATCAATATGATTACAATAAATATAAAATCATAATCATTTATTCATTTGCGTATATGGGTACAAAAGAAAAGGTCTTATATCTTATATAAAATAATGTTAAATGCTCAATTATTGTGTAAAATGAATGAACCATTGAAATGCACAGTCAAAAACAGTTTCATGATGTTTTAAATAAATTAACTCATTTTTACTGCACACACTTCCTTTCATAATAAATTCATAATCCTAATTTCAATCAATCTGCCTAGCGTCTTATGTGGGGATTGGGGTCGGCTTCCAGTCTAACGGGATGAAGCTGAATACCAGTATTTTACATGGAGAAAGTGCCTGTCTGACCTCCACAACCCAGTCAGTAACTGGGTAATACAAGACTATCTGGGGTCTATACTGGTTAAGACTGATTATTATAATCCTTATACATTTATGTCAATATTTAGTTTTTAACACAATTTATGGTTTCTCAGGGGCAATAACAAGCATAATCAGGGCACATACTCAGCTATCAGGGGAAAATCATAAACAATCTTTTTAGTTTTAGTAACAAGGAAGCAGGAATGAGCAAGGCCCATTAACAATCCTTTAGATCAATAACAAAAATTATTTAAAAACACTGGTTTATATACTGTTAATATATTGACTGCCACTGAAGTATCAAACTTATAAAAGATAAAACAAAGTAATTAATCACCACCTGTATCCAATTGAATTATATTAGTATAGGTATGAAAAACAATCACTAATATTTTAATTGTCATAAAATATTGAATTACCAAATGAACTTCTATCCTCTGCTTAGAACTGTACAAATTAGTAATTAAAGAATTTACCTGAACTACCAATATCCAGCATCAAAATACAAATTTTGTAATCAGAACTTGTGAAATAAGAAACAGAAAGCCACATCAAACCATCAAAGGACTCATCATGAAAAATGCATAGAACAATCAAGAATAAGCCAATCAATATCCACTAGGCAGGGCACATTGAGCACACAGGGCTATACCTATTATAGTATATGCAATATACTACACAAAAGATGTGCAACATTTATTGATTTGTAAAATGTGTTGAGAGCACATTGCAATGATAAGACATGAAGGAGTGACAAGGTACAACAAGTTCACAAGGCCATTGTGTTGAATTGTTTCTTTGGCTCAACAACTGTATGCAATGTCATAATCAAGGCCATTACAATCATATGTTCAAGAATAATGTAAGCAACAAATCCTACAATACAGCACAACTACGTTAGCGGCGATACAAAGACACAACTCCATGCACGGGCGCGACATGCAATCGAAATATCGAACGGGCCCCTGGACAGAGCTAATACGTGCATATGTACAGGAAGTATATCACATGGATATCATTTCCCATAAAAAGCCCGACAAAACAGAGACTACGACCGTGAGAACATTTTTTATCAATGAAAACGCAGGATTCACTTGCATCCGTTACAACAAAAAACAAATCTGGGCAAAATTTCTCACAATTATGGCGAAATTGACTGGCCCTTGCCTAATCACAGCCCAGACTGACGCGATCAATTAAATATTGAGCTATAACTATAATAACAACCGGGATGCGCAGAAACGCATCGCGCGTCGAATAGCATTGCCTGGGATTTTGAAAGGCGTGAATACATAAAAAGTGGCATGAGGAACCTATTACGTGCCTCACGTCTGCTACAAAACAGTATAAATTTGTTTCATACCTGTACGGGGGCCCGCAGTGGTATTTATTTCATTAGATTTGCATTATGTTTTTATTAGAACTTAATTAAAATATTTACTGAATTAAATAATAATAATGCAATGTGCAACAATCTCTAAAACATTGACTTCAAACACGGTGGTCGGCCATCGACCATAGTCGTCCATAGACAAAAAACTAGAGGACAGGACAGTAGAGTTGAGTTTTTTTTATCTGGCAACCAGAGTTGCCTCTATAACTTACTATTCAGAGGTAAAGCAATGTACACACTGTAGTAAGAAGGCAGATCTGGTGAAAAAATAGGATCTCCTATTTTACCTTTGCAGAGCTTTCTTACAGTAACTATTAGTTATTAACACTCACATAATTGTGTAACACATGGATTCCTGTGTTTATGCAATTAGCAGTCGGTTGTGCAAAGGCTGAGTTGCCGAAACCACAAGCTTCTAGGTTAAATACTCTAAGATTTGTGCACAACAACTGACACTTGACCAATTCGGCAGATCTTTAACGAGTGCTTGCACAGACTAAATTGTACTTAACGGCGACTACTTGCACAGGCATAACCAAGTGGCCAAGATTATTCACCAGCAACTTGCTTTCAAATATAAACTTGTAGACTCTGTTCTTGAAAATGACCAAGTAAAGTGTTACTGGGCTCGATCTAATATTACTGACAGGACTATTGTCGCCAATGAGCCTGATAAAGTAATAATAATAATAATATAATAATAATATCCTTGGACATTTCACACAACGCCATATCGTCCCAAGCTAAGCAACCTAATGCTTGTGTTATGGTAACGAGATGGCTGATAAACTACTTATATACTTTTTTTTTGTAAATACATACATAATATTATACATAGAAAAACACCCAGAGTCGGAACAAATACTTGCAGGTCGTACAAATATTTGTTCCGTGTGGGAATCGAACCCGCGACATAGTGCGCAGCAGTCAATCGCTCAACCACTGCGCCAACCGTGTCGTCAAAAAAAAAAGTGGTGATAGCGTAAGGAGATTCCTATTTCTGCAGCCTTAACCACTAGTAGCTTGGACCCTGTATCCGACTATTTTTATATACTTTGTATATCTTTTAAAGAAATATTTTAAAATATATTTTAGTAGAAAAAAAAGAACAAACGAATAATAGGATTCAGATATTTTCTATTTTGTTTTGAAGAAAATGTTCCTTTTGTTTATTACATTATACCTGAAAAATAATGTTTGTCATTTGGTGCAACATAGCGTCATTACAATCATCAAAATCAGGGTTGGCGAACCTGAACACATGTCCGTGCCATTTTTTCGCAATAAATTTTGAATGGGGCCATGACGTGCCAACAGTAGTTATTTGTTATGCAAGGCTGCAAAGTTGATTTTTCGCGCGAGTACTTGTATTGAAACCTGAGCAAGCGAAGGATTCTAGGGTTGAACCACGAGCATAGCGAAGGTTTCAAAGTTACGAGACGCAGAAAAGCTTTGCTGCCGAGCGCAACACACAATTTTTCACCTCACCACAGCGAGGAAAATGCTAGGTGCAAGAAAACAGGTGTTATATGTCGAGTTTTATTTTGTTCGAGCGTCTCAGATACATTGACTCATGTGAAGAAAATAACAGATATTTGGCAATGTATCTTATGAGATAGATAGAATATCTCCAAAATTAGATAGGTACCCTGTATTTTTTTAATATCCTAGATGTCCTCTAAGGAGAATGAAAGAAAAAAACAAATTTAATACAAATAACTAACAAATTTAATTTATTACATATTTATTTTTGCCAAGCAAACGGTTAAATAACATATTATATTAGTATTTATTTTATTTAAAAAAAATATACTTTATTTACTTCACAATTGGGTATTTGACTGGGTAGTATTTTCATAGAATATTCAAATGTGACGTCACAGATTATTTTAAATCAAATGGAATACTTATTAACATTAATTCCAATTTTACAATAATATCCTCGCAAAATATTTTAAGGATCCGTGTGGTGCCGGATAAAGAATAGCACCATCCCATTTCTTCCCGTGGGTGTCGTAAAAGGCGTCTAAGGGAGTTTGAGACCTAGTGCATACAATTTAGCACCTTGGGTCACCCGCGCGGTGGCGGGTAATCCACCCACGAAAGCATTCCCAAGGAGGGTTGATGTCAGGCAGGCGGCCGACTGTAAAACTATGCCAAAACGTATTGCAACATGGATAGTATGATTGGAATGCGCGATAGGACTAGGGCGTACCCCACAGGCGACGCGCAGGGGCAGCACCCGGCTCCTGCGGGAAATGGACAAGGGTTGTCGTACCAGAACGGGCGGGTGCGACGTAAGACGCAAGCTCGGAGTGTGAGAGAAGTAAGATTGAGGTGCGCGCGTTGGAATGTAGGTACGATGACTGGAAGAGGAAGAGAATTAGCAGATGTTTTAAAAAGGCGACGACTGAATATTGCGTGTCTGCAAGAGACAAAATGGAAGGGTGCAAAGGCTAGAGAGATAGGGGAAGGATATAAGTTTTATTACTGTGGATCTGATGGCAAGCGAAATGGTGTGGGTATAGTTTTGGATAGTGAGTTGAAAGAATGTGTGGTAGATGTAAAGAGAGTGAGTGATAGAGTAATAGCTATTAAAGTTATTGTGAAGAGTTTTGTGCTGAATATAGTTAGTGTGTATGCACCCCAGTCAGGATGTGAGGATAGTGTAAAAGAGAAATTTTGGGAGGACTTCGATCGTGTGATGATGGATGTACCAGAGAGTGAAGAGGTGTATGTGGGGGGTGATTTTAACGGGCATGTAGGAAGACAGAAGGATGGGTATGAGAGAGTGCATGGCGGTTGGGGATACGGCGACCGTAATACTGATGGCGAGACACTGCTGCAAGCTGCTTCTGCCTTCGACCTGGCAATAACAAATACGTGGTTTCAAAAGGAAAATGAACACCTTATTACCTATAAAAGTGGCCGCCACGCGACACAAATTGACTACTTGCTGGTTAGACGGAACAGCCTAAAATGTGTCAAAAACTGTAAAGTGCTGCCAGGCGAAGACTTAGTCTCACAACACAGACTAATAATTATGGAGCTTAAAGTCAGTGTCTCGTCCAGTAGGAACAAAGAACGGCCCCCACCCAAAACCAGATGGCGTATGATAGAACAAGAGGAATGTGCAAGTATGTTTAAGAGTCAAGTAGTAGATAAAATGATTGAAATGAAGGATATGGAAGGGAAAACTGTGGACGAATGTTGGAAAGAGATGGCGGATTGTATAAGGAGAGTAGCAAAAGATGTGTTTGGAGAATCGAAGGGGAAAGGTGTGATAGAAAAGGATACATGGTGGTGGAATGAAGACGTGCAAATGATGCTAAAAGGGAAGAAAGTTGCGTTTAAAGAATGGCAGGGTGTAGAAATCGGGAATAATGATTTGAAAGATGATAAGAAGCGAATTTATAAAGAATGGAAGAGAAAGGCAAGAAAGGCGGTAGCAGTTTCCAGGGCTAAGGCGCAGGAGGAGTTGTATAACTCACTGGACAGCCCAAGAGGCCAGAAGGAGCTATACCGGATTACAAAAGCAAGAGAAAGAAGAACGAGAGACATAGTTCAGATTAAGTGTATGAAAGACGATGCTGGTAAGGTTCTGTCCAAAGATGACGAAATAAAAGAACGATGGAAGTTGTATTTTGAATAGCTAATGAACGAAGAGAATGAATGGAATGGTGTGCTCAATGAGGTACAAGCAAATATGGGTTTGGTAAGGGAAATTAGCATGGACGAAGTAAGAAAGGCAGTTCAAAGTATGAAGAATGGAAAGGCCTTGGGCCCAGATGATATACCAGTAGAAGTATGGAAATGTTTAAAAGAAGATGAATGTATGTGGCTGACTTTATTCTTCAATAAGTTGTTGCAAGAAGGAGTGATCCCACAAGAATGGTGCAATAGTTCGCTAGTGCCCATCTTCAAGAATAAAGGTGATGTACAGGACTGCAACAATTATCGAGGGATAAAGCTCATGTCCCATAGTATGAAGGTATGGGAGAAAATAATCGAGAAAAGATTGCGAGAGGAGAGTGAGATTACCCCAAACCAGTTTGGGTTTATGCCAGGTCGAGGAACAGTGGACGCCACTTTTGCACTCCGCCAATTGTGCGAGAAGTACAGACGTGCACACAAAAACTTGCACATGGTGTTCATTGATCTAGAGAAAGCGTATGATAGGGTACCTCGGGATGTCGTGTGGTGGGCCTTGAAAGAGAATGGTTAGCCCGGGAAGTATGTAGAGTTAATTCGTGCTATGTACAGCCAATCCCGTACCTACGTTCGGTCGGCTGCTGGCAACACCGACAAGTTCAATGTGGCGGTAGGCTTGCATCAGGGGTCGGCTTTAAGCCCTTACCTCTTCCTTTTGATTATGGATGCTCTAACGGCGGACATACAGGAAGAGGCACCATGGTGCATGCTATTTGCCGATGACATCGTTCTTGTCGGTGAAGATGGACCTGAGGTCAGAGCAGACTGGAGAAATGGCAACGGAAACTGGAGATTGTTGGCTTGAAAATCAGCAGAACCAAAACTGAGTACATGTTCTGCGATTTCGGCGGTCTCTCCAGTTCTGGAGTCATAGCGCTTGATGGCGCGCTTCTCCCAGTTTGCTCCGACTTTCGGTATCTCGGTTCACTTGTGCAAAGCGATGGCGAAATAGATCGGACGGTTAAGCATAGAATTAACACTGGGTGGATGAAATGGCGGCAGGTTACGGGAACAATTTGTGACTCCCGCATTCCCCTTAAACTTAAGGGGAAGATTTATAAAAGCATGATTAGACCTGCCGTCTTGTATGGATCAGAGTGTTGGGCCACAAAAGGAATGAATGAAAGACAATTGCATGCAGCTGAGATGAGAATGCTAAGAGGGATGTGTGGTGTTACGCGAATGGATAGAATACGTAATGAGTATATAAGAGGAAGTCTGAAAGTGACACCGGTGACCGAAAAGTTGTGTGGAAATCGGTTGTCATGGTATGGGCATGTTATGCGGAGGAATGAGGAAAATGTTGTCAGGAAAGTTGTGAGTATGAATGTGGATGGCTATACAAGTAGAGGGCGACCAAAGAAACGATGGATGGATTGTGTGAAAGATGATATGGCTAGAAAGGGAGTGACTATAGAGATGACGACTAATAGAGAAGTATGGAAGAAGAAGACATGTTGCGCCGACCCCAAATAAATTGGGATAAGGGCAGGAGAATGATGATCCTCGCAAAATATTTAATTTCTGTACTGTGATGGAAGTTTTTACGGTGTGCGGTATTATTTCTATGTGATTTAATATTTTACTTTTAGACCGTGTCATGCATTTTCAGTGGACTGGCAGTACTTATAGATAATTATTGAATAGAAAGGTTCGAATTTTAAAAACTCTATCCACTCTAGAGAGCAAAATTCAATTTTGGGCTCAGATTTCGAATGACAAACAGACTCGTTCCGAGCCTGTGAGGTGAAAACAATTTTGTATTAGGAAAGAATACACAATAATACCATTTTTGTGTTACAGTAATCATTATCAACATTAACAGTTTTATATTTATTTATATGAAACAACAAATTAGTCCTAGTGCAAATTTTGAAATGATGCCGTGGCCCGTACCCAAATTATGTTGTTACGTGCCATTGGCTCGCGATCCCTGATCTAAATCATCATCATTCACCAATACTAAACGTCAATAGCCACAACATGTCAAATCATTAAATCAATCAATATTTTTAATAAAGACTTTTTTGTGCCCTTCATTTTATTTTGATGAGAATAGTGCGTAAAATTTACCTAGCAGCATATTTTCGCCAATTTTTTTTTTTTTTTTCTAGAAATACCCACTATTGCTTGCGATTCTGTCATAAACTAAGCAAAACACGCTTGCAAATTTGTGGAGCGGGCATAATTTAGTCGATTTATTTTAATTGGACGTAGATAAAAAAACCGGAACCAACCAAAAATAAATAATAGGCCTACATTGAGTGAAGTGCATTTTAAAATTCATCTTCTATTAGCAATATAAATATCATAGTTGTCTGATGACTCTTACCTTTTAAAACTATGGTATCAAAGATATGAACTATCATTTACTCGTTTTTAGAAAAAACAACACCGGTTGAATTATTACATGGGTAGGCAGTTGTCTTAATTGAAAATTTATGCTGCGTGGAAGTTAACAATTAATTACAAATTTTATAAAATCTAAGACTCGCAAAGACATACTGGAAGTATCTCTTGAACATAGCATTGAATTATCCTGGTTGGGCTAGATAAACATTTCTTAGTGTATGTGCGCATACAGACCATCAGAGCAGCGAGCAGTGGTGTTAACCGAGTTACCGGTCCTAAGTTCAAACTCAGCTAACTCAGTTAGAACTTTGTGTAGTTAATTTCATCACCACTGCTCACAAATCGATTAAGCATCATGAGAGAACCGTCTTAGAAAAAATGTTTTAGAACCAAAAAGTGAAGACAAGTGCCAATCCGCAGTGGGCCAAGTGTTATGGCTCACGGCCCACTCTCTATCACGGTCACCAGTATGGTTTAACCAAAGCACTAATATTTTCAAGGATATATATTTTTCTAACAAAGATCCAACCCACTTAGTAGTTTTTTTTGAACAGGGAACCAGATATTTTTTCAAACAAACAGTTCTTACTAATGCTACACTTTTTTTTCAATAAAATAAGGTTGGCACTTGCTCTATAATCTTTTGTCTCTTTCATTTACAAACGTCAGAATTCAGAAAAGTCACTCTGATTGAAGGATTGAAGCCAACCAAAAAAAGCAGCAGGAGTAAACAGAACTATATTATTATGTTCTACTCTGTGAACAGAACAACTGCAAAACAGGATTAGCGTGTTTTAATCTAACCACGAATATCAACTGAACTGTACATATTAAATATTCGCTTCCAGGTACCTATACCAATGGTTTTCTAGACGGCCTGAATATTTTGAGCTTTAATAACATTTGGACAGAAATACTCGTACATAATCATGACATTTAATTTGGATTCCCAGAATACCTATGGAGAAACTTACTCATTTTGTTCCGGTGAATGACATATTTGGTAAAGATGCGTAAATTCTGGGAAGAGGGAAGAACAATTACTTATATGTTCGAATCATACGTAGACCATTCATCGTCTTGGGCATGGTCAGATGGCAAAAATAGAGGCATAAAGAAGCCTATATCCAAAGGGCAACAACTTGTAATAGTCCACGCAGGAACTGAGACAGATTTTGTGCCTAATGTCCTGCTCACATTTAAAGCAGGCACAAAGTCGTTGGACTACCACAGTAATATGAACTACGAAAATTATGAAAAATGGCTTTGCACGCAGCTAATTCCTTACATTCCTCCTAAACCTGTTTTGGTAGTAGATAATGCATCCTACCACAACAAACAATATAACCCTACACCAAGCTCTAATGCCAGAAAAGCGGAGATGCTAGAATGGTTAAGAGAAAAAAGGATTCAATAGGAAGAAAGAATGCTAAATCCCCAATAACATTATTTAATAAAAAGTAATAAGGATCAGTTCACAAAATTTAATATAGATAAGCGTATGGCTGAACACGGCCACAAAGTAAATTAAGATTATTTCCATGCCACATTGCCACCCAGACCTCAATCCTATTGAGATGGCATGGGCACCAATAAAAGGATATGTTGGCAGTAAGAATGTCACGTTGAACTTAAGTCATGCAACAAATCTTATTAAGGAAGAAGTAAATGTAATGAGAGCTAATGAAAGGACAAAATTATGTTACAAAGTGAAGAAAATTGAGAAGGAATTTATGTATAAAAAACAATCTCATAGTGGAAGCAATGCCAGACTAATTTATAATTCATATTGGTGGCGATGACTCTGAGAACACATCCAAGGATGAGGACAGTGATGGTGATGAGATGAGTGATCAAGTGGCCTCTACCAGCACCAATGTAGCATCTACTACTTCATGGAAGGTATAGTACCTATTCCTCCTGATTAAGACATAAAAAACAAAAACAAAAAAAGCGCTTCTAACCAGATTATAACTGTGTTTTTGAGATATTTTTGTTAGTCATGAACGCATTACTGTATCTAAGTTTCCATAAGTACTTATCAATAATTTGAGAAAAAGCGGTACTAAATAAATTTCGCCGAAACTGTACATGGGCGAGCTTGTCCCCACTACTGCTCATTGGTGCTCACAACTCGTGCTAGACACTGAACACTTTCTGTCAGTTCTATGTCCGGTAGAAGGCAGCTGGCAGAACCTTGAGGGCAAGCATGTTACATAATGACTCCGTGCAGAGCCTACATCAAGAGTTAAAGATAGCAGAAACTTATACACAACTTTGTAAGAGAATCTGATGCAGACCTCGGCTGGGTCAGTAAGCGACCTCCTCTTAGTGCTTTTGTCCAGGATGATCAAGAAAACTAGTCTTGTCTCTAACAATACAAAAGTGCCTGTAAATAGTTTCAATTAAAATAAATGCTTTAAAATTTTATTTAATGTTTTAATGGTATTCCTATATATCATATTTATTATGAGAGATTTCATCCTTATGACCAACCCTATCAATTGATGCGTTGAAACTACAAGTGTTAATAAAAAAAAATTATGTAAATTTGTTTGGCCTAAAATTCAGCAACGCGAATATGGTTCCAGGTGTCAGGGCATGGGGTGCAAGATGGGAGATGAGTCAGGCCGGGACTCCACCAAAGCGGAGACGAGACGAGCGGAGAGATGTTTTTTAAACAACAATTTTAAAAAACAATAGAATTGTGTTATTGACACACTCCTCTCCGCTCAGCTTCAGTGGAGATCGCTGTTCGGAGATGTGTAATATTTGTATGGCGCGATGCGAGCGATGTGAGCTGTGCGCGGACGACGCGCAGTGGTGACGAGACATGTGAGCGGCGTGCAGTGAGTGCGCGTACTGAGCATTCAACGCCTCGCCTCGCACCAGAGCTGAAAAACATCTGTTCTCGCACAGCACACTGCACACCGCACACATCTCTGCTTTATACATACACATCGGAGAGCCGTCCATGAAACCCCACTTTTGGTGGGGGCTATCCTTTCTGCTGCAGTCGTACCCAAAGGGTAAAACGGGACCCTATTATTAATAATAGGGGAGGGGGTTGACTCCACCTGTCTGGCCGTCTGTGTGTCCGTCCTTCACCAGGCTGTATCTCATGAACCGTGATAGTTAGACAGTTGAAATTTTCACAGATGATGTATTTCTCTTGCCACAACAAATACTAAAAAACTGAATACAATAAATAATTAAGGGGACTCCGGACTCTCTTACAATAGGCATTCTTTTTTTCCGTTTTTTATAAATAATGGTACGGAACCCTTCGTGCGCGAGTCCGAGTCGCACTTGAAATTGTAAACTGAAAAAAATGGGATAAGAGGAGCACAGTTAAAATTGATAGCTGATTATCTTAGCGACCGTTATCAGTCTCTTAAAATCGGTCAGTACACGAGCTCTGAACTTAAAAATAGTAATTATGGAATCCCACAAGGCAGCATATTGGGGCCCACATTATTTTTAATATATATAAATGACCTCTGCCGCTTACAACTTAAAAATGGTTTAATTATGTCATATGCGGATGACACAGCTATACTGTTCGCAGGTAAATCAAGAGCTGAGGTCTATAAACTTGCCCAGAATGGCTTTGATACTGTGTGTAATTGGCTACATAACAATCTATTAACGTTAAATTCAGATAAAACCAAGTATATCCTATTTTCAATGAGAAATACACACGACGATTACTAACCAAAACATTCACGCGCACAATATTGTAATACAAACGATGACACAGCATGCACTTGTCCCACTTTAACTTAAGCTGAGCACATCAAATACCTAGGCGTCACGATTGACACTAACCTAAACTTCCGTAAACACATCGACTTATTATGCACTAGAGTGCGTAAGTTAATATATATTTTTAAGAATTTACGGGACATAGCCGACTTCAAATTAGTTAAACAGGTTTACTTGGCTTTGTGTCAATCTATTCTTACATACTGCATAACTTCTTGGGGTGGTGCCGCAAAATCACCTTTAATAATACTAGAGCGTGCCCAAAGAGCAATTCTAAAAATCACCTTTAATAATACTAGAGCGCAAAGACTACAATATGTATAGGGACACTAGAGCGTGCCCAAAGAGCAATTCTAAAAGTCGCCACCCGTCGCCCATTCAGATTTCCCACACACCAGCTTTATTTGGCATGCAAGGTGCTAACAGTTCGACAACTTTTTGTTCTAAATATACACTTCTCATCAATTCATCTTTCTCATCAAAAAAATCGAAACACCTTGCAAGTTTATGTTTTGTAAGGATTATCAGTTTTTTATTTATGAATAAATATCAAATGTCGCTTAATAGTGAGTTTTATGAGGTTTTCAAATTCTAATGTAATTGTTCTGAATTCAATTTAAATTTTCATAGGTTTCGTGTATTCTTTAATGAGTCATTTTTATTTTGTATGGAGAACGAAGGCAATGAATGAAACAACACACGTAGGTGAAAAAAAAACTTAAAAACTTTTATTAAATAACGTTTAATAACTAGTGTTCCCTACTCGAGTTCTTATCACCGCTTCCATCCGGTTTTTCATCGATCGGATGAGAGTTACGATGACATGCTGTGGGATGTTGTCCCATTCTTCCTGAATGGCACTTTTCAGCTGATCAACTGAGTCTGGGGCAGGATCTCTCGCTCGGATTTGCATCTTTAGTTAATCCCAGAGATGTTCAATTGGATTCATGTCCGGGCTCCTTGCTGGCCATTCCATTATGGAGATACCAACTTCGGTAAAGTATTCACGTACGACGCTCGCGGTGTGGACTCTGGCGTTGTCGTGCATAAATGTGAACCAGTTGCCGATAAAGTGTGCATAGGGCATCACGTGAGGCTCTAGGCACTGTTCCACGTACCGATGACAGTTCAAAGCAGGTAGACGTGGCCCAGACACGAAGGCAAGCTCTGTCTTACCGTCGGCGCTGATTCCTCCCCAAACCGTCCACGAACCACCACCATAACGGACCCTTTCTTCAATGCAGCATTGTGCAAAGCGTTCTCCATCTCTTCTGTAGACCTTGTTCCTTCCGTCGTTACCATAGAGCATGATTTTACATTCATCAGAGAAGAGAACTTTGCTCCATTGGAGGTATGACCAATTTAGGTGCTCGCGTGCAAAGTCAAGGCGCGCTCTTCGATGGTCTGCAGTTAATTTCGGTCCATTTGCTGGCTTGTGTGGTACCAGTACACGTTCCTTCAACCTTCTTCTAATTGTAGAGTCACTTACAGCGACCTTTCGTACAACTTGAAGCTGCTGCTGCAGTTGAAATGTATTAAGGCGCCGGTTTCGCAAAGAAGTTGTTACAATAAATCGATCATCTCTCTCAGAAGTGACCCGATTCTCGTGAACATACCAGTCTCTCGATAGCGGTTGTAGACTATGAACAGATGACAGGCTTAGATGCAATGTTCGAGCCACAACACGCTGACTAAGTCCAGAATCCAGCAATGCCACCACTTGGGCGGCCTTTGTGGGCGAAGTATCCATATGTTTTTGAAAATAAAACTTTTCTCAGACGTCGTAAGTCACAGTACCTAAACAAATTAAAAACAAAAACGTTAAAGATAAACCATCGATCACTAATTAGTGATCGATGAGATAAACGCAAATTTTTAGTTTTTGGACGTAAAAAATGTTCTCCAACTGTAGACGCACATTTGTCATTGTAATTGCCAGATTGGCAGCTATACAATAACGATTTTTTTTCATGGAATGAAAACTCTTTTGTATTAAATTAGGTGTTTCAATTTTTTAACAAATTAAAACGAAGGTGTTTCGATTTTTTTGATGAGAAGTGTAGTTTTACTGCAACACACTGAAGTAGATTTTAATCCTGTACCTTCAGACAAGAGAAGAAAGGATCTGGTCTGCATGAACCCTCAGACTACTTAAACATGCTTTCTCAAAAAGATTGTATTTATTTCTAGGACCTTTCTTATATAATAAATTAAACAAATTGCTTAAGATGTATAATGTAAGTTATAACAGGTGTAATAGAATGTTATTTGATTATTTAGCAAAACTAAATTACTCGGACACGGAAAAGCTACTAAAGTGAACGCCACGAGAAGCTATAAATTATGTAAACAAACATCTTTTACTAAGTAAACATTTTATACTGCGAGATAATAATAAATTGACCATTTTCAATCGACATGAAATATTGACGGGTTATAAATGAAAGTAACAACCTATTTAATTTAGTCGGATCATATTTTAACGACGCAAAGCGCTATCGTTTGTGTTTCTTGGTACCGGAACGCGTCCGTCGCAGGGATTGTAAACTATCGGGACGCCATTTTGAAATAAACGCGTCATTCGAGTTTCGAATGCGTACAAGTTTGTTTCACACAGAAATGGAAACATCTGAATATGACGAATAATTATTCTTAAATAATACATGTTAATTAATATTTGTTACTTAATAATTTATTAAATCTTAAACAAATTCATTTTTTTTGTTGGTCCAAATGTTGTGAACTCCTGAACACTTGTTTACAAAATTTATAGCTTCTCATGACTCTTACTTTAGAGGTGCTGAACTAAAGACTATAGCTGACTTAACTGTAATTTCGTACCTAACTTAATATTATTTAATTTTGTTATAGTTTCAGTTATGGATATTAATATATCCCATAAGCCTACTTATAAGGTTACGCAAAATATTGTATAACTTAGATATTGAACATATATTATGTTTACTTAATTTAATGACTGTACTATTTACCAAGTACTTTCGTAGAGAGATGGCCTGAAGTGTTTCAGGCCTAAAGTTTCAGGTTTGAATAAACCTAGATCAGGCAACGCACTACATTAAATTTTTTAGCTCTATTTTTGACTATCTCATATTTGTCATACCATAGTTTATATCCAGATTTCTACAATTCTATTTAATATACCTAGATTTATACATACCTACTACTGATCGATACAAACACTTTTTATTTTTTTGTGAACTTATTATTATTTCAATAAATTTTTATTTATTTATTTTTATTTATTTAATCTGCCAAAATTTATTTGATAGATTTTCAAATTGATTACAAAATAATAAGGTTCATGTTTAATTGGGAATATTTGACAGTTTGGGATAGCTTGATGTGCTGGCGTTTATACCAACTGACAAGGGACAATAGAAAACTCATTCACATTCATTCAACAGTATCTATAATTTGGTACAACCACTGACAATACAAAATTGCACGATTTTTTAAAAAACTTTATTCTATTTTGTTATCACCATTGAGATAGTAAATCAAAGTCTGTGAGCCGCTGCATCTGATAGCCGCGCTTTTTGTGTTTCTTTTTGTCGTCATCCTTCTCTTCTTCCTTTTTTTCTGCTTGTTTCTTCTTGCTTGGTTTACCTTTGGTCTTCTCCGCATCTTTTATCTTCTGAACCTCGCATTCCATGTCAAAGGGACACTGGTCAGCAGAGTATATCGGCATCATAACGACAGGTACATACTGCGGCGTCGACTTTGGTAGCTGAAATAAAAGAAAGAAATATCTAAGTTGTGCTCCTAAGTGCCCGTTTCTAACCTAGCGTACGTAACCTAATCGATACGTTTGTATAGCTATGATGATTCATAGCTATACAAACGTATCGATTGCACACACTAAACAAATGAAAGCGTAGCTTCTGGTTGCATGGGCAGTGGGTACAATATTAATCACACACAAGATAAGTACTAGGAGTTTGTTGGCGTGTGAACTGTTAAAAAATGGTTAAATGACATTTAGTGAATTAATTAAATTTGTGGGATAATAAACGACCAGGAATACTTTAAAACGCTTTTAATTCTCTATATAATATGCGCTCACTATTTCAACTGCGTGGCGTCACCGGGTCACCGGATGCCTCGGTCGTATGCTCCACGGGCGTACGGCGGGTGGATCACTCGGTGAAAACTCGCTGCTCGTATACATGGCCTGTGTTCACTCCACTGAGAGTTGCGAGGTCCACTGGTTGACCGCGCGATGTTTATTGGTGAAAATGTGGCGTGCACCCGTGGAGCAAGTGACAACAACGAGTGGACGCCGTACGACGAGGCGGTGCAGGGTGGGTGCCGGGTGGCTTTAATGAGCTGTGACTTTGACATCGGTACATACATTTGTTCATCGTAGATCTCGTCTTCTCCAGTCTTCTCACTCGCACACATACTTCCCTTTATTTAATCCACTGCGTTCCGTTTTAACAAATATAAGCTACGTTCATACTTTTACATTCTTATCCTACAGTTGGCAGCATTATATGTTACCTTATTCTCCGCAGCACACTGGCAGCAATAGCTCTGTGCCGCAGATAATGCATTAGAGTTGACTAAATGTTGAACAATGGATTTTAGGCGATCTTCGTCCAAGTTTGCGGGCCTCTTATTCTCCCATTTTCCGTCGGGATTCATTTGAACAATGAAAGGAGCCGACATACCCATTGCGTCGAACCCAGGTTGTGCTAGAGGACTATAATAAAAGCATTTAGTACATACTTATTAAAGCCAAATCTTGCTACCTATGAGGTCATCAAATCCCTTCACGACATGAAGACAGATACATCTCGTGGTGAGAATGGAATTACCGTTGAACTGCAGGCGCTAGCAGCAGAAGGCATACCAGTACGAGAGATTCTCGTAAGACGTTTTAGCAGGGTCCTTACCCCAAAAATATGAAAAAATGCTCTAGTCACCGTCATTCACAAAAATCGGTGCAATTTCAAGACTAACCAACTACCGTCCGTCCCATTAGTCTCCTTTCTCAGTTAAACTAGGTATTCGCTAAAATCCTCAATACGGCATCGAAAAATTCCATCGCAGGGCTGTCGACTGATGATGTACAGAGACTGTCGGCATTGCCACGTTGTAAAAGCCAGCTCTTGGGTCACGGGAACTGTCAACAAGCCGATTGGAGATTTCGTTGATTAGGAACAAACCATGAGTACTTACACATCTGCTAGTTTAGACAACATTTTTTTATCAGCCATCGTGAAAGTGTCCTTGTACTGTCAACCAAACAATGGTAAATTAAATCAAACGAGTGAAATAATTTATTTTGTATTTTATAAAATTTTATTTTAAAACTTAAGAATTTTGTTGACTTCAGTTTTTATGTAAATTCATATTTTTAATTTTTTACAACTGTCATTATCGAATGGGCTGAATGGACAGCAAAGAGTATAGTAAGTATTAATCTGACATGGACAGCTCCACTATTCATTTTATACTCTTTGATGGAAGTTTGGCGCCTTTATGACATTGACGCTTAGAGCATAGGTTTAATGCTCTAAGCATTGACGGGGAGCGTTCCTAATAAACATTGCCGTGCCCTTAGAGCATTTAGGTTAAATGCTCTAAGGCCGTGCCCTACGGGCTCCGTGACCGTAATTGTACCTTAGCTTTATGCCTATAGTAAGATCTTCAGTCACGATTGTCCGAAAGGGTTACCGCTACCCCGGAACATAAAGGGCTATGGAAGGAACATGGATGGGTTTTAGTCAGTAAGAGTCTGACACTCCCTTCCGCTCCACCCAGAGCGGGAGCAGTCATTGGATGATTTCCCAGCCTTAAAAAAAAAAAAAAAGTCACGCATAATTATTTTGTAAAATTGTCACATTGGTCAGTAGTACCGATTTTGGCCACGCGCCCTAAAAACCTTGTAGCGTTGTTATGTAGTTAGGGGTATTTTTTGTGTAATCCCGGTGTCCGTATGGATTCAAGTCTCACATCTAGGTTAAATGCTCTAAGCTCATATCTAAACACATACACTACTTACTAATATTAAAGTAGTAGGTACCAAAATTAGCCCAAAATGTAGCTCTTAAAACGTGTTACGTGTGATGTCACTAAGAGTAGTGGTAAAATGTGTAAAATTTTGCTGCTAAAGTAAATCAGCCCCTTCATTTGATTGACTAGGTAACTATCTCCATACAGTACGTAGGCACCCCCGCCGCGACATTTCGAACTACTGCGGCGATTCGCTAGCTACTTAGTTTTATTTGACCCCTTAAAGAAAGGGGGAGTGCTGGGGAGTCTGTTATGCCACTTCTTCCCAGCAGTGGTGAAGGGCGGGCGTTTTTGGGGGACTGTCTTATGTAACTTTGACCTTCAAAAAGTGCTGATTTTCAGCCTAATTTGAATAAATGACTTTTGATTTTGATTTTGAAACTCTTTCGAAATCTCTCAACGGATTTATAGGTACATCGCTGGGTTTAACGTTCGCGCACGTTTAAATTAGCCTAATAGCGCGCTCTTGGATTTTGAACTTTCGGCGCAGACCCGAGCGTTGAATTGTTGAAACACCACCAGGCATTTACCTCATTCAGGGCGGGACTCCCCATGGAAGCGGAGATGTTAGCTGTGCGCGGACGACGCACAGTGGAGACGAGAGATGTGAGTGGCGTGCAGTGAGACATGTCTTCTCGCACATCACACTGCACACCGCACACATCTCTGCTTTGGAGTCCCGGCCTCATGTTGGTAGGTGTCGCTTATTGTAGAGTAATTGAACTATTATCAATAGGTACATTTTTGACGTTTCAGTGTTTAAGTAATTATATCTTTTGCATAATAGTGACAATAAAACAGTTTTGTAATAATGCTATTTTTATTGTATTTTTAAATCGCTTTACATAATTGTTGCTTGTTCAAATTCCTTAAAAATGCTACCATTGTGAAAGTAAATCGAAATCCGTGTGTCTGCTCAGCAGCCAAGGCTTTGGCTTGTTCATGGGTCCACCACCACGTTTCGGCTCGCTGCTCTCTTTTCCCTTGTCTTTCTTGCAAGCGTGCCATATAAATCTATGAATGAAAATTAAATAAAAGTTTCAGTTTCATTACGACGTGCGTACCTACCTACTGTCCACCGTGTGTTGACTATTGTGTTGGTCTAACGTAAAGCCTCGTATTCATTCATAATGTTTTTACCGTAAACACTATTTCGGAAACTTCGCTGTTTACACACTGTCAATGTCATACACCATGTCATATAATTATATTACCACGCTAAGGGTGCTGTATGACGCCTTGGTAAGAAGTCACTTGGAACACAGTGCGGTGATTTGGGCTCCTCATGAAGCGAAATACATTGTCATGTTGGAGCGAGTGCAGAATAAATTCACAAGACACTTGTACTTCAAACTTTATGGGGTTTACCCATTTTACCCGCTGATTATCCTACACTGTTTGTACTGGGTATGGTGGGGTACAACGAACTCAGAGTGCGCCGGGAGTTTACACTCGCGGCGCGGCGTATGCACTAAAGCTCCTGCGTGGAGTAGCACATAACCCGGGTGTGCTGCGTCACCTGAAGCTGTGCGTGCCAGACCGGTACGTGTGGAGGCGGCGGCGGCCACCACTGCTGGCCGTGCCTGCTGCCAAGACCAACCTACTGTCTAAAACACCCCTAACCCGCACAATACATGTGCTTAATGAAGTGCATGAGAGGATTGACATCTTCTCGTGCAATCTGAGTGAATTCGCAAGAGTATTGTTGAATTTCGTTTGTTACATTTAAATATTATTCTGTTGTTTGTTATTATTTACTTTAGGTTAAGATTTTGTTGTAATTTAGTTTTAAGTAGATTTTTAGGTACTTAATACCTATTAGTTGATTTTTTTTTTTTATTCCTCAGATAGGTTAGTCACCCACCCACTATTTTTTATTTGATATTTTCTGTGTAGTAATTTAATAATGTTGTGTCTTTTTTTTTTAATTTTAGTTTCTTGTTAGTGTATAGTTTTAGGTAGTTAAGGTCTTAAGTGTCGCATTAGGGTTAACCCTGTAATGATAACTTAAGTTGTTGTAAATAAATAAATAAATAAATAAATAAATAAATAAATAAATACAGTCGGGTAATACGGGGCCAGCTTAAACTGATGAATATGTCGGTATATAACTACTTACCTACTCATATTGTAAATTTTGAACAAGTGTCTTGTCAATTTTCAGATTTAGCGGAAGGATTGTATTGGTATAAGATTTAGGTAGTGCAAACCTTGGAGTCCTGACCGTCTGGTTATGGACTGGGCAGTTGTATTCCCAATCTGGTAGTTGGAGTATATAAATAATTTCTTCATTGTCATCAGCAGTTTCACCTGGTTTTGTTATAGATGAGGCGTAAGGCTGTAATATAAAATATTCCAATTGAATCGACGGAATCCAAGATTTTTAAATAGCGACATCTATCAACGCAAAACGACAACATTTTATTTGGTGTGTTCGCAAGGCTGGGTCTTGCTAAAGCACCGACGTAAAACGCTTTTATATTAAGCCACTAGATGGCGTTATGGGTACGGCGGCGGTCAGTATTAACCCGCCAAGATACTTACGAAGACGCTCGGAGCACTCAAAGCTTCGGTTTGATCCAAGTATCCGTCGAGAACTTGTTGGTTGATCTTATACTTGCGAGCTAAGTTGAAGTGCTGGGAATTTTCTTGTGTCATGGGGAATGTGATCAAGGGGCGCCTGAGGAAGAGTAGGATATAATATTGGGTTTTATGCAAGAAGTAGACTGATAACAAAGAAGGTCATAACATGTCTAAATATCAATGCAAGTTTACAGAATGATTGTTTTTTTTTGGAGAAGTCTTCCCATTGGATGGGAATAAAATATATCTAATTATTTATGTACAGAGGCCAGCACATCAAGTTACCATAATCTGTCAAATTTCTTTGATAGTATTCAACTTTCTAACATAAATTTGACAGTTAGGGATAGCTTAATGAGCTGGGGTCTGTACCTATGTACCACCTACCTAGATTAGAGATACATCACAACACAACATAATAAGACACAAAATCACCCCGCCGCATCAATAAAAATACGGGCATTTATGCGTACCCAAATAAATCAAAACCTATAGGGTAGGGTATTCTTCCATGGACCCATGGTACTCCCCGTAACCTTAGAATCATGAAAGGAGAAACCCAAACTCCATAGAAACTTGGGCCTGGCGTTACAGAGCTGGAATTTTGCCATAAATTAGAGCACCTAGGAAGATTTCACTAGCCCAATTTTCACGTCTCTCAGCAATGGCCAAATTGGTAAAATCAGAAAATGTTTACATGTTAGGTTATTTTTTTTAAACAAAAGCGGTGAATTCAGAAATAATATTACTGAAAACCTCAGCTAAAAATTATGTTTGCTAAGTAAGGCCCATTTACATCACTAATGGGTTGCATTTTTAAACATTGTATTTACTACCAGGGGATTTGATGCTATCTCAAACTACAGTAAACTGAGATTGCAACATTGCAACAATAGGTTTATTTAAATAAAAACCGTATTATTGAGATAAGGTTTTATTTCAGACTCTTACTGACTAAAACCCATCCATGTTCCTTCCGTAGCCCTTTATGTTCCGGGGTAGCGGTAACCCTTTCGGACAATCCCGCTTACCAGGAATGGCAGGCTACGGTGTCCATTATTGAAGCGAGGGTCAGTCAGAAGGCAATCAATTTTAGAGTCCAGTATTCGAGCAGTCAGCAGAGGTTTAATATTGTAATAAATCTCGACAATTCGAAAAACACATTCAGTTGCGCAAAGATACGAAAAGCGAATGACAGTAATGACACTACTAATCATAACAATGACAACTGACAGACGTTGACATTGACATTTGCCGTCTACTAGTGTAATCCATGCGCAATCCGCGTTGCAATCGATTTTTTGATTATTTATTTCCTTTAATGATTTTTTAATCGTGCTTACGTTTAAAAATAATTATATTCCTGATTTATTTATTTTACAATGATTTTAATATTTAAAGAGCAATTATACTAAAATAATGGAGTATTATTAAATTACTTATAATTTGTAATTATCGATATCCGCTAAATCGATTACATTCTTAGGGTACGCTGTATTGTTTAATGCCAGTGTTTGCAAAGTAAGTGACGTAGAATGAAATAAGTGCTGTGAAGGTTTACAAAGGTTGTTTAAAACAAAAAAAATAAAAATGTAGTTTTTTGTACACTTGGCCATTGTAATTGAGGCTAAGATTTAAATGGGTTAATTAGGCAGAACAGTAGATATTTTTGGTACATATTTGATTCGTGTAACGGCTAGGCCCAGAAATGGGTTTCTCCTTTGGCAAAGAAAGAGTTTTATCATATTTTTTTCCGATTAGAAGCTTAAATTTGCAGTTGGAGAATTGGCCGTGCGTGACGAAGGAACCAATATCGTTGAATGTTATTAAGTTTGTTTTTTGGGATACCTAGGTATATTCAACCCAATTTCGTAACCCTTCATTGTGACCAGATCGACACATAGTTAAACTACCTACTTTTCAGGAATTTTTGATGTCAGTTCGAATAATTCGAAATGAACTGTAGAAAATTAATTTCAATATTAATTCGGGTTATACGAGGGGGGCGCAAAAGTCACAAAATTCATTCCATAACTGGAAAACTCATGTGCACCAACAGCACCCATTATTTAACGAGGTTCAGTTTTTGCCAATAGATGGCGCACCTTACCAACCTGACTAGAACGTAGGTAGGTAATTAAATATTATTAAGCCTCGTCTATGTTCCACGCAGCAGCTTGCATGCACAACTGCGTCTATTACCGCATTTACACAATCGTATTTGCCATTCATCCCACTCATCACTCGTCTCACATGTCACCCGACGAATATTGTTTTTTTTTTTGAAAATGGATCTCGCAGTTCAACCATAGGGTTGTCTACTGCTTAGCCGGACTTGTCGACGCACATTGGACGAAACATTCGTAACTATACGAGTGACGTCGCAATGTCCACACATTCGCGCGGGGTGAATTATTTTGACATTCGCACATTTACAAGGAGGACGTGAAAATAATGCGCGCATCTTTTGATGTTATGCAATTATTTAGATATCCTGCGTTAAAAAGTAAAATAGAACCGTAGACGCAGACGATTTTTACAATTAATTTTATTAAGTTACTGACTGACAATCCCATAAATCTATTAGTTGATGTACGGTTCCATGCATCGTTTATCGACTGCGATATTTTGGATTCCAAAATGAGCTCTTCCTTTTGATAAAGTTCTAGGAATTCTAAAATTCGCACTTCACTCCATTTTATCTCCACGTCCTGTTGGGTCGGGCGCTAGCTGTATTTAACTAAATGCGTTTTTTTTTTTGTTAATGGCATCTCGCAGTTCAACCATAGGGTTGTCTACTGCTAAACCGGAATTGCTCAACTGAATGCAAGCGAAAGGGTAAACAAAGTTCATGTTCGCCATTCGTGCCCTTTGATTCGCGTCCGAAAAACCGCTCCCAAGGCGAGCGCGTGAATCGCGAAGCGAGCCAAAAGGCCAATAGCAAGCGCAGTTTACAAATGCGTGTTCGTTATTCGCCTCGCGATTCGCGCAAATGTGTAAATGCAAATAATGTAATATCAGCTGCTGTAAATACAAAACAAAAGATGTTTGGTGTCCTTATTACATTAAATTGTATGCATGGTATACTCTTTTGCAGCCTACATGCGCAAATAATGTTTGTGCAAACTGCGCATACAAACTGCTGCGTGCAGCCGGAGTTACAAACGAGTGAGTTGTTCGACAGTCGAGGGGCGAGCATATCCAGTCTCCTAGTGTAAACGAGCCTCCACGCAGGCCAAGTGAAAGGTAGATGTATGTCTCTACTTAGATGGGGAGTCTGTCTGTTCGAATAGGCTGTTTAGGTAAGTACTTAACTACGCAGTGTTCAGAGACTTAACTTCACTTACTTCCATACCTTCCTTTTTTAGGATGGTCAAACGCTAATAGAATTTGAAGATAGGAACAAACCAATCGTGAGTATTTCATCTTGTAAACCAGGTTAACTAACTACGAATTCTCTGAATTTAAATTAACTTGCATACCTGAACGGGTCTAGGTACAGGGCTCTTTTGGGCAGCTTAAAGTGTGCTTTAATATAGTCCTCATCCAGGAGTTTGAAGTCACTCTGGGCTCCCCCAGCCGATGGCGTGGCCGGGCGTGGCTTGCCGCCGCTACCAAACTGCTTTGCTGCTCGCGGATCATCGCGGGGCACCAGACAGATCAGTGGAAGGTTGGCCCTACTACCTGCGCCCCGGGGAGGCTGCCCACCGCGGCATTGGCAACATCTATACATAATAAAACACTTATAAGAAACGAATAGGTCATGGAGCGATAATGTTGAGATCTTCAGCGCCTCTGACATGCCCTGCGTGTTTTTGTAAATTATTTGTGTATGTGTGCGTTATAATATTATATTAGGATATGTATGCAAGTTTTTATTAGGTTGTCTAGATGCCCTAATGTTGACCGTTTTCGCAAAATGTCACAGCCAGTTAACCGCATAGTTTCTGACAAAAAAAAAACATTCAAAAGTTTCAAAAACTTCCGACTTGTTTACATAATAAAATTGTTATTTTACCACAGATGAATAAATGAACGAAGGGACCTCGGATCGTGGGGCACCCCGACTCCTTCAAGCTCTGCAGATCGAGTAGGATACCTCGTGAAGCGAGGCTTCGTCAGCTACAGCTTATTATTATTGCTTCGAAACTCAGACACGCCTCGTGATCTTCCCTTAATAATCAATCTAGGCGATTATATTCTCGGCACCTAGTTTCGCTGGCTCTGGCATTTTCAAAAATACTCTAAATATGGTTTAGTCAACAAAAAAAAATGCTAGGGCTATACAGTTGGTACAATACTTCCCGGACCCTACTTAAAACATCGCTGGCAGCATGTTGCAGCCACACATTGCAGGGAAAATATGGCTATATAGCCTTAAAAAGATAGCAATTTCACTTACGCGGAAGCCATTTTTTTGCAGAACAGGTGTGCCTGTACTGATAGTGTAATGTAATTTATTTTACTTCGATATGGACATTTTTTTGTAATTTTTTATATTGTGGTCATAAAAAAGTTGTATGTTCACATAGGATTTTAACAAAAATTGCTTCTTAATTTTTGATGTCATCTTTTTGTCATAGTATGTTTTTTTTATTGTTTTTAACTGTTTTCATTCTACATGGCCATCGCAAATTATTTAAGTAAAACCTTTAATATAGAAACCGTACAATATTTTTTCGGTACTTACATGTGATTTATTTGTCTTTACTGGAATATTTCAGTACCTATTGTGAGTATTTTACTTAAACCTTCAGGGACATAATAACAACCAAATAGAATTGCGGCGCGTTCGCCCTAAATGTCGTTACAAGTTACTACTGCTAAAAGGTTATTGACTGCTCAAGTTAAACAGTGTCCCAATCCTAATCCACGGGGTAACAAAATAAAGATGAAACATTCAATATTCGGGCGGGGCGCGTGTGGGAGGCACGTGGCCGCACTTTTCAACGGCGACAGATTTACCGTCAGCCGGCGCACGCGGGCCTGTTTGCAAACGATCTGATATTTATCGGTCGCCCCAGGCCACGGCTTTATTGCTTTCTATGCGCTCGACGATTTTTGCCACGTTGTTAAAAGGTTCTATTTAAGTTGACCGTTGTGATTAGTTTTATTCATATTTGAGTTTTAGTGTGGTGTCAATCGAGTCAGAATCGAGAATCGGTCTGAATTGAGCATTTTTATCATTTGGTGTTTTTATTTTATGATACCTGTCTAACTGTTGGAAACTAAATAATTCATACAAAATTTCTATTGAAAATGCACCGAAATCTTTCTGAACTTTATAACTTTACTATATTTTGCATAAATAATATTCGGAATATGACCAACATTTTAAAATGCAAAAACTTATAAATAGGTCCAGCCGTCCTTAAGTTATGCGGTTTCCAACGAACATCATCTCATAGTAACCAAATATCATTATTAAAACAATACGAAATAAATAGGTAAAGATAAATATTTAATTTAGAATGATTAATGATTGCTGGTTTTTAAAAACACTTATATGTCAATATGATTAATATTTAAAAAGCTGGCTGATCTTGATGTTTCCTATCCGGCTAATCTGAGAATAAACCCCGAAACAAAATCAGAGGTCGGGCTCTTTTAAAGACCAGACAGCTTAGTGTCTAAAATGATAATTTGGGGTATGAACCACACATAATATTAGAGTGGACCTGTCCAGTCAGTCGGCAGTCCACCTTATCACTAATCTTGTATAGAGCTGTGATAGCTCAACGGATGTAAGTGGCTAGCTGATATACTGGGTGTAACCGAAAGGGTATATAAATACAAAAGGATATGGTAGCATATCTTTTTGTATATGCTACCAACCACACCACCATACCATACCATACCCTTACCATATCCTTTTATGAAATAAAAATCAGCTGTATCCTACATTTTGACGAGTCACGTGACCAAAAATGTATAGAACACCTGATTTATTCTTTGCGATTTCGGAGTTGGTCCAATAGTAAAAGTTGTTCAGTTTGGTGGTCTGTAGCATATGCTTTTGTATGCATGTTTTGTGTTTCGAAATGTTAATTACTGTCCATGCTATGAACTGTATAGTTCTTCTAACAGATATGTGTGCTGCTGGGAAGTTTGTTGCGCCACTTCTTCTACCCTGATAAAGCATTCCTGAATGGCGGGCGTTTTGAAGGACTGCCTTAAGTAATTCTGACGTTCAAAAAGTGCTGATTTTCAGCCTAGTTTGAATAATTGCTGATTTTTAGTTTAGTTAGAATAATTACTGAGTTTCAGCCTAGTTTGAATAATTGCTGATTTTCAGCTTAGTTTGAATTATTACTGATTTTCAACCTAGTATGGATAAATGACTTGATTTAGTGGGTATGGTGTTCTTATCCTCTGTCATTGTTGTTTTGCTAAGTAAGAGTTACAAGCGGTCACTCGTGTAACAATAATTTGATCAAATGATTTCTGTTTTAACACAAACGGTGTCGATTAATGACGCGGTATGTTCTTTCTTTACATGTGGTTAGTGACTAAACTGGTGTCGGAGTTTTTATGCTGCCCATGGTACGTTGACACACAAACACCGACCCTCCCTAGGGGCGACTATGAACGTGCGACTATTTGTCTAGCGAACTGACGACCAATTGTGCGCCAGACGCCACGCGTGTCAGCGACTGTGGCGTGACGTAACTAACAAATGACGAGTGCTGTATTATACAGGGTGGAATTTTGTAATGCCCCCTGGAGGGAAAGTACTCTTAATACTGTAGATAGAAATTTTTACTCAAAGGAAACATTCCTTTGTTTTTGAATAGAAAGAAAACTGCATTCAAAGATTTCCAAAAAATCGCCTGCCACACCCGGGAATCGAACTGACTAAAATCTGCAAAAAGTACACACTGTACTTTTATTGCCGCGATCGTTAGTATTAATTATAAGAATTAAATCTCTCGAACAAACTTGATAAATTAAATGATAGGAAAACCATGAAATCTTTAATTATTTACAAAAAATTGTAAACTAATTAATTAGTTGCTTGAAATGGGCTCCATTTTCTTGGATACACAAATGTATTCTTCTAAATAAATACCTTTAATATTATTATTATTATTTATTTATTTCATGAACAATTTTTACACTGTATCGAAATGTCGAATACCTGGATTGGTACAAACGGCACAATCAGATGGCCTGCGAGATCACCAGATCTCACCCCTTTAGATTTTTTTTTTATGGGGATATGTTAAAAACCAAATTTACATTAAATCTTATGCGAATGTAAACGAGTTGAGAGTTGAAGTTCAGAATACGATTTATAATATTCACCACAACACGTTATTAAAGGTTACAAGAAATGAATTTGTTAGAAGAACACATTTGTTTATCCAAGAAAATGGAGCCCATTTCGAGCAACTAATTAATTAGTTTACAATTTTTTGTAAATAATTAAAGATTTCATGGTTTTCCTATCATTTAATTTATCAAGTTTGTTCGAGAGATTTAATTCTTATAATTGATACTAACGATCGCGGCAATAAAAGTACAGTGTGTACTTTTTGCAGATTTTAGTCAGTTCGATTCCCGGGTGTAGCAAGCGATTTTTTGGAAATCTTTGAATGCAGTTTTCTTTCTATTTAAAAATAAAGGAATGTTTCCTTTGAGTAAAAATTTCTATCTACAGTATTAAGAGTACTTTCCCTCCAGGGGGCATTACAAAATTCCACCCTGTATAGAGGTACGTAGTAATATATGGAGCTCCTTGTTCTACCGTTTAGCACAGCGGTCCTTAAATATTTTGTCTCGTAGACCAGCTTAGTTTATATTGTATGTTTGTAAATTCATTAACTTCAAAAGTGTTTTTGAATGATACATAACAGCAATGATAGCCTTGTGGTCTGACCGTCGGACTGGAAAGTCATAGGTCTCGAGTTCGAACTTCGAACCTAAGGCATGAACCTCTGATTTTATAGATTCATGTGCGTATTGTATAATTATCACTTGCTTAAAAACGGTGAAGGAAAACGTCGTGAGGAAACCAGCATGTCTGAGAGATATTTCCCACCAACATGTGAAGCTTAGTCAGAGGCCCATGGGCAGCATAACACTTTGACACCAGGTTAGTCACAATTCGAAAAAGCAAAAGATGTGAAATGGAGAGGGAAAAACCGTTTAAAAACACATGTTAAGTTTTAGACATTTATTAATTAATTCAAATTAAAACTAACCTTAATAATGAGCCGTCATTGCTCTCATGTCAATGAGAAAATGTGATTTCGCTGAATATTGAATAGCTTGTTAGACTGTATATTAATTACACTTTGAAATCGTTATTAGTTAGGTTCAATACTGTGCGAACATTTAACCGATTGAATAAATCAATCTAGCTTACCTTCTGCATATTATACCACATGTTATATCATATCCATAAACGTAATTTTTGCCGATGTACAAAACGACGAATAAGAAAAAATTACGAACTTTCATATAAACTTAGATCTAATTAACCCTTCAGAAAATGAGTTAACAATAGAATCCTTCTTCAGTGCTCGCTTTTGTTGTGGATCTCTTGAGCAAAATTCTAAGCCCAAGCGATTGAATGAATTCAAGAATTTTATTAAGTAGATATGTAGACGTAGCCGGTAGCTATGTTTTCACTTTTATATACACTGACGTTATTTTCCCATGCGTGGGCATGGTGGAGTTAAATATATACATTAGCCAGGGCCTTGTAATTTACAAAACCCTGCAATGACCTGTAAGGTGCTACGTCGTAGCGGTCGTAGGCGCGTAAGCCTACGCCACGCCCGCTACGACGTAGCACTTGTCCCATTCCTTGCCTACGAGCATTACATTGACAATTTTCTTCTTCCTTCACACTAAACGATTTGAAACGTTAGTAGATAGGCAATCAACAATGACAGATTATAGTATTATATATAAACACACATAGAACGTACAATATTTACAATACAGGCCCAAGGTGTTTAATTTTCTAGGAACACAGAAAGAATATACATAGGTACAAGCACAGGTACAAAAAGCTTGTCTAAATTTTCATGTAGGTACTGTGTTTTGAACACTCAAATGAAATCAGATCTGTAAAAAGAATAAAAATAATGGCATTGCTAAACGGCATTTATTCGCTTAGATCTGTTAAACAGAATATAAAAGATCATTTTACACGTTTTTTTATTTGCAAATTCAATTTGATGGAAACATTTTGTAGCCATTTAGCCAACAATGATTGAATATAAAAATTGATGTTCGCTCTCCGCCATAATGTTTACCCAAGTCTCGCAGTTTTTTTGTAAGGAGATAACAGTGAATATAGAACTTTCTGAACAGGGTGAAGTAGCCTTATGAAGATATTAGACTTGACATTGGACAGAGGAATCCTCTTTTGTCCTACCGTTGACTATCCCCATCCTGGGCAAAGGTCCCCCACTCCGTCCGTATTTCGTGAGCCGGCGCTTCTAGTTCTGACGGGACCTAAGCTGTATGAAATGACGTCAGATTTATTAGTTTTGAAACGCAGTATTGTGTTTCGAACACGATCTGTCAATTTAACTCAGTATTTTGCGTTCCATTGCTCATTGACAAGCCTTAAAAAAAAGAAAACTTCCATGAATCGTGGGAGTATGTACGACCTTCAATTTCGTTACCTAATAAGGGACATTTGGACTCAACATTTGCCCAGCCTTTTCCCAACTACGTTGGGGTCGGCTTCCAGTCTAACTGGATGCTGCTGAATACCAGTATTTTATATGGAGCGACTGCCTATCTGACCTTCACAACCCAGTAACTGGGTCATACGATACCCCTTGGTAAGACTGGTTGTCCGATTTTCGGGCTTCTGAAGACCCGTAACGACTGTCAAAGATGCATAAATGACAGCTGAGACCAACGGCTTAACGTGCTTTCCGAGGCACTGAGAAGTCTCATTATGAGTAACTTTTGACATGTGATGAACGCTAGAATCACGAAAAGTGCTGTCCTATACAATTCATCGACATATGTGAACACGAAATTTCTGGAGCAGGTTGGTAGATCATACTTACTTCAAAATCTTGTGTCGCGAATTGTGTCCTGATACCATGTAGACGAAAGGTATTTATCTACTTGGCTGTAAAGCGTTTTAATTAATCATGGGTTGAAATTAATAACTTTTTTTGTTCACATTAGTAACTCCACGTGACGAATTGGACGTCTATCTAAAGGATAGGCCAGGTGTAGGAAGAGACAGAAAAAAATGGAAAGACGGACGGGAGGCCTTTGCCCTGCACTGGGACATAACAGGCTCATTTAAAAATCTAATTTTTGCCGGCTCTGTACACTCCGCAGTCTTCAAAACCTAAGTATGCCCCGCTCGAGTAAAGTCATCTTCACAATTTGTTTACACTGTGGCATATCCGATACCTGTTGAACAGATAGATCAAACACTCGTTAAGATGGAGTTACAAAGATACTGTTTGTTGTGTTACCACCCTTTTACAGAGATCCGAGGACAATTTTGACTTCTTTAAACACTCTTTGATAAGTTCGAGCACTTTCAGAGGCATTTTGTTTTTGTTTGATGCCTTTTGCTCGTGTTTATGGGAACGTGTTGAGGTTTTATTTTTGGTACGAAAGAAGACTTGTTTATATATTAATAATAAGCGATTTCTCCAGAACATGTTTGCCTTCTAGTATTTTCAGTAGTAGTTTAAAACAGATTCTGTTCAAGATTAGTGTGCCTCTCCTCTGACAACTTCCACTGAGTCCTAATCTCTCGCAAACTCATCTCCAATTTTAACCCACTGTGGGATTTAATTCGTCTACCCATTCAAAACTAGCTTGAGCCAGTTGCAAACTGTCAATCATAATGAGATATCTTATTCGCTATAGCTGAAATGCTGCCTTGATATAAGGTAGAGGCAACCTCGAAATTTCTTTACCACGCTTTTTTTTTGAGAGTGGTAAATCATCAAATGACTCTTTCCGCTCTGGATGGATCAACACTGGAACTTTTACATTTATTATTATCAACTCAAAAATGTATTCGATACACACTTACAGATACAAAAAGCCGGCCTTGTACGGTATTTTTACTTGAGCATAGAGTTTTAATTAATAAATAAACGACTAATAAGCGACTTTAATTCATAAAATTGGGATTTTAAAAACTGAAGTGACTTTTGTTGATTTCCGAACCTAAGCATAGCGCAAACAACTAAATCCCAAAATGAAAACTATTTATATGCTGTCGAAATTTGAGATTGGGTGTTCCAAACATCACCAACGATTTATGTCCCAAGAGGGTTATTGGACATCCATATTACTGTCAACGTGATGATTAAACCAAGTTTACCGATTTACATAGTATGAGAAAATCGCTTTCTAATTTTATAGTCCACGTGTTACTCGCTCGGGAGTCATAATGATTTGTGCTAGCCGAAGATGAAGATATATATCTACGATAATTTATGTATAGGACGAATTAGTAAATAGATTTCGTATCTCTAATAGTCTTTGATGAAAAACGTGTTCAAGTAAAACTAGAAAAACTCGTTGAGTTATATAAGTGTATGTATATGAGTTATATTGTTTATCAGCTTAAACAATTTTTTTTAACGAATAACGTCATCATTACGTAGTACGAATTTATGTATTGAACATTTTTTTTTCAAAAATGCAATTCCAAATATCGTCGGTTTGGGGTTTTTTAAATTGGCATTATCATAGCTTCGTTTTTCACCAAAATTTGGAGCTGTTTTAATTTAAATACCTAGGTCTTTCAATGTTTGGACCAACAGAAAGTTGAACGGCATTTGATATATTATTTAGTTTAATTTCGTATCTTAACATTTATTACGAAAAAATCGAAGCGTAACTTAGGAGCTATTTGGATTCTATAGTAATGGTCTTCCAACAATGGCAATATTTGTAACAATCAAGGGAAGCTAAAAATAAACTTAAACATTGAGATCTTAATAAAAAAACTTCCATAAGGTACCTAGGTGGCCTAAGTACAAGTGGAGTCTCAAACAGCTCCCACTTTACCGGTACGGCCAACCAATCTGTATACTTATCAGTATAACTTCATTAGGAGTAAATAAATGGGTTACATTACTATTTCTCGATGACTTAAGCCAGCTTCCGGTATATGTTCTTCTTCTTTTCGTGTGATTAGTGACTAACCTGGTGTCAGAGTTTTTATGCTGCCCATGGGCCTCTGACTTAGCTTCACATGCTGCTGAGAAATATCTCTCAGACATGCTGGTTTCCTCACGATGTTTTCCTTCACCGTTTTTTAAGCAATTGATAATATTGTACAATACGCACATGAATCGGAAAATTAGAGGTGCGTGCCTTGGGCTCGAACTCGAGACCTATTACTTGGCAGTCCGACGGTCACACTACTGGGCTATCACTGCCCATATGTTGCACTGACTGCAATGAACTAGGCTCAATATTGCCAGCAAATGTTCCCAATGAAGCAACGACGGGAAAATTAGGTTTTTTATCCCTGAATCAGAATGGCAACGTTTCATTCCGTAGCGTCCTTTCTGCATCACTCTTTGATCCAGCCGCCGAATGAGAGCCTCCAGAGAGATGTTGGCTTACTAAAACTAATTTACCTATACAGATAATAAAAGCTCATACACACAAAACAAGGGCCAAATAAGCGCGATTGTGTCGGAAAAATCAATTGAACCGATTTTATCGCGATCAGCACTCGAGTGCGCGATATATGACGATAACCCGAGTCGATAGCGGTACGATAACGCTGTACAAACTTAGACTTAGGTATACTCGTGACGATAGTGCGTTATTTTATAGGAAAGTGGTTTCGAAAACTCTACTTTGGTTGTACAGTCAGAAAAACATAATTGTGTTGCATTTACACAAAATACCAGTCGGTCTATTCTGTTAAAATCTCACTGTGGAAACGTGGGTGAAGTTGATTGGTGATCGACACTATTGACAAGTCACTTTAAACTCACTTCACCAACGTTTTCACGGTGAGATTGTTACAGAATAGCTCGCAGAATAATATTAGTAGTATCGCCAGCAGAATAGTACTACATACCTGTATTACATCTTTGAAAGACGTAACGTTACATAACACCTGTTTTCTCAGAAGATATACACAGGCGTGTAGGTGGGATACGGAAGTACGCCTATATAACGAGTATTGTTGAAGGTACACGTGCGTAACAAGAGGCTAGCCTACGCTCATCAACTGGGTACAAATCCAGGCTCCGTGCTGCTACTGAACACTTTGCTTGACCTTCACTCATGTAGCATAACGCAGTTTCTATCACAAGGCGATTTTAATGAAATTACTGATTCATTGCCTCGTATGTTAAAAAAATCGCCATTTTATACTTGCCAACGTAAATAAAGCAATGAATGTTGATCAATTGACATTTGGAAAGGTATGTGCTACGCGATTATCCCGCTGAGAATCAAATACATTTACCAACCAGAAAACTACAAAGACAATCTGCTTCTGACTAATCGTAACGACAGTCAAAGATCTACGAATGACAGCCGGGACCAACGTTTTAACGTTCTTTCCCAGGCACGGAAGAGTCTCGATAAAAAGTATTTTTAAGAATTAGTTTACAAAACATTTCGCTGTAGTAACCTAGGCGGAGTTTTCTGTGCACCACAGCGCCCCAAGGCTGAAATATGTTGCCTGTCAAGAAGAAGGGTGACAACACACAATGGCGGAATTTTTGCGTATATCTACCGCGGAAAGCAGGGTGTAGCACGTGCGAACTGGAAGGGTGGGCTGTGGATTTCATTATTGTTCGTTCCAGCTAGTTTCCTATATTGTTTAATCTACTTAAAAAAGGAGGAGGTTCGTCTGTACTATTTGTGCATGTTTTTTGACAGTTTCCTTAATTGTGCAGCAGTTTTGAAAATTCTTTACATGGTAGAGAAAACTTTTTAGCCGAGTCTGAAGAAAGGAGGAGATTCAAGAAGTTTTTTCCTATTTTATCCTATTCTAAGGATTTGAGCTCTCGAGCATTAACTTGGCTAACGCTATGTAGTTTGAAAATACTGTTAAACATTTTTAGAAAAGGTTTACATAGTGCAACCTTGCTTTTGGTGTTTTGCTTGTCTTCGCTTGTATTGAAACGTCACATTGGTAGTAGCGTGGATTTAATCCCACAACCTCGTGCGAGAAGGTCAAACAAACAGTGAAACACATTTCTAATTTCTGTGGTTGTTGATAACTAAGGTAGAGTGACGAATACTACGTCTTCAAAAGGCCTATATCCGTAACTAAAGTACACACCTCTATTCAATATACAGTGTGTTAGGTTAAACGAGGGAATCACTTTCAGGGGATACTATACTCATGAAAATGAACAACTTTGACTATGGAACTATACCTGAAATCACGAAAAAAATCGGCTGTTCCGTACATTTATGTTCGCATAATTCGTCAAATGTATAGAACAGCCGATATTTTTTTTTTCATATTTCAGAGTTGGTGCCATGGGCAAAGTTGTTCATTTCCATGAGTACTATACAACCTGAAAGTATGTCCTTCGTTTAACCTAACACACTATATATCGACTGCAATATAAATTGTTAAAGGTTTTCCCATATTATTAATTACCATACATCTGTGAGTTATGCAATTATGCACGGCAATAATGATAATGTAACAACGTGATATACAAGGTGACATACGTGATCTTAGCTGCGTTAAATGTCCTGTTGATTGGTTGCATACTATCTTGATAGCTAGGAGGGATACAGTTGGCGCCTACAGTGCCAAGTGCTTGCAACATTGTTCGCGATCCGGTGGCAGAAGTGTAGGGTTGTCTGCAGATGCAATAGATCAGGGCTGTGCTGAGCTTGTCGTTCTTGAAACAAGAGTGAAGGCTGCTTTATTAACATTCATTATATTTATACCCGGAAAGAATTAGACGTTTTGTCCAACTGTGACCATCTGATCAGCGCTCATGTCTTCTCTGTATGAGGCCTTTGTTCCGCCGTGGGACAATAATAGTCTGGTATTACTAGTATCATTTGTTCTTGTACTTATGCTATTGATAAAGAATTGCTATGAGGGATGCTTCTTGCCTGACTGAAGTGGTTTTCTCAGAAATAAATCCTGGGTCGGCCCTTTACACAACCACTGATACAATTTTTTGTGCTATTCTAAGCTCAGTGCCTTCAACACACATACTAGTTCGTGTCAGCGTATGGTTTAAGCCTGTAATTCACGAAGGGTTAAGCAGAGGTTTGCCGATAGTAAACAAACACTTCGCCAGTAAGTTATGTAGTCCCATGTAACAAGGGGCGAGCCTATTACCATTGACCAGGCATAAACCTAGACTCCGGGATGCTACTGAGAAATTTTCGACAAAAAAACCTATTAACGGTTTGCTCGACCGGAGCATCGAGTCCGGGACGTCATGTTCAGCAGTAGCGCTTGTGACGAAGCAGTCGGAAAATATTTAGTCAAAAATGCCTGCGTGCACCACACATACCCATGAGGCAGAGGCAGGGGCAATAACATTGTGATTAAAGTACTAATTAAAATACCAGGATGTGAGCGGAGATATTTGCAGCGTTATCTACGCGATTCAACTTATTGAGCTGAGTGTAAGGCGGCCAGAGTCCATCCATTCCACAGCTAAATATCCTATTCATGGAGAGGTATGCCACGTTAATGCTGGGTGTCTACTGGGTGGAAGGATTTTATATATTAAAAAGGAGCTACATCCTTTAGTTTGCCGTATGTCATTACTTCCCAGAAGTCGTTCCTTTTTAGCGACGCTATCGATTGGTGTAAAAATACAGTATGTGTTTCTTTTTCAAAATCAACGGGTTCGATTCCTGGCTGGAAATATAGATTTTTCAAAAATCTAATAATGCAGTTCTGGGCACGTTTCCTGACGGCAGCGATGCGTATGAGTACTTCGACGCCTAAGTGTCTTTTTTTTTCTTTATTGGATTTATTTGTATAATTATAGTTAGTTAGATAGTCTTTTAATTTAAGTATGTATAAGTTGTTATTGTATTAGGTTGTATAAATAATAGAATAGATTAAATAAATAAAAATACGTATTCTACAAATAAAATTATAAATAATACAGTTTTAGTTTTAATCAAAGTCGAGCCCGCGACTCCTTTGAGTACTTTTCACTATTCTTTATCGTTTCGGATTTGGTCATCCGCGCCCATTTGAAAAATTAACCTGTATATATATCATATTATAGGAAACTTCGAAACCCTTCGCAATCACCATCATCATCATCTTCATCATCATCAGCCTATAGTAATCCACTGCTGGACTTCGGCAACTCTCGTCCAGCTGCTACTTTGCGAGGATCATCGCTCCACATTACAAAGATCATTGCAATAAAACTCAGTAAATCGTGCATTCTCAATAACGTCCAAAAATATATGATACTAGCTTGATGCCCGCGGTTCCACCCGCGAATTTTTTTCATACAAACTTCCACCCCCAATTACACTCCTTTTCGAAAAAAGTTTTTAAAAATCCATTCTTAGCTGACGACTCCTTCTCATAATCTACCTATATGCCATAATTTTATCACCCGCGTCAATGTTGAAATATTTTCATACAAAGTTCCACCCCCCATTTCACCCCTTTTCGGAAAGAGTTTTTTTTAAATCCTTTCTTAGCTGACGAGTGACGACTCCTACTCATAATATACCTCTTTCCTTGAGCCAGTTGTTTTTGAGATTTCGTGATTAATCAGTGATTGAATGTATGAATGAGTTACATTTTGCTTTTATGTAAGGAAATGTTTGGTACGAATCTTGGGCGTTTTTGTAGATGTAGATGTAAAGATGCATCCACACTGGTTACTTTTTGTGGCGCAACGTTTACAATTTGGGCAACGAAAGCTAACCAAAATGTATAGGAAAAGCCGCAAGAGTTTTAGAAAGTTCATTATAATGTTAAAAGGTTGTTAAATGTTGGTCAACAAAAAATAACGTCGGTATGGATGCACCATAATGCAGTGACTGCTTGAAATGCAATTAATTAATACTGTATCGAATACGCCTATTAACATATTGAACTGATTAAGTTCGAGAGCAGGAATAAAAGAAGTGATCTCGATACTATGAAATAAAAAGTGAATTAAAAAATCTACCAGTACCGTAGCAGCTCACTGCTAATTAAAAACTGATAGAACTTTGAAGCTCTTTCATTATTTCTAGGTATCGGAAATGGCTTTTATGTTTCATGTATTAATTGCTTGTTTGTATGCACTATTTATTTTATATTTGTAATATTTGTGATCTGTTTATTGTTTACAATATAATTCCTTTATTTCAAATATCTCAATTAATTCATATGCGACTGGTAATATACCCAAGAGCCACATCGGCTACCCGACAGGCCGTGGTGTCCGAGGCTGTTGACGAATTAACCACAGTGACAGCGATGGGGAGAAGAACTAGGATCTCCTAGTCTCTGGGAAACAGCGATGCGGAAAGTGGAGTCAGCGTACAAAGTTCCTATCTTCGACGACGGTAGTGCATGAAGCCAAAAACCCGGCTTGTTCAGTACTGCTCCCCCACTGCCTCTGGGAAGATGGATTTGAATTCGGGCCAGCAGATTGCCAAGCATTCAAAGCCTCAGTGAAGCACGGCACGTCAAAATTAATCAGTGTAGATGCTATTATTTTCTTGATCAGTTTCTCGGTACCATAAGCTATAATACTCGAAATTTTGCGGACGCTGAGGCCACCCATAAGAATGGGAAGAGTAGCTTGTGCCCTAACTCAGTCGTCCGAGGCCACATTATAAATTGAAGTTAATGTAAGCTAGATAATTTGATCCATTTTGTCTAAAAGGTAAGTGTGCTTCCGTAAGTAGAAGCACATGATAAATTCTTTGGTAAACCTTGCTTGAAGAGCTTGAAAGTCTCGATAATTTATAAACATAAGCTCAAAACGACGATAGGTTGGTATTCCCCAATGGGCCGTAGTCTAGCCCAATAAAACTACTAACATTTTATCTTCAACACCGAATAATTGGTTTCATCCATAAATTATAGGGTTGTTAGGTCCGCAATGGATGGCTAGGGCTGTGCAAACTCACAAAGTCGGTGTGCGTAGGGTTGCCCACCGCAACGGGCGGGACGCGTGTGCGTCGCCAATCGTGCGTCAACTGTGACATTGCACGCTTTGTGCCGAGGGGCTAGGAAACGGGCTAGAGCGGGTAGCGATTAACAAATCGTGACGAGATTCTACTGAATAGTAAAACGGGCCGGTATCCGCAACCATACCTCCGCGTACAAGCCGCGTCAAGCGCGTACGTTGAGTAGGTATTATTTTAAACCTTATTCATTGTTTGCAATTAAACAGTTAATCGATAGTGTGGTCGTGAGTATCCGTGATAGGTGGGTCTGGTATTACCAGTCTGATTATTTCATTCTAAATTTCAACGCGTAGCCATTGTGTAAATCTGATGATTTTTTTATTTGTTGCAAACTTTGACACATAGGTCTGTCTGTACAGCGGATGCATAGGCATGCGGTATTCTTGGTACCGCGTAGGCTTGCGTAGATGCCTCGTAGGCATTTCGTAGGCCTTCGTAGAGGCCTGCGTAGCAGCACCGCGTAGGCTTGAAGCTGCGTATGGACTTCCAACTTTGTCATCGACTTGAAAAGAAGAAGACCCATATCCGCTACTCTCCTGGCCCTTCATAATGCGCAACGCCTAGTTAGCATCCCTCCCTCGCCGAGACGGATCGTGCTTGACTAATCCTTAGTAAGGTATGACAATATGGGGACACTCGAACCAAAGGTAACGTGACAGTAACGTTATAACCATGAATGTGTTTGTCGAACGTCACGCTAAGCGAATAGATACGGGTAAGATGCGTGACGGTGATTTTGTAGTTGTTTTTTTCTTGCAGATCAGGTGCACTGTGTTAAATTTGGCCAAATATTATGGTGCTTACTGACTTAACATATGAAATGGGCGAGTTTTCTAATACTTTGAGACAATACTTCTACGGTATCATACGATTTGGTGTTTTGGGTATGGTCGATACTGTCTTCAAATAATAAATAATAATAACATACACAAATATGCCAGAAGGAATACCTACGTAACACGTAGGTATTCCTTCTGGCATTCTGAAACTATCTGGCGAATAGTTTTTGTGTTCCTTTGATGACACGTATTTGTGCCGCTACTTGTATTTTTCTGCCACAAATTATCAGATATATGTATTTGACGTCATCAAAAAATAATTTCTTGCCGAGCTGTCCCTCGTATGCTCGTCAGTGTACAACAAATGGTAAAGCCCATTTTAATATGCATGCACGCTCTTATTAATCAACTGATATTGCCGTTTGGTGGAAATACACCTCGAAAATCTGAACTGTTGTGATATTACCTACTCCTAGAAAATTAATATTCGTGTTCCTAGAACTGCGTTCTAATTCTAGCGCAACCAATACTTGGAAATATTAGTAAGATGATGCTATTCCAGACATTGGAAACTGTCAAATGATGTCAAATTATCTCAGCAAATTAATAAATTATTATTATTAAATGATATATAAAATCTAGCACTGAATACACCCTGATCTAAAAATGGTGCTAAAGAAAATATTTTGCGTACGACTGACTCCCTTCACAAAGAATAAACGGGAGACTTCGTTTTACCCGTGCGCTTTTCACCAAAACGACAAGTGCACATTGCGGAACTTTTGGAATGCTCGAATGAAAAAGTTTTGAAGGTACAGCCCAGCACGCGCGGCGTCGGTCTCGGCGCCCCAGGCCCACGCGTCTGCGCTAGCGCGCCGCCGCCGTCAAATTCTGTCACCAAGTGACACAAACAATTTGTGTTTTGTACACGTGTTCATAGTCGGCTTTTATATTGTAATTTTTTTATGTTAAGTGCAGTGTTTTTTTATTTATTTGTCTTTAAGGTAAGTGTTTTTATATTTATGTTAAATGCCGGCTGTAGCGACGCCGGAAATAGTGCCAGTCAACCTGCCACATCGGTCGATGTCCTGGTGAGATGTCCCCATTGCTCCCAGGCACGTTTCTTTAAAGGCGAACGGGGGCTACGGATACACTATGGTAAGGTTCACAAGCCTCATAGTGTACCTCCGTGCTCCCCAGCCACATCCCTATCACCAACAACTTCGGCTCAAAGTTTATGGAAAACATACAAATTGAAATTTTATGTATTTCCTCCGCTCTTCCTCCCTGTGGAAGCAGCCAGACCTTTTGGACAAAATCGATCAAATTATTCGACATACTCTGACATCCATTTTAAATGTGGCTTTGGACGACCGTGCTTGGCTGCAAGCCACATTACCCATTCGTTTTGGTGGGCTCAGCGTCCGCAAAATTTCTAGAGGCACTATGCTGTGTGACACAACTTTCCGGCTCGGTATAAGTCTGCGTCTGGGCTCTCCTTGCGGGGCACCACATCGCTGCGGTGCGGTGAAGCAGTCGACCGCCTCGGACACCATGACCCTTCTTGCAGTAAAAGCGCTGGTCGGTTGGCACGGCACGCCAGCATTAATGACATCATCCGTCGGGCTCTTGCTCTTGCCATTAGGTTCTATTTTAGAACCTAATGGCTTGGCACGCGACGATGGTAAGAGGCCAGACGGAATGACTATAATGCCTTGGAAGTTGGGTAGGCCTTTTGGTGTGGGATGCAACCTGTGTCGACACCCTTGCGCCATCCCATCTTCCTATCAATCAATCAATCAAGTCTTTATTTGTAAACATAGGTAGGTTACATCAGTGTGCAAGACGTTACAATGAGCCGGGCGGCCTAGCTCGGCGGGCTGTGCTGGGGCGGCTGCTGCAGGAGCGGAAAACCTCAAACGGTGCAAGTATAACAACCTTATTGGAAGTTATATGTTCGAGCCGTTTGGGGTTGAAACACTAGGGCCGTGGGGTCCGAGTGCTCATCGAGTGTTTCGGGATATCGCCCAGCGGTTGGTCGACTCTACACGTGACCAGAGGGCTGGTCAATCAGCATTGCCATTCAACGTGGCAACGCTGCCAGACTTTTGGGCACATGTTCCACTGACAGCGATGGGGATGAATTTGGTGGGTATGAGGTTTTCCCCCTTTTTACCACTTGTACATAATGTATATATTTTTTAGTTTTAGGTTGTATATAGTAATTAATTCTTCTTGTAGAAGTAGGTTAAATGCTCTAAGTGTAGAAGAATACAACCTAAAACAAAAGAATTAATTACTATATACAACCAAAACCTTTATTGTTCTTAGAAAAATAAAGTTGTTCCAGACAATAAAAAATGTAAGATGGATATTTGATTTCCGGGCCGGGCAAAGTATTATAAGGTTTTCTATCTGCAGTTTCTCAGTAACAGCCCGGAGGCTGGATAAGTGCCCGGTTGATAGCAATAGGTCCTCTATTACATGGCACTTAAACATATCTGGCCAAATGTGGGTGCACTATAGGTGCATCTCTGCCTAACCCTTTGGGAATACAAATGCATGATGTTCTGGTATGACGTGTTATATTTATTTGTTTAACTATTTCAAACGTTACACAAACCATACCTAGTTACCATCTGCCTAGCCTTTGCCCAATTATGTTCGGGTCGGCTTCCAATCTAACCGGATGCAGCTGAATACCAGTATTTTACATGGAGCGACTGCTTATCTGACCTCTACAACCCAGTAACTGGGCAATACGATACCCCTTGGTAAGACTGTCTGTCAGATTTTCGGGTTTCTGACGACCCGTAACGACTGTCAAAGATAGTCGGGACAAATGGCTTAACGTGCTTTCCGAGGCACGGAGGAGTCTCGGTATGTAAAGATAATACATGTCACCCATCCAGGGCCAGCCCCGGCAAGCGCAGCTTAACCTGATGGGACGACATGTGCGGCTGTTAGTTCTTAGCCACGAGCTCCTCATTACACAAACCATACCAATATTTTAATTAAATAGTGCAGCACTGTGTCACGGTAATACTATCTATAAATATTACCGTGACTGTGTGTGCTTGGAAAAGCTTTGTAAAATGAAATTTATTTTGTTTTTTGCTTCGTCATCAATGTTTACAATTCAATTAACCTATTGACCGCTTGGTTTTATATCAACAGACGAGCCTCCACCGCCCAACTCGTAAAAAAAGTTTATTTCAGGTCTTGCAATTACATAAAAAACGAAAACCGAACATAGATTCTCAGTCGTATAAACACGATTCAGGCGGCACGGGCACGAAAACATTTGTCGTATTAATCCGACTGGGACGGTTAAAAGGTTAACGGTCATATAGTCATACTGCTAAAGCTCTTACTTATAACAGCATCATATATAATTCAGCTTTGTTATCGCCTTTTGACTTATAAAGTCTCCGTACGAAAAACAGCAACAAGTGCCTAATACCTGCCGTTCACACAACCAATAATAAAGCCTATACGCACAAATACAAATAAGAATTCTTTATTTGAAATTTATAAATTACTGTCCCGCGAAATTAAATTATTATTAAATGTATAGCAATATGTTTGCCCGGGCCATTGTTATGCACCCCATGGAATGCACCCTCGCGTGGTCGCGGGTGCATTCCGGGGCACACGTGTTGCCGCCCGGGTGCAAGCAAGGCGGTGCCATATTGAAATGGTCTTTATGATGCTGATGATGGTGCATCGGATGCCATTAATCTACGTCCATTTAGGATGATTTGTTTTTTTTTTAAACAGCAGGTTCATTGTGGTTTTTAAACTAATCATGTATTTAGCTACAAATGGGCTGAATCAGAAGTCGGATAAATTTTGTCTGAAGAATAAGTACCAACGGCAGTTCGATATATACGTATTTAAAAAGCTGTCAGACGTTTGAGACATCGATCTTAAATAGTGTTTGAGTATTTAAATCTGAATACTCTTTTCATACAGACCAAGAGTGTATGTTATCGCGGCTAAGTATGGGCGAATTTCACCAATGACACTGATCGCGGTTAGCATAAGAGCCCAGTTTAAGAGCTGTCTTTGTCATTATATTCTATGGAATATTGTCACTGAGAGATCTTGAACGCGGTTAAGTTTCAAGTTCATTGGTGAAATTGGCACTAAGTCTCGTTTCCGAAGGTCAGCGTTACAATGCCTGTGACAGCTTAAACTTAGTCCGAGCGCTATTTCTCGCGCGCTTTATTTTGCTAAACAGTGACGATAAAACACTTTTATATATTTTTTTTATTTTTTTGATGTGTACCGAAAACTGATTTTGCATATCGACGCTTGAAAGACAAAAATTACCAAGCGACATGTTGGGCGATATTGAGTTGACACTATTTCAAGCTCATAATCTTTAAATGCCAGTTTATTTAGCCTTTAAACAGCATTCGAATTCGTTGGAATTAAGTAATTATGACAAATTGGTGATTTCTTACGATTTTTTTCCAATAATAAATACTTTAAAATCCTCTCTTTATAATCTCTTTATAGTTGCGTATATGTCGTATGGCAAATATTGCGTTTCAAGCGTCGATATATTGATTTCCTTTCTTTCTTCGGATGCTTAGTGAACCTGGTGTCAGAGTTCCTATGCTGCCCATGGGCCTCTGTCTTAGCTTCACATGCTGAGAAATACCTGTCAAGCATGCCGTTTCCTCACAATGTTTTCCTTCCTCGTTTTTTAAGCAAGTTATAATTATATAAAACGCCAAGAATTCGAATAGTCAGAGGTGCCTTGGGTTCGAACTCGAGACCTAAGAATTGGCAGTCCGACGGTCACACCACTACCACTACCACTGGATATCACTGCTAACATGTATTGATAATTGTGTTGTAAAATAATTTATTAATCCTATGGTATTAAAAAACGGAGCTTCCCTTAATTTAACACATCAATTTATAAGAAAAATTATTCATACTACATCATTTAGGTACAACTTTGCTTGGCAGCTTTCGTTAGGTACTGAAATCTTACAAGCCAAGGGCAATACGCACTTGATTCTTTCAAAGGTTATTCAAGAAGGAGCTTCAGGCCGTTATCTAAGGCCCGCCCACCTGAACGACGCGCTGATTTTCGGCTCGCGGGGTGAAGGCTGCGCAGGGGAGCCGGGGGTGGAGGGGGGCGGGTCTGGTCGTATTTCACAATTAAATTTTTCTGGCGCGATCTCGGCGAGTGTGTTCGCCAAGTAACGGCACTCTCGCTGGGGGGTGGGACCAGCTGACCTCAAACTTGAGTTGAATCGGAGAGATATAAATGCTATATTCTTCTTGTACAGCAGGCCGCAGCTCTGTGGTCACAAAGCTAATGATACCTGGTATCTAATTCTGTTGAAACTTCCAACTTCAAAGTTAAAGTGTTAATGCGGTCGACTGTACGTTTGTAACTTAATAGTTTAATGATATGTCATTTGTTGTCTTAAATCACTAGTTTTTTCTACGTTTACCTTTAATTGTACGTAGTAGATGGATGAGATCTGTAAAGTATCTTTTTCAAAGGGAAAAGGATTAGGAATAACAGAAAAGATCCTGTCTTTGCTATCACACAGTTGGATCCAGAAAAAAGTAGTACATTGAGTAAAATAAATCAATTTTCTTTGTTTTCTCTCCAAAAACCAAAAACCGAAACAATTTCATAAAATGCGACAAACTTTGAGAACCGCTGTAGCCTAGTTTAATATCGCAGTGGCGACGACACGGCGTCACGTGCAATCGCAAAGATACACTTACACACACAACCCCGCGTGTACACACACACGCGCGCGCGCGAACACTGTCCGTGTGACCTGTCTGATATCCCTTGTCATATCATAACAGTTGAACCCGAACTTATCGACATTCGCCTCTTATTTTTGCTCAATTCAAGGTCTTTAGTGAAAATTGCGTGTTTTTGTCACGTTATGGACATCACGCCTTAAGTCTCCGTAGGTTTAGCCAGAGGTTTAGGTATCTAAAGTAGGTACCTCCCCATTTCGCCTTTTGCCATCGACTGGGCTTAAATCCAGACCCCGGGTAAGTACTGAGAAATTCGCGATAAAAAAACCCTTTTGCTGCAATAACACTTTTGCCCGAACCGGGAATCGAACCCAGGAACTCATGCCCAGCAGGGCGCTTGCATCCACTAAGCTTACAAGGCTGTTTGTGCTTTTATGTTTCAGTATGGGCTATTTAGCATTTTTAGGCAGTACAGTGTCATGGTTGGAACTGTGGTGTGTGCGGCAGCCATTAGTAGTGTTTAGTGTGATAGGCATTGTTCTCATATGAATCTGAAGGACTAGCACGAACCACGAAGTATGTACCTAAAATTATAGTCCGTTCAAGCGATTTTGATATTGAAAATAACTATTTGTTAGGTTTAATTAAGACCTTTTTTATACCTACGGGCGATTCTAATTATGTGCCAGATACTTACTTACATTTAAGGGTCAGGGTAGCACGCGACATTCTTTTTTGTATGGTGTTATTTCTGACCTCGTCGCAGGCGAAGCTGTAGGAAAACGCTGAAATTCAATATTTTAATGGATGGAGCTTCCTTAGACTATAGTTAGCTCTGACTATATCTGATGATTTGGAGGGAATTACCTAGTTTTATGGTTAGTTCAAAAACAAGACCTTGTAATTTTTTCGAATCCGAGTTCTTGGAAAATTCAGCAAATTTTTACAATTTCATAAAGACCATCACGTCATCGGGTTATTATCAGGTCTTGTATCACTTAATTTATTTATTTCCGACCTACTAATAGTTAGTAAAGCATTAGTTCACACCAAAGAAAACGTAAACGTAAGCCAAAACGTAATTAAGCGGGATTGTCCGAAAGGGTTACCGCTACCCCGGAACATAAAGGGCTACGGAAGGAACATGGATGGGTTTTAGTCAGTAAGAGTCTGACACTCCCTTCCGCTCCACCCAGAGCGGGAGCAGTCATTGGATGATTTCCCAGCCTTAAAAAAAAAAAAAAAGCCAAAACGTAATGGCACAATGCAACCTTAATCGTTACCATAAAAAGTAAGCAGGATAGAGTCTACAATATTTAAGCCTTACCTCACAAGCTTAGAATCATGCGTGGGATTAAACTTTTTCCATCAAACGAGACTTATCTTCTTATACTTGCTTCTAAACTACTTATTATGATATTAACTGCTTCCTTTCTACTTCAGGCATTATCTTAGCCTTTTTTTCCACTCGCTGATTAGTTGGGGAGCAGTTGTTGGCAACACTGAATCTAGTTCAGTGCGCTTAGTGCAAGTTAAACCGGAAGTCAGTTTATATCATCGAGCGGGCGAATAATTGCCAAGTGTCGTCCAACGTCTAACTTAGGGTTGAGATATTGGCGCTAATATAGTGCTGTGAGTGGAGGTTTAAACTCAAGCGGATACTTTGTGTAATTAATTTCATCATCGCTCCTCTCAAATTTTATTTTTCACATTTTAGTTGTGGTACCTACACAACCCCCCCCCCCCCACAATAACAACAACAACCTAACCCCCCCCCCCCCCCCCCCATCCCCCATCCCTCCTTTAATACAACTACCTGGTATGTAAATTACAGTATTAGAACATCGTCCACATATATCAAGTAGGATTTTTTTTAGATTTTTGTTGATTTTCAAAAACCGCTTATCCGATTTCGATAAAATTTTTATGGGACCATTTGGGAAGTATACCCTTTCCAACAAAAAAAGAATTTTTCAAATCGGTTGGCAAGCAACGGAGATATGCGCGAACAAACATAAAAAAAAAATATATATACAGTCGAATTGAGAACCTCCTCCTTTTTTAGAAGTCGGTTAAAAAGGTGAAAGAAAACATCTTGAGGAAACCGGCACGTCCTAGTAACACAAACTTGCGACATGCACCCACCCGCATGGGGCCCGCGTGATAGGTTATAGCCCACTCCCTCTCAGCTAAAGGAGGCCTGTGTCCCAGCAGTGGGAACATTATAGGATGTTTATACCATGCTTATATATCTGAACAACTAACGTGCGAGTATTTGCGATCTCTTATTACTACAGGGCCTAGACGAAGCGATCAAGGCGAAGCGAGGACTCATGTACTCCAAAGTTTTAAGCCTAGCTTGTTTGGCTACGTGTTTGGCGGCATCACTAGTGTCCATCAATTCCTGTAACGTGCATACGGCAGGACACGCAGGACACGAGATTGAGTGTCCCATCGTTTGTGGAACAACACCACATTTACACTCCAAGGCGGCGTTGTCGTAGCCGAATTCTGGGCCGAGTACATTTAGATTGCCATCGACACGCTAAGAAGAAGCCTAGCTTGTAAAATATACAAAGATTCTATCAGCGATAATGGAAATGGATAAGAAAAATGTACTTATCCGATTGTCATAAGCCACCAAAAAGAGAAAGCTAGTTTAGTTGAAAGTCATTGTAGAAATACGAAACGCTATGCATCAAGTGCCACTCGTCTAGAAACTCAAGTGGAGCTAAAGGGGTCTGTTTCAGTGTTTAGACAAACAAAAACAGCCAATTTCTTACTTTCTTTTTGAGGAAGCTTATATCTGGATTTATATACAGCACCATTCTGGTTTCGCTTCATCATCACACCGTCCAATAATATTATTATACTTCGTTCTTTGGTAATGTAACTTATAGACCACCTTTTCCCTAGTTATTTAATTTCCTTTTCTTTTTTGGCTGACCGACCCCTTGACAATAGTGCCTGTAATTGGTTTATTTGAAGTAAACGGTTAGAGAACCAAAATAAACTAAGAATGTGGGTGCTATTTGAAAGTCACATTTGTAGTATCTCTATGATATTAACTGTATATTAGAATTCGTAACTTGACCTCAGATTCACCTATAAATTCGTGTTGACATAAACTATGTAGGTTAAGTACATAGATAGGTATAATAAATTTCTGTGGTTATGTACGTAATAATACAGCAGTATATTAATACCTGTGCGTTGGGTTTCTATTGTTTTATAGGTATGTTGTCTGTGGGCTTTGTCGTGGTACAGAGGAATTCGCGTTGGAGGTTTTGCCGCGCATATCAAAACGCATTCGATTATGAGGTAATTGTGGAACACACAATCTACTTATAAATAAAATTTAATCCCTATTTTCGTCAGGGTATAACGCGTGAACGACTGGACTGATTTCGCAAAATTTTTTTGTTGTGTTTTTTATTGTCAGTAGAGACTTATATATATATTTAGGTATTGATCGCTAAATTATTATTATGTCATACCTAAGTTGATATAACTGATAAACGATATTTATTTTGTTAGTTGATTATGCTCACACACGTCAAAGATTAGGTCTGGCGACGTTCGACGGTGCGACAAGCTAATTTATACTGGATTGCCAACATCATAGAGATCAATATAACATGAGGTGGGTCTTTCAACCACAGTTGTCTACACAACTTCGATTTTGAACTTTATGGGGATAGCCTTATAGTCAATTTTGATATTTAAATATGTGTACTCATGACCTCTTCGTGTCTTGTAAAGCACGCATAACGTGCAGACGGGACGGACTAGTAACTGTCTTTGACAGTAGCCACGAGTACTCAGAAGCCCGAAAGTTAACCAGTCTTGGAAATAGGGTTCCGTGTTACCCAGACACTGGTTTGTGGTGGTCAGATAGGCAGTCGCTTCATGTCTTATATTCTTATCCACCTGCGTACGTTTAGACTTAAAGCCGCCTCCACCATAGGTTGGGATAAGGCTGGGCAGATGATAAAGATCTCTCGGTTTTTTTCTCTCATAACAGACCATTACAAGTAAATTATATAGGTACATACTTACACATAATTTAATAGGATTTGACGCATAAATCAAGAGTCAGATCTACCAACTTACTCTAAAAGTTCTTAACAGATAATAATCTGCGAACCAAATGTATTGACACGCAAAAGCTAAGCTTAAAATCATCCCCAAAAATTAGGGTTGATCTGTCTGCGCTATTACACCACCTGTTACAACCCCCCCGGGTATCACCCCTATCGGGTCCAGATAATTAATTATTTTTGGTCGCGCACACGACAGTAAAAGATTCTCAGCCCTATATATTCAATTGAGGGTTGAATTTTCAGTGAAGCAGTTACTACGTTTCTAGTTTTTAATGTAATCCGTTTAACGCGATTCAAATATGTGTTCTCAAATAAAGGTAAGCACATAGTACGTGTTAAAAAAATAATTATATTTGTAAATCTGGTACAATGAAACACGATTATGAGAATTAAGATGTAACGGTTTAATGAACGAAAGTAATAGTTTTATAAGAATGTTCTTACAAGAAGTCAAAGTCACAAGTAGGATCAAAATATGAAACATCTACACACAAACAAGAAAGTTCTTCGTCCTGAAAAAAATATTTATATTCGGTTTCAGACTTTGGTTTCGCTCTTCAAACAAGATCACAGACTCTACTTCTCGACTTCGTCGACTTTAACTTTGCTTACTAAATTAAGAGTTTCAAACGAATATGAACCTTGTTGTGACATGAATAATGTTCATATTCGTTTAAGCGAATGCAAGCAAGCTAACATTTTATATTAATATTCCTTCGTGTTCTAATTGCCTGAAGGTCCTGTACCCGAAAGGCTTTCGTGGCATTATGTGTGATGTTCTTCCACTTCGTTCGCTTCTCGGCGTCCCTCAGGGCGCGCAGGGAGTCCAGTGAGGGCGGATATTTGGTCTTACCAGCGGTGCGTTGACCGGCCGGTCTCTTCCCTTCCTATATCAATATTAGTTACTTACTTTTGCCCGCAACTTCGACCACGTGAATGTTCTTGTTCTTCGATCCAGTCATGGATCGTCTGATGAGCCTTGATGCACGGTTCCATTTGGTCAGATACTAAGTATAATAGCTAAGAACCGGCAAAAAATTCACGGTTACTCTTTTAAAAATAATTGGAATTATAATAAACTATTATGAGTGGAGAGTGATGTCGGTTGACAAGTATTTTTTGATTCGCAAAATAATAAAAGGAATTCACACTCAAAACTGGCTTCACACTCATACCAATGTGTGTCTCTTTGTAAAGTTGAAGCGGGATTGTCCGAAAGGGTCACCGCTACCTCCGAACATTAAGGGCTAAGCAAGAAACATGGATGGGTTTTAGTTAGTAAAACTCTGACACTCCCTTCTGCTCCACTCAGAGCGGGAGCAGCCATTCAATGATATCCCATCTTCAAAGAAAAAAAAACATGCCTTCCCTACCTATCTACGGCCGCGGATGCAGGTAGGTACTGTACCTACTAAATCTCACAGATTTCATTTTTTCATTAAATATCTCATTTGTGCTAGATACTGAAAAGTTAGCGGAAGATAGGAAAATGCCCCGAGGAAAGATGTTTGTACCAAAGTGGGCTTTAAGAGAGGGGAAACAAAGAAACGATGGATGGAATGTCTGAATCTCTTCTTCTTTTCGTGTGGTTAGTGGGTAACCCGTTGTCAGAGTTTTTACGCTGCCCATGGGCCTCTGACTTAGCTTCACATGCTGTTGAGAAATATCTCTCTGTCATGCCGATTAGGGTTTCCTCACGATGTTTTCCTTCACCGATTTTTAAGCAAGTGATGATTATACAAAACACACATGAATCAGTAAAATCAAAGATGCGTGGCTTAGGTTCAAACTTGTGTGTGAATGATGATATGGCTAGGAATGGATTCCTTATTCCTGAAACTTGACATAAATACATTTACTGATATACAGGGGTGTTAAAATGACATGGAAGAAACTCGTGTTCTTTTTTACAAAAGTCAAGTTATACAAGTTTACTAAGTTTTTACGTGAGGCTTCGATTAATTACATAAATATAAAGTCAAAGAACACTACATTCTAAAAAAACAAGCTCCAAAAAGGCAATATTGTCAATTTTGATAGATTTTATTCCTTTGTGGTATTAAGCCCAAAGGGTTTTTGAGCAAGCATATAATAATTAGGGCTCATATAATATAGCATTAATATTATTATAATAATGGTTTTTAGTTTAAATGTCATTACTCACATTGGTGCACACTAATACTTATGAACATGTTCATAAGTATTTGTGTCACTAACAATTTTATGGATTTCGGCAATCTGAAATAAATAAATATATATCTACATATACGGGGTGAAAAGTGGATAGCTGACTAGGTTCGGTATGGTGATGAGAGATAGGTTAAATGAAAATTATTTAAACTATCCCTGAAGTGAGTGTTGAAGTTGGTAATGTTATTAATAATACCTAATAATTTTAACCAATAACTTTGTTAACCTAAATTCAAGCGGAATATGTGTGAGTGAATTCAGACGTTTTATGAAGCTAATTGAAATAATAGGTACTTTTTCCATGCCTTAGGCATTTTTAAAACGAAAAAAATGGGTTGAGAAGAAATTGCAAAACATAACTTAAAAAGAGTTTTTTTTTTAAGTTCAAATGCTAATGAAATTGAAATGCTGCACGTGTAGTACACCATAACCACCCAATCCACCCATCTACAAAATCATCGCCCTGCAATTACAAATGTGACATATTATAATTAATTGTTGGCAACCCTATCGTATCGTGCGCAAGTGTGTGAGACGTGCGGCAGAATGCGCCTGCGATAAATTACATCGAACGAATTAGCGTTATGCATTGTGCCGGCTCCAGTGAGAGTGATTCAATATGATACAGTACAGAAAGCTAATGTTTTTTGGATTGTGGCCATAGCGTTAAAAATGTGACCTTACGGTTTTGTCTGCGGTAGGTACCGCCTACGTGGAAACTTGGTAGATTTTAAGACTGAAAATCCAATTAAAATCAAACTAAGCGATCACTGGTAAGTTTTTACACTTTTTGCTATTACTGTGGAACATATTTTAAGTTTGCAACAAATAAAAAAAAACCATTAAGATATTCTAAATGTTCAAGTTTTATTCTAGTTAGTATTTTTTCTTGGGAGACAAATTGTTTTCTGTTCATGAAACAAGCTTTTAGAACTGACCTACATAAATTATAGGTACACTAAAGACAATAAAAATAAATTTAAAAAGGATATTTCCATTACAAAACTAGTCAAAGGGACACGTTAAAATTACTTTTCACACATATAAACTCGGAACGTCCCTATTCACGTTTGAAAAGGCGAATGAGGAATGTATTCAAATGCCATGAATCGCTAATTGGTCAAAAACAAAAACGAACGTGTTCCGTACTGCCAACTGAGATTAGTTTCACCTCGGAATATGTGCGAACTACCAACCGGATACATTAAAAGGCACTTACGATCTCATGAACTATTTGAAAAATCACATAGTTTGAAATCATTGAACAAGTGCGCAGGAAGGTGGAGAGTACAAGGAATTTCCGCAAAAGCGCTTTCGAAAAGAAAAATAAAAATGGCTGAGTAGAACGCGGCTCGCGGTCGGTGTGGCTACCGAGGAACGTTCACTGTTTTTCTTTAAGGGCGTTTTGTGTTTCAAAGCACTACTTCAGGAAATTATTTGTTTTTTTTTTATTTTTCCTTTATTTCAGGCAACGGAAGCCCAAAAAGCGCAGTAAAATAATATATATTTTAAACAAACAAACTTAAAAACTACTGCACTCGTTGTGACGGCGTCGAGTTATGCCCGCGCCGCGGAAACGCCGCAGCACACCTTTCGGCCAAAACTCTTTCTTGAGGAAGGTCACGAAATGGTGAGTAGGGACGCGCACCACGACCGACTTGAAATTTGTGTTATGGCCCGCCTCCAACTTTTCAACCCTCAAGGTCCAGTTGGTACCTGCGTGTACTCTACGATGTTCTTCTTAGCTTGCGTAGAATGGTGCAAATGGGATGTCAATGATATCCACACACACATACACACATAATAATTCTACACACAAACAAGGTTCACAGTCATAATAATTGTTCAAAACATATAATAATTGTTTACGTCTGCTTTTGTGGTGTCTCAAAAAAAAGGGAAGTTTTCACAAGCAAGATACTCCACAGTCATGTCGGGTACGAACAAAGAGTTGTAGAAGTGGAAGCGTTTCGTTTGTTATAATTATAATAAACGAGGATTTTTTCCGAGAATGTCGTACTCTGAGCAAAACCCCATCTAGGAGGCAGTGGGTAGATCGGCGGACCAATTTAAAGCGGAAGTACAGACTTGCAATTTTGGAAACGTGTGGATCCTGTACTGAAGTATGTGTTGAGGGCAATATACAATGTGAAGACTACAATTAGACCATAAATAAAAGTACACACCATAACTAATGCATAGAATTATCTTGGTACTATCAAAAAAATCATAACACCGAAATCTAAAAAGTATTTTTGTCAAACAAACTAAATAATAATGATGGACCGACTATGGGTTTTGCCAACCTTTGACTAGCTATAGTGACTAAAGTATAATAATATTTGATTAAATTTTCGTATGCCAACTTGGGATGGCATTAGATAAAAGCAGTTTAATTTATGATCGTATTGTGGTATCCACCTTGTATACAAATTGAAAGGACAGTTAAAAGACAACGGCAATCGAGTGTAATAGAAGATGGCTATATGTGCCTGACTAAAGAAGGTATTATTCTCCGAGGACACAGGAATCTCAGGAGGGCCATCATGAAACTCTATTACATAAAATTTCTACTGAGGGCTCTCTGCAGAGAAAACTAGTTTTATAACCACCCACGGAAAAGTAGCGTTCCCTAATACCATATCCATCTGCATACACTGATACAAACTCTGCTGTCAGTAGTCACAGACAGGATGACAGCGCGTCACGTCGTCACGTCGGCGTCGCATCGTCGTCACGCTGGGCCAGATAATCCGATTACCGACAATGTCGACATCTGTCCATGGATTACTTCCACGCGACTTTTATACAAGTAACTTTGTTTTAGATTTAAAATTGATACAGTTTTTATTGTTTGGATTATTTTTTAATTCCGGTCGATAGTGTTTATTTTACTGAGATGTGTCTCGATTTAAAATTAGAACAGTATGCAGAAATAAAATACACCCGTTATGAATAATTACAAAAATATGAATGAGCTGAAATGGCGTAAAATGTTATTAACTTTAGTGAAAAAGATCTCCTGCGTCCTGTCCCAGGTGAAAAACTGTATGGCTGACTAAAGGATTTTTGTTTTAAATGTGTCAAACAACGTAAGCAAATGTTTATTTTGCTTACTTAAATACTTCGTTTGATACATCCTTTTACAGGTACTTATTTTACAAGTTGGTAATTAAAAAAAGTAACTGTAACCTAAAAAAATATTACCTAGATAATGTTTAATGAAGTGTGGTAAATTAAAAATTCCTGCTTACAGGATAGCTAAAAACTGACGCCCTGACTACCCTTAATAATAATACCCAATTCGCTACATTATTATATTCTATGACGTTTCTAATGGCACAAGATAGCCTTTACAAGAAATGCTAATCGTATGATTGATTCAGCAGCTACAATATCATTAGGATTGTGCTGGAATGTAGTAGGTCGCTATGGACCTGGGGGCCTAGACAAGTTCCAATTACTCCGTGTCGTTTCGATTTCGAAAATTGTTGATCGAATAATTCGTTATCTCAGCGAATCGGGTTTTTTTTTTTTTTTTTAAGGCTGGGAAATCATCCAATGACTGCTCCCGCTCTGGGTGGAGCGGAAGGGAGTGTCAGACTCTTACTGACTAAAACCCATCCATGTTCCTTCCGTAGCCCTTTATGTTCCCGGGTAGCGGTAACCCTTTCGGACAATCCCGCTTACCAGCGAATCGGGTTGAAAAGAACGCAACTTGTCAAAGCATTTGTGTAGGAATATTGATCGAGTTTCGTTACACAAATTGACATTGTCTAACACTCACGTAAAATTACGAAAGCTTATGCCAATTCCATACATTTATGATTTATCAAATTTCGTTATCGTAAGTGAAAATGGGAGTCTTAACCCCGTGGTACGACAGCAGATCCCGTGACGTCATTTTGTCATTGCAATACAGCCGCCACGCAATCATCGTTGCGTTGCATCGGTTGCATCGACGTGACGCTCTGCTTCTGACAGTCACCAGCCAGTGTCACGTTTAACGTTTATCCGACCTATTTGGTGGACCAAAATTGGACCAACTAGCGCCGCGCGCCGTGACAATGAAACAAAACTGGACCGGGCTACTTGCTGCGTCGTAAAATCAATTCAGGTGCAAATCTGGTGAGTATAAAGAATCAATCCCCAGCGTTTGCAAACAATACCCTTTCACAATACTGTAAATCAAACAAAGCGTATCGTATATTTGATTAACTTCAATTATTATGTTTGTTTTGTTTCCCTAAACTAGCTGGGAATATTAGTTTGATTTGGTTAAATTACACTAATTATAATTTAGCAAACAGGATGGCAAGCAAAATCAATATTGGCCTTTATTTGAACACATATTGGTCCATACTTAATTTTGATATTGCCAGCCAGCTTCCTGGCTCGGCGTGCTGCACGGGCGCTGCTGCTTTGGGGTAATAAATAAAATAATCGCGAATGAAACGATTTGAACACGGAATTAGTTAACTGTACTTATAACTAAATGTACATAGTACACAAAAAAACAATACACCTTGGGGTTTACGTCTGTTTAGAATGGAACGAATTATACAATACACTTTAGCGTTTGCGTCTGCTTAGAATGGAACGAATTTATCATAAATTCGGTTTTTTCCAATGAGCAGAACAAAATATTAACATAACATTTAAAAAAATGCTGGTGACTTATTTTTACATGAAGATACAAACTAACTTTGATAAATATGAAGAATCCTCCTAAATAATAATAATAATAATACTTTATTGATACAAATCCTTACAATATAGGCTTAATATTTAACAAGGTTCACAATAGGCAAACACAAGGCACAATAGGTAAGGCGTACAAAAGCTGAAACCCTGACTCCTAAACTAGGGAAACCTGTGTCTTAAGAGAGTCAGTGTTCTACTGCCACTTGGACACAATATACCTTATAGAACTTGAGAGGTAAGCTTATTATTATTAGAAAGTGTATGTTACTCTGTTAAAAACTAATTAAAAAAAAAAACATAAAATTAAATTTTAAAAAGAAAAACTTAAGTAGGTCCTACATTTGAAGGATATAAAATGCCTGTGTGTTGGATTTCTGTTTGTGTGTATGGAAAGCGTATGATTGTTTGCATTGTGTATGTGAGTGTGTGTGTGTGTGTGCATGTGTGTGTGACTGGGAGGTATTTTTTTTTTTTTTTCAATCTGCCTAGCCTTTTTCTCAATTATATTGGGTTCGGATTCCGGTCTAACCATCTGGTAGGCAGTCGCCTATCCGACCTCCACAACCCAGGAACTGTGTAATACGATACCCCTTAGTAAGACTGGCTTTCAGATAAAAATCATAATATTATACTTAATAATACCTACTTATTGCCGTACCCACTTCACAAAGTCCATGCTTAATCATTACGAATTTGAATCGTCTCAGCAGACTCATTTGGTTAGAATCTCATTTAATTTTATTTCAATAAAATTAACCGTTGGGTTTAATAAAATGGTAATCTCCTCCTTGCAGAAGAAGCGATAAATTAATAAATATCCTAGCCTTCCTTCTGACTTCATTAAATTGAGAATGAGGAAAATGTAGGATATTGAATGGGATAGTCGAGGATGCGAAGCGGCATTCTATTTGATTACATACCTTGTTATTATTGAAACTTGAAACTAAACTAAAGAAAGAAATTCTTACATTAAAAGTACACTTAATTACACATTGGAAGAATACTTATATTCAATATGAGGAAGTAAGGCTTAATTAATATCGGCTTTTGACAAAAGCAAACAAACACAAAAATTACTAGAATGAATTATGTGGTCGAATTTTTTGATGCTCTTTGATTTATTTTTCCCTCCCGTTTTATAAACTTGTACATTGTTATTGTTAATAGTTTAAGTATTTTTATTTATGTAAATAGAGATTAATATAAAAAGCTAGAATTAATGTATACAAAACTTTTTAAAAGAGTAACTATGGAGTTTCTTACCCAATCTTCTCCATACGAAACTACCTTCTGAAACTTAATATGTAATGTTGACGTAAAAAGTGCCTACTTGAATTAACTTATTTGAATTTCACTTTTTATTTTTATTTAGTGTTTTTTTTTAAATCTAGCGTTGGTATCGAATTCGGTACCCTTGGGTAGACGTAGCTTAAAAGGAAGGTGAGGTTCGAGGGTCGAACCCTAATTTGCCGAGTGACAACTGTAGCTAGTGGAGAATATTGTGTAGATGCTGCATAGGTTAAATCCTGGATCGATGTTTATCTTTCAATATAATACTAAATGGACGTATATAATTTTATAACTCAAGAACGGGCTGACCTATCCAAACCAAATGTTTAGGCTTTGTTCGGACTATTTAGTAAATGGTTTATGTGAAGTGAAAGAATCGGGCGAGCGGTTCTTTATTTATCACATTTTCATCAGGTAGGTAGGTAGGGTTGTTAGGTAGGGTAGGTAGGATAGGTAGGGTAGGTAAGGTAGGTATCATAATTAAGACAGGACAACGTCTGTCGGGTCAGCTAGTTGTTTAAATTAACAATGTTGTTGTTAATATTATTACAATGGGTATGGAATCAAGTTCTTTCAACTGAACAGACATCTGTGATGCTGGGGAGTTTGTTGCGCCACTTCTTCTTCCCAGCACTAGGAAGTAGTGGTGGATGGGTGTTCTAGGGGACTGCTTTATGTAATTTTAAGTTCTGATTTGCAGCTTAATTTTAATACACGACGTTTAATATAGTATTTTTTTTGTGGTACACTTTTCTTGGCCTATCGTAGTTCGGAGTTTCAGTAGAATCCGAGGCCAACTTACAGTGGTTATATTACTGCCGACTACGTGGGTATTAAGAAGACACATGAAGATTAATGCCCGTATTACAGAACCTCACTCAATACTCAAAGCATTGCTATTCACTCGTTCTTATTCACGAAATTTTTACATATCTTAAAAATTAATAATAACTATCAAAAATATCTATGTAAATGTACGTAGTATGTAATTTAATCGAGACTCAAACAATGCTTGAGCCAATTGATTGATTAAAACTAGTTTTAAGTAAATTGCTTGGTTCTTGAGTGAGGTTCTGTAATACGGGCCTTAGACATTCATTTTCATACGTTTGAGAAATTAGTGTTTAATCTTAATTTTTCGCAAATTCCACCGAGTTGTTACACAAAGATACATCAGAGGTCCTAGCCATTTAACGACCTTCCTGTTATGGCTGTATTAATGTTGTTCGGCGGGTGCGCAACTTGTTCAACGTAACTGACTAACTGTTATGTCATTTCATTATAATAAGAATAGCTGTAACGAATCGTCTGTCTGTCATACCTGCACGTCTTTAATTCTTGCTATGATAAACCCGTTGGCCTGATCCTCCGGTTAAACGATTCTCATTGTGAGAGTTAATGTTCTCTTCTATGTATACACATATCTTACTTTATGTTTAATTTTATGGGACAACATATTGTAGAGGAGTCTTGTTGCATTTAGCGGTTACGTGTGGTCGGATCTTTGATGTTTTTTGCAGCTAATATTAAAACTGACGCAACCTCCACACAATGTATTACCATATTTATTTACCATCAGCGTTTAGTGTAGTAAAATTTTTTGTAACCATATTTTGTTTAAAAGAGTGTCTGTGGAGTTTCTTGCCCGTTCTTCTCCAAAGGTACCTACTGCTTTGGAATGGGCACCTAGCTTCATATTTCTGACTGACCGACCCCATGACAATTCAAAAGTGCCAGTAATTGGTTAACCTATTTGAAATAAATAGTTTGAGTTTAAATAAATAATCTGCCAATCACTCGGACTGGCCTGAATGGTCTCTGACGGGGTCCATGTATGAAGTCCATTCTTAGCAATGATGTATAAAACAAAACTATTATTTACCTATAAGGTAAACGCACCAGTAATGGACAAGGAACCAGTAATGGACAAAAAATAAAGAAATCATCTAGAATAAGGACATGAACCAGTTTTTTTTATATTGGCAACACTGTGACTTGGACTACAGACATCGAGCTGTCAAAGTTTAACGTTTTATTCAATTCGGTCTGTTAGATAGACAAGATGGCGTGAGTGCAAAGTGTTTCTGTGAACGTAAATTGATATTAGCGGCTTTTCTTAAGGAAATTGTTAGTGCGGTGAGTAGAAATGTTCATCTGTAAACTGGTATTGCTTTATTTTAATCAGAATGTGTTTTGTTTGTTGGGTTAACCATGAAATTAAGACAACAACGCACATTGTTGTTACTCCAGAGAGGTTATGTATGTTGATATTTTATTGATGTTTATAACTGGTGCGCTGTAATTGAATAGTATTCCAATAATGGACAAATGTCGAAACTTAATATTACTTTTATGTATTCCGATTTTTAACTTATTTTACTCTAATTTTTATTCTTTATTAAATGCTAGTTGTAAATTCTAGAAATGACTATGTGTACCAGTAATGGACGTATGTGTCCATTATTGGGTATTTTATAGGAATCCAGTTATGGACATTGTTATAATGATACTGATTCTTTGTTTTAGAAATGGCTCCTAAAAAAGATTATACGCCTCAACAAATGGGCTGGGCTATCGAAGCAGTAAAAAAAGGGTTGAAAATATCCGAAGCAGCCAAAAAGTTCAATGTACCTAGAATAACTTTGCACAACAAAGTTACTGGTAAAAGTCCGATTGAGTGCTCAATGGGACCCAGCACCATTTTAAGTAAGGAAGAAGAAAACATTTTAGAAATCTGGATCAAAGAAATGTTAGATAAACATATCCCCGTAACAAAAGAGGATTTAATGGACAGTGTCCAACGAATAATAGTCGCCAAAAACCAAGAAACCCCTTTCAAAGATAACAGACCAGGCAAGAAATGGTATACATCATTTCTGAAACGACATCCTACGATTGCTGAACGTGTAGCTCAAAATTTATGTACGGCAAGAGATAATGTTACCCAAGAAGACATCGAGAAATGGTTTTCGGAAGTTGAAACTGATCTCAAAGACAGAGATCTCATTGAGATAATGAAACATCCTGAAAGGGTTTTTAACACAGATGAAAGTGCGTTTTTCTTAAATCCAAAACCAGGACATGTTTTTGCTAGAAAAGGAGATAAAAATGTGTATGCTTCTTCAGGCGACGATAAAGAAAATTTGACCGTTCTGATTACAGGAAATGCTGCAGGAGAGTTGGCACCTACTCTGGTTGTATTTAACTATGCAAGAATACCGTCATTAGTTTCAGAAAATTTCCCCGATGACTGGGCCATAGGTCGCTCAGAAAGTGGATGGATGTGCTCAGGGACATTTTACGAATATATGACAAACGTTTTTCATCCTTGGCTGACTAACAAAAATATTGAAAAGCCAATTATATTTTTTTTGGATGGACACAAGTCACATTTAACTTTGCACCTGTCTAATTTCTGCTCTGACAATGGTATTGAAGTCATAGCACTCAACCCAAATTCTACGCACATCTTACAACCTATGGATTTGGCTGTGTTCAGGCCTTTGAAGTCGTTATGGCGAGAAGAAGTAAAGCATTGGAAAATGCAACATTTGGGACAAGTCCTTAAAAAACAACATTTTGCTCCACTCTTGAAGATAGCCTTAGATAAAATTTCTGCCGAGACAGTGAAAAATGGGTTTCGCAAGGGGGGACTGTACCCATTTGGCCCAGAGTATGTTGACATGGCCAAAATTAAGAGTCAAAACCGGAAAAAGATTCAAGACTCTACATACCAAAACGATTTTTTGAAAACATTAGAGAACAAAGTTGAAACGATTTTGTCTAAAGACAAGCTAAAGTTATTTAAAGATCTATATTACAAAAGTCGCCCTGAGCTAGAAATGTTTTTGCCTAATGAAGAGATATCTCTATATTTGATTTGGGCCAATAGTAAGCAAACTGACGTAGTAAATGAAGAATCTTCAAATCCCGTATCAGCGACGAATAATCCAAATGCCAATGATTCTCCAAGAGAAATCCGAACAATTCCTGTTATGGCTTGTAATACAAATGATTCCGAACCCAGCACTTCTTCACATACCAATTGTTTGTCCAAAGAACAGTCAACATCCACAATCTCGGTTGATAAGTCAAATCCTGCACCAGAAACTAATAACCCAAATTCCAACGAGTCTTCTAATGAAATCCGAACAATTCCTGTTTTGTATTTTAATACAAATTTTAATGATTCCGAACCCAGCACTTCTTCACAAACAAATTGCTTGTCCATAGAAACTTCAGGTCTCAATTCTTCGAATATGGAAAATGTAGGCCAAGAAGTTATACAAGATATTGATAAATCTTTACCAAAATGCAGTCACAAAACACCTATTAAAACAGTTAATTTTGGCACTTCAAACTATGTGATTCCATCTCCTTTTAAACGAAACTTATTTTGGCCTGAAACTGATGAAAAAACAAAAAATAAAAAACGTAAATTGAAAGAGAAAATACCATTTACAGTAACAAGCCCTGCATGGAAGGCCTACAATGCTGATAAAGAAGAACAGAAAAGGAAACAAATAGAAGAGAAAGAATTGCGCGCTAAAAAGAGAAGAAAAAAGGCTTGACAAACTTAACAAGAAAAAACCGTCAAAGCAAAAAAATAGATCCGAGTCTTCTGAAACTGAAACTGAAATAATTTACGCCGAAAGTGATGATAGCATCTTGTCTGGAGAGTCCGAATCGGATGACGTACCGTTGAATACGTTAGTTCCTTCTCAACAGAAACTATCAAAGGGAAGTTACGTTATAGTTTTATATGAGGGGCAACATTTTCCTGGAGTCATTGAAAATACAAATAAAAATGAGTTTGAAGTAAGCACGATGACATTTTCAACAGGAAACACCTATAAATGGCCAGAGAAACCAGATAGAATGTGGTACCAAAGAAAAGACATCGTAGAGAATATTAGTCCTCCAATATTAATTAACAAAAGAGGATTTCACAGTGTAAAAGAGATGCAAAAATACTCAACTTTTACTTTTTGAATTGTTAACTAAGTTTTTAAGAAATTTGTGATTTTTATTAACAAATATGAGTTTATGATCAACCAAGATAAGAAACTTTGTATTGTTGATTCTGATACATATTTTGTGCATGCAAACATTCTTTATTTACAGAAATATCTAGTTATTAAAATAGGTATCTAGCAGAAAATTAAAAATTTTGTTGCTTAATTATAATTATCATAGATTATGAAAAAGTATTCGTAGGTACTTACATTAATAATTAATATAATATGAAAGGCTGATTAAGATTACGTTCGTAAATTACTTATTAATAATTAAAAACGGAGTATGAGTAAAATTTAAATAAGTTCTATAATGTTATTGTTTTGTTACATTGTTAATTTCAAAAAAACATTGTCGATTTAGAAAAAGTTTATTAAAAATAAAACATAATATATATTATTCTATTGCATTTTATTTTCATTTAAATAATAAAATCATCTACAGCTTGAAATTCATCATAGATTCTTCGATATATATACGTGTGCGTACTAGGTTCAAGTTCATTACTGGATGTCCAAGACTAAGTTCAAGTTCATTACTGGATGTCCATGACTAGGTTATGTTCATTACTGGATGTCCATGACTAGGTTATGTTCATTATTGGATGTCCACAACTGGTTTTTTGCTGTCCATAACTGGTTAAAAAACTAGAATTTTTATTTGTTAAATAAATTAAAACCAGCTTTGCAGTATCTCACGCCTAACACAGTAAAAATATTGAATAAGGACAGGACTTTAAGTATGTTCCGTACTGAAACTTTCACAATATTGGTAAAATTTCACAAATACCATTTTTTTTTTCTTAAACTGTCCATAATTGGGGTGTTTACCTTATTTCTTTTCTTTACAAACCCGCTCACAAATTGGAGGAAAAAAAATTGTTACCAGTAACATTAAAAAAAAAAAAACAGAGAAAAAACAAATCGTGAAATGCAAGGTTTTTCATCAATGTTTCTATCCTGCCGGAGCGTACGACAGAGCGCACCTGCCACGGCCGGGGAAGGGTGCTAGACATACCTAGCAGAATATCTCGGTGAGAAGACAAAATGTAAGGGCTTAGACAAGTGGGAACCGCTAAAAAGCGTTCATATTTCAACGGGATAGAGATAGGCGTTTCGGTATTACAAGAAGACTACAAGAACTATCAAAGAACAAGGGAATATTTAGGTAGGTGTTTGTCATGAACTGAATAGAGTTAGCAATAAGACAAGAAGTGTGGAAAATAAGAAGTAGACATTGATATTTATTGCAATTACACAAAAAGACCTATTTTCGAAGGTAACATTAATCCGATGAGGAAGACACGTCCTTACACACGAGGGGCATGCGTCGACGAGGGATCCAACTGCTCCGTCGACCCCGTGCCGTCGTGCATTTCGTCGTGCGTAAAAATAAAATACGATAACATGTCCCGCCCCTCCAAAAATCAAAACGTTTTGAAAGTATTTATGAAGGTTTAAAATAACCAAGACTCAAAATCAAAATCAATAGTCATTTATTCAAATTAGGCTGAAAATTACCACTTTTTGAAGGTCAAAGTTACATAAGACAGTCCCCCAAAAACGCCCAAGCTAAAGCACTAGGAAGTAGTTTCCTAGTGCATTTTTTTTTTTTTTAAGGCTGGGGAATCAGTCAATTACTGCTCCCGCTCTGGGTGGAGCGGAAGGGAGTGTCAGACTCTTACTGACTAAAACCCATCCATGTTCCTTCCGTAGCCCTTTATGTTCCGGGGTAGCGGTAACCCTTTCGGACAATCCCGCTTACCCGGCAGGCTTGGCTCTGAGGGGGCCCCTTAATATGCTGACATCTCTTTGAGGCGCGCGTGGAACATATACGCGCCGTACGGCACGGGTCTGGTGCTGATCGGACGGTGAGTCACCCATTACTCACCGTCCGCAGGCCCGCGCCTACGGTGACCGGGAGTCGTCACGTGGCTCCCGACGCCCGGGGCGCCTCCTGCGGCGGCTGGGACGGGAGGACCTTTCTCTCTCCCATCCCGCCACCTCCTTCGCGAGCATAACTTTTTCGCAGAATGAGGTGACTGCCTCCCACTCCCTCTCGCCCCGGACCATGGCTTGCACCAGAGCCGGGCGCGAGAGGTCGCCGCCGCCTTCCTAGTGCTTTAGCTTGAAAGAAGAAGTGGCGCAACAAACTCTTCAGCAGCACAGCTGTCTGCTTAGTTGGAAGAACTTGAGTCTACACATTTATCGTATGAGAAGTATTTAACATTAACACTCATAACGCATGTTGCTGCCGGCCTACTATTGAAGACGAATACTTACTACATACAAACACTTTCGTAAGAATGACTGACTACTATACATTTTATAAAGTGACTGGTAATTAGTGATTGATATTTAAACACGTGATTGTACTCATGATTACAATCAACTTTGCCAAAGAAACTTTTTTTGTATACTCAATAGCTGCTAAAAGCTGATCGGCGCGAAGTTCATTGAACTTTGCGCGCGCCAGTTGTATTGTTATTGTGATAAAAATGAAACTATGGAGTATACAAAAAAGTTTCTTTGAGAAAGTTAATTGTAATCATGAGTACAATCACGTGTTTAAATATCGGTCACAAATTACCAGTCACCTTACATATACTATACAATGACTACTATACATTGAAACTGTAATTTGGAGAGGCGCGCCATGTTATCGTAGTTTACCTCTACAGTGCTCGAATACATGAGTAGCACATTGGCAATATCATGCAGTTGGTCCAACCATAAAAGTTCGTTTTCCGTAACAAGTAGCCTATATTGTCAACAAAAACAAACTCATGAATATATTTCAACTCAATTTGTTTTCCACGGGATATGGCGGGAATTGGAAACCCTCTTTGGGGTGGGGGGTGGGGTGGGGGGGTAATCCAGGACAATTAAATGAAAGCAATTTAACATGTTCACTATCTCATTATAGGCTATCGAGCTTTTCATGGAAATGAAGGAGGCGTGGCCCATCACATACTCATCACAGTGTCGAGGATTTAAATATTTTTGACTTTAATTACTTTATTATGTCTGAAATGAAAATGTGTTTAAAAAAAAGTAAAAGTTTTTACAGGTCTGAAATTAAAATGTGTTTAAAAAAAGTCAAAGTTTTTACAGGTAAGATAGGCTAAAATAAGCAATCATTAATCTGTATATCCGCTGCTGACGCGTATTTCATAATAGCAGCGTTTAACGTATTAAGAGTTCATCCAAATCCAATGAGGAATGGCCGCCCACGTCCGTTATAATAGATGAAAAAAGATTTTCTGGTGTGTGTACGGCATCAATATTTGGCGGGCAGTAATTTTTATGTAACGACTACCCTACCTACCCTACCTACCCTACCTACCCTACCTACCCTACCTACCCTACCTACCCTACCTACCCTACCTACCCTACCTACCCTACCTACCCTACCTACCCTACCTACCCTACCTACCCTACCTACCCTACCTACCCTACCTACCCTACCTACCCTACCTACCCTTACCTACCCTACCTACCCTACCTATCTAAACAATTAGGGGTATGAAAAATAGATAGTAACCGATTCGCAGACGTACTGAATATGCATATAAAACATAAAAATCGGTCAAACCGTTTCGAAGAAGTATGGGAACTAGCATTGTGACACGAGAATTTTAATAATATAATGCGAGTTTTTCTCCATGTGACTCTATCACGCTACAGGTGACACAGTAACGTGTCCAAAGACAAGTATAACACTCCGTGTTGTGCCCAGAGCGTTTGCCACAGCACGTTGAAAGAACCAGCTTCCAACAATACAGCGGCACTGAACATTTCGTGTTGGCTCAAATTACGTCTTCTCTCCACAATAATCTCCGTTCTTGTGTATTGATTCCACTCAGATGGTGTACTGAGTAGCCTCGAACCAGTTGCAGGATTATTAGGAGTACACATATTGACGACTGTTTCACAAACCTATCCTCCTTACTTACGAGTATTACTCTTATTATTACTTACTAGCTTCTGCCCGCGGCTTCGCCCGCGTGGATGACGGAAATTGCATGTTATTATACATATAAACCATGCTCTTGAATCACTCTATCTATTAAAAAAAACTGCATCAAAATCTGTTGTGTAATTTTAAAGATCTAAGCATGCAAACATACAGACATTAGGACACGCGAGACTTTGCTTTATACTATGTAGTGATTGTTCACCGATAGTATAGTAACATAGTTAAAAACATACAAACCACGAGCATCAATGTCGGTCAGGTTTAGGTAATGTTGAAAAATCCTTGAGTTTGGGTTTGCATAACAGTAATTTGAAAAACACCTTGTTCCAACTGAACTTAAGCAATATTTGCAAGCAAACAACTGTATAGAGCACGCTTTCCTTCTTCAAAGGGGTGGCAGAGGGACAACAACAACAACAGCCACGCAACAACTGTATAATACGTTTGTAAACACTTGCCTAAAACACGCTTCACTCTATCAAGCCTCTAAAATAACCAATTTTAAGCAATACAAGAAAGGAAAACATCGTGAGGAAACTAGTATATCTGAGAGATATTTCTCAACAGCATGTGAAGCCAATTCAGAGGCCCATGGGCAGCATAAAAACTCTGACACCACGTTAGTCACTAACCACACGAAAGAAAGAAGAAGGGAAATACAAAGCCAAAAGTATGTTCAAAAGCATTTTTTCGTTCAACCATTAGCTTGGAACCCTCCGTACTTCCTTCTAATACTTAAATGCAAAAGGATTACCTAGAACGACGCTGACAAAATCATTATTTCCCCTTTGTCGCCGCTTGCCATTTTCCCACCATCCGCATAATTCAGTTATAAATAATTCATGCTCTAGGTGACAATACTGAGCTCTTTAATAGCTTCCATTTAATTTGCGGTGCGTATCCCCACTATGAATTTATATATTGCAGCGCTTGCTACCGTATACAATTACTATTAATATGTACAATCTCGTAATTGTACATTAAATGCTCTCATGTGCCCTGTCATGCAGTTCTAACTGAGATAATTTAAATTGTGAATAGTAGTAGGTTACCTAGGTGTCGGAGGCCGTGTGCTCGACCCAAGGTGCTGTCTTTCACCACCACAGCACCACTGCTTACTGCTCACAACACGGTGGAGGAAACCGGCATCAGAACCAAAAGTTCGGCTAGCTTGCAACTGCTTTTAAACAGTGTGTACTGAGTAGTCTATTATTTTACAACACTCTCGTGACGTAAGCTTGAAGCACACGATACGACAGTGGCTAGTGTATTGGAACGTTTAATATAGGCTACATAATATGTATAACTATTTTTTTTTGTACAAATAAACCGGATGAGATCCTTTCTCAGTAGGTACCCCAATAGGGATAATGACGAAAATTAATTTTTTAGTCCGTCAGCAGCTAGATTATTAAAAACTATTGGACACATATTTTTCCTTTTTTCACGTAATCAAAAAGATTACTTCGATACATTGTGTTAAAATGTGTTATGACGTCATTCCTTTCTACCTAGATTTTATACTGAGTTGTGACGTAACGAGCCTCCACTCTCCAATTTTAATGTGTTTTATTTAAGTAATTTTTTATTATAATTACGATAAATAACAGAGAGACAAACAGTGTATTAGTAATATTAGTACATATGAGTTAAATTATGTATTCTGCAACATATTTGGTGTGACTGATTTCTGTGTATTACAGAACAATAATTATAGCTTTAGTAGGTATTAATTAACGCTAAAACCGCAACATTATAAAGTGATGTTTGTATGAATGTATGAAAGGCAAATGTATGAAAGGGAATCCTACGATTTAGTCAAAGTTCTCTCTCACGCACACACACACATCACACACACACACACACATCACACACACACTCATCACCGATGTTATAAAGGTTCCTTTTGTTCAATGCACCTTGATGAAGAAAAAAGTCTTCTATCAACAAGTCAGTATAGCTGTAGGTATATTATATTCGGAATATCCACCGTACTGAAATTACCTCGTGTTTAAATATTGGGTTCTTTGGTTTCCAATTAAACAGGCGTGTGGCATGTGGTGTGTAACATTCTATTTTACACACCACATAGGTACATGTATATATATATAAATATATATAGGTACGGCCACAAGAGAACGTCACACGCCACTGAGTCTGCTGAGGCAAAATTGTAAATAATTTTAATAAAATCCTCTGTTACTGGAATAACAATTTAATGCCGTGCAGAAAAGGTACATAATTGATTGTGATGATAAAATATGAAATAAAACGCAAGAGATAAAAATAAAAAACTAGACTAACTCCGCTTTCATAAAATAGTTTCTCCTGTATTGAAATACCAGGATTTCAGCAGAAATTCCTTAAACTTAATAGGAGTTCCTCAAGGTCCTTGTTTAAGTCCTAGACATTTAACAGTATTTATAAGTAACTTCACTTTAATACAGTTACTGTACGGTTAGACGATGTTTGTAGAGTGTAAAATCACTCTTGTAATTTTCATTTTCAGCGCTTCAAACTAAAGTAAATCCCACCTATATTCGATTCAAATTTTTGTTTCAATTTTTTTTTAAACAATTGTATAGAGGCTAGCACATCATTAAACTTTACACCAATCTGCGTTTCTTTGATAGTTTTTCGACTTTATTTCATTATTACTTTATTACCAAGGGGTATCGTATTGCTCTGTTACTGGGTTGTTGGGGTCAGATAAGCAGTCTCTCCATGTAAAATACTGGTATTCTGCTGCATCCGGTTAGACTGAGAGCCGATCCCAACATAGTTGGGAAAAGGCTAGGCAGATGATGATGATTACAATAGCATAAGGTTTATTTTCAACTGCGAAAATTTGACAGGTAGGGATAGCATAACATGAAAATTAATTCTCCTAGAAAGTTTTATTTATATTCTGCTCAGCTCAATTTGCGCTACAACTAACTACTACTACATGAACAGTAATACCTTGTCTATGCCTTCAGGGCGCTGTTGAGGCTTCCACCTTACTGTAGTGGGTCAAGGGATGTTCGCTGACGCGCACATTGACGATTATTTCCGCGATCAAGTGGCATCAAAAAGGAGCTCGTAACTAAGTACTAATACCCGCACAGGTCGATCCGTCAGAATACTGGTATTCTGCTGTATCCGGTTAGACTGGAAGCCGACCCCAACATAGTTAGGAAAAGGCTAGGCAGATGATGATCTAATAGCGGCATCAGTGTTGTGTGTGTGAGTGAGAGGAAGCAGCAAAAGCATTCTGAAGGTTTTTTCAGACATGTTAGTCTGAGAAGGTCCTACAATGAATAGGTTTATCAAGCTACATGTCAGACAAGGGACTTGTTGATAAATCTTCCTCTAATTGGATGCTGTGTTTTTCGGTTGTTTTTCTTATGTGTGCTTAAGTGTCAACTAACATAGTTTTAAGTTTTTTTTGTGTGTTGTACTAACCACGTTATGGGCTTTCGATGCCTGATAATAAATATAAAACAAAGTCGCTTTCTCTGTCCCTATATCCCTATGTATGCTTAAATCTATAAAACTACGCAACGGATTCTGATGCGGTTTTTTTAATAGATAGAGTGATTCAAGAGGAAGGTTTATTTATTACAAACTATCTTCATCAATTATCGATATCTTGTGAATGGATGAAGATTTTACTGGCATATCAGAAGTTCCGTGAGAGGGATTCATGAAAGCATTGCAAATTTTATTTTAGTTTTGTGTTTTATTGAATTTTTATATTATCTTTTCTTTTGTACCTTTAATTATTGTAATTGGTTTACCGTTGTAATTAAAGTTAAATAAATTTGCAAATAAACTAACAGCATCGTCTATCACAATATTGCACTAAATGCACTTCACCTTCGAAGTCATTTTACGAAAGATTTCGATCCGCGTCAGAAAGTACACGCACCCTCCGTGGCTAGGTGCGCACCTAGCCACGGAGGGTGCGTGTGCGACGATAAAATATGTAAAAACCCGCCAGCAACCTAATTCATTAGATTCGAAATTCAACAGGTCTGAACCCGATCTGGTTTGTAAATATGATCTACATTCCAAACATCTTCAGCTGCACCACCCTTCCATAATGTTCCATGGCATACGTGTTCGGGCCGCGTGGCGCTGGCGGCCGTGTGCACGCGCCCTTAAGCCGGCCGACGCTCGCGCGCCACTAAACGTCAAACGGGGCGATTGATAAGTCCGCTAGTGTGCACCCGCCCTTGTTTGCTCGCATTTATTGCCCGTGGGATGTTGCTCATTGTTGCTTACAATAAATACTCTGTCAATTGATGGGAAAACATTTTCCGCACAGATTTTAGTGGTTCGCAAATACTGACTTGTAGATTCACTATGTTTGCACACGCCGGAATAAAAATAATGCCCCAATGAATTTTGTTGCTAGTTCACATCGAATGACCCGTCTCTATGTGGACTTTTAATTACACTATTTTATTTTATGTATGTGTTCTATCGGTCGGACTTTTTAATATTATTTCTTTAGTAAGGTAGGCAACAGATTCTTAAAGAAACTAATACCTATACCTACGCTGGCCACATGTTCTTTTGAAACTTACTACGCTAAGCTAGCACTGACGTGCGTACTGGCAAAGAAACTTTACTATTCGATTTTGTTTTGATATTATTAAAAACGAAGTACATACAATACCTATTTGTGTATACAAAATATGTCATATTGTATCCTAATGATTATTCATTGTAATATCACTACATAGTATAAAACAAAGTCGCTTGCTCTGTCCCTATATCCCTAGGTATATAACGGATTTTGATGCAGTTTTTTTTAACAGATAGAGTGATTAAAGAGGAAGGTTTATGTGTATAATTTGTCGACATATTATGCGGGCGAAGCCGCGGGCGGAAGCTAGTAGTTACATAAAGGACAAAAAAGTATAATATGTATATTGATTTTGGTTTGATTTTAACTTGATTATGATTTAATTTTGATTTTAATGTTATTCTGATTTGGTTTTAGTTGTTAATCATGGATCTACTCAATCAATTCAAATTTATCAACTTTTATTACTATTTTTATTGTATATTATAGGATTTTTTTTGGCTGAAATAAAACACAATTATTATTATTAGATATTAATATTATTATGACTAAGACATGGGGATTTCCTTCGTTGTCAGAATGGTTGGACATGATAATAATAGTCAAAATGTACAGACGTCTTTTAATGCGGTAATATTTGCTAATTACAAAAATAACGCTTGGAAAAAAATTCGCCTGCATCGCTGTCGGTGGGAAAAGTGCCCAAAACGGTGGCAACCTTGCCTCGTTGCATGCCAGTACTGATTCTTCTCTCATGTGTAGGATCGACCAATGATGTCCCGAAATACACAGCCAACTAGTATTTAAACCCCAAACGGCTCCCAGTAAGGTTGATATATTTATTCTTCAGATAAAAGTTATCTGACGATTGAAAAATCGGCCCGTAGAGAACTATCAACAATTAAATTATAACTCTTAGTTCCACCACTCCTCAATAGATGTTCCTAAAACCTGATTACCCTCAACATAGGAATATATCAATGACTAGCTTAGGATTTTATAGACGCAAAAACTATTATACTGAATGGAATTTATATATCTATAATTTAATATTATTTATATACACATATATATATGTAAAAATACATCCAGATATATATATATATATATGATACTAAATTATATAAATTCCATTCAGTAGTTTTTGCGTCAAGAAGTAACAAACACACACTCACACATACGCACACACTCACAATCTATGGCCATTATAATATTACTAGCTTCCGCCCGCGGCTTCGCCCGCATAATATGTCGACAAATTATATATATAAATCTTTCTCTTCAATTACTCTATCGCATATCTGCTATCTATTGCATAGTTTTAAAGATTTAAGCATACATAGTGATATAGGGACAGAGAAAGCGACTTTGTTTTATACTATGTAGTGATTATGATTCTCCAGGTCCGGTAGTTCCTTACCAACTTCACATATCACTAAACAATCGAAATGAATGTTGTCTTGACAATCAGTCCGATAATGTCACCTGTGCAAACAGACGCCTGTTTATGTTGGGTATCAGGTATCAGCCCCAACGGATAGGATTGTCCGGACCAAGCGTTGATAACAGCGTATTACAGGACTGCTATCGCAGGAAATTACATGGTTTTCTGTAATCTGGGCCTTTGTTTATACTAAGTAGTAAGTACTTACCTTGTAAACATGTGGAGTAGGGATGCGCGGCGCACGTGGTCGACCTGGTAGGCTGTAGCTTGCCAACTTGATTTATTGTGGTGTATTGGTCTATTATTAATAAAGAAGATGGACCGTAAAATCGTCTTAAACATTATATGCTTAGTAATCAAGTTCACGTTTGTAATTTTTATTTTATTCTTAACCGACTTAAAAAAAAAAGTGCTGGTTCTCAATTCGACTGTATGTTTTTTTGTTGTAAGTATGTTTGTTACGCGATTACTTTGCCAATTATTTAATTTTCATGATTGTTTTTTTTGTTTGGTAGGCCATACTTCAGAGGTGTTCTCATATCAATTGGATGTATTAACTTCGTTTTAACAGTTTTTGAGTTAGTTTCGATAATACGTATTTAATCCACTCTTTTTATCTTGATGATGATTATGCACTTCAAGTTGTTTTCATAGCAAGTTCAGTCAGTGGTGCTATTCTTTAAAATTTCACCGTGAAAATGCAGGTGAAGTGAGCTTTCACTATTCAAACTCAAACTCAAACTCAAAGTATTTATTTCAAATAAACCAATTACAGGCACTTTTGAATTGTCAAGGTGTCGGTCAGTCCGAGAAATGAAGCTAGTTGCCCATTCCAAAGGAGTAGGTACCTATGGAGAAGAACGGGCAAGAAACTCCATGGATATTGTCACTTCCCTAGCATTTGGTAAAACGACTCTCACTCTCTCACGCTCACTTTACGCTCAGCTCATCTAAGTTTTTACGGTGAGATTATTACAGAATCGACCGGCAGTAGTGGATACAAATTGGTGTGAGGACTATGAGGTAGGTTTTAGGAAATTTTATGCAAAAAAAAAAGTTTAAAAAACTAAATAATACGCTTTTTATAGCAAGCCAAACTGAAACACATTCTTTTTTTAATTTGGATTAAGAATAGTGTATTTTTTTAAATTAAATATAAGGTGTCAAGAGTTATAAATATGTTGACAGATATGAGTAGAAGGATTATCATTTCGATAATATCTTAAAAAGCACCCGACATATTGGATAAAAACGTAAGAATGGTTTTTCGCGGGCTATATACCCAGTAAGAACCGATATACCGAAATTAAAATCAGCATAGGCATTTTAAATATACCTATCCTAACTAAAACTATTAAACAATCTAATTAAAATAAGGTGTCAAAATCGCTAGAAATGTAATTAACCCAAGATACAAGCGGCATTGTCACACTGTACGGCAACGCTTACCTAAGTATTCTCTGGCCAAGGTAAAAAAGTCAGCCATTGGCTTTCGAGAAAAGTATTAGCTCTAGGAAAACTGCTTCATCTGAAATGCTGAAAGATTTAATTTCAATTATTGCGTTGTAAACTTATTGGGGGGTCCTTGATGTGTAGGTAACACACAAAATGAAAAGGTATTGAAAGGTATTCCCAGAAAAATGATTAACCTACCTAGTTACTTTACCGCGTTCCTGGTTTAACTTTGAACTGGTGAATGCGCTTGCGCCCTACGCTTCGTGGCTTTTATTTAAAATCTCTTTGTAGCGTAATTGCAATTAGCACCAGGAACGTTTGAAATATGAGTTCGGCTTATATTCACACTGTGAGATTGTTTAACTGTACTTTGAATTTGTTTTAGGTGTTTGCGGCTTGTTTGTTGAATATAATATTCTAGCTTTTGGCTGGGAATGGGAATGGGCTACCGGGATAGGAAGTACCTATCCTATGTGTCATGCATCAGTCCATGTTATACACTATCTGTGAGCTAAGTTTCGTTAAAATCCATGCAGAAGTTATTGCGTGAAACAGTAATGAACTTACAGCCATCCTCACAAACGTTCACGTGTATGTATTAATATATGTATTTAGGAGATAAAATATTATAATTTATTATTATGGATTTTCTACAGGTTGTGTGTCTACAATAGCTAATCAATGAATGGATAATAGTTTTTGTACCTTCAGAAAATTTATCCGAACGTGAATGTGAAGCCAAGTTGATTGAGAAACTTGGCTCGTCCACATCTGAACATAGGTCTCTACATCTTTTTCTGTCTCTCATCGTCATCTTTCTCTGTCCGTGTTTTTTTTTGAGGTATTCATCTAATCATCTGATTTAGCAGTTTATCGACTGGCTAACCGGACCTGCCTGTGAATGCCTCAATATATTAAGGACTGAAAAACTTCACGTGGTTCTTCTAAACTATGCAACGGTTTTCACTTTCAGTAAAATGCCGGTAGGTTTATTTTTATATAATACTCTATATTGTGAGGTTCGGCGATCGGCCAAAGAAAACACGAGCGATCAGGTTGAAAATCAGTATGTAAGATTAATTTCGACATTCACCTATACCTCGAGTTGCTTAATATCAAATGCAATGTACACACTAGGTATATAATATACCACAATATAACAAAGAGTTCTCGATGTTTCGTGAAATCGTATAAATCATACGATTGAGGGTGTAGATCGCTAGTCTAGCACATACTTAAAAAATAATTACATAATATTTAGCTCCCTTATTAATCAAAACCCTCGAAAATACTTTCACATGATGCATCTACCTGCAATACTAAAGATCTCCCCTACAATCGTGTTTAACAGTCCAATTCATTAACCCCAGTGAAAAGTGATCGTTTTATCGTCGAGACAAGTGCTAATATAGATGATATCGCAGCGCCCGCGCCGCCGGCGGGCACGCGTTCCCACGCGTGCCCGATGCGTGCGCGTGCGCCCCCCGTGCGATACCTGTGCAGATTAGGTGGGTCGCAGAGGGGTAGCTGTAGGCAAAATACTGGCATGACGTACTGCTTAGTTTTGTTTTAATTAAAAAATACTCGCCGTATGCAAGCCGCTAAACACGATGGATATGGATTTTCATACATGACATCTTTGTCAAAATGTAGGTGTGACTTGGCCGTTCCATTAAAAGCTGTTATTTTGTCATTACAATCAGACACAAAGATACAATTTCGATCCTGCCTGTCCCTTGCTGTCCTCCCCGCTGACGCCCTAAGCCGGGGTCCATAACGTGTAGTCGCTTAGTTTGTAAGATCAAGCCCTGGCTAACACACACTGGTCCACAGGCAAACCCGGTTAAGCAGTCGACAACCTCCTAGAGAGGTGGAATCGCGAGAAGCAAACTCGAAATAAAAGAACTTTGTGTGTTTGGTAAGTCTACTAACGAAATCTTAGCCCGAGAATAAACTTTCTAGCATTATCGGGGCCGAAGATTAAGGTGGGTAGAGCGCTTGGTTGTTTGTTTCGGACTCGTCTTGGCGGGGGCACTGCCGTGCTCCCAGATCCATCATATTCATCGTTCTATTGCCCATATCCCAATTTATTTAATTGTATAAACCTGTATACAGAAATAAATAACATTTACTCATTTAAATAAAACACCAAGTTCGCCTAACTCATCTCTTCACTGATCTATGGAAAAAAATACCCTCGTATTATTTGTACTGCGAAATATATCACAATGAATCTTTGCATGGGAACTGTTTCCACTTGTGACCTCCCTATTTGTTTTTCGATACACTATCTGTTACAGTATCTGATAGTTGTGTTGCAGATTAAATTTGCCGACTCGTAAAATTGATATTAACGTAGGTAGGTAGAAATAAACTACGGTAACATGGCGCGCCCCTCCAAATAACTGTTTCAATGTTTGTTGTGGTCACATCCTTACCAAAGAGTTCGTATGTAGTTATAAGTGTTCATATTTAGTAGAAAGCCGGCAGCAACATGCGTTATGAGTTTTGGTGGCGCTTTGTAATTACTTTCACGAATACTTTTAAATGTTTTGAATTTTTGAGGGGTGCGCCATGTTATAGTAGTTTATCTCTGCCTACTACTTATATACCTATTGCCATCAACCGGGCACAAAAGAAGACACCAAAAAGATCCAGAAAATCTGTTTGCATTATTTTCGTGAATTCATTCACGTAAATAAGCGATCCTGTCAACTTGATGACCGTACTATACTTGAGTGTAACTTCGGGGAATACGTCAAGCATGTTTCTTCATGTAGGTACCTAATTACGTTGAAAATGCTTCATAAACGAGTAGGTACCGTACATTCTTAACTGACTGCCTGCAAACATTTATAAAAAAGAAACTAAAAAAGTATTTCAAAAATTACTTTTATTACAATAACGTCGCATGAGTTCGTATTTTAAATTAAATAAATTAAACTGTACAAAGTTCATTAACATAAATTAAGCATCTGCAGTAATAAACCTCACATTAGATTTGTATGATCCATTCCCTAACAATACATGAAAACTATAGTTCTAACTACATGACTACAGTTACAGTAAAACGCATAGGAACCATTGCATTTCCAGTTTTCACGCCAGCCGCAGCGCTAAACCACGAACTTGAACAAACCGCTTGCACTGAGCGCACTAGACCCACGTAATTGAATTACCACCGTTACTCACCCGTTATGGTGACCGCTGCAAACTAAACGAACAAAAATTGACAACTAACAATACCTCTGGGCTTGTTTGATGGAGTGTTGATTACCTGCGCGAGTGGCGGGCCGTTCGGGCAACTGCCTGCATGGTGACAGCGTAACTACGCTGTCACCATGCTGAAAATAGTCAGCTTTAGGCATGGTCTTAGATGAAGTGAGTTTAGTGTCAATAGTGTCAGTCTCTATCATTAGGGTGAATTTGCCATATAATAATAATATGTAAATTTAAGGTATATTTTTTATATTTTAATTTTAATGTTTTTTTTTATATAAAAATATATTAAACTAGTTTCCGCCCGCGGCTCCGCCCGCATAATATGTCGACAAACTATACACATAAACCTTCCTCTTCAATCACTCTATCTATTAAAAAAAAACCGCATCAAAATCCATTGCGTAGTTTTAAATATTTAAGCATACATAGGGATATAGGGACAGAGAAAGTGACTTTGTTTTATACTAGGTGATAAGCAGTTAAATTAATAAACGAATAATAATAATAATATTCTTGGACATTCCACACAACGCCATAATTATAGTCCCAAGCTAAGCAACCTAATGCTTGAGTTATGGTAAGGAGATGACTGATAAACTACTTATATATATTCTTTGTAAATACATACTTATTATACATAGAAAGCACTCATGTGCATAACTATCTTTAATAGATTACCAAAATATATAAGAGAACTCTCATTTAAATATTTTAAAGTTCAACTGTGAAGATATGGCTAACAGAGAATTGTTTCTATACTTTACCAGAATTCATGCAGCATAAAGGCACATTGTTATTTTAAGGTAAATATTTAATACATTGATAGTTATGTTTCTTATAGTTTGTTTTATAATTTAATATAAATACTTAGAACATATTTTATAGTTTTGTGGTTCTACCTAATGTATTAATGTACTTAAAATTAATTTGCATGCCCTAAACGGGTAAAATATGGATTGTGCATTAAATCTTGAACATTCTTGAACTTAACGAATCAAAATTTAAATCCTGTATAAAACGCACACTATGCAGCCAAGCGTATTATAAATTGGGAGATTACATTGCTGACAAAAATGCTTGGGTCAATGCTAGTCCAGCTCCACAAGGGCGCACCAACTAATTGCTAAAAACTGTTGGAGCTGCGGAAGAGAAGAACAAAAAAACTATCTTTGCATTGTATAAATTCAATCTCTTAATATTGTATAATTGCGTAGCACATATGTGAGTACTATGTACCTACTATAAAGCGACCATTTACTGGGTACGTCTTTCATTGACTTGAATGTGCCCTGGCGGCTGAGAGTATGCCATGCTCACTTTAATGTCTCGCTGATGGTGGCGTGTGTGTTGGATCATTTAGCTCCCTTTAAAATGGTTGAGCTGAATGGTGCTAATATATGCGTCATGTTCGTGAACGGGCGCTGTCAGTAGGGACTGGTCATCTCTTAGCGACTAGGGCTTGTTTTAATTTAATTTTTGAATAGTTTTTACATATTTTATATCGGATGCTTTTAACGTTCTGCATCGTTCTCACATGTATAATATTAATATGAACTATGTAACCAATATTTTGTAACCATATTTTGTTTAAAAGAGTGTCCATGGAGTTTCTTGCCCGTTCTTCTCCATAGGTACCTACTGCTTTGGAATGGGCAACTAGCTTCATCTCTCTGACTGACCGACACCTTGACAATTCAAAAGTGCCTGTAATTGGTTTATTTGAAATAAATACTTTGAGTTTGAGTTTGAGTTTGAATCATTTTTTTTAACAACTGGCAACACCTGTATTTTCTGCAAATAAATGACTCTTAGTCTTGTTTACTTTACCTAAAGTTTCACGGTGAGTTTTTTACAGAATAGGTTGGCAGAACTATTTTTGACATTATTTTTACAGAATAGGTTGGCAGAACTACACACATCAAAAGTGTCTAGGGATCAACATATATTTTTGCAATAACTTTTCTCTTGATTGATATTAATTTAAATTTTCTTTAAGGATTCATCAAATAAAGTGTTTTCGTTTGTCACAGTAACGATAAACCAAGTCACCTTTGCATTAATAAAGAAATTTGCCATTTTCCTAATAAAGGGATTTTTGACATTTGAACCACTAACATTAAAGTTCGAAAAAAAGACTGAAATAACAGTTTTCTTTAAAATTTTATTGGGTAACTTAAACAATTAATAATCCGTGTTTCTACCGCGAACACTAACAACACAAGAACATCGGTTTGGCATACTCAAAATGAGTTCATCCAAATCACGCTGTGGAATGGCCGCCCATGTTCGTTGCAACAACAAAAAAAGGTCTTCTTGCAACTGGATACCCTCCATATTCGGCAGAGCTCTTCTCTGTAGCATATCCCATGCATGCTCAATCGGGTTCAAGTCTGGCGACTGAGCAGGCCAGGGCAGGACATTGATGTTAGCTGCGGCGAGAGTCTGTCTTACAACTCTTGCGGTGTGCGGTCGTGCATTATCATGCATTAACTGAAATAAGGGACCGATTTGCACTTGTAGAGGAACGATGACGTCAGATACAATCGTCTCAGCATAAATTTGAGCGTTGAGGTTGCCTCTGATCCAAATCAACTCAGTTCTTCCGCCGATCCAAATACCCGCCCATACCATGATGGTTCCACCACTATAAGGATGGACTTCCTGGCAGGATTTTAATCGCTGTTGGCGTCCAGGGGTTCTCCAGTGTCGTATACGTCTTGTATCCGGTCTCATACCAAAACGAGACTCATCAGAAAAGCACACGAAACGCCATTGTTCTTCTGCCCAATTTCTGTGTTCAAGAGCCCATTGATATCGAATCCTACGATTGTGCATTGCTATAGGTGGTACCCGTAGCGGTCTTCGGGAATGAAGGTTCACTTCATTCGTTCCTCTACAAGTGCAAATCGGTCCCTTATTTCAGTTAATGCATGATAATGCACGACCGCACACCGCAAGAGTTGTAAGACAGACTCTCGCCGCAGCTAACATCAATGTCCTGCCCTGGCCTGCTCAGTCGCCAGACTTGAACCCGATTGAGCATGCATGGGATATGCTACAGAGAAGAGCTCTGCCGAATATGGAGGGTATCCAGTTGCAAGAAGACCTTTTTTTGTTGTTGCAACGAACATGGGCGGCCATTCCACAGCGTGATTTGGATGAACTCATTTTGAGTATGCCAAACCGATGTTCTTGTGTTGTTAGTGTTCGCGGTAGAAACACGGATTATTAATTGTTTAAGTTACCCAATAAAATTTTAAAGAAAACTGTTATTTCAGTCTTTTTTTCGAACTTTAATGTTAGTGGTTCAAATGTCAAAAATCCCTTTATTAGGAAAATGGCAAATTTCTTTATTAATGCAAAGGTGACTTGGTTTATCGTTACTGTGACAAACGAAAACACTTTATTTGATGAATCCTTAAAGAAAATTTAAATTAATATCAATCAAGAGAAAAGTTATTGCAAAAATATATGTTGATCCCTAGACACTTTTGATGTGTGTATTTTTGACATTATTTTTACAGAATAGGTTGGCAGAACTATTTTTGACATTATTTTTACAGAATAGGTTGGCAGAACTATTTTTGACATTATTTTTACAGAATAGGTTGGCAGAACTATTTTTGACATTATTTTTACAGAATAGGTTGGCAGAACTATTTTTGACATTATTTTTACAGAATAGGTTGGCAGAACTATTTTTGACATTATTTTTACAGAATAGGTTGGCAGAACTATTTTTGACATTATTTTTACAGAATAGGTTGGCAGAACTATTTTTGACATTATTTTTACAGAATAGGTTGGCAGAACTATTTTTGACATTATTTTTAAAAAAGACAGCAAAAATATTATTTCCCTCTTAGGAATTGAAGCCAATAGCAATTTGTTTGTTTTCAAGAGATTTTTCCTAAGGCCCTCAATATACGTACGTATATACGTATATGTTGGAGCTAAGAAAACAGCGGTTTTAAATACATAAATCTTTGTTGAAAAACATAAATCTTTGTTGTAAATCGCCGTTATTCTTTGGATTACTGATTGCAGATTTCGGAGAGAACTTTATATACAGAGCAGTTTTAGTGCAAAACAACTTATCATATCATATATTGACGTAAAACCTGATTGCCTGAAACTGATTTTCGCGACTTTTGACAGTTAATTTAAAAGTACACGACGGTTATAAAGACCGTCGGCGTCGGGTTTAATCTTCCAATGAAGATCAAAAAGTTTTTAGAAATCCGATTAAATATTCACCTGTACAAGAAATATCAACACATAAAAGTGTATTCAAACAAAATAATGTAGCGTTTAAAACCAAAATGTATTGGCACAACAAAGAACAGCTCTTCTTTTCTGTGCCAACATTTAAACCTAAACCATTCAGTACCCTTCAAAGTGGTTGAGCTGAACTAAATCGCTCCACATCTTTATTTACACAACTAGCACTTTGCCCGCGGCTTCGCTCCCGTGGTCTTTCCCGTGGGACCCGTTATTTTACCCGGGATAAAAAGTAGCCTATGTTACTCCTAGAAAACTAAGCTTTCCAACAGTGAAAGAATTTTTAAAATCGGTCCAGTAGTTTTTGAGCCTATTCATTACAACCAAACAAACAAACAAAGGAATCTTCTTCGCTTTGGAATGGGCTACTAGCTTCATCTTTCTGGCTGATCGATACCTTGACAAAGCAAAAGTGCCTGTAATTGGTTTAATCTGAGTTTAAGTTTAGCTTCCCGCTGCCTTAGCGGCTTCTCTCATATTGGTGCTAGAGGCTACACCCCACGTTCGGTTGGTGCTCGGTTGCCACAGCAACCCGCATACCGTAGCGAGGGTAATAGCTGAAGGGCAGCATCTCCTGTAGATATTACACGTCCTCCATTCAAGAGCCGAGAAAAAGTTAATAAAACCTCCAATATGTCTGACTTTAGCGTGCTGCGGCTTAAACAATACTATTTTATTTTTATTCTCATCTAAATATGATTGCGTAGTCAGTAAATAGCAGTGCAATCTTGTAATCTCTTCTTTGAATTTATATTTAAGTTAGGTTCATAGGGGTAGAACGACACAAGGTTGTCTAACACGACGAATTTTGAATTCGAACGGTGTCGAGGTGTGATTCGAACAGCGGTGTCAAGGTGTTTCCACGATGATTTAAGTCTTCCATCATCATTAACACTTATAGAATGTCACTTCGTCTTGGTCCTCAGAACTCCGAAGGTTATCAAGACAGCAGCTCTCTATCACTACAATTTTCCGACGTAGCTAATATTTTTTTTCGGTACTAACTCTTTATGCAACACGTGCATTTTGTTACTCACTGTTATCGTAAAAACATTTAATAAATAAAAAAAAGTATGGCTCGCGTTTCTTCCTCCATTTAATTGATGTTTGCGGACATCGTTTTAACAGAAGAGGCACCACTCAGCCTCTCGAGGCTGTCAATCAGGCCAACTGGTCAGATGCGGACGCGGCACAGAGCGCGGCGGGCGTCCTGACCAACCAAGACCCTCGGAATGGAAGAGTACCTATCTACTCGACGTGTATGAGTACTTATCCTACTTAATATTTTAACGTGAAAGTTTATAAGGATGTTTGGTTGTTTGTTACTTTCATGCAAAAACTTCTGAATGGATCTGAATGAAATTTGACACATATTTTTATCCTGGTAGTACGTTCCTGTAGGACAATTTCAGCAATCCACGCGGGTGAAGCCGCTAGCAGAAGCTAGTTTTATACAAATCAATCATAATTTGTTTTAATGTAAGTACTTCAATGTTTCTAAAATTTTGAAGACTGCAACCCTGAAAACATATGAAAAGCAAGATTAAACATCCCAGTAATAAAATCAGCTTTTTCAAGAGTGATTTTCGCACGCGTCTGCTCTTTAGTTCACGCTATTTTTGCTCCAGAATTTATAATATCTTGATGATGAAAATGAAACCTCCTTCAGTAAAATTATACTCTTTTAATGCAAAAACAAGACTGTCGAGACACTTTAAGTAAGTATTCAGTGGGTGACGCGACGATCATGGTCCGTGTGGAGCGACCCCGAGAAGAATCTAGCACACACGACGGGCATATTTGAACGTACAAGCCCTTTGAATACCCTTACATTCCATCCTTTCATGGCTGCTCATCTACATAAGTGATGCAGTTGAGCATAGCGGGGACGTTAGTTCACGGTTCAGTTAGAATTTATGAAGCATTTTATTATAATAATTTGTTGTTTTGCACTGTTTTGTCATTGCGGGGCAAGGACCTACCATCCCTTTAGGCTTAAGATTCTTAGCATGAAACGTATGGTCACATCCTATGGATTAGGATCCATATTTTCACAGTTGCGTTTATTTTTTGGACCTCGCCGTCACTATGAGCAGGACAAATTCCCGATGTCCACTACTGAGAAATTCCTGATGAAAGCAATTTTGTAAGTAATGTTTTGTTTTTGTTTTGAATGAACTTGGACAAGCCTGCCTCTGTTTGAATATCGCCATTTTTTTTTCAGAATGCTAAAATTGAAGTTCAACACTATCATCTGTAATCTATATTTTAAGTGTTTTAAGTTATGTAAATATTACGTGTATAAATAAGTTTAATGCCGCATAAAAAAAAAACTATTTGTACCTGCTTAATAATGTTAACATCAGTGACCAATCACTTCATATCGGTAACAATGCGTAATTTCCTGAAAACTCAAAATAATAAAAGTATTATTCTTTTCATTTCCTTTATAAAGTTAATTTGTATGTCATTGTATATACAATAATCATAGACTATCAAAGTGTATTTTAGTAACCTAGCAAAAAAATAAAAGCCACATTCAGTATTACGCAAAAATTGAAACAGCTCATTTTGTGTAGGTTTGTTGGTTGGTGTGTTTGTTTGTTGTACCTACCCATGCGTAGAAAACCTCAAAACAATTAATATTGTAGGTACCTGGCGTAAACGTGTTAACTATTTTAATGAATATTCAATCGGAAAATCCAGCCTTTGTGTGTACGCCCGACCGCCAGCGCTGGATTTACCCTAGGGGCACTCGGGGCGAGTGCCCAGGGCGGCAAATTTTTTAGGGCGACAAAATTTCGAAAGTGAAAAAAATTGTTTTAGTCTTATCAAGATACAATACAATATAAATTAAAAAAATCTATTAATTAATACTTTTTTGACATTATTTTGATTATTGTGACAGTTGTCATATGTCGAGTTTTATTAAACGCGTTTTTACATGACAAATATGTTAAGATTGCAATAACCCGTGTCAGTGGCGGATTTACAGATTTGCCGCCTACAAATTAAGATACCATAGTCCACAATCAATTATCAGTTTTCTATCAATAAAATTCCAACTTTATGATTTGTGCTCCATCATCCTCGTTACATCAACTTTTCCCGTTTGGTTAGCATCATTGAGAACTATGGTACTGTGTTAGATCCTCTCAGCTACTCCTCACAGAGAGGTCTTACGATCACTATCGTAGCGTGCCCTAAATAAATATATCTTTTCTTACTTATTTGTTAGTATTATAATTTTAGTTAAATTATAAAAGCATTATAATACTTTTTTGTGTATAATATATTTTTTAAATTTACAAATCGAAATAAAAAAATGATGAACTAAATTTGCCGCCCCTTAAAATTTGCCGCCCTAGGCGCCAGCTTACTCAGCCTGCTGGTAAATCCACCACTGACCCATGTTAGTTAATATAAGTAATATTAACTTTCGGTGACATTTACAGGTCTTATCAAGATTGCTGAATATAAATTAAATAATTATATAAATTTATAATTATCTGTTTAATTGATAATTCAAGAAAATCAATTCATACATTATTGGTGAATTATAATTTTGGCACTTTTAGAATTAATAGAGTCTGGAAAATGAAAGTAGACACTCGAACTATTTGAAAACTCCTCTTATCGTATTTGATTATGGAAATATGGATATCTTCGCAACCAATGATCGCACAGAAAGTTAAAGGTGTCAAGACCTTTTTTTTAATTTAAGCACTCTCTGAGTCTCTGCAAAGAAAATGTGGAAAAAGCTCTCGATTTTTTTTCTCATTAAAAATAATTATGAGCTTTTCAGAGTAATAAACGTGATTCTTTAATTTCTTTCTCAAAAATTCGATTGAGTGAAACAAAAAAACTTCTGGCTAATTTGGCTCTTTGCAGAGTTTTTGTGGACATATTGAACTGTTAAAGGCAAACTTGACATTATTGGTTTTCTTAATATTTTCCGTCCAGCACGACTAGTCCCCATTAGGCTGATCCGGGGGTACCGCACGATCTCGGTCAAGGCGGCAAGCTTCCTTGCCGGACTGCCGCCGTGGGATCTGGAGGCGATAGTCCTCGCGCGCCTGTAGGCGATCTCATGGTGGCCTGGAAACAGCGACTATCGCAACCCAGCGCAGGGCACGCCACGATAGTGGCGGTAAGGCCCCTCTTTGAAGAGTGGCTAGACAGGCGTCATGGTGACCTCACCTACCGCCTGACGCAGGTCCTCACCGGACACGGATGTTTCGGGAGGTTCCTGCACATAATCAGGCGGGAGGAAACGCCCGGGTGTCACCACTGCGGGGATCGCCCAGATGACACGGTGGAAACATGCCCCGCTTGGGCGGAGCACCACCGTGTCCTCGTAGAGGCGATTGGCGGCGGCCTCTCGCACCCAGCATTTTTTTGTTGCTGGTTTTTCTAAGATTGCTCAAAAATTGCTGACGCTAAAAAAATTTAAAGTTCTTATCCAAAAACCTTATTTTTTTTTCCTATACGACCATCTCGAAGTTAAGGCCTGTTGAAAATTAACCAAAAATTTGAATATTTTTTTAATCCCTTAATTTCTTCCAGCAGTGTATAAGTTTAAATAAAATTCCAGTATTGGGGCGGATTTTTTTCTGGTGCCCAGGGGCGGCATTACGTTTAAATCCGGCCCTGCCGACCGCGACAAGCGAGGGCCGGCCGTGGGCGCGTTCATTGCGGCGGCGAGCCGCCCACTACCTGAACGCGCCCCAAAAGGTGGTAGCCATTCGGCTAATCTGGGGGTACCGCACGATCTCGGGCGAGGCGGCAAGCCTCCTTGCCGGACTGCCGCCGTGGGATCTGGAGGCGATTGTCCTCGCGCGCCTGTACGAGTGGCGCGCGGAGGTACTAAGCCGGGGGGAAACTCCGTTTCCGCAGCAAATTGCGGCGGAGCGGACGGACCTCCGGCGCGATCTCATGGCGGCCTGGAATCAGCGACTGTCGCAACCCAGCGCAGGGCACGCCACGATAGTGGCGGTAAGGCCCCTCTTTGAGGAGTGGCTAGAGAGGCGTCACGGCGCCCTCACCTTCCGCCTGACGCAGGTCCTCACCGGACATGGATGTTTCGGGAGGTTCCTGCACATCATCAGGCGGGAGGAAACGCCCGGGTGTCACCACTGCGAGGATCGCCCAGAGGACACGGTAGAGCACACGGTGCAAACCTGCCCCGCTTGGGCGGAGCACCGCCGTGTCCTCGTAGAGGCGATCGGCGGCGGCGACCTCTCGCGCCCGGCCCTGGTGCAAGCCATGGTCCGGGGCGAGAGGGAGTGGGAGGCAGTCACCTCCTTCTGCGAAAAAGTTATGCTCGCGAAGGAGGTGGCGGGATGGGAGAGAGAAAGGTCCTCCCGTCCCAGCCGCCGCAGGAGACGCCCCGGGCGTCGGGAGCCACGTGACGACTCCCGGCCACGGTCGGCGCGGGCCTGCGGGCGGTGAGTAATGGGTGACTCACCGTCCGATCAGCACCAGACCCGTGCCGTACGGCGCGTATATGTTCCACGCGCGCCTCAAAGAGATGTCAGCATATGAAGGGGCCCCTCAGGGCCAAGCCTGCCGGGTAAGCGGGATTGTCCGAAAGGGTTACCGCTACCCCGGAACATAAAGGGCTACGGAAGGAACATGGATGGGTTTTAGTCAGTAAGAGTCTGACACTCCCTTCCGCTCCAACCAGAGCGGGAGCAGTCATTGGATGATTCAAAGCCTTAAAAAAAAAAAAAAAAGCGAGGGCCGGCCGTAAATGAAAACGAAACATTTTTGTCATACGGGAATCCTTAATTTTATTTTGTGGGTAGGATCGCTGGGTCACTATGTCATATGACATTTGGGTTGGTTTTAAAAGATTTGGACATAAACATTCATTTTATATTATTTACACATACTTATTGTATTTTTTTCCAACCTTTAGATTTTCGCTATCAAAGAAACAATTAACAACTTTATTAAAATAGCTCAGAGATCGGACAATTCCCTTTCTAATCCACATCCTATCTATGTGAGAATAACCCTACGATCGTAGGAACGTGCCGGTTTTTTGCGATCCGTGCTCGTAATCTTAAAGCTCGCAATCTGTGGGGTGTGAGCACAGCATGAGGTCAGGCGGTGACGTCATAAAGCGACGAAATTAAAAAGATCGCAGCAGGACGCACGAACAAAAGGATTCTATAACGGAGGATTTAGTATTTTAGTCTTCTATGAGTAGTTTGACAGAGCAATATTATAGTTTTTAGCACAAAACTTGCATTTACATACCTACTGGTATATGCAATTACACGCGTAAATTTTTGTTACGTAAGGCGCACTGGTTCAGGTCGTTGATCTATAAGTTAATAATTCAATTCAGTTTCATTAGACTTATATGAAAATTTAAACTCACTAGCGAATAAAACTTCATTAAAATTCCCAAGGCAGGTGCTACTCACATCTAAACAGGGAACATTAATGTCCCTTCTGTTTAAAATTAGGGCGGTTATACGGATACCTAGTTTTAGTTAAATCGCGGCACGTGACCGGTGCGTGCGCACCGCCCCACCCCCTAGTCGACCTCACCTCGCGATGCGATGAGATCGCTTTCCGATTGATATTTGTGGGACTGTTACTGCCAAAGATATGAGATTATATCTATGGTAACTGCAGACAATTTGTCAAAATGTATCTAGGCAAGGGCACTAATCAAAAGATTTATAAATTTTACACTATTAATATCTATTTTGACCAGGTTACACGAGGCTAAGTTTCAAGTGCTTTTGGATTATTAAATAAAAAAAATAATGGAGCGGTCAGAAAATCGTCAACTACCAAGTTTATTTCAAATAGATGCAGCTTCGTATTAGAATTACAAGGGCTGGATCAACGCGCAAGTTCTGCTGGAACTAAGGTTGGGGTTAGATACTTGAAAAACCCCAAATCTAAAATTAAATTTTCCCACACATTTCGTAATAATTAAGCTCCGAACAAATATTTGTTCGAACTATGAATTCAACGAACATATTGGAATTTAATTATAAACAGTTTAATTTTGTACACACGGCGCGGTGTTAGAAATCAATTATTCGATTTAAGTAAATAAGTACCTTCTACATAATATCATCACTACTTAGTATAAAGCAAAGTCGCTTCCCGCGTCCTGTCTGTATGTAGGAACCTATGCTTAGAACTATAAAACTACACAACGGATTTTGATGCAGTTTTTTTTAATATATAGAGTGATTCAAGAGGAAGGTTCAGGTGTATAATTTATTAAGGTTTGCGGACGAAGTTGCGGGCAGGAAGCTGGTATTATAATAATTACTAAACAGGGTGCTAAGGCAGGACCTGAGAGCGCGACATAGTGCTTTCCATTTCCAATACTCTGACAATATCATGGAGATATCGTTCTAGGCAGAGCATCGCTAACTATCATACGTAAACGACAGAATTACACGCAAGTACAGTTTGTCGACTTTGTAAAAATCTCACCGTGATAACTTAGCTCAGATATAATGTTATAATTCATGTATACAAAACATTGTAAAACATTTTAAAAGAGTAACGGTGGAGTTTCTTGCCCATTCTTCTCCACACGAAACTACCTTTTGGAAGGCGCGACTAGAATCAATTCTATTTCTTGTTCATTTTGACGTTCAAAAGTGCCTTACTTGTGCCTATTTGAAATAAATGATTTGACTTTGACTTTGACTTTAGGTGAAGTGAGCGTGAAGTGAGTTGTCGTTCCGCCTAATGCTACGGATTGACACTATTGACAGCTCACTTTAAACTCACTTCACGTACGTTTCATGGTGAGATTTTTACAGAATACCACTACAGGCACGGCTAACTCGTATCTAGTGTGCAAGTTTTGCAAGCACTTTAGCATCTATTCATACGTATACATAGTACATTTTCGCACAAATCAAGGTGCCTTGTCGTTCTTATTCGCACAAGTTTGTACGGAAACGTGTCTGGCGTCAAACGCTTGATAGCAACACAGCAAACTCTTTTTAACTTACTTACTTCGACTTTATTCTTATTTTATTTGTCACTTTCATCCCCTTTATGGAAATGTCTATTATTTAAGGGTGCTTCGAATTTTCTGCTTCGATTTCGGTTTCCGAATCGGAAAGCTACGTTTTTTACCGTAGAAAGGTACAATTTAACCTTTATTGTCACGCTATCGCTATTCCAGTAATGTTTTTGGTACGCTTGTTCGCCGTCACAAACGACTGCTCCTTTATTGAGAGTATTGCAACATTTTTCAACGGACTTAAAAAATATATATTCAACTCGTTACGCTTTGTCTACCATTGCCAAAAAAAAAAACAAAGATATTTGAAGCAAATAGTTCACGGGCTGTGTTTGTTTCGTTCGTTTCGCAGGATGTTCCCGCTACCAATATACGTTTATGTTGTATGATGCTCCGTCGATGGATTTTTTCGCGTTTGACCCTTATCTATCTTACTGATGATAAACGATTATATGGTTGACAATGTTAAGTAATCCTTGCGTTTTAAATACAATTTGACATGACTTGATAAATATATGAAATTCATGTAAGCTAATGGAGGTACCATTATGATATTGTTATTATCATGTTGTGTAGAAACAAGCTGGTTCTGAAATTAAACTTTATTATCAAAGAGTGGTTCCATACTTTTCACTAAAAAGCATTTTTGTACTGTGTTCTGTTTTGTGTGTTATAGATACTTACCTACGTACAAGGTTTTTGTTGTGGTTCGTTTCAATTCAAAGAAGTACCTAAATATAACCTACCATAGATTACGCTATGTGTCTCCGGAAGGCTGGACAGAGATACTACTCTGTCAAGAAAGTAACGGGAAAAGATCAATAATACACAAAATGTCTGTTATTCATCCAAAGGACCATGAGTCAAATTGGGCTCAGTGTCCAACAGAGTTATAGCATATGCCGTTGTGAAGGATTTTGTTGGTACTAAAATTGTTACTTTGGGCACCACCTTCAATTCCATTGCAGAAAAAAGATATGCACCTAAATAGGTTTTGTAGAAAAAGACAATTGTTAGGAGTCGTAAAACTTATTGAAACAATATACTCATTCTTAAAATGCTTAAAATAGTGGTAAACAATAGATGCGCCTATATATATCTAGGGAATATGGTATCTAGGGTTAGGCAGGCACATACAATTTAATCCACCGGCAGGATATTTAGACGACATTATTATTGATATTGATTGAAATGTTAATAAAAATAATTTTAACTGGTAGCAGCTGTTTTATTTTTTATGTATACATTAAACCTGGAATTAAAACTAGTTAAAGATGTTCAATAACAAAACCTACAATGCCATAACAGCACTACTTTTTGCAGAATTTTAGTTTATTTATGGTCGGAGAAAAATATTTATAGCAAAATAACCCCATGGATTCTTCGCAAAAATGAGTTTAAATCTTCATATTTAGTGCTTTATAAATATATTCAAAGTAGTATCATCTCTGTTGGAGGGTGAGCCCAGGCTTCATACATTTTTGCTCATGGTCCTTTATTTTATCACCTTCAAAGTATGCTCCTTTAGAAACGATACACTTGCGCCAACGAATAATCCATTCATCAAAACATTTTTTAAACGCTGCTTCCGGAATTGAGTTCAGTTCTCGCCGCGAATTCTCCTTTATGTCTTCTATCGATTGAAAACGGGTGCCACGAAGTGGTAATTTGAGTATAGGAAAAAGAAAAAAGTCAGCAGGAGCCATATCTGGTGAATATGGTGGTTGCTGGATGGTATTTGTTGAGTGTTTGGTCAAAAATTCGTTCACAATGATAGCCTTGTGCGAAGGCGCAAGGCTATCATTGTCATTTTCTTTCCACAAATCTGGCCTTTTTCGTCGAATTTGCTCTCTTAAACGCCGCATAACGCTCAAATAATATTCTTTATTTACCGTTAGACCTTCCGGTAAGAATTCAGAGTGCACAACACCGCGATAGTCCAAAAAAAAACAGTCAACATGACTTTGACTTTTGATCGACTTTGGCGTGGTTTTTTCGGCTTCGGTTCAGTTGGAAGGCGCCACTCCGAAGCTTGTTGACTAGTTTGCATGTCAAACTCGAAAACCCAGGTCTCGTCACCAGTAACAATGCGTTTCATGAATGTTGGGTCCGAACTGACTCGTTCTAGCATGTCCTCAGCGACTTTCATGCGATTGAGTTTTTGGAGAAAATTCAGATCTTTTGGGACTAGCCGAGCAGCAACATGTTTCATACCCAAATGATTAGTTAAAATGGTACGGATCGACTCGTGAGATACAGAAAGTTCGGCGGCTATCTCTCTCAGAGTTGAATGGGGATTTTCAGTCACTATTTTCTTCACTTTTGCTATGTTAACTTCAGTTGCAGACGTTGACGGCCTACCAGAGCGAGGCAAATCTTCCATCACATCTCGACCGCTTTTGAACGCTTTGAACCACTCATAAGCACGAGTTTTTGATAAAGTCGATTCACCGTAAGCCTTCTGTAACATTTTCAGTGACTCCGAACACGAAATTCCATTGGCGATGCAAAATTTAAGACAAACTCTTTGTTCGATATTTTTGTCCATTATGAAATTCGCAATACACACTATACTTACTAAAACCAGCACTGTGTTTAATATAAATAACAGATGCAACTCAAACTCCGCGCCAAAATGGAAAACAGTTGTGCCAATCTAACAACTACAAAAAAACAAAAATTTGAATTTGGAACCATAAACAAATCATCCATTCCCGATACTTTTTTGACTGAATGTATACGTATAATACATTCACATTACTCTATAAGCCATGTAAGGAGAGCCTATTGCCCCAAATCCAGATTCCTGGCTGCTACTGAAAAAAGCATTCGGATAGAAAAACCCTATAACAGTGCTCGACCGCGAAATGGAACCAAGACCCGCTTGCTCAGCTATCATCATCATCACCATCCACAGCCTGACTATACCCACCGCTGAGCATAAGCTTCTCTTTTACGTGACAATCCTCACGTTCCTCTGCCAGCCTCAACCAGGTTCAACCGCGATGGTTACAATGTCGACCGGCCCGTCTCCCCGCCGTCGCGCCGGACGACCTGCGCTCGGTCACATCCCTTCGTACGTCTGCGGGTCTCGACGGTTGGGGGCTCGGTCAATAGGATTTACGAGTATGCCAGGCAAGGAACGCTCCATAGTTCCATGTGCAACCACCCTGTTCTCTCTAAACCAAATAATTTAGTTTTTCTAAGTAGGTTAATCGTGTTTTAATTATTAAACAATTAGCTAACCCAAAAGTTTGTGAAAAATAAAGTCTGATTATAATGTAGTTTTTTAGGTTTATTATATGTCGTAGAATTCATATCTAATCACATTTTTTTTTTTTGCTTTAATAGCGTAGGAATTAAAGTTATGAATAGGGGGAAAAGTGGAATAATAAAAAATGAAAAGGGGGATTTCTGGATATTTTTTTATATCACGGTCCAGTTTTCCCCCTCAAGGGGAATTCTCTCAGGGCGAGCGGCATACCTCAGCGCCGTACGTCATGGTGGGCGGAAGACTACTGGTTATACGTGAAAATTTTGGTGATTTCAGATTGTCGTTCAATTCGTTAAATATTTCATTTTTTTTTAAATTCGGCCACCCAAGCTGTATTCTTCTAGCTATCTCTGTTTTTTTCCGTTTGATAGAAGTAAAGTAATAATATATTAAAAAATATCGTGGATTGGAGTCAACAAGCCGGTGCAGAGCTCACCCGTTAAAAATGCTTACGGGATTCGTACGGTCGTTTAAGGCAAAGAGTAAAGAGGATAATTATTATACCTAAGGTTTTGTGGATAACATCAAATAGCTTCTGTGATGACTTTCCGTTCCTATTTCATTTATTTATGTTTTGTTAATGTAACTAAGTAATTTGATTTTAAATAGTTCCATGCGATTATTTCTTTACATATGCTAGTGTAAATAGGCTTACCAAGGAGTATCGTATTACCCAGTTACTGTCGCGGTTGTGGAGGTCAGATAGGCAGTCGCTCCAGGTAAAATACTGGCATTCAGCTGCATCCGGTTAGACTGGAAACTGACCCCAACATAGTTGGGAAAAGGCTAGGCAGATTGATAAAGTTTAAATAGGCATAAGTAAATAGACTGAAAATGTAATGTGGAATAAAAATATGGTAAAATATACCGGATCATAGAAAGACCATTTGCTTTCATATCGCATTTTTATTGGAACGTAAAGATATTTTTACTTTAAATATTATTTTCTCGTCGCTTGTCAGCCACCGGGCGGATAAGCGACAGCTAACTGTCAAATCCTTACTTCTTCTATATAAAAGTAAATAATTGTGTGATATTTCTAAAAGATTTACGGAAGTTACATGCAAAAACCATGTCAGGTACAGCCTCCGTAGTACTTAGGATATTTAGAAAATTACTGAAGTTGGTAATAGCTTAGAACGTATTGGTCATGTCCGCCAAATAACAAACTTATAAGTAAGTACGTAACTACCCACTTAATATCATTATTTTAATTGAAATCTGCACTTTTTGCCTTTACTTCATCTCACGGTTGACAGTTAAAAATGCTTTAAATGTAATTGAGTCCGCCAGCACATTTGTGTGCTTAAATTATTAAATAATAAATTAATCTAGAGTTTTATCTTGAACTTTTCATTTTACATTTTGGTTATCTATCACCACTAATTCCAACTTTAGTCGCATCTGCACACTTCTAAGCTCATAGTCTACAACAAAATACAGCCCTGTGTTTACGATGGGGGAAAGCGAGTCCCTTTTCGCATAAGAATCTGACTCCCCCACTTTAAAATCAACCTTGTTTATTGACTCATAAGGTAAAGAGTTCAGTAAGTGTTGGAAACACCCGGAATTTTCCGTATCGATGGCACGTGTGGTTCTCGTCCTTTATTGAAGATTTTGCTCCTCCTACGACTTTTACGCAGGGAGACGAATTAAACATTACGGGAGTTTTGCCTCATGCTGTATTGTAGTCGATATTTCGTTTTAGGAGGATGAGCTAAGGTAGCTGGCGAAATTCAAATTTCCTTAGGTATGTTTTTTTTTGTAAACTGCATTTTGCAGAATAGTGTCGGTTGTATCTTGATCAAAACATGATTCTCGGCCGTTAGTAACAAGTAAGTACTATTTACAATCATGAATTATTAGACATCGATACAAGACTCTTAATTACAATTGCCCTCCAAAGTTATGTTCATGAACAATTCATTCCATACCTTAATATGAACTTAGAATATTGTATTGATGATTTTAATGATTAGATGCAGTTCTATATAATGCGTACTTGCTACGCCGCAAAACATAATTTAATCAAAATAAAACTTAATAATAACCTGCAAATTGCTAAGAAACACGTAAGAAAATTTGAATTACGGGAGCTCCTAAATTTTCAGAACTTCAAATTTAGTGAAATAAGTACCTAGGGTCTTAATTCAGTAAATTACAATGTTTTCTTATTAATTTGTACAGAAGCGCGCCGACATTTTATATAAAATACCTCCCAGTTAAACTATCTGCATCGCGTAGGTAAACGAATGCCAACAAAATGAAGTTTATATCAAGTGGAATTTAATGCCGCATTTTCTTGAAAATCGTTTGCCTCCAGAGCTCGCACGGGTATGAAATGCGTCTCTTCGAAAAATTCTTGGTATATTCAGTACAATTTTACGCTCGAATAACCTTCAATGGGATATTTCTACTGCGCTGTGCTTTTCCACACACTAAAGGCGAGTTCTACAAGCTTTAAAAACCGAAATTTGTGTAATACACGATTTAGAAGCGGTTTCAGTTCAATAGATTCCCTCTATTACAAAAGCTTAAAAAAATAGAGGTGTTAATTATAGGTCGATTTAAATATGATCCTCTTGCATAAAGCATCGACCATCTATTCTCTTCACCAGCCTTGGTTGAGTGCTAGAGAATGCGCCTGTCCGCCTTTTTACCTTTGTAGAGTGCGAAAAGACAAAATAAATAAGTACAGCTCTGCCTGACATCAGTAATACAGGTAGTGCTATTTTGAGTTGCCTAAGATCCCCAATCTTTTTGTAACTCTTCTTCTTCATGTGGTTAGTGACTAATCTGATGTCAGAGTTTTTATGCTGCCCATCGACCTCTCTCTATATCTCTCCGGTTTCCTGACAATGATTTCCTACACCGATTTTTTAAGCATGTGATAATTATACCATACGCACATGAAGCCGAAAATCAGAGATGCGTGGCTTGGGCTCGAACTCGAGACTAATAACTTAGCAGTCCGACGGTCATGCTACCAGGTAATCACTTTGTAACGAAAATAACGTTTAGCTCCATTTTGTTTCACACGAGAAAAACACGCGAAAGAAAACCCAAGCCAAGTATCCCAAACGTTTATAGACGTATACATGTACGGGTATCTATAGATTTAACGTTCCACGCCTACACCCGTCCATTGATCGCCACTTAGTCCCGGGTCGGGGGTACGGATCGGTCGGGTCGGGGATGCAAAACGGGCCGGATCGGCTGCGGGGGCACCTTTTACAACAGCAGAAGGTCAATTCCCGAAATAAAAGCATTCAAAATCGATTCGCAATCTCATCTCAGCAAAAAACCATGTCAAAAACTTGTGACAAATTGAGACTAAGGTTAGAATGTGAGTTTCTAATACCAATGTTTGGTTTTGGATCTCTGAGCTCTGGATTAGAATATCATTTCAAACGCACTGACAAATTATAAATTTTAGACTAAGATCATATAGACATGCTGCTGTAATGACATTGCACTAAATGTTGGGAAAGGCATTTCCGGTAACATGACGCAAATCAACGGATATTGTAGAATAGTCAAGTATTTGCTGAAAAAATACTTATATTATAAGTTCATGATAATGAAAAATATACTTTTCAATTCTTTTTTATAATATAAGTATTGAAGAATATTTTTTTGAAAATTGCGAGAGAAAGCGAAAAACGATATAAGTATCACGGGTTTGTTTACTGTAGTATATTGTAAAACATGAACAAAGTGGTTTTATCAATTATTAGACTTAAAGAACACATTAGGCATTGATGAAAGTGCATGTTGACACTATTCTTAGTTAGGTATAACAAAATTTATCACGTAAAATAATAGGTAAAATAATTGAAGCCCAAAAGACTAATAAGCCATTTAGCTGTAAATTGCGTTATAGTCTATTTGGCTTCCATTATATTAAGAACTTTAGTTTTAATTACTTAATAAAGAAAAAGAGTTTGTTTCACAACTCGTACTCTATTTAGTGCTATACAGGGTGGAATTTTGTAATGCCACCTAGAGGGAAAGTACTCTTAATACTGTAGATAGAAAATTTTACTCAAAGAAAACTTTCCTTTATTTTTGAATAGAAAGAAAACTGCATTCAAAGATTTTCAAAAATTCGCTTGCCACACCCGGGTATCGAACTGACTAAAATCTGTAAAAAGTACACCATGTACTTTTATTGCATTGATCGTTAGGATCAAGTATAAGAATGAAATCTTTCTAAGAAACTTGATAAATTAAATGAAAAGAAAACCATAAAATCTGGACTTATAAATTCAATTAATCAAGTTAAAGCTCTTTAATTCAAAGATCCACCTGTTTACGTATGTTAGTCATTAATAATTATCATTGACGTGATTTATCCATTAAAATGACGAGTTACTATTTGGATAAGACGATTGAAGATTGGTTTTGTACCAATCTTCAATCGTCTTATCCGGTACAATCTTACTTGATGGCTTACGAGATCACCAAATCTCACCCCTTTACATTTTTTTTGCGGAGATACGTAAAAATCAAATTTTCATTAAATCTTAGGCGATTAACACACGGCACCGCTCGACCGCGTGGTAGGAGCAGTTTGCGGTAGAAACGGGCACCGCTCGACCGCGTGGTCGGGCGGCGTACGTGTGTTAGGTATCAACGGATTTTTTAGAGACCAATGCGACATGAGATCCGCTTCATCGCCTACCGCGGTGGAGCGCGGTGCCGTGTGTGAATCGCCTTAGTCGCGAAACGAGTTGAGAATTGAAGTTCAGAATACGATTTATAATATTCACCTCAACACGTTTAAGGTTACTAAAAATTAATTCGTTACAAGGATACATTTGTGTATTAAAAAAACGGTGCCCATTTAGAGCAACTAATTAGTTAGTTTACCATTTTTTGTAAATAATTGAAACAATTTAAGATTTCATGATTTTCCTATCATTTAATTTATCACGTTTGTTCGAGAGATTTCATCCTTATAAATTGATCCTAACGATCGATGCAATAAAAGTACAGGGTGTACTTTTTGCAGATTTTAGTCAGTTCGAGTCCTGGGTGTGGCAAGCGAATTTTTGGAAATCTTTGAATGCAGTTTTCTTTCGATTCAAAAATAAAGGAATGTTTTCTTTGAGTAAAATTTTCTATCTACAGTATTAAGAGTACTTTCCCTCCAGGTGGCATTACAAAATTCCACCCTGTATATAGTCAACTGAAGTCTCTTTTATGAATAAACTAGCTGACCCGACAGACGTTGCCCTGTCTTAACTGTGATACCTACCCTACCTACCTACCTACCTAGCTACCTACCCTACCTACCCTACCTACCCTAGCTACCCTACCTACCCTACCTACCCACCCTACCTACACCAGCTACCTACCCTACCTACCTACCTACCCTACCCACCTACACTACCTACCTACCCTACCTACCTACCTACCCTACCCACCTACACTACCTACCTACCCACCCTACCTACCCACCCTACCTACCCTACCTACCTACCCTACCTACCTACCCTACCTACCTACCCTACCTACCTACCCTACCTACCTACCCTACCTACCCACCCTACCTACCCTACCTACCTACCTACCCTACCTACCCTACCTACCCTACCTACCCTACCTACCCTACCTACCCTACCTACCTACCTACCTACCTACCTACCCTACCTACCTACCCTACCTACCTAACCTACCTACCTACCTACCCTACCCTACCTACCATATAGGAGGAAAATCAGCAGCTGATCGAAAAAAAAAAAAAATTAAAATGTATTCTGCGATTCAGGGCGGAGACAAATCCAACGAAACAAAAACCATGAAAATTGGTCCAGCAGATCTCGAGTTATAACGAAGGGAACAAACCCGTCTTTCTTTTATATATATAGATATATATAATATATATAGATATATAGATATAGATTATCCGATGTCAGAAAATATCCCATGAACGGTATAAAAAATATCAATCCAAGTGTTAAACCAGGTTATAATCGGTCTCTGTGCCAATTTTCATTCAGATCCGTTCAGTAATTTTTGCGTGAAGAAATAACGAACAAACAAACACACACACACTCACGCCTTTATTATATTTATCACTAGCTTCCGCCCGCGGCTTCGCCCGAAAAATATGTCGACAAATTATACATATAAACCTTCCTCTTGAATCACTCTATCTATTAAAAAAAACCGCATCAAAATCCGTTGCGTAGTTTTAAAGATTTAAGCATACAGACAAACAAACAGACAAAAATAGCGACTTTGTTTTATACTATTTAGTGAAGTGTAATCTAATAAACTTTTACAGCTTTATTAATGATGCCTGAAAATAGTTGGTGAAACGCACCGTAAACTGCAGAGTTTGTTGACAAAACTTTTAGTTGTCGGGCGCATGGCGCCGCCGGAAAACTAACTTTAGTTGAAACGGAGGTGAAAATTATATTAGCGCGAGTAAATAGATCTACGTTACATACGTTACTTACGTGGTAAACGGGCACAATGTCATTGGTGGAGTTTCGATCACGGGCCCACTTACTCCGCGCGGGTTATTGCGTAACACGCTTGCAACGCATTCATTTGGACAATTCAAAAACATACGTTGCGTTATTGCTGTTGGCCCCGGCTGTCATTTGTGCATCTTTGACAGTCGTTACGGGTCGTCAGAAGCCCGAAAATCTGACAGCCAGTCTTACCAAGGGGTATCGTATTGCCCAGTTACTGGGTTGTGGAGGTCAGATAGGCTGTCGCTCCATGTAAAATACTGGTATTGAGCTGCATCCGGTTAGACTGGCATCCGACCCCAACATAGTTGAGAAAAGGCTAGGCAGATGATGGCATGGCGTTATTTGTGTTGTCAAACGCGAATTTTCAATCAAAATCCTAAGGGTTGTGTTTAACGTACTCGGGGAGAACTCTAATTATTGGGCTATGGTAACTTGCAGTATTCAAGAAAGCTTTGTTAAAGATAGCGACGAATATTTAAACTATGTAATTTCTAGCAGAACATCGAATAACACATCGATTTTAAACTGGTCATCCATTCGGTTTCAAGAGAGCCTAGCACGAATGGCCGGTGTAAACGTAAAATCGTACGATATTATATTTGAAGATACTCAATACTAGATAGTTGTATTTTCGAAGCAAATATCGTTTGAATTCCCAATACTTTTAGGACTTTGACGCGCTCGCGCTTGAGTCGATTGCTTCGGCACGTTACCTGCACTTGTGTACTATAGGTATAAGTGAGTACAGCTTGTTCGTTAACTATAGCCAGGTATAATTGAGTACAGCTTGTTCGTTAACTTTAGCCAGGTATAAGTGAGTACAGCTTGTTCGTTATCGCGTTGTGCGTTGCAATCGCATTCCATAGCTCATTGCAATAAAAAGTCGAGCGTTGGAATTGTTGAAAAAGGGCTGCAGAACCCGCTTAGGGTGCAATTCATGTTGATTTATTTTTAACAGACTAGCTTTTTCCCGCCACTTCGGCCGCGCGAAGTTTGGTTATATCGCAATATCATGAGATATTTTTGCCCATCCTATCTCTCTTACAAATTTTATCGAAAATTTTCGTGAAAAGGTAAAATACAGACGGACAGTTGCTTTCAAATTTATAATATTAGTATGGATTGGACACAGTAATACGGTATCATTCATGGAAGAAATACAAGAAAACGGTAGATACGTACCTACTCAAGACATCCCTCTTCAAAACCAAAGAAAAAGAAACCGTCTAGGTACTCAAATTAGAATTTAATTTGTCTCACTATACAACGCTCGTAGACAACCCATTCAATTTTTTTTCTATTGATTCTTAAACTGTCAATACAAATCGTATTTCTTTTGGCAAATCCCTAGTTGATGATTTAACCATATTTCCCTTTTTTATTTACAACCCTTCAACCGCGCACCATTTTTCTTGATCACCACACCGTTTGCCTTGAAGTGGTGACCCAACAGCGCACAATGGCCGAATGCCGGGCAAAAAATACACGCAGTGCTATTCATTGAATTCGAGCAATAAAAACACAATAATAATTCTATGAGAAGTCTGAACGAGGATCGTGGGTTGGATGCGGCATTACAGGATATAGCGTACGTTTCTGTAGAAGTATTTTGAATAAGTTATGTTATCGTTTGGGGTAATTTATATAAAACATGCTAACAGGAAATTATTTCAGTACGTTCCTAATCCATTTTACGAACCAAATTTGTTTTGAAACGACTTGGATAATTATAATGACAATGTATAGAATTCTTAGTCCAAAAAACTACTACTTATTACATGTCTTTTGTTCATTCGTGCGTTTCGTTTCTTTTACCATAGGTGGTGATACTGATGTAATTCCACGTCCAGGCTAATATTTTATGTTTTTATCATAATTTCAACTCGAATCATTTAGAATATTGTTATACCGCATCCATAACCGAGCTTGAAACAGCCCACATCCAGGATGTTTACACGACGGATGGTGCAAGTACGGGTTCAATGGGAGAATTGGCCTACTTGGGTCACAATAGCCGCGCGGCCCCTGTCGAGATACCACTCGTGTCTACTAACCGACCAATAACATGGTTTTAATGCTTTTTATAACGTCATCGCGGATACCACGAGCATTCAGGGGTTGAGAGGACATGAAGTTTGGATTTGGAGTTTTAATGTATGGTTTTTTTTTTTAAATTTTGGCAGGGTAGTTCTTATAGTCGATGGTTTAAAAAATTCTTGTCCTTATTCCTACGATGCTTTCAATTATTAATGTTAATGTTAATAAATAATATTAATAATTAGCAGTCAGCTGTTTTGTTAGAAATTATAGGAATGCATCGCTGAGTCAGTTCGTCTGACGGTTTTTTTGAGATTGTACTGATCCACTAACTATGTAGTAATTTTAACATTTCTTCATTAAGTTTTATTTTATTTATAATTCACACACAAACAGTAAAATTGACTACTTCTAAGTCAAATTTCTTACGACTGAAAGAGAGGCATCGGTGTATTTATTCACCTGATATATACATAATATGTTTATCAGTATGGGGGTACCTGTGTAGGTACGAACATCAATTAGGGATGTATTGTAAGTAATAAAAACGTACACAAAAATGTACCCCAATTAACGCGCACTGTACAAGTTCAGGCTACAGTAAGTACTTGTAACGATAGGAACTCGATAGCAACACACCTCACACGGGAGTAAAGCTGCAAGCCCGCGCTCGGATAAATAAATCAGTCGGAACAAATCAAGCTAAAATGAGACATGCATGGTTAGGGACACCGATAAATAAATTTCAAAAAATCATTTTTTATTTTCTGAATTTAATAATGACTGTAAGCGGCCGGCCGTCCATCCGCAAGGTTTTTTTACCGAAAAAACTCAATTTTTAGCCGTTTTAGCCGAGCGGCGAAATATCTTTGTGATCTGTATAATAGGTAGGTAGTGTCGTGGGTAGAATGGGCGGGGCTGCTAAGGAAGGGGGCTCGCATTGGTGGACGGCTGGAGGGCAGGCCCGTCCGCGGAGCATAGCGAGGGTAGCAGACGGGACCGGCTCATTGAGTGCTAGTCCGCGGCGCTGGCAGCATCTCTGCGCTCGCGACAGTGAACAGTGACATACAATACACAACATGTTAGAATTCTACACGAATATGAACGGAGGATTGATGCAGGAGGGCATGCAGCCTCCCATCAGCTGCACCGCTAGAACAGGTCAGTCAGTAACCAGATAAATGATGAGTTTGATAAGTTCGCGGGTAAAAGTTTTGGTGACAAAACTTCGCTCTAGTAGTTCAGTGGTGTTATTATGTTAATGTGGGAAATGTGCAACTTTTTTTTTTGTTAATGGCATTTTTTTATGTAGGTATGTAGATTGTTAGGATTTTTTTTATTGTTGAATGTGAAATATAAAAATAAAACTATTTTTATATTTATTAAAAAGAAACATTTTTTCCTAAAAAATGCATATATACATATTTATGAATATAGGTATTTTCAAACCGTGTCAGCGCAGTTATAACACTTAGCACTTTAGCATAGCACTTTGAAAATCTGAAACTTATTTCGTGCGGGGTATAATGTCGCTGTACAATTATACACAGAAACTTATAGATCATTTTATATTTTATTTGGCGAAAGGTGCATTATTTTAAAGTTTATTATATTTATTAAAACTTAGTTGAGAGACATTGGCGGATCAGTTAGGAGTAGAAATTTAGTGCTATCAAGGAAATAAATATTATTGTACTTAGAAACAATATTATTTCCTTGTTGGTTACATATTTTTACTAAATGGCTATTATTCGCTATCGGAGTTTTATTTTCCTCTTAATTAATACAGTGTTTAGATAATATTTAAACAATCGACCTTTCAAAATACTGAACTCGGTAAAAATTGCTAAGTTTTTGATTTTTATTAGGTATATTAAGTAGAAACGCTGGGACGTGCCGCTCTGCAGTATTATACGGAATACCCTGGTAAACCCGTCACCTAATACTGTTGAGCGCGCCCGTCTGCTGGCTGTGGGAGAATGGGAGTCAGGCTTGAGGCTTCAGGCACTCCCGTCATCCTCCATAGACAATATGATAGATATTGTCGTCGCATCGTTTCGGCTCGCTACGTGTCTACGCTTTGAGCGCACCTTCTGTTGCTCCGCATCGGTGTCACTGCGGTGAAGCTGTCGACAGTCTCGGGCACCATGGCCTGTCCTGCGGCAGGGGTGCAGGTCGCATATCACGCCACGCCAGCATCATCGATACCACGTACCAGCGGTGTTAGAAGCAAACGGCTTGGTACTTGATGAGGAGGTAGGCCTCTGGCGTGGGACACAAACGTTCGTTACCCTTGCGCCATCTCATGTTCTTAGCACGGCGGGCTTTGTTGGTTCCGCTGATATCACTGCTGAGATCCTCAAGCGGCGTTAAGACAGTAACCTTATGGGTAACTACAGTTTTGAGCCGTTTGGGGTCGAAACTCTAGGGCCATGGGGCCCGAGTGCACAACTCCTTTTTAAGAAATTTACTCGCCGATTGGTCGACACTTCACGTGATGAACAGGCTTGATTGTTCTTTGGCCTGTATATAATTAGCATTGCCATTCAACGTGGCAATGCTGCCAGTCTTCTTAGCACGTTTCCGGACGAAAGCGATGCGGATTAGTATTTCGACGCCTAAGTGTCCTTTTTGTTTTTATATTTATTTGTATATTATATAGTTAGTTAGAAGAAAAAGACATGTTGTGCCGACCCGAAATAAATTGGGATAAGGGCAGGAGAATGATGATGATGATAATATATTAATTTAAGTGTGTACAAGTTGTTAATATGTAGAAATTAAGTTCAAAGATTACATAAATATAGTATAAACTTTAAAGGAAAAATAACCTGTAGGTACTTGTTTCATCTTCTAAAATAAATATAAAAAGGGGTAAAATTTTTGGGTTTATATCTGTGGAACTAATGATCCGATTTCGAAAATTATTTCTCTAGTTAAAACGAGAATTGTCACGCGCGGAGTCGCGGGAAGAAACTACTCCATTAAAAGGGCGATAAAAAAAGGATGTATATGTAGATACGTTCGCCGTCGTTTGGCCGATCACCGTGTAAGTTGACATGATTATATAGGATGTTGCGTAAAAAGTGGATCAAAGTTAAGGGGTCAATACACCGACTATCCATCTTTTCCATAGGTCTCGGAATAAAATAGTTCTTTCAAATAAAACTGATACCTGCCTTTAGTAATTTGGCTGTAATTTCTATAAATGTAAATTACATTATTTGTTAATTGTGTTGGTTTTTTATAACTAGTAGGTATACTATCTGAAAATGACTTTGTAAATATAATTAATTTATTTATATAATATTTCAAGCAATGTAAAGCTACTAAAGAAAAATATTTTTATTTTAAATTCAACTAAAATCTCTAAAACGCTAAATGAAATAGTGTGGAAATGGTATAAAAAATGAACTAAACTGCCCATTACTAAGATTGCAGATTCTGCAGACTGCAACAGTATGATAATAACTGATTCTATTTTTTTTTATATTAGATATGTAACAATTTCCATGTTTTCATTTATACTTTTTTTAATGTCAGTATTCTAAGAGAGAATAAAAAAAACAATTTAAAAAACAAAAGTAACTTCATTATAAAAAAAAAAATTTGAAACCCGAAAATGAGAACCCGTCCTGCTCATGCCCTCTTCGTTTGAAAAGAGGCTTTTGTCCTTCATTAGCAACTGGTATTAGTATTTCGTTTATTTCTTTTCTTTCCTTTTAAATTTATTTTTATAAAAACAAAAAAGGAACATTTACAAATATAAAAAATAGTCCATAGGTCGGTCACAGGCATCGTGGGCAGGGTCCATGTTACCGATGGTTAGGAGATAACAACCTTCTCACAATGCGAACCCTATCGAGGAGGAGAAGGAGGATCTGCCTTCTGTATCAGGGCCTTGATCCAACCGCCTAACGAAAGCCTTGAGAGAAATTGATCTACGTTTTTGGCCATAAGACCCTTGGCCGTTACGACAATCGCCACAACGACAGCCGAGCTCGCATTCCACAAGTCAACACCCTCGTGTGCTAAGTGAACATGTTTTATTTGTTTCTCATTCTTAGCTTCTCCCGATCCTTCGTCATGTGCAATAATCGATTATGATCATTGCGCGCCGCTCTAATCTCGATCTATCACCACTACCTATATCACCAATCAAAAACCAGAAAAAAGTTTTGTCGGCTTAATTTGGTGTCCCACCAATACTTAGAACATACTTACTAATCATAAATGTTTTTTTTTTAAATGATTTAATATAGGTGCATTTATTTTTCTACATAATAACAACTTTTTCATATTTAAATTAAATGAGTATCTAACTAACTAAATACAAAAATAAAAAGGACACTAAGACAATTTAATTGAATCAGAAGTGCTGTACCTACTACAGTTATGTGCCCGATTCAGTTCACGAAAATGAAAGAATCGCATGGAACTGGGATCGATCCATCATAGCTGATAGTATACTACTATTGTTACCAATAAGCCTGATATAGTGGTGGTGGATCGATTAGCGCGGCACACAGTGTTCCTTTACATAACGGTCTCGCATGACGGGAACCTCGTGAAAACCGCGAAAGATAAACAAATTTATTGTGTTGGTTTGGATCGCCAGATTGTCAACATGTGGGATGTGGACTCAGCGATCATTGTGCCGATAGTTGTGACAGCTAATGGCTTAGTAGCCGAAAGCCGCGACCTACATCTGGGAAGCCTCTCGTTTGGCAGCTGGATCAAGAGCTTCATTCTACTTTTTACTGAGAGTCATTAAATGCTTAGGCCACGTAGATACCTTTTGAATGTTTTTATAAAGATCATCATCTGCCATCATCTGCCTAGCCTTTTCCCAACTATGTTGGGGTCGGCTTCCAGTTTAATACCAGTATTTTACATGGAACGACTGCCTATCTGACCTCCAAAACCCAGTAACTGGGCATAAAAAAAGATTATTTATACAGATCTCATTGTTTAAGTTTATTTTTAGCTGCCCCTTAGTTGTTCTAAATATTGCCTTTGTTGGAAGTCTATTACCTACTTTAGATTCGAAATGCCTAAGTGGCGCTTCAATTGTTTCATAATAAATGTTACGATATTTGGCTTGTGTAATATAATCAGACCTGTTGGTCCAAATATAAATGATAAACGAAGTTAAGATTATGCCGATTTCAAAAAGAATATCTATAATATATAAATAATATATATAATATTAATCCGGCGATATTTAGAATTGATTTAAAAAAAATAAACCTAGACTCAGTATTTCTGTTCAATAAATTCTACCGCATTTCTCTAGATGGTATTGAAAAGTATCTAGCTTTTGTGTACAAAAACCTTTTTTATAAAAAAAACTAAAAACCACGCTTTTTATAGAAAACCGTACTAAATAGAAAATAAAATTTATTTATTTAAAAGCTTGGGGTTCTAAAAATAATCTTTCTAAAAATAATATTCACCAACACCATGCACCCCACGCTTTTAAATAAATAAATTTTATTTTCTATTTTTTAGTACGGTTTTCTATAAAACGCGTGTTTTTTATTTTTTTTTAAACTATTATGTATTTCCTACTTTTTAGTTCAAATTGATATATTGTCATCGGTCCTAGATAAATCTACAAAGTTTGAATGAAATCTGGCCGTTTAAAGTGGGTCAAAATCGCGCTCAAAGAAGTCAGTTACAAACATACATACAAGTGAAGCTAATAATTTTTTTACTTTACGGTTTTTTTTACTTTACGGTACCTACTCAATTTCCAACAGCATGTAGTCAAGTAGAATAATTTCCATGAACACCATTCATGGAAACTGTTTCACGCACCATTGCGTCGCCCCGTTCTGCGAGCTCCTTTACTGTTGGCGTCACTTGGAAGAGATTTTCTCAAGATTGTAAACCTCTATTTTTACAATGTTGTAAAGTGGTCTTTGTAGATTTGAAAATCGTTTCCGCCTTATCTCTTAGGTTTATAAAGTTAAAATTGTAGTTTTATTAGGGCTGTTAGATATTGAGCCAAATTTGACAGGAAAAATGTACCCTTTTGTTGAAATAATAATAATGATAAGTACATGATTTATTTACTATATACATATAATGTAAAATGAACTAAACTATTTACTTTAGGTACTAAATAATATGACTATCTAACTAACTATACAAAGACATTTTTACGAGACATCGCCAAGCGGTTGATCGACTCTTCACGTGACCAGAGGGCTGGCTTATTCTTTGGCCAAAGAACGAGCGATCACGTGAAGGGTCGACCAGTCGGCGTAATTGACTGACTGACTGACCTATTAACACGTAGCTCAAACTAATGTACAGATTAGGTTAATATTTAGTATACAGATATAATGACGTAGGCATCCGCTATTCTACGCGAGCGAAGTTACGCGTATCCTACAAAATGTTACTTAGCTAAATTGTAAAGTGCGACAAAAAATTACTAATATTGAAATCTTTATTAAAAATGTTCCATTATCCTACAAATTTTGAATTTAAAGGTTTTAATAATAATAAAGTCAAAGCCAAATATTTCGCATTTATGAAATTCTTTTTCTTTTCTGCGGTTACTGACTAACCTGGTGTCAGAGTTTTATGCTGCCCATGGGCCTCTAACTTAGCTACTAAATAATAATAGCTACTATTTATTAAATTAGTATCTTAGTAATGCTTAAACACGAGTAAGTAAGTATGTAACTTTCTGAAAAAAAACTAAGTGTGCCTTCCAGAATTTATTAAACTTGAGCAATAAATACTGTGATTCGCAATATACATTTACCTTTGTAATATTTTTGATTCATTATTAAAGGAGATTGTTCTAGACCGCCCTATAACCAACAAACATTTGACGTGTACGTTAATTTTAATTATATTTTAATCTCTTTAAAAATAATAAATAATTATTCATAGGTTTTTAAAAGTGACCTCATTGATTTTATTACCAACTAAACTCTTTCATGGAAATGTCACAAAAGATTTGACAGTGTCTCTCTCGCTCATATTACATAAATATCGATATCGATGACGATGTCCATAATATCTAGTGATACATAATGGATTTTCGATATTTATCACTTCCAAAACATTGAAAATGTGCAACATAAAAGTTTTCATGCTTATTTTTGCATGGAATTAGTTCCGTAAACATTTTAATGGAACTTATGATGAATATGGCCTAACACGATTATGATGAAAATATAATGAACAAAACAAACTCACAAAATGTACTTACTAGTCGAATGAGGGATTTTCTGACAAGTGAATATTAGTTCAAAAAATACGTCACTGCCTCTGGTTTTTGACATCAAATAAGCTTTCTTATTAACGGATCTTATTTAACGCCATATATTGAACTATGATTTTCACTTGTCAGAAAATCTCTCATTAAACGATTGAAATGTCATTTACGACGCAATTCTAGTAAATTGTTCCTATAACAATTCCACGACTTCAATAGCCATATTTTTACTTTTTAAGTACTCAACTCAATTTTAAATATCGCAAACTAAAACTTTTCACATTGTTCGTTGGAAACAAAATATTTTATTTTAGCATTAATTTAATTGAAGTAGAATCATAGCAACAACGTGTTTATGTTTGAAACGGAACAAATTCATTTACACTTGGCATATTGATCTGTCATTTTGGTCTACTAAATTAAAACCACAGATTAAATAGGTGGTCATTGATAATCGATATACAATGATTGATCTTCGAGAGAGCATCTCTACGTCACTACGTCTGTCGGTTCGTCTCACCGAGTCTCACGCGTTGGCTGTGGTTGTGTTGTGTTGGCATAATACAAAAAGGCATAATACAAATGTATTTACAGTAATATTTTACTGTATTTGAAGTTTAATGTTTTGTAGAAACCCAGAAATAGCGATTTTAGAAGGAATTACTTAATTTTTCTTTTATTAAAAATAACCTCAAAATCTGTTCCTTTTTTTTAAATAAATCTGTTCTCTAAAGTGTCTGTCAAGAAACTTTCTTCTTATGAGCTACTAAGGGCAATTTACAAATAGAAAATGATTTTTTCTATGCTGTTGGCTCCAGGGCGAAAAATGTATGGGCGTAGAACAATCTCCTTTTACTTTTCGGTATTAAGACGTATAATAACAATTGCAATTCAACAAAACAAGAGAAAAAAGGTATTTATATCTATACACATAGGGTGTATTTACGAGATGAATATCAAAACAAACCAAAATTACACTTGCTGAAATCCCAAAAAAGTTTCATTTGCTGCAAAGCGAGTTTTTGGAGCGGACAGCGCGGTTTACGCTAGCGCGCACTTGTAAATATCAGAATATCTAAGCGCGCGATACACCAAAGCATTTTGCTTTTGAGCGTTCATGGTTCACGGTACGATGATCGCAGGGAAATCCGTTACTTTCGTAACAGATTTTCGCAAAAAGCGTCAATATAAGTTGGAACTCTGACCTCTTAAGAGGCTCCGGTAAGAATGGTTCTGTACAAAAAAAAAGGATTGTGTGGTTTTATGAAACCACGGTAAAAGTGAAACTTTTTTTCACATTAAAGACATTTGACACTATAGGCGCCGCCATATTGGCCTTGGTTGCTCTGACGAGCGCCATTTCACTTTATCCCTACTCCGCGGCCGACCGTCACGCGACATGCAACACACAGACGAAAAAGTTTGAGACGATGTAAAAAACAAAATTACTAGAAAAACCTAAATAATCTGAACCGTTACGCGTCTTTTTTAATCTGCCTAGACTTTTCTCAACAATCATAGACGACACGGTTGGCGCAGTGGTTGAGTGATTGACTGGTGCGCACTATGTCGCGGGTTCGATTCCCGCACGGAACAAATATTTGTACGACCTGCAAGTATTTGTTACGAGTCTGGGTGTTTTCTATCTATAATATGTATGTTTTTACAAAAAAAAATGTATATAAGTAGTATATCAGCCATCTCGTTACCATAACACAAGCATTAGGTTGCTTAGCTTGGGACGGTATGGCGCTGTGTGAAATGTCCAAGGATATTATTATTATTGTTATTATTATAGGGTTAGCTTCCACTCTAACCGGGTGCAACTTTTTATCAGCTTTATTTTTTTAATGGAGCTTTTTTATTCGGTCCTTCACATTCCAGTTACTCGGTAACACGATACCCGTTGGTAAGACTGGTTGTCATAATTTTGCACTACTATCTGGCTATCCGAATAACAACTTTTTGGGGAAGCCCTGCGTTCCGCGAAAAGTGCAATATGTGGGTGATTTTAAAGATTAGCTTCTTACCGCGCCTTAATGTTCGCGGTCTGTACGTGTTTGCGTACTCGTAGAGCGTAACTTTTTACACTAGTTGTTTAATATTCGAGATTTACAAATAAATGGACGACATTATTTATAGAGTTAATATTTATTTACAGCACCTTCATGTGCTGTAAATAAATATTAACTTTAGGTATAATATACTCGCTTCCGCCCGCGGCTTCGCCGTGGATGTCGGAAGTTGACTATTTCAAACAGTCAAAAATAAAATATGAAATCACATAGATAAAAGACCGCTCTTCTTAAAAACTTCCATCACCCTACACAAATTAAATATCATGCGAAAATATAATTGTAATTTGATTATAAAAAATCGTGACGTCACATTGTTATATTTCATACAAATCGCGTACAAATGCCGCGTTTTGACAATTCATTAAACGTAACGTTATTGACTACACTTTAAAATACCCAATTGTTACATAGGATCCCTAATTTTTTTTTATTATATAGCGTAATGCCAACCGGGGATAGTCTAGCTTCTGGAAGAATTTTTCAAATCGGTTCAGCTGTTTTGGAGCTTATTCAATGCAAACAAACAATCAAATCTTTCCTCTTCATAATATTAGTCTATACTTTTAAAAGTTGGAAATTCCTAGGCTAAAATTTGACTTCGCTATGAAACCAACATTTAAAACATTTGGTTTTAATTGTTGGCTTGATAACTAAGTAATTGGGGACGAACATGTTTTTATTTTTATTCTTGTTTTTTAAGTTTTAAACTATTTTTGTACAAATTATTTTCAAACACCCAATGAAAACCAGAGGAACTAAAGTGTGAGACGAGGTTTAACGAAATAACTATAAAATTGTCGCTAAGAAAGTACTTCTAGCTCATTGTAAAAAATACCTGCGGTACCAGCGCTGGGGCTCTGTCTCGCGTAGGGCAACTCGTTCTTTTGTGGGTTTTGTCTCTTTGCGTCTACGACTTCTTTGAGTATTTTCTTTCATTCTTGTGTAGGAAAAAACAAACAAAGCATGAAAGTAAAGTGTTCGTCCCTACAATCGAAAAACTACAATTTTTACTGAAAAGAAAACGAAATTAAATCATGAAAATTATGTTTCTCTAATTACAAAAATCTTTATTGGAAATTCTACTGATTGAAATTGTATTACTCTTTTTCGTTTGTTTCTTTGTCTGTTTTTTTATTCGAATAACTGATTGAGTGAATTATTAAAAAAAAACATAAGGAATTTAAAAGTTGTATTTTTTAAATTCCTTTAGTTTTTATGTAGAACATAAAATACGTAGGTAAAAACTACACCCTGTAAGGACGTTTGCAAGTCAGTGCGATTTGCTCAACCAAAAACATTTCAATGAAACATGTAACATTTGAATAAAATGTTTCGAATCGAATTTCACTAACTTAATGAAATACATTACTTTAATTACCCGAATTTCATTAATTTAATGAAATTCGATATAATTATTATACATTCAGACTGAGCATTCGGTAATGGAGGAGTGGTGACCCAGTAATAACGGCCCCGACTTAGGACTTGTAGATCGTAGGTTCAAAGACAGACCCTGCTCTCAAAACAGTGAAGGAAAAGATCGTGAGGAAACTGACAAGTCCCAGAGTTAAAAATCCGAAGACATGTGACATAAGGCCTGTATCCCAGCCGTGGGAACAATAAAGGTTGATAATGCCATTCGTTAATAAATAGTCACTGTCGTAATGCACAACTCTTATCAGTGTTTAAAGACTTTAAAGAAGAAGATAGTTGTTGTTCCTTTTTTTCTGTGTCGAGAGGCATTCTAGCAATTCGTTCGAGCGTAGCGTAAGTCGAGCGTAGCGAGTGTCGAGCGTAGCGAGAGTCGAGCGTAGGCATTGCTACGTACCGGTGCGACGGCGTCTCGTCGCGGACACCAAATGCATACTGCTCCCGAATCAATAGCCCGAGTCTCATTGTTGGATAAATATGATAACGGTGGCCACTGATAACATTAAACGGAGTTGTATCGCTGCCACTTGCTGTAAGCCTTCAAGGTTTTTTTTATTCGCTTTCTTTGGCTTAGTTAGTCACAGAAAGATAGAGCTGAAACTCGAAAACTCTCAGTTTAAGAAAAGTTGTCGAAGATCAGGCCCAAGGTGACTTCCATTTTTAGAAAAGGGCATGTATTGTATTGTGTATTACTTTAATGAGAAATTCATTGCTCCAATGCCATTTATTTTGACGGATTTGATACTACTAAAAACATGGTCATTTTTCTATAAAAACTCGCAAAGGAATCTTCACTACGAAATGAACAAGTCATGGAAGCAAATCATTTAAATGATCGTAATTCCACCGATAAGTATCGATTTTCCTCTAATTCGCTCTACTAAAAGGAGGTTCTGTTTAACTGTGCCAGGCAGCAGGAATGTAGTATGTAGATGCGAACATACAAGCATTTGTCCCGCGGTTTGAGCTCGAGGTGCGGCTGAAACCGCGAGCTCGTGTATATAGACATATGCCTAACTGCAGGTCCAGATACGCTGCTTTCTGGTCTCTTTCATCTTCGAACGATAGAAGAGGTTGAAAAATGCTTAAGCATTAATGTAAAGTCACATTTTCCTTGTTTTTTTTAACAATAGCAAGAAGTGAAGTAATAATAATTGAACATTCAAAGCGAGGTAGGTTTCTATCTATACTAATATTATAAAGAGGAAAACTTTGTTTGTTTGTTTGGTTGTAATGAATAGGCTCAAAAACTACTGGACCGATTTTAAAAATTCTTTCACCGTTGGAAAGCTTAGTTTTCTAGGAGTAACATAGGCTACTTTTTATCCCGGGAAAAATAACGGGTCCCACGGGAAAGACCACGGGAGCGAAGCCGCGGGCAAAGTGCTAGTGTAAAATAAAATAGGTAATAAAAATAAATTCAACTGCGCATTTAATTAAATTTAATATTGGTACCTGTCCATATTAATCCATTGTTCAGGCTGTTGCACAAACATCCACGTCGCATTTTTCACGAACCTTTGATTGAATTGGTGTTTAATGAAAGGTTTATGGAAAATACGAGTGTCTGTGGAATGGAATCAATTTAATTCGGCTTTTGAAATTTTAATCAATTTAATTCGGCCTAACTGGGCATCTACATTGGAAAAGCAAATACAATATATTAAAATACAAAAGCGCGTAAATACTTTTGTCACTTGGTTGGTACTTTCGGTACCGTCAAAGTGGGGCCATATAAAAGTGCGACAGTGGTAAAAGTGGTCGTGTTGAGTAGCGCCTCAGGCCCTAATTTGGGACGTCGATTAACCGTCAAAACGACTATTGTTTTTCGCTGAAATTTTGTCGGCCCCTTTGATCGCCGTGACCCTAAGCCCGGGTCACGCCCCTCCTCCCGCGGGGCGTGTCTTCCCCCACAGTCTAAGGAGCGCGGTAAGGCGCCTTAGTTTTACTCCGAGGCTTTCGACAATAGCTATAGGTACATGTAGGTACGTAACCCACACTCGGCGGGTGGTGTAGGTATACTAGCTATGTTCGCGATTTAATCAATAGTTTGCCTCAAGGGTGAACGTCTGAATCGTTAACCTTCGCTCGCTTGGAGATTCGAGCAACTAGCTTGTTTTTTTAAGTTTTTTCTTGTGCTGTAAGTCTGAAGGCTCGACCTAAAAAAACAAAAAAACTGGCTTTGAATTATGTTAAAAAAACCTGAAATTAAATAACAATCCGGGCAAGTGCGTGTGGACCACAATGAAAGGTTAATCTAATTTAATTTGGTAATTGGGAGGACTTTATCCCAAAAACAAAATTTTATTTAAAAAACTGATTTGCCATACACGTTCAACTGTAAAAGTGAGCTTGTAATCTAATTTTTTTTTGTTTTTATTTTATTTGGTACAACTACAAATTAGGTAGCGATTTTCTGACTTTTTCCTTAACTTGTGCCTTAGACCTTGCTTCTTGCCAAATTTCATGGGTCCCTTGATTTATTTCAAAATATGTTTGAAATATAATTGACCGTATTTTTTTATCGCGTTGACTTAGAAGCTTGTTTTTTTTTAGCTACAAGGTGTCGTGGTACCTTTACTGACAGACAATCAGACAACGAAGTGACCTTTAAGGGCTTAATTTTTTCCTTCTGAGGAACGGAACCCAAAAAATAACTTTATGTATTAAGTGTTCTCCAATTGCATTGCGAATTCCTGACACTTCAGCGATGGCATCAGAAAATATTTGACTTCCATATTTTCAATACAAATTGCTTTTGATTTTATTATAATTATGTCATTCGACTTTTTCTGTATTGTGCACCAATTTCATCAGAAAATGAGAATTAATCATCGGAATTAATTTGAGCTTCGTACAGCTTCGAGGAAGACCTCATTTCAGATTAATATCCCATTATTATAGTGATTAATTTACAATTAATTTTGATTGGTATTTAAGGTTTTAAAAGGTCGTTTTGGTGTGATTTAATTTCAAGAATTACTTGTATCGAATAAATTAAATCCTCCACAGTTTATATTTTATGTCGTAATGGTATAAAATGAAATATAAGGCCGACAATTTAATAGGGTTCACAGACACGTACGTAGTCAGAAATTTGCCTGTATGCAGAAAATTTTGTTATATGTATATTTGCAACTAGTGATGTGACACGGTGCGTTACAATGCACATCGCGTAACGCGTGTCGCACAGATGAGCGCTTCGTGAGCCGAGCTCGGCAACATTATTACCCACTGTCGTGAGATCGCAGCACTGTGAAGGCTCGCGCACATTCGGGTGGACCGCGTCGCATTGCAACGCATCCGCCAATCTAACAAAATCCTCCAAATTTTGTATGAACCATCGCATAGAGAAGCGAACCGCACCGGGCCGTAACGTAACAGCGCGCAGCTAAAGGTGGATTGCGGTCACTGTTTAGCTTTTCGGTGCGGCTGGCTGGATGTACGATAGGGATCTAGGGTGATTTTGATTGTAGTGTGTTGCGGCGCAGCCCACCCGAATGTGTGCAACTTTCATTTAACTGGAGTAGAAATACCTAGTTCAAAAACAAATTAGAAAGGAGAATATTCAGGGTTCATATATTTTGGCCTTTTCTGAAAGGAAACTGGCCGGCCAACGAAAAATAAGGTACGTATATGGTTAGTTCTAGTTATTTGAAGCAATAGTTAACATGGCACAAAAGTTATAGGAACTTCATACATTTATTGGGCAGAAAAGGTCCAAAAAAACGATCTCCATGAATCTGTGTGAAACAATTACTGCATTGCAGTCCGGCCCGCCGCGGCTTCTCATGTTCTTTGGCGCATTTTTGTAATGCGGCGCGCCGCGACACGCAGCGGTTGTAATGTGCGCTTTGGGGTGGCCTGTTGTCCCGATGACGGGTTTGAGTGACAGAACACATCTGGCTATGTTACTGATTGAATTAGTACGCTAACCGTTCATAGCAAAAAGAGGATAGGAATATAGAGAAACGTACACAGAGTATCTAAGCCTAACCTAACCTAACGTTATATGAACCGTAGCCTGCAAATCTTGAACACATACGTACTAGTGCTTTCAAACTCAAACTCAAAGCATTTTTTTTCCAAATAGGTATATCAATTATAGTCACTTCTGAATTGTGAAATGGTAATATACATTCATATAGATACAGATACAGGGCCTGTGTAACCGTTAATTCTTTTCTATTGAAACGTTCTTGTAAAACCTTACATGCCATACGTACTTACATAATATAATAATATGTGCAGCACACCATCACCAATTTGACCCAACGCACATTGGACGCATTTGAGTATAAAATAAATGTACGTATACCTAACCCGTACATTTTATGCTAAAATTGACAGTCAGCGAATAAATTAAATACATATTTGAGTTACGAGTAGACAAAGGATTTATTCGCTTTTATCAGTTTTGGGTTATTTTTTTCTAATTTTCAATATCACAAGTTGAACTTAAATTAGTTTATCATTCATTAAATGTCAAACTAACGGTTCGCCTTGTATAGTGTCTACACAGCAAAGGTTTGAATTCTGTTTTGAAGCAAAAAAAAAACTAAAGCTATTGTTCCATAACTCGCGTTTGAAATTCCTACACCGAAACAAGCAATGAAAGTTTGTAGCGAAATGTTATATGATGTGATGAAAAATTGTTTTGAAATGGAATTCTTTGCTGTACAGATTATTTTTGATTCAAAATTTCGCTATTCTATCGCGAGTCGATATACTAAAATATTTTATATGTTCGTCAACAATTTTGAACACGTATTTTTTCTTTTTTTACGTATTAAAATTTTGCATGACGTCACTGTAGATTTTATACTGAGTTGTGACGCAGTGCGCCCCCACTCCCCAACTTTAACGCGATTAATCTCAGACATTTTTTATTAATATGATAAAGCAAAAAATACGTATCTAATATTTTTTAATATCTGACTGACGGACAAAATTTTTCTTTTTACCCTGTGATTATCCCTATTATCGATTTATTTTGGCTCTACCATCAGACTTAATTTGCCTGCGTACATATTATATGTGTTTAACATACCACATGCTGCTAACCATAGCGGTGTTACCACAGAGCTCAGCGCCAGCATCAAGCGGGAGAAGATCGTGGAGATCTGCGAGGGTTGCGGCCAGAAGATCCAGGACCGTTACCTGATGCGTGTGGGCGAGCTGTCCTGGCACGAGCACTGCCTCAGCTGCTGCGTCTGCGGCTGCCCGCTCGCGCACACCTGCTACACCAGGAACGCCAAGCTCTACTGCAAGCCCGACTACGATAGGTAACTCTCACGTTAAAACCTTCGACGGCAAAATATCATTTTGCTCTTGAAAGTTTTTAGAACGCTTTTTTCTTTTCCGGAACAACTCAAAATCAACTTTTTACTGTTGATTTTAAGTTGCTTCCACAATCACATATAGGGCCAAATCATTAATAGGATACATTTGTGCAGTAGCGAATACTTCGTTGCGAAATGCTAGCGTAATGCTATGCGACTTGCTATGCGATCGGAACTTCTTCATGTTATTGCAATAACTAGTTCTTGTTCTATAGATTGTTTGGGGTCAAATGCACCAGGTGCGGCGACCGCCTCCTGCCGCAGGAGATGGTCATGCGAGCTCAGCAGTACGTGTTCCACATACAATGCTTCGTGTGCGTCATGTGCTGCCAGCCGCTCCAGAAAGGCGAGCAATACGTCATCAGAGCAGGTCAGATCTTCTGCCGCCAGGATTTTGAGAAAGAAATGTATTTGATGCAACACGCTGAAGATGATATGATATTAGATGATTCCGAGCGCCCTCGGGACGGACGAAGAGGTCCAAAGCGTCCACGGACAATACTAACATCAGCCCAGCGCAGGCAGTTCAAAGCTTCATTCGAGGTTAGTCCAAAGCCATGCAGAAAAGTTCGAGAAGCATTAGCAAAGGATACAGGACTGAGTGTCCGAGTCGTGCAGGTGTGGTTCCAGAACCAACGGGCTAAAATGAAGAAGATCCAGAGGAAAGCGAAGCAGGAGGGTGAGAAGAACAATGACAAAGAGAAGGATAAGGATGAGAAGAGCATCAAACAAGAGTCACCATCGAGCGAGCATGGGAACTATCTGGGACTGGATGGGGCCTATTCTGCTTCTAGTCAACCGCTGAACCCCAATCTACCGTATTCTCCTGATGGTATGATCTTACTTTTTTTACAAACCAATTTCAAAAATATAACCTTGACTTTAAAAAAAACTCTACCTTAACCACGGTTAATTCACTATCAGAAACCGAGAAATCCCGAAAACATTAATTCATTTCAGACACCGAATGCCGAACGCTGTGTAGAGAATAGTCTGCGTAGAATGAGAGTGAAATAACAACTTTTTGCTTACATTTTAACTTTTACTTTAAATCAAAATAAACTTGTTTTATTACAGATTATCCAGCGCACTCAGGCGACAGCTTCTGCAGTTCAGACATATCCCTCGACGGGAGCAATTTCGATCAGCTGGACGAGGGAGCTTCGGACACCATGAGCCTTCAGAATCTGGAGGTGCAGCACCACTCGCACCAGCACCCTGGGCACTCTGCTCACGAGCCGCTTAACCTCGGCACTGGCTCCGTCGTGAACCCCATAGACAAGTTATACCTCATGCAGAACTCCTACTTCAGCACTGATCATTGATTCAGCGTGGGCCGCGGTGCTGGCCTTGCTCCCATGTTTGGACAGCGACCGCGCCCGACAACGCACCTCCCCGTCAAATGCACCGAGACTGCTACTAGTCACAACCTGGAGTACACAGACACCTATCAAAGTGCCGCTATGAACCTGACTGATACTCCTTTGAACCGTATTAGGTAAAGTGATTGTGTGTTTAAAGTTTTGCAATAAATGTTCAGTAGAAAATTATATAGATCATGAAACAGTAATGACAGTGTGATAGCTACAGTGAAACTTTGCTAGGAAAATACTCTTCCGAACTTAGATTACGAACAGCAGTCAGTTTGCTCCTATTTGTCTTAAAAAAATTAAAGTTTCCTTGTAGCTGCTGCACCCACATAGTTTATGGTAGCTGCCCATAGTCCAAGGTTATCTTAAAGCACGTGTTTGCAGCGAGGCGCTCGCTGCGTGTATGTAGCTAGTAGGCCAAGTTTGCGCAACGCGGTCACTGCGTTTGCTGTCGAATGACGTCATAGTACACACTCGCGGAGACCACGTTCACGTCTCGCTGGAGATACGCTGGCGAATCGTCAGTGTGATAACGACCTTCTCAAAGGGCAGTAAACAAACGGCACATAGAGGGAAAATACCTAAAGTAATACTTAAAGGAAGAAGTTTTGGTATTTTGAATAATCTAACTGTTGACACATTCTGCCTTCTAAATCATCTGCTGATCCATTCTTCAATAAACATCGTACCTCTTATTCAATTTTCAATAATTCAACATTTTCCAAATTAATATTCTTAAGCTTATTTTCCAAATTAATATTAATATGCTTCACAGAAGTGTCTATACTGGTGGTTGTCAGGGTCTTCATGTTTAGGGTTTTACACTTTGTATGATAATAAATAGGTAATACGGAAGTTTAACAATTCCTTATCATTTTAAGGTACAATGTTTATTGAAAATATTTAATGTGCAAAGGCCAAAATAACATGATACCCAAAAAAAATGACAGTTTGGGATCGCTTGATGCGCAGGCGCCTGTACAAGAAAACATTTATGGAACTTTTCATTTAGTGAATAAAAAAATTGTCGTTTTCCTCTCCCTCTTGTGGAAACTATACCTATGTGGCGTTCGTTTGTTCCACCCTACGTGCGTATATCAATAAAACAGATTTTCATTATAATCTCAATGTTGTGCATTTTAAATATTATACCGAAATGGTCGACACTGTCTCATCTCTTCCGAATATTATACAAATACCTGTTCTCAAAATATTATCATAATTTTAAAAAATAGTTTTTATATTGTATATATATTGTACAGAACAAAATAAAAATTAAGAAAAATAGGTTATCAACCTATAAATAATAGGCAAGAATTAATAATATTACTGTGTAGAAGATTCTTTTGGAGATACATACTACATAGTCAATGTAACGACTGTAGTTAGACATTAAAATGTACATAATGTTGTACATCAAATAAATATAGAGTTTATTATTAGTGGGTGTCTAAATAATGAATGTACCTATATGTTATTCAAATGGTGTTATTGAAACTTTTAAATAATTTTATGTTCACAAATCAATCTGAGATGTATCAAAAGATTTACACAATCTTGTCTAATCTCCACGTGGTTAGGATGACAGCCAGGGTTGCCGGCGACATTCAAATTTTCTTACGTTTTATTTTTGTAATTTGCAAGTCAGTACATGTTATAATTTGATCAAAGTAAGAAACTATTCAGCACTTTTTGAACGGTAAAATTACTTACGTCCGCTCTTGACTTTCTAGTGCTTTAGCTGAAAAGAAAAAGTGGCGCAACCAAACTCCCAGCTTGTTATTGTATTTCAGATTGTAGTTATTACTAAATGTGTCAATATATATTTCTTCTCGTTTTAATGCTATATCTTATTGTTGAAATAAATACTTACATAACATTAACCTAATAAATTACAAAAAAAAACGTAAGAAAATTTGCCTGAAGCATCCTCCTTAACTAATCAACTCTCTGTTTGTGTAATCAATGTTTACCGAATCATGATAATAATTTTAGAATAATCAATTTTAAACACCCCTTCCAAGGTACCGTTATAGATGTTGTATTATAAATGTACATGTTTACAGTAGTTACAGCCTATTTACGTACACAATAAATTACAGGCAAACCTAGTCATTTTCCTATTGTGTCTTAGTCAAAATAGTTCCATAGTTGTATTAGGAAATATTTTATTTATTTATTATATTATGTTACTGTTTTATATTTAAGTAGGTAACAAATAAAACCGGATGGACATCTCTAGTCAAACTATATGTTATGTCCATATTCTCCGTTTATGCTTAGAGCATTTATCCTATAAATGCTCTAAGCGTTTATGTGAACACCGGTGACTGAACCCCACCTCTTATTGCAGTATTTTTTAATATAACTTCAGTGCGAGAATGAGACAGAGCTACCTATACAAGTGTAGCTCCATCTTCTTCCCACTGTGAAGTGATATTAAAATAACACTATAATACACTGTGAAATTTTAATCGTCTTACAAAGATCCACTTGATGTATCTGACATAAAATACCTATAGGCGTGATTAAAAATTTGTTACCTTTAATTAAGATAATAGGTACTACAAAAAAAAACAAATCATGCATTACAATAAGAAACATCCTGTTAATAATGTTTACGTATCGAACAGAAGAACATACCTACCTGGCGCACGAGTCGAGTAGATCATTCCATCCCCTTTTTATATGAGACGAAATTTCTTAAGCCAATCTAAAACAGTCCACGTGGACTGTCATCCAATGAGATGCTTTTTTCTTGTTCATATATATATTTATTAATGAATGATTAGCCGTAGTCAATGGATACATGAATTGGGCTGCCGTTGTAAGACGACTAAAATTGCATGGTGTATAAGAGGTGGTCATCCTTGTATGGACTTGTATTTATCAGGCGCGGATCCAACATGGCCAGAGCGACTGATGGTTTCTGATTCACCAAATAGGTCTCATGACCTTATTAAATGTGGCCGAGGATCCGCCACTGACTGTAAATTATATAGTTTATTCGGTAATTTTATAATTTGATGTAAATTAAAATGATATAAACAATTACTTGTTTGTTTCATTAAACTAACACGGAGTAAAAGTAACCTTACTTTAGGAGTGAAATCGCTGGAGAGGTCCCAACACACAGTACCTCTAGCCATGGTACAGAACAACCAAAAAATTAAGCAAAATTGTTAGATATGTCTTTGAGAACCCCTTTGCCTTGCAGTGGGATACCAATAATCAGTAAAATAATAAACTCAACCTATTCCAATCAAATCAAATCAAAATCATTTACTTATTTCAGGTAAATAACACCTATTTCCAAAACATAATTAATAACATAATTGCTGTCCACTGGCCCACTTCTGGACATAAGCCTTTCCCAGGCTGCGCTTCAACACCTTGTCCTCCGCCTTCAGCACCCAGTCTGTCTCATCCATCTTTTTAAGGTCGTCGTTCCATCATTATTTACGGGCTCCACTCCATCACTCATCTGCTTTACCAGCAATCGATCCCTCGACAAACTTGGCCAGTGGGTTATAGAACGTGGCATTTAGGTACTGTAGAGGTCTATGGAAATATGGATTAAGGAAAACCTCGGTATCTTTATTGTAAGTAAATAGCAGATTGGAGAAAATCGCAGATTGTACAATTCTTGGCAATTGGGTGAACAATGACTTCTGGGCCACCCCAAGATTGTGTTGGTAGACCTATGTAAATTGCTAAGAATTACGATTTGTTGCCCGTGAAAACAGTCCGTCGATGTTGTAAAATTTCACCGTGAAAACATAGGCGAAGTCAATGTGAAGTGAGCCCTCAGACTACGGCAATTTCCTTAGTCTGAGAGTGAGCCTAATATTATGGATTGACAATTTGACACTATTGACAGCTCACTTCAACTACGGTTTTACGTTGAAAATTTAATATTTTTGGCCACCAAAGATATATACTAATAAATATTTTGTGGGTAGGAAAAAAACACGACATTCGCTTGAGACGCGGTGACAAACCAGAATTGATTGTGGTTGAACTGAATCGAAATTGTGGACTTTTAACATCAAGGATAATTTTATTTTTTTTAGCACTTTTATCATAATAATTGAAATAAGGTTGCTAAAAATGGATCATGTAGGTTCAATTATTAGTCGACTTGATTTTTCAATCGCTTGATAACTTTTCACCGGACATCTTGAGATCTTAGAGCATAGGTTAAATGCTCTAAGCTTGAGATAGAAAATGGCGGTTTGACATATTATATAAGTATGCAAAAGCTTTCAAACTGTCATATTTATTCCTCCAATAAAACTTAGACTATTGAAAAATCAGCCCTTAATCAAGTACTTAAGTACCTAATTATACAACCCATTATCTACTCAAGAATTATCTATTATTGCCTCTTTCAGTGTGATAGACATATCGATGGACGCTTCCGATATAAAGTTAGGACTTACTTGCAATTAGCGTTATCTCAATCAGTTCGACCACATCAGGAGAGCTATAGGTGCTTATCAACTTCTCCCTACTTTTTCGTTTGACTTAGTGTAGAGTGGTTTCATAAAAGTTGTTTTTTACTTTTTTGTTTTTGATGGGATTATACTTACTCCATTAACTGAACCTGGTTCTGAATAACTGATGCATTAACGGAGGGCATTTTTTTTATGATGGGAAATCGTCAAACCAATCCTTCCGCTCGGGATGGAGCGGAAGGATTCAGACTCTTACTGACTAAAACCCATCCATGTTCCGGGGTAGCGGTAACCCTCTCAGACGGTTCCGCTTACCTGGCAGGATTCGGTCCAAACAGGCACCTTCACTTTAATGGAGGGCTACATTGAAAATTCTAAATTTTAATATAAGCGATTGCATTGCATAGGTGCTAACGACAAACTAAAAACTCCATCGATAACTGATCCTTGCATATCTTTTGTCTTTGTCATCGCAACTATCTAGGTAAGTACTTCAAACCCAATTTATTTATCCCGCTGTTTCAAGCACAACCTTCGTCAACTTTCACGATCATAAATGACCGCAACTTTCTGAAACTTTACTCAACGCAATACTTTACCTTTACTTCAACTAATGTACAGATACAGAGTAAACATATAATTTTATCTTTCCACACGTCTAACGTATCAAAAATTATCTTTAACTTTCAACGTATCTTGTGTTTTGTTTGTAATTGTTTTAAACAGGGCTACTAAATTTAACTATAAACAAGGTTAATAAATTTATTTATTTTTTCATATCTATGAAAAGACTAGTACCGATTCACCTCGGGGATGGGAAAAATGTAGGTATTCGTTTTGGCGAACCACTGGCTGCGCTCAGGATTCATGACGAAAACAAATAAAAAAATTCGTCAGTACGTTAGTAAATTAAGTATTTGCAGCTGAGCGCCTGAGAATTTATCTTCTGTACTCTTCCTGTATGCGCCTAAAGCTGTCCTGTTTTATCGGGAAACAAATCATAGCATATTTATAATTAGATACCTATCAACACAATCATGGACTTGCCGACAAGTCAGCATAATCAGCCTATAACGTCCTATAACTGAGACATAGACTCTTCCCGGTGGGACGTGTTTCACCACGCGCGACCAATGCAGGTTGGTGGATGTCACCATGGACATGCTAGTTTCCTGCACCGTTTTAAGAACAGTATTAAAACGATATTTTTGCAAACGCATTAGTGCCACGATAGATAACTTTTAACTTATAATAACATGAAACTATTTTCTGGAAAAGCTTATAAATTAAACAGAACCGTTTTTTTTTACGCACCTTGTCTCCCCCATTACCTACATATTTTTTTAATTTTCACCAGCCTGTGTTACACGGGATAACGTTACATACACATACCTACACATACCTACATTGATATACTGTTGTTTTTAGAACCCTGAAAACAACACTCCTTTTTTGGGCAGAGATGCAATTAGAAGTTGATGTAATGCAGTAGCCATGTATTATAAATATTTTTGCTGCGTTTTATGGCTGTAGGAGGTACCAAGGCTTAGAGGCTAGAGGACGGTCACTCTTCCCCAATGACACTCAAAAGGGGTGGCAGCGTTGAAGCAGCTTAGGTATTCACGTACAAAAACATGAAAATATTTTTTTTATATTCTCATGAAAGTGAATTATTGCAAACCTGCACGTTTGCAAACGAGTCTTTAAAATACAATGTATTTTTGTCGAAAGCGTGGAGCGTCATCTAACTACATCATCAACAAGATACAGTAACGCCATCTGTCTAAATAGTTATGAACTTTATACTAACTTGTGCTTGGTTGGCTTGTGCCTGCGTACAGCTTCGTTGTTATTTGTTTAGACGGCAGTAGCGTCAATCATACAAAATGTTAGCATGCGAGCAGGGAAAATAGTGATACCAAATTGAAAGGTACTGTATAATTCTAACAGATCCGTCGAATATTCTCAAATAAACAAAAAGGATGTTCGAGTCGTAACTAAATAAATTTTCTTTATTTTTATTCTGTAATTCTGTCACTGTCAGCCAAACAATAACGTAATGTCAACTTTTATTATAACAATATTCGGCGTTGTCTTGAACTTGGGCCTCAACTCTACCTATTTTTCAAAATAATTGAAAATATCTTTTAGAAATACACAATTTAAGCCATACATGCGTCTTATATGTATAATGGAACCTTACCGTCTCGTTGAATCGCGCTCGCTACCAAAGAGTAATATAATAAGACTCTCGCTACTAACAAATAAATTTTGACACTTAGAACTCCTTAGTGACCGTGACGGATGGACGACACTGACACTGACAGCTATCAGCGTTCCGAAACTATCAGTCGTAATGACGTAATTCAGAAAGTACAAATTTTACAGTACATACAAGCGTTTGAAGTTTTTAATTTCGGCGGATTACCTCAGAGAATCGAAATGAAACTTGTGACATCTGGTGAACTTGGCGTGAACTATATAAAGTGTAGTTTTTACATAATTTAGTAATCTTGTTAGTAGACTGGTTTTATGTAATAATCTTATTTTCCAAAAAATTTGAAAAATGCCATTTTTCTGTGCTCCTATTTTGATATTTCCGCGATATTTCTATTTCCGTCCGTAACCGTAATCAATACCGACGACAGACTAGGCCCTTTAATAAAAACGACACTTCCATTCTCAGAAGAAGCGGACCCCGCTTCAGAAATCTTCTGGAAGCATGTCGCATCTATTAAAAAAGACCAGTCTTCAATGTTCTGTTTCTGTTCCAGTCCTCTGCTTTGTGGATTTGTGAGACATTTACTTGAACTTCCTCATAGCAGTGCTAATGTTGGGTGACTGTTCTCTTCTGTTAATATCAAGAATAAAACGTCTTTAGATATGGAAATCTTTTTATTTACTCGAATTATTACTTCTGAAAATCTGGTAGATCTAAATAGCAATGTTTCCTAGTTATGACATACCACACCGATTTCCTAAAATGAGATGTGACAACACTGTAACAATTATTAACAATGGCCATCCCACTGTGAATGTCAATAATACCGGTCGTTTTTGTCGTTGATTCTTACTTATATATTATAAGAGTTTTCTAGTGAGTTGCGATTAGCGTTGAGTTTTATCACTAGCATTATTCGAAACAGAGACTCATAAACAGTAAACACTTGGGTCAGTGGGTAGCCTTAGGGGCGGACTTACTTTACCAACATTTATCATGTCTAGTAAACGTTGTGTTCCTGAGTGTGCGGAAATTGAAGGTAAAAATTCATGTTAGATGTGCAAGCAAAAATCGAAGTCATGTGTGTCTTCGATTCTTTATTCCAGTTTATTCACGATGTTTTCCGTCTCTGCGGGTTGGAAGATGAGATGACACACCATCTACAAACCCGTACTGGGCGCACGTGGTAGATTACAGTTACAGCCCACTCCCTCAATGTGAAATGGTTTGTGTTGTAGTGGTAATATAAAGTCGTATTATGCTTGCAATTAACTCAATAACAAATAATTTTTTGCAGATTCTCAGAGAGTCCCAGATTGGTTTCGAAACCCTAAAAAGGGCATTGCTTGGTTTCGAGCCTGGGTCCGTATTAAGTATTGGTGAAGAGATTATCGGTCCGAGTAATGAAGATGTTTATGAACTTCGACGAGTATGTCATGCTCATTTTGAAGACAAATATTGTTGCCGTCACTATAGAATTTCTAACATAGCAGGACCAACATTCCGTATACCAAGTAAATGCGCTTTATAGATATTTATAATTCAATTTGATATGCAATAATGGTCTTTACTAAAATGGGCATTCTTTGACAGATTGAAGTAGCTTGACATGCTGGCCTCTATACATTACCTTTAGTGGTATTGACCTTACTAAAACTGCTTTATCATGTTGCAGGATCGCTATCCTTATCAAAATTTCTTGACACCCATGGAATACCATTTAGAGAAGTTGAAAACTGGCCATCTACATCAAAAGGTTAGTTCACTTAATTAACATTTATGGCAATTTCACTGGTAAAATTGAACAAAATCATGACATCTAAACTGCGTTTAACACTTTCACTGCCCAGTTCAAACTATTTTCAACTTATTTCTGGCAACCCTAGTAGCACGTTTTGATTTGCACCCGGTAGGCGGGTGCTGGGCATGGTCACAAGCCACATACATACATCAATACATTGGTGGAATCTGCACTTAGATATGTACCCACCTCTTGGTTGCAGTAGTTCATCACAGATCACATTATGCTTAGCTAGAGCATGTGCTAAGTATTGTTTATTTGTAGGACCTTAGTATATCTATTAGTGGTGCTATTCAAGTGCCACTAATATGCAGAGTGCTTATAATATGTGGAGATGCAGGCGATGATAAAAGAAAGTATAAGAAGTAAGACTTTTATTTTTATACTCACAATGAGAACCAGAACAAAAGATAATTTATTCAGGGCAGTAAAAAAAAGCATATCAAAATGAAATGTTGAAAAGTAAATTTATAAAGAACAAAAAGATTGGTATGAAAAACATGCAACGCTATTCATTCTACCCATATCCACTCCAGTGAAAATGCAAGTATGTAGAAATCAACTGCATAGCAAAATCATATCTATCCCCTCCTATTTAGTATTATTGTTCTATAAGGAGCATAATAATTCAAGATAATATTAGCAGGATATAGCATACATTTCATGCATGTTACCTTTGGTATGTAGAATTTGTTACTTAGAATACCTTACACTTTTTTTTTTTTTTAAGGCCGGGAAATCATCCAATGGCTGCTCCCGCTCTGGGTGGTGCGGAAGGGAGTGTCAGACTCTTACTGACTAAAACCCATCCGTGTTCCTTCAGTAGCCCTTTATGTTCCTGGGTAGCGGTAACCCTTTCAGACAATCCCGCTTACCCGGCAGGCTTGGCCCTGAGGGGCCCCTTTACACTTAAATGAGCACCTTAATGATTTAAATACATCACTTTGACGTTCAAAAGTGCCTTACTTGTGCCTATTTGAAATAAATGATTTGACTTTGACTTGACTTTATTATATACCTATAAATTGTTTAATTCATTTTTTCTTTATTTTCTGTTTCTTCCTGTAATTTCTGTAATATTAGTTAATATTTATGAACAAAATTAAAATAAACATTCCTTCTTGAAAATTTTTATACCTATGTAAGTCAATTCCTGATCACAAATAGGTGATGATAACAGATTTGCTTCAAGTATGTACTGTTAAAGGACATAATATATACTTTAAATCTATAATGAGGGACTAAACAATAACACCTGCATGATCTAAGATTCAGTTACACTTCTTGCTGAGGTCTATTTGTGGATGGTTGACTATACATTACTTATGGATACCTCTCTGTGCTTCGGAAAGCATGTCAAGCCACTGGTCACAGCTGTCATTTGTATATATTTGACAGTCATTATGGGTAGTCAGTAGCCTAACAGTCTGACAACTGATCTTACCAAGGGATATTGTATTACCCTGTAACTGGGTTCTGAAGGTCAGTTAGACAGTAGCTTGATGTAAAAGTCGGGTGCACCCAATTAGACTGGAACCTGACAACCTGAAAAAGCTAGGCAGAATTTGTTAGGATTTAAGTATTATAATATGGATGCAAATGGGTATTTGTTTTTTATGCACTTAATCATGTAAGGTGGCAGCATCTATAATAATATTTCTTTATTATTCTTGTTTCAGGAGCACTATCTCTGATAAAATGTACATGCTGATGCGGAGAACCATCAAGAGGAATTGAAAATGTGAAACCATCACAAGCACAGCACAAGGTGGGTTCATATTATCAGTTTGAATTAATTTATATTATTAGGATGATTACTATTTTATCCTTTTAACCGCCCGACTAGATATCAGTTGTCAAAAAAAAATCTGCGGTTCAGTAAATTTATGTTCGCATAATTCGTCAAAATGTATGGAACAGCTGATTTTTGTAATGCTGAAAATGAAAAAAAAATGTATACAGTGTGACTATGTCAAACTGTATACATTTTTCACACACTGTATACATTTTTCGTCGCTTATAAAAAAATCTGTTTATAGAAAAGTGCAATACCGACTCCGACGCAGTGAAAAAGTGTGGAACAGCAAAAAATTTAAATTATTTTAATAACAGACACAATTTCAACGCACGGAGGTTCAGAATCGTGTCAACCCATGGTAACCGGCTTCGCTTCGATGTCCCTTCCACCCTCATATTATTCTGTGTACTTACCCTCTGTCCAGAGAAACAGAAACAAGGCGTGATGTTTATGTGTGTTTGTATGTTTCAGGTCCTGTACCTGGTCCTGCGCATGATAGTTGTACAAGTGGTCACATTGGTAAGTTATAGTTCACACAGGCATTCGTAATCTGTTACATGGCATAATTAGGCCTTATGGCCTGCACTTGAAGGGGCCTGTGTTCAGCAGTGGACTAGTTATAGGCTGGATGATGATGATTGGCAGAATTCATGAAATCAATATGTAGTACTTCAGTGTTTGAATAATTAATTTAATATTGTGTCTGAAGTACTTTCCAACAATGGGCTATTTGAAAGGGTAGTCCATAACGTTATGAATTGTCAAAACGCGGCATTTGTACGTGATTTATATGAAATATAACAATGTGACGTCACAGATTTTTAGAATCAAATGGAATACTTACTTATAAGCATTAAATGCAATTACAATGATATCTTTTTAAATATTTGATTTCTGTATGGTGATGGAAGTTTTTAAGACAAGCGGTTTTTTATCTATGTGATTTCATATTTTATTTTTGACTGTTTCAAATAGTTAATTGCTAATTTGTACTTCCTAGAACAAGTTCACCCTGCCTAACTTAAGCTTGTTTTCTAATAACTTAATTGTATTTGCAGGTTCAAACCGTGGTGCTACATATCAAAATGTCATCAATGAGCTCCAGAAATTGGTTGATACTCGAATTAAGCTGTCAAACGGAATAGGGTGCAGAGTCACTCTTTGCAGTTAAAACCGGTCAAAAGAATAACAACGAAGAATTAAAAGCATAAATCCCTTAAATCCATGACTGAAGCTCAAGATCTATCGGACTGTCTCATGGTGATGAACCGGACAATTCAAGATTCTTGTAAGAAGCAGGGTGCGGCTACTACATCTTTTGCAGATATGGTGAAGAAAGGGTCCAACAACTATGTTCGTCCTAATACTTTTTGCTCCGTGGCGATTTATCCCTGTCATATCTGGAGACCAATTATTAATAATGGAAGTAAAAGTCAGTGTCTCGTCCAGTAGAAACAAAGAAGTTTTGGGTGGGGGCACCCAAAACCAGATGGCGTATGATAGAACAAGAGGAATGTGCAAGTATGTTTAAGAGTCAAGTGGTAGATAAAATGATTGAAATGAAGGATATGGAAGGGATAACTGTAAACGAATGTTGGGAAGAGATAACGGATTGTATAAGAAGAATAGCAAAAGATGTGTTTGGAGAGTCGAAAGGGAAAGGTGTGATAGAAAAATATACATGGTGGTGGAATGAAGACGTGCAAATGATACTAAAAGAAAAGAAAGCTGCGTTTAAAGAATGGCAGGGTGTAGAAATCGGAAACAATGATTTAAAACAAAATAAGAAGCGAATCTATAAAGAATGGAAGAGAAAGGCAAGAAAGGCGGTAGCAGTTTCCAGGGCTAAGGCGCAGGAGGAGATGTATAACTCACTGGACAGCCCAAGAGGCCAGAAGGAGCTATACCGGATTACAAAAGCAAGAGAAAGAAGAACGAAAGATATTGTGCAGATTAAGTGTATGAAAGACGACGCCGGTCAGATTCTGTCCAAAGACGGCGAAATAAAAGAACGATGGAAGGTGTATTTTGAAAAGCTAATGAACGAAGAGAGTGAATGGAATGGTGTGCTCAATGAGGTACAAGCAAATATGGGTTTGGTGAGGGAAATTAGCATGGATGAAGTAAGAAAGGAGTGATGCCACAAGAATGGTGCAATAGTTCGCTAGTGCCCATCTTCAAAAATAAAGGTGATGTACAGGACTGCAAAAACTATCGAGGGATAAAGCTCCATAGTATCAAGGTATGGGAGAAAATAATAGAGAAAAGACTGCGAGAGGAGAGCGAGACCCAAACCAGTTTGGGTTTATGCCAGGGCGAGGAACAATGGACGCCACCTTTGCACTCCGCCAATTGTGCGAGAAGTACAGACGTGCACACAAAAACTTGCACATGGTGTTCATTGTGTGCTATATACAGCCAATCTCGTTCATACATTCGGTCGGCTGCTGGCAACACCGACAAGGTAGGCTTGCACCAGGGGTCGGCTTTAAGCCCTTACCTCTTCCTTTTGATTATGGATGCTCTTACGGCGGACATACAGAAAGAGGCACCATGGTACATGCTATTTGCCGACGACATCGTTCTTGTCGGTGAAGATGGACCTGAGATCCAGAGCAGGCTGGAGAAATGGCAACGGAAACTAGAGATTGTTGGCCTGAAAATCAGTAGAACCAAAACAGAGTATATGTTCTGCGATTTCGGCGGTCTCTCCAGTTCTGGGGTCATAGCGCTTGATGGCGCGCTTCTCCCAGTTTGCTCCGACTTTCGGTATCTCGGTTCACTTGTGCAAAGCGATGGCGAAATAGATCGGACTGTTAAGCATAGAATTAACACTGGGTGGATGAAATGGCGGCAGGTCACGGGAACAATTTGTGACTCCCGCATTCCCCTTAAACTCAAGGCGAAGATTTATAAAAGCATGGTTAGATCAGCCGTCTTGTATGGATCAGAGTGTTGGGCCACAAAAGGAATGAATCAAAGACAATTGCATGCAGCTGAGATGAGAATGCTAAGAGGGATGTGTGGTGTTACCCGAATGGATAGAATACGTAATGAGTATATAAGAGGAAGTCTGAAAGTGACACCGGTGACTGAAAAGTTGTGTGGAAATCGGTTGTCTTGGTATGGGCATGTTATGCGGAGGAATGAGGAAAATGTTGTCAGGAAAGTTGTGAGCATGAATGTGGATGGCTATACAAGTAGAGGGAGACCAAAGAAACGATGGATGGATTGTGTGAAAGATGATATGGCTAGGAAGGGAGTAACTACCGAGATGACGACTAATAGAGAAGTATGGAAGAAAGAGACATGTTTCGCCGACCCCAAATAAATTGCGATAAGGGCAGGAGAAAGATGATATCTAGAGACCAATGATAAGACCAAAAACATGGTTCAAAAAATCATATGCCGTCAAGAAATGTAGCTACAAGTTCGAGGCGTACGCAAAATAGGAATAGGAAGACGCATCATTAGCACGAGACCATAGATGATCTAGAAATGCTCAACAGTCCAAGTCGCTTCGTCAGGACTTACCGTCGACGAGCCTCAAAAACGAAAACCTCGCTTTATACTTATTGGAATTCCTATATCAATGGCAGAAAATGAGGTGTATCTATATAAACGTATGTATGTATAGAATTTGACCGACAAATGGCACACTGTGTCCCAAGATAAGATATATTTTTGACCTCAATCAAACTGACACACGAATATGGCAGAAAAACTGCTGAGAATTGCATTCACACTGGTAACTAGATAGATGTTACAAATGCCAGGAGAAAATGAATCTTCTCTAAAAACGTGGACATGGCGCCTTGGGACAGTGCCATGTGTGCTTTCCCATCCCCTGTTTTTTATGAATATGGAAAATGATGAGAATACGATGTCTGGCGATCGGGCTAACACCCGGCGCTCACCGGTACCCGAGCCTGTGATTGTGAAGTCTGTTACCGAAGACTCCACAGGGGTAGGCCACCAGGCTCCTGTCACAGTAAATGTTTCTGGCAGCAATAGTAGCAGCAAAAAGTTCGTTCAACAAGCTTTTCACCCAAGCCTGTTTATACCGCGTCTGAGGAGCTCCTCTCTAGGAAACAGTACTCATAAATCAGTGGAGATTCCAGCCTGAAAACAAGAGAAATGTAGTACTAGGGGAAGTCATACACTCTAGGTATGGGCCTGATAAAGTACTCACCTCCACCTTCTTTGTTAATTTGCAATCAGGACCAAACAACTTAGCAGCAAAACAGGTGAAAGTTATTTAGCACCAGGTGATTGCTGTAGAAGATCCCAAAATGTGGAAGACCCCATTTACACTACAAATCACCCACGGGTCTGCGGGCCTACCATAAACTCTTATAGCAGGTCAATTTTAGACGAAAAATAACCTGTCGTGTTAGTTTGTACCATGAACTCGACAAGTAGCAGGCCAGTCAGCGATCACGTGGTCTAAACCGGTGAGTGACTACGTGACAGCATTTCAGCAGGCTGGCCTGCAACATATCCTTACCATGTAGGCTTTTTGACATTTAAACATTCAACAATTGAACTGCCCTGCCGTCATAATTTGCAGCTTTGTGAAAGTAAAGGTGTGTCCAAACATAAAGCGGCATTCGAGCGCGGCTGCCGCGCGCGGCTTGCCGCGCTATGATTGGACGATTGCCGCGCGCGGCAGCCGCGAGCTACCTGCCGCGCGCGACGATCGCCGCGAACGGTGTTAGTGTTGGTTCGCCAGTGGTTGTGTGTGGACGGACGTATTTTATCAAATAAAATGGATAATGAAACAGCAATTCGTCTTATTGAAATTTATGGCTCCCATAGTCCATTATGGGACACTAGACGTAAAGAATATCACAATAATAATGTGAGAGAAGATCTATGGGATGAAATAGCAAAAACATTCGTACAACCAAAAGCAGCTTTAAAATTGAAAATGAAAAGTCTTTTGAGTTCTTATAGAAGGGAGAGAAACAGAGAAAAAACAAGTAATGTCACCGGTTGTGGTAAGTTTAATCTTATTACATTTTATAACAGTAGGTACTTATTAATAAATCTCTGGCTTACATTTGGTTGGTCAATCTATGGTTTACATTTTCACTATACTAATTCTTAATTATCTCTAAACGCGTGGACCGAGTTACATGATTCAAACTGATAAAATGGTTTTAGACCTAGACCTTTTATTTGACACCATAATCGTTAAGATATCTCAACAAACAAAAAATCTAATTTTCAAGTTACCCTCGCGATTATCCAACATGTATGAAATGCGTAATTCAATTCTTTAATAAGACACAAAATCAGCTTATGTTTTAGTTGTTATAATGTTCTTTTTTCTGTTGCAGGTAGAAACAAGGCCTATAAATCTAAATGGTTTGCTTATGAAGCATTTAGTTTTTTACATGACAGGAATAACCCTATTGATGCAGTGGTAAGTACCTATTTCTTTTATATTTTTATTAGACTATAGCTTTCCGCCAGCGGCTTCGCCCGCGTGGTCTGGTTGTTTTTTATAAATTATAACCTAATGTTACTCAGTGAAGATGTAGCTTTGTAATAGTAAAAAAAAAATCAAAATCGGTCCAGTAGTTTTTGAGTTAAATCGTAACAAACAAAAAATTCTTTCCTCTTTTTAATATTACTTTAGATGTAACGGCCATATTATACATACAGCCCGCATACTGCAAAATCTATGAGATCAAATAATGCTAAGGGGCTGTTTATTAATTTTGGCCATTTTTAACCTAAGGTTATGCAATTATTTAATATCTTTCTTGCCAATCAATTGATCCGTTTGTCATAAAATATCTTGACAAAAAAATACGAATATCAGAAGGAGTGGTAATAAATTGATTTGGAGTAAAGGTAGCTGTTTCAATCGTCGAATCATTTGTTTTTTTTAATAAAGAGTCTCTGCGAAGAAAGTTATGCAAGTGAACAGTAGCTAGAACTATGGTTTTGGCTGATTTTGGGCTTAAAATCATTGTACTTCTCAATACTCTAAATTTTGCCGACATGATTCCAAAAGCATTTTCTACTACTCGGCGTGCTCTTGATAGTCTATAGTTGAAAATCCTTTCTTTTGACCCTTTTGGATGAATTCCTGCAAATGGTGTCATCAAATGTGTGCTTAATGCAAAAGCTTGATCTCCTAATATTACATATGGTATTTTAGTTATGTAGGGTATTTGTAAAATTTCTGGCGCTGGTACATTAAGTTGATTATTTTCTACCTTTCGATACAATTCGGAATGTTTATAAACTCCTCCATCTGAAATTCGACCTTGGCTTCCTATGTTAACATACATAAAATTGTAGTTTGCGTCTACTAATGCTAATAGCACGATACTAAAGAACTTTTTATAATTAAAATATTCAGTGCCGCTACGAAAAGGAGCTTGAATAGTTATGTGTTTTCCATCTAACGCCCCAATAGTGTGCCGAAAATTCCATTTTTCCTCGAAGTCTTTAGATACTGCTTTCCAATCTTGCTCTGACACTGGTAGCTGAAAAAAAAATTAATAACGTTTTATTTATTTTGTTTCAGGATTGTGGCTCACCCTCAGAGCCGGGTAATACAGAACAAGCTATTCCGGTACAAGGCATTTCAGAACAAGGCACTTCAGAACCAGGAACTTCGGAACCAGGAACTTCGGAACAAGGCACTCGAGACCAAGATACAAATACCAAGAAGCCAAGAAAAGAAATGCCCGCTAACAAGAGGACATATCAAGAGTCAGAGTATGATGCTTAAAATCAAATGATAGAAGAAGCATTTGAAGTAATGCGAAAACAAAATGACAGTAGTAATGATCCTTACGTTGCTTTTGGCATGCACATAGCAGCCGAACTAAGAAAATATGATGCCACTATGTTTACGAGAGTCAAACATTCAACAAGTACTATACTATACGAAGCTGATATGGAGCTCCTCAATCAATCATCAACACAAGAATATAACGCTGAAAACAGACGAGGATATTTCACTTCACAGTTTACCGATCTTGACTCATCATCTTCTAGTAACATGGGTACTGGCCTTACACAATTGATTCACGATTTAGACACGGATGTAGATTAATATTGTGAATTAGTTGAGAACAACTGTGATTGACGTATGATGATTGTGTTGTATTTAATTACTACTTAATTATGAAAATAAATAAATAAAAAATATAAATTAAAAATCTGTAGTTTAAAATATTTCACCAAATAATAAAAATAATATAAGTAATAAAGTTCATAATAATTTACCTGTACCATGTCCTTAAGAGCTCTCACTATGGCATCGCACACTTCTGGAATTATTGTTGATATTGTTTGCTTTGATACGTGAAACGTGTATTGTAGGCTGGAATAGGAGTCTCCTGTAGCCAAATAACGTAACGTTATTGCAAGTCTCTCCTTCGACGTTATTGCCGTTCGCCAGTGAGTATCCATTTTTTTAATAAATGGTTCTACCAATGTATGTATGTGTTCGAATTCTTCCAAAGATAATCTTAAAAACTGTGGCGTTCGGTAGTTGATTTCGTAATAGATCCCTTCCAGATTCTTTGTCCTTTGTTGAAAGAGTGGTCGCATCCAACACTGCCTTTTTTTAATACACTTTCTTTTATTCCTTCTTCTACGTAATTTACGAATAATAAGCACAGCAACAACACACGCGGCCGCTTTCATTGTAGTTTGAATACGAAATAAAGAGCGCGGCGTGTCTCGGACATGCCGCGCATCACTGCCGCGCAGAAGGTTTAAACTAGGCGCGCGGCAAATTTGTGTCCCGCGAATGCCGCGCGTAGCTGCCGCGCACCTTGCACGCCGTGTTTGGACACACCTTAACAATTATTGACCTGTTTTAATTAAATTTAAATAGAAAAAGCTAATGTATCCTAAAAGTGTGTACACAATATAATTCTGTCGTTATTTCAAAGTATTGAAATACATAGAAAACCTCTATGAGCAATGTGTTTACTATTTATTTTAGATGTGTGATGAAGATGAAATTTTTGAGTTTCTTGAGGATGATAGTCGTGGCAACAGTGCTAAACAAATGGCTAAAATTCAAAGAAACATTTTGAGACACTCGATCTAACCATTTGACATGCTGAACAACGCTTTTATTAAACGATATAGGCTCACGAAAGCGCTTGCACTGCGCTCAGTGAGCTTCAATCTTTCATGCCACGCCCTACTAAATCAACAGATTTGTCGATTGAGGTCAAGGTTCTACACTTCTATTTATCCGTTTAATTACCATAATAATATAAGTTCTTGAATGTGTGCCTACTTTATTTCAGGTTTTAACAGCATAGCATTATCTTTTTGCGCGAATAGTTCTTATTAAAGACCAACGGGTGATATCGCAGCACATTCTATTGCGCAGCAAACAGTATTGAATCACATGCAGTAGCACAAGTAATAGAATGCTTAAATCTACTACATTTTCGCTGAAAAGAAATAAAATTCCCAGCTAGTGTAGTGAAATTCTTTTGATTTTAGTAATCAGGTATTTTATTCTATTCTGAATGTATAGATGTGACAGCACAACTGTCATTAACTTATTTCAGATTTTTGAACAAGTTTGGTATACCTGGGGTTTTAGGCTGCATTCGTAGAACCTACCGCGGCGTCCCATACCCGTCATTCATGGATTTTGATAGTGTTAAGCTTAGAGCATTTAACCTATGGAGATGGCAAGCGGCGAATCATCGAACAACTTTTTCTGCCACTTTTTGCGGGGGGCGAGGAAAACACATACAGCACACTTCTTAAATTTGACAACCACACACAGATACATGCTTCCTATTGCTACAAACGCTCACAAAGAAATTATAGACACACAGTGAAAAAACACATACACATTGACAAATTTGTGCGTATTTATGCAATTGTCCTACGACAACAAACACAAACTACTAGTGTTGAGGCACAAGGAATGAGTGGTATTTCATTTCATGAATGAACGAATAAAAAGTTCTGTTTTCTTTTCTTGGAAAAAGTACGTTTAATGATTAGTGCCTGCGAAAGTACGTTGGTAGCCGCCAGTAATCACAAAATTTTTTATAGTGCTATAGAAAAAAAAGATTGTATTTATTTTTATAGCCATTTTTTTTTCTTATTTCTCAATAATATTATATTGATTGCATATCATTCTGCATTTAGAGTCGGCAATACGGAATTCATACCCCATTCTTTAAAACGGGCTTTCATTTATATACACGTGTCAAAAATGTAGAAAGGGGACAATATCAATACATAGTATAATACAAAGTCGCTTTCTCTGTCCCTATATCCCTATGTATGCTTAAATCTTTAAAACTACGCAACGGATTCGATTTGATGATCTGATTGATGCAGGTTTTTGTAATAGATAGAGTGATTCAAGAGGCCAACAAATTATACACATAAACCTTTTTATGTGTATAATTTGTTGGCATATTATGCGGGCGAAGCCACGGGCGGAAGCTAGTAAATAATAGAATATAATAATAATAATATAATATCCTTGGACATTTCACACAGCGCCATATCGTCCCAAGCTAAGCAACCTAATGCTTGTGTTATGGTAACGAGATGGCTGATATACCTACTTAAATACATTTTTTTTTTGTAAATACATACATATTATAGATAGAAAAACACCCAGACTCGTAACAAAAACTTGCAAGTCGTACAAATATTTGTTCCGTGCGGGAATCGAACCCGCGACATAGTGCGCAGCAGTCAATCGCTCAACCACTGCGCCAACCGTGCAAGAGAGAATAAGACAATCAATCAGATGTACTTTATTTTTTTTTTATGAATGACAGTTTTACACGTCAGTTTTATTGTTTTGCAGTCCGGAGTTGCAAAGCTAAATGATGTCAAAGTTAAAGTCACATCATTTATGTCAAATAGGCACAAGAAAGGCACTTTTGAACGTGCTCACATATTTACAAACATTCTAAAAGTTAATAATAGTAAATCAATCAATGTGAGAGGTAAAGTTATTCCAAAATGTTAAAATATGTAGTATGGTACAACATTATAAATTATTTATAACCTAATTTACTAAGCAACCAGTTTGATTTTGTCTGGACACTTGATTGTCCTGTGGAGCAGGACCAGTATGTTTCCAAGCATCCTTATCCTTTATATAATCCTCTAATTTGTTATAAGCTTGTTTACAAAGTATACTTTTAATATGAGTTTAAAATTTTCTGTCATTTAATTGCAATATAATTCTGTTATTTTGTTTTTCCGTGTGTACTTCACGTAGTAACATTTGTTGATATTTAGTACCATCGTTACACCATCGACATAACGCGTCGATATCGCTTTGAAGAAGTTCAGTATCGTCACTAGACTCGGAACTCTAGAGAATTTGAGATCGTCCGCGAATGAACATATTACATTCCGAATATTTGAGGCAGTGCTGGCGATTGTACTACGTTTTTTTAACAGCGTACCTACGCGGTCCGCGTTGGATTATTAGATTTCGGCGTCATATTTAGCTATCTATTATAATTAAGTATTGTTTCTTTTTAAATTGCATGATCTACAAAAACTCACTACGAAACGAATAAACTATTATTCTTTTATTATGCTAAACATACAATGAAAATAATTTAAATCGACTTCCAAAGAACTTTTATAGTTATTTTTTTTTTATTTCAAGCTGACTTGTCCAGATCCATACACAAAAAACTGGTTACTGAACCTATTGACTGAAAACATTATTTATTTGGCGAATCATTCATTCGCGTTGTCCCAGCACTACTTATGCAAATCCTACCCCTGTACTACTTTAGCGCTACTTACGTACCTACCAATGTATTTTTTCTATCGTTACGTCAATAACGATTACTTCGACATTGTACGTAATTAAAAATATTTTAATGTATAATTTATATTTACAAGTGATAGGAAACACCATGGTTTCGAAAATTTGAAGTGGCAGATCGCTTTTTGCACGAGGATACTGCACAATTAACCTTTTCTTAGGAGGACTTCCTTGCGACACAATACGATTATCAGTCTTATTATTGTACTCTTTGAATACGATACATAATGGCGGCGGTTGGCGAATGAACTAGTTTTATAGAACGTGTATGGCCGTATGACCAATCGGTCATGGCAGAGAGGTATGCTTAGCTATGCCATCTCCATAGGTTAAATGCTCTAAGGTGTTAAGTGTCGTCTTCCACAACCCACGCCTCCACAACCCACGCCTCCACAACCCAGTAACTGGATGATACTCCAAAGAATCTCTCTATCTGTCTCCATGTAAAATACTGGTAGGTACTCAGCTGCATCCGGTTAGAATTAAAGCCAACCCCAACATAATTGAGAAAAGGCTGGGCAGATCGATATTTAAATAGGTGTTCAAGCGCGAGTATGTGTGTGAACGTGTGAATGGTACGAAAGTAATACGGATCAGTCTTATTATTTTACTCTTTGGTAATACGTGTGTAAATATTTTATTTTGCTACTGTGACCAGCGTCTCTGTATCGTCATATGACAAGTGTAGAAGCCAGGATGTTATTTTGTTTTTTATTTGTTGACGAGTGCAGCCGGCCTACCATAAACTTCCGTTTGTTTTCATTTGGCCCCATTTTAGACCATTTAAATTCACGCTTCAAGGAAGCCTATGTTCCATCCCAAAACATTTGCATTGACGAATCCCTGACTTTGGGGAAAAGGAACCTCAAATTCCGCCAGTATGATTACCAGTCTATTCATGAGTCAGTTCCCAAAATTTCATGTAAATTGATCACACAGTTTAGTCAGAAATCGACATAATACAGCAACATAACTATATTCGGCAAGTACTCCGATTTCAATATGATATGTTTATTTCTTGAGGTCACATCATTGTAGAACCCGACATTGTTTAGAGTGTGTGAATAGAAGCAACAGAAACGGAGCAATAACGGTTTTTGTGACCGGGGTCAGATTACGCTTACGCTAAGAGCCCGCCCGCGGTGCTTGACGGATAGTTGACGTATATTAAATTGAACTTTAATCAAATGATTGCCATTTTGCTTTCCTTAAAATATTGTTGAAGACTAATGCAGCTGTTTTGTGAATCTCTAGTAATTCCTATTTGGTGGTCCTAAGAACATTAAATTAGCCAAGTAACTATGATCAAACAAAGTTTATGTAGGGCTCGTCGGCCACCGCAGCGGCACTGCTCGCTTCACTCGCCCGGCTCACGAGTTCTGACCTAACCTAACCCATTTGGTCTGGGTGCTTTAGCTTAGTTACTGCGACCAACTGTGAGAAATTGCAAGAATTTTATTTATTTATTATTAAACTTACACACGTTATGTTTACAGGGTCACCCCGATACAAAAATTGAAAAACGGGCTCATTTATTTTAAATAGTGTGTATCATTAGAAGGTCAATGAGTTTTTTTTGGATCAGATAAATATTTCACATAGAAATTGTGTACTCAGTGAGCCTAGTGTCACGATTAAGATTTATTTTTAAAAAAGTAATACGATTTAATGGCTGACGAATGTAATTAAATTAATGAAGGTGCGAAGGAATTTATATATATCTACGTAATTTGTGGTTTTGCAACGTATTTGTAATTTTGTACATATTTAATAAATGCGGATGAAGTAACTTGCAACACTTAAGTCATATGTTTACGCTTTGATATAAATCTAGTAGTTAATTAACGACTTTTTACAGAAACATTGAAAAAATTAACAATTTGAACTTAAAAATGCCGTAAAATTGATAAGTTGGTCAAAATAATGCATTTTTCAAATAAATAAAAAACTAAACGGCTCTACCTATCTCTTATTTGGAAGATTTACGCTTCCTTGTATTTATTCGTTGGCTTAATTGCAACGTCCACGTGTTGTCTACGTAATGACGAGAGCCTACACCACCTGATCCGTTGGTTTGTGTTTATGTTGAGGTTTTGCGCCAAGGACGCATCTTCTTCGACTCATCTCTTACTTCCTTCGTTCCATCGTTGCGAACTCGCATCTCTAGCGTACCTAGCAGGTGCTGAGAGATGTAGCACCTACGCGACGTCTACGCTGCTTGCTCGCATCGCTTGCGTAGTAGGTGCTACGAGATGTAGCGCGTAAGCCACGCATGTGCTGTTTACTCACAGCAGCATAGACATCGGTTGCATAGTAGGTGCTACAAAATGTCGTAGCGCCCACGCGACGCCTACGTTGCTTACCCGCATCGCTTGCATAGTGCTACGAGATGTTGTAAACTCTACGCGACGCCTGCGCTGCTAACTCAGATTTGCATTGCTTTCATAGCATGTGCATTGTAGTGCCTACGCGTCGTCCACGTCGCTTACTTGCATAGTCTCCGTGGCATCTTTGCGCCGTCTATGTATTGCCTGCGGTGTATAGTAGACGAAAGAACGCCACTCTAGGCAAAGCACAAGGCCGTAAGTCGCGACAATTATACAACGAAGTAACAAACATTATTTATTTATTTAACACACATACTTATATTATCATTACAGGCTAAAATGATATGATCTATAAATTTTATGATATTATAAAACAAATTTCGAACCACAGATTGAAAAATAGCCAATACTAATGTCGGCAGCGGCAGCTACCAGTTCAATCGATAGTGGCATTTATACTTTAGTTTTTTTTTCCGGGATGGCAACGCACCTGGCAAGGCTTTGACCACTTACCATCAGCAACTGGATTTTCGAATCATCTGGCAATCAGAGTCGTCATAGATACGGCTGCTCACGTGGAGGAGGAGATTCCTGAGGAACATCAGGGATCTGTCCTTTCTGCGACTCTATTTCTCCTGATATTGATGACCTGCAACCGCTTGGTGCTATCGAGTAGAAAGATAGCTGTCCAGTGCAAAAATCAGCAGAGAGGAAATAGCCAAAGAAGCCATGAAGGACCAAATGAATTTGACCTTAAATGTGTGTCCTAATGGTGCGATATCAGTATGAAAACATGCATATCTTTTCATTGAGCCATTTTCAGTATCCCATTTAGCACAAGTTCTTCTTACTAATGATTTTTTATTAATTATATAATACCAGCCTTATAAAGTCTCACTGGTTCTGCAGGTTTCTGAAATTCTCATACAGAACATCGTGCCGTGCGTGTTCGTGATTGCACGCTTGCTCAAGACGATTAGCGATTTCAGACTTACATATGGCTATAAGTCCAGTAAGTTTTTTTCACGATGTTTTTCCTTCATGACTTCATCCATGTGTGTGAGGTCCAAAATCAACTCGGAAAGTAAATATGGATCGAAAAAGCTACAATGGCCCGGGTTAGAACCCTTGTGCATGAGAGGCAAAGGCCTTCTTAACCACTGGGCTATCACGACAACTAAAGTTTATTAATTAAGACATGCATAGAATACTAATAGTGGAAAAATATAAGGCTGTGTATAAGTCAGTTGCACAATTAATAAGATTTAGTTTAATTAATGCAAATTTTTCAGATTTGGAATATCTATGTTTTTATTTCAATGACAGAATCATAATTAGTAAATTATAAGTCTGTTCAAGCCCAATAATTACCTATTATAAGAGCTGGCTTGTTCAAGAAGGCTCTAATTTAATTTATATCAGAAACGTTTTATTTTCGTGTTTTAATTTTCCCAAACAATATCTAAGTATGTACTTGCAACCGGCTTCCTTGTTTCACCAGACGTATAAACGTAAATGAAGCACAAGAAGCAGCTAGCAGGTGGCGTTCTGTTGTTTCTGCTTAACCCCATGCCATGGGAAGAAGGCGCGAGTTTGAATCGAACCCAGGACCCCACGCTAAAGAGATGTCAGCATATGAAGGGGCCCGTTATTGCCGAGCCTGCCGGGTAAGTGAGATTGTCCGAAAGGGTCACCGCTACCCCGGAACAGGAAGGGCTAAGGGAGGAACATGGATGGGTTTTAATCAGTAAGAGTCTGACACTCCCTTCCGCTCCACCCAGAACGTGTGGAGTCATTTGAATTCCCGGCCTCAAAAAAAACGACCCCACGCTCAGCAGTCTCTCTTGCGATCACAAGACCAACGGGGCAAGCAAATGAATCAAATTTTCATAATATAATAACATTTATTATTACAATTACATTTTGCGTTATTGAATTTTTGTAACAGGCCGGAGTCTGGATTTAGGGCCAGTTGTTGGTAAAAGGCTTTAGGTTGGTGGCTTAAACATAGCTGGCAAAATGTGGATGAAAATTGACGCAAACACACACCTCCGCCTAAAACTTTGGTTATTAGAGGCGTGCTCTATATTCAAGTTATGTTATGAAGTTTATATTTTATTTTAATTTTTTTTATTCTTGGACATTTCACACAACACCATAATTATAGTCCCAAGCTAAACAACCTAATGCTTGTGTTATGGTAACTACTTATATGTATATACATTTTTTTTGTAACTACTTATATACATGCTGCGCTGCAGTCAATTGCTCAACCACTGCACCAACCGTGCCGTCAAATTCATTTATTATATAATTTATATTTCGAAGAATGGGAAAGACTTTTGAAAATGATCATGTTAGAATTGGAATGGCTTCAGGTCCAAAGTGTGTAATCTCACTTGTGACATTTAGCGTTAAAAAATAAGTTTAACAAGAACATTATTTTATAGACAATATTTAAATTAACTAGGGTTGACTGAGATAGTTAATCAAGGTATGACAGCGATGCGGAGGAACTTACCGATGCTATTAAGTGCGAATTTCACCAATAAACTGAATGCGATCAGCACATCTTTTCCATCCTTCATCACACCTAAAACATGCCTAAAACACGTTTAAGAGTTTTCAGTGACCATATGCCATAGAAAATGATGACACAAAGAACTCTTAAACGTGGTTTATGCGCTGGTGTGATTTTTATTGGTGAAAATTGCCCTAAGTTTACTAAATCATCACCTGCGTAACCTTTTCCCAACTGTGTTGGGTCGGATACTAGTCTAAACGGATGCAGCTGAGTACCAGTATTTTACATGGAGCGACTGCCTATCGGACCTCCACAACCCAGTAACTGGGTAATACGATAGCCCTTGGTAAGACTGGCAGTTAGATTTTCGGGCTTCTGACAACCCGTAACGCCTGTCAAAGAAGCACAAATGACTGCCGAGACCAACGGCTTAACGTGCTTTCCGAGGCACGAAGGAGTCTCGGTATGTAAAGATTCCCCCCACCCATCCACGGCCAACCCCGGCAAGCGTGGCTTAACCTGAGGGGTCGACCTGTGCGGCTGTTAGTAGCTAGCCACGAGCTCCACACACGTCTAAGTTTACTAAATGACATCAAAAAAAATCCTGATAACTTTAGTGTTAGGATATTCTTTTAATTGTACCTACTATGCATTTCCAATAAAACTAGTAAATTGTCTTCAAGGAACAATTCAACTTTTAAGGTACTAAATCATCACCTGCGTAACGTTTTCCCAACTGTGTTGGGGTCGGATACTAGTCTAACCGGATGCAGCTGAGCATAAAAGCACGCGCGTACCCTCCCTCTAAGCAACAAATTTATTTCTTCTTGTTATCATGAATTTCCCAATATCCATGGTGTCTTTTAATTTGTTTCATGTCATAAAATCCGTACGAGAGCTTCAATTTTAAGATGCTTTGATTGTATAAAAACACATACAAAAGTAATGATTTAACTGGAAATGACACATCGCTGTCAACAGTAAAAGTTCCCAATAAAATGATAAAATGGATAAAATGGAATACTTATCAGCATGAAATGCTATTTTACAATTACATCTTGATGAATTGATGATTCAATTATTATTATTCTGTAAGTTCGTAGTTGCTACGGCCGCGAATTACTTTTTGTTCACATACAACCCGACACTGACCTGCAAATGCCAAAAATAACCTATCATTATGTGAGATGACGACGCGACGCTTGCAGCCAGGACAACGGTTGCGAAGGCTGCGCGCAGCTTGCGCAGCGCACCAGACCAGGAGCGCGGCTGCGCCGCAGTCGTAAATGTGACAATTTTTTTTATTGACATATTTTGAAACATTTCTTTTATTCGTGTATTTTTGTGTGATTGTGTTTAGTTTAAATAGGGAAGTGTAGCTGTAAGCTGTATATTTACATGTCAAATGCCGGCCGAGTAGCGACGCCGGAAACTGTGTTAATCAACCTTCTACATCGCTTGATGTCCAGTTGGTGAGATGTCCACATTGCTCCCAGGCACGCTTTTTTAAAGGAGAACGGGGGCTTAGGATACACTATGGCAAGATCCATAAATCACATAGTGTACCATTGTGCCCCCCAGCCACATCCCAAACATCAACACCTTTAGATCAATCCTTGTGGTTAAAGCTTACAAAATTGAAAAAGTCTACCCCAATAATTGTAAAGAGAGTTCCCCGGGGCGCGAGACGGTCTGTTGCGCTGAGTTTGTCGCAATCTCTCCGTCTTGTGACCCAGGAGAACTCACAGAGTGCCTGGGAACAATTACTTACCTTCCCTTATAGGATTCTGCATGTGAAAAAAAATTTGGCAATTAAAAAAACTTTAACGAACCAAATTAAAGAAAATTGTAACATTTCGACCCAAGTTTTCGATCCTAAATTACCTCCATTCAATAACATTTCACAAAAGGGCTTATGTTCACATGTGGAATCCAAATTAAGTGAAGGTGACATCAGAGGAGCAGCCAGAATGCTGTTCAGTAGCGATGTGGTGGCGCCTTACTCTCCAGAAACGCTAACAGCTCTAGAGAGTAAACATCCAGCGCCTGCGGATGGTCTCACCTTTCCCGACCCCCCCGATTCTCCCGGCCTAAATTCAACTTTCCTAAACGTTTCGGCTCCCCAATTGATTGCAGCCGTAAGCTCTTTCCGAAGTGGTTCCGCTGGCGGCCTCGACGGCCTGACTCCACAACATCTCAAGGATCTTTTGACCTCAGGCGCCGGGGAAGCTGGTGAGTCGCTTTTGAAGGAGCTTGCGGCCCTAATTAACCTCATGCTCACCGGCGGTGTGAACGAAGCCGTCGTCGATGTCTTATACGGGGCCAACCTGTGTGCCTTGCGTAAAAGGACCGTCGTGCTCTTGTCACCGGGGTGCCAGCTGTTTTAGAACCCAAAGGCTTGGCACGCGACGATGGGAAGAGACCAGATGGAATGACACTAATGCCTTGGAAGGTAGGTAGGCCGTTGGTGTGGGATGCAACGTGTGTCGACACCCTGGCGCCATCCCATCTTCCTAGCACGGCGGGTTGTGCTGGGGCAGCTGCTGCAGGTGCAGAAAACCTCAAACGGCGCAAGTATAACAACCTTATTGGAAGTTATATATTCGAGCCGTTTGGGGTTGAAACACTAGGGCCATGGGGTCCAAGTACCCACTAAGTTTATCGAGACATCGCCAAGCGATTGGTCGACTCTTCACGTGACCAGAGGGCTGGCCTATTTTCGGTCAAAGAATCAGCATTGCCATACAACGTGGCAATGCTGCCAGCCTTTTGGGAATTTTTCCTGTTGACAGCGATGTGGACGAATTTTTTGATGCCCTTTGATTTATTTTATTTTGTTTCCCTCCTGTTATATACTTGTACATAGTTATTAATAATGTTTTAGGTTTATAATATTGGTTAAAAGTTTAGGATTCTTAATATTACTAATTAAATACTTTTAAGTTGTAAAGAATGTTTAAGTTTCGCAGTTAGAGCTACTCGCAGCGCCTGCGCAGCCGACTGAAGTTAATGCAACGGCAAGATGTGAAAGGTCAAATCGACTCACATTTAAAACCAACAAATGCATAGTATATTATATTATGTAAAATTAACGATACCTACAACTCATTACTATTCAATATAATGCTAAATATAATGTTGCAATTTAAACACCAAATTTTAAAAAACTTTTGTCCCGCTATAATATTCTAATCTTGCTTTATACAGTTTTCAAGGACTTTTATCTATTGAGAATAAATAAAACTGGTATTTATTTGGAAATGCAACACGCAAAGATGTGTTAAATCTTTAGAATACCTACTTAATATTCTTACTTTTTATTACATATTATTATCTATATTCATAGAATCTGATAGTCAGTCTACTCGACATGCGTTCTCCCAAAAAACTAGGAATATAGTTTTTTTATGGCAGCAATGGCCTTGAAATATCTACCTGTGTTTACAATACAAATGTACTTAAAGTCTAGACTTTAGTGCGTTCAAAATACCTATAAATAACCTACATGTATAACGCATATAGTTAAACAAGGGCATTGGCATATTACTATTCAGCCAACGCATAAGAAACGCGGAAGCGTCTTTAATAATTGCCTGATCAATCCTTTTCGAATATACCTACTTACCTCTTAATGTAATTAAAAAGTAGGCAATTCGGTGTTCTTGGGCGACTATATGGACTGTGTTGGCAGTTGGCACTGATGGCAGGGCCGCGGCCGCTGCGCGTTTTATTTACCGGCAAAAATACGTTATAAGCAATGAAGGGTAACTGATGTCATATTCAATGAAATATTAAATTCCGAAAGTAGGTTATCCGCTTACTAATCGTAAAAATAAAAAGAGGTGGAGTAGACGAGTCCTGGAGTGGAGACCGCGTATCGGCAAGCGTAGTATGGAACGCCCCCTACCTAGATGGACCGATGGCCTTAAGAAGGTGGCTGGGACAAGCTGGATGCGGGAGGCGGAGGACAGGCTTTTGGCGCTGTCTGGGAGACGCCTATGTACAGCAGTGGAATGTGATGGGCTGAGTTGATTGATTGAACTAAGAAATGCTTCTGCCTTCGTCAGCGTTTACCTGATTAATATGTGTGTATGAGTAGAATATAGGATTATTCTAACCCAGGTAATGGTCGACCCATGTGCCCAATTTCATCCAAATCCGTTCAGCCATTTTAGCGTGAAAGCGTAACAAACTAACTCACTTTCGCATTTATAATATTACTTAGTTAGAGTGGTTAGAATGTTAATTTAGGGCTGTCAAATTGGTAGGTGGAACAAAGCGCACCATCCTAGATGACACCTCCTTACACCTACGTATCAAATAAAATAAATAAAACAGAACCATATGGAGGGGTAGCAATACTGCAAAATGAAGCTTACAATATAATCAAATGGTAGGTACCGCAAAATAAAGAAAGTGTTTAAGTAATTTTAATTTTATAGCAACAGCATCTAATCTGAACTCGTCTATCTCTTACCTAATAAAATTCCTGAGAATCATCTCACCTATGACCTCAATGAAAGTGGCCGTCGTAGTGACGCTCGCATTTATTTATTAGGTATCATACCGGTCCCCATCATTTCAGCACAACGGCGCATATATTCCATCTATTATCTAACATTTTTAATTATCTATCTTTTATCTATTTTTTTGCTTCTTCTGCTTTCCCACTAGCTTATCGTAATTTACCGCTAAAAGATGCAGGTGACCTATCTAAATGCAAAAGTTCACGATGTCCTAGCAGGAAGTGGTATAAAAAGGTCAATAGCGACGTTTAAATATACATATAAATGATAAGTGTAGCCCGTTGCTGAAGGCACCGTTAGAATAGTTTCCAAAAATAGTTTAGTAAGCATGTCACGATGTGGTGCAGCGTCGCGGCCACGTCACAACAGGATTCACTTAGTTTAAGAGCCAACAATTGAGTTAAAGTTGCTATTTAGACAATGTTCGGCATGTGGTTGCGCGTGCGCCACATGAATATAAATCAGGCTAGTGGTGCCGCATGCGGGGCGGCTGCGGCGGCGGCGGCGCGGCGCGGGCGGGCTGCGGCAGCGGCATCCACTTGGAGTGTACCGGAGGTGTTCGAGTTTGAACGGCAGATCAAGCGTGGCCTCCGTCGATTGTAGACCTGCACAAAGCCGTGCCGCGGAGAAAGGACCGACTCTAGTGCCTCTTGCGACATCACCAGCTGCACCACACAAACATGAAGATTCTACCCCTGTGAGTAACCTTACATCTTTTATTTAAATAATAGTCGTGCTGTCCCCTTACAATTTATTGTATTCCTGTAGTTTCATCTCACTTCTGTTAAGGAGTCCATTATTACGCCCCGGTTGCAGCTGTGCGATTGCTTTTGCGATGTCTCTTTATCTTTATAACATAACACTTAATAACTAACTGAATGCCGTTCTTAAGTGATTTATAAGGAAAAGGTTATTGGAAACCTTATAATACCTTAGGATTTACGTTTGTTTGGGGATTTGGCACGGCGATATAATTTGAAAGGTGGGCTAAGTGAAGGATTGTGTTAGTTACCCGTTTAAATAATATATGGTTATAAACCCAGTGTCGAGTATTGCTTTGTAACCTATGACGAAACAAAAAACGTAATCATAAATACAATATAAACTTAGGAATGTTTACGGCGTGTGTTGCCTTTCTAATATCATTCTCAATGGTCAAACGTAATACCAACGCACCCTTGTACTTAGTGCAACTGACAGCTTGCGGACACTGTAATGAATGCCGCGTACGAGCCGGTCACTCGTTGTAACGCGTTACTCCATTATTTAAATATCGATTGCCATCAGAGTCCTATCTGCAAGTTAGAAGAGGGTGTTCGTAACTGATATTTCATAATTTTTGTTGACTTATAAACCTCATTATAGAGACCGCGGACTGACCCGGCGTAACAAAGTAATTAATTTTCAAATTAATTGAGCGAAACCGAGAACCGGTTGTATGAATGACTCGGTCCCATGTTGAAAGTTGGTCCCGCGACCTACGATTGGGCAACGTTATGTAGGATGCGCAGACGCAGCCGAGCCTAGGCTCCCGGACTCGCGACATTTACCTCTCGTCGACTATCATTGTTATGTAAAACGTCTTCTTATGTGCACGTGTGTAGGTGTGCTTTATACTTTTGTCTAAGCGCATTTGCGTTTTGTTTGAGAGCAATATTGAAATAATGAAAAAACCTTATCAAAATTCTCGTTGAATTCATGACGTGGAAACATCGCAGATGCTCTTAAGTCCAGTTCAGTGTTCTTCTGTACGACAATCCTTCTGGTACAGATGTAATTTATTCCACTAAATACTGGCTGGGAAATAAAAAGGAGTTCTTATTCAATCAATATCTTCTTGCCCACAAGCCAATTCTGTCGACGCATGTTTTTTTTTGCATTCATCTCTATTTCCCATAATTTCAGTAGCCACCCCTTTTCTAACCAAATCATCTTTCAATGGATTTCAACAAGAGGCCATTAAGAGGTCTCGTTCACTCGAACAATTTCAAAAAGTCACCCGTAGTTTCATTTCATCCAACTTGAATTAGATTACAAGAAACGAACACATTGACTAAATATGCATGTAGAAGTCCTTGATAGTGGTTTGTCGGCCTTTGGAATGTTTAGAGTTCAAAATACATATATTCACATATCTATTCAGAAAATATATTGCTCTGCATTAAATTGTCGTAAAAAGGTTTACAAATCAGTCTGTCTGCACGTGTGTTGCTTTTAAACTTAAATATTCAGCGACACTTACTTAACTTAGAATATATTGATCTCAGTTTACATATTCAATATATTTTCCAAACAAATTCAAAAGTTTTGCTAAGAACACGGATCCTTTTTGTAACAGAGAGTTTATTAACATGAAGATTTACATACACTGTCGCAACATCAGAATAATATTTCGAAAATCACGATTACGAATTGCAACAAGTGCCTTACTTTTTAGAATTCATTGTATCACAAACTTTCACATGTCTGCATTTGAAATTAACATTTTGCAACACGAATCTAGTATTAAAAAAGCCTCCAAAACGCAAAACGGAAAATATTAAGTCTGGATAATTGAAACAAGGTTTAAGAATTGGTGTTTCTACATTTTGCAATGTCGGTAGGTAAGTATTGATAATGAATGCAACCACTTCCACTTGCTGGCCTCAATTAATATAGATTATAATGTATTAAAATTCTGCATCAGTTTTAACGCAGTTTTCTACCCTATAGATAAATTTTGGAGACTTAAAGTATTTAGCAATCGGGGTTTGCTTAGACAATGGAACGCGTGTGTGGATGATACGCAACGCTTGGAAGCTTCATTGCACATCCCATGCAAGTAGCTTCACTTTATGAGCTAGAAGTGTGCGCTACAGTTTGGGTCATAGACCGTAGCATCTGTAAAACAAAGGCGTGAATGGATGTGGATGCGCTTAAACACATCTAGCACTTACTCAACGCCGACATTACCTACTGCGCACATAAGACATTTGGTAATAAAACAAAGTTGCTCAACCAGACGATTGACATTTGCCTATAAAATCGAGGGACTCGTAAGCATTCAGTGTTTCATAGTATCTTTCCCGCCCGCATCAGTTCTTGCATAATTAAAAATCACGGACGCATCAAATTCAGTATGCACTGAAACTGCTCATAGCGAAAGCCTTCGCAGTTGTTCACATATCACGAGCACATTGCTCAACAACTGTTATGAAGCTACATCTAACTGTGAGAAGATTCGTGCTCTGAAGCTCTCATTGTTTCCCAACTTATTGGACTCATGTTAGATCTGCATCAAAGTGTAATAATTATTTTTTATCCAATTACCATTTTTGAGCGTTATTGTTATTCCGATTGTCGAAATTCGTGGGAACAGTCAAGTGGTGCAATTAGATTTTTGGGTCGCAAGAAGGTCACCATAGAAATGGAATTCCTGTCAAAAGTGCGTAACTCCGTCATGGCTGGGCAAAGCGGTGCGTGCGCGCCCGAGGGGCAGAGCGCTGCGCCTGCCGCATTGCACTGCGAGGTCAGCCTACTTTTTACCACTTCTGGTTTCTGGCCGACTGACCTTGACGTGATTTGAGGTTAAATTTACACATTCGGTGCGCCCACACACGTGCGACATAGTAAATGACATTGCCTAGTATAGAAAGCTGCAGTTTTTCCGACGTGACCTGAACTGCAATTAAATGATTTCTACTCGCAAACAAATGACAAATAAAAGGTGCCGACTTCCTTTCACAAAATGCAACGGCACGTTTACTGAGGCGCGTTGAAATATTGGTAAGCGAACGATTGTGATGATCGCTGATCATATTGTCAGCTCTCGTGATGGCGCATAACATTAGCGGACAATGCGTGCGGGTGGGCGCTGTTCGATCATGAATTATATAAAACAGAGAAAGCAAAAGGAAGCTGTTGTCGGAAGCGGATACGGAATTGAAGCGTGCTCCACCTGAGTCGACCCTGTACTAGAACCCGTTATACAACAATCTATGTTGTAGAGCGCAGTGTTGACCTTTGTGGGCGATGCGGCGCATGGTGGAGTCTCCGAGACTCGTGCTGATGGCTGAACTGGAGGTGGTGCCGTGTGCCGGGTTGCACCGCGTAACACGACATTCACCCAGCCTCGGCATGCCATACTTTGACATTTAACGCCTTGAACTATGTATGTATTAAGCACACGTTAGGCAGACACAAAACTCATTCTTCAACCTGTTAATTTTACATGAAGTTAAGTGCCAGGTTTGAACGTAGATAACATAATTATGTCCATTCTGTAGACATGGCAAGGCAAACAACCTACAGGACGTGATAACAATTATTGTATTATCAAAAACTGTATTTGCCCCCTTGGACTTCAAATTAATTAACCTTTTTATTTGACCGCTTCTAACATGTTGAAATGTTATTTTCTATTACGTGATTCGTATATACGTAACTTTATACCTATTAGACAGGTATATTCTATTAGGAGTTATGTAAAAAATATGTTTGCGACAATTATAGCAACAGTTATTACATCGTTCGGGTATATTTTCTGATGATAAAAGATAAATATTTATATAATGTTGCAAGTGTCGTGAACACAGTGGTCATAATTGATTGGACAAGGACAACATAAATTCCCAGTGCATAACACTCATGAAGTCATGACACATGACATTTTAAATTCGAGGAATCATTCGTCTTTGATAATAGTATAATAAATGAGTAGGGATTATAAATTGCGACTATCAAACAAGTACAACATGAATATGTGGCAGGTATGCAAGCGTCAATAATAGATATCCCTGACATTTTATAACAAAATAACTTGGCATAAATGTCTCGATACTGACGTGACTAACTTTATTATCGACGGCTTTTTAATTCACAGTCGATTAAGCAATATGAATTTTACAAATAGTCAAAAACTTATTTATCACATACTAAATTATTCACGATGCATATTAAGTAAGCTTAAATTGCATATGCAAGCATAATACCTAAATACATATGCGTTGCAGAAACCGATGGTTCATTTTAATTAGAACAGCGTACAAGCCTGAATATTTATTTCTAGCTATTATTTATAGTGGTTGTATATACTGATGGAATATTGAGTAGTTTATTAAGTGTTTGTTAATATATAACTACTGGTACAACTGGCAGCGTTAGGTCTGGTTTGAATTTTAGTAAATGATCACTTTGCGAACTAGATATCAACAAAGTCAGGGTTGTATTAATTTAGCCTGACAAGGCTGTAACTTGGAAGGGATATGAGTTGCGTTATAAGAATAAAATAAGTAAAACCGTATACAACGAATGTAGGTATACTCGGTTAAATTTTAGTCGTTTTAATCCCCTTAAGGGGTCATTGTACACATTATAACGAGCAACTTTTACTATGGGACCGAACCTGAAATCGCAAAAAAATAATCAGATTTTCAGTACATTTATGTTATCCTAACTCGTCAAAATGTACTGCACAGCTGATTTTTTTTTCGCGATTTCAGGTTCGTTCCCATAGTAAAAGTTGCTCGTTATAATGTGTACAATGACCCCTTAAGGGGATTAAAACGACTAAAATTTAACCGAGTATAATACTAACTACTTCTTATAAGTAAACGATGTATCGTACTAAAATAGTCAGATGTAAATTATTTTCTTGGTAATGGCAGCCGTGCTAGCTCGTCTTCCTGATGTGATTACCACATAATCCAGATTAATGTGTGGCCACTTGGCCAGGCAGTCAGTCATCAAACGTCCCGATATTAATGTTTCGATACGATGCGCTCGCGGACGCTTCGGTGCATAACTCTCAGTTATTTCAACACAAAATGATACTCAAGAGTAATATTGATTTACATTATCCATTCAGGCAACGGAATAACATACCTTTTTGCAGTGCAACTCGTTGCATTATGGCTGGTGGCCCGGTTATTATAATTACTGTAGGAATAAAACAATTTGGTTGTAGACTACACTACTGTTTTGATATGTTCATTTCTAAAGCTATCGATGATATTATGAGTTGAATGTCTTCTTTGCCGGGTAGTCCGGAGCCCGAAAGTCTGTCAGCCAGCCTTACCAAGGGGTTTCGTATTACCCAGTTAGTGACTGGGTTGTGGAGGTCAGATTGGCAGTCGCTCAATGTAAAATACTAGTATTCAGCTGCATCCGGTTAGACTGGAAGCCGACCCCAACATAGTTGGGAAAAGGCTAGGCAGAAGGAATGTCTTCATTGCCGATCAAGAGTGATTGATTGATATTGCTGCCAATATTTGCCTACAGCATACATGAAAAAGAATGTAGTGCCTAATAAAATATGTAACAAACCTGTTTGTTACACAAATCTGTGACGGTCTTAATTTAGTGTTACCATAACACCCCCTTGTAAAAAAAATGTGGTCTATCAACATGAATGTTGAAATATGAATACGGTATCTACATATTAAATAAGGTGGTCAGCATTAGGTATGCATTGACATAGAATTCTTAACGCCTTGTTGGTCTATTAGTTGTAGACGCAACTATAGCACCAATAACTGGGTTCGATCAGACGGATAGCGAGTTCTTGTGGAACACAAATTAATAGTATTCGTAGCATTTGGAATAGTTCACTTCGGTGGCAAGAGACTTTTAGGCTCGCCCTCCATCATATGGGAACAGGCAATATTGTTACTTTACCCTACAGTATAGGGGAAAATTTACAAATAAAAAAATCTTAAATTCATTCATTCATTTACTGACAATCCTTTTCGTAACGAAAGTGTGCATGAAGGAAACATTTGGGAAACCTATACTTTAAAGGGGTTTAATATAGGATGAAAGTCTTTGTGAACGATTTTTACGATATAAACGTGGAAGTTCGTACTTAGACTACCTTTTTTCTTTGTATAATAGTTAGTCAAGGCTGCTGAGACGTTACCGATGGACCATACCATCGGCCACACGAGTTGTATGTACATGTACAAACACAATATTTGAAGTGAATTGTGTTTGTTTTTCAGGTTTATACTGGTGGCTTGCGTCGTGTGTTCTGCGCGGGCGCAGGATGAGGAGAGACCGGCGGCTCCTGCACGGGGCCTGCTCAAACGCGGCGGGTTGGTCAAGGGTAAACCGACCACGACGACCACAACACCTGCACCTCAGGTATACTTACTACCTACTGAAACCTCTCGTCTTTAAATAATCTCTCAAAAGAAAGATTATTAAAAAAATTGAGCATTTGTAGCTATATTTTCTTTCCTTTTTGGTCAATATTCTTTCTAGACTTGTTTATACAAGAGATACAGCCTGTTTGTGACCTAGTAAAGGCGGAAGCACTGTTTTCCTCGATTAGCAAAAATATAAATATAATTATCAACTAATCGTACGCACGCTAGAACAAATTCAATCTAAAATCACTTGATTTCCGATCGCTAGACTGTCTATTTTGGGTAAAATGTTATTTGATTACATGCGTTGTTGCGCGGGCGCGGGCTGCGGTTACACAAGAGACAGCTTGCATGCACACGTACAAATTAACATGTAAAACAACAACATTGCACACATCTCCAAGTCTATTGAAAGAAATTGCCATATTATCCCGCGACGATTGAAGCTCTTAGAAAGTCCTCTTAGTGCTGTTTCGCAATAAATCTCAAAGCGGATCGTTAGGGCTCAAACACAAAACTGCGATACGATGCTATGCAAATACGGAACTGAAAAAATACTTGTCATATAACGACTTTACCAAGAGGCGAGTTCGCAGACTTTTACGATTCAGCGTCGCATCATAGCTTTGTGTTTGAACCTTAAATATGTGTAGTTATTACATGTTACGTTGTGTGTAATGACGACACGAGAGGATGCGCCCGCGCGGCGTCTCGCCGCTAAAAGGTGGAAGTTCATGCGATTTCACGCTCAATTAAATCTAATAATACCAAATTATGTATTGGAAAGCGTTTCTTTTTATAATGTCGAGACGTGAGAAGAATTGTCGTGTCTTTCATTAGTACCTGCCTACCTACAAAGTAATATGCGGTAATTAACGTTTTGTGCCGCTTTTTGGGTGCGTGAGCATTCAACATATTGTGTAGATACATATTTTGTCCCAAGAGATGATTGTTGTGATATACTTATATTACAATTTCTTTATAGAAGTAGATAAAATTGATATTCCTGCTCTCTATCTATGTTATCAAATTAAAGCTGGTAGCCATTTGCTTTCCAACAAACAAAGAAGTTGCTGTTGACATTGCTCACCCGAAGCTTACTAAAAAGCTAATTATAAGCTTGTTACGAAAGCTTTTAGTGCATGGTGCAAGCTCTGACATTCGTTGCCCTCCAGATCCTGTTTTCGTACACGATCGCCTTGACCTGTCTTTGAGTCATCAAAACGAGGAAAACATTGTATTTATTTTTGTGTTTAAATAAAAAATAACTGCTTCAGATACCTATAATTGTTGTCAAAACATATTTATTTGCAAAGGTCATTTACTTCTGCGTTTTGTAAGTAAAACTTTCCGTTAAGGATTTAAAGCTATTGTAAAAATCTGCCATTCGAAGGTAATCGAAATCCTTGAGGATATTTCAAAGATTCTCCTGAAGTTCACCAGTATTCAACTGCACCTATTCGTTTCTAAAAAAAAGCACAGCACAGCAGTGAGGGTGTTATCTAAAAATATATAAAGTTGGGTAGTTACGTCACTTGATGCACCAGCGTTTCGCAAAGGATGTCGTCGCGGGTCCATTCAGTTCAAGGCGAGTGTGGCGAGCGTCTGATGATCGGGTCACCTTCGCGTATGACCTTTGTGAGACCTCCCTTTCCTCTAAGGAATTTCTACCTGCAAGTTTTGACCACCACCCGTTGTCACACCAAACTGGTTTCCCAAGGAAATTTATGACATGAAATGCAAAACTCGATCTTTGCTCGCATGCGGAAAATGCATGCATTAATTAATTATTTTTTTAAACTTGTATATTTTATTGCGTCCGGTTCATAGTTGTCTAATTTTAAATATGATAAATGTAAAGCTACTTTGTAACAGGACTTGTGATGCAAAGGTCAAGGATAGGTGCGCGAGATGCAGCTGAATTATTCACCACAGAGGTGACCTTGGTGTTTCTGATACGTACTGTTTTATTATCTGCCGTTCAAAGTTGAATATCCTGTTGATAAACTGTGGAAGTATGGTATAGACGACATCCCAAACTTTCATCAAATCAGTATCTTTTTTAGTTCTAATTTTGAAGATAAATAAATCCGAATAAGCTTTTGTAGTCCAGAGGATAAGCCTTCTGTTTGGTTCAAGTTTTATTATCGTCGACAGAACCTGGTTTAACCATCACAACAATTTGATTGGATTAGTGGCTACGACCCTATTTGGTGCGACTGTCTCTTTTAAATAATACACAATCATGTTTCAACCTTTATACAATGCCCTTAGGCAGACGTTTTCTGGGACCTGTTTTGTCGGTCAATGGCGGGTCACTCGGTTGGCAAATCAACAGCTTAATAATCAAATTATCATAATGAATTCTTAACTCTTTTGAACAATATTGCTTTCTGTTGAAAAGAAGGTCGATTTCCAATTACAAAGCAATAAAAATTATGTTGATGAGCTTACAATAGGTACAGCATTCAATAGAATATTAGGTAGGAGTCACGGATGCGATTTTGAACCCCTTTTTTAAGTTAGGTTTCTATATATAATTATTGATCATCGGTGAAAGTTCATTAAAGCATTGCAGTGTGCACGTAGGGAAACACGTAGTTAATTCCTTGGTAATATAATAAGAGGAGAACAGATTTTAACCATTAAGTAATTTATTATGAAACGTGTTTGTAGCAGGTTTTCTGTAAGAAATAACAACTGTTAACATAAAGGATTCGTCATTTAGAAAGTTCAAGACAGAAAATACATAAAATATGCGCATTGACGTGGCGGACACCAGCCCGAATTACTAACTACATTATATAAACGTTTTTATTCCAGGATGAAGTAGAATATGAAGACGATAGTGACTACCCAGCGGAGGGCGAGCAGCAGGAGGCTTCGACCGAGGCGCCCTCCTCCACCACAGAAGGCAAGAAGCTGGTGGGCAGCGGCGTCAGACCCTTCAGAAGTAACACGGAACTGCTCGAGTTATTGAAGAGAAAGAGGGCTCAGGCTGCCGAAGGTTAGTTGAAAACGCGTTGAGAATAATAGTGGCGCGGTTTATTTCAAGTCTAAAATGTACATATAACGTATATCGAACACTATTCTGAATTCAATATTCAAGCCATATTGAGGAGTTTTATGTTAGGAATTTTAAAAATTGAAAAAAATTCTTGTTTTTAACAATATACTACAATAGGTGATCATAATCGGACAGTAAGAGAATACTTTAGCAGCGGATAATATGAATTTCTTTATTACTCATCATCTGCCTTGCCTTTTTCCAATGTAGGGGTCAGCTTACAGTCTAATCGGATGCAGCTGGACCAGTATTTTACATGGAGCGACTGCCTATCTGACCTCCACAACCCAGTAATTGGGCCATACGATACCCCTACTATTAATTGCTAATTGCTTTGGGACTACACTATTATAATAAAATGAATATTTTATTAGCTAAGATTGGTTCAACATTAACAACACTTTGTATTTACAGCCAAATTGAACGCTCCATCGACAACCACCTCGTCGTCAGCACAGGATTCTCTTGACCCCACCAAAATTTCCTACAGTTAGTACTTAGTGTTGATTGATCGCTAATATTTGACATCACACATTCCATGATGCACACTTTTGTCATTGGCACTATCATTTGGGTGACAGGTTTGTCGTAAATATTCATTTTTCATCATCATTAATGGAACAAATGGGCTATTCCATGCATCCCATTTTTTTAAACATTTTTTTTAATGTTAAGAGCATGAGCGGAAAATTTGCAATGCTTTTTCTGGTGCAGATAACAAGAGCAAAAAGCGTTTCAACAACGCTCCGGTGACCAGGGAGGTAGCTAGCGATGACGCACCAGCAGCGCCCAAGCCCAGCAGAGGAAGATTTAACAGACGTAAGTTAAAGCATTCTTTATTATAAATAAGTTTATTTTGCATAACCATCCTCATTTTAATTGAATTTGTTTGTTTTTGAATTCAAATTTAAAAACTATTAGAAACTTATTTACCGTATTTATTGAATGTCATTGAAAAAGCAGATCCCAAAAGATGGTCATTCCTAAGGGTGCGTGTCCACGAGAGATATGCGAGAATGCGAAACGAATATGCATAAAAGTAACCAATAACAATACTAGCTTAAAAATGAACTGATCCTATTATTGGACATTTTCCTCGCACACCCCCTTGCTACCCAGCACATCTCTTGTGGATACACAGCCTTACTTACTCAACTGGGAAATAAAAACTATTTATATATGAAGGTAGTTAGTAGTACTATTTGAGGTGACGGTTTGGCCTTGCAATCTGGTGAACGTGCTGTCGTAAACATAAAAACCGAATCTGATATTATCTGAGCATTCCATTTTACCCTTATAGATCGATTAATCGACAACAGTTCTTAATTGCAGCAACTCATATCAACTGCTCGCCTTTTTTTGTGTTAATTGACCTTTGGTAAGCCGAGTGTTAGTAATTAAAAGAGTTACTAATTTCAATGGGTTTTTTATTTTAACTTCTCACAGCAGTCACAAGGTCAGTCCAAGAAACAGAAGATGAGCCCCAGAGCGAAGCCGCGGCTCCCCCCGCGAGGTCCAGCAAGACGTTCAGGCGAGGCGGTAACTAACTCCCCTCCCCCGCAACAGAAGGGAGTATTCTTCATTCACCCACCATCCCGCTCCCCTCATCCCTTCCTATCAAAAATATTATCTGAGAACAAGTTTAACTCACTCCCTGCAGGCTATAACCTAGAACATATTCGTACCACGATGTGGCACCTCACCCTGTGATATTGCGAAATAATTTGGAACATACGAGTATATGTAATTTAGATGCAATGACTTCAATATTATAATACCATTGCTAGGCCATTCATCGATTGTTACATAATATTATCTAGGCTATAGCCCTGCAGCGGACACACGCTGTAAAGAACCCTTTTAGATTCCAAGTTCATCACATTAGATGGATTAGAATACATTTTTTATACTTGTGTAAATTATAAGTGTAAGTAATTTTTAAATAAAATAATTAAATTTATTTTAATGTTCTTTTATTTTGTTACATATTATCGCATAATCAACGATACTTTCTGACCCAGAAAAAGCTGTTGATGGTTCAAATATTTAGTTTAAAAACAATTATATAGAAAAAAAATAACAATTTTGAAACAATAGGTCAAATATTCAGTGAAGAATACCATCAAGGTATCATTGTATCAATATAATAACGTGTCGAACATATGGCACTTGACAGCAGTTTGATACCCTGTTGAGTAAAAAAAGATTTCGAGCCCTTATTTCAATGGATTTTTGTAATTCAATATAAATATAGAAACTTACTCCATATACAGGGAAGACAACTTTCAAGTTAAATACGAGTACATACTGAGGTAATGTCAACATTTTAATTTAAATCTTCTGGAGAGAGGTGCTACAAGTTTTCTTTCCAGAAGATAATATAAAATTAAAAAGGACACTGACGATTAAAAATAACTTAAAAGTAGAGACAATATGAATGGCGAATATGATGAGTAACATAGAATTGTTTCTTCTCTCTTCTCGTCTACTTCTTGAGAACGCGAGTGACCTCTGCTAGAGGAGTTTTGTAAGTACCAGGCTTCACTAGGTTGACCAGCTGTTCGGCAATCTCTTGACCAACGCGGACTTGAGCCTCCTTGGTTGATGCACCTGGGACATTAACACATTGGTTTACATACAATACAACCCGTCTGTCGGAAGATTTTATAAAAGACTGATTAATCGGTTATTAAGATATCAATCTGCCTATCCTTTTCCCAACTATGTTGGGGTCGGCTGAATTGTTTATTTCGTGTCATAGTGCACATTGCATTGTCACATAATTATTTGTTTCGTTGGCGTACAGGGAATGCGCTTGCTTGTCACGTATTGCGACAATGGCGTTCAAATGGTTAAGTGGTCCTATAGGAAAATTAAGTCACCCCACTAGATTTTGTGGACATTGTGATTATGTAATTTATTTTAATACCGCGTTATCACTAGATATAAGTGACACGTTTTTTTCGTACTGTTGTGAGATCGGGCTCTGATTTTTTTATAGATCGCTTAAACTATCATAAAATTATGTTGATAGATCACTTATCGCCATTGAAAATAAGTAGTAAAGAAAAAGAGGGAAGTCCACGTTATAAGCGGATTTCACGAAAGAAACTGAACGCGTTCATCATATAAACCCCAGTTTTAGGGGCTGTCAGTGTCGCTATTTTCTGTGGCAAATTGACACAGATCTTGAGCGCGGTTTGGATGTGGTGATCGCTGTCAGTTTCATTGGTGCAATCGGCGCTTAGTTATCTCTGTACACAAAATATCCAATAACTTTTTCACCATGGTTAACCGTATAACGACCTTCTAGTGATGGTGTTTATGTTACGTATTAACGAAGCAATTACAAACAGGGTAAGCTATTCGAATTTTATCAAGTACCTATTAATAACTCACACTAGCTAGCAATTAAATTGCGTAAAGAATTGAACACAGACTTCACAATAACTGATAAGGTTCCCATAACAAAATAATAAAAAGCTATTAAGGGAAAGTCAGATATCAATACCTACCGTACTTTAGACTCGCACTATACGAGCGGCATTAAGACGTAGGTGTACAAATTAATTAAATCCGATACCTTTCGTGCAAAAGAGAGATTATAAGTAGAATTGGGTATTTGAAAGAGTAGTCAATAACGTTACTTTTTGTGAACTATCTAAACGCGAATTTGTATGATATATATAACAATGTGACGTCACAGATTTTTAGAATCAAATGGATAACTTATTAGCATTAAATGCGATTTTACAATTACGTATATATTGTCCCCTTCGATTGTCCCATTATATTTAATTTCTGTACGGTGGTGGGAGTTTTAAAGACGAGCGGCCTTTTTTCTATGTGATTTTATATTTTATTTCTGACCGTTTCAAATAGTCAATTGTGAACTAAAAGCAGGGGCTCGTGGCTAAGTAATATAAGCCACACGATTCGAACGATCAGGTTAAGCTACGTTTGCCGCGGTTAGTCCATGACCAACGACCTCAATATAGTTGGGAAAAGGCTAGGCTGATGATGTGCTAACTAATACGTGTATCGTCAATAGTTATGTAAGAAATACGGATTGGTAATTTATGTGTAGACGCCTACTTGATAACACACTAACCCATATTTCATAGTGTAGTATCAAATTATATATTCACGGACTATGGTAATCACAGGCAATTTCTGTTGGAAATTATACATGGCTGCAGTAGTTAGGTACTAGATGCTACGTATACATATATACTTATCTAGATTCTTAGATCTTTACATTAGTGTTCATGAAATCACGATAAGTTAGACGATATTACTTTTTGTTAGAATTCTTTTGTTCATTTTATAAATAATATCTAGTAGTAGGTACTATGGATATTGTAATTGGACAAAAACTACATTGAAGTTCGAAATAAGAATTGGGTACTTGAAAGGGTAGTCAATAACGTTACTTTTTATGAATTGACAAAACGCGAATTTGTATGATATATAACAATGTGACGTCACAGATTTTTAGAATTAAATTGTATTTTACAATACTATCTTCGCTAATATTTAATTTCTGTACGGTGATGGAAGTTTTTAAAACGACCGGTCAATCTATGTGATTTCATATTTTATTTTTGACCGTTTTAAATAGTCTATTGTAACAGATTATAATAGGTACATATGGGCGGTAAAGGAAACCAATACCGTCAAAGGCTAACCCAGGCCCAACTGCTACGCCCGCCAAAAACGACCCCAAAATTGATAAACACATTAATTAATGTTAAACGAATTAAAAATAGTTTTGTTTCTGATAATCGTTTGAAGATGACAGAGAAAAAGTAGTGTGATAAATCCGTTTTAGTGGACCAAAGGCATTCACGTAGCCGCTGGTAAACGGTGCTGGTACGGTGGTCAACGCTGGTCGGCGCAGACAGTTTTCATACTATTTGCCAAGTCCGCGCGAACCGTCGGCGATAAGCGACCACTACCTATGTGATTAGTTCGCGCTGTAAGATACAGTATGTTGAATCCGCGTAAAGAGAATCGAATGCACGAACCAACGAATAGATAAATGAATGAAGTTCTAGGTGATCATACCTAAATGCGGGGTGGCAATGACGGCTTTGTGCTGAATGATCTCCAGAGTCAAGGGGTCCGTTGGTGGCTCCTGCTCAAACACGTCAAGAGCTGCACCTCCAACCTGAAAATTAACAGTTGAGAATATGAATTAAGTATACTTACAAGATTCAAGGAAGGCAAAAAAAAAACTATTTTTTTTGACTTTGACTTTGAAATTACACAAAACTCTACAATTCAACGTAAACTGTATTAGTCTAAAGTAATTGGAGTGCCCAAGGGAATCATACTGGGACCACTTCTATTCTTCATTAGACAACTTAAGACAAGGTAAATTATGAGAGTATTGATGATCAAAGTTACCTGTCCAGAGTTGAGACCGTCAAGGAGGTCACGTTCCTGGATGAGACCTCCGCGGCCCACATTCACGATCTTGATCCCTTTCTTGCAGCTACCCAGCACATTTGCGTTGATGAAGTCTGTTCGTGGACAAATAATTATATTAGTTGTCTCATTGGTCGGTTGATCGAGAGTGCTACTGCTGAACAGGAGCCGTAGGTTCGATTACCGGGTCGGGCAAAGTGTTATTGGGCTTTTCTATCTAAAATGTCTTAGTAGCAGCCCAGTCTGGATTTGAGCAGAGTTGATGGCTGTAGCCTTGCCCGCTATTAGGCAATTAACACACGGCACCGCGCGGTAGGAGCAGTTTGCGGTAGAAACGAGCACTGCTCGACCGTGCGGTCGGGCGGTGTACGTGTGTTTGGCATCAACAGATTGCTTAGAGACCAATGCGACATGAGATCCGCTTCATCGCCTACCGCGGTGGAGCGAGGTGCCGTGTTTAAATCGCCTTACATGGGACTAAAACATAAATAGTGAAATGTCGATGTTATAAAGGTAGACCACTGCCCCCCTGAATTAGGGAGTATATAGGTGTGATATTATGTTACTGGTTACAACATCGCTCGAAATGTTGCGACTTTTATCGGATCTGATTGGTAGACCTAGACATATCTATACTTACTTATGGTGACAGTGGGCCATTGAATGAGTACTGAAAAATAATAGTACCTACTTCAAAAAATATGACTGTTTTACACGACATTCTTATTTCCAACGAAGATAACAAAGGTTCGGAGCTAAAGTATTCTAAATCAATGTCATAAATGTGGGTTACTGATTGACCTGTCTATACGCAGCGCTATAATTATACAGAACATCTTATTATTATTCAACGGAATTCAATAAAGTGAGTGAAACCAATTGTTTTAGAACAATTTACTCGATAAGAGCATTCATTTGTTCGTATATTTTATATGCCTTTGGGTTGTGGAGCCACAATACTTAGCTATCGTCTTTTGCTGTGACTAACCGATTTCATGATATTACCTATTTAAATTGTATTTGTAAGCTAGATTGATTGATCATTCATCATCTGCCTAGCCTTTTCCCAACTATGTTGTGGTCGGCTTCCAGTCTAACCGATCATGGATTGATCATTACGGAACAAAAATGTTAAAAAAAAAACAATATTAAAAACATTAAAAGTTACAAACCTATTACTTCAATGTAGCGTAGGTAGTTGTTTCATCAATTAGACATAATTTCCGTACTGTGCGTGGAGCTCTAATTATTTACTAACAGTACAATACGCCAACCAAGATTCTTCCTTACCTTTTTTTTTAAGGCTGGGAAATCATCCAATGACTGCTCCCGCTCTGGGTGGAGCGGAAGGGAGTGTCAGACTCTTACTGACTAAAACCCATCCACGTTCCTTCCCTCCCTTTATGTTCCGGGGTAGCGGTAACCCTTCCCCGATTCTTCCTTACCTACCAGGGCTATGGATGGAGCTTGTACGCTATGGATGTTCAGTAGAAGACATCTTACGGCCAAGGGGTATCGTGTTGCCCAGTCTAAGACATTATAATAAAATACCTACTTAAGCCAGATATTGATAAACAACAACGATAAAGTAAAAAAAAATTGACTAAATTTCGATAAAATAATAAAATCGCGCACTTACTCTTTGTAGATTCAATAAGAGGCGTGTGCAGAGTGATGTAATCAGCGAGCGGCCAGATGTGCTCCAGCTCCATCTTAGTCGCGTGGAAGGTGGCGCAGTCCTCCGCGGTGACGAACGGGTCGTAGCCGATGATCTGTGCAGGCGGGGCGTTCGTAAGATTGAAGACAAGACAAAAACACTCGCTGATTCAAGTCATATAAGTTGAAGCATAAATGAAACAATTTCGCTCAAAATAACTAGCAAGCGCATCATGAAAATACAAAAGCATGTTGCCTACAAACAATTGAAAGATATAAATAACAAAACAAACGGGAATAAACATGTTATCAGTAGGTTAAAAGCTAAAATTTGCATCACACGTTATTTCATCAGAAAAATCCCAGTAATTTTTCCATTACTAGTATTGCTTCCTTATCTTATCTTATCGGTTATTTTACTGACGAGTCCTCAGTGTCAGTGGCGTTTTAGTTACCCGTCATTTGCCTCATTTCATCAGGTTTCTCAGGAGTGGACAATCAAGCCATATTCATCAAAATATTTGCTTTGACCTTTAGTCAAGTTTTCCATAATCCAATTTCGCAAAAGAAATTATTGTATAACATTGTACAAAATACAATTATCTTCGAAATCCTATGTGCTGTTTACAACGGTGTTTCTTTCCTATGTTGTGGTTTGCTGTCAAAGTGACATTATTTACAGTAAAAATGTCGCTGTGACGGCTAAACACGCCATAGAAATATTCTTGCGGGTAGCTGATCTTATTCGCTGGTGATTTCGCACAGACCTAGAATAGGAGACATGAATGTATACCTTCATTCCGAAGGCGTGCATGCGGACGGCGACTTCTCTGCCAACCCTGCCCAGACCGAGAATGGCCAGTGTCTTGCCGTTAAGTTCAGTGCCGGTGTAGAGGGCGCGGTCCCAGCGCCCGGCGCGCAGAGCTGACGCTGCCGGCACCACATGCCTCGAGAGATTCAGTATCAGACTGCAAGTGAGCTCGCATGCGCTAAGGGCATTGGCTCCTGGGGCACTACAACAAAAATGTACAAAACACTTAAGACGAGAGCGAAAATAAAGAAGGGTTCAATGTAAATCATTGGCATTGGACCACCATTAAGTTTGTCAATTGGTTCAATTGACAAACTTAATTGGGTTCCAATGCCAGTTGAGCTTAATAAGTGTTTGAAATCAATTCTCACGATTGGCACCGAGCCGAATCTTTTGCGAATTTTTTTTTTTTACATCGGCGAGTTAAAAAACACCGTTTGTGTCAGTATGACCACTTACTTGATGACTCCAATTCCTCGTTCGCCAGCTGCTTTGACGTCGATATTGTCGACTCCTGCACCAGCGCGACCAACTACCTTCAGGTTTTTGCCGGCTTCCAAAACCTCCTTAGTGACTTGTGATGCAGATCTTACCACCAGAGCGTTGTATTTCTGTTTAACAATCAGGATTTAATGAATGAACATTCCCAAAGATAAAAATGTTGTCATCTTCTGAGAATACATAGTACTTGTACTGGGGCAATTCTGACATGAAAAGTTCACGTCGAATTCGAACTTCACATGCACCATTGGAATCATAGAAATGTTTCGAACTCATTTTCACCATTATTTATGTATGAGTGCCTTATATACCTACCATAAGGTTTAAAGAATAACAGGTAGGTAGAGGTACCTACTGACAATACAAAAATTATGAAAGGAACACAATGAATAGTTTTATAAACTAGATGTAGTCACATGTTACAGTCTTTGTGCTGCATTGTATACCTAGTAGCTGAAGAGGAAAACTCCGTGCCTATATTTAATTAAAGGGTTAATAATACCTTTTATATGAATAGATAGATTTATAGATGAATGGGATAATTTATTCTTATCTGAATTATTGCAGTTAAAAATTACATTACAATGCAGCCGGAAAATATTTGTTTTTATCCATGCTTTTACGTTTTGTTATGCATGGTTATTTTTATGAATGCTTAGACGCATAAACTTGAAAGATAATGTAGATATGACTTGCCCTAATCGTGCGCAAAGTGCAACAACCTCTTGTCATTAGGTATAAAGATAAAGATGAATAAAAATGAATTGAGTGTGTTGACTATTGTATCGATCTCTTACCGGTATTTCTTGTAAGAGTTCCTCTTTGGTGATCTTCGCTTTGTTGATGACACTAATTCCATGTGAATTGAGGATCTCCGTGCAGTTAGCACCAACACCATCCACCACTAAGACTGACTTGATTTCCAAAACCATCTTGAAACTAATATGGAAAAAATAAATAACTATTAAATTAATTTGCAGTTATCCCGAATCACAACGCAACTAAACAAATTCGGTATCGCAAATATTTTTTTTTAGTTCTCTGCAATTCAACACAAGTTAAACGAATAATTATTTTAAGAAGGTAAGTATGTAAGTACAAAAAGGGAGCAAAACCGGTTTGGCTGTTTAGTAAAGTCACAAGCATTAACATTTGATGTATGGATTATGTTATAAAACTGATGCGAAAAGGTACACAGGTAACTGCATGGTACGTGAGGGAAATGCTATATTGCAAAGCGAGATTCGCGGGGAAGCGAATAATTTTTATCAAAGTAATAAAGTGTGTTTTCGGCCTAGTTAGTACTCGGAGCGTTGAAAAAAATTATTCATGATTACCAGAGGTTAGTTAAAAACTTCAATTAAGAGTGTAACGTTGACTTTTATCATATAAAGATATAAAATGTCACTTACGTTTAATTTATTGGAGGTCCTGTATGTGTAGCTGAGCGGCTGGAGAACAACTGTGGAGTAGGGACAGCGAGGAGCGCGGCACGAGACCGACCAGAGCGTGGCGTGCGGGGTCGACACTTATCTTCGTTAGCGGCCAATGAGCGAACGTCACAGTCGCGGTCTGCTCCACCGTTATGTACGGCTCAGTTTGCACTCGATTCCAATCAGCCGCGGATCCACACGCGCCTCCTCGCGACCGTACCTAGTCTCCGTGTGTATTGTTGAGATCATGGTTTATTTTTTGGGCCGTGTGAGCAAAAAGATAAAATTTGATTAATTTAGTATTTACTTTAAAAATTAGCTTATCGCTAGATAGGGACAGGACGTAGCGTCAGATATAGTATTGAATTCTTTTATGCCAGCTGTAGGACTAGATTGGACTCAATTGTGTTTACATGCTATTCTATTCATGTTGTGTTTATTTGAACAAGCGTCCTTCATTATATTGTTTAACTGCAACAAAAGCAACATTGTTCTTATTTGTGATGTCAAAGAAGGACAGAATTGCGCCTCGTCCTCCTTTATTTGCGTAAACATGTTTATCGCATTCGAACTCGCTTGCGATTACTCATTTGGTACCAATTTCATAATACTTACCTACGTTTTTTTCTGAAATCGAGAAATTGTAAAATTAACTAGGTAAGTACTGATTATTATTCACAAATGACTGTTTCTGTGTCTTATTACTTTATCTTTTACTAGCTTCCGCCCGTGGCTTCGCCCGCATAATATGTCGACAAATTATAGGTACACATAAACCTTCCTCTTGAATCACTCTATCTATTAAAAAAACCGCATCAAAATCCGTTGCGTAGGTAGTTTTAAAGATTTAAGCATACATAGGGATATAGGGACAAAGAAAGCGACTTTGTTTTATACTATGTAGTGATATTCATGTTTCAAAGAGTAGGTTAGTGACTGGAGTAATTAGCTGAAACACCGGGGTCCAATCAATTCGCCTAGCCTTATCCGAACTATGTTAGGGTCGGCTTCCAGTCTAACCGGATGCAGATGAATACCAGTATTTTACATGGAGCGACTGCGTATCTGACCTCCACAAGCCAGTCAGTAACTTCTCAGCTGAAACACCTGAGTCCATCCTAGGTAATCTCGTAAAGTTCTCGTTTTAAGACTTCCCTCAGGGTTCCTAATTTCCAACCGTACCTTTTGCATTATGATGACACTGCCGCATGGATTACGAGCTTCATGCCCAACTTACTCATAATCATCTCTATTATTATAATAATTTATTTGTTATCGGAAAAACACGCTTAGCCATATCCGTATCCAGTTCATTGTTGGTCAGTAGCTCTATAATCTATCAAGCCCCAACCTTTCCTTGGTTTGAAAATTTTGTCTTCGCGTAGGTAAACGTAGAGTAGGATGCCCTTCGAAGACCTGAAGAAGATAGCTGTCAGTAACTGGATGAAAAAGGTGGGAGATCCTTGGGGGAGGCCCATGTCCAGCAGTGGACTGCAATAGGCTGAAATGAGAATTTAATCAGACTCAAACAACTCGAACTTTCGAGCCAGATACAAGCAAGGAAAAGTTATTGAAGAAAGCAAAGCTGAAGAAGGGTCACTTTTTCGGAGTTGGTCATATAGTGAAAGTTGTTCAGTTTCGTGGTCTGTAGCACATCCTTTTGTATGTATACCTATACCCTTTCGGTTACACCCAGTACTTATACGATGGATAATAGAAAATAAGGGTTTAGGACTGTCAATACTGTCATCATCTGAGGTTATGACCCGTAAGCTCACCGTTTCGCCGCTTGCGCGCATCGGTTTGGCAACGCTGCGTGTCAGCTCGGAGCAAATCAGCAACGGCAAAATATTCTCGCAGACACCTTATCGTTGCCGCTCCCGGCTCCGTGCATGTCACGCGACGGTGTAGTTGGTCAGTGACGGAACGGTTAACTGGGCTTAGTCTCATACTTTTCAATACAAAAAATATTTTTTTGCCTGCCACGGTCAGTATACGGTGTAATGGAAAAACTCCTTAATCTAACTTAACTTTTTCTCAGTGAAATCTCAATAATAATCCCTACACAATATCGATATAAGTAGGTACAGACGCTCAATCTTGATCCCACAAAGTGATTGTTCGTACAAGTTTATCGAACTCGCAGTTATGTACCTAATAGTCAACCTTGTTTAGTGCTAATTGTAATAATAAATGTCGTCAACCTGTCGGCTGTTAAGGTAGGTAGAGGTGACACTATTCTAATACTAGTAGAGGAGTGCACTTGTGTCAGCGCTCAGACATTTGTGTGCTTATCTCCGGCGCCGAAAGCAAGTCACTGTTTAAATAGGTCGCGCGGCCATTGAAATGGGCGAAATGCGGTCTGGAGTAGGTACCATTATTATAACTGGTAGAGAACATTATATGGGCAGGCTAGTATTTACTATTGTCCGGCCGTTCATTATTGTCGACCTTGAGCTAGTCAGACTCACTATGATTGGCTAATTGTTTTGCCTCTCGTTTGCTGCTAGTATTATTTAAATCCCTTATTTATTTGTTAAGAGGAAGCATGTAAGCAAAGTTATAAGTAGGTATTTGTTGTTTATCACGCTAAAATTTTCATGAAGTAAGTACTTATTTCAGGCTGGATTCCGGTAAAGGCTGCAGGTACAGAGGTCAGCACATAAAGCTACCCCAATCTGTCAAATTTCTTTGATACATTTTCAATTTTATTGAAAAAGCATAAGATTAATTTTTAGTTCGAAAAATTTGATAGGTTGATGTGCTGGCGTCTGCACATTGAAAAAAAATGGTAATATAAGGGCCTATGCACACCACGTTTTTTAAACGCGCCGTCGACGCGCGTTTTGGGAACGCGCGTCGCCGGCGCGTTTTTATCCTGCAGAGCAGTTTGTTGTCGTTTGTATCGATACAAACGCGCGGCACCGGCGCGTCTGTATCGATAGGTACAAACCCTAAATAAAACCCCAAATAGCCCTAACACTCGTCATGCTCGTACCGGTTGGCGATTCAATTTTTCTTTCACCGTCAGGTACCAGTCCGTCAGACTCCACTTTGATTACGGTTGGATTCGACCTTGTTGCCTCATATATCTCGCCTCACACCATTAGATCCATAGATTCATAGGCCACCCCGGGTGTTCCCCTCACAGCTGCACCGCGCGTCGCGGGAACCGTAATACTTCCGCAACCCACCGCTAAAGGGCTATTAGGCTAAGCTTTGCTATATAACGTGGCAATGTTGTAAGTCTCATGGGTACATTACCAATCGACAGCAACGCGGAAGAATTTTTCGACGCCATATTATAATTAGTTATTCGTTTTAATAAAAATTTACTTGTACATTTTTCGTTTTAGTGTTAGATTCTGTATTGCATATTATTGCAAACGCAAATAAATGAATCCATTTTCATCGTAGGAGATAAATCAAATCAATTTACCTAGCCTTTTCCCAACTATGTTGGAGTCGGCTTCCAGTCTAACCGGATGCAGTTAAATACCAGTATTTTACATGGACCGACTGCCTATCTGACCTCCGCAACCCAGTCAGTAACTGGTATTACGATACCACTTGGTAAGACATATTAGGAGATAAATGAAACAATAAAATCCAAACGTTATAATCTTAATTATTAATTTTATTATCACACTTACGAAAGATACAAAAACATATCACGATGGCACTAGCAGTCAGTGCTTCAGCAGACCTGTAGATACAGTAAGATCGAGTTGGTTGCGACCGGTGACGTCACCTCATATAGTACTACTTATTCACCAATCAATAATAAATACACACGAAAATAAGTATGCTCGACGAACATTTTCAATTTCAATATCTACAAATTTTGTGTTGGCAAAGAAAAAACATGATATAATTAATGCAATATTTAGATAAAATATGAATAGTTATATCTTGAGTTGTATTGAAGATGACAACAGACACTTTTTGTTGTCGCGTTGAACTAAAGCCGGAAAGTATCTTGTTCTATAAATATATATTTAATTTTTTGCAAATCCATGTTACACATCTCGCCAGAAATAATTTCCAAGAGGGACTGCAAGATGTCTTAGAAGTTAGAAGTTCTGATATCGGTAAACACTATCTTTAGATGTAGATGGTAAAGTGATATTGATTTGGTTTATATTGAATTTTTCGGGCGATTTCCTTATAAGTGGAATCCCGGACTTACTCGTTACAATATCTACTACTAATATGTACATAACACTTGTAAAATAAAAAAGATAGAACTAAGTAGAGAGTACCGAAAGGCACGCTTCTAGGCATGAAAACATATTAGAAACTTAAACTAATTATAGACACATTAAAACTACAGTAGAAAAAACATGATATTAGGCTGATAGTACCTACGTAGACGAAGGACACTAACACCTAAATAGTTTCTGGAGTGAATTGACTAAGATTAATGACATATCATAAATGCTGAACTTAGCTGAGAATTTCTAAATTTAATCTTAAAACAAACTTTTAAATAAAAGTGTAAAATAAAATTTTAGTCGAGTGACGGAGTCACTGGAACAAGAGTGATATTATGAGGATGTACATAGAACGAGGCGTTAGGTTCAGCATTATGTCATTGTGTATGTAACCTGAGATAATTAGGATTATTGTGGTGGTTATTTGGGATGGTAGATGCCTCGGGCGGGCCTGGCGGGCCGGCCACCGATGCCGCCGGCCGCGCGCCTCTTGGCGATGAGCGCGTCCAGACCACGCAGGGGCGCGGCTGTAGTCTCCGCGAGCGTGGGCTCGGTCTCTGTCTCACTCTTCTGCTCCGCACTAGTACTCTCTTCTGTCACCTCTGTTGACTTCTTAGGCGCTTCTGTAGTTGCCTGAAACATGAAAATACAAGTTAGCAAGTGTATCGAAGGAAGATGTTTTTTTCTAAAAGTATCTGTCATTTTATATTAACAAGTCATGATTAATTAAGTTACCTCTGTAGAAGCCGCCAGCTTCCTCTTCAGGAGAGGGTTGACACGGCGCGCAGGGGGAGTAACAGAAGCGCGGGGCTTGGGAGAGGGAGCGAGCTGCAGCCTGGTGCGGACCCTCAGGCCACTGCGAGGTGCCTCGGGAGCGGGAGTGGGTGAAGACGCCTGTTTGAAAGGAAATCATACATATTTTAGTCTGGTAACATCAAGCATGCAGAAACACGATGACCTTGCAGCTTGGAATAAGAGATTGTATTTGAATTCCGTGGTATTTCAAGAATGAGGATATCACAATTAATGTCATAATTTACCTCTGCATCCGCATCAGTAACAGGCGATTCAGGAGCTGAGGTCTCGGCGGTGGCTTCCGAGACAGCCTCGGGGGCTGTGCTGACGCCCCTCAGGCGGGGGTTGGGGCGCAGGTTCAACCTGGGCCCGGGGCGGAGAGACGCCGGCCGGAGACCACCGGGTCTGCCACGGCTAGGTGGACAAACAGGACATTAGCTTATTACAGTTGGTCTACTTACGGGCTCGTGGCTAAATGATAACAGCCGCATGGGGTGATCGAAAATTAAACTTGCCGCCGTCGGTTCATAAATGTGACATGACGTGACCATCCCTTAAATAATCGAAACCCTTCAGTGTCTCAGAAAGCGCAATATGCCTTTGGTCCCGGCTGTCATTCGAAGATCTTTGCTAGTAGTTACAGTAATTAGAAGACCAAAAGTCTGACCACCAGTCGTCGAGTGTCGTATTAAGCAGTCACTGGGTTGTGGAGGTCAGATACACATCGCTACATGTCAAATACTGGTATTCAGCTGCATCTGGTTAGATTAGAAGTTGCCTGAAAATAAATTTTCCCAAGTATGCGGTTGGGAAACATTGGGAAAATTTATTTTGGTTGTCTACATAGCAACATCTTTTTTCGTTTTCATTTTAACATTGATACACTCTTCTGCAGAATATTAATGAATCTATTTTATTTAAGGTTAATATTTAAGGTTTTTCGGAAATAATTCATTATGAAATCATCGAATCTGAATATAATAACACTGCTTATTAAAATAACGAAACTGATATCGTTTAGCGGAGAAACTTTTTAGGTACCTACTTACTTTCATAGCAACATGTCAATTACGGCCATATTTTGACCATTGGACAGAATAACGAATACTATAATTTTTGTTTTCTTATAATTATAGCACCTTAAATTAAATTAAAAAAAACCATTTTTCAACTAGATCGATCCAACTAAATAAAGGGTCTTTCAACAAGGACGGGTCGATGTTGAAATTAAATAAAACAAGCAGTATGTGAGATATTAAAGAAATTAGCGTGGGAAGAGGCTCAAGACGCCATAGGAATCTTTTGTGACCTCTCCAAAGCATTTGATTGCGTTGATCACGAAACCTTGCTGTTGAAGCTAGAGCATTACGGACTTGGAAAACTTGCGCTTAGTTTGGTAAAATCTTATTTAAATGATAGACAACAGCAAGTTCAAATAAAAGGTGTCAATTCACTCGGTTTAAAAGTAAAAATGGGTGTGCCACAAGGTTCAATATTGGGTCCTTTCCTCTTTTTAGTATATATTAATGATCTTCTCCATTTATTAAAAAATCAACCACAAATGGTGTTATTTGCTGACGACACTTCTTTAATTTTTAAGATAGATAGACGTGCCAAAAATGTTGACGACGTAAATAACGCCCTACTGCAGGTCCAAAATTGGTTCACTGCAAATAATTTAGTATTAAATGGAAAAAAAACTAAGTGCATAAGATTTTCTTTACCAAATGTAAAAAGTAGTGATTGTGAGATAGTATTGAATCAAGAGAAACTAGAATTTGTCGATAAAACTGTTTTCCTAGGGATCACGCTCGACTCAAGGCTACAATGGGGTCCTCATTTAACATCTCTTGCAGGACGGCTAAGTTCTGCAGCATATGCTGTCAGAAAGATCCGTCAATATACTGATGTAGATACCGCGAGGCTGGACTATTTTAGCTATTTTCATAGTATTATGTCTTACGGTATTTTACTTTGGGGACGTGCTGCAGACATCCGAGTCTATTTTTATTCTGCAGAAAAGAGCTATCAGAGCCATTTATAATCTTCGTAGACGCGATTCTCTAAGGGAACGGTTTAAGCTTATTAACATCATGACTGTACCTTGTCAATATATCTATGAAAACATCATGTATGCAAGGAAAAATCTACATCTTTTTAGTAAAAGAGGTGAAAGACACAATCATTTCACTAGAAATAGGGACCAATTAGTTCAACCAGGTTTCAGGCTGGCTAAAGTAGATTCATCTTTCATGGGGTACTGTTTAAAATGTTACAATAAAATACCTCCCAACATTCTTGAACTTAATGAAACAAAATTTAAATCCTGTATAAAACGCACACTATGCAGCCAAGCATATTATAAATTGGGAGATTACATCGCTGATAAAAACGCTTGGGTCAATGCTATTCCCGCTCCACAAGGGCGTATCACCTAATTCATTAGACTTCTTAAAAAACTGTTGGAGCTGCGGAAGATCAACAACAATAAAAACTATATTTGCATTGTATAAATTCAATTTCTTAATATTGTATAATTGCTTAGCACATATGTGAGTACTATGTACCTAATATAAAGCGACCATTTACTGGGTACGTCTTTCATTGACTTGAATGTGCTTTGGCGGCTGAGAGTATGTCATGCTCACTTTAATGTCTCGCTGATGGTGGCGTGTGTGTTGGATCATTTAGCTCCCTTCAAAATGGTTGAGCTGAATGGTGCTAATCCATGCGTCATGTTCGTGAACGGGCGCTGTCGGTAGAGACTGGTCATCTCTTAGCGGCCATGGCTTGTTTTAATTTAATTTTTGAACTTTTTTTTTTTACATATTTTATATCGGATGCTTTCACCGTTCTGCATCGTTCTCACATGTATAATAATAATAATATTATTATGATCTATGTAACCAACATTTTGTAACCATATTTTGTTTAAAAGAGTGTCCATGGAGTTTCTTGCCCGTTCTTCTCCATAGGTACCTACTGCTTTGGAATGGGCAACTAGCTTCATCTCTCTGACTGACCGACACCTTGACAATTCAAAAGTGCCTGTAATTGGTTTATTTGAAATAAATAATTTGAGTTTGAGTTTGAATTATTATTTTATTTGAAAGGCCAATTTATGCCATTATTTATAAAATATGAAATCGTTTAAATTTCTACCGCGGCTTCGAACGGTGGCACGGATCCGAAAGGTCCAATTTTCGATTACTCTTATGCATAGATCCGGCTGAATCTGAGCGATGGCCTGCGATATGTTGACTTTCAGGGCATCGGTTGATTGCTGATTATTGGCAAAGACCTGCGACTTGAGAAAACCCCACAAGAAAAAGTCTAGCGGGGTTAAATCGCACGATCTTGGTGGACAATTCACGTCACGTCTGCGAGAGATAACGCTACCCTTGAACCGTTTATGCAGAATGCCATTCACTTTCAGCTCCTGGGTCAGTAGGATCTTGTACGGGTGTAAGCCCAAGTCCCGACGCAAAATTCGCCAAATTGAAGTCTGCGAAAGGCCGTGTTCTTGTGCACGGCGAGAAATCGACTGCTTCGGACACTATCACGGACAGCAGCGATGTTCTCGGTCGATCTGGCGTTCCTTTGACGTAAGGGTGTTGGTTGGTTGTTTACCGAACCAGTCGTGTCAAAATTGGTCACCAAACGTTGGAGAATCGACTTTGAAGGGCCACCGCATCTGCCTTAAAATGGACGTAACGCGCGCAACGTTTGCACTAACAAACACTCATTTTGATTGATAATAAAGTTTTATCACTTGGACGTGCTGCTCAATCTTGAAACTTACCATGGTGATTTGGCATCAGTAACTGAAGAAATAAAAACGCATTTGACAGATACCGCCAAAACAACATGGCAGCCACAAACTATCAAAATCGACCCGTCCTTGTTGAAAGACCCTTTACATCTGCCAATGAACCTACATTAGCATTATTTTGGGGTGAAATAAGTGCCTGCGTTTTAGTAAGTAAAAAATTTTACAACATGAACTCTCAATAGAATTCGAGCCGATACTAAAAAATAAATGTTAATGGTGGTGAAACTAATAGAGAAGTATGGAAGAAAAAGACATGTTGCGCCGATATCAAATAAATTAGGTTAAGGGCAAGAGAATGATGATGAGGTGATGTAACGAACCCAATAGTCCTGGAAGGAATGGGGGTAGTCTCAGCGACTTCTCCGGATCCCGCGCTGGGTGACGTGCTGTCTTCGGAGGCAGAGCTGGCTGCAGCGGTGGTGGTTGTGCTTGACGGTCCTCTCCTCAGGCCTGGACGAAGCCTAGGTCTGAAAGAAATCCACAAGATTTAAGTTACTATTTGCAACAATTCAATTTGACTCAGCAGATCTGAGTCAGGTTCTAATTGATGGATATTGACAAAGACATGTTGATAGAATATTCATGTCAGGTCATGCAGGCATAGAATATTTTAAACAAATATTTACGACTAATGAGGCGCTAATTGGAGAGGAATAATTAGCCTATAATGTTCCCACTGCCGAGACATAGCTCTCCCCTCTGTGAGAGGGAATAAATTTCTTGTTAAAGAAAATACTGACTTATTCCCAATATGTTTATTACTGGGTATGCTAGAAAGTGAACTATATACAGGGTTATTTGTAAAACACCAGAAACCTCTTAAGAAGTCATTGTACTCATCATTATGAACAACTTTTACTATGGGACCAAACCTGAAATCAGGAAAAAAAAATCAGCTGTTCCTTACATTTTGACGAGTTATACGAACATAAATGTAGGGAACAGCTGATATTTTTTTCGCGATTTCATGTTTTGACATGAAATCATTCATAATGATGAGTACAATGACCTTTTAAGAGGTTTCTGGTGTTTTACAAATAACCCTGTATAATGAAGTTTTTATGAATGGAAATTATGAATTGATTTGTTTCAATCAAAGCGTTTAGTAAAGAAAATGCTTTGCCTGGGTGCAGGTGCTGCTGGGGCTTCACTGGATGCTGCTGCGCTGCCGGCATCGTCCACCACAGGGGCTGAAGTAGTGGAGGCTGGCCTGGTGCGACCGGCAAATAGCCCACGACGACCGAACGCCTGCAACAAAGAATCCCCTCGTCAAATTTACAAAATTTACTCATACTTAGTAGTAGATAAATACACAACTCTAAAATCTACACACAACCTATCGATTTATTAACTTTAAAATGTTGTTTTGTTCTTACTCTAGTATTGGTGCAGTCAACACTTTGTTTGATTCAGTCCAATTTTTTTTTTAAATTAATATTAAACAGTCTAGCTGCAAAAAAAAATTCAAAACCTCGGAAGATTGAGTCTGCAGCTCATGGGGCACTTTTTGTAGCATCCTTTTTGTGAATTCAGCTGAATATTTCAGTACGGTAATTGTGTGCACTGCCCCTAGATCATTTTTGTAGGTATATCCTGTTCTATCGATCACACAGACATTGAGTGATTCTCTTCCCTAATGGGTGTTTTTGCTTAAGCTGACCGGTATATGGCCAATGAACATTTACGCTGTATAAATGTACAAAACATAAGTTATAAAACCGCTCGAACCTAGTAATTAACATTTACATCTTATCAACATATTTAAATGTTTCGTAACACGAACTTAACCACTGTATTTAACCGACACAAAATTCGCAATGCAAAATAGTACAGTCGCTATTATAGCCTAGCTATAGATTAGTAGATTTAGGTATGCAGTAAGGGGTCAATGAAAATGGATGCAGACCTTGGGTTGTGAGACTGGTTTCTCTGCTGGGGCAGTCGTCGTGGCATCAGCAGCAGTGGAACTGCTGCCAGCTGTAGTCTTCCGTCCGCCTGGACTCGGCTTTCCGAAGCGACCTGATGAACAAACACAAATTAATAGCATACCTATGACTTGCTGAATCCTTTGCCTTTTACTTTATATTTTCATGCTACTAACATTTTCTAAATAAATGTGATAAAGGCGTGATGCGAACCCAACATTTCTTTAGCGGTAGTTGTCGGTCGATACCATTAAGTAAAGGGTTTTTCAACGAGAACTTTATTTTCTCAAACAAAATGAAACAAAGAATTTAGATTAAGAGGATTCAAATTTTTATTGTATTATGAAGAGAAAAGATTGGCAAATATAATGAAAAATAATATCTGGCCACGACCACTCTGACAGATGTCAATTCTTTCATCAAAGCGGTAGGGCCAGCCTGCGATCGGGAAATTCGGTTTGCAATAAATTTATCGTTTAAATCGTCGTAAAAATGTTTTTTTCAGAAAAACCAGAGGGTTACTTCTGAATAAATTGAGCAAATCTACGGCGATGTGAATGGTTGCTTTCATTCCTGCACCAGTTGAACCTTGTAAGGCTTCAAAGCCAAATTCTTACTCAAAATTCGCCATGTGGTGGTTATGGATAATCCCAATTGTTGAGAGCGTTGAGAAATTGACAAATTTGGATCTTCTTCAACACTACGGCGCACGGCTGCGATATTTTCAGATGAACGACTCGGTCGAACACGCGTCGGTGTTCGTATATTTTGTATCGTAGCAATACTTACTAGACTCTTTGAACCAGGAGGCTGTCAACACACGCTTGCCGAACATAGTACAAAATTTAAGTTCAATAGTATTAGGCTTTTCATAGTGGACTTCATTTCGACATTCGAGCGAATGCGAATATGAATCCATTGTTTTGTAATATAAAATTTGAGTCAAAAAACTAAATGTCAAAAGTCAAAACTGTCATATTGTTGGTGTTGCCCCAATTGAAAAACAAAGTTCTTGTTGAAAAACCCTTTTGTATTCCTTTTTTAAATACAAATCGTATTGATCAAAGTTTTTGGGAGATACTGTAGCGCCTGAAGAGTGCTGGCTTATTAACTTGGGGGCGTTAAGGAAAAGACGCTTCAAATGTACACTATACTTAAATTAGTTTCCTCAAATTATATCAAGAAACGTGCGTACAAGTACGCGCCTAATTTAAAATTGACATAATATCATGAAACAAAATCCTTAACAATAATAATATTAAATGTATTTATAGTTAATTGCATCGCCCATCGTTTGTGTAGAGCTTTAATGCGAAAGGCAACCTTATGTCGTAGCAGGATGGTCGGAACTTGGCTTTGGCTGCATTCGATTTTTCAACCGTTCGAACTAGTTTTAAAATGATTGTTAATGTTTTTGTCTAATGAAACTTCATTTTTATATTAGGCGCGTAAAAACGAATAATAATAATAATTTATTCAAAAACTAAAGTGGCAGAATACAAAAATAAAACTTAGGAAAAACAATTGGTAACATAATGTTAAATATGCACTAGGATATACCTGTGTCGCAGGCGATAGAAATGCTTATTTTAGTTATTACAAGGAAAATTGGATTCTTAACAATATTTAATCTAACATGTAAAATAAATAGTGACAAAAATTTAAAATTAATTATCACAAAACTAAATAATAAATGATCTACTTAGACTAGGTTAAAGTGTATGTTGCACAAATTAATAATAATAATAATATCCTTGGACATTTCACACAGCGCCGTATCGTCCCAAGCTAAGCAACCTAATGCTTGTGTTATGGTAACGAGATGGCTGATATACTACTTATGTACATTTTTTTTTTGTAAATACATACATATTATAGATAGAAAAACACGGCATGCGGGAATCGAACCCGCGACATAGTGCGCAGCAGTCAATCGCTCAACCACTACGCCAACCGTGTCGTCAAATTAAACACGCGCGTTGTTTATGCAGACGACTGTAATTTTTGCTTCGACAGCGATAGTCCGAGTGTTAGTAGGACAGTGCAGCGTAACACGGAAGTCCAACCTTGAGTTTGAAGTGACTCAGGCACTAGGTGCCCTCATAATCAATAGAATTAATATATCGATTTTCTGCTAACATTCTAGCAGGGCACTCAGTGTCTCCGGTTTTATGATTGCTGGGCTTCTTAAAACGTGAGCAAGTTGCACATTTTGTTGCGTCTGATTTCTTCGCGCAGTTTGACATCGTGTGACCTGCCTCACCACAGTGACCACATATCGGCTGGCCATCTCTGCATGACTTCGCTGCATGACCTTTGGTGGCAATTGTAACATCGCGTCACCAATGTGAAGTCTCTGACGGGACAAGACGACCAATTTACAAAGAACCTCGTTTGGGAAATTAGGGCCTTGCGGATATGTGCTCGAACTTCAATCACATAGTTGCAGGTCGAAGCATCTTTCTTTCCAGATTTGTGGCTCAATTTTATTAGCGTCAAAAAAGTTTCCAAAGTAACTGTTGGAAGTTTATCCGCTATATTCTGTTGAAATATATACCTAAAAACCTCATTTTCGGTAAGTTGTTGGCACTCCAATGACCACGATGCGGGGCTTGCGCTTGTTGGGTTATTCAGCAGTAAGTCCAGATGTCGAAGCCTGTACTGCACGTTTAAGCTTCTCGACGTCATGTTTTGTCTCCGTGCTGATTATAACGCTTCCATCTCTTGTTCTACGGAGACCTCGTATTTGTAGCTTAATGTCATCGGGGCGAATGATTTTCTGTACAAGAATCTTTGTTTCGTCACTGGATTTGGACTTGTCTTCGGGATAAATGACAACAGAACTCACGTTGTTTGGGCGCACATAACTGTTTGGGCCCTTCTTCACCATTTCGGCAAAAGAAACATTTCCTGTATTATTTGAGTCCTGTATCGTCTTCTTAAGCTCCGAGAGGTGTTCAGACAGGTCACGCTTTTCTTGGATGGCATCGATCATAATGTATGCCCGGACGGCTTTTTGCTTTAGCGACTGGTATAGGACTGCCATCTGAGAGGTGCTTGATCCTATTTTACGACACAGGTTTGAAATTTTCAATTTCTGCTCCGTGTTAAGTTTCCCATCCGCAGCAATAGAGCAAACCTCATTGAGTTGCAGTTCAATATTGGCCATCCATTTCTGTAACTCGGGAGTAGAGACCACTTCAACCGGGTTGACAGATTCTTGGGCTCTGACCGTCGTCGTCTTCGCTGGCGAAGCAGAAGGGACTGCCCCCCTTGAATTAAAGGGGCTGTTATCCATTATAAAATGTCACTATTTCCATGTATTTATTTGTAGCACTTACACAAAGTTAAGATACATTACGTCAGTAATGCACAAAAGGAGGTCAATATAAAATGACTAATGTTATTAAATATTGCTAATGAGCACGTCTGTACGCTACGAGTGCGCAATGAGCAATAATAGGTACCTATATGTATAGTGGGTTTGATGAGTATTATCCTAGAAGCCTGCGAGTTAATTTGCTAGAAGTCTTCAGGTGCTAGAGCAGGTAGGTAGGTACCTCTAATTATTATTCTGTGCTGTCACCAAAAACTTTTTCGTTTCAAATCTTTTACTAAGCAATTTTAACAAATGTATACAGTGTCTAGGTATATTTACTTACTAAGATATCGCAATGTCGGTCAGCTTAGTGTATATGTATTAGTTTCCAATATACCTATATAACTGCATCGCGTCATGGCTGACTGGCTCTACTTGTTGGAATTTCTAACGAAATTACGTCAGTGTCGTTTGAATTAAGTGAGGATTATGTTTACATGGGTAACGTGGATTGCGTTTCAGTATTCAATAGTATTCATTACAACTATACTGGATCGAGGCTCGCTTATTAGTCGAGCTTCTCCCAAAATAATATTGATCATAATTATAAAGTGAGTAACAAATTATACGGTACCATTCATCATACGTCCAGCTTTTTAGAAGGTGGACAGCCCCTTTATTAGGCACTGGGGGCGGAGACACGTGCCAACATAATGTGTTGAGCCACGTAGTTATTTGTTAAGTTAGCTTGTAGTGTTATTAGCATATTTTTTAAGTCATTGTTACTAATAGCTACTTTATGGATTATGTGTAGGTACCTACTCTTGTGAGTAACATACAATTATTTTTTTTAATGGGGAGTTTATGACATACTACTGCAAATTATCATAAATAATATTCTAATATTGCGTGTTCAGTGACTTTTTAAACAAAAATCGTAACCAAACAATGCGTAGATAATAATTTACCTACTCATTAACAATCATATATTTGACCCTACATAGGTACTTAATGAAATTAAACAAGTATGATTGATGAAGAAAAAATATCATTGTAGGCATGTTTCATTGATTCCCTTGTAGCACTATTTTTCTAAGTTGCTGTGACCTTTATTTATTCTTTCGACACGGGTAGTAAAATGATTCCAAATATTTTACCTAATCTACCTAATGACAATCAACACTAATGGTTGTTGCCGCATTTGGGTGTGTTTTTTTTTTTAATTTTTCGTTCTAATCGCGTTAAGTAGATACCTACATGGCGTTATGAACTAAATGGTGCTAGTACCTAAATATCTCCAAGTACTCGGTAAAGTTGACACAGATCCATGGAGTAGATACCTGCCTATTGTCCTCTGAGATGAATACTTGTGATCACACAATGTTTACTATTTTTCATCGAATATTCGAGATGCCAGTTCACTGGTCGACGAGTTAATGCTTGGGCATCGTAAGAAGATCTTAACGATGCCTAATCACTGACAAGTCGATCGGCGATTACTTTTGGCTTCGTTGAGAGATACATTCGAGGCCGAAAGTAATCGGACAAACCCGAATATAATACTTAAAAGTGCGCTTTTAAAACGCCTTACGTGGATGGATTTAGTTGCCGTCTTTGTCCATTTCACAGCATTAGGATAACACAGGGAAATAAGACGCGTTTCTGTTTATTTTATGGACGAGGACGGGGATGTTCACATAGTATCGAGGCGCTAAAATGTAATATAAAAGCGCACATGAACAAAAAAAACCTAAACTATTGAATAGATTAATTATTAATACCGAATTAATCAACGACGCTGCTTGTGTACAAATATCGGATTCCCTTAACAACGACCTAATCAGTTGCTTTTTGTAGTTTTCCTCTAGGCAGTTACTTGTTACTATGGAAAAGTGATGGCCCCTCTCCCTAGTAACACGTAGAGGAACAAAAATTGTTTTTGATATGCAATTGATAAATACTTGGTTCTTATCAGAGCGGTAGATATGATAACAAGAGCCTCACGGTGAAGTTCAAGGTATGTACTTACTTTGATTGCGGTAAAATTTAAATACATTTCTAGCCGAAGAAGAATTGACATCCAATTTTAAGGAATCAGAGCTGCAGAACTTTCTGGTTACTTAAGCGCCCGGTTTCGGGAAAAGACGAAGGGTTGTATAGAAATCCAGTAAACATAGCATATTATCGGCTTCAATGCATAATATATACCTAGGCATCTTAACAATATCTCTAGTTTATTTTTAATCATCAAAAAATCTTCCTTTAAACCAATATTTATACTTTTATCAAAAAAACTAAAAATAAAATAGTATTTATCGTTATCATGGTAACAAAACTAGCTTATCTGATATCGACCGACAAACACCGCTATAATGAACTACGTCTATGATGTAACAAACTAGAAGTCTCGCTACATTGAGACACCATTTGGCTCGAACCCGCCTTTCCCACTTCATTGTTACTTCAGCAGATGTATAAATACATTCATCAAGCACAAAACACAACTTAACACCTTCGACGCACTAAACATTCGTGAGAAAAACTATTCACTTAAGGTGTAGAGCGTGTGTATAAGGCCATACGGATATTCTCCATAGCGTGACATTCGCTTTAAAAACATATTCGCAACAAAAACAATCGCAGAGCAACAAATGAATAATTAAAACATAACTTTCGCAGGTGTAACGGCTACTGCATAAACAACTTGGATTTGTAAGTAGCATGCTAGGAAAATGGCTACGGCTGTATTGTGTCCAGTCCACTACGTTTGAATGATGAAGATGTGTTCGGAGTATCGGAATTTTTATTTATTGTAGGTAATATTTGAATTAATATTTGAGTATATAATATTTTACAATTACAAACACCGACGGTCATGTTCAATTTCTAGTAGGTATTAAGAATTAATCACTGCTTATTTGAGTACCTACTTGTAACATGTAACGTAACGCCTGATAAAACTGTAAAAGTAACTGACGAGTAACTGTAACTAATTCATATTAAGTTCGCAAATCAACCTCGGTTGTAGAAATTCCCTCACACAATATTCCTTCTTAGATGTACCTATCATAGTCCTACACAATGAACAAAAGAAATGACTTTAAACGATACATACAGATTCCAATGAAAGTGACAGTGTGTAGAGAACACGCGTCTAACATAATCAATAATTAGTTTTAATTAAACCACGTAGTGGACTTTCGCCAATCGCGCCGAGAATCTCGAACTGGATTAGTCAATGTAGTTCATGGTGAAGCAGTTAGTGCTATTACACAAGTGGTCGAAAGCTGTGTGTTTACCTCGCACTCTGGTGGAGGTCTCCTGCGGTGCTTCGGTGGCGGCGCTGGAGGTGGACACGCGGGTACGGGCGCCTGGGCGGCCCTTGAACCGGGAGGGCCGAGTGGGCGCCGCTGAAGTGGTGGTCGGCGCTGGCGTGGTGGTAGTGGTCGTCGTGGTCGTGGTTGTGGTCGTGGTGGTAGGCGGTGTGGTCACCTCCTCCGTAGTACTCATGAACTCCGTCGTTGTCCACATATCGTCCTCAACTGTCGTAGTCCCATCGAAGTTGATCTCATTCGTCGGGTTGATGTCATTGTTCAGGTTCTCTCCTGCTAAGTACGCGTACAGATCCAAAGCCACCTTCTCCATCGCAGTCATGGTTGTGTACTCAGTGGTTTCCTGGTCGTAAGGAGTAGTTTGCTTGTAGTCGGCGGGCAGTTTTGAGTCGTCTAAGATCTCCTGGAATCTGATGCCTGACGATAAGCTGTGACCCTCCCTAGCTGACTCTTTGGCATAAGTAGGTTCTTTGGCAATGGATGTCGTTTCAGGCACTTCTTCAGTAGTGGTCCGGCTTTCTGAGGAGTATCTACTTGGTGGCTCTTTGTATTGGGACGGGGATGGAATGTCACCGGAGTGAGTCTTGAAGCTATCCAGGTCAACAAGTTCCGAGCTTGGGCGTCTGTAAGTATAATAAACCAATAAGTAAACTATTTTCAACTGCGTTGTGCATTTAGAGTGAATGGTTGGTGTGTACGTTACCTGATGTGCGCACGGGTCCTGCTTCTGGTCTGACCAATCGACTCATCAGCCACATTGTCGCTTTGTGACCGTCCGCGTTGTCTAACTGTTTCAGAAGATACTTCGGGTACGTAAGTTGTCGAAGTAGCTGATGCTAAGTTACGACCTCGAGGCGGGAACCGTGTGCTTGATGGCAACCTAACGCTTTGAATATTAGGAAGTGTGATTAATATGAATAAATAATAAAAGTTTTAAGTGTATCCTATAAGTCAGTGTAAAATGTTAATAAATGCAATAAGATCATGCAATACCTGATGTCCTCCTCCTCTTCCTCGGAGACGGGCGCAGGCGCCACGGTGCGGCTGCGGCCTCGTCCTCTGGTTGTCGCTGGAACAACTTCATTCTGTATCTCTGGAGTAGCCACGGTGGTAGCTGTTCTGTCAATAGAACTGTACTTGTTCTTAGTTTTACTTTCGTTGGCGATGTGATTCTCACTTTCAATTTTCTCCGGACCATCGTGAGAATTGTGAACAGGGGTGGCGGCAGTGGTAGCTTTGTCTTTTCCTTTTCCATCTTTTTTGTTACCTTCTTCATCCTCATCATAGTAATAATAGATGTACTCATATTCGTAGTCCTGGCCATTGGGACCTTTCTTAATTTGAATCCTCGATTGGGGCTTCTGTTCAGAGCCGGCCGTTTCTAAATTAATATTAGACGATAACAGTCCGGTGTTGATGTCATCGATAGTATCAAAGTTAATAGGGATATAGTCGAATTGTTGGTTAGCAGAAGCTGTTGGTGGGGCAGTAGTAAGCACAGGCCTCTGAGTAGTTGTGCCCGAAGTTTTACTTAATTTTCCAGATTCTGACATCGCTTCCAAAGCGACCGCCATTTTAGGGTTGGTCTCAACATCTTTCAAGTTCTCCCGTATTTTAATGTCTTCTAGTTTTGATACGGGAATATCAACTTCAATTGATTCCGAAGCTTTGTTTTTCAATCCCTTTTTGAACAAAGCCTTCTTGTCCTCTTCGATGGCAACGATGCCCTCCGTGGCATGTTTGACCTTTCCACTGTGTAGCTTCTTGATAATCTTTTCACTGTCATCTTGTTTGATGTTTCTGTGATGAGGGTGCTTTTCAGGAATTTTGTGTGAAGTCTCGAAGTTTCTTAATGGGGTTTGTTGGCCTGAACTGACCAGCACGTACTCTTCACCGGGTCGAGGCTCCGTGATGATATCTACGTCGGCATGCGCCGAGTAGAACGTGCACACTAACAAGCATCTGTAACAATGAAACAGAATTTGTAAGATCTCCATCAACATGGTAAGTTACGAAAGTTTGTTACATTACTGAATAGGAGTCAGTGCTCCGTGACTCAGCAAGATGACATCTGGCAGCTGCGCCTACGAGTCAAAAGCTTGCGACCCTGCACAAGGAACTCTGACTCACCAATTCATTTCATCACCGCATTCTCGAGCTGGGTATTGTTTGTCTACCAACACAGCTTTGCTGTTGCATGAGCATTTCTTATGTGTATGTTTAAACTGACGTATAACCACACGTATGTACGAGTTAAATTAGCACACTTTATTGTACATTGATTGCTTTCATAACAGCTATCGATTTGCATAGCTATCAATATTTCTGGCACAGTTGCGCGATGGGGGCAAAGAAGTTGTGTGAAAATTCATCTAGATGACTACAAAACAAGCATTGTCGAACATTGCAATGTTGCAAGACTGATGTGGTCGTGAGAAATGGAGGCGAAAATCGGAGCGTGGGTGTATTACGCATTTCGATTCCGCGCAAGTGCAAACCGATCGATGAGGCAACTCTGCATGACGGTGACGATCACTTTCGCCTCTGGAGTGACTCTCACACGAGCCACTGACGCCCGCTGGTTTGCGTCCACTACAATACATTACGGTATTTATGGCACTTTATAATTGATCCGCCTGTCATTAAAATTATCAATACGTAAGAGCTGTTACGACTGTTGCAGCGTCCTGGCCGGTGTTTCATACTAGTTTGATGAGACAAGAATACTGCAACTTTTCACAATCGAAGATGATTTTCGACGGGTTACAGACATTAATAGCTCGGGCTGTTGAGATCATACTTGAAGAAAACATTTCGATAACAAGAGTACCTACATTAGTCTTTCGGCATTCTGTCGCTGGAGCAGGCGGGGATAAAAAGTGCAATGCATCATATCACAGCCACTTAATTGAATCGCGAATCCAATTATCTGTGTCGGAAGTGTGCGAGCTTCCGTACAATTTCTTGTGAACCTCGACGGTACACGGAAGGTGATCGAGGGATAACAAGCGAATGGCGCTATATTGGAATTAAGTCCATCCGAGCGCATTAGACCACCTCCATTTCACTGCGTGCGAGGAAGTGTGTGACAACGCACGCCAGTGAATGCGGCCGCACCGACCGTGACTGGTTCCGATGCAGTCACTTTACTGGTGAAGGTTACCGTGAATACCGACTGGACAGTAAAACCCATATTAACGATAGGTATTGTTCTTCAAACAACCGGACTTTTGTTTTTTTTTTTAAGGCTGGGAAATCATCCAACCCGGCTTTTGCTAACCTTTTAATACCGTTTGATGCAAAGTAGAAAACGAACTCTACAAACATATAACATTATGAAGTTTAGGCACAAGCTTTTTGGCAAAACAGGATACAGTAGACTATAAAGCATGGTTGAACTGAGTGATAAAAAGGTAAAAGTGGTGTAGCAGCTTGCAGCAAGACTTGTACTTCAATATCCGCTTTCCATAATAACTATACCAACGTAATTTCCTGTATCCCATTTGACGTCACACAACATCGTTGAGCTAAATTAATCTTACATAAATATTATGGAAAATCATTGAGATAATGAATGCAGCCTCAATTCCGCGCTGGAGTATAACGAGACCAGTAACTACATTTGTACCGGTTCAATTTCACTAGATGTAAGGTCGCGAGCGCAAGGCTAGGTGAGCGTGGCACAGGCCCGATACACAAAGACGTGATACCTACTGGTACTAAGTACTGCTTAGTGCTGCGAGCTGTTTCGTTGACACTGCGGATTTGAACCAACTAATAGTTAAATGCTTTATTGCTTCTGGCCATAAGCTAACAAGAATATATAGTTTAAAGCTGGGTGTTGGTTAATCATTACTCTACAAAAGATTTTTTTATCGGTTATATCTTAATCTTTAGTTAATGGGTTGTGGACTGTGGTGGTTCGATAGGCAGTCGCTCCATGTAAAATACTGGTATTCAGCTGCATCCGGTTAGACTGGAAGCCGACCCCAACATAGTTGGGCAAATGCTAGGCAGATGATAATGATGATCTTAATCCCTAATCCTCCCAAGTTGTACACGTATAACGCAATAAATGATCTCCTAAAAACATTGTGTGATAAGGTGGATAGCCCGTTAATTAGGCACGAGGTGCTAGGCTAGGGTTATCAGTTGTTGTTAGATTGGATAGTAAGTTTAACTTATTATTTTTAAGTTGCTGTTACTAGTAGTACTATATAGATGGTGTGTCCTTAGATGTGTCATCCGCAATAAAAGAAATCTATATAAAAATGTATTTATAAATAACGATAGGCACTCTCATGCTCTTTATTTAATCTTTATATGGTATTGCCACATACATCTGAGGGTTCAAAAAGTTCGAGGCGTATCAGGCACCGTTTATTTGTACCATTGGGATTTGAACCACGTGAATCAAGTTATTTTAGAATGTAGTTGAACTACATGGAACGTCAATATTTTAGCTTTGTGTTTGGTAGCTCCAATCTTACGAATTTAATGAATATATACCTGCTTGTTTGGATTAAAATGCTGTTATAAAACCCATTTGATTATACATTGATTATATTAAAATTTGTAAGTAATACCTACGAAGGTTAACCATACAATAATTGATTCTTCCGATAACACAACATGTTTTAAATAAGGTTGCCGTGAAACATGTCACAAAGGCTATTCTAAAATAGATCAATCGGCCTTTCGCTAAGTGGCGTGACAAATCGCGATCTACCTAAAAACTTTACACAATATTTCTTTTTGCCTCGTGCGCCTTTAGTGGTTTATTATTTACAAGATAGAAAATACTCTTTCGTAACACTGACTGAATACATGTCAAATTGTCCAGTTCCAAAGAATTTTAATTGTACGATGATGGAGTATGCGCTTAGGCAAGAATTTATTGTAAGACAAAGCGCCACAATTAAAAATGTTTATTCGTAACGAGTGAATGCGTGTGCGTTGGTACATTTATCATTTTTGTAGATGTGCTAAGTCAGTGTTCGTGACTTGATTACATCTCGGGTTCGGCAACCCGCGCTTCCTCCCAGCGCGAGTGGTGCATCGCCTAATCGCGGAGGAAGCCGCGGCATAATCTCCCGGGAAATTAAGCTATCTGAACGTGACAAGAAAGTATTACCAGCTAACTCTTTCACTGCACAGCATGCGCAATATTACCATCTTTTGATTAAATAGCACCGCAATGCTAAAGGTTAAACTCTCTCCGTTGAAGAACGAGTTTCGTTATATCTATGCTCCTCATGCTTGTTTGGGACTAGTTCGTCTGCATTATTTCGCATTCCACACATAATGTCCTTGTAAAGGATCTAGTTCACATGTATTATGGACTTCTTGGTCAAAAATTAACTATGCGAATGCTTCAAGAATCTCAAGATGTAACAAATTGACTCCTAATACAAATCTTGGTCATAGTTACGCAAAATATCCAACAAATCGTATATGCAATGTCTCTTTATTATTACAAACATACATACCAGAAGGTTTTTAATGATCGTGTGAACTTTATCATTAAGATAACAAATATCTAACATAACTTAAGTTATTGTATGCTTATACCACATAGACATTGACCAACCGTGATGGATGGTCGATGCAAGGTTAAGCTCATATATTTTAATTATGTCTCTGGTTATATGTATAGTTAAGTATACAGTGAACTGCCTCCGAATGGCAACATGTCCATTGTTGCATTGGCCATGGAACCGTCGAAAATCGTTTATACAAACAAAATTGAATATATTTTTTATTATATTGTTATCGTGACTATATCATGCATATTGTAAAACACGCCGAATGCTTGTTCACACCTATCAATTTCAAAATTTAAATAGCAGCTATATTCATTGCTGTTGCATGTTTGTTATTAACTTTAGTTATTTAGTTTTACTTATGACTGTAGGTGGGTGGTGGCACTTTCAAAACACCAAACTGGGAACAAATTCACGGTAAGATTTACAATGCTGAGTACATCCGGAGTTAAACATACATTCTGCGGCAAATATGTGACGTTACGTAACAGCATCATAATATAAACGTGCAATCGTTTCACATTTCTGAAATAAAAGTGGTCACATTAATATGTAGTGGGCAGTTTATATTATTCAATGAGGTGACAGAAAACCGGTGGAAAACTGGTTCTAGGAAAACCTGCGTGGAGCTACAAGTACTTAGGTACATTTGGACAGAAGTGGTGATTGTTATCCGTGGGAGCAGCACCTGTACGGGAGGGGGTCAAGGACGGACTATATTTCCCACACATTCATAATATTTACTTAGGTTTGCTATACAAAAAGCGACCTACGGTATTTGAAAGATCATACGCAAAACAGTACTATTGGAAAAAATTGTTCAACACGAACCTACTAAAATAATTTTACAGCCCAGCCATGAAGTCAGGCGAAATAAAATGTCGATAGGTTATTCATTGAAGGAATGTCGGTTACGAAAACCACCTTTGCAACTCTTGATTTGCATAACCTATTTCTAAAGAGATATTACTGTAAGTACTTGTTTCCTAGGAACATTAATTGAAGAACTTTTAATTACTGTGTCGGTGTCACTAGAACTGATTAACCTATCATGTAAAGTGTACTAGTGTTGCGCTAGAATGTTTAAAGTTCAGATTCTATTTTGGTGGAGGCATCATCATATTGGTATCTTGATTAAAGTAGAATTTTTATGATGGAAAATACTGACAAAAAATATGGCAGGACTAGCACTTAGGATTTTTTTTAAATTGTATTGCTCATAAATAATGTAAAGCAACCTGAAAATTTGTCGTGACATTTATTTTCATGACAAACAACCCAGCATGTCTAATATTATAAAATCCGTCACTTTGACATTAGCGTGTGCACTTAGCTCACAAGTCACATATTACGAGATGTTTGCATAGGTGCGCAAGAGTGGAACATCTCCTAGCTGCAATTTCGATTGCAACCAGTTAGGTAAGAGCAGTTGTAACGTTAGGTCGTGCCAAATTGTATTATAATCGCTCTTTACTCGAATCATTCTTTATTGTGTCTACATAAGTTTTAAGCGGTCGTTTGGCTCACCTTGAATTGAAAATAGTTGTTCTACATATTTAACGAAAATAGATTTTTTTAAGGAACTTGTACCATTTAAGATTTAGTTTGAGAAGACTACTAAGTAGGTCAGTATACAAAGTATTAAAATTTGTGGTATATTTACATACTGGTGTGAGAGTAGATAATATTTTCCAGAACAACCAAATTAAATATATATTAATAGCTCACTACTCAATAAAACTAGTGAGTGGTATTTAATGATTCATACAATACATGATACTGTATTTAAATATTTAATTCAAAACACGTGCTAGGTCCTGAGAACGTTGACAAGTAGCGGCGTCACGTTGTGCTAAGTACCGGCGCGGGCGCAGCTACGCGGACACATCGAATACCAAGCGTGTACCATGGCTGACATTCTGTGCATAGATATGCGTACCCATCAAAGATGATGACGGTGACAAGGTAAAGCTAGCTCGTTCCAAAATTGAACATGATTTGTCCTCGAATTTTGAAAGAAAGGAAAAGCTTTCAAAGGTTTTATTAGAAAACGAAATTTATTAATAATTAATATTTATTAATTATCTGCAAAATTAAGACTATGTACAATGAGATCTGTGGGTGTTTGGTTTTAATTTCCTTACACTGGGACGTTAACTGCCTGGGCACATTGGAGATAAAAGACTATTAAAAAAAAAACTGCCTAGCCTTTTCCCAACTATGTTGGGGTTGGCTTCCAGTCTAACCGGATGCAGCTGAATACCAGTATTTTGCATGGAGCGACTGCCTATCTGATCTCCACAACCCAGTAAATCGGTACTACGATACCCCTTGGTAAGACTGGCTGTCAGATTTTCGGGTTTCTGACGACCCGTAACGATTTTCAAAGATGCAAAAATGACAGCCGGGACTAACGCTTAACGTGCTTTTCGAGGCACTGAGGAGTCTCGGTATATAAAGATGGTCACCACGGCCAACCCCGGCAAGCGTAGCTTAACCTGATGGATCGACCTGTGCGGCTGTTATTACTAAGTCACGAGCTCCTCCTACGCCACGTGCTCCTCGATATAAGACTATTTACTTTGGTGTAATTCATGAGCATTAGATGATGTTGCCACATAGTGTGATGACATGGCTTTTTTTTTTGCTGATGGCATAACGTAGGTATAGGCAGACGATAGGTTAAAGATCCAAATTAAAGCCACGTAATAAATATCAATTGATGACTATTTCTCCAGATTTCATCACAGTTCTATGGCATTTATGACGAGCTGTGAGACTCGTTGTCATAAATATAATGTTAATACTTGATTGTTAAATTTTTAGTGATCCAATCTTTTTTTACAATTATTTGAGCTCTCTCATAATTATCACTGCTACTGAGAGGTTTCTCATAAATTAATTTTTAATTCCGTGGAAAATTATCAAAACGAATTAAATCGATTAAGCTTTTCAAAACTTCACTGACAATAAAACGAGTTTTTCCAAACAAAAGTAAGGAATCGAGTTAATCTTCTTGGCATGATTAAAATAAGATTGTTTCATGACAATATACTTGAGAAACTTGTCATGAAAGTATAGAGTTATGTGTAAATAATGTAAAATAATTATAGTAAACATCGTCATTTTTGAGATATCGTCTCTCAGATAGTGAGCCAATTCAGGTGGGTATTTTTTTTTTACACGCAAGTGTATGTTTTAATGAGCAAGCCTACACATAAAATGAATTCATTTCGTCAGTGCGTTGGGACAGAGTAATAAATACAGGCCGATGAAACCGATACCTTATGCAAACGGATATGAACAATACTCGTACTGCCGGAATCAATTCCAGCAACACGCGACCGTGTCAACGAAACACAAAGGTACTCTGGTATTTTGGATAATAAAACAACCTCCTTAAAGAATTTGACACCCATTTTGTTCAAACCAATTTAGGAAAGGAGGAACGGAGCCTCTAAGTTGTGGCTACGAAATCTGCTACGATTTTTCGTAGCAGTTTTCGTAGCAATTTTGTTTTTGAGAATTCTGTTACGTATTTATGGATAGTTTATCTAATAGACGGGATTTTAATTCACTATTGGTCTCCTTTTGGTAGCATACAATTGTTTTATTTTTATTTTAGAATTTACAGGCTGATGAATATAAATCTACTAAAATTAACACTTACTTTAAATAAGCAATTAATATGTATGAAAAGTATGAAATATTTGGAACGTGCATATTTTACATCGTTGTTCGTTGTTTTAAGTATGTTGTAACATTATACTTAGTTATTAGTGCGTTTATAATAATGCTAATCTTTATTCATTTACGACACTCTTTGATATTTATATTAGGTCGGCCACATGGCGCGCTACGCACGATTAAATTATCGAACCATCTCATAAATTGGCAAAGCATTTGTCAAATGCCACATTTAGACGTAAAATATAAAATGAAGAGGAGTCAGAGAAACCCGGATCTGAATATTAATGTTTTCAAGATACGGACACCAGCTTTTATGTAATGAACAGGTTTTTAAAAGATAGTTAAGGCATATTTGTCATTTAACGGCAATGGCTTTTCCATTGTATTTAAAGAAGTGATGAGTTAATAAGTAATTACAAGCAATTACGGAATATGTCAATAGTGAGTGTGGTACTTCCCACCTCCTAGTAACACTGTAACAGCTATTAACTAGCACTAACGTGCGTTTAATTTCAAAGTGGCGAATAATTTCTGTAACGATTAGAAAGTGTGGTATGAGCAGTTAGTCATTAATATCCGCTGATCGCGAGCTCAGGGTTACAAAAAACGCAAATATTATTGAGAAAGGCTTGCCCAAAATATTTAGTAGATTTCGCAAGTCCTTGCCGTTCGACATTTAGTACAGCCCGGTTACGCATTGTGCGTTGTACCATAATGCAACTAAAATTTCGAGTAATTGTTACAATTTCGTCATTTTAACATTGAAATAGTTTCCGGAGGTAAATCAAATCTCATTAGTTATTTGAAAAGAGTGCAGTACCAATCTGCACTCTTTTCAATATTTCATGAAGAAAACTTGATAACTAATTTGTGTTTCATTGTTTTTATCTGATGACCTGCCAACCGACCCGATGAAAATGTTTCTTCGAAGTTTCAAGGAAAAGAAACCGTTTAAAATTACATATTATTATTGGAACACGGAACGCAAACCGTCCAAACAGAACATTGGAGGGAGTGAATTGAATCATTGAGTGCATTCATATTTCAAGAGCATTCTGAACTTCCTAAATGCGGCACGTGAAGGCGGCGTCGGCGACACTCGCGGTGCACCCGTGTCCTGGCACAAGGTCTGGTCTCCGCTCGAGCACCTCGAGGTCACCAGTGAACGTAGCCACGGGGGCAAATATGTGCGCGTAATAAATTGCCTATTTCTCATGCTCGCTCCCTCACTCCTCGCGCTACCGACAGAGTCGCAAAATATTTTAACAAGAAAACTAATTCAACACGGAGCTTATACAAAGTTTGATGAGTCACGACTCGCGGTCTGTCTTCGACATTTGCTCCGACAGAATGAAATCCATTAACATTAGATAGACGTGTGCACCACATCGCTGACGGACGTGACGGATCATACATGAATGTGAAACAATATCGAAAGGGTAACACACACAGTTTACTCAGCATACTTTCAAATCAGACAATCACGAAATAACACCAGTGTTTATAAGCCAATGAATAAGCCTCGAGTTGACAACGTAATAATGATAAACATCAAGAAGAGAAAATAACTGACATCGTCCAAGTGTAACGAGCGTAACAGTCTAATATAGATTTGATCTCCGAAATCAGCCAGTGAATACCAGATCAGACCTGCTCAAATCGTCTTCGTAAGTCGAAGATAAAAAATAATTAAGTATACACTATTGACTCATCATATACACTTGTATAAACAAAGGACATGTAAAGGTTAACTAGATACGAGTATGAGTAATATCGTCCTTTTGGCAACTTTATTTCATCCACAAAATTGACGTCCAATGTAATGGCAGCTAGTTATATTCCGCAGCTGTCACGGATTGATGCGAGTATAGACAATTAAGCGGCACGTAGCTCATGTATTGAACGGTACTGTAGTTCGTCAACCCTAGGCGAAGACGGATTGTGATCACGTAGAAATTAACACGTAGCTCGTGCACAGAACGCTAAAGCCAGCGCCGATGTTGGCGTGGCGTGGCGTGGCGTGGCAGCCCAGGCTTGCCGTGTAGATTATCCACGAGGCAAACAATCGATCGAGACAATGAACGCAGATACGGGACTACGATTGTTGCGGACAATGGACTAACAAAAGGCAATTTTAACGTAATTTCTGAACTGATAGGCTAATCAGAAGGGAAGTGCGAATCTCGATGTAGATTGACGATATAATAGTACGCCATTGTAGGGGCGATCTACATCGAGATCTGCAAATAATAAAAAACTACGGTGAAGATATATACGACAATCATACAAGACAAGTCACTTTTCAAATGATTACCATAACTTGTTAATATAAAAAAAATATTTCACTTTTGCTACTTCTAACTCGAAGTGCTTTATAGTTTACAGTTAGTTATAGTAGAAAATGTAATTGTAGTTATTATCTAACACTACAGCATATTATCCGCAATGGAGGCAATTTAATAACACAATCAGCGTTAGGTCACTGTGTTAATTTAAGTTTAAGAAGTATATTTGTTTCGACTCATAAATCGTAGCGTTGCAGCTTGCAACTAATTGCCAGGCAAAAATATACCGTTTGTGAAATTCTAACGTTTTAATATGTGTACATATAATTATCTTTTCATACAAGACTTAAATGTCACACAATGTAAGACTTTTGGCAATTGAAATGTTAGTAGGTCATTAGAGTCGCGACTTGTACCCCTGGCTCAGTCCTATAAGAGGCATCGCGGTTTCAAGGCAACGATCGAAGACTTTAATGCATTTCTGTTTTTAGACGATCATTTAATTAATTTACAAACGCGCCTTTATTGAAAACTAGTCAGAGCGCATTATTAATGCGTGGTGTCAACAATGTAAATTAAGACGTGGAATTTTGCATAAAAATGAAGTACACCTAGAATAAATAAAGCTGTTGTGATCGAGCGAACGGCAAGCACTTGGGTATCACTATCACGCTCGCCGCATGCTTGGCATCAGCAAGTTTGGTATGGACGGCACGCACCGCGCTGTCCGCGGCTGACACCGAAATATTGCCATCACACAGCACGAGAATATGTTATCCACACAACACTCTCTCGGAATCCGTAGAACATAAAACAGAAAAGCTCGACGTATGAACCCACAAGCTTATATACTCGTATATTAGGTCAATGACTATCCGTCATTGGGGGCTCAAAAACCGCATATCAAGGTCCAAGTATTTCTTGCTAAATACCTACGCTTCCCAAGCAGAAAATCAACTTTTACCACAATGCCGGCACATAAAACATGTTTCGCAAACAGGAACCGCTCATGCGTTGGTACCGTGACTGACGGCGCACCCTTTTAAAAACCTCGCAAAAAGTATCGAATATTTTAAATGTAAATCATCTTCAAATAGAACAGCGACCAGTGCGCAGCCCACTTACACGGTTCAGTGCGTTTTGGTTACTGTCGAAGTAGTTATAGTGGCTGTCAATCAAAACGCGAGCAAACCCCACAGATAATTAACGTAACCGTTCGCCGCCGGGTCAACAGCTGACCGCCATGATAGCTTTGTTTCGAACGTGTTTAGAATAAATTATAATGGTCAACTACAGCGGCTAAAGTCATGCCAGGCGCTCATAACTCACTCTAAACTTATACGTGGCCGTACAGTGGCCATTTCATCGACCGCGGCTCTCTTGGTCATGTTTCGTAACGCCGCCGCGGATCATGGGCATAGAAAGAGCCAAGGTCAAAAAACCGCGTTCCAATCGTGTGGTGGCGCCGCCAGCACGTCACCGGCCGGCCGCAGCGGCCACATTCTCCCTCACTACTGGGAATCTCCCGCCGACTTAAAACATCTTGCGAAACGATACTAAGCAATAGATAAAGGTTAAGTCCCCCGAGTTGCTACAGCGATTTGCCTAGAAAGTGGAGATGTTGCATCCGCTTCGAGCAACAATAGTGCGTGCACACATACTGCCTCGCCTACAAAATGGTGCCGATATTACGGGACGCCGATAAGTAGCTATAACTAATCGATGATGTTTTATTCATCCGTTATCTCACTTCGCATTCCTCGAAAGGTCATCGGCAGGAAAGTGAAACTGGTTGAAGCCGAGAGTGATACTTACAAAATTCGAAGACGCACATAAATATCCGATTATGTTCGCGTCGAAGCGTGTCCGGCGCGGGGCTCGAACCCGGACCCCGCACTTAATGTCACTGATGCAATCATGTTAATCCAATGTCACTTTATTATGACATGCTTTTAGAGATTTCTCCGCACATGATGCGCAAAGGAATCTGACGAAACCAATGATATAAGATGTGTAGTATTTGCAAATATTGTTAGCTATCATTACCAGCAATGCCTGAACTTAGACCCAGTGTAAATATCTGCTTTTGTAAAACATTGAGTCAGATACTTCTCAGCTCCCCAGCCCGGCAGTAATATGCATAGATAATGTATTTTATTACTACGAAATAAATATCACACAACTAAATTTACATGTTTGCCGCGTAAAAACTCATCTAGGAGCATGAAATGTGTTAATAAAATATTAAGCAACATGTAACATCAGTTAAATAAAACGACATATTCATTATCAAAATGTCACAAAATGAATGGCTTTAGTATTTTTATAGCTTAGTCAAGGGGACAGACGAACCAGCTGGCCCGACTACTTTTTCCTTAACAACAGACACTTTTTTAGGGAAAACTGCGTCGTGACTGTAGTGTGGCGGAAGCGAGTGTCTCGCTATACTTAAATGGTAACTTCACGACTCAAAACTTGATTCGTATCAGTCCCTAAAACCATTATGAAACACGAACAGACAATTAAGTATTATTTTCCTCACAAATTAACCGCTTCCCTTTCGCTGTATCCGGCGCAAAAGTCCAATGTACTGTCGATATTAAAACATTCGTTTTCTAATAGTTGCTAGTCACGAAGAACAAATAAGGCTGAGAGTAGCTGATGATTGAGTGAAAATGTGATTTAGCGATCATTTCAATGATTACGATAAGCTGCAAGTCTTTTAATATTTTATACCGAACTAACAAACCAGTTTTTTTCTGAGCAGTTAAATATCCCGAGGCGACAAATAAGCTTTTACATAACGTAAAGCTCCACGCTAGTAGCGCTTCAGGCGGGGCTACTTTGTTATTTCCGCCACGACGTCGACTTGACCGCATTTTTGGCGCATCGGTGCCTGCGTTCTGTTGCCACACGCTATTGATTCTATCATTTTAGCTGCAACTATTGTTAGGAAGGTGCACGTGCCGAGAAAAATGCTACTGCAATTTATCGCTACAAGCCTCACCGCGTTGAAACTATTAAAATTAAGCGTTGCGTCAAATGGACTCGCAAACTAATGTTGTTGCGGAGCCGGTTCTCAAACCAACAGTAGGTTAGCACGTGGTCAACTTGTGGTTTTTGTATTAATCAATCAGTAAGACAAATATGGGCCTACGTGGCTAATCTAGAAAGTTATCTTGCAACTAAAAAGTCCTAAAATGATTACAACGCCACAATTATGAAAAAAAAATCGAACTAATCAGCAGCTAATAACAAAAATTACAGAATACATTCGATGCACACTCCAATCAGACTAATATAATATAATTCACTACGTCTGCGGGCAACTTATTACCAACTGTATTACCACATACATTGCCAAGTTTATACACATTCCGATTGAAATCAATCTCTACCCGTAACCAATAAACTGGACACTGAAAGAACGAGGTAATAAAATGCTGTATTAATAACACGGGACTATAAAACGCAAATCTTCATCATCATCATCTGCCTAGCCTTTCCCAGCTATGTTGGGGTCGTCTAACCGGATGCAGCTGAATACCAGTATTTTACATGGAGCGACTGCCTATCTGACCTACGCAACCCAGTAACTGGGCAATACGATACCCAAATCTTCATCTGTTTGTGAAACTGACAAATATTTGCGGGAATGCAATAGCTGCAAATGTTTGTCCTAATTATAGAGTCTCCTAGTGTGAATCCTGTCTCTCTGCACGCTTCTCAGCTCGGTTGCTGGTTGCTAGGTCGTGACCAGATCCGCAAACCAGCTGCCCTTGACATATCGACTCATAGAAAGTATAAGCATCAACAACGGCTACTCGGACTTAAGATATTGTTTGCAAACTGGTTGATATGTTGATGTAATGACAGGAATGTTGGCTAACGCTAACACTCGAACAGTATCAGGTCAAGTTGAGAATTTCTGATGGAGCTAGGATAAGCAATGTTTCTCCATCAGCAACTTTTTGTAGAAACCAACCTGCTTGAATAACGGTCTAATATTTCCAGAAATTAAGAGGAGCCGGAATAGTTAGTTAGACAGAGTTTAATTTATTTATTCAAAACTCTAAATTTTAGAGAAATAAAAAAGATAACGCCTATACTTAGCACTACCCGATACAGAGAGAGAAATAAGGAGGTACAACTATTCCAAAAGTATTTTCATTGCTAACAAGTAGTAACCGGTCGATAATTACACATCAAACTCAAAGTATTTATTTCAAATAAACCAATTACAGGCTAATTACAGGCAGGTTATTACACTTTTGAATTGTCAACGGGTCGGTCATTCAGAAAGATGAAGCTAGTTGCCCATTTCAAAGGAGTAGGTACCTGTGGAGAAGAACGGGCATGAAACTCAATGGAGTTTCTTGCATCGAACTTCGGAAAAACACTCCTATGGATTAGTGGGCAAGACGCTCTATAAAATTGTACTATGTATTTCTTTACCATAATGAGCTTTATTAACGGCCATGTACATCGTACAGTGACACCTTAGCAACAAGAATATGCTTATTATGTTTGCCAATGTCACGTCTCACGCGTCAAGATGGTATTCATTATTTCTTAACTATCGCCAAAGAAGGTGGATTAGCTTTACATAGTTAGACTCACCATGAGACAAGTATAACCTTGAAGACTGTAGGATTTTCTATGTTCTATTTGAACCGGCCTCTATTGGCGGCACACAGTTTAAAAGCCAACTCTTTTTTGATTGCGGGTTCTTTTTTTGACACTGAGCCGTGCAATTACTATGTACCGGATTAACTGAAACTACACAAATCAACTAGTTGTATTATTAGGGAAAATGACGATCCATGATGCCGGATATTCCAAAATTTGGTTAAGGTTTTCCCGGAAACATCTTATAGGACCAGAAAAATTGTTAGCAATACCCTCAATTATTTCTTTTACAGTCCACTTAAGTCATGTGGTTTTCTGAAACTGATATATTATCTGAAACATGTGCGTGGCCATACCGTTAAAATTTTCAAGTGTGTTGCTTAAAAGTTATTAACTAAAATTCACTGCGTACGTCATCGACCTCTCGGCTCAGTTCGTGCAGCATTTTGGCCTATTATGTAACGACACTATTTGTTTTGTCATAGAGAAAGTCAATAACAAATGACGATACTAAATGCTAATTGCGTGTGTATAATCATATTATTTGACTTTTAAAGAATGTGCCAGCGTCCCACTGTTCAATCGATGTCATATTATTATGCTTATTTATTTTCTTAGTCAGGCTTCATTGAACTGTGATTGAAACTGATCTAGCAAGCATGTGAACGAACGAAAGATTTTGTTTTCATTTGAACGCGAAGGCGAAAGTTGTCGGATGTGAGATGTGCGCGGGCGCAGCAACGTCACACCTACAGATTACGTTTGACTTTGCTGGTGACAAGTTGATCGTAAACGCGTTTGCGCCTTCTAATTCTATCTTAGAAACAATTTAAGGTAACTATTTTTATTTATTCCGAAATTCTATAAATTGAATATCGACAGTCAATTATATCAAACAATTACTTAAACCAGTTGCCGAATTTGCAATTCAAATGTTATTTAAACATCTAGAATTTTTGATAATAATTATTATAACACGTGCGATCGATAAAAATGACGACTAATTTAATTTGTTAATTTCTAGTCAGTACTCAACGGTACAGTTTGCGGCAATTAATCGTAGCAAATATTGCATTGATTTGACACCAAAAATAAATATTTGTTGGCAATCTTTAGTTATTATTCAGTTTCGTGCAGAATTTACCTAGTTAGGTAACAGTAGACGCAACAACAAACAATCAATTTTTATCCCGACTTTACAAAAGGACATCGTGTGAAACAATCGCGATTGTCACTAGTTACGTAAGCGAGGTGTGTGCGATGGGCTTTAGCGAGATTCACACATAAAAAGCGAAAGTGAAGGTCGACGCGACGAGACGCGGCGGGCGGCGGGCGGCCGCGCGGCGCCCGCGCACACGCCACCGCCGTGTCACCAACGTTTTGAAACAGCTACAATCTACATTAATATTAAACAGAGTTTGCCCAATTTTTCCTTCACAAATACCATCTAAATCAACAACAAACTATCAAATAATTACAATAAAAATAAATTTTAATAACTACCAAAGAAAATGACGCAAACGAATCCAATGAATTTTCAATGCATTATCATCCGATTCTGAGCTCATTTAAACTAATGCGGCGTACGAAACTTGAAAGATAAGCCTATTAGCGAAGCTATATCCGACATTCCAAGTTCCACAACAATCGTGATTCAAATGGTTCAGGCGGTCATTTTTTGTCGTACGACAAGTGTTTGGCGGATGTTACGTTTAGCTTCGTCCGGGGAAACTTGCCCAGACGCGGACGCCCGGACATCCGCGCACATAAACAGACACCGCACAATAATCGCATATGTATGTGCCGTAGAGCGGGCGTGGTGAAATAGAGTCCCGGTAGGATAAAGGTTGATATGCTAGACCTAGCCAGGTATGAGGCGGGACCGAGTTGGTACTAGGGGTCGTTTGTTTACCTACACGAGCCGATTGGACTGTTCATTTCAACGGATTTCCTTCTAGACGATTGTGCTGGTCGGACTTGTTCAACTCAGGTGCGTCTGAAGTAGAACTAACTTTATTCAGAACTACGTTGTCTAACTAAGTTTATTTCAGTTCAAGATCTGTGTCTCGTCCGCGCCCAGTCAGAGTTACCGCTCGGATTCTGCTCAGTCTAGCATAAATCATCCTTCAATAAATCTTGTTAAATAAACCAGCTTCGGTATATATTTATTAATTAACCTGCATCTACCTATCAAATACTGGAAAAACCGGTTGGAGTTGGTAATAAATTGATTTCTTACTCTTTGTAACTGAAAGTAATGTGCTAGTTTAAAGTAAATGAGTTCCTGAAAGTGTATTTGCAAGGAAACCTTAGATGTTATTACTAAAGCGCATTAAACAAATACTATAATTGATCAAGGAATCAATTAAGTGATATGACCCACGCACAATTTATTTCTGCCAGTGCATTTTGTGAAAGTGCTTGAATAAAATACTTGCATTTAATAAAAATAATTAGGTAAAATGTCTTATCGAATATAAGTTGCGATTTAATGTTTTGCTGTACGTGACAATTAAATATAAATTCATTTGAATAATAAGCGGTTAGTCTACTTTCATAAGGAAATTATGTTTCAGAAATGGCATGTCTATTTCATAAGGAACAGTTTTTTTAGGCCTTTTTGAAGTTTCCTACTAAATAACTTATGATCGGATAAAAACAAAGTACTAGCAAGCCTATTACCATTAAATAGACCCAAATCGGGACTCGGCTGCTACTTAGAAATTCCTCCTAATTATACCAATAAACTCAATTAGACTCTGTACAACCTGGTAACAGAACCCAGCAGCTCAGTAGTCCCACTTAAGACCATTAGCCCAACTGCAGTCAAAAGAGCTTTAAGCTTTTCAACAAAAGCTATTTCCAACTGTAAAGAGTTATTTCAAAATCCATACGAACACATATTTAGTTGATTCCCGTGACTAAATATAGACAATTGAGTAGCTGTTAGAACAAATCCAACGAAGGCAATATAGCTCCTAGCTCGCAGAATCATAGCCAACCAACAAATTACGAGTTGAGCAATGCGCCGGACAATGCGAGCATGCTCAGAGACAATAGAGCCGCTTGAACTGAACAATGTTGCTTTACGAACTGCATTTTGACAGCACAGTATGATGAAAGGTTACTCGCGTGTATATGGGTATTTATTAAACATACAATATACATGTTATAGTGGGCTAATCTTTGTGATGGCCCTGTGGTTAATGCCTCGCTACTCATGCGTGAGATTTGTGGGTTTGAATCCCGTCAAGTACAAGCTTGGCTTTCAAATTTTCAGTTACTAAGTTTATCTTGGACGTAACTGACATAGGCGTGAGGAAACCTGGATTTGTAAGTAATATGGATAAGTCTGAAAACGCCAACCCGATTTGAGCAAGTGTAGTGAATAACATAGGCGTACAGCATCTAGGCTCGTGCCCTTTTCTGTATGAGATGAGGCCTTTGCCCCGCAGTGGGACAAATAAAGGTTGTAATATTTATTTGTTGACTAGCTGTGTCCGACCACATGGTGGGTGCTTTTTAACTTAAAGCATGACATCATGTAGAAAATGATATGGGCAACTGATTTGATAAGTAGAATCCATGTATGAAACGTGAAAGGTAAGTGTCAGAAGAATTTATTTATTTATTTATTTAATAACCAACTTATATTAACAGTGTGCACTAAACATATACGTACAAGTTATAAGAATCTATACGCTAGTAGTTTACGTGGGGTGTACGCTATGAGGCCTCCAAATTGAAGTGACAATCCAAGTTGCCATTAGTTGCAACTTGTAATGCTACCAGATTATAAGACATGCAGAAAACACACTTACTTTCAAGCACCTTTTGTTTCCAAGTTACTTTATTCTTTTACAAAAACCGAGAGACTAACAATGGACGTCCTGAAAGCCTTATAACTTCCTACAAATGTTTCTCCGGAAGCGACGACTGAAAAGTTTTAAATCTGAATTTAGAAAATTCTGAATTAGGATCATGATAATCCACTTCATAAATTACAGGTTCAAGTCCTTGAAAGCTTGTAACCTATCGAATTCAAATCTTTTTTAGAACGTATCTAATTACTAAAACAATAACTAATTAATTTCATAATTAGGTCTAGGTTGTCTGTGGGCATCACTTGGGTGTAGATGACTCAATCGAAACAAAAGCTTATTCGAGCTATCTTCACTAAATCCATACTAATGTGAAGGCCAACAAAATACATAATTAATAAGTTATCACGCAATCTGTGTTTACTCTCACAACACTGAACATTTTTGGAGTAATTCTGTATTATTTATTTATAGAATTGTATTCAAGATGTCTTTCCGAAGTAGACATAAAATGGGAAGGTTAATCTCTAGAGCTCTATGTTGTAAAACAAACTTCGTAGAGACAATAACGTGTGCGCGGTGGAGGAAATTTGCCTAGAAACAGCTCATTACGAGACGCGCCGCGCCGCCTGCGCCGCTCGGACCATCGAACCAATGATTACCTATTGAAATGTAACAGACATAACTCGAACGCGACGTAAACACCGATCGTCACGTTTTACGAACTTTCTTTTAACACATCGCCGACGTATCGAAATCTCTTAGTAAGGAGAAATTCCCATTCTAATTTGTATTCAGCAAGAAAACGCCTAAACGAATTTGCATTGGATACTATATGTTACGTTTGTATTTTTAATAGAGAAAGCAATCTAGGAATGTTTTATATCACCTAATTGGGAAGAGGTGGCATAATAAATATAACAAAGCGATTGTTTCACGACACACGTAACATAGGACACGCAGACTAATTCTAATGTTCCTTCTGGTTTGCCTGCAAACAATGACTATTATCCGCCGTACAATTAAATGTACCTAAACACTATTATATAAATCATTAAATGTACGTAAGATATAATTTGTGTTGCGTAAAATCTAATGACGATTGTTGTGTACAGTTTTTAATTTCGTAAAACGTAACTAGGAATTTTAATGTTAGCAAATGTGTGAGAACTTTTGTTGAACTCCAATTAGCTGTTTAGATATACGGAATGATGTTCCTAAACGCGTGCAAGATTAATGAACCCGGTCTTTCACTCTCTTGTTTTGTTATTTTCCGCGTCTGCGTAATAATGTGCGTTGATATATCGCATCGCCCATCCGTGAGTTTATTCATTTTGAACACATAAATAAAACTTTTAACTGTTCATAGCATTTTATATTTTGTTTTACTTTCAATATCTACGCTATTAAACTATTTCGTGACCGTTTAAAACGCAATACAAGAACTTTACGACTTGCGCGACCTTGCTTTTAGTTGGAGAAATTATTTTAAAAGCCTTTATCAATAACTCCATTTATGGTGGTAATATTGATTTATTTGGTTCGATCGTAAATTGGTAAATATACTCCATGCAAGTAAAAATAAGGTTTATATTTAGAATTTTAAAGTGTTTCTGCACATGATATTTCTGTATGAGCAGGTACCAAATAAAATGCACGGTACAAAGGTCAATGATCGACCCTCCGCTGGACGCGGGCCCTTTGGCTCCGCTCAATCACTTTGACACACGCCTCTGAAAGTTCGAGACGGAGAATATACATACTTTTGATTTCGTTTTTAAGTTATCTGCAATTGGTTTATTTTTATTTCTGTTTTCTAACGATGAATATTTACAATATTCATAATTTATTATTGATATGGAAAACTCAAACGACCTTTTGGGAGTATTTACTTTATAAAATCAAACTATTTAAATGTAAATCAAAACAAGTATTGAAATGGAGTTGTTTAAAAACTTAAACCGAACAAAGGAAATCAAAATCTATTCACGTAATATTGCCGCATATTTAATACAATTTAAGGCAGCGGTCTTTTTTCGAGCGATCATCAAATAGGTATGCCTAGAATCTAGAGATGACGATTAAGGATAACAATAAAAACGAATGTTTATTGAAAATGTATTCAAAACTAAGGTCACACCGAACCGCAGACAGAATTCGACGATATCGTTGACTTGCAATTAACGACGCAACCTTGATAAAATTCTTGATAATTCTGATCTGTAAAAGCTCCATAATTATCCAAAGAAACCGATTGGTCATCATAGTCATCAATAAGAAGTGGTACTTTAGCGGTTTCAAGCTTCTAAGAACGTAGTTAATAAAAACTTTTCTACTAAATCAGAAAAAAAAATCACATTATTTCGGTAGTAAAACATGGCTGACGCAAGTTCCAATCGATTAAAAGAATAAGCTCGTTACAGGTAAGCAAAGTACACGCAATTCAAAGTTTGACCACGCCACAAAAAATCATGGGAAGTTCGTTAATAACGCTTTCATATATCACACGCACTTGAGTTACCATATAATGACGATGACCGATGACAGCGGCGACAGGTGGGCAGGACGTCTTAATGTGTAAATGCCGCATCAGCGACGCCATTTAACATCATGTTGCAACCAGAGAGAGCTTTGACAATGGCCCGCGTTAGATCACACTCACCGCGCGTCATGTTACTTATCCAAAAGTATTACAGAACTTTTATCGTCACTTAGCGCTGTTTACATCACTACAACCTGTTAATTCGACGATATACTATTGATGATTTTCCTATCATGTTTTCTGTAATGACGCCGGCTGTGTGAGGAGTGAATGTAATAAGCTCGTTGCGAAATCTGTTCACCGATGAAGACTTGTTAATTTCTAAACTCGATGAGTCTATCATAGTTAATAGTAATTTCTGGAATGAATCTCTCCGGTGGCTAGCTAAAAAGCTTTATGGTATGCTTCGTGCGTATATAACTGAGTATGTAAATGTGTATAGTTGGAGAAAACTATGAATCGGTGAAAACGACGCGTAACGAAGCTTCGCGGCGAGACGCTCCGTACTTCACATAAAGTTGCAGCCGCAAGTACCGGCCGCATTGTTTTTGCAGCAGAAACGACAAAACACAATAGACATTTAGCATTTGCGGTTTATTTGCGACACGCCTTGTATCAGGACGTGAAATTGCGGGTTCATGAAGTTATTTATAGATTATGAAATGAAATACGCCGATATGCAAACAAGACTATAATGACGAGGTGCGACAGCTAGCGTGGAGCGATGGAGCGCGCGCGGGTGCCAGCCCGGGAGACAATATGCGCACAAAGTCGTGCATATTTTAAAAGCAATGTTTCGCAGCCTTCATTGAGAAATACGCGCCCTCATTCGTGATGTCAGTTGGCTGCCGTTGAGCAATGAAAACCTGATTTCCACACGAGAAATCAGATCGAATTTTTGTCATATCGATCGATGATTTAGCGATATTATAATTATTTTCAAACTTAGTCATAACTGAAAGTCATTCTAGCAAGCAAACTCAAGATGAAAGTCACCCGGCTGCAGACGGAGACGATCCGGCTGCGTCCATTTATAGCTTTATAAACACGTCTCTACACAACAATCATCGGCTTTGATGCTAGAAAGTGGCCGTGTCCGTATGTGAGATATATGATAGATATATGTTAAATGCTACAGTAATTACCGCATTCACAATAACAACCATGAAATAGTTGAAGTGCAGAGTACATGGTAGGTAGTGAGAGAGTGGTACTTACAGCGTTATCCTGGCGACGGTCATGGTGTGTGTGGGTTGGAGCCCGGCTGCTCGGGCTGCGGCTGCAACAGAGACGTCACGTCAACACACGCGCCTTTCCCAAGCGACACAAGTTGCGACAGTGAAGCTCAACGAGGAAGCTGCATCGCACATTTAAATGCAACGCTAATGTCAGAGAGCGCTTAAATGCCAATAGCGGCGACCTTTCGGTTTCGACTCTTGTTGCGCAAGTGAGAATCGCCGGTGATCGTGTGAGAAAGGCGAGTGCGTGTGGGGAAGAGGAGGTAGGGGTGGAACGCACCGGAGGGGGGAGCGGGTGACACCGCTGGCGACGCGCTGCCGTTCGGCGACTAACTTCGCCGGCGCGCGCGCACCTCTTACTTATAGCCGCGCGCCCACCAGCCGCCGCGCGCGGCTCACCCTCGGCACCTCTCCTGTAACCCTGACGGCCTCACCAACCCTCCACTCACACTCTTTCACATGCAACCACCCATCTACCTGGCCACATAAACAATCATGAAACATTCAGGATACAGCCTTCACACGTCTTGGTACTAAATGCCTGACTTGAAGCAAGGTTCTTTGACATTTGATGAAGATTGTTGTATAACATCGCCATAATACATCACATATAATATGTACACACAAGTACAACTTTCAATGATCAAAACAATTCGTGTAGCGAGGCTACACGGTGCTACGAAAGACATCAACGCGTTCAAACAATGTTTTTTTAATTCTTGTTTTAGACAGCTATGCCTATATGATATGCGAAAACTATCAATAGAACTTTTATCCATTTTTTGTGCATATTCGCAATTAAAAAGTGGAAACCATCAAGACTTAAGTATTGGGATGTGTTTAAAACTCTTGGTTAGATAACCCTTAAAAGTCAATCTAAAAGATGTCATTGTATATTATGTAATGTCCCGGAAATGCGACAAACGCTTTAAACTGTCTAAACATGAAAATATAATATACAAGAAATAATAGGCGTTTACCGAAACGCAACTTGTGTACTCTGTGCGTAATAATTATGTATTCGTTTTCCTTGTAAGTCGCATAGAACTTTATAAAGTCCCTGACTCCTGACATCATTTATTTAGAATACATACGATGACCTACCATACCTAGAAGCTAGTCTTACGTAGGAAAAGAAATATAAAGCTTAAGTAAGTAAGCGTAAGTTTTTAGCACTTTGTAGGTGCTAATTAATCATAATTATAACGGTTTGAATGTTAAGTTACAAATCTTGTCATCACCAATATCTAAAAAAATTACCTATTTCTAGACTTATTATGTATTTAAGTACAGTTTACTATTGCGTTTAAGTCCCAATTCTTCCTAATGTCCCTGTAATCTTTATAACAATAATTGAGACTTAACTTTTCATTTAACTAATTACGTACCTGTATAACGATTAACGAGGTCTGCACTATTAAACATATTACCGGAATAAATGATAATTACCCTAATCATGTACGTAAAAGTCAACTAATGAATATAAGTTTCCCTAGCAATAATTCTTGGATTAATTAGGATAGTCGGTACATCTGGAATTGAACAATTCACTGTAGTTACTTGCTAGGTTCGAATATGCTACTAGGGATCACATTTAGTGTGGTGTTGTTCATCTAATTATTATCCCATCAGGATCTTGTTTCCCATTCCAAGCACCGCAATGTCCACATCTCTCGAATCAGTTGTCCATACCCCACCCCACATAGATATGAACCTGTCGGTCGATTTTGTAATAAGCCTGAAGTGAACTGTCTTTCCTTACTTAAAACTCACTTTACCTACGTTTTTCAATACTTATATTATAAAGAGGAAAGATTTGATTTTTTGTTTGTTTGTTTCAAATGTATAGGCTCCGAAACTACTGGACCGATTTAAAAAATTCTTTCACCGTTGGAAAGCTTAGTTTTCTAGGAGTAACATAAGCAAGCTTTTTATCCCGGGAAAAATAACGGGTCTCACGGGAAAGACCACGGGAGCGAAGCCGCGGGCAAAGTGCTAGTACGGTTATATTTTTACAGAATAGCACTATTGATGTGTACAGAATTTAAGTTAAGAACCTAACACACAGTTGTTTTACATCAAAAATGCTTGCTTCTAGATATACATAGGTCCTTACTATACATGCATTTTTATCAAAACCTAAGGCCCTATACATTACTATTGAGTTTACCATAGCTTCAATTTTAGGTGGACTTTAATACAGAGAACAGAAATTTACAATATTTTAATTACAAAAATATGCCAGAACATGAGGATAGGTTGAAAGGTAGATACAATCAAGACTCTTTTATCAATTATGCATTTTTTCGTCAACTAAAGTCAAAACATTTCTCTTACAAATCAAGATATTTTCTGCGATAACTCAACGTTTACTAACGTAATACCGCGACAAACAGAATGCATTTTAAAAGTTATTTAAATAAAGCAAGTATTACAATGCACGGTTTGAATAACAATACAATTTCAGATGTCTCCGTAAAGGAAATCGTAAGAGTCGAGAAGATTCTCCTTACAAACTTAACGTCATCAAAGTTCAAGTGGTTTGGCAACAAGGAACTTAAATATATACATGCATGCTAGGTATGTGTGGTATGCGCTAACTTTTTATTTTATTTATACTTTTAATCTTCACGCATGTTTTCCCTTATGAGGCGAACATTCCATTCGTTGGCGCCACAAAAGAAGCAGCCGGTCGAATCAATTGTGTTGTATTGCAAATTGCGCTACTGCTTTCTTTTTACAAAATAGCATAGGGTAGTTGAAAAAAATAAAATTTGATCAGAGTTTATGTCATCATCATCATTTCGTGTAGTTAGTGACTATCCTGGTGTCAGAGTTTTTATGCTGCCCATGGACCTCTGACTGAACTATAGTTTATGTTCATAGAAGAAATGTATTCAGGTGGTTCTTGTGAAAGACCTTGAGTTAAAACCCATCTAAGGTCCTGCAAATATTTACAATGTGGCAATATTTTATTATTCATAGGCATCGGACCGACAAATTAATTTACCTGTTAGCGTGACATGGCCTCTAAGGGGTTGTTCACCTATTACTTCCAGGTATCGACGGTATTTATAACTTTGGTCCTCTCGAGCGATTTGGTTTAAGTAAATCAGTATGGCTTGCTGTGTTGTTCTTTCACGTCGTGAGAACACAAAGACCTGCCACGCTGATTTAATGCGTGTTTTCCGGACGCCCAAGAAATGGTGGCGAGACGGTTTAGACGGGTACCGCGTGGGGTGGATCAAGGTGGCTCTAGAATGGATGTTGGAAGAATTTGGGGGAGGCCGTTACTCAGCTGTGGGACAGTGAAGGGTACACTAAAAAAATATTTTCTCAGTAAGTGGAAACCTTCCGAAAACAGAATGGTTTCACCTTCTGTGCACATATACCTAGGTGCTACAGATAACTGTAAAATTAATTGTTTAGCAAATTGCCTACCAACTTATAATGTCCGTTTATTCAAATCACAAACTCAAACTCAAAGCATTTATTTCAAATAAACCAATTACAGGCACTTTTGAATTGTCAGGGGGTCGGTCAGTAAGAAAGATGAAGCTAGTTGCCCATTCCAAAGCAGTAGGTATAGGTACCTGTGGAGAACGGACAAGAAACTGACTTAGGATGACACTTTACAATTTTTTTTTCCATGACCGTACTTACATGGAGAAAAGAAATTGTATCTGCTGGAACATATGCGTCCTCTCTGTGGGAGGGAGTGGGCAGTGCGGGGCTAGTGGGGGTTGGTAGATGTCACAGGTCTTCGAATTTTTGTTCCTAAGACATCCCAGTTTCCTCAAATTTTTTTCATCCTCCTCGTTTTAAAAGTGAATTATGCAAATGTTTCAAATAAAACAAAGGAATTTAAAGTATTTGCACTTGGAAATAACCATAGTAATACTTTACCTGCAGGTAAGGTTTTGTCACGAGCAACAATATGTATACAGTTAGTTAATTACAAAAGCAGTTTTCTGCTTAATTATTGATTAAAATAGTATGTTTATTGATACATTGCATTTTCGAATCCATAGGCTTACCGAACCTGTCATATCACAAAAGTTGAAATAGTTATTTTACGAAAAAATCACTTGTGAATATTGCTAGGTGTATATAATTGGTGCTCGTGACTGTACACACTCAGTTTGTTTTTAAATGGGTGTACAGAAAACGATGTCATTATGACTTCGGTGTAAACATTGCGACAAAAATATATAGGCGGTCGAACCGGTAATGAGCATGATGACCCTACTTCCAAAATGATTTCATTTGTATTTCATTTTATATAAGTGGGAACTACATCACAGTTCAAATTTAAATGCTACTACCGATCAGGACTGCCGAGAGAAGAGCCTCCTAAGAACTCTGAGTGTTCAGGAGAGAGTAAAATTACCATTCTGCCTCAAGTCCTTTTTTGTCAATATAATTATTACCAAGTTTCACATTTATAGTCCGTAATCTATATAATAAGCTATAAACTTCGACTTCCGTTGTAAAAGGAGCATTTGTTCATAGGTATTTCTGGGCCCAGCGGCTTAGGCTTAGCGTTCACTGTCAGTGAATTAATGAATTTCAGATTTTTGTGAGCTAAATTGATCCTTGCTTGTTACGTTACTTCTTTCCTAAGTTTTGTTTTTAAAAAAGCCTAAGGCTAAATGTACTCGTATATTGACCTTTTTTTGAGTGTGGGAAATCATCAAATGACTACTCCCACTCTGGGTGGAGCGGAAAAGAGTGAAAGACTTATTGACTAAAACCCGTCCATGTTCCTTTCTTAGCCTTTTATGTTCTGGGGTAGCGGTAACCCTTCGAACGATCCCGCTGACCGGGTACCATGACCTAGGTCTTGATAGTTCTATCCCCAATATACAGGCAAATGTCTAGTTTGGGGGTGACCGCCCTACGTTTTATTGTAAGATAAATTTGAAGTTCGATTTTGTTTCATAATTTCCCGACAACCACGCAGGTAAAGCTGCAGCGAACATTAAAGAATCTATAACCTGTTCTTCGCTGATCGTGATGGCATCAAATTTGATGTGGTGGTGCATCAATATTTATTTATAGACCAATTTATTCTAACAAAATAGGTAGTGACATACTCTTATTTTTCCCCGACATGTGTGTCAAATATTTTAAAACAATTTAGGTAGATATTCAAATTGTTTTATTCGTACAAGACATTATTCTTTCAAATCATTTTGATTGACATTAAAAAGTTAACGAACTAAGTTATTTGGTTTAGTTTATTAATGTAATAGTTTCATATTATCGTGTAAAATATTTTAAGCAAAGACAATTTTTTTTATTAGGTAGGTATTTGAATTCTGTATTTACGCAGTTTTAACATGCCCAAACGGCGAAATGTGGGCGTTACAAAGGTTTAGTTGCGGGATGTGTTTAGAGTCCCTTAAAGCTTTTTCCCAACAATGTTGGGGTCGCCTTCCAGACGAACTGGATGCGACTGAATTCCATTACTTCACATGGACCGAATACCTATCCGGCCGCCACAACTCGACTGCTAATAGTGATAATACCCTTACCTCTCAGTAAGACTGGATGTCAGACTTTTGGGTCACGAAAATTTACAGGATGGTCACCCATCCACGGACCGAGCTCAGCAAGCGTCGATTCACCTTAGAACGAACCATGCAGCTATTATTACTTGGCCATGAGCTCTTCCTTTTGCAATAGTAAAAAAAAATTACTTTCAATTGCTATAGAATTAGTCGCTTCACCAAAACCATAGAAAAAGATACATTTAATTGTAGTAGCGATTTTTCAGTAGAATTGATGAGAAAACGGTACCTAGATTAATGTTCAGCGATGCAAGGCCATGTATCAAAGTCAAAACCGTGATGATGTGCAGCTTTATGTGTCTAAATTTTATTTAGCGATAGAATTGATATTTATGATCGTCCACTGTCGACCCGTGAATGCATCAAAAGTCAAGGACGGGTGATCTAGCGCTCCGAACTAGTTCTTGATACTCTTTGATTTGATTTGCATATTCGATATAATATCGCTTTTGACGTGAAAACGTCTTTTCGCTCGCTGACTCGCTGTATTAGTTGAACATTTCGGACTTGGTTACCTACCACAAAGAGTGCGTATCTAAGATACTGTACCAAAGATTTCAATTGTTAATATCTGAGAAACTTTTAATGCTAGAGTGATGGTTGGGCATGCAAAAGATAGGTCATGTCTGTACCCATTTTAAGGCAGGATATCATTTGCCTATGACGTCACTACCCACGTGCGCAGTCTTGCGCGCGAACCTCAATATTACACTACGTGTCGAAATTTGAAATGATATAGCGAATAAAAGTGATCAATTGTTCAGCTAGAACAGTGATTCTGGTGTCTTGTCAAGGCCATACAAAGCATTTTTAAGACAAAATCATTCTGCCTAGCCTTTTCTCCGGTTAGACTACCAGTTTAACCGTATGCAGATGAATACGACTGTTTCACATGGAGTGACTACTTATCTGATCTCCACAACCCAGTAACTGGGTAATACCGTAATACTATACAACTTGGTATGACTGGTTGTCAGACTGTCGGGCTTCTGACGACCCGTAACGACTGTCGAAGATCAACGAATGACAGCCGGGACCAAAAGCACGTTGCTTTCCGACGGAGAAGTTTCGATACGTAAAGATGGTCAACCATCCACGGACCAACCCCGGCGAGCGTAGCTTAACCTAATGGATCGACACGTGTAATTACTTAGCCACGAGCTCCTCTATTTTAAGACTTAAAGAGATACAACAATAATATTTGCCGACATAGGAACTTGAAATAAGCGTAGATAATAATGGGGTATTTGAAAGGGTAGTCAATAACGTTACTTTTTATGAACTGTCAAAACGCGGCATTTGTACGTGATTTGTATGAAATATAACATTTTGACGTCACAGATTTTTAGACTCAAATGGAATACTTATTAGCATTAAATGCAATTTAACAATTATATCGTCGCATTATATTACATTTCTGCACGGTGATGGAAGTTTTTATGACGAGCGGGCTTTTTTCCATGTGATTTCATATTTTATTTTTGACCGATTCAAATACTCAATTGTCGGTGTTGTCTCCAAGGTTGGCGGCCGGTGCCATCCTAGTCAGATAGAAACACACACGAACACGCACAGCCTAAAGCTTTTTTTTCTAAGGATGGGAAATCAACTTACGTGATGATTATAGGTGACTCCATCTTTTACCACCGATGTTTCGAAAAGTTCTTAGAATTGGCGGGTACTAAACTACACGTATTTTTGAAGTCTACTCCACTAAACAAGCATGTATGTACATCCAACATTGCCGCCATTTAAACTAATAAAATATGATCATAAATTATTCTTTAATAATTTCTTATTTATGTTATGATAAACAAATCTTAAGTAGTGATACCATTTTAAAACTCAACAATTGCTGCCAAAGTCATTATTGTTTAAATTTGCTGCAAAAATGAGATAAATATTTTCGACAAAACAGTGGATATCATTCTTCTGAATAGAACTGAGTAGGCAGATATTGTTGACGCAGGACATGCCCGTTAATATTGCATTGACACATATTTTTAAGGCTGCAACATCCTCATGTACTTTTCACTCAGGAATGATATAGCTTTCCAATAGGGTAAGAATTTTCGGTTTCGGATCAGTAGTTCCGAAGATTACCTACTCTCTACATACAAACTTACAAATTTTACTAAGATAAGTATGGACACGATACGATGTAGGTACGTCCGAGGAGAGGCAACATCATACAAGTTTTTGCTATTTGCAACAGATTAACTTATTTACGGTTTGTTATATTAGCTCGGTACCGGACTTTTCTAAACTCATTGCATTCCATAAGATGCAAGCATTCTTCGATTGTCTTATTCACACACTTGAGTAATATTTTTAAAATACTTCTATAAGAGGTAAATAAGAGGAGCTCGTGATTAAGTTATAACAGCCGCACGGATCAATCTTTCAGGTTAAGCTACGCTTGACAGGGTTAGTTTTGTGGATGTGTGACCATCTTTAGATATCGAGACTCCTCTCAGTGTCTCGGAAAGCACGTTAACCCGTTGGTCCAGGCTGTCATTCGTGGTCGTGGATCTTTGACAGTCGTTACGAGTAGTCAGAATCCCGAAAGTCTGACAGCCAGTCTTACCAAGGGGTATCGTGTTACCCAGTTACTGGGTTGTGGAGGTCAGATAGGCAGTCGCTCCATGTAAAATACTGGTATTCAGCTGCATCCGGTTAGGCTGGAAGCCGACCCCAACATAGTTGGGAAAAGGTTAGGCAGATTGATTTTGACTTCTATATGAGGTACCTTATGGTTCAGGTCCGAGTGTCAAGTCACTCCCCCCCCCCTTCCTTTTCCAAACTATTTATAGTTTGAATATGGCTGATTTTTCATCATAATATGATACTATTTTATACGTACCGTCCTATATACCTACTGTAGGATAAATATGCACATAGAAACACATGAAAAACTAGTCACTGTTTCTTGTTGCTTAGTTATTAAAACAATGATGTGCTCATATAATAGCCGATACACGACCTCTAGCAAAGCACCGTGCGGCGGCATTTCGCCAACTTTTCTATTTCAGTGTTTGTCACAAGTTTGTGATATATGAATAGCCTTGAAAACTTGCACTGTTTTATATTCAGCGTTTCGAAATAATACAATATTCATCTATCCATAGTATTTTGTAACTTCTTATCTATACTTACTTTTATAAAGAGGAAAGATTTGTATGTAAGTATGTTTGTAACGAACTAACTCAAAAACTGCTTAACGGATCCGGATGAAACTAGGCACAAAAATAGATTATAGTCTGAAATAGCATATAAGCTACTGTTTATACCCGGTACTGTACAAACTGTACGGTTCCCGTGGGATAATTTCTTACATATATGCGGGCGAAGCCGGCCAAAGCTAGTTTTAGATATTTAGGTTTAACATTTTTAATAGTGCCTGACACAAACTGAGACGTACAATTGCGTGGTACTTAAATGATATTCTCGAAAAGGGGTTCGACAGATGGCTATGCTGAAGCATCTACACATACCTGAAGGTACTTACATACTTAGGTAAGCAATTGAAGTGTTCGTCTATATTGTACCTAAATACTTAAAGCACATAGGTTTTAGATCTATTGTCCAGCGTTTTTCAGAGGCACGGTCAGCAAAAAAAGATGTTTAACACTTAATCATTTAAAATGCCACAAAATTATTCGGTTCCCTCTTGCCAATCTCTCTCTCTCCTTGTCCTTCACTTGGTACCTACTCATTGTTCAATATTTTGTTAAAAGCTTTCGTTGCTACCTGTACCTAAGTATAGGCATTGCCATTTTTGCATTAATGATATGCACTAAGTAGGAACATTTACGATTTAGCAAGCGTTCCATTCACAATTCTCTAGAATTCATTTCTAAATTAGCTTATTACACCATAAATGATGAATTTAAGGTTTGACGAAGCTATTATGATAATATTCGTATATATGTCATTAGTTGGGGATTAGTTGGACCGGCAGTGTATAATAATGAAATAGATACGGTTGACAAAAGAAAAACACCACAAATATTTTAAATTCTTTATTTACAATGCGCACAATGAAAATAGCGAACATTGGTACTGAAATATTCATGCTCTATCGTCCATTCATGTTACAAATAATGTTGTTAACGTAGAGTTTATTTAAAAATAACTATATAAACATGTTACGAGACAAGTTGACAAAAATATATAATTATTTATCACAATATTCTTATGTTAATAAATTGAACTAAATATTTACAAATTTGGTTAATAAAGCCCTGTTCTATGTCGTTTTCGATACACCATAATACAACGCGTTGAAATATGAATACGTTATAAGATCCGTAAACGATTAATAGGAGACGCCAACTAACAGTGAACGATTATAGGTTCTACGTAATTTATGTGTCTGCATCATTTGGGTCGGACCCTTCAGGAGACGAAAGTCAACAGGACGACCAAAGTGACTCCATTATCATGTGTACCTGTTGATCTTCCCCAGATACTGCCATTGACATCATGGCACGAGATACTAAATGGAACACATCACAAGACTAACGACTATAAAAAAATTGTAAACACGCGAAACAGAAAGTTGGCTTTTATTGCAGTTCGTATGTAATAAGCAAAAGGGATATGCAATTAGATCTAGTCTGGAGAAGAACGGGCCATATTTACTTTAACATAAACATTAAACTTTACAAACATTATTGAGATGCGAGTGTTCAACTTAGTTCCAAATACTCATAAGTTTTTAGTAACTTTACAGATTTTGTACTGTATCGATACAATCACATTACACCCCCTGCCTAGTCTTATAACCAAAACGGAGTTGAATTATATTATCCTCTCACTTTATTGACAACCAAATGACAAGGATAGCTAGAATTTATCTAGAATTACGAAGTTTCGAAATTTAAAAAATCACACTTTACAGATGTACTCTGGAAACTATATAATCATTGATATGATAAGTTAATTCATAAGTTTATATGATTTCTTTAGTAATTTTATCCGCAGTTTAGCCACACAACAGCTGTAAAAATGGTTTCCAAGATCTCAAGAGGTGTAAATGTCTTATATATTATTACAATCGCATTCATTCGTTGTATTAAGTTAGCAATAACAAGTTAGCGTTACATTGAAAAAGTAGTTATTATTTATATTCTTATTAATTCCACTAACAATTTCTTAAAATACAAGAACACGGTATGTAAATAAACAACAATACATTGAGCGACTGAGTATTTTGTGATCGACTTTCATTCTTTTAATTTTGTTGTCTTTAACAGCGTGTTCACACAGTTGGAGCGTGATTCAAGCAGATGATGAATAATTGATTATTGATAAGTCACGTGGTGTCTATGTGAACAAACCGTTACTATGTGACATTCGGTACCTGCAATAGGTTCATGTAAAGCTTAACCTATGTAAATGTATCACAGTGGTGTGCGCTGGTCAATCGATTGGAGTGTTGCTAGGAGCAGCGGGCGTCTCGCGGTGCCCATAGGTACATAATTATTATTACTTGATATCAGGCTCTACAAAAGCTTTTCTACAGACTATACCTACGTCATTTAGCTCCCGCTAGCAGACACTAATGTGAATGCACTTCAACTTACCAAAACAATCATTAATAGTATGCTAAAAATGTAGCAATCTAATGCAATTTTCGAAGACCAATAATTTGTTTTTTTTTCTCAATAATGCACGCCTACACTAGATACTAAAAAATTTAAAATTGCTTTTAGGAAAATAAGCCACTTTTTATTAAAAATATAACATATTTCTTATACAGTAATACTATTTTCTACGAAACTTTTTACAATATCAGGTAATACTAAGATTCTTATAAAAACCAATTCAATTTAAAAAATGTAGAACAAGGCCTCGAAAATGTAGAACAAATGTCATCTTTCATTGGATAATGATTAGATTTCAATCAAATAAGTTCTTCAGAAGCGTACATTCTTGTTGGACACTTAATTTTATGCCATATAGATTCCAATCAATCACTAATTCGTAAGCTAATTTACAATAAATTCTAACCTTTAGATTTAGATATTGCGTACTTCATTTTGGATTAATGGCGATTGCCCTATTGAAATCAATATAATTTTAGTAGAAGGCCGCTTTGGCCTTTATCGGACGTCCGCAGTTTTGTGAAACCAATCGCCAAAATCCATAGAGTGCATTTATCGCCTAATAACGAGACACACCTACTTACAACACATCAAACAGTATCACATAGGAACCGTCTCATAAAGCTACAGTTTAAATCACTACATTTTAAACCTTTTAGCGACTTTACAGATACGAACACACGTGACACTGTGACAGCACACGACATACACATTACACATAAACATTGCACAATTAATATTATCACGAACGACTACAAGCTGTTGAGTCATTAATTTTAAGATTATTACTTTCTAATTAAACGTTTACTTGATAATAATCGTACGACAATTATTATAATAAGCTTGATTTCTGCAAAAATTACGATGGATTTTAGAAATCTATATATAAATGGGAGAGTGTTTGCATACAGCATTTATTAAAATGGAAGGATAAAACGTTTATGGAGTTGAATATCGTATATATTATACCGGAATACGGAAATTGAAACGTTGGTCATCGAACAATTACTTGGGCAACTCGAACAACCTACAATTTCTACAATTAAGGGGATATTACACTATCGTCACTAAGATCACATTTGTTTTTCTATATGAAATATAAGGCATATAATTATACCGAATCTCACTAATGATACATGTGTCTATATTATAGTGTAATAGTCCCTTAAGAAAAACAATTTTCATTACTACCTACAATCTAAAGTCCTAAATGATATAACACACACGGTTAACATATCACAAAAAAAAAATAAGAGGTCTATTATGGAAGTGCACGTTATTATATTTAACACGTTATTTATATAAACAATGAAATATCAAAACAATATTGAATTTATATGTAACATAACGTACCTATACATATACTAGATTACTGGAAACCGTATAAGAAACATCTCGTCGAGAGATTATATAAGGTGACTATACAATAACGAATTGACCTAGGACCTCATTACAGGCAGAGGTCTGTGTACATATAGCTGGCGAGTTTTTTAGAAACCTCTGTATCAAAATTTGGAAGAATTATTCAAACAACTATTACACTATTATAAAACACTACATTGGTGAATGTTAACTGCAACTTTAAAAATATATAGTATTCTGTAAATGTAAATATATCACTTTTTATATATTCTGTTTTGATGTACGTGTCGTGGTCTCATCGTAGAAATGACCAAATCGCGATCTGCCTGGACATTGCACGATACGCCGAAAGGCTAGCGAATCGTCGAACGCCACCTATATTTATCGATATTCCTATAGTGCCGGCACCACTACCAAATACGTTAGGTTAAGACAGTGATCAAAAGACTAGGAAAGCAAGCGCTGTAGCGCGCGAAAATAGTAATTAGTCGAATAACAATTATTACTCGACTACGCGGCAGCAGATAGGGTGTTTAACGCGATTCTGAGTCGATACGCCTAGAATCGCTGGACAAACCGTCGTCCGCTGAACGTTGATCGATATGTCGGACGTCATAAGGTCAAAACATGAAATGGCAGCGTCACGTGTCATGCAAATTGGGATATGGCGATTTCTTAGACTGGAACACGACACATTTATTCTATGCTGGTTTGCTAACGAGCAAATTGTACTTTATGCTATTCGTAAAGAGCATAATGTACTGTTTTTTTGCCTGCTATGTGCAGAGTGGAAGACCTCCAAATGGCAGACTGGAATAGGTAAAGTCTAGTAGATCCCAGGTACATTATATTTATCTCAAGCTATTACTATGCATAATAATCTGTCTACAATGAGAACACTATTGTAATTGTTTTTTGGACGTGAAATAGATTCCTCATTTAATTGTTCCAATAAATTATTTAAACAGAAAATGTCAGTCAATTTATAGGTATACACAGGGAAACTGCCATCACAGCTACAGTGAATTGAATTAAAACAGAATTGTACAGCCTGTTTACACAAGGACGAATCTATTTCTGAAGTAGCTTTTCGAAATGTCCAGATATAAAATCACTGAGTTTTTGTAAATTTAGTTGCTTCGGGCTATAATATTATGGCAGTCTCCAATATGCTTACTTTCACAGCAAGCCATCACTAGATTTATAAACGTAATTATTATTGAAACAGACAAGCTGTGACAGTAAAAGAATACCGGCCATTCTACTATTTTTAATATATCTGAATAATAATTGTACTTTTCAACAAAGGTGATAACTACAACAGATAGGTATCTACTAACAGCCGGCCAAGGCCTAAATCGTCATAAAGGAATACCAAGTTTAAAGATATAACACATAACTATACGTTAACATGCATCGTATAATAATCTTGATTATTTATAAAAATATAACAGTGTATTGGTGAAGTTATTTATTTTCTTCAAATGGTTCAGCAATACACCTTTTTTTATGTTTATGTTTTAATAAATTGAGAACTATAGCGTATGAAATGTGTATATAAATATAATGCGATAAAAATGTTCTAACCCAGGTCATGGCCAACCTGTGTGACAGTTTTTATCGAAATCTGTTTATCTATTACGGCATGTTAAGGTAGCAAACAGACAGACCAATTTACGTTGAACGCCGCGGAACCGAATGGAAGCGTTTTTTATTCGTGCGAAACATAATGAACTTTATATCAATAGTGTAATGTGTAGAGCCAAATAACAAGCTTCTCGGTGATTTCCGCAGTTTTAAGCTCGTTTCTATTTTATACGTTACACAAATGACATAAAGTTAATTTTGCTATGCACAGAAAGTCGCTTCCATCCCATTCCGTGGCAGTGTAAATTGAGCCTTACTGTCCTCTCCCAGTGAACCAGAGCTTATAGTTTAATTTGTTCAAGACAAGGTGTGTGGAAGTATAGACAGATCAACGAAGTATTTTAACCCAAGTAGATACGGTACCCACGGCAACATACGCCCCTGGAATACCTGAACCGTATTCTGTGTGCGCCTCAACCAACTAAACGTAACTTTAACCGTCTTTTAATCGAGGCTTAAAGACAGAAGCGAATAAAAATTCGAGCAATCAAATGACTTGTCAGAAAAAACTTTACAACTATCCTCCTTGGTGCACTGTAGTGTATCTCTCTTATCAGAATTTCATCACATCCAAAAAATACACTGCCTTGTACCAAGAAAGGTATGTTCACAGCTCAGAAGAGTAACCGCTTAGCGTATTTCGCTCAGCCTCATTTTATTGATGGCAATAGATTTATTTTCATTCAGTCGGAGCACGAAACAACAGTGGGCATATTTTGGTCTAGAAAGTTTTTTCATCAACTAGCGAGCTATATGGACTCGGGTTAAAATAATTACAAATGTCACAATTTTTCGGGTCGTAGTACCTAGAACTAGATGTTTATAAATGTAGTAAATATATCTTTAAATACGGTAAGCTAATAAATTGTATATCAAATTCTATGTGTACGAATTGAATGTTTGTTAATGCTTCAATATAACAGCAATAAAGCACTTTCTAAACAACCATTTATAATTTTATTTATTATATTTAGATCAAGATGAACGAATGGATTATTAATATTTTGTAAAACTTTAAAATACGAGGCGCAAATGTGCGTGGATATAGTTTGCTCCGTTGTAAGGCGAAACTCAATTATTACTTTTAAGCTAAGTTGACCGATGTTATATTCATCTAACTATAATAGTTAGATTAATATAATTCTTTATTTATTTTAAAAGATAAAATACATAAAACCTATTTAGTTTTTTTGTTCATTTTTGTATTTCATAAGAGTAGTTTTTAAAGTAGAAATAATATTTTGAATAGTCGACTTCCTGTTTGCTTTAACGCTTTCAATAGCCATCGTCAGTAAATTAAGACCACACTAAGGGCACTTTCACAGGAACCACAACCACACGTACCACAACCACACCACGTCGCAGCTACAAATTTGGGCAAGCAATGGTTATATTATGTGAACAGAGTTCCTCAAACGTCTTGCGCTTGCGTTGTGGTAACTACAAAATTTCGATGTGGCTACTCTGTAACTACTTTTCCAGACTGACCGACTCCGGTTTTCGTAGAGAAAGTACGGGTTGAGGTTGACACACTCCACTGAAATATAAACCGACATCTCTTCAGCCCATACTACAATTAATTAACATATTTATTAAAGAAATATTCATTAGTAAGCGTATTTTCATATAATTTCAGTGGAACATGGTTCTGTTAGAACTGGATGGCCTACTCCGAGAATTCAATATTATTATCAGGAATTTGTTTACTATACGGGAACTGTATTGTCAATAGAGATATATAAACTTTATTATTACGCTATATTGGTATTAATGTTATTTTTCATTACTATTGTTATATTAATCAAAATATTAGATGATTTTAAGCGTGACTTAGTGAATCATATTGTAACGGAAACTGTATATTTTATGATGAATTTAATTAAGCTATATTGGTATTAATGTTATTTTACATTACTAAGTAAGCATGTATTATGTCTATACAATCGTTTTTCTAGTATGAAGTTCATGACCAAAGGCAGACATGATTCTTTTAGCATCGGCTTTTGGGGAGCTTCATACTGCGACTGGAAGTTCAACCCCTCATTCACAGATCGCGATGATTTATTGAGGATTTTGCAACTTCCGAGCACCTTCGCTCGTTCGTTCGGCTCGTTGCGCAGACGCAGCGTGTTTCAAAACGCGATACATGCAAACACGATGCAGCGTTGATGAAGCTACTAAATTGCCAACACTCAAACTTACATGGCCGATGTGCCAGTTATATTATAATTTCTATCTCACTCAGGATTTGTTTTTTTTTTAGTAAAACTTTTTAGAAGATATGCCTCACACTTTGTTTTAAATTAAGAAGTGAAGCAGGAGCTAAGATCGTAATAATGATTCTAAAATCAAATAGGTGGAACGAACAGGGCTATAGCTATAATCATACATCCCATGACGATTTCGGCTAAGATGACTATTTCTGTAATTTTTTTACGACTACAAGACATGATCTCGGCGGTCGGTTAAAGAGAAACAGTCAGTTGCCATAGAAGAAAATGCATAAGTGTGCGCGCAAACATAGATGTATGCGCTATCTCCACATATCTCAGCCCGGAGTCTGAATTCGAGTCCCGTTGATGGCAATACTCGCCTTCTATTACATGGGACTGGCGAAATGTGAGTGTACTGACACATCTCCGCCTAACCCTTCGGTGATAACAAGCGTGAGGTTATGAACTAATCGGAATTGAACCTCATTTTGCTTGACCTGTTATTTTAACGTTTATATCAAAGGAATACAGAATGAGCAACTCACAGGTATGTACCTTACCACTATGAAGGCAGTGATAGCCTAGTGGTGTGACCGTCGGACTGCCAAGTAATAGGTCTCGAGTTCGAACTCAAAGCACGCACCTCGATTTTTCGGATTAATGTGTGTATTTTATAATTATCCCTTGCTTAAAAATCGAACATAGAAAACATCGTGAGTAAACCGGCATGCCTGAGAGATATTTCTCAACAGCATGCGAAGGTCATGTCATGTCTAAGCTAAGAAGCCCCTGGGCAGCATAAAACTCTGGCACCAGGTTAGTCACTAACCACACGAAAAAGAGAGAAAGACCACTATCGCTGTCTCAAACTATTGCGCGTGCGCATCATAACTTAATATTTTCTCGGTCAAATTCTCTATAACAGAACCGTTTCATTTCGGAAGACATATTGGTCGTATACCGGCTAGCAGATTGAGTTTCATCAATAAATCTAGAGTCTATAAATATATTTTTACAAAAATATTACGTTATTCATTTATTTAATAATATATTAGTTCGAGGCACCTTCTACTATGAATAATTATGAATATTTAATAGACAGAGACACATCAAATCATGGGCATCGGAAGACTCTTAAACTAATTTATATAATTTAGCAACAGGCAATTTAAAATCTAGCTTATTAAACACGTGAGTTTGTTCAGTCTACAAAAGAGGTCAGTTACCAGAAATTATCTTCATTGCACAATTTTTTTTTTTTTTTTAATTGTCTTTGACATAATTATTATCTCGGACTTTTGGAAGGCTTACTAGGGGCCGAAGCCAACTCGCAGAGACCCCTTAGTCAATTCTAAATGACGAAGAGTCACCGACGAGACGCAAGTGCGTCCAATGACAAACGATATTGCGTTCGAAAAAACTCTTTGGATGTCTATGATATGACTTCTGAGCTCATACAAAATGGTCTAACACAGAGTTGTAGTTCCCTGGCTGGCTGCTACACTTTATTGTTGACTGTTATTTCTTCCCTATTACTCTTAAATGTGCAAAAACTTTCTATTGAGAACTTTTCTTACTTCCCAGTAGTATTTAACTTCAAAATCGTCAACGTCTTAGCTCCTGACAAACAAAGCGCAAGGCCCTATAACTCTGTATCATGTATTTACTAGAAACACGATTGCATAGACACTAGTTTGTAAATATAAGAATATTAAATAAATAATTACCAGATTTATTTAAGGCTTTTGTTTGGATTATATTGATTTGATATTTAAATAGTAATAAATATTTTTTTTTAAATGCCTATTAATTATTGCTTTTTTTTTAATTCACTAACTTTATTTTATATTTCTCTGAAGCTTGATGTGTTAGGCACGCGTAGTGTTCGCGCCTTTATTTATGGTTTGTTACTTTACCTCGGGCCATGGATGACAACGATAACGCATTCAGTTTTTATTACGCGGTAATTCTGTGGCACTTTATTAGTAACGCGAGCATATAAAACTGGATGCTTCCATCTTAAAATGATTATTGGAATATTGATGAGACCTGAGCTCAAGACACATACGTGAACAGATATTTTCTTAATCACAGAACTGCTTGTTTTATCGGCATTACAAACTGGACATTTGCGTCGTTAACATGAAGTTAGCGAGGTCGATCGAACCTATCATTCTATACAATAATAACTGTACATAAATCCATATTCAAAGACTCATCAAAAAGACATAAAAACGATGTAAGTTCATCAGACATGTGCGTTCTAAGAATCAAGTTATCTATAAATAGTGTGGTCTCATATAGAATCACGTTGCTTAGCAATATACCCAGTCAGTGGCAACCCAATTGCTGATTCACTCTCATTTTTAATAAAGTGGTCAACTATAAACTTTTGAGAGTCAGAGCGTAAACGCATGTGCATAAACACTCACAAAAGTAATGATTTAATTGTTTATTTCGTGTTATAGTGTTGTTGCCAGTGTCAAATATTTGTGTTGATGGCGTACACGGCACGCACTTGCTTGTCATGTATATGCGACAATGGCGTTCAAAAGGTTAAGGTGGCTTTTATTGTTTATTAAATACTCGTTATCACGTCTATTGTAGACCACTTACTTAAAATTAAAGGAAGGTGTTTATAGACAACTGTCAACTAATTGAGTATGGTCTGAGTACTGCACGCGGATAGAGAAAATCGCCAGCAAAAAACAATTAACATTGCCAGTTAATACATAACATCATTTTCGATATAATAATCCGTAAGAAGATCGAATTTCGGCAACAATTCCAAAAAAAAAACGATTCTGAAATTTATCGATACAACACATTTTAACCGTAAATATGTACAAGGAACTTAGTTTAACGAACCAAACACTGGCATAGGGGAGGGAAGTACAGTTCGTGAGGCCACTGTCTAAGCGTGTGCTATACCCAGACGGGGTACTTGTCGCCACGCGGGGACAGCACAAACCGGTGCTATGGCCGGTGCAGCAGAGGAGTGTCCTCGCCCTCGGTGCTGCCCCATCGCCCGCCGCGCTGCTGTCGCTCGCTGCATTTATTCGTGCAGCATGACAGATTCTGACCCGCCTGAAAGAATTCACTATTTTAAACGGTCATAAAATATGAAATCACTTTTATAAAAGACCACTCGTCTTCAAAATTTCTTTCACCGTACAGAAATTAAATATTATGTGAAGATATAATTTAAAAATTGCATTTAATACTAAGAAGTACTCCATTTGACACACAAACATATTACGTACAAATGCCGCGTTTTGACATTTCATAAAAAGTAACGTTATTGACTACCCTTTCAAACACCTAATTACGGGCCTTAGTGCCAGTGTCCTAGAGGTCCAGGGTTTCCAGATCGGGCAAATATTGGGTTCTTCCATCAGTTATTTCTCATTTTTGAGGCTGGGAAATCATCAATTGACTCCTCCCGCTCTGAGTGAAGCGGATAGGAGTATCAGACTTTTACTGACTAAAACCTATCCATGTTCTTTAATTAGATCTTTATGTTCCGGGGTAGCGGTAACCCCGCTTACCTCAGTAACAGTCTAGAGTCTGGATTGGTGGCCGGTTGATGGCAAAAGGTTCGCCCCCTATTACGCGAAATGTAGGTGTCCTGTACACCTCTGCGTGATGTTAATGCGCAACGCTAAAACGTGCTACACACTTCTAGATCGGTATACCTGGGCGGCAATATCGAACATTTGCGAAGACATTTGGGATAAAGTCGTTTGGCTTAACTCAAATGATGCCGAGCGGAGTTTGCAAATCAGCAGTTTTTGTTATTAGAAATTTAATTTAGTCCATATACAGTACGAAGTTCAAAAATGGTTAGTTGGTTTAAACCTGGGTCTAAAAATAAACCTTGTTTTGTAACGTCCAGCTGGAAAATGTGGAAGAAATGGTTCAGCAACACTGTTATTAGGATGGAGTCAGTTAAGATCAATATTACCTAGCTCTAGCCTGGCAACATTACGTTTATCTTTAGGGCGAATTTCACCAATGTAACTGAACGCAATTAGTACATTATAATTTTGACAGGTCTTTGGAATATTAACAGGTGTTACACGGTGTTTAGGTGTGTTTGAACGTTCACACTGTGTTGATCAGTACGAAATTTTACTGTATAATTTTGGAACGCCATGGTAGCTCCATACTACACTCGTTTTTAACCATATAAAAGAGATGGATGATGACGTGTGATCGCAACATTTATTTCACCGTAAACTATCGTACATACGCGCCGTGTGAACCAGTCTACATGCACCATGAATCACTAAAAGCATTTAGTTTATTTTTTATATAAAACATCGTTATATTTTTGTCAATAGTTTGAAGTTGACAGAGACAGAAAGATGTTTCAAATACGCTAAACGCATTGAGTGATTGTGGTGCAAGTGAGCCTATCGAGCGTGTGTAGCTCTCGTGACAACATACCTGTGTCAAATGCAGGTCATAGAGATGCAGCGTGCTAACAGACATGTCCTGGTTGTCGTCCGGGGGCTGCCGCGGCGTGTCCCCGCTGAGCGCGCTGGCGCCCAGCACCGAGCTGACCCCGGCGAGCCCCATGGGGGCACTGGGAGCGCTGTCTGCGGGCGCCGAGTGCGCCGGGCCCGCTGCCGGGGCATCCTCCTCGTCGCTTGTTTCGTCCATGTCCTTCGAAACAGCGGACTATTTAAATTGTCGAGCCATTCAAGAACCAGTTAAAACTGAGCCGCTGATCATTCAACACAAGCACACGTTAGTTGACAGTTAGAAAAATTAGTGCCCAACTGAAAGTTTGATTTCGGTTTCAGCCAGTTTCCACCGAAAAAGCGGGTTTCGGCCAATTTCATTTTCGCCTAAAAAGTAGCCGAATCAGCCGCCCGAGTGATGGCCGTCGTGACTTACAGGTAGACAGAAAGCGTAGACTTAGTAATGCGTTTTCAACATTTTTGTACAAAATGCAAAAAAAAATGAATTAATAACATTAAGGTAATTTAGGTTTTTAGAAGACTGCTTTTAGTATCAGCGAGGAGAGACGACACTTACTAGAAGCCTTCATTCAACAAACACCAAAATACCATGCTATATGTGTATCGGAAACCTGGCTATCAAAGGAAAGACTGGATCTAATAAATTTTGGTGGCTACAAGGTTGCGGCTTCATTCTGCCGGAAAACTCGTGCTGGTGGTGGCGTCTGTATTCTTTTACAAGAACACATAGAATGCTTACAGAGAACAGATATAACAGACATGTCAATTGAATATGTAATAGAAGTGTGTGCAATAGAGTTACAATTAGAGAATTTATTATTAATAATTATTTACTGGAATAGGAGAGAGGAAGCTATATTTTATAAACAATTAAAACAAATATTAGATTATTTAAATAAGAAAGACTCCAGACTGAATATTGTTATAGGAGGAGATTTTAATATAAATGTATTGGATAGTAACTTAAAAACAACCCAATTCTTAGACCTCATGTTGGAATTTAACTTTGTACAACATATACAAGTACCAACACGAGTGACCCAAACTACCTCAACGTGTCTAGATTTAATTTTCACAAATTCCAATATCAGATCACGCACCACAGTGGAAGAGCTGGGTTTCTCTGACCATAGTGGTACAATTATAAAATTGGCTGTACCCCGGCACGCTAAACAGATAGTCTGGCGTGTTGAAAAGAGGTTATTCAATACCAAAAACATACAATGTTTCAAATCTAAACTAAAAGAAATAAAATGGAACGATATAATAAAGCCTGATAGGGACATAGACGAAAACTATGAATCATTCAACAATACACTTACTGGCATACTCAACCAATCCATACCAAAAACAAAACTAAAGCTAAAAACGAACTATAAAAAACATTGGCTAACTAAAGGCATCAAAATTTCTTGTAAAAATAAAAGGCTTGAAAAAATACTTTCCTTTAAAACAAATAACCATCTAATTAAACAACATTACAAAATATATGAAAAAACTTTAAAACAAATTGTAAACAAGGCCAAAAAGCTACAGTATATAAATAAATTAATGAAATCTAATAACAAAGTAAAGACTATGTGGAAAATCATAAATGAACGAACGAATAAAAACGTAAAAGAAGTAAAAAAAAACATAACGCTACATCTAAATGACAATATTATCTTGGACCCTAAAGAAACAGCAAATATATTTAATAGCTTCTTTGCATCTATCGGAGAACGAAACGCCAAAACCCCCGGTAGGGAGCCGCGAAGGACTCCTGTGGCCCACCACACAGAAAACACCATGTTCCTAACTACAGTAGGTCCCGGCGAAATAAATTTAATAATAAAAAGCCTGAAAAACAAACACAGCTATGGAATAGATGAAATGCCACCAACCCTAGTAAAACAGTGTGCAGATGAGCTTACCCTACCATTTTACTTGCTAGTCAATCAGTCTTTTGAGGAAGGAAGATTTCCGAACTATCTAAAGAAAGCCGTTATAAAGCCAATTCACAAAAAAGACTCAAAAACCGACCCCACTAATTACCGCCCTATTGCTCTTCTACCTACAGCCTCGAAAATTTTTGAGAAAGCGATGTGTAACCGCGTTTATTCGTTTTGCGAAAAATATAAAAATTTTTAATGATTCCCAGAATGGTTTCCGTAAAAACCACTCTACAGTTCTAGCAGTATATAAATTTATCCAGGAAGCTACTAATATGATAAATAAGAAAAAATACGCCGTAGGTTTACTGTTAGATATGACAAAAGCATACGATAAAGTACAATTCGACATCCTACTTAGTAAGTTACAAGGAATAGGGATCCGCGGGAAATCTTACAAATGGTTCAAATCATATTTGCAAAATAGAGAACACCAAGTCGAAGTAGAATACTACAACGAACATGAAAACCAAATTAAATACATTCGGTCGGATAGCAAGCAAATTAATGCCTCAATCCCCCAAGGGAGTGTTATTGGATGCCTTCTATTTATCATTTATATTAACGACCTCCCTACAATCATAAATGAGTCATGTGTTCTGTTTGCTGACGATATCTCAGTACTAACTTCATGTCAAGACAACACCAACTTAACCGAAACACTTAAAAGTATCCTCAACAAAATAACAACTTGGATGACAGAACATAACCTCGAGCTAAATTTCAATAAAACTAAAATCATGTCCTTCCATCCACGTCAGAAAACCCCTTTAGACATAACATTTATTTACAACGGCACAACACTAGAAACAGTAAAAGAATTCAACCTACTCGGCTTATCCATAGATACAAATTTTAATTGGAAATCGCATGTTCAAAAATTAGGTCAAAATTGTCAAAATTTGCTTATGCCCTCCGCGAAATTAAAAAAACCACAAATCTCTCCACTGCTCTAGTTACGTATTATGCCTATGCATACGCATGGTTAAACTACGGCGTAATATTATGGGGAAACAGTACAGACGCACCAACACTTTTCACACTACAAAAACGACTGATTAGAATACTAGCCAACATAGATGACACAGACAGCTGCAAACCCCATTTCCAGGAACATAAACTTTTAACCCTTCCTTGTATTTACATCTTGGAAATGTGCAAGTTTGTTAGGAATAACCAAAAACTCTTCACTACACGCGAACAGATACAAACTAAATACACACTACGACACAAAAATAGACTAAACCTACCAGGCTCTAAGCTGAAAATACACTCCACAAGCACTTTAGTAATGTCAGTTAAAATATATAATAAACTACCTGACGCAATTAAAAATGAAGAAAAATTTAATATCTTTATAAATAAACTAAAACAACTTCTAATCCGTAAATGTTATTATAATGTAAATGAATATTTAAATGATAAATTAAATAAATAAACATTAATACCAATAATAAAAAATAATAATAATATATAAAACCAATAATAATAATAATATATATAGTTTAAATGAATATTAGTATATAAATCCATATGAGCAGTAAAATTATATGTATACAATTATTTATAAGCACTCACATGAACACAAATCTTAAAATACATATCTACCTACCTACACAAAACAAAAGAGTAGATTAATACCTATTGAAATTGTAAAAATGTATAATAGCCCTCTTCCTATTTATTGTTTTTGTTATGCCCGACAGGGCCCACAATGCTCTAAAACTAAATGTACTTACCACCTAAGTTCACATTGTGGAATGCAAATAAACCTATTGAGTATTGAGTATATATCTGTTCGCTCTCTGTACCACTCTACATCCAATAGTTAAATAGTTATTCGTCTGATTTCATTATTAATTAAAAATTTTAAGAGAAGAGATTTTTTTTTTCTTAAAATGAAAAAATATTACCATTGATGGTAATATCCGCTGAAATATACACATTTTGAGCAAAGTTAAGCACTGGCGGTGCTCATTTTCTAATTATTATCAGTTATCCAGAAACCAGTGTTTATTGCGGTTAACATTTTCAATTAATCTATACCAATATAATAAAGCTGAAGTTTCTTTGTTTTTTTGTTTAAACGCGTTAATGTCTGATTGGAACTATCTGTTTAAATTGTTTTTTTTTTTGCATCTGCATATGAGTATTTTACAAAATAAATAAAAACAGAGAGAATGCTAAGAGAAAACTAAGTAATAGCGCGGGCGGGCGATACGATGCGACGCTGTGGGTCGGGGGCCGGGAAGTTTGTAAAAATGTGGCTGTTATATTAGTATATTGTGTATCTTACGAAAGCTGTTTTTCACCACACTGGCATATTATTTTGGAACCTCTTTTGTTTCGGCAAGTACTAACTAAGGGCTTGTACACAAAATTGCGATGCGACGTCCCATTGTAAAATTCTGCGAGCTCGACGCTTGATAAAATAGGTAATTTTGTGTGTGACGAATTCGCACCGCGTCGTATTGCAGTTTTATGTACAAGCCCTTATATCAAAAACTTTTGTCAAGTTGGTGACGCGGTTAGCAACCAAGGTTGGCTTGTTTTTATTTAATTTTGAGTTTGAGTTTGGTTGCGACAGACGAACATTTTATATAAATAGTGAGAACTTGTTTAATGCACTTTTACAATGATAAGAGACGTTCTTAATTCGTCTTAGTTTCGGAGTACGCCAGTACCGCAATATCAACTTTATCCAAAAACATAATTTTGTAACTGGAAACAATAAAATAGTACTTACTGGCAATCTATATTGTTGTTTCTGTTGTGGATAGTACGAGAGAACTGCTGGAAGCGGCGTGATAGCACCAAATAGACTTTGTTGAATATATGAACCCAGCATCGTTTTGTTCTGAAATAAATAAGATATTGAATAAGGCTTTCCAACGTATCCACTGAATTGCACTTTACATAATTACTTACTAACGGTAGAAAAGATCGAGTCGGAAGACAAGCGTTTGTAAGTAGCGCATATATGTACACGTACACGTATACAACATTATTTTTAGTATATGCGAGACCTGAATATAGTTTGTTCAAAATTAGGAACTGAATTGATTCCAATAATTTTTACACCATGTCATATTTTTTCCCAAAAATATTTAAAAAAGGTTACAAGTTGGACACCGAACATTATCAATGAGCGCAACACGATGCTGGACCGCTACTTTTGAACCATGTAACTTAACAAGCATATAACCTTGTGGTTTTTCATAATACTGTTTTGAAAGGTCATTGGGCACCTTAGTATGGAAACCATACCCATGGCGGACACAAATGAAATATAGCAGATTGTATTCATAAAATGCTCTGATTTACGATGTAATTAGTCACATTAATGTGAGCCACGGGAATATCGATATAGAGAAGATGAATAAAATCATCAAAATATGTTTTATTCAATTTGATCCAAATCAAGCATAAGATCATTTATAAAGGCAGTGGGGCGTCTGTTGCTTCCTGATGTCTGGCCCAAGACAGATAATAAACTATGCTAGTGATATGGGCGCAGCTCCCGACAGTGCGGCAACCGTGTATACATGAGCAGTAGTACTCCTCTATACTTTGTATTCCATGTTGTGTTGGGTTTCACAAAAAAATTGTATAGTGTGTGTGTCTGTGTTTCAACCGGATATGACTTGAGGGCGGTGAGTGCCGCGGCGAGTGCGCGAGCGCAAGGAAACTATTGTTTTACCTATCTTTTTTTTTCTAAGTGTGTGCGAAAGATTCAGCGTATACATGCCTCTGAACATTGGCTCATCCGCGCACCATGCTGTAAGGTATCGGAAATTCTTTTTATGCCTTTTCATGAAGAATAAAAATCATGTGAAACCGTTTGTTTTTTATTTTTTTTAACGATTGTATACTTTTTTCTCCATCGATTTTTAATTAAATAATTATATGCATTGAAAGTTCATATTATTGCCCTTAGTTTAAAACTATTTTAGTTAATGTCCGCGACTCTTCGCAAAGCGGGTCAGATATGCCCAATGACCTTTAGTACATATATTCTTTACATTAAAATACTAGACGCGTGTTTCGGGTTTCGCATATACTAAAACTAATAAAATATGCTGTGGATAACGGTGTGGGTTTCACATTTATATAATATCTTTGTTTATATTGTTTGTGCAGATATAATGTGTTACTGTTTGTTTATCCCAAATAAATAAATAAATAATGTTGTATATGTTTCGAACGCAGTGTCACACAATGGTCACTGTCATGTTGAGCATTGTCTGCCAGCCCGTCATCAATCACAAAACATTGTGTTCCTTTACATTTTCATTTTAAGCATAAATTTAAGGGCAGTAGACAAAGGATTATTTTCTTGAGGTTGGCGTATCATCAAAGGTAAGTTTCGGACAAACTGAGCGAGGCATCAGCCCTACCAGGCGCCTTCGGTCATTCTGACATCACTTTGAGCTGCGCGTGGAACACGAACTTGCCGTTCGGCACGGGAGGATAATTATTCATTGTTAAGCAAGCGACTTCCAGCGTAAATTGTCTGTTTACTCAAATCACAGGTGTCATTTTTTGTCAGTTGTATAAAATGGCTATAAAAACTCGGAAAATTAATGTACGTAATTTCCTCGACAATTGATTTCTGTGACTGTACATAACGCGGACCTACGGCCCTAAGACATTATGAATAAGCCAAGTTTCGCTTAGCATTCTGACGAGGAGGTTGTTACAAGAGGGAGTGAGTACCGAAATGACGACTAATAGAGAAATATGTAAAAAAGACAAGTTGCGCCGACCGCAAATAAATTAGGATAAGGGCAGGAGAATGATGATGAGTTGGTGCAGTCTTACCGAGAACGGATGTGCGTTCAAAAGAAGGGTAGTGGAGGTCAGATAGGCAGTCGCTCCACATAAATTATGGATAGTCTGCAAAGCAGTAAGACTGGAAGCTACCTCAACATAGACGAAAAAAAAAGAAAAAGGCTAGGCCGATGGTGACTTACGAGATGGTTATTGGCCGGCACGGCGTGGTGCATGCTCTGCCGCAGTGAGCGCAGGAACTGCCGCTGGGCGGGCTCGGTGGGCTGCCAGCCGGGGTGGCGGCACGAGAACGCCACCAACGACAGCTCCGTCTTGCCACCCTCGCCCTGGTCGTATTGAGTGTTGCCATTTCCTCCTGCAATCAGTTATGTAGGTATTGTCATGTTTGTCGGTCGATTCTGTGAAAACGTTGGTGACGTGAGCGTGAAGTGAGCTGTACTGCCACAGAATGCTAGGGATTGCCACTATTGACAGCTCACTTTAAACTCACTTCACCTAAGTTATCACGGTGAGATTTTTACAGAATACCACTACTGTATTTGCAGATCACGGATGCTAGATACAGAGTCAATTAGACTTTTATTTAAACACTCAAATTGCAGTGATGCTGTACTCATTGTACACAATTACGGTTCTTATTTATTTTGTTTTATATTTAATTGTTTTAGTTGTTCTTTTACTCTCGTGTGTGGGATGCGTACAGCGGGCCCTGTGAGAATGCCATCGCCAGGTTATCTTCGAAAAATAAAGGGCTTTGTGGCCTCACACAGTCATGTTTCAAAAGATGATTTTGTTTGTTTTAATGTTATAGCTATAGTGCGACCGTTCAAAATTTGCCAGAGATGTAAACAACAATGGCCGCTCAAAATTGTCTTTCCTTTAGTAATGCGGTGTAACGAATTTTAAAGATTTGGAGCTACCGATGATACGATTTTTTTAGAAATAAAAAGAAATACCGATGTAGTGTTTTATCAGTATTTTTTATATTGAGTAACTTTCAAATCAAAAACAATATCGAAATGAATTAATCAATATTAAAGAGTTAAAAAAATTAGTTCGCACGGGTTCTTTATTAAATAGAATGCGGGCTAGCTCCAACAGTGTATTTATGATTGTTGTCAGTATAATAATTATAAAAACAGTAATTTGGCGTTTTTTCAATAAAGGAGTATTAGATACTCCTTGCACAAATATTCGATATTTTTTAAGTCAATAACTAGCAATTCAATGACAAGATAAATTTAGACGAGCAAAAAAAGGATGACGGTTGTTTGAAGTTTGAGATAATTCAAAATTCATCCAAGTTTTTGCTTATATTAATACATATAATAGAATATTTAAAAGTTTAGAAACACGTACAAGATGTAAAAGTGAGTGTGATAATATGTGTATCGTATTTTGTGCGTGTTTAATAAGTCATACGCAGAAATCGCGTTTAATTCCCAGATAATTCAGTGTTATTGCTTTTGGTACGGGGCTACCACATCTTGTATAGTTAATTAATTGTTTTATGCTAATTTTTGACTGTTTTCTGTATTTCCTGTGGGTATCCAAAATAAAAAAATATTCTTTCAGTACATACCTTTCAATTTACCGGGTGTATGCCAATCAGGATGACCATGTCGACGGATATCCAGCTGAAATCGAAGGGTGTAATCTTTTTTTAGTATATATGAACCCTGTCAAATTTGTTTGATAGTTTTTAAACTTCATTATAAATGCATAAGGTTCATTTTCAATTGGGAATATTTGACAGTTTGGGATAGCTTGATGTGCTGGGTTCTGTTCAGTATCGTTGGCAATTAAGTTAAATTTGTATGATATCGAACTGCTTTACACTTAATGGAAAGTACTGTTTGGTAACCTCAAGACAGATGAGGTAAAACATACAGTTTCCTCATCTGGGAAAGGTTGCACTCATTTTTTTCCGCAATTGGCGGGTTCTTGCATACTTAACCTTTTGAACGCCAGAACGTAAACATAACAGCGTCCCTCACACGCCATGCCAAAAATTCTAGTGTTATAAATAAATATTGTTCTTAAAAATGGCGTTTTCATGTCGCTTTTATCCGACTGTGTAGTGTTGGGCACGTTTTCACTTGTCGGCTATATCCGACCGTGGCGTGTTGAGCACGTTTTCATTTGTCGGCTATATCCGACCGTGGCGTGTTGAGCACGTTTTCATTTGTCGGCTATATCCGACCGTGGCGTGTTGAGCACGTTTTCATTTGTCGGCTATATATCCGACCGTAGACGTTTTCATTTGACGGCTATATCTGTCTGTGGCGTTCAAAATGTGAAATTGTAACATACCTGCGCGAATGAACAAACATCGCCAATGCCCAATACGCTGACGGTGAAGTTGCGGTAGAAGTCCACGATGTCGAGCGCTCGCGAGCGGAGCGAGAACAAGATCAGTGGACACAGCAGCGGACTTAACAGCTCGATAATGATGTATGCCTGGCCATTATAAGGATTTGTTGTTGAAATGTATTCGTAATTTTTCATGTTCGTCGTATGTAATCGTTCGTTATTCGTACATAAACACAACACAGTATAACAGATATTGTGCTTTGTGATGTATTATTTTGATTCGGGAATGGGCGCTTCCTCCGAATGGGTTTTACGTTCTGCATTGTTCTCACATGTATATTTCAACATGAATTATGTAACCCAGTTTTTGTAAACATATTTTGATTTAAGAGTGTCCATGGAGTTTCTTGCCCGTTCTTCTCCATAGGTACCTAACCTACTGCTTTGGAATGGGCAACTACTTCATCTTTCTGACTGACCGACCCCTTGAGAATTCAAAAGTGCCTGTACTTAATTGGTTTATCTATACATATTATAATAAAATTAAGAAAAGTGGTGTCTGTACAATGGAAATATATATAAGAAAAGTAGCAGGGGTTGTTATATTTTATCGATGCCGAACCCGAAATTATTGTAATAATTTTTTTTTGTCTGTTTGTCTGTGTGTTTGTGCACGCTAATATCAGAAACGGCTTATTCAATTTAGATGCGGTTTTCGCTGATATATTGTAGTTAAGCTATAAGCTTCACTTAACATTTAGTGTTTATTTCATGTCAATCGGTTCATAAATAAAAAAGTTATGTCAATTTAAAGAATCACGTATCATATGCTGCCCAAAAAGTCACTATTCCACGCGGACGAAGTCCCAGGCACAGCTTGTTTGAAATAAATGCTTTGAGTTTGATAGCGCAAAGATATATACATACGGCTCTGAATTGGAAGAGTTGTTGGAAGTGCGCGGCCACGTCCTTGGTGTGCGCGCGGCCCCTCCAGGCAGCGGGCAGGTAGTGCACGTGACCCAGCACTTGCACGAACAACTCCTCACCGCGAGCGGGACCCGTACAAGCCCCACCTAAACGTTCTTCCTCGCCTATAAGAGCCCTGAAAAAGAAACATATTTTAGTGTGAAATTCTTTAAGGCCTCTTATTCACGCACGTGTCTTCGCCGTAAAATCGGTTTTGTGAAGAGTCGTCAGTGTTATATGGATCATTGTAAAATCTAGAACACACTCAAAGCGGTAAAATGGCGCGAGACGCTTTCACCGCATGCACAGTGTTCAAACATACTGTGGCGGCGACGAAACATGTGCGAACAAGAAACCTAAATGTGAATTAACATCTTTCAGCAGCTATTCCCATTCTAAACTATTTTTGTATTAGAATGCGTACGCGCATATATTTATCTTTCTTATGCGCGATCGTTACTGCCTGATATGAATTCAACCTAACATTTTGCACTAGTGTGAAATTATGGCAGTTTCAATCAAGATGACACAATCGAATTGATGGAATCGGTTCACTGGCTCTCGAGAAAGACGAGCAATGATATTGAAGGCTAGTCCTTTTACAGGCTTTCCATGTGACTGGATATTGCAGGCCTATATACTGACCCTTTTACAGGCTTTCCATGTGACTGGATATTGCAGGCCTATATACTGACCCTTTTACAGGCTTTCCATGTGACTGGATATTGCAGGCCTATATACTGACCCTTTTACAGGCTTTCCATGTGACTGGATATTGCAGGCCTATATACTGACCCTTTTACAGGCTTTCCATGTGACTGGATATTGCAGGCCTATATACTGACCCTTTTACAGGCTTTCCATGTGACTGGATATTGCAGGCCTATATACGGACCCTTTTACAGGCTTTCCATGTGACTGGATATTGCAGGCCTATATACTGACCCTTTTACAGGCTTTCCATGTGACTGGATATTGCAGGCCTATATACTGACCCTTTTACAGGCTTTCCATGTGACTGGATATTGCAGGCCTATATACTGACCCTTTTACAGGCTTTCCATGTGACTAGATATTGCAGGCCTATATACTGACCCTTTTACAGGCTTTCCATGTGACTGGATATTGCAGGCCTATATACTGACCCTTTTACAGGCTTTCCATGTGACTGGATATTGCAGGCCTATATACTGACCCTTTTACAGGCTTTCCATGTGACTGGATATTGCAAGCCTATATACTGACACTTTTACAGGCTTTCCATGTGACTGGATATTGCAGGCCTATATACTGACCCTTTTACAGGCTTTCCATGTGACTGGATATTGCAGGCCTATATACAGAGCCTTTTACAGGCTTTCCATGTAACTTTTCGTCATTCTTGTATTTTGGATATTTCAAAATAATAAAACATCAAAAAGGCAAAAAGTGCACAAAAACAGGTTCGATCCGGTAGTATAAAAGTAAAGCAGATCTAAACAAAGATGGGGAATAACATCCAACATGCCAGTAGAAAATGAAAATGTATACCAACCTGGCTCCAGCCAGGACACAGCCCAGCAAGGTGATGATACTGAGCACGTGTTCTACTGTGAGTACATCTTCGTCGTACACGGACAATACGACGAGCACGCCCAATACACTCGCAGATATAAATACCACGTTCCTGTAACACGCGAAGAATACCCAAATTAATCAAGCGAACTACAATAGTGGTAACATCGCGCGTGTGCGCATTGGGATTTTACAACTTCGGACATCCGATGTCACATAGTTTAAATTGTGTAAAATTAAATAACTTTTTTATTTAATAAATCACTGGATTTTTCTGGTCTTTATAATTAATCCCGGGATTTGAGGCGTATCCACTTTATTCTTTCGCTGTATGAAATCAGTGTAAGTACATAAATAACTCTACCTAATTCCGACCTCTGATAAATAACACACCAAAAAACATAACAATTTGCGAAAATACAAGACCTTTTTTATTTTTGTGGGCTACCTTACGCTATCGCCCTTATGGAGGCAAATAATATTAATAGCAATCATATTTCTGTCTAGCTTTTTCCTGTTTATATTATACTAGCTTTTGCCTGCGACTTCGTCCGCGTGGAGCTCAGTTATGTCGCAATATCAGGACACATTTTTGAGACAGAGTAGCTTAATGTCCTTCCCCGGAAAGCAATCTATCTCTCTGCCAAATTTCATCGTTCAGTGGTTTAGGCGTGAAATGGTGACAGACAGACAGTTACTTTCGCATTTATAATATTAGTAAGGATGTTGGGGTCAGCCTTCAGTCTAACCGGATATAATTACTAATTAGAGATAGGGTCGATTCCCGTACTTTGGTGACCTCCTCTAAAGACGTTCATCTCGATATAAGTATATATCTAGTTAGGGGCTAATTGAGATTATTTCATAAAAATCTAGAAATTTGTTTCCGCAGCTTGTTACCTAAACTGAGGTTGTCATACTAATTGCATCTGTATTCAGTGTGCTAGGGACATACTTTCAGGGTGCTATAGTCATGAAAATTAACAACTTTTACTATGGAACTATACCTCAATCACGAAAAAAAATCAGCTGTTCAGTACATTTTTGTTCGCATCATTCGTCAAAATGAACAGCTGATATTATTTTTCATATTTCAGAGTTGGCCCCATGGACAAAGTTGTTCATTTTCATGAGTACTATACAACCTGAAAGTATGTCCCTCGTTTAACCTAACACACTGTATAACACAGCTGCACACATAAAACAAAACATACGCCACAATATCATCGATCGATCGAGACAAACCTAGATGCGCAATAGACGAAATGGAAGTCGTCGTCATTGTTATAAATCAGTAACGAAATAAGTGCCAAATCACACGAGTTTTATTTTTGTCAAAAATAAACATTGCGTTGTAAATATAGCACGGCATTGTTTACGTAATATATATATCGCTTATCTTTTGGCAGATAGGTAGATACCTACTCTAGTTTAGCGTATGTAGTTACTATTACTGTAATGTCACGATTAATACAAACATAATGAAAGTTGTAATCTTGTTAAGTAGGTCCTAAACGTGCGTAGTTAATGCATATTCTATCTTAATATCTTGAAAAATCGATTTTATGCGGTCAGCTGCATAGCTGCATAAAACATAAGCTTATTATAATATGAGGATCGTGAGATAATGTGCCCTCCGCGCCACCTTAGCTGTATTCCAAAATTGTTATCTATACTTAATAATATTACAAAGCTGAAGAGTTTGTTTGTTTGAACGCGCTAATCTCTGGAACTACTGGTCCGAATTGAAAAATTAGTTTTGTGTTAGATAGTCCATTTATCGAGGAAGGCTATAGGCTATGTAACACGCTACGACCAATAGGAGCCGAGCAGCGGGTAAAACCACGCGGGAGTAGATAGTTTTAAGATAAGACTACTGAATATTGTTTGTCCTCTATTACGCTAGAAGATAAGACTACTGAATATTGTTTGTCCTCTATTACGCTAGAAGATAAGACTACTGAATATTGTTTGTCCTCTATTACGCTAGAAGACATTTGCCTGTGAGTCAATGAATGAATCACACGAACTACGCATGATGATAAACAGTGTAGATAGCTTCTTTTGTTTTGTTTATTGCGAAACACATACAACTTATATTTAACAAGAAACTTGGAAGTAAAACTTTGTTACCATTCATTCAGTACTGGGACTGGGCCCTCATTTCTTGTATAACTTTATATAGCTCCAGTTTTGGTGTCCACCACCATTCGGAGTGTTCCCACTACTGGGACTGGGCCCTCATTTCTTGAATATCTTTGTATAGGTCATGTTTAGGTGTCCACCACCATTCGGATATTTAATCAGTAACATACTTACTTGGCAACTACAGTTGTGATAGGTGATGAGAAGCTTCCCAGATATTTGGTTGCCGGTTTGTGCGCTCGGTTGAGTCTGTCTCGAAGTTCGTGTTCCAACTCGTTGAAGTGACGTAGAGTGATGCGGGCGTACAGTGACCATGTCCGCAAACCAAACGACGCGGGAGAACGTTTTATTAACTGGAATGTCACATAAATTTAGGTATTATACTTAAAAATCAAGCGTAGATCTGTAGCGCTTAAAACATGATTACTTAAATAAATAAATACATAAAATAAATACCCGGATAATTTATTTGAAATATAAACGTGGGTGTACCTATTTATAGTACACATCTGCCTGATTCTTCGGGGAAACAAAGCATGATGTTATGTTCTAGTATATATTTATCCCGGAGTATTTTTTCGTCACTTTTGTCATTCAATTATCGAAAAAAAATCTTGTAATTGCGTGGAGTTAAACTACATTTCATAATTATGTAATTATTGTAATACAAAAAAGGTAATACTCCTATTCGCGCGTTCTTATTTTATTGTTTTAGAAAAAAATATAAAACCGGTCAAGAATGAGTCGTCTGACAATTAAGGTGCCTCCTACAGTGATCAAGATTTTTGAGCTATGACCCCTTTTTTTTTTTTTAAGGCTGGGAAATCATCCAATGACTGCTCCCGCTCTGGGTGGAGCGGAAGGGAGTGTCAGACTCTTACTGACTAAAACCCATCCATGTTCCTTCCGTAGCCCTTTATGTTCCGGGGTAGCGGTAACCCTTTCGGACAATCCCGCTTACCCGGCAGGCTTGGCCCTGAGGGGCCCCTTCATATGCTGACATCTCTTTGAGGCGCGCGTGGAACATATACGCGCCGTCCGGCACGGGTCTGGTGCTGATCGGACGGTGAGTCACCCATTACTCACCGTCCGCAGGCCCGCGCCTACGGTGGCCGGGAGTCGTCACGTGGCTCCCGACGCCCGGGGCGTCTCCTGCGGCGGCTGGGACGGGAGGACCTTTCTCTCTCCCATCCCGCCACCTCCTTCGCGAGCATAACTTTTTCGCAGAAGGAGGTGACTGCCTCCCACTCCCTCTCACCCCGGACCATGGCTTGCACCAGAGCCGGGCGCGAGAGGTCGCCGCCGCCGATCGCCTCTACGAGGACACGGCGGTGCTCTGCCCATGCGGGGCAGGTTTGCACCGTGTGCTCTGCCGTGTCCTCTGGGCGATCCTCGCAGTGGTGACACCCGGGCGTTTCCTCCCGCCTGATGATGTGCAGGAACCTCCCGAAACATCCATGTCCGGTGAGGACCTGCGTCAGGCGGTAGGTGAGGGCGCCGTGACGCCTCTCTAGCCACTCCTCAAAGAGGGGCCTTACCGCCACTATCGTGGCGTGCCCTGCGCTGGGTTGCGACAGTCGCTGCTTCCAGGCCGCCATGAGATCGCGCCGGAGGTCCGTCCGCTCCGCCGCAATTTGCTGCGGAAACGGAGTTTCCCCCCGGCTTAGTACCTCCGCGCGCCACTCGAACAGGCGCGCGAGGACTATCGCCTCCAGATCCCACGGCGGCAGTCCGGCAAGGAGGCTTGCCGCCTCGCCCGAGATCGTGCGGTACCCCCGGATTAGCCGAATGGCTACCACCTTTTGGGGCGCGTTCAGATAGTGAGCGGCTCGTCGCCGCAATGAACGCGCCCACACCGGGGCCCCGTATAGGGCCATGGACCGCACGACTCCCGCGTAAAGCCTCCGGCAGGAGGCGTTTGGCCCCCTCAAATTGGGCAAGAGCCGCTTGAAGGCGGCCCCAGTCCGTTCCAGCTTGGGGGCCAAACGTCGGAAATGCTCCACGAAATTCCATCGGCTGTCGAGGACCAGACCCAGGTATTTCATCGTGGTCTCGACGCCGATGTGAACCCCTCCTACCGTAAGTTGGGATCCCGATGGTGGCCTATTCCGAGGCCCATGAAAGTACATGGCCTCGGACTTGTGCAATGCCACCTCGAGACCCAACTGCCGGATCCTCTCAACGACTATCGCAACCCCGCGTGTCATCGCGTCGGCCGCCGCCTGATGCGACCTCCCCTGCGCCAGGACCAGCGTGTCGTCAGCGTAGCAAACTACGCTGACGCCGTCAGGGAGGGAGCTATGACCCCTGGACCCAATATTGTGAAAATGTATGTATAAATACTATTTATAGTTAATGTAATAAGCAACTACTAAATACCATTATAATACACTACAGAAAACAAGGAACAAGAACTTTTAATTAGGAAACTTACCTCGGCATAGTTGAAGAAGAAGTAAAGTATCTGCCACGCCTGTATAAGTGGCGAGAGCAGTAAGTTCACAATGGCCAGCCACAGAATTTGTCTCTCAAGCTGACGAGCGAGTAACATTCGTTTTGAATGATCCTTGTAACAAGCACGAAGCTGCCAGCAATTCTCCCAAGGACTCCACGGACTGTCTGTGGGCGAAACACAGACATTTTTAAGTAAACCCTTAATTAGACTCGCGGGCTCCCATAATCGAACCACCGCGCATTATAGTTTTTTTGGCCTGCAACATCATAGAAGTCAGGGAAAAAGTTTTTATGCGACCCTGAGGCTGGCGTACTGGCCATCATTTCGGAATCAGCATTGTTCCAAATTTGATTCACGAATTTGAAAAAGAGAAAAAATTCTGAGAGTGGTTGGTCGCTCGTAGAGTATCGAAATTATTTTTTTTATTTTTTATCCATTCTGGCTTAGTCTGCGAAACGTAACAACTTCATGTAAATCGTTCTGCCATCGATACTTTGAGACCGTCAACTTCGTGCACCGTCCCGGAGGACCACGAAACAGGATCACTACAGCATGATAAGATCGGTTTATCTTTACCACCAGCCTGCTTATTCGTCACCTGACCTCAGTACAGGTACCTATCTAGAAGAACCGCTTCGATGCTTTAATGCACTGACTTTTTACGCTCGAACTGTTAGGAGACTCACAGAACGTGATCCAAAACCTCATAAGCCAGCACAAACTAATTCGAACGCACAGTATGGCGCGCCTGCAATTTGCACGCGAACATTTTCATTGAACTCAACATAGCTACGTTATTTTAACGGATGAAACCAAGATTATGCTGTAAGGCAATGATGAACGTAGGAAAATATACCGCAGACAAGGAGAGCGTTTTCAGCAATGTTGCATTGAAGAGAAGGTGAGTTATGAAATAGGACAGTCTGGGGCGGAATTCCACCAATGGAAAAACTGGCCTTGAGGTTGTGATGGAGCTACGGTTGCCACCATCAAATTGCGACCGATACATTCGTCAATGCCTAGAGGCTCATGTGATGGCACATGCTGAGTTTGTGGCCAGGATTTTATTTTTATGCTTGATAATGAAAAGGCCCTGCAAGACTAGTTAAAAAATACCTGCAAGACGTTAGAACGGCAGTACGGAATGTCCAGCCCTGATATAAATCCCAAAGACCACTGGTGGTAGGACCTGAAGAGCCGTGTTAGAACTTACCAACCAGCTGCAAGTTTCAGGAAACTGCCATTTTTTATAGCATTGTAGAACTTTCTTTGACGTTATAGTTGCATTTATTAATTCTATGCTGAATATTAAGGTCGTTGTGAATACGCTTGGAGGTAACACAACTAAAAAAGTAAATAATTAAACGTTTTCTCTAGTAAATCATTGGTTTCCTAAAAAAAGTCCACGCCAATAATATCAATTGAGAAGCGCGGAAGGACGAATTATTTCAATTAAACTATTATTTTTTAATATTCTGATTTCAAATTTGGAACAATGACAAACTGATTATGATAGTGTGTGACTAGCTTCAAAATCTCTTTCTTTTTCGTGCTACCATTAATACAAATTATTATTGAGCCTTTAAACATAAACATGCAGAATGGCTCAATTTTGTTGTCCTTGGTGTTGTTATTGGTATTTCTATTCTCCTGAGAATAGAAATACCAATAACACACTAACTAAATGCTTAGTTATTAGAAATTCATTATATTCCAATGATGGCCACAATGCAATTAATATGTTACTTAAAATCAGAAAAAAGCAATTCATACAAATTAATGTAATCTAAAAACCCTGATATTTTCACTACAGTAAAATAAAGAGAAGCATTTGGTTTGCTTCTTAAGATAATGGGAAAACGTAACACATATAATTATGCTGTTTAGATATAGCACAAAACCACCACCCACTAAGAAATGAAAGGGGATACTTACAAAATAACAGAAATTCTATGTTCCATTTCAAACCCCGGGACAAGTAGTGAAAATCACCAATACAAGGCACATGTATTTGCAGAGGCAGTAAGTTTTTATTCACCATTGCCACCATATAGTTTGTAAATCTGTAATTAAGAAAATAATGCACGTCAGTTGACCTTGACACATCATATTTACAGAGTTTGTTGTTTAAACTTAAGAGAAAATATGTTTTTTTAATCAAATGCATTTTAAATGAAATTAATGTCAGCATAAGAATATAGTATACCTTATACATATAAATAAATACAGTGGTGAAGTTATATTATTTTCCTGTTAACTTGAAAAGAGTTTCGTGTTCAGCAGTGGACTCTGTTATGTGTACAAACACATATAGGCTTTATTGGTTTAGTTATAGACAAGTGTGCATCACATTGCCAAGATTTGTAGCGGTAAACATATTTCATTAATAAGTTCTTTAATAGTAACCCAAGTATATACTCTTGAAATGATACAACTTAGATAAAAGCAGAACTCTAGTTGGTTGGATATAACTAAATAACTAGCACTTATATATTATGCATTATAGTGTATGAAATGTATTATTGATCTCAAAACAGAACAGTGATTACAATCTGGGATACATGTTAAGTAAATCAAGAGTCCATCTTGTCATAAAAATATTTTTAATTATATCAGGCTTTAATATTTTTTCTAATCTAGTCCTTTTTCTGTAGCAACATATATAATGCCACATGCATATAACTAAATACTACTTACTATACAGCATCCCAACTTCAACTTTAAGAACTGATAGGATTAGGTTGCTTCTTCACACTTCTTTCTTGGACATGTATTACCAGATATACACATGGTTCAGAAATGGTGTTCAGTTCATAATTTAGTTGTAGTAATAAGAGCAGGAATAAAAAAATACCTGAGTATTCGATGGTATATATCTAATTCATTAATCTCTTGCTTATGGACGCACATGTGATGCTCTGGCTGTGCTTCTCTAACTCTATCCTGTATCGTCGACCAGTTAATCCAAACTAAGTCACTCTGAAACACATGGGCAAAAACAAAAATTATATAATTATTTCATTAAGTATTTATGGTTCGTTTTGTAAGTGACACCTCAAAGAATATGATTTACTAGCAGCTAGTACCAATAGCAGCTGGACCAATAGGAGCCACGCAGCGGGTGAAACCGCGCGGTTTCACCCGCTGCGTGGCTCCTATTGATCGTAACATGATGTTACATAGCCTATAGCCTTCCTCGATAAATGGACTATCCAACACAAAAAGACTTTTTCAATTCAGACCAGTAGTTCCAGAGATTAGTGCATTCAAACAAACAAACTCTTCAGCTTTATAATATTAGTATTGTAGATTTACTCACCTCTTTGATTCTTAATGCATTATTATAAAATAATTTGGTGTCATAGGCATAATATAAATGGTATATTGATATCACTAGCCTCATGACCCAAATGACTGCACACAATGTGATGAGACACCACCTAAAATAAGTTCATTTGATTTTCAAATATTGTACAGATTTTTAATCATATTTATAAACTTGAGTTAGAAATACATACACATTGGCATAGAATATTCTTGTAATGCATTCGCAATATAAAACAGTATTTTCATTAAAACAATACAATTAATCTTTATTCAATCTGGAATTTTTTCACATTATTTTATGCACTTGTGCAATAACTAGACCTGGCATATTAACATTAGTTGTGAACATGATTCTCAGTTCACAAAGATATTATGGTATGGTATGTAGATAATAACCTGGTATATAGTTTTGATCAGGTTCCATACATTCTGCAGCCTAGCAGCCTAGACCAGAGCCTACCTTGCAATATGACACTAAATATATTATGTTGCTTACCATTTCCAATCAACAAGGTTCACACACACTGCAGGAGACAATATAACATCATTTAAGCTGAGTTTTTCACTTCTGTTCGCATGTTCATCATTCCTAAATAATCTTGTATAATCTACACAATACACCAAAAATGTGGAATACCACACTATGAAAATAAATTGCAACAAATAAAATAAGTCAGACATTATCATTGGGTAAAATCCACCACGGACATAGTATCTATACATTCTTGTAAAAAATGAGTCTAGATCCTCTATATGAGTCCATCCTCCTGCAAAAAGAGAATAACATTGTTTATAGCCATTTCCCTTAACTTATTGAGAAAGGTTATTCATAAATACATAACAGGCACTAAAATTGATGATACAGCAATATTCTAAATGGCCTTGCATACACAAATAACTCACCTAAAGACTATAGTATCTTATTATTGATCATGAGACAAAGAAACAAAGACTCACAAAGGGAATCCATATATATTGCTTGCTTACCTTTATTTTTGGGCACTTTATGGATGATAACATTATTGGCGTCTTCGTGCTCGTGGTCCAGGGTAATAAAAGTTGGAGCTGCATTCGTGGGCTCCAATAGTGCCCCCAGTGGCGGAGTTAATTCGTTGTCAAGTGCGCTGTAGCTAACATCGCGTTTTCCAAAATGTGCCATATTAAATTCAACAATATCAATAAAACTGCACGTTCCTACGCATAAACACAATACTCAGAGGCCATTTACTATCTAGACATTCTTGACTTTGTCCCAGAAACGTGAAAAATAACAACACAACCAACTTTGAAATACATACAAATTATTTTTTTATTGCAATTTTCTAACAGATTATTATTATTTTTTCTCCAAAATCGTTTCTTAAACGAAATTAATAAAATAAGTTCAAGGATACAATAAATTTTGTAAGTCCCCAACAATAAAGAAATTATTACACTTCACAAATGACGAAAATAAACCATGAATGACAGCTTGTACATAGTACATTTTCTCAAACAAAATAATGGTTCTTTTTTTTTTTTTTTTTTTTTTATTCGTTCCCGACGGAACAGGCTAAGGTCTGAGACCATGCTGCCTAGTCATCAGTTAACATTTTTCTTGTAGGGTAGATCCAGTTCAATTCATCAGTACGTTAATCCATAATGTTGGGAAATCCAATAAAATTCATTAGTTTTATATTTATCCTTGTAAGTAATTCCAGTTTATGTCATTAGTAATGAAATCCAGGTAAATTCATCAGTTTCTTATTTTCCATGTAAAGTTAATCCGTATAAAGTCTTCAGTATATTTCAATAAAATCCATGTTTAAGATTTGTTATTCCATAAAATCTTTGAGTCAAGTCCAAGTATTTTTCATTCAATGTTTATGTTATTTTGTAAGAGCCAAGTGTCAAGTCCGTAAATCGTAATAATACTATTTTTTTAATCCCAACTGACAGGAAGCAAGAAGCAACTGCTAAGTCTGTTTGTAACTAAACAGTACCTACTTTCCAGTTTCCACTCCACTTCCACAGATCCACAGTACATATATAATCTAACCTATATAAACGAATTCATATCATTACAAATACAAATTATATTTAAGAAAGTCAATGAAAAGATATTTACATATTATATACACTTAACAAAAAAATATAATTGATCTACACCATGAGTTAAATTTGTCCAACTGTACTAGTAATAAAATTAAACAAAGGTAAATACGTCGAGCTATTTACAAGAAGAGCCTGAATGGAGCGCGGTACCAAATCAGGACTACCATAAATTTCAATTAGCTCATCCATCAACACAAGGCGCTGGATGCCAAAAGATGAGCACTCAAAGAAAATGTGAGCTAGGGATTGCTCTACTTGAGAGTTACAATGATCACAGAAAGGACTGTGTACAATTTTCAGACGAGACAAATGGTAATTATTTTACTAATTAATCTACAGTGACCAAAACGAAGCCTGAGTATGGTGGAGTAAAACTTCCTGTTCATGTAAGTATTGGTTTTACAGAACCAAGGCATGGTTCCTATGGGAATATTGTATACTGCATACCACATACCTTTATTTTCAATTTGGACTGTATGATTCCAGTGCCTTTTCCATGTAACAGTGGACCTTTTTTTCAACAGAGGAACTATGTCTGTACAAGGAACAGATATGTTGAGGAAACTACTTGAATCTGGGACATCATCAGAATTTGTTATAGCTCTAGCTAAAAAATCAGCCCTTTCGTTGCCCATCACACCAACATGCGAAGGGACCCACATGAACAAAACCTTAATGTCATGAAAAGACAAATGCAACCAAGATTCTTTTATTAATGATATAAAATAGTTTGTGTTAGCATTCAACCTATTATTTTTGAGATTTTCAAGAACACTCATGCTGTCACTAACTATTACCCATTGACAACATCCATCATTTGTATGCCTAATGTGCTTTAGGGCAGCAAGTATAGCCACAGCCTCAGCTGTGAATATACTTGTGTTTGAGTTTATTTTATAACCAGTACCAGAATTCAATAGCTCATCAAAAATAGCAAATGACACTGCTGACTCAGTTTTAGACCCATCAGTATACACAAATCTATGATCAGTAAACTCATGAAGTTTACTATATACATCTTCTTTATTGGATAAATTGCGATCAATAATGATGTCAATTGCAGGAAATTTGCTGTCAAAATCCCCCTGATAACATGGAAGAATAGATGACTTGTGAATTTGCAGGGTTTCAAGAAAATTTACATATTGAGGAAAGCCCTGAAGTATATAATATGTTAAGTTACAAAAGGAGGATGTACATGATTGTTTCAAATTGGAAAACAAGTGATTATTATTTTTACTATAAATTTTTAATAGGAACCTTTCCTTCAAGTAAGAGAATCTTATACTTAATGGAGGAAGTTTACATTCAACTTGCATTGCATTGATTGGAGTACTTTTAAATGCCCCGGTAATGAGTCTCAAACTTTTATTTTGTATTTTATCAAGAATTTCTATTAACCTTCTATCACCAGCAAAACAGAGAAAACCATATTCAAAATGACTACGGATCAAAGATTTGTATAATAACAACAATATTTTTGGGTCAGCTCCCCAGGAAGTTCTACACAATGTCTTCAAAACATTAAAAACTCTGTTAGCTCTAGAGCTTATCAATTCAACATATCTTTTCCAAGCCAAATTATGAGTGAAGGTCACACCTAAAAACTTAGCTTCATGAAAATTTGGTATAGAAATTTGATTGTAATAAACAGAAGGACTGAAATTGCCAGTTCTACCAAATACTACTAGTTTAGATTTAAGTGCATTTATATCTAGATTTAAATAAGAAAAGTATGTGCACAATCCTTCCAATGCCTTATTAAGGCACTGTGTCATATCTTTGAAATTTTTCCCAGACAAATACACAACTAAATCATCAGCAAATTGAAGATTTTTTACTTTGGAACCTAGAATCAAATTTAAACGACGTATGTACAAAATGAATATTAATGGAGACAGAATTCCTCCTTGACAAACTCCTACCGAAGCAAATCTTGGCCCATGTAATTTACCATTATATCTAACATAAACTTTTCTTTCAGTTAAGAATTCATGGACCCAGTGGACAACTTTGTTTGGAATTCCAATAAGAAGTAATTCAGAACAAAGGACATCAATATTTACACTGTTAAAGGCTCCAGCAACGTCAAAAAATACTGACATTAAGCAATCCTTGTTATTTAAACTATTTTGGATATCAAGCTGTAACTGACAAATACTTTCACGAGCTGATGTTCCCCTACGAAAACCAAATTGATTAGCAGGTAAAATATTGTTTTGTTCTATGTAAAATTCAAACCTTTGTTTTATTAATTGTTCAAAAATTTTACCAACACAGGATGTTAGAGCAATAGGACGATAGGAATCTGGGTTAGACTGAGGCTTATCTGGCTTTAAAATTGGTACCAAACAATCAGACTTCCATGGATGAGGTATATCATTGTTCAACCACAAATTATTCAATATTTTGAGAAAAGTGTGCAAACCCTTATCACTAAGTTTTTTTAACATAATGTATGGAATACCATCCAGTCCAAAAGCACTATCTTTTCTAGAATAAACAGCAGACTTCAATTCTTGTATCGAAAAAGGTTTTACTAAAAAGATATTTTCAGAGTTTGACTCACTGGCAATGGGGAAATTTGGCTTATTATTTACATAATCTGGGGTAAATTTTTCCAGAAAATCCTGAATCCAATCAACATCATCATTGTTGCAAGAATATGTTTTATTAAATTTCCGCATATATTTCCAGATTCTGGACAGAGGCGTACATCGATTAAAGGAGCTGCAAAGTTCAACCCAACTCTTTGATCTTTCTATTTTCAAAGTAAGTTTTTTGAGGGCTTGTAATCTTTTAAACTCGATAAATGTTTCATCTGACGGATTGTTTTTAAAATTTATATAAGCTGACTTAGACTTTTGAACTGCTTCTGAACATTTTTTATTCCACCAAGGAAGAGGAGGGGATTTTACCGAATTCCTATAACAGTTACGAATAGAATAATCAGCCGAGGAAGAAGCTGGCTTAGGAAGGCTCTTATTAATTGCAGAATGCAAAATTTGACAAAACTCTGTATAACTTTCCAATGGAGCAACATGTTGATCCTGAAAAGTAGATAGTTGTAAATCTACATTTTGTTCATACATCTTCCAATCCACCATTTTAAAGTTAGGATAGGTGGGCAAATTTGTGTTAATACTAGTGTTTTCTAGATTGCTATTATTGATAAAAACTTTCATAATTACAGGAAGGTGGTAGCTGCCAAGAGGATCACAATGAACAGACCAATCACAAGAAAGAGCCAATGGTGGGGACACTATAGACAAATCTAAGGCATTTGGACGCCACGTTAAAGAACCGACTGTTGTCACTTCACCATTATTCATTATCACCAAATTATTATCATCAACAATATCTAAAATATCCCTACCTCTTGGATTTGTAGAATTACATCCCCATGATGTGTGATGGGCATTGAAATCACCAGCAAATATCATTGGTTCAGGCACAGATTTTATTAAAGATTCAAATTTATGTTTGTCAAAAGATGGAGTGCAATTTGTTGGACAGTAGAAACTTACAATACTTATTTCTGTATTATTTACAGTAATTCTTACACAAATATTTTGTAGTGAATTATCAGAATATGTAATTATTTTTCTATAATTTATATTATTGTGAATTAAAATAGCTACACCATTGTGTTTATTTCCAATATCATGTCTTTCTATTTTGTATCCTCTAATGTTAAAATGTTTGATGGGTGTTAGCCAGGTTTCTGATATAATTGCAACATGTATGTTATGCTCATATAGAAATTGAGTTAATAAAAGTTTATTACATATAATACTTTGTGCGTTCCACTGCATTATATTAAGATCCATTATTAGATGTGGAAGTACTGGTACGGAAAGTTTGTTGCAGAATTTCTTTTATGGAGGATGAATTAATGGGATTATCTTTTTGATTTAATATAATTTTAGTTATAGCATTTGTTAAAGTATTCATAAAAAAATCCGATTTAGTCAAATTAATAATCTGTGTTTCAATGTTCTTCTGTGTTAATTTTGGAAAAGAATGTTCATTAAATAAATCGGAATATTTAGCGGTTCTTGACTTGACTTTATTTTCTTCTATTTTCATTTTTTTCTGTGGGCAAGTGTTTGAGATGGAAACATGATTACCACCACAGTTGACACATTTAGCGTTCTTAGGATCTTCTTTACAAATTTTAAAACTATGTTTTTCTGTACATATGGAGCATACAACTTCATTCTTGCAATATTTTGCAATATGTCCAAACTTCATGCATTGCAAACACTGTTTGACAGGAGGAACGTAACAGCTTACCTCGTGCCTCCAGGAGTCAAGGTACACGTATTGCGGTAACTCAGTAGAGGCGAAAGTAACCGCAACAGTTTGAGTGGGATCATACGTGACCGCGCCACCCTCTCTTTGCACGCGGCGCATGAAGCGCCTCACCTGTATGACATTTCTGGAACTTCCAATCAAAGCAGATATTCTTTTATTAGACAAATCCGTAGGGACTGAAGTAAGAACCCCGGTCACCTCGGTGTCAACAGCAGGTATTGTTGCGTTTAAGCCCATTTCATCTAGGAGTTTTTTATTTTGTAGGAATACATTGGCATTGTTGGATAGGTCAAATGTTATACCTATTTTATACTTATTTATGGATTTTAAATGTAATATGCCAGTGACGCAATATTTGCGTATAGCATGCGAAATAGCCAGTCTGTCTTTGTCAGTAAATTGGCGTTCAATCTGATGAGATAAAAATACTATGTATTCCGTTTTTTTGCTATTTTCAGGATACTTCCTTGAGTATCCGGGGACTTTAAATACTTGATACTTCCTGCTGTTGTCTGCTGAATCATCGGAGTCGGAAGAAGTCTCCGTGATGTCCCGTTCTGCTCGTCCATCAGGGGGCTCCGCTTTTTTCCTCTTCTTACCACTTCCCCCCATTGTTTATTGCACTATTTACAAATATATACAACTACTGTTTTATAATTACAAATTTTCAGGTATTTCAACAATATTTCACAAATTAATTTTAAATTAGATGAGATTTGGCGCCTTGTTCGTTTCAAGGTTCCCGCGTTTTTTTCTCAATAATGGTTCTATTTCACGCAGAAATGGCACAGTACCACAGATAACTTAGTGATTGTCTGTTACATGAAATCATGCTTATTTATAGTATATTTTTGCAAGTTACACATATTCAAACCATATTATTATAGCATTTAACCTATGGAGATGGCAAGCGGCGAATCATAGAACAACTTTTTCTGCCACTTTTTTGCGGGGGGCGAGGAAAACACATACAGCACACTTCTTAAATTTGACAACCACACACAGAGACATGCTTCCTATTGCTACAAACGCTCATAAAGAAATTATACACATACAGTAAAAAACACATACACATTGACAAATTTGTGCGTATCTATGCAATTGTCCTACGACAACAAACACAAACTACTAGTGTTGAGGCACAAGGAATGAGTGGTATTTCATTGCATGAATGAATGAATAAAAAGTTCTGTTTTCTTTTTTTGCAAAAAATGCGTTTAATGGTTAGTGCCAGCGAACTACGTAGGTAGCCGTCAGTAATCACAAAACAATTTATAGTGCTATAGAAAAAGAACGATTGTATTTATTTTTATAGTCAATTTTTTTTTCTTATTTCTCAATAATATTATATTGTTTGCATATCATTCTGCATGGTTTTCCTTTCATTTAATTTATCAAGTTTCTTAGAAAGATTTCATCCATAAAATTCTCCCTAACGATCAATGCAATAAAAGTACAGGGTGTCATTTTTACAGATTTTAGTCGGTTCGATTCCCGGGTGTGGCAAGCGAATTTTTGAAAATCTTTGAATGCAGTTTTCTTTCTATTCAAAAATAAAGGAATGTTTTCTTTGAGTATAATTTTCTATCTACAGTATTAAGAGTATTTTCCCTCCAGGTGGCATTACAAAATTCCACCCTGTATAGGGACAGAGAAAGCGACTTTCGAAAATCCGTTGCGTAGTTTTAAAGATTTAAGCACACATAGGGATGTATGCTTAAATCTTTAAAACTACGCAACGGATTTTGATGCGGTTTTTTTAATAGATAGAGTGATTCAAGAGGAAGGTTTATGTATAAAATTTGTCGACATATTTTGCGGGAGAAGCCACGGGCGTTAGCTAGTAAATAATAAAATAAGACAATCAATCAGATGTACTTTTATTATTTTGTTATGAATGACAGTTTTACACGTCCGTTTTATTGTTTGCAGTCCGGTGTTGCAAAGCTAAATGATGTCAAATTCTTATTTTTTTTATAAGGGCTTCTCGCAGTTCAGCCATAGGTTAGTCTCACAGAAATATTAAAAACAGGAGAAGTGGCATGGAGGCGTGTTTGTGACCACGTGGACCTGAGCGTTCCGGCCAGGTATTGAAAAAATGGCCGTCACCGCGAGTTAGTTTGTTGTCAACCGCGATCGTAAAAACAACTATTATGTCGTCTTGTTTAGTGGTTTCGTGCAAATATAGAAGCCAAAACAAAAATTTTAGTAGTCATGGCATCAGTTACCACAGGTAAGTACAAGTATTTTACAATATTTATCTTAAAAATCACGAAAATAACAAACCGTAAAAAATATCTGACTTGTACTACTTAATTTTTGTTTTCCTACATTACTTCGACGGTATTATTTTTGCAACAAATACATTCCTCTTTTACAACCACCTCAGTCTGTCTCTGAGTGACTGACCAAGCAATGTAAAACTGACATAACGAAACATCACTAAGCCGTAATGTCGCATGGTGCGTCCGCTGCTCCGGTCCGCCGTATGTCAGCGCGATATAGTGATGTGCTCGTGTGGGTCTGAAAAGTCTTTGATTGCTATAATTACTATTTCAGAATTTTAAATATCACCAGTTTGAGCAGTCCCCAATGAATAACCACATAATATTATTAAAAGGTGTTATGGAAAAATATATTAAATTGAGACTCCATTATTTAACCAATATTGCAACCCCCATCTTATCTAAACGTCAAGTGCTCCACAAATACCTCCACTTTACCGGTCAGTAACTAAATTCATAAATCTTTTTTTTTTTTACATTTTATGGCAACATGATTATATGTAACTACGTATAACTATGTGTCGTTTGGTTTGTTATTGTTTCTAAAATATTTTTATTAACTAAAGAATGTTTTGTTGGTTTCATATCGTTTTTATTTATTTATAATAAATTTATCGATATATTTATCGATAACTCGTCGATTTAGTCAAGCACTATATGGTATCCGCCCCCAAGTCCCGACAACACACATAGATATTGTTTTAGTGTGAGTAAAATATACGGAAAAAGCATGCTGTGTAATAAAGAATAAAGTTTATATTTAACTGACTGAGTTATCGATGGCGAATGTGTGCACTTGTTCGTAGTATTGTTTTGACGGAACTGTGTGTGCAATATTAGCGTTATGGTGGGGCAATCGTGGCTTCACCGGTATTCTATACATTTTGAACTCCACGCCATATCTCCTTCTTTATTATATCTATGGGTAGTCTACTGCTTAACCGGACTTGCCTGTGGATGCCACAAAAGAATTGTAGCCTCCAGTCAGGGCTTAAAATAAGAGGGCAAACGCAGTACAGGGGGTACCTACTGCGTGCAGGGCACGCCACGATAGTGGTGGTAAGGCCCCTCTTTGAGGAGTGGCTAGAGAGGCGTCACAGCGCCCTCACCTACCGCCTGACGCAGGTCGTCACCGGACATGGATGTTTCGGGAGGTTCCTGCACATCATCAGGCGGGAGGAAACGCCCGGGTGTCACCACTGCGAGGATCGCCCAGAGGACACGGTAGAGCACACGGTGCAAACCTGCCCCGCTTGGGTGGAGCACCGCCGTGTCCTCGTAGAGGCGATCGGCGGCGGCGACCTCTCGCGCCTGGCCCTGGTGCAAGCCATGGTCCGGGGCGAGAGGGAGTGGGAGGCAGTCACCTCCTTCTGCGAAAAGTTATGCTCGCGAAGGAGGCGGCGGGATGGGAGAGATAAAGGTCCTCCCGTCCCAGCCGCCGCGGGAGACGCTCCGGGCGTCGGGAGCCACGTGACGACTCCCGGCCACCGTAGGCGCGGGCCTGCGGGCGGTGAGTAATGGGTGACTCACCGTCCGATCAGCACCAGACCCGTGCCGGACGGCGCGTATATGTTCCACGCGCCCCTCAAAGAGATGTCAGCATATGAAGGGGCCCCTCAGGGCCAAGCCTGCCGGGTAAGCGGGATTGTCCGAAAGGGTTACCGCTACCCCGGAACATAAAGGGCTAAGGAAGGAACATGGATGGGTTTTAGTCAGTAAGAGGTTGACTCTCCCTTCCGCTCCACCCAGAGCGGGAGAAGTCATTGGATGATTTCCCAGACTTAAAGAAAAAAAAGGGTGCGGATTATTACACTAGGTACGCTATAAATCGGTCTCTGTCTTAGTCTGAACGCGTGCGTGACACAAAGATTACAACCAACTGCTCGCTCGGTGGCAGGCTCCGTTTCCTATTACATCACACTGGTCCTGTAGACAGAACCCAAGGAATAGTGTAATAAGCGTTTTTCGTCGCTTTTACATACACCCTATTTTTATAACCTACCCTACGCAAGGTGAAATATAAAATAAAAAGACAATCAATTATTTAATCCTTTAATTTTATTACATTAAACACTTAATTTTTAGTTTAGAGTCTGGCCAACGAAAGCTGACCAAGAAAAAAGGCGGCAATTTAAAAAAATCAAGAGCTGCCAACACTGGTTATACGCTGCTTAAACGGACTTGATATTTTTATTTTTTTTAATTTCTCAGTAACAGTCACGGAGTCTGGATATTTTCCCGATTGATGGCAATAGGCGCCCCTATTACATGGGACTTGCCATAATATACTCAATCAAATATTTATATAAAATCTTTCCTCTCTATAATATGTATTAATATACATGTTATATGATTTTTTTTTAACTTCTGCGTGCATTGTAGTTCACAGCTCGACTTCCTGGCACGACATTATATCGAAAAGGTAGAATTAAAGAAAAAGTTATAACTAAAAGTTTATTTCATAACACAAACATAATAGGGGCTAGGAATCATAGTCGAAGTTCAATTCAATTTTGACAGTGCTAAATTATTGCCATATCAAAAGTTTAGAAATTAATTCGTGGTCAGCTTTCGTTGGCCAGACTCTACACTTAGGTTTTTTAACCAATCCGGGTATTAATTTATTCTAATATTAAATTATAAATAGTTATATCTATATATAAAAGTCGTGTTAGTTACACTGTTTATAACTCAAGAACGGCTTTACCGATATGGCTTAGAGCCAGGAAAAGGACATAGGGTAGGTAGGGTAGGTAGGGTAGGTAGGGTAGGTAGGGTAGGTCGGGTAGGCAGGGTAGGTAGGGTAGTTAGGTAGGGTAGGTATCATAAATAAGACAGGACAACGTATGTCGGGTCAGCTAGTATTAGATATAACAAAACAAATCAGATTAAACTAATAGTATGAGTTAAAAACTTTTTTACTATCGGTATTTAGACATACCACAAATAGGTACTTAGGTACCTATATCTAAACATTTAAAAACATCTGCAGACATTATTTTTTGCCGTATATATTGAATGCGAAAGTATTGCCAGGCTACCAGTAAACACACTTATACATATGTAATAATAATATTTTCTTTCGTAAACAACAATAAGTACCAAATTTATGGAGGTGATTGCGCAACCCCTTAGTTTGGATACAAATTTATATTAATAAGTGTCTGGCAATATCCAACTAGAACACTATTATTGTAGTGTTTTTTAAGGTTTTTTTTTGGTTAATCCATATATATAGTCTCCATTGACATTATCCATAAATGGTGAGTTAAATTATTTTGTTGTGGTACCGTACCTACCCCACAAAAATTCGTATACCACTAACTACTATGTAAACAATAGCAACTAACTCTTATAATAACATACACCGAGTGAATAAAATACGTAGATATTATTATTTTTTTTCTATCTATAATATGTATGTATTTACACAAAAAAAATGTATATAAGTAGTTTATCAGCCATCTAGTTACCATAACACAAGCATTAAGTTGCTTAGCTTGGGACTATATGGCGGTGTGTGAAATGTCCATGGATATTATTATTATTATTATTGAAGCTCACCCAAAAACTATTCAGGCTAATTAATTGAATACAATACCATTTATAAGACCGTAAACGTTCGTACGTAACACTGCTAACATAATTAAATAAAAAAATACTACTTACGTAAATCGGTAGCTCAGTAATTACGGCTAAATCGGTATTCATACATGAATCATTAAACTTTTACAACAGCAAACCCTTCTCTTTTTTTTGGATTAAGAAAAAACCGGGCACGCCACTTGCACCCAACACTAACTTACTTCGCTATAATTATTTTATGTTGGCTTTGTACGGTCCGCTGCAAAAAAGTCAATCTAGGATAGAGCAGTATAGACATCATGTTTAGGGAGGCATTTATTAATGTGGCCCTTTTCAACATCCGGTGGTGATTCCTCTATTCCCGTAATAGGAACCTACAATTAATGTAAGCCTATTAAATTCAGTTTAATGGCAAGAAAATAAGTTGGTATAGCTTTATTAGCTATTTGTATTTCTCCAAGATGCAAATAAGTTGGTAAATATTAGTTATTTGTATTTCTCCAAGATACAGTGAAAAGCAAAGTAATTTCTACTTATAATTTTTTCTTATATATCCGCGGTTTAAGCCAACATTTTTATTTTGTAGGTTCACGCATCGCATAATTAACCAGTAAATAATAATGCAGTAAAGTAGGAAAGAGCGTGTCCCCCTCTAACGGTACTTTCCAATGTAGCAATGAAGGATACAAAAAGAAATAAAACTGAACTAAGAATACCCTTGTAGCGTAAAATTGGTCGATAACTGATAACTGCCAGCACGGGTATTTAGCTACCAACCTATTTTTAATTTTCTTGTGTAGTTTTTGAAGCATGTGATATTTCAGTTACCCGCTGTTTTAAGTTTAGTAACAGCAGAAATTGCTTCCACATCGTGAAATATTTGGGAATTTAACTTATTTATCTGTTTCATCTGTTTGTGATGAGTTCTCTGCGTGTGTCTTTGATGATTTATCTTCATTTGAACTCAATCCGCCAGGATTTTCTATCGCATGTAACCTCATCGCCTTCTCCCAAATAGTGAGCTGCTCTTTCTCCTTGTCATCCCCCTTATCAGTCACTTTTTCTTTATCAGTCACATTGTCAGTCGCATTTCCCTTTCTAGTAGTATTTACCCCAATAGTCTCATTGTCTTTACCAGAAGCATTTTCAGTATTATTTCCTGTACTTGTCGCGTTTACTTCCCCAGTCGCGTTTTTATTACCGGTCGCTGTTTCTTCCTCTAAGTCTTCAGTCCAAGTTCGTAGATCCATTACATTCCAAGATGGCACATCGAAATCAAGAACAGTGTCCACTTCGCTGAAAAACAAAAAAATATATATAATTGAATGCTTACCTACACTAAAATATAGTAGTAACACGGGTAAGTAAAGTCAGCAACAAAGGTCGGCTAACACATCATTTAAAAAAATAATCATTTGATAACATTAGTTAAGTCAAGTAGTGTCAAATATTATACTTTTGCCTATTTATTCTATTCTGATGAACACATTCCTTCTTACTATTTATGCACGAACTACCTACAGACCTAACAAGGGTATCGTACTATAAATAGTTTATTAAACTGTTATCAAAATTTTTACTGCCGACCGTTCATACTCAGGTCAGGCACGAGTCGGTTAGCCTATCTAACCGACCCTTCCCTTCATACTACATACTTGAAAGCAGGTTGGACTTTGCTGCCTGGACGACAAATTACGCGAGAAACACGAACGAACGTTATAAAAAAAATCTGCTGTTTTATACAGAAGTGCAATAACTACCTACTTAGTGAAAATGTATGGTACAGTATTTTTTTTAATAACTAACAAATCATTTCAACGCATGGCGGTTCAGAATTAGGCACTGAATCCATGGTAACCGGCTTCGCCTCGATATTCTTTCCACCCTGTATTATCTTATGATTATTGGGCGCAGAAAAAAGCCTTATTCTTCGGTATCGGTACCCAAGTAGGTAATCACATTTCAGCGATTATGGCGAAAGTGTTGTTAGTAGCAAAGTTTCTCTTTGTAGCGCTCTTTCCGGTAGTGTCTTTACAGCTTACGGCTTTAGGTCAATGCCCTAGTGTGCAGCCCATTCTGCTTTACTTTAAGTACCTACTTACCTACCTAATAAATATACAAACATGAATAGGTACTTAGGTTTAATATTACTTACCGCGATTGATAAACGCTTTGCAAGAATTGCAAGCTTTCTTTATATTGTTTGCCCGGGTCTTCATTTTTGTAATAACTGTCCCTCAGCATCACCCAAAATTCCTTGAGTTCAGCAACTATAAAAGAAAAAGAGAGTATTTAAAGGTTATAAGTAAGTACAATATCTGTCAATATTAAGGTTCAATCTGCTTAGCCCATAGAGCATTTAGGTTAAATGCTCTAAGGCTTAGCCCTTTCCCAACAATGCTGAAGTCAGCTTACAGTCTAGTCGGATGCAGCTGAATACTAATGTTTTTATGGAGCGAGAGCGACTGTCTGACTGCCACAACCCAGTTACTGAGTAACTCTATACATAAAACTGCAGAGCCTTAGTGAAACCTTATATGCGGAACCAAGATAATCGGTTAGAAAATAACTGACAGCATTCCATCTTTCAAAGTGATAGTATTATATTGATAGGTTTTAAAAAAATAAATTACTGAGAGTCTGTCAATAGCCGTGCTGCTGTACACATGTATACTTTAAAGTAATATTATACTCGTGCATCTTAGATCGTCCTCGAGATAGTAACTTGAAAAAACGTTGAAATTTAGTGACCCAATCTTTCTTACACTGAATGTTTGGAGACCTTTGCTTTTATTTCTTTTTTCTGCTAGCCACCCCAGTTTCCCGCTCTTTCATTTCACGTCACAGTGCGCCACCATTCAAAACTTATATTCAGAAATTCGTAAATAAGATTGTAGCAGTTTTACAATGAAAAAGGCAGAAATCGAGATGCCAAAAAGAAAATTAGAATTAGTGTATAATATCAATTGGACCCCTAAGACGATGACAGACGACCCACTGACCGGAAAATAATTAAGCTGAAAAGGAAATTTAAGAAACGGTCACGCCCCCGGGATCAATCGCCGATACGGAGGAGGAGGACGATCAAAAACAAGTTACTTATCACGGAGCTGATCCTTCTGCGGTTGAAAACTATGGTACTGACATACACAAAAAACTAGCTACTAGGTTACAACACAGCCTCTCTGGCACTACCAAGGAAATAAATACGCAAAGAGCGTACCGAACGGTATCTCATTCCTGACAGTTTTAATTGCAGCACCCGCACTAAAACCAGTAATATCGGCGGCTGTTACAGATACAGTATCAAAACGAGACAAGGGCAATGAAGGCCGTATTTTAGGATTAGCAAGAGTACTTGAAGACAAAAACAAAAATACCCCAAACAACTGATAGATGTATGCCATATGTTGTCCAACATTGTCACAAAACATTTGTCAAACCCCAAAACATTCCCTCAAACTAACAATTTAAACTGGAGACGCGCGGCCCCAACTCAAGGGGAAGATTTATAAAAGCATGGTTAGACCGGCTGTCTTGTATGGATCATAGTGTTGGGCCACAAAAGGAATGAATGAAAGACAATTGCATGCAGCTAAGATGAGAATGCTAAGAGGGATATGTCAATGTGTGGTGTTACGCGAATGGATAGAATATAGAATGAGTATATAAGAGGAAGTTTGAAAGAGACACCGGTGACTGAAAACTTGTGTGGAAATCGGTTGTCATGGTACGGGCATGTTATGCGGAGGAATGAGGAAAATGTTGTCAGGAAAGTTGTGAGCATGAATGTGGATGGCTATACAAGTAGAGGGAGACCAAAGAAACGATGGATGGATTGTGTGAAAGATGATATGGCTAGGAAGAGAGTGACTACAGAGATGACGACTAATAGGGAAGTATGGAAGAAAAAGACATGTTGCGCCAACCCCAAATAAATTGGGATAAGGGTAGGAGAATGATGAAGCCCAGCCCCAGCGCCCAAACAACGAGGATGCAGAAGCAGCTCCCCCGGCAGTACCAGGTTGTCCAAGACATTGCAACATCCAAATGCCAGAAATAAATCCAGTAAGAATCACTAGACAATCATCTTCTTTTTATGCTTAATGATCACTAATCACCCAAGATCAAACTATACTGCCATGGGTTAATGGTTATAGACTACAATTTAACAAACCAGTGGTCCAGATATGTAATCCAACAGTCATACAACACAAAGACTCAGAAAGTTCCATTTCAATGAAGCAATTAATAACTTGCTAAAAATTGGGGCAATATCTGAGTGTGAACTATGTAATGGCAATTCATCTCAAGTTTTCCTACGTCCGAAACCGAATGACTAAATGAGCTTCATTATTGAATCTAAAACCACTAAACAAATTTATAAATACAGATCATTGTAAGATAGAACATTTAAGAACAGCGGTAAATATAGTTTCAAAAGATGGTTTTATGGCCGACCAATATCATTCTCTATAAATCAATCTCATCGGACGATGCACTTTGTATAATTATGACAGAACTTCACATACAGGTAAGTTCGTTTAATTATTAATAATTCAATGAAGTTGTTGACCTGTGTGTTTCTATTGGGATTGTGGGGGGGATATATGGGATAGAAATCCCTACAACACAACACACTACACAAGCTCTACCTTTGAGAGCTCCCTAAGTGAAGGCCCATCTGGTCTTCACAGTACCTCTTGGTACCTGGGTTAGACTAGTTCGACTTAAGTTATTCCATACCCATAAACCCTGTCGAAGATCTATGAATGACATCCCGACCAAGACCTATCATGCTTTCCGAGACACAATGCCTAGGGATCTTGATGCCTAATGGATGGTCACTTACCGGCTGCGGCAAGCGTATCTTAATTCTTCATTTGATAAAGGTCTGCTTTTTCAATCGCCTGATAACTTTTATCTGAAGAATAAAAATTGCGGTTTGACAATTGCCTATGAAAAAGCTGCGAAACTGCCATATTTATTCCTCCAATAAAAGTTGTCTGACGATTGAAAAATCAGACCTTATTATATTATTAATATATAACCTTCGATTCGACCCTTCATTGAAGTCTCGTCGTAATCGCAATGGGGTAGGTATGGGGGTTGTGGTGGTAATCGTGCTACACTAAGGCTCGGCGCAGAAAAAACAATCGATCGCAGCTGTAAATTTGTTCTGTGGATCACAGCCCAGCTGCTCATATGCTTTCCGAAAGTATTTTATCATTTATGTATTCGTCGCATACCTGGTGACAGCCGCCGGTGGCTGTGGTCGTTGGCTCATGTTTGCTTAGTCTAACAATGAAACAGCGGCGGAGAACCGACTCAGTTTTTTTATAGAAATTTATGTTTCTTTGTTTTGACAGTACCTAAACGAAACAATTTCTCATGTAAATATTTGGTAATTGCTTATAACCTACCTTTCTTTTTGTTTTCGGCTTTATCTTGAATTTCCGAATAAACTAATACTATTAATGTTTGCCACGCAGATTTATACATTTTCTTATTATAATAATCCTCGGACTGCATATCCCATATGCATTTGTGATACCTTACTCCCTCGATAAATTTTATGACAGGATCTTTTACTATATCCTCAATATCTACCATAATGGTTACATTTTGAAGGTTCACACATGGAATCGCAATCGCATAGTCCATGTTCGTAGCGCCCGCGGCACGCTTGCACGTCACAAGTAAACTGAGACAGCTCGTAGATACTTTGGGTATCGATCGGTTCACCCTACTCCGACCTGCGCGGCGTTCTGCGCGCTAAATATCGGTCATTCTCAGGATAGCTGGACGCCTGTAATCCTCTTAGGGTTCATCAGAGGTGTTATAATATTAACGCTAGGTTTCGTTTGAAAATGGGTCATTGTAAATACTAAACCCAATCCTGTTCTGTGCAGTACCTAGGGGAGAGTGGGGTGCATTCGTACAACGGGAGCATTCGTACAGTAGTGATATCTAAGCTATACAGTACACTGGCGTGTTCATGTTTGTGTGCGTAACTCCCACTCGGACGCATAGGCTACGCGCGGAGCGGCGGGGCAGTGCGGCTCCCGGCTTCGACACAACAGGCCCATTCATTTTTTCGCTCCACGTAAGTAATTTTTGGATTCACTTTGAAACGTGTTTAAATGTTATTAGTTTTACTCTAGTTATAAAAGTGATTCAATTTAGTTGGTGGAATTCTATTGAGGTCTTAAATGCACGCAGTTGTTTTCTGATAACTATAACGGGTATTTTTATTTTAAATTAAATCGTCGTATTTTTGGTTTGGGGTACCTTCGTGCCGTTAGCAGTGGGGTAGATTCGTACTGTACGAATCCTCCCCACACTAACTTGCATAGCATTAAACATTTTTTTACCGAATATATTATTATTACAGAATCGAGAATATATAATATACAGATACTCCGGAGAAAATAAGACTAGAAGAAATAGAGAAAGCAAAACAGTTGAAGAAGCAAGAGCAAGAGATGAAACAAAAGGCTAAGGAGATGAAGCGAGCTTTCAATTTAGTATCCGCCAACACCAATCCAAAAAGACAGAAGAAAACTGTAAGGACAACTAAATCAAAGAGGCAAAAGAAAACTTTCAAGCCTGTCAGTGAGGACGAGTCTGATTCTGAGGATGAAACTAATATCAGTTTAAGAGAAAGTTCTTGTTCTCCCATCGAAGAAGCGTCCGAGCAATTGGATGTTCAAGATGAAACTCCAGTTATGTCTATGAACATAAATCAAGGATGTTTCGTGCTAGTCAAATTTGCTAAAAAAAAAATCTGTTTTATATTATGTTGGGCAAGTGCTTATAAAATACAGTCCTATTGAATACATAGTTTCATTTATGAGGAAGAAGCCTGGTTCCTGGAAATTTGTTTTTCCCACCACCAAGGATGCGGGGAGTGTCAATATAACAGATGTGGTACATATACTGACACCACCAAAATCTGCTTTGACAGCGAGGACGTCCCACATTTATAGCTTCGAGAAAGACTTATCTGTGTATGCTGTCGGATAGTACGTGTATTAATACTTAAGACTAAGGCTTGTTGCTGTAATGGTAGAGTTTATTATGTTGATTCATTAGGTACCTACTTATTATATTAATAAGAGATAAGTTATGATACGTTTTTGTTACCAAGACTAAGTAGTCATTTATAGTACTGAGGTACACAAAATAATAATTGATAATTGTCCTTAAAAAAAGGCTGATTCTGTGTTAATTGTGATCTCAATAAATGATAATATTACATTGAATAGTGGTCATTTCTCTCATTGTACGAAGGTACCCCACTATGTACGAAAGCTCCCTACGCTATGTACGAACCTACCCCCACGTGTGGGGTAGGTTCGTACATTTTTCTCATTTTAGTAAAGTTGTCGTAGCATCGCCATGCTTTCTTATATCGAAACAACACATCATTCATCTTAAAGGCTGATAAGTGCAGTATGTGACAGCATTAAAGATAATGGATAGTTTTTGTTTTATGTGGCTTAAAGTAAAAAGTGTACGAATCCTACCCACTCTCCCCTACGTACCTATGTCGTGTCATAGTGGAGGAAACATAATAACGATCGAAGGTTAAGCTACGCTTACTGCGGTCGGTCCGTGGATGGGCGAGCGACCGGCGATGGAATCATAACAAACTAAGACCCCTCCGTGCCTCGGAAAGTGCTCTAAGTCGTTCCCGGTCCCCGCAGCTGTCATTCGTGGATCTCCGACAGTCGTTACGGGTCGTCAGAAGTTCAAAATCTTACGACCATTTCTATGAAATGTTACCCAGTAACTAAGTTCTGTAGGTCAGATCGTCGCTCCATGTTAAATACCAGTATTCAGCTGCAGTCGGTTAGACTGGAAGCCGTTGAGAACAGGCTCGGCAGTTGAGCGGAGAACAGGGTAGGTATTGATAAATTTTCCTCCGATCTGCCTCGGTGGAGAGGCCAGCCTTACCACGGTTAAGTCCGTTGGTACGTTACCTATTGCATTAACTGTTACAACATGAACAATGTTTTTTTATTACGTCCTTATAAAACTCAATTTAGTCGAACGTAAAAATATGATTGCTTGTAGTAAAACTTGTGAAGGTAGGCAGTAATGTTTTAAACTTGATGATTTTGAAAATGCTCAGCACTTGCAAAAGAAGAACGTTTAGAAAATGTTTTTATTTGTCTTTCTTTTGTACTGTGTTTTTCAGCCTATATTGCAGTAAGTCAAATATGCTGGTTGCCATACCTAAATTACTACGTCGATCGTTTACAAAATATTTTTTTAATGTAGTTTGTTTTTTCAGTTATTACTGTGTGTTGGGTAAAAGAGAATCCCTCCAACGTTTTGTAGTAGAAGAAGGGGCCAAACCGTATGTATTATATAGGCAATCAACAATAATTATGGCATGAGAATATATACATATTTATTTTGTTTTTCTGTTTTAGAGCAATCTTTGGTTCGTATAGTTACGATCCAGTGAGACAAGTGTTCGTGCCGCCTCCTCCCGATCCACACGACGTCCATGGCACTTCCAAACACCAACCACTACACCCACAAACACCAGACACACAAACAGAAACACAACAAGAAACACATGCAGACACACAAATAGACACACAAACAGACACGCAAACAGACACTCAAACAGACATGCAAACAGACGCACCAACTGACGCACAGACGGACCCACAGTCACACCAGATTATATCATCCACTCCATCTGACGAGACACCGAGTAAATCAATAATGGACGCGTTCATGTCAACTGCAGTAGGTAATACTGGAACAGACAATCCTGATGAGTCTTCTAACAGATATTTAAGGAAAAATGTACTAAACAACAGGCCTTGGTGGGAACAACCTAAAACAACTTTTAAAAATGTAACTTTTAATTTTATTTAACAAAAAGTTTATTCCAATTGCACAATTATTGCCATTGTACTAATGGGACATTTATTGTTTAACTATACTATTCCATGATTGTACCTACTTTCCAAGGGTAAGTGGAAGAATAAAGAATCATGTGTTCAGGTATAAATTTTTAATTCCTTTATTTTTTTTAAGCGTTGTTTATTTATACGGTTGAGCAAAACATCATGTTTATAACATAACACTGATGGTATGTGTAATGTGGTCGACAAGGAGACCCTCGAATAATGCGAGACTACAGTGTTATATTACGGCTTTTCACTTTACATATAAAACTTGTGAACAGCTGCACTGTTTTATATTAGTAGTGTATATAGTTCCTCCTACTCCTGTAGTCGTACGGATAACAACGAAAGTTAGTTACAAGTTACGTGCACTTCTGTTCATAATATTATAAATGCAAAAGTTTGGATGGATGTTTGTTACTCAATCAAGGCGGAACGGATTTGGATGAAATTTGGCACAGAGATAGATTAAAGGCTGGAACAGAACATTTTTTATACCGGTATCGGGCGTACGTTCCCGTGGGATTATTTCCAACATCCACGCGGGTGGATCCGCTCGCAGAAGCTAGTAATATCTAAAACAAAATAAACATTATTAAGTAGTTGAGTTTTGCTATTTCATGAAGTTAATTTAATTATTATTATAAGATTTTGTTTCCAGTTAAGATTTCAAAATTGAAGTGGTAACAGACTTTTGTTGCTGACCGTAACTACACTGTTTAACCTTTTGAACGCCTTTGTCACATATACGTGACAAGCAAGCGCATGCCCTGTACGCCAACGACAATACTATGAGACACTATAAAACGAAATAAACAATTTTGAAGCCCTCTTACGTATTTACAAACTGACATGAAACAAATTAGAAGACACCATGGATATTGGGAAATTCATGATAACAACAAGAAATAAATTTGTAGCTTGGCGTGGAGGCACGCGCGTGCCCTTATGCGCAGTCGTTCAAAAGACAAACCAGTCTCTTATTAAATCCCAGTGGGTCATTGCGTGTTGGTACGATGTTTATTTAGCCAATACATTCTAAAATTCACAACGTTTTTACAAAGATGATGAGTGCATGATTAATGCGAATTCCACATAATTAGTCAGTTTTAATATTTACAACATAAGAAAACTCTTAAACTGGCTACTTGATATTATTACTAAGTAGGTATACAGAACAACTATTACATTTACAACGATTGGTATTTTTATCTGTTAAAAATCGGAAGATTTATCTTTCTAAATGGGTGTTTTGAGTTATTCTTATTTCTATTATTAAAAGGGTACAGATGTACTTCATTAATTATTATAAAGGTAAAGTTTGTTGCTAACAATCCACTGAATATATTATTACACTCTCAAATATTTCTAAATGAGCACAAATGCAAGCGTTATACAGACATCGATATTACTTAACTAACTTTATAACCTGAACTATTTAATACCACATTTGTACAGAGGCCAGCACATCAAGTTACCACAATCTGTCAAATTTCTTTGATAGTATTTCAACTTTTTTGCAAAGACATAAGGTTCATTTTTAATTGAGAAAATTTGACAGTTAGGGATAGCTTGATGTGCTGGCGTCTGTACACCTTCTCCCAGTACTAAGTAATAATTTATTACCGGACAAAGCTTTATTTAAATGTTGTAGTAAATGTAAATTAATATAATGACATTGAATTGTCGCTTTGGCTAGTTTTCTCCTACATTCTATGTTGTGATGATTAGAGACTGGATCATATGCACTAAGGGCGTATTTCACCAAAGAAATTGCACGCGATCTGCTAATAAACCCCATTTAAGGGCTGCCCGTGTCCATATTTTCACACATTACACACATATTTTGACATGCCTTGAACACAGTTCGGATGTGCTTATCGCGTTCGGTTTCATTTGTGAAATGAGCATTTAATCATAGGTTAGGCGCCGAGGAAAAATCTGCCTGGATGCAGCCGGTCGGAACAATTTTGAAAGTTATATACATAATTAGAATTATGTAAATTGGATAATTAGCATGCTGGATATCGACATGTTTACCTTCACACGTAAGTTCTACAAAAGGTCCAGTGCTTTTCCATCATTGCTATAATTCCAGCCTCTCTAGCTTATAATATCTATCTCACTTATTATACTACTTTAATAAATACATATCATAACTTGTCCCCCTTATAATTCTGTATATTTGATCACAAGGAATACACATTGATCGTGCAGATGCTGCGAAGCATCTAAGGTCGTAGGAATGTATAGGAGCTCGATGAAACCCCAACTAACGTTAACAAGCTACTACATACGTGCGCTATATACAAACATTGGAAGAAGAAATTCAAAAATGACATCATATAATTCATGTTTGAATTGCATAAATCAAATTTTCATCGTAAATGTAACAAGCAAGCCTGATGGCTAGTGGTCACCACTGCCTATCGACTTTTGCAACCTCAAAAGCATCGCAAATGCCAAGCCGTCCGACTAAGCTGAAATGATTCCTGTGCCTGTAAATGCCTGCAAATACACTGTCACGCCACACCCTTCTCGTAACTGAATAGACAGCTGTGCTGCTGAGGAGTTTGTTGCGCTACGTCTTCCCAGCTAAACCAGTAGAAAGTTGACGAAATAATTGTGGCGTTCAAAGCATGCTGATTCTCTTTCTAGTTTAAATAAATGAATTTCTATTTTCTTCAAACACAGCTACACTGCTTCCCACCAGAGATATTTAATACCCGGGTAGCACTCCTCAGACTAGCTCGCACATTTCTAATCACTTCTTTGCTAAAAATGTATATTCTAATTTCCTGTGTGGCTACAACCATAAATTGCGGTTACAGGACTAACTTTCCTTGAGTTCAAATATACCTACAATAATTCATTGTATTAATAATTTAATGTTTCATTTCGTATTGACAATATTACTGACTATGTGTCCGATTCCGAACAGGAGCGACAAAAACGCAATACCAATAATTGCTCGGAAGTACCTGAAACAAATAAAAGTAATTTAATAATCGCTAAAGCAGTTTAAGTGCCAATTTCTCCTATTAAACTAATCACGATCATCACAACCAGAGCGGTCAAGATGTGACTCAAGATGGCTGGACAAATCTTCAAAATAGCTTGCATTTAACTAGGTCAATAGGTCACTTTATGTGACGGCTAAACACCCTTATTTCAGAATTTGTGGCGCTACAGAATCTTAGATAATCGATCGAAAACGTGTCCAGCCATCTTGAAAAACCACTTTTCGCTGGTCTCTCAATCTCGGTAACGGAAGTGATTTTGACGACTTTTTGCATATCAACGGGCGTCACATAAATTTGTGACGGGCACCGAGCTAAAAGTTTTGTGATAAGTACAGTGGTTTAGTGGAAAAATGCAAAAATCTGTGTCCAGCCATCTTGATTTTACGTATAAAACTTATGGCTGGCACTTCCGAATCTCAATAACGGGGGCGTTTTCGAATATGGTTCCTTTACTAATACTTGGTGACGCAATGTGTGACAGTAATAACGTTTGATTTATGGCGTCACATGTAAGGGTTTACGAGAAATCAATAAAAACTTAATGTCCAGCCAACCTGAGTTCAAGATGGCTGGACACATGTATCTCCACTGCCTGATGATCTACGACCTTCGAAATGTGTTCAAAATTTTGTGACGGGGACGATAATGATAACCTGAAATTGTGACGGAGAAACTTTGCGTAGTTTCAAAGATATTGACCATTTAAATTTTCCCATACAAACATCCATTAATATTGTGAGGTGACCATAATTTTACATAAATAAAGGATTTCTTTTTAATCGATTAATTGGCCGGTAGCATCCACGCCTGCTTTGTATTTGATTTCCCCGTGGGAATAACAGGTTTTCCTGCAGTGAAAATAGTAAGTATATGTTAATTCAAAATAATAATTGACCACCAGCGCTGCAAGAGAGAGCCCACTTGTATTTCGCGTTTAGTTCATTATCTTATGTAACTGAAATGAGAACTAAACTCGACAGCCGGCAGTGTATGTACTTTTCGAAGTGTTGTCACTAATCAGAGTACTAGTAACTATTAATTAATCTGCGGTAAGACAACCTAAATAAGAGTTAAGATTCGACCAGTTGTCCTAGTAGTACCAACTTTAAGCAATAGATGGCGACACCAACATCAGCTATCATGGCAGTATAGTTTGTCCTCCGACGTTTTCGTGGTAGCCCGCGAAATTCAATTTATTCTATGTAATCTTCAATAGATTTTCAACTTTATATCCAACTAGCTGACCCGACAGACGTTGTCCAGTCTTAACTATGATACCTACTACCTTACCTACCCTACCTATCCTACCTACCCTAGCAAAAATGTGCAATAAAAATATTTTTCTCATACAAACTTTGCCACCCCTTGTAACCTTTTTAGGGGTTGAATTTCCAAAAAATAATATGCCTATGTCCTTCTCATGAATGCAAACTATCTACATACCAAATTTCTGCAAAATCGGTTGGGTGGTTTAGGCGTGAAAAGGTAACAGACAGACAGACAGACAGAGTTACTTTCGCATTTATAATATTAGTGTGGATAACATAAAGTTGAAAATCTATTAAAGACTACTGAGAGTTTACGTTTATCGTTTGTGACTTGGCTAGGGGGGCTGGCTTGTTCTCGGTTTAGCTCAGTTTGTCGCGGTGAAGAGATGTACCAAATGTTTTGAACTTTTGAACACATTTCGAAGGTCGTAGATCATCAGGCAGTGGAGATACATGTGTCCAGCCATCTTGAACTCAGGTTGGCTGGACATTAAGTTTTTATTGATTTCTCGTAAACCCTTACATGTGACGCCATAAATCAAACGTTATTACTGTCACACATTGCGTCTCCAAGTATTAGTAAAGGAACCATATTCGAAAACGCCCCCGTTATTGAGATTCGGAAGTGCCAGCCATAAGTTTTATACGTAAAATCAAGATGGCTGGACACAGGTTTTTGCATTTTTCCACTAAACCACTGTACTTATCACAAAACTTTTAGCTCGGTGCCCGTCACAAATTTATGTGACGCCCGTTGATATGCATAAAGTCGTCAAAATCACTTCCGTTACCGAAATTGAGAGACCAGCGAAAAGTGGTTTTTCAAGAGGGCTGGACACGTTTTCGATCGATTATCGAAGATTCTGTAGCGTCACAAATTCTGAAATAAGGGTGTTTAGCCGTCACATAAAGTGACCTATTGACCTAGTTAAATGCAAGCTATTTTGAAGATTTGTCCAGGTGAAATTCACCCTTAATAGGCTGTAAACCTTATTCGTAATAATCTGTGAGCTTTTCAAAGGAATTTAAGGTAAAAACTTGGCATCACCTCGCTTCCCTTTTAGGGACCCAAAGGGTAAACCGAGTTCCTGTTACTAAGACTCCGCTGTCCGTCCGTGTGTCACCATGAACCGTGATATTTAGACAGTTGAAATTTTTACAGCTGATGTATTTCTGTTGCCGCTAAAACAACGAATACTAAAAAAGAGAATAAAATAAAGATTTGTGGGGATAAATATTTATTTTATTCTGTTTTTCCCATACAACAAACGTGATTTATTTGCCGTTTCTATAGATAATGTTACGGAACCCTTCAAGCGTGAGTCCGACTCGCGCTTGGCCGGTTTCTACTAATACTCTACTCTACAGACCAACCCCGGCAATCGTAGCTTAACCTGACGGATCGAACATTACTTAGCCACGAGCTCAGTGTCCAAAAGTGTTCTGGAATATTGACAATGACGGCTCATGAACGCGGTTTATATATGATATATAATATGAAATGGGCACTAAGGGCCAATTTCACCATTGAAACTGAACGCGTTCAGCACCTCTAAGCCCAGTTCAAGAATAATTCTTAGAGAATATTGGTACACTGGCAGGTGGTGAAAGCAGTTTACGGGGTGCTGAACGCGATTAGTTTCCTTGGTGAAATTCGCTCTCAGTGTGTGTTGCAGTTTACAGTACCGTATAGTTTCACAGAAAGCATTATTCCCATTGTGCTATCTAAATAGCAACGGGGTTATTTTGTCTAGTTGAGGAGTTCCTATAGCGTCATCAGACCTCTGATACCATACCACCTAGTGTAAATGCACTTATCAGTTCTCATTGAGTGAGTCAGCTTTAATCAAATCAAAATCATTTATTTGCGTAAATAAGGTATAGAAAGTTCTTAAGCAATAATTACAGATCTCTTATTCTGCCTTTAAATTTGGCGTGCAAATTAGTCATAAAGTTTTTAGATTAGATAATTTAAAGTAAAAAATCATGCAAGCAGTCAAGAATATCAAAATTAATGAACATAAATTACAATTGAATTAAATGCGCTCCTCAATCCCTTCATTTCGATACTCCAAATGAATAGAGTATCATTTTGTTTTTTATTGTTATGCTTTGAGGGTAAATAGAATCCCACATACAAAGATATGTGTGAAAATCATAACCCGGTAAAAAGCCGGGTAAAAGAGGAAGAAAAGTTCGTGAGGCAAGTGTCCTAGAAACAATCAAAGGCGTGTGTCGCTTCCACCCGCACTGAGCTCCTGGGTAATGTATTACGGCCCTCTCTCATGGTGGAGGCCTTAGTCCCAGCAGTGAAAAAATTATAGGATGAATGAGTATTTGCGGAAAGTTAACTTACCAAGTAAACTTAGATCTTCGGAGCAATCGAATGATGCACTCTGTTTGTTGCCTAGTGCTGGCCAGGTTTCCCGAGTTGTCCACAACGAAATGGGACTTCGCCACTTTATGTTCAAGAGGCATTTGACTAGTGATGCGTTTCTTAGCAACAGTTTCCGAGAAATCGTTGCGTTTACACAACCTTTCTAGTTGCTGGTGATCTTCACTGAAAATAGTAAAAAAAGGGATTAAGAATATTGTGCGATGCGCAAAGGGTATTTTTATTTTGCAACAGAACAATTTGAACACCTTACGCCTGTTTTCACTTATTGGGAACATGATTTCATATTTTTTGTAACATGATTGCACATTTCAGCATTTAGAAGACCCGTGCAAAAATGGCGGGCCTGTTGTCAGCAATCGGACATATATCTAGATTGTGGGCTCGTACAGAAAATTTAAAACTTTCGTACAAATATCCGTAAACAATAACAATAGTACTTCAAGTGAGACTCACCAAACAACAGTAATAATTTTATGCATGAAGGTCAACATCTTCCCTGTTTCAAATAACAATGGCACTTCCATGACTATGTAGCTATGGCCGGAGAAAAAGTATGATATGGCCATCTTCATCATCGCACTTTGTATCCTAGGATGTGTTATGGCGTTCAATTTCCTTCTCTTCTCTATATCATTGAATACGATCTCGCCCAGCCGCGCTCGGTTCACTTTACCATCTGGTAAGAGGACCTCGTCTCCAAAATATTGACGTAACTCATCCCACGCCTGCGTCCCTGGCTCCAATACTGAAATTGAAAATGTGTTCGGAGTTGGTAATTTTTTTCTATGAAATACTTCGGTCTTTTAATCGGGCCTGTTGTCTTAAGAAGTTAGTTCAGTTTAACTAAACGATTCTTGGTTAATTAAAATAAGATCCATACTTCTCAAGTCAACCTCTCAGCTTCAGCTCATGGTTAAAATTATAAGAGGCATCGCAGGCTTGTTCGATTGGGATGAAGGCAGATATTGGACTCGAGCATGCAAACATTCCTATCTTGTCATTCCAAGTACCTGCAGCGACTTCACGATACTCAAAATAAACCTAATGCTGGTTGGCTTCGTTATATTGGATAGGTAAGTAATTAAGAAGGTTCGTGTGCAGCTAAACAATGACCACAAATATCGATCGATTCGTTAGTGCCACGATCGTTCCTAGCTAACTAAAGACATTAGATCCGACCGGCTACCCTGTGAATAAGTAAACATCCCATCTTTCAGTTCCTTTCTTTTTAAGTATTCATAGGCTTCGTAAATGCACCGAAAAGGCAAGTAGTGGGCCCTAATGACGGTTCTGCACGCGACTGCAGTCGTGACTACAGACTCAAAGCGAAAAGGAAGATTATATTTTTACTAGTCTTTCGCGTGCCAAGTTAGAAATGTATTTTACATTTCTAACTTGGCAAGAATGCATTCCGAAATAAATTATAAAGTTTGGGATTATTAGTTTTTCAAAAATACCCCTTAAAGGATTCCAGAGTTTGTCTCGTAGAATCATAAAGCGTGTACAGTGTCAATTTTGTAGCCAAAAATGTGACTTCCGCATTCCCCTTAAACTTAAGGGGAAGATTTATTAAAGCATGGTTAGACCTGCCGTCCTGTATGGATCAGAGTGTTGGGCCACAAAAGGAATGAATGAAAAACAATTGCATGCAGCTGAGATGAGAATGCTAAGAGGGATGTGTCAATGTGTCGTGTTACGCGAATGGATAGAATACGTATTGAGTATGTAAGAGGAAGTCTGAAAGTGACACCGGTGACTGAAAAGTTGTGTGAAAATCGGTTGTCATGTTATGCGAAGGAATGAGGAAAATGTTGTCAGGAGAGTTGTGAGTATGAATGTGGATGGCTATATAAGTAGAGTACTAGTGAGACCAAAGAAACGATGGATGGAATGTGTGAGAGATGATATGGCTAGAAAGAGAGTGACTACCGAGATGAGGACTAATAGAGAAGTATGGAAGAAGAAGAAGACATGTTGCGCCGACCCCAAATAAATTGGGATAATGGCAGGAGAATGATGATGAATACGATTTTTCCTACAAACTAAATTCCCCTATCTTCAAACACCCCTTCTTAATTAATTCTCGCCTACGTTATAAATTGAACCCTTGAGCAAAATTCCATGTTTCAGTAGTTTGGGCTATGCGTTGTTATGTCAGTCAATACAACGTGGAAGAAATCTGTGGTCACATTTAAAGGTCATCAAACTGAACATTTTCTGGGACCAAAATCGTAACCGAGAAATAATATAAACTGCTATATAGCATTTGCTTTTGTTGTTTCATTGAATTCGCAACAATATAAATATTGCTATTAGCAACATTTTGTTCAGCATAATGTTCAAGAACGCTTTAACCGTGGCGTGAGCTAGTATTTGAATAGTATTTGCGCAACGGGCGATAAGAGTTCATATCCAAGTCTAATCAGTATTCGCTATCTATTAGGTAGCTAATTGACAATTCGACATGGCAATATCACATTTCAGACAACAGCTAATACAGCACAGGCGCACAATCTGTTTGAAAGCCTTAATCTACAGGGTGAAATTGAATTCATGGGAATTATTAGGTAACTGTACTCATCATTATGAACAACTTTCACTATGGGAACAAATATGAAATCGCGAAAAAAAAATCAGCTGTTCCCTACATTTTGCAGAGTTATGCGAGATAATGTAGGGAACAGGTCATTTTTTTTTAAATAATGTCCATGAATTCAATTTCTCCCTATATCTATAAGATAACAGTCGATTTTTAAGTATCCTTTCACACAGCACAGCATGCATCATTCTACTTTTTCTATTATTGTTAGTGAAACCGGATTCATTGATATTTGGCACAGAAAGCCAAAGTAATATCAAAAGTATTACTTATTGTCTTTTTTGCAGAATAAGTCTTTAGGGCGAAAACTGGAAATTTCAAAGCAATAATGATAATCATTCTCTGCATCCTGGGAATCAAACCCTAGACCGGAGAGCAGTTGTGCTTTAACATAAATAAATAAACATTTGCTATTAATGCATAATATAAAATCATCGGTTTATCAAGCAGTATACTGTCACATACACTGCAGATCACATTAGATCTATCATTATTGTGATTTGTATGCAAGAATCATTCGGTGAAGCAGCCAAAGTAGTATTCGCATATATTTACATGTAAAATGCAGTGATAGTACAAAGAAAACAGAATGTGTAATACTATTCAGCAGAGATACATATTTTTAAATAAGTAATGTAACATCCATTTCCGGTGCAGGTATTTGTTACATAAAGCTAAATAGCTTTAGAATAGAATAATATTATTCAGATAATAATCTACTTTGGGTAGCATGGAAAAACATGAAAGGTCACAATGCCAACATCTTTTACTATTTTAAAACTCAACATACCTCTTCCCGTCTGTTAAAAATTACACATAAATTGGATAAGTGGTTCTCCAATAAACTACTTGTGAGAACCACTTATTCAATTCATGTTTTTTTTTTTCATTATTAAAGAGAGATATTCAATGGCTTGGGTTTTCTACTTAGGTATGATAGGACTAGGGTTGCTATCTGTAAAATCTGGAAACCCAGACAATTAGCACAAAAACGTTTAATAGTTTAGAATGTGGATGTATCCCTAATGCATAAGTTTTTTGTTTTTAATTTTACGTAATAAATTATGACACAAATTTTTTAAACTAAATTTAGTTTTATAATGACTCTTCTTAAAGTTTTAGTCTTACATTCTTATTTAAAACAAAAAATTATACTCTTTTACCAAATATTGAAAACTTTTATACACATACTACAAAATAAATGAAACCAACAAATCCAGAGAAAACCGGATGGAGCCTTAGTTATAGCTAGGCTTAACAAAGCTTAGTTATAAGTAAGGCTTGAGCTCAGCTAGTTATTTAACAAAATTGAGATCAGCGCGGAAAAAAAGAGGACTGTAATTAGGTACAGACACCAGCACATCAAGCTATCCCTAACTGTCAAATTTTCTCAATTAAAAATGAACCTTATGTCTTTGCAATAAAGTTGAAATACTATCAAAGAAATTTGACAGATTGTGGTAACTTGACGTGCTGGCCTCTGTACTACAGGCCAGTTATTCAGACTACAATGGTCTATAGTATTATAGTCCGTTTGTTATAACATTAGACAAATAATGGTTATCACCGTTTCGTTATTTCCATATAGTATTAAACTCCGTTATTTCACTCTACATATGAAGCAATTTAATCTATTTACCATTTATATTAAAAAAACCACTGTAAAGTGCAGTTATGTCAACAATATTACACAATAACTGTCATTATGTAACTGTTATTTGTCTAATGCTATAATAAATAGGGTATAGTTAGTAGTTGGTCTTTTTACAAAATTTTTGTGTAAGAAGTAAACAATGAGAGATTTTGCTCTTTGCTTACACCATTCAAAGACATTTGGGGTTTAGAAATGATAACATAGGACAGAAATAAAAACTAAGAAATTAAAGTTTACTTAATTTTGGGTGTGAATCAGAGTTATTATAAATCTATGTTCTGAATCAATAAATTTAAAATAAGTGACAGTAATTAACAACATACTTAAGGCGCTCAGTTTTTTTTAAGGTTGGGATCATTTATCAATGACTTCTCCCACTCTGTGTGGAGCGGAAGGGTGTGTCAGACTTACTGACTAATACCCGTTCATGTTCCTTCCTAAGCCGTTTATGTTCCTGGGTAGCGGTAACCCTTTCGGACAATCCCGTTGTGAAGATCTTCACTCTTGAACACCAGAGAAGTGCTTGCAATCAGTTTACAAAGAGGTCATAGACCTTTATAAAAAAGAGATTAAAATGAACAGGGACTAGTTTAAAGATACAACCATTTCGTAGCACACCTACTAATAAAGTCCATTTTCATTATTTTATAAAAACCTATTAAACCATTAAAATCATTTTGAAAGCTTTAAAGCACTTATTTACTAACCAACTATGTAGATACAACATAAGGTTGCATCCAGGCTCTAAAGTACCCATACCAAGGTCCCAATCTTGGCGAAGTACTAGGCAAATTATAGGCGCAAGACATATCAAATTAATTTTCGCCCATCACCTAAAATAAACACTAATTGTTACCTTTTCTAGCGACTTCATCTGCGTCAATTACTGCTATGCCATGCCCTCGAAATATTGAAAGTACTGTACTTTTTCCGGTCGCAAGTCCACCAGTTAAACCTACTATGAACATTTTATCTAAAATTACTTGGTTATCAACTTATCACCAGGTCAGTTTATGTTGGTAAACTGAGAGTAGCATTCGCTACTTAATCGCTAATATTGAATGAATTTGACGTGTAATACACGTCGTGTATTGAGTGAAACAATTCTATTCAACACTGCATGAAGCAGTAGCTTTGCTTTTGAGAATTCGTTCGAGTTCCTGACAACGACACTAAGTAAGACAGCATTGCAAGGCATAACGTCAAATAGGCATGGGCAAAAAATATCGATATATAAAAATTTCGATATTTTTCCATACAATTATTTATCATCGATATTTTTAATCGAAGTATAACGATTTTCAATATTTTCTAAGAGTATCGAATTCACAATCCTGCTACACACTTGATGAAATGTACTATAACAGTAAGACGGCTACATGTCAACAATTTTCGTTTTTTTTTCAAAACTTACCGTTCTGAAAAAAATTCAAAAATTCTTAGACCTCAGCTAACTTCAGGATCATGAAAAGTATATAGCCCTTTTCACGACAAGTTCAGCACATGCGCATCCACCATGTTTTAAAAGCGGAAATTCAAAAGTTTCGGACACTTTTCATACAAACTGCGCAAGACGCTCATAGATGTATAAACAGGCCGACATACATGGTGGATTAATTAAATTGTTCCAAAAACCCTGTAGGTAGAAACCTACGTTTAAAGAATCGGTATACATACGTAATAAAGCAAGTCATTTTTAAAAACTATTAATATAAATACTTAAAATGAATATTTAATTATTAATATTTGTAATGTTTAACTGATTGCTTACCTCTGCATGAAGCGATGACGCGCTTATTGGAAATAGGTAGAATATTCCCGCCACTCTTTTCGCTTGATCGGTGCCGCTGCGCGAGTCAGTGCACTGCCGCCTATTTTTCTACACAAGTTCGCGACCTTGTCAGCTGTTGTTTATTATAGTATAGTTAAAATCTCGCTGCAGACTCGGTCATAAATCATTCGAGTGTTTCGCTCTCTTTCTCACTCACGGGCCTTATGGGCAGGCCACGCCCACACGTAGTCCTGTGCATTACTGCAGTCGATGAGTGATATCGATAGTTTTATATATTTATAAATGGGTGATAGAAATAAATACACATTTTTTTATTTTATTACCAAATTTACTACAAAGCATATTAAATACATACGAGAAGGAAGTCTCGTAAAAACACATTAGTACTCATTAGTTAACCTGCATACTTAATGAATGCAGTATGTGTACGTGATAACTTTAATGATTCTGTTATCGATAATGGCCTTGAGCGCGCGCAACTAGCGCACATCCCTACTCCGATTATGATTTATGACCAAGTCTGCAGCGAGATCTTAACTATACTATAGCACTTTAACCTTTTGAACGCCAGAGCATAAAGGCACGCGCATGCCCTCAGCGCCAAGCTACAAATTTATTTCGATTCAATTAAATAGTAAATACGTACGAGAGCTTCAATTTTTAAGATATCTATATAAACACACACAAAAGTAATGATTTTATTGTTTATTTCGTGTTATATTGCATTGTCATATATTTGTGTCGTTGGCGTACAGGGCATGCGCTTACTTGTCACGTATATGTGACAATGGCGTTCAAAAGGTTAACGAATGAATCTTTGAAAATGTTTGAAACGATATTTTTATGCACAATTGATTATTGTTAAAACTACATTTAACACCTTTACATATAAAAAACAAAGTCGCCGTGACTGTCACATTAAGCCATTAATTTATTATGATGTCTACTTGACGGCCACGGAGATGCTGTTCAATATGACCACCTTGTACCTCGACACATTTCTTGCAACGCCTAATCATATTCTCACGAACGCTTCGCAGAACGGAGGTATCGGACTTGATAAGGTCAAATGCTGCTACTATGCGTGAACATATTTCGACCTCCGTATCACACGATTTTTTGAACACCTATTGCTTAAAAGTGCCCCAGTGAAAAAAATCTAAAGGCGTTAAATTAGGTGCTCTTGCGGGCCAATTGATGGGTCCACCGCGACCAATCCATCTCTCTCCGTATTCCGCATCTAAACAGCTTCTCACAAGGCGGGAGAAGTGTGGCGGCGCGCCGTCTTGTTGGAACCACATACGTCACACGATATGGAGGCCTAATTCCGCAAGTTCATCACTCAGCTGTTCTTGTAGGAAACAAAGATAGTTGGCGCCGGACATTGTTTGGTCTAAAAAACAAGGTCCAATAATTTTGTTACCAATGATACCCGCCCAAACACTAATCATCCACCGATGCTGATAGTGACTTGGTTTAATAGCATGCGGGTTTGTGATCGACCAAACGTGTTCATTGTGCGAATTGAATACACCTGTTCTAACAAATGAGCACTCGTCGGTGAACAGTATGCAATTCAAGAAATCAATATCTTGTTCGATATTGTCGAGTACCCATCTACTGTATTCTTACGGATTAGACGTGCATATGGTTTACCCCGAGTTGGTGTCCCTCTGAGCGCATACTTCGCGTTGGATCGTGCTCAAACAAATCCAAGACTTGCTCTTCAATGTCACTGTCTCGAGTACTCGGTCTGTCTGCGTCATTTCGATGTTGGTCTCGTCCATGCACACTGCCGGTATCGTAGGTACGCCATCGCCGACGGTAATGGTAGACTCGCAAAACGTTAAAGTCAAAGTCAAAAACATTTATTTCAAATAGGCACAAGAATGGCACTTTTGAACGTCAAAATGAACAAGAAATAGAACTGATTCTAGTCGCCCCTTCCAAAAAGTAGTTTCGTGTGGAGAAGAATGGGCAAGAAACTCAACCGTTACTCTTTTAAAATGTTTCACAATGTTTTGTATACATGTATTATAACATTATATGTGAAGACGATGTACCCAGAATAAAAACAATACATCATCAAAAGGTGAAAAGAGAAACACATGTAGCAGTGGCAAGTAAACTTAATTATGTCATAAGTGCATGGTGCTCACATATTTACAAACATTCTAAAAGTTAATAATAATAAATTAATCAATGTGTGAGAAGTTATTCCAATATAATAAAATAATATGGTACAAATTACCTAATTTACTTAGCAACCAGTTTGATTTTGTCTAGACACTAGATTGTCCTGTGGAGCAGGACCAGCATGTTTCCAAGCATCCTTCTTATCTCTCCATCTTTGATATAATCTTCTAATTTGTAATATGCTTGTTTACAAAGTGTACTTTTAATATGAGTTTTATACGTTCTTGGTAGAGTCTGCGTGCTTCTGCATAATTGCAGTCATATTTCCCAAGGCACATCAACATGTTTAAATATTCTACGTTAGAATAAGACATGGTCAACGTTTACGTAAACAAATCACAAGTCACTCACAACGTAGGTCTACAATAACATTAAGCAGCGCTGGAGACTAAGAAAGTGATTAGCAGGGCGGCTGGTGGCGGGGTAAAGGGGTAAGGAGACACGTGGTACCGAACGGGTACGTGTGCCGGTCGCCGTAGGCTTTGGCGGCATCTTCTATCGCGACTAAGAAAGCCGACGAGCACGTAAACTATTTAGATGCACTTTTAAAATCAGATATTCGTAACTTTTTTTGAATGTGTTCATTTTAATAGTGATTTCATTTTGACCTCTCTACTAGCCAATATATATATTTTTTAATTCAATTGGTTTTAATTACATATTGTATAATAGTTTAGGCGGCAGTATTAATTTAAAAAAAAATCTTCTATTTTCGTCTATTATTTTTTACGAAGTTTGAATGCTTTGGGAATATGTAATAATAAATAATAATAATAATAATAATAATCATGCGTCAACTGACGATATATCGATATTTTTCACTCGATTATTATCGATACTATTTAGAAATATCGATATATTTCTTTCACTTGCCCATCCCTAGACATAACGTCAAAGTCAAACATGGAGTTGCCAGCTCGAAATACAAAAATAACTCATTTTATATTTAAAAAAGGAATAATAATTACATTTTAAGGTACAATCCACAAAATAATCTTAAGACGTAGTCGATTAGCAAAGACTTCTATTACAATAATTTTATAGTCCTGTCTGCAGAGTTTAAAGAAACCTAACTTTTTTTTTTGAGGTTGGGAAATCATCCAATGACTTCTCCCGCTCTGGGTGGAGCGGAAGGGTGTGTCAGACTCTTACTGACTAATACCCGTTCATGTTCCTTCCGTGGCCCTTTATGTTCCGGGGTAGCGGTAACCTCTTTCGGACAATCCCGCTTACCCGGCAGGCTCGGCCCTAATGGGCCCCTTTATATGCTAACATCCCTTTGAGGAGCGCGTGGAACATGTACGCGCCGTCCGGCACGGGTAAGCTACCCATTAATCACCGCCCGCAGGCCCGCGCCTACGGTGGCCGGGAGTCGTCACGTGGCTGCCGACGCCCAGGGCGTCTCCCGCGGCAGCTGGGCCGGGAGGACCTTTCCCTCCCCCATCCCGCCACCTCCTTCGCGAGCATGACTGCTTCGCAGAAGGAGGTGACTACCTCACACTCCCTCTCGCTGCGGACCATGGCTTGCACCAGGGCCGGGCGAGAGATGTCGCCGCTAATCGCCTCTACGAGGACACGGTGGTGCTCCGCCGGAGCGGGGCAGGTTTCCACCGTGTGCTCCACCGTGTCCTCTGGGCGATCCTCGCAGTGGTGACATCCGGGCGTTTCCTCCCGCCTGATGATGTGCAGGAACCTCCCGAAACATCTTGCCACTCCTCAAAGAGGGGCCTTACCGCTACTATCGTGGCGTGCCCTAAAGGAACCTACCTGAGTAAGTCCCGAGCTAGCTTCACTCGCTTTCCAAGCTAAGTTTTTAATGTCATATTGCCAGTCAAGATTAATTAATGTGTTATTTTTCAAACCGACTTCAAAAAAAAGGAGGAGTTCTATATTCGTCTATATGTAATACTAGCTGTTCCCGCGCGGTTTCACCCGCTGCTCGGCTCCTATTGGTCGTAGCGTGATGTTACATAGCCTATAGCCTTCCAAGATAAATGGTCTATTCAACACAAAAAGAATTTTTCAATTCGAACCAGTAGTTCCTGAGATTAGCGCGTTCAACCAAACAAACTCTTTAGCTTTATAATATTAGTATCACTACATAGTATAAAACAAAGTCGCTATTTTTGTCTGTTTGTTTGTCTGTATGCTTAAATCTTTAAAATTACGCAACGGATTTTGATGCGGTTTTTTGTAATAGTAGAGTGATTCAAGAGGAAGGTTAATTGTATAATTTGTCGACATATTTTGCGGGCGAAGCCGCGGGCGGAAGCTAGTAGATAATAATAAATATTTTTGTGTATGTTCGTGAATATTCTCGCAATTATGTTATGAAAGCTTGTGCGGCAGTCCTATTATAATAGTTATTTGTTATGCAAGGCTGGAAAGTTGATTTTTGGCGCGAGTACCTACTTCTATTGAAACCTGAGTAAGCGAAGGATTTTAGGGTTGAACCATGAGCGAAGCGAGTGGTTCAAATATAGAATCCTGAGCGTAACGAAGGTTTCCAAGGTACGAGACGCAGAAAAGCTTTGCTGCCGAGCGCAACACACAATTTTTCACCTCACTACAGCGAGGAAACTGCTAGGTGCAAAAAAACAGGTGTGATATGTTGAGTTTTATTTTGTTCGAGCGTCTCAGATACATTGACTCATGTGAAGAAAATAACAGATACTTGGCAATGTATCTTATGAGTTACATAGAATATCTCTAAAATTAAATACCCTGTATTTTGTTCTATATCCTACTTGTCCTCTAAGGAGAATGAAAGAAAAAAATACCATAGATAGGTACTAACTTCCGAAATTGAAGTAAATTTTCATTACTTAAATATTTTTTTGTATATTAAGTATGTTGGTTTGTGTCGGCCCTGGTGCAAGCCATGGTCCGGGGCGAGAGGGAGTGGTAGGCAGTCACCTCCTTCTGCGAAAAAGTCATGCTCGCGAAGGAGGTGGCGGGATGGGAGAGAGAAAGGTCCTCCCGTCCCAGCCGCCGCAGGAGACGCCCCGGGCGTCGGGAGCCACGTGACGACTCCCGGCCACCGTAGGCGCGGGCCTGCGGACGGTGAGTAATGGGTGACTCACCGTCCGATCAGCACCAGACCCGTGCCGTACGGCGCGTATATGTTCCACGCGCGCCTCAAAGAGATGTCAGCATATGAAGGGGCCCCTCAGGGCCAAGCCTGCCGGGTAAGCGGGATTGTCCGAAAGGGTTACCGCTACCCCGGAACATAAAGGGCTACGGAAGGAACATGGATGGGTTTTAGTCAGTAAGAGTCTGACACTCCCTTCCGCTCCACCCAGAGCGGGAGCAGTCATTGGATGATTTCCCAGCCTTAAAAAAAAAAAAAAAAGTATGTTGGTTTTGTAAGAAGAATAACTGTCAAACGTTAGCGTCACTTACAATCAATTTAGTACCCACGATCTTTTAGGAGTAAAATGATACTTTTCATCTCACAGGCTCGGAAAGGTTCTGTTTATCATTCGAAATCTGAGCCTAAAATTGAATTTTGCTCTCTAGCGTGGAAAGAGTTTTTGAAATTCGAACCTGTCTATTTTATAATTTTATATACTGCCAGTCCACTGAAAATGCATGACAAGGTCTAAAATAAAATTTTAAATCACATAGAAATAATACCGCTCACCTTAAAAACTTCCATCATCGTACAGAAATTAAATATTTTGCGAGAATATAATTGTAAAATTGGAATTAATGTTAATAAGTATTCCATTTGATTTAAAAATCTGTGACGTCACATTTGAATATTCCATGAAAATACTACCCTGTCAAATACCCAATTGTGTAGTAATATAAGTTTATATTTTTTTAAAACATATACTAATATAATATGTTATTTAACCCTTTGCTTGGCAAAAATAAATACATATGTATTAAATAAAATTAGTTCGTTATTAATTGTATTAAATTTGTTTTTTCTTTCATTCTCCTTAGAGGACAAGTAGTATATAGAAAAGAAATACAGGGTATTTAATTTTGGAGATATTCTATGTATCTCATAAGATACATTGGCAAGTATCTGTTATTTTCTTCACATGAAACAATGTATCTGAGACGCTCGAACAAAATAAAACTCAACATAATATAACACGTTTTCTTGCACCTAGCAGTTTCCCCGCTGTAGTGAGGTGAAAAATTGTGTGTTGCGCTCGGCAGCAAAGCTTTTCTGCGTCTCGTACCTTTGAAACCTGAGTAAGCGAAGGATTCTAGGGTTGAATCATGAGCGAAGCGAGTGGTTCCAATATAGAATCCTGAGCGTAACAAAGGAACGAAGTCATACTGACATCAGAATGACTGCCCAATTTTTTAATTCATTTTCTGTTATAGGTACCAATTATTTAAACAAAGATATCAAATGGGTATAAAATGTTAGTAATATTTTGAAGCTAACCGGTCATTTTGTCCAGTCATTCTGATGTTCACCTCTTCTGAAAGTTTTCCGATTGGAATAAAGTTATTGTGCTCAATTATGTCGGCACCATGCATGAGTAATTTATGTGCTCTTGATTTCCCTTTTCGTTGAACCCGTGCAGCTGTTATTATTAACTAGTAATCCAATGAAATATATTGAACTAATAACAAAATAGAAGCTGCATTGTTTATTTACAGGATTCATTTTGATAATTAAAGAAAACTGCAGAAATACTAAACCACTGGCAAAATGTATAATTTTTAATACACTTAATTCTTAACAATAATATTGAAACTACACATTTAGAGACTTTGATTTATTTAAAATGATCACTTATGACAAATCTTCAGCTGGGCAAATATTGGTCCTTGTCTGCAGTATAGGGCAGGAAGAAGTGGCCAGCAGAGTCGGTAAGGTTCTTCATACCTGAGTTGCCTTCCTTCACAATATAGAGTGACAGCCTCACAGTAGTTCCCTTGAAGGTTGGTTTTGTTGTATAGTTTACACAAACTTTGTAATTTGCCAGTAATGGAGATGTGCAAGGTAAATAAAGTCAATGACCAATCATGGGTATTGATTCAGTCAAGCCATTTTTCCATATCAGCTAAATAGATGCATCTTGATGTGTTTGATATTTGCCTGTTACTTGAAATTATGCAGAATATGGAAATTGTCTTTCCTTATTACAAAATATTACTAAGATTTATGGTCTATTTGGGGATATATGCCCTTTCTAATCTAATATCGTCAACAGGGCAATCATTTTTATCACATTCAACTAAACCTATTCTTTTTACAACAGCCATTCCGGATTGAACTCTTCCAAAGATTGCATGCTTTCCATCAAGCCACTGTGTTGGAGCCAGTGTAATGAAGAATTGAGATCCGTTTGAGTCAGGTCCAGCATTTGCCATTGACAACACTCCAGCTCCACTATGTTTTAAATCCGAGGATATTTCATCATCAAACTGCGGCCCATAAATTGACTGTCCACCCTTGCCTGTGCCAGTGGGATCACCACCCTGTATCATAAAATCTCTGACCACTCTATGGAACTTTGTGTTGTTGTAGTAGCCTCGGCGAATTAACTCCATGAAATTTCTGCATGTTATAGGTGAATGTTTCCAATACATCTCCACAACCATGGAACCCATACTGAAACAGTAAATTTAAAAAATGTTATTAAAAAGTTATAAAAGTATACTAAGGACTTGAGGCAAAAATCACCTATCTTTGGTTGGATTTAAATAATGCTCAGCTGACTATCCGTTACCTGGTCTACGGCTGATTCTACATTTTCATCTCAGCCAGACAACCAGTTGCACAACTCGAATTAGTGAGGTTATTTAATGCGTGCTTCGGTTAGGTATGTACACAATGCAATTTGATTTTGGACTTCCATTTTCCATGCAGTTAAAGGCACAGTCTACACTCTACCGTATGAAAAGGTTACCAAGAACGAAAGTAGTTTGATTGTTTTTGAAATAAGTTATTACTTACGTTGTTTCTAACACAGCCACTGGCGGTTGCCATGATTTGTCGGGAATACCAGCATTAGAATAGCCAAGCATATTTAGTATGTAACTCCTAAAGCTTGCATATGAGAATCTAGGTCACTTTATTTAATGCGAACGACTCAGGAGTTTGGGAAAGAACAACAACAACATACCGAACCGTAATGATTGAGACCAAAGAGTACTAAAGTCTACTCAGTACACACAGACCCAACTTAATAGAGTACTCACGCACGCACTCATTTGTTGCACATATTAGTTTTTTTTTAATTTCTTAGCTTTGGTAACGGAGTCTTTGAGCAATGTCCTAAATGAGATCTTTTTATGAGCTAGACACGGACTCGTACCAGGCACTCAACGTATGCGATGCAACGTGGGAGAATGGGAGTGCACATTTGTCCCATTGCAAATTAAGTTGGCATCAAACGCTGTTGTAAATTCTCAGAAGGTGACTCTCTACACGTAAGTTTTAGAAACACTAGTCACACACATGGGATAGCGTAAGACATCACCTTCCCATGCCGATCTGTACATCGCAGGCATAGCAGGCATGCGTAGCATCTCTACAGTCTACTTAATGTGATCGCAGGTCGACGTTTCGTGTGAGGCATGTGACTGCGTTGCATGCTGTAGGTACATGTGTGTTTCTAATACATAGTTTATCATATAAAATCAAGTGTCCAGATATGATAATGCGTTGCATACGTTGCGTACGTGGTTCAGTTCATCTCTAGCTTCAGTTTGTCTCTAGCTTTATCGTGGACGAGCACTATTGCCAATCCTACCAAAGTCAAAGCTTTTTTAGCTTTTTCTATGAGTAAAACAGGTTAAGTTACGTATTGATACACTATGTTTTGATACTAACGACGTTCAAATATTAGGAGTAGGTATCTAAGATTACGCTTTGAGGATTAAATTTTAATTGAAATTAAAGAACAAAATCTATCCATGTTAAATTACAAACTTAGTCTTAATTAAAGATAACAGATTTGCCTACAAACTTATATGGTATTTCGACTAGGTAGTTTTCGTACTCGTGTGGAAATGACCGATTACAGCAAAAGGGCTTGGTTTCGTTACTTCAACTGACTATAGTTATAAGACTATAGTTGAAGTTTTTTTACTAAAAAATCTTACTAAAAAAACGAATACTATATTCGTACATACTAATTCTATTAAATAGAGGTGTATTTAATAGAATTAGTATGTACGAATAATCTTAGTAAAAAAACGAAACCAAGCCCTTTTAGACAGATGTTCTGAAAAGAATAAATCTAAATTATCAATAATCTAAAATTATTTTAAATTAAGTAGTAGGTGACGAGCCCATGGGCGACACGACTAAGAAGAGCGCGCCTATTCCAGCACTGAGCGGTTTTCACTAGACAAGTGCCTGGTGGAAGACCACTCTCGCGAGGAGCTAGTGAAGCAAGCCCATCTAAATCACAAGTGTACGAAGCACGTTTAGGCAAAACCTGTTAAACTATTTTCATTACGATTTCTGAAACTGCTGTCTGGCTTTTTAGCCATAATGCATTCCTAATGAAATAAGTTTTCACCGATTACGAGCTACGAGGGTATAAAGAATCTCACATCTAAGTATAGATACGAGTGAAAAACCCAAATCCTGCCTGGTGTCGCGAAGTCGGGTAAAAATGTAAAAGTCACTACAATACAATAAGACCCTCAGATCTATTGAAGCTTAGATTTTACCTGATTTTACCCTGCAACTGCTGAGGGACCACTGTAGGTACTAATCATAGCGAACAAATCCACACAAAACCTCAAATCGCCAAACAAATAGGCTATATATACAGTCTTAGATCGGAAAACAAAAAAAGGTTTTGTTCGATTTCCGACAACTTAAAAGGTACAAACACATATAGAGCATAAATCGAACAGACTAGGTACGTGTGACTACGGCTTCTGTATTATAGTCTACTTTAAATCCCCCGTTAGCTCTATAAGAGGTATAAGGTAAACAAAAACTGATCATTATTATACCTATTCAAAACACCAGACTACTAACTACATTGCGTAACAGACTCCTAATGACCCTTTTATTTTGTTACCCGACTACGGATTTTAACAAGCTAACTATACACACCTATAATTATGTGCATGTAGGTATGTACATACAATGTATGAACTAGTTTTTCCCAGCAGCTTTGCCCGCATGTAAGTAGAAAATTATCTCACGGGAACCGTACATTTTTCTGGGATAAAAGGAAGCCTGGGCTTTAATCTATCTTTGTACCAAATACCATCCAGTCCGGTTCAGTCGTTTTTGAGTGAAAGAGTAACAAACGTCCATACATTCTCACAAACTTTCACGTTTATTTTAATACTAGCTTCCGCCCGCGGCTTCGCCCGCAAAATATGTCGACAAATTATACACATAAACCTGCCTCTTGAATCACTCTATCTTTTAAAAAAAACCGCATCAAAATCCGTTGCGTAGTTTTAAAGATTTAAGCATACATAGGGATATAGGGACAGAGAAAGCGACTTTGTTTTATACTATGTAGTGATAAGTAGGTAGGATTTGTGTACATAATAATTATAATAATAATATCCATGGACATTTTACACAATGCCATATAGTCCCAAGCTAAGCAACCTAATGCTTGTGTTATGGTAACGAGATGGCTGATAAACTACTTATTTACATTTTTTTTTGTAAATACATACATATTATAGATAGAAATGCACCCAGACCCGTAACAAATACTTGTAAACATAAATTCATTTCCCTCATAACTCCTTGACATGTCGTCGTATTTACCTACATACTTAATTCGTTGTGGTGCGCTTCCAGTCTTATTGGATGCAGCTGAATAAAATAAAACTTAAAGACAATGATAGTGATACATTAAAAACTTATTTTCTAACTTGGATGCGTGTCCAATGCCTCCATAGGACTTTCTATTGTCCCAGCAATAAGCGTCAGGTAGGTAGCTGTTACAACTGCCCTCACCCTACACATCAGCGTACCTGCATAAATGACTGGAGCCTAATCTTCTCTTCTTTTCGTGTGGTTAGTAACTAACCTGGTGTCAGAGTTTTAATGCTGCCCATGGGCCTCTGACTTAGCATCACATGCTGTTGAGAAATATCTCTCGGGCATGCCGGTTTCCTCACAATGTTTCCCTTCACCGATTTTTCTTTTTTCGAATAATTACGTAACACACTTTTAATAGCTGCCCTTTTGGTTTGACAAAAGCAGGGTAAGTACAATAAAATCTTTTGCGCCATCATGTTTCAAAACTTCCTCTACCCTTTAAACACAATGAACATTTTTAATTGAGAAAATTAAGTTTTTCGTTTTCCTTACGACAAGGTTACGTGATGGCGTTAGGGAGCCGGGAATGTTTGGGCTCTGGCACCCCAATCGTTGCGCAAATTCTCCCAAAATTTAGCTTTTTTAGTTTTTATGGCTTCTGTTTTTTCTATTGCTCCGGCTACGTAAGCAAAAACTTTCTCAAATTCGGTGGAAATTTGAATGAATCATGAACAAAAATAGAATGTATTTTTTTCCACGAAAAACTTCGAGTTAAACAAACAATGCTATGTGATTTCTTTGAAATTACACTCATTTTACCCCAAGTTATTGGCCAATTCGTTTTATGGTGACTGACGGTAACGAATAAGTAGTGTAAATCTGGCAATGACTGATTAATGATTTTGAATTTCATAATGAACGCTTAAAGGTTAAAATCATTTGGAGAACGACAGTTTGGCATAACTTGATGCGTTGGCGACTGTACTAAGACATGTATTATTTAACATTTTATATTCATTATTTTAAATGATACATAATATAGATACCTGAGAGGTTTAATGATAGTAAACGTAAAAAATAGTGCCTTATAGTATTATAACTTTCGTCAATATTCAACTAAATTGTGATTGCATGAAAGAGAACTACCCGTTTATGAAATCATCGACATTTCCCGCAATTGACTATTTGAATCGGTCAAAAGTAAAATATTAAATAACTTGGAAAAATCCCGCTCGTCATAAAAACTTCCATCACCGTACAGAAATAAAATAAAATGCGAAGATTGAATTGTTAAATTGCATTTAATGCTATATTGTATACAATTTTATTCTAAAAATCTATGACGTCACATTGTTGTTTCATACAAATCACGTACATATAAATAGCGCGTTTTGGCAGTTCATAAAAAGGAACGTTATTGACTACCCTTTCAAATTCAAATACCCAATTGTTGTGAAAGCGGAAAATAACCAAAAATTCAGGCTCACACTTCTTCACGCAGTGGTTACTGCGTGAAGAAGTGTAAGAACAATCTTCTACAGTGAATGTCTTGAAAGACATTCGATACGTAGAAAAAAACAGTAATTCCATACTGCACTTTAGTGCTTTCTAATAGGTTACCTACTAACACTGTCAAAATGTATGAATCTGCAGATATTTTTCGATATTCCGATATTTTATTATTTTCGATATTTTTAACAGTTACCGCATGTTTTTTATACACCATAATGATCTTACGCTGTACCTAAAGGTATTTTGCGGACGTCTTCATGATTCTTGCATGAACTATCATTCAACAACATGTTTATAGGTACTTCTTCTTCTTTTCGTGTGGTTAGTGACTAACCTGGTGTCAGAGTTTTTATGATGCCCATGGGCCTCTGACTTAGCTTCACATGACTGTTGAGAAATATCTCTAAGGCATGCCGGTTTCCTCACGATGTTTTCCTTCACCGATTTTTAAGCAAGTGATAATTAGGTATACAATACGCACATGAATCCGTTAAATCAGAGCTGCGTGCCTTGGGTTCGAACTCGAGACCTATGACTTGGCAGTCCGAAGGTCACACCACTAGGCTATCATTACAACAACATGTTTATAAGTTAGTACCTACCTATAAACATCATCAGCAGTTCTTTCGTTTTTCAGCTTTACTTGTTAATTTTCTTGTGATGTTATCTATGTCATTTTGATTCGATCCGGCAAGCAGGATGAATGCAGTTTGTCCGCCATTACTCTTATTGGCTTGATCTGCTAATCTTCGTATGATTGTCATAGACAGTTATTAGATAACTGTCTAAGGCCACACGCACAGGTCCGCACCGGCCGCAACCCACGCACGGCACGCAACGGATTTTGGTTTGCTTTGTATGAATTCACTAGCTTTCGCCAGCGGCTTCGCCCGCGTGTATGTAGGAAATTATCCCAAGGGAACCGTACATTTTTCCGGGATAAAAAGTAGCTTATGCTATTCCAGACTATAATCCCTTTCCCTTTTTTTTTTTAATTTACGCTTGAGTACAGTCTGTTTTTAATGTTTTAATTGGTACCTATATTGGCGTGTGCCAGCTGACATGTGGCAAATGATTGATTTTAATGTGATGTGTTTCGTAATGTTAATTACTTCTCATACGATAAATGTGTAGGTAGAGTCAAGTTCTTCCAACTAAACAGACAGCTGTGCTGCTGGGGAGTTTGTTGCGATACTTCTTCTTCCCAGCTAAAGCACTAGGAAGTGGTGAAGGGTGGGCGTTTTTGGGGGACTGTCTTATGTAACTTTGACCTTCAAAAAGTGCTGATTATCAGCCTAATTTGAATAAATGACTTTTGTTTTTGATTTTGAATCTATCTTTGTGCCAAGTTTCATCTAGATCCGTTAAGTAGTTTTTTCGTTTTTTCATTACAAAAATACATACAAATCTTTCCTCTTTATAATACTAGTATAGATACATTTATGAACAACAAGCTTCTAACCGGTGACTAGTTCACCGTGTGCATCGCTCACTGCCGCCGTTTGTCTTCAGAATGTGGGGTATATTCGAGAGTCATGCAAAAACTACCTTTCTTTTTGATATTCCCTGGTCAGTCTGAACCTAGGCAATAATAATCATTTTATTTACTACGGGTAGAAAACCCAATTTACTGCTTACAATATACTGCTATATTATTTTGGTGATAGCCGTTTATTTATTTATTTATTGAAAATAGGTACACCAACAGCATATATATAGTACATTAAATATAATATTTTACAGGTATGGTTCTTATATATATACCAATTATAGGTGTACACGACATTCTCTTAAAAAAAACAACATAGTTTACTATGTAAAAATTAAATGTGAAAAAATGGAAGCCGACCCCAACATGGTTGGGAAAAGGCTAGACAGATGATGATGATGATTTTTTTTTTTGTGACGACATGGTTGGCGCAGTGGTTGAGCGATTGATTGCTGCGCAGCATGTCGCGGGTTCGATTCCCGCACGGAACAAATGTTTGTACGACTCGCAAGTATTTGTTCCGGGTCTGGGTGTACCTACCTACCCTACCTACCCTACCTACCCTACCTACCCTACCTACCCTACCTACCCTACCTACCCTACCTACCCTACCTACCCTACCTACCCTACCTACCCTACCTACCCTACCTACCCTACCTACCCTACCTACCCTACCTACCCTACCTACCCTACCTACCCTACCTACCCTACCTACCCTACCTACCCTACCTACCCTACCTACCCTACCTACCCTACCTACCCTACCTACCCTACCTACCCTACCTACCCTACCTACCCTACCTACCCTACCTACCCTACCTACCCTACCTACCCTACCTACCCTACCTACCCTACCTACCCTACCTACCCTACCTACCCTACCTACCCTACCTACCCTACCTACCCTACCTACCCTACCTACCCTACCTACCCTACCTACCCTACCTACCCTACCTACCCTACCTACCCTACCTACCCTACCTACCCTACCTACCCTACCTACCCTACCTACCCTACCTACCCACCCTACCTACCCTACCTGCCTACCTACCTACCCTACCTACCTACCCTACCTACCCACCCTACCTACCAAAAAAAAATAAAAAAATAAAAATGTATTCTGCTATTCAGGGCGGAGACAAATCCAACGAAACAAAAACCATGAAAATTGGTCCAGCAGATCTCGAGTTATAATGGAGGGAACAAACCCGACTTTCTTTTATATATATAGATACTCTGTCAAGAAAGTACCGGGCAAAGATCAATAATACACAAAATGTCTGTTATTCATCCAAATTTATTTATCACCTTCAAAGTATGCTCCTTTAGAAACGATAAACTTGCGCCAACGAATAATCCATTCATCAAAACATTTTTTAAACGCTGCTTCCGGAATTGAGTTCAGTTCTCACCGCGAATTCTCCTTTATGTCTTCTATCGATTGAAAACGGGTGCCACGAAGTGGTTGAGTTTAGGAAAAAGAAAAAAGTCAGCAGGAGCCATATCTGGTGAATATGGTGGTTGCTGGATGGTATTTGTTGAGTGTTTGGTCAAAAATTCGTTCACAATGATAGCCTTGTGCGAAGGCGCATTGTCGTGGTGCAAAATCCAAGAATTTTCTTTCCACAAATCTGGCCTTTTTCGTCGAATTTGCTCTCTTAAACGCCGCATGACGCTCAAATAATATTCTTTATTTACCGTTAGACCTTCCGGTAAGAATCCAGAGTGCACAACACCGCGATAGTCAAAGAAAACAGTCAACATGACTTTGACTTTTGATCGACTTTGGCGTGGTTTTTTCGGTTTCGGTTCAGTTGGAAGGCGCCACTCCGAAGCTTGTTGACTAGTTTGCATGTCAAACTCGTAAACCCACGTCTCGTCACCAGTAACAATGTTGGGTCCGAACTGACTCGTTCTAGCATGTCCTCAGCGACTTTCATGCGATTGAGTTTTTGGAGAAAATTCAGATCTTTTGGGACTAGCCGAGCAGCAACATGTTTCATACCCAAATGATTAGTTAAAATGGTACGGATCGACTCGTGAGATACAGAAAGTTCGGCGGCTATCTCTCTCAGAGTTGAATGGGGATTTTCAGTCACTATTTTCTTCACTTTTGCGATGTTAACTTCAGTTGCAGACGTTGACGGCCTACCAGAGCGAGGCAAATCTTCCATCACATGTCGACCGCTTTTGAACGCTTTGAACCACTCATAAGCACGAGTTTTTGATAAAGTCGATTCACCGTAAGCCTTCTGTAACATTTTCAGTGACTCCGAACACGAAATTCCATTGGCGATGCAAAATTTAAGACAAACTCTTTGTTCGATATTTTTGTCCATTATGAAATTCGCAATTCACACTATATATGATATTACTAAAACCAGCACTGTATTTAATATAAATAACCTTAGAGCATTTATAAATAACAGATGCAACTCAATCTCCGCGCCAAAATGGAAAACAGTTGTGCCAATCTAACAACTACAAAAAAACAAAAATTTGAATTTGGAACCATAAACAAATCATCCATTCCCGATACTTTTTTGACTGAATGTATCTTATGTATGTATTTACAAAAAAAAAGTATATAACTAGTTTTTTCAGCCATCTTGTTACTATAACACAAGCATTAGGTTGCTTAGCTTGGGACTATATGGCGTTATGTGAAATGCCCAAGAATATTATTTTATTATTATTTTAATAAACCAAGATCTTTATTGACGTGTGAACTAAAAATTATGTAACTCCGACCGGAGTCATAGACGTATATTCGTTAACAACGTGACTCCTTCGGAGTCATTGCACAGGGCACGTGTTCAGCTTTTAGGGGAAACCAAAATAACTTATTCAAGCTAACGTCTGTCGCGGCAACGTGATTTGCTTTTTACCCGATTGCCAAGGAAATGTCATGTTTTCCGCTCGTAGGTACCTATCTTGTTTGTGAATTAACGGCTATCTTATCTTGGATATAATCCTTTAACTTGTAATAAGCTTGTTTACAAAGTGTACTTTAAATATGAGTTTTAAAATCTACTTCGGTTTAACAGACTGTAAGTATTATGAGCTGAAAGTTATAAGTTAAATACCCACATTAAGTTGAATAACAGGCGAAATTATAAACTGACAGATAAATTGATAGTGGTAAAGTCAATGCAGGTATTACATGAGTGATAGCCTAGTGGTGTGACCGTCGGACTGCCAAGTCATAGGTCTTGAGTACGAACTCAAGACCACACCTCTGAATTTACGGATTCATGTGCGTATTGTATAAATTATCAATTGCTTCAAAATCGGTGAAGGAAAACATCGTGAGGAAACCAGCATGTCTGAGAGATATTTCTCAACAGCATGTGAAGCTAAGTCAGAGGCCCATGGGCAGCATAAAAACTCTGACACCAGGTTAGTCACTAACCACACGATAAGAAGAAGAATAACGGTGTCTAACTCAGGCTTTCAATCATACAGTTTACTTTGTTTATTCTGAAGCTAATTTTTAACCAACTTCTAAAAAGGAGGAGGTTCTCAATTCGACTGTATGTTTGTAACGCGATTACTCTGCAAATTATGATTTGAGTTTGTTGTATATTTTTTTGTTTGGTAGGTCATACTTCAGAGGTATCAGAGGTTAACTTCGTTTGAACAGATTTTGAGTTAGCTTCGTTGGTACGGATTTGATCCACTCGTACTATATTGATGATATAATAATAATAATAATAAATTCATTTATTTCTCACCACAATATTTAAAGAGATTATTTACATGGGAATATTGTTTAGTAAATATTAAACTCTAATATTGTGGGAGACTGGTGCCTAAGCTAGGCTAATGGCCTGTGTTATAGGACACCAGGTCCCCACCCCGAGTAACAATGTCAGGTCGTACTAGAGCAATACACCTTTAGTTGCGGCAAGTTCAGTGTTGTGGGAGGTAAGTAATATGAGGCTGTGTATTAGGTGTAAATGAAGTATGTGTGTGTGTATGTGTGTGTGTGTGTATGTGTGTGTGTGTTTGTGTGGTGTTAGATTACTGTACGCGTCGATATAGGTGTTATATAGAATAGTTGTAAATAATATTATAACTTAAAGGACTAGGAGTTAACTATAAGGACACGTTCGGTACTATCGTAAGATAAGTCCTGGAGCCAATTGGTAAGTTTGGTCATCAATGTACCTACTTCTGGTGAGAGGATATACATGGAGAAGACGATGGATTTTATTATAAATTCTAACACTGAGTACGCCGAAGTGGTGGCCCGCGAAGGAAGTACGACATTGGGTAGGATTGCAGACTGGATGACCTTTGCGTTTCCTTAAAATTTTGTCGTCAAGAGGAAGCAAATAGTGACGGCGTAGAACAGCACGCAGAATGAACAGTTGGCGAACTGTTAGGACCTTTGACTCAGAGTAGAGCAGAGCGGTTGTATAATCTCTACGTTTGAACTGCATAACTTTTAGGACTGCCCTTTGGGCTCGTTCAACTTGAATTAGGTGGGTTTTGCAGGTTCCTCCCCATGCAGAAATGCAGTAAGTAAGAACAGAGACACACAGGCTCTGGTACACGAGGATATGTTAGTACTTCATGTCACTGTTGTTTACATAGCAAGTTTAGTAGTGGCTATAAATTAGTGTGGGGACTGTGCAGTATGTAGGTAGGCAACACAATAGTGAAAAAGGTTTTTTTTTCATAAAATTGGTTGTTTTTTTTTTGTAAAAACGTTCTTGTTTTGTATTTTCTATCTTGTTTCGGTCTTTTTAGTGCATTATTCTTAAATTGTTTTTTTTTGTTAACTGTTACATTTGATTACCTTAAAAAGTTTTTGTGAATTTAGAGCAACTCCAGGCTATTCTCAAATGTCAGTCAATTTGTTTTAGGTTAAATTTAAAAAATAACAGTCAATATGTAAGCAATGGGAGCAGCTCAATCCCAAGCCCTTTTGTCCTCAAAATAGACTTTAGCTTTATAAAAGGCGTTTTATGGCTAAGACCTTGAACATGGCTTAGAAGTTTATTATAAAAGCGTGTAGGTACATCTGAACGACCTTCCATTATTTTTAACCTTGTAGTGGGTAGGGGAAGATCGTTACCCTTCGTACGCGGGGCACATTCATACAGTCAAAATAAAACTTGAACGAAACAACGTACGGTCTTGCTTTCGTATGTGTGCGTGAGTCGAGGTACCAACTTAACGTCAACGTAGTTTCGCGCCATTCGCACTGGTGAGAGTGAAGTGACAGGAACGAACGTGTTTCCCATGAAGGTATAGATAAAAATGGAGACCACACTCAGAACAACAGCTTGAGTCAAATACCTACATATCTCTATCTCACTCTCTGTGGGCCGACCTCTCTTTTTGGTGAGGACGATAGTATTGCTATCTTCTTATTTGAATCTCCTAGTAAATTCTTAGGAATAGTCATCACAATAACAAAATCATAAGTTAAACGCTGTCTGGTATTATATAAAGTAATAAATAGTTAAAACGCGATTAGTTAATTGTGTTTTTTTTTTTTATCGGTCCCTTAGGCAAAGTTGGATTGGCTCATAACGGAGTTAGAATCCCATTTCCTTAGGATTCGATAAAGTGGCAACATTGACCCTATGTCAAAATAAATAAGAGGCAATATGGCGGTTGTTTACTTTGCGGTTCACAGCTTTAAATGAGATTATTCACGGTATAATTGATATAATTCAAGAAATGGTGCAAAATTGTATAGTGCGTGGTTGCGGAAGTAAGTGGTGTCCAGGAGGTGATATAAGATTTCACCCGTAAGTGATTTATGGCATTGAATCATTGCAAACATATTTCTTTGTTTTTTTCACTTTATTTCTACCTAAAATGTTTTATCAGTGTTTTCAACATATTATTTAATGATAATTACGACCGAATGAAATAGTTTTACATTGAATTTAATTGACTATGTGCAATTTTAATGTTTTGTTTACGTTTTTTTTTGTTTTATGTCATGTTGAAGTAGTGTAACCATATTGAGGATATATCTGGGAATTTCCGTGGAACATGAACTAATTAAAAAAAAAAGTCTTAAGTATTATATATGTCTCTTAAGGATTGTGGACTATGTGATTTTTTTAAATATAAAATTTTTGTTTCTCACTATTCAAAAAATTTAATATCCATCAAATGCTTTTTTTTCAGATTTCCTAAAAATAGTACTCATAGAAAATTGTGGTTATCCATTGTACCATTGAAAAACAAGTTTTATGAAAGTGCACGGATTTGCAATTTACATTTTCAAGAATCAGATTATTATAAAAAAACAAGGCGCTTAAAAGAAACAGCAGTTCCTAATATAATAGATCAAGAAACAGTCCCACCAGCCATGGTAAACATTTAACATAGTTTATATATCTGTATTACAATATATTACGTATTTAGAAATATAGTTCAAATGTATGGCAAAAGGCAAAATTTTATAAAATATATTATAATTTTCAGATAATAAGTTCAATGCATGAAGACTATATGGTGAAAATAGATCCTCTGGCTGTACCAAGCACTAGTTCTGACATTTCTGATAGAAATTTTCCACTTATGGAAATAGCAGTGAAACGTGCTGGCGGCAATATTGAGGAACCAACTGATAAAAAACAATGTCGGAAAGTTCTGGAAAATATAAGCAATCTTAACGAGTTACCTGTAAGTTTCCCTTTCCCATACAAAATATTAAATACTCATTTACATAACATCATATTATGTATAGATTCAAATCTATACTAATATTATAAAGCTGAAAAGTTTGTTCGTTTGGTTGAACGCGCTAATCTCAGGACTACTGGTCCGATTTGAATAATTCTTTCAATGTTGGATAGCCCATTTTTCGAGGAGGCTATATTTTACCCTGTATTTCCTAATAACTTTCAATAAAACAAACAAATTCATTAATGTAAAGTACTGATTTCACACAAAATTTTCTTGTTTTGTTAGGTCAGCAGTGAAGATCGCGTTCCTGCGAAGATTAATAGGGGCGTGCAAGTGAAAATAAAGTCAACTAAAGAACAAATACTTCAGAAGAAAACTAAGATGCTTAAGCAAAAAGTGGCGCGGCAAACTAAAAAACATCACGATATGTCTTCCTTAATGGCAACAATTAAAAAGTATACGAGTCAGTCAGAAATTGAAAATATTGTACAAGGGCGTTTTGCTGATATCTGCAAGGAATTCAAAAGGCCACCGAGTAATCCACATGGTGTTCGATATAGTGAGGAAATCAAAGCCTTTGCTTTAACTTTGAATTTCTATTCACCCAAAGCTTATGATTTTTTAAGAAAATATACAACTTTGCCTCATGTAGAAACAATACGAAGATCTTTGTCTTTCTTTAATTGTAATGTTGGTTTCTTATCTGAAGTACTCGAATATTTAAAAGAGCAAGTCAAATTACCGGAAAAAAAATATTTAAAAAATGTTGCTTTAATATTTGATGGCATGGCATTAAAAGAAAATTTGGCCTATGATAAAAAATTGGACAAAGTCGTTGGCTACGTTGATTTAGGACCAATTACTGTAAGTGATCCAGAAAAATTAGCTTCTGAAGCTCTCGTATTTCAGATAGTTTCATACGGTGTACGCTTTAAATGTCCAATTGCATATTTTTTTATTGCAAATAATTTGCCTGGGGAACTTCTATCAGAATTAATAAAACCAGCTTGATGAAATTGGTGTCACCGTAAGATCTGACCTGATTTGACCTGTGATGGTGCATCATCCAATGTTAAGGCTTACGAATGTTTAGGCTGTACACTTGAACAAAATAATTTAATACCGTTCTTTGAACATCCCAACGGGAAGAGCAATATTTATTGTCTACTTGACGCTGCTCATATGTTAAAACTTGCGAGAAATGTGTTGGCTGATTTTGAAATGAAGTCAAGTACCGGAGATATATCGTTTAAATACATAAAAAAATTACACGAAGTACAAAACGAAGAGGGTTTGAAATTTGCCAATAAATTAAGCGCTTTACATGTAGATTTTAAAAACAAAAAATTAATGTTAGGCTTGCTGCACAAGTACTATGTTCATCAGTTGCTGATGCAATAGATTTTTTGAGGGTTAGTGGTCATCCTGACTTTTTAAATAGTGAAGCGACATCAGAATTCTTGCACGTGATTGATAGACTTTTTGATTTAATGAATTCAAAGTCACCCTTTGGAAAAGGTTTCAAGTCTCCATTATCGTTGAAAAACCAACGTTATTGGGAACCAGTATTTAGTGACACTGGAACGTATTTAAAATCCTTAATGATAGATGGCACTGGTATTTTAAATCATCGCAGAAAAACTTTTGCACTAGGTTTTTTGATGAACATACATAGTTTGCCATTACTTGTTAATGATTTGTGTACACTGCAGCAAAATCCACTGAAATATTTGTTGACTTTTAAGTGTTCCCAAGACAACTTGGAAATTTTTTTTTTCATGCATTAGGGCTCGCGGCCGGGCTCAAGATAACCCGTGTCCTCTTGAGTTCCGATATACACACATCAAAAGTGTCTAGGGATCAACATATATTTTTGCAATAACTTTTCTCTTGATTGATATTAATTTAAATTTTCTTTAAGGATTCATCAAATAAAGTGTTTTCGTTTGTCACAGTAACGATAAACCAAGTCACCTTTGCATTAATAAAGAAATTTGCCATTTTCCTAATAAAGGGATTTTTGACATTTGAACCACTAACATTAAAGTTCGAAAAAAAGACTGAAATAACAGTTTTCTTTAAAATTTTATTGGGTAACTTAAACAATTAATAATCCGTGTTTCTACCGCGAACACTAACAACACAAGAACATCGGTTTGGCATACTCAAAATGAGTTCATCCAAATCACGCTGTGGAATGGCCGCCCATGTTCGTTGCAACAACAAAAAAAGGTCTTCTTGCAACTGGATACCCTCCATATTCGGCAGAGCTCTTCTCTGTAGCATATCCCATGCATGCTCAATCGGGTTCAAGTCTGGCGACACGGAGACAAGACCGATACATTCAAATCTTAACTCGAAGAGCTCCAACAATAACCGCCATGATGTTAGCCGTGAGGCTTCATCACTCTTCAGGGAACTTAATTAGCGACCAAACAGTCAGAAACCGCTTGCATGAAGTGAACCTTCATTCCCGAAGACCGCTACGGGTACCACCTATAGCAATGCACAATCGTAGGATTCGATATCAATGGGCTCTTGAACACAGAAATTGGGCAGAAGAACAATGGCGTTTCGTGTGCTTTTCTGATGAGTCTCGTTTTGGTATGAGACCGGATACAAGACGTATACGACACTGGAGAACCCCTGGACGCCAACAGCGATTAAAATCCTGCCAGGAAGTCCATCCTTATAGTGGTGGAACCATCATGGTATGGGCGGGTATTTGGATCGGCGGAAGAACTGAGTTGATTTGGATCAGAGGCAACCTCAACGCTCAAATTTATGCTGAGACGATTGTATCTGACGTCATCGTTCCTCTACAAGTGCAAATCGGTCCCTTATTTCAGTTAATGCATGATAATGCACGACCGCACACCGCAAGAGTTGTAAGACAGACTCTCGCCGCAGCTAACATCAATGTCCTGCCCTGGCCTGCTCAGTCGCCAGACTTGAACCCGATTGAGCATGCATGGGATATGCTACAGAGAAGAGCTCTGCCGAATATGGAGGGTATCCAGTTGCAAGAAGACCTTTTTTTGTTGTTGCAACGAACATGGGCGGCCATTCCACAGCGTGATTTGGATGAACTCATTTTGAGTATGCCAAACCGATGTTCTTGTGTTGTTAGTGTTCGCGGTAGAAACACGGATTATTAATTGTTTAAGTTACCCAATAAAATTTTAAAGAAAACTGTTATTTCAGTCTTTTTTTCGAACTTTAATGTTAGTGGTTCAAATGTCAAAAATCCCTTTATTAGGAAAATGGCAAATTTCTTTATTAATGCAAAGGTGACTTGGTTTATCGTTACTGTGACAAACGAAAACACTTTATTTGATGAATCCTTAAAGAAAATTTAAATTAATATCAATCAAGAGAAAAGTTATTGCAAAAATATATGTTGATCCCTAGACACTTTTGATGTGTGTATAATGCGGAAGATGTTGTTCAGACATTCTATTCAACCGTCCATAAATGCCAACTGCATAGAAAATGGTTTTGAAACTTCACAAGTCTTCGATTTCAATAAACCGAAAAGTTTGTTTCGACCTCGGGAAGAACCTGACTTTCAACAAGATGTTGAAAATGTGTTTCAAAATTTAGACGCAATTCATACTAGTCCATACCACGAAAATATATTATTTATTATATAACTGGTTATATAATAAAACAAATTCTTACCCACATGTCTTGTGAACATTGTTATAATGCGTTAGTAGCACTGCAAAGTCTGCCAACAGATCATACATATTCTATGATTTTAAATAAATTTAATTCATTTACGACATTTGTAAACCGAGGCAAACTGTACTTCCCTTCGGTAGCAGCTTACAAAATTGTAAAATATTGTGACAAAGTTTTTCAACAAGCTAATTTGATGGGCCAACTTAGAGCGAATAATATAGAAAACAAATTAATTAATGTCGTATCACAACATTTTACTCCTCTGTGGCAGGGAATGTTTAACCATCCCATCACGGAATCAATTTACTGTAATGATTTGCATGACACTAAGATAGTTAAGCAAATAGCTAATTCGTTTTTTAACATGCGTATACGTGCTCACTTAAAGAGACATACAGAAAATATACTCAGTGATTTACGTGGTAAGAGACAGAAATTACATAGAGCAATGATATTCAGTCATGTATAATTGAGAAGTTATAAATAAGGTTAAATAAATGATTTAATTCGGAATATGTTTTTTTTTTTTTGAGGCTTCACACTGTTCCTATTACAGTCCCGCATAATATATATAAATAATATTCATTTGCCCACATGGTAAAAAATTCTGAACACTGACTAACCCAGAATACTCGAAAAAAGCTGCTGTCCATTATGTTTAAGTAATCTAAAAAAATAATTAAACTGAGTTTTTTTTTTCGCGATTTGTGTATTGTTCCCATAGAAAGAGTTGATAGTAATTTATAAGTACATCCCTAATAAATTCCTTTTAGTTTTTACGCAAAACTAAAAAGTATTTTTCAGCTTCTCCCGAACCCCCACTTATCACAGTCATTCATATCGCATTACCCGCGGTAACTAAACCTATGTCATGCATTCTAATTGCGTATGACGCTATCAATAACAATCTGAATCCATAACGATACTTACATTTTTATGCAGACAAAATTTATAATAACTGTCACAATGATAACTATTTTTCTCTGGTAGAGTGTTGTGCAATTACACCTCTGGTCATGCTCTATTTTCGTGCAAAATTCTGTATAATACGTCTACCCAGAACTTTTTGTATGATTAATGACAAACAGCCAAATTTACACACTCAGAAACATCACAAGTTTCACACTTTATCAAACAACTTTTTTCGTAATTTCATAAACATGCATCATATCATGTTGCATACAATCTTTAGAAGCTAGAATCTAAGTAGTAAACAGTGATGTAGAGAAATTTATAAATATGTTAATCACTAAATGGAAAGTAACTACAAGCGTGTCCCAGGAAAACTAAAATAAAGGTTACCCTACTGAGAAAGAGAGGGGCTGCCCACAAAGAGCGAGATAGCGATACATAGGTATAGCTTCAAGTAGGTATTCGGAGTGTGGTCTCCATTTTTATCTATACCTTCATGGTGTTTTCGCGCTCGGTAAGTAATTTTTTGATCAATGTTTTTGTCTATTGTTACCATAGATAAAATAAGTTTTCGTGTAGAGTATTCTATCAGTAAGTAGCAAAATATACTTAAGATACGTTTTCAATACTTAATTTATGACGTTTTCCTTTTAATATTTAAAGAGGTTATATTTTGTTGTTATTTAGTTAGTGGGGTACTTTCGGACAGAACTAGATGGGGCACATTTGAACGCGTACGAACATCGAAACTTTTCACTTTTTCAGTAATTTTTTCTAATTTTACTGTTCAATAGTTTTTATTATCTTGTTAATTAACAACAACTTTTTGCAATGCTAATCCGCACCAAAGATTGAAAAATGTGATTTTAATTTTGGTTAATTTTAAGAAAAGTCATTCAAGTTTTGTTTTACATAAGAAAAGCTATGTAATTTTTGTTGACTATAAGAAAAGTACTTTATTTTTGTTTAATAGAAGTTAAATCTTTATTTTTGTGTTTAATTTCATTGCTAATAAAAGAATTTTGATTTATATGTGTCGTTTTAATCGCACGTACGGAGGTACCCCCAACACTGTATATAGGTGCCCCGTTGTTGGGGCAGATTCGTACATATTCCAGATTTAGTTCAAATCATAGTTATGGTTGAAACATCAGATGAAATCATCTGTCATTTTTTTATATGAATCTCAGATAGTTAGACTATAAATTTAAGCTGTCAGGCGATTGATTCATGAAAAAATAAAAAAAATAAAATGTGGAAACCGTACGAAGGGTCCCCACCTTCCCCTACAACGTGTTTGTTCCTAGTATGTTTATCATGGATATTTAAAAAAAATATTTTTGTGGGCAAACAAAATATTTTCAAAAATAAACTGAGAAGGTACACAGTCATTACCTTTATTTCTTTAAATTTCTCTTTGAGATAGTGTCTCGTACTTAATTTATTATAAATTGATCGAACAGCTCTTTTCTGCAAAACACAGATTAGTCTGAATATCGGCGGCATTTCCCCACAACAGAATACCTACCGTACGACATTACACTATGAAAATAGCTTGCAATGTAAATATGTCCTAAAAGCTCAACACCGGTAGTTGAACGACCCCTTGTAAAACCTAACTGTTTGTTATGTAATAATTTATGCTTATTAAAAAATCTTTGTAATTGCTATAGAATTAAGTGCTCAAATATTTCACTAAAGGTCATACTGAAACAGGTCTATAGTTTGTGGGGTCTGATGTACTACCTGATTTAAACAAGTGCATTAATTTACTATTATTTATTAAGTCAGGAAAGGAGATTGTTCTACGCCCATACATTGTTCGCCCTGGAGCCAACAGCATAGAAAAAATCATTTTCTATTTGTAAACTGCCCTTAGTAGCCCATAAGAACAAAGTTTCTTGACGGACACTTTAGAGAAAACATTTATTTAAAGAAAAGGAACAGATTTTGAGGTTATTTTTAATAAAAGAAAACTTAAGTAATTCCTTCTAAAATCGCTATTTCTGTTTTCTACAAAGCATTAAACTTCAAATACAGTAAAATATTACCCGTAAATACAGTTGTATTATGCCTTTTAGGTACAGTTATTATTTATTGGGGGAAGTTTACTATTTACTTTAAGCGAAGTCCGTTATCCGTTGTCAAAATGCTAAGGTGTCGTTTAAGCAGATCACAGAATCAGTTATTCGAAGCCAGGTCACGTTGAAAGCAATCCAAATTGTAGTCCGTTAAACAGAAACAAAATCAAAAACGCCAAAAGAAATCGCCAAATAGGTAGGTATTCACAACAACACAACACAGCCACAGGCACCGACTGACGTTGTGACGTAGAGATGCTGTCTTGAAGATCAATCATTGTATATCGATTATCAATGACCACCTATTTAATCTGTGGTTTTAATTTAGTAGGTAGACCAAAATGAAAGATCAATATGTCAAATGTAAATTAATTTGTTCCGTTTCAAACATAAACACGTTGTTGCTATGATTCTACTCCAATTAAATAAATGCTAAAATAAAATATTTTGTTCCCAACGAACAATGTGTAACGTTTTAGTTTGCGACATTTAAAAATAGAGTTTAAGTACTTAAAAAGTAAAAATATGGCTATTGAAGTCGTGAAATGGTTATAAGAACAATTCACTAGAGCTGCGTCGTAAATGACATTTCAATCGTTAAATGAGAGATTTTCTGACAAGTTAAAAAACATAGTTCAATAGATGGCGTGGGTAAAAATTACTGGCTTACTGGCTACTGATAACAAAAATAAGATCCGTAAATAAGAAAGCTTATTTGATGTCAAAAACCTGAGACAGTGACGTATTTTTTACCAACGCCTCTTTTGAACTAATATTTTCTCACTTGTGAGAAAATCCCTCATTCGACTAGTAAGTACAATTTTGTGAGTTTGTTTTGTTCATTATATTTTCATCATAATCGTGCTAGGCCATATTCATCATAAGTTCCAATAAAATGTTCACGGAACTAATTCCATGAAAAAAATATGCATGAAAAACTTCTATGTTGCACATTTTCAATGTTTTGGAAGTGATAAATATCGAACATCCATTATTTATCACTAGATATTATGGACATCGTCGTCGATATCGATATTTATGTAATATGAGCGAGAGCGACACTGTCAAATCTTTTGTGACATTCACATTGACAATTCCTTGAAAGATGGCGAGTTCAGTTGGTAATCAAATCAATGAGGTCACTTTTAAAAACCTATTAAGAATTAAACAGTGTCCGCTTGAATTTATTATTTTTAAAAAGCATATTAGAATATAATTAAAATTAACGTACACGTCAAATGTTTGTTGGTTATAGGGCGGTCTAGAACAATCTCCTTTCTCACAGTCGCTACAATTATTAAAGATAAGAGCTAAGTTAGGTGCAACAATGTCAATAATAGACTTAGCAACTTCTACAGAATTACCCCACAGATCTGCACTTGTCTTTTTTACATTCAAAAGTGTGAAAGGTTTTAATTATTTCTCTACAGGTTATATGCGCAAAATGAAATTCCGTATCGAAAATATTAACATGTTCCTTAAGCAAAGACTCAGCAACAGAAGGTGGTGAGTTTAAGGGTTTAGTAGTTGAAACGGGAACATCCCAAAAAAAAAATCAAAGGCCGCGGCGACTTGCTGGTCTGATTTTATTATGTTGCCATTAATAGACAGGCTGTATTCGCTGCTGCTTTCGTGCTGAATTTCAGTTACTAGACCTTCCCGTTTACTGTTTTACTATTTTAACTACACACATCAAAAGTGTCTAGGGATCAACATATATTTTTGCAATAACTTTTCTCTTGATTGATATTAATTTAAATTTTCTTTAAGGATTCATCAAATAAAGTGTTTTCGTTTGTCACAGTAACGATAAACCAAGTCACCTTTGCATTAATAAAGAAATTTGCCATTTTCCTAATAAAGGGATTTTTGACATTTGAACCACTAACATTAAAGTTCGAAAAAAAGACTGAAATAACAGTTTTCTTTAAAATTTTATTGGGTAACTTAAACAATTAATAATCCGTGTTTCTACCGCGAACACTAACAACACAAGAACATCGGTTTGGCATACTCAAAATGAGTTCATCCAAATCACGCTGTGGAATGGCCGCCCATGTTCGTTGCAACAACAAAAAAAGGTCTTCTTGCAACTGGATACCCTCCATATTCGGCAGAGCTCTTCTCTGTAGCATATCCCATGCATGCTCAATCGGGTTCAAGTCTGGCGACTGAGCAGGCCAGGGCAGGACATTGATGTTAGCTGCGGCGAGAGTCTGTCTTACAACTCTTGCGGTGTGCGGTCGTGCATTATCATGCATTAACTGAAATAAGGGACCGATTTGCACTTGTAGAGGAACGATGACGTCAGATACAATCGTCTCAGCATAAATTTGAGCGTTGAGGTTGCCTCTGATCCAAATCTGTTTTCTTTTTTTTCTATTCTGTGAACCGCATTAAGATTTTCACTCAAAAATACATAAACGTCGTTGCGTCGATATTATTTTTCCCATCACTAATCTTAGCGAAAATTTACCCTATTTCAGTGCGTTACGAGGTGTATAAGATCCCATACTTTGTTTTGCCAATAATTCCTAAACTAGTTATCAGATCCCGGGGCGACGGTAGATTAGGGTTCATCAATTCACTGTCTATATTGATAAGGACCAAATTTTTCATTTATCTTTGATTTCGCGCCAGAAAATGGATTTTAGTCTGTTAAAGGAGGTGGGGTCTAATAGACCGCGTGTCGCCCTAACGTCTGGTCACGGTGCGGGCCGATAAAACCTCGTGCCGCAAGATCGGAAAGTTTGCAAAAATTGGTGCCGCAGCTAACGCGTTAAGTAGGATTTTTTTTAGATTTTTGTTGATTTTTCAAAAACCGCTTATCCGATTTTGATAAAATTTTTTGGGGCCATTTGGGAAGTATACCCTTTCCAACAAAAAAAGAATTTTTCAAATCGGTTGGCAAGCAACGGAGTTATGCGCGAACAAACATTAAAAAAAAATACAAACATCCGAATTGAGAACCTCCTCCTTTTTTAAGTCGGTTAAAAATAATTTTGAATAATTTCTAACATATAAATTAAATTCAGCAGTGTTTACAAAATTCCTTTCATTGAGTATATATACCGGAAAGGCGTGTTATACTTCTTTGAACACCAGTGGTAGCCTAGTCACTAAAAGATGCGCTACTATTCACCAAATTCAGTCTTGGGAATAAAACTGGAATTAAATAATTCTTTACAGTAAATATTTAAAAATCATGACTATGGACTTATTTGAGTCACAAATCTTGTGTAACACTTCATCCATAACCTTAGCAGTCATACAATCCTGAAGACTTAATATAATAACTTGCTCGAATTCGATATAGGCAATTTCAACTTTCTGCTCAACAGATAGGCTCACAATATACTTACGGTTTTTAAATTTAAGCTGGTTAAATCTGCCTAGCCTTTGCCCAACTATGTTGGGGTCGCCTGCCAGTCTAACCAGATGTAGTGAATACCAGTGTTTTACATGGAGTGACTGCCTATCTGACCTCCACAACCCAGTAACTGGGTAATAGAATATCCTTCGGTAAGAGTGGCTATCAGATTTTCGGGCTTCTGACGGCCCGTAACGACAGTCAAAGATGCACAGATGAAAGCCGGGACCAACGACTTAACGTGCTTTCCGATGCATGGAGGAGTCTCGATATGTAAAGATGGTAACCCATCCACGTAAAACCCCGGCAAGCGTAGCTTAACCTACTAGATCGACTTGTGCGGCTGTTATGACTTAGCCACGAGCTCCTCCTTAAGCTGGATACTTACTCAAAATAATGAGCCACCATGTACAGCATTTACTCTGCTGAACAAACTACCAACCTGATGATTATTAAAATTTAGTAAGAACTGGTGGCTTTTAAGCCAATGTTCTGTTATACAAAGAATCAAAATTCATAAATAATTCTACTTCTAAATCTTTTTTCATAAATCCTTGAATATGCACCAGATTGATACTAGGTATTTAGTGATATTAAACTTTCTTTTGAATTATTTTCACAATTCTGTAGAATATTGCAAGAGGTTGCCCCTATTGTCTCAATTTCTAATTTAAATTATTATGAATTTCAATATTTGATGCCAAATTATTGGCTTAATTATTTAATATGTCATGGCATTGCTTAATTGAAGCATTTTATTTAGCCAAATTCTTGGCCGTAATAGAAAAGTAATATGATAGCGACTCAGCTATCTGTCTTTTACAATACATTGAAAGATAGTACAATAACCATTAAAAATCAATTTTTTGACAAATAAATATGATTATAACGTAATGGTTTCTGTCAATTAAATGAAATGAATTATTATTGCATGTCAAATTAGGTATGTAAAGTCATATTAATTAGTAATCTAAAGTGGTTTTCTTCCTGTGGCAAAGTTTGGCTGTGAGGGTATGTGAACATGACAATTTTTTATAATATTGAAATATTTTTTTGTTCACATTACCCCTTTTACCAACAAATATTATCAAGCTAGTATTCTTATAAAAGCTGCATTTTATAACTTTTTTCATTATGTCAAATAAAGAACTACCAGACATACAGTAGTTCATAACTGAGTGTCATAGATATGTATTCGTCATCAGGTGGCCTAAATCCTTTCCTATGACATCACAAAATAATAAGTACTATTTTTTCATTGACACCCTTTTATTAAGCGGATATTTCCACAAAGGCGCTAAAATTTGAACTAATGACACACAATCAAAGCAATTTTCATGTCGCGCAACACAGGTAAATTATTTATGAACTGCTTAGGCATGGTCTAGCCTATAATAAAGTCTTCACCACAACAACTAAGGATGAATTTACACAATCATAGTTGTTCCAAAAGTGATCGAAACCAACCAGTTTCCTGGGGTCCTCGCGACCCCTCATTATTGTACGCGCAGTTGGAATACGCGGTTTATTTTCTGCGCAACGGCGGGCCTCATTATATTGGTCGGCGCGCACGTGGGCGGAGAGCTGAATTAGGGCGGAGTCTCTGGGCGCCGAACCGTCCCTCTGACCCTCACATCGAGCACCGTCACAATCTCGTCAACTGTCAGCGGCGACACTACACCTCCGCCTTTACGGCTCCCGGACGTCGTTTGGAATTTTATTCAGACGATTTTATTTAGTAATACGTTTTGTGATTCGAGTTTTTAAATTAAAAATATTTAAATCATGGCAGGGCCTAATGGAGTTGGGTGCGCGGCGCTAGACAATCCCACGAGTGTCGTGCCCTTGCCCGTGGGAAGTTCACCGATCTCTCCCAACAGTTCTGACAACTACATATACGACGACTCTTCGTTGTCCGATGGTAGTCTGTACGCCAGTGATCAAGAAAATCTGTCCTCACCGCGAAGAAGTTCAGGTCAAAGGTCTTTAGCAAAAATTCAGTACGTACAATTCCATATATTGATTGGTCTTAATTGTTGCTTGTCTATTATTTAGTTTGTTGTGTTAATTTGTGGTATTTTTTGGTGCGCCGTACGTGTTTTGTCTCTTAGCTTTTGCGACTTCAGCCATTAGCAATTTATTTTTTCTGTCGCATCTTTCATTTTCTGTTTTTGGCTTCGAAATCTTAAGTAATCTTACTTACACGTACGAATTAACCTCATCAATTCCGAGATCTAGATGATAAATATGAATATTCTTGGTTTGATGTAATCTGTAGGATGCAAAGTAGGACTTTTCTGAAGTATTGAACTGAATGTAGGTTAATCGAAAGTTATTTACTAATTCAAACTCTCCCAAAATGTAAACTTGATTAAAACTTCCAACTTAAATCAGGGAAGTCAAGTGAAACTTATACCTAGTTAGTTAAAAATGCATTGAAGTAAGAAATGAGCTAGATACAACCAGATCATCTCTGTCAGCAAAACAAGCGATGAGCACCTATCCATGAGTTTATATTATTGTAGCCCAGCCATAGTATTGTATTATTTATTGTTTTTCTTTGTTTGTATTCTCAAATATTCGTTTGTACCTATCTATTTATCTTTTATAACTTAAAAATGTATTAAATCCTATTGATGCAACGTTTCATAGTTGAATATTATTTTATTCGAATCACAATGTTCAACCTAATGTATTTTGTTAAGAAAAATATGACTAGTGGCTGACGAGAACCCGCAGTTTCAAGTTGATAGGCCAAAGGCGAAATGGTTAGAATTATCTATCAACCAATAAATAAACAGCTTACAATGATGAATGCATAAAATATATCTATGTACAGACGCCAGCACATCAAGCTATCCCTAACTGTCAAATTTTCTCAATTAAAAATGAACCTTATGTTATTGAAATAAAGTTGAAATACTATCAAATAAATTTGACAGATTGTGGTAACTTGATGTGCTGGCCTCTGTACGTGCGAATATTTAAGGACATAGGGATATTTAGGGACAATCTTTTGTTTTTTTTTTTTTATGGAAAATTAGAGCACGTGTGCACTTGCTTTGATGATGAAAAGTATTAGCTACGTTAATGTCATTTGAACTACAGCCAATATTTGCTACTTACTCAGCTTTTAGCGCAGATTTCAGCCTACTTAGCGCATAGTAATTCCATCATTTTGTTCCAGGTCGGACTTCCGGCGCCGCCTGCACAAACGTAGATCTACATTGCGAAGCCCTCAGCAGCAGATCCAACAGCGGCAGGCCGCGAACCTCCGCGAGCGCCGTCGTATGCAGTCCATCAACGATGCCTTCGAAGGGCTGCGTGCTCACATCCCCACGCTGCCCTACGAGAAGCGGCTGTCTAAAGTTGACACATTGAAGCTAGCCATTGGGTATATTGGCTTCCTGGGTGAACTGGTAAGTACTGTAGTCAGGTTCTTAAGCGGGATTGTCCGAAAGGTTACCGCTACCCCGGAACATAAAGAGCTACGGAAGGAACATGGATGGGTTTTAGTCAGTAAGAGTCTGACACTTCCTTCCGTGTCAAGTCATTGGATGATTTCCCAGCGTCAAAAAAAAAATAAGTAGCCAGGTTCTATCTATAGGTATATAGTCTGTTTTTTTAACAAAAACAAACTCTTATACAAATTGCAAACAATGCGTGGGCGAAAATAAAAGGGCCCTGACACATCGCCCCACAATATTTCGTTACCGCGCGCCGTAAGGAAAACCCTTGCAAAAACTTTTAAATATCATACTCAAATTAACCTTTCCTCAGGCTCCATGAATAACATCTTTTTTATATCCGTCAAGGATGAGGTGATTGGTAACACTTTGGAATAACATAAGTTTTCTGTATACTCAGGTACGAGTGGACAGCGGTTCAGAAACCACTCTATCATCAGGAGTAACTAACACTCAAAACAAGGAAGAGCAGAAGAAAGTTATCGTTAAAGGTAAGATTTAGGTAGGTACCTTTTCTTTAACTCCTCCGTGGCTCCGTCAACCCCGTGCGCGAAAATTGTTTTTCCTAATTGATAAAGCGCTTGAAATTTTAGCCTTTTTATGGCGCCAAACCTTCCGTGTCGTACAGCGTGGAAATCAAGATTACATCGACATTGATTTATATAGGAAAGATATTGCTTTATCACTACATCGTGAGGAAACCAGCATCTCTGAGAGATATTTCTCAACAACATGTGAGGCTGTCTGAACAACAACATGAAAACTCTGACACCAAGTTTGTCAATAACCACACGAAAAAAAAAACAGAATTTTGATTAAATTTCAAGAATAGCTACAAAATATGAAAAAAAAATTAGGACAAGATGTTTCGAAAAAAAAATGTTAAGATTAATTATCTGCTATAAGTATTTTGTATGGAAGTTGAAATAAGTGGTCCAGACATTTGCAAGTAAAGCAAGTTACTTTAAAATTACTGTTTTGTTTATAAATCTGCAAAATCAGGAGCAAGTAGTGTCTACTAAAAATATGATCGAACCTCAGTGTCGCGTATTACTTTGGAAAACTTATTGCGGAGATTAGTGATTTTCCATGAATCAGAATATACCTAGGTACTTAACTTAATAAAAGAAATCCTGTACAGCCACAAGCAGAACGTTGAGCTTTGTCTGATTAAATTTTCTTTTCTTTTTTATCGTGTGGTTAGTGACTAACCTGGTGTCAGTTTTTATGCTGCCCATGGGCCTCTGACTTAGCTCCACATACTGTTGAGAAATATCTCTCAGGCATGCAATTTCTTTTCTCACAAACAATTAACAAAATTGATTTAAACCGGTCGATTTCGAGCGAAGCCAAAGTGACTATTTGTTACTACTTACGTTTACTACCTACCTAGATATGTGCAAAAGAATTTTAAAATATAATTTAAGGTAAGAAAGATTGTTACAATTTTCAGAACAGTTTATTTTGTCGCTTAGTCTTTGCTGTAGTATTCCATATTCAATAATTTCAAACAAGACTTTCCACATATGGCCTCTCTTTTCTACCTCCTCCTTAGGTAAGATAGAGGAAAATTGGAAACATTTTTATATTCGATTCAAAAAAAAGGAAAACGGATCCATTCTTGTCTGTAACAGAAGTTTTCTCAAGATCTATGCAACGTAGAATTTTGGCGTTTTGTCGTTGTCCTCGATGACGTACACAGATTAGATACTTCTTTTTAGTTTCCGAGATATTCACTTTCCTTCTACTAGCTTATGGGAGTCGCTGCAGTCGACTCGTGTCGGGAAAACATTTTTGTTTTTAAGTTAGTCAAGATTTAATCAGTAAGCTTACAAATTGATGTACACATAAAGTCATACAGATGTGCGGTGTCCAATGGAGCATGCAAAGCATGGAGCGAGCGGTGCGGTGGATTAGGTGGTGCGGTGCCAGGGCGCGACCCCTCCAATATGTTTGTGCACCTTTTAATGATCGATTCACCGCAAATGTCGGTTCATTACATCATGAACTGCTGTCCAAAAATTGTCCGTTTTCCTACTTCACCCCGATTTCCAAGTTTGTGACGGAATATTCGAAAAAGGCTTTTTCATTTTTAACTTTTTATTTTCGTGCTCGGTTCGACGCCATTTCACCGACTATCGAGATGTCTATTTCCCAGTCGTAGTTAAACTGAATAATGGATGCAATGTTTGCGTTTCACTGTGCGTGCTCGCCGTTCAGTAAAGGAGATTGTTCTACGCCCATACATTGTTCGCCCTGGAGCCAACAGCATAGAAAAAATCATTTTCTATTTGTAAATTGCCCGAACAAAGCTTCCTGACGGACACTTTAGAGAACAGATTTACTTTAAAAAAAGGAACAGATTTTGAGGTAATTTTTAGTAAAAGAAAACTTAAGTAATTCCTTCTAAAATCGCTATTTCTGGTTTCTACAAAGCATTAAACTTCAAATACAGTAAAATATTACTGTAAATACAGTTGTATTACAAACGGAAACAAAATAAAAAACGCCAAAAGAAATCGCCAATTACAACACAACTACAGCCAGTGCGTGAGACTCGGTGCTTAGAGCATAGGTTAAATGCTCTAAGACTCGGTGAGACGAACGACTGACGTAATGACGTAGAGACGTTCTCTCGAAGAATATCAATAATTGTATATCGATTATCAATGACCACCTATTTAATCTGTGGTTTTAATTTAGTAGACCAAAATGACAATATGTCAAATGTAAATTAATTTGTTCCGTTTCAAACATAAACACGTAGTTGCTATGATTCTACTTCAATTAAATTAATGATAAATAAAATATTTTGTTCCCAAAGTTTGCGACATTTAAAAATAGAGTTTAAGTAGGTACTTAAAAAGTAAAAATATGGCTATTGAAGTCCTGGAATCGTTATGAGAACAATTCACTAGAGTTGCGTCGTAATTGACATTTCAATCGTTCAATGAGAGGTTTTCTGTCAAGTGAAAAAACATAGTTCAATTAGATGGCGTGGGTAAAAAATACGTCTTTGTTTTACTGGCTACTGATAACTACAATAAGATCCGTTAATAAGAAAGCTTATTTGATGTCACAAACCAGAGACAGTAGTGACGTATTTTTTACCAACGCCTCTTTTGAACTAATATTTTCTCACTTGTCAGAAAATCCCTCATTCGACTAGTAAGTAAATTTTGTGAGTTTGTTTTGTTCATTATATTTTCATCATAATCGTGCTAAGCCATATTCATCATGAGTTCCATTAAAATGTTCACGGAACTAATTCCATGAAAAAAATATGCATGAAAAACATTTCTGTTGCACATTTTCAATGTTTTGGAAGTGATAAATATCGAACATCCATTATTTATCACTAGATATTATGGACATCGTCGTCGATATCGATATTTATGTAATATGAGCAGGAGCAACACTGTCAAATATTTTGTGACATTCACATTGACAATACCATGAAAGATGGCGAGTTTATTTGGTAATAAAATCAATGAGGTCACTTCTAAAAACCTATTAAGAATTAAACAGTGTCCGCTTGAAATTATTATTTTTAAAAAGCATATTAAAATACAATTAAAATTAACGTACACGTCAAATGTTTGTTGGTTATAGGGGGGTCTAGAACAATTTCCTTTCAATATTTTTGTGCGAAAGGTTTGCAACTATAAGTCTGCAAGTAATCTTGTGAACCCAAATCGAAAAGGAATCTTATGAAGAAACTAGCTTCCGCCCACAGCTTCGCCCGCATAATATGTCGACAAATTATACACATAAACCTTCCTCTTGAATCACTCTATCTATTAAAAAAACGGCATCAAAATCCGTTGCTCAGTTTTAAAGATTTAAGCATACATAGGGATATAGGGACAGAGAAAGCGACTTTGTTCTAAACTATATAGTAATTAAGTAGGTACCTAGTTAGGTTTGTATGTACCCACGTTAGTAGTTACTTTGTTAAACAAAACCGTGAAAAGGAAATGTAGAACCAACTTAGTAGTACTACTTAGTAGTACTACTTAGAGTTTTGCAACCAACAAAACCGGCGATGCTGAGTTAGCCTCGACTCGAGATTAGTACCTCGAGATTTCGCGAGTTAAGTGCTTATCGTGATTAGCCATATAGTTGGTTGATAAGATTGATTGGGTTTGGAGATAACGAAAAAATTTAGATCGTCATTTCGCCTACTTTTTAAAATAATGCGTTTTTGTTATTAAAAATATCTTAGACTTACTCAAATTGAAACTTATACCCACTACGTACGGGTAAACGTGATATACAGGGTGAATTTAAATTCATGGGCAATATCGATTTTAAGGAGTCATTGTACTGATCATTATGAACAACTTTTCACTATGGCAACAAATCTGAAATCGTGAGAAAATAATAAGCTCTTCCATAGTTTATGCTCGCATAACTCGTCAAAATGTAGGGGACAGCAGATTTTTTTTTATGAATTTAATTTCACCCTTCATTTTGTAAACAAAAACAAATTACCGAATCTCGAAGGAAAAAAAATACCGATTTGTTAAGCACTACAAGCACAGAACCCCGAATCAGCAAACGTATCAATATCACACACACTTTATCACCAATAATTACTATATTGAAAATGGCTCCTCTAAAGGCATAGAGTTAATAATCACTCTATCTCGAAAACTCGTAGATCGCGTCCGTATTGGTCTGGATCTCGGTCAAAATTAGATCCCTAGTTACTTATTAAATACCGTTCAAGTCTATGAATTATGTAGATTGCTTGTACGGCCGGTACCAATGCAAGGACCATATTAAAATATTCCCATGCATTCAATATGGTGCTAATGGCAAAATCTAAAATTATTTATTCAAACTAGGCTGAAAATCAGCACTTTTTGAAGGTCAAAGTTACTTAAGATAGTCCCCCAAAAACGGCACAACCAATTTCGGCTGTTGCAAGAAATTATTTTTATAAATTATAGAAATTAAAATATAACGAAAGAAAATACGTTTACTTGCAGCAAACATGAAGCGTGGAAAGAACACAAAATTACATGTTGGGGTAAAATACGTCGCACCTTTAGAATGAAAACGACGTAGGTAACTCAAAAAAGTGACTTTTAGGGAAATAGCAAAAGAAGTTTTAAAGTTCTTAACACTTCCGTACTATTTGGTCTATTATTTCGTGATTATTTACGTCAGTGACTATGTTTGTGCTGCAAATTATAAAAAAGTCTTTTCACTATTTTCGTTTTGAGTCATTTTATGACGATAACTCAATTTTTGATTTTTTTTAATTGTGTCGTTTTAATTCTAAAGGTGCGACGTGTGACATCACGCAAAACGGTCATCGCTCAGCATAATGCTGCTGTGTTGACGTGATGACGCCAACCGGTAAAGCATATAAGTAATGAGAAAATAACAAAATAAATGCAAAACTTGGGTATTGAAATATTACTAATTTACTCAATGATTTATTAATTGCCTCCAACAACAAACTCAAAAAACCTGCCTGCTTTCATCATGTCTACAAACTTCAAACCCCACTGTCAACTTTGTCACAACTAATTTGATTAATGCCCATTCATTACCAACATGACTCTAAAGGTTGTTTCTACGTACGTAGTACTTACACGACAATTTACGTATGATTTTACAATATGTTTCCGTCGCTGCGAGCTACCCTTTAGTGCTACAATTTGCACACGGTGGGTAGCAATTACGTCACAAACATCGCGTGTGATAAACGAATGCAAACCGCCGCCGTCTCGATTGATCCAATAGCTTTGTTCTCACGGTACATCACTATCGCGTGATGATGTGATGAGCGGGTCCACCCCCGTGGGATCCCGCTACCGTGCCATTTAAATTTATTGATAAGGTTCGCTCTCACAATGTGTTACCGTTGCATCTGATATTTTTAATTGAATACATCATTAAACATACGCCTACCACCCCCGAAGAGTATTTATACCCACGTTTCTCCTATGTTATTGGATAGGTGGTTCATTTGTTTGACTAGTATCTAGTAGTTTATGGGTTTTAGGAATGTTATGAGCCACTTCGGTTGCAGCGTCTAAGGCGGTTTTTCCACCGCCACGTCTACGAGAGCGAGATGACGATGTCGAAGCAACGATGTGTACATTTTCTATAGCCGTGTGTCCACCGGAAAACACCACTCGGACGTCCGGTTCGAATTATCTCGTTTCTCGTCTAGCATAAACTTCGTGATTTCCTTCAGCCAATGAATTTGACATGGTGTTGGCTTTATAGAAGCAATAAATATTTAAAAATATTTGTAGAAGACGTACGTTATAACAATTTCTATTATAGAAGTATTTTCTTTTCTACTTTCTTTTATTTCGAAGGTTGGTTTTCATAACTAGCATAGAAATTCCTTTTTTTAATAAATTACCCAATCCTCTGAAATAAATTATCGTACCTATCACAATAGAGCAAAGAACTATAGGGGAATAAATATTCAAAACAATGCGCCCCTAATTTAACACACAAAAAGCATTGTAAGTACACTTGTGCCCAAACTGAACGCGCTAAAAGTGTAAACAAGGGTTCGGCAACATATTTACGAATCACGCCGAAGCAAATTGAAAGATCACCCCCCGCTAACAGCCCGGAGTGTATTAGAACACTATTAAGCTCTCCATGCCACTTAAACGCGTCCCCAGACCCCACTTATTATACAGCGTGCAGATCGCCTTGTGAATTACTTGTTTAAACTATCCAACTCAATCTCAAAAAATATCTTTATTTCGAGTTATAGAGAAATCTAAGACATCGCTCATCTACATAATACTAATATTATAAAGAGGAAAGATTTGTATGTATGTTTGTAACGAATAAACTCTAAAACTACTTAACGGATCTGGATGAAACTTGGCACAAGGATAGATTATAGTCTGAAATAGCATATAAGCATAAACAGATAATTTCCTACGTACACGCGGGCGAAGCCGCTGGCAAAAGCTAGGACAGGAATAAAAAATGAACGGACTGAAAAAGTACTCACTCCTTCACAAATAAAATTTGAACTTAAAACGCGCAAATTGAAATCCAACAAAGCTGCATAGCTTTTTGTATTATTACAAAGAAGTTACTCGCAATAGCAACAAGCTCGCTCGTGTGAATGGCGACGTAGAGCGATGCGTAGGTTGAAATCCACGTCAAACCACGCTCTTCAGAAAGGTTTCTTTGAGCACATTTACAAGGTACAAGATTCTGAAACTCACAAGTCAAAAAGTAAAGCCATTGAAATGTAAAAATTCAATGTTATGTTAGTATACTATTTCAATTACGTTTACAATTTGAGGGGTTCCAACATAGTGATGCTGACCGTATCTAAGTATGATTGTTACATACAGTCTTGGACACCTTCATCGAGCCACACTGTATTTACAGTTTAAAGGTCTTTATCTTTATAATGGTATTAAGAAAAAATTACACGTTATTGAAGCTATTCACAACCTATCATTTCCATTTGTCATTATTAAAATTTAGAAATCAGAATACTAAGGGAGAGCTCGTGGCTAAGTAATAACAGGTTTGCTGAGGTAGGTCCGTGGGAGGGTGACCATCTTTACATATCGAGACTCTTCCGGGACAGAGAAAGCACGTTAAGCCGCTGGTCCCGGCTGTCATTCGTGGATCTTTGAGTCGTCATGGGTAGTCAGAAGCCCGAAAGTCAAAAGCCCAGTCCAGTCCCAGTCCCAGTCCAACAGTCACCCAGTCTTGCCAAGGGTTATCGTATTACCCAGTTTCTGACAGGGAGGAGATAGGCAGTCGCTCCATGTCAAATACTGGCATTCAGCTGCATCCGGTTAGATTGGAAGCCGACCCCAACATAGTTGGGAAAATGGTAGGAAGATTGAAGATTGAATACTAAAAAATATCTGTGTATTTGCAATTACTTGCCATAATCGCTCAAGAGAAAAAATTTGGGTGACTTTTTTAAAGAAAACAATGGTTAAAAATAAAGGAAATTTTAACTTAGTAACTTATGTTACCTCCAGTTTACGACGGCTGTCGTACGGTTTCACACGGAATAAATTAATGCCGCTATGACGTGCTTTCAGTTCCTGCAATGTTTTTGGAGCAGGTTGGTTAACTCGAATACGCCGTTAGCTTATGTATTCACATCAGAGGTTCTTGTTGGTCATTCCATTACTGAAATACTAACGTCACGCAGGTATTTTCGAATAACCTTTACCACTAAATATAGCGTCTTATTTGGTGGTAAACGTGGTCCGTCACAATCTCAAGGCCAGTTTTTCTTTCGGTAGAAATTCCGCCCCAGACTGTTCACAACATTGGTGAAAACGCTCTCCCCGTTTGCTGTAGACTTTCCTGCATCCTTCATTGACTTACAGCATACTCTTGATTTCATCCGAAAAAAGAACCGGGTTTCAATGTCGTTAAGTCTAATGGTCGCGTGCAAATTGTAGGCCACTCTGTGAGCTTGTATTTGGCTATTGGTAAGCCTGTTCAGTCCACGTTCTTCGAGTTTCCATCTGAAACTTCGAGCGTAAACAGTCAGTCCATGAAAGTCTCCAAGCTGTTTAGAAGGTGTGAGGTTAGAAGTCATAGGTCAGGTGATTACGCAAGCAGGTGGTAATGATTTTGACCCGGTTTCGTGGTATTCCGGGACGGTGCATGAAGCCGCCAGTCGCAAGGTATCGATGGCAAATTCTTAGAACGGCGGAATGTCTTGTCATAAAGTAGTACACTTACGTTTCGCTGGCTAAAGACGGGCCACAGCTTACGCGGCTACTGCAAGTATAACTAGTATCCATAATTTGAACGTCAGAATGGATGGTGAAATAATTTCAATACTCTCTAGCAAAACAAAACCAATATCTATTGACTGAGAGATGCACTAATCAAAGCTTGTTGCTAATTTATGGGCGACCCCCAATTTTCTTATCTTTTTCCAATTCGTGAATTCAAAGGGATAATGCTGATACCAAACGAATGGTTACTGGGCCACTACATCAGCTTCAAAATTGCGTTAAAACTTTTCTGACACTTCACCATTTTGATGTTTTAGCCCCAATAACATAAAATATTCACGAGAGGGTAGGAGTTACACAAGTTACAGTCTACAACACAAGTCCATTATTTTCATATCAATATCAAACTAAAGCATCGATGTATGGAAACTATGGGCTCAACAAAACATGGCCCAAGTGTTGATAAAATACTCAACAATATTATTCCGTTGTGTAAAAGATAATGACAATACTATGGTCGCCGTATAACGTATAATCTTTTTTTCAATTATTAAAAAGCACCTTATCGAAGTGTAATGTAGGATTTACATAGAGATTATAGCGCACGTGCGCCGTTTCACACTCGCGGCGCGCGGCATCAAGTGCTTTTATTTCTGTATTGTTTTTTATTCACGAACCAAAAAGTATTCAAACAATGTTATTAGACGGTAGCTGGCAAACTGTATACGGTAGCAAAATTTAAAATTAAAGTTTGGAACGTTATGGTTTTAAACAAAGAACTTTGACGTCTGCAGTGTTACTTCGGACTTCAGCGTAATAAGTTTTGAAAATTATTTTCTAAGTATAATTTTATTTACCTTTACCGTTCAAATACAAATTTAAGTAATTCAACAATGCCGATCAAACTTTTACTCGCCCGTCAAATATTCGACTCGACTGGCGTGCCTACCGTCGAGGTGGATATGGTAACCGAACTTGGACTGTTCCGCGTTGCGGTTCCATCAACTGATGAAAAGAAGATTGCAGAATCATTACAGCTGCGAGATAATAATGCTGCGGAGTACCACGGTATGGGTGTATCGAGTGCTGTCAAAAATATAAACAATATAATCGCCCCTGAACTAATAAAACAGAACCTCGAGGTAACCATGCAGAAAGAAATAGATCAGTTCATGATTGCCCTCGACGGTACTGACAACAGGTCGAGGCTCGGCGCGAACGCTATCATGGCTGTGTCGCTGGTAGTGGCCAAGGCCGGAGCCGCCAAGAAAGGCATGCCACTGTACAGGCACATTTCAGACATGGCAGGCGTCACCACCATCATATTGCCAGTTCCGCACTTCACAATCCTGACTGGCGGCACATTGTCCTCCAACGGACTGCCATTCCAAGAATATTGCATAATGCCAATTGGAGCGTCATCGTTTACAGAAGCTATGCGTATTGGTACTGAGATATATACGTATGTTAAAAACATGATATTGTCCAAATATAACGTGGAGTGTTCGTACGTTAGCGATAGCGGCGGATTCTCCATTCCAATCCAAAGCCACAGAGATGCGCTTCTTTTCCTTACCGACGCTATCAAGCAATGCGGATATCATGGCAAGGCTGAAATAGGTATTAACGCGGCTGCAACGGATTTATACAAAGATGGAGCTTATGATTTAGAATTCAAGAACCCAAATTCAAATCCTCAAGAATATATTTCATCTGACAAGCTCGCCGAAATCTATTTGGACAATATAAAAGAATTCCCAGTGTGCTCTATTGAAGACGGTTTTGAATATGATGATTGGGCTGCATGGTCTCTGCTTACGACTCGCACGTCGGCGCAACTATTCGGCAACGACTTGACGCAGACCAATCTGAGAAGAGTTGGCCTGGCCATCGAGAAGAAAGCGGGAAATACAATTGGTTTACGATTAAATCAAGCGGGTACGTTGAGTGAGGTCATCGAATGTTACAAGATGATTAAAGCGGCTGGATTAGGCGTGGTGGTCCTTGATAGATGGGGAGACACTTCTGACTTGTTCTTGGCTGATTTGGTAGTGGGGTTGTCCGCGGGCCAGCTAAAGTGCGGCGCGCCCGTGCGGGGCGAACGCATCGACAAGTACAACCAAGTGCTCCGGATAGAGGAGGAGCTAGGAGCGCTGTCCAAGTACGCTGGCAAGAACTATCGCGGCCATTTGTAACTAAATCATTGTTGCTTTATATTGACATTTTTATTTATAATAAAAACGTTGTACACTTACTTTTATCCTTATTTTTTTAACTCCGATGCACAGAAATATTATAGACACACAAACCTATACGACAGTTCGTTAGCGTTAATATTAATTAATGCATACATTGTGAGATTGTTTGGTAGACGCGTAGCGAACTCACAAATTACCGGAAATACTCATTGTCTATTGTGACATGATATAAACTGTTATTAAAGCGCTTGCAGATAATAGAGGGGCGTACCTCGAGACTGGACCCTAGTCGTTACACGAACTTTTGAAATCAAAAAAATAATAGTAGGATGAAACCCATTGAAAAAGGAAGAGAATATTAAAAGAATGAAAGGAAAATTAATTTACGGGCGATCTGAGTTTTGCCGGAAATCGAGATAAACCGTTTTTTACCCTTAAAAACTCACCCCCCATCCACAGTGGATGGGGGGTGAGTTTTTAAGGGTAAAAAACGGTTTATCTCGATTTCCGGCAAAACTACATGTCCTATGGAAAAAAGTTTAATGGCAAGGTTGTAGGCAATAAAAAGATTTACAACTTTTATATTTCCACTTTGTTCATATACTTGAAACTCAAAATTTATGTAAAACATTCAAATAACCAAGTTTTTACAAAAAACCACAAAGTTTGGTGAAAACTTACCTATGTTACCTTCTATGTTCCAAACACAATGTTTTTTTTATTTAAAATATTTAATTTTCACATTATTTTAACTTAAATCGAAAAAAGCACCCTATTTTTCAATCGAAAATCCTCACGTCAAAATATCAACTCTTTATGTAAAAGCCGGTGGCTTTTTTGTTCGTTAAAATCTTTACTTTCCGATGGTGTAAAAAAATTATATATTGGTATGGTAAATCTACTTAGAAAATGCAAAGAAACAGCTACGAAATAACAGACCAGACCCTCCTAGCTCCTTCCGCACTTCTCTATGACATAGCTTTTGATAGGCTAAAATTTTCCGTATGTCACTCAGGTACATAAGTTATCATAAAAGAGCAATAAATAGGCATCAGACGCATATAATTTAAAGAAGATTCTACAACTTTCTCAAAATATTGTAATGTTTGGATTCGAGTTTTTTCGTTTCTTTGCATTTTCTGAGAATATTTACCATAATAATGTTTTATTTTTACACTATCCGAAAGTAGAGATTTCATCCAACAAACGCTCACATACATTTTTAAAAAAGCTGATATTTTGGCGTGAGAATTCACATACATTTTTAAAAAAGCTGATATTTTGGATTGAAAATTAGGTTGTTTTTTTTAATATTACGTTAAAATAATGTCAAAAATATAAAGTGTATTTGGAACATAAAAAAGTAAGTTTTCACCAAATTTCGTGGGAAAAAAAATGTAAAAGATAATATAAAAAAGCGAAAACTTGGTTACTTGCATTTTTCACATACATTTTGAGGTTATATGAAAAAAGTGTAAATACAAAGTTGTAAATCTTTTTATTACCTACAACTTTAACATTTTACATAGGAGTTGTAGTTTTGCCGGAAATCGCGATAAACCGTTTTTAAATTATTTTTCCTTTAATATTTGTTATATTCTCTCCCTTTTCCAATGGGTTTCATCCTAAAACGTTTTTTTTTACTTTTTACCATTTTCAAAAGCAGCCCTGGTCTATCAACGCTATTTTGAGAGTCTAATATTGTGCGAATAAAGGACCTATTAGATACAACATCATACTTACGTATTTAAGCATTAGCATTTACAATATAAAACACTTTTTGTTCTTAAAAACAACTTCCACCCCGTTATCGGTACAATGTATCAATGAATGTGTTATCAAAAGCGCAATACAATAAAAAAAATAATCGACAAGGACAGGTCAACCCTATCGGGGTGTATCGAAGCGCCCAAAGGGCCCATAACAGTGCGCACGTGCGCTCCCCTCGTGTAGCGGCCCCCACACATCACGGGGCCACACGAAGCCGCACGGGGCCTAAACGCATTTGTGAACTGTTTAGTTAGCCCTCTTTTCGTCTCACAAAAATAATTGCTGATAAATAAACCTCAAGTTGAAGCGCTTAGGGGGTTCCGGAGCGATTGTGCGCGGGTAATTAACGTGGAGTTTTTTTGACGCGTTAATGTTTTATGTTATAACGTCTCAGCGTTCCGACAAAGGTCCTTAAAAAGGAAAAAAACCCGCAGTTGAATTAGATCTTTCCCCAAGCACTTTGGTGAAAAAAAAACACACTGTATGTACGTAGCATCTTCAGAAAGAGAAATTGAATTGATTGAATTGTTTTGAATTGACTGTCTTAAAATATAGTCAAAAAACTATTATTTGTTTGGTGCTATTTCCCTACTTATTTAAGTAAGGCCGAATTATCGAGCCAAATTTTTCATGTTGTACTTGTCCATTTAACTCCGAATTTCGATTCCACGTAGCGCGCGTAGCGCTACGAAACAGGGCTACGAAACTCGTAGAGCCCTGAATGTTCTTTATGAATTGATATTATGTAAGTACACTGCAAGTGCTAATCTGTGGTACCTACTTATCCTATTTTGCTTGCATACGTACAGAGAAGGCGTTCAAATATGTATGTAGTAAATACTTACATAGTGGTTCATAGTTTGGTTTACGACGATTACACGACGTAGGTTTCTTCCAATAAAGTTGAAGAAAGAAAATGTCTTCTTTAAACACTGTTTGTACGGGGCATCTTGTTATTGGCTTCAACTTATGGGTTGCCATTGGCAATTAAATTTAGGTCTTTAACCTACGTCAAGCAAAAAACTGTCTTCTTCTTTTCGTGTCAATACTTTTTATTTAATGTTATCAAATTGAATGCACCCAGTAGGTTGCCCAATTGATCGCGGCAACTGTGGCATTACTTAGGTCATCCGAGGTGCAGGTGAATGGGCACTTAGGACACTCCAGCAGGTGGGGCATGGTCGGGTCAGAACCTCTGCAATCGCACTGGGTGTTGCAAGTAAAAAACTGTAAAGCGTCATATTGTGTGCCGATAAACAATTATTTCATTACCTTCAATACCTGCCATTGGCTATGGCCTATGGTTATAGCTTATAATTATTACCTACTGACTGGAGTCTCCAATTCTACCTACTTTATACTTAAGCTCCAGGTAAGCCCTGGCAATTCAAATTTTCATTGATTTTTTGTAATTTAGGACTCTTTCAATTTAGACATTTCGTGTTTGACGGCTGCCGCACGTTTACCGTGCCGCTGGTTATAGCCCGCTGCCGTGCCGCGGCCGTCAGTAGCCGTCCGACACAAAACGCATAAATCAAAAACGTATCTGAATGCCGTGCGTTTGCATGCTAGTGATGTTTTAAATTTATTTGACAGCAGTTAATTCATGGACTCTGACGAGGAAACATTACTTTTAGTGCTCTTGTTGAAAAATATCAAACAGAAACAAAAACGACGCCCCCGTAAAAGAGCATCACCAATGTTTTCATTAACATCTAATTTTGGTGATTTCCACAATCTTTCACAAGATACAAGCATTTTGTTGTTTCCGTGCGATTACTGTGTTGTCGCTTTTGGAGTTCAATATATAAAGACGTAATTTCATTTATAATTTCTTCCACGTTTATATCATCCATTTTAAGCAATTATTAAACATGAAAATTCGATGGAATTAGCTCTCACGTCTAGTCACCGCACTATTCAATAGCGAAATGAACACGTGGTGCTTGCGACGTTGCCGTCCTGTTGTCGCGCTTTTGTATGAAAACAAATGACCGTCCGTGCACCATACGACAAACGCACCGCTTCGGCACTGCAGCGGTCCGACACGAAACGTCTAAATTGAAAGAGCCCTTAGTCTGTTGATTGAAATATAATTCGCATCCGTAACAAGTACGTCTTTTCTATAATCTTTAGAATCATTAATTATACAATTTTTTAATTGAAAAGAATTGTCCTCAAATGTCGTCATTTTATGAAATAGCCGTTCTGTAGGGTAATATGTATGAACTTAGAGAACTGAACATATGTTAATACGTACTTGCTACAGACGCGAATCATATTCTAACGTACTCGTACATACAACCTCATACTGACCGACAAATTGCAAAAAACCTATAAAAAATTGAATTTCTCGGGCTAACCCGGCTGCCCGCTTATGGTATGAAGCCTTGTAACAGTTAACATATACCTAGGTAATAAACCTATGAATCCATCGGTAATTTACTATTAAGCTCTGGCTACACTGAAGCGAATCCTGGACACGAACTAGCCTCTATGAGCGAAATTTAATTTATGTAGGTTTGTGAAATATGCACCGCAGTTAGCGGCAGGACCATAAAACTGATAAAAGAGGGCGCTACAAGCCAATATTTCGGGAAATCATTTGAGACCATTGTAACTTCGTTGTACCTGTTACCGAAATTATTAGATTTTCATTTTATTTTTACACTACAAATTAAAATGCATTTTCTACTTAATGACATACTTAATGAATATAAAATTCGGCCGTACAAAACTCATTTTTGCATTAAATATTATCCAAGAATTATCCATACTTCAAAAAATAACTTTGTCTGTCTGTCCATTTGCTACCATTTTCCTGCTTAAAGGACAGATCAGATTTCGATAAAAATTGGCAGAGAGATAGATTGCATCCCGGGGAAGGAGATAGGCTACTTTTTGTACATTGCTGTTCCATACATTTTGGCGAATTATGCTAACATAATTGTGCTAAACAGCTGATTTTTTTTCATGATTTCAGATATAGTTCCATAGGCAAAGTTGTTTATTATCATGTACTCATGATAATAAACAACTTTGCCTATGGAACTATATCTGAAATATATAGTACCCCCTGAAAGTATGTCCCTCGTTTAATCTAACACACTGTATAGATATTGCGATATAACTGAACTCTATGCGGAAGAAGTGTCGGGCAGAAGCTAGCATTATTTTAATTTTAAGGTGAATTGAGGATCCGAGTCACCTCAAACGTCCGTACACTTTTTAAGGGTTTTTCTAGAAATTCCGGGATCGGGCTTAAAAAATAGACATACAGATTTCACCAATGAAACTGAACGCAATCAGTACTTCTAAACCGAGTTCAAGAGCTGTCATGTTTCAATTATTATGAAATATTTACACTGACAACTCTTAAACACAGTTTAGATGTGCCGATGGCGTTCAGTTCCTCAATCCATGAGGGACGCACCTCTACATCACAAGTTTAAAACTTTAATCATGGCATGGAATCGATAGGAAAAGTTTTCAAACTCGATAACTAGTCAGTAATTATCAGGAAATGACGAGGCTATTTATATCAGGCTCATTGATTTTCACTTGTCAGTATGTTGTATTCTTGGTTGCGAAATAATTTTTAACACCTTTTTACTTCTATTGATTTAGTTTAGACGTAACGTACCGTAACGGCCCAGCGCCCATTGGCGGCACGGCATGGTAAGGTAGTTTCAGGCGAACATTGAAATTTCAACTTTATTTCCATACCATTAAGTTATCTTTAATTCATCGCCTAAAAATACCTTGACATGCCGTGCCGCCAATGGCTCCGGGGCAAATTAGGTAGGTACTGCTTCGATTTCGATAAAACGGGTAATTTTTCATAAAATAATTTCCAACAAATTAATTAATTTCATATTATGGTCTCCAAAATACACACTTGACCTTGAATGTGAAAAATCCAACTCTCTGTTACATAATAATTACTATATGTTTTTTTCTGTTTCTTTGCACTCATTTCTTGTTTATTATTGCATATAAATATTTATATAGAAAAGTGTATTAAGTTTTATGTATTATATACTTATTATATATATCTGTCTGTTGTACTTTAATCCATCCAAAGGCTGTTTTCAAAAGATTGCTTTTAGCGATAAGACCACCTATTGTGTCACCCATTGTAAAATGCTCTAAAATATCTGTAAGTAATTCTATTCTATTGACCTTTCCGTGAACTGACGTCTCGAATTGACGTTAGTTTTATCAGGTAGAGGTAATATACAGCTTGTGGGTACATCTACGTTCAGTAGTGGTGTTCTGTAAAATTCTCACCGTGAACGTAGATGAATAGAGTTTAAAGTGAGCTGTCAATAGTGTGAATCTCTAATATTAGATGGAACGACAGCTCACTTCACGCTCACTTCACGCTCACTTCCCCAAAGTTTCACGGTGAGATTTTAACAGGATCGACCGGCAGAACGTAAGCAACAAAATAAAATAACATAATACCTAAATAAATGACAAGATACAGCTATAGTGTATTTTTCTTTAGTTGTCTCATTTGGTAAACAAATGTCGCGACTAATATTGACTTAGGTCTAGGTAATGTATGTGTCTCTAAAGCATGTTTTTTAAATAATTCATGCCTTATGTGTATTATTCAAAGTTCAAGACGTTTATGCTTAACTCAAAGTGTTTGATTGATACGAAAAATCAGAATTATCGCTCCGTGTTTGTTTACCAAATTGGACACTGTAAAAGAAATACACTATAGGTTATGTAATACTTTTCTAAACTAAATATTTATTTGCAGGTAGCAATCTTCAAGCGCATTCGCTGTCGTGGTCTGGCCGTGAGGAGAGCCAGACAGGATCCACCCTGCACGCTAAGATATGGATGCCCGAAGATCCCCGGCTCTTCGCGAGTACCCCCACCATTCTCGATAAAGACGAACTTAGTTTAACGTCTGTGTAAAGCCAAATTCTTGTTATCGTGTAGTGTCGTGTCGTGACGTTATGGCACAATGCTAGCCAATCAGAATGCAATGTGCTATGACGTAGTCCGGAACGGAACCGTTTGATTGGTCTACTCCGCATCACGATACGACACGACACAAATGTGCTGTTTGCTTCACATTGTTATTTTAAATGATCTCATTATTATAATGTCTCCCAGCTGGGGGTATTACGTTATTATTTATTAATTCTAAGAAAGAACTCTACGAATTACGTCTTGTCAATTAGGTTATAGTTAAATGTAGCATTATGCTACATATGTCTAGGTAGGTAAGTATAGTAAGTAAGTATAGTAAGTATATTTTAATCTATTTAACCTCGATGAACATGTACCAGCTCCAACTCTAGTCACTATACCATTTCCTATATATTTATATTTTTTCTAAACCATACCTACCTATATCTGTCGTACAAATATTATATTCTAATAAAATAAACAGGTACAAACCTATTACTGGTGTTTTTTTAACCATCTTACTGTCCTCGTATCTACTAACCTAATAACTATAGATAAGTGCTCGTGGCTAAGTACTAACAGACGCACAGGTCGATCCATAAGGTTAAGCTACGCTTGCCAGGGTTTGTCCGTGGATGGGTGACCATCTTTGCATATGGAGACTACACGTTAAGCCGTCGGTCCCGGCTGTTATTCGTGAATCTTTGACAGTCGTTACCCGTAAGCCCGAAAGACTGACAGCCAGTCTTACCAAAGGGTATCGTATTACCCAGCTACCGACTGGGTTGTGGAGGTCAGATGGGCTGTCGCTCCATGTAAAATACTGGTATTCAGCTGCATCCGGTTAGACTGGAAGCCGACCCCAACATAGTTGGGATAAGGCTAGGCAGATTGAAGTTTTATGAGACCAGCCTTCTTGAAAAGCCAATTTGAAATAAATGATTTGACTTTGATTAAAATAAAGTGTGAAGTTAAAATTGTACATATATGTTCACCGCTATCTCTCCAGTGTGTGAAAAGGGGACAACACAAAAAAGCAATGGGCATGAAAATTTTTTTGTTTAGGTATGGCCTCTCGCAGATCAGCCTAGGGAGGCTGTTGACTGCTTAACCGGTGGGCATCAGAAGTCCTTACACGAGTTTTTATACTCATTTTTTTACGTTAACTTTCACTAAAAGTATGGATTTCTTGGAGTTCAGTTTTAGTACAAACTGAGGGCAAGGTGCAATGGCGGCAATGATGCAGACGGTTGCCATGGCAATAATGGCAGCAAGGCTAGACTTAAAAAAAACGATCTATAAGACTTACACATCAACTTACGATCAGATATAACTTTTCAGTAACGTCATTCGCCGGTTATTGCGGGCGCCATAGAACAGATAAAGAAGTTATCTGTTCTGTGGCGGGCGCTATGTGGCGGTCACCGCTCTTTTAGGAAACCGTCGCCGTCATTCTTCTCGCTCGTAGCAATGGCTCGGCGGCTAAAGACTGCTTCGCGCTATAATATACCTACTTATTGCTGTCATTAAACCGCTCGATAGTGGAGCTATGAAGTATGTCACTAATAAGAATGCCTCATGACAAGCTATTATTTCCCAATAATCAAAGTGATGGACTGTTCGGGTTGCGCCCAACGTTATACGTGATATAAAAAGCATGGCAGTGGTTTATGAAAATGAATTCTCGTGGAATTTTATGGGATGATATCATTACTTATCTCAATTTACCTAAAAGTTATCACATAATTAGGTATTTGAAAGGGTACTCAATAAAGTTACTTTTTATGAATTGTCAAAACGCGGAATTTGTACGTGATTTGTTACATGAAATATAACATTGTGACGTCACAGACTTTTAGAATCAAATAGAATACTTATTAGCGTTAAATGTAATTAAAATTATATTTTCGCATAATATTTAATTTCTGTACGGTGACGGAAGTTTTTAAGACGAGCGGTTTTTCATCGATGTGATTTCATATTTGACGGTTTCAAACAGACAATTACCGTTTCGAAAAACGAAAAATTTGAGTCAATAGTTTGTGTAGTGTGGGATGTTGTCGGCTACAACCGTAGAAATAGCTTTGTTTTGCACAGTTTCTTTGAAATATAATGTGCGTGTGTTGATCTCGACTGCGGAATTCTTCACTAAGCGTGGTCCTCCGACACGTAATTGGGTATTTAAAAGGGTGATACTCAATAAAGTTACTTTTTATGAATTGTCAAAACGCGGCATTTGTTCGTGATTTGTATGAAATATAACATTGTGACGTTACAGATTTTTGAAATCAAATAGAATACTTATTACTAATATAATAATACTAATAATTTAATGCTAATAAGTTATTAGCATTAAATGCAATTTAACAATTATATCTTGGCATTATATTTAACTAGCTGACCCGACAGACGTTGTTCTGTCTACCTACCTACCTACCTGCCTACCTACCCTACCTACCTAGCTTCCTGCCTACCTACCCTACCTACCTAGCTACCTACCTAGCTACCTACCCTACCTACCCTACCTACCCTACCTACCCTACCTACCCTACCTACCCTACCTACCCTACCTACCCTACCTACCCTACCTACCCTACCTACCCTACCTACCCTACCTACCCTACCTACCCTACCTACCCTACCTACCCTACCTACCCTACCTACCCTACCTACCCTACCTACCCTACCTACCCTACCTACCCTACCTACCCTACCTACCCTACCTACCCTACCTACCCTACCTACCCTACCTACCCTACCTACCCTACCTACCCTACCTACCCTACCTACCCTACCTACCCTACCTACCCTACCTACCCTACCTACCCTACCTACCCTACCTACCCTACCTACCCTACCTACCCTACCTACCCTACCTACCCTACCTACCCTACCTACCCTACCTACCCTACCTACCCTACCTACCCTACCTACCCTACCTACCCACCCTACCTACCCTACCTACCTACCTACCCTACCTACCTACCCTACCTACCTACCCTACCTACCCACCCTACCTACCCTACCTACCTACCTACCCTACCTATCTACCCTACCTACCTACCCTACCCTACGTACCAACCTATCCTACCTAAAAAAAAAAAAAAATGTATTCTGCTATTCAGGGCGGAGACAAATCCAACGAAACAAAAACCATGAAAATTGGTCCAGCAGATCTCGAGTTATAACGAAGGGAACAAACCCGTCTTTCTTTTATATATATAGATTTACGAGTATATACGGTGATAGAAGTTTTTATGACGAGCGGGCTATTTTCCATGGTGATTCAAATAGTCAATTGTTCAGCTTGTTAACCTAAGCTTTTATTTTAATATCTTTTTATTTCAGTCTGCTTTAATATGAAGCTATTAAAGTAAGTGGAATATTGTGGAAGTCTATAGTGAAACAGATACACAGGTGTGTCCATTCCCAAGGGGGAGCTATGAACGACGCTCCGTGCTCATAGCCATTAAATAAAACACCTTCGGGTATAGGTACTGATTTTCATAATAACTTCCTGTAGTACTGGCGAAAATTGCATGGTTTCCTGCTGTTAAATTCCTAGGTGGAGGAGGTAATGTCATTCGAGAAAGTCTCGAAGTACGTACCTCTAAGATCTTAAAAATACCTATAGAAGAATTTGAACTCCATTTATCTGGATATTGTACAACCTTTTTTTTTGTGGGTTGAAAATCATCCAATGACTTCTCCCGCTCTGGGTGAAGCGGAAGGGAGTGTCAGATTTATACTGACTAAAACCAATAATAAAAAAAAATAGTTAATTAAAGTTAGTTAATAGTTAATTTATTATGTAGGTACTAGCTGACCCGACAGACGTTGTCCTGTCTTAACTGTGATACCTACCTACCCTACCTACCTAGCTACCTACCCTACCTACCCTACCTACCTACCTACCTACCTACCCTATAGGAGGAAAATCAGCAGCTGATCGAAAGAAAAATGTATTCTGCTATTCAGGGCGGAGCCAAATCCAACGAAACAAAAACCATGAAAATTGGTCCAGCAGATCTCGAGTTATAATGGAGGGAACAAACAACAAACCCGACTTTCTTTTATATATATATAGATTAATTTTATTTCAAACATTTAAATTTTAAATTTTTGCTGTGCCCTACAGAGTCCGTAGGTAATTCTTCCTTAGCTTTAAGCCTATTGTAAGATCTTCACACATTATGGAATGCATATAAATATATATGAATATGTTCGTTTCTTAGCCTGATGTTCCGGGGTAGGGGTAACCCTTTCGGACAATCCCGGTTACCTTTCGGACAATGCCGCTTACCTTTCGTACAATCCCGATTTCCTTTCGGACAATCCCTCTTACCTTTCGGACAATCCCGGTTACCTTTCGGGCGATTGGAATTGGTAGTCAAGAACGTTACTTTTTATGAATTGTCAAAACGCGGAATTTGTACGTGATTTGTAAGACATTTAAGAATGAATTTTTAGAATCAAATGGATACTTATTAGCATTAAATGCAATTTTACAATAATATCTTCGCATAATGTTTAATATCTGTACGGTGATGGGAGTTTCTAAGGCGAGCGGTCTTTCATCTATGTTATTTCATATTTTATTTTTGACCGTTTTAAATAGTAAGTTCTAATATTCGTAAGGACAGGGTTGCTCAGTGTCACACAGCCAACTGTCATCGGCAAATTCCATTATTAAGCGATATATTATTCATTATGCTGTCATTATTTGCTTTTGCCTACTAATTGTGCAAACGCTATAATTACTTGCTTGAAGGACAGGAGGTGGAGCCGACGCCTTATTAATTCATAGCATTTCCACGTGGAGCTGTAATGGCCTAGAGCGGTAAAATTAAGCGGTTATGACTGAACTTGAAACATGAATGATCGAAGAGAGTTAGTACGTAGTTCGTGAAACATTTTCTGAATCAAAGTGTCATTTAGGGGTATCCACATGTGGTCAATCTTATTTATAAAATTTCTTATATATATGCCATACTTCTTCGAAACGGTTTTACCGATTTTTATGAAATTTTAAATGCATATTCAGTTGGTCTGAATCGGATACTCTATATTTTTCATACCCCTAAGTGATTAGGTTGGTAGGGTAGGTAGGGTAGGTAGGTAAGTTAGGTAGGTAAGGTAGGTAGGTATCATAGTTAGAGCTGGACAATGTTTGTCCGGTCATCTAGTAATAAATAAAATTAGCAAGTCTGCCTACTGTCATTCATTGCTAAGGTAGTATCTCGCGGTCGTGTCGTTGCACCCCGTACTAACTAGCTCTCGTTCGTACTTAACTCGGTATAATGATACCAAGATTGAATAGATCGTTGTCGATAAAATGTGCAACAACGACAGCCCTTGGTTCTAATGGAAAGATACGTGCACAGATCGGACAAAGCAGTAGTCTCAACTTCAAGACCAGCAACCAAAAATGAAAAAAGAAATATATAATAATAATAATAATATCCTTGGACATTTCACACAGCGCCATATAGTCCCAAGTTAAGCAACCTAATGCTTGTGTTATGGTAACGAGATGGCTGATAAACTACTAACATACATTTTTTTTTTGTAAATACATACCTACATATTATAGATAGAAAAACACCCAGACCTAAAACTTCTTTATTTTTTCTTCTTTTTTATTTACTTTTGTAAACAATAAGGTCACACATTCATGCAAAAAAATAATCCACAAGTAATACTAGTCCATAGAAGTATGGGAAAATTAAAAATTTAACTAGTTAAAAACCGTGAATAAAAATCAATAAATTCATTAATAGTTAACACTGTTTTGACGACGCGTGGCTTGCCCCAAAAGAGCGGCACCGCTGCACGCAGGCGCCAAGTTCATTGAATCACTGTCCTAGTGGTCCAATTCTACAGTGTCAAATTGGTAAAACTTAAAACTCAATTTTTTTATATAATTACTGGACCGATTTCGTTTATTTTTGGTATAACGTGGGAAAAAGTGATGACAAGCATGTGGTTTCATTTATTGCGTAATGTTAGTCTCCATATTGTATATTATTTTCAAAGAAAAGAAAAATAGTATAGACTAACAATCTATACTATACTAATATTATAAAGCTGAAGAGTTCGTTTGTTTGTTTGTTTGAACGCGCTAATCTCAGGAACTACTGGTTCGAATTGATCTTTTTGTGTTGAATAGACCATTTATCGAGGAAGGCTTTAGGCTATATAACATCACGATGCAACTATTAGGAGCGAAGAAATAATGGAATAATGTGAAAAAAAACGGGGAAAATTATTCATCCTTGAGGGTTTCCATTGCGTGCGCTGCGAAAACGGTTCGAGATACCAAAAATATACCTATGTATGAAAGAATGATTTCTCTTGAAATGATCTAAAAAAATGTCCGCGACAGTATATGTCTATCTTTTAAGATTAACTCACTAGAACCGTTTTTATGGTAATCAATAATAATATTATAAAGCTGAAGAGTTTGTTTATTTGAACGCGCTAATCTCTGGAACTACTGGTCCGAATTGAAAAATTCTTTTTGTGTTGGATTGTCCATTTATCGAGGAAGGCTATAGGCTATGTAGCATCACGCTACGACCAATAGGAGCCGAGCAGCGGGTGAAACCGCGCGGGAGCAGCTAGTTAAGGTATATATCTATATATAAAAGAAAGTCAGGTTTGTTCCCTCCATTATAACTCGAGATCTGCTGGACCAATTTTCATGGTTTTTGTTTCGTTGGATTTGTCTCCGCCCTGAATAGCAGAATACATTTTTAATTTTTTTTGGTAGGTAGGTAGTTAGATAGGTAGGGTAGGTAGGTAGGTAGGGTAGGTAGGTAGGTAGGGTAGGTAGGTAGGTAGGGTAGGTAGGTAGGTAGGGTAGGTAGGTAGGTAGGTAGGGTAGGTAGGTAGGTAGGGTAGGTAGGTAGGTAGGGTAGGTAGGTAGGTAGGGTGGGTAGGTAGGGTAGGGAGGTAGGTAGGTAGGTAGGTAGGGTAGGGAGGTAGGTAGGTAGGTAGGGTAGGTAGGTAGGTAGGGTAGGTAGGTAGGTAGGGTAGGTAGGTAGGTAGGGTGGGTAGGTAGGGTAGGGAGGTAGGTAGGTAGGTAGGTAGGGTAGGGAGGTAGGTAGGTAGGTAGGGTAGGTATCACAGTTAAGACAGGACAACGTCTGTCGGGTCAGCTAGTTGTATATAATTAAACTATACCTATGTATTAGTAGTACTAATAGTGAATGCGTGAATGTGTGTGGGGGGGTGTGTTTATGTTGTGTGTATGTTTGGTGAGTTTTTGTATGAGAGTAATGCATGTGTGAAGAGATAAAAGTACAAACTAATGCAAAATACATTATTGGCGATTATAAAAGAGTGAGTTTCGGATTGGCCTAGTTTCACAAATATGAAATGTTATCGTGAATATATCACACTAGCCGCGAGCGTTGCTGTCTTGTAAGAAATTACCTTGACCAGATTTAACATTTATACTGACACTAAAAAAAAGAAATTATCGGTATAACTATCATAGTATCAGAAATTGATCACATGGTTTTATCTATTGCACGAGTCGTTCGTAGTGATCTTTTTTTTTTTAAGGTGGAAAATCATACAGTGACTTCTCCCGCTCTGGGTGGAGCGGAAGGGAGTGTCAGACTTTTACTGACTAAAACCCATCCATGTTCCTTCCTTAGCCCTTTATGTTCCAGGGTAGCGGTAACCCTTTCGGACAATCCCGCTTACTTCGTAGGGACCTTGAGTACGTTATAACCAGAACTGAAGAAATAAGAAATACAAGTCATAAACTTTTTGTTTCTCATAAGAAGCCGTACCATGAGGTTTCCCCGCAAACTTTAAGTCACTGAATAAAACAGGTGCTCGGAGAAACAGGTGTAGACGTTTACATCTGCTGCTAGTCGACCCGGAGTCAGTATAAATCTTGGATCCCTTTTTTTTATAGGGCTTTTAAAGGCTTCCATGTTGTTAAAGGAGATTTTAATGTCAATGAAACCACTCATACTCTCTCAGTAGCTATATCAATACACGAGGAAGGACTCTTTTCAATCGCAAGCTTGAATCTGACTATAATGTAGGTACCTAAACAGCCATAGCTGTAGGCCAGTTCTGTCTCAAGTAAACTATTGCCCCAACCGCAAGCCAATTAGCTTAGACTTAGTGCTGTCCTCAAACGTAAGCTGCGGGCATAGACAAATTAGATAAATCCGAAATGTATAGAATTAGTATAAACTTTCGAAACGCCACGTGATCAATAGTTTTCCACGTTTTAGTTTTTCCACGGTTCCTTTGTATAGCGATACCTCTCGGCATGTTAGAATTTTTTTTTCGCTACATAATCTACTTGCGCCGTATTGAACAGACTCTGCCAATAGTTTACGAAAAATATACGAAATTATCTGATAACGATTGGAATGATAAACTGGCAAAAGTTTATAATCTCAGTCAAGATACCTGGTAGTAACTAAAGCTCTGAAGGAAAAAAGGCCCGCATGTCGCTTGCGGAAGGAACATGGATGGGTTTTAGTCAGTAAGAGTCCGACACTCCCTTCCGCTCCACCCAGAGCGGGAGCAGTCATTGGATGATTTCCCAGCCTTAAAAAAAAAAAAAAAAAAGGTACCACAAGCTGGGCATGTGACTCCGAATAGTTAATCTCGTTTAAGATTTTAAAAAGCATTCAAGATTAGTAAAATTTTAACTAGGTTTTATTCAGTAAGTCTGTTAATTATGACGGAAACCTAAACTTACTTTTGAATCGCTTGCCACAGAAAGTGATGGTACCAATAAGTTATTAAAATTTTTAATGGCTGTTTAGGTCCGGTCTATTTCCTAAACATTTGGAAAAATGCTAAAACAATACCCCACAAATGCCCGGAAAAGAGCACTTATATTACCAATTTGATATAAATAAATTTATATAAATAAAAATAAATTACCAACCCATAATATTAAGTTTTTTTAACTTTTCCCATAACCTTCTGTCGGTAAACTTTTTGAGTCTACAGACTCAAAAAATTTCAATTTATACAAGCCTTGCCATTCTAGTCTCATAAAAAGGCTTTATTTAATGTAGCTTGGCATAAGTCATTTTGTTCATTGTTCCGATGATAAGTATAAAAATATTATTTAAATTATGTAATTATTAATATTTTATATAATATTAATCTATTTTCTCATTTGAAAATCAAAAAAAAGTGTGGCTGTTTTAAGTCTAAGATTTAGGCTCTATGAATGTTTGTAGGTATCGCTTCATGTTCCTTAATAAGTTTTTTCTAAAGTATTGTAGTAAAAAATAAAACTTTTGTATGTGTTACCCATCTGAGTGAATGCGAGTCTCCATGGCGTCCCTCGATCAATATAGTCTGTAGATGCGGATTGGTCCCAAATGTCTTTTCCCACGGTCTTCCCACACCACGGCAAGTACTGCATACCGGTGGATACAGGCACGCACAACGCCGCGTGGCTCTAGCGAACACCGGCTTAGATTGTGACTGAGATAAAATCAAATAAAAAATATCTGCAAAATATAGTTCTATGACAACGTATTTGAGTTACATTTCAGTTTGGAATCAAATATAAAGTGAGTCATTAATATAAACATTAAAAAAAAATCCTACTGAAAAATAAAGGAGTTTTGTTTATGAGCTAGTGTCAAAAGTTTATGGCTGGGACTATTTGAAAGATCAAAAACGCATCTCGGAAGATACGGAAATGATTTGACTGGAACATTGCACTACGGACTCATTGCTGGGACTCCGGGAGCCCTCTCGGAGGGCTGACTTTGGTTGCGTTGAGAACCTGGGACCACTCGCGGAAGGCTCATTTTAAAGGTTTTTCTTAGCAAATATGTATAGTGCTATACTAATATTATAAAGAGGAAAGTTTTTTCTTTATACCGGATAGGCTCCAATAATACTAGACCGATTTTAACCTATTTTTCACCAATAGAAAGCTAAATTATCAGAAAGTAACATAGGCTATTTATTTAAAAAAAAGACGGTAATTAATTAAAGATAAAATATGAGCGATGGCTCATTCGATTCGGAATGACGTCTAGAAAAATGTTTGTCAGTAGGTACGTAAAAATTGCAATTTTTTTTTACCCGACTATTGTCATGGCAAAATCATGGTATATGGCGTATATATAGAAGAAGGGCTCCAAAAGGATTTTTAGATATAATCATTATTTAAACTTTTATAGTAGGTAGTCATTTAATAATAGTATACTTAACTTTTTTTTTATTGACTTAAAATTCTTTTCCCACGGGGATTAATTCTTTCAAGTGTTTGGATGATACCGTTATTTATTAAAAAATAATATTTTATGTGGTACATTGTCATTAGCGGTAGTTCGCCAACTTCGTTACGGCTGGTCGGAGCATTCTTTTCGGCGTTTAATTAAAACGATAAATAATAGAGATAGAGTTCCGGTAGCTAGATCATTTTTATTGGAAATGTCCTCCTCTGTAGGGATATTTTTTAAAAATTCCTTAATTATCAATATTTTTTGAGTAATTAACGAAAAACTAAATGCTTTGTTTTTTTTATTTATTTTAACTATTGCTTTTTTATGTACTACTAATAAATGCTTACGAACATTCTAGACGTCATTCCTAATCATATTTTTACGAGTTTTATCTTTAATTAACTCGTTTTTGAACTCGTTGACTAGCCTATTTCTTTAGGTATATTTATGTTTTTGTTTTCTCTTTTAATCTTACACGCGTTTTCTATACTGTTTTTTCTACTTTCCTATTGCAGGTATGCTGGAAGAGATTTCTTTAGATATTAACTAGCATCACCTTATTGTACGTATTTTCTGTTCATTTCTTCTTATCTGATTTTAACCCCCGACGCAAAAAGAGAGGGGTGTTATAAGTTTAACGTGTCTGTCTGTGGTATCGTAGCTCCCAAGCGGATGAACCGATTTTCGTTTAGTTTTTATTTGTCATAGGTAATTTAATCCCGAGTGATCTTAGCCATGTTCCATGAAAATCTGTTCAGCCGGTTGAAGATCATCAGCTCTTTTCTAGTTTATGAGGGGATCTGACTACCTTCCATATATCCTATCGATTCGAACTTAGGTACCGTGTTACTTCAATGATAAACTTCAAAGTTTATGGTAAGGTAACCATGACCTGATCAGCCTTTTGAAGATCATCAGTTCTTTAATAGTTGATGAGGGGATCTGACTACCTAACATACATAATATGTCCTATCGATTCAAAATTTGGTTCCGTATTAGGTACTTCAATGATATTGAATGAACATGGTATGGTTTAGATTTCGAAGGTGGGTAATTAAATGGGATAAATTAGGCTCAATTATACCTACATAATGTTTAACCCAACCTTAGAGTAGGTACTTAAAATTAAAACTAAATATAGTAAATTAAAATGAATATGATACCTTAATACCTAAGTACTAGTTACTAACTCAACTATTTAATCACTAAATACCTTTCTAATATTTATACCTATTTTAAAATGGAAAAATAAAAGTAAAATTAAAAATTAAAAGAACCCCACAAAAAATAATTTCTAAAAACTAACAAATAATATTTTAAACCTGTTATTAATTATCATATATTATGTAAGTTCAAATATTTTATTTTCCAAGTGTCGTCGCGTCGGCCCCTTGGCGCGCACTGTTGACCCCATGGTCTCGAGCGAGAGGGAGTGGAAAGGAGACCAGCCGCCTTCTGCGAAGCAGTCATGCTAGCGAAGGAGGTGGCAGGACGATTTAGGGCGAAATCCTCACGTCCCAGCCGCCCCTTGAGACGCTCCGGGCGTCGGGAACCGCGTGACGACTCCCAGCCACCGCATGCGGACGGTGAGTAATGGGTAGCATCGACTCATCAGGATCAGGCCAATGCCGGACGGCGCGTTCGTGTTCCATGCGCTCGTCAAAGAGATGTCAGCATTATAGAAGGGACCCCTGAAAATCCTAACTTACCCCAGGGTTTTATTATCCTTTTTTTGTGTGGAAGAAAATTCAGTACGTAAGTTAACTGTGATTTTTTTTAATGAATTATATATACTTAGCGGCTTCGTTAGCATCATTATTATTAAACAAATAAGACTGATCTTTATTAATTTAGTAAATAAATAAATCTTCTTAAGGTTTAATCGTAAGGTTCTGGAGTGGCGACCGCGTAGGTACCTGAAAACGTACCGTGGGCAGACCTCTCACAAGGTGGACCAATGACTTTCCGAAGTGGCGGTCCTTGGTGTCCAGCAGTGGACTCATGATGATGAAGACAGATCTGTTATAACACGACAGATCTGTGATAAACGTCTAGATTTGAATCACGAATCTAGACGTTTATTATATTGCCATTGAATAGGACTTAGCTTTGTCTGATTCTGATAAAATAACAAATATCTACTCTATGGAACCCAGTTGAATGAATCTGATTGCCACACGACTGAACGCGCATTTTGTACTTATACAAAATGTATATCGTGGAAACAACATCGTTCAGAGTACTTATTTAAACATGTCTGATGCATTTACAATAGACTGGTCGCCTTATTTATCTACGCGCTTCCTCCGTTCTCATTAAAAATTAAATGCTCAAGAAGAATGTGTATTGATAAAGCATCCACTAGGATTAAAGTTGTACTTTATTGGCCTATTCAGCCATGGTGCCCATTGTTTTATCTCTTTCTCAACCCAGATTATTTATTTGTAACCAAGTTCTTTACAGCTTTTATCAACTTTCAGGTCTCCACACCCACTTTGGAAAGGAATCATCACTACTATCAAGCAATCGTCATCATCATCTGCCTAGCCTTTTCCAACTATATTGGGGTCGGCTTCCAGTCTAACCGGATGCAGCTGAATGCCAGTTTTTTACATGGAGCGACTGCCTATCAGACCTCCACGACCCAGTAATTGGGCTTGCTAAGATTGGCTGTCAGATTTTCGGGCTTATTTATGAAACAATCGTATGACCTTCGTTATAAAATAAATATAGTTTAGTTAGCTGACAGCATTATTAAACAACATAATGTAAGTTAAAAAAACATGATGGGACCGTGCTTGACCGATGCGGTGAACGCCTCAAAAGTTGCTTGCCCAGAAACAATGCCGATCTGCAGGTGGGTACGATATAATTAATTAATAATAATGTAAATACGTCTACCAATACTGCTGCCCCCATAACTTCGCCATCTTCTCCGAGGTCGTGTGACAAAGGAGGATCTCTATCGCCTCCCTGATCCCTTCTTCCTTCTGTCTCTTCAAGGGCGCGTCTGAACGAGCCCTTCAGGTTACTGGACATAAGAGAATGTCCATGCTGTCCAACACCTGACGGTTGAAAGCCGCTGCCGGTACGTAAACAGGGGAAGGGAAGCCACTCATCCTCTCGCCGCGCTTCATAGCTTTGGATTAGGGGTTTTTATCTTGGAAGTAGTTAAGTCAAGCCCCCGGTGGCGTTATGCTTCTGTTCGCTGTTCGGCCAACCCAAGTCAGTGAACCCGCCGAAAGTTATCTCCTCGACTATTTCTCAAGGAGAAAAACACGCGGCGCTTTGGTACTGGCTACACCGCAGCGGCATGGTCACGACCCCTGAACGGCCCCTGCAGGTACATAGGTGCACCTCGATCGTTTAGAAAGGAATAACGCCACTTCGGAAAGAACCAAAAACATCTAAAAATGAATAAAAGGGACTTTAAAAAAGTGACATTTATTTTGACGGTAAAATCTTGCTTTTGGCATCTAATGATAAGTACATAGGTTTAATTAATGTTCAATATCCAGATTTTCGCATATTTTGTGATAGTTTTTTACGCTAGTTCATTAATTTTAGCTTCACATCGGATCACTTAGGAAGGCCCTAAGTGATCCGATGTGAAGCTAAAGCTGACCAATTTAAAGTTTTACAAATAACCGATAAATAGCGTAGGTACCTAATTGTTCAAATATGGGTACCTACTTAACAATATGCAGATATTCTAGAGTCATGTAATAGTTGTATATCACTATCTTTGTATCATCATATTTTACCTTTCAGTCTGAAAAATACATAAAAGAAAAGAAAAAACAAATTTTGTAAACTAAGCAGTTGTTGATAAGTTTACTCTACAAAATGAAAAATAAAGCATAGTTTTTTTTTGCTACATTAATTCTAGCTCATAAAGTGGTCCGATCTCCCTTCCGTTGCCCCATATAATATTAATTTGACCTGCAATATAAATGATCTGCGTTGCATTGATAGCATTGCATGTGTTGAGCACGTCTTCGTGTCAAATAATAAAGTCTAAAGAGCATTTGCGCAATCAGATCAAAAGGACATTTCAATGGACATCTCTGCATTCGAATACCAGCTGAATACAAATTAGTAAGTGGTACTTAGTTATATGGTTATAATAAGTACGCATCTAAGTCTATTTTTTGTTAGTAAGATATTACCACAAGATGAGGCTGACGAGGAGCTTATTATATAAAAATACACCATACCTACTTTTTCTATCCTATTAACTTTTGAACGCCATTGTCACTTTATATACGTGATGATAAGCAAGCGCATGAACTGTACGCCTACGACACAAATATGTGACGATGAAAATGCACTACACAAAATAAACAATTAAATCATTACTTTTGTGAGTGTTTATAAAGATATCTTAAAAACTAAAGCTCTAGTACGTATTTAATGAAATGAAACAAATTAAAAGACACCATGGATATTGGGAAATTCATGATAACAGGAAGAAACGAATTTGTAGCTTGGCGTGGAGGGTACGTGCGTGCCAGCGTGATTTATGCTCTGGCGTTCAAATAGTTAAGTAGCTACTTGGTAGGTACTTCTTGTTAGGCCCGCTCTGTCGATCCTATTACTTACAAATTATGAACATTGTAAAAGCCAATTTTTAAAACAGTAAGCGCTCATGTGTAGACGCCAGCACATCAAGCTATCCCTAACTGTCAAATTTTCTCAATTAAAAATGAATTTTCTCAATTATGTCTTTGCAATAAAGTTGAAATACTATCAAAGAGATTTGACAGATTGTGGTAACTTGATGTGCTGGCCTCTGTACCCTAGGTCGCTACCACACCGACACCGCACCGCTGCTGCCGCACTTCTGCGCTGTGTATACGCGCCGCCACCGCGCCCGTCGCCGCTTGACTTCACCTGTCCCTATACATATTGTAGTCTTTGACTTCACCAATATACGGTTGTTAACTACATTGCTGCGTGTTTGGCGGCATCACTAGCGTACATCAGGTTCATGTATCGTGCATACGCCAGGACACACAGGACGAGAGAAACACGTAGCAGATTTCTGGGCCGAGTACATTTAGATTGCCATCGACACGCTAAGAAGAAGAAGCTACATTGCTACCCCTGAACATCACACGTGTCGCATTGATATGCCCAGTTTAACAAAACAAAAGAAGTTAGTGTCTGCTTACTATAATGACTTATCATTTTCCATGATAGGAACTTTAATAAAAATTTAAGTTTAGTAAGCACATGCAGGTATGTACATAAGTGGATAACAAAATCAAATACGGGACTGGTCTGCGGTGTGACGGAGGCCGCGGCGGTGCGGTGGGGCGCGGACGTGTCTTGTCTTCTTCTTCTGTTCGTGTGGTTAGTGACTAACCTGGTGTCAGAGTTTTTATGCTGCCCATTGGCCTCTGAATTAGCTTCACATGCTGTTAAGAAATATCTTTAAGGCACGCCTGTTTCCTCACGATGTTTCCCTTCACCGATTTTTAAGCTAGTAATAATTATACAATAAGCACATTATCCGTAAAATCAGAGAGTGCGTACTTTGGGTTCGAACTCGGGACTTGGCAGTCCGACGGTCACACCACTAGGCTATCACTGCTTGTCTTATACTCAGCTAAGAGGTGCGGCGGCACCGGCGGCACCGTCTACACGAGCCTTAACCGTGGAGTTCCTTGCCGGGTCTTCTCTACAGGAAACGTACAAATTGAATGTGTCCGATGAGCACCTTGCTTCTGACGTTTCATAAGTAACCATGAAGGTTTGGGTGTGTAAAATAATATATTTTGAGTTAACTCGAGGCTAGTAATAGTTAACTGCTTTTTATAACATTGCATCTCACCAGATTTGTTTCCTTTAATTAGTATGTTTACGGTCACACAGGCTTAGCAACAAGAGAAACAAAGGCCAAAACATTTGTACGTACAATGACCCATACTCGGGCTCTCAAGACCCTGTTTGTTGACGTAAGCCCGGCTTCCGAAACATAATATGAACACAAAAACCGGCCACGTGTGAGTCGGGCTCCCGCTCGAAGGGTTCTGAACCATTATAAAATAAAAATTATCGTGTTATAAAAACGGTAAAAAAATATTTATTTTAGACTGTTTTTTAATACCTATTTGTGGTTATTCGCTATGTGCGAAGTACATGGTGGGGGTATAGTAAAGCGATCGCATTGCTTGCCGTGGCAGAAATACGCAACAATCTGGGAAAGTAAAGCAATTTGCACGGAGTTATAATAAATAAAAATATTTAAAATGCCTAATAATAGATGGTGTTATGTTGTGAACTGCAAAAATAACGGCACAAATAGTCGGTGTAAATTCTATAAATATAAGTATTTCCTACTCTGGGCTGGAAATTAAATAAAAGAAATAAATGGATAAATGCTATAAAAAGGAATAAGTAAGCAAAATAACCTTAAATTATGATCAATTTTATTTGCACTATTTTTAGGTGATATATTGTCTTTATTATTTTAGTGTTGATGGGTCGCCATGGTATCCCAAACGTATACTTAGCTTGTTTATGCAAGAATTATTTTGTTGTTAATATAACATATTCGAGCAGCAACATGTTTCCACTTGCAGCTCTGGTTATAAATAAACACAACTGCATTTTTCTCGTGACAACACGAGAATCATTGATCTGTAATAAATAAATTATAATTGTTAATTTAAAGTAGGTACGTTACCTACCATAAAATACTAGTCTGTGCGGAAAGAGAACCGTCGCGTCGTGACCTTTAAGGGCTTCCATCAATATGAATACCTTTGACTAGAGTCTGTGCAGAAAGAAAACTGTCAAGTTCTCTTTCCGCACAGTGTGTTACATATTTATTTCGCATTGAACAGTGTGGTGTCGCGACGATTATTTTTGTTGAGTTGATAAAAAATTTAAATGAAAAAAAATAATTACAATTCCTTCACTAATTAATCGAAAGGAACTTCGTTCCATCCGGGTGTCCCTTGACACCTCTCAAGTTTTTTTTTTCCTTTCAACACAGTTAGAGGTTGGAAACGAATATTGTGTTTTACACTTTTAAACCCAGTTTTTATAATGATATCCATTATTTTGTGCACTGTTTTAACAAATTCCTTTAAAAATACCACTTGTCGTCCTTTTATTTTTCTTTCCTTTTTAATCGCGCCTAGATGTTATTAATGTCGGATACATCAAGTGGACCACATTTGTAAGACGACTCAAATTGCACGGTGTATGTTCTGGTGTGCGGGGACTGTAATAACCAGAGGTCGGAATTAGGTAGAGTTATTTATGTACTTGCATCGAAATGTTGATATTAATATGGATCTTCCCGGGATTTATGATACAATCCCGTGTGGCCAACAATATTACAAATAAATAATAATAAAAATCTCAGAGATAGATTAGACAAATAAAACAAAGATAATGAACATACAATTTTTATTAGTTCTTTTTTTTCACATTTACATTAATTCACAATACATTTTTTTTTTATTTACGTTGCCATGCACTAGGTTTTTTTCCTGTAACGTGGATGTGTTTGCAAAGATTTAAACTCACACATACACAAATACCCAGACCCGGACGGAACCACTACTTCTAGATCATACAAATATTTGTTCCGTGCGGGAATCGAACCCGCAACACGCAGCGCAGTAGTTAATGTCGATATCCATGTCAGATGGTTTAAATTGTGTAAAAGTAAAAAACTTTTTTATTTAATAAATCACGGGATTTTTCTGGTCTTTATAATTAATCCCGGGATTTGAGGCATATCCACTTTATTCTTTCGCTGTATGAAATCAGTGTAAGTACATAAATAACTGTACCTAATTCCGACCTCTGATAATAACACACCCAATGTACAGGTAACAAGTGACCTCACCTTCGGGCTGCCATGTCTCCCGAATATAGCGCGTAGAATGCTGCTGGAGCCTGCCGTAATAATGTATAGAACAACTGTATTTTTAAATTTATTTCTTCTTGTTATCATGAATTTCCTTCATTTGTTTCATGTCATTATATACGTACGAGAGCTTAAATTTTTGAGATCTCTATATAAACACTCACAAAATAAATGATTTAATTGTTAATTTCGTGTTATAGTGTTGTTGCCATTGTCACATATTTGTGTCGTTTGCGTACAGGGTAGAGATGAAACGGATATCCGGTAACTATCCGGTATCCGGCCTATCCGGCCTTGTTTTAACTATCCGGCCGGATACCGGATAGTAATACAGTATCCGGCCGAATACCGGATAGTAAAATTTAAAAAAATCTCTATGTTTAATATTTTAAATCAACATATTGCCATATTGGCGATCGTGTTTTTGATGATGACATTTCTTGTTAATCTATCAGAATTCAAACATAAAATCACGACGACAAGTGATAAATAATGAAATAAACAACAAACGAATTGAGAAACAAACACAAATTGACACGCGCGATAACACTCGAACGCCCCCGAGTCGACCCGATCTCCGCTTACGTGAATATTTCCGATCTCGTTCACCGCGCCAATATTCAAATCAAACTGATCGCGTCAACGCAATAAAGGCCCGAATATCCGGCAGCCGGATATCCGGCGCTCCGGCCTAGTAGCTTGCCGAATATCCGGTATCCGGCCAAACTACTATCCGTTTCATCTCTAGTACAGGGCATGCGCTTGCTTGTAACGTATATGTGTCAATGGCGTTTAAAAGGTAATAAGCTTATGGTTTCCTTTATAGAAGTATTGTCTTCAGTGTAAATAAAATACTTTTTAAGTTTTATTCTCTTTATTATTGTTGTAATAAACTGTATTATACAAACCAGGTTTTCGCCTCTTGACAATAGTTTTTATCAACTCTACACGATTTTAAAGAACAGCAAAATTTTGTATTGGTCAGGTTTGTCCTGAATTTGAACACTAAAGAAATATGATGCGCTGATGTTACTCAAATAACTCAGTAGTATATCCAGATAGATAGACTAATTTAATTTCTAGAGAAAAATATATGTATCGATCCGTTTATATCATAAAAACAAATACAATACCGTACATATACGCTATAAAGTTTACAAATGCTGTAAAATTTACGAATACAATGTTTTTAAGTAACAACTCAAGGCCTTATATATTAGGTAAATCATAACAACTTTTTATTAATAATATCGTGCTTATCGCTGTTCTAAATAATGATATCTATTAACACTTATGTCTTATGTTTGTAATATAAATCATAAGGTACATTAAAATCACAATTAACTAATAAATATTATGTCATCGTCGTGTATAAGCAAGGTTTTATTCTACGTTTATCAACAGTTATTTTACTTATTAGTCCAGGTATTACATAGCTAATAGTCCACGCCTGAATACATTTACAATTCTTAATTATGTATTTCTAATCACGAGTCATTTAATAATTAATATTGAAGGAATAGAAATAAGTACGCATGAGTGCTATGGCTTTTAAATTATTATTGTTTATAGTTACTTAGAATCTGGGGGCTTAGACAAGTGCCAAACGCTCCGTGTCGATTCGATTTCGAAAATTGTTGATCGAACAATTCGTTATCTCAGCGAATCGGATTGTCAAGAACGTCACTTGTCAACGCGTTTGTATAGGAATATTGATCGAGTTTTGTTACATTTGACATTGTCTAGCACTTAGCGATCGAAAACGATTGATCACGTGACATTTCGAAAGCTTATGCCATTTCCATACATATCAGGTTTATCTAATTTCGTTATCGTTAGTGAAAATGTGACTTTGTCTGGGCCCCCTGACTAAACGATAGAGGCGTCACACAATAGGAGCTGTCAGATAACGTTATAATACCTCAACATTTAAAATGGTGTAACGGGCCTCTGCGAGATGGCTTCGGCCCTTCATACTACTTTAAAAGGATTGGGATCTAAAGGTCGAGAGAAATGTCAAGACTCGAAAATATAAGTGATTTATAGTACGGCCGACGTATATTGGCGGTCCTGAAGTGAGCTGTTTGGCTGCGCAATGGATCTTATTGGAACGAAATTCTCTACTGCGCAGTTAATCAGCTAACTTCAGGACCGCCAAGATACGTCGACCGTACTGTATTACTTTGATATAACAGTTCATTTTACACTTTGACTGATGGTTATTGTAAGAAGGTAAGTACATACATATTATATATATTATAAACCACAGCAAGACATCAAGTAAATGTATATTTGGTTTCCAGGCTACTGTCCACTTGATGTCAGTTTAAAATGTAACGAGACTACTAAGATGTAAAAATATGGGTTTTTATTAATTATGTGTTTAAACTAACTGGACATAATATTAGGTCTGAGGCTGAATTGGCGTGGTAGTTAACTACGAACTAAGCAACAATCGTAAAAATAAGGCTACACCTATTACAGCCCTTTTCCACTATTTAGTTGATTTCTTTTTTTAGATATATTAATTATATTTTAATACTAGTATCTAACCTAACATTCTACACTAAATTCATTAAGAGCACAAGTTACTAATTATTGTAGGCTAGGCAACGTCGGATGGAACTTACTTGCTAATTAGCTTATTTATCAGCAGGAAGAAGGGGATTATAGGTCTTGCGAAAGACTTAGTCCAAGTAAGTATTATAGGTAATTTATACCTATTAAAAGTTTGATCATTTTAATTGATCGAGTGTAGAAGAAATTGGTAGTTTTCAATGGAGTTACTAATACTAACGATACTCATTAATGTTGCCGCCTATTGTCATTAAGGAGGAAGCGCCGAAAACTTCAGATTCGATATTCAAATCCGGATTTGGACGTCGGAGAAGGAAGTAGTGGTTGAATTATCTGGATTGCGTTCTCTAAGTATATAATATGACTGGTAATTAGTGACCGATATTTAAACACGTGATTGTACTCATGATTTCAATCAACTTAACCAAAGAAACTTTTTTTGTGTACTCGATAGTGTTATTTTTATCACAATAACAATACAACTGGCGCGCGCAAAGTTCAATGACCTTCGCGCCGATCAGATGTTAACAGGTATTGACTTTGAGTATACAAAAAAGGGGTTTCTTTGGGAAAGTTGATTGTAATTATGAGTACAATGACGTGTTTAAATATCGGTTACTAATTACCAGTCACCTTATATATTACTTTTAAGTCATGATTGTCAACACTTTTATTTTTATTGGACTGACGCGACGGCGGCTTCAGTAAAGTGGTGCCGAGCTATGATTTCACATTATGTAACATCTTTAACACGAAACTTATATCATATCTGTCTTTTATCCGACTGCCTCGTTGGTCGAAAGCGCTACAGCCGAGCATAAGGGTTTGATTGCCGGGTCGGGCTGTGTTTTAAGGTTTTTCATCAGAAATGTAACAGTAGCCGCAGTCTAGATTTGAGCCCGTATGATAGCAATAAGCTCGACCCATATTAAACTCATAACTGGCGAAATGTAGGTGCTACTTGTACCATAGGTTCACCTCTGTCCAACCCTTCAGAGAAACAAGGCGTGATGGTATGTATGTTGTATAATTATCTATTTTGCGCAATTAATGTCGAAAACATTTGACATGTGCTAAACCACACTGAGCTCGCGTCGTGGATTACAGCCTATCGAAGACTCCTGTCCGAGCAGTGGGAACATTAAAGCCTTATGTGCAATTAATTATTATTTTCCAACAATCAACTATCATTAACAATCAAAATTGTAAAAGCAGTCGACAAAATGTGCGTAATTGGGCAAAAATTTTAAGTTACAATATTAAGTTCACATTCATCGGTCGATATAGCATGGCCTTCGAACTTGGTAAATGATATCGACCTTTCGGACTTTATGCCGTAAAGAGTAAATATGTGGCCATCGATCAACGTCGTAGTGGACGGTAATGGGTAGTGGTATTGTGTTTACTGTCTATTCGCGAATGAAACAGTGGGGTAAACCTTAGCAGGGTTTAGGATTTTTTTGTAAAGTTTTGACAGCAAGAGATGACGATACTTCTTGCGTCAGCGGCACTATTAATTCGGATGGACTTTACTGTTTATCTAAATTCTATTCGATACAAAGCCGGTCTTTATTATAGTGTGAAACGACTAAATAAATTAAAAGTAAACCTGCCATCGGTTGGCATCAGTCACATTAACTAAAACTTTATCACTTTGGTCTACACGAGAGAGGTCTTTCATTGGCATATTAACCCGGTCTGAAAATTATACGGAGTTGCAAAAACAAAGTATAAATATAACTAACATGCAACCATGATTGAATGTTGAAAATAATATAAAAATGAACCAGAACAACAAACACCATTTAATTCACGAGCGGCAGTCACAATATGCGACGTGCCGGCGTGTGTCATTCTCAATAATACATTTCAACCCGTGAGTTTACTCCAAATTGTACTTAGGCAATATTTTGTAAATTATGTATGGATATGTACGACAGGCAAATACTAAACTTTGTATTAAATATATTATGCTAAATGCGCTGATTGTAAGCATTAACTAACCAATAAAGGATATTCTTATTACAATTATTGTGCTTTGGGATGAATTCCAAATTTTTTTAAGGCTTTTTTAACGAGAGGCTTGTAAACAAAGGACCACGGCAGGAATAGTATGAACCCTGAGAAATATAAACTAGAATATACAGTCCACCACTTTGAGAAGCTCTTGACGTCGAAGGGCGCCAGACTCCAGCCCATGAATACTATTGTGTACGTTTTTAGTAAAATGTAGAGGAGGTATTTGATTATTGTATTGTTCCACATCTTATGGTAGAACTCAGTTTTGACCAGCATTGATTCTATATCTTTCTCCATAACCATAATAAGGAATTCGTTGAGGAAGGTCATGTAGTAGCCGGACTGCGTGCCGTGCCAGAGCGCGAGGAAGGCCAGCGTGATGAGCTGGCTAAGGTTGCGGTTCCCGAGGAAGCGCAGGCGCTTGTACACGTACTCGGCGGCGAAGTGGTTGGTGTTGCAGTTGAAGCTGTCGATGTAGTGCTGGAAGCGCGTAGCGCTCTCGAAGCGGAGCAGCTTGATGTTATTGCAGCCGTCCCACTGGCTCACCGTCGCGCCGCCCTCCGTGCGCGTGCCGTTGTACGACAGCCCGAACCTGATGCAAGACGCTGCAACAACGGATATTCCACAATAAACATCATTTATTGAAACTAGGCTGACAGCCGGATGTTTTTGAACGTCAAAGTTGGTCGCAGTATCCTAAATGCCCGCCTCAAAGCAAGTCCGTGAACTAACTACACGCTGAATCGTTTAATGCCCTGCGTGTGCATTACAACTATGCTTTGAGGATTCCTGCTCTCGCTGCAACGTTATTGTAGCGCCTGTTCTTTGAGATCATGAGTAAAACATCCGCATCACTACTGCATCGAATGTGAGAAAAGACAAGTCTCCTGAGTATTGTTGCCAGTAACGTAAGACGAAAGGCCACCTGTGCGCAGTGCATGCATAGTTGCCAGGTCTCCTCCAAAAAATGGCCAAACAGATATGCATTAAGTTGTGTAATGTTATTATTTGTTTATGTTTGTGTAATTAATTATACTAACATAGTTTAAGTAATACTAAATAATTATGGGTAATGTCCCTGAGATAAAGATGATTAAATAAATAAAGCATTTCCTAGCTTTTTAATTGTTGAGACATGGTGCAACTAACTCCCCAGCAACTCATCCAACTTAGGTCACAGGAACTTAATTGTATCAATTGATCCAGATTCAACAAAGTATTCCGTGCTACATTTAGTAACAAAGAACAATTTCAATTTGTCCAACTTAATTTACACAAAGTGAAATGACCTCAGTGCACTGATTGCCTCATGAACATTCATCACTGAAGCAGTATCAAATCAAAGTAAGCATTGTTCGCATAAAACGAATTGTTTTGAAATTGGATTAAGAGAACGTTACCAAAGTGTTATTTTGTCTGAACTTACATAATTAAATGTTCTGAATTTTTTCTGCAGTCACATTATCTTCATCTGCCTAGCCTTTTCCCAACTATGTTGGGGTCGGCTTCCAGTCTACCCGGATGCAGCTGAATACCAGTATTTTAGAAGGAGCGACTGCCTATCTGACCTCCACAGCCCAGTAACTGAGCAATACGATACCCCTTGGTAAGACTGGCTGTCAGATATTCGGGATTCTGACGACCCGTAACGACTGTCTGCACTAATGACAGCCGGGACAAACGGCTTAACGGGCTTGCGGAGGCACGGAGGAGTCTCGGTATGTAAAGATGTTTACCCATCCTCGGCCAAGCCTGGCAAGCGTAGCTTAACCTGATGGATCGACCTGTGTGGCGGTTAGTACTTAGCCACGAGCTCCTCTGCTGCAGTCACATTATGTTGTTGATTAATTGACATGATGGTCGTCACTCTATGACTGTACAGATCATTTTTACCCATCATATCATACATCATACTTTCCAAGTACAGCTAGCATATAAATGAGATATGTATAAATGATAAGGTGAATGATGAAATAATGTTGATGGTTTTGTTTACCTTCGGTGAGCAGCCAGCAGGAAATATATTTATACAAAGCGAAGTGAGCCCAAAGTCCGCAGTACAAGTTACGATAGAATACTGATGTGTCCCGAAACTCGTCCGATAACATAACTTTCATACTGAATACAGTGACTGAAACAAAAATAAAATATTGAATTAGCATTTAGTGGTTAGTATGCTTCTATTAATTTAGTGGGATTATAGACAGATTTGTTCCAGATTTGGAGGTTGAGAAAAACATGTACGTACAGCGTGGATAAGAACGTGGCGAGATTTATTTAAATTTTTGAATTTTAGGTAATTATGTCAAAAAAAAAACATTTCAATTTTTACTACCGTTAAATATAAAGACCTTTTAACAAAAATATGCAGGTTAGCTCGACTCAACAATGTCCGGGAGTGTAAAATATATATTGATAATGCATTCATGTATATATCCTGAACTGTCATTTACAAAATAATAACAAAAATGTTTTTTTTAATACTTTTCAAGAACACGCTATTGTCGTACAGTGATAGTGAATAATTTCATAAGCAAAAGTGTAACTATTCTCATAATTATTCTTTGCTATGCTAGAAAAGAAAAAAATATACCAGTTTTTGTTATTGTGATACTAATTTAGTATTCAAAACATTTCGTACGAGCATTACGTTTTATCGTATAAACAAAACATTAAGCAATTATTACCTCCAACTTGATAAGCTACCAAGTAGATTACGCCCTGAATTAGTCTCTTCATAGCGTGCCCCTCGTATACAGCAGCTTCCGTTTCCAAGGGGAACTTATCGGAGATAAAATCTTTGTACCGTCTGAACGAGAATATGGGCCCCACTAGGAAGCACGCGGGGAAGTAAACGAAACCCAACAGCTCCAAGAATGTGGGCGGACTCTCCAGGGCCGTCACTTTATTGGTGGCAGACAGTTCCTCTCCCTTCAGCTTCTTCTGACCATCCCACAGGTCGAAGGACAAAGCAATCAACTTCAGGGTAAGCACACAATGCGGCATCGTCCACGTGATGTCATAGTCCTCCGACTCGGTCACCACGTAGCCGGCGAGCAAATACGTCATGTTAAACGCAAACGTCACTATTGCGTTGTTCTTTCCCGGACCTAGGATCTTAGTGCTAAAATAAATCACTAGCGCTGGGATGGCATTATGGTACATCGAGATACCAAAATTGTAAAATGCCATGTCGAATCCAGTCAGAACGAAATATAAATTCCGATATTCTACATTTTGCTTGACGTATTTATGATAGATAACGGCCAGCGGGTATCCTAGTACGATGGATATTAGCAGTTTCAAGGCCGGCTCCGTGGCACCAATGACGTCAGACAGAAAGGGGACTGGGCTTAGGCCAACTAAGCCCAGTAAACTAAGCACCAGCCCGAACATTGCTCACCAATCTGGAAACAAAAACAATATTGTACTTATTATACTTAGATAGTTTCCTGATGTCATTTCTTTTGTGCTAGTGACTCTATTTATCGATAAGACTAGTTCATGACTGTGGGTTAATGTCTCGTAGCTTAATGCATGACAGATATACAATAGATATTTTTAGTAATCCGCATACTATCGTCATCACTTTAACCTCTTCGAAATGCTAGGATTACTAGGTCACTTGTATGATTTTTTGCATGTGTTGGTTTGCATTCCTGATGACCTAAAGCTTTGCTGTAGGTAGGTGCCTACATCCCAGTATCCAACACAGGTGATAGAATAACATAATTGAACAACGTAGTATAGGTATTAAAATTTTCCTCGCCAGCTAAATACCAGCTTCGCTATGGGTAGGCAGGTACCTACATGACAGTATCCAACACAGGTGATGAAATGACACAATTAAAGAACGTAAAATAGGTGTTAAAATTTTCCTCGCCAGCTAATGACCGATTCATACGAAAAAGATTCAAAAGAATCGAAGTGGACGGATGCGCATTCTCACGACACCGAGCGTATTTATTTTGACGACAGCGAGTTGAATTGTCTACGTGGAATTCGTCTATTTATGACCACATCATAATTATTTTGAAAGAGGTTTTTGCCAGTTATGTACTTTTTAACATTCAATTATCTAACGAAACTCCTCAGATGTTTAAATACACAGGGTGTAACCGAAAGAGTATATACATACAAAAGCATCAGCTATTCCTTACATTTCGACGAGTCACGTGACCAAAAATTTATAGAACAGCCGATTTTTTTTTGCGATTTCGGAGTTGGTACCATAGTAAAAGTTGTTCAGTTTGGTGGTCAGTAGCATATCGTTTTGTATGTATATACCCTTTCGGTTACACCCAGTAGATAGGTAATTCGTTATTTATAATCTACATATATCTAAACATGATAAAACAAAAAGAAATTAGCTTGGTGCTATTTTTGTGGAGTCATTGACTGCAGTAAGTGTTATCACTATACGTAGATTTACGTAGTAAATCAAATATTTTTTGGTGTCAAAAAATATAATTTTACTGCGGTATCGGTACTTTGATCATAGACACCATTTACGTTGTGAGAACCATATAGCCCTACGACGTACCGTTGCCGAGTTTTTTTTTTATATAATGGTATTCAAATTTCGCTCACAGATAGTATAGATTACAAATACCGCTATTCCACGCGAACGAAGCCGTGGACAGCAGCTAGTCACAACACATGTGGTCTTAACAACGCATACAAGCATCGGCATTTAAATCCAAGGACGGCTAGACCTGACCTCTTGCTCCTACTTAAACGACACACATTTTATTCTGTGAATATAATAGACTTCTGTACGTTCTAACTTCGAAATAAAGGTTAAGGTTTTATTCAATTATTTTTACTATCTGCGATACTACAAGACGACAACAAGGAAAATCAATACTGTGCATGCGTAAATATTCATCACACCAGCTACCCTTCACTGTGGTCCGACACGCATTTGGCCGGTTTTTGTTTTGGAAACAACAAGATCGTAAAACGCAATGAAATGACAAGTCTGTGGACTCTGTGGTGCGGCCCGACCTGTACACGAACTTTGAGTGGTCCTCATAACTTATCCATATACCGCCAACCTTCTGATAAGTGATTGGAGAGCAAGATACTGACCAGGACCTAAATCACCAGCTCTTGTAGCAGTATTATTTTAATATTACTTCACAGTGGGAAAGAAATGGAGCTATACGCGTACAGCTCCGTCTCATTCTCACATTGAATATCAACGGATAGGTTAAGATTCCCACTGACTGTTAAGAATTTGGTATTCAATTGCCCTCATTTTGACTTGAATTGTGAAATGATAGCGGTAGTTTATTCGTTATCAATTTGTCATCAACGAGCAATTGGTGGATAAACTGTTTATGATGATTATAGCGACGGTTAGTCACATGAGCTGAGCTGTTTAGTCTCACCACGAAATTTTGAAATGGAATACAAACTTATTTTTGCGGTCGGTAAAATCAATTCCTGTGCATGCTAACTACGGAACCTATCTCTGTGCGTGGTCCGTCATGCTATTGGCCGTTTTTTTTGTTTCACACGAACGTGGATTCTTATTTACACAATGGCTTAACTATTTGCATAAGATACCCACTATACCTAATAACTATTTAATATGTATTAGTCAAAGTGATACAATTTTGAATCCTAAGGATTTTTTTACCTACCTCTTTTTAACACGTACATATACCTAATTCATATCAATGACTAAGCGTAAGATAATAAAGACGGCTATTTCAGCATATTTTGTTAACTTTACAATGAATACGTATGTGACCACGTAATTTTTTGCTAAAAATTACAAGAACACTCATTATCATCTAACTTTTTCCATGATACTTGAGGACGCAACATGTTCTCTTCTTCATTCATTCATTTCATTCATTAGCTATCAATCACTCTCTTTTCTTTTATAACATTCACACAATCTTTACTAAAGCCTCCCTCTTTTAAGCGGGATTGTCCGAAAGGGTTACCGCTACCCCGGATCATAAACGGCTAAGGAAGGAACATGGATGGGTTTCAGTCAGTAAGAGTCTGACACTCCCTTGCGCTCCACCCAGAGCGAGAGGAGTTTTGATAACTTCCCACCCTAAAAAATAAAGCCTCTTTTCCACATTATGAAGCACCCGTATCCGAAATAGCTGATGGCACTATGCTGCCCTGGTAATACCAGAGGTTTGGTCTCACGATATTCCACCGACTTTGTAATATGATGAGGTTCAAGTTCTAGGCCTAATAGTGAGAATAATGAATGCAACGTGTGTAGTATGCCTTGATAATGAGGCATCAGTGGATGGAGCTGATGAAGGAGCGTGGGGGTTGGCATAGACAATGAGCAATGGGTGAAGTCAGGCTGTGATATAACTGCGACAGCGCTAGCCGATGAGCGTCCACTTTTGGTAGAGCAAAGACGGCGAAGGGAAGCACCTTGGATCACACGCTATGCTTTTCATTTCGACGGAATAACGCCATGAACGAGAGGCAGCGTCGCTTGGGTCTGTGTTCGCATGCGCAGTTGTGCGACTGGCACCCAGTCATAGTTTGTAAGATTTTTGGTAGTTGATTAAAATATTTATCGAACTAATAACGTTCATAGACAGCCAAAATTTGCGTCTCATTACTACTGTGTTGCCATGGAAACGAACATCTATAATACATGAATCGCTGAATGTGTTGCAAAGCGCAAATCTCGAGTGCAGCTGAACCGATTTCTCTAACCCTTTTTTTGTTGCGTTTGTTAATGTCAGGAGGTATTTACATATAAAAAAAATATGTAGGTAGGGTAGGTATCATAGTTAAGATAGGACAACGCCTGTCGGGTCAGCTAGTCAATAATATAACATTTTACTTTTCGTTTTCAATGATAACGAAACAATTGTATTCATCACTCATATAGTGACATGCGCTTAATCTGTGTCTGTCTAATCCCTCCTCATTCCAGACACACTTCATACTAAAATAACGTACCTACATACAGTACCAAGACTAAAACTACAAAAAACGACAAACTACTTTGTACCAGTGAATGTTTCTTACTTCGTATTTTCTTACTGCAATTAATATGCTAATATAATATATTCAAGAGGCATTTGAGATAACAAAAAACCCAGATAAAGTACTTATACCTTAAAGTCAAGAAAATTAGACATCATTTTATATCTAGTAAACCAGTGATACGTATTCAATATTTAGTAGTTGATTATAGCTGCGAGACTAGGTTTAAATCGTTGTAGATCCTACACCAATCTGCATTGGACATACCAACATTAATACGTCTAACAAGGATAAAGGTGACATGACTAACTAAAAATCATGGAATTTGTAACACACTAATAAAATAAAGGTGAAAGTTTGTGAGTGTGTGAGTGAGTTTGTATGTTCGTCCGTCCTTCACGCTAAAACGGCTTAGTTTATGACCTGGATTAACACGTAGGATACTTTTTATCCCGGTAGAATGTTCCCTTGGGATAATGCCCCCGTCATCCACGCGGGCGAAGCCGTGGGCAGAAGGTATTGTTAAATAATGCAACAGAAATTCCTACAAGCACCAAAAAGTCGGTCTTGAAGGTGAAAGCTAAACTGTACTGGGTCCTTATAACACATTGAATGGGCAAGTAGAACACGATGGAAAGTTAAGAATATTACGTTATTGATGTAATCTATGTATTTAGATAACATATGATGTAAGAAGTGAAAGAAATATATAAATTTTCATTTACTAATCAATTAAATAGTAAAAGTAGTAAATATAAATAGTAAAATATGAGGCACTTTATTTGAATGTTCTAGTTCAAGATAGAAAGGAATGGAAAGGAGATAGGGAGGCATTCGCCCTACAAAGGCTAAAAAAAAAAAAAATGATTGAATGTGTAGATGATGCAATGAGAATAAAATTTACTATACCCAAAGAAACTAAAATAAAATACAAATATTTAAATTGGTAACCAGTTTGCTCCCGTCTAGACTAGCAGGACCAGCATGTTTCCAAGCATTATTATCTTGGATAGCATCCCCCAAATCTCTTTTTTTAATTGTGGGCAATCATCATGTTACCCCTCCTGCTTTGGGTGGAGCGGAAGGGAGTGTTAGACTCTTAACTGACTAAAACCCATCCATCCACCCATCCTTCCTTAGTCTTTTATGATCCGGGGTAGTAGTAATCCTTCGGCCAATCCTGCTTACCTGGCCAAATCTATGATTATAAAAATGAATTGACTTTGTTAGTCTCACAAAAACTGGAATGGCTAAACCGATTCGCCCATCGAAACCAATATGGAGCTTAATTTTGTTTTGAAATATTGACATAGGTACACAGGATAGACAAAAAAATGTGAAAAAGCAGTTGTGCAAAAGGAAGTGAGATAAACCACAGTAAGAGAGTAATATCTGTTAAACAGTATGGCATACTGGTACTTAGAAATACCCAGAAATAATTCCTTTTATAATTGTATGTCATCGTTCTCATCATCATTCTCTTGTCCTTATCCCAATTTATTTGGGGTTGGCGCAACATGTCTTTTTCTTCCATACTTCTCTATTAGTCGTCATCTCGGTAGTCACTCCCTTCCTAGCCATATCATCTTTCACACAATCCATCCATCGTTTCTTTGGTCTCCCTCTACTTGTATAGCCATCCACATTCATACTCACAACTTTCCTGACAACATTTTCCTTATTCCTGCGCATAACATGCCCATACCATAAAAACTGATTTCCACACAACTTTTTAGTCTCCGGTGTCACATAATTGTATGTGCAGGAGAATAAATGACACTATCCAGAAATCACACTATCATAACTTAAAACTTGATCTTATGTGTTAGTTATGCTCTCAAAATACATTAATAAAAATAAAATAGCAGGGCATGATGGCAAAGCAGTATTATATTACTTTAGCATAGGCCCAGCACAGCAACTTATAAGAAAAATAGGTAAGCTTGTGCATATCCACAGGTTTGTTTGTCTAACCTTCATAAAACCCTAAAAAATACTTTTAATATCTCTAGTTGAATCTCGAGTTCAATAATAATTTAAAAAGTGTTAAGTTCAATAAAAAAGTTGAAAGAGTAAGTTAGGAACTATTGTATTTTAACAACTGGAGTCGAGTTTTATATAGTAGCTATTATTTTTGGGTAGCATAGACCATTTTTAAAGTATTATGGAAAACCCCAAAGTGAGTAAAATCATAGAAGCCCAGAAAGAAAATCATGTGGTGGGTAAATTTGTTTTTAAACAATACCAATAAGACATAGTTGCCAGAAACGCCTTTGCAGAGGTCCCATTTCTGAATGGTGTAAAAAAATCCACAAAGGCGATGGCAGAATTTTTGTACACTATCTTTGCTCGGACACTAGATCCCACCATCCCTTTACAATATAACAGATCTGAGACAAGGTGACCAAGTCCCTAGCTCACTTCGCAATAAAGTAACATTACCTCTCTACATAGGTACAAACATTTAACGTTTTGAAACAACAGTTTTCATTCATTGTTCTTGAGCCTTCATTGTTGTTGTTCTTTGTTTGTAATTAGTAAAATTTCAGGAACAAGTTTCTTGTTTTCAGTTAAATTTTATTTCAAATTTAGCTTATGATGAATGGGTGGTACAACTAAATAAGGCACCATCCTACATAATACAAAAACTAATTCAAGTCAACAGTTTCCAATAGAGCAATAATTAACTAATAATGTTTGATCATGAAATTTTTTGAACTTGGTACAATTTGTTGTCGATCGCGATTATCAGGGGCATACGAGGGAACACGTAACAATTTAGCAGGTCGCGGTCACGCAAGTTGAACAATGAATGATATTACTTAGTTTTATTAGGTAAATAAAACAAAGCTACGATATGTTAAGTACTAAGCCAATAACGATAAACAATATTATTAGAACAGTTTGTTGTAGAAAATACTTACCAACATCCAACAGTAAAGGCGAAAAAACGAGCACCAACTTTATTGAGTCTTTCCTACTTTAAACTCTGGAAGGCAAATGAAAAGGAAGCCCCGAACTGCAATGCAGCAATTGGTAAGGAAAAAATATTATGGATGGAAATTATTATGAACAATGCAGTGAACGTACGTGTCCAGAGAGCACCTTTGCGGCAAAGCAATTCGAGACAAAGTGCAGAATGCAGTAGCACTGACAATTCACAATTGACAAATGACAGATGTCAGACTGAAGGTTGACAGGAGGCGGCAAGCCGAAGACACTGCAATTAAATGATTTGGGCACTGCTACTCTTATGGCGGCCATACATGCTAGGGTTTGCATGATGGTTTTGAACTTGCATGCGTAACCGATAGGCAAGCCCAAGCGTGTATGTGATAAAACTGCATAGTTATCGATGCATGTACATGCAACCGACCAAATATCTAAATTGATATTTTATGCCGTTCGGTTATGTTTGCGCTCGAGCATAACCGAGCGTGTGTGGCGTCTGGCGAGCTTGCCTGCCACAGTTCTCAGTTTTTAATTGTCTGCGAAAACGGTAGGTAGGTCGCGCGCGCGCACCATCGCAAAAATGGCGAGTCGCAAGCGTAATGCCGTATTAGAAGAATTCATAGAGATTTATAAGGAACCTTAGAGAGGTACTAACTGAGAGGTAATGTCAAAACTGTGCTTGCAAACCCTAACGTGTATGTGCAATATGAAACTCAGTTATATCTGTCGGTTATGCATGCAAGGATAAAACCATCATGCAAACCCTAGCGTGTATGGCCGCCATTAGAGCATTTAACCTGCAACCTTAGAGCATTTAACCTATAAATGCTCTAAGCCTGCAACTGTATTAGATGACAAAATAGGCGATTTTAATATTTAGTTCGTTAAATACATTTATTAAATGCTCTAAGTATACAATACATTCTAACTACTTATGGTAATGCTCTAAGACTTATGGGGTTAGGTAAAAATTACAGAACACCAAATTTAATTGTGTTATTTTTTTAAATTCACGTTCGCTGTTACCAAACTTGGTACAAAAATTGAACGTCGTAGCGGATCCAAAACTCGATGAAAATGATCGCTCTTAACGACTAGTAGAAGACGACAACGCTGCGTCTTGGTGCAGCGACAAGACGGACAGTTGCGCTAACACATATTATCAAGTCCGCAAACATTACCTTTTATAATATTGCCCCTGAATACACATACACATACATTACAGTACGAGCGACGTATCTTGGGCCTTGGCAGTCCTGAAGTAAGCTATTTGACTGCGCAATGGATCTTTTATGAACGAAATTGTGTACTGCCCAGCTAATTGACTCACATCAGGACCGCCAAGATACTGCGTACTGTAACTTGAAATGAATTTAGACAACCGATCACGGTTAGAATTGTGGAAATATTAATTGATATTATAATATCTATCTATATATATTGGGTATAACTATAATCTATGGTACAGCCACTTCAGTACTCACTCAATATAGTACTGCTTAGTCTGTGCTGTGCTCTCTGATTGATTTGCAATTATTGAAAAACTTGTCATTTCTCGCCGCGTTTATTCTTGGCATCGTTAAAATTGTTGTTTTTTAATTAAAGAATTTACTGGATTTTACATTAAAAAGAGTATTCCATCTTTTACCTTTTTCTTAACGACTAGCACAGGTTGGATTTCTTGCCCGGCGTATGATACAAAGGTAACATTGATTTAGTTCAATTATTTCGTATTTAGTGCTTTTTCTCTCGGTTTTGTATCGAAAACTTAAGGTTTAGTTAAATACTAGACGATATGAGTTAAAACGATATGAATTTTGATGTTTTATCCACAATTTTCATGCGGCATCCGCTCCTCAGAATATAACAGTTACAGTCTACTTCCTGCGTAGGATTTACAAGTCATCGTTTCGTTTCGTTATCTGAACACAACATCTATATATATAAATGAAAGTCGTGTTAGTTACACTATCTATAACTCAGAAACGGCTGAACCGATTTGGCTGAAAATTTGTGGGGAGGAAGCTTAGAACCAGGAGATGGTCATAGGGTAGGTAGGGTAGGTATCATAGTTAAGACAGGACAATGTTTGTCGGGTCAGCTAGTTATTAATAAAAATTGTATTCTGATTGATTGTCCATGCCCTTGAGTAAATTTTTTTTCCCTGCTCTTTGGTCTTTGCGAATAAACTGTAATCCAGGCGCAATTACAGCACAAATTCAAGATAGTAGAAAGTGGTGCGGCCCTTTAATATGGGTTTTTCGTGTTCCATTAAGTGAGTGAGGTGTTTTGGTTTTAGTATTTAGGAAAGGGGCAACAGAGTGGCCACCGCATACTTGAAAGTGGTCAAAACAATTTTAACACATTAATGTTGTTAATAAAAACACCCTAATTATATTACCTGTTGAGTTTTGTTGAGTAATTTTGTTGGTTCGAAGAGTGAAGTGTTTTTTTTTAACAAGCTAATAAAATTTTACATTGTTAAATAGTGTAAATGAAACTGTTGGAAAAGGTTAATATTAGTAACATTTCTTTTACCTTTTAACCACCCTAGTCGGATTAATATGTCAAATGTTTTCGTGCCCATGCTGCCTGTGTTGTGTTTAAACAACTGATTATCTATTCCGGTTTTCGTTTTTTTATGTACTGCAAAACCCTATTTGTCTGAAATAAAGTTTTTTTTTATGAGTTGGGTTCTGTGGTCACGGCAATTGATATAAAACCAAGCAGTCAATAGTTTAATAACAGTCACTTATAATAGTACCTACTGAAAAATCAAGTAAACAAAGGAAAAAGTAAAATTGCTTGGTCATGGACAGCAAGAGTGATATCAAACAGCAAAATTTTAAATAATCAACAAACAAGATACAAAACTGAAGTGACCTTTCAAAACATTTGCTGAAACTATCAAAATTTACTTTAGTTTCGGAAGTTTGGTCCTTATTTTTTGCCACCGAGTCTTGAATCATCAGTTTTCACTGTGACCTAAGCATATAACTAACAGTATTGTTGTTTCTTCAGGTGATATTTCATCATGGAGTCTGCTGGTGACTGGTGTTTGATAGAGAGTGATCCTGGGGTTTTTACACAGCTCATTAAAAAATTTGGTAAGTTGAATCAGAGCCCAATAATTAATTGCATTAACACATTTAGAGTGAATTTTACCAATCAAAATTATTGCAGTCAGCACTTGGACATCTGAGGCTCCTTTTTACACCACCCAGAACGGGAGGAGCCATTTGGTGATTTCCCTCACTTAAAAAAAAGCCCTATAATGGTGTCAGTGCCATTATTTTCTGTTGAATAGCAGGTCTTGAATGTGGTTTAGATGTGCTGATCACATTTATTTTAATGGTGAAGGGCCTGGTGTCCTCAACCCTATGTCAAAACTCAAAACACATATTTTGCGTATGGTTGTAACACACTTTCAATCACAATCCGAGAGTTTGAGGATATTTCCAATCCATCATCATTATTCTCCTGCGCTTATCCCAATTTATTTGGGGTTGGCGCACACATCTTTTTCTTCCATACTTCTCTATTAGTCTTCATCTTGGTAGTCACTCCCTTCCTAGCCATGTCATCTTTCATACAATCCATCCATCGTTTCTTTGGTCTCCCTCTACTTGTATAGGATAAGGATATTTCCAATCCATTGCTACATAATTTGAAAAATATGTCTGCTGCACAAAATAAATAATGCAAAGAATGTGGGTGTCTGTGGTGAACTGAGCTTGACTTGGAACCCTTTGCTATCAATTGTCATTTTAGAAGCCACCGAAAAGTTCCCACTATCCACCTCCTGACTCCTTCATCAGATCATCTCCAAGGTACCAGATTATAGTATTGTCATCCGAACTACGTCTATAATTATATAAAATGGTAAACTGACTGACTGGGTGATATATCAACGCACAGCCCAAACCACTGGACCTAGGGACTTGAAATTTTGTACATAGATACCTTTTATAATGTCGCATTTAGGGGAGGCGGAGGTAGCGTAGAAAGGGCAACAGGCCCAATAATCTGGCTTTTAACTGTTATGTGCTTGTTAAAAAATGTTTTATTTATGTTTAGGAGCTAGTGGGGTTCAAGTTGAAGAATTGTGGACAATTGAAGATGGTATCTTCGAAACATTGAGGTTTGTGTTTTTTTTCTAAGTTTGGAAACAATTTCACTGCTGTCAATGTTAAATTATAATAAATTCTAAGGTTAAAGGGTCTGTGGTCGTAAGCGCTACTGTTAAGCCCTGCCTTGCTTTCCTGGGTTTGATTCCTAGATCTGACAACATGTTATTCTTTTATGAATTTCTGAGTAGCAGTCCGGAGTCTGAATTTTTGACAGATTTATGGCGATAGTCTCGCCCCATGCATGAGACTTAAGCATATCTGGCAAAATGTGTGTTTACCTACTATGGGTGCACCTCTGCATAACCCTTTGGGGCAACAAGGCGTGATGTTATGTTATGCATTGATTGTGTTATGAACACTAAAATAATCTGTGATGTATTTTATTATAGACCAGTGCATGGGCTCATATTCCTGTTCAAATTCTTGCAACATGAAGAGCCTTCAGGCCCCGTCGTTACCGACAGTCGTCTCGACAAAATCTACTTTGCTAAACAGGTACATAACATCACTACATAGTATAAAACAAAGTCCCTTTCTTTCTCTGTCCCTATATCCCTATGTATGCTTAAATCTTTAAAACTACGCAACGGATTTTGATGCGGTTTTTTTAAATAGATAGAGTGATTCAAGAGGAAGGTTTATGTGTATAATTTGTCGACATATTTTGCGGGCGAAGCCGCGGGCGGAAGCTAGTTTATTATAAAACTCGTAATTCACAATAGAGAACCCATTTCATTTTTTTTAATAATAAATAATATCTTGTTTTGGAGGAACTTGTGGCTAAGTAATAACAGCCGCACGGATCGAACCATCAGGTTAAGCTACGCTTGCCGGGGTTGTTCCGTGGATGGGTGACCATCTTTACATATCGAAATTCCTTCGAAAGAACGCTAAGCCGTTGGTCCCGGCAGTCATTTGTGGATCTGATAGCCAGTCTTACCAAGGGTATTACTCAATTACTGACTGGGTGGTTGAGGTCAGATAGGCAGTCGGTCCATGTAAATTGCATCTCACTGGTATTCAGCTGCATCTGATTAGAATGGAAGTTGACCCCAACATGTTTGAGAAAAGGCAAGGCAGATTGATTTGATTTATCTTTTGTTTCAGGTTATAAACAATGCCTGTGCAACACAGGCTGTCATAAGTCTGATGTTGAACTGTGACCATCCTGATGTGGACCTGGGTCCAGAACTGAACAGCTTGAAGGAGTTCAGCATGTCTTTCGATCCGAGGATGCGAGGACTTACACTAAGCAACTCGCAGACAATACGGAGTGCCCACAACTCCATGGCAAACCAAACTCTCTTTGAGTTTGATCCTAAAATGGCTTCTAAGGTATGCAATGCACCATATTCAAATGTACTAATTATGTATTCAATTGAAAATTACTAACAAGCTTTTGTATTGTTTGAGCAATCATCTTTAGGCTAACTTCCTCTTCTTGTCTTGCCATATCAAAATAAACCTTTGTGTATATTTGTTCCATTTCGATAAATGCTACAGGGCGCCTTGTGAGGAGATTATGAATTGCCTGGATTCTGGTATTTCTTTTTTGTTTCTAGTCTGGATATGAGAATAAAGTGTCTTAATATATATTCTGTACAGTCATTGCACAAACAATAATACAGAATGACCTTGATATTTCAGGATGACGAAGCGTACCACTTCGTTGGCTACATGCCAATAGATGGGCGTCTGTATGAGTTGGATGGCCTCCGTGAAGGTCCCATCGACCACGGCGCCGTCGCTCCAGAACAAGACTGGCTGGATGTGGTCCGCCCTATTATTATGAAGAGGATTAATGTGTATGTGTATTATTTTTGGTTTTGTTTTGTTTAATCATTTCATGACTAACCTTCATTCCTGCTCATAACTAATTTTGCTTTCAGCTGCAGCCAGGAGTCTGAATTTATGGTTCATGGCAATAGGAGGCGAGTTTTGACATGCGACTTACCCTGCGCTCTGACCAAAGGTGACCGTCACGCGCGATCCACGCGATCCTTTGTATGGATTTTACAAATACGATGTGATTGATCGCGCGCGAATGTCATATCATATAAAAGAGCGCCATGATCGCATGTTAGCGCGGCGATCGCTTTTGGTTAGCACGCGGCCTCACTCACCTCTGCATCACGCATGTACAGCCCAAACACAGCCCTCGGGAGTACAGGCGTGATGCTACGGTCGTTGTAAACAGTTGACCAAATCATACATTTAATATTTCCAGATACACTGAAGGCGAAATCCACTTCAACCTGATGGCCCTTGTGTCAGACAGGAAGATGATCTATGAGCGACAGCTCCAAGATCTGATGGCGGAATCTCAGATACTTGGCATGGAAACAGATGAGATGGAAAACGAAGTACCCAGACTTAGAATGTTGATTGAGTATGAAGACGTGAAGATGATGAAGTATCAACAAGAAATGGCTCGCAGGAGGCACAATTACTTGCCTTTCATCATCACGCTCCTCAGAATATTAGCCGAGCAGAAAAAGCTGCTGCCGTTGCTGGAGAAGGCCAAGGACCGCGCTAATAAAAAGGGTCCAAAGAAACAAAAAGTATAACACATGTCTGGGGCTGGGAAGCGGGAAGAACGCGCGCGAAGTTCGCGGCGTGACTCGCAGTCCAGCCCCTCGCGCGTGTTGCCCGCCGCCGAACATTACTCTTTAGCTGACTTAGACGCCATATATAGGGAACCCCAAGATTTGTTATTTAATATAGAACCCCACCACATTTTAGAACAAGGTATGATAGAATCACATGAAGCACTAGACCGGTCTATTTTCTCACACGCAGTGCCTCGTCACAACAATATATTAGACTCTGATGATAGCAAAGACTTTTTAGGCGACCCTCCGCCGCCGCCCGGTTTAATATCCGATAACATTGAAATGGAAGATATGGAACTAGATACAGACCTAGTGCAGCAGATGGACCCGCTGTTGAATATTAATCCACCTGAACCAGATTTTGAAACGGACTAAAGGTCTAAAGGACAGCTCTTAGAGTCAGTGATATAAAGTGTTATAATGGGCGTAAATTAGTGAAGTGAATGAAAACAATTAAAATTAAAAGTTAATAAAAAATTAAATCGTTAATTGACTGAATGATGGTGTTACTCCAAATGTGCAATCAAATGAAGTGATAATCTGTTTACAGATTTCATAAACCTAATACGAACTGCATATTATAGTATTTATATAAAAGTAGTATTTCAATGAAACGGCAACGATAAAAATACGTACATTTATTTACTAACAATATTCGTGTATGTAACTTATAACTGAGCACAGTTATGTGGCAAGCAATCGTTCATGAACAATCCTGAAATATAGGCGTTTAGTGCAGAGTGGATTATTGGTGAACGTTGCTTGGTCACATCTTCACATAGTGGGCTGTTGTTAGTAACGAGCCGACGACTCACAAGTGACTGTTGAACTTTATACTAATTACTTGAAGTGCAAATTGTTTGTTGTTGATAATATCATAATGCTCGTATATGTGGTATACATAATTATAAATCACGCTGTGCAAGGCATTACATGAACTTGCCACACAGGTATATATCAGGTACATTGATGTGTATGTGCTAGTGGTTAATTACAATAGAGCAATGTGCAACCATACATATGTAATAGTAATAAAAATCATACATTAAAGCAATAATATTATATCATATTTCGAGAGTTAGTGCATATAATAGTAAAATAAAATTCAAATTTCCAGGCTAAATCCGCGCTGTCATAATATTACGTTACATATAAGTATTGTTGTATTTTTGTTTGCATCTTATCAATTGCTGTATAATAGTAATTATTTACATCTTATTACAAAAATTTACTTACACCTAAATTATAAACCTAATTAACGAAAGATTTTTTTATGTATCAAGTTTACATGAGTAATAAATTAATGAATTTGGGGTGTGATGTGGCACTATAGACATAATCTAGCATCTGTTATTTACATCGGCGCACAGTTTACTGGTACACGAAGATGCGGTGACAGTGATGATCGATGACATACGAGTAATTATTTACAGAGATAGGTACATATATTGAGCTTAGCTGCCTGCTATGTTCTATATCATTACTTGGATTCGGAATGCAATCGTTTTGATCTGATTATATTCTTTGTACGACTAAGTTTCGAGGCGAATATCGATTAAGAGTATCACAGATCAGTTGCTTCAGTTCAATTTCGACTAAAACTCTTGTTGAATGTTTTAGGTTACTTATTGTTATGTTTGTGTCGAATCCAGGTAATGAGTGGACAGAGGCTGGATAAGTTGTGTAGTGTTGCGTCGTGTCGCGGCGCTTCACGTGTTGGGCAGCAGGCCTTTGGGCTTGATCATCATGGTAGCGCGCTTCAGCGTGTAGTCCCAGCCTCTCCAGCGGAACCACACGATACCTGGAACATATTCAAGTGTTAATAGCCACGCTATAAGCACATACGATATAGTTCAATTTTTAAGTCTTCTCTTGTGCTAGGTTGGAATTTGGATTTTTGCTATTTGCCTACCTTGTCTAGCAGTGAGGTCTTGTGGGTCATGCAGGTAGAGCCCGTTGAGGCCGCGTCCGCAAGACTTCCACCACCATCCTCCCTTCAACATGGAGGCGCAATTCAGCGATGACCTGTCGTTATCCCTGCAAGTAGCAATTGGGCATCATTTCTACTGTATATCAGTATCTCGCTCATGATGGAGAAACTTATTTGCTTCGAGTTTTTATTGTTGTCGCGTAGTAGGTATATATTTGATATATGAACGTTACATTGTATTTGCTGTATTCAGTATCTCGCTCATGATGGAGAAACTTATTTGCTTCGAGTTTTTATTGTTGTCGCGTAGTAGGTATATATTTGATATATGAACGTTACATTGTATTTGCTGTATTTAATTAGTAAGGTTAGTAGATACGAAGCCGTCGGAGGTCGGCAGTGAGGAAAATTATTTAGTATCAGTGTGTTGTATGGATGATAGGATATAGGAGGGTCCAGTTTGGCGTTTTTGCAAATCTGGTTCAGGTAGTCTAAAGGATAGGCATTTAATGTATTAAGTAGATTGGTATATAATTGTAGTAAAATATTATTCTATGTGTGCTAATGATAAACAGCTATATATTAAAATACTATTTGAATAAGATGTTTTCCTATACACCATTTTAAAGTTATTGTTATTTGTATCTCATTGTATCTCTTAAAAACAAATTAATCGGAAGTTCAAGCGGCAATTAAAATTTTCATACGTTTTTTTTGTAATTTGGTTGTATGTTGAATAAAGTATGGGGCCGTAACAAATACGTATTTACAGAATTGTACCTAATCATTACAATTATCAATACAACTGTTGTTGTTTAGTTAGAATTGCCTTCCAATGTCATAATTTCTTGAGAAATTGGTTACGATTACAGTTCTATAAATATGTACTCGCTTCATCAACAAAACTTATATTCAACTGCAAATTGTAAAAAAAACGTAAGAAAAAATTAATTTCGCTGGCTGACCTGGCGCTTTAAACTTATTAAAAAAAAACGCATAGACAAGTCGGACATGCTCAGTGCGAACATATAACGCCTCATGCTATCTCTTAAACTTTTATGGTGAATTGTTGCAACAAAAATTCTTTACTGTGCATTTCAAGGACATGTCAAAGTTTGTTTTTGTTGGATGAATCGTTGTCTATGGTCTTTACAAGTTTACATACCTGTTGTAAGTGGAGAACGGGCTGTTGTTGGAGCCGTACCAGGGGTCGTTGAGGGAGTCTCCAGCATTTCCCTCGTAACCATCTATTTCAAGCTTGTAGTATTCCGCTTCCGAGTAAATCTTGAAGTGCGAATACTGTGCGTACCTGTTGTGTCGGGAAAGCATTAGTCTCTATCATTTTCTTTGTTCTTTGAATAATCGATTCGATTGCTATTATTGTCTTCTCTTAATGAACTGTATTACCAAGTCAATTACTCCCGATTTCTAAACACTTAATGAAATGTATGACCATGTCATTTAGTCCCAGTTTCTGAAGTTCATGAATTTAACTAACTTTACGTTTTATTGGCCGAAATTATTAACAACCTTAAACATGAGATTTCACTAGGTTTTATATCACTTTAGTGATACTGTTCAATCCTTGACAGAGTGTCTTGTACAATATCTCGCAATCTTCGAACTATATGACTACAGATTAAGTTAATACTAGCTATAAATCAGGTAATCAATCGTATAATCAATATCAAAGGAGGTGACAAACTTGTAAGTAGGTTCAGATGCGCCTACGCAGCTGCCTACAGTGTATCTTGTAAGCACGTGTTAGAATCACATCTCATAAATAGCTCTTCGTTAGTGATATTTTTTTGTTGTGAACTTATTTGGTTCGTAACTTTTTTTTATAGCTAATGGTTAGTTGTTCTGGAACTTTCGTTATGCTTTTGTTAGACTGTTCCAATGACCTGTTACTGTTTTATTCTAGTATGAAATTTGTCTAGAACAATTTGAATAAGGTTACCTGAAGCGGGCCGTTCCAAAATTCGAGTTTGTATGGAATTTATACCTTATGTCTATGTCCACAAGTCACATGATCCGCTCGACTACTTGGGAACCTGGTCCTGCTAGTCTGCTTACCTCTTATTCCCGTCGAAGTCTTCAAGTTCAACCCTGAGCATGTAGTCATCGTTGTTCGTGAGCATGTAAATGTTCTCGTTACCGAGCCAGAACTCCTTGCTGGGGTCGCCGAACCCGTTCTTGTAGTCGTTCCAGTCTTTATTGAAGTTCTCCGCAGGGATGCCGTAGTCATCTCGACGGTGGATCACCTGGTAGAAAAGAGGTTGTATTATTATTATCTTCATGGTTGCTCCGACCGTGTCTGGTTTTTGATTAATAATTAATTACACGAGACGAAATTAACTACCGGTTTTAATATCACAATATTTGTGTTAATGTTTATATAAGCACCAAGTATTTAAATATACCTATATGCTTAGAATTTCTTCTCATATCAAAGTATAAACTAAAGCAATATTTTGATTGTGAATTCAGTGTTTTTGTTATATTTAGCAATTGTTAATCGCTGTTTGAATTAATTCACTAGTTAAGTTCAGGAGCAGTAGTGACCCAGCGGTAACGGCCCCGACTAACGTGTTGTAGGTCGTGGGTTCGAACTCAATCAGGGCTTTAACTGTAAATATTCTTTTCATCACCACTGCTCCCAAAACGGTGTAGGAAAACATGAGGATACCGGCATGTCCGAGAACCCAATTTCACCGGGCCCGCGTGGTGGTTTCCTCTCGAAAAGAAACCCTGTGTCCTAGCAGTGGGAACATAGGCTGACTGTGCTTATGCTTCTTATGTAATCAGGAAGCCATTTAGTATTTTAATGTCAAATGTTAGTATAAAATATTAAATAACTTAGTTCTTTAACGTGGTAAAAAAAATTATTAGCATCTTTTAAATGTAATAGTTAGCTTTTTGAAATATTTTTCAAAGAGCCAAGCATCATATCATGCTGTGTTGAAACATTAATTAGTTAAAATATATGTTTTATGCTTAAGATAGAGGCTCACATCTGTGGTCCTTGCTTGCTTGCTTAGACCGTGTCTTGTTACTGATTATTGACAGATTGTTTTCCGGTACGATAGTGAGACAAATTTGTCTTAATATATATTCCAAGTTTAAAGCACCCGTATTTAATATTACAATATTTATATTAGATGCACCAACTATTTTGTTTTAATGTTTAAATGCACCAACTGTTAAATACTTAGATTTATCTTTTTATATCAAGTAGAAACAAAAGCAATATTTTGATTATGCATTCAGTGTTTTTGTTGTTTTTATCAATAAATTGTTAATCGCTGTCTAAATATAATAGCAAAATATACATTATTATACATTCAACACTATACACACAGAAAGCCACTAGAATATGAATAGGATAAACAATAGAAGCTAAACCTTTTTAACGCCACAGCATAAATGCACGCGCGTGTCCTCCACGCCAAACTACAAATTTATTTCTTCTTGTTATTATGAATTTCATAATAGGTGTCTTTAACTCGTTTCATGTCATTAAAAACGAACGAGAGCTTCAATTTTTAAGATATCCATATAAACACTCACAAAAGTAATGATTTCATGGTTTATTTCGTGTTATAGTGTTACCATTCTCACATATTTGTGTCATTGGCGTACAGGGCACGTGCTTGCTTGTCACGTATATGTGACGATGGCGTCCAAAAGGTTAAATTAAATGGTTATTAAAATAAGTTTAATGCGCAAGCAGTATGCAACAAAATCTTTCTATAGCTTTCCTACAGCATACTCTAATGGCGAATTGTATAACACAAAATAACTGAGATGATAAAGGCATGTTTATTCATTATCTACATGTATTCTATCATCATCATCATCAGCCTACAGCAGTCCACTGCTGGACAAAGGCTTCTCCATTTGCATTGTATTCTACAATTTGCCTAAAATTATTATGACAAGCTTAACAAAAATAGTCTTTTTTTATTTCACTGGTACCCTTTAGTGCAGTACTACTATCAGGGGTGATTTACTATTGTTATAAATCCACTCAGTTTATTGCGGACCATCATATTTATTATATTCTAATAGGTACTATAATAAGTATCTCTTTATATGTGATACTCGTCATCAATGACTGAACAGGGACACTTCAAGCGCACAAAGTGAGCTGGAGCTCCCACACAAAACTGCGAATGTGACGTCGCGTCGTTTGGTAATTTATTGAGTTAGGAATTCGCATTGCGTCTCATCGCATTTTTGTGTTTGAGCCCTAATTTGTGCTATGATGGCAATGTAATATGTACCTACAATATTATCCTTTTGAACGCCAGAGCATAAGCGCATGCGCGTGACCTCCGACCTACAAATTTATTTCTTCTTGTTATCATGAATTCCCCAATGTCGATGGTGTCTTTTAATTTGTTTCATGTTTTTAAATACGTAGGAGAGCTTCAATTTTTAAGATATCTATATAAATACACACAAAAGTAATGATTCAATTGTTTATTTCGTGCTATAAGTGTACATTGCATTGTCTTATATTTGTGTCGTTCTTGCTTGTCACGTATGACACTGGCGTGCAAAAGGTTAAGTATTTACCAAATATTACAGTTACGTTTTATGATGCTTTCGATTCAGTCTAATCACCGCTGGTAGCTATAAGGTTTTTTTTGTAAAGTACAGGTTGATGTACATCCTATTGTTTTTTTTCTCAAACTTTGAATTCTTTATAGATGTGATAAGCGTAGAAGAAGTCTAAAAAAGGGTGGCATTTTCAGAGTAGGTTATGAAAACTCCTACTGTGTTATTACAAAACGAGTTCTTATTTTAGTCCGAGCCTAAATTTTCGACGCAGCTTTCGTATTTAGACTTTTATTAATGGGAAATAGATCGGACTGTTAGGCATAGAATTAACACTGGGTGGATGAAATGGCGGCAGGTCACGGGAACAATTTGTGACTCCCGCATTCCCCTTAAACTTAAGGGGAAGATTTATAAAAGCATGGTTAGACCTGCCGTCTTGTATGGATCAGAGTGTTGGGTGGTTGGGCCGCAAAAGGAATGAATTATGCAGTTGCATGCAGCTGAGATGAGAATGCTAAGAGGGATGTGTGGTGTTAAGTGAATGGATAGAATACGGATTACGGAATGAGTATACAGGGTGGAATTTTGTAATGCCCCCTGGAGGGAAAGTACTCTTAATACTGTAGATAGAAAATTTTACTCAAAGGAAACATTCCTTTATTTTTGAATAGAAAGAAAACTGCATTCAAAAATTTCCAAAACATCGCTTGCCACACCCGGGAATCGAACTGACTAAAATCTGGAAAAAGTACACACTGTACTTTTATTGCCGCGATCGTTAGTATCAATTATAAGGATGAAATCTCTCGAACAAACTTGATAAATTAAATGATAGGAAAACCATGAAATCTTTAATTATTTACAAAAAATTGTAAACTAATTAATTAGTTGCTCGAAATGAGGTCCATTTTCTTGGATACACAAATGTATTCTTCTAAATAAATACATTTAATACCTGGATTGGTACAAACGGCACAATCAGATGGCCTGCGAGATCACCAGATCTCACCCCTTTAGATTTTTTTTATGGGGATATGTTAAAAACCAATCTTATGCGAATGTAAACGAGTTGAGAGTTGAAGTTCAGAATACGATTTATAATATTCACCACAACACGTTATTAAAGGTTACAAGAAATGAATTTGTTAGAAGAATACATTTGGGTATCCAAGAAAATGGAGCCCATTTCGAGCAACTAATTAGTTAATTTACAATTTTTTGTAAATAATTAAAGATTTCATGGTTTTCCTATCATTTAATTTATCAAGTTTGATCGAAAGATTTCATCCTTATAATTGATACTAACGATCGCGGCAATAAAAGTACAGTGTGTACTTTTTGCAGATTTTAGTCAGTTCGATTCCCGGGTGTGGCAAGCGATTTTTTGGAAATCTTTGAATGCAGTTTTCTTTCTATTCAAAAATAAAGGAATGTTTCCTTTGAGTAAAATTTTCTATCTACAGTATTAAGACTTAAGAGTACTTTCCCTCCAGGGGGCATTACAAAATTCCACCCTGTATAAGAGGAAGTCTGAAAGTGACACCGGTGACTGAAAAGTTGTGTGGAAATGGGTTGTCATGGTATGGCCATGTTATGCGGAAGAATGAAGAAAATGTTGTCAGGAAAGTTGTGAGCATGAATGTGGATGGCTATACAACTAGAGGGAGAACAAACAAACGATGGATGGATTGTGTGAAAGGAAGGGAGTGACTACCGAGATGACGACTAATAGAGAAGTATGGAAGAAAAAGACATGTTGCGCAAACCCCAAATAAATTGGGATAAGGACAAGAGAATGATGATGATTCTAGCACGGTAAAGTTCTTAGCACAAAATTGACGACAGTTTTTGTAAATAAAACTTTTATGTAGTCAAAATACAGTTCAATATGCAAAAATGGTTCGATGGTTTAATCCTGGGTCTGAAGATAAACCTTGTTTTGTAATAGGGCCGCCGCTACAGTTTGTTCTCAGCATTTTTGTGATTACAATAACTACATGTTATTAATTTATTGACTTTTTCAATCTTATTACAAGACGAGATTATGTTTCCAAGCTAACCCTGGTTTCGTTGTCAGTTTTACTTGGACTAAAGTAAGACCTCGTTTTGTAATAATCTCGTTACCGACTCATTGGTGTTCGATGTCTTTAAAAAATGAAAATGGCTTTGCAATTGTTTGTTGAACGTTTGTTTTCATACGTTGTCTTTTTCGCATAAAGTAAATTAGAATTTCTTAGAATTAAATAAAATTTTGTCCTATGATCAATTCTTTGATTTCTACATACCTATTACTACACGTACAGTTGGCCGCACGTCAATGGAAACAAAATCACTATAAGCTGGCCTCGCATTCTGTTGATGCTTCGTATTATGCTAGGTCAGCTCAAGTTCAAAGTGTTACCACCGACATGCGGTCTTCTGTACTTAAAGCGGCCAACCCGTCATACTTTTAACCGACTTCGAAAAAAGAGGAGGTTTTTTACTCGAATGTATGTATGTTTTTTTATACAAACGCTCGTACCTACGGCCTACAGGATTATGGCGTTGTAACAAATCTTCGATTTTTATGTAAAAGGTATCTATCTTGTGCACTAGGCATCTATATCTATGTTGCTATAAAAACAAAAAAATGCTGTAACAAATTCAGTATAGGCTTCCAAAAATCTGCCGTTTTGCACAAATTATTAATTTTCTCATAAATTGAAAAAGTAAACAATACATCATCACATCCCTATATAATGTATTTTTTTTCTAAATGACATTTATTTCACTAACTCGTTAGGGTTATTCAAAAGCCCGTATTTCCTAGTTTTACACTATTTTTCGCTCAATGGGATCACGTTATCACTTGCTTGATAGTTCAGGCGTTAGCTCTCTTCTCGCTTTGCCTCCTGTTCAAATATTGCGCTGTATGAATCTACAAGCTTTTCGACCATGTTCGCGTTGACGACACACGGACCGGGAAGGGCCCTCCTAATTACATAACTCGTGTTTACCCCGGAGGGTTAAGAAGCGTTGTACGTATAGTACACCCATATTTCGCCAGTTTGCCATACTTACCTATTATTCTAACATGGCAATAGAGTGCTTTTTCTGTAGGAGCCGCTAGGTGTGCGTTCACGCAGCGGAATGTTGTTGAATTTAAAGATTTTAATTATGCAGATATTTAGTGTATGACGTCGTGTAATTGTGTATGGTAAAAAAAAAATTGTGCACGCAGCCATTGTGGAGAAATTCACCAAAAACTGATTCCGCTGGGCGAACGTTGTCCTGGCGGAACTTTTTTTAATCCATAGACTTTAGAAGAAAAGAGATGTGTCCATAAATTAGTGTGTAATTATGTATGTATGAATAAAATTAGTGCATGCGTAAACTTCGGAGAAATTCAAGTTTCCGCTACGCGAACGTTTGGCCATTAGCTAGTTTTCATATAAAGCGCTTACATAGAGAGCTGTAGATTTTTACATAAGTACGTTGTTTTGAATTTGTTTCTATTTGTTAAAAAACAGATTTAGAAAAAATCGTAGGGCTTAAAAGATAAAAATATAAACGTAAAATACGCTTATTAGGTCTTAGTTCTTAAAGTATGCACTTTGGGGTTTAATGGATCAAACAATCTAATAACTTAAAAAAAACTACTTCTTGAATCGATTTTTTAATGTAATACCGTTGTACTGGTAGTGACTTATGTATGTGAAAAATATTTTTCATTCAAGAAATGCAATTGTTTTATTTTTTCCTAACGCTTGTGTACGCAACTGTACCATATTAATAAATACTATATTGGAAGGTTAAGAACGTTTCTTAGATATATGGCACGGCCGCTTTTTTGTAGCTATCCGAACTTGGTCGGGCTATGTAGGTTTTCGATGCTTCTTCAGTATTATAATTGTTTTTCTTTAATTACTGAATTTAATGACATGAAATTTTGCATGTGAATAGTTGAATGAATAAACTAATTATTGGCATACATTTTACCATGCAATTCCTTTAGAACGTCGTGATATTTGACTGCTTTGTAAACAGTGATCTATTCATGGTAAATTGTCCTATAACTCTTTCATTACTAACGGAACATCATTGATACTTGGCAACATGTTGCAGACACTTACAAGGTTTGTATAAACGTGAAAATCTAGACCCCAAAGTGCATACTTTAAGAACTAAGACCTAATAAGCGTATTTTACGTTTTTATTTTTATCTTTTACTAGCTTCCGCCCGCGGCTTCGCCCGCAAAATATGTCGACAAATTAAACACATAAACCTTCCTCTTGAATCACTCTACCTATTACAAAAAACCGCATCAAAATCCGTTGCGTAATTTTAAAGATTTAAGCATACAGACAAACAAACAGACAAAAATAGCGACTTTGTTTTATAATATGTAGTGAAGCCCTACGATTTTTTCTAAATCTGTTTTTTAAACAAATATAAACAAATTCAAAACAACGTATGTAAAAATCTACAGCTCTCTATGTAGGTAAGCGCTTTATATGAAAACTAGCTAATGGCCAAACGTTCGCGTAGCGGAAACTTGAATTTCTCCGAAGTTTATGCATGCACAAATATTCATACATACACAATTACACACAAATACACACTAATTTTTGGACACATCTCTTTTCTTCTAAAGTCTATGGATTAAAAAACATTCCGCCAGGACAACGTTCGCCCAGCGGGATCAGTTTTTGGTGAATTTCTCCACAATGGCTGCGTGCTCAATTTTTTTTTTACCATACACAATTATACGACGTCATACACTAAATATCTGCATAATTAAAATCTTTAAATTTAACAACATTCCGCTGCGCGAACGCACACGCCGCTAGCGTCTAGGCGTATCTACTAACTAGCCCCATATTTGTGTCAGCTATCAACCACAGATAAGATTATATACAAGAAAACTCGATATCCGTCATGTTGCCGGATACGGTACTTCGTGGGTATTATACCTAGTGTCGCCACTCTATCACAAAGCTGCATAACGTGACTCATAACTTTCCTAAAGATGCGACCAAAATAGACAAATTCAACTTACAGTCCAGCCTCCGTCAGCGACATTCTGCTCGCAGAAAACCTTTAGGAACCAGTAGGTGGTCCCTCTGATCTGCAGATAGTAGACGCCGGATTCCCGCATGCCGCCATTCATCAGGTCCACACACGAATACCCCTGCAAAGACAACAGATATCATTGTAGACTGCAGTCAAGGGTTCATTATAGCTGTATTGGGCCGCAGAGCATCGCATTTAAATACTAAAAAGCACTGTGGGCACAGGCGGCCCTGTGAAGTGCAAAGGTTCAGACAAAATGTAGGTACGAAAGTGATATAGGACGAATTTAGCAATGCGGCACGGCCCGCCTTCGCTTCATATTCATCCATAATAAGATAGGTGCGCACACGCAAATATGAGCACATAAATAGATACGTGCATTAATTTCAGCTATCTTTAAAATTGCGGAAATGATCTTCAGTGCACCCTACGCCCGCTTTGAATAACTTTATAAATGTGCAACGTCTTACAACATTCTATTCGCATAGGCTATACTTAATATAGGTATTCGCGATGCGGTCGGAATGATAATTCACACACTTTATTATGAATAATAAAGAGAATAACGTTTGAATGTGTTCGAGCCGCGTATAAAACGTTTAGTACTCAAACAATGCCATCAATTTTAATGCCACGTTATGTACCTATAACGTTACGTAATATTAATAACTTTCTTTCCCTTTGTGTACTACAAGTGGATTGATTACCGGCCCCTTTGCAACTTTCTCAAGATAATTGCCATTTGTCTAAATGTCGTATTTATAAAAATATTTAAATGTTTGTCTTTTGTCAAAAGTGGGCAAATACCTACTTTAGGTACCTACCCACCAATCCGTTCGGCTGTTCCTGTAATACTTCATAGGCATAGGCAGTACACTGTTGTTTCCTTTCATGTACCTACGTTCTACCTACCTAGTTTTTTAGATTTATATATATATTTATTAGTCTACATAAAACAACTAGGTAAGTACTTAGGTAAGTGCTTACGCACATGATAAGCGGATGTGGGTACCTACTTGTTTACAGTAGGTATCTACAGCTACCCGGGCGAAATGTCGGAAGCGACTGCTACACAGGTGCCTGACTGACTATATGATGTGATACAGTATCAGAACAGCACTATTCAGTAGAAATCTCACCGTGAAAACGCAGGTGAAGTGAGTTTAAAGTGAGCTGTCAACCCCTAGTATCAGGAAGAACGACAGCTCACTTCACTCACTTGAGATTATTATGCGGTTCATAATAATATCAAATATAGCTCGTGGCTAAGTAATAACAGTCCCACGGATCTATAATAATAATAATAATAATAATTTATTCACGAGTTTGAGACAACCATACAGAGTAACTTAATAATAAACACAAAATAGACAGATCGTTGTATGTGATATGGTACAATATTAAGATGGTTTGGTTGCCTTTAGACTGATTCGCCCTATCCCCTCGTACTAGTATAAAACTGTATCACGAGCGGATAGTCTTCCTCAACCTCAGAACAACAGATTCCCACAAGGTTCCTTACAAGTCACATATCTATAGTTTGATTACATACTGTATAGGTAATAATCATAGTAAGTACAGATCAGTCCCACGGATCTATCAGGCCTGGCTACGCTTGCCGTGGTTGGGTGACCATCTTTACATATCGAGACTCCTCCGTGCCTCGAAAGGACTCTATGCCGTTGGTATGATACCGGGGTATGGGTGTTCAGAAGCCTGAAAATCTTACAGCCAGTCTTATCGAGCGGTACCGTATCACCCAGTTACTGACTGGGTTGTGGAGGTCAGATAGGCAGTCGCTTCATGTTAAATACTGGTATTTATCCCCAACATTCTTAGTTGGGAAAAGGCTTGGCAGATTGATTGATTTATGTTGTACAAAATTGTTTGTTGAACCTCTGGATGGACCTGACCTAGTTACGTACCTATTGGTCGAACCAAAGATTCAACAATATACTTAAAAAAACCTAAATAGAACTTTCTCTACCGCGCGAAAAAATTCAGCATTCGCGATATACTAAGGTCCCTATAGTAAAACACTTAAATGCCCATCACCACGTTCTGCGGTAAACTCAAGAGCCTTTTTATTTACGTGAAACGTTACAAAATTGTATATATATATTTACACAGCTTTCGAGTGAATGGGAAAATATTCAGCTTATATTTATGTTGCAAGGTTGATCAAAAAACGCCTCTAAAGTAAATACAAAATAGATAAATAAGTAGATAACTAAACTATGTAGATACTTTCAATCATTAGTTAATATGCCTAAAAAAATATTATGCAATCGTTTTAGCAATTAGTAGCTAAACACAACAGTTTCTAATGGGAACAAAACAAAACATCATTTTTGTAACCTGTAAATCTTAGGAACTCATTCATGAGATCTGGAATGCTAATTACGTCGACATTTACGGACAGTTCAAATGACGGTTCATTAATATCTCTATAGTAGTCGGTATTGCCCAACTTACTGTCAACTTTATCTTGTGTACGGTACCAGACGCAGTAGGTACCTCCACTTGTTATTATATTACACTAAACTTGTTGCACAATTCATTTATAAACAGACTCTTTTAACCTTCCCAACAAAACCTTCCCTTTCTACAAAGGTATCGTAATGAACGTTGCCATAGACACAAATTATTGCTTAAAATTATTTAATAAAAACCCGTGAAGCAACGGGCCTTACCGGACCGGATCGTGGGAAATTGGAGGAATACCTGCAGAAATAGGAAGGTCTGATAACATCCAACAAGGACAGCTTCCTCTAGTGGTTAATGGTTTGTAATAACTAGTAGAAGCGGCAAATGACACAGCGAATCTGATAAATCTCTGAGAGGTAAGAGGTAGGGACCTACTAATTCTCTAAATGGCATCGATCATCATTCATCTTAGTCGCGGCACTAAATCATTAATCTATCGGCAGCTATGGTTTTTACTAATTAGACACGTAATGTGCAGGTGGGACGGACACTTTCATTTATTCATTTACTAGCTAACAATAGCTGCTGGCATATTTCTATGCTGTTGACAGTTGACAGTGCGTTCATAGGTAACTTTCGTTAAAAAAAATTGTGCCTACTTAACCATCAATTTGCGTTATCTTGACCAGAAGTTGAACTGTAATTACTAAGTAAGTGCTGTTTGAAAGAACATCTAAAAACATTATAAAATAGCGGAGATGGCAAGCCTACTTTGTATCGGGAACTTTAGTGAGGCGACATAAGTCAAAACTCAAAGGTGAATTCATGACTTCCTGAAAATATGTCGTAGAGCTAATTCGTTGTTTGAAGTTAGAATAAGATACATAAGAATCGAGAGGAAACCAGCATGTCTAAGAGATATTTCTCAACAGCATTTGAATCTAAGTCAGAGGCCCAAGGGCCCAAGCCATAAAAACTCTGACTCCGGGTTAGTCACTAACCACACGAAAAGAAGGAAGAAGTTAAGAATGAGTTTATTGATTTACAAGAGGAAAGCAGGTAATACCACAATAAAGATAAAAACTAGTTTAGATGTTTTCTCCCTTCTTCTTCTAAAGTATTTCACTTCCAAAGTGTCTATCGAAGCGCAAAGGTCAATTAACCTTCAAAAATTGGGACACACAGGCAAGAATAGGAGGTGTAGAGCACAGTTTGTGAAACAGCTTCACGTCCACACCCTCAACCCTGCTACCGTTCCGCTGAGGTAGCCCCACTTTAACCACCAGGTTGAATTCAAATCTTCCCACTTCGGTCCGGAGACGGTTCAGCGATATCTAAGGAGCCCACCGTCACCCAATGTTTGTTTATGAGGGTGTTATACTATAAGCCGCTAAGCATTTTTTAATTTGTGCCCTAACTCAACTACTTTGTCTAAACACAAAAGGAAAATAAAGTTTATACCAGTACACCTACTTACCGTTAAATTGAAAAGCTTTTAAAAGTGCACAACAACTGCAAAGTGCGCAGGAGTGCACATATAGGTCAGTCATAGCCTCATAGAGCCCCGTTTTCATGCTTTGCTGAACCCAACACACTCCTTATTTGATTCACGTCGATCTTTCCTAAAGCGGTGCCATGTCAGTAAACGATGGTCTTTAAGTAGACGACTTCCTATGTTAGTGTTACGGTGAAACTTGCGGTTTCCAACGCTAACCGTTGACATTTTCCCTATGACTGTTAACAAATCATAATGCAGTGTGGTGTACTCAGTGATTTATAGATATTATTGTGATTTGCATAGGCGTATCTAATACAAAGCGTTAGGTCGTACGACAGCTGCGGCCCTCGGGGGAAATGAAAGTAGAAGGTTTGTTTTCATCATTTCGTCTGACAAGACGGTCACGATCTGTCAGTCTTCTGACTACATTCCTAGATGTGATTGTTATATGGTTCTTAAAGCACTACAGTCACAGTAAGAGTAATTTGTTAACAAGACGGTTTTATAAATGTTGTCACACATTGACATGTCCATTAAACTAATCGATTTTTGTGTTTGTTTCTACATTGACGTCACTACTAAGACATTTAAATTGTATCATCTTTTGAATAGAACCTACTATTTTTCGAAAGGCCTAATGGACAATCATCACGCTGCATAAGGAAGGTACTAAGTAGGGACACAATCATTTCAAGTCATCAATTAATTTTCGCTTCCAAACTTATTCTTAGCTATTAATTTTAATGTGAGCTGTCCATAATAACTGTTTGTATTTAAAATTTTGACAATCTCATGTTTACTAATGAATAACGAAAATAATGACTACTGTCAAATAGCTTGTGAAATGTATTTGTTATTATAGTTTATTGTGGATATCGGCTCTCATCATCTGCCTAGCCTTTTCCCAACTATGTTGGGGTCGGCTTCCAGTCTAACCGGATGCAGCTGAATACCAGTATTTTACATGGAGCGACTGCCTATCTGACCTCCACAGCTCAGTAACTGGGCAATACGATACCCCTTGTTTCGTGCCAAGGGGTATCGTATTGCCCAGTTACTGAGTTAACTGGGCTGTCAGAGAGACTGCCTGTCAGATTTTCGGGCTTCTGACGACCCGTAACTACTGTCAAAGATGCACAAATGACAGCCGGGACCAACAGCTTAACGTGCTTTCCGAGGCACGGAGGAGTCTTGGTATGTAAAAATGGTCACCAATCTACGGCCACCCCGGCAAGTGTAGCTTAACCTGATGGATCGACCTGTGCGGCTGTTATTACTTAGCCACGAGCTCCTCGGATATCGGTTCTATGTATTAATCTATGTATGTATTAATCTAGGAACTAAAAGATCATTTAAGCCGAGGTAGTATATAATAGCAGATAAGTATTTATTCAGTCGAGTCACCTGCTCGACTGGATAACTTACCTATTAGTAAATTTATAGAAATTACACCACTTGGGTACGTGGGTGCTCAATAACCTGTACAGGAAGTTAATTCGCGAAATTAATTACTTACCTTAAGTTGGGTAAGTTGTGAAATCACGACAACCTGCTACAGTTAAGTAGATATAATAAGTAACGTTTCATGTAGATTCTGTTAAGGTATCGGATACCTATTAATTACTGGGAATTGCAGTATACATTAGTTAGCAATTTTTTGTTAACGTTGTTATACACGCCTGTTCCGGTCAATTTTATTTATCCTTCGTTCTACCGCTCGTGAGACCAAATCTAAAATATATAACAATAAACCGTGTCTTAAATGAATAATGGCTGTAAGAAATGTGAAGTATTTCGGAATGGCTGCAAACAAACATTACCACAATGTATGTGTTCGATTGCGTTCGTAACATAACGTAAGTATTTGGAGCGACATTTTTACACAGGTGCGAGTCGTGCGCGATAGGTAAACATGTTATAAAACGTTGCATCATGGAGCTCCACATAACCGCCGGTTCTCGTACGCTAAGAACAATAAACACTTGTAATCATTGGTAATTGTCGCATGGTGGGAACGGCCGGTTTTTGCGCGGGCGCTTACAAAGGCGCGGAAAGCGCGGCCCGGTGTATGAGTGTGATGCCGAACCAGATTTACGTAATGAGAGCCACGCAACTTTCCTTGCACGGAAATGTCGCTGTCTCAGCTTGCTTGGCGCTTTTTCAACGATAGATCAACAACAGAGCTTCGCTCTTGCGAAGTATACCTACTATTTAAGTATGAGCCAACAATTTTGAGCCATCTTTAAAGTTGTTTTTTTTTGGGAAATGCTGGCATATACATATGTTAGGATAAGAAACATAAACTATTAGGTTTTCTGAATAATTGTAAAAAAAAAATACTAGGCCAGCGGTACCTAAAGATGTACCGTTCGTGGGAATAGTATCTAATAGATCTGAAGTACCTAGCTAGTAGTGGGCTGTATTAAAGCACTTTGCCTTGAATCATAAATTCATTTAGAAATTAGATTGTTAAAACATGTGGTGGATAGCGAGCGGATGTCATAAAATATTTGTACAATCTTATGACCAGTTAAAACTGGAACTTATAGCCGTTTGGTTCGAATGTATATATTCCGGCAACTGCATACCAGAGCATGTATTGCGCAGTATTTTGTGTTCCTTATTGCTAAACCGGGAGACGTAAATGGCAGTGTATTAGAGAGACAGTCTGCGTTGCGCACAACCAGACCGACAGGCGCTGATTAACATTCCGACAACAGACCTTAAATACTAACAGTAACATACCCACTACCCAGCCACCGCCTAGACTGACTGATTTGTATCAATACCCTATCCGCAGACGATGCAATCACCTTACTTCATTTAACCTACATCTAGACATGAATCAATTACTTAACTAAGACGTATTGCTGCAGCTACTGTAATCAACGTTTTTGTTTTATGATATTGACAGATATCTACACATTATAGAGACGTACGCGCTGCGTGGAATCATTTCTTCTAAACCGTCTGATTTAAATACAAAGATGTAAAGGCAGCGAGTTTGTCTTGTTACTCCATCAATCACCGACCAAAGTAAAACGTATCAAAACGTTTTTAATAAAGAAAATTTCAATTATAATTAATGGCCAAGGGACGTTGAAACACGATGCTCCGTGGTACTTCAATAAAGTTATATCATTCGCTCTGTTAGCACATTTTATTAATTGCACCTTTAAGATTTGTTCAGCGACAACGATAGGTGTGTTGTGTTATAATGAGTAATAATATGCTTTATGTAACTTTGACTCACTTTCACGTCTTTATAGTTGGCGACGATTTCCGAAGCGAAAGTGTTATTGCCGATGATGGGTTTGTTCTTGACGCTGGGGAAGATGATGCCGCCCTTGCGGCTGGCGGGGCGCGGGCTGGTGCTGCCGGCGCCCGTGCTGGCGGGCGTCACGGTCACGGTGGCGCCCGCCGCGCTCGCGCTCGACGTGCTCGACGTGCTCGTGCTCGGGCTGCGTGCGACATGGACATTAGTCACCGTACACCCCTACACCCCATGCACCGACACGATCTCGCGTGTGTAGGCTGTACGAGTAGGACACAAAATCGCCAGGGCTCGCATAAACACGTCGCTTGGAAAACAAGTTATAGTATCATCGTAATAGCACATTCGCAAAAACGTAATAAATTGGAAATAGAAAGATGTCACCTGTTGTTTAGTGTAGTGGAGGGCGGGATGGTGGTGGCAGCCACTGTGCTGGTGATTGGGTCGCCGTAGGGGTCATCCACGCGGTACCGGTTGGGCGCGTACTCCACCAACCGGTCGATGGTGGGGTCCAGCAGCAGTTCGGCGGGCACCGGGCGTTGCGCCAGGGTCGCCACATCATCCTCCTGCTTCTTTAACCGCTTCTCCACCATATCTAAATTTTCGATGATGAGATTCGTTTTGAGACGTAAGTCGTTGTGGATCTGTCCGATGGCGCGCTCTTGGCGCTGCGTCTGCGTGAGCAGCTCATCGGACTTAGGAACCAAATCATCTACGGAACTCTTAGTGCCGACGACCACATCCCAAACTTCGTCCATCTTTTCAGAAACACTCATCATAGGGATAATTTTATTTACTAGGTTATCAATTTTACTGCTTTTCGTAACGGGAGCCTGCGTGCTTGTCGCGGTACGGTTCTTGAACAAACTGTTGACGTTAATGGATGCATCTTCAGGTTCAACTATGGCGGCGTGTACGTCGGCCATCATATAAAGCACTTTGCCTAAATTCTCAGAGACAAGATTTATATGGAACTGTAGTTTACGATCTACTGTCGACACAGAGCTTCTCAATTGGTCTACTTCTTTCGTGATTTCAGTGATAACCTCGGTGTTCAAACCTTTTGCAATTTCTATCACGTTCAAATTAATAGGTTTCTTTTCACTGGCCTCGGCATTGATGTCATCGACTGGCAAAAAGTTGCTGTCGATCTGATTTTTAAGGCCCAGCAGTGTCGTGTCGATGTTCGATACTTTTTGATCTAGAGATTCCAGTTTTCGGTCGAGCAACTGTGCCTCACTTATCTTGTTTTTAATTTCGGCCTGTCTTTTCGCGGTATTTTCGGTAACGCTCTCCTCGTTGTTTGTGCCTATGTGACTGAACAGTTTTAGGTCGAGGTTCCCCAGTTTTGATATGATAGCATCTGTTTTGTGTATGTTGTCATTTACTCTCGAGTCGAGCGCTTCTACTCTCCGCATTAAGTGTTCCACGGCCTTGTCCAAGTTCTCTATCCTTTGTAGTTTTGTCTCTAATGTACTCACTATTACTTCAAATACGTTGAATATGTACTGCTCTCTGAAACAATAAAAAAAACTGCCTTGAGTATCTACTAGTTTATTTAAACCTTCATCAACACACTTAGAAAAAGTTAAGTAAAAAAAGTAAGTAGATCATTTACCAACCTTGGGTAAACTCTAGGATATATGATGTAGAACAGTTATTTTTTATTTACTCACATAAACCTAGTGAAATTGACATATCTGTCATTAGAGTTGTTATGCAAGGAAAGAAATAGAAACCTTGAATACGTGCTATAACGTGCGTGCCACAAAATGTTTAATAGCGTCATAGACCTGCGACTGCTGTAGAAATGGCGCTGACCAAGTACAAAGTAGTTCTGGTTAATAGTCGTTTAATATTCACTTGCGCTGGCGCAGAGCCTCTGAAAATGTATGAACCTATAAAATATCATGTAGCAATTTGTTCCAACGATTTCGTTAACTAAACGTCATGTCTGACTATTTTATGAGTCGATGAAATAGCAAATAATTATTTTTGTTGAACTTAATTCAAATGGCGTACGGTAAATGCTACATCTTATTACTATGTGTAACGAGTTATTTTTAAACGGCTGGTATGTCTAATAGACTCCTATTACTTATGATACAGAATGACATAGCGTTGACGTGTAATAAAAACAATACGCGTGTGTTTACTGACGGCATAATGTAAAATGGTTACGTCAGTTTGTTAGAAGTGGGCAGCATGTACCTAATGTCTTAGAGCATTTATTAAATGCTCTAAGACCTAATGTAGACTTATCTTGAGTTTTAGTCGATAGATATCAATGAAATGGTTTCTATGTCAAATAAAAGAAACCATATAAATGGTATAGAAAACAGTCAATTTGTGAGATTCCACATTAACAAAGTTAAATAATATATAGTACGTGCTATAATGACTATCATTAGTATGTTAATAAACATGAATGGTATCGCGAGATGTGTTGATCCAACCAATATTTTATGTAATATATTAATGTGGGAATTATTAATCACGACGGTGTCAATGAAATAAACAAGTTTTATAATTAACTTTACGACCACTTTCTTCTTGATATTTAACTGAAATATTGATTAATCTCTGAGAACACAAAAAAGCCAGGATGCGCAGTAGTTGATTTACTCATCATATTGATAAATAAAACGTACCTATTGCATAGCATCAGCGCATACATAATTAATATAGAATTGAGATAGTTAATTGTGACTTGTATCGAAATAGATGCAGTGACGACATGATACCGTGTTCACGTTACAGTGAACGACTTCAGAAGCAATTAAAGAAATTTGAGCAATAATATCGCTGATATTATAACTTTCGAAGCTAAGTTCTGTTAATCTTGCAAAAAGCAAGGTTCGGCAACATAAATTCATTTCGAAATCACAAACGAATCTGTTATTATAGATAGGCGCAGAGCCGCACCACATAGAGCCAAAGTGAAGCGAGAGGCTATCGCCCGGTATTATGCAAATCCGCCGTATAGTCGCAGTTTGGTCAACCGGCCCACTTTAATAGTGTTTGCTTTACTAAATTGATCGCCTGTTACGACCTGTCCTATCCGATACATTAACTTCCTGAAACCGATACATTTACTAAAGTGTAGCAACGGCATTGAGTATTGCAACACTCGCCTCCTTTCGAACGCATTATAGGTACCATATTCCCGACTACCTAAAGTTCTAGAAATTAAATCGAACAAGTGTTGATTAATGAAGCATTCAGTGTAAGTATTTGGGTGAGCGGGTTTCTGCTGCTAGACGTAGAGTATTGTGTAAGTTGTGCGCGGAGGCACTCTGCAGATTGTTAACGATTGCTCCCAGTTAGCCGTGGCTCGCGCGAAGCTATATCTTGCCATAACACTCGTGATTGTGTTAATCAATCAGATTAATAACACGCGTGAATAATTCGACAGAGATTCGTTCACTGGTTTCGGAGTTACTATACCTATTAGGTAACGTAAACAAGCACCGAAGAGTATTGATTGTAACACTGCCTAAGTACCTACCTAATCTGGAGAAATTGCCATAAGCATTTATTAGAAACAGTCAAATAGCTCTTAGACATTTTGTGATTAAAAATGAATTATAATCTTTTTGCAATTGATGAGCCTCCGAATATTTTCGGTAAGACAATATACAGGGTGAATTTTCGGTAAGACAATATACAGGGTGAATTTGAATTTATGGGCAATATTTTAAGGGGTCATTGTACTTATCATTATGAATAACTTTCACTATAGGAACACACTTGAATTCGCTAAAAAATTCAGCTGTTCATTTTGACGAGGTATGCAAGCATAATAAGCTGTATGGAAGAGCTTTATTTACGTATCTACCTACGTGACAGTTTGGTATAACTTGATGCACTGCGGTGACAGTACTTTCCTTTAGAAACAAACAATGGTAGTTAATAATATAGAGACGGTTTCATATTATTATGTTTTATAAAATGAATAACATAAACAAGTACCTAATAAGTTTAGAACGTTGGTATGTAAAAGAGAATTCCGTTATTCCGTTACACAATAAATGTTAGGTGGATTAAATGTATTATATTAATGCTATTATATAAGTCTTTGTTAATTGATAACCATCTCCGACAATTAAAATAGATGGGCCTTCAATATTATACAAGAATGTTTAAAAAAAAATGATTGTTTGTTGTGTTTCACTGGTAGGTGAAACTACGCACAAATTGTTTCCTCGTTTATGTAAAAAAATACATAGGGTCAATTTCCCTTTGGAAAAAAAAATGTAATAAATTGTCGAAGATTTTTATCATTTATGATCTTGGAAATAAAAAGGTATGCCTGCTATTTTTTTGTGTCCTAAGTAAGGACACAAAAAAATAGCCGGGAGTAGTATAGTTAGTAGGTAGCCACAACCTAGCCTGCGCCAACCGCGTAAGCGGAATAACATAAAGGGCTAAGGGAGGAACATGGACGACTTATTGTAAAAGTCTGACATTCCCTTCCGCTCCACCCAGAGCGGGAGGAGTCATTTGATGAATTCCCACCCTAAAAAAAAAGCCTATGCACCAGTTTATGCATTTTCAGTCATTGAAGATTCTTATCATAGATGGCGAGAATTCTAACAGAGGACACCTATTCTACATTAAGGTACGTATTAAAGAACCTCACTCAAAACACAAGCAATACTTAAAAACCCATCAAATGGTAAAGCCACCTAGACTCAAGCAATGCTTGAGTATTGAGTAAGGTTCTGTTTGTTATACGGGCATTATAAATCTAATACAAATAAGTTTTTTTCAAGCTTGGGGAAATGATTTACATGGAAGTTTCATGGGTGTACAGAACATTTTAACCGCTACAGTCCTTTTTGTTGTAGTCATGAACAGAGCAATTCTCCTCGTGCTCACGCCTAACTATTTCAGAATAAATTCCAATTAACTTGAAACATTCTACTGTCCCTTAATCAGCAGGACGAATGCGAGGGCAGGACATTCTTTTGCTAAGACTCGAATGTGGCTCAGGGTCCAAGTATTGTGTGGAGCACCGATTGCGCTGACAACCCGCGCAAACGCGTTGTGTAGACGGGCCATTGTCAAAGGAATATTTTGTTCGGTTAGTTACACGTGCTGAACGTGCTTTGTCTGCACGTCCGACAGACCCACGTGAATTTCTGCCACTACTATAATGGCGATCGCTTTCGTTCGCAAGTAGGCGACTAAATTGTCTTTGATTGATTGGAGGTCGTTAGTTCACGAACATCTCTAGCAATCATAGTTTTTGTCAGTTTGTTTGATTTTTTTGAGAAATTGATTTCAACTTCGTTTGCGTATTTCATGGTTACCTAGTGTTCATATACTGTCTTTAAAAAATGGAACGAATCATGATAAAACATTCCACGTTCTAATAGCTGTTTTTGTGGGAATCGTGAGACATATTTAATTTTATCTTCTAGCAGGCAGCTTTTATGACATGGCCACGATGTGAGTGATGCCAGATCTGGCAGCATCACGTCCGTATTGTTTTGAATACCTGTTCTTGTTGATAAGATGACTACAATCCAAAATGTTTTGTATTCAGAAATATTTTAAGCACGATGAGAATAACGTTACGATTTTCTAGTTCATTGTTAGTGCGTGCACCTTATCAGATATTATGCCGACGATGTATGTTACGGTCGACTCCATTACAAGGTCTTCATAAGAATCTAGGTAAATATAATTAGTTGGGACTTAGCTACAATATAATCGACAATAGAGCACTAATATGTCACCAAGTATGTTATAGTAAAAACAACAAATATTTTCATGGGAAAGACAAGTGTCACACAGAGACCTTGCGGCAAGCCGTTGGTTTATCGTCGTCTGAGCTGAGCACATTTCGTACAAATATTTTGACGTCGACTTTGAAATTAAGTGAGTGAGCAGTGAGCACTGACCCTCGTGTGACCATGTGGCGGCATCGTGCCCCCACGCGCCGCGCTGCTGGCGTGTAATAGCTACCATTAGTCTAGGCTGCCAATACGAGGAAATATTTGATTTCATTACGTTGCATAACCATCTTGTACATTGAGTTTCTGTTTATTGACAACATAATTAGGATATAAAACAATAGTGGTATCGAATCATGTTTCTCCAATAAAAAATATTGACAACGTAATCTTAGAGGCCTTAAAAGTCATATGATAACTCAATATATACGATAATGGTCTTGTATTACATTCCACGTGCAGTTTTATGTTTCTATAATAACGGGCCCATAGTTTTATGAGTTACAAACGTCGGCCGGCCGCACCTGGAGCATATACAAGTTATAAGTACCTACCTACCTACTACATTTTCATTGTTTCAAGATCATGAGAAAACACTTCGAGCATTTCAACGCCGTCAGTTGAAATTAGATCACAATTACGAAGTCAGTTTACATAACTTTGTGTTGTTACTTTTGTATTATTTTTTTTAAATAAAATGTGATATTCAAAACCGTTGCTTAAGTATATTCAGTTGTTAATTGTTGTTACAACAGGTATCGGCAATAGCGGTGCATGCTTTGTGAAGATGTTGGCTCATGAGGTTGGCTGTGTTCTTTGAATTTGTCTTCGTCGAGCTGTGGCAAAGTCCGCTTATAGCAGGATTTTTTGTAATATCTTGATTTGAAAGTGAGTCCTTGGAGTGTCTTGCCCGTCTTTCTCCATACACATCTACGTTTTGGAATGGGTGACTAGTTTCAACTTTCTGACTAAAAAAAATCGGCCTAGCCTTTTCCATACTATGTTGGGTTCGACTTCCAGTCTAACCGGATGCAACTGATTACCTGTATTTTACATGGAGCGACTGCTTATCTGACCTCCACAACCCAGCCAGTCACTGGGTAATATGATACCCCTTGGTAAGACTGGCTATCAGACTCTCGGGCTACTGACTACCCGTAACAACTGTCAAAGATCCACGAATGACAGCCGGAACCAACGGCTTAAAGTGCTTTCCGAGACACGGAACGAGGCAGGAATCTCGATATGTAAAGATGACTATGATGATATATATACTTTCTGACTAATGGACCGATATTTGGAAAATTTAAAAGTGTCTACATGGTTTAAATGAAATAATATATAAAATAACACCACGCCTTAGTTGGCCGAAGCGTTAGGCAGAGGTGTAACCATAATGGTACAGAAGCCAGCACATCAAGTTACCACAATCTGTCAAATTTCTTTGATAGTATTTCAACTTTATTGCAAAGACATAAGGTTCATTTTTAATTGAGGAAATTTGACAGTTAGGTATGGCTGGATGTGCTGGCGTCTGTACACGCACATTTCACCCGTTACGTTTAAGCGTCATATAATAATTAGCCCATTGCCAATAACTGGGCACAAATTCAGACTTACTAATTCTGAATGGGAAAACCAGAAAACGCTTAGCCTGATCTGAAAATCCAACCCAGGATCTCATACTTGGCAGTAGGGCCTGCGACCACTAGACTAACGAGGCAGTCAGTAATTGGAATAAGTGCATTGATTTTGAGTTTGAGTAAGAACGAAGACGTAGATACCGTTATTGTAGACTTGTGGAGTAGCTTTCCTAAACACTTGTATTCGTTCCCTAACTGTCAAATATTCTCAATTGAACTCATGTTCATGTTGAATTTTGTCAAATTTCTTTGATAGATTTTCAACTCAATCCGTAAAATATCCTTGGTTTATTTTCAACTTTATTACAAAAAGATAAGGAATTTATCTAGGCGTTTTCTCTCTTTTGAAAATCTATCAAAGAAATTTGACAGATTATTTATTTATTCTTGACAGATTATTTATACAGATAATAAATTTGGTCCTATTTACTCTATGGTCGCCACTACCGTGATGAGTTACCGTTACAGTACACAGAGATGTTCGCTCAGACAGCTCACGCCGATATTCTCTGAGACTTTTGCAACGCAACAGTGACTTCTAGCTATCCGTTGAATGTGCAGTTAAAGGCAATAAAGCGTATCAATTGTTTAACGATTACTAATGCAACAAAATGATGTTATCAATTTAATTTTCGTACTTTAAGTTATATTATAATAATATTAAGATACAATATAATATTTCGACGCCGGCAAAGGCAAAGGAACTTATTATTTAACAGCCTATGTATGTTTAGTCTTTTGTTCGCGCATTACTCCTAGACGAGGTCCGTATTCTGACAAACTTTTTCTGGAATTTTTTACCATGTCATATACAATCCAACATGATGTTTATATCTACGAAAAGATCTTAAACAAAACTTTTTTTAAATCTATCATTTTTTATAAGTACAGACGCCAGCACATCAAGCTATTCCTGTCAAATTTTCTCAATTATAAATTAACCTTATGTCTTAACAATAAAGTTGAAATTCTATCAAAGAAATTTGACAGATTGTGGTAACTTGATGTGCTGGCCTCTGTACATCTAAAAATTTTTGAAATCAGTGTTCTATACACTTTGTCGATTAATGTGAATAACTAACTTCTTTTCGCGATTTCAGTTTCAGTAAACGGACCTATACAAAAAGTTGATCATAATAATGAGTACAATTAACCCTTCTTCGTTTTTGTATGAACTAAAACACTCACTTTACTGTAATCACACCAAGAAAACTAGTCAATTGTTTATAACAGCTCCCACTAGCGACATTTCCATCCTATAAAATAATCTACTAATCCAAAATTAAATGTCCCTAATACCATTAAAGTGCGAGTGCGAGTGCTCGAACTGCCACGGACAGACGCCATTTTGTCAAACTGGAAAGTGAGTTCACACAGTAATAAAGATTTTTATATTTTTCTGATGATATAACATAACATTCAACATTTCTAGAAATAAATGTTATTGTTTTAAGACCTGATTTGTTACGTCTTATTTAAATACTACATAACATTAAATAATCTCACGCCAGTATCCTACGAAGGGCTAGACAGAAGTGTACTACAGTAAATCCAAATTTCGCCAATTATGAAACAATATCGATTAAGCACTTCGTTTAAAAAAATCACGGCTGGATCTAACACACGAGTACCCCTTTCATTTAGATTATATAAAATAGTGTAATTTTAATTGTTTATCAAATGCACGTCTTTCAATATTGTCTACTGATAGATACTGATAGTACTCTCACATTTCACCTATTGTGTTTAAGTAGGTCCATGTAATTTGCCATCAACCGGGCCCCAGTCCAGACTCCGGACTTCCAATGAAAATTTCCAGACGGAAAATCCAATAACATTTTGCTCAACTCGGGCATCTTTATGCTAGGCAGTAGGTACCACCATGCCAACGAAATAGATAGTATTAAAACACCACAAAAATACTACTTGAAGAGTATACCGGTGAAACGTTGAGCAATCCGCTAAGAAATGTTGAATAAGTGTTAACTTGGTGTTTGTTGAGAACTCAAACAAACTTCTTGGCCGGCCGCTACAGGTTGAAGAAAGTAAGCCGTTTCAAAATCGCTCAATAAGTCGGTCAAAACAGTTCATTTGTATGATTTTCCTGCTAGTGCTCTACGACCTTTATCATTTGAAGAGAAAACGCCGGCTCTTGTCGTCTTTCTGTTATCTAATACATAATACGGACGTCATAGGTACCTACAAAAGGGTGCTCGTGGCTAAGTGATAACAGTCGCACGGCTTGTCGGGCTTCGGGGTTGTTATAACAGCACGTAACGATTCATTAGGTAAAGGTACGCTTGCCGGGGTTGGTCCGTGGATGGGTGACCATCTTTACATATCGAGATTCTTCCGTGCCTCGGAAAGCACGTTAAACCGTTGGTCCTGGCCGTCATTCGTGGATCATTGACAGTCGTTACGTGTCGTCAGAAGCCCAAAAGTCTGAGTCTTATCAAGGGGTATCGTATTACCCAGTTACTGACTGGGTTGTGGAAATCAGATAGGCAATCGCTCCATGTAAAATACTGGTATTCAGCTGCATCCGGTTAGACTGCAAGCCGACCCTAAAAAAGTTGGAAAAAAGGCTAGGCAGATTGAGGTACCTACAAAAAATCAACTCTTTAGATGTAACTTTTCATTTTCAAGAGGAACTAGTCGAACTATGACGTATACAATGTAAGCATGTTAATAATTAATTCGTAGTATTCGACCGCGCCTCCAACTCAGCTGATTTAGTAAGAGATTTCTGTCAAATAAGCAATTCAAATATCTATTTGAATTTCAAACGGACTTGTTAATTTTTTAGAAATGTTGAAACAATAATTCCAATTTGTAAGACTAATTAGTCGATACTTCTTTTTAATTTTACAACATAGGATATTAAGAAATTGGAGTAACTTGGCAATCTGCGCAAGTTGTCACGGTCATCCGAGGGGCACGGTTATTATAGTGCTGAAAGATTATGTACAGACACACATCAAGCTATCTCTAACTGTCATATTTTCCCAATTGAAAATGAACCTTATGTCTGTGCAATAAAATTAAATACTATCAAAGTATTTTGATAGATAGGGGTAACTTTATGTGCTGGCCCCTGTACTGACAGCCTGACACGAACTTACGCAATATTGTACGTAGAAATGTATCTGTTGAATGATATAGCATAATTATAATTATCCCACTGCTGGGACAGGCTTCCTCTCTGTGAAGTGGGATGGACCACAATCCACCACGCGGCCCAGTGCAGGTTGGTGTATGTCACACATGCCTTCCAATTTTAGTTTCTAGGACATGCCGATTTCCTCACGATGTTTTCCTTCACCTTTTTGAGAGGTGTGATGAAATTAAATACACAAAGAAAGTTGCCTGTTCGGGTACGAACTCACGACCTACAACTCGAAAGTCGGGGCCGATAGAACTGAGCCACCATTGCTAACTATTCTGCTCACTGTTGAATTAATAGAATAAAAAAAAGACATCAAACACCTTTCGTACTATGCCTTGCCTTGTGCTTCGGAAAGCACATCAAACCTTAGCTTCATGGTCCCAGCTGTCAGATATAGATCTTTGGCAGTCGCCCGAAAGTCCGTCAACCAGTCTTACCAAGGGAATCGTATAAACCAGTAACTGGGTGTGGAGGTCAGATAGTCTGGCGCTCCATGTGAAAAACTGGTATCCAGCAGCATGCATTCAATTTATTTCAATAAAAAATATAATAAAATGTAATTTTGTAATACTCGTATAAAGCTATGAATAAACCTGTAATTTTCATGCCTACTGCAGGTGAGATGTCTGTGTACCACCCATAAATTCTATGAGCTTTGTAAAACCATATCTTTAGCGAATAAATGACAACAAAACAATAACAATAACAAACATTACGGTTAGTATGGAAACCGACCCCAACATAGTTTGCAAACAAAGCTAGGCGAATGATCGGAATATCTATTCTAATATTATTTTGTGAGGTTGTAGGAGGTAACCTCTGGATCTACTGAACCGATTTTGAAATTCTCTCACTAATGTAGCATCATTATCCCTGAGTGTTATGGGCTATTTAAAAAAAAAACACGCGGACGAAGTGCCAGTCATCAATAAAAGTGAACGCGATCAGCATGTCCAAATCGCGTTCAAGACCTGTCAGTGTTAATATGCAACCACAGGGATGATACTGATAGCCTTTGAACCCGGTCTAGATGTGCTTCAGATTACATTCAGTTTCATTGGTGAAACTGGGTGCATAATAATAATTATTCTATTTATTACAACGCATCCTGGCAAGGCAGCAACGCTAGTGGCATTTAGGTGGAGCGAAAGGGAGTGTCAGACTCTTACCGACTAAAACCCATCCATGTTCCTTCCTTAGCCGTTTATGTTCCTGTTCCTGGCAGCGGTAGCCCTTTCGGACAATCCCGCGTATACTCTAGTAGCCTGTCGGATGTCTTATGTTTTAACCTATGTTCTGTTCTTATATTACAATCTGTACCATATGCGGGCTTATAATTTCATGCTTACACAAAGGTATGAAACATAAATTCTACGTACTGTGTCTAGTTTTAGTTTACCGTTTACACACAAAACAAGTTCTAAAAAATTATTGTATCCAAAATTTGTAGAAAAACTTCTAATAAATTATAGAAGGTGAAATAAATTGTTTAAAAGACGTGTCTGAAACAATGTCATACATGATACATGTTGTATGAAAACATCTTTTTGACTAGTCTTTTACAAAACTTGATAATTATTTCGACTAAACCATAGATCATCTTTTATTTCAAATCATTAACTGGAACTGGTATATTTGTCGTCACTTGGTCTTGTCTATTACCTAACCACAGAGTGGCTGTCATTTTTTTATGACACCAATAACACGCCTACGTACAGAGGCCACCACATCAAGTTACCCAAATCTGTCAATTTCTTTTTATAGTTTTTCAGCTTTATCACAAACACTTAAAGTTAATTTTTAATTGACAAAATTTAGTGTAGCTTGACGTACTGGCGTCTATACGTACAAGTATATACGAAAATGTCAAGTAACATACAAAAAGAGCTATAATAGTAAACAAAACAATCCAAAATATTTGTTTGTTAATATTGAAATATTGTTCATAAACAAATATGAAGTCCACGTAAAGTTTAAAAACAACGTGATTGCTGTGAAACATGATACTCTAACTTTCTATCCACCACTGACATTAGAAATAAAGAAATCATCTCTAGAATGGCGACGCCGTGCGCTCGCGCCGGTTCTGCAACGTTTCAGATGTTTTATGTTCGTGTCTGCGCGCTTGTTCTGTGAAGGAGCTAATATACTCAGCATTATATGTAAAATAACATACGAATACTAGGAATTTCTCCTGTACAGTGGGTGCGTATACAAACAGATCTCACATACACAAACACGGATACCCGGAACAGCGGAACAAGGCCAGGCAAATATTTGTGCGGTGCGGGAATCAACCGCAAGACGCTGTCAATAGCCCAGACAATGCGAAAAGTATGCTGTGAATTTTTTTACACAAGTCTTTGATGAGGAAGTTGAATTTAATTATGACTGAATGTGAATAGACAAATTTATTTTCTTTTTAAATTGACTGTAAAAATCCGATTAAACATCTACCTATCGACGTCGAAGTGACATGAACGTCTAACTAAAGAAATTAACAATGGCAAATAGGAGATATTGTCACTTCATCGTCGCTATGTGCCTTCTAACTTTATAGATAGAACAATTGTAGGTATTATGGAATAGTCCTCCAAAAACGTAACTTGCTTTCCGAGACAGGGGGGTGTGACACTGTCAAATTCCAAACTCCTGTCTGTTACTAAGAAAAACCCAATAAGACTTTGCCCGACCTGGGAATCGCACCCAGGAGCCACCGCCCATTATTAGCTACAATGTTAACGACGAAATATTTGCACGTTGGTAACCTTGTAAAGATTTTTACGGCTGGCAGTTACAAATAGTTGTATAATCCTACAGTTTATTAAAGTCTTTGAGATTTAAACTAGAGCTAAGTTACGACTATTAATAATACTATACTTACCATTTATTGAAACAGGTCCATATTCTGGGCGTAGTTGGCAGGACGTTGTGAAAGCCGATAAAAGAGTCTACAATCTAAAGTTCTACAAACGATCTAAACGTCGAGGTCGCAGACAGCAAACGCTAAGAAAATTGAAGTGACAATACAATAAATGGTTTAATTTGAAAATAAAAGAACTTTAACTGAGTGTCACTTTTAATTTATATCGTAACGTTCGTGTATTATATTTCAAATTACATTGAAATGAATTAAAGTAAGTACTGAGAACAAGCAAATAAAAATATAAGTATAATTAAACCGACGGTTATGAAATGAATTATCATTATTTTGGAAAAATGAAACAATAATTGCCGCGCTCAGTAATTCAAAGTGGCAGTTTCGTAATATTTAACAGTGTCTACTTAAAGCTTGTAAGTAATTTCACGATTTTATCGATGTATGGATTATTACAGCTCTATGTTAGTAGATAAGCGTCCACGAGTGATGGATTGGCTGCACTGTGCCTGTTGCAACTGTCCATAACTTTATCCAATGACAACTCGTCTAGACCAACTTGTATTATAAGGTGTTCGCGACGCAAAATATGTGGCCAGTGGCCAACTGATTAGGAAATATTTTGATATATTATACGAAAGGCGGGCGAAAATGCCGCAATCTGATCATGTTGATTAAAATTCAGATTATCATTTAGTTTGTGGCGGCTGAAGGACCAGTTTACATATAGGAGAGCGGAACACTTTATGTAAAGGAGGCATTCCCGCCTAGCAAGGACAGCCGGATCTAAGTACATTCTCTAAATATCAACTACAAACGACACAGTTTGAAAATCATACCCCTAACATTCGTAGTACCGTCGTAGGCTCGTAGCGCCTACCTGACCTATTTACCCGCTACGACTCGGGAGCGCTACGGCGTAGCACAGTGACTCAACTGTACTATCCTAGGTCGTATTTTGTAAGCAGTTTAGTTTAAGGGGATGAATGATAACATGAGGAAACAAATATTTACTATTGTCATTTTTGTTTAAAAAACCGGGTTGTAGCATAGCAAACTGTAACGTTCGTGATCTTACAACATTAAACCGATTATTATCTGCTACGAATATAATACCAATCAGTAAGTCTCGAACTCGTGTTGTTCTCTCGACGGGCGGTCCGATTTGTATTCATATTGGTAATTTATAATTATGACTATATGTCTCTATTATATCATCGATTCAGAATATTAACTTGAGAAAGGGACAACTTTCCTGTAACTTGATAACAGTTTAATATTCATAGAAAGTATGTAAGTAAATATTACACAATCACCACGTATTAATTGCCTACAATTTGGTACATAATAGGTTGTTGATGTTGATTGAAGTGATTGTTTCTTAAAAGCCTTTTAATGCTTCTTTAAAATAAATTCGTAAGTCGTTAGCGCAGATGTAGGTACAAGTTTGATAAATCTTCGGACGTGTACATAAGTTAAACATTTGACATGACTGACGTATTTCGTCCAAGTATTTGTACCGCGCCATAATTCTATCGCATAACGACTGAATAATTATATCTGATTCTGTTTAAGAATTCGGCCCGTGAGTTGACTAATACGGTCAAACGACACAGATGTATGCGCCCGCGCCGCGTGCCGCGGTATAGCCACCAGTTAAATTAATGTGCAGTCGCTGCGCCCGCGCGCCGTGCTTTACTAGTATGTTCAGCCTGCCCTGATTGTATCTAACAACATATCAGTGAACGACATGATTGTACAATCAAACCAATGGGCGATAACACGGTACAGTAGGCTTTTATAGCTCTGTCTTTACAAATGTGTTGCACTAAGTAATTGTTTGAGCTTGAACTACGACGTAGAAAGGAGTAGATAATTGTGATAAGTTTTAGAAATAGCTGCTGTTTACGAAGCGTAAATATTGTATTATCACGACGGGCAAGTTGGTAAGTCGAGAGACGTTGCCACAGCTTGCGTTGGCAAATGACAAACAAACTCGACTCATTTTGAAATAGGATGAAGATCATAACGAGTATGTTCGGAGCGGGTTCAACGAGCGATACAATCAGTTCGAACTTGATTGACGGCTCGCGCCCGTTGGGGAAAGGGGCTTATGTAATGTCACATTATTAGTATATAGGAACGTGACGAACATGTGTACAGCAGGGGCGCACGGCGGCGCATGCTGCACCGACACGCCTCGTTAATACAGTTCACTCTCTTCAGAACGTCACACTAATAACCGTGAAGTCGGCAGTTAGACGTGGCGGCGCCGGCGCACCGACAGTCAAATAACTGGATGTTCATTGAGCGCTTTAGCTTTTATTATGTATCGACGAATATAGCGGCGTGAGGAAAGTAGCCTAGAGGATCACTTTAAAACTGTAGTCTGTAGTTAAAAAACCTTTTTAACCGACTTCTAAAAAAGGAGGAGGTTCTCAATTCGACTGTATATATATATTTTTTTTTTTTATGTTCTTTCGCGCATATCTCCGTTGCTTGCAAAACGGATTTGAAAAATTCTTTTTTTGTTGCAAAGGGTATACTTCCCAAATGGTCCCATAAAATTTTTATCGAAATCGGATAAGCGGTTTTTGAAAAATCAACAAAAATCTAAAAAAATCCTACTTAATGTATGTGGACGATGTTCTAATAAGTTCCTGTCACTGTAATTTACATACCAGGTAGTGGTATTAAAATTTGGGGGGGGGGGGTGGCTTGTGTAGGTACCTACCACAATTAAAAAGTGAAAAATAAAAACTTTTTTACAAAAAATAAAACCGACTTCCAAAAAAAACACTACAAAGTGAAAAATAATTTTGATTTCGGAAGTCGGTGGCAAATAATGAAAATACAAAACCGAAGACACCGACTTCCGAAATCAAAATTATTTTTCACTTTGTAGTGTTTTTATAAAGTTACATACCTATACTAATAAATCAGCAATGGTCGCAGTAATTTGAGGGCTTGGTGGCGTAGACACTACCCGAATAAATAAAATGTAGTTACACAGTCGTCGGCATTTGTCTGTCATCTGTGACCAAGCGGAGACACGTAACGAGCTGAAACGATGAGTCATCCATCATAGTGCCTATAGTGGATGACAGGAGCACCTGAAGCCACAAGCCTGACTTCCGTTCTCCGGCAGCCAGCAGACGGGCACGCTCAACAGTATTAGGTGACGTGTTTACCAGGGTATTTCGTATAATACTGCAGAGTGGCACGTTTCACCGTCTCTGGGAGGACGGGATGTAAAGCAAATCCGTATTGGGCAAGCCATTTTCCAAGCGTTCAACGCATCGCTAAAACACGGTACTTCAAAATTGACCAGTGAGGGTGATAAAATATTCCTGGTTACTTTATCGGTACTGTGGACCGAGGAGAGGAAAGCCGGTAAACTTATACTTGAAATTTTGCGGAATTTAGTCTTTGATTGATCATGGCGAATTTACGATTATTAATAAGATAATAAATCCTCGTGTAGTTTGACTCGTGGATAGCTGATTACAAAACATTTTAACTAGCAGTGGCTGTGTCGTGTGATACTATGTTTGTTTGTGACTTACCTTACAGGCTTTCTTTCAGTTAAGTTTGTGAATGTTAATCAGTTGTTAAAATCATATTATATTTTGATTATGATTTTACATAAAAAGGATTTTTAAACCCCGCTTTATTCAGAAAACTTTATGCAGTATACATTTTGTAATACGCTACTCAAAATAAATTACGTTTTTAGTAGTGTTTTTTTATGAAAGTCTATTTTAACACTACAACTATAAAAAGTTTGTAACCGAAATAGTAAATAATTAAACCAAAATGTAACCATAATTAAATTAGGTGTCTACTGTATTTATCATTTCCAACACCTTTTTTTGTTTAGCTACGATATTTAATAGATATTTTGTAATAACAAGAGACACGTCCGCTAGTGATTACGGTCGGTAAATACGTGCTCTATTATTTTTACATCAAAGCTGACAATTTCATAATGACACTGGGCCTTGGTTGGAGTACTTGAGAGTTGGAAATCGCAAGATTTTCGGTGACCGCGCGTTTACGACAAGGTAGGTATTACACATGTATTCTCCATTGCATACGACATGTTGTGTCTACTGTTTTTAGTTATCACTCCTAAAATAAATTGTATAAAAAACTTGTCAAAAATGTGAACAGAAAAGTTAACAAAATATATCTGAAACAATTTGAATACACATCAGGCCTGTAGCCCCGAAGAATTGGGTATTTGACAGAGTAGTCAATAACGTAACTTTTTATGAATAGTCAAAACGCGAAATTTCTACGTGTTTTGTATGAAATATAACAATGTGACGTCACAGATCTTAGAATCAAATGGAATACTTATTAGCATTAAATGCAATTTTACAATTATATCTTTGAATAATATTTAATTTCTTACGGTGATGGAAGTTTTTAAGACGAGTGGTTTTCTTTCCATGTGAGCACCACAACTGTCATGCACCGTATGCCCAGGCTTATCAGTAAAGTAAAAACCTACTTTAATCGGTGTGAGAATAAAATATAGGTAGGTGTTTAGATACATTTAGTGTCGCCCGAACTATGTCACCACCTCCTATGTAGAAACTGTGAAATATAACAATTCTAATTCAATTTCAATTAACTATTTATCTTTATAAATAAACAACGTTCAATTGAGACTTTTCGGAAATATTATTGTTTTCCTAAGTACTGGCCGGCTCTAAGACCATCATTGGTACTGTATGAAGCCATTAAAGCCCATCAATATAATATATATTGTTTATTACAGCCGCCGGGCTCAGCATCATCCTCTAACGTAAATGGAGGTTAGTATGCTGACAGGGCTAGTGCAATAACTAGTAAGGACAAACAGTATGCGGTAACCCTCAAAGAAATGATATTTAACCGTCAGTTTTATCCGTATATTGGCCAAAGAACAAGCTAGCCCTCCCGCCACGTGAAGTGTCGACCAATCGGCGAGAGGGAAAAAGGAGTTACGCACTCGGGCCCCATGACTCTAGAGTTTCGACCCCAAACGGCTCAAACCTGCAGTTACCCATTAGGTTACAGTATTATATACTTTACTGGTATTTAGCTGCATCCGGTTATAGTGGAAGCCGACCCCAACATAGTTGGGAAAGGCTTGGCAGATTGACTAGCTTCTGCCAACGACTTGCCCGTATGGATGCCGGAAATTATGAGAGGTTACACCCTTTAGGTGACAGATGTCAAAAAATCTACGTTAGTGCGTTAAAAAACGGTTCAGGCAGTGCGTTTACTGTCAGTGAATGGATGAATTTAAGATTTGATCGAATAGATTTAGTAACGATTGCTTTACTGTGTTTTTCATAAAGTAAACTGCGCGCGCGTCGAAAAGTTTCTAAGAAACTATTTTATGACAGTTCCTTTTTTGGAACCCAAAAAAATAGAATAAAAAAATTAATCGTTAACTGAATTATCCTTATAAGGACAACAAGTACTTTTAATAGACATTGAATATTGTATAACCTTTGCAAGTTATAAACTAATTTATAGATTTGGCTATTGAGTTCATTCAAGAAACCCTTGAATTTACAGATACATAATTTAAAGTATAAAACAAGCTGCCATATCGGCTAGCTTGTTTTTAAGTTACCTAGAAGGTTTTTAACTGAACTATAACGTCTCTCGAGTTAAATGTGTATACAACTTTACAATTTCAACTGAACTTAGTTTTGTGGTTTACATTGACGTTGTTATGTGCTAAGGGCTGATTTCACCAATGAACTGAACGCGATCGCACATCTGAACGAACTGACAGTGTCAACACTGATATCCCTTAAACGGGATTTACGTGCTGATCGCGCTTAGTCTCAGTGGTGAATTTGCCTCTAAGTCTGCTGTTCAAAATTTAAGAATAAATTACAGTATGTTTTCTAGAGTGCGCGACGGTATTTAAATCGCTAGATTTGCCTTTCATCCCACTTATTCACGCTAAACTGAAAAGAGTGAACTCACATATTGTAAAATAGCGTTTCTATGACAATCATGTCAAAAGTGAATATCTCATGGCGCGGTAGGGTGAATCTACAGAATTAAATCTTCACCGCTGCATCATTTTCATGATAGCTGTCACTACGGTTGTTAATTGCGGTAATCCTTCTTATTATAGGATAACGTAGCTTTAACAAGTCTTGTAAAAAACCTCACTGTACTATGTACAGAGGCCAGCACATCAAAATTCCCAATCTGTCAAATTTCTTTGATAGTTTTTCAACTTTATTACAATATTATAAGGTCCATTTTCAATTGAAAATTTTTTACAGAGGATAACTAGATGTACTGGCGTCTGTACCTTCATATTATATAGTACAGTGCCTCAAAGAGATGTCATTAATTTACTGCACAGTATCAAAGCGAAATAGTTTGTATACAGGCAAAAAAAACGCACGTTAAGGCACATTCACATGTTTTTCATTCCTTTGATTAACTGCACCTACGGATTACGTTTGAAAAGGTTACCTTGTAATTTCATCGACATCAATCATCTCAAACGTGATTGTACCCTTTGTGAGCTTCCAGCAGGGAATGTAATGTACCTGAAAGGAAAAAGCATTTCAATAAGAAAAAGGCATGTGAACCATTCCAACTGACAATCTATAAAAGTTACATTTTATCATAACCAAGGGAAAAGGAATACAAAACACATTGTTATTCTATATGTAGCAAGTAAAACGAGACACTACAATGATCCCAATCAAGTTGGGGTCAGCTTCCAGTCTAACTGAAATTAGCTGGACACCAGTATTTTACTTGGAGTTACTGCTTGTATGATCTCTACAACCCGTTACCCCTTTGTGAGACTGAGTGTCAGACTTTCGGGCATCTGACGATCCGCAACGACTGTCAAAGGTCCACAAATCACCGCCGGGACCAACTGCTTTCCTAGGCACGGAGGGGTTTCGGTATGTAAAGATGATCACCCACCCATATACCAAACGCGGCATTCGTAGTTTAATCTGGTCGATCGTGCGGCTGTTATTACTTAGCCACGAGCCCAATTAAAACAGAATTATAAACAAAATTAATCAAGTAACTACACAAGTAATGATTTATTTAATTTTTGCGCAGACATTCATAACAGCCAGTTTACAATCAAATCTTGTTTAAAAAGACCGGTAAAAAACATTTCACATGCCATATTTTTCTATTATAAGCTAGGTAGATCAGGTTAGTGCATAAAAACGTGTTATAATCTGGTTAGTTATGACAGTCCGAGGTTGATGTATTGACATTACAATAACAAATTACGGAAACACTGTTATTCAGGTTAAAACAATACACAAGTTCTATGGTCGCGCACTGCACAATTAAAATTATCGAACTCGGATCCTTAATTACGAGTCAAAGTCCGAAAAACAAAACCAGCTGTTCCCTACATTTCGACGAGTTGTGCGAGCATTATACGGAACAGCTGATTTTCTTTTCGTTATTTCAGATTTGTTCCATGAGTACAATGATCCCTTAAAATATTGCTCATGAATTCAATTTTTTTTTTTTTAAGGTAGCCTGCGTTTAGGTATGATACATGGCTACACGATAAACACGTGGACGTTTTTTTAGTCTTCATTTCTGAATTCTCATTTTAATGATTAAAATCTATGTTTCTTGCAAAAAATTAATTTTACAATAAGTCATTTTGTAAACTTGTTTCATAAAAACTGTGCTATTACGGCAGCGGCGACCGCCCGGCTCGCAAAACACAATGGAAGGAAAGAGATAAATAAAAAATAACCGATCATGAATTAAGATTTTTTTGTAACGAACAATTTCAATGACTATAATAAGGAACCAGATTTCGAAATGCTTCAGAGTCAAGGACCTGTCTGTAAAAGACGATAGGAAACGAGGTTTTGTACCTAAAATATTGTTATTGCAGTAATAAAAGAAGCAGTTTAATTTATAGAAAAAGCACTATCATTTGGTGATTCATAGTGATTAGGGATATATTTAGTCCGTCAATCAGATATTAAAAAAATATTTGAACCGTATTTTTTGCTATATCATATTAATAGAAAATACTTAGATAAAACGCATTAAAGTTGGGGAGTGGGTGCTCGCCACGTCACAAGTAAGTATAAAAACGACATATTGTGATACCACATTTTAACTCAATATATCGACGTACTCTTTGGATTACGTAAAAAAAGAAAAAAATACGTGTCCATTTTTTTTTTAAATCTAGCTTACAGACTAAATAAAAAAAATTAAGTCATCATCCCAAATTCAACGCACCCCTGCTTAGCACGGTTTTTGTGACTTCACAAAACAACGAAATTTATTTAATAGGCGATTGTTTTTATTAACGTATTTTACACATATAGGTACAGACGCCAGCACATCAAGCTATCCCTAACTGTCAAATTTTCTCAATTAAAAATGAACCTTATGTCTTTGCAATAAAGTTGAAACACTATCAAAGAAATTTGACAGATTGTGGTAACTTGATGTGCTGGCTCTGTACCTTCCGGAACGAATTCTCGAAATGATGGTGATAACCATATCAAAATTTATTTCACGGTTTAGAAGAACATCGCTATCACATAGACAGACGTGAAAATCGACTTTAATAAATTATATGTACTCGTAATGATGTTCGATCATTTACCTACTAGTAGATACCTAACGTTAAAAGCCGTAATTTTCTGATCGCATCGTTTTCTCAGCTTTCAGTAACTGGCGTCAAGGTTTCTTCACTAATTCTAACGATAACAATACAATAGTATTTTTGACAGCATACAATTAAGGCTATTCGATTAATTTAAGTCGTTTATTTTTAATAAAAAGTTACAAATAGTAACTAGACAAACTAAGTTGGGTAGCGCAACAATTTAATTACGTAGGTATGTACAGAGAGCACATCAAGTTACCACAATCTGTCAAATTTCTTTGATAGTATTTCAACTTTATTACAAAGATATAAGGTTCATTTTTAATTGAGAAAATTTGACAGTTAGGTATAGCTTGATGTGCTGGCGTCTGTACAGTTGTCAACACTGCTGTCAAGAGAGTATTTCTAATGACGGTAAGTGTTAACAATTAAATATTATGCGGAACAGCATACACAATTAATGTGTTTTTTCTAATTACTTACCTAAATATAAAAAAAAATTGCTGTTCGTTCGATATCACTGATTTTGGTTTTGAAATGTTTGTCGTAGTCCAGGGAAGGTTTAAATGCAGAAGGAGTAGAGGGCAGTTAGAGGCAGAAAAGGTAAGTAGGTAGGGTAGGTATCATAGTTAAGACAGAACAACGTCTGTCGGGTCAGCTAGTAACTAATATAGTTAAGTCACAATAGCAGCGTTTGTGTTCTAAAATTTAATTAGTTCGCCGGCTGAACCAACAGTTGGTAACATACGTATCGTAGTATTCATTCTTATTCAAAGAAATACTTAGTATTATCATCAAGAGTATTTATGTAGCAGTAAAAAACTTTTTAATTCATTTGATTCGGACAAGTAATTTCGAAGTTACCACAAGTATTAAAATGCAATACGCGAATTGTTCGACGTACCCCACTCCAAAGAGCTGGCGAATGCTACAAGTCCATCCACAGAACAGATTATCTGTTCTGTTTGTCCAACAACACAGTGTGCAACATCGAGGATACATGTAGATACACTACCTTCAAGAATTGTTAAACTCCTTAAATCCATCTGGTCTGCCGTCACACGTACTAAAGCTAAAAGTTGGGACCACCCACCCAATGATATCAAGAAATGTTAATCCTCCAAGCCTATTTCAAGGCATGTATGCGTGTGACGTCATTGTAGCCATCATCATCACTGGGCCCGCAGCCGGACAGCTCGCACACATTCCGCGTATTCCAATGATACCGACGGATTTGCCTATACCTACCATTTAAGAGGCTTCATTCAGTTCCCGGTTAAAGTATCATTTGCATTATCATTTAGCAATTAATATGTCCGACGGACGAAGATTTTCATTGGTCAACATAGACTTAAAAAAAGAAAGCTTTTCCCATGCCTGTCTCACGTAAGATTTCCGGGAAATCAATTTATTTTCTGTCAAATTCAAATTCTTCATTGCGATAACTCAAAGCACCTGCCATCTAATCACTTTACCACCCTTGGTTGACTGGTAGAGAATACCTAAGCCATTAAATCTGCGTTTGTTCCTTTATTGTGTGCAAGAAGTTTAAATAAATAAACAAGTTTCCACTGTATTAATTTGTTTGTAACATAAAACAGCGCTACGGGAAGCAATTAATTCATTTGATCTCAACAAGTTAATTTTCTTCTACAACGAGCTAATCATGTAACTTCTATGGAAATCGGAAACCATTTAAATTTTGAGTCACAGAAAAGTGAAACTGACTTTAATTTCCGCTGAGCTAACCGTTGATTTAAGGTGTTGCAACAAATCTATGATGACGTTGTTAGTATGGTGCATGCAGCCGCTGGACTCACTTCTAGCCCTAAGGGAGAAGTCTATTAGATTACAACACATCTAAACAACGTATTCAAAGCATCACATGTAAATGTATGGCTTTTTAGATAGCATGCGAAGTAAGCTTAATTCTCCCGTATTTATAGATTAATACTGATTACATATTAATTAGCAATGCTTCCTAGATCTACACGTAATGCACTATGGCGTAACACTGTTGTTACTGTGCTCACATAGAAAAACGACATGCGATATAAAATGTACCGTTTTATTGTCCTACAAAATTATTTACTTACATATGTGAAATACTTAGCTAACGTATGTATAAAACATAGTGGTTACACTGTACTTATTAAGGTAGCCTGGTAAGTGTAAGCGCTGCTAACCGCGTTTCGATTCGTGTGATATGATAACGATCATTCGGCGCATTAGTGCATGCCAGTTGTATAATGAACGAGTATTTGTCTTTTCCCATACGTTACGTACTCTTGTTAAACGAGTTATGTTCAGCAGTCCGCAGTACTGGGCGACCCAACAACCGCCTTAGTTGTACTACTACGTGACTCAATGATAGATAGCTAGTACTACTCAAAATGAGTCGTAATCATTGACAATTTAACAATTATCGGTATAGTGCATTCCTGACGCGGTTACGCAATTTTCGAGGTTTTAGATTTCGCTCTTTCTCTAGAGCTTGTAATTGTATGTGCTCATTGAAGTTTTGAGAACAATGTTTTACGTAATTTTACCGTTTATGAACCTTATAAAATGTCCAATTTGAAGAATAAGGAAAATTACGAAATTCTTAAAAAAAAATCTCTCCATATTTTTCTGGTGCTGAATGTGTATTAAGTATGTTAATTCACAAAGTAATAACACCAAATTATTCGTGTGAACTAGGCTTAAGTAAAAAGTTCGTGGTTGGCTATATCGTATCACGTAACAGTTTGCGTATTGCGGACCAGCTGACGATTTGATCACGAATTGTAAACAAAAAATAAACGAGACTTCGTGAGACACGGGATTATAACGGGAGGCCGGTAGTGCGGCCCCGCGGCCGTGCTGCGATCGATATCTGCGCGTGCATTGCACTGCACTGTCACGTCCATTAATTAGACCGCTTTTTACCAAACCACATTTGGTTGCAACTCTGGCGTAATATCTCGAATCGCCAGCCTCTAACCTCTGCTCCGACATTAAAAGCATTGCGAATGCATTGCGTGCTTAATATCACGTTAATTTCTCAATGTTCCTAAAAAGTTAGCATTGAAAGTAAAACACTGCAAGAACTGCAACACAGACTCTGTTTGGCACACTCCAGGCAGATTTTAATTTGGGTTTTAATTTAAAATAGTGGTCATATTTCAGGAATTAATTATCGCTTTACAAAGTTTGTATAATTGACTAATTTAAGATGAATGTGATCGATTTCCTTACGGATTTTCCTCTTACGATTATTTACTTTCATTGTATTTTACGCGTAATTGGAGGATCCTGTTCCACTACCCTATGGTCAACTCCACCTTAACAGAAGCTTTAACATGGAGATAACTTTTGTAATGACAAAGAAAATAACTTGGCTAAGGAATCAACATTAAACAGTCTTTATTCAAGGAGTTCACCGGATTCCGTTAACGTATTAAGTAGTTTAAGATTAAAAATATCTTCAATTAGAGTGCCGTGAACTATTGATTAGAACCTACCTCTGAACTAAGTACATATTGTTCAAAGGAACCGAACTATGTTTTTTGATATACTTTTAAGTCTTTTAAGATGACTGACATGAACCTAATTGTTTGCTGTGTGCAATTGTTGTGCGTGTCCAGAATAAATTATATGCAATTTTGGTTGGTACTGAATATGATATAAGTTTAATAAAGGTTCACAATTACTTGATTATAATTAATACAGAAAATTGGACGTGGCTGGGCGAAGGTACGTGAGCGACTACGCTGTCCGGCTCTGGCAGAGTTCCTTTACAATATAAAAAATGTAATTCAGGAAATCGTATCGCTAGGCTACATTGTCGCGATAAAGCAAACAACTCGTGCGTTTTCTATCGAACACTGTCCCTACAACATAGACTGCGCGAAGTGTAGTTCGTGTATCGCTACAATGTAACCGTATCATAAGAACTAGACTAAACTTCAAAAGTTCAAGCTTTCTATATGTATTCTTAATTAATTTCAAGTAATTTAACCCTTAACCCCATTGATAGGTAACTTTTATTAAAGTGACAACTAAAAATGCAATATTTTTTTTACAATCGTTTATGCATCAAAACCATTTTATCCTCAAATATTCAATGTAACCAAACCTAGTGTTCTAAATATCATAGGTATATTATTAAGCTAAGCTAAGCTAGTATTAAGTTACAACAAAACATGCGGTTTTACTTCACTCACCGCACAATACCTACAAAGATTAACACGAATACCTGAACGAACCTGGGTCTAATTAATGGCTACCATCAACATAACAGATAATCCGCGCAGGGAGACAAATCACTAGATATAAACGATTATGGAAATATGAAGATACAAGTTTTGTATCTTACGTGATTCATTTTATAAGGACCGGACGGCAGATGTAACCATTGAGACCTTGAATCGGCGGACTTAGTTCGTGGGGCACTGACAACTTTGATAGATCTGTGATAAAGATAGCCGCGGTCTTGGGGTAGACAGCGAGTGCCTTGCACAAGTGCCCATGGTCTAAGAATGGGAAGGGAACAACGGGGTGGTTATAACTTAGTAAGAGTCTGACAAACCCCTACACCCGCCTCAGGGCGATGGACATCCATGAGGACAAAACGGCAGTGGAGTGCCCAGTTGTCAAGTGGAAACCCTAACCAGTATATTCTATTAAAATTCACCGTGAAAACTTAGTGAGTTGTTATCCCACTGATGCTAGGGACTGACAATTCTCTTCAACTCTCAATAGAGGTCTGGTCTATTCTCAGCGTAAAAACTCAAAAACAAATGGATGAACATGAAAAGTAGACGAAGCTGAACCGACTTAGATTATTGGCAATTGTTGGTACTAGCATTCACTAGAGCCGGGATTCCCAAACTTATTTTGTCTATTGCCCAATTTGAGAATAAATTATTTTTTAGCGCCCTTATTTTTTCACCTACTTAAAAACCACTATCTAGATGAAATTGGAAACCGCTCCCTAAGCCCCTACACATCGCCCCCATTTTTTTTCTAGGTCTCTTACTGTCCCTCTTTAGCTCTGCAGCGCCCACAAGGGGGCATTATGTCCCACGTTGGGAAAGTCTGCACAAGAGCATAATTAATGTCATCTGATGTTCAATCCAAGCACGGGGAATAAGAACACCTGTCCCATTGTAATCACGTTATTCAATACTTAACCTGACAGTATAGCGGTTCAGTACTTTTTCTGATGAGAATTGCCATTCAGTACTTGCATCGGGACTTTAACCCGATTCGCGGTTATTGATGGGCTGTGAGAAGGTTAATCGCTCCCAGCGTCGTTAAACACACACAGAAATTGTAAACATTAACTAGACAAAAAAGTAGGAAAGACTCACATGTAATACAAAAAAAGTCTTGAAAGCCTAGACGAATCTCTGATAAACTGTTGTTACTATAGTTCCGTTACTATAGACCGCAATCTTTTACGATATGGCATTAGATTTTGTTAAATAGGCTGTCAGGTGCTACACATATGATCGGGTCGGCTCATTCAATTCGGCAGTATCTACCTATTTGTTGACAATAAAACCGTTTTACTACACAATTCGGCTTTCACTCCACAAGTGGCGATCGGAAATCATCGTTCGATATCTAGCATTGCCAAAAAATGTCCAGGGTCGACTGGGCTCAATGCGCGATGGGCATTTTCTCAAACGCACATCTAGGAGCTGTTATGTCATGCCGGCCCTCTGAGGCAGTAGGCTTAAGCAGCAGTAAAACATCACATAATGAGTGTTTAAGCGTGCATTGAAAGTGCGATTAGCGTGTAAGTATCTATAAGCACGTATAAGTAGTGTGCTGGGTGGAGCTGAGCGGAACTCGGCCTGGAGGTCGTGGGCGAGCGGTGTTTACGGGCCGTTTATCAAACTCGGCAAGGTCTCAGCCACTTACGCTACGGCTACTCGTTATCATAACACTTCACAGGACTGGAGCACACATCTTTCAAATAGGTACGCATAATGTGTAGCTGTGCTCTTGGTTTGAGTAGGTTCAAAGGTTGGCTTACTACATCATCATAGGTACTAATAGACAACATCATTAATTTTAAAACATGCGTTCAGAACAGCACGAATGTGTGAAGAAAGATCCTTGCATTGCATAGTCATTTAAAGCATATAATATAGTGTCAGCCCTATTTTGTTCTCACGGTACCTACATATCTGCAACACCAGTTGCCGTTGCATTAAACTGATAACTTATGTAATTCTAAGCTCCAATACAGACTACTACATTCAGCCCGTAATCTCCGTTTAGTACCGACCGTAAAGTTTATTTTGTGGGACAACGCGGAGCAATCTCAAATTGATGTTGTTCTTGCACGTTAGCATATCGAATATTGATTCAAGAAACGTGCGAAACTGTATACAATTATTTCACGCCTACTGTTTATGGCGGATGTCATCGAACTGAGTGTCGCGACGGACGCTAAGACTAATAGCGGGAAACTGGAAGCTGTCTCTCAATACTGGTTTCTCTACTATGAAATAATATGTGTCAATGACAGATTTATAATTATTTCATAAGAGAGATGGCTTAATACACGTAACTAGGCCTGCGGTAGTGGAAAGACGCTTCTGGGCCAATTCTTTCTTCACTCGTGTTTCTTGGTTTGTTGAGCTCGCTTCTGGTATCCACGATACTTGGTGGGTTCGACTGGGAATTATTTAAAACCTACCAACTATGTGTAACCCGTACGCTAATATTTTGTCATATTTACGTATTTGAATAAATAATTCTGAATGTAAATAAAAGGTGTTTGGACAATGTGACTTCATGCTTGGATGCTGTTGCTATACGGAATTGATGTCCAATCGGTTGACACGCAAGGAACTCGATACATGGCTGGATATTATAAATACTGTATATAAATGTTCAAATCACCATTTTATTGTATATTATTTACTTCCCTGTAACCGGGACCCATTTAATGCATATTGCACTAAACATAAAACCAATCTACAATTATATTTCTTTGATTGATAGTGTTATGAAGTTATATAACAATCTATATAATCATAGTTGCTCGTAAAAATCATAAAACTTGAGTCAATAATAAAATATTGTCACGATATAGATAGGTCATCAATTGACAATATGACGGCTGATCTGTTAATCAGCAATAAAACGGAATTTATAGCGTTATTTCAGTTAAGTACATAGTTTAAATCAGTTAAGTTAAACTTGTAGAATAAAGCTCTATCTTTAGACTGACTGGTGCTTATCTTTATACAAAAATAGGATTTAATTTACTTTTAGTCGTTTTAAAATGTTGTAAAAGCTCTTAAGTGCAAACTTACTTCATTGTCAGTGTCATCCGATAAAAAGATACCAATTAAGTGCACATCTTATGTCTGAAAAGTGGCTTAATTGGAGCAATATCTATTGAAACAAAAACGAGCTTGCATAGACAGCCGAACACGAAAACACTTTAGTCTGTAACATGTTGTACAGCCTGACCGAAAAATGTTATACATTATTACAGCAGTTACAGATTAACGCGTTTTTTCAGTTCTCACATATCTAGGCCAAGTAAAAGGAGGTATAAAATATATTTTACACGAAATGCAGCATAGGGTAGAGCATTTGACGGCGTACATGTACCATACGCGCCTGAAAGATATGTCAGCATGTGAAGGGGCCTGTTAGGGCCGAAGCCTGCTGGGTCAACGGGATTGTCCGATAGGGTTACCGCTACCCCGGAACATAAAGGGAAGGAGCATGGATGAGTTTTAGTCAGTAAGAGTCTGACACGACGCTCCACAAAGAGCGGGAGAAGTCATTTGATGGTTTCCTACCCTCAAAAAAAAGGGCAGAGCATTTAAAGTAGGTAGGTACGTTTAATAACTTGAATATTAAAGCAATCCAATGGATTGCCTCATAGAATCTTGACGCTGACGCAGATTTAGATCACTGACAAACATTCAACGCTCGTTAAATTATGATCTATGAATGCATCATTCGATTAGCCTGCATCGTGTCTATAGGTCATGCATCGATATACCGTTCTGAATACTTAAGTAAATTCATGTTTAACACCTTGAAAGTCTACCTATTTAGAGATGCGCTTTTACAAGTTTCAATATCTATTTATTTTTGTAATTAAAGAATACGAAATGCTGCTGCCCTTTGCTTATCGATGTCTGATAATGTTAATTGTGGAGCAACCCTTCCAGTTCGACTACAGCACTTTAAACTAAAAGAAAAATATCTCGAGGTAGCGTCTTCTTAGATAACGCTTAATGTACGCTCCTGTGTTTAATAGTTAATTATTAGTGAATTGGCGAGATTGATAATAAAGTTTATGTGATCACACTGATATTATAATGGCGAAAGTTGTGCTTGGTACTTCTACGCGCAACAGTTCCTGAACGGATCTGGATAAAATTTGGCATAGAGATTAATTATGACCTGGATTAACACATAGGAATCTTCTTATAACGTTAGTACGTTTTCGTGAGATAATACCGACATATACGCGCGCGAAGCCGCGGTCAGAAGCTAGTTGTAAATAAATACGTACCTATAATCACTAGAAGGTTCATCAGGTTCATGTAAATCTTGGCAAATGCCTCCTAGTTTTGGAGAAAGGCGTAAAATGCATTAGATTTACCCATGTTTGCCCTCTCGCAATCAATTTGATAATTGCCGTATCATGTATTGCTGTTGCCGAAAGGTTATGAAGAATAGGCGAAGACGGGCCCGCAATAAGCTTCTGAATCGTCTTTTCTTTTGAATCCTTGTGTAAACATTGGTTTAGTTAGTTGGTTATACATGGCATTTGGTCAGTGGTTAGGTTTCTGTACAAAAGTAGGTACGTGTTTAGTCCACGCACTACCCATGCACAAGAATGTCCATAAGGAGTGCTGTCAAGTGTCAAGTAAATACCACACGTTAGAGAAACGTCTGCACAAAAAACTAGATTTTAAACATAACAATCTGTCGTAAGCAGATCTTGTAGGAAGGTTGTAATAACAGGAGGTGTCATATGAACCAATCGCAGAGAGCAACGATGGCAGTGGAATTTAATGAAAGCTCTTTAGAACAATAGCTTACGAATGCGTAGGCGCGCTACTCAGGGACGACTTTCTTAAATTCTTTTAAATTTTGTCTGCGACTTAATTATTTTGGGTCCAACCTTTTTAACTGATAAATATTTGGATATAAAGAATGAGTGCCTCATTAGTCTAGTGCGCTACTGCTGAGCTTGAGGTCTTGGGTTTGAATCCCAGGTCGAGTATAGTACTAGCCCGAAGTCTGGATTTGTTCTCTTATACGAAACTGCCCGAATGTGGCAAGGTGGTATGTTGTGGTGATATTTGCTGTCCTTTAAGTAAACCTCTGCCTGCCTCTGCCAACATCACGCCTGTTTTCTCCGAAGGGTGAGCCAGCTCAACCCTTTCAGCGGGATTGTCCGAAAGGGTGTACCGCTACCCCGGCACATAAAGGGCTAAGAAAGAAACATGGATGGGTTTTAGAGTCTGATACTCGGCTCGGTACGCACAGCAGGAGAAGTCATTAATTGAAATCCCATCTTTTTTTAAAAGCCCTTCGGGGAACACAAGCCGGTGTTATGCATAAATGTGGACAGAATGAATAAACTCCCGGATGTGTAGCATGTGAGGCAACCAGAGCAAAAACTGACGGGTATAGCCGCGGGGCGGAGCTAGTCATTTTAATTAGAGGCTAGGCGATACACAACGCGGCTCCGCCACAATCACGCGGGTGACTCGCTCACAACCTGCTCGATACTTCAATTGTGAACTAGTTACTGTTTGTTACCATTGTATGTGACCGCTTTTAATATAATAATAATATCTTTGGACATTTCACACAACGCCATTTAGTCCCAAGCTAATCAACCTAATGCTAGTGTTATGGTAACGGCTGATAAACTACTTATTTACATTTTTTTTTAATACATACATATTATAGATAGAAAAATATACCCAGACCCGGAACAAATATTTGCAGGTCATACAAATATTTGTTCCGTGTGGGAATCGAACCCGCGACATGCTGCGCAGCAGTCAATCGCTTAATCACAGCGCCAACCGTGTCGTCAAATTTTGACGAAACGGTTGTCCAATGCTCCTTTGCACAATTATTGGGCCCGTTCCAAATTTCCAATCGATATATGACTTCCACTAGTCTACTGCCTTATGCTCACTACACTATCTTTAAAACTAACTTTATCTGTAGTCAAATATTTAAGAAGCAAAGAGAATTCTAGATATGCTTGAATTTCTTTGTTATTAAATATTATGTGCGAACTTATTTGTTGATTATGCTTATAAGTATAATGTTTACTTAATTTAAAATGTGACCAGCTGTGTATTTTAAATTGGGAATTTTGGCCTTATTGCGAACAATATTTTCGTGTAGGTACCTAATTTTAAAACCGAATAAATAATAAAAAAATGCATTGATTTAATATTATGTAGTGTAATATTAAGTAGGTTATGTAATGTTAAATTAATTAATTCCTAATTAACACTTATGTTACCATCAAAAGATCGCGTTTTGATATAAAAATTATTTAAATAAATAAAACTAAGTTTAGGATATTAATTGTTACTTATTGTGTTAAGTTTATTTTGTTATGATTACGACCCAGTAATGGAGAGAAAACAAATTAGTATCTTGTTGTCGATTACATAATGAGATTGGAACAAAAAGTTCAACGTCCTATTTTGTACGAAAACCACTTTTTAAAACCAGTTCCTTAACTCGTATCTTTGGTCAAGCAGAATACAAAATTGACGGTATATTAAGTTTGTGTTTACTCACACAAGGCACCTACACATGAATGAGATTACATTAATAATTACTATTAATAGCTTATATAACCCGGGGACGGGGACATAATATTTAAATAATTTTATGTAACCGCTTTAGATACGTGCGTTCGTTTCCCTCGTGTGAATATAATAAAAGAAGGCGCAGGTTTTGCAAAATATCGTTTAGTTTTTGATTGATTATTGATGGACAAACTTCGTGGTACTTCTCTGGTGACGCAACGGATTGCGTGGGAGTCGGCAGCGGCAGGTCAGCTCTTGAGTCGACAGTCTTGGTGTTCTACCAAGTTCTACTTGTACGAGTTTTATCGTATACCAGTCCTTAATGGATTTCATATTTTATTTATTAGAGAATCTACGATACGAAGAAGAAAAAGAACGAATGAACGGACCGTATCCACCAAACATCAAGTATGTCCTAGCAGTTAGTATTTCCTGTTCAACGGCAAGTGGAAAACGTTGACTATATTGTAAAGTTTAAGTAAAATAGTACTTATTTTGCTTGATATTCTTTCTGAACGACCATCACGGCGCACGCGCAGCACACTCTCTACAAACACCACTTCATCACCGGCAGTCACACGCGATTTTAACAGTTCTCTTTCTTTAACGATCTCGAATACATTAACTTCTTAAGTTTTATTTAGTGACCCGAATTAATATTGCATGCCGCGGCTCGCAATGCCTTGCAAGATGTGATTTCAAATTCTTACTTTGTAAAAATGGCTACCGTTTAATTAGATATGAAGGATTGAGTTTTGATGCATTATTTATGTGACTTTTATACACAATTATTTTTAATTGCCCGGCTTACTAAGCCCGTCGAGGAAATATCTAAACCGAAAACTTTTATAAAGCGCATCGTTCAAACAAAACTATACTTATAGGGAGAGTAGATACAGCTACATTTTGATTGACACTTCAGTGACATCCTATTAAGATCGTGTTATCGATAAATTCGCAACAGGCTGCAAGGTGGACGAGATTAGAAGTTTAACATACCGTTATGGTTTCGCGGGAGATATTTGTAGGAACGATAAAAGCCCTTTCCCTGTGGTGAAAGTTTGAAGTGGACATTTAGCGAATCGCTCGGTTTCACAATATGCTCTCCAAGCGTTTCGTAATAATAAATACCGGGAAAGGTATTTTATCAAGTGCCGCGTAACGAGGCTCGTGATGCTGGACCATTGCTATGTTGGACTTATCACAGCGCGTGTACCTTATTTCAGTCGGCTTCTTTGGATGTCAATTTAAAGAGCACCTCTGATTTTTCGGATCCATGCCACCATGTCTGAGAAATATTATTTCTGAACAGCATGTGAAGCTAAGTCAGAGGCCCATGGGCAGCATAAAAACTCTGACACCAGGTTAGTCACTACCCACACGAAGAAGAAGAAGAATTTAAACAGCGACGCATTAACAGTAGTATAGCTTTTATCTTCTTTTTAAGCATGAACTCATGGGAATATGTACCTAGCCCATACCGTAGTTTATGTATGAGCCGGACAGCGAAGTTATCACGGGCATGCCCAGGGAGCGCCGGACATACATTGAAGTGCCACGCGTAGAGACTTTTAATGCACTCCGTCCACCTTGACCGAGTATGTCTCAGCGACACTATACACTAGTTAAATAAGTCTCTCTTCTATTGTTCACACTTGTTCCTGCAAGGGTGGAAGGTAGTAAATCTCGCTTATCTAATTAGATGGTACTAACGAGTGTTCTCTTGACAACAGTTCCCTACTTGTTATGTCCTAACGAGCTGCATTGTTAAACGTTTTAAAATACACTAAAACAAATGAAGGTTTACAAATTAAAATACGTATTTGAAATGCTAAATGGGTAACCAGCATATAATAATAAAATTGATCTCTTAATAATAATAATTTTAATGAAGCTAATTAATTTAAAGAACATGTTTTAAAATTCTTAATTAATTATGCATTATTTTTATTTCAAACATCTAAATTTTATAATATTTGTTGTGCAGGGTCCGTAATTGTACTTTAGCTTTAAGCCTATTGTAAGATCTTCACACATTATGGAATGCAAATAAATATATGAATATGCTTACAAATATATTAATAATAGTACCTACTGAAATATTACACGGGGTCCCGTGGGGGTACCTACGGGAAGCTGAGTCAAAGCTGGCTCATCACACTTTTATTAATGTGAACACAAAATGAGGTCACTTCTCTTCTTATTCTGCGCAAGAGTTCTAGTTCTTTATTACACTTTATTATCTATCTTTATTGTCTATCTATAATATGTTTGTATATATTTCGGTCAAAGAATCAGCATTGCCATACAACGTGGCAATGCTGTCAGCCTTTTGGGAACTATTCCTGTTGACAGCGATGTGGACGAATTTTTAATACCCTTTGATTTTTTTTTTTTACCTCCTGTTGTATACTTGTACATAGTTATTAATAATTTTTTAGGTATGTAAATATTAAGTTTAATAATTTATGCGAAATAATTATCCACCTGTCGATCCACATTGCATTTAGAAAGGTGCAGACTGTGAACTGTGATCGACCATAAATTGCGTGCGCTATTAACTAATAGTCGTGGTCTCGCATGCACAGCTGTAATCTTCATTATCTAAAGTAAATAGCCGTTCAATGAAGACATTCTGAAAGACCTGCTATTTACCTTCTTAACACATAACGACGAATGCCAGTTTTAGAATAATCTAAATGCAAATAGAAATGAAGGTATACAACTGCGAAATAGACATTAAAAAGCTGTGTCACCCTGAAACCACTATTTCAAGGAGTTCGACAGCGATTAGAATCAATGTGTACCGAGTACATGCCGTGCGTGTGTACCAGTTGAAAGAATGAACATATTCGCTTAAAGAATGATTGACATCACTGAACAGCTTATGTACACAGGCTACATATATTCATGATTATTTATTCTGTCGTCCCCGATTTAATGGTCCGTATATTATGGCTAGCTCCAAAAATAGAAAGATTAGAATGAACGCGGACCACCTCGTTACATTTTCAACCGCCGCCGCGGGCGCAGCCACTTCTCGAACTAACAACTCTTTATGCGCATGATTGCCTTAAAAAATCACATTTTCTCAATAATCGAGCGGCATGTGAAATAAATTCTAAAACTGTGCATAAATGTGCCTCAGATTACATAAAATCTTTGCTAGTAGAATTATAACTGCCGAAAATGGAGGTCTTGAGTGTGAAGAAATAAAAATATTGCGAAGTAATTTGTAAACGTAAAGTTAATTAGAACACCAATAATATTTTATGAGAACAGATATATGTGAAAAGTAACTGGTCACTGATTAAATTGTATATGTAATATATAGCAATAATATGAGAGGGACGGGAGTTAGTCAAGATGTGAAGTGCCGCGGGTTATGCAGGTGTTAGAGTTTCAAGCATTAATTAGGCTTTCAATCGCTAATAAATAAAACTGTGAGTATTAATTACTCATCTCAAAAGCACAATTTGTCAACTTTTACCGGACTAAAAATCGGACAAAGAAAAGCTACCAAAAATATTATTCATATATAGTAATACAAATAATAATATCCTTGGACATTTCACAACGCAATATAGTCCCAAGCTAAGCCACCTAATGCTTGTGTTATGGTAACGAGATGGCTGATAAACTACTTATACACTTTTTTTTTGTAAATTCATACATATTATAGATAGAAAAACACCCAGACCCGGAACAAATACTTGCAGGTCGTACAAATATTTGTTCCGTGCGGGAATCGAACCCGCGACATGCTCAGCAGTCAATCGCTCAACCTCTGCGCCAACCGTGTCGTCGAAAGAAGAAGTTTCTCACATTTACGAGTTTCTAATGACCTTCACGATGTGAACGTAGTTCTAAGTGATATACTTACTTATAATTAAGCATGTGCTTAAAGTGAATTTTAATGAGCGATAAATATCGAAACGTCAAAGATTAATCCTAACAACCTCAGCTTATAGAATATTTATGTCATCAAAATACCTTCAGTGCAAAGTGACTGTAATATGGTAAGTACCTATTAAGTGCCAATTTTACCAATGAAACTGAACGCGATCAGAACATCTGAACGGCGTTTGAGACCTGTACCTAGCTATTCTGTAAAAATCTGGCCGTGGAAACGTATATGTACGGTGAGTTTAAAGTAAGCTGTCAATGGAGTAAACCACAAGCATTAGATGCAACAGAGGCTCACTTCACCCAAGTTTTGTGTTCACCCATGTGTACAGAATCGACTGATTGTCATCGGCGATATTTCACATAACATAGTCACACACTGACAGTCCTTAAACGGAGTTCATATGTTGATCGCGATCAGGTTCATTAGTAAAATTCGCCCTTAATGTTTATTAGTTTGGGTGTCGGTCGCCGATTCTATCAACATTTCATTCAACTACTCAGGTAGAACGATCGCAATTTTTCTGTTGTGCGTTTAAACATGGAATGGCGTACATGCGCTGCGCATGTCTTGTATTTCAGCATGATATCTATAAAGTTATGCGCTAAAATAATTAAAATAAATATCATTACGTTGCTAGCTTCTAGGAAATCTTGTCTTCTAATTGTTAAAAATGTCAAATTCACCAGACAACGCATAGCCTAAACTGACTAGTCTAGAAGCAAAATTTCGGACATTAATTCCTTATGTTAAGAAATTGAGGATTACGAAAAGTTTTTGGAAATTCTGCCCGCAAAGGAGAGAATGATACTTCACTCCCCAAAGGGGTTAATAGGGAATGTAAAAGTCAAATAATTTATTTCAAATAGGCACAAGAAAGGCACTTTTGAACGTAAAAATGAATAAGAAATAGAATTGGTTCTAGTCGCCCTAATGATAGTTTAGTATCCAAAAGGCTTAAATAAGAGTTTGTATGAGTTTGTATGAAAGTTCGTCATTTTTCCGATGGCATATCCCATCGGGCTTATATTATCATAATTTATGATACAAACTCAATTTTCTATTTCCTTATTAAGTACCTTTAAGTATGTTGCGACAACGGAACCATACAAGCGATAGAGAGTTGGTCTCGGTGGAGTTAAAACGATTGAAACCTTAGGAAATAACAACTTATACTACTGTTGCATGCATAAAATAATATATTATTATATTTAGTACCTTTCTATTGTTAAAGGGTAATAACTGCTACATTTATTCCTATAACCGTTCATTATTACTGTGGAAAATATTAGAATGTTATTAGATACTCCATGGAGACCTGCACTAACATAAAACAAGTAATCAGCCACCAAGGTTGTTGATATTATAAAAAAGAGCGGTTAGTCAGATTATATTATATTATGCAGTTTATGTTCTAGTTCCAGATAACCCACAGTACTTGACCGGTATACCTACGTGTGTTGCTAGTCTTTAAAATGATGCTAAAGGCAATGCAACATAAATGCGATGAGCAATTAAGCACCTCTCGTATTGCAGTTACAAATTGTAACCTTTGCAGGCCGAGGAGCCATTTGCATCGCTATTTACATTACATCATTTAAATTAAACTCTGAGCCGACCCACAATGTTATGCACCGGCGAAATATCACTCATTCTGATACAACATAAAACCATGCATTTAATTTCTATGAATCGTCGTCAATGAGAGACGTAATAACTTTTCCGACGGATATTTTATTTTTTATTCGGCACTCTTGGGCCACAGGGGTCGTTAATGCACAAAATACAAGACGGTAGGTAGACTTAATAACATTTTTGTTTTCAAACACGAACGTAATTAGAATATAATCGTTAACCTCGAATATATTGTTATACACGTACGTATTAACTACATACGTGTATAAGTATTACACTTGATTCTCGATGGCGATTGGCTGACTCTTGAACTCTCATTAAAACGGGTGAAAAATTAAATTGACTCACAAGTGTGGGGCCACGGTAAAGTGTGAAGCTCAAGGTGAAAAGGCTTATATGAAAAGATGTTTACATATTTCCAATATTTATTATTGTATTGATCTTGCCAAGGACCGACCCTTGTACTCAAATAAGATGTCTCTACAATACCAGAAGCGTAGATTTATCTTTTTATGCCAAGTTAACAATACAACAGATTAGGTACCTTTAGTACTACTATTTAGTATTGCACATGCAACAAACCGGTCATGCTCGGCAAGGAAGACAAACTCACATTCTAAGCTAGTGAAAACAGAGCAGGTTTATATAAAAGCATTCTCTAGCGCTGCGTGGCATTTAGCTGCACTAGTTATTCGCCGGTGCCCTATATTACCTAACGTGCAAAGATACCGACAACCGCTTCCGCGTCTGCGAACTACACCTTAGTGGCCACAAGCCAGTGGCGAGTGGAAGCTCGTTTGCGCAACCTACTGGTATGAGTGCAGTTGGCAAACTCCGTCAGTGCCTGGCCTGCACTGCACTAACGCGGCGTGGCCAAGGGAAGCTGTACTACGTACCACCGACTCACTGCTCTAGGTATACTATACTCCCACTTAATACATTCAGCAATTATGCCCCCCACGGAGGCGTTAAGGTAACCTCGAACATTTTATCCGCTACAAGACAACCTTATTAAACCAGAATCAACAGATTCGAGGAGACTAAAGCTTTAGATGAGCTTGTAAATGTTACTCAGTGGGCTCTAAATTGTTTATTCATTTATCTACCAATGTTTATTATTTACATAAATTATATCGACACATTTGTCATATATCACAAGTACCTAAATATATCATGCGAATATGGCCATTTACAAAACGTAATAAAGCGACCACTGTTTTCTACGAAATAATTTACTCTGTAATGCAAGTTATTGTGAAATAATTCGTTCAATCATACATCTTCATTGAAATATCAGTACCAGGTAAGGGCTTCATATTATTAACTTCACACACAATTATGCTACCCGCACGTGCGTGTGCGTGGGTGCTCGTCATTACGTAAACTTGACAAACAAACACTTTCGATATAGCCGCGTCTCCATCGTTTGTGCTCAAGCCGCAGGTTGGCCTTTACTTAGTTGTTTCTTAGCAATGGAACTTCACAACCGAGCGCTTCGCAGATCAGTAAACAAAAGCTAAAACATAATTTATCTCGTTGTACATTAAGTTGAATAGAAACAATATCAGAGCAGAGAGCTCCAATCACGCGAGCCAACGTTCACGACTTGACATTGGTTTTAGTTCGTAATTTATTCTGTAAAAATGTTGCAACACACTGTGCCGTCTATTGAGGCCTTTAGCAGGCATCGCGACAATGACCACGAAGCGAAAGTTCATTTTCATCATACAATGGCTTGGGAATTCATTACCGCCTCATCTAGAGAAATCTTTCTGAACTTTGCATAAATATAGCTCCGTGTGTACCTCACACCGATTGTCCGTTTGACTTCATCTCGTTTCATCGTAGGTCGCTATGGAAAGTAGATTATAATTGTGGACATTAAACCTCAGTTCTTACTATGAATTACGACTGTAATTGTAATTAAAAGAATAATAATTTAGGCTTTCAATTCCCACCGGGTATCATTAGATCGGGGACTTAGAAACTACGGAGCTGCGGTTCATGAAGCAAAGTGTGAAACTGCTAATTATATGTTTGGGATTAACAAATACATATAGTTTTCATAACAGTACATTTCCTTGATTACCGGAATATGGTGCACTACATAACAACAATAGGTAATGGGTGCAATGTGAAGTAACAGTGGTAATGATGAATCGAATTGTCTTGGCGGTTGGCGAAGCAGCGTCAGTGGCGTGTGTCCAGCACTTGATGGAAATAACGATGCTAGTTGCTAGTGGTCGGGCCGGGTGCAGCCGCGGCACTACCGGCTTCACAACGCACTTGGCCTTACGACTGATGGCAGATACAGTAATGAGTTCCCAAAGCGTGAAGATTTCTTGGAAACGCTTTGTTCCCAACATCTTGATTAAAATTGAATAGCTTAATGTTCATTTTTGTTGTATATTTATCTTACGAGTATTTAATGTTATTTTCTGCAAATTGTGATGAGATTAGATTAATTTATTTACAATTACTGTTAACGCAGCTGCTTCAATCTATTGTCCTGACTTTATCTCGATGCTGTATCTCCCATATGAATAGGAAAGATTGTCCTTAACATCAATCGTCATGTAGGTAAGTATGTGCGCTCATTGAAATGTTTGTTTAGAAATGGCTATGAGTTGCCTTCAATGTAACGATGACTTAAACATCTGCGTATGCCTCAGAGCAACTTACATTGTAGCAACGTTCTTGTTGATTGATCGAAACAAAAATGAATAATTTGATTCCAATTCAAAGATCGAGCGACACATAAATCTGTAAATGTTTCGTTTAAATACAATAAACGACTATTAATATTTGATTGGAAATCCGTTCTAATATAAAAACCGCCGAAGTTTGCTATAAAAACAAGATTGAATGTATTTCCTTCACTGATCTAAATTAAATTAATTCATCATTTACAATAGGTTACTAAAACCAAATGTCGTCCGAATAACGGAGCGAGTGGACCTTTGCCGGATCTTCATATAACATGTTTGATTTATATTTTGTCACATTTGATGCGCGATGAATATTTATAGTTCGTTTGTGTATGTATTTAAGTCGTCGATGATAGAACTGGTCGATTTGCATCCGAATAACACGGGCAACATGACGTCCAATCAAAATTATCTGCGAGTTATGATTTGATTTTAATTAACTTACGGGATTCATTTGCTTTGATATACCTACTTTGAGGATTATTTCAAAGTATAGGATTCTAATTCTAGATCCAGTTAATTTAGTTATTGGAGGTTTGAATCTGATAGGGCAGTGTTATACCTTATATCTAAGAATGGAAAATCATCTTACCTACTGTATTGTTGGATAATTCTCAGGTAAATAAAATACTTTCATAGATTCTTTATAAAAATGAAATAATTTAAAATGATTTTCAATAACAATTATTCATAATAGCAGAATGTATAACAATAGATCCTCTTCAACTTTTATCTAAAGCGGCCAAGGACGCGTAGAATGCTAGCTATTTAACTTAAAAAGCTCTAGCCAAACGAGGGCAAACCCCGCGCGAAATACGGGAAATAAATAGCTCGTGAAATAAATTGCTCACGATGATTGTGGCAATTAACTGTAAGAAGTGATTAAAACAAAAGAAATGCGCGGTCAAGTCCCTCAGCCCGCGCGCGATTAGTCGCATTGAGCTTTAGTTTCGAGCTGTTTCATGCATCCAGTTTAATTCTGTAAGTTGAAGACAGCCGTTGTAAAGTTCACTGGTTCCAGCTGTGTAGGCTCCCAGGTGTGACTCACAGCCTCCACGGCCAGCCCTTTATGTTAACATAATCTACTTTACTTTTACAAATCTATATCTGGCAAGTAAATATGAATAAAGGATGCAGAATTTATTATATCTCGCCATAATGCCAGTTTTGGCCGTTTTCGTAACGGACGTGTGTTTAAACCCGCTTAATTGATTGGTTATTTGTGGTCATAGCCTTAGATAATGTGCTAGGAGAGGCAATTAAAGCCTGTCGTTCGGTCGGTCACCGGCGGGCGTAAAAGGCGTAGTGAAAAACCCTTAAAATTAACAAGTTACTTAATTTTATGTGTATATTATATGTTGTTTTATTGTACACATTTACGTGAGATTTAGGTTCAAGTATTCAGGTCTTACTAGTATACCATACTTGTAGGTAGATTCGTTTTAAAGCTTTAAGAAGGTGCTCAATTAGAATTGATCATAAATCTTTTAAAAATTAAATTACTTTAGTTGTAAACGTTGTAGGTACCCTGTGGCATGTTAATTAAATTTTCCTGCCCCAGTTGTAGGCACGTAGGTCTACTTTTGCAAAAGTAGATCAAGCAGGAAGTAAGCACCCAATTTGATTTAAGTTCAATAAAAAACCGAGCCACATTATAACGACAAGGTGTTTTTGCTAATCAAAGGCAATGGCCGCTTTTGTATCGATTTGTATTTCTCAAATATGACATTGTAGATGAAATAGTTACGACGTAATAAAATAAATAATAAAACTAAATTGCGAACATTTATACTGCAATGATAATTAAATGTATATAGACATTTGTCGCCTAGTTACAGAAAATTCCTATAATTAAAACTTCGTGAACATTTCGTGTTGTGAAAACCAATTTTAAGTTCATTTCGTTACATTATAATTGTATGCAATGTTGGTCATAGGACCGGATCAGGTTAGATCTGTAACTACATACTTTCCTGGTATTTATTTAATCACTCGGATTGCATGTATTAGCTTGACTACGCTATAATTTACGTGCTACAATTTAATGGGTTGCATATACAAGTGTCTTGCGTTTCTAATGTTTAATTGACTAAATATTTTCATGAATATAATTGACGGCTGTGATTTCACAACTGCCGGATGGAAAAGTTATTTAAAAAAGAGGAAAACATATAGGTACAGGGTGAAATTGAATTCATGGACAATATTTTAAGAGGTCACTGTGCTCATCATTATGAACAAGTTTAACTAAGTGAACACGCAGAAAAAAATCTAATCAAAATGTAGGGAACAGCTGATTTCTTTTTCGACCAGGTTCCATAGTAATAAATGTTCATAATGATGAGTACAATGACCCCATAAATTCAATTTCACCCTGTATACATGCGGATATTTTGTGCTCACACTGCATATACTGCTATTAGTTTATTGCGCTTCGCTTGGCTCTTGTTACTCTTTTTCTGTCTGCGTCCATTAACTCATTGCACTGTGCAGTAATTAAACATTTTTAGGTCTTCACTGGAAACATTTTAAATGTTTCTTGCAGCCTTATAAGTAACTAGAATGAGCTCGGATTGTGACAAGCCTGTGTTGACGTTCTCCCCCTATTTGGTCTAAAATGAACTTTAACATAGGTACCTACTGCGTCCAATATCGGCTAAACGTAAATCAAATTAAGCAATAATATTCAATAGTTGCACAGATTCCACACAATGGTTTCGACTACCGTATTGCTGAAAATATTTCTATACGAGCTCCTAACGCTCTCATTATAAACTTTATAAGCATTAGAGGTATAATTTGTAGTGCTTAAGTCATACTAAATTGCTAGTTGGCAAGTATGTATGTCCGTATGGTAATTATCTTGGATTCACTTTCAAAAATACTCAAGCGTTTCAGTTTTCATTGTTATCCTCTTAAAAAACATGGGTATTAACTGTTTGGTTGTACGCATAGTTTGAATAAAACAATCTCAAAAAAAAGAAAGAATAGTGGTCTACGTATGTAGTTATTGAGCCACGGCGTATTATGTTATAATTACTTATTTCAGGAAATCCCTACCTTCTAGTGTCTTTAATCATCATCATCTTTACTGTCTATAGACTCTGCCTACCCCTTGGGAGAGATATGAAAGTTCATGTATGTAGGTATGTATCTTTACGAGTATTATCCTATTTTAAATAAAACAACCGCACAAGTATAAAACTTTAAGTTTACTTTTACCAAACAACTCGTCATACCTAAAACAAGTGACCTTATCGCTTTGATTTCCTTGTTGACTGTACCTACTCGTATGTAAGTACATGTATATGCCAACTGTCAATGTGTATATACATTGACATATGTACGAAGGTAATTAGAAAAACTCGTCATTGAACTAGATAACTGAGCATTAGCTGCATTGTGATCATAGCCCTGGTCGGAACACGTCTGTCCGACATGCTGCCATGCTGCCGGGCGAACCGGACTTGTACGTAACGATAAGTTATTTAAAGCTGTAAAAAACACTGTCGTTTGCAAAAAAAAAAATAGTGCAAGGCCATTTCAGATTAGGTTTTGTGTGATCGGAAGCTTGCTCCATCTACGTTAGAGCAGTCCATTATTAATGTGAGCAAAAAGTAAATCTGAATGAGTTTTTGTATTAAATATGCACCAACTCTCAAGGGTACATCATATCGACTGTTGTCGTTAATGTAAGATTCGGTAAGAAATTCAGAAATATTCTTCTCACAGCTAAACTAAAGCCATGCAACTATTTATCAAGTAAATGCAGGTGTTACGCTAAGCACTTATAAATTATATCAATTCAATTCATAAGTAAGATAAGCAAATTACGCTGAGCATCTCTAGTGGCGAGTCGTGAGGATGCGGGCTGCGCGGGCGCCGGTCGTGCCGGCTGCAGACTAGGGAATGGAAGGAAACGTGACTGCCTCTGAACGCGGTTCCACAATCATACCCTCTTTAATGCAACCGCCAACACAATTGTCTTTGATGCTCCTCGAAGGTCGCCCACTCGATTCTCATCATCATTATAGATAATTTCCATCAAATCTGTTTCTTCAATAGCTCTCGTTGTAACGAATTCATTATCTTTTATCAGAATGCAATTCACTAAAGCCTCTTAAAATTGTTGCTTTCGTTGCATCGCCATTTGTAATCTATATTGCAAATAAGTCGACACAACATTACAACACATCGGTTCAAGAGGTGAGATTGCAATTAATTACCAATATCTCAAAACTTTTATGATCTGTATTTCCACAGATGTATATTATTCTTTAAAAAATAAAAGCACAAGAATTTGTAAACATTACGTCAGCAACTTCCAATTTAAAAAATCTTCTCCGTGTTTACACTCACGTGTTTAAATAGAATGCTAGCTATAAAACCTTAATGATTTATGTAAAAGTGATAACTGTTCATTATGCAAATTGGTCATTAAACCTAATTAGACTTTTTTTTTTGTGGTGGGATCAATTGACTCCTTCCGCTCTGGGTGGAGCGGAAGGGAGTGTCAGATTCTTACTGACTAAAACCCATCCATGTTCCTTCCTTAGCCTTTTAAATTCTGGGGTAGCGGTAACCTTTTCGGACAATCCCGATTAAAACCTAATTAAGGCTGGAAGAGCAAAGTCGTCAAGCGGAACATTCACGTTGAAAAACATCTGAAGATCGACAGTTTTAGGAATCTCTAAGAACATATACGTACTTCTCTACAGAGTGCAGGATGTTGGGAAATTGTCACTGAAATAGTATTTAAAAAACCAAGATGGTTGCCTCACTTCCTAAATTTGACCATGTGCAAATAGCCCTCGCACCATTGTAGCTGTTATTTGTCGTATTAGAAACGTCTAGGAAACTGTTCGATTGTAATAAGTTAATCGTTCGCGAATGTCACACAAGCGACACGCCTGCAATGCAAAGCTCTAATTATCGTTGTCGCCATGACTCTTACTGTCACTCACATGATTATCGCGTTGTAAGCACTGGTTAGTGACTTAGCTAATAACGTTTTCTGTTAGGAAACGCCCGTGTTAAAACCTAATTGACTCAAACTCAAACTCAAAGAATTTATTTCATTTTTTTTACTGTTTTATAAACTAATTACAGGCACTTTTGAATTGTCAAGGGGTCGGTCATTCAGAAAGATGAATCTAGTTACCCATTCCATAGCAGTAGGTACCTATGGAGAAGAACGGGCAAGGAGACAATGGATCAATCAGGATATTGGAAAAAAACGAAAAATCACGATCGTTCAGTGTTTAGGTGGATATTAACTTTTTACTCAACATTAAGTGATGTAATTTTTGGGTATGTCTTCGTTTAGAAGTTAAATTATTGTGTGTGTGTATTAATACTCAATATTCATTATGTAAAAATTGACCCGACTGAAATTACTCAACATGGCCATGAGTTTCTTCAAAAATCCCTTTCAGTCTTTTAAAAAAAACTCTTTCAGTCTTTTCCAAACTTTTCAATTATTAAATGTTTCCTTTCATACTAAATAAATTGGGACTATTACGAACATTTAAATTAATAACCAAATCAGTCGAGTCACTCTTAAGCAATGTTTTGCGCTTACCATTGAACAGCATTTAATTTTGATAAATACATAGATGTAGGTAAACATTTAAATAAGCCTATACTCAGTGTTGTAATCTAAATACCTACAGCATTCATCTTCAACGTATAAATAATATACTCGTGAGTATTACATTTACAGATTTCTAATCATAATTCAAATTGTAAATTAACAGGATTGAGAATAAATTAATACAAATTTCGTGTCAATGATGAATTGATGATTAATTTACAAATAGCAGCTAATGCTACACAATATTTTTAGCATCAAACTCTGAACTACAATAAATTTTAATTTATTCATTTATTTTATGTGGCAATATCAATCAAATATTTAAGATAATGAAGTCACAAGGTTTCCTCCAGTGTGTCCTAGTTTAAGTTTGTTTTTAAACTAGCGATAGCGCGCGGCTTTTTCTTCTATTTGTATGAGATTGTTAGATAGTTGTAAAAAAAAACAAAACACATTTTCTATGGCACAGTTGGTTGGTTTTATTGTGTTATTTAAATGGATGTTTGTATTACGTCTTAACAAAAAAAAACAAAGCACCGGATTTCGTTGAACTCTTTTCTTTTGAGACTCTTCATGAATGAAGCACAATCATGAGACACAGACGACCAGTACTGGAAGCGCTACGTAGCTATTTCCTTCCGTCCTTGTTCGAACTTAGCTGTATTTTTTTGCAAAAACCAGCATCAATTTAATAATACTTATTTGGAAGAGAATCTTGTTTTGGAACTTGCAAAATATTTGAATGTCGAAAATAACAAATGCTCGTTTTCCGCAACGTAGATATCCAATTTATAAAACCGGTCTCGAATGATTCACTGACACTATCCAGTTTGCGTATCAACAATAAATATATCTAGGATATAAATAAAACGTAATAACACATCCGCTCAGGATTTAAACATATCGGTCTGCAATAAGTGTGAAACGTTAAGAAAATAGCAGCGGTGACGCAACAAGATTGATGGATGTTGGAGCTAGCCTCCAAACCTCTCTCTTAATCACTCGAACTGATACAATAACGCAAAATAAGCTCCGCTCTTAATTAAAACGCGATTGTTTTGACAGATACCTTTACTTCACTTTATGGATCTTAAGTGGAGAGAAACGAGAACCTATAGAGGAAGCCGACGTCTTTTGCAACTCAAACGTGCCTATAACTGCCTAGTTACAGCTACCAGCACTGACAATAGGTAATGCACTGCGTATACGTAACCAAGCTAAATTAGTCAATTTTTCAAAGTAACCAATCCGCATAACATTGCTTTATGAGATTTATAACGAGTCATACGTAACTTGATGTGCTACAATGATTCGTTAGGGTGGCACCACCGTGAGCCGCGTGTGGATCGTGGAAAGGGCGTTGCGTCACGAGTTTGTCGTTTTCGTCGAGAGATTACGAAAGGTCTTAAGTTCGTGCGTAGGTCTGAGTTCTGTTGTGCAGCTATCCAAATGTATGCAGCGCGGTATCTGATATCGTATCAGATCAAGCGCAATATGCTCTCCTGCGGCCGTTCATGTCGTGTGGTGCGTGGAGCAACTCGCCAGAGGCTAGCAGTCATGCCCATACTAATTCGTAGTATACACAATGATAAGAGATACCTAATACATCTGACCAAAATAAATCAATCCACCCACTAATTTTGTGTATAACAGTAAGAACAAAATCGCTGCACATCATGTCTTGTCACAAATTAAACAAATCTCACTAACTCAAATTAAACCATGCAACACGTGTTTGGCCCATACGTGTCATTATTTTTCATTGCAAACAAACACGAAAGAAACGTGTCACGAACTTGATTACCGTTGACCATGTGAAGATTGTACATAGATATGTATGCTCTGTATGTATACCCGAGTTCGCGAAAAGGTCACATGTACACGTTCAGTACAATACAAAGCCGTTGTATTGGCTAGTAGTAATAAAGATAAAATATACATGATTACAACAGTGTTAAATACGATATAGATGGTGATTTTCAACTAAAGTAGGCCCAACAAATGGTCTAAGTGATGCTAATTTTCTAAAATAGGCCTTTAATAGTTTTTGGAGCTTAAGTTGTTATTAACAAAATTACAACTGCAATGAAGTGGCTGGTTGGAGCATGCGTTTTGCCAATGGCTATTTTCGTGTGCCAATGTGGTGCAAATTGGCGTAATTAACCAAACCTTGTTGACTGCGTTGCAAACACAAAATATCTTAAGATTTTAAATAAAATTACCAATGGAAACTTATTCTGAAATATCATTAAACCTATTTATATAAGCGCATTCATCCAAATACATTAAGATTTTCAGTTCTATGCTCTTGAGACAAAGCAATCTCTTTTAGCAATCAATAAATTGCCTTCCTGGTTATATTCTAAAATTATTTCATAAATAAAATAGCCCTGTTGTTACACAGCTTTATTTTAAGATTTCTACATCATGAAAACCTTATGAAAAGTGATAGACTATGCTTAGAAATATCAAAATCACCATACCTAGTGCAAATATGAAAGTGTGAATACCTAACGCAGTAGCTGCGTACAGTAATAACCAAGATATGAGAGCCAGGCACATAGCAATTACTACGTAGATTACCTTTTCTTTTGTTTTAACATTCGCTGGTAAGGTGTGAAACTAACTTGTAAAATAATGGAGGCAATGAATTACGATTCTGAAACACTTATGTCACGATTTCAGTGAATCTGATTATGTATCTATATATATAAAACAAAGACGGGTTTGTTCCCTCCATTATAACTCGAGATCTGCTGGACCAATTTTCATGGTTTTTGTTTCATTGGATTTGTCTCCGCCCTGAATAGCAGAATACATTTTTAAATTTTTTTTTTTTGGTTGGTAGGGTAGGTAAGTAGGTAGGTAGGGTAGGTAGGTAGGATAGGTAGGGTGGGTAGGTAGGGTAGGTAGGTAGGGTAGGTAGGGTAGGTAGGTAGGTTAGGTAGGGTAGATAGGGTGGGTAGGTAGGGTAGGTAGAGTGGGTAGGTAGGGTAGCTAGGGTAGGTAGGGTAGCTAGGGTAGGTAGGGTAGGTAGCTAGGTAGGTAGGGTAGGTAGGCAGGTAGGTAGGGTAGGTATCACAGTTAAGACAGGACAACGTATGTCGGGTCAGCTAGTATCTCATAAAGTGACGTTCTATTTAATAAAAATGATCGTAAGTGCTCCAAATGCACTTACTGTGCTACATTGTTACGAGCATTGCTTGAACCAAGTCATCATGATCTAGATTTTGTACGCGACTCCGCCCGCGTGGAGGTTAGAAATTATCCCACGGGATCGTACTATAAGACTAAAAAGTATTCTATGCCCTAACTCAGATCATGGTCGTGCTGGTAAGGCGTGAAAGGTTAACAGACTGAATTAAATTTGCAATTTTTAACCCTTGTGTGGATATTTTTAGAGTCAAGTACAGAAACAAGTTAGCTATCGTTCGGGAAGTCGACATCCTTTTAAAATAAAAACCTAATAAGTAAGACAACTGGTTGCTACATACCCAATAAGTTAAATATTTTTCCACGTCTTGCGGCAATATTATTAAAAAAATAAGTTGGCACCTTGGATGGCAAAAAGGTACCTGTGCCAGTCTCAATTCACATGAATTAAAACAAAATATAGAAACTAACACTCAGCAGTAGCCCGGAGTTGGGATTTGTAAAGCCCTCATTACATGGGGCTTAAACTTAACTGGCGAAATGTTGGTGTATAAATACACCTATGTCTAACCATTTGAGGAATACAGGCTCGATGGTATGTTCATCATGTTTAACATGATGAACATACCATCGAGCCTGTATCGAGTCAAATGGTAAACAAAAGACAACAGCAATGAAAATTCCATATCTCTGCGTAATTCAAAATAATATTCTGCCATCCAAACATCCTTTACGTCACACGTTACAAAAACAAAGAGGAAACTGCTTACCACGTACTAGTCAGTGGCGACGTGTAAATTACGCCTAAAATAGGCAATTTACGAAATATTGACATGCAAGTAAATATCACCTTAGCCTTGTGCCGCACGCATGGACTGCGTACGCGCAGGGCGCTGGTAGCAGCCTTCACACGAATCGGACATTTTCTTCATATTTCGCAGCTTCATCCGACATTTATACTGAGACGACATTTTAAACGTTATTTTGAGAGCAGAATCATTACATTTACTTTTTATAGAGCTACCGAACAGTAGCTAACGTTATGGAGCGGTTATTTCTTTGTGATTGAATAAATATGCACCAAAGAGCCACAGTGACTATGATTATGCATCAGACGTCCTACGTTATCATTTAGCGCCTTTTTGTCGCCCGAACTGTTCACACTCGTGCGGACGGGAGATAACTTATGACAATACTTATAGTTAATGTATTTTTACGAGTAAATCAGAAAATGTATTCAAACAAACAACAAATATATTTTTTTAAAAATGATGAGGTCGGTGTTATTATCCAACTACTCTGTGAGAAACAGCGAAACAAACTCTTGTATAGGAAAACAGATAGACATACAAGAATAATACATACACATAATGATCAAGACGATTAACCTCCATCTTGGGAGCCCGGATAGACTAAGTAGTAGATCAAGATTATTCCAGATAATAATAGAAACTCTACGCGGCTAGTAAGGATATCTTGATCAGGCTGTTTGAGAAAATAGCAATAGATTCCATGAGCGATATAACGTATGTCGTCACAGAAACTCCTAATTCTCAGAACTGAAAAAGAAACGTTCTTGTTACACCATTGCGTTGCGTTCAATCTAATACATTTTTCATAGACGCGCCCACGTTGCCTCAACGCGGGACTATTAAGTAAAGCGAGCTACCGACACCTACACACGAGTGCTTACTAACGCTGAGTATTTTTACAACCGACTGAGCATGAAAACTACACAATAAACATTTACGCCCGGAAAACTTTACACACTAAACACTTTGTATAGCATTTTTTTTTATAAATACATACATATTACAGATAGACAAACACCCAGACCCGGAACAAATACTTATAGGTCGTAAAAAATATTTGTTCCGTGCGGGAATCGAACCCGCGACATGCTACGCAGCAGTGAATCGCTCAACCACTGCGCCAACCGTGTCGTCATAGTAATAATAGTCCCTAAAATAAGCGTTCTTTAGTAAATGGCACAGAATTTCCTGGACATGTTTACGTTAACTTCCTACCGGCTACATAGAAAGGCTATCAATCGCTACTTAGTTGGAGAAACGACCAAGCGATGTCGTAACTTTACTTTATAGTGAAAAGTGACAACTTTCCAAATAATTATTGACACTTGGCTGTATGAAATAGTTTAAAGTATTGTTAATTTGCGAAATAATTTATTTTTGTTGCGGCTTCGAACGTGAAAATTATACTACGAGAACGTAGTACAGGGATAAAAGTAATGTGATAATCCGAACATGGATGGGTTTTAGTCAGTAAGAGTCTGACACTCCCTTCCGCTCCACCCAGAGCGGGAGCAGTCATTGGATGATTTCCCAGCCTTAAAAAAAAAAAAAAAACAAAAAAAAAGGTTGTAAACTATCTGTCTGCCAATTTCATCCAGATCCGTTCAGTCGTTCGGCGTGAATGAGTAACAAACATACATTCATAGTTGACATCGTGAGGAAACCAGCATGTCTGAGAGATATTTCTCAACAGCATGTGAAGCTAAGTCAGAGGCCCATGGGCAGTATAAAAACTTTGACACCAGGTTAGTCACTAACCACACGATAAGAAGAAGAAGACATTATAGTAGGGTAACAATATAATATTGTTACCGCATTTCGGTTTTCACCATCTGTATTTTGAACTTTATTATGTTCTGTCTGCTGGCAGTGCCATCAGATCGTGCGTCGATTGTACTAAACACAATATGTAGTTCGCGGTAAAGCTGCCTACGAAGTACCTACTACCGAGCAGGTAGGTACTCCCGACCTGCATCAGAACCGGCCTCGGTGTGAAACTGTCGCGGATACCTACATAGTACCCGATACCTACTTGTAATTAGCTAATCGCCCTACTGCACAATTAACCAGACCGCCACAACTGTCTGTTTATGTCAACTAATGGTTATTACGGCAAAATTGAAACAGGTCGAACATTAAATATAATTTCATATAGTTTTTTCTAGTTTCGCAGTTCATTAAAACAGTATCGAGTATTAAGAATCCCGCAAGTGCTCCACCGGCACCGTGGGAAATGGGCAAACGTCGTTTAATCACCGAATGTTTTATTACTCTAGAAAAAATAATCTTAAATCTAGTCCTGGTTGACTAGATTTTGCAACTCGCAAATTAAAAGTATGGCAAGAATTTTGCACTCGATGTCGAAGCCACTGAGATACATTAAGAAAAACAAGTGATTAGCTTCAATGGTGTCAGATACAAATTACAGCTTAACAGTTTTCTTCTCGCTGACGAGGTTACGCATTCTGAATGCCTATTTTTAGGGCACAAAAAATCGTCGCAGTTGCCGGTCTCGTAAGAAGGCGTTTGTGGGCCGTGTACCGTGGTTGCGCCGGCTACGCTTGCGTGGCGCACTGAGCGGCGTGCGGCGCCCGCGCACTGCCCGCGTGCGCTGCAGCCTCACGTCTCTGGTTCTCATAGTTTAGGCAAGTTTTTGTGCTCTCGCAATAATTGAATTGACGCTTACTGACATTTATTTCGTCGTTTTATTTTGACGCACAAAATTGCAAACATTTCTCGCTAGCTGAGATCGTAACACTCCATCGGAGCTATGATGGGCCCATAGAACTTGCTTACGATTGAAAAAAAAACAATTGTATTGACGCAATGATTATTTAATTCCAATTGTCTTGAGCAAATGGCACCCGTAGTAGTGAGCAAGTAATTAAAGTACACCAAAAGAATTTAAAGTAAGTTAATTCGATTTCTCTTTGTTAGTTTACCTTGTATCTTTAATGTAAGTAGGGAAAAGGGTCGAGTGATTTGGAACATTACTTCATAGAAGGCGGCATAATTTAAGCATGGCGGATGGTTCGATTATCTAAGAGTTACCCGGTATCAATGACATCAACATTATAATGATATATGAGTGACCTATTGCCTTTTAAATTGCTACGGAGGAATACATTGAAGAAATTGTTTTACAAACTGTACCTACCTATATGAATAACTTTGTAACTATTCAATCTTACTCGTTATCGCGCATTATAAGCAAGTAGATGTACACATCAGCTTAACTAAGTACCTACCTATAAACCTTATAAAGGTTAATTGATGATGTTATATTATTTGTTTACACAGCACTCCACTGTGCTTGGCGTGGGCCAGCGAAAATGACATCATTTGGATGACATCTTCTGGAAAATCGAGTGCCTTTTTTTTCCTATTTCTTGGAATTGAATTAATTAGCCCACGGTGTTCGACGCCGTGTTAGTAGCAGGCAAGGTCAGTCAACCATAGACACGCAGAGAGCCTATAAATACTAGTCGCTTCCCGCCATATCGGGAAACTTGTATTTTGGCTTGCCACCAGAGGTCGTTATCATTTTGATTGGGTGCGGCGCAGGCGACTCTTCATTTGATTCAATTACCGCGGCGAATGGCGTGAAACAAATAACTAACCCACATCCATTCTAGCACCTTGTGCTCTACTATCACCTAATACTAATCTTTAGCCTTTTATCATAGAAAATTCCAAGAAAAATGTCTTGAATAAACCACTTAACAAAAGAAAATATTTGTTAATGGGGTTATTAGCAAGATAACAATCTGGGAACATAAAGAATAAGCTGTCCATTATTATTAAAAGTTCTAAGCAGAGGCTGATAAGCAGTACAAATAAGGAGCTAACAATTTTCATACAACGATACAATCAGAATAACCTTCCTTGGCGTAACTTAGAGAACATAATTCAAGTTTTCAACAATCGTATTGTTATCGAATCTATCTCAGCACGGCGCGGGTGCACCGGGCTCGAGGCCAGGTGCCGGCGGCGGTAACATCGCATACCATAAAACAATGGACATTGTAGTTATTGTACAATTATCAGAAATATATGACCGCACGTCCGCACGCGGGTCAAAGCTGACCCGCAAACTGGAGAAGCTTCGAGTCAATGTCAAATGTGCGAAACATCTTTTCATTGATATTTCAGAACATGGTGTTTTTTTTTTATTCTCTAGGTATTCCTACTAAGTACAGTAGTTATGCTGGTGCAAAATGCTGTTTCGCTTCTCTTTTTGTGTACCTATTAAGTTCCGGAACCATATACGATTTCATTTGACGATCTTTTTTTTATTCCTCATTCTTGGTGTGCAGCAAATACTTCAAAACTACCGACTGTTTCAGAAACTTGAGCCTCAAACATGTTGTAGGAAGTTAAAACTCACTTCTCATTGCATAAAATGTCAACAATTTACTAGAGATATTAATTTAACTCCTTCTATTATTAGCCTGCGTATTGTAAGTTGATTATCATAATTCTCAACAGTTTATAGTTACAAAATGCCTGCCCAGTAACCACTTTATGGAATGCCATAACTTTAGGCTTCTTCCACCGGTTAAGTATATTTTCTTCGTGAAAAGCTGTGTTAAGGAAACGCCTACCTACTGTTTAGTATCAAACTTAGTTTTAGCGGAAATGGGCAAAAGTCAGCCATATTACACACCAATACACGCAGTCATACATACAATACACGCAGTCATACATACAATACACGCAGTCATACATACAATTCTTTGACAAAGAATTGCATATACGTATTTATCCAAATCAAGACAACATCTACATGTTATTTTTTTGTTTGCGATAATTATAGCGACACGAACCACTATTATCCTATTATCAACTAAAGCGGATACAGTCATGCCCATTAGGTACCTATTATTAATGTAATAGTTCCAAGCACTGTGAATGTTGTCCGCACAACGAGACACAACCTTACGAAGGACATTGTTCCAATAGCGCAGCTAATAAGTGCTAACACACCAGCGAGTTATATTCAAGAACAATACGCCAACAGCGTTCGCACACCAATTTGGATGTTGGTTTGGTTTGAGGTTGGTTTATTGTTTGGTTAAGTTTCATGCACAATTAACCACTGGTGAACGGAATGTCGAACCAAAGAAATGTCACGATATTTAGACGGATTGGGTAACCATGCGTTCGGTTGCGTTTGTTAGCATGAAGAAGACCCAGAGGAATGATGTCGAAGCGAAGAGGTCAAGGGTAGGTCGCGGTTGGTGTGTAAAACGCCACCAGCATGGCAGCGTGAACTTTGTGCACCTATCTCGAAAGACTGTGCGTGCTAACGCCTCCGGTGACCCCTCCGTCACACACGAGGCTCTGCCGCGAGTTATTAACCCAAATAGTGCTCATCTGTCGATATTAATGAATATTGTGTAAAAAACCAATATGAATTCGACAGATGACCGCTGAGGAAAGGTCACCGCACACTCAGTACGTTGACTTTCGACTTGGAATTCTAACGGCGATTGTAAACACTACATCACCTTATCTTTGCCAAACGTTTTGTTCACTATTGAAACGAGACGGAGAATGTCATGCATCGATGATTTTAACGATTTCAATTACTATGTCAAGAGTTGTTAAAATTGTGTTGCGTCCACAAGGTTGCAATGTCAATATTAACACGCCTATATAAGAGCTGTCGGAGCGCATGAGGCAGAGTTCATTATAACCTATTATTAACAATAAAAATAAATTGGCTAAGCCTTCTCCGGATTCGGATATTCTCAGCAAACGAGATAATAAATGATACAAATTAGTACCTACGTCCGTAGCAAAACATTTAAGCTATTATTTCCCAAGAAGAGCTAGCGGATGAATCGCTTTTGTCGCGAATTATGTTCGAGTATTGAAGAAAAATGCATAACATCGTGAGTTACTCAAGCGGGTCAGCCACACAATGTCAACTTAATTTGCTGTAGCAGTCTCCATTCAGTGAGATGTCGGTCTCTCGAATGTAAAAGTTTAGATAATCTGATGTTTGAAGGTCGCCAGTTTTGAAACGTAATCCCCTCGAGCTTTATGAAACCTGACTGCAGCTCGCCTAGTGGCCGAAGTCCGAACTGATCACATAATTGTGATTTATGTGACTGTTAGGTACAACTGGGATACTGACTGCCCTGATTGATTACGTAGCCGTTCAAACGTTTGTTTTTTTAAGCGATGCCTTTGAAGTGCTAAAGAGCTTTCTGTGTTTCAGATGTTGCGACAATTAGCCGTACAGTTATGGATTGTTGTGATCAAATAACGAGTGTTTAAACAATTGCTGGCACGAATCGTCGTGTCGGACTCTAAGCACTAACACTAGTGACGAAATCGCCTTTCGTCGAACGCAATTTAAGAAATTATGTTCGACATCATTTCGACAGTCTACTCGTAACTCGATTCTAGTTGGTTATCGGGGATATTTATTATGTATTGGATGTAAATGACTTCGGTTATGATGAAAATTTACTGTGTTACCTTTGGAATTGTATTTTAATCCGAAATTTATCTTTAATTATGGTATGAAAGGGACTATTAGGCACTATTACAATATAACAATAACTTTAAAGAACTGTTCTACAGTAATAAAATCATAACAGGCAAAGCATTATTACAAGTTATCACAGTTACGTCAGTTTACGCAATGAAAAATCTACGAATTGAACTAACCTGATTGGCATTTAACCGAGCCTTGAAAGAGCAGTTAAATCGTTACATTGAAATGAAGGGACGATAAAAATAAACAGCAAAATAATACTGTAACTCACAAAGAGTTAACAGGTACTGAAATTATATCAATAACATATTTTTTGTTCACGATCATGTAGTGTCGTGTTGTCAAGGTAGTTGGCAAAGTTTTTAAAGGTTTATTATTACATTTTTACTAAGCAACACGGCCTCTTAGAGTGTATCGATAAGATGTTGAATTGAGATAAAGAATTGAGTAATTAAATATGGGTTCTTACAAAAAGCGAACGTTATCAATGTTTCCGTTCACTATGACTTTTAATTTTGAGGTTAAAAAGCTATTAATTTGTAGCGCTACTCGTTCGGTGCTAATTTTTTTGTTCTGTAATTTATGAACGATGCAATTAAGAATATGGTTTATGTTTCTGTGTCGAGATACCTACTTTTAATTTAAATTGTAACATTAGGTACTTTATTACTTAGATTTATATTTGGCGGTCATTTGACTGTTGACAGCGCTCGTTGTAGCCTAATTAAATAAGAGAATTTTAGATACAATTTCTAACATTTATAACGAGAACGATAATATGAGAACACTGTGTTACGCTAAACGAGGGACTTTCAGGGGGTAAAGTACCCATAAAAATGAACAACTTTGACTATGGGGTTGTTCAGTACATTTTATAATCGCATCATTCGTCAAAATCTATGAAACAGCTGATATTTTTTTCATATTTCAGGTTTAGTCCCATGGTGAAAGTTGTTCATTGCCATGAGTACTATACCTACCCCTTGAAAGTATGTCCCTCTTTTAACGTAATATAATGTATATGAATTTCAGTGGTATTTGTTTGCCAATTATGTACGTAGAGGGTTATCTTTGACACTACTGATCTGATTCTGAAAATTCTTTCACTAAGGAAAGCTAGTAGCTCCGTTATCCTTGAGTGTCATAGGCTATTAAAAAAAATCTACGCGGTAAAGTCGCGGGCAACCAATACAAAATAACAGAAATTACCGACAATTTACCAAAAACTTTACAACGGGATCTCAAAGGTTTTTCACTGTCGTCTTTCGATATATCAATATTTTAAAAAAGTATTAAGCCGCAGCGTTGACGTCACAGAACTACGTAGCTGCGATGTCAACGCTGCGGCTACGCTGCTGCTACGGTCGTGCTACGTTGTTGCTACGTCCGGCTACGCTTCTGCTACGCGGCTACAACGCCTACAACAACATTTACAATACTCACACTCAAACGTGTGTTCCATATTTGTAAGAACGCATGGAGGAGTCTACGCCCCATTTACATTGTTACGTTTAAGACCAGTATTCCTACCTATTTAAAGAAATGAGTCAACTGTTTTTCATACAAACCTATATCAAAACATACTAAAAAAGTGGACGTTCGCGTTGGTTGAAAAATAGATTATGATATTGAATTTATTATTATCCGACTAGCGGCCATTTATCTTCTGCAGTAACCGGTAGGTTAAATTAAGTAGTCCAGAAAGGATAAATTAATAATTGACCACTTTTGGCAGGTAAATTGTTTGCTTAGAACCAGCAAATTACCTATCAGTATTAATAAAGTAAAAACCTAAGTCCTTCCTGGGTCTTTGAGGGTCGTCAGAAGTTCGAAAGTCTCCAGTCTTACCAAGGGTTATGGAATTACCCAGTTACTCTAGGTTGTAGAGGTCAGATAGGCAGTCGCTCCATGTTCATGCTGGTATACAGTTGCTTACGGTTACATTGGAAGCCAACCCCAACATAACTGGGAAAACGCTAGGCAGATTGATTGATAAAAAACTAAATTGGGATGCACTCAAATTTACCTCAGTATGTTATCAATTCGACGAACGATTTTTTTTAGTTTACCATTTTGGGCTTTAATCTACTTTCAAACCAAAAATATGTGTATTGGCTCGATAGCCATATGAAAATTGTAAATAATCAATTATCTGTTAATAAAATGGGTGTGATAGGTATCTACGTTCTACTGCGTGAGTGCAGTGCCTCTGCGGGCAGACGAGCTACGCAGCTAAATATCCATCTATAAGGTTATTTTAAGTATTTAACATTTACAGCCGTATCACCACGTGATCTTGTTCACAACAGACCTATTTAACCTGTAGTCATCACAGTAAATAGTATATAGTTATTGGGCGGGATTGTCCGAAAGGGTTAACGCTGCCCCGGAACACAAAGGACTAAGGAAGGAACATGAATGGGTTTTAGTCCGTAAGAGACTAACACTCCCTTCCGCTCCACCCAGATTGGGAAGGCTAATTTGATAATTTTCCTCCCTCAAAAAAAAACGCAATTAGTTTTAGTTTTAATAAGGCCTCTGCTTTGCAAGATGTTTTGTCATGTCTTAAACATGACAAAACATCTAAGGACAGCAGCTTGTTTGCATTGTCACCTATTAATTTCCAGTCTATTTGGGACCAAATCTTGAACGCATATTTTGTTTACTTTGAAGTTAATGAACAAACCTGGTTTATAATTTTAGAGTCTTGAACTTTCGTTGAAGATTTCCCGACACACCCATCTCAACGTAGATGGAGGAGGAGCCACCCATACCCAACAGCCAACCATACCGTTGGTGTCTCCAATCTCAAATAGCTCGGAATGATTTGGCCTCATATTACATTGCCATATTGGACTATAATATTACTAATATTTGCTAAGTAAATTATAATAATCGAAAGTTAACAAGTATGAACGAATGACGTTAAACTAATAAGTGACAAGTTGACTATTATTATTTACTAGCTTCCGCCCGCGGCTTCGCCCCCATAATATGTCGACAAATTATACATATAAACCTTCCTCTTGAATCACTCTACCTATTACACAAAACCGCATCAAAATCCGTTGCGTAATTTTAAAGATTTAAGCATACCTACAGACAAACAAACAGACAAAAATAGCGACTTTGTTTTATACTATGTAGTGATAACTATTGTTATTTAACCTCTATAATAACCCAATAACCCAACAAAAATCTTACATAACATCAATATTATCATAAACAATGCATATTCACATTCATTAATTTTTCATTTGAAATGATATAAATATCAAGTGCATACAAAAGAATCGCTTTTAGTACCTATTACTTTTATTGACATGTTAATTTATGATCAGAAAGATTTGTCAACCAATCAAAAACAAAATGTTTTATTTCACTTGGGCACTTATTAAACGTCAGAAGCCAGGTGCACGGTTCCATATATTGGTCGTTACCTAAGGCGAAGGGCCGGCAAGGAACTCTACGATAATTCTTTTAGAAATAATTGTTGTACAGGTACTTAACAAAATAGAATATGGTCAATAAAACAGTCCACAGTGTCTATAACGTTCTCACATTCCCTAAATATAAAATATTCAATATCTCTACTTATTATGAAACAAAGTAACTCCCTGCCATCTGTCCCTCAGCACGATTAGATCTTTTAAACTACGCAACGCATTTTAATGCAGATTTCATCAATATAGTGACTCAAGAGGAAGGTTTATACGTTTAGATTACCTTTACCTACCTTTCGCCCTCGTGGGATACAAAGTAGCCTATAACCTTTCCCAAGGTTCAAAGTAACTCCACCAAATTTTATCAGAATTGCACTCCACACTGACACCGCTACTGAATAAAAATCCGGGTGTTCTGGTGCATCCAGTCAGACTAGAAGCCGACCCTAGCATAGTTAGGAAAAGACTCGGCAGTTAATGATGATGCTAAATTGAAATTAATTAAAGTTTATTGATTTCAATTTTTTACGAGACACTTTGCTACGAGAATAACGACAGACATTATACAAATACAAAATACATTCGCTTTGCTCCATTTATGTAACAAACGATCCTATATCTGTGCTCAACGACTAGTGCCGCCCACTTGCTTGCTATAGATGTCATTCCACGTTGAAACATGTCAATGGAAAAAGACATACGGCTGAGAGTCGAATATTACCATAAGTAGGCTTCCGCCCTACAGTCGAGCTGGTTACGTAAAGCGTAGACAGTCGCTAGCGATTAGCGACTGTGCAATACACCCATAAGTAGTTACTGCACTTTTGACTTGATCTGTGTTCGGAATAACAAATGGTTGAAACTGGTAGCAACCGTTTCAATCGTAAAACCTAATTAGTGATTAGTAACTGAGAATTTTAGTTGCTGTTTGCACAATATTGTGCATTTTTCATTATTTATTTTGTTCACCTAAAAATCTGCCTAGTTTTTTTCCAACTATGTTGGGGTCGGCTTCTAGTCTAACCGGATGCAGCTGAATACCAGTATTTTTCATAAAGCGACTGCCTATCAGACCTCCGCAACCCAGTATCCTAATACGATATCCCTTGGTAAGACTGGCTGTCATATTTTCGGGCTTCTGACGACCCGTAACGATTGTCAAAGATGCACAAATGACAGCCGAGACCAACGGCTTAACGCTTGTTAAGGCTTGTTCACCTGTAGGTACATATTTTAATACCTAACTAGAGCAAGCTGTCTTAAATCGTTCATTGGTTTCAAGCACATTTTCCACCTAATCATTGTTACGCTTGAGCGAACGTCTACGCGATCGCAAGCAATGCGCAGAGCTGCCTGTGACTGTGCCGGCGGATCAATCTGTTTCTCACATGATGAGTAAATAAAAGCGACATAAAATATTGTAGAAGCTTGTTTCAACTACTTTCTGTTGTATAACGTCGTTCTCTGTAACAACACTATTAAGTTTAAGTGGTTTTGTGAACCGCCATAATACATAATTGAAACAAAGTATGATCACTTAGGTTCCTAGTTTTACGTAATTTGGTGCAGTAATTCTGAAGCTGATAGAAATTGATCAAATCGATTTTAAGATTAGTCTTTCAAATGGTTTTATTTGTTGTATGCTACATTATGATGACTCTGCTGAAACTGATCATTTAAACTCGGAATGGTGATACCAGTCGCTGGTTTTTTTTATAGGTACTAGTACCAAAGAATAAGTAGTTGCATAATAGACTTGTATCGTGTACTTATAGGTACCAATAGGTACAAGCAGTGGCGTAACTATAGGGTGGCAGGACTGGTAAAATGCCACGGGCCCTCGGCCTGATGGGGCCCCCGGCCCGAGAGGCTGCAAGCTCAAAGTGACCTATTAGTAAAAAATATAAATTTGGGGCCCCATACAATGAATTTGCCAAGGGCCTCAGATAGTATAGTTACGCCACTGGGTACAAGTATACCTCCTTGCAGTTTGCTGTCAATAATTTGCTTCAATTACTAATTGCAATCTAGCCTAATTTGCTAATAATCAATTCAACTCTCACTTAGTATTAAATGTTGAGTTTTTAAAAGAGATGAAAGCCTAAAAAAACTGTTTCTTAGGTGACATGCGTTGCCGTAGGAAATGGTCACACGCACTTAACATAAACATAACATCACGCTTAGGGGTTAGACAGAGGTATACCAGCAGTACACAACATTTTGCCAGTTAATGTGGGTCGACCCTATTCCAATCAGGGCACAATCTGGGCTAGTTGGAAAATTTTAAACGGAAAAACCCAATATCAGTTTGTTTCGGAGGCCCATTGGCAGCATAAAAACTCACCACTCTGACACCAGGTTAGTCGCTAACCACACGAAAAAGAAAAAGAAGAATAAGAGTTTGCGCGACTTACGAACTGAACCCAAGACATAACGCTCGCCAATCGTGCTTGCGACCTCTCGCAGGTATTTTAGTTGCGAATCAAGACGATCCTGATTTTGCAAGTCACGGTAACTGACTGTACAGTGTACATCGCTTACATACCTGCCACCTGCCACGGCATATTGATCGGTACCCTTTAACTTGGCCCGTGCCCTATGCTGTAACGTGTCCCGGAACTCGGATTATAACACGTAAGTGTAGAAAAAACATCGCAAATCTATACTTAATATTACAAAGAGGAAAGATTTGTATATAAGTATGTTTGTAACGATTAAACTCAAAAACTACTTAACGGATCTGGATGAAACTTAGGTTATAGTCTGGAATAGCATATAAGCTAAAAATTTACGGTTCCCGTAGGTTAATTTCCTACATACACGCGGGCAAAGCCGCTGGCAAAAGCTAGTTGGTTTATAAAAAAATCTTTGAAATGGACTCTGCTGTTTAGCTAAGACGTTAGTAGAACGCTGACTTTGCATGGATTTTGCGTAGGCGCTGCGTATTCGTAGATGTTGCGTACACGACGCGTCTACGCTGAACCAAAACTACTTGCGCTAATTAAAGGCTAAGTTATTGGGATCTGATTTATTTTATTAAGGGGTGATTCATTCATAGTACAATTGGATTCGTAATTTTATTGAACTTTAAGACTAAATAATGTATAAGGTTACCTTATATACATGTTATATACTGTTTAGCATATGTATATCTTTGATAGAAAAATAAAATGCCAAATTACATTTAGCACTGCAATGCTAAAATTAATACATTTAAATAAGTAGACGCTCTAGGTTAGGGATTACGTAGGTAAGTCGCACGTACGTAGGTAAGACTATAAACACACTGATATATATTTTTTAGGTAATATTGGGCATAATATTACGTACGTACCTATATTATTTCGTTGGTCTAGTGGCCGTAGGTGCTAATTCTGAGCATGAGGTCCATGATTCGATTTTCAAGTCGACCAATGTGTTTGGGTCTCTCGATTCGAAATTTTTCAGACTGGATTTGTGCCCGGTGGATAGCAATAGGCTCGCTCCGTTAAATATAACTAGTGATATGTGGATGTTACTACGGATACACCCCTGCTTAAACCTTAGGGGATTTCTGGCGTGATGTTATGTTTAAATTATTGTGTTTGTCTTTTCGATTGTCTAAAGGGTCCGATTAGCTCATAAAGACGCCATCCCAACAGCGAGATTTATTTGACAAAGTTATTGTTAAATTATAACATACATCAAACTAATTTGTTACAAATATTACAACACACTTTAATGATATAACATTTATACACGTAAAGTCTAATGGAGAACGTCCAACGTGTTTGTATGCTTAACATGCATCTAGGTTACTGAGTAGGTATGGATCTCCTAATTATTAAATAAACAAATGTCTTTGCTCGGGTGACAGGCATTCGTAGGTATCAACAGAATAAACAGATCACTAGGTAGGTGCCTAAGTAGGTGCGTTATTATAGGTTAGTAACAGGCGCGGGCCGTTTGGAACGCAGTTGTTCCGAAAGGTGATACAATCAATCCATATCCTTGTCGGCCGTGTCCTTGCTGTAGATAAGTACGCCAGTGTTGGAGTGGTCGCAGCCGGCGACATCGTATCACGCCCAGACCTCTTCCTGTATCAACGTAAGCCGACATTGACATTTAGACAGAACGGTGGCTCGCGCACCTCACACACTGGTCCGCCAACAACCTACGAAAGGCCGCTTGCACTGAAAAGTACTCTTTGTATAATATATTTTTAGACCAGTTGCAAAGTTCATATACTGCATGCCATACATTCGCTCGATTAGCGTCCTTGGCCGGTCGACTGTCCCTTCGAGAACGGAGATGCGATCGCGACTTGCGAACGCGTATCGAATCCATTCATTAGTGCTTGAATGGGAGATGTCTCGGGCAGCGATTAATTACTAGGCCGTATATGTGTACCATATGGTGGTAGCAACGTTGGTAGTGGTCTGTGGTTCCTTTCATTCGTAAGTAGCAACAATAAGCTGTGAATGAAGCTGTTATTTGTAGATATTAGAGCTCGTAATTAGCGTAAGTACAGTAACAATACGGGCTTGTGACCTTGATCTCGTTTCGAACGCAAGCTGCGCCTCTATCCACCTGTTTGTACTTGGAGCTTAGAAGGAACCGCCCAACTACATACTCGTTCTAGAAAGGCTACTATCGGCTTATTTTCTGATAATTATAGAAGACATTAGACTAAGATTCTGAAGGTGTAATTAGTGTCACCGGAGTAGACGTTACTGGCTGGCAAGGAGTGTTATTAAGCTTAAAATTCGCATTTATTGCATAGTGTAATAAGAGCAATTTAGCTGAATATTAGCGATCGAGATGGAAGTTTCATCATCGTGTAGCGAGGCAGCCGCATCGACTCAATGCAAGTGCTCGCAAGTCGGCTGCATTGCCTTTGTATCGTGTAACGTTATACCTTGCATACATAATTATAAAGTCAGATTAGTATTAGGCATTATTGGCCGTAGACTAACGCCGCTGTTGCGTTAATTTTATATAAGTTTGTTACGGCAAGAACGTTAGAATGTCAACAAATAAAATATGGTCTCTAGACATTTTGATATGGATGACTCGAAAATAAGCAGATGGAATATTTATTTATGCGCTTTAAACTACAAAGTCTATTCCAATAATGATAAATTGGGTAGCGGAAACTATAAAATTAAAATAAAAGGCTTTAAAAGTAGAGTTCACTTTTATACCGTGCCCTACCAATATTTTTCAAATTGAACAATGAATACCCACAAATTGTCTTATAATACGGTAGAGGAAGTGAACGTGGCCATGATGTGGTACTCACACGATACTGATCAAATGTTTGCTGCACGAGTAGGTGCTACTGCTACAAGTAAACGAAACGAATTATAGAAAAATGTGATGAATCAACACGACAAGCGAAACGTCGCGACAGAATGTGGAAAGCGGCGATGTGCAGCACGCATCTCATCACGAGACTATCTCAACTTAGTTACACATTGATCAAGCATAACTGTTGTTTTGTATTCATTAACCTGAAACACAGGTTTTAATTAAACCTATATCAGGCAGAACGCATAGAAAAATTGTACCTCACTTGTAATTATGTAAACCTTAATTTTGACATAATTCTTGAATAAATAAATTTATTATTTATTTATTATTACATTTTAATAGCACCTAGGTCTAAGCCACTCAATGTGTAAATTCGTACATTAAAACAGACTATCTACAGGGTAGGTAAATGAAGAACATTTTCAAATGAAAATTTGTAAGTTTTTCAAGTCATTTCATTATTTTATTACATACATTTTCCCTTTATCGAGTTAAGTATTAGACATACTCAAACGGAAAAAAAATATACTAACAATAGGTGATAGATGCTACTACTGTATATGTATATCTATACTAATATTATAAAAAGGTTAAATTGTTTGTGAGTTAGTATGTAGGGGGGAAATCTTCGGAACTAGTGATACGATGCCGAAAATTCTTTCACTATACGTGAGTGTTATAGCCTCATTTTTTTTTAAGACGGATTTGCGGCCGTAGTGCTATTTAGGTATTGTATACATATATTAATAATAATTCCATGAACATTGAGCTCCCATTGATAATACATATATACATAATAAACATTTGTTTTGGAGAAAAACTTGTTTTCTAACAATGTTTACAAATTTATTATGACATCATAACAGGTCTTAAGTAAAAAACAGGTGTGAAAACAGGTAGAATATCAATATATAAACATTGGTAAACGTAGCGGTATATATGTTACATCTGAATTCAATACGCATTTTTAATTAATTTACACTTTTTTTTTTGTGGTTTGGAAATCATCCAATGACTTCTCCCGCTCTGGGTGGAGCGGAAGGGAGTGTCAGACTTTTACTGACTAAAACCCATCCATGTTCCTTCCTTAGCCCTTTATGTTCCGGGGTAGCGGTAATCTTTTCGGACAATCCCGCTTAAATTTATTTACACTGACTCACAACTTTACGCAGAGAGGCGTGAAGTGACTCTATAATACAATTTTTTTTTAAACTTGGAAATTGGTCTTCCAGAAAAGACACTGTATGTATCACGATAGGTACACCGTAGCGTCGCGCCTTTCTGCGGCAGCCTGTACCTATGAGTTTTGAAACGGGGTTTTCTCGCTATCTCTTTTATTTTTACAAACTCGAAGGACTACTAAAATATGACACCAGATACATTGTTTCTAATTGGTTTCCTAACTTTAAAAAAAAAAAACGTTAGTAAGTACTTTTCCATGTTTTTAAACTCAAAAGAAAGTGACGTTTTAATTAGGTGGCATAATCAGCGTTTAATGTTACCCTGCTGGGACTCAGGCCTCCTCTCTGTGAGATGGAGGACTGGGCCGTAAATCATCACGCGGGCCTAGTTCGAGGTGGTGGATGTCGATTTTTTTGTTCACAGAAATGCCGATTTCCTCTAGACGTTTTCCGATTGTTTACTATTGAGTTTGTACTTAAATAGCCTATTATTTATTGCAGTGCGGCTAGGAAGCATACTTTCTGGTCGCGCCACCGAGTTTGCTAAATATCTTGCAAATCTTTTTAGTCCTTTTTTTTAGTATTATGTACAGAGGCCAGCATATCAAGTTACCACAATCTGTCAAATTTCTTTGATAGTATTTCAACTTTATTGCAAAGACATAAGGTTCATTTTTAATTGAGAAAATTTGACAGTTAGGGATAGCTTGATGTGCTGGCGTCTGTACAATAATGTACATTTATTATTATTAATCCCGAAAAACTTTGTGCGGCCAGAAGATATCACACAATCTAGGGATTTTTTGTTTTGGGTTCCCACCTTATAAGTCTATGTTTGTAAACCAATAAAATATTTTATGGGTATAGTTTCGGTCACCAACAAAAGTAGATTAGAACTACTCCTTTCACACACCATTTAAATAGTAACTGAATAATTATTCGTTACTTTGTTATACAGCATTTTATTTACAAGGTAAGAATAATATTCTTTAAATTTTTGTTATGTTTCGATTTAATTGAAAAAAATTGCTCAAATATTAAATTTTAAAAACCTCAAATGTAATCGACTGTTGCCGACATATAGTCGCGCTTTAATTAAATCTCTGAAACAACATAAGCTTCGATAAGGCATTCAGCAATGTCTATCTATATACTAATATTATACGGATGTTGGTTATTTTTTCAAAACTACTGAGCAGATTAGGATGCAATTTGGCACACAGATACATAATAATTTGGAGTTTAGCACATAAGATTTTTGAGGGTGACAATGTTCCCGTGGGATAGTTACTGGTTATAACTAGTAGGTATTAACATTCTACGATTTAAACATTTCAGTGGTTGTGTTAAAATGATGTAACAGGTTTCAGGTTTATAAAGTAGCTAAACCTTAGTTTCTCATATCGGAATCGGATACCTACCTACATTATTATAGCATAATAGACACCATAGTAACAAAATTATCCAGTCAACAAAATGGCGGTGGCTAATAACCCAAGGTTCTCAGTGAACTACTGTTGCTTTCTGGAATAGCCAGCAGCTCATGGAGACAAACCTTTGCTTGAGTCCAGTATTCCCCTCAAACTGAAGAGAATTCGTAAGACAGACAATCAATCAGAATTGCCGTCTTATCAATACAAACAATGTATGGAGGGTAGATCATTACAATTGTATTACTTAATTAATACTCAGATTGGTACCCGTGTTATATATACGGGTAGGGTACCTATTTAAGGAGGAGTTTAAAAGTACTCCGATGACAGTAAAGCTGAAAAACCGGTACCATACATATTTGTGGTATGGACCTTACAATGCGGTGCAGGACAGCAAGAAGGGAGAAATATAAAAGACGAAATAAAATAGTAAGTACGTGATTGAGAAAGACGCAGACGAAGACGTAGATATGGATGAATAACTGTATGGTGAATAACTATAGGAAGTCCAGGAGGCAACATTTTTGTTAGTTACAAATAGCACCTGCCTACCTAAGTGAGTGATAGACACACACATTGCAAGACCAGGAAATTCACAGTAAAAAAACAATTGACACTTTAACAACTTCCCATGCATTAAAATTTTATGATAACATTAATCTTTAAAGTTTCGTATAGGCTGTAAAGAATCAGTTATCGAATATTAATTATGAAATACATATGAACGATTGGTAAATAGATATTTATGTAGGTAATTTTGAAAGCTGACAGTCTGAATGGTATATTAATTCATTTATTTTTATATAAAATTCTATAATTATGGAAATGATTACCGAACAGCGCTTGACTATTCATTGCGCAAATAGCGAAAGTGAACATTTTGTTTTTATCATCATCGAAATTAATAGTTTCAGTTTGCCCTGCTCCTGAAGTCCTCGACTCATATATGAGAGACTGGAGTCCAATATATCTGATAATTACGTGAATTATTTTATGTATGAAAATCAAGTAAATTATTGATGGCATCGGGATGTCGCATCGGCCCAGCTCCCGCTTAGAATGAAATGTTGAAATAGAACTCTCACTTTCAGCTGAAGGTGTTCTTTATTCAAGCCTGATGCTGTCACAGACACTTTAATTGGATTACCATCATCAGCACTATTTGATATTATTTCGCCAATTATTTCAAAACTGGGCCGATGCCGTAGTAATTCACTGATAGCGCGTTGACGCCGTTCGATTAGTCGTCGTACTTGACAACTTTATGCACAAAAGCTTGCGCGCGCGCATACTCTTGCCTCACTGGGACGGTCAGTCGAGTATCACATAATACTCACTCAATGTTAAGTTAATCTAACGAATATAAGGTGCACTAACATTCCAAACATCCACACGTTATCTTCTTACATGTAGCCTAAGCTTATGTTTAATCACTGTTATGTAACTACAGATACAGGTTTCAAAGGGTAGCGGTTAACTTTGAAAAGTAACGTGATAGTTTCGCAAATCACTGTAACACGAACATATGATTTCGATGCGGGCTTTTATGAAATGTTTGATTACATTTTGCCGTGGTAACATTAAACAAACGTGACTAAGTTACAACAAATCAAACAGTTTTGATATTAAGGGTACTAACCTGTTTCTTACTGAAGATCTAGATGCGAGGGTGAGATTCCTCTGAGGCAATCGCGGCGCCGCGGAGGGCGCCGGCGGGGTCTGGGGCGCGGGCGGGGAGGTGCGGGGCAGGCGACCACCCGCCGCCGCCGCGCTCGCCAGCAACACCACCATCCACCACCTGGACATCACGATATTATCACGATACGCACGAGACGCGCGACTCACGTTTCGGAACGTACTGTCACAACAGCCACTCGCCGACTCACGGCGTCGTACGCGCACGCAACGACGTTCACTTTTGTTGTGCTTGTGGTGGCGCCCCACTCTGATGAAAGTGGGCTTTCACTGGAGCCCGCAGCACCGCACCGCCACACCGCCAGCTGCCGCAGATCGCTGCCCAGCCCTCGTCTACCAGCGTCATCTTTGTATTTCTGGTATTTATTCCTGCTAACTTAGGACTTTAGGGATACTGATGGACTATACTTTCCTTTTTCCAGAGGCAACGAATTTTTCAAATCACACGTTTTTGTAATATTAGAAATGCAACCACGCTGCCTGCCTTTTAAGTGCGCAACACTAAAACAGTAGTAACAGGTGAAATGACATTGAAAAAACAACTAGGTATGCTCTTTTGATGGAAAGAGCTCCTGTTTGGACCTTAGAGGTACGAATTTAAATTTAAAACCTTATATCTTATCTTATCTGTAAAGAGAGCTATCTTTTTTAAAAGAGGGTAGATAGAGGATTAAATGGCGTCTAGCGGGACGAATTAATTCGATACTTGATTAAAAAACACAATTTACATTTATAAGTATGATAAATAAATCGTATGATATGAATTAAAGATATCGTATGAATAGTAAAATCAATCGGAACTAAAGGTGATGATTTTTCATCCGACACCATTTTTTATTTAAGAGCAATTTTTAGAGTTCCGTAGCCAACTAGCAAAGGCGGAACCCTTATCATATCGTCATGTTATTTTACTCGGAGACTATTTGCACTTTATCGATGAAATTTTAAAAGGAGTTATATTCTGTGACCAGCTAAACAATGGTGTAGTCTAATCACGCAAAAAAATGAAATTAGGGGTCACTCTCCTCATTCTTGTAACCGACATTTTACTGAGTTACGTGTGCATAAATGTTTTATACAGCTCATATTTTTTCGCGATTTCAGGGTTCATCCCATAGTAAAATTTGTTCGTAAGTACAATGCTCCCACGAAATTCTTAGAATAAATTTTTGACACCTTATATATGCATACTACAAAATTCTTACTTGGCGTAGGTACTTAATATAGTCAATAGTTTTTGATATACCTATGGGATATCTTTGCTTTCAACAGTAGAAATCTCTTTGATTTGCATAGTTGCAAAACTATTCGGATATTACCCTTTTCTATATACCACAAAATTCTTGGCGTAGATAAACATTGAGAGATTTAATTCTCTGGAAGTAACGCGTAAATAATTACTTCTTGCTAATCACAGCTTGACGTATTATGCGCCCGTGCGTGAGTCTGACTGTCTATAAACTTGTGGCTCAATTGCTGAGGCTTTTTGTTCCTGTTGTGCCTGAAATCCAACTGAGGCCGCGTAGACACCCGTTATTGGCTGTACCTTCAGCACACAGTGTCACGTGCTAATTCGCCTCTCGTTCGGGCGCTTACAGTGCTTAATGCTCTTCTGACATTAACACCTGACTGTGTGACTTGTTTGCGGGGAGATGGTCTGTCGTGAAAGTTTAAGATTCTATGAGATGATGAATAAAAGATAATTAAAAGTTGTAAATACCTATGTTTACATTTTTTCAATTAGGTAGGTACCTACTTAGGTATGTCAATTTGTCAATTTCTCGTGTTCTATATTTTATTGCCTTTTGTGTAAGTACCTATATTTAACTGTACAGCGCGTTAGATTATTTAAATCTGTTATATTATGTCTCATTAATAAATATTATTTTCGGAAATTATTATGTATGAAATACAAACTTTTATTTTTGGCGTGGATAAAATCAATAATCATGATCATTTCAACTACGGAACCCTTCAATGTGCGTGATCAAACATACTCATAGACTTAGTCTGCCTTGCACATTATTTAAGTAGGTACTAAGGTGTTTAACAATTAGATAAGGTCCAAAGGAAGATTTCATGCAGTTTATAAGGCTTCCCTTAGCTTATTTGCCTAGCCTCCGCCCAACCAGTATTGTACTTATACGTATATACAGCGATTGCCTGGTTTCCCTAAACCATCCCAGTTTGTAACCGATTGCTCACGGAAATTAGTTGTCACTAACACTAATTTATTTTATTGAAGATGGCGATAAAAATTAATCTTGTTGGACGAGATAAAACGTGAAAAATCTATGTTTTCAAGTCTCAATCATATCTCAATAGTTTTCAGATGACACGAAATCGATCTAGATGCGGCTCTATATTGCACACTAGCGACATCTCTCGAACAACTTGGTAAACGGACCGACAACAGCTTTGCACTTTATTTACTTGACAAGCTGTGGTCCCGATATTCCTAACGGCAAAAAAATACGTACGTATGTAATAGACATCTAAACGAACGCCTTTAGGGGATGACTTTTCTAATCCGTCATTAATGCACACAACAACGCAACGCAACGCAACGCAGCAATGCTAGTCCAGTTCAAGTTAGGTTTTGAATTGTCTGTCACTGTATGAATTTAAGTTTTTTTTTCAAAAAGTAAACGAAATTAGGTATAAGTAAGTACGTACTAACTCTTATCTAAACCTTAAAATATAAATATGAAATGCAAAAGCAAATTATTCAATCAGTAACCAAACCACAAGCCAGACAATAGATACTTACCTAGCCCCAGTTAAAAAATAAAAACAAATTTATGTTAGTTTTGATTGATTATACGATACTATTAAAAAAAAATAGGCTAATCATACCTCCCTTGCTCAATGCGATCATTTATAGATATTTATGCGTATGCGCATGACCCTGTTACTAACATCCCACGGTATCTACGCGTAAAGCAAGTACCTACATTTATGTATCACTTACCCTTGACAGAGATGGCGGGTTGCTGGCCTCATTTGGTATAGATTGATCCCGAACTTCCGAGGAGCTGAAGTGATAGGCAGAAATGGAAGGACAGAAGCGTGGTCTGCACCAGTTAAAAAAAAATATTCACTGCTCTATACCAAAAAATCGTTTATTTAGGACATTCATACGACACTGGTTATCTTTTCTCTAATATTACATGTTTCAGATTTCTCCTTTCTTCTTCATCGTGTGTCGAATGATTTAGAGTGAGTGACTAACCTAGTGTCAGAGTTTTTATGTTGCCCATGGGCCTCTGACTTAACTTCACATGCTGTTGAGAAATATCTCTCAGGCGTGCCGGTTTCTTCACGAAGGTTTCCTTCACCGATTTTTAAATTAATACGCACATGAATCCGAAAATTCAGAGGTGCCTTGGGTTCGAACTCGAGACCTATGACTTGGCAGTCCGAAGGTCACATCACTAGGCTTACACTGCTAGAAGATTTCTCCATAATAACCTACAATCAATAAATTAGTATGTAGTGTAATTAGTCTGCTAAGTCTATCTACATAATTGAATCTTTTTCGGATACACACAGGAAGGGAGTGATGCCAAGCAGAAACCATTTTATTATATGAAAGAAAATCAAAGAAAATTAGCAGGGTTGCTTTTGTTTTTTTATAGATTGTAAAATAAGCTAACTCAGTAAGTACCGTCATTCACAATCTACATAGGTATAATAGGTAACTATTTATTCCTAAACCCAACTAAGTCCGTGCGTAATGCACACATGATATGTTGTGACCTTTAAGGTCCGGCCGGATGAAGCGAGGTGATAGCTAAGCCGATTATAAGAGAAAGGCACTCGAGTAAGTTAAGGACACCTGCTACCAAACGGTATTAGTTCTAGCCATTGCAAGGTGTTATGAGAACTGAAACGTAGGAATAATAATTGTATAGGTAGCTACAGCCAACCTCAAAATGGTACCTACCTATCATCATACAGTGTTTTAGATTAAAAAAGGGTCTAACTTTAATGGGGTATATTACTCATGAAAATGGACAACTTTGATTATGTGGCCAACTCTGAAATATGAAAAAAATAGTATAGGGAGTCAACATTTCCAAATTGACTACCCCTGCCTAGCCTTTTCCCAACTATATTGGGGTCGGCTTCCATTCTAACCAGATGCAGCTGAATACCAGTATTTTACATGGAGTGACTGCCTATCTGACAGTCAGTAACAGGGTAATACGATACCCCTTGGTAAGTCTGACAGCTGTTGCAGCTGCAGCGTTGAATATAAAAAAAATAAGTGTAATAAAATGCAGGGTGCCATTTTGAGTGGCCTTTTGAGGAACGTACCAGACAAAGTATGAGTAAACCTGTCCCAACAAACGGCACACAAGCATCAGTCAGCATGAGCCCAAGAGCTTAGTTTGCCAACTCGACAGCGACACACAACAGTACCACCACTCGGAGTATTAAAAATAGGCATAGCAGTAACCCTAACCGCCAAATACATGTAGGTAAGCTTTTTTTTAAGGCTGGGAAATCATCCAATGACTGCTCCCGCTCTGGGTGGAGCCGAAGGGAGTGTCAGACTCTTACTGACTAAAACCCATCCATGTTCCTTCCGTAGCCCTTTATGTGTGGGTAGCGGTAACCCTTTCGGACAATCCCGCTTACCCGGCAGGCTTGGCCCTGGGGCCCCTTCATATGCTGACATCTCTTTGAGGCGCGCGTGGAACATATACGCGCAGTCCGGCACGGGCCTGGTGCTGATCGGACGGTGAGTCACCCATTACTCACCGTCCGCAGGCCCGCGCCTACTGTGGCCGGGAGTCGTCACGTGGCTCCCGACGCCCGGGGCGTCTCCCGTAATACATGTAAGCTAAAGTATTAAATTCAGTCTTTATGTCAAAATAATTTATGAAGTAGAAAACGCATCTGCCTTCACCTACCTACATGGTGATACTTTTCAGTGCTTTTTCGTAAGTCTTTTTACAAGTGCAGTCGGTGGATCAACTCTACGCGGCGTTGTTACTCCCTCCATATTCAACGACGCTCTGAAGGACAGTGTTGAGAAATACTCCGTAAAGCAGTGCTTCTGTAATGATAAATATTTACAGGAACTTTTTCGTCGTTACCAATTTAATAGTACCTATATTACTCGACGACATTCTCGTCACAATTTTTAAGGTTTCCCAGAAGCACTGCATAACGGAGGATCTCTAAACACTGTCCAGAAGCAGAAGCAGATGAATACCGCAGAAGCATCCTGTATGTGTGGGCCTATTGGTATTTACCGTCAATAGTTATTTATTCCTAAAAAACTGTCACACGACTGGGGGTATTTTTTTGGTTACTGGGTGGAAATCCTCATGGGTGTCCTCCACTCTGGAGCGGCCAGAGGGGTTCTGGCTTACACCTACGCCACGGGTTCCCAATTTCGGAAGCGTACTGTCACATCTTACCTTTGGTCCCTTCCTGTACTACTCAGAAACCTATGCTGCATTCCTGCTGCTGACGCAGCATCCTCTCAATTCTCTCTCCCCCTCCTCGCAGTCCAGCACTCCAGTCGTCCTCCATCCTTACCACCGTGCGTGCACATGTAACTTGCACTCGTATATTTAAATTATAATATATGATTAGTAGTTTAAGTGGTTTGCCTTTTTTAAAAAAACCTAATCCGGAACCCTGTCATAACAGTACAATACTTCCGCAACCCCAGGTTGGTTCCGACAGTTGTCTGTTGTGCGAAGCCAACATGCCATTCTTTATTAGTATGTTTTTAGTGTACGCGCCAGCAAATTTGTAAAGTATTTCATTGCTGGACCCTATTTCTCGAAACTTATTAGACTAATAATGTGAGTCCATGAACGAATATTTTTTACAAGTTTCCAAGTGTAGTGTAGTAAAATATTAGTTACTACACTCGGCCTCACAAAAATCGCACCTCTCCGAAAACAAGTTCCAAGCATGTCCTGCCATTAACGAATACATTAAACCCAATGTAAATTGGTATCAAATAAAAGTATTAAAAAAAAAAAATGTGTTTATTATCTAAATTCAATACAATTAAGTTGCCGGGGCTTCCCAGAAAGTAATCCGAAGATACTTGTGATGGGATAAACCTCGCTCTTCCTCGTTTATTTAACAATAGTTTTGTTGTGCTAATTAGGTATTAAAGATACACATTTTTATAAAACCAATAAAAATAAAAACAAAATAAAACAAAAATTAAAAACTTTTCAAAACAAAAACCATTATAAAGAAAGAAAAACAAGAAAGGTGTAGATTTGTGTTTATGTGTGTGAACGTATATTTTGTGTGTATGTGAGTGTGTTTGAGTGAGTGTGTGGGAGTGTGTGTGTGAGTTAATGTGTATATGATTGTGTGTGAGTTAGTGTGTATATGAGTGTGTGTGACTGAGTGAGTGAGAGGGTGTGTATGTGAGTGTGAGTATGCATGACGTTCAACCATGTGTTCAAGAAAGTATGTTTAATGACATTTAAATTAACAGTAGTAAGAATTCCTAAGAACAAAATGTCTCATCAGCACGTCACGTTAAAAAAAAATTGGTCATTAACGCATTACAGTATGCCAGAATAAAAAAAAAAAAGAAATAGGGTGTCATTCGCTATCCAACCTTCGAAGTGAACGCACGTGATCCTGCCTCTACCACTCTTCAAGACCTCCAAGATGCCGTTGTTGCAGAATGGGACAACCTTCCCCAAGAGACTATAGTTACCTTATTAAGGTCCATGAGGGAACGCATTGAAGCATCAGGGCTAGGGGGGGGGGGGGTTTAAGGCTGGGAAATCATCCAATGACTTCTCCCGCTCTGGGTGGAGCGGGAGGGAGTATCAGACTCTTACTGACTAAAACCCATCCATGTTCCTTCCGTAGCCGTTTATGTTCCGGGGTAGCGGTAACCCTTTCGGACAATCCCGCTTACCCGGCAGGCTTGGCCCTGAGGGGCCCCTTCATATGCTGACATCTCTTTGAGGGGCGCGTGGAACATATACGCGCCGTCCGGCACGAGCCTGGTGCTGATCGGACGGTGAGTCACCCATTACTCACCATCCGCAGGCCCGCGCCTACGGTGGCCGGGAGTCGTCACGTGGCTCCCGACGCCCGGGGCGTCTCCTGCGGCGGCTGGGACGGGAGGACCTTTCTCTCTACCATCCCGCCACCTCCTTCGCGAGCATGACATTTTCGCAGAAGGAGGTGACTGCCTCCCACTCCCTCTCGCCCCGGACCATGGCTTGCACCAGGGCCGGGCGCGAGAGGTCGCCGCCGATCGCCTCTACGAGGACACGGCGGTGCTCCGCCCATGCGGGGCAGGTTTGCACCGTGTGCTCTACCGTGTCCTCTGGGCGATCTTCGCAGTGGTGACACCCAGGCGTTTTCTCCCGCCTGATGATGTGCAGGAACCTCCCGAAACATCCATATCCGGTGAGGACCTGCGTCAGGCGGTAGGTGAGAGCACCGTGACGCCTCTCTAGCCACTCAAGAGGGGCCTTACCGCCACTATCGTGGCGTGCCCTAGGGCTAGGGGGGGAGGGTAACACTAGGTTTTAAGTTGTTTTTATGGACTTTGCTGATTTTTTCTGTTCAATTAAAAAGTTACGTTTTAATCATTTGCATTTGCTTGCTTTTTTTTTATTCCCTGGTAAACAACATTCAAATCTATTGATTTATTCTGAAATTTCAATAAATTACCTTTCCAATGATACCTTATATCTTCATGTCTTCCATTGATTAAAAGGGCAAAAATGACTTCGTAGGAATCTTTTGAAGAGGTGCGATTTTTGTTTAGTTGCCAACTAATAAATATTAGCTAAAATTACCTATTTTATTTTTATTTTATTTTATTTATTAGGGAAAACAAACAATTACACATTAAAAATTACAAAAAGATAAATACAGATATTATACAAATGTGAAATCAACCACGTTCTCCACAGATACACTATTACATAATTATTTGGTAAATTAAGACAAAATGTTGTTATAATTTAGAGAGGAATAAGTATGAATTTACAAAGTAAGTAGTTATTTAAAAAAAAAAAAAAAAAAAACATTAAGCTAAATAAACATAAACACAGTGCCGCATAAGCGGAAAAACAGGGAACATTAATTTTTCAATGCGTTAAGTAACATGATTCTGAACTTTCTATGCGGTAAGGCAAACAGATCTAAATTGCAGAAATTCTTATTAAAATTGCTCGTTAGGCGACGAAGAGGCGCACGCAAGCCGGCATTTGTACGACTAGAGGTAGTGGCGAATACAGGTCGTGCGCGCACCTCGCGTCCATGGCATGTTCTGGGAACTATATAACACAGCTTGTTGACAATGTTTATGCAATCATACGAGTTATGACATAAGTCATACAAAAATGCGTTGTCAAGAAAAGTACGCCTTGAACTCAATGGAAGCAGATTATATTTTTTTAGTAACTCACTATAAGAAAGATAACAACTTTTAAAGCATCGATAATGCATGGACTTCAAGAATTTACGTTGGATGCTTTCTATACACTCAATATACTTATTGTAGTAGGGGTTCCACACAGGTACTGCATATTCTAATTGAGACCTAATCAGTGATTGATATAGATATAAATATGTACTAGGGTGCTTGAACTCTGTGGATGATCTCATCACAAAGCCGTACATGCGATAAGCATTATTAACAATTTTATTAACATGTGCGTCTAAGTGCAATTTTTCGTCAAGTAATATTCCTAGGTCGCGGATCAAACTCTCTCTTGCCAGAGTTTCACTTTGTATTGCATAGGGATATTTAAAGATATTTATATTTTTCGTGAAACTAATACAGTAACATTTAGGAATACTGAGCTGGAGTTTGTTTTTAGTGCAATAATCTGCAAGACGATCGAGATCTTGTTGAAGCAATTGACAGTCGAGCATACTTTTAATGGGTCTAAAAACCTTAAGGTCATCTGCGTAAAGTAAGAATTTAGAATTATGAAAGCACATGTCAATATCATTGATGAACATAATAAACAACAAGGGACCTAGTATCGAGCCTTGAGGCACCCCTGATGAAACAGTTATGGATTTGGAATGGAAACCATTAACTACCACTCCTTGCGTTCTATTTGTAACATAGGAAGAAAACCAACGGAACAAATCGCCACGAATGCCGTTAAATGCTATTTTCCCTAAAAGTAACTTATGATCGACCTTGTCAAAGGCTTTACGGAAGTCAGTATAAATAGAGTCCACTTGTACGCGTCCATCTAAATTATTGAATAAATAATCAGTGAATTCAATTAAATTTGTAGTTGTTGACCTTTTTTTGACGAACCCATGCTGTTGCTTGATAATCTGATCATGAATTATCGGATAAAGCTGATCATGTACAAGCCTCTCGAAAAGCTTTGACAAGATCGACAAAATAGAAATAGGACGATAGTTCTCTATTTCATGTTTTGGGCCAGATTTATGAACAGGGGTGATATTGGCTCGTTTCCATACTTCTGGAAAAGTTCCTTCGCTCAAACACTTATTGTAAATAATACAGAGTGGGAGACTTAAAGTGTCAGCGGCATTTTTAAAGAAAACCGGCGGGATACCATCAGGACCTGGACCTTTGGAACAATCAACGGATTTCAAAGCACTGTGTACTTGTTCAATATTGATCACAAGATTGCTAACGAGACGACTATTCTCAGCATCGTCGAAGGTCTGCTGCTGCACATTGTTGAGAGTGGAAGGCTCATAAACAGAATGGAAGAAGTTTAAAAACAGATTACAGATCTCGTCAGGATTGCTGGATGACTGTCCCTGGTACTGCATAGTTGAAGGAATGGAAGTTGTGGATTTACGGTTAGATATAAATGTCCAGAAATATTTAGCGTTAACTTTTATGCTATCCTCAACTGACTTCATGTATAGGTTATAACAAGTCTTAGATTCAGTGTTAAACCTCGATCTAAACAGTGAAAAATGTTCATAATCCGATAAATTTTGATACGTTTTCCATTTACACCAAGCTTTAGTTTTATTTTTAAATATTTTTATTAATGACGGTGAAAACCAGACCGGATACTTAGTTGACTTGACCGATGTAAGAGGAACATGAGCTTTTATAACTTTGAAAATAACTTCATAAAATGTATTAACTGTATCTTCTGCAGACTGTCCCTGCAATACTTCACTCCAGTTAACTTTGTCCAAATCACCATTAATTTCCTCCTTTCCTATGTAAATTCAATTTGGTTTCATAAAAAAATGCGTTATTAAATACTCTTTAAATTATACGGATAATGCTATTAGTCTCAAAAGGCTTTTAAAAAAGATTTGCCAAAATTATTAGAATTTTTACCGAACGAATTTTGTAAAATGTGGTCAGATTCGGACACTTCCGGTGCCCAGAAGACTGACAGCATTGCCACGTTAAATGGCAATGCTAATTCTTTGGCCAAAGAACACTCCAGCCCTCGAGTCAAGGGTACGCCACGACAGTCGCAATAAGACCCCTCTTTGAGGAGTGGCTAGAGAGGCGTCACGGCGCCCTCACCTACCGCCTGACGCAGGTCCTCACCGGACATGGATGTCTCGGGAGATCCCTGCACATCATCAGGCGGGCGGAAATGCCCGGGTGTCACCATTGTGAGGATCACCCAGAGGACACGGTGGAGCATACGGTGGAGATCTGCCCCGCTAGGGCGTAGCACAGCCGTGTCCTCGTTGAGGCTATTCGGCGGCGAGCTCTCGCGTCCGGCCCTGGTACAAGCCATGGTCCGGACCGAGAGGGAGTTGGAAGCAGTCACCTCCTTCTGTGAAGCAGTTATGCTTGCGAAGGAGGTATCAGGCTGTGAGAGGGAAAGCACCTCCCGTCCCAGCCGCCGCAGGAGACGTCCCGGGCGTCGGGAGCCGCGTGACGATTCCCGGCCACCTTAGGCGCGGGCCTGCGGACGGTGAGTAATGGGTAGCTCACCGTCCGATCAGGCCCAGGCCCGTGCCGGACGGCGTGTACGCGTTCCACGCGCGCCTTAAAGAGATGTCAGCATTTGAAGACGCCACGCGGGATTGTCCGAAAGGGTGGGTTACCGCTACCCTGGAATATAAAGGGCTAAGGATTGTCCGAAAGGGAGGGTTACCGCTACCCTGGAATATAAAGGGCTAAGGAAGGAACATGGGTGGGTTTTAGTCAGTAAGAGTCTGACACTGCCTTCCGCTCCACCCAGAGCAGGAGGAGTCATTTGATGATTTCCCACCCTCAAAAAAAGACCCCTGGTCACGTGAAGTGTCCATCGGCGAGAAATTGCCTTAAAAAAGGGTGCGCACTCGGGCATCATGACCCTAGTTTCGACCCCAAACGGCTCAAAACTGTAGATACCCATCAGATTACTGTATTTACGAAGCTTGGGACTCAGCAGCGGCAGCAGCGGCGCCAGCACAGCCCGCCGTGCTAAGAACATGAGATGGCGCAAGGGTGTCGGCACAGGATGTGTCCCACACCAAAGGCCCACCTTCCAAGGCAACAACGTCATGCCGTCTGTCTGGTCTCTTCCCATCGCCACGTACCAAACAGTTTGGTTCTAATACCGCTGGTACACCGGCGGTGGCAAGTGCTCGACGAATAATATCGTTGATGCTGTCGTGGCGTGATATGCGACCTGCGCTCCTGCTGCAGGACAGGACATGGAGCCCGAGACTGTCGACAGCTTCAACGCAGTGACATCGATGCGGACCAACACAAGGTGCGCCCAAGTGGTGATATGCAGCGAATTTACTAAGGGTTAAATAAAACAATCCACATTTACCGTCAATGTGCAAGCGACAAAAGCAAACGATTCCAAAAGTGGCGGTCGTATCAGTAAAGAAGCATATATGTATATTCAGTCAAACCAGCGTAATATTTTTAAATATTCTGCTATGTTATGTACCTACCTTGGAAGCCAATGGAGCTAAGCCACAATTAGAAAAATGTGGCTTAGCTCCATTGGACTCCAAGGCGACGATATTAGGGCCTAAAAGAAAGGGGTAATTGCTTTAAGAAATAGGACCGCTGTTGAGTTTAAGCCACCAGCAATTGGCTGTATAGGTACAGCAGGCAGTGAGGCAGTAGGTACATTCATATTTCATTGCCTCAATTTAAAAAAATACATTCTTACTTTATGTGGTTTTATTTAAATTTCTCGCATTGTTTGAATAAAGCATAATGCCAGCATTGGTCCGTTGTTTGCGTTGTTGGCCACACTATTATGGCTTCGAGCCTATCTTAGCTACCCTCTGGGGGTCTTCAACCTTGGTCATCATAGCAGCCCTTCGCGATGTCTTATGCTGCCAGCGACACAGTTATTACTGTGTGCTTTTTATTTTAACTGTACCTTTTCAAACTTGAAAGCGTAAGCATCAATAATAGGTATCCTTGCAGAACAATCCTTGTTCGGGCTCGATAGGAAACAATTCGCTACAAGGTACCTGCGCTTAACAAATTGACAATTTGAAACAGTCAAAAATAAAATATGAAAGTACATAGAAAAAGACCGCTCGTCTTAAAAACTTCCATCACCGTACAGAAATTAAATAGTATGCGAAGATATAATTGTAATATTGCATTTAATGCTAATAAGTATTCAATTTGATTCTAAAGGTGGGTACTGACCATTCGCGGCGAGCATGCTCGCATCGAGCACGCTCGCCGTGAATACGCGGTGTCAGTACAAACGGCGTAACATGCTCGTCAAAACTCTGTGCTCCGCTTTCGCCGTTTATTATAATGCTCTAGATGAGCTGGGTTCCACAACACTTCCTCTTCTCTGTATTTTTCTAATAGTTTTTATTTGGGTCCACTCCATGTTTTAAGAACGACGAGTACGAGAGTAAATACGATAGGAACGACGTGTGATTACTCGCGACGCCCGTGCGCTCGCGACGACTTGCAGGAGCGTACTGACCGAACCGCGTAACACTCAAAGGATTCGCCAAAAAACCGACAGCCGGGTGGAGCACTCCCAGCGAGCAACGAGCGGCTCGTTGCTCACTGGTTTCCCCGTAACACGGCGTACTGACTGCACGAAGGCTCGCGGTGTAACACGTAGCATTACGCCGCGTAACGCCGGTCAGTATCCACCTTAAGAATCTGTGACGTCACATTGTTAAAATATATCATACAAATCGTACAAATTCCGCGTTTTGACAGTTCTTAAAAAGTAATTGACTACATACCCTCTCAAATACCCTTAGAGCATTAGCAAATACCCAATTGTCTGGACCATAATACTCTGCTTATCTGAAAAATTCTGTAGGTATCTACATGTATTGTCTACTAAAATTACAACCTACAGCTAAACAAGGCTTGCGTTGGACAAGGATGCATCACATCTTCAAAACAAATGCTTAACCTTTACACCACCAATAAAGACGTGATGCTTAGCCAAGCGCAGCTGCCAAGCTGTTAATGCATAACCAGATAGTTAAAATGAACTTAATATGAAGTCGTGACACGAAAATCTAGAACTTCTATTCAAGTGCTTGGCGGTGAACAATTTTTGTATTAAAACTACTATAATGGTATCCACCCAGTGTAGCAAAACAACCAATTGGTGAAACTTTAATATTTATTTAAATAACTTTCAATAGACTTTACATATTATGTGCATATTAGATAATTTATCGAGTAAGCAATATAATGAAAATGTATGTATCACATTTTAGACAAATCGATTAAAATAACTAAGGTGTTACAAGCTGTGGGCATTTGGTCTTCCTCAGATAATTCTTGCCGGAAGGCATAGGCATCACGGTGGTGCCCTGCGGGAAAACTTTAGGTATCTGGTCTTCGGGCACAGAAGGCAGGACCATGCAGTCATCGCCAACCTGGAAATAATAAAATGACACACATTAGGGAATATTAGCTTACTCTCTCTTATCTCTTTTATGCCTCGAGGTGTAATATGGTCGGAACTGTACTCTTCTGCTAACAACCTAATGTAATTTACCCATATTACCAAATAAATTATTTTGAATTTGAATTTTAAATACACAAAGCCTGCTTGATCCCTAGACTTTTCTTGAGATCAAGCAGGCTTTTGCTAGTTACAAATAATATCATTATTTTTGTTACTCCTTCCTACTCTTTTTTTAGTAAATTTCGTCATTTGAAAAGAAGTTTATAATTTTCCGTCAAAACTTATTCCTATAATATAATCCTGCAACGGGTTTGTGGAATCAATGCAAAATAACGTTTTTATAACGTCCATAAAAACGTTCTTCTTCTCGCCGAGAAGAAATTGTCAGTCGGGGGAATGTTGGAACCTGGTTCTCGGCAACGTTACCCGCATCACTGGTAGAGTGCGTCCAAATCCACACGTAGAAAAGATCGTATCATACAAATTAGATACTGCTCGCCGAATTTGTACGATGGACGTTGATGATGTTGGGTACGTACTAGGCTTCATAGTTTTTCAGGGATTTCCACATATTTCCCGGTAAAAATAGATCGTTAAGATAAATGGTTTTAGTGGAGCTGGAGAATATTTTATTGATTTATCTATTACTAGCTTCCGCCCGCGGCTTCGCCCGCATAATATGTCGACAAATTATACACATAAACCTTCCTCTTGAATCACTATCTATTAAAAAAAACTGCATCAACATCCGTTGTGTAGTTTTAAAGATTTAAGCATACATAGGCATATAGGGACAGAGAAAGCGACTTTGTTTTATACTATGTAGTGAAGTGATGCAACTTTATTTTTCGTGTGTTCCGTTTGATTCTTCCGCATATTCTGAACCAATTGCCAGTGCTATCGACAAATTTGTACGATGACCACGATGATGTCGGGTAACACGAGGCTTCATATGTTCTTCAGGGATATTAATAAGTATCAAACCATAAGAAATCTCTTGCATAAAGTCATCTCCGTTCCCGAAGGCCGGCTACGTGTACCACGTTTACAAGGGTCTTCGTCGTGAAAACAAATTGGGTAGAAGAGTGGCCGCGTTTTGTGAGTTTTTCTGACCAATCTCGCTATATACCAGACACTAGACGTACACGGTAAAGGAAGACCCCCACCCTAGACGACAAAACCGTTTAAAATCACGCCATGTATAAGCGGTGAAACAATAGAATAGTGATGAAAGGACCGAACTGATTTATTCTGAAATGATTGTAACAGATGTCATTCTTTTGCGGACCCAATTTGGTGTTGCATTTCTGCTTAACTATAATATGGTCAGCTTTTTTTTTAAGGCTGGGAAATCATCCAATGACTTCCTCCGCTCTGGGTGGAGCGGAAGGGAGTGCCAGACTCTTACTGACTAAAACCCATCCATGTTCCGGGGAAGCGGTAACCCTTTCGGACAATCACGCTTAAATATGGTCAGCTTGACATTAAAATGTGATACAAAAATAATAATTTTGAGATAAGGAACCATAAGCAATGGCCCAAAAAAAAGTTTACAAATTTAAAAAAAGTTTAGCTTGTATGGTCAGGGAACTTTCAAAAGAGAACTAGCATCATTTTTTAGACTATCCAATGTGAAATTACTCAAGTTGGTTTACCAACTAAAGAAGCTGCTTGGCGTCTAATAATCTCATTAAAAAAATCTTATCAAAAACCGAAAAAAACGTTTTATTTTGTTCCAAATATCACATTTAAGGGCTTGGGCCACATCCGCAGAGTGTATATCTCTACAAAGTACAAAACTAAGTCCCTCTGTACGTACGCTTAGATATTTTAAAGTACATAACGGATTTAAATGCGATGCGTTTTTATCAACAGACAAAGCGATTCAAGAGGAAGGCTAATACGTATAGTTTAATTAGCTTTCGCCCGCGGCTTCACCTGTGCGATAGTATCTACAATGCACCCATGCGCAGCCGGTGCAGGTCGTGTAAGCATACAATTAAAATTTAACCAACCTTCCAGTCCACTGGTGTAGCAATCTTGGCGTTATCAGTCAGCTGCAAGGAGTCCAACACACGCAGTATCTCACTGGAAAGTAAACACGTTACATGATTAAAAATAATACCATACTCAGCTGCTTAGAATGGAAAATCATGTCCTGTATGCCCCTGTACGGGAATGTATTAATGTATGGGACGATACTTGTATCTTCCAAATGTTACGACGATTTGACTTTAGACTGATAATGTAATAATATAACGCAACATCGTGCCTGTAATCTCCGACGGGTTAGGCAGAGGAGTAGGTGTACCCATGGTACACTACCAACATTCCGCCAGTTATGTTTAAGTCCCATGCAATTCAGCGCGAGCCTATTGCCAATTAATTAACAAGGTAAAAATCCAACTCCGGGCAGCTACTGAGAAATTCCTGATAAAAATATTAGGTAATAACACTTCGCCCAACCTGGGAATGGAACTCGAGGAACTCGATGTTCAGTATCAGCGCTTGACGACTAGACGAACGAGGTAGTCAGTGCTGTAATATTCATAGCCGAATTTTGGGACTTCAGTCCTTATTACGAATCATCCTTCCTTTGTCTTTGGCTTTTGGCTACTTTGTACTGTGTACTTTAATGTATTTTTGTAATATGAGTTTTGTTTGTGCAGAATAAACAATTTTTTTACATTTCTTTGTGTCCAATAAATCGTTGGTTGAAGTCAGATTTTTCGACAAGTATTTGGTTGGACTACTTTACTAATTTCTCGTTTCGTGGATGTGTGTTAAGTTACTAACATAAATACCGCAGACAACAACAACAACAGCAACAGCAGCAACTATTTTTATCTTCTGCAAAATAACTATGTATGTAGACAAATATAATTACCTATGTTCCCGTGCGGTAAATAACCCGCGACAAGTAACTATATAAAATACGCCACTAGTCAATAGCCAATATTAACTTGTAGCGTAATTAAGGCACTAGTCAATCAAGTTTTGTTAGTCTAAGTGCCGGATATCTATGCTTAGGCGCCTTAGTAAGTTACATGCACAAGCAAGAGTTTTATAATACAAATTCTGGTATCGGATACCACATTGTCTCAAATATTTAAATAATGACTTAATAATACACACAGATCTGAAAAAGTATAACAATGACAAAGCGAAAGTAGATTACGAACTACTGTGACAATATTTATTCAAGTGTTATTACTTTTTGAGTCTTTCGGCCAAAGTGTCAATACTCGTTGTAATTTTGTCAACATACTTACCTATAGGTACTTCCTTCACCTGGCCAACAATGCGATAATCATTGTCCAATAATATAAACGTCTTCAAAGATAAATATTATCATAACTACTGATAACATGACACAGGGTAATTTATAGACATAACAATGGGATCTTGTGTCATTTGTGGTCATAACTTCACCTCATAATTGTCATAATATTTGAATTCTTTACTCAATGATAGGAATTCAGTAGTTATTGCTGTTGTACTTGATTGAAACGGAAATGTCAATGTGTACATAATAAGCGAGTTAGCGGTTATCAAGCTTGAAGTATTGGATTACTAGAAAATGATAGATAGATATGTATTTGGTTTGAGGTGTGTTGTAGTTTTCTTTCCCCAAATGCGAAGTTTAATGAGTCGATGATGGAATAATATAACATTTTTTGCGTTCTGCTACTGTACAAAGGCCAGCACATCAAGTTACCCCAATCTGTCAAGATTTCTTTGATAGAATTTCAACTTTATTACAAAACCATAATAAGGTTCATTTTCAATTGGGCAAATTTGTCAGTTAAGAGATAGCTTGATGTGCTGGCGTCAGTACATTCTATATGATTATTACTACAGAGTGCTTTAATTACACCTAAACCAATAGTAAAATGGGTGACAACTTACTCAAAGTTTCTGCCCGTAGTGGCTGGGTAGAGAAAAGAGAGCCTGAATTTCTTGGCTGGATCAATTATAAAGAGCGCTCGTGCGGTGAGAGGAATTCCTGCACAATCCACTTCATCTTTGTCTACCATGCAGAGCTTCTTGGCAATCTCTCTATTCTTGTCTTCGAGAATTGGATATGGGAACTTTTCATCCACATTGCAACCTGTAAAGTATAGTAGTTCTAACATAGAAACTTATTCATACAAATGGGTCTCGTATTTGTGCTTTTTGAACATCACAAGGAGAAAATTCTCAGTAGCTGTACTGAGTCTGGGTCTGGTTCCGTGTTTGTTTATCTGCAATAATATATTACTTTGTGAAATTAAGGGATTTGCTTGTTCATTTAGGTAATGTTCACTATTGTTTTTTCAATACAAATTAATTTTACTTTATTAATAAGATTTAGGGCTGATTTGTATCATCTGATAAGTTTTATCTGAAGACTAAAAAATTACGGTTTGACATATTTTCTATGGAAAAGCAGTCAAACTACTATAATTATTCCTCTGATAGACTTAACTGACGATTGAAAAATCAGCCCTAGAGCATCATCAGCCTTAGAGTATCAATTTCCTGCTTAGGTTGTTTCTCCAACAAGTCAGACACTTCCACTACATTCTATCTGGATCTGGGCCATCTCTTTCTAAATTAAATAACTCATAACATCACTTCTCTATTTCACAAAAGGGTTGGGCAGAGGTGTGCCTATAATTCACCCACATTCTGCCAGTTATGTTGAAGTCCCATTTAATAGTTCTTTGGTTCCCTGCCGAAATTCAAAAACCTCTTGCACAATCATTTAAATGTTTATTTAAATTGATTGCGCAAGAGGTTTTTGAATTTGCATTACCTAGATAAGCTTATTTTATTTTACATTTATTTTTACTTATATATTATACTTACTTACTTTATACTTTATTTAAGCATTTTAATTTTTTTTTTCTTTTCATTTACTTTTATTTTAGTCTTAGGTCTGAACTGTCCAATTTATCTCGTTTTGTTTTTCATTTTTATTCATATTTAATTTTTACATAGTTTACGTCTGAACTGTCCAATTTATCTCGTTTTGTTTTTCATTTTTATTCATATTTAATTTTTACATAGTTTACGATAGTTGCTTTTTTAAGAGAATATCGTGTACACCTATAATTGGTATATATATAAGAACCATACCTGTAGAATATTATATTTAATGTACTATATATATGCTTTTCAATAAATAAATAATAGGAGGGCAAGCCTACTGCGATTAATCAGACACTAATCCAGACTCCAGGCTGCTACTACTAAGCGGGATTGTCCGAAAGGGTTACCGCTACCCCGGAACATAAAGGGCTACGGAAGGAACATGGATGGGTTTTAGTCAGTAAGAGTCTGACACTCCCTTCCGCTCCACCCAGAGCGGGAGCAGTCATTGGATGATTTCCCAGCCTTAAAAAAAAAAAAAAAGGCTGCTACTACTGAGGAATTATTCCAGATGGAAGAACCCAATAATGATTTGCTCAAACCGGGAAAAAACAAAAACTATTTGGTCTGGTTAATAGTTTTTGTTTTACCAGGCACTAAAAATTATTATTACAAATACACTTAAATATTACCTGCAAAGCACTGAATGTCTTTGCACCAATCCACATGAGACTCAATACTATCACAGGACAAGCCGATAACTTTGGTGTTCCGCTTCTGGAACTCCGGCACAAGCTTCAGAACTCTGGCCAACTCTGTAGTACACACTGGAGTGAAATCTGACGGGTGGGAGAATAGAATACCCCACCTGGAAATTATACAACAGTTTATTAGCTGAAGACATTGAGAGAAATTATAATAGTAGAAATTAGGCTAAGCTACACATCTCTCCCTCTCTCTATCTCTCTATCTGTCTCTCTCTCTGTCTCTCTCTCTCTAAGACATCATTTGCACTATTATATTCTACACTAGCTGTGCCTGCGACTTCGTCCGCGAGGAATAGTGACTTTTCGGGCAGCATACTCGTACCTTAACAAATGTTCGCCGTGATTCTTTAAATTGACATAACTTTTTTATTTATGAACCGATTGACATGAAATAAACACTAAATGTTAAGTGAAGCTTACTACAATATATTAGTGAAAACCGCATCTAAATCGAATAAGCCGTTTCTGATATTAGCGTGCACAAACACACAGACAAACAGACAAAAAAAAAATTAATTTCGGGTTCGGCATCGATAAAATAACAACCCCTGCTACTTTTTATTTATATATTTCCATTGTACAGACGCCACTTTTCTACAATTTTATTATATGTATAGATTATCATGGAATATTTTGTTTTCTGATAAATATCAGCCATCATTACTTAAACTTGAAACATTACAAAACTGGGAATGAACCATATTTGAGTTATTTTTGATAGATTCCAATATTTGTTGTTGTCTGTGTTATGTGTTCGCACTGTCTAGAAAAATAATATTTTATTACGAGAAACTTGTCTATAAGTTTCTCTTTTAATATTCATACAGTTGTTTTAGTGTTAAAACTTGTCTGTAGAGCAAGTGTAGGGCTCCACTGTTAGTACACTATGTACCACAAGTGCAGAGCATAACTTTTTTTTTTTTGCATATAAGTCAGCTCATTTAGAATGCTTTTGCAAAATGCCAGAGCTATAAACCCATAATACTCCCCACTGTCCTACCAATCCCATCACAAACTGCCGTTTTTTTTCTCGCCCCGGTTTTGCTAGATTCAGGGTTTTCAAAAAACACTATAAAGGGTATATTTTACCAAACAAAAAAAAGCCTATTCAAAAAAATCGCCGGTTGATAATGTACAGTGGTTCCGTTGTGAGATTTAATTTATTACTAAATACATTGACAGAAATCACTGCAATTTTAACATATTTTATCAATTTTTTTGCATACATGCAGTGATACACAATGTCAAGTTATAATGCACATGCACATGTTGACAAGCAGTTGTGTGGAAACTATACCTACCCTAGTAGCGAATTACTATATAATTATGTTGTTTAATTGATATTTATAGCAAGACAAAACATTGTTGGCATCTTCATTTGTTTCATGAGCCAAATAGAGTCTTCAAAGTCATTGCTAATTTGAAGTTTCTCTGACTTAGATAAAGTTTCTGAAGGATTTTGTAGCAGCTCTATATAAAAAAGAAACCATTTCATTTTTTTAACCTGTTTCAATGGTAATAATGTGTAAAACTTTGGTGTTAAATTTGGTACTCCTAATTTAGGAGTATTCTTTTCCATTCCATAATGTAGGTGTGTTGTTCTATGCCGGCGTTATTTACTAAACAGCATTTTATGAACTATGTAAATAATGCCGGGTTCAAAATGACTATGTAAAACTTACGAATCTCCAAGATGTTTATAAAAATCTATCTCTCCAAGGGTCGAGTTGGCAGTAAAATTAGGAAAAACATCTCCTAACAGCAACATTTTCAGGTTAGGTAAATATTATGTGTTCAATTCTTTTAAGAACCGCGACGGCCAATATATTCCTCTTCTTAAATTTTCTATAGATAATTCTGACAAATTAACAAAATAACCACATTAGATGACAAATTCACACAAGTAATTTTACGAATGAAAAATTATTCGAAATTTAAAAATAGTTCTAAATTCCCGCCTGCTTCCAACGAGTTACAGCCAGTATGTAATCTTCTGCATTGATTTGTTGATCGGATTGGACATTGGAGTGTTCGGAAAGAAGCATAAATGATTGGAAGTCGCACACAAAAAAAAAGATAATTGTCTCTGGGTTACTAAAATAATATAGTGCTGTCAAGTTAAGCCCTTAGCCATATACTTTGAGCTAGGCCACAAGCAACAACTTTACTCGCCAGCGGTTCCTTATTATTTCTCTATACACTGATTTTGATAGCCAATTCGTCGCTAACAGTGTCCAAATTTGTGTGTGGACGAGAGATTTGAAATTCGCCAGCGTCTGGCCGCGCTAGCTACCCGGTGACGGAAGTCGGAGTGAGCTGTAGGGTATTTAATAAATTTATCTCTCACACACACACACTGATTTTCATATAGTTAATAACTTTATTCACTGATAAACTAAAAGTATTTACAATATTTCAATGAATTTTGCAAAAAACAGTGTCTTCGGTGTCTTTGTCGATCAGCGCGTATTATGTGTCTTCCAGCTCGACCATTTGTCGCGGGCTCGCGGCCTCATGAGTCTACAGGTCCTACAGGGCACCAGCTATCTGAAATATGTCATTTTCCCTACATTGACTTGGCCTTCCTCTAATTTTTAAATCGATCTCTGATTTGCATTCCGTTACAGCTTAAAACCACTTTTATCTTTATCGTGGAGCAAATGACTAGCCCATCCCCATTTTAGTATTTTTGTTTGGAAGGTACGCATTTAGCTAGACATTTTTAATCAGATTCTGTTATTTAAATCTGCTGGAAAAATCTATGAACTAATTTAGTCGATATAGCTTTGTAATCGCTGTGTGTGTACTAAGCTTAACATACTGCTTCTGTCACAAACGGTTAATCGACTACGATAATTTTTATGATTTTATATCGATTGACTTGAGAAGTACCATCACTATTCATCCAATCAATGGCGTCACCGTCAATGACCCAACCCGCAACGTACAGTTTTGTAGTTTTCAACTTATTTAAACCGAGTTACAATTGAATTTATTGATTTGAAAGTGTAACATCTTCATACGGTAAGTAAAATATTGCACATAAAGCATTCATTTAACTATATTAACATGATAGCGAGTTACTTGTGATCGAACTCGACACAAAATGGACGTCAAAGGTATTGTGACGTGATTATGTAAAAATACTTATCAATATTGGATTAAACAGCACCGGTATGTAGAATAATTAATGTTGTATTCAGTGTGATCTGTTCTGGTGCATCAGACGCCTTCGTATGATCCTGTATGTGTACATTTAAATAGAACAACAGTCACGACGGAAACGAACAGGAAGGCATGTTAATGAGTGGCGGCGCACAAGCAACCGTCTATCGCGCTATCGGTGCATCTAGAGAGATGTCTTTGTTTTTTAGCATCCTGAAAATCACCATACACTTTTATTTACATGACCCCTTTTGGGGTCATTGCCCTATATCGTACATATGGAATGTAGTTCTATTTATCGTTTTATAATGCTTGTATTTTATTTGCTCTGCGAGTTGTTCACCTACATTTTACCCGCCTACATTGATTAGTCAGATGCTAAATTGTCAAGTGCCCGTGACTATTGTTTATATTATGGTATTCAGAAGATGATAAATATTTTTAAATATGTCTAATCTAAATGTTGTGGACAGTATTCCATCCACAACTTTTCTTAAATCCGCCTCAAGGCTACCCACTGACCCTTTTCTTTCTTAAACCATCAAGTTTTAGATGGATTAATACTTATGAAATATTGTATTCAATCTAATTATCAACGATTGTTGACCAACTGTCCATTATGTTGAACAATACCTATTTGTAATGTCAACAATTATTACATATTGTTGTTATACAGTGAAATCAGTCTTGTGATACCATAAGTAGCTAGCTGCATCAGCGAATATGCATTGTTTTGCATACAGCCAGTATGTCCGCTAAGTGTAATTGTGTGAAACAATATCAAAATGAATTAAAAAAGCTAACCAATAATTTAAAATCATCATAGTAGAACAGCCTCATAGTTATTTAGCTCAAAAAGTTATCATAGATAAGCAAATCACTGTTGATATAAATAGAAACAATGGATTTTAGAATATCCCTGCAGCAATGATAAATGAACCACAAGCTATACACTAATTGTCTGTTTTTTAAAGTAACATAATCATTCTCTTGTCCATATCCCAAATAAATATGTATAGATATTTATATTTCATAGATTTTCCCCCCAAAAATAATGGTAACTTCAATAGGGGAAAAATAGTTCCAACAAAATGTTTAAAATGTTCACATTTTATGATTATTGTGTTATTATATTAACAGCTGTGCCTGTATTATCAATTTGTTATTTGGTCATGAATATTGAGGTTATGTTCAATGATAGATGTTTCAAATTGATTAATGCCTAGTATAAATTGGCATTGTCATTATTAAAGCTTCGATTTACATGTACTATGTTGCATCCGCCCGCGGTGTCGCGCGCGTCGGATAATAACATCCTTTGTGCAAGGCCTAAAGTCAACATTTACATTGATTGGCATAATAGGGTGCAGTAACTGTCAACAAATCGGCTCTAAAGATGTTCAAACGGCTCTATTCTGAGCTAATTTCATCCTGTATGCTCATGTACCTGTGACCAGGTGCAGTCCATCTTGTTGGATGTCATCCGATTCTGGTTTTCTGCTCACATTTTTTGTTCTAGAACTCTTTTTTTGCTCCAGTGGTTATCACTCACTTGTTGGCCTAATCATTGCCAAAGTCAGCTTGATAATTATTTAACAACTTTGATTCTTCTCCAGACTTCTTCAATTTTCCTGCTCTATTTACAGAGCAGTAAGTAAGTTGTATCTATATTGGGATAAGGGCAGGAGAATGATGATTAATCAGTATTTTCCGAGATTCCCTATTAAGTGTAAATAGTCGAAAGAGCTGGTATTTCATTTCTGCATTTCGAAATGGTAATTTTATTGATTTACCAAATGTCAACATAAACTACTCCAGTGAAAGGTGATGGGGAAATCTTTGTTTTATATGTAAACTGTTGTCTATGTTGTAAACATAACTTAGAAATGTGCGTAATAGTCAGACTTACGTTTTATGAAAAGAAAAATTTTAATAGTTTCCGCAAACATATTTAAATTTGGGAAAACTTAACTTCCTTTATTTATGGGATTTGTGTGCGAATTATTGAAATTTAGACAGGACAATGGCTGTTGGGTCAACTAGAAACAAATATACCTAAAAATGATTAATAGTCACAAATGATTTTTATGTGGGACACTCATAACATAAACAATTTATACCATTATGATTATATCTGGATGATTGCCTCTTAAAATATAACTAAAAAGCAATCATTCATCTTCATTAGTTACATACAATGTTTCATTAATGAATTATGTTGATAATGCACATGCACTATTTACTCATTCTAAAATATGTCGCACTTGTAGCACGACGCCGACGACGATGCTTGTGCACTAATTGTGCAACTTTTTCAATTATTTACATAAACATACATGGATTTATTGTTACTAAAAATGTTTCTCCTTGTTGCTACCTAGTCTATTCAGTTTCTATAAATAAATGTCATGCAAAATCCACGACTTCATGATATTGAAATCTTGTATCTTGCTTCCCATACATGGCATGTTAAGCCACTTTAATACTGTGTCTCTTCTACAAAAGCCATTATTTATTGGGTGTATACCAAGATATACCTTCCATGTTGTTACCACAATATTTATCAATGTAGAGTGCTTGAGGATAAACATTAAAACGTAATGAAGAGTTGAAGTTGAAGATAAGTGTTGTATAAAAAATATTTCAATATTTCTGTTGTGATGTACAGATGTTTAAAATAGATCCTTATACTAATTACCTTTTAAGGCATGCAAACAGTAACTATAGGTAATATACTCTCATTTATAATATATGAACTCAATACAAGTTTACTAAGTATATCAAAATTAAATTCAGTAAATAGTTTGAAATAGGCAATACAGCACAAAATGTCAACATTATTAAAAGGGAATTATAAATTCAAAATTCGAAGGCAATATAATTCAATTAAAATACAAATGTCAGGAATACAGATGGTATATTATCAATTCAAATTCTTATCGGTAAAAAAATTGGCAGTTGTGTAATAACATTTATTAATAATAATCGAAAAGAGGTCTAATTTTTGTGATATCAGGTATTTTGTTAAATATGATTGGACCCCAACATATACTTTTCTTTAATACAAAAAGCATATCTTTATATTGGCACCTGATTGGTTGGTTCCTATTTTCAGATACTTTATTAAAAAGATGCTTATTTCATTTAACAAAAACAACCACTCTGAAAATATATAATGATGGGTATGTTAGTAATTTTAGGGACTTAGATACAGGTATGCAGCTGTCGGTCACAAAATTACACATAGCCTTTATACGGCGTTGTATCATAGGTGGTAGATAAAACTTTATGGCTGCCTGAAACACTTTGCTTGTGTTGGTGTTATTATAATTGCATGCGTTATATTGCCTAGCGATGTAGATTTGTTGAAAACCTTCTGATATTCTTAGAGGCAATAAATTAAGCGAATAAACAAGCTTAACATAAATTTTCTTTTGTTTCAGACTTCTTCTTGAGGGTTGCTATGGTCAGAGAATCGCTACGGTGCGTTAGAAAGAGCGAGTAAAAGTTTTCATCAAAGTCATCTGTTGAGAAGTTACCAATCATTTGTGAACATGCAGACGATTAAGTGTGTGGTGGTAGGCGACGGTGCCGTCGGTAAAACGTGCTTACTTATAAGCTACACAACCAACAAGTTCCCATCTGAGTATGTGCCCACCGTGTTTGATAACTATGCTGTCACCGTCATGATAGGAGGAGAACCTTACACTCTGGGTCTCTTTGATACTGCAGGTAATATATAGTTTCATTTGATTTCTTCCATTTTTACAAAGTCACTGTTCCTATTATCCTTTAGTAAATAGGACCAGAAATAAATTGCAATACTCCTACCATGCTTATTTGATGGATGGCCAGATGACGTTTGTTACATCTTTGGTCACATTTGGTCATGTGTATAAGTTACTTTAATTGTTAGTTCATATCTAGGCAGCCAATTAATTAATCTGCTAAGTCTGTTAAAATTCATTGATTTTATACCTATGTTATTGTAACTTATGTACTAATAGGTTTGTATGTTGGCAACAGGTCAGGAGGACTACGACAGGTTGCGACCGCTAAGTTATCCACAAACGGATGTTTTCCTTGTTTGCTTCAGTGTAGTAAGCCCCAGTTCATTTGAAAATGTCAAGGAAAAAGTAAGTTGATATCATTAATGGTATGCGTTGCTAAATATATTTCCCATTCTATTATTACATACATATGTTTAAATGTCAATTAAAATTATGAAACAATATTATTTAGCACAATATTTCAATATAATAGCTTAATTAGTCACAGCTATTTTGTAGACTCTTTGGTATTAAAAGTACTGTTTATTAAACTCATTCGTTTAAACCATTTTGTATTCGCCTAAAGTACTGAACAAAAGTTCAAAAAAAAAGATACAAGAAGATAAAATAAGAACAATTTACTAACAGCAAGTAATAGTAACCACACAATTGAATACTATGCTACCTAGCAAACATACAGCTACTGTGGAGAAAACTAATTCAATGCATGTAATTTCCAGTGGGTGCCAGAAATTACTCATCATCAACAAAAGACGCCTTTCCTCCTGGTGGGTACCCAGATAGACTTGCGAGACGACCCGGCCACGATGGAGAAACTGGCTAAGATAAAACAGAAGCCCGTGTCTCTCGAGCAGGGCGAGAAACTCGCAAAGGAACTCAAGGCTGTTAAATACGTCGAGTGTTCAGCGCTCACACAGGTACGGCCGTTACTCTGAACCTTGTTTAATGATTTCAGTTAATAGCTGATCACCGTTCCTGTAGGAATGTTTTTTTACTAAATGTTGTAAAAAATTACAACATTTTTCAATTAATTATTAAGGCAGTCTAAGTATTAGTTATTTTATTAGACACTACCTTCTACCAGCGGCTTCGCCCGTGTGGTTGTCGGTTAATCCCACGGAAACGTAGGTACCACCGGGTTAAAAAGTATTCTATGTGCTATTCCAGACTATGATCTATGTCCGTGCCAAACAAATTTCATCCAGATCAGTTCAGCCGTTCTGGCACCATTGAATAAAAAACATACATCCTTGCAATCCACATTTATAAGATTCAAACATGGTCGCTGGAAAGATGAGATGTTTTCTTTTCCATTTCACTGCTTGTCCTTTTTAGACAGAATGTTGTTTGAATATTAACTTTAAACATTACTCTTGCTTTTAAGGAGTGTGTAATGTTGTCATAATAACGTAAAATGAAACTTGTGATGTACTTGTCTCTGTCTCGTTGTTTATACTGCTACCTTTTTGGGGAACGAATTCAGTGGAGACTGAATTTCACTAGTCTCAAATATTTGCAGAAACGAAGGTACTACTTTACTAAACCTTACTACACGTAGTTAGGATAACTGCACAGGACACTGCATTCCACGAAACTCTGTCATTTGTTTATCTTTGACAGTCGTTACGGGTCGTCAGAAGCCCGAAAATCTTACAGCCAGTCTTATCAAGGAGTATCGTGTTATCCAGTTACTGGGTTGTGGAGGTCAGATAGGCAGCCGCTACATGCAAAATACTGGTATTCAGCTGCATCGGGTTAGACTAGAAGCCGACCCAACATATTTGGGAAAAGGCTAGGCAGATTGATTGATTTATGTTGTTCAAAATTGTGTTTAATCGGTTTTGTTTTTTCAATGAATGCGGATAATGTCATGGATAAGATCATTTGTTTTTAAATGTAAAAGAATTGCCTTTCTCACGTTTTGTTGCATCTTTTTGCAGAAAGGATTGAAGAACGTGTTCGATGAAGCCATACTAGCAGCGTTGGAGCCCCCAGAACCCGCCAGGAAAAAGAAATGTGTTCTGTTGTAAAGTGACCCGGGCCACGTACGAGCCGCCCCACCACGACGCGAGTGTGCCCGTGAGTGCCGCGTGACGCCGCGCCACCGGCCCTCCTCACGCGTACATTTTAGTATTTTACCATATAATATTATTCATAACGAAACGGTTTTTGAACAAGTAATTAATTAACTTTTATTTATGATGTTATAATGATTATTACGTCTTTCCGGGATATATTCAGATATTTTAAGTCGGAAATATATAAAAATGCATTGCTACTACATTTAATATCGTTTAATAAAACAATAATAAAATGGAAAATATATTAGGAAATAAGGGATTATACTTGGTTTCACCCGTGAGTGGTGTCCTTGATTTTTATATAACCAATAGTGATCGTGATTTAAAAAGCAAACGAGTACTTTGATAATAATTACTGTAGCTCAGACATTGGATGAGCTGTTAGTTTAGACTAGACTAGAGGAAATAACAGTAACCTCTGCAATGCATAACTACTTTAAATAAACATTAACATTTACTGTTTTGTACCGTTTATCGTTCTATTCCGTTTCCACATCAATTCGATTCCTATCGCCGCTCAATAGTCACCCATAAACCCGTTCTAATATTTACATAATCAAATAGAAACTAAGCTTATGTTGTATCGCAACTCAATCGCTATTCTAAAGTCACTAAGTGTGTGTTGCCAGCAGTTTTAAGAAATGTGGTTAAATACTGAAAAATGTGTGTTTAGAGCTCATCAAAACGTAATTTGCTGTATATTTGTATAACCAGGCAAAATACATAATAAGGATGGTGCCTGGGTAAAAAAAGAAATTATATTTAGTCCGTCAATCAGATAATAAAAAAAAAGTTGACAAGTATTTTTTACTTTATCATGTTAGTAAAAAATTACTTAGATAAAACGCATTTAAGTTGGGGAGTGTCTACGTCACAAAATCCACATACGCGTGACATCATGCCACATTTTAACTCAACGTATGGACGTAATATTTTGATTACGTAAAAAAATACGTGTCCAATATTTTTTTTAAATCTAGGAGATGGACAAAATAATATGATCATCCCTATTCTTGAGAAATGGATCCAAATTATCTCAAAACCATTGTAGAAGGACTGAATTGTTCATGCTCTAGTATAATATTATAATCTTTAGTAAGGAAATAAGAACAAGATCATTACTTCTTGGCCTTCACCGTCATGCGTCACCATTGAGTTGGATCGTACATCTGCCGTATAGTGAACTATGAGAGGGATTCAGAGCTTGTTTGGATTCAGCTAAAGCGAACTGTTATTAATGCTTTTCAAACATAAAATTAATATTAACACCACACAATGTATTTGAACCGTAAGTATTTAATTTAAATGGCTATAGGCCCCTTGTAACATAACTACGTCCCTTCGGGGATAACAAATGTGATGTAATATCATGTTTTATTTTGTTACATATTTACGGTTCATGTGGAACCCGTTAAGGCTAACAGTTAAGGCTCTTTAGATAATTTTCTTTCCCTAGTTATGATGGGAATGATTTCATCCGTCGCTAATAAAGTAGGGTAATAATTTAATAAAAAAATCAATCGTCCCACTGCGGACTAGATAATTTTTTTTTTTTTATTAAACAGTTGTCCTTTCTGTAGTTTGACTGATATGAAGAAATTGTAAACTAACAATAACTTTGTATTTATAGCATAAACACAATGGTATTGATCGGATAACGAAATTGTCTATGCTGGCTATTTAAGCTGGAATCGATGAAGCAACTTCATGCACAATATTTGCTAAGCACAGTGCGTCTATGTATTTTATAAGTATTACTTGGTAACATACTAACTTTTATTAAAATCATTATATTTTAATTAATACAACGCCTGTCTCAAGGGACGGCCGTCCAAGTTTGTGTTTTATATTATTTCGATGTGTTCTAAATAGTTTTACAAATAATTTTGATACAAAACACTAAAGATTTACTAAACACCAAACTACTATAATTAGCATAATATTCTAAAAAAACAGTAAATTTTTAATGACTAGAAACTCGTATTTCAAACGATAAATTAAATCGTTAACTTTGTGATGCTATACAGAGTATAAATATTATTATTATTATACAATAATAACGAATCATGCAATGAGTTTGGACTGATAATTACATAAATTCATCATTCCATGAAATATTTTTGCATTTATTGAACATAAAATTCTTTGAAGTCAATAGTATAGTCGACCTCCTAATTGCTTTATCACCCTAAGGTTGAATGTCACTTGCTCGTCATAACACGACAAGTTCATTTGTCTTCAAAGTGACAGTTAGTTTTAAGATTTGGAGTCCATTTTAAGATACAACGCTAGCTTATTAGGTCGACGTTCAAACTTTAAACCACGCACCAGTTGCAAGCAGTTGCAATGTTCAAAAGGTGCTATGTAAGATCCAACACCTCTTCTTCTTACGCTAGGCAGATTGATTTCTTCGTAATTGAAAGTTATTAATTTCTTAACATATAAACAAACCTTATTATAATTTGAATGAGTTTTTAGGTGAGAGATTTTGATATTTTTCTTTTTACGAATTTATTATTTTATTGATCATGACATTTTAAATAATTTGATTTGAAAGTGACATTATTTTATGAATATTTGCATACCTACACGTAATGATCTATATTTATTTTTACTTTAACATCTCTAGCATGCTGACAGTGTTGTATCTATGTATTTTACTCATGTTTGAGAAAATAAATGATTATCTTATCTTCAACCTTGGTGAAGTTTCAATTTACTGGAAATCGTTGTCAAAAGAGTGGTGAAGCAATTACGAGGTCCACTATACCATAGCTTAAAGTCCACGCTGAATAAGAAAAACTACTGCTACGGTTTCTTAAAAGAGGGTGGCCACTAGTGTCTGCAATTTACTTGCATATGACGTCACTGATAATATGTTGATGTGTAATAGAGCGGTTTTGGCACTAAGTTAAACCCCGTTGCTCAAAGATTTAAAGCGCTAGGTTTGCCCTCACCGTACTGAGTCAAAACGAAACAAGCGCGACTTTTTTTGACGCGGTATTGCGTATCTTTACGATTTAAATCTTCCGCTGACTTTAACGACAGCCGTCGTGGCGAACGCCTCTTCTAAGGAACTATAGCTTTAGCACCTAATATAATTATCTCGTGACGTAAAGACGGTGCGTATTCTGTATTAGGAAGCTTCATTTTATCATAAGGGCGTAAGGTGTAGTCGGCTCTAGACCACTGCTTGCTCCGCCGGCGCACTTAAATTACTATCGTAACGAGACATGTTAAAACAAACAAATTATTAGTACTCTGAATACTTACTATTGATTTATAATGATTCATTAAGATATTTGTTGGGTGCAATTAAAGATTACAAAGTGAAATAATAATTATAAAACATCAAACTCACTGGGGGCTAAATATTATTATCCACTATAGCAAATATGCACGTAGGTACTCAAAATTATAACTACATTTTTATGTATATATAAGCTACTGTATACTTTTTTACGCATGGAAAAGGTAACTAGCTTTCTGAATTAATATTTATTTAGCGTTCTTTGTAATTTACAAGAGCGAGGATTATTTTGTATGTTCATGCATTATCAGTGCAGTTATATGTTCTTTGTGTCAAGAAGTAGTTATAGGTGTATATGGAATAAATATATAATGAGATTAAATTGTAAAGTTTTATTTTATTTCTTTTCAAGGCAAGCGCATGATAAAGCTGTGTCGCGCCGCATTGCACCATATTTCAATATAAAAAGCGCGGTATAGCCTGACTATTGAATGATATGGTTAGTAAGAAATGCAAGAAATGTATCTATAGAAAATTATTTGCGTTGCGGTGCAATCCGGCCGAATGTGCAGCCTTAATTCTACATTACCTGAACATTGAGATTTTATAAGATTATAACGGGAGGTTCTCCAAATTTGCCTGTTTTAAAATCAATCTCAAATAGCCTAGTATTTAGGTCCCAAATAAATGTATGTCATAGATACATCCTTTCTTGAGGGAAATTAACACGATAAATTGTTATTCGTGTTTTGGTATTTCTCAAACAGCGGAGCAGACAGAGAGGGAAGATTTTTCTCCATCCGTGACTGTATTGTCTCTGTTTCAATCACTTTCAGTTTTGAATAAACAAGTCACTGTCACTGTACCTATGGGATTAAATATCGTATCTCTCTATACGTGATAAATAGCGTGAGTATACCGTGAGTTCTTACCCTGGTTAGGAGGTAACCGTATAACTCGGTGTTGGTGATCCAAAGTGAGCTGTCAATAGTGGCAATAGCCTAGCAATACGTGAAAGGACAATCCACATCACGGTCACTTAAGTTTTCCCGCTGTGATTTTTATAGATCGACCGACTGTGGTCGTTTGGTGTGTCGCGATCTTAGAATATTTTAGGTTAAATGCTCTGGACGATCGATGTTCACCAATATCATTGGCCAAAAAACTCAGTCATAACGCTAACCGAGTAAAACTGAAAATGCATACCTTAGAGCTGGGTTAAATGCTCTAGGATGCATACTTAGAGCATTTAACCTATAAATGCTCTAAGGATGCATACGGACTTATTATTATTATCTGTGAGGCTATTTGCAAAAGTTTTTATTTCCGAGTGGCGTAAGGCGTGCTGCACACTTAGAGCATTTAACCTAGCTCTAAGGCTGCACACAAATACTTCGTCTACTGCTAATAAAGATCTACGAATGACAGTTAAATAAGGATAAAATGCTTGACCAAAATTCTTTGAATAACCGATTTCAAAAAAGGAAGAGGTTATGCATTCGATGAGTGGTTAGGGTTCCGTAGTCAACAAGGAACTCTTATAGTTTCGGTATGTCCATCTGTCCGACTGTTCGTCCGCAGCTTTGCTCAGAGACTCTTAGTACTAGAAAGCTATAATTTTGCATAGATATACATATTAATTACCTACGCCAACAAAGTAGTAAAATAAAATCGTAAATAAAAATATTTAGGGCACCTCCTGTAAGTAGGTACATGTAAAGTAGGGTAATTTTTTTCTCGTCCTCTTCACGGTGTGGGGTGTTTTTGGATGGGTTTTTCAAAAATATTGCGGGTTTGTGAAAACAATTTTTCGATTAAGGGATCCGTTCCTGAACTATTTTGGCTTTAAAGTGCAAATTTTTGTTTGAGTCAAGAGCGTCCCTCCCTTCCATCTAAACGGTTAGTCTTGGATAGGTGAAAAATTGACGGTGTTTATCGAAGTCAAAAGGAAAACTATCAGAGCTAAGTAGGCTTTTCAAGTTTACAAGTAATAGTCGACAAACTTATAGTTGCAGTTGGACTGTGTGGGAGAACATGATTTACAACTACAATGTTAAGTTTGTTCTTGGTAAAATTCATCCCAACTACGGAGCACTTCATTGTGCGTGTTGGTTAATACTGTACCGATTTAGCTGATTCTTTTTTCATTTGTTAGGAGAAGCGGTGGTCCCTTACCAATTTAATAAAACTTTACTTGAGTAACTAGTGTTTGAGTTAGCTGCAGTGAGAAGTTTTTAATTCACTTTGTCTACGTTTAGGTTAAATGCTCTAAGACGTTGATGATGTTATGGTTTTAACATAGTAAGTAGGTACAATGTATTATATTTACTATATATGTAGGTACTAGTGAATTTGTGCTGTATTTTTCCAGACAAATCTATATAAATAAAAATCAATTGCTGATCGTTAGTCTCGCTAAAACTCGAGAACGGCTGGGCCGATTTAGCAGATTTTGTAGTGAAATGTTTGTCGTAGTCCAGGGAAGGTTAAAAAGGTAAAACAAAAATAAGTAAGGAAGGGAGGTAGGTAGGGTAAGCATTATAGTTAAGACGGGACAACGTCTGTCGGGTTAGCTAGTATTCTATAAAGGAAAAATACAACTAACCCCAAAAACAGAAAGCGACTACAGACTGAAACTGCGTAAGTCGGTGGCAATGTACACTATATTTTCGGATTCAGCTTTTTATTTTCACAGAACGCTGGGCAGGTTGGACGAGCCGGCCAACTCAGTAAACACTCAGGATTGGAGCAGGCGACTGCAGCAGATAATATAGCTTATAGAGCTTTTCAAAACTTCTGTTAGCACTACGAAATACAAAGCTAAACTATACTATTATTATGGTACATTTGTGGATTAACTAACCTGACGTTTCCAACTGTGCAAGACTTTCATTTAATACAATTTGGAAAAATTTGCAACCTTTGTTTTTTTTGTACCTATATTTTCCCCTGTACCTTGTCCTCCTTAGAGCATTTATAGGTTTACCCTTTCAAAGTTTCAATCTATGGGCACATCAACCAACAGTACGGAACTAGTAAGTACTATAAAGCCCAACTTTAACCTGCCAGTGTCTTAATTATTATGTACCTACTCAACATGCACACATAGATTTTGAAGTAAAAGCTGATGTTTCGTTGTTCTAGGATTGATATTTTATTGACAACTTTGACGTAATGATTTTTTAGTGCTTTTACCTATTATAACACCCTTTTTATATTTAATAATCAGTCGTTCTGTTTATTTTAAAATTAGCGCAAAGCTTTCAAGTTGTGTGCTATGAAAATTTCAAGTTAATATGGGCGACGGTTTAAAGTTATCTAAAGGTTTGTCTTATTTTAGTTGTGACTAAGGTTGTGACAAGAATTTTGATAGATGACTATTAGGCAGACCTTATTACTTACTTCTTTAGATTACCTACAGAAGTGAACTAATTTAATACCTAATGGCGGATTAGAAAGTAGGAAGTTACAGTCACGAGCGAAAATATATATGTAGTTATTATGGATAGAATGGCAATAATATCCGACTTTATGATTCACCCACATCTGCAGAGATAACTCACACTAAGCTGTATGCGAATAAAATAAATGAACCTTTGTTCATGTTCTGAACTGCGAATATTTGTCATTTTATTGGTTGACAAAGAACCATGACCACCATAAAGTTTTCTTTTTAACATAACAGATCATGTGTGTTGGATCCATAACATGGGCTTGGGCAGGTGTATTTATAGTACACCACTTCAGCAAGTTATGGTTACTACCTACTAATGTAATAGGAGGCGAGCCAATTGCTACCAACCGGGCACAAATCCAGACTCCGTGCTACATGGGGGAAACCGACCCAAACACTAATACATATTAACGAAGTTGGGAAAAACGAAAATTTTATCAACCTGGGGTAATATAGGAACAGTCACATGTTGTATATACCGACTTCCAAAAAACTGTTTGTTTAAAAAATAAGTTTTTATTTTCGCCTTTTAGTTGTAGTAGCTAGGTACAGTGGCAGGCAGATAATAGCTATCTATCGAATAATTAACCTTGCGCCAAAAAAACCAAGAGTTAAACTTCTAATATAAAATTTTCCTTATGAGTAAGACTGTTTACCCAAAGCTACCTACATTTCGAGCCAACCTATTGCCATTAACCGGGCACAAATCCAGACTCCGGGCTGCTACTGAGAAATTCTTAAATGGAAAACCCAATTACACTTTGCCCGACCTGGGAACCGAACCAGCGGAGTCGAAGATTTAATAGTCCGAAAGAGTTGCTACCAGAGCTCCAACTTTGTTCGTGACTACTGTAGTAGGTACCTACTTACGTCGCGCGAAAAGTGTCACTGGGTACTTGAAACTACCTAAGTTGCGAAAGATAACTTATCTAGTTGTTTTAAACATAAATTGTGTAAAGAAAAATGCCGTGTTGCGCCTAAAGTGTTCGAATGATTCGAGAAATGTATCTAAAGCTACAGATATTACCTTGTACCTATGTGTAAGTAATCTTATCTATTTATAAGGTGGTCTGCCCTGTACTGCTACCATTATTGGCAAGTCACAGTTAATGTATAGGGACTTACCTACGTATTCACATAATTATTAATCAAAATTATTACAGATAAGCGTCATAGGAGCTCCAGCAGTCTAGCTGGGGCCGCTTTAGAGGGAACACGTTCGGAACGGAAATTGGTGGACAAGAATGGTGCGTTTCTACTTTATAATATTACCTAAGTACCTACCTGTTCCACAAACGATGGAACACTTAATATGGTGTCCTGCGTGTCCTGCCGTATGCACCTTACAAGAACTGATGGACGCTAGTGATAACGCCAAACACGTAGCCGAATTCTGGGCCGAGTATATTTAGATTGCCATCGACACGCTAAGAAGAAGTATTATAGAAGTCACATCTAATAAAATGTTATTAAACTTAGCCAAAGAAACACGAGAAGCTCTATATACATACTTCTATATAAGTTTAGCTTCATCATATCCCGTGAGAGCGAGTGTTAGCGTCTTAGCACGGGATAGCGTATTGCCTAGTAACTGGGTTAGGGTAAAATACTGGTATTCAGCTGCATCCGATTAGACTGGAACCCACCCGACCCAAACACATTTGGGAAAAGGCTAGGCAGATGATGATATCCCGTGAGAGCGACCCAGGTCCCAGACTAAATGAATGTGGCAACATCGGCGACTCCTTCGCTTGGCTAGTCTATCCACTGCAAAGAGTCGTCGCCAAGCGGTGCTGTTGGTTGGACTGGCTGAAATTTTCACCAATAAAGTATGGAATAATTCAATGAAAAACAAGAATACGAAGCCATATTATTAGTGGAATGCAGTTTCGCTCTTCGCTCCGCTTGCTCGCACAGCTAAGCGTGGAAAGCCAACCTCGTACCTGCTACAACGTAAATGCTAAAAAACATTTTTTTTTTCACTAGCTTCCATACCGGAGTTAGATGACCAGTTTACCATAGCTGAAGGGCGATGCGACGACCTTCAGGAGAAAATCGATCTAATCAAATCATTAAAAAGGAAAAAGAAACTTAAAAAACGGAGGTATCTTACTACAAAACAGTTGTTTGCGTAATATAATATATAGAAAGTAGCTTATTATTATAGATACTATAACTCTAAAAGTATACTTTATTGGGTCAATGCCTGGTATTTAGTGTTGGCCATTGCTGGGATTCAGAAACCGAGTTGTACTACCAAAGGTTATGACGACACGGTTGGCGCAGTGGTTGAGCGATTGACTGCTGCGCAGCATGTCGCGGATTCGATTCCCGCACGGAACAAATATTTGTACGACAAGCAAGTATTTGTTCCGGATCTGAGTGTTTTTCTATCTATAATATGTATGAATTTACAAAAAAAAAACGGGATTTAAGTAGTTTATCAGCCATCTCGTTACCATAACACAAGCATTAGATTGCTTAGCTTGGGACTATAATTATGGCGTTGTGTGAAATTGCCAAGGAAATTAAAAGCTGTACGTCACATACGTACAGAGGCCAGCACATCAAGTTACCACAATCTGCCAAATTTCTTTGATAGTATTTCAACTTTATTGCAAAGTCATAAGGTTCATTTTTAATTGAGAAAATTTGACAGTTAGGGATAGCTTGATGTGCTGGCGTCTGTACATATTTGGTGGTCTTTGGCTTTTCAACTCTTGTTAACTGTTATAACTATCGTTTTCGATAAAAACAAAATAAATATCGAACCGTGTGTGAGGATACTATAAGTGTAGAGAACGACCAAAGAAACAATGGACGGAATATGTGAAAGATGATATGGCTAGAAAGGGTGTGACTACCGAGATGACTAATCGAGAAGTGGAGGTTAAAACATTTTGCACCGACCCCAAATAAGTATGGATACGGGCAAGAGAATAATTGTGCGTTAGAAAAGTTTGCTCACACACACGGGTCGTTAGATACTTTAGTTAATTTTTAACTCTTCCAACGATGGATCGTAAAAACTGTTTTTCCCTAGCACGACCAAAATGACAGACCCGCCGAAGACACCAGAAAACGTCCCTTTTATATCTGTGCGGACACAGCCGAAGAAAAGTAAGTACTACTGAGTAGGCTGACTTTCCCTCAGTGTCGTGCACTGTCGTGAAGAAAAACATTTGTGACAAATCGCAATGTCTGATCACGCCCTGACTATAGCTCCATTTTTGTAAGGCCCATCTCTCATAACGCAACGCGATGACACTCATCGCATTAAGCACACTAGGTAATGTTATGGATAGGGTAGACGGCGATATAATAACGCAGCCATGTCGCATCGGTCTACTTTCTACCTAAGTCAAAAGTCTGTCTTAGATTTGGTGGAAAAAGTCTCATTCCTTCTCTGCTTAACTTTGCTATCAAGGTTCTTTGCACAGCACACAACACTGGTGGAAAGACAGCCTTCATATTTTATGAAAACGAAACAAGTTCATATTTCAGTACCATTCCATATATCCTATATTATCTACAACTGAAAGGGGTCACAATCGTAGTATCTTGGGTATTATTACTGCTTAGAGGGGTTTATGAAACTTTGCTTTCGCTTTGACGTTTAAATATATTTTAATAATTTAACTGCCGTAAACATTCAGTCAAAAAAGTATCGGGAATGGATGAATTGTTTATGGTTCCAAATTCAAATTTTTGTTCTTTTGTAGTTGTTAGATTGGCACAACTGTTTTCCATTTTGGCGCGGAGTTTGAGTTGCATCTGTTATTTATATTAAATACAGTGCTGGTTTTAGTAATATCATATATAGTGTGTATTGCGAATTTCATAATGGACAAAAATATCGAACAAAGAGTTTGTCTTAAATTTTGCATCGCCAATGGAATTTCGTGTTCGGAGTCACTGAAAATGTTACAGAAGGCTTACAGTGAATCAACTTTATCAAAAACTCGTGCTTATGAGTGGTTCAAAGCGTTCAAAAGCGGTCGAGATGTGATGGAAGATTTGCCTCGCTCTGGTAGGCCGTCAACGTCTGCAACTGAAGTTAACATCGCAAAAGTGAAGAAAATAGTGACTGAAAATCCCCATTCAACTCTGAGAGAGATAGCCGCCGAACTTTCTGTATCTCACGAGTCGATCCGTACCATTTTAACTAATCATTTGGGTATGAAACATGTTGCTGCTCGGCTAGTCCCAAAAGATCTAAATTTTCTCCAAAAAGCTTCGGAGTGGCGCCTTCCAACTGAACCTAAACCGAAAAAACCACGCCAAAGTTGATCAAAAGTCAAAGTCATGTTGACTGTTTTCTTTGACTATCGCGGTGTTGTGCACTCTGAATTCTTACCGGAAGGTCTAACGGTAAATAAAGAATATTATTTGAGCGTTATGCGGCGTTTAAGAGAGCAAATTCGACGAAAAAGGCCAGATTTGTGGAAAGAAAATTCTTGGATTTTGCACCACGACAATGCGCCTTCGCACAAGGCTATCATTGTGAACGAATTTTTGACCAAACACTCAACAAATACCATCCAGCAACCACCATATTCACCAGATATGGCTCCTGCTGACTTTTTTCTATTTCCTAAACTCAAATTACCACTTAGTGGCACCCGTTTTCAATCGATAGACGACATAAAGGAGAATTCGCGGCGAGAACTGAACTCAATTCCGGAAGCAGCGTTTAAAAAATATTTTGATGAATGGATTATTCGTTGGCGCAAGTGTATCGTTTCTAAAGGAGCATACTTTGAAGGTGATAAAATAAATTTGGATGAATAACAGACATTTTGTGTATTATTGATCTTTTCCCGGTACTTTCTTGACAGAATAGTACCTAGAAAGGAAATTAAATGTACCAGTTCCAGGTAGTCCGTCATTATGCTTTATCACACTGGCCATTGGACTTCCCATTTAATAGCTGTGCTCCTCAATAACTTCGTTTAGCATAGGAAAATTGCGCCAGCCTTGCTGATTACAGAGGTGTCGCAGCAAGCTGCGAGACTACGTCGCCTGGAGATACCCCCTAACCCCACGCGGGGCTACCTGGACCCTGCCACCGTGGAACAGCACCGGATGATCGGCCAGGTGCGAGGCTACAACAACACCTTCAAGAATCCACAGCCGGAACGCATCGGGGTCTGTGTTACGTTGCAGGCGTACCTATTGGTAGAACTTAATTTCTCGAATTCAAAGGCTTATGTGATTTTGACGGTTTTGTTTATTTATTTAGCATTTACAACCAAGCGCGGATCATCGGCCGTACTTAAAACTTAAAAGGCAGCGGTCACATGCTGATGGAGACAGTGAGTGTAATTTTTAATATAGCTTAGAAAACCAAACTACAAATCTGGTAGTTTAGGTTACCTATGTCTGTCGGTCTTTTGCTTTTACATATTATGTTTGTGTATCTGTATCTTCCTATGACATCTCCTGCAGCTTAAATGCTTTGACGGACTTTGAGGCGTAAGATTCCATTATAGATTGGTCCCTAAATATCTGAGGAATGACAAAATCCTGATTTAAATGATGTGTAATTATGTATTTACGTTTAATTGTTGATGGCTACATATGGCTCGTAAAGCATGGCTATGCCACTAAATCAGGCCTCAATTCAACGCACGCAATTGACCATGTATTTTGTTTGAGGTGTAATGTAGTTTCACAATGTCGACCGGTTGACGTCGACCAGTTGACGTCGACCGACCGTTATCTAGTTTTACAATGTCCATCAGTTGACGTCGACCGACAGCAGTCTATTTGCATAATGTTGATCCGTTGACGTCGACGTAATCTAGAGACAATATTTATCGGTGGATGTACACCGACCGTAACCTAGTTGCACAATGTCCCACACAGGTATGTGTAGCCAGAGCCAAGTACCCAACGAAGGGCTGGAGGTAGCTTGCGGCCAGGACGACATCGGCGATGAATTTACCAACTTCGACGTCTACCAACCGGCAGAGTAGTAAGTTTCATCTTAGCTCTGCTTGTGATCTTGTTGGGGCACTACACTGAAGTTAAATTGGACTTCAACAAGGATGAGTGCAAACCCAACAGGAGCATGTGCCTCTTAGAAGGAATTTTAGGATAACCTATACCTAGAACTAAAAAGTTCGAAGGTCCTTGCGCCTCCGAAGTTTGTTATAAGGAATATTTAGGTAATACCTATTAGTATAAATAGTCAAAAGAAAAACTAACCAAACCAATTGGAAGTGGGATGCTATAATTATTAAGCTTGCTTCACCAGCTCAGGACATGAATCACCACCTTTTAAAATGCATGTACTCCCTTCCATTAGTATGCTTATGTACCTATTACGGATAACAGACAGAAGGTACCTACTTCCAGCCGATTTAATCACAGGTGACTAGTTGTTGGGTGTGAATAACATTGAACCCTCGCATTCCTAGTGGCGTCCCTGTATGAAACTGGACATTGTGTTGCAGCTTCTTTCATAACAATGTTAGTTTTATTTTAGAGTAATAAAGTAAGTTGCCAAACTCAGCACATCCTAACACCACTCATAATTTATCAGCAGCCCTGTTGCCAGTGGTAAGAAGTCCGCGGAGGGGCGTCAGATAAAACAAACAACTAACCGGCGGAGGCACGTGCCCAGAGATGTTCCACCTAAAGAAGGTAATATAACGTGAACCCACTCGTTGTTGATACCGGCCTATTATTGTCCCAGAACACGGCTAAGGACTGTTCTCGTGCAGAGAAGTTACGAGCATTGATCACCGCGCTTGCGCAAGGTGGATTGGTTCTGGAGGACGTGTCTGTAACATCCAGCTTTCCTCACTGTTTTTTCCTTCACCGTATGTCAGTAATGTACAAGATGAATTAACAGCATTTCAAACAAACAAACACAAACGAACAAATCAGCTTAATAAAAATTGTACTTCTTTTTGCATTGTTGTTGAAAGTTCCTCGAAAAATCTTCCGGTGGTTATGTGGTGGTATGCCTATAAATGTTATTGTTGTTCAGACCGAGTGGCGGAACCTTGGCGCGGACCACAGGGCGAAATGCCGGCTCCTCGCCGTAGACAGCACCCTGCCAAACACCTTCAGGCTTCAGGTACTTAGATTTTCATAACTTTTAATAACAGACGATGGGCATTCCTGTCTCTGCCGCTAGGCAAATTAATCGCAGTGGTTAAGTTTCATATGCCATATGAGTAGAACGCTCCCACAGCCTATAACGTTCTCATTGCTCTGACACAGGACTCCTTTACGCACCGCCCAGCCGTTTAATTAAGGCACCCCTTTTAAATGTTCTATAACTATCATCATGATCATCATCGTCTGCCTAGCCTTTTCCCAATTATGCTGGGGTCGGCTTCCAGTCTAACCGCATGCAGCTGAATACCAGTATTTTAGATGGAGCGAATGCCTATCCGACCTCCACAACCCAGTAACTGAGCAATAAGATACCCCTTGGTAAGACTGGTAACTAATTAAACCCCTTTTTTATGGTGTACATAATACATGTTAGTTTCGCAGAATCATTGCTTCTGTTGTTTTAATGACAGCCAGCCAGCATATGGAGGAGCGGCCGGTTGTGGAGCTGTTCAACAAGAACCGAATCAGTCCCGCCAACTTGCGGCGACAGGGCACCGCCCCCATGATCCCTACGCCCATGAACCCCGTGTCACCACCACCACTCGAGAAAAAGCTCAAAAAAGGTCAAGTCTATTAAACATCATTTAATGTATCATGTAGAGATTATTTTTGCAACTGGCCACTTTGAGAATAAATTATTTTTTAGCGCCCCCATTTTTCATCTACTTAAAAACCACTATCTAGATGAAATTGCAAATTGGCCTCCTAAGCCTAAAAAATGGGGCCTTGGTAGACCAAGGCCCCATTTTTTTCTGGGCCTCTTATTGCCCCCTTTAGGCCTGCAGCGCCTACGACGGAGCGTTATCGCCCAGTTTGGGAAAGGCTGCTCTAGCTTATACCTATGTCCAAAAGCAATAGTCCAGGACGGAACGCCACTTAACTTATAGAACACCACAGAAATTTGATTCAATATTCATGATGGACGAGGGGGCGCTGCAGGCGTTATCGCCCACTTGGGGACTGCTGATCTATAGACTTGGTAGCACACTCAAAACCAGGCAGTGCCAATAGAAATTTCCACAGTCATGTCGACAGTAGAGCAACAAAACAAATGCATATAGTGTACATATAAAGTAGGTTTACATGAACCTATGGCCTAAAAAAAACGGTGCCGTTACATACCGGCCGGAATTTTACGGCAGATGTAGGTACTAATGTATCGAATGTAAGTCGGCGTTCATTTTCATAAAGACTTTCATAAGGCGGTGCTGTCCTGTCATTATTGGGACCTGAAACTTTACCACAATGCCGTGTATGAGCGATTAATAGTTGTGGAACCGAGAGTTGATGTGATTAGTTGATCAGAAGCACGGCCGGATTATTACGGCATGGCCGGATTTTTTTGCTTTTGTAAAGTGGGCCTCGTAATTGCTTTACCACCTTAATTAAATTTAATTTAATTTACCTAACGTTAATTGAAGATGTTACTTGCACCGTGCACGGTCATGTAACAATTTCAAAACAGTCACTAGGAATTATTGTCAGTGGTACTAGGAATTACTATCAATTCATGGAGTTTCAAATTATAAACCTAACGATTATTAATCTTTCAGTTCGCAACTCCCAAAAGTTCGACGAGGAATGTCGCGAGCCTCTGGAAACCATAGAGATATCGATGGAACCTAAACATGTTGTACGTACCTTCTATGTCCTTATAATATGTACCCTCATTTTCTTTTTCTACTTTAAAAACACTTTGACCTTAGAAGTTGACGCAGTGTAGTTTATCACCTGAGATCTTCGCATACTATTTAATTTCTGTACGGTGATGGAAGTTTTTAAGACAAGCCGTCTTTTTCTATGTGATTTCATATTTGATTTTTGACCGTTTCCAATAGTCAATTATGCTCCATTTGTCAGGAGAGCATTCATCATCCTCGGCGCGTCAAATACCGCAGTCGTCGGTACGAGATGCCGACGGTGGCTTCCCAGATGAAGCAGGCAGGCATGCGGAATTACTACGACACCGTCAACCACACCAACATACCTTTTGTAGTCAGCAAGAGCACCGCTCCTTCGCACAATATCGGCGTTAACATACAACAGGTATTTATTGCCAAGAGTACCTATTGGGTCAGTGCGTCGTCTTAGGGGCGGAGTTACCTATTGGCCTATTTTACCACCATGGGTTGCCCATAACCACATCGGTAAATCAGGTCATTTTGCCGGGTAAGCGGGAGTGTAACATAAAGGGCTACGGAAGGCACATGGATGGGTTTTAGTCAGTAACTGTAAGAGTCTGACCTCCCACCCACTCCACCCCGTGCGGGAGAAGTCATTGGATGATTTCCCACCCTCAAAAAAAAAAGGCCATTTATTAATTACAAAAGTTTGATAGGCACAGTGTTACAATAAATAAATTTACAAATTGGAGTTCAATTGAACATCTTAAATTAGTAGGAAATTACAGAATTGGAACTGGCGTTTTAGACTAGACCGATAGGATCAGAATCATTCTTACGATTTTTTTTTAGTATAAAATGTCTGTTTAGTCCAGGAAAATTAGGGGTGAAGGGGTTTGTCGGCTATAAACTTGTATCAACCTTTATTTCCACAACCTAAAACTTGTCTCAAACCCTATTTGTCGTAGAGTGCAAAGTTCCAAGGACAAAGGGAAAAAAACGATTGTTTACACATATATTGCAAATATTTCGTTTCCTATGGGCTTTTTGGGGACGCCGACGCCCTACGATAAGTAGTTTTTGAGACAAATTGAGTAATTTATTCGTTTTTATCCAGAAGTCTAGTAGGTACCTGTCACTATGGTGGTATAATAATTGGGAACTTCTGAGGACCATTAAAACACATTCCACAAGCTCATTTTATAATTAACCTTTTATATTCAATTAATTGGCCATTTCTAGGTGTTAAATGGGCTCAAAATTCAACAACCGTTATCAGGCATTCCGCTGACTATTGCACATCACATGGGTAAGAGATTTGTTTGTTATTTCTAACGGATTTCATAAATACATTAGACGCACACCGGGCTACGATTTTGTACCAGGAATTCCTTTGCAACTCTATAGGTGTGGCTCTTGTACTGATTTTTATATATTCACGAATTTTTTAAATATCACTTGAAAATTTGACAATCGTTTATACATCGTTCAGAACGCCAATTCCCATAATTAAAATGCTGAAATTCACAATCTTATCTCGGAGATCAATTACAAAAACTTGGCAAAAATAGGTAGTAGGTAAATTAGAGGATTTTACAAAGATAGCGATAGAGAAGAAAAAAACCCCTGTATTTTTACGAATTGTTACATGCACAGCCAACTCGAATAATGGAAAATATCGCCCCATTTGCACCGAAGTAGAAATAAGTTTAACAAATGCATTTATTTATGTTCCAGGCTTGGGCCACGTGCCCAAATACGGTTCGAAAAGTAACGTCATGGTAAGACAATATTATTTGTTTTCTTTCTCATTATATTACAATATGGTGTTGCGGCTAAGAGACTTACTAGGCGGATAAGTAATAACAGCGTTCTCGGGCTATTGAAACTGCGATCACGAAACGTCATATCCGAGCATGTCGATTATGGAACTTAGCCAAAATCAGCTACCAGTCTTGGGAGGCGGTGCTAAAACTGGTTTCGGTATTAGCCTAGTATAGATGGAAGGAAATATTCTCGGTAGGGATCCAGCGGATCTCAGCGGGATTGTCCGAAAGTGTTACCGCTGCCCCGGAACATAAAGGGCTAAGGAAGGAACATGGATGGGTTTTAGTCATTAAGAGTCTGATACTACCTTCCGCTCCATCCAGAGTGGGAGGGTCATTTGATGATACCCCATCCTCAACAAAAAATAAGGGTTCCGGCTACCATTTTCAACCACCACTTAACCTGGCGTGTTCACTGTGGACTTGTTTTGGGACTTATATTGTATTATAGGATTATCCAGGCGGAAGCGACGGGGACGAATCGACAAATTCTTTCCATAAACAATTTGTTTATATAACTTATTTTTCCATATCACCAAAGGGAAAAACACATTAAAAAAAATAGATATAGGTTTGTCCGTGAGCCCGACTCGGTCTTTGCCTTTTTTTACGTTTTAAGTGATTGATGATTAGATGATAATTAAAAACATTTTCACAAATCCACCGCACTTTGCTAGAATCAGCAGCCGTCTCTGGACCACCACAGCGAGATCAACGCGATCCGCGTGGGGCGGCGGCTGGTGCGGCTACCGTCCTACAAGTACATCTCGTACAGCCGGCTGCTAAACCTATACCGCGAGGGGGATGGCATGGTGCCTCGGTTCCTGCGCGCCATCGCCCGCCCGCACTACTTCTACACCTCCATGTACAAGTGAGTGATTCCCTGCAAAGTTTACCTGCTTTTAGTATCTTCTTCTATCTCCGAAACCAGACATAGATAAAAAAAGGGAAATGATTTCATTAATATTTTGTAAGCCACTTTAAAAATAGTCTTTTGAACTTTACAGACGTTATCTTGAGACCTACAATTAACTTTTCTAACCGTCTCTAGAATGACTAGCTTATTCACTTCCGTTTTTATTAACGACGTGATCCCTAAATAGATATTGTGTAATTTGGTTAAACGATAATGTTCAAGTGTGTATTAATGTCTCAAGCAGTCTCGCGACAAATCGAGAGGACTTCGATTGTGCCACGTCGAAGGGACGTGGTGGTAGCCACGAGGCCAAGCAGAGCCTCGCAGAGTACGCGAGCTTGTACCGCGAGTACGAACACGTAGACAAGTGCATCAGGGAAGGGAACTGCGACCCAGAGCTGGAGCGACGCAAGGAAGAACTGACAAAAGAACTAGCTGCCCGGGAGGAACATATTCGCAGGGTGAGGTGGTAGACTAGCTTAGGTTATTCGTCTCGAAAATAGTGACCAAACTTCTGATGGTAAATATCCCTGTAGATCAGCAAATTGTCATCTTGACGACTGGTTCTCAGCACGTTTTCCTTCTGGCAGGTGGTTCAAGAGTATCGAACAGGAGGCGAGCCGGATCAGCCATTACGAGCGTCCGCGTCTACAGCCGAAGACGGCTACCGGCACTCCTCGACCTTCAAGGTTGGAGACAATCAACAGTAGCCTTCTCACCGTCGCATAACACAAAAACCCGAATACACAGTTTGTGCTTCAAAAACGTCGTCGTCATACCCAATTCAACGTAGTCGCTCATCTAGCACTGACATTATTCGTTAGAATCGAGCGGCTGGAATATACATGTAGAACGTCATCGAAAAAATATCTAAATTCGTGTTCGAGATGTAAAAATTGTAAAATATCGGAAGAGGTCATAGGGAAACCTCATATCATTTCTATGTACGACTTCTTATTGTTGTACTATAATTTGTGGAATATCCTTTGTTGGTCTTCGTACGTGTGCTTAATGTACAAATAATCATATTCAAAACTTACAATATGATCCTCGTCAAGGTTGTATTTAACCTACCTTTTCTCACCGTCCCTACTTTCTCGCATATCTATTGGTACTATATATCAAAGCGTTCAGCTTTAACCATCTATGAATCGTGACTTTAATCATGTTTCGTGATAGAATTAGAAACTACGCTGAAATAAGCAGGTTGATACCACTCCGGGCTTACCTACGATTTTTTGTACTTTCTTCAAGAATTTCATAAATTATTCCTAATAAGTTGTAGTCCATTTGCAAAAGATTGTCTACTGTTGTAGTTACAGTAGTTCAAACTTATAACACGCAATGTGCGTAAGGGTAATCAAATAATGTAGCAGATAGTGCACCTATGAGTAAAATTAAGTTTCAGCGCTATTACATGAAAGTACCGTGAAGCGATAGATTGATTGTTTGAGGTTAATCATTCATAGGTTTTTAGGTGGACGTTTTTTAAGTAAACCTTCTTTTTAAACTGTGCGTTTGTCAAGTTTTGTCAGAACTAGAGTTTTGGGAAAGCTCCGTTCAAACTCGTGTCGGAGACGCGTCTTCAGCCCGTCGGTCGTCACGTCACTCTCGTCACTATTATTCGAACGTCGTTCTCATTACGATACTCTTCTAAGCTTAGCTTGATAAGGACGCTAAATAGTTAGTACCTAGTTTTGGATTTCTGTAGGAGATTATACTCGCTTTTTATGAATGTACGGATTTACATCAGACTTTGGTCAACCGGTTCCATAATATTATAATTGTCGTCCACTGGTTTTGGCTGGCATTCGAAAGAATTCTGATTGTTACGTCGAAGACAAATTGTGATTGTTAAGTAATCTTTATTAGCTGCGAAAAGTAAACGTTTGTGAATGATGTCATAATATAAAGAAGTTTGAATACATTTCCTTTGACTTTCTATGGTTTTTTATTAATTCCTTTATTATAAAATAAAAATGATTAAAGGGAATGAGATATGAATTCTACTAAGCAATGTGCACATACATCTGGGCATGCAATTGCAGATCGTAATTACTATTAACCATAGACTTAATTCACGAATATACACAATGTATTACCTACTTTAAGTAATGCAATACGAAGCTGAATTTCTTCTATCGATATTTACGTAATATATAATTTCTATAACATGAAAGTTTGACACATTTTATTATGTACACATAATTAACAACAATCGAGAGATGATTTACATTCTACAACTTATCTAAAACTAGTAACTAGATTTAAATAGATAGACATAGTACGATAGTTACAATAAGATATTATTTTATAATCATCGACGAACATAACGTTTGAGTTGCTCGTTAAAACAAATGTAACTTTATTTACACAGAAAAAAACAACGATCTCTTATTATTATGTACTTTCTCTAATACATACATAGACGATCTATAAGTGACACCTTGTTGGTGGGATACGACAAACAAGCACTTTTTAAAGACATTTATCGATACTGTACTGTAGATTAACCTATTCATTTACGGCCTTACTAATAAAAATATTTAATACACTCGCTTAACAACTGTATACTTAAACATTGTACAAGCTATGGATAAGAGTTACACACTCCCTTTACCAATAGTGGGTGTGTAAGCATAGTATTGTTGTAAAATTCGGTATAACAAAAGTCACTGGCAACATTCTTTGGGAACGTTCTGAAACTAGATTACAATTTTACGGATGATTAGAGAACTTGGTAAATGGCATATTTGTTTTGTCTCTTCTAAATAATTTGGTTTTAAAATACGTATTTCTTCCATTTCTTGGTGGTTCTTCACGATCCATTACATCAAAAACATCGTAATTAAGCAAATAATCCTTCTAAGATTTGAATGCAAACTATCCTAAAAGTTAATTGCAAAAAGTTGAATGCGTAATTTCTCATGCAATTAAAACTCCCACTTATATCAGATATTACATCTGAACTGTCAAATATCTTTTATTGGTTGCATTAACTCTGCTAAACGTCGTGTGTAAATCTTTATTAGTAAGGCTTTTAAATTATTTGTATAGATCGACTAATTAACTAATAAATAAAAATATAACTATATTTATTTCATTAACAATAGTAATGAGAGTGATCGAATTGTATGCTAACACATCTCCTACATTTATAATTAGAGCATTTTTTAAACAATTGAAAAACATAAACTTTGACTGGTTGTGATAGGCATAGCAGATTATGTGTTAATAGTGTGATACAAGCACGCATGTATAAACCGCGTGCGTAGTAACAGTGTCAAAAGCCTATCACTGCTTCATCATAATGAGGTATTTGAAAGGGTAGTCAAAAACGGTACTTTTTATGAATTGTCAAAACGCGGCATTTGTACGTGTTTTGTATGAAACAACAATGTGAAGTCACAGATTTTTAGAATCAAAAGGAATACTTATAAGCATTAAATGCAATTTTACAATTATATCGCCGCATAATATTTAATTTCTGTACTGTGATGGATGTTTTTAAGATCACATAGATAAAAGACCGCCCCTTTTATCTATGTGATTTCATATTTTATATTTGGCCGTTTCAAATAGTCAATTGCAGACGAATACTTGAATTCCAAATTAATAAGATGAAGTCACACTATTGACACGTAATTCTGTTGGTAATTAGCAAACATTTAATTGCGCGTGTCGGTAGAGGATGGAAGGTTCTCGCCGTCGATCTTGTGGCGCGCGGCTTGGATGTAGGCCTCCGCGGCCAAGGCAGGCCAGGCATCCGCAGGGGCTCCGGACGTGCCAGCCCCGGCCCAAGCCTCGGATGTCGACACCTCGGCTGGCCTCTCCACGCTCTCTGCCGCCTTTGGCGTGCATTCCAAAGACAGCGATTTTGGTGTCTCAATCCTTTAAAAACATAAAGTCGTCTGTTACACATTTGTCGCCATAAAGCTCCACATCCTATTTTAAGCCATTTAAAAAAACATACCTACTTACAATGGAAAAAAAGATTTGCATGAAATTCCACTCCATTATGTGATAAACTCTTTCAATTAATATGCAGTAGGTACTTAGAGGGAAGGGACGAGGTGCGGTGTGGGCTTTAGAGAAAAAATACCTCACGCGTTCTGGTGACTGCATGGCGTCGTTGGTGCTGGAGATCTCCAGGTCCTCGGCGTAACTCGACATGTGCATCTTCTCGCCCTCACTGCGTGGCTCTTTTTCTGAACAAAATTACACGTTCGGTTACCTAGGTACACACAACTGTGTAGGAAGGTTGTTGTTTCTGTAAGGTGGGCTTCAGAAGTGGAAAGAATAAAGACAGGTCTTTGCCCAGGAGAGGAACAGAACAAACGACCAATACATTATCATTCTTTCTTTCTAAGGCACAGGTGTCCTGTTTAAGACATTGCCATCGGTGATAGCTCTTCTCATTGCTTTGTCGGTATGAGATACGGCTATTTTACCTAGTTCAAGTAGACGCTACAACGGTGACATTAATTTAAAGCACGGGTAGGGCTAGTGCCCTTTAATCATATAAATGTTGATTGGTTTAAATAAATCGCAAATTGAAAAACATTTTTTTTTCAGACAAACTTAAATAATAGAATTTAGATAATAGAATAGATAGTGTTGCTTATTTGTTTTAATTTCATTGATGCGAATGTTATGATTCGTGATCTCGGCAAATGGCCGCTGCGGTTGCTCTAAGATGCTATCTTCTAACATTTTAAACAAATCCGTAAATAATAACGTTTAATGGAAATGTAATGTCTTCATGACACGAAAATGTGAAAACTACGTGTGTCACTATTGTTGCGCCACGTTGTATACCTCTATTTTAAGGCCCTATTGGTAATTATTAATACTTATAGTTTTTTTTTTCAATAAACAATTATTCATTCTAATTAGTAGGGCGTTGCCTAAATGACAGACATACATAAGATCTTTTCATTCATTTAACTACTAAAACGATTCGGTAAACCCATGATCAAATGCAAACATCGGTATATAGATTGCATTAATGTATCGTTAGTATCGTTAGGAAGCTCAACCTCACCAGCGAACCGCATAAGGGTTTCAACTTAGCTGCGGTCTACCGATGACACAGTAAGCTATTATGGTGGCGATCAATATCAGCATCAACGACCGCAACCAATCTGCCTCGACCAATGAGACCGTTCACTATCTATTAATTGAAACACAATCAGCCATGAACAATCTCTGTTTTGTTCTTCGCTCTCCTGGAGTCCTGATAAGTTAAAAAAGAAATGAAAAGCAGCGTTACCATCAACATTGATGGCCGACTCGGGCCAGCCGAGTGAGTCGCCCTCCACGTCTACGGGCTCGTCTTCCGCATCATAAGGACGGGGCTCTCGCGGCCGCTCCTCCCGCCTCTCCTCGTCGAGGTCGTAGCCCAGCATGCTCTCCACGGTGTGATGGCGCTTGCGTGTGCGCAGTTTCAGCCGGCGCTGCCGGTTGGCTCGGATACGCTGGTATGTCTAGGACCAAGGAAAAAGTTTTTCATTAGTAAATAATTGTAGGAGTAAACTATTTAAAATTAAGAAATCGCACCGGTACAAAATTTGATTACGCTCGCAGAGCCTCAATTTAAAAAGTAGGCACATTGGTTTTATTATTATAAAGTTTGGCAGCGTAACTGCCACTCATGGCTGTGGACTGTCTCTTTCGATGCTCCTATAATTGAGTGGAGTACCTCCCAGCGCGCGTCTTCGTCCTGGTGGTGCAAGGAGTGCTGCGGGGGCGCCGGAGTGTCGCGCGGCAGAGCGCTGAGGCTGTAGAGATGCTGCAGCTCCTGCAGGAAGTGCGCCTGCGCTACACCCGGCCCGAGCCGCGCGCCGCACACGCCGCACGACGACTTGCGCTCCCCGTCCGCTGTACAAACATCTACAAATTTGGAGTCTACTTTTAAGACTGGATCTAACTCTTATTTCCATATTACTGAATCCTACTCAAGGTGAGTATTACAGTGATGTCCGATATTTTTGATCAGAACTTGTTAATTTGACTGGGTGGTAATGAGAGTGTTTGTTACACAAGGCACCTAATAATAAATATTCAGTGGTAAGTCGTCTGAACCCTGCTGGTGATGCTGCCGGTGGCCTTGACAGATGAGTAGGCAGATAATTATAACGCATGACATACTCTGATATTATTGCAATCTAAGCCTGTATTTTGGCAACAGATAATTTTGGTGTTCCTTTTATATCCAACAATCCTGGGTCGGGCAAGTGTTTTAGCTTTTTCTATCTAGATTTTTTTAGTAGCAGTCCGAAGTCTAGTTTTATGCCCTTGTATGCCCTGCAATAGGCTCGCCCCTATTACATGGGACTAGTAGAGTGACCTTCATAGGTCTCGAGTTCGAACCCAACGCACTCACCTCTGATTATTCGAATTCATGTGCGTATTGTATAATTATCACTTGCTTTAAAATCGGTGAAGGAAAACATCGTGAGGAAACCGGCATGCCTGAGATATTTCTCAACAGCATGCGAAGCTAAGTCAGAGGCCCATGGGCAGCTTAAACACTCGGACAGCAGGTTAGTCACTAAACACACGAAAAGGAAGAAAGAAAGACTGGACTGGTGAGCTCATTACTCTTTTAGGATGCAAGCGTTCTTCGATTGTTATTTTTGTGATTTCTGACTTATTACGCCCGATATGATATGACGTCTAAAAGTTTTGTGCTGTCAACTTCACATGTATTTTATTAAAATTTTCGAAAATCTCTTGATCAAATTGACACTCAAACTCAAAGTAGATTAAAGACCTCCACTGCGATCTTAAAATGGAAGTCGTCAACACCGTCATCCGAAGCTTTACTGATAACCCACGGACCTGTGTCCGTCATTCACATCCGTCCGACATGTGAATGTCGAGGCAATACTGCTACTAGATGGATATATCGCGTAGGTTATAGAGAACTAAACCATTTTTTTAATGTGGTGTATAAATAGTGAATAAATAATAGAAACAATGCTTTGCTATTCATGTAAAACACGAACAAAGTGTTTTTATCAATTATCAGACCCTAAAAAAGTGCTACCTATACCTACGTAATTGGGTATTTGAAAGGGCAGTCAATAACTGGGTATTTGAAAGGGCAGTCAATAACGTTACTTTTTGTGAAGTGATAAAAGGCGGAATTTGTATGTGATTTGTATGAAATATAACATTGTAACGTCACAGATTTTTAAAATCAAATTGAATACTTATGCAATTTTACAAATATATCTTCGCATAATATTTCATTTCTGTACGGTGATAGAAGTTTTTAAGACGAGCGATCTTTTACCTACCTATATGATTTCATAGTTTATTTTTGACCGTTTTAAATAGTCAATTGAGTAAAACTGTAAATTGACGCTATTCATAGTTATAACGTACTGTATTGCGTAAAATAATAAGTTACTAGTTAAATTGCTTATTAATCTATCAGCCTTGATTGTTAGGACCAGGCCCGTGCCGGACGGCGCGTCCGCGTTCCACGCTCGCCTCAAAGAGATGTCAGCATTAAGATAGGGGCCCGTTAGAGCCGAAGCCTGCCGGGTCCGCGGGATTGTCCGAAAGGGTTACCGCTACCCCGGAACATAAAGGACTAAGGAAGGAACATGGATAGTTTTTAGTGAGTAAGGGTCTGACATTCCCGTCCGCGCCACCCGGACCGGAAGTGACTGCTGATTGCGGTCAATTGATGATTTACCACCAAATTTTGAATAAGTATATTGTTTGGTTAAAGTACATATTGAACTCCATTTCGCCTAGCTTCGGATTGTTTTAAAATACATAGGTTTTTTTTTTATTGGTAGTTCAGAGCTGAAGTGTACTAAACACTTTTACATATTACTTGTGAATCGACATACCTGGTAATCAAACTTTGATCAATATATATACAAATTGACACAACATGGCAAATTGAAAAAAACGCAAGAAAATTTGAACTCGCGGGGTGCGTTTGCGCATTCATCGTCTGGTTATCGATCCCTCTACCCCCAAGTGCTTTACACTTTGTTTATCTATTTGCGATCCCCACTGAAGCGGTCCTGAGACACACCAGTTTTTTAGTTAAGTAGTAGGAAGCTCATGTACTTACGTGAGAAGAAGTCGTGTGAGTCGGTGCAGGTGGACGCTGCCGGTGCGTCGTCGTCCTTGCAAGGGCGCGGCGAGGCGGACGCGGCCGAGCCGGGAGAACTCGTGTCATCTCGTGCTGCGTACCCGTGGCGGTACAGCGGCGGCGTGCTGCTGTCGTCACGGACATTCTACGTTGTGAACAAAAAGTAATTACTTTATTTACTATAGTCTTAGTGATACAGAGGAGCTCGTGGCTAAGTAATAAAAGTCGCATAGATCGATCCATCAGGTTAATCTACGCTTGCCGGGGTAGTCAGTATCTATTGTTATCTGCTTGGCCTTGCCCCAACTAGGCGGCTTCCAGTCTAACCGAATGCAGCTGAATACCAGTATTATGCATGGAGCGACTGCCTATCTAACCTCCTCAACCCACCCAGTAACTGGGTAATGAGATACCCCTTGAGATTTTCGGGCTCCTGACGACCCGTAACGACTGTCAAAGATGCACAAATGACAGCCGGGCCAACGGCTTAACGTGCTTTCCGAGGTACAGAGGCGTCTCGATATGGAATGGTCACCCATCCATATGAATGATATATTGAATGAATGAATGATATATTTATTTGCAAGAATATAGGTAGGCAACATAAGTTCTTAAAATCTATGGGTTTCACTATATTCGGCATTACAGCCGTGCAAATATTTCAAATTTTTCATAGGGCCATTACTTAGGTCACCTGGCTAATTATATTTAATTACGCTACATATGCATCATAGTCAGCTGCATCAAATGTCCTACACGGCCCGATATGTACATAACTATATAAAGTCATTACCTCTTCGACATTTCCAGAAATACCTGTTGTCAGGCAATCCCTTTGTACAATAGATTGGTAGACGATATTGTGCTTAATAGGCAATCAGTATCGGCTGCTGGTGACATTATTAAGATAACTTATAGGTATGTGCCATGAATTCGGAGATGTATCTACTTGGACAGCCCTTTGAGGCAGCGACAGATTGTTATTAGGAAAATGATAAGTATCTACACTGCAATGAGGACATTTGGCCACAGAGCTGTTGGTGCTAGATGCAGTTGACAGGCGGGCGCTGGTAACAATTCGCGAAATTGTTTCGTTTTTTTTTTATTATTATTTAGTCTACACTGTCCCACTGCTAGGCAAAGTCCTCCCCAAATCCTTCCAGACATCTTTCTCTTGAGCCACCTCGATCCATCCCTTGCGGTATGCGTCTAGGTCGTACGGCGCCGTCCATCCTCAGGCAGCCACCTTGTAGCGGCTGTTGCCCAGCGGTCACTCTGCATGCGGCTAACGTGGCCCGCGCCCTTCTTGCTAATTGTTTTGTGTAACGTTTTGAAAAAACAAGATGGCGGCGTTTGTTTTGATTTGGGCCTCGCGTCTGAAGGTACTTGTCCATCTTCCTATTTTGTGAAAAACATATTCAAGAGAGCTGAAACTCACCCTCAAAGCTTGCCCGACGCTCTGCCCAAGTGCGTACTGCTCTCCAAGATGCCTGGCAAACGCCTTCCCCGGGTACAAAGGGTGAAATGCGCCCCCTATAGGGCGAAAGGCGCCACAGCCGAAGCTCTGCAGCGCTGGGTGCAGGAACTGCGGCGCCATGTGGTGGAGGAAGCCTTCCATGACGGAGGTAACACTCTAAACACACAGGTTTGATTAAGCTAACAGAGATTCTTTGAGAGAAACTGCGCCAGCAGGCAATACAATTTTACAATAGAATAGTTTCCGCTGCTGAAAGTTTTTCGCATTTGTGCTTCGTTTCTGAACGCTCAGCAGGTAGGTTTGCATTCAAAGGTGATCTAAACCTTGCGGTGTTACCTATCTGGACTTATTTTCAGCAACAATTTCAGTTATGTTTAAGTCAATGATTTCAGTACCTACAAACTAAAACTATATAAATCAGTCTAAAAGTATTTCATTAACGACAGGTCAACAGTACAAAGCTACTTATGCCACAAAAACATTTCCACAGAAAGTGGTCATCGCAACGGTTTCGAGGAAATAAACAAAAAAATGCCGAGTTACAGCCACTTAACCACACACGAATAGACAAGCTGTTTATTTTGAATGCGTTCATAGCGTCGCGGAGCGCCCGTTTGCGGCGGAAACATAGCGGACGACAACGAGAACAAATAAACAACACTACTCATTGCCGCCGTCATCACAAATCTTCTCCCTTCTTGTTTAATATGAAAAAACCCACATATTTACTTATAAATTACAGATTTTTGGGTTACAAAAGGTTAACAATGTAATTGTCACGCCGCTGCCGGTTCAAAGACTTGATATTGATGTTGTTTACGCACTGATTATTCTACAAAGATTATTACGTGACTGACCACTTGCCTAATGACCAGTAATGCTATTGGTTTAACCACAACACGGTCACAACTGAAAGCGACAAACATCAAAGACAGCGGCTGTTTACGTTTGGCTTTCAATTTCCTACTCTGCTTAATAGACAAAGCTTGAACATTAAATGATTAGCGGTCATGTTGCAATGCAATCCCTTTGGCCTTTGGCACTGTTGTTTGTTTGAGCAATTACTATTAATTCTGTATCTGTACGGCTATGCTGCTTAATAATAAATTGTTGGAATCATTTAAATACCTAGTACACATATACCTACATTGTATCGTAATGATTTTCCAGTATTAATACGTTGGCGTGGTTAGTAGGTACAAAAGTTTAAGTTGAGAGTCGCTCGTCCAGAACTTACAGTACAATATACCTAACATACTTTGGGATCTTTCATTCTGGGATCGTGGCCTAATTATAAAATATTGCCAAACTGCAAAATATTCCTAATAATATTCCCAATTGAACATGAACCTTATTCTTTTGCTATAACATTGAAAATCTATCAAAGGAATTTGACAGATTGGGGTAACTTGATGTGCTGGCCTCTGCCTGTATACAAAACTAATAGTAGAAACGAAATGTAGAACATAGATGTAGGTATCGACACGGTAATATAAATAATATTACCGTGGTATCGATGTAGAGCAAAATCGTAAGCAAACTGGGCTTAGATATTGTTAAGAATCAAAAATTGGTCGCGTCGGGAACTCTTTTCTTTGAGTATGAGTAATACCTACACCTACTCCTGCAGTAGAACATTTTAATGTGTTAAGACTGGATGCAATATTTATTTGTAAAAATGCTTACGTTAGTTGTTGCTTTGTATGCAGTCAACATTAGTTATAGTAGGTACTAATACACATAATTATCGTTGACAATCCGCCCCAATCAGCGCCCCATCTGATTAACACATACGTACATGACAAGACCTCAATATCTGTCCGTTTGAGCCCCCAATTAGTACAGAGGCGAAATGGCTTAAGTGCTGTCGCTGTAATCAATCGGAGAGTAAATAGCGTGTTGCTTTGTGCCCGATTTTGATGTCACAGACAATTTGGACACACCGTTGACTGAAACACACGACTGTAGTAGCTACTGATGTAATTTGTAAATTAAATCAAGCCTACGATTCACAAACGCAAGATCTTAAACTGGATCGATTACGAATTATTTTCATGATAAACTTAATGTTAAATCGACACTCATTATTTTTATGGTGGTTGCGACCTTAACGTAGCTGGCTGGTGAGAAAACAACTCTGGTTGCATTCGATCTTTCAAGTGAATTTGGAACTACACTTTTCTAAATATGATTTTTGAATAAAATAAAAAGATAAATTAGGTTTTTGTTCGATTAAAAGTCAGTGTAATATTAGGCGTATTTAAGTGAGCACGTTTACCAGATAATTTTATAAAACTGATATAAAAAAATATATAAGGTAAGAATCTTTTTCTCTATTTAATTAGTTAGCACCCTTCAAGGGCTACAGTACGTGACACTAACGGTTTGTTGCCAATTTGAATGCACAATCAATTCTAATGACCTCAACATCAAACACCTTGAAATTAACTACCTGTTCTGACGCTGATGTAACGCAAGGGTTCCTATATGTGTAGTGAGGTTCGGGGATTCGATACTCTAGCTCAGGGGCTCCCAAACTTATTTTGTCTACTGCTAGAATAAATTATTTTTTATCGCGCTTAGTTTTTCATCTACTTAAAAACCAATATCTAGATAAAATTACAAATCGCCCCCTAAGGCTCTTACAACGCCCCAATTTTTATTCTGGGTCTCTTGCCCCTTTAGGCCTGCAGCGCCTACCAGGGGTGCGTTATATCGCTCACTTTGGGAAAGGCTGCTCTAGCTTATACCTATGTCCAAAAGCAATAGTCCAGGACGGAACGCCACTTAACGGATAGAACGCCACCGAAATTTGATCCAGCATTGATTCAATATTCACGATGGACGAAATTGAACGGACAATGAAATTACTATGTTGCTTTCAATTTTATTTGCACGACTGCTATATAATAATAATTGTAGGTATGCCTATTTTCAATAGAAATTATTGTTTATTCTCTTTCGAATTGTAAATAGGTACTTTATTTATTTATATTACTAAAATAAATTACTAACTACCTAAACAAATAAATATTTACATTTTAGTATGCCTAACTTTTCTTAGATAAAGAAAAACAAAACTTTTTTTTTATTTGGCAAGCAATTGCAAAAAGGTTCGCTACTTCTGTAGTACTCCAGTGTCTAGCATGATAGCGGTGCTCCAATAGGTTAGGTATAAATATGAGCTATGATCACTTATGGGAATTAAATATTATTCTAAGGACTTGTTTTACAAGGTGCGTTCGTACTAAGTACGAACAGAAAATAATTTTCAGAAAAGTTAAGCGGTATTTAACAGGGGATAGTGAAACAGGCTGTTAGTATTATTCCTGACGCACTAAAGGAAAGAACGATTCACAAAAAATTTAAAGCTTTTTCTCATTTGCCTAATGTCAGTAAGCGATGCACGATTTGTTGATTTTTCATACGTCCACACTGAACTCGAAAAACGCTGTTAGTGACTTTTAGGATCCACGACTATTACTTAAAATCTTTATCAAACTTAGCTTTAGGCTTTTCAGTAAACACTTTAGCCCTTACTGGCTAGCAAAGCAATCTAATTAAAAAGCAATATCAACCTATTCGACTCGTTACACCACAAGGGGAACACACCCACCCACAAGCATCCCATAACACTTCACATATACACATCCCATATCATAACCGTATTCGGAAATCATTTAGTATCCACTCTATAGTACCCTTAGCCCCAAGATACGGACTACTGTCCAGTGTGGGGCTCACTGGCGTTTTATAACTTAGCTGTAGTGTAACCTAGCTGTAGAATATATTTAAGGTACTCATGTCGTTTCTACTTGCTGGTACTTGCTTACTGTGTTACCTATACAATTTTTCTATTTCTATTTTGTTTACCGACTTTAAAGTCGTTTAGCTCCGTGTTGGCCAGTGTGACCGCGCCGCGCGCCACCTACTTACGGACAGATGCGCCGCGTTACTTGGAGCTATCTATTGTATTGCCGGGACGTGTAAACACTGAGAAAAGAATAGTATGGCCGGAACAGTAGGCGATAAACACACCCAGTGTAAACGTTATGAAATGATACATACGGTGCATTCCGTTTAATTGTACTTGTACGTATTTATAGAACACTTCTGGGTGTTCTAGAATATTGGCTTGAAATAATATCGGCCACGTAAGTTGTAGGCTCTTAGAGTAGCGCTTGTTATTGTACACAGCATCACTGGTCCGTTTATTGGAGCTGGCGTTTTTGTTTTAAAGTAGCTACTGAAATACATATCCTGAAAACTGAAATTGTGACTTATGACCAAAGAAATAAATATGATTTGTCCAGTTATATTGGTCAAGGTTGAAACTTGTTCCGCTCTTCTACGACATAGCCTACGTTACAACTAAAAGCCACGTCGCCGACGCGATCTATACATATATCTCTAAATCAATAATAGTTCTATTAGATCGTTAATTCTATCGGTGCAATATATCAGATCGTAGTTACAATAAGTGGGCAATAAAAGAGCCGACATGGCCTGAAAGAAATACGCGTGCTGCTGATTTATGCGCGGGAGGACCGCGGCCGCCCTCTTTCAATAAGGGCCTGATAAGAATCATTGCCTATCCCCGCGTGACGACCGGCGAGGCATGCAATTAAATCGCATTTTTACAAGTCTTTTTGAAGTGCAAATAATGTAATGGTTGTGATATGTAGTTAAATCTGCTTGACACAATCAAAATTGACCAACGTCGACTAAGTACAGACGGTTGTTTTGTTATTCATTTGCTCAGGATGTCGTGTGATTCGCCGTTTTTATTTGATGATATTTGATTCGCTTACTAGGATGCGTACAGATTATGCGTACACATAAAGATTTGTTTTCTATACGTCCACATTATTTGGAGGGTAGGTACAGGGGCAAAAACAAAAAGTTGTTTAGGTAATTATTGGCATTTTAACATTTAAAAGTATATAGTATCACTTAAACATAATATAAACTGATAATAGGAATTACGAGTAAAGTTTATCTTTTAGTCTTAATTTTAGTAATAAAAATAACGTTCCGAAATTTCTTAATTGATTAGAAAATTAAATTAGTTCACTTTTTGACATTCCTGGTTTTGCACCTGTACCACCCTTCATTTAAGCTTGCTCACCACTCTATAGAAATTATGTGCTATAACTACGTGTTATAACATGTTATGTTATACATTGTGGACGCACCTTTAAGCGTTCTAAAACATTTAAAAATGTAAACATAAGCATTACCTACGAGAAGAGAGAATGATATTTTTAAGTATTTGTGAAATTGATGGTTAATAAATTCGATTTATCTCAAACTAGGAAATGAAGAATTTAATAAGATTTTTTATTCTAGGCTGAATTATTTTTATTTAATGGACCGTTCATCTTGATGTGCAGCGCACCTTGCGGATGGCGGGGGGTGCTGTTTACGACGGCACCAACGTAGCCTCATATCTGGGCACTTAGCCGACAACGGCAATAGGTATTCACAAACAAAATTCTGTGCGATACCTATTGCAATAAGAATACGAATCAAGACGATGACTAAATCGATGATGTACTACTCTGTCTACTCTGTCAAGAAAGTACCGGGAAAAGATCAATAATACACAAAATGTCTGTTATTCATCCAAATTTATTTTATCACCTTCAAAGTATGCTCCTTTAGAAACGATACACTTGCGCCAACGAATAATCCATTCATCAAAACATTTTTTAAACGCTGCTTCCGGAATTGAGTTCAGTTCTCGCCGCGAATTCTCCTTTTTCGGTTTCGGTTCAGTTGGAAGGCGCCACTCCGAAGCTTGTTGACTAGTTTGCATGTCAAACTCGTAAACCCACGTCTCGTCACCAGTAACAATGCGTTTCATGAATGTTGGGTCCGAACTGACTCGTTCTAGCATGTCCTCAGCGACTTTCATGCGATTGAGTTTTTGGAGAAAATTTAGATCTTTTGGGACTAGCCGAGCAGCAACATGTTTCATACCCAAATGATTAGTTAAAATGGTACGGATCGACTCGTGAGATACAGAAAGTTCGGCGGCTATCTCTCTCAGAGTTGAATGGGGATTTTCAGTCACTATTTTCTTCACTTTTGCGATGTTAACTTCAGTTGCAGACGTTGACGGCCTACCAGAGCGAGGCAAATCTTCCATCACATCTCGACCGCTTTTGAACGCTTTGAACCACACATAAGCACGAGTTTTTGATAAAGTCGATTCACCGTAAGCCTTCTGTAACATTTTCAGTGACTCCGAACACGAAATTCCATTGGCGATGCAAAATTTAAGACAAACTCTTTGTTCGATATTTTTGTCCATTATGAAATTCGCAATACACCTATACCTATATGATATTACTAAAACCAGCACTGTATTTAATATAAATAACAGATGCAACTCAAACTCCGCGCCAAAATGGAAAACAGTTGTGCCAATCTAACAACTACAAAAAAAACAAAAATTTGAATTTGGAACCATAAACAAATCATCCATTCCCGATACTTTTTTGACTGAATGTAGGTACATTGGGTTCAATGATCAGTTGATTAAAATCAGAACATTATCTTTTGAACTACGAATGTCATTCGAGGTCGCTGACAACGGGTGCCGACAAAAATTAATGCCTTTTTTCTTAAAGGTGGAAAATATTCAAAAATCCTAAAAAATTTGAAGATTTTCCATTAATTTATGCCCGATAATAATAATATAATAATAATATTCTTGGACATTCCACACAACGCCATATAGTCCCAACCTAAGCAACCTAATGCTTGTGTTATGGTAACGAGATGGCTGATAAACTATATACTACTTTTTTTGTAAATACATACATATTATAGATAGACAAACACCCAGACCTAGTACAAATACTTGTAGGTCGTACAAATGTTTGTTCCGTGCGGGAATCGAACCCGCGACATGCTGCGCAACAGTCAATCGCTCAATCAATGCACCAACCGTGTCGTCAAAGTCAAAGATACTCGAAAGACGTCGACACATATCCGCCAACTTAGTCCGATCCTATGTTTGTCGCACTCTGTGGGTTCCTTCAGCCCTAAAAGGTCACCAGTCCACCTTGGGTGAGGCCTTCCACCTAGGGTTGGTTTTGGAAATTTGAAGTCTTAACAAAATTCCGTTTTTTTTTTAATCATCCATATCCTTCGTTAGCCCTTTATGTTCCGGGGTAGCGGTAACTCTTTCGGACAATCCCGCTTACCCTAACAAAAAAGAAAGCCTGCCGTGTGCTAATAAGTCTGTAAAAAATAACATTTTAATCTTTTTGTTTCAATTATCATGAAACTAATTTTTAAAGAAAATTTCTTTAAAGCGAAACGTCCGGACAAATGAGAAAGCCGGACATAGTCCGGAACAAGACATGTCCGGACGCATCCTGACGCATTGCAACCCTAATCCCAACGATCAGTGATTTAACACGTTGAGCGCCAACGCGGTCACCGGTGACCGCGAACAATAGTTTTTCTATTGTGTCTGCTGCGTGGCAGTCAATGCCTTAAATAAGGAATCCCTTCTTCTTTTCGTGTGGTTAGTGACTAACCTGGTGTCATGCTGCCCTGGAGCTCTGACATAGCTTCACATGCTGTTGAAAAATATCTCTCAGACATGCTGGTTTCCTCACGATGTCTTCCTTCACCGATTTTAAGCAAGTGGTAATTATACAATACGCACATGAATCCGTAAAATCAGAGGTGCGTGTCTCGGGTTCGAACTCGAGACCTATGACTTGGCAGTCCGACAGTCACACCACTAGGCTATCACTGTTATTAATTAATAAGGAATTATTTCCCATTTCTACGACGGAAGGTGTTAGATATATAAGGTACTTACTTAGCAGTGCTACTTGGAGATAGCTTAGTATATTAGAAATAAGTAATATGTACAGGTAATTAATTAGAATTCCAGTTAACTGTAACTGCAAATACCGCAGAACACCTGCACGAACTGATCAAAATTGAGACACAGCCCTAATTAATTTCGATAAGGTCAGTCAAAGTGCAAAGGATCACCAGACAATATTAAAGTAATAGACACAACAGCTGCATATTAAAGACATGACCGTTCATGCAAAACTGTATTTAAAACAGGTTCAATCAACTGTAAAAATGGCAATCAATTATTACTTCCATAATTGGTTTGACCCTGCATGATGCAGGGTATTCATAATAAACCCGCGACTTCGACCACATGATTTTTTTTTTAATAAAGCTCAAAAGGCTAAGAAAGGAAATGGATGGGTTTTAGTCAGTAAGAGTCTGACACTTTCCTCCCACCCAGACCGGGAAGAGTCATTTGATGATTTCCCAGCCTCAAAAAAGGACTAATGTAGCTTCCCATTAGAAAGAAGAAAGAGTTTTTGAAACCAGATCAATAGTTCCGAAGATTACCCCCTACATACAAAATAACAAGCAGTTTCATAATCAGCCTGCAATGTGCCCACAGCTGGGACACAGGCTTCCTCTCTGTGAGAGAGAGTGGGCTGCAATCTACCGCACCGGCCGGCCCAGTGCGTGTTCGTAAATGAAATGTACCAATATTGGGACAAACAAAAGTTACCCCTTTATAATATTAGTGTACACTAACAGATCGAACCGACCAAGTCCAGTTATGTCCAAGTTCCAATTTTTGTTAAGTATACAAATCCCTTATAAAAACCACTTACTTTTTCCGGCCGGTTTTCTTTTCCTCAAGACTTTATCCGGACAATAATTAACATTAAATATAAACCATTCGGTCCAGCTGATCTCAAGGGATGCTTATGCCAACGAACAACAGATTTTTTTTATTAGATCGAAGTTGCTGTTCGTTTCTGCCTATGTGACCGCTTACTTCTTCTAAACTACTCAACGGATTTTGATGCGTTTTCACCATCGCATCGTTTAGAAAATTCTTCCGAAGCAGTTATGTGTAAAATACATTATTATTGAACTTTTATCTAGTGTAGCGAAAGTCCACTTGCTTTATACATTTTAATTTCATCACCACTGCTCTCAAAGCGGTGATAGAAAACATCGTGAGGAAACCGGCGCCGGATATCCTAGAACTATAAATTCGAGGTGTCATCTATCAAGCCGCACTGGGCGCGCGTGGATCACGGCCTTTTTAAGACGCCTGTGTGCCAGCAGTGAAGCTGTGTAATAAGTAAAACAGTTATTGCTATGAAACATATTTCTTTTGTAAGAAGTTGTAAATGCAAACTTTTAGGGGTCGTGGGCGTATTTGAATGTAAGTTAAACGTACAACAATACTCATTGTTGTGAAGAAACCTCCAAAAGTTTGCCCTTTTACTTCATCTGTGTGTAACCAAAAGATTTCCAGGTAATTTGGAAAACAAAAAAAAAATCACAATGACGGGCAGTTTGAATGACTTCCAATACTCTGGCATTCAAAAGGTTAAGCGTGTACTTACGGATGTGACAAAAGAATAATTTCGCGAAAATGATGAAAGAACTTTTCCGAGTAGCCGCAGAAGAATAAAATTTTCTTGAAATTGAAGGTACAAAAAGGCAAGAATTAAAGGTTACTCTTTTTTTGCTCAATGTCACTTGATACAAGCAACGTTAAAGGCATTTAAAATCAAGTCTACGTCACTTTTGAAATATTTTCCTTTAACAAGTCAGGAAACATACAATATTTTTGAAAGTTCGTCCACTGAGCTGATATTGCATGTAGAACTATATCTAATGACTTGGTTACAAAGATCAAAACGGCATACACCATTGACCAATGTCTAGTTGGCATTAACCTAGGCTAAAACCTTTTTAATGGGCTGGCCATTTTATGAAACATAAATCAATTTATTTTTAATTGAATTAACAGAAACAGAATTTATTTATTTGTAAGAATGTAGTTTTACATGGTATGATGTTAATATTTTTTTTCACATTTTTAGTTCGGACTGATGTCTCCTTTCCAAACTGAATGTAATTCTGTGGCGATAGCCTTTTTTTTTTTTTAAGGCTGGAAAATCATCCAATGACTGCTCCCGCTCTGGGTGGAGCGGAAGGGAGTGTCAGACTCTTACTGACTAACACCCATCCATGTTCCTTCCGTAGCCCTTTATGTTCCGGGGTAGCGGTAACCCTTTCGGACAATCCCGCTTACCCGGCAGGCTTGGCCCTGAGGGGCCCCTTCATATGCTGACATCTCTTTGAGGCGCGCGTGGAACATATACGCGCCGTACGGCACGGGTCTGGTGCTGATCGGACGGTAAGTCACCCATTACTCACCGCCCGCAGGCCCGCGCCTACGGTGGCCGGGAGTCGTCACGTGGCTCCCGACGCCCGGAGCGTCTCCCGCGGCGGCTGGGACGGGAGGACCTTTCTCTCTCCCATCCCGCGACCTCCTTCGCGAGCATAACTTTTTCGCAGAAGGAGGTGACTGCCTCCCACTCCCTCTCGCCCCGGACGCGTAAAACCAATCCCTGTATATGACCCAACACTAGATGGTGCTGAATAGTACACAGACATTGTCCTGCACAATTTTGAAAACCAACATACAAACCTGTTTCGAGCCAGCACCTTTACTTGATTGGTTTTTACCGCACAGAGTTTGGCCCTTATGTTTGCAACAGACAAGAGAACAATCATGTTCGCTCTCAACACTTTTCTTTACCTACGCGTTGTACCGCAACATGATTGTAAAAGCGTCTAGGAATAAATATGTGCCGAATATCGAATGAGTTAGAGGGCGACAAGTATATTGCATCATAAATTGCATTCGTTTGCTATTATTTCGGTCAGTTGAACTATGACTTTGACTTCGGCACTTGTTAAATTTGTTTACTTTATGATAAACTTTCTTAATGTCAGTGTTTGGTTCGGTTAATATGTGAAGAACATATGAAATTGACAGAGGAAAATGACTTCAAAACCTTTTTAAGTGTGGTGTGTAATGATTATCGTATTATAAACTACGAATCAAAGAACGCTAACTACCAACCCTACCAAACGCCGAAAAACCCTTGCTAATAATAAACGAGGTTATTGTTTATCTGCAAGTGTAAAATTAAATAGACCAAATGCGAAAAAGCACTAAACAATACCTACTGAGTTCTACTAATAATATTTTTTCTTACTTCATGTACTAATTACTTTATTTTTAAATAAAATTATTTGACAATAATGATTTTAGTTTCTTCTGTGTCTTTTATAATACACCAATATTATATCAGAAAGGGAATGCAACAAACATGCGCCGAAATTCTTTAAATATTATAATCAGTAACCATGAGTTAATTCGTAACAGAGTTTGTACATTAGAAAATTCATAACATCCTTAATAACGGGTACGCATAATGTTGCGACTCAACGCCTAGAGCGTTGGTTCATACACAGATATTGGTTTTACGCGCCCCGGACCATGGCTTGCACCAGGGCCGGGCGTGAGAGGTCGCCGCCGATCGCCTCTATCGTGGCGTGCCCTGCGCTGGGTTGCGACAGTCGCTGATTCCAGGCCGCCATGAGATCGCGCCGGAGATCCGTCCGCTCCGCCGCAATTTGCTGCGGAAACGGAGTTTCCCCCCGGCTAAGTACCTCCGTGCGCCACTCGAACAGGCGCGCGAGGACTATCGCCTCCAGTGGCGATAGCCTAGTCAGCAGTGATAGCCTAGTGGTGTGACCGTCGGACTGCCAAGTCACAGGTCTCGAGTTCGAACCCAAGGCACGCACCTCTAATTTTACTGGTTCATGTGTGTATTGGATAATTATCACTTGCTTAAAACTCGGTGAAGGAAAACATCGTGGGGAAACCGGCTTGTCTGAGAGATATTTCTCAACAGTATGTGAAGCTATGCTAGAGGCCCATGGGCAGCATAAAATCTCTGACACCAGGTTAGTGACTAACCACACGATAAAATGAAGATTCTGCGGCCGATTATGCTTAGATGATATTTGCACGAAATAACAGCAACATATTTTTTTTGTTTTGGTGAAACAAAATGTTACGTAAAAATAGTTGTTCGTTTCGTTAATATATTATGATGCGATTTGACTACTTTTTGTGCAATCCACGATTAGTGGATGAATACCCATTTAGAATAACGTAAGATAATATTTGCAACATCATAATTAAAGTTAAATACTTTTTTATAATCGCTACGCATTCTATATTTTTTTTTGGTAGATTCAGAGGTTTTTTTACAACCTTGTTTTGTTTTCATAAAAATGAGTAAGTATTTATAATAACATGAAAATATATATCGTTATTTCATAGTTTTTACTTATATTTAAGTTCAACAACTTATGATACCATGTGAAATAACTATCACAAAAAAATTGCCGATTAATAAAATCGCCATCCGAAATCCTATCACTACAATTATAGTAGCATATTTTTACGACATATAATATAGGTATATAGTATCCTAGTTACAGTTTCATAAAGATAATATAGCTAGGGTGACCGTTTACAAAGTCATGCGTTATAACTTATAATACGCAAATGCATATATAGGGTAAGTGCTCCAGTGAATGAACACTTAAGCGATCTTCGGACTTCAAAAAATATTAAAGTATGTTGCCCCTAAGGGATACGGTCTAAAGCAATATTTTGGTAATAAGATTATTATCAAAAATATTTTATAAGTTAACTTTACGACATATCTTGTATACTTACTTTTATATTTAGCAATATATTGAAAAATACCCTAAAACCCCAGTGAATGAACGAAATTATCTAGTAAATTATGAACGATATAAAACCAGTAAATTAACACCATCTTTGTTTAATTATTAAAACGGAAAAAAACTTATTATTATAATAAATGCAGTCCAATAATCAACTTAACAAAACGAGCATAAATTCTTACCTAATCAATATAAACCTTTGTAGGCCTAGTATGCACATTAATATATTTTTATTCAAAGATAATATAAAATATATTTAGAGGTATCAAAATATTAAAAAAACAATCACTAATTAACCGATAATTGCCGATTATTCCCGATGTCCAACACTGGGGGACAGCAAAACAACTTTTAAAAATATGGTCGTTGTCCACCGGGGTACCGTGACCGTGACTTTTGAAATTATTCTCGTTGTCCACCACTAGGGGACAGCAACAACAACCTTCTAAATATTTTCTTTTCGCCAACACTGGTGGAGAGCGACACGGATTTTTAAACATTCCCTATGGCTACCGCTAGGGGCAATCTCACGCCTTTTAATCCAATGCCCCCTGGACATCCATTTAAATTACTTTTTAGCAGATAATGCTAAGGGTGCGACTAATATGAATATTCCTGAATTATATGGTAACGGTAACTTTAAACACTCGCGATTTTAAAACAAACAGTTCGGTAGAAATATTTTAATTCCTTATTTTTTTGCAAAAAAAAAAACTCTGTTCTGTTCATTTAGTCGGGTGTCTATTTGTTGGAGCACCTACCCTAAATAAAAACGGCTCGGAGTACGATGAAGTTTCGAGTTTGAATATTCGCGCTTTGCTGTGTATAACTTGAGCAAACACCCACCCCCAGAGCACAAACGGACACCTCTCTCCCACACACACACACACATACATGCACATATACACTGCTCGCTTAAAACATACACAATCCTTCCATACAAACACACAATCTCATATAAAATTACACACTGAAAATATTGTTCAGTTTTAATTATTCTTATTTATTATATCTTTTTTTAGTTTTAGTTTATATAGCCTTTTAGTTTTGTTTTTGTCTCGACTTTTTGGAGGTGGGTGTAAATATCTGCGACTGCTATGGGATTTTATGTACAAAGTGTTAAAAAATTCAACTCTCAATACGTTAATTGTTATCTATAAGTAGGTTCTGTTCTATGTACCGGTTCTACACAAAGAAGTGCCTGCATAGCAACAGCTGTTTCGGACCACCTATTCGCCGACAACCTTTTCAAAGTAAAAGCTTCCGTAAGAAAACCCCAACGATGTGTAGCACCGGAAACAAAAGTGCATATCTACAACAGTCTGCAGCGCACATAGCAACTAAAAATGAATGTGAGATCAAGTGAATTCATTATACCTCGTCTTAATGAGTGTCACTCAAAAAAATTAAGCTTTACTTACGCGGGGCATCCTTTTGCGCGGGGCCCGTAGCAATTGCTACTCTTGCTGTATGGTTAATCCGGCACTGACTGCGACACAGCAATACAGCATTATACTAGTGCAGTTGTTATCAAACACAGAGTTTCTGTTGAACTGAGTTTTTTCGTTTCAATTCTTATTTTACCTACATCTCGAGCCCCTGGGCTCCCGGACCTTTGGAAGGAGTACGAGGGTCCAAATCCAACTAGCCGAGGCCCCTTAGACCATTTTACATGGCTAAGCTGTACTGGTTACCGAGCTCTATGGAAAAACTATCGCCCCTGCCTGACCAATGGTTTACATGCAATACACTTATTATTATTATTGTCATATCATGAAAGAGTTAGATGGGACTCTCAAAATAAAGCTATTGCTAGTTTACTTGTCTATTCATAATGTAACCAGCAAAGTTATGTGTAAATTGATATAGTAGTTTAGTCGTTTTTACATAACACGGGAACAAACACACTTGCAGCTAGTTCTCTGCTATCATCATATGTTTATAAATATAAGTCGTATAATACGAGTATTGTTTACATTTTATAGTATGGTTGGTTTATTAATTAACCCTAAACATTAAATGCCTAGAATGGCTAGAGATGGGCGTCGGGTAAATACCGTAGGGAAAATATCCAGGTACATGCCCATCTGGGTAAATAACGGGTATTTACCCGGGTAATTATTCAAGCCTTGGGCAAATATCCCTAATAACAGTAATACAGGATTAGATATTGAATAGTAGGTACAATAATTTTGAATGTGTGCTCGTGGGTGCTTACTTCTTTTTCTCGAATCTCGACAGCAATACATTGAATTTATATTGATTTCAATTAAGATAAAAGTGAAGTTATATGAAGATTTTAAAGTCACTGACAAATAACGAATAGAATCATAACATTTTTAACAAAGAGTTTCTTTCATTAAAGAGTTAGTCATAGGGAAGGATTTTCGTAATGTCATCCCCTAAAAGTGTGGAATAAGGAATGAAAGTTTGTATGGAAGTTGGATTTCTTTATCTTTGAGAAAAACTTGTATATCTGGCTGAGAAGTGAAATGGATCTATAGAATTTCAGCAAGGTTTTGACACATTTTTTGCAGAACAGAACCAGCACAGCTCTACTCCAAGCCTCGGGCGTTGTAATAGTGTTGTCATCTTCATCTTCGATTCCGTATTCATATGTTTTTAAGATCCCAGAAGTATTATTCTGTAATATTCTTACCGTAATGACGTAGTGAAGTGAGTTTAAAGTGAGCTGTCAACAGTGTCAATCCCTAGCATTAGGTAGGAAGACAACTCACTTCGCCTGCGTCGTCACGGTGAGATATTACCAGAATCGATGAATAGTTGACACGTACAAAATTTTAGCTGCCGTAGTACACGTGGCTGAGAACACAAAATGATATTTGTGTTGCTTGCCGAGGTAGGTAGAGAAATCGACGCAAATATCCCTATCCATCAAACATTAGGATCCATAACCATAACATTACTCCACATAAATGACATTCCTTAAAAACCTTCCCTGGCCTTGCAATTTACCAATTCAGAAAAATTCAAACTCTATTTACACTATACACGCGCTAGTAACTAGATAAGTAATTAATTACAGTTAGATGTGTATTTATGACGAAATTTTAAAATTCATGGTTATTAGTGAAAAGACACAAAATGCAAAATAGATACAAAATTATGTCATTGATTTGCAAACGATCCGGTCTTACCAAGGGGTATCGTATTGCCCAGTTTCTGGGTTGTGGAGGTCAGATAGACAGTCGCTCCATGTAAAATACTGGTATTCAACTGCTTCCGGTTAAATTGGAAGCCGACCCTAACATAGTTGGGAAAAGGCTAGGCAGGTGATGATGGTCAACCAATGTTTCAATTTGAATGGATCGAATGTCTCTTGATCAGGCCGAACTAACGTTAATTGTCACTTCACTGCTGCCAGTGTCAATTGGATTTACCGTCAGTTTTTTTTATAATTTTCGCTTTCAACTCGTGTATTTTCAATCACCCATTCATCCATTTTTATCGGGTTAAAATTAATAATGTAACAATCATTTTCATGCATAAAGATAATGTCTGATTAGTTATGGCGTCAGAACACAGTGCTATTCTGTCAAAAGCTCACCGTGAAAACGTAGGTGAAGTGAGTTTAAAGTGAGCTGTCAACAGTGGCAATCCCTGGCATTCGGTGAAAGGACAACTCACTTCAGCCTATTTAAGGTACAATCAGCTAACCATAGTCAAAGTCAATCATTTATTTAAAATAGGCACAAGAAAGGCACTTTTGAACGTTAAAATGAACAAGAAATATAATTGACTAGCTGACCCGACAGACGTTGTCCTGTCTTAACTGTGATACCTACCCTACATACCTACCTACCTACCTACCCTACCTACCTAGCTACCTACCCTACCTACCCTACCTACCCTACCTACCCTACCTACCCTACCTACCCTACCTACCCTACCTACCCTACCTACCCTACCTACCCTACCTACCCTACCTACCCTACCTACCCTACCTACCCTACCTACCCTACCTACCCACCCTACCTACCCTACCTACCCACCCTACCTACCCTACCTACCCTACCTACCTACCCTACCTACCTACCCTACCTACCTACCTACCCTACCTACCTACCCACCCTACCTACCCTACCTACCCACCCTACCTACCCTACCTACCTACCCTACCTACCTACCTACCCTACCTACCTACCCTACCTAAAAATATATAAAAAAAAATAAAAATTAAAAAATTAAAAATGTATTCTGCTATTCAGGGCGGAGACAAATCCAACGAAACAAAAACCATGAAAATTGGTCCAGCAGATCTCGAGTTATAATGGAGGGAACAAACCCGACTTTCTTTTATATATATAGATTATATTCCACTGTTACGCAGTTCAACCTAATAATGGCCGACATTTATTGAAAGTTGCCCGCTTTGCTGCCGTCATCAACTGAAAAATGTATTACGAATATGTTTAAACAGCGTTCTTATAAAAATAAGTACTCATCGTCTGAGTATTTACCCGCGTGAACATCCGGTTTTTACCCAAATTTGAATTTATCCGATAATTGCCCGGGTTGAATGCCGTCTTCAAGAAAATACAAACATGAGTAGTTGATTTATTGTGAGCAGGGAAATTGTTGTGCCGCGGGTATACCCGTGGCACTTGAGAGACGGTAAGATCTAAGGATAAGTGAGTGATGCTTCGCCAGCGATAGTTACAGGGCAGCGGGATTGTCCGAAAGGGTTACCGCTACCCCGGAACAGAAAGGGCTAAGGAACGAACATGGATGGGTTTTAGTCAGTAAGAGTCTGACACTTCCTTCCGCTCCACCCAGAGCGGGAGAAGTCATTGGATGATTTCCCACCCTCAAAAAAAGGACAGCCCGCGACATTCAAATTTTCTTAGGTTTTTTTTGCAATTTGCAGGTCAGTACCAGGTTATCATCATCTGCCTAGCTTTTTCCCAACTATGTTGGGTTTGGCTTCCAGTCTAACCGGATGCAGCTGAATACCAATATTTTACGTGGAGCGACTGCCTATCTGACCTCCACAACCCAGTAACTGGACAATGCGATACCCCTTGGTAGACTGGCTGTCAGATTTTCGGACTTCTGACGACTCGGTAACGACTGACAAAGATGCTCAAATGACAGCCGGGACCAACGGCTTTGATAACGTGCTTTCCGAGGCACGGAGGAGTCTTGGTATGTAAAGATTACCCATCCACGGCCAACCCCGGCAAGCGTGGCTTAACTTGATGGATATACCTGTGCGGCTGTTAGTACCACGTTAGCCACGAGCTCCTTTTGATCAAAATAAGATTTTTGACCGCAGCAACACTAACACTACCCTGCAAATTAAATAAATCGTAAGATAATTTGAATGTCGCACGCTATCTCAGCGCATCGCCTTAAGATGACCAACATATTTCGGATGTGACCGTGCAGCATACGTAAATTCGAAACTCATCAAGATTTTTTTTCCAACCTTTATTTACTAGGTGGAAATTCTCAAAAAATAATTTGGATGAAATCGCCAATGCAGATATAATTGAGATAATTAAAAATAATTACCATTTAATCAAAGACTTTACAGTTACACTCCATTGTTTTTATATCCTGCGCCCATCTGAAGATTTAAAACTGAAAAAGTTTTCAAAACTTTTTGTTAAACGGTTTTTTGCAAAGAAGTCTGAATTCATAAATGAAAAATAACTATAAAGTATCTTTTTTTTTGTTTTTATGAACGTAGTCTACCTTGCTATATATCTTAACAAGGACTTTATGAATAATCTATTTTTTTTCGTGGTGGCAGAAAAAATCTTTCAGGCTTTTTTTTCGAAACCCTTATAATATTTTAAATAAACCACGCAAAGTTTGTCAGTACGCAAAAACCTAAGCGTTGGATTGTGAAACGTAGCTTAGATAAAACTAAAACATGAATTATTTTATTAATATTCATTACTGAAACTTGTTTTTACTCAAAGTTCTATCAAATAATTAATGCATTATTCGTAATGTTCGATTCGCTATTTTTTTATTAAACTAGCTGACCCGACAGACGTCTTGTTAAAATTTGAAAAAATCATTATCAATTTTCCCCAAAGCAGAAGTAGCCTGGTTGGTAGCAGTGATAGCCTAGTGGTGTGGCCGTCGGACTGCCATGTCATAGGTCTCGAGTTCGAACCCAAATCACGCACCTCTGATTTTTCGGATTCATGTGCGTATTGTATAATTATTACATGCTTAAAAAACGGTGAAGGAAAAAATCGTGAGGAAACCGGAATGCCTGAGAGATATTTCAGCATAGAAATTGGGCAACATAAAAACTCTGACACCAGGTTAATCACTACATAATCAGCCTATTATGTTCCCACTGCTGGGATACAGGCCTCCTCTCTAAGAGAGGGAGTGGGCCATAATCCACTACTCGGCTCGTGCGGGTTGGTGGATGTCGCATATCTTCAAATTATTCGTTCTAGGACATGCCGGTTTCCTTCACTGTTTTGAGAGCAGTAGTGATGAAATTAAATACTGAATGTATAATGCCCGCTTGGGTTCGAACTCACGACCACCGACTCGTGGGTCGATGCCGATACCACTGGGCCACCACTGGTTAATCACTAACTAACGAAAAAGAAAGAAAGTTTACCCCAAGTGATACAATTTTCCTGGCACAATTTTCCATACTGAAATGTTGCGCTTACCAATGAACATTTTATTTATATTTATTTAAAACTAGCTGACCCATCTGTCGTTTACTGTCTCAATTTCAGTAATTCATACAAAATGGACGTTCCCGTTTTTCCAAAATTGAAGATTTTTGGTGAAACTTTAGTATTACTTTTCACTGTAGGAGCCTGATTATGACCATTTTAAACAAAAAATATCCAAATCAGTCCAGCCGATCTAAAGTGCGCTCACCAAGGAACAGCATTTCATTTTTATAATATAATAAAAAGAAGAAGATAGCGATCGCCAATTTGTTTAAAAAATTGCCAATCGAACATATGAGTAACGCATTCATTATGTTTAGAATGTCGCCTATCACTTAAAAAGTTGAAAAGTTAATCAGAATTAATAAAAAGCTACAAATCCCCGTTTATTGTTAGTTTTTCGTAGAACATCAAATTATTTTAAATTATTAAAAAAAAGGAAGGCAAAGGTACTGAAACTGTTTTTTTCTGTGTATAAACCGGGATAACACAAAAACCGACATAAACCGTTTCATGTTTTTTAAAACCTGATCGAATCAGGAATTAATTTTATTCCATGTGGAAATTTGCTTAATTTAAAATCAACTACTTACGCGATTTTTTTTATTCGAACAATGGGTAAATATTTGTAGTAAAAAAGTATTTTAATTTAGACTGAATCAATTTCCTACATTTGAAAACGTGTCGTTCTGAAAACTAGATACCGCCGTCGTAGTTCTTCATGTTTCCTTCACTATTTAAAAGAACTTTCTTATGTCTGTTTATACCGTAAGTTAAAGTTTTACGAATATTGTACTGTTTACACAGTTTAACAAATTGGTAACTCACAGTGAATTTTTTTTCGTTAGTCATTATTCTAAATCTTAATAAAAACTTTTTTTCTTTAATATTTAGAACTTTTATAAAGATCTGTTTAAAAAAAATATATAAGGCAACCATTTCAACATAAACACTAATTAATTAAAGGTGGTTCCATTTCTTTTAGCATTTCACGCAAGTCTAGACAAACTGCGAAATTAATTACTATTTCACCACAACCTGGTATCTGTTTTTAATTGCAATATCATTTAAAAAGTACGGGGTTGTACAAGTAGGTAGAGCTATGTTGGCAAAAAGTTTAAAATATTTTTTTTTTTAACGAAAGTAGCTCTATATTTTATTTAATGATTTTCTAAATAGTTTTATAAAATATTTAAATGTTTCTAACTCTACAGGTTGGTATTAAGATTAGCTGTTTTTTTATACAGTTACGTAACACTTTTCACAGAAAATGTTAACTATTTTACGGATTGCATCGCAAAGTTCTCATTATTTATTATTCTAACAAAACTTCTTCAAACAGACGACTGCTTATAAACTTTTGGAATTAAAAGAACGACTTACCTATTAGATTCCGCGACGGATGTGAGTTACGTGCGTAAAAAGCGAGAACGCGCGGACACGTTATTTATCGCGGACGTGCAGAGCGCGCGGCGGCGACGGAGCAACTGCGGTGCGCGCCGCGCGCTGGGCGGGCGTCGCGACCGACACGCCCCACACCCAGAAACAAGAAAAACACAATTTTCCAACCATCTAGAAACTTCTTAGAACTTTGAATTTATGAAAACTTTTTCCTCTGTTTAAATCATTATCGTAAATAGTGGCAATCCAATGGCCAACGAAGCTAGAGTTAACAAAGCACGTAGAGTTGTTTCTCGACGAAGTTTTGCGCTGTTCCATATTTACTAGAATAAAAATGTTCCTTGGAATTCATTTATACATTGCCTGCCACATTATTAACTATAAAAAAGCTGCTGTTTCTTCCAGATTAATAATAATATTAAAAGTAAAATGATGACACCTTTGTCTTTTTAAATCTCAATATAAATAAGACATATTTTAGTTAAAATATAGATGTAACTGATTACACTAGGTGCATTTCATTGTAAATATGGTCATCATAATTTCTTAGTATAATATTAATTTAAAAAAAAAATCAACGGAAAAGAGTGTGACAGAAAATTGTTAGAGAAGAGAGAATTGGGCGGAGCGTGCGACCACTCCCAGCTGGAAATCGGGATTACACGGGAAAACACACTGATCCAAAGAGGATTTGCTTTTTTACTTTTTTCATATCGCTGTGCACACCGTCATAGCTGTACTTAAAACGAAACGAAATGAACGATTTGATGGAATAAAAAAATATGCAATCATTTTAAATTAAAGATATGGTTGGTAAAGTTATTCTTACCCTGACCTGCAGCCTTAATCAATATTTTAAAAATAAAGTGTACATGTGATAAATGAAAACCCCAAAGCACAAACATATTTTTTTTTTATCTGCCCGGTTTTAAACGTGTTTCAAAGTGGGTCCGAAACGCAATAGAAACTAAGTCCATAAAATTAATCTCAAAATAGTGTTGCTCTGTCAAGAAGGATGTCCTTTGATAGTTACTATTCATCTGATTTTAGGATAAAACCTTATCTAAAACTTTTACCAAAAAGTGTTTGACGACACGGTTGGCGCAGTGGTTGAGCGATTGACTGCTGCGCAACATGTCACGGGTTCGATTCCCGCACGGAACACATATTTGTACGACCTACAAGTATTTGTTACGGGTCTGGGTGTTTTTCTATCTATAATATGTATGTATTTACAAAAAAAAATGTATATAAGTAGTTTATCAGTCATCTAGTTACCATAACACAAGCATTAGGTTGCTTAGCTTGAACTATATGGGGTTGTGTGAAATGTCCATGGATATTATTATTATTACCATTCATGCCTTCAAGTGTAGGGCTTCGTAGCAGTTTGCTACGAGGTTCTACGCTAGCCTGCTACAATACGACTTACACCTTTATTATGCAAATACTTTTACATATATATATACGCTAAAGTGAATCTTGTTGTACTCAGATTCGTATGAAGCTGAAGATTAAATTTTACTCAGTCCTAAGGTCTACAAAGAAAAGTGTTCGGCGCTACGCCGCTGGTACGAAGGTGCTACGCGGTGCGCTGTACTAACGACTATTCATATTTTTGTTACGCGTCCATATTTTATAATTAGTCATATATTTAGATATAATCTAAATACGTATTTTATTGAGACTTACATACATGGTATTTGTTTATTGTAGTAACAAAAGCTTTAAATTTATTTATAAGAGCATTGTTAAAGCAAGTCATAGAATACTATTGATGCGGTACAAAACTACAATGTTTACGCTTACCGCTAAGCAAAATTATATAGAAAGGCATAACTTTTTTTTTTCGTTGACGGGGGAACCTTTCAGAAGGCGCCACACAAGTTTTTTTGTTCAGTTATTTCAACAATCCGACCATTGATAACGTCAACATGATAATCAAATACCTCTGAATCTCATTTAAACTAACTACCTTCAACAACAATGATTGTAATAAAATTGTAGTCATTTATTACACCACTAGCTTAAGAGCAGGCAATAAAAATGAGAAATTATTTTTAATAATATTGCCGGTGGGCACCCCTGCCAGTGACGTGGCACAATATTTTGGCGTGGCTAATACCACCCCTTATTACGGCATTCTTTACCCGCTAGTGCCTAATAATAGTGGCGAGACTTACTTTACGAGTTTTCGGGATGTTTATGTTAGATTAAACGGCCGACCTTTGAGAATGTTTATGAAGGTAAAGACATTGTTATGTCATTCATTTCTATTGACTAATTAATACTAAATAATTATTTATTATACAAAAACCTTCTATTAGAGAGCAGTGGTTTGTAACCTGAAGGTTACCCCCGCGGGGGTAAATCAACTTTTATGTGGGGGTAACGTAGAACCTAATAATTAAAACCTAATATCTAATAAAATTATAGATCGCCAAGCAGTTAGTACCGCGCTCGTGGCATTTCATTCTAGCTGCCGTCGTATCATCGTCATGTAAGATTAAAGTCCAATTTGTGATTAATAAACATATTTGTATTTGCTTGTATTCTTCTTATTATAAAAATATTGCATTACTCTCGATTCGTGAAACCAGCAACAACAATATGCTTCATTTCAGTGTGATGTTCTTCTCTAAGAACATTACACTGAAATCTAGGTAATCTTAAGGTAAACCGAAGGGGTTATTCTAAAGGTGGGTACTGACCGGCGTTACGCGGCGTAATGCTACGTGTTACACCGCGAGCCTTCGTGCAGTCAGTACGCCGTGTTACGGGGAAACCAGCGAGCAACGAGCCGCTCGTTGCTCGCTGGGAGTGCTCCACCCGGCTGTCGGTTTTTTGGCGAATCCTTTGAGTGTTAAGCGGTTCGGTCAGTACGCTCCTGCAAGTCGTCGCGACCGCACGGACGTCGCGAGTAATCACACGTCGTTCCTATCGTATTTACTCTCGTACTCGTCGTTCTTAAAACATGGAGTGGACCCAAGAAAAAACTCTATATTTTATAGAAAAATACAGAGAAGAGGAAGTGTTGTGGAACCCAGCTCATCTAGAGCATTATAATAAACGGCGAAAGCGGAGCACAGAGTTTTGACGAGCATGTTACGCCGTTTGTACTGACACCGCGTATTACACCACGTAACGTTGGTCAGTACCCACCTTTAGACGTCTACAGTGGACGTCTAAGAATAACTCCTCCAGTTTCCAACACCTTCACGACACTAAATACACGTTCGTCCATTTTAGATGAAAATTAAGTACGATTTTATTCCACGTTTTGTTTCGTAGGTACTTTAGTTTTTGGACCAAACTTTGTATGAATCGTCGTTTACAGTCTAGCAACAAAAAAACAAAGTTTGCGTTGACAAACTTATATTTGCAGTTGGACAATTGATCGCGACGTATACCGATGTAAAGGAGAACATTTTTTGAACTTCAATGTCAAATTTTCTTGGAATAAATTCAACCAAACTACGGGAACCTTTCATTCTTGATTTTGTTGTTGGTTGATTTTTCTCGAAATCTCACATTATAATACTAATTACTCCACGGAGAACAGATAACAGATACCTTACCGTTTCACCTCTGACCGTTGTTGCCAGGAAGTAAAAGGTGCCATGCGGACTGATGCTCAATAAGCCGCACTGAGTATGCGGAGTATGGTAATGTTATTGGAGATCAAGATCCTGGGAGGAGCCCCTAATGGTAAAGATCGTTTAACTAACATTGCATACCTCTCTGCTTGTTACATTGGTACATATTTTTTTTGTTCAATTAGCGCGTTCAAACAAACAAACTCTTCAGCTTTACAATATTAGTATAGATGTTTATATAGAAATTTTATAGTGGAAAGGTGTGTAATTTTTGCCTCTCCGCAGTCCGTGGCCATGACGTTACATTTGTGGTCTCTCTATTGCGATCGTGACATCTCACTTACCGCAATTATCAAGGTGGTTGGGTTCGATAAGCATCGATTAGATACTCCTTATTCAGTTGGTTTCTATAATAGCGTAGTCAATTAAGTTAAGAAATATACATAAGTACTCATAATAAAATCCGCTCCAAATCAAAAAATAGTGTAGCTTTCCCATACTTCAGCCTATATAATCTTCCCACTGCTGGACACAGGTCTCCTCTGTGTGAGGTAGTGGGCATTAACCCGGGGCCGAGTACGGTTAGGAGTACGGTTAGTGGATGTCACATGCCACAGTTTTAAATGCTTAGACTGTCTTGTGTTGTGCTTTGTAGCTACGCCACTTATGTAACTTTGACCTTCAAAAAATTCCGATTTTCAGCCTAGTTTGAATAAATGACTTTTGATTTTGATTTTGAGTAGCGATAAAATTAAATACACAAAGTAAAATGCATGTCTGAGTTCGAACTCGCCACCTAAAACTCAAGTCGGGGACGATACCACTGCTGCACGGAGCCACTACTTTCCGCTTCCCCTAAACATGCAATGAAACGTGATATGATATAGTAGCGATGTCACCATACGAGGTAATTTCTGTACAAGAGACATATTTTCCAGAGGGAGGACAATCCGGGATCGCTGTGACGAGGCTTGGAATGCAACACGATTATGAAACGCCATTTGTCAAGTTTTTATTGGGCACCCTTGAGCAGCGTCTATTGTGGTGAACCCTCAGCCCCCTTCCCCCCAGCCCCGCGCCGGACCCTCGCCGCGTAATGTTAATTCATAATTTTTATAACTTGTTAACATTTTGCGGATAAAAGGGCGCCGCTGCAAACCACAATTACTGTTTAATTAAATATCATCCCACTTTATGATAGGAGCTACTAAAAAGGTAATCGATATTGGTTAAGGTTCGGCTAATAGAAGAATGTTTGGCAGTATATAACCGATTCGGTATCATTATTCTCGTCATGATTAAGTCGTGTGCATTGCAAAGAAGTGTATTTTCAGTTAATCATTGTTTATTTAGAAATCATTAGGAGAATTCATAGGATCCTAATACTAAACGTGTCAGTCAAGTGATTGACTTTACTTTTGTTTTCGAAAAAGAATATATCCCAGTAACACTGGGTTTGGGTTGTGTATGGAAATATCTTCATGTAACTTGGTTACAAAGCGGCACAGAATAGTGTGCAATCTCATTTTAATAACTGGCAAAAGTTGCGAGTTTGATTGGCGTTGATATTAAACCGGCCCAGCACGGCGCGGGGTGGTTGAGTTCCGACGGTGCAGCCATATTTCGCGTCTCGCTGATCAAAGCGGGCACGCCACAACAAACGCACACTTTAATATCAGATGCGCTGCCTCCACTCACTAACTTGTGCAAAGAACTACAAAATGTAATAAGTACCTACGCTATGAGGAAACATTAAAGGGGAATCCAAATATACCTACCAGGACATTTTCATAATGATGTGCATACTATAACTGATTTGATAAAATTATTATGTGTATGTATTTTGTTTAAGTAACATAATTAATAACCAGTTAATTAGTGTCCGTTGCGACTGCTCGGCCACAGTGTCGTAGAAAAAAAACGACCACGTCAACATTACGAAGGAATTTGTAAAAAACTAGTAATGAAAGTCGCAAATTCGTAGAACCAATATTCAGAAAGTTATAAAGGTTTAACCATGGCCGCGCGGTCGGCACAGGGAGAACCGCGCGGCCACGCAGTTTTCTTAATCGGCGCTTATTAGAGCTGTGGTAGAGGTCCCATTCTTTTTGCTAACCACTGGTACGATTTCGAAAAACATGTAGATAGTATGAATACAGCCCTAATGTTTAGATTTCACGACCTACAGCACTTAAAACCTATAATGCGAGTTAAAAGTAGGGTGACCAAGATCCGCGCGTCAATCAGACATTTTCTAAAGCAGCGATCAGATCAGCGAGGCTCAGAGGAATTGACAGGACAAAGATTTTCTTTTATTTGAAACAAAAATGGTTATTCTAAAGAGGATCTAATAACATTTAGGTAGCATAGAAAAAGAAATTAACACAATCTAATGAAAATGTAAACTTTTTGAGAAAAAAATACTTTCAATAAAGGAGTTCATAATAAAAAAAAACGCTTCCCAAATTCAAAAAGTAAGCACCTAATGTTGATATTTGATGTTGATCCGACATCTTAAATCTTTTTCCGCATAGTGTGAGAAATCTGACAAACATTTTGAAACTTACGGTTTGGTAGATAATGTGTTTAAATAGCCACGAGAGTGCAGGATTCTGATTGTGTAGTACAAGCACCCGGAAACTGCTTTATTTAGTTTTTGAGTGTCGTTACGTCTCGCTCTAGTGCATGAATGGAGACAAACAAACGCATGCGCAAAATGTAATTTTTTGTGAAGTTATTTAAAACGGCTATCATACGGTTATCACACGGTTGGCGCAATGGTTGAGTGATTGACTGCTGCGCAGCATGTCGCAGGTTCGATTCCCGAACGGAACAAATATTTGTGCGATCTGCAAGTATTTGGTCCGGGTCTGGGTGTTTTTCTATCTATAATATGTATGTATTTACAAAAAAAAAAAGTTGCTTAGATTGTGACTATATGGCGTTGTGTGAAATGTCCAAGGATATTATTATTATATTTTATATATGCCTTACCCGCAAAGCAAGCTCACTGACATACACAATCATGCAATTCTTGTGTCTATGGTTTAGTGATACGATGTAAAAAAAAATTAACTTCTGGTTCTGGTTCAATACGGAGATGACAATGCGACAACGTATAAAAACACTAACAACATAATATACATAGGAGTATTTTGGAACTATTAAACAAATCCTAACATCGAAATAAAAAAAAGTGATTTTTCAAACAAACTAAATACCAGTGACGGGCTGACTATGGGTTTTGCTAATCTTTGACTAGCTAAATAGTTACTAAACTATTGGATATATTTGGTTGAATTTTGGTATGCAGGTTGGGGACGGTATTAGAGTTGCACAGTCTAATTTATTGTTTCATTGTTGTCACCACCCTGTAGATGTTACGAATTTTTAGAGTAAAAAGAAATACCGATGAAGAGTTTCATCGGTATCTTTTATATTGAGTAACTTTCATATCAAAAACAATAGGCATAGGCAGGTATATTTTTGCGTATAGGTAAGTACTAATCCAATAGGCAATCATTAATCCTTTTTACAATAAAAGATACCAATTTTAAATGTCTAATTGATGCACCATAAATCTTGGTCACCCTACTTTCAACTCGCATTATAGGTTTTAAGTGCTGTAGGTCGTGAAATCTAAACATTAGGGCTTTATTCATACTATCTACATGTTCTTCGAAATCGTATCAGTGGTTAGCAAAAAGAATGGGACCTCTACCACAGCTCTACTAAGCGCCGTTTAAGAAAACTGCGTGGCCGCGCAGTTCTCCCTGTGCCGACCGCGCGGCCATAGCATTTAAGTGCTGTAGGTCATAAAATCCAAACATTAGAGTTTTATTCATACTATCTACATGTTCTTCGAAATCTTATCAGTGGTTAGCAAAAAGAATGGGACCTCTACCACAGCTCTACTAAGCGCCGATTAAGAAAACTGCGTGGCCGCGCAGTCCTCCCTGTGCCGACCGCGCGGCCATGGTTTAACCTTTATAACTTTCTGAATATTGGATCTACGAATTTGCGACTTTCATTACTAGTCTTTTACAAATTCCTTCGTAATGTTGACGTGGTCGTTTTTTTTCTACGACACTGTGGCCGAGCAATCGAAACGGACACGTTAATTATTGCCTCCCTGTGTTGTGTAATCTAGATGAGGGAATAAAATAAAAAAAAACCGTAAAGGAAAACTATCGATTGTAATAATTTCAAATACAATGAAAATAGTAATGTAAAATACAACGAGCCCTAATAAAAGAAACAACATATTATTATTATTCTTCAACAATTTACATTTATCTTAATCTAATAATGCACATATTGTTTACATGTTTACGAAAAACACGTTATTGATTTGACTATACACAGTAACTTTATACAACTGTACAAGCCTTGTGGCCGATGGGATTTCCTATCAGCAAAAACGACAAACTGCCATTTACAATTTTCATTCAATTCGGATATGAATTTTCAAAAATCCTCCCTTAAAGGTGGTCGCTCACTGCGAACATCCGCCTGTAATGTAACGTTTCAGATCCGAGCATTACATCAGTGATGGGGGAGAACTGAGCAGTAGTCACTTACTAGTACTTAGTCAGGGAGGCAGTTTTGGAACATAATGCTTGAAATCGAATCATAAATGTTACATTACAGGCAAATGCTTCAAGTGAGGGACTACCTTAGGTGGGTACTGACCGGCGTTACGCGGCGTAATGCTACGTGTTACACCGCGAGCCTTCGTGCAGTCAGTACGCCGTGTTACGGGGAAACCAGCGAGCAACGAGCCGCTCGTTGCTCGCTGGGAGTGCTCCACCCGGCTGTCGGTTTTTTGGCGAATCCTTTGAGTGTTACGCGGTTCGGTCAGTACGCTCCTGCAAGTCGTCGCGAGCGCACGGGCGACGCGAGTAATCACACGTCGTTCCTATCGTATTTACTCTCGTACTCGTCGTTCTTAAAACATGGAGTGGACCCAAGAAAAAACTCTATATTTTATAGAAAAATACAGAGAAGAGCGAAGATTGGTGTAATTCAAACGGCGAAAGCGGAGCACAGAGTTTTGACGAGCATGTTACGCCGTTTGTACTGACACCGCGTATTCGCGGCGAGCGTGCTCGATGCGAGCACGCTCGCCGCGAATGGTCCATTACACCACGTAACGTTGGTCAGTGCCCACCTTAGTTCACATTCTTTATTTAAGGAACGCTTGAGCAAGACTTCATATTTCTAGAAACATGCACTATGCAGATATGCCAAAAACAACATCTAATAATAACAAATTATTGTTACTTTACAATATATGTAGCATGCATTATTACCTATTAGTAAAGTTGGTACTGCTCGATTTTTACGATGAATATTATACCAAATAGGTACATTTCATTTCTAGTAGTTGTTTATTATTCAATAATCATCAAACTGTGAGTCAGTGGCTGCACCTAAAGAGGAATCCAAACTTACATAATTATGTGAGCATTGAAGACGCTTTGTGGGATCATTTGTAAATTGAAAACCAGGTGTGGGTAGTGTAGTTTTATAAAAGGGATCGGGTTCTGTTCCTAGATGTAGTTGTACAAGCTTATTCAAATCATTTACGCGACTCTCATATATTCCTCCCACTTCTATGCCGCTGACAATTCTTTTAGAGTTTTAAGATGATCAAAAAAACAGTCCCATACAGTTTTAGGGCGGAACGTTACTTTTCGAAATATATTTTTTTACATGCTACTTTTGTACTTTTCCACTACCTTATGTTAGTACGTAGGAAAAACTATTTTTTGTTTTGATTTGCAGCCGGTATGAAGCTACTTGTATGAACTAACTCCGCCGTCCACGCCAAATGTAAATTGGGATAAACACACAGTAGCCAGACATACCATAAATTATGACATACAGTAACAATGTTACGCAATCAACATTATGATGTTTTACGTTCAACACGAAAATCTTCTGGATATATTTAAAAAAATAACTAAACATGTTTTTCACCAGAAGTACTTGTACAACAACAGACTTAAACAAGAGGTCTGACTCTGACTACTAAATATGGTCCGAATTGATACGTTATCTCATGTCAAATCCGAGAAGAAAGCTAGTCTGGCACTAAGATCCCTAAGAAAAGTCTCTAGTGAGCTCGATTTAGATGATCCTGCCTCTACTCGGGTTGATGTCCTTCAATGTTCCGACCTACTAGAAAACTTCCATTTCGGGAAGTTAATATTATCGAGTAAGACCGACAAACTGAGGAGGCATGAAGATAATGGATTTTTTCCGAAACCATGTATCAGAGATCATCAGAGATCAAACATTAAAGTAAGGAATAAGGACTGCCCAATCATCGGTCTCGAGTTCGAACCCAAGGCACACACATCTGATTTTACGAATTCATGTGCGTTTGTATAATTATCACTTGCTTAAATCGATGAAGGAAAACCATTGTGGGAAAACCAGCACGTCAGAGATATTTCTTATCACCATGTGAGGCTAAGTCAGAAGCCCATGGGTTGCATAAAAACTGACATCAGGTTAGTCACGACATCACGACCACACGAAAAGAATGGACCAAGGAATGAAGCAAGGAATGAAGGAAGGAGGCAAGGAAAGGAAAAAGAGGTGACAAATTTATTGTCAGAGCTTAATCAGACACTCACTCCATTCCTTAGATCCCGCCACTTGGAGACCATGTTTAGTTTCAGTAGCACCTGTTTAATTGATCAGGAATCATCCTCACATGGAAGAACTTGGACGGGATGAGGAATATGAAGAGGATTTCTTCCGTTACTATCCTCAACTTCCCAGAGCAAGACGCCCTCGAAATGTATACGTTTCAGCCTTGAGTCCCGGTTATCTGAACTGCCTTTGATTCAGAATCGAATTGATAGGATTCATTGTAAAGCGGACCCTTTACAGGCTTGGAACTCTCTTAACCACACTATAATCAACCATACCGACAACAGGTGGGGTTCTCAGGGAATTAATATCCATGGTGCTGATTTTTAACAGTACTCTGCTACAACATTACAACCTTAAAAGCTGCAATTGTAGGAAACGATTTATGAGAGGATGAATCAGGTTTCTGGAAGTGGGGGAAGGGAAAGAACCGACGAAACACAGGCAAGTCAGAAACAGGCAAGTCAAAGGATGGAAGGATCTGTCCAAGAATTAGAAGAAGTTAGAGTATTGAACTCTGAGGGGGTTGAGTGTGGCAGGAGGAATATACACTCGCAAGGTGCCGCGGCACCGCTTCCTGAGCCATCAAAATCCGGGGGAGATTTCTTGCCCCCAAACACCTAATTACCCAAATTTTCCTCGTGTGATGATGAAGATCATCATACGAGGTAGGTACATGGTGGTAACGGTGGAGTTCTCTTTTGAAACATCTACCGTTATCGTCATATATTTTTATAATAATGATTCTTACCATTATTATAAAAAATATTATATCCCGAGGTCAGCCAAAACATTATGACCGTTAGATTAGACAAATGCGAGTTAACAAATGCTAAGGTATACTTTCCTTAGCAATTGGTAATTGAGCTATCTTTAAGATAGATGGATTTTATACTATTTTTTAAATTAAGAAAAATCGTAACGCAAAAATCTATGAAAGCGACGTAACGATGACAAATACAAGTCGTTATAATGGTCCAGAAACTAATCACAAATTTAATACAAAATTGAAGATATTAATCACTTACTCCACGACAAATGGTTTTTGCAAAAAAAACCTTATCACTTTTATTCAGAGGCATAAGGCAAACCTATAGGGTGCACTATAGTAAAGGCAAACTATAGGTTGCTTTTTCCTATTATACTAATGATAAATATAAAAAAAATCTAGTTTCCCTTTTTTTTAAAAACCAGATCTATAAATACGGGAAAAACAAGACAAAACCGAATTGAGGCTTCATTTTCTGGATTCTGGCTAGTTCGAAGTTTTTTCGACTATTATTTAAATTGTATGGAGAAATTACATAATAATATAATTTTTTATTCGCATACATGCAATAAAGTAAATTAATGACTTCCATACGCAAAATACGCGCTTGGAAGTGCAGTTGCGGACACCAGCCCATTATACAATACGATGCAATAATAATTAATGGCTTGATCAAAATAAAGAAAAAGCAATGTAATGAATAAAATAAAAAAATGAATTGAATTAAATAAAATACTAACGAAAATAAGTAACCTTAATGTAACCTAAAAGTAATTGTACCTACAATCTATAGTAGAAACTCGAATGTACGATTCAACCAAAACCAAGGTTCTGAACCCGCTGCGCCTACACCTTCCACCATCCATGTGATCTGTAAAGAAAAACCAAATATATATATATATTTTTTTAACTTATTCAGTACTTACATTACGTGTATGATTGTAATTTATGTAATTTCAATCAAATGTAATATTTTGCTATGAAAACGTCGTTATAAACTGGTTTGACGTCATTCTAGTCCCTCCGTTGTATTGAAACATGTATATGGTTCAATACAACGGTCTCAGCGGAGTCCACATGTGTGTCTTAGTTTGTACGCACATGCTAGCTCGTGCCGAGGCGGCGAGTCACATTATCCCTCTTGCTAGACGATCTGTACGCTTGCTCTGTGTAGTCATGTGATGCCATTCACGCCCTGCCAGCCAAGGCGTATGACCTCGTTTGACAGCGACGATACAAATTGAAACCCGTGATCGTGATTCAACAAACATGATCAAAATCTTGATTTCTCGGTAGTTTGGATATTTTTGTATACGCTTTGACAAGGTCGTATGTGGTTAAAGCCTCCCCTCTCATACACGTAGTTGTAGTTCAAGTACCAATGCGACTTTTTAGATTCATATTTATATTGTAAAGTTTATCTAAGACATCACTGTTATCGGGAAACATCGTGTGGAAACCTGGACTTAAGTTTAAAATTGCAAACCCGTCTTGAGCAAACTTGATCGTGCCGTCTCTGTTTTATAGAGAAGCCTGCTCTGATTGGTATTATGATTAAATTACAACCAATATTGACACTAAAGTACGCACAACAAGCATTGACAAGACTGAAAAGTACTTACACTAAGTAGTAACACAGCAATATCTTCATCTTTCAATCTAGAAGAGACGCCTCTTCTTTATGATGGGTATGTAGGACGCCTCAATTATGATGTGGTGCAGGATGATGTCGGACAAAGCCCTGATGTAGGGCAGGTCGGCGCGCAGCATCTGCGCCAGCTTCGGTGCGAGATGGGTGGCCCCCGGGAGGTGCAGGAACATCGCCGTGGCCAACACCGCGCCCGCGCACACGAACAGGTTGTGTACGCACGGCCGGTCCGGATCTATACCACGAACTGTTTAAAATAAAACAGAAACCTCCTAAGGTAGGATACTATTTATTTATATATAGCGATTTGAGCTATATATAAGTAAATAGTTTTGTTTAAGCTCTTCACTTCTTCAAAGAACATAAAATGACAATTCTATGTTTTATTTTCAACCATTGCTGCAGCTAGAAAAATCGTGAAAAAGAATGTTTTTCAGTTTGTGATTAAAAAAATAAACCAACGTCTAATGAACGCACTGTATTTCAGTTGCTTTGCTCATGTTTTTGTTCTTCTTGTTCAGTCTGCTAATCTATATATATAAAAGAAAGTCGGGTTTGTTCCCTCCATTATAACTCGAGATCTGCTGGACCAATTTTCATGGTTTTTGTTTCGTCGGATTTGTCTCCGCCCTAAATAGCAGAATACATTTTTTTTTTTTTTTAGGGTACGTAGGTAGGGTAGGTAGGGTAGGTAGGTAGGGTAGGTAGGGTAGGTAGGGTAGGTAGGGTAGGTAGGGTAGGTAGGGTAGGTAGGGTAGGTAGGGTAGGTAGGGTAGGTAGGGTAGGTAGGTAGGGTAGATAGTTAGGGTAGGTAGGTAGGTAGGGTAGGTAGGTAGGGTAGATAGGTAGGGTAGGTAGGTGAGTAGGGTAGGGTAGATAGGTAGGGTAGGTAGGTGAGTAGGGTAGGTAGGGTAGGTAGGGTAGGTAGGGTAGGTAGGGTAGGTAGGGTAGGTAGGGTAGGTAGGGTAGGTAGGGTAGGTAGGGTAGGTAGGGTAGGTAGGGTAGGTAGGGTAGGTAGGGTAGGTAGGGTAGGTAGGGTAGGTAGGGTAGGTAGGGTAGGTAGGGTAGGTAGGGTAGGTAGGGTAGGTAGGGTAGGTAGGGTAGGTAGGGTAGGTAGGGTTGGTAGGGTAGGTAGGGTAGGTAGGGTAGGTAGGGTAGGTAGGGTAGGTAGGGTAGGTAGGGTAGGTAGGGTAGGTAGGGTAGGTAGGGTAGGTAGGGTAGGTAGGGTAGGTAGGGTAGGTAGGGTAGCTAGGTAGCTAGGTAGGTAGGGTAGGTAGGTAGGTAGGGTAGGTAGGGTAGGTAGGTAGGGTAGGTAAGTAGGGTAGGTAGGGTAGGTAGGGTAGATAGGGTAGGTAGGGTAGGTAGGGTAGGTAGGGTAGGTAGGGTAGGTAGGGTAGGTAGGGTAGGTAGGGTAGGTAGGGTAGGTAGGGTAGGTAGGGTAGGTAGGGTAGGTAGGGTAGGTAGGGTAGGTAGGGTAGGTAGGGTAGGTAGGGTAGGTAGGGTAGGTAGGGTAGGTAGGGTAGGTAGGGTAGGTAGGGTAGGTAGGGTAGGTAGGGTAGGTAGGGTAGGTAGGGTAGGTAGGGTAGGTAGGGTAGGTAGGGTAGGTAGGGTAGGTAGGGTAGGTAGGGTAGGTAGGGTAGGTAGGGTAGGTAGGGTAGGTAGGGTAGGTAGGGTAGGTAGGGTAGGTAGGGTAGGTAGGGTAGGTAGGGTAGGTAGGGTAGGTAGGGTAGGTAGGGTAGCTAGGTAGCTAGGTAGGTAGGGTAGGTAGGGTAGGTAGGTAGGTAGGGTAGGTAGGGTAGGTAGGTAGGGTAGGTAAGTAGGGTAGGGTAGGTAGGGTGGGTAGGTAGGGTAGGTAGGGTAGGTAGGGTAGGTAGGGTAGGTAGGGTAGGTAGGGTAGGTAGGGTAGGTAGGGTAGGTAGGGTAGGTAGGGTAGGTAGGGTAGGTAGGGTAGGTAGGATAGGTAGCTAGGTAGGTAGGGTAGGTAGGCAGGTAGGTAGGTAGGTAGGGTAGGTATCATTTAAGACAGGACAACGTCTGTCGGGTCAGCTAGTACATAAATAAACTCAAAAAGGAGCGTTGATCCTCCAAACTAATTTAACAGATTTTTTTCCCACTATACTACAGTACTCCCAAATTAATAATGCACATGCAGATCTTCGCTAATTGTCGTATTCCCGGAAACACCCGAATCATTGAATCGTTCGAGTCCCTTGCATTTTGCACCTTGTTCGAAAGAAATAGGAGTCAATATCATGTGTACACAATCGAAAACAATTCGGGAGGTCGGCGGTCAGTCAAAGGTCCGTCAGTAGTCTTGTTATATTGGTGGTGACTGCACGTGTTCTCTTTGTCTGGAATTATATAGAGCTGCTATTACACACCCTTCTTGGTTTTGTTTTCAAAGGTGAATTTAATTTCAACTTTCATAATCTTATTCAAATTTAAATAGTTAATTTTGTAAAATATATAAATATACTAACATTTTTCACGTTTTTTCAATATTAAAATAATAAAAATACCTACGTAAAATACATATTAAGTACTAGAAAAAACATATTAAAAATCAGATTTAGGCTTATATGAATTATAGCTCGCTATTTACTTACATGGAATTATTGAATCAAATTTCGTTACTGATAAATCAATATTTATCTCTTTTAGGACAAAACACATAATCTTACTAAATTATGCATGAAGAAAATGCACTTAACCACTCTATATACATATCGTCTTCCGACGCTCGGGAAATACGACCGTTGCCAAACAGTGGCGAAGATTTCTATGCGCATTATCACTTTTGGAGACCTGTACATGGGTAGAAGATGAGGCGCTCCTTACAGTCAAAAGCACACCACGTGGTATAAATATGTACAGCCTGATTCCCAGTATTGACATTACCAAGTCGAGCTGTCGAACTCAACTTTCACCAGGCTTTCATGTACCGCTTAAATGAAGGGCTTCCTTGTTGGTCTAGCTAACTAGCTACTGAGAATACTGCCTGAAGACCCGAAATCCCAGAGAACAGTTTTATATTAAAAAACAAATGGTGAAATGAGTTTTATTATGGAATATATCAACAAATAGACACTTACTGGTTCTGTTACGCCTGATCCAGATCCTCATATACAATTCGAGGGTATCGCGGTAGCATTCAGTCAGGTCTATGATGGCGCCCAGCGCCTCTATCACCCGAGTCTCTGTCAAGCCCACTTGAACCGCCAGAAATTCAGTTATTTCCAACGTCGTCCATAACGGCATACGATAATCTATAATAAAATATCGTGTCAAATCATTTGAGAAAAGTTTTTTGAAGTTCCAAGTAATAGGATGCGAGTCTATTAACATCTCGACTGGACACACAAGTCCAGACGAAACCCAATAACACCTTATCCCACCTGGGGGTCGAAACCAGGACCTAATGCTTAGCAGTAGCCATGCGACCACTAGAACAACGAGACAGTCACTTTACTGTAGCTAAATATTTCACAAAACATAATACAACTTAACCCGCCACTGCTTCGCACAGTTTTAACGACATGACAAAACAGAAGATCAAGCAGGCAGACACGACATGGCTTTAATTTGTCATATAGACTTGACACGACAGAGGGGCTTTCCTTTAAACTGCTTATATTGGTACCATTTTCAAGCTCTGCACCAAAAATTAATTAAATAGGAGCAGTAGTTTAGTCGCAAATGATTTTTTAAGTTTTTGTCCCGTTGTATCTTTCCTAACAGCTGATTATGTTTAGACGCCATTCATCTTAAAACAATAAATCTTGGTATAACCTACTGTGCGTTGTTACAAGGTTTTTATTTTATAAGAGTGGTTTCGTTTTACTCTGATCTGTAAGCTAATGAGTTAGTTTGGAAAAAAAAATATACCGTATCAAATTAATACGAAACACATATCTAAAGTATACGTACTGTAATTTAATGCCCTTCTGTCATATCAACTCTGCGTATAGATACAGATACATACCCAGCACACTGTATACGTGGGATTCCATGTTCACGATCTCCGCAGTAGAGTGGTGGATGCCTGCTTTCTTGAGACAGTTCCTCACCCGGTACGCGTTCAGCGGCGCCTGTAAGTCGCTCATCTTGGCCGCCAGGAGGACACACGACACCGTCAACAGATAGAACCGCGTCGTCATCATGTTTATGTACCGTTCCCATTCTTCATTGCCTGACAACAAAACATTACGTACAATACTGTGAAAGTAAACCTTTTAAGTACGGGACCAGAGAGGTTTCCTGTTTTTGGGGTTAGATTCAGTAGTTATTTTTAATTATATTAATGAATTAGGTGATTTAATGTAAAAAAAACCGGTTAATATTATTGCTTAAAGAACAATAAAAAAAATCGCAATTTTATATTTATAGGATCAAAATGTTACTAGATATAGGCTAGCAAAATTTCTAAAAAATTTATTGGTTTTATAGGACCAAAATGTTATTAGATACCTATAGGTTAGAAAAAAATAAAAAAAATGTATGGGTTTTAGGTACCTACCTATTTATTACCACAGTCGGACAACATTATAAGATCGACATAATTACCCACAAAGGCGCAAAAATGGCTCGCTGTTACAAATTAAACTACATACCTTAATAATGAATGTAGTTTCTATTTTCTATTCACACCCTAACATCCCTAGATCGCCGACCGCTCCATATTGGCCCATTGACCAAGCACAACCAGTTACGATGACCAGTAAGATTTACCTTTTAAAAAGGCTATTCGAAATGTGTTAATGTATACTAACTACGAGTTTCTTGTAAAAAGATTTGGACGTGACGAGATATGTATCTTTCCAATAGTCGGCAGGCACATCCTGGTACTCCTTTACCATTCACGCCAAGTATGGAGCTTATAGACCATGACATCCTTCTGCCAGATTCAGATGTTAACAGAATCGTCATCCAGCGAGCTTCCTCTTTAACTGAAAATAACGAATTATTCAAATAAGATTCAATTAGACAAGACGACCCAAGACGCCGGTTTGAGAAGTTTTTTTAAAATTAATTTCCGTAAATATTAATTGTTTGTGATGAAACAGATGTCACACTACATTGTTGTGCCGCAATAATTACGAACCGCTGGTATTATGGGCATAGATAACCATTTTTTAATTTGTGTATTAAAAATAGTCGACGAAGATAATAAACGCAATAGTACAGTGCTACGTATAATAAGATAATTGACGCACCACCACCTTCCTGACCAATGTTTATTTTATCTGTCTAGCGTCTTCAAACTAAAATCCACTCTAACCGCTACATCAAAGGGTACATTCTCACATAACTTTTATCTTAGCAGTACGTACGTAAAAATACTAAATATTTTACGTAATACGGGGTTTGAATTTTGATTTTACACATTTTCTATTAAACAACGGTAGAACATTGTCTCCTCAAAAAAAAGATGACCAATGATTGAAAAATTATGAAACAACAATAATTACCTTCTTCTTCGTATTCCTTTATTAAAATTTCTAACCACTCATTGCCTGCAAAAGCGGTAAGTTTTCTTGTTGTATCCATTTTAGAACACGGGCCAACACTGAATGTGAAGACTTTTCCCTTCTGAGTTTTAACACCTTGTTAGCTACCCACATTCGTTTTATATTTTTTAGTTTTGTATGAATCGACGCCATCATCCATAGACAAACCACGTATTTTTTTGTTTTCGTCGAACTATTTAAGATACAATATTGTTTTGTGTTTAATCATTTGTGAAATAAGATATAAGTATACAATAATTTAAAAGTTAAGGTCATCGAATCACAATAATCATAAAATATTAACGCTATTTCAAGAACGTTAATAATTTCTTTACTAAAGTTTTCATTATTTCCCAAAACACATCACACTGTCACACGACTGACGCAGTTCTCCAGACAGGCGTATTCCAAAATCAAATTGGTTGACATATTGAATTTTTATTTTTTAAATTATAAATATTTCATGCCTGTAATTTTTATGTGATGTTGGTACAAATGAGTTCTTATTCGAGTCATCGTTACCGCTAAAATATCAAAAAGTTGTAAGATTACTCTAAGTCTAGTCATACAAGTTCAGAAAACTATAAATCTATAAAAATTACAAACTATTGAAGTTCGTATTACTTGGCTAAGAGAAATCCTACAACTTTTGTGCCATATTAGCTCCAAATGACTATCTTATTACCACGTACCATTTTAAGCTCTATTTAACGTCTCCTTTAAACTACATTGAACGCCTATCGTATCGATCTTTAAATACATATTAAGAATATCGGAAATCGATACTTGGTAAATAAAATGAAATTGTTGTATGCATTAAATATAATAAGCAATAACGAGCTTTCCTCATGTAACTTTAATCGTTCTTCGGAGATTATTCTAAAACCATGACCAAACAGACAGGCCTGACCTATTGCCAAAGGGAAGCTATGAACCTACATATTAGTCATTGAATTTCGCTCCGAATTGTTTCTATATTCAAAATGTACATTCGCCATGCGCTCGCAGTTCAAAAATATTTTAATTTATGGTGAATTTTATGTTTGATACTTTCCTTAAAATTTATATTCTACAAACTCTTTTGTCAAAATTTTTGTTAGTTGTATGTGCCAGTTTACTAAAGTATTAAACATAATTTTTATACAGGTTTTTTAAGCGTAGTGATTCCTTCAGTCACTGCAACTACTTTTCGATTCTAAAAACGACATTTTGCTTTTATGTTCGAATCTGTTCACAAACCAAAAAAATGAAAATTGCATAAAACGTATTTTCGTTCGAAATATAAATTCCGGCCAGTAATTAATGTTTATTTCCGGCCAGTCATTACTGACGTTTCTAAATTCAAATACTCAAACAGTTGGTTCGAAAGCGATTATGGATTTTTGATATAAAACTTATATATATTGGTAACAAAAACATTTTGAAAAATAGCTCATGTTTTGATTTTCGGAGTGCATCCTGCCTGTTATAATTAACGAAGTCGAAACTTACACATTCACGGACCTATGGAACGAGTTATGCTTGGAATGTCTTTGAGAGATCAAAGGAGGTGATCCGGAAAAGCACCAAAGTTGTCGACCTAGCTCTCAGTCTCACAGACTAAACAAAGTTCATGGCGCAAGGGGTCGGCCGTAGAACAGATGAACGTTAGGATAGACATATTCTCGAGCGAAGACGTTGGGCCCTGGGTTCAATATTTCTATAAATGAGAAAAATTTATAAAGCCAACTTTGAATTTCCCAACTACACAATATCGTTGAACTTACATGAGGGTTTTTCGGGAAGCCCATGGCTTCTAAAATATATTTCAAATCGTTATTCGGTGGCCACCTTGTGTGAGTATGAGTTATAAAAAACTGGCCAAGCTCGAATCATACTCGCACACGAAGGTTTCCATACTACCGTACAATATTTAACACAACATGATATCTGTGAACATTTCAACTGGCTATCCATTACGGTTCATGAGATTAGAGCCCCCTGACAAACTGACTGTTGGACGAACTGACAGTAGAGGCTTAGTAATATTCCGTTTTGCACCCTTCGGGTACCAAACTCTAAAAAGTAAGAAATCTATACCTAATACAAGCTCGTAAAAGTGTACAGTACCCAATGCAATCAGAAGCGTAGCAAATATGCAGCAGTGCGACACGGTGCTGTGTTACCTATGTAACGTGAGACCGCTGTGTGTGTGTCAGACGTCTGAGCTCATACGGAGGACATAATAAAACGAAAATAAGTTAAATGTTAGTGTGGAAAAGCGAGAGCACGAATGGGCGTGGCGCCAGAAAGGCGGTGCATTTTTCTCGTAAACTCCGCCCAGTTGAAATTGCTGAGACCCGCCCTCGCGCCATTACTTCGTGATCCGCACTAAAACAGGGATATCTGCATTGAAATAATAATGTTATACGGTCTCTTATATTGATCGCATCATCCAAAAACGGCGACCAGTAGCCAAAGGAAACACAATTTAACAGTCGGGTAATAGACACATTATCAACTTAAGCATAACAAAAAAATGTGCAAAAAAAATTACACGTCATAAAAAATGTGCTTCCAATGTCTGACTACCCCCCACTCAGTATTCTGAAAAATTTATGTAACATAAACATTGTTGTTCTTGGCAATAAATTATAAGACTGATAGGAAAATCAAAATAATAATATCCTTGGTTGGACATTTCACACAGCGCCATATTGTCCCAAGCTAAGCAATCTAATGCCAAGCTGAGCAACCTAATGCTTGTGTAAGGGTAACGAGATGGCTGATAAACTACTTACATACATTTTTTTTCGTAAATATATACATATTATAGATAGAAAAACACCCAGACCCGTAACAAATACTTGCAGGTCGTACAAATGTTTGTTCGGTGCGGAAATCGAATCCGCGACATGCTGCGCAGAAGTCAATCGCTCAACCACTGCGCCAACCGTGTCGACTACAACGTAACGCCTACGTATGTATCAACTTGGTAACCTGTACGCAGAAGTGCCGCGCCAGTTAAATTATAATATAGCTGGGTTAAGCTAAGGTTACACGATCTAAGGCATTAACCGGGCACAAATCGTAATGATTAAGGCTGCGTATCCACTAGAGGTGTGCGAGGAAAAAGCCACTAATAAGAACATTATTCATTTTAATAAGTTAGTGTGGTCAATGGTTATGTTTACGCACATCCGCCGCTACGCATCTTCGCACATCTCTGGTGGAAACGCACTTATATGCCGGTAAATTCCTAATCTCCAATTTACCTTGATCTTTGGACCGACAGGCTATCATACTACCTGTATAAAAAGCCACTCGTAATTATAGGTAGGCTTTTTTTTGAGCGTGAGAAATCATCTAATGACTTCTCTCGCTCTGGGTGGAGCGGAAGGGAATGTCAGACTCTTACCTACCGACTAAAACCCATCCAAGTCCCTTCCTTAGTCCTTTATGTGCCGGGGTATCGGTAACCCTTTCGGACAATCCCGCTTAAATAAGTATTTAGGTAGGCTAACATAACACTATATTTATTGAATACTAGCTGCAGCCAGCGGTTTCGCCCGCGTGGTTGTCGGAAATTATCCCACAGGAATGTAGTACCGGGATAAAAATGTATCCAGGACATATACTGTGTGCCAATTTTCAGCCAAACCCATACAGTAAGTTTTTGCGGGATTGAGTAAAAAACATTCAAATATTTAAACCTTGTCACAAACTTTCAAGTTTATCATTCTAATATTAGTAGGATGTCGTAGCAGTCTAGGGATCCTCACTTTTGGGCCGGTCACTCACGATCACCATTTAGTTCGACCTATACAACGTGGCATAGGACTAAATAAATTGTAAATAGAAAAAAAAAATCAATCAAACTAAATAATAAAATCAATTGCCTACTTTTTGCAGTTGTTTCATCCTAATAGTATTGCTTATTCGTTTCAATTTTATTGATGCGATTGTTATGATCCGTGACCCCGGCAAATGACCACTGCGCGACAGTTCTTTAATGGAAGTTTGCTCTAAGATGCTATTGATTGATGCCATGAAATATCCTTCCTTCCTGAAACGAAAATGTGAAAACGTATAGGTATGGAAGTTAAACTAATGTCACCATTGTAGCGCAACGTTTTACGCTGTATACACCCGGGATCAGAATCTCACTTATAATAGTAGTTCATAATTTATTTGAATTAAGCCCAAATCTTGACCATAGTTTCCGGGATCTTCCTAATAGCCGTTGACTACCTCTTCACTCCTCAAGCACCTCAGGAGATATTTGCCCCCTTGTCGCTTCGATACTATGTGTTTTTATAAAAAAAACATTGGTCAGGCACGGCCCATAGTTTTTCTATAGTCCTAGATAGCCGGTTCCCTTTAGCCATCCAAAACCATAATCCAATTTTTTGTGTCCATATCCTGCGTACTTACTGCGTAGTGTGAGTCGGTTGGTGCCACAATTAATTAAGACCGGCCAACGGGCCTTTGCGAGTTGGCCCTTTGTACACCTTCTAAAGATCCGGGACGCCAGTGTCCCGAGCTATGTCTAAGACCAATCAATCTGTCTAGCCTTTTCCCAACTATATTGGGGTCGGCTTCCAGTCTAAGCGGATGCAGCTGAATACCAGTATTTTACATGGAGCGACTACCTATCTGACCTCCCCAACCCAGTGAGTAACTGGGTAATACGAACCACCTTGGTAAGACTGGCTGTCAGACTTTCGTGAAAGTTGTTCATAATGATGAGTAGAGTACAATGACTCCTTAAAATAATGCTCATGCATTCAATTTCACCCTGTATAAGAGAAATACCGAAATTTAGAAAATATGTAAACGACACAAAACAATAAATAATAAGTTGTAATAAATAATTTGATTGATAATAAAAGATAAAGTTTCATCTTATCATTCGATATCGTCACCAGGGTCCGTGAACGTTATTGATTGCATACCGGTGTACACTCATCAACATCATCAATATCACAACAGCAGTGATAGCCTAGTTGTGTCGCCAAGTCATAGGTCTCGAGTTCGATCCCAAGACACGCACCTCTGATTTTACGGATTCATGTGCGTATTATATAATTATCAAATGAAGTAAAACATCGTTATGAAACCGGGATGTCTGAGAGGTATTTCTCAACAGCATGTGAAGCTAAGTTAGAGGCCCATGGGCAGCATTAAAACTCTGACACCAGGTTAGTCACTAGCCACACGAAAAGAAGAAGATAATAAAATATAAAGTTTCATCTTACCATTCGATATCGTCACCAGGGTCCGTGAACGTTATCAATTGCGTACCGGTGTAGACTCATCAACATCATCATCATCATCATCCCATTCAATAGCTCAATACCACAAATGAGTCTCAATAAGTTCAATTGGTGAAAACTAAGGTGAAGTGAGCGTGAAGTGAGACGTCAACCTAACGCGAGAGAGTGACACTGTTGACCGCTAACTTAAACTTACTTCACATCCGTTGCCACGGTGATATTTTTACAGAATAGCACTACAGGATACAATCCTAAATCATTGAAGAAATGTACTTATAAACACTTTTCAATTAATTCAATAATTACCTGTTACCATCATTAGTGTGCTTTGAGATGTACTGGTTTTTTTTTAAGGCTGGGAAATCATCCAATGCCTTCTCCCGCTCTGGGTGGAGTGGAAGGGAGTGTCAGACTCTTACTGAATAAAACCCATCCATGTTCCTTCCTTAGCCCTTTATGTTCCGGGGTAGCGGTAACCCTTCCGGACAATCCCGCTTAAGATGTACTGGATATAATGTATATATACTATGTTTAAGATTATGACATACTTTATAGACATAAACATACAAGAACTGACTATTGAGCACACTGGTCACATTGTTTAACCTTTTGAACGCTATCGTCACATATACGTGACAATAGCAACAACGAAATAAAAAACTGTTTATACAGGGTGGAATTTTGTAATGCCCCCTGGAGGGAAAGTACTCTTAATACTGTAGATAGAAAATTTTACTCAAAGGAAACATTCCTTTATTTTTGAATAGAAAGAAAACTGCATTCAAAGATTTCCAAAAAATCGCTTGCCACACCCGGGAATCGAACTGACTAAAATCTGCAAAAAGTACACACTGTACTTTTATTGCCGCGATCGTTAGTATCAATTATAAGGATGAAATCTCTCGAACAAACTTGATAAATTAAATGATAGGAAAACCATGAAATCTTTAATAATTTACAAAAAATTGTAAACTAATTAATTACTTGCTCGAAATGGGCTCCATTTTCTTGGATACACAAATGTATTCTTCTAACAAATTCATTTCTTGTAACCTTTAATAACGTGTTGTGGTGAATATTATAAATCGTATTCTGAACTTCAACTCTTAACTCGTTTACATTCGCATAAGATTTAATGTAAATTTGGTTTTTAACATATTTCCATAAAAAAAAATCTAAAGGGGTGAGATCTGGTGATCTCGCAGGCCATCTGATTGTGCCGTTTGTACCAATCCAAGTATTAAAGGTATTTATTTAGAAGAATACATTTGTGTATCCAAGAAAATGGGGCCCATTTCGAGCAACTAATTAATTAGTTTACAATTTTTTATAAATAATTAAAGATTTCATGCTTTTCCTATCATTTAATTTATCAAGTTTGTTCGAGAGATTTCATCCTTATAATTGATACTAACGATCGCGGCAATAAAAGTACAGTCCGTACTTTTTGCAGATTTTAGTCAGTTCGATTCCCGGGTGTGGAAAGCGATTTTTTGGAAATCTTTGAATGCAGTTTTCTTTCTATTCAAAAATAAAGGAATGTTTCCTTTGAGTAAAATTTTCTATCTACAGTATTAAGAGTACTTTCCCTCCAGGGGGCATTACAAAATTCCACCCTGTATATCTTAAAAATTTAGGCTCTCGTACGTATTTAATAACATGAAACAAATTAAAAGACACCATGGATATTGGGAAATTCATGATAACCAGAAGAAATTTTTAGCTTGGCGTGGAGGGCACGCGCATGCTCTGGCGTTCAAAAGGTTAAAACAAGCTTTAACGTTGTTTAAGTTATTTTGTAAGTACCTATTCCAAATATAGCTTGTGCGACTATCCCTACGGACTGTATTTTCAATGAAGGCGTTGAGATGTATCAGTAGTGACGAGGCGCTAGAGACGGTCAATGCAACGGTCAGGCACGTCGAGGAGCCAAAACCGCCGCCGCCGCCCCGCGTCACTTGCTCCGACGGTTAGGGCCCACCGGCTTTGTCGTTTCACATATTTATTTCTAAAGCAGCAATTAGCAATCCAATTTTTAATATCAAAGCAATATATAGGTGTATGAAAGAACGGTGAAAGAAATCATCGTGAGGAAACCAGCATGTCTGAGAGATATTTCTCAACAGCATGTGAAGCGAAGTCAGAGGCCCACGGGCAGCATAAAAACTCTGTCCACCAGGTTAGTCACTAACCACACGAAATGAAGAAGAACTAATGTGTTACGATTATGATAGTCTGTGAAATAACAGCTGAAAAAGGTAGTCGGAAGTAAAAGAACAAAAGTGTTGTGGCATTAACCACAATATTTTCTCAGCTAGGCTACATTGAAACTGATCAAACCGATTCTTTCACCCCAACCACTATTAACAGCTGAAGGGATTTCTCCGTCAACAACTGATATGTAAATACATTCAAACTTAAAGGTTCGAAAAATTCTCATATTTATATTATCGTTGTTATTTATTTTCTCTGGTGAGCCGTAAAATACGGCTGTATGGAAATGTGGGGCTTTGCAGCGTGTTATAGTTTGACAAGATGACAGTTATACAAAAAGGCCCGGTATGCGGGAGCGCGGAGGGTTATGAGAGTACCCCGCGCGGAGATGTCCTGTTAACTCGTTTATTGCCTTCTCCCATTCTTTATGTTACGATTTTCTCCCTTTCTGATATCATCACATTTTATTGAATTATAAAGGTCTACAGAGTCTTACTTATAGTAACGTGCCTACTGAAAATAGTGTTTTGTTCAATTTTACTAAGTTTGAAACACAGTGCAGTGTGTATAGGAGAAACAGTGTAACTTTTGAATTTAACAAAACCCCTTTCTTCAATATCCGAGAAAGAATGCAATTCCCAAGAGCGCGCGGTGGATAGGTTTCTTTGCTCGCCGAAGCGTACGTAATCACATGCTAAACGATATGGGACGCTGCCCATAGAAATACGCTACAGCCTGACTCACACGGAGTGACGTGCGTACACACGTACCTATTAGTGTAAGGTACTCGTCGTGCAACATGTAATTTTCTTGCAACAGTTTATTAGATATTCAAATTGTCCCCAACACAAGTGGAACGTAATTGAATTTCTTCAACTAAGTATGTATTTTAATGAAAGCAATTTAAATGCGTGAACGATGCAGGTATGTAGCTAAAAATTTACACACTAAAATAAAATTTTACTAACGATAAAGAATCGGCGCTCTCCGCATGTTGTCCAACAGCATCTGATAAGACTACCTAAGCATCCGCAATGACATATGCTTAAAAATAGTTCGAGCTACAGCATAGCGAGCCTTGTGACCTGCACAATATGGTCCACAGTAGCGTGTACATACATAAATTTCCACACGTATGAATTGCACATTTAGTTGCGAGGGTGCGAAAACTTGTTGTTATCTTGAACGAGGCCAATTTCAGCAAATGGATACTAAGTCCTAACTCTCGTATCTTTTTTTATGTCGTGCGGAGCTTGTGTTCTTTTAAAATATCGACATATCACAGCGCCGGCGACGTGTGCGCGACACGCAATTTAGAAAGGATTTGCTTTACTGCCGTGAGGCTAACGGGAACATCGTTCGCGAGAGCTGACGATCAATTCTTATTATTGTATAATTTACACGCCATTTAACGGTAATAACTGAGGTAGAACGAACTGAAAATCAGCTATTAGACGTCTGATGATGATATCCCATCTCCGTGAAGGACTTATTCCTTTTGTCCGCACAACGCGAGCATAGACAAAGCTATCAATGTACCTAAAATATACTACAAACCACAAATTACCTCAAAAGTTTTCTTTATTTAAATAAGTTTTAAAATAACAGAAATACCAATCACTGACGATGAAATGTGCCAGACCAGAGTAACTTGATAACAACCGATGTGTGGTCACCGTCGCCGCGTCGGCCGTCATCGTCAAACGCGATCAAGGTTTATTCCGTGTGATTTGATGAAACCCTTCATCTCGAGGGTATCATTTATGTATGTAGAATATATACGTTCTTGATTTATAGGTGGTATTACGATACATCAGCATTTTTCTAACATTTTCAAGGAAATGAGCTACGGCTCATTTCCTTGAAAATGTTAGAAAAATGCTGATGCAGATTAGCATTTTAATTATTCTGAAGTAATCTATTCACTGGTGACCAGGTCTATAACCTATCTTTTGTGTATCTTTTTCCATCCTTTCGAGGATAAAAGGTTCTCAGACATAGAGAGAGATTATCAGTTTAACAGGTAGGTACCTAAATTGTTTTGAAGATAAAAGATTACTTATCAGCAAACACTAATTGGTAACTAAAACACACAACAGCAAACAAAATGAGGTTTAGGTATTCTTAGACAATCAAAACTGGTCAGAACTTAAAATGGATTAAACTATTTTATGAAGAGCGTTAAGAGCCAATATCACCAACGAACCTGAACGCGATCAGCACATTCAAACGGCGCGTCTAAATCCTGTCAGAGAAAATATTTCTCAGAAAATAATGACACGGACAAAGGACAGTCCGTGTCATTATTTTTTGTGTGTTGATCCCGTTCAGTTTCATTGGTGAAACTCGCTTTAAGTTAGCGGGCTTGGATCACGCGAATAGCGCCGGCGCGCAGCTTTGGTCGCGCCGGCCGGCTTGCGCCCGGCTGCCCGCTCTTTGACAGCTAACCATGCGAGAAGTCATTCACTTATCAACGCGATCTAATGCCGACATTTTTCCCGTTTTTCCCCATCTTTTCGCGTGAACGAGTGTACTCCAAACGTGACATAATTGAATCAGTGGCCCCGTCTACACGCCTAACGGAGATTGTTGCAAATTAAAACGGACAGACGTTAAGTAAACAGATTCTGGTAGAATGGGCATACAACGTCATTCATCGTTCGTCATTCGTAGTGATCGTTTTGTTAAGCAATAAATAAATAGAATTTGGCCGTTAAAAAAATGTTCCAATTTACAAAGTTTCTAAGGAAAGAATTTTCTCAATAATGACTACAATTTTAATGATTCAGGACAGGGTGCTCTCACGGAGGAGGGCTCACACGGATGTAAAACTAAAGACCTAACATTCAAAAATAAAAAATAATAGCACTGCTAGGTTCTTATGGCGCGTGGACCTAATGCGAACGAACGCCGCCATCTTAATTTTCGACAAAAAAAAAACAAAGGAAATTCTACTTCACTCTGTCAATGTCTTTTAAGAACCCAACAAACTTTAACTATTCCCTTTTTAAAAAGAGAAAAAGAACCTCTAATAAAAGACATCGAATGGCCATCTACAAATCTACCAACATTTTACCGGTGATTCACAAAAAAGATAACATTACAGATGTACCTGATACAAAAAAAAAACACTTTTATTTTATAAGCACAAGCAGAGCACTACAAAATGAAATAAAAATATTGTGAAACGAGCTACATCTGTAATTACCTACGTACGAGTGTTATCGGAATATAAAAAAAACCGGCCAAGTGCGTGTCGGACCACGTAAAATGAAGGGTTCCATAGTTGAGACGTATTTTTTCAGGAACGAACTTAACATTATTGTTAAAAAACAAGTTGTCCAACTGCAAATGTAAGTTTTTAGACACAATAAAATAATAATTTGTATGTGATAATTTGCGATAAAACTACAAATTGTCGATTTTCGGATTCTATCCTTTACCTACCTGTGCAGTGGCTACTAAAGATGATTCTAGGGCAACGGGAAGAGCCATAATTGTTCTGATTTATTTTTATCAAATATTACCGTATTTTTATTGCGTGACTTAAAAACTTGATATTTTTAAAGCTCTGAAGTACCGTACCTACCTATTTGATATTTATATCAACTTGATACCTCCTAACGCACGTTGCTGAGAAAAAGTGTCTAGACAGAATGACAACGAAATGTTCCTATAAGGGTTCCGTTTTTCCTTTCCAGATACGGAACCCTAAAAAGACAGTTCTATCGGAGGGAACGAAAGGGAAAAAGGCTGTGGGGCACACTCGTATCACAGCAAGTGTAATGCAATTTGAAGCGAATTTCAAAGCCCCAGCCCCTGTCTCTCGTTGTACCTAGTGTCGTACAGAGGGTAACTGTACTCTTTTACAAACATGTTTTACCTTTGCTATACTTTCTTCTTTGAACTCAATAATAAAGGCTGCGCCAACTAAAGCAATACAAGCGAATGTTTCTTCTCTGAATAGTTCTTGCGGATATATTCACAGATTAGCTATCAAGCGATTAAATGTTCTAAGTAAAATATTTTATTGTTAGAGGTAATCCTGTAAAACTACAATGTACTTATTGTAAGGAATATTTTTGATAAAACTCTCAAAGTAACATAAAAAGTTGTAATTAGGCTTAGTATTAATGGTAATCTTAATGTTATGGTGTAGATTGCACTCGAAGCGTAAAACTAAAATGTCTCAAGTGCATAACTTTACAGCAGTGATAGATGTTGTGACCGTCGGACTGCCAAGTCATAGGTCTCGAGTTCTCAAGACACGCACCTCTGAACTTACGGATTCATGTGCGTATTTTATAATTATCACTTGCTTAAAAATCGGTGAAGGAAAACATTGTGAGGAAACCAACATGCCTGAGAAATATTTCTTAACAGCATAAGCTAAGTCAGAGGCCCATGGGCAGCCTTAAAACTCTGACACCAAGTTAGTCACTAACCACACGAATAAGAAGAATCTACAGTACATGACCAATAATCCAAATGGTTTCATTACCAGAGCCCGTACGTGTAGAATCCTCCTCAGTCAACTTTATTAAATATTTTAATAAATAAACAACAAACAGTTCCAAACATGGAGCATGTAAATAGTGTTGGTACAAGTGTCGTAGGGCGCAGTTTGCGGTCGAGTAGTGCAGCGGGCACTCGGTTGCGTTTTGCCGACGCTTTTTGCTGCGAACGGCATTGTGGACACCCCTAACCGCGCCGTATGTCCGGTCCGCCGTAGGGCTGCGACAAGGTAAGTTTATAGAATAATCCTTTTTTATTTTTTTGCATTACGATCATTATTATTTGCCGCAGTTCGTAACGAGATCTCGCCTTTGTCTTGGCCGTGGAGGCAAGCACTCAATGGTCATGATAGCGTGTAAGTGACGTTGTTGTCTATGATCACCATTATTGTCTCTAGTTGAAACCGTCACTGAGACTTCGCAATGCTTTGTACTCTCTTCAAATATAGCCGATAACGATACATTTTCGATAGAAAATCGAAATAGAAGCGATGAATGATCTGACAATACGGGCGTTGAGGGTGCAGTGCCTCCACGAGTGTTGACAGTGCTCAAGGGTCGTTAGAGTATCATGGGCAGTTGGCCAAAGTACCAAGCAGCTGATTGGTTAATTATTTTACTGGATTGTACCGACACGAGAACAAAATGAGCATCGATGATTTGTAAACTATCCTTTTTTAAGCATGTGTTAATCTGGTTGTCGATCAATATTATCGACCTGAAGAATTAGTAACGGTGATCGATGCTGAGCGTGGCATGCCTAGCGGTCGTCCGGCGCGTGATGCCGTGTTTTGCCGTGACACGTGACGCCGTAATTAGTGCATGACCGCCGCCCGGCGTCACGGCTGTCGCGAGCAGCGTGCCCGCTACGTCACATCTACACATTGTTTATGCTCATTATGGCGGGTACCTACTATTAAAATTGTCTGTGCAAATTATGTTTGTGACTGTTTTTTGTGGAAATTCTTAAAATATTCTGTTGGTTTGCTTTATCTAGGCCATTTGGCAATCAGTAAATATAACATAGTTTATAGTGAATACATAAAACTATGATGATGAAGGCCTCTATGCCTTGATAAATTATATTGAAACCGCTTTTTTGAGTTTACTAACATTTCACCTTAGCCACTCTCACTTTATAAAACTAAATTCAAAACATAAAGTCTCAAATAGCGAATATCCTATAGATGTATTCTAACTAAAAATCGAGAGAGTTTCAGATGTGTCTGTGGCACAATCAGTTCGCGGTAAATTATATAAAAAATACATTTCAAGCTTCAGCTGACTACGAAATGGTTTCTTTATTAGTTTTCCCCGAGGCAGGCGAGCGCCGGCTCGCGGGGGACGTGTGAAAAAATCTTAGCGGGATTAAGGGCCCGTATAACACGCTCCGAGGCGGACTTATTGCCGTAATACAATCTCTGTTATGTCGCGCGCGGATTATCCGCTTTCAGAGTGTTTCACACAAAAACGTCATTTACACAAGCTCGTACAAGTTAATACGATGCTTTTTGCATATTCTGTTTTTGCTCCCCTATTTTATAATAGTAACTTTAGGCGCCGAAACTGATAAACTCTCAGGAATCACATATTTGTTTATACAATAAAAGCGTTACAAAAATTGCGTGTGTAAATTAATAAATCATAGTCGCGTCTATTCAAAGCTCAAGTTACAAATCCCTGCAAATTGAAAAGGCCATTATCGAGCGCAAGCAATTTACACGCAGCTGGTGCTACGGGGCGCGACTAACCGCCGCGGCTACGCCGTAGCCGCTACGACCGACTACGCGCACAACTGTACTCATTTGAATTTTTTGATGATTTATTTTTATTTATTTGTACTTGTTCTTTATGTAACTATACGTGATGTTTAGAAATAATTATGACCTGACTTTTCTATCGCCAATTAAAGTGAAATAACAATGAAATACACAAGAGGCTGTAGTTTTATAAAAACAGCAGAAAGTTCAGATATTTTTTAACGAAAAGCGTGTATTTTCTTCGCCGTCAGCTGTAGTCGTTAGGGTTGGATCTCGTAAATAAGTGAGATGTTGACGAGTGAGCCGCGAGAGGAATTGAAAATACCGCTGACGACGCCGGCACCGCGGGGTAAAACGCGAATATACGACCGGGTTTCAATGTACGGACCATAAGTGAAAAAATATTGTACGATGTGTTGCAGTTTAACCTATATATAGCAATGGTGTTTTCTTTGCCAATAGGATTTTAACTAGTTTTTTCTTCCCTCAAAAAACCCTTACATACAGCTATCTAGTCCTCGCATGATGTGAATATAATGTCAGACTTTTAAACAGACTGTATTTTCTGAGTTTGTTTCGGTATTTTCGTTATCTTTGACGTGATGAAATGCTTTTAACGACCATATTACAGTAATACATATCAAATAACTGGCACTCTTTCAAAAAAAATAGTTCATAATACCTAGAACATCTATCCGTGACTTTCTCCGCGTTTCTAAGAAATTACAAATACAAATCATTCATTTGTATGTTTTAAAAAACTTTCAAACTAAATAATACGTACATTACATACATTTCACCAATACAATTTTAAGACTTACTAAATTAAATTTTAAATTAAGTAAATAAAAACTCTTATGTACAGTACAAACCTTTCCAAAAGATAATAATAATAATATCCTTGGACATTTCACACAGCGCCTTTTTCTTATATTACAGTATAGTACAGCATTCAATAATTATGAATCGTACACTAATGACTGTCGGACCAATCGACCATGCGTTTGCATATTGGTTTTTTGTGCACCGCTTACGTGGTGTGCACGGATATTACTTATTAAAACAAAATCGTTAATCATTCAAATCAGAGGCCGTCAGCGGAGTATTAATAACTCGTGATACCTCCAATTATAATAAAACAGAAGGGGAAGGTCGGCGGTTAAATTGTAATGCCGCGTTTTATGAGAGATATTGTTACATTGAGTACGTCATCGAGTTTTAGGTGGGGGTCGTAGAAAGTTGTACAGAATAAATATTAAGGAGAAAGTATTGGCCATGGTTTTTAAGTAATAAAATAATTTAAAAAATACTTTTTAAGTAATATTTAGTATTAAGTTAATTGCAATTTTCCGTTGTTGGTAATTAACTTAATAGCATAATATTGAAATGATATTGTAATATTACATCTAAATCAGAGGTGAGACGAGTTGAAGTCACAATGTCGCCAGCTGAAATGTTGGCGTGTTTAATATCAGCAGAACATCTGTAAAACGAGCAGATTGACTTAATGGTGTTTGCAAAGTTTCTCGCACAGAAAATTTTAGTTCGCCGCGAGTCCTACTAATGCCGGGAATGAGGGGGGTGGGGGAGGGGGGGCTCGATTAGTAACAGCTGTCATACCTCGCGAATATGATATTTATTGACGACATGAAATTCGGAAGCTTGATATGACCTGCATGTTTATGAAGTGTGTGTGAGTTAGCCAGAAGCAAGGACTCTTTACTTTATATTGAAACTAGCTTCCGCCCGCGGCTTCGCCCGCATAATATGTCAACAAATTATACACATAAACCTTCCTCTTGAATCATTCTACCTATTACAAAAAACCGCATCAAAATCCGTTGCGTAATTTTAAAGATTTAAGCATACAGACAAACAAACAGACAAAAATAGCGACTTTGTTTTATACCATGTAGTGATTAGGGAGGGACTTTAACCTACTACATAATTATTTTATACCTATAATTAACACAAAATAATTAATTGCGGCAAATAACTATACCAGATGATGCAATATCAAAATTAATTTCAGCAGTTTCTTTTGTATTATATATTTATTTTTTCCATTTTTGAAATTGACACACCATAACTTCGACAGCGCTCCGTTGATCCTCAACTTCAGAAGCCGCATCCACCAGCGCGTGCGGCGCGCCTGGCGACTGCTCCCGAGCGTTGCGACCGCACCGCTCCTGTCAGAATATTAGATCGACGACATTAATCTGTCGCCGCATAACCCCCCTCGAGCCCTCGTCCCGAGTCCCGCTGCCTCCACACAACCCAAGCAATCAAAAACCCTGGTCCAAAATCGCGGTTTCCCATCGTTTTCTACTGTGTCCGGCTTTTGATGAGGCTAGCGGCTTTGCCTACACACAAATGTGGATATGCAAACACTCTACTACTACATGTGCTTTTAACTGGACAATAGATCTATCATTTTGTTATTTAAAGTCAGGGAGTCTACAGTTGTGGTGCGTCACCTTCTCGTCAATTTGATTATAGTTTTACATAAAGCGTCCTCCACGGTTGAGAGGAAAGAATTCCGCAAAGTGCCTTATAAAACGCGCAACGTGCAATAAGGCTCTTTGTTATTTTGTGGGGTCGAAACTTATTCATCCCGCAAATCCGATCATGTATGAAACAAATCCCGCCCGGTCACCGCTGATTGCATTGTCATGTCTACTGGCCAAACGTTTGCTAACACAAACCAAGCTTTATCACGTATTTCTTAGAGCTTATTGTTCGTTGTTCATGAGTTGAAGTCACCGGAAACCACGTCGTATCGGTTTGTAAAACAAGCGAGCCAACGTGATTGGAATGTTTTATTCGACCCTCGGAACATGTGAGACCGTTATGATGTATGTTTTTCCTTTTGATGTGGAATTTATCGCGCTATAATTTAGGTGTTGATGTAATTAAAATGCCAATGCCAGGAAATTTTATTACTACATCATGGTTGACAATAAATGCTTAAGTATTCTGTATGGAATCACTGCAATTTTCATCATTTTAATGTATTTTGTTGTTAATGTTAGGTAATGTTTGTGTTTAAATCTTAATATTTATTCGTAAGTTTGTTAACGTTATAAATAACGTAGATATGGCAAGGTTTTTCCGAGATCACGTAGGGATTCCCTGGGCCGCTGCCGCACCCTCGTCTTCAAACTTGTGTAATAACGTGGCTAGTGACGTGATCCCCGCGCGGACACCTGTTCACACCACTATTATCCGATCACTCTACCACTCAAAAAGTTTATGGTATCGTGACTATTCATAATGAAATGTAACTTAGAACATTTTACGGATACGGTTGATATGTTTCAACTATTTTTGTTGTAGTAGACTATGCTTGGTAGAATCGAACACAGTATTTATTTGGATCCAGTATTTCTTTAAACCAGTAATAGGGTACAGTAGAAATTGTTTTAAATTCACGTCGTGTTAGTTATGGGATGCGTGAGGGTCGTGAGGGAGGCCTTAGTCATGTACAAAGGCCAGCGCATCAAGTTAACACAATCTGTCAAATTTCTTTGATAGTATTTCAACTTTATTGCAAAGACATAAGGTTCATTTTTAATTGAGAAAATTTGACAGTTAGGCATAGCTTGATCTGCTGGCGTCTGTACTTTTATTATTTTTTAAAGTTTATGTTTTGGTTGCATAATTAAGAATTTAAAATAAAACCGTTATGTAGCATAAGGTACAGAGGCCAGCACATCAAGTTACCACAATCTGTCAAATTTATTTGATAGTATTTCAACTTTATTTCAAAGATATAAGGTTCATTTTTAATTGAGAAAATTTGACAGTTAGGGATAGCTTGATGTGCTGGCGTCTGTACACGAAACTGTAATGATAGTTGTCTTTAGGTGGGATGATGATGAAATACAATTCTAAAATATTACTGAAAAGTACATCTTCAAAAATATTATGACAATGTGCTAGCAATCTGTAACACCCAACTTTCTCTAAATATTTCTACTAATACATAGGCTTAATTACGATAATCGTTTGAAATAGGCGTGAGTGAGCGTGTAACATGGAGCAAGACTTTTAAGTCGTGCCGACGTGTTAACCCCATTATCAGGCGAGGCTTAACCGACGCTAAGCCGAGCCGACACCACCCGATTTATGACCGCACGGACGCAATTTGCCGATTCTGATCGTTTATTGGCCCCCGGATTGTTCTATCTAACTAATTATAATGCTAGAATTGCGTACCTGTACCTGTACAGTAAATACTACTGCCGCATTTCCTTCACAGTCGGGGAAATTTTTGACTTTGTATATTGTCACACCACGTCACTTTAACGTGTTGCAACCATTTTAAACGACTGTCAAAGAATGAGAGTTGTGTTTGAATTTGGAGTATTTCTAAATACGTCAGTGTTTTGCACTCTGATGTACTTAGTTGCAACCGCTTTTCAAAATGATAATCGTTCTTGACATACTACAGCGAATTACCTCGTGTTATTCGTAGCGACTACGGCGTAGCGTCGCGCTACGAGCCGCTACGCTAATCCCGGGATCCGCGAAAGCCGTGTATTTCACGCCTCTTTATTACATTAATTTAAATGTTTGCGCTTCGGATTGCCGTCCTCCCTGCACACCACATAAATATATCCACACTACTGATCACTGTGGTATTTAATGAATTCGACGAGCATATTGACAATTGCTTGTATTGTTCCACTTTGTATTAGACATCAATGATTGAGACTTTATGTAGATAAGCCAAGGACATGGGTGCAAAAGTAGGTAACATTCATTTTCTGCTAACTGTAGGTTCTTGATAGATTTGCCTTCAGTGATTCACTTGTGCGAGTACAGGGATTAGCCGTGTCGGCGCACCTGGACACGTACAACAAACGGGTGTAATTAATCAGGCTCAAGCCGCGGTGCAAACGAAAATATTTACTGGAGTCAACAGCGTTAAGTTATTGCCATATAATCCGATAAACGTAGATCGCTTGCTGGAAAATTGTGTTATCGTCGCTGTAAAGTGTTGACAAGTCGCCGCTTTACGAGGGCAGACGCCGGGGCCGGGAGCATGCAAACATAAAAATTCTCTATCGGGACTAATAGGAGCGAAACAAATAAAAGGATACGTAAATAGACGCGTCAGATAAATTCCAGTGGGGCTGGAGTGCGCGTAAATCCGCGCGATTTGTATCAGTGACAGCGAGTGCGGGCCGCGCACCCTCGCGCCCCCGCCCCGCCCCGCGCCCTCGCCCGCAGCCCTCACCTACACTTCTCACAATTAATATGGTAATATTTTTTGTAATGTGCTGTAATGGTTTCAATTAATATAACACTCATCTTGCCAGCTTAATGTGGCCAAGTTGGTAGGGCACCTTCTGCAAGTGGCGTTGGTTATAGGTATGGATATAATTACGATGTAATTACAATCCATAGATGTCTTATAGCACCAGAAGAAACAGTTTCCACCTGAACCTGAATGCTAACTTAGTGTTATGTAACTTTGCAAATCCACATAAAACCTCAGAAATCAAAAACGTACCCACATCGGCACCGGAGAAGTGGCCGGACGGCGCGCGCAGATCACGTCTATGCAAATGATATTAAATTAGAAACGCTTAATAACAACTGTGCCACCGCCGCCTGTAAAGAGATGCAATTACACCAATCAAATTGCAATTTTACTGTACTAATTGCGACCGACATGTTTTACGGTTCAGCTTAATACCGTACAGTTGCACTGACGCTTGCATGATTAAACGCCGAACGGATCACCCCTTTCATATTTAGACTCATTTGTATGATTTCGCATCGTTGAGGCTCTGTACATACCTAATTGAGAATCAAAGCCGCAGGTAGGCGTTTCTTAATTTTGAAAACTTGATTTTTCTTCGACAAATTACGTTACACCAAGTTAGTTATAAACTCTGATCTCAGGGTCAGCTATCAGGAATTTACTGTATTTTTTTTATACAATACGTTTATTTCACATGTTCACGTGTATTCGACGTATGTAAGTGATTTGTTCGTGTGTGTGCGTACTGTCAGATTGTAAATCATGTCGTGTGGAGCGTGGAAAGGGTCATCAATAGTGCGGTTCGGTGCGGTAAGCCGGGCGCGCACCTGCGCCTCGCGTCTAAGCCCGCAACTTAGCACCCTGGCGGCGCACACGACGACGCATTGTAGTCCAAATGTGCACTAATCTCGCCTAATGCAGAACATTAAAAGATATTACAACAAAACTGCAAGTATTAAACGTAATGGTGATTTTTATTATTTTAAACGTTACGTTACTTTACGAACTAAGTTCACAAATATTCTGTAAACTTTTCACAACTTTTATAATATTAAGTTCTTTTTCTTAGCATGTCGATGAGAAATAAGGTACCTAATAAAAATTTAAATATTATGTTTAGTCCAAAACTCTTGCTTGAGGTATATTAGAGTCTAAATTATAAACTTTATAACCTTTATAATATATGTAGTCCTTACTTGCTACATATACATACGTCGTACTATCGTCGTACTATAGCTATAATCGCGTAACCACGAAGACCCTAAAAACTGAAGATAATTACTTTTAAAAACAACGCAAACTCCCTGAAGCTCCTCGCCACAATCAACAAAGCGCGCAATTTAAAAGCCAAATAAGCGCCGTATCACAGAGTTTTTCTTAAGGAGTCTCGTCGCAAACTACGTTAAAATGATTTAATTCCCCCCTGATAGCGTTACGGGCGCCGCTATTATTGAGATCGCCGGCGCGGCCCGCCCGGCTAATAAACGCTTATCAACGCCCTCATTATCACACCCTTAACATCGCTTTAATGTCTTGCTCTTGAACAAAACATATTTAATCACATTTTTTCCCCGGCGGCGCGGAGAAAACTTTTAAATTTCATAAAAATTTGCAGCGTCTCGCGGCTCAGGGACCGACGGCGGAAAAATGGCCCAAGTTGAAACTTGCTCCTGGGGAGGGTGAGAAATGCGGTTAAAGGGTAAGCTTTTCTTCTAATATAATTTACAGTGTTCCTCGGTAATTTGTGTTTTGTGTGTAATTATAAAAATACACTTTAACACTCCCGTGTCTGAAATAATTTATAAGACACCGACTGAATCACCTCTTGTCTTATTTGAAAAAAAAGTTAAACTGTCAATCACAACAACACAATATTTTTGGTTGGCTAGTCTTTGCTAGCTTTGTAGGTGTGTGTCTATTTATTAATAGGTACGTGTGTATCAGTCGGTAAATGCGTGTAGAGTGTGAGGCGCCCCGCGGCGCCGCTCGCCGCCGTCGCCCTGATCTTTTAAGCCCGATTTTACTGCTGGTTCGCGACACTAAATTATAATATAACAGCTCATAAATTTCTGAAACTATCCTTCTTTGACGCGGCAGACTTAAGGATTTTGAGTCAAGCTTTAATATCGAGAAAGCACCCGAGCGAAACTTCGCAATATGAAGTCCCTGAAAATACATCACGCGTATAACGAAACCGTAAGATTACTAAAATTCTTTGTTCAAACGAAAACAACGCTAATAAAATGTCACGGTATTATATTTTTTTAACTGCAGACTATGAATCAAAAGGATGCATACAGCGACCTCAGGTGACGTCATGCGCTTAGCCTAGGATTTGTTGAGTGTTCTTTTGAACGTATCTCTCCCCCATATTTAAACTCAAAATTAAGAGCCAGTCAGCAAACAGTATCAGAAAAAAAGGGTGTCGACGACTAAGTAGCTCCTCGTTACCCGTAATATTTGAAGCCACGAAAGAACCGAATTGAATATTAAATGAAATAATTTATGCCATATTTATCATTTTGCAAATGAACAGTCTCACCTTAATGAAAACGTTAATAACATTTTTTTAGACGCTGTGTTTGTTTTGAATATAATTCTAGAACGTTTTAATTACTGATTTTAGTTATATGTCTCGGCTAGCAGTTAGTATCTAGTTTAATGTAATGGCGTCCATTCAAATAGCGAATATTTAACTTGCTTGTTCACTTGAGAACAATCAAAGTAAGCTCGCTTTTCTACAATAACTTCTGTATTGTCCATGCCCACTGACCACAAACTAGAAAAAATAAATTTAACACCATTAAATCAGCTTTTAATTAGGAAAATTGCAGATTATTTTGCGTGAATAAATTCAAATCCCTAACAAAGTCAGTTTTGTGTATTAATTCGTGAGTGCGGTATCTAAAGTCCTTATGAAAAGGGTGCAACATCTTGGTTGCGGTAAGGCTGCGTGCACATTAGCCACCGGGCGACCGTAAATCACTCGGGATCACGGCGCGGCTATCTGCGACAGGCGACAGAGGCCGGCACGACTACTCTCCGCACCGAACGTACCTCAAGCCTAATTGACTTTACATGTTTACTATGCATCACGTATTTGTGTAACTGTTGAAATCTGAACAGACAAAAAACCAATGAGTAAATCGTAGATTTCCAAAAGTTATTATTTTTAATGTCAGAAAAACTAAGAACAAAGGACAGACAACCATTTGTGTTGACATTACAAACGCTCACAAAAGTCAGTAGATAAGTGAAAACAGATTCAAAAATTAAATGCGGGCAGGTAAAGGTGGTGGGGGGTGGGGGGGAGGCTAGTAAGGGATCTTCGTTAAGGTTTAATTAAATCGTCCTCGGCGGCCTCTCGCGCTTTAATTCCACCGTTATTAACGCTGTTAAAAAGTGAGTAGGCTGGACAAGGCGATGCGTGGAGTCGCCTTATGTTCTCATTATCTCTGGAAATAAAATTATATGCAATGAATAGTATTTCTATCGAAGGTTAGTTTTTTGTAGGTACTATTATTTAGTAGATACTTCTATGTGTATAGTTTTACCTACCTACTTGTTTACCGTGTATTTAATATCTTAAACCTTCCGTCAAATATTTAGTCTAAAAAAAAGGAGCAGGTACCATGTTCGGCTGGATGTTTTTTTTATGTATCAATCATCATCAACACTTTAATTAAGTATGGGCCGATTTTTATTATTTTTTCCATTTGGCAAAAGAAGCTGCGGTGGTCACGTATGTTTTTTTTTTAAGTTTGTTGTTTGTTTCCACTTTGTGTATGTTGATGATGTTATAAAACTTCCTATCACGGATGTTTACACAGCAAGTAAGTTAAGTAGTAGTCTACGAATTTGTAAGCTAGGTAAGAACGACCTCTAAAAAAATTAAAATTAAAAACTTAAGCTCAAGAACCGCCTTTCAATCAAAAACTACAAAGTGCAAAGTATCTTTTTTTGTAAATAAGAAAGTCTATACGAACTGAGAACCTATAAAATAATTGAAAGCTTAACAAACAACAACTCCACAGTTCGTCGGTGGCCGAGTGGTCGCGGTGTTTCCGCAGAGGAACACTTGCGATAAGACGCGCTCACCTCGCAGCCGACAGCACCCCTCTCTCCGCACCACCCAGCAATGTTCCCGGCGCTCAGCAAACTGTTTGGATTTTAATATCACCCTTAAGTGTTGTTGCTAAAGACGTCCCCGGCTAAGTACTAATTTGTCCCAACTTGAAACGATTGAGCCGTTTCTACATCTGCTTAAAGTAACATTAATTTGTTTTATCTGTGTACACTCGGTCTGTTCAAACGTTTTGGAGTTTTATTTAAGATCTTTTTTTTAATTTATTTATTTACCTACACAATGTACACAGTTACAGGCTGGGCTAAAACTCATCACGGTTAAGTCACGCACATCACATTTAATTTATAATAATTAAAGTAAAATAAAAATCCAAAATAAAATACTGTTTTCTTTGGACTCCAGGTATAGATTTTTATGCGCTTTGGATTCCAGATTATCGATGATCTGAGGAACAAACTGCACTATGTCAGCATTCTAGGCAGCACTTGGTCCAACTTCTATACAAAAGCGTTTAGTTAATTTTTCTCATAAAAACATCCAAAACAAAATACTGTTTTTCTATGGACTCCAGGTAAAGATTTTCATGCGCTTTGTATTACAGAATAGTGATGATCTGAGGAACAAAATGCGCTATGTGAGCATTCTAGGCAGCACTTGGTCCAACTTTCATACAAAAGTAGGCAATGTCTTTTTTGTCTGTGTTTTTCCAAATTTAAATGAGTGTCCTAACAGATTAAATTCTTGGACTTCGATTTTGATATTACAGGTTATGGTAGGCTTTTTTTTTGCTAGACGTTTGCATGTGTAAAGGAAAAGTATGCGCCTTATCACACTACACATGGGGATGGACCAATTAGTACCTAGTTTTTATATCCAAGCGCACTGACATCCATGGTGTCTTTTAATTTGTTTCATGCCATTAAATTGCGTATTACACACAAAAGTAATGATTTAATTGTTTATTTCATGTTATAGTGTACCCGCGTTGTCACATATTTGTGTCGTTGTCATTAAGGGCATACGCTTGCTTGTCACGTAGGTACCTATATGTGACAATGGCGTTCAAAAGTTCAAAAACGCGCTCGTTATGATGATTAATCATTACGAATTGTGTCTGAGAAATTTATTTTGTAATTTTTGACATTTTATCACTCTCTTTAAGCTTCGTTCGTCCAATAAAGTTTTTTGATCCTTATGAGAACGGGAAATGAATGAAAAATGAAAAAAGTTTTTCGGTAAAATGTCAAAAAATTGATAATTTACCTCTTCTCATTCAATCTATCTATAACAGCAGGTCAAAAGGTTTAAAAATATAAGCATAGTAGTCTCAAAAGAATGTTCCCCTGTAGCTACAACGGTCAAAGGTTAACCTGGGTTAACCCTTGCCGCCCGTCCAAATATCCAGCCTGTATATTATAAAAAAGGATAATAATTTTGATGCCACCTTGCTCACGGGTAAAGATAAGGTATCCTGGAAATACCACAACCATTTCGCTGACACATCCATGACCACTTTTGTAAAGTCTCTTTTCACCACTTAATTTTCAGTTGGCATTGGTAGGTCATCAATCCATTCAACATTTTAGTGAATAAGCCCAACCCTGGTTAAATTATAGTAAAAATGCAAAGTATATGTCAATGCATCAATTCAATTTTCTTATGTGACTTGCTTTACCTGCTCCATAAGTGTGCGTTCGCGCAGCGGAATGTTGTTGAATTTAAAGATTTTAGTTATGCAGATAGTTAGTGTATGACTTCGTATAGGTAATTGTGTATGGTAAAAAAAAAATTGTGCACGCAGCCATTGTGGAGAAATTCACCAAAAACTGATTCCGCTGGGCGAACGTTGTCCTGGCGGAACTTTTTTTAATCCATACACTTTAGAAGAAAAGGGATGTGTCCAAAAATTAGTGTGTATTTGTGTATGTATGAATAAAATTAGTGCATGCGTAAACTTCGGAGAAATTCAAGTTTCCGCTACGCGAACGTTTGGCCATTAGCTAGTTTTCATATAAAGCGCTTACATAGAGAGCTGTAGATTTTTACATCCGTTGTTTTGAATTTGTTTATATTTGTTTAAAAAACAGATTTAGAAAAAATCGTAGGGCTTAAAAGATAAAAATATAAACGTAAAATACGCTTATTAGGTCTTAGTTCTTAAAGTATGCACTTTGGGGTCTAGATTTTCACGTTTATACAAACCTTGTAAGTGTCTGCAACATGTTGCCAAGTATCAATGATGTTCCGTTAGTAATTAAAGAGTTGTAGGACAATTTACCATGAATAGATCACTGTTTACAAAGCAGTCAAATATCACGACGTTCTAAAGGAATTGCATGGTAAAATTTATGCCAATAATTAGTGTATTCATTCAACTATTCATATGCAAAAATTCATGTCATTAAATTCAGTAATTAAAGAAAAACAATTATAATACTGACGAAGCATCGAAAACCTACATAACCCGACCAAGTTCGGATAGCTACAAAAAAGCGGCCGTGCAATATATTTAGGTAACATCCCAAAATTTACAGTATAATACCGGTATTGAATTGGTATAGGTGATAACACAATTGTTGTTTCGATATAATTTATAGGTCATTTATTTTTGTACACCTACCTTTTTAAATGTATTTGACTATGACAGAAAGTAGGTACTATTTACGTAGGTACTTTATTTAAGTATGCGCTTGAGACTTGAGATATAAACTAGATATATTCAATACTCAATACTTTATTGCATTCCATAATCTATATACATATAATAAAACAGTAAAAAAACTGTGTCTGTACATTGAATATATTAAAAAAATAATAATTGAGGGGGTTTAGAAACAGTAATAGAGCATGAATCCAAAAAAAATATTTTGTCTGTTTGTCTGTATGTCTGTTTGTCTGTTTGTTTGTACACGCTAATCTTCGGAACTACTGGACGGATTGGAATGATTTTTTTTTGTTGTATAGGTATTAAGTCTGGGCAACATATAGGCTATAATTTATCTTGGAAACTTGAACACCTGATGCAGAACCGCAACAGACCAGCTAAACTAGAAGAGATACAAAAATGATACCTTAGCAAAAATTGTTCCACGTGATTAGCATTTTCTGCTGAGAGAATAAATTTGAAGATCTGGAAAACCTGATGTGGAACTCCAAGAGCCCAGCTACACTGTAACATATATAGGAATGACGTCTTAGCAAAAGTTGTTCGGTCTGATGGGCATTTCCTGTTGACTTATAAAAATCGAAGATCTGGAACACCTGTCGTGGAACTCCAAGAGCCTAGCTACACTATAACATTATATAGGAATGACGTCTTAGCAAAAGTTGTTCGGTCTGATGGGCATTTCCTGTTGACTTATAAAAATCGAAGATCTGGAACACCTGTTGTGGAACTCCAAGAGCCTAGCTACACCATAGCACATATAAGAATGACGTCTTAGCGAAAGTTGTTCAGCCTGATGAGCACTCTCTGTTGATGTATAAAAATTGAAGATCTGGAACACCTGTTGTGGAACTCCAAGAGCCTAGCTACACCATAACACATATAGGAATAACGTCTTAGCACAAGTTGTTCAATCTGATGAGCACTCTCTGTTGACTTATAAAAATCGAAGATCTGGAACACCTGTTGTGGAACTCCAAGAGCCTAGCTACAACATAACACATATAGGAATGACGTCTTTGACGTCTTTGTTGTTCAATATGATGGGCATTTCCTGTTGACTTATAAAAATCGAAGATCAGAAACATCTGATGTGGAAATCAAAGCTATCACTAATTTTACTGTGCAATTATAAAATAACATAAACTGGGAGTACCTGCACGCGGTGAAGGCGGTAACAGTTTAGGACTGATTTTCGATGACGATGGTATATCATTGAAAATTTGACTCTACTGGCCAAAACTCCTATTTATTTTTTATTTTATCGTATGAATATGCCTTCGGGCTTATGTTGTTTGAGTGTTTAATTTCCTTTTCCATTTATCTTCGTGACACTGTAGCCTACCCGGTAACGCAGGGGAGCAGTCATTTTAATTTAGATTTTTATTGATCAGGTATCTTCACAATAAAACTATGACCATGCCTAGAAAGAGGTCAAATCTTTCCCAATGTTCCAAGAGAGCTAAAAGATTGAGGATCATAAGATCCCAAGAATCTACCGAAGAGCGTCAGGAGAGACTTGATGCTGTTCGAGAACATTAGGCTGCAACTCGCTCCGTGGAAACCTCTTCGGGTCGCGAAGCACGCCTGCGTTCTCAGCGTATTCATTAGGTCTCTAGAGACCAGTGAAGAATATGATGCGCGACTGACCGCTGATCGTGAACGTCATGTATTGTCTCGCGAGTCAGAGACGTTCACGGAAAGAGAATTACGCTTGAGTTCTTGAGAAGCGTATCTACGTATACGCATCGACTTCTAGGTCTCTAGAGGAGGAATATAATAATGCGGTTACCAAAATGAAAACGATGACAAATGGACTGTATGTTTTGGTGGTTGTTGGAATGAAATGAAACTAAAGCTCAGTGTGATAAAAGATTTAAATGGGAAAAATGATAAAAAATAACATAAATGGCGACCCCGTTGTCGCTGGCATAAGCAACAGGGTCCGCGTACGAAGTCGCGGGCAGAAGCTAGTGTTACATAAGACAGTTGATATGTTAAACATAGAATCAATTATGGACCCTGTCGGGCACAGCAAAGTTAAATTAATTGATAGGAGAGAGGATGAAGGTGCTTTATTTTTATTTTTAATAAGTAAAGAAATTTTAAATTAAAATAGCAAAATGGCTTTTGTGGTATTTACATTTTCTATCATAATTATATAATATAATTGCGTATTAATAAATTCGTATGAGTCTTAAATGTATTATTTGAAACGAGACATTCACATTTTTATAGAGTATATTATTAAGGAATTAGATTAAATTGTGCCGCATTTAGTATATTTATTTTAAATTAATAGTATTTTCACGTTTTAAAATAAAATGATTAATTAATTCAAAGTCAAATTTAAAATAAAATGTCGGTATTATGTCAGATAGTATGTTAGAATTATGTCAGAATGGTTTTTATTATTGTTTAAATTTATCGTCAAAATATTAGTTAATAGTGTAGTAGCTTTTAAATTTATTTTTAAATGAATAGTTTTTTCGCGTTTTAAAATAAAATAATTAATTAATTCAAAGTCAAATTTAAAATGAAATGTCGGTATTATGTCAGATAGTATGTTAGAAATATGTCAGAATGGTTTTTATTATTGTTTAAATTTATCGTCAAAATATTCGTTAATAGTGTAGTAGCTTTTAATGATTAGAAATTGTTTCAATTTATTGGTAAATATATTATTATTATTAATATTTTTAATGTCTTCCGGTAGCTTATTGTATATTTTAATAGACATTACAAATGAACTAGAAGAGTGCATTTTTAATCGTGAAGTGGGTACCTATGTTCAGTCTATTTTCATGTCTAAGTGAAATTTTATTTTGGATGTCTCCTCTTTTGGAATAGAGTTGTGGGTATTTACGTACAAATTTACAAATTTCAAGTATGTAGAGGCAAGGCAGGGTTAATATTTGAAGTTCTATAAAGTGGGGCTTACAGGAGTCTGTTTCTTTGATATTTGTTATGATTCTAATCATTTTTTTCTGCAGAGTGAATAGTGTTGGCGCGTCTGTACTATTCCCCCATAACATAACTCCATATTTGAGCCATGCGAATGCATACGCGTAATACGTTACCAGTGCTGTTTTGAGGTCTGTTATTAATGACAAATAAAATTCATACTTACAGCTAATTTCTATTGAAGATTTCTTCTTAGGGAAATTAAATAATTACCACATGTAAGTACTACTGTTTAGGTAAATATTTATCATATTGTAGCTTATTACACTATTTAACCAATGGACTAGGCATGCACGAGCGTTCCCCTTTGCAACTTTAGTGGATGAAACAATCTAATAACTTAAAAAAACTACTTCTTGAATCGATTTTTTAATTGATAATAAAAATAATAATAATATAATAATAATAATAATAATAATTTATTCAAAAAAGTAAAGTGGCAGAATACAAAAATAAAAACTTAGGAAAAACAATTGGTAACATAATGTTAAAAATATGCCTGCACTAGGATATACCTGTGTCGCAGGCGGTAAAAAATAATGCTTATTGTAATATTATTCCTCGAAGGAAAATTGGATTCTTAGCAATATTTAATAAGTATAACAAGTAAAATAAATAGTGACAACAATTGAAAAATTAATTATCTAAATTAAAATGATCTACACAAACTTAAACTAGGTTAGAGTGTATGTTGCACAAAATATACACGCGCGTTGTTTATAAAAGCAGACGACTGTAATTTTTGCTTCGACAGCGATAGTCCGAGTGTTTGTAGGACAGTGCAGCGTAACACGGAAGTCCAACCTTGAGCTTGAAGTGACTCATGCACTAGGTGCCCTCATAATCAATCGAATTAATGTAACGATTTTCTGCTAATTTTCTAGCAGGGCACTCAGTGTCTCCGGTTTTATGATTGCTGGGCTTCTTAAAACGTAAACAAGTGGCACATTTTGTTGCGTCTGATTTCTGCGCAGTTTGACATCGTGTGACCTGCCTCACCACAGTGACCACATATTGGCTGGGCATCTCTACATGACTTCGCTGCATGACCATATTGGTGGCAATTGTAACATCGCGTCACCAATGTGAAGTCTCTGACGGGACAAGACGACCAATTTACAAAGAGCCTCGTTTGGGAAATTAGGGCCTTGCGGATATGTGCAGGAACCTCAATCACGTAGTTGCAGGTCGAAGCATCTTTCTTTCCAGATTTGTGGCTCAATTTTATTAACGTCAAAAAAGTTTCCATAGTCACTGTTGGAACTTTATCTGCTATGTTCTGTTGAAATATATACCTAAAAACCTCATTTTCGGTAAGGTTTGTTGGCACTCCAATGACCACGATGCGGGGCTTGCGCTTCTTGGGCTCGTCAGCAGTAAGTCCAGATGTCGAAGCCTGTACTGCACGTTTAAGCTTCTCGGCGTCCTGTTTTGTCTCCGTGCTGATTATAACGCCTCCATCTTTTGTTCTACGGAGACCTCGTACTTGTAGCTTAATATCATCGGGGCGAATAATTTTCTGTACAAGAATCTTTGTTTCGTTACTGGATTTGGACTTGTCTTCGGGATAAATGACAACAGAACTCACGTTGTTTGGGCGCACATAACTGTTTGGCCCGTTCTTCACCATTTCGGCAAAAGAAACATTTCCTGTATTACTTGATTCCTGTATCGTCTTCTTAAGCTCCGAGAGGTGTTCAGACAGGTCGCGCTTTTCTTGCATGGCATCGATCGTATTGTACGCGTGGACGGCTTTCTGCTTTAACGACTGGTATAGGACTGCCATCTGAGAGGTGCCTGATCCTATTTTACGGCACAGGTTTGAAATTTTTAATTTTTAAAATATTGATTGATTAATGATAATAAAATATTTTTCATTCAAGAAATGCAATTGTTTTATTTTTTCCTAACGCTTGTGTACGCAACTGAGATATATGGCACGGCCGCTTTTTTGTAGCCATCCGAACTTAGTCGAGTTATGTAGGTTTTCGATGCTTCGTCAGTATTATAATTGTTTTTCTTTAATTACTGAATTTAATGACATGAAATTTTGCATATGAATAGTTGAATGAATACACTAATTATTGGCATATATTTTACCATGCAATTCCTTTAGAACGTCGTGATATTTGACTGCTTTGTAAACAGTGATCTATTCATGGTAAATTGTCCTATAACTCTTTAATTACTAACGGAACATCATTGATACTTGGCAACATGTTGCAGATACTTACAAGGTTTGTATAAACGTGAAAATCTAGACCCCAAAGTGTATACTTTAAGAACTAAGACCTAATAAGCGTATTTTACGTTTATATTTTTATCTTTTAAGCCCTACGATTTTTTCTAAATCTTTTTTTTAAACAAATATAAACAAATTCAAAACAACGGATGTAAAAATCTACAGCTCTCTATGTAAGCGCTTTATATGAAAACTAGCTAATGGCCAAACGTTCGCGTAGCGGAAACTTGAATTTCTCCGAAGTTTATGCATGCACTAATTTTATTCATACACAATAACACACAAATAGGTACACACAAATTTTTGGACACATCTCTTTTCTTCTAAAGTGTATGGATTAAAAAAAGTTCCGCCAGGACAACGTTCGCCCAGCGGAATCAGTTTTTGGTGAATTTCTCCACAATGGCTGCGTGCACAATTTTTTTTTTACCATACACAATTGTACGACGTCATACACTAAATATCTGCATAGTTAATTAAAATCTTTAAATTCAACAACATTCCGCTGCGCGAACGCACACGCTCCATAATCCCTTTTTAGGTTCGCCTGCTTATCTATGGCACAAATAAATACTCCTTAACCAAATACCTAAGATACTTATCTGAGTAGACTGACCACAGACGTGAGTCTGACCGATGAGAAATGTATACAGTTCTGAGAAGATACCTATATAGAAGAAGAAAAGATATGTAGGTACCTACCTAATCTTCTTCAAACTGTGTAAATTGTTTAGTTTAGTTTAGTTGGTGTTAGTGGTGGGACAAATACTATGTTTAATTTTCACTAATCATTTGGACAGTGTTCTAGCTACTTACACAGCGCCCTCTAGTGTCGTCGTATAGCTAACAGTACAAGTTTATTTCAGACAAGGAATCTCTTCGCGCGGTATTCCTGAGTGCAACCCTGGTAACATGAAATGTCCGCATCAATAACTAGAGGGCGCTAGTATACTCTTGGCTTACTGAATCTTTCTCCTCCAGCTAGCCTTCCTTTCTATGGGTCCCACTAGGGCCTACTACCTCTATCAGTAGATGGCAGTACAATATAATTTTGGCAGTATATTTTATATGAAGTTACGAAATCGCTAAATGACTAACCTTTTGGGTAAAAATCATCCCAATGTCAGTTAGAAAGTTGTCTTTTAGTTAATGAAACCTGTTCCATGAATAAAGCGAGAGAGCTGAGACAGCTTGTATGGAAGTCAGTACCTACACGGAGAAAGACCCACACGATATAAAATAAATAATATTCCTTTTGTACCGTTAAACCAATAGGTATTATTATTTTTGAGTACTTAAATTTCACATACTCTGGTTTGCCTATTCTAGCGCAAACACTGCCACTTTTTTTGTCAGGTGCTATTCTAATCTAGTATGTACATATTTATGTTGAATGCACTGAGCCTAGATTGTATCAAAATGTATTGAGTACGCATGCGAGTGCGGGGCACTGAGATAGAACAGAAAACACACAGCTGGGTTGGCAGTGTATGGGCTAGAAAGCACACCTGTACCTATTTATAATTATGTATAAAGGTATAGTGCACGTGTGCTGTTTTGAAAAAGCCCTCTAAAATTGTATACTTATCCTGCTGTAATATATAATGGCAGTGTCAATCACGCCACGTGCTGTTTTAGTAGTTACCTACCACCTAAGGTGGGTTGGGTTCGTAATATATTATCTGTGGATAAGGCAGCTCATTCTGTTCTACTAGAAGGCTACCTTAACTTTAATATTATTTAATATGCTGTTCTTAGGACATAACACCCCTAACTTTTACACAGCATGTTATGTTCATAAAATATGTGTGTGTGTGCCCTGGGCTGATATTTTAGGTTTTCATAACTATGTTCAACATAGTGTTTAGGTGGGCTTCCTTCAGCTCCCGTTTTATTTGAAGCATATTGTATTCATATGAACAAGACTAGAAAGCTCCCATTACTTATTATAATAATGAAATGTGTTGTTTTTATATGTACAGATGGTAGCACATCAAGTTATCCTTGACTATCAAAATTAAAATTAAATAAATTAAATTTAAGTAAATTTTCCCAATCGAAAATGAACCTTATGCTTTTATAATAAAGTTAGAAAAATTATGTAAGAAATTTGACAGATTGGGGTAATCTAATGTGCTGGCCACTGTACGTGTTTACATAGATAAAGGAGTAGGGAATTGTGAAATAATAACATTCACCTGCTCCGGGACCCGGCATGACGTAGTGTCACACCGAGTCACATTGCAGTATATATTTTTTGTAGATATAGTTATATTTAATGGCGACAGAATATTACACTTGAAATTTTAAAGTATGTGTCGACTGTGGCGTCGTAGCTCAGTTGTTTCGTCGTCATGGATGGCGAACCATTACTATCTACTTTATACTTAAGTTTAAATATTGACACATTAATTGAAAATCACAATTACTAGTTATAATATTGAATGAATTATCATATAAGAAAAAAACGTAACTATAGATATTACAAGGTTCTTTTTTCTTAGGTTTCCCTACCTTTCTAAATAGTATAAACATACATACTTGAAATACTTATAACATATGAGTAATTATGATTAATTTGTATAATAGCTACTAACTTATAACAATTTTATAATGAGTGTGAATAATTATTTTATGTTGATTATAATATCGATTAGGTATTGTATTATATCCTACCAAGAGACAATAAAGTGAGCATCCCTTAAAAATTCGTCAATCCATAGTACTTATCTCATCTCTGAAAAAATGCAATACGCGTTTTTAACACAAACAGATGGTCACAAAATCCATGCGTTTATCCTTATTGTCTCAACTATCTAACACGTTACAATGGGAGTATGACATTTAATATTACTGTGATGCTTAAATATTAGTTCTAAGCTAAATCTATTCTTATGTTCGTAAACATAGATATTTTGAAATTACCCTTAGAAGTTCCACCACTATGCAGACATCTCATTAATTTGCGTAGCGACCGCGTGATCGCGCTACTGTTCGCAAGCAGCCAGCTGTCAATATATCGCATTACACTGAAACAGGCTCTCGTACAGGATGGTGAGACGAACGTTCAGCCTCATTGTTCAATAAACTCTACACATGGGTTAATGGGCCGCGGCTGCAGCTACTCAGAGGCTGGTTTGCCGCGCTTCTACTTACAACGAATGCGTACGCGACGACTAGTTCATCATTCCCTAAACTATCTACTTTCTTATATTTAATTCCTTACTTCCTAATGGCAGTTGAGATGGTCAGCTGGTTTCACGGGAGGGACCAAAAAACGTCGACCATACCCCGAAAATTCAAATTAAAAATTTTATAAGACAAACAAATTGTGAACCAAATTTTTTTTTTACTTTTTCCTGTTTTTTTTTTAATTTTATTCCTATGAGCGGAAAGGGCCTTCACTTCGTCCTTACCGGCCACTATTCCTCTTACACTAACGTAATTTTGGTTACGTGCAATAACTATTATCCTATGATTACCAACATATTCGACAAACCTATCCATATTTCTTTAATCCTAGTATTAATCCAATTGAGACGTAAAGATGGAACTGTAAGCACAGGTAACGTACTGTGCTTACCAAATCGTCATTCTACTATTAAGCCACGTTGCGTAGGATCTCTTACTTAGACTATTACAAATTTTAAAATTAACCTTTCAACTTCATCGCGTACTTCTAACAACCTGATCGACACACAACGCTTAAACGGTATCGTGAGAATGATGTGTGAAACTGGAATGTACTTTAGAGATTTACTACCTAAGCTTGAAGCCTGTTTCAGTGCCTAACGCTGTAAGTCAACCCTGAGCACAAAAATTTCTGAAAATAAAGAACTATTCATTCAATTATTCAGTCGTAGTGCTGGCTTTAAACAAACTATTAAGGAATGAATAATGAGAAGAACAGTCTTAATCGATTTTTTTACAAAACCTGTCTAAACGTAGTACCTAATAGATAACTAAGGGTTTGTCAAAAATTATAATAATATATTAAATGAGTATGAAGACTAATTGCATTATTATGAGACAGACGTGACGTCAGCATTGTAAGCGCAGGCGCGTGCAACACGGTCAGTCGTAACATTGACAACGACTGTTACGTCATAATATTTGTGACCATTGTTGGAGTAGGTCGCGTCACGTGTTTGCGTTTTCTTGATGGCTATGGAAGATAGCATACCCAGCCATTACAAAGTCATCGACTGAATAATCATAATGCATGAAATATCATAAATACTATAAATTTTGAGTACATTTCTTTCAAAACCTTAACAATTAATACAATATCAAAACTTTATGGACTATGAGTTATTAATAACATGAAAAACAGTCTTCAGTCCAGATTTTCCGTTTATCAAAAATTTGTAAATTGTAAATTTTTATTTGTATAAAGATAAACCAATAAAGTACAAGAATCTCAAAACAGTCTAATCATACACATTAGCTCTTTCTTTAGAGTTGAAGAGCTAAGATTTTAAGAAATGTATCATTCTTTCCAATTTATCTAAATCAGCCAATTTTTGGTATCAAATATTCTACACTTACAAAATAGAGAAAAACGGTAGAGTGCCATTGGCGCCGAGTATTAATGAAGAATGGAATTTGTGCAAACATAATCTCGAATATACGACGCTTCATACAAAAATGGAGAATAGAGGGCGTGGCAGATTGTAATAATGATTCAAAAATAGCATTCATAGCCCATTCAAGACCCAAGACCCTGTCAGAATATTACTGATTCCATAGATAGTAACAAACAATCAACTTTATTGTATATTAAGGTTGCAGCAACGATGCAGCGGTTGAAAATGATAGGTAACAGCAATTTTAAACGTTGAACCTGGCCCAATACTTTTTCACTTCATATTGACGAGTACACGCCTGGTGGTCATATTGCTTCAGGCGAACAACTGCAGACTCCAGTTACAAACATGACGATACATTGACGCGATGCAAGTGGACTATCTCGAATTAATTACATATTCTATTAATCATTTTGGATAAAATGTTTGCCTAATCCTGTAATTACCTTATAAACTGCAATACTTATCATATTTTGAATCATTCAAACATTTAATGACAGAATTATCAATTATTATAAACACATAGAGTATTGAACATTACACAAACTACTTTCGTAAATATATAGATTGAAACAAATTTTCCTCTAAGACAAAATGGGTTATATACGACACGATATTCCGTGAACTTTTTATAATATTATAGAATGGAGAGCACAAGAATATTACAATAAAGACGCTCGTGGCGCCGTCTTAACTGAAAGTAACGGGAAAGACAAATGGATTTACACGCTTACAATATACAGAATCTACGAGTCTGACTCTTAAGAGTATAATTCAACTTGTTATTACACGGTATAATGAAAATCAGCGCCGTACATCTTGTGTTGGTTTACTTCTCCTTCTCGGTGTCCTTGTCCTTGCCTTTCTCGTCTGCCTCCTTCTCCAATTCCTTTTCTTTTTCGTCGCCCTGGAACATTCACAATATAAGATTAGCTACTACAAACACCACTTAGGTACAATAAATGAATTATTTGTGTAATGGTGTGGTATGTACCTTGCCCTTCTCGGGTTCATCAGGGAGCGGCTGCTTCTCATTGGGGCCGGTACCCTCCTTGGTGTCCTTGGTGTCCTTGACCTCCTTGACGGGCTTGGGCAGGTGCGCGTTCAGGTCGAGCGTGGTGCAAATGTCGTCCCAGTCGTTGAAGGCGCGCTCCTTGATGCGCGACACCAGCCCCACGAGGTTTGGAAACAACTCGTTCATGGCGTCTCGCAGCGGGTGCGGCACTTCCTTGTCGATGAAGTGGAGTTGTGCGAGGTTCGCGAACGCAACCACATCCAACTGAAGAAGCACAAAGTTTCATTATTTCATCAATCAAATCTCATAAATTACTCAATTTGGTATAGGTGCAGGAATTTTACTAATTTATAAGAACTATATTCCGAAATCTGTTTTTAAAAACGTATTTCTATCCAAGCTATTAGTTTAAGGTTATTTATCTTATCTCAGCTGGAATCCCATTAGAGTAATGGGTGAACAAAAGAAAAACAGTTGGCGTTTATGATAAAAACCCATGAGTCACCCCTAGCGCAGACCACACCGCATCCTTAGCGACAAGAAGACTAAACTAGCTAGTGGTTTACCTAGCCGATGGAAACTGTGCTTTAAACAAATGCGTTACGATTCAATACTGTAATAACAAAATAACACTTACAAGAGTCGGCTCATCTCCGAAAAAGAAAGGTCTATCTGACAGCAAATCCGAAAGAACTCGCAAATCATTCTTGCCAAATTCGAGGATTTCTTCTTGCGAATGCACACCAATTCCATGAGCCCTCGCTTTTTTCATGCCCTGAAAGTAGTTAAACATATATTGCCAATGAGGAAAAGATGACAAAATAGTATAAACAATATTATTGTTATGACTAACGTAAGTACAATAAGAACAAAAAGTTTTCATAAGTAAAATAATAAATAATTTTATGAATTTATAAATAATAAGCTTTAATTCCAGTTCTGGTATCAATTTTAGATCTATGCCAGCAAATAAAACCCGGCAAGGAGTGAGTCGGAATTGCCCACCTAAGATGAATATTTTTCTATTTTCAAAGTTACATTTTATTTTTCATAAACCTAGATTGATAGTAAAGGCTTTTTGCTGATTGAGGCATCGTTTCCTTATCCTGTAGTATTTAAAAACATAAACCTCCATTATCTGCTATTTCAGATTAGCGCTTTGCGAGATTTGGACATAATTATTAGTAGTTGTAGTATGTTTATGAAGAATTTTCAGAAAAAATCTAAATTAATATAAAAATATAATTAAGTATAATGTGCAGATGAAGTCCGCAAAATTCAAAACCCGCAGAAAATCAACGCTTAAAATCGCTGTGGCTCCGTCTCGCATGGGGTCGAAGCATTATGCTGAGCGATGACCGTTTTGCGCGAATGTGACACATATTTCCCCACAACTTGTTTTTTTGTTGTATGTTTCTTTTGTTACTGCGTCACGTTTTCCGCAAATAAAAGTATTTTCTTTCTTAACCCATTTGACGTAGTTACCCTTTATTAAAATTTAAGAACCCATTTACGCTATTAGAATGGATATGAAGATTTTTTTTCAATTCTTTCACTTGCTTTGGTACTTGAGAGAAAATGTTATAAACAATGCTTCTCCAGCATTGTTTATAACAAAAATGCGAAAATGTTAAATGGTGGAGAAGCATAAAATCCCAAAACAAACTTCTATGACGAATTCTCGCCCTAACCAAAACCTCTGTCGGCGCCCTCTGTCGGCGCGACCTCTGGTTCACCGAAGTTGACACGGGACGAAAAAAAAAACAAAACAATAAAAAAAATACTTGTATGGTGATATTTTGTTTTATTATTATTTAAAAATGTAATTTATAAGTATTTAAATGAAAAAAGAAGAAATATATTAGATAAGAAAAGAAACTAAAACCAAATTTATTTAACCGCCATACAAAGGGATTTATCGATCCATACATTGATGCATCAATCGGGCAACACGTTGGCGTTGTTTAGAACAGTCTTTAAAAAAATTACATGTTTTTTAAAGCAGGCTCAATAATTACTGCTATATTAATTGCACATTACTAGCGGTTTAGGTAACCATCCCACTGGTCTTATTATAACAATGGTACTAGAGCAACAGGTAAGGCCCGGCAGTAACGGTCATTGACCCACTTATATCTTCTATCATTCTTTGTACAAAAACTGAAAGTAACGGACTTTTCAGTTTTTAAACAAAGAATGCTGAAGTAAATTAAAAAGAGGCTCAATAATTACTGCTATATTAATTGCACATTACTAGCGGTTTAGGTAACCATCCCACTGGGCTTATTATAACAATGGTACTAGAGCAACAGGTAAGGCCCGGCAGTAACGGTCATTGACCCACTTATATCTTCTATCATTCTTTGTACAAAAACTGAAAGTAACGGACTTTTCAGTTTTTAAACAAAGAATGCTGAAGTAAATTAAAAAGAGGCTCAATAATTACTGCTATATTAATTGCACATTACTAGCGGTTTAGGTAACCATCCCACTGGGCTTATTATAACAATGGTACTAGAGCAACAGGTAAGGCCCGGCAGTAACGGTCATTGACCCACTTATATCTTCTATCATTCTTTGTACAAAAACTGAAAGTAACGGACTTTTCAGTTTTTAAACAAAGAATGCTGAAGTAAATTAAAAAGAGGCTCAATAATTACTGCTATATTAATTGCACATTACTAGCGGTTTAGGTAACCATCCCACTGGTCTTATTATAACAATGGTACTAGAGCAACAGGTAAGGCCCGGCAGTAACGGTCATTGACCCACTTATATCTTCTATCATTCTTTGTACAAAAACTGAAAGTAACGGACTTTTCAGTTTTTAAACAAAGAATGCTGAAGTAAATTAAAAAGAGGCTCAATAATTACTGCTATATTAATTGCACATTACTAGCGGTTTAGGTAACCATCCCACTGGTCTTATTATAACAATGGTACTAGAGCAACAGGTAAGGCCCGGCAGTAACGGTCATTGACCCACTTATATCTTCTATCATTCTTTGTACAAAAACTGAAAGTAACGGACTTTTCAGTTTTTAAACAAAGAATGCTGAAGTAAATTAAAAAGAGGCTCAATAATTACTGCTATATTAATTGCACATTACTAGCGGTTTAGGTAACCATCCCACTGGGCTTATTATAACAATGGTACTAGAGCAACAGGTAAGGCCCGGCAGTAACGGTCATTGACCCACTTATATCTTCTATCATTCTTTGTTCAAAAACTGAAAGTAACGGACTTTTCAGTTTTTAAACAAAGAATGCTGAAGGAAAGGTGGGTTAATGACCGATATTGCCTAGCTTTAACGTCCTGAATCAATATCTATCGTGATCTTCAACAAGTTCTATTATCGAAAAACCACGCATAGTTTTTGTTTGCGGTCATAATTATGGAGATATTTCAGAGAGGACAACGGCCGCGATTCGGATATAGAGGGCCACCTCCCGACCTCTCACTCACTCACTGACCCGCAGCTTAAACATTGTCCTTAATCCGTTAAGTTTGGCATAACAAAGCACACGAAAGCTCTAAAATAAGAAATAAACTGAAGTGGAAAGTATAATCTTATGGATCAGTTCATTACCAAAGTTGCAAAAAAAAACCTAAGTTATCCAACTACAAGATAGTTAAAAAAAAAACACTAAATTATACTTAGTAATTATTTTTGAAGTCATATCTCGCATGAGTTCTGAACTGACTTCACCCTGCAGTACCACCACCCCTGTACAATGGGTTCAACCACAGGTTCAACCAAACAAAGGATTTTTTTTTTCACCGTTATGAACTTTTAAATAATGTGATGAAACTGAGCACATTGAATGTAACCACGAGCACAATAGTCAAGAAACGAGTGGGATACTTGTGAAATGAAAAAGTCTAAGGAGAAGCTACTTTGAAAACAAAGGGTTTTTTTTAAATTGTTTTTGGAAAACTAAATAAATGCAGGTATCCGATCTATCCTAATCTAGTTCTTGGAGGTAGGTGACACTTACCTTCCGGGCAGCCGTGAGCTTGTAGCAGAAGTTCAGAATAGGGTTTGGTAGACGAGTGTTGAGCGCGTTCTGAAGATTCACTTGGTATCCTTTGATAACACTGTCCGGGTACTTAGCGCGCCACCAGAGGACCACCCAGGATAGATGGTTCTCAATCATAGATATCATAGCGTGCGCCACGACTCGTTGCTCCGGCGTCAGAGCTGTGTATGGCAAATAGGTCAAATCAGGCAAGCCAGGTCCCACTACCTAGATTCTATGCACATGCGCAACGTCCCAGAATTATCTAGGGAACTAGGACTCAGCTCAGCTCGGCCGGTTTTCCGAGAAATCTCCGTTGGAATATATACATCAATACCGAACGAGCCCCCCCACCCAATAATGACACGACCTAGATTTGCTACCCTCACAATTCAGACAAAGAAACTCTATAAAATTTAAAAATTTGAGAAATGATGTGTTACTAATCAATTCAAAGCGCAAGTAGCTACCTTGCTAAGACAATACGCACCCGAATCAAGATCTTTGTTGAACTTTTCAGAGAGTTCCTTGATGATGATGGAGCTGTCCGCTACCTCTTCGCCGTTCAGCTCCACAAATGGCAGCTGGCCCTTCTTGGAGCGGAACTTTGCCTTGTGATCCACATTCTGTGAAAGAAACACTTTAATTAATTACCTAGTTATTACCACAAATGGGTGTTTTACACACAAGGGGAAGAGCCGGCGAGGGACTCTCCGAAGGGCAAAGCAGCCCGTACAGTAGTGTTAGATCAAATTAATTATTAAGACTTATGCCATCGCAAATGTCGTTTGTTGCAAAGCTCTTACTTACTGCTACGTAGTTGCGTACCCGGAGGGTGCTAGCGCGACCTAACATTGTATGACTGGCGCCTTTCTTTGTTCCTCGGTATCAGTGAAAGACCACACTAACTGTATAATATTTAAGATAGTTAGCATAAGTTTAGATTGGCATTTATCTAGAAAAATAATAAAATCATGGATCGTTGATATAGACTTGAAACCAAATTAAGCTCCAAACAATTTCACTTTATGTGAGGGCAATTAACATAAGGAGCAGCAGATTTTTGGTCGCGATGTCAGTTTTGGTGCCATAGTAACAGTTGTTCTATATGAGTGAACGACCCGAGGGTTCTTGTTTTGGTGCCATAGTAAAAGTTGTTCTATATGAGTGAACGACCCGAGGGTTCTTGTTTTGGTGCCATAGTAAAAGTTGTTCTATATGAGTGAACGACCCGAGGGTTCTTGTTTTGGTGCCATAGTAAAAGTTGTTCTATATGAGTGAACGACCCGAGGGTTCTTGTTTTGGTGCCATAGTAAAAGTTGTTCTATATGAGTGAACGACCCGAGGGTTCTTGTTTTGGTGCCATAGTAAAAGTATTCTATATGAGTGAACGACCCGAGGGTTCTTGTTTTGGTGCCATAGTAAAAGTTGTTCTATATGAGTGAACGACCCGAGGGTTCTTGTTTAGGGTTAACCAAAATTAAGTTTGTCTAACCTGCTTTTCGTCAGGGTTTAAAAAGAACGAAAGATTATTGCTTCAAGATTTTTATAACTGACCAGGATTAATTTTAATTGAACCTTTTGAACGCCTGAGTATAAACGCACGCGCTTGCACTCCACTCCAAGCTACAAAAATTATTTATTTTTGTCATCATGAATTTCCCTATATCCATGGTGTCTTTTAATTTGTTTCATGTCACTTACTAAGCACGAGACATTAAATTTTTAAGATATCTATATAAACACACTCAAAAGTAATTATTTAATTGTTTATTTCGTGATATAATGCACCCGCATCGTCACATATTTGTGTCGTTGGCCTACAGGGCATGCGCTTGCTTGTCACGTTTATATGACAATGGCGTTCAAAAGGTTAACTACCGACCCACCCCCCGCATCTCACGGTTATTAAGACTTGACAAATCAGAGGTTTAATGATTGGATGTTACTTTATTAACGTATTGTACACATTAACTTTCCCGAATTAAATTATAAGAAGGTGTAAGTAAACATTAAAATAACTAAAACTCATCTTAACATTTCGACCATAGAAATCGATTGCACCAACTTTACTCTAGACGTCAGACAGATAGTTCAAAGTAAAAATAAATTATTCGCATTCATATTAATTACTTGCTGAGTAATTGTTGTTCTTTACATGATATTTGTTTATTACCTTAAGGTTGCCTGTCAACTGGAGCAGAGACGACAGGAGAGGCGCGGAGCTGTGCCTATATTAACCGTAATAATCGAAAATCTGCTAAAAATTTATTGACCCAGCTCCGTTGCTCTTTTCTCCGCTCCAGTGGCCAGGCAGCCTTAAAATAGGTACTTTTCATGTTGTTTCTTAATTTCTATTTTTAAACATCTACCCAAACGGACCACGACAAACAACGATTTTTTAAACAGGCCCCCAATGAAACCAATATCAGGATCGCCTAGTCTGACATAGGTAGTATAACCATGTCCTTTTTCGTGTCTGTCTGAGTAATTATACCCAAAAATTATGCACAAAGTGGTGTGGAGAGATAAATATGTTTGTCTGTTATGTATACTAGCTTGTTCGACTGTACCTTAGGAAGACAACCCACGTAACAAAGACAGTTTGCGTGAAACGTTTACAATATTCGAAATAATAAACCATTGTTGGTCGCATGGGCAAACGTTACTGCTGAGCTTGGGTTCGATTCTCAGGTCGGGCAAAGTGTTATTAGGTTTCTCCATTAGGAATTTCTCGGTACCAGTCTGGAATCTGGATTCGTGCCCAATTGATTGCTAAAGGCTTGCCCCCTATTACATGGGACTGAAATATAACAGGCGAAATATGTGTGTACCTACTTACTATGGCTACACCTCTGCTTAACGCTTCGAGAAACAAGGCGTGATGTTATGTTAAGTTTGTAAGCCGAAATATACTCGGAGAAGAAGTCATCTTAAATTGATGCGGTATTCACAAACATTCAGAGAATTTATTTGGGAAGGTTTACGTTTTAAAACATGAAAATTCAAGTTACGTTTATAATAAACTAGCTTCCGCCCGCGGCTTCGCCCGCAAAATATGTCGACAAATTATACACATAAACTTAACTCTTCAATTACTCTATCTATTAAAAAAAACCGCATCAAAATCCGTTGCGTAGTTTTAAAGATTTAAGCATACATAGGGGATATAGGGACAGAGAAAGTGACTTTGTTTTATACTATGTAGTGATGATATAAACAATTCTCGGTTTTTTTCTCAAGTTGTTTAAACTAGGCGAAGCAGGAGCATGTCGGGTATATTTTTGAATTTTAGAAAGAGTTTTAAGAGATATCAGGACAACGGCTTGGAAATGAAGAGGTGTGAAACGCCAATTAATTAGGATAGTAGTTATTAGATTTAAATATAAATGAAGTACGGTAGTTATAGAATATCAGCGTGGTTGCATTAGGCAGATTTAATTTTTCGAGGAATAATCATTTAAGCAGGTAAACTCAGTGAGAGTACTAAAGAGTAAGCTACGCAATATTGATAATGCTTGAAGAAGTAATTGATTTGATGCGTCGGAAGATTGGCGCGCGGTGGAAAGTTGCGGAACCTTTGCCCAGCAGTGGGACAAGATAGGATCGGCTTTGGCTATGTAAATCACGCAATGCTTTATTTTAACGCAAAAACAGAAGCGAAGAAGCTTCTTCGTCTCAAAGACGAGATGAGGAGAAAAAGAGAACTCTGTATCACAGAGGACAAAGGTCTTCTTAAAAAAGTATATTATCAATTCAATAATGATTCAGTGATGATTCAGTGTATGAAAATAGATATAAAATCCGCGCCGGAAAGACAATTTACAAATTCGTATGTGTTAGGATAAAATATGGTGTTGCGTAACGACACATCCTGTATTAACAGATACCGTTATCTAAGTTAAATGGTAACAATAAATAGCATTTTTTGGTGTTAATTAATCGCAAACAACACGGACGGGAAACCATGTGAGCAAGGACGGATCCTGTTTTGTTCGTTACAAAACTCTAAAAACCTAAAAAGTAATCCTGATATAGACTGGCTACTGCTACCCCAAAACCACAGATTAGTGATCTAGATAAATGCATAGTACCCATTACCCGTAACAAAGCGACACGAAGTGGCGACACTTTGGAGACCTCAGATTAATACTCATTAAAAATCAATTTTATTTCTCTATTCGACAATGTCCTAGTGTTCATATAATTATTATAGTTAAAGCGAAATGATCATAAGTAGGTAGATAGGTATTTGTTTTTTTTTATTTCTGACCTCCTGTGCTGTTTTCCACTAGTTAGTTTAGTTTTAGATTTTAAGTTTTTGTATACTTTAAACTTTTTCTTACTGTTTTTTCATACTTTTTAAATAATACAGAAATAGTACAACTTCTAAAAACGAGATGGCGCTAGTAGTACGTAACTCGCAAGAACGAGCTTTAATCATTTCTTTTGTTTATGGTTAAGCAGATAGAAGGTTCTTAACTTTCTTATTTAGTTTATAATTATGTATCAGGTGAAGGCAAGGGTGAAGGTAATTAACAGACTCCCAGAAATTTAGACGATCATGGCAACAGGCAAAGGTGATCCTATACAAGAGACTAGATAACAATAGAAATTAAAATTACGTAAGTAGTACTTACTTTAATTATAAAATACAGATACTGTTAATTACAGGTAGGTATTGCAAGGGTGTTAATGATAGGCTACTTTTCAAAATATTTATTGAAAAAAAATACAAAATAAAAATCTTTTTAGTTTTTTGTATTTAAAAAGCACAGTCCTCTATAAGGTAACCGATAAAATACCTCAAGTTAAAACTAAAACCTAATAATCTGATGAACGCGCTTCGCCAGTACCAATTCATTATTATTTCATTCCTCATAATTATAATACAAAAATTAACCGTTCGTTGACTTTGTTACACTTTCTCAATAATGTCTTGAATTTAATTCCACGTGGTACATATCAACAAGTTGTTCAATGTCTGCATTGTAACAGACAAAAAGATCGAGTTATTGTCAACGAGGGAGTTTAAGTGTGGGATTTAGTCGGCCGGGCCGCGGTGGGAAGCGTAGGGTCGGCCTGAGCGGGGTGCACGCGCGGCGGGGGGGTGCGGCTTGGGGCGAGAGCGGAGGGGTCCCAGCCAGCGTTTATCCGGCACGGTATCCATGGTGACGGGCTCCAGACTTCGCCGAGCGCAGCCCGCCGCGCCGCGCGGGGAGAGAGCAGCTGTATTGATTTCGACTGGCGAGGTTCAGCGGCCGGCTAACTCGCCGCGCCCGCCGCGTCGCGCCGCGCCGCGCCTCTCATCGGCTTGAGCCCCAGCCACGTTATTATCAGTCAAATTATAGCATAGTACTTATAACATTATTTTATCTGAATTCAATCTCTTACCAGGAATTTACCAATAATAATAAATAAATGCAATTGATGCCATCAACAGTTCCGTATGTTATGAAGATACTTGTCGCCATTACAGATAAATAATTTATTACATTATGTTCAGTGATTGTAGGCTTACATATAAATTACTGATTTAATTGAGTCTAGACGATAAAGATACATAAATTATTATAAATAAATAGGTAGGTATAGGTTGAGTAGCTGTAGTATCATTAATCATTACAAGGATTCGATTCCGTCCCTATCACAAAGAATCGCCGTCAGTAAGTGGGGGAACTTAATTTTTATGCACAGTCGTCTAGAATAAAAAACATCATTAAACTGGAACATGTCTTGTTCTTGTTAAAATTGTTAACTTGTTCTTTTTTTTGCTATGGATCTCTGGTCTGAAAGTAAAGATATTTATTATTATTTTACCCCATGACCATGAAAATTAGTTATTTAAACGCGGTCGGTCGGTATTGCAAACGTTAAAATCCAAATATAAAACATTTATTAATCAATCCTAATTGACTGGAGATTTTATCGTTTAGTCAGAAATTAAACGGGTAATTAAGAAATTAAAACGAAATTATTTTCTAGAGATTATATTTATAACCATAAATTCGAAAGAATATAATAGATATTTTAGCTCGAAGTCAACTCATTAGCTCTGAATTAAACCTGCATGTATCCAACCCAGACCAGCTACATAAACTGTTATAGGTACGACAGTGGAGCAATGACTCCCATTCCCATTACACAAGCATCGCCATTGACTTTCGCTTTAAGCAACTAAAATAATTACAAAATGGATACAATCGTTTAGTTGTACATTGTAAGTATACAACGTGTTAAAGAATTAACTCTAAGAATTTCGTGGGAGCATTGTACCTACTCATCGATACGAACAAGTTTTTACTACGGGATGAACCCTGAAATCGCGAACATAATATGAGCTGTTCCATACATTTTATTGAGTTACGTGTGCATAAGTGTATGGAACAGCCCATATTTTTTTTCGCGACTATAGGGTTCATCCCATAGTAAAAGTTGTTCTTAACGATGAGTACAGAGGCCAGCACATCAAACTACCCCAATCTGTCAAAATTGTTTGATAGATTTTCAACTATATTGCAAAAGGGTAAGGTTCATATTCAATTAAGAATATTTGACAGATTGGGGTAGTTTGATGTGCTGGCGCGGCGTCTGTACAATGCTCCCACGAAATTCTTAGAGTTAATTCTTTAACACCTTATTTAGCTTTGTTTACTCCACTTCTCGACCTCACATCGCCTTTAAATTATTTTTCCTATCATTTTTGTTACATTCTCTTCCTTTTCCAATGGGTGTCATCATATTATTATTTATTTCACTTTTCACAATTTTCAAAGGCTTCAAACCCTGGTCTAAAAAGACTACTCGTTACAATTGGGTATTTGAAAGGGTAGTCAATAACGTTACTTTTTATGAACTGTCAAAACGCGGCATTTGTACGTGATTTGTATGAAATATAACATTTTGACGTCACTGATTTTTAGACTCAAATGGAATACTTATTAGCATTAAATGCAATTTAACAATTATATCGTCGCATTATATTTAATTTCTGCACGGTGGTTTTAAGACGAGCGGTCTTTTATCTATGTGATTTTCATATTATATTTTTGACCGATTCAAATAGTCAATTAAACGGTGTTTTAGCATTCCGAATTCAAATTTGGCACATAGAAAAACGGAAATGATCGGTAGTGAGAGAAAGGCTGTCATTTATTTTTGCTTTTGTGTATAAAAATTGAAAACAAAGCTATTCACATAAGCTTATAACTACGATAAGCAATACATACTTATAATGTACAACTAAACTATGTGCAAAGTAAACTAAACTATTTTATAATTATTTTAGTTGCTTACAGTGAAAGACAGGAGGAGATCGTGGCTAAGTACTAACAGCCGCACTTGCCGGGGTTGGCCGTGGATGGGTGACCATCTTTACACTCCGATACTCCTCCGTGTCTCGGAAAGCACGTAAGCCGTTGGTCCCGGCTGCCATTTGTGCATCTTTGACAGTCGTTACGGGTCGTCAGAAGCCCGAAAATCTGACAGCCGTATTGCCGAGTTACTGGGTTGTGGAGGTCAGATAGGCAGTCGCTCCATGTAAAATACTGGCATTCAGCTGCATCCGGTTACACTGGAAGCCGACCCAAACATAGTTGGGAAAAGGATAGGCAGGCTTAAAGCGAAAATCAATGGCGATGCTTGTTTAATGGGAATGGAAGTCATTGCTCCACTATCGTTATAACAGTTTATGTAGTTGGTCTGGGTTGGATGCATGCAGGATTACTTCAGAACTAATAAGTGTCTTCGAGCTAAAATAAATATAATATTCTTTCGAATTTATGGCTATAATCTCCCACTTCCCGACCTCAGATGACCCGTAAATTATTTTTCTTATCATTTTTGTTATATTCCCTTCCTTATCCAATGGGTTTCATCCTACTATTTCTTTTTTTATTTAAAAAAATATCGACTCTTGTCTATTTCGCGATTCTCAGGGGTTAAATTAGTAGTTTTTTTTTTGAAAAAAACGAGGTTTTACATAGAGGAATCGTAACGTAGTAATTTGTGATTCGTTATCACAAATTACTACGTTACGATTCCTCTATATCTCTCGGCCGCCATGCTGTTAGGCATGGATTTATTTAATGCTGCTATGCCGTGCTGTGAAATGTGCTGTACAGAGGTCAGGTGACGAATATGCTATTGGTAAAGATAAACCGATCTTGTCGTACCACAGCGACCCGGTGTCGTGGTTCTTGAGACCGGTGCACGGGGCTGTTAGATAACGATGGTAAATTCTTCGAACGGCACGACGACTTCCATGAAGTGCACTAACGTTTCGCTGACTAATGCTAGACTGAAGAAGTGCCACAGCTTGAGCGGCTACTTAAGGTTGAATATCGATAATTTGAGCGTCGGAACGAATTTAAAAAAGGGAAAAACTGTGTATGTTCTTTTTACGAAAACAAATAATGACGAAATAATTAATTGACTCAGAGACAGCGTCAGCGTAGTTTGCTACGCTGACGACACGCTGGTCCTGGCGCAGGGGAGGTCGCATCAGGCGGCGGCCGACGCGATGACACGCGGGGTTGCGATAGTCGTTGAGAGGATCCGGCAGTTGGGTCTCGAGGTGGCATTGCACAAGTCCGAGGCCATGTCCTTTCATGGGCCTCGGAATAGGCCACCATCGGGATCCCAACTTACGGTAGGAGGGGTTCACATCGGCGTCGGGACCACGATGAAATACCTGGGTCTGGTCCTCGACAGCCGATGGAATTTCGTGGAGCATTTCCGACGTTTGGCCCCCAAGCTGGAACGGACTGGGGCCGCCTTCAAGCGGCTCTTGCCCAATTTGAGGGGGCCAAACGCCTCCTGCCGGAGGCTTTACGCGGGAGTCGTGCGGTCCATGGCCCTATACGGGGCCCCGGTGTGGGCGCGTTCATTGCGGCGACGAGCCGCTCACTATCTGAACGCGCCCCAAAAGGTGGTAGCCATTCGGCTAATCCGGGGGTACCGCACGATCTCGAGCGAGGCGGCAAGCCTCCTTGCCGGACTGCCGCCGTGGGATCTGGAGGCGATAGTCCTCGCGCGCCTGTTCGAGTGGCGCGCGGAGGTACTAAGCCGGGGGGAAACTCCGTTTCCGCAGCAAATTGCCGCGGAGCGGACGGACCTCCGGCGCGATCTCATGGCGGCCTGGAATCAGCGACTGTCGCAACCCAGCGCAGGGCACGCCACGATAGTGGCGGTAAGGCCCCTCTTTGAGGAGTGGCTAGAGAGGCGTCACGGCGTCCTCACCTACCGCCTGACGCAGGTCCTCACCGGACATGGATGTTTCGGGAGGTTCCTGCACATCATCAGGCGGGAGGAAACGCCCGGGTGTCACCACTGCGAGGATCGCCCAGAGGACACGGTAGAGCACACGGTGCAAACCTGCCCCGCATGGGCAGAGCACCGCCGTGTCCTCGTAGAGGCGATCGGCGGCGGCGACCTCTCGCGCCCGGCCCTGGTGCAAGCCATGGTCCGGGGCGAGAGGGAGTGGGAGGCAGTCACCTCCTTCTGCGAAAAAGTTATGCTCGCGAAGGAGGTGGCGGGATGGGAGAGAGAAAGGTCCTCCCGTCCCAGCCGCCGCAGGAGACGCCCCGGGCGTCGGGAGCCACGTGACGACTCCCGGCCACCGTAGGCGCGGGCCTGCGGACGGTGAGTAATGGGTGACTCACCGTCCGATCAGCACCAGACCCGTGCCGTACGGCGCGTATATGTTCCACGCGCGCCTCAAAGAGATGTCAGCATATGAAGGGGCCCCTCAGGGCCAAGCCTGCCGGGTAAGCGGGATTGTCCGAAAGGGTTACCGCTACCCCGGAACATAAAGGGCTACGGATGGAACATGGATGGGTTTTAGTCAGTAAGAGTCTGACACTCCCTTCCGCTCCACCCAGAGCGGGAGCAGCCATTGGATGATTTCCCAGCCTTAAAAAAAAAAAAAAAAAAAAGAGACGCTCTAAAGTTCTTAAACTCGACAATGTTAATACCGAAGTGATGGCCAGTATGAGAGCTTCACAACTGCATTAAAATATTTTCCCTATATTTGATGTTTTATGAATTCTATAATATACATAATAGGCCCAAAAATTTCATAGAATTTCGCTACATGGCAAATGTTTCACATAATAATTGGTCCTTGTGTTTTTATTTCGAATATTAATGTTTCAACGACTATTTACTTTAATGCAACATATTTCACTGAAAAAATTTTTTATTTATTAAACTTATCAAACAGTTGAATAATTTTTTAACAAATGTTGTTTGTTATCAATGGTATTTTATTTCAACGAATATCTAAGAATAGACTGGACGTTCATCCGTTCATCATGCTACCCATAATTTTATGCATAAATATCCTATAACTATTTAGTATTTAGTAACATTATTAAGCAGGCAGATACAAGGTGCTGCCACAATAGTAGGTTAGGTTAGGTTAGTACTATAGATAAGCCGTTGAACGCAGGATGCACCAATCGAGAGTGATTTATTAACATTCATTGAGGACTTCCTTCTCAGTCTTCGAATCAAGCGAAGTTCTTCAGTAATCTTCACGTCATTTGTGTGGGACAAAGTAGAAAGTAACCCATTTCATTAAAAAAAAACATCTACGTATGAGAAATGCCGGCTATGAGATAAAATTTAAAAAAAACCTTTTTTAGTCTGGCTAAAAATGTTTAAGTATTTCATATTAATTAATAGCGTAAGTCCGGTATACTATACGGCTTTCATCGTTCTATTACTAACTAGCTTCACGCGCACCTCTTCCGCGTGAGTATGGTTCTGTAGCTTCCCATTAGTAGCGTTTTTTTTTCAATTGAATCAAATTATCACACGACTTACGATCCCCACATTTTACCCCTTTTTATAGACTATATTATTTTAAACTATAGATTTATTAGTAACGGCGGATTTTATCAATGTTGAGAATGTTTTGTCCGTGGAATAAAGTTGATGCCTAACAGCTTTTTAGAGGGAAAACCTGCCAAATGTATTCCTAGATTTATCTGGCGTTGGGAAAACCAGCCTAGAAGTTTGAAAGCTTCAGCTGTGAACAAAACTATCGCAAAATCTAAAAGCAGGGAGAGAAAAAAGTCCTGTCCTTAATCGTTTTATTTTATATTTTTCTACATACTTGATACCTACTCAAGACAAAGACGAGGGTGAAGTGTGGGAGAAAAGACATAGTGCGCAGATCCCGCATACATTTCGATGAGGGTAGGAAAATTATGATGATGACGTGATAAGATATATTCATGCACGTATGATTATCACCGAAGGTACACAAAGAACCAGTGCGTCTAGCCATAGCTGTCACGCGATTTGGTTTTCATTTCGAGCTGATCAAGCGGTATTTTACATTTGAAGTGGTATTCGTAGAAAGTTTTTATTTAATAAGTTGTGACAAAGGAATGTTTTGTTTCATAAATTAAAGCCGTTTGGTTTGAATTGCCGAGAAGTGGGACAATACATGCTGCAAAATAAAAATAACAAAGGAATACTTGGGTTTTTTATAAAACATTTAAACCTCCTAAATAGGTAGAAGTTACAACCCTTTCTCAGTTCAAACTAGAAAGCTCTAACTTCTATGTTCGGCAGTGAGAACAATGTGCGTCTTACATTAGAACAAAAATGTATTATTTAAATTTGTTATGCATGCAGCGGAGCAGCGGACAAAGTATTTATTTTTTGTAACACTATGCTCAGATAATGAACGATATAGCTCATAGCGAGGGTGCTGGCGACGACAGCCCGGACGGAGGCGCACCCCGGCCGGGGGCAGGTGACGGGGCGCGGGGTGGCCGGGGTTGGTCGATGGCCGGCCCGGGCGCGGGCGGGGTCGCGCAGGCGCTCTTACGATCTCATTCAGGTCGAAGCCCTCGCGGTTACCGACCCCTGCGTCTAGGCGTACCCTCACCTAATATTATGTAATGACAATTTCACTCGATACTACATTCAGTATTTGGGCTTTATATCTCAGCATAACAGATGTTCTCAATGAATTAACTACCTTTTGTAAAAAGAGCTTATGAATGGGGTTCACGATAACAATGACTCCACCATACAGCCGGAAAGTTGTAAAAAGTTATTTTATCCATCAAGAATCCAAGATAAAAGCAGAATAATAAACAATTACGTTGGTCGCTCAACAATTCCGAAAAGGGTAGAGAGTATTTATATTTAATTTTTTTTTGGCTTGTTAACAACATGGACCAGAATAATACCTTTCAACTTTATAGTACTTACTTACTTTATCAATTTTTGTACATACATATTTTATTTAAATTAATATTACATCTCTCGTCTGTATTTTTGGAGAGAAGTTTACCTAAATTGACATGTCTCTAGGGCCCAAGTCTTCCTATTATCCAGTCACAAAACTAGACTGCTTTTCTATTAATTCATACCTAATGATGGATAACTCACTTGCCTTGGTAATACAGTGTAAGTCCTATCTCAAATTGTATACACACAAAGCGTTACTGCGGTTGTTTAGCATGTTTTCACTAAATATGTGAAATACCTCGCTGGGTGGAAGAAATAACATTCATTGAATTGCGGCTAATTTTAACAATGTACGTTACTGTTAAGTATCGTGTGTTAAGTGTAAACAACGCAACATCGCACAATGTACTCCCGTTACTTAAACAGTAGCGTTCGGAGAACGATCAATCCATTGTGCTTGGGCTGCTATTTCAGACTTCAGTTTATTGATTGATGCACTAAGAAGATATATGATACTGTGGTGAATCCGTCTAGAAATATGAACATATTTATTTAGTATCAAATACTAAATTAACTAAGATTCCGATACAAAGAGCGTCTTATCGTGTTTGGTGACGTAGTAATGAGTATTACTTATTTGCGTATTCAATGCGAATAACTACTGTATGGATAGGGGTATAGGTGCTATGCAATTACGATAGTGATAAGAGTTTAACAACCTTACGATCCACTTGCGAAGGATATTGTCAGACTGGAATTCACGATAACTCGCTCTCCTCCAAAAAGCAGAGAGTATCGTTAGTCTTTTAGAGCCCTACTCGTTTAAAAATTCTAATATAACTGTCAGACATATCTAAGGATATGTCTGACAGTTCTAGTCGAAGCTTCAGAAGCCGATTGCAATTTTTCCCAGACGTTAATGGTTCTTGTTAAAACCCAATAAAATCGAAATTTCATCCTTGTATGCCTACCTACAGCAAAAAAGTAAATCGGTGCAGACTCATCCTGTCGTGCGTGAACATGAAGACAAACAGGACATTACTAACATGCTTATTCTGAACTGTAAGGTTATGACAGATTCCAATTAAACATCTACAAATTAGTACCTATTAATAATTTTACTGTTTAAGGCAAATAGGTCGGTTTGCGTTTTCCTCCCAAGTTAAATGAATTATGAGACTGAATAACACTCCTTTTGACGCAGTCGAGTAAAAAGTGAACTCCGACACTGTTTATCAAACAAGACGTTAACTTACGAGGCTGTAGGATATAACATTACAAGTGCTACATCCGACTCGGGCAATACTTTGCAAGTCCGAGTTTACAGACAAGCTGTGAATGTGATCCCCTGTTTGTTAGGTACGATTTAAAAGCTGTATTTTATTCCTAAACTTTTTAAATCAAGGGAGAGAGGAGAGTTAGTATGTGAACTTGTGAAGCTACTGGCTTCAAATAATACCAGTGGCCAGTACTGTTGCCCGGAACTTGAGAAAGTGCAGCCGACATACCGTAGCCGCACGATTTCATAGCTCAGTGGCTAACTGCGGTTTCTCGATCACATTGCAACATACATGTATTACCGATTTGAGTTACTCCAAACGAATGAAACAATATTAGTTCGTCACAATTAGGTGCCAAATGAACTTCGTTTCTGGTTTCTGAAGTAAGATTGGTACAATTGATAGGTACCTACCGACTTGCTAAACTGCTTCACACAAGGCATTATATTATTTTAGTGCTTTTCTGTATTGATTGTTACGTGTTTTTAAGAGTTTGTTCAACGAAATAGACTTGAAACAAATGCAGCGATCGCTGGTAATTTTTTCCCTTTTTATGTCATTCATTGAAGCGTCCCTATAAATTATTGTTCATGAAATCTGAACCAATTTAGTACAATCTTGGAAGAAGTATCTTTCAAACATTCACGACAACGATACGTAACATACACAAAATAAAATACAATAATCGAATTGAATACCTATGTGCCCAAAAGAGAAATCGATGAAAAACTAACAATCGTATTGAGATTCTTCTCCAGTCTGTTTGAAGCCGATTAAAAAGGTTGTGAAGTAGGCTTGTTGTCATAGTTTTAAAATAATTAATTATTAAAGATTGCTCAAACTAATTACTATGTGTTACATGTCTCATTCGTTAATTAGGTCACTGAAATATATGGTACGGTAACGTTCCTTATGGGGCCTCGTTGCAATGCTTAATGAAGGTCATACTATAACGGTGCAGGTGCCACATATTTATATATAGCCTATCTGAGTCGAATACGAATTAATGGCTTTGCAAAGTAGCATTAAGCAAGTCGAGGCGCACTTCCGCCGTGCTAATGTAGACAGGAGGGCTGGCACGGCCGGCGCGCGGCCGACCCGCATTCCACCACCAAATACGTCGCACGAAACACGACTCTCAGTTGGAATAATAAACGCATTGTTGCCGATGCCTCACAAAGCAAGCGAAATCGATTACACACATTATACGAACAACCGACTCACCGCGACGTTATAATTAGGTATATCTGCTGTGTTTATAAACTGGCTTTATGTTTTATGCCTAAGCACAATGAAGTCACAGTTCTAGTATATCTAGGCTTTTGTACTAAGCAAAGAGATGGGTACTCTCATCATTATCTGCCTCACTGGTCCTCCTAACAAGACATGAAATATTGGGTTTTCTACCACTACCCCTGAGACAGATGTATGTAAACTGTTTAAAGGTACCGTAGCCACATGGCAGGAACAGTACCCTTAAAATATTGTCCGTCCGTCTGTCCGGATATTACTAGCACTAAGTATATAAAATATTAGGAGTGACACTCCCGGCCCGGCGTACATTGGTGGCAAAGCACGGCATCGCTACATGTAAGCGCATTCTGACGGCAATGAGGCATCCTAAGGCATCCTGCGACATCCTTTGGCGTCATCATCATAAAAACCCCTTACCGTGCCGTGCCACCAATATGCGCCGGGCCTTAGACCCCAAACTCGTAAAAAGGAGTAAAAAAAACAATGCACATAAGCTTATGTCGTATCGTTGGATCGTGGTTGGACCCCAAATTTACTTAAAAGATGATGTGCCCTACTTTTATTACTTAGTCGGTAGTTTGAGAGGCTGGGTGTTTCCGGTTGCATTTTTCTTTTTCTATAAATACTTTGAAATACAAACAAATTGAACATTGTCTTTAACCACCAAACATTAAGTACGCCAAATAGTTTGCATGAAATAAGAGAATGGTTCCTAAGACAGCTTCCCCGCATCTCCTATGGATTTGTGTTTCAATGTCCCTTTAACAACACGTTAAAAAAATACACGCAGTGCTCCTTGGGCAAAAAAGCTGTACGAAAAAGAAGGTTTCGCGTTACATAACGTACTTCGCAATCCTAATACCGAGATCTAAAAGATACCAGGGTTTCTACTTCACTCTCGCCCGAAGAACATTCTTCCAAAGTACTATGGCGCGTGCACTAACACTCAATCTGCCTAGTCCCGTCCCAGCTATGTTGGGGTCGGCTTCCAGTCTAACCGGATGCAGCTGAATACCAGTATTTTGCATGGAGCGACTGACTATCTGACCTCCACTACCAAGTAACTGGGTAATACTATACCCCTTGGTAAGATTGGCTGTCAGATTTTCGGGCTTCTGACGACCCGTAACGACTGTCAAATGACAGCCGGGACCAACGGCTTAACGTGCTTTCCGAGACACGGAGGAGTCTCTGTATGGCAAGATGCCCATCCACGGCCAACCCCGGCAAGCGTAGCTTAACCTGGTGGAACGACCTGTGCGGCTATTAGTTTGCTTAAAGTGCCGGTATAATGGTAAAGCAGTAAATTACAATTTCTCAAGCACCTGTCGATATCGTAACATATTAGCTAGGACATAGCGTGGTAGTAAGAATAAATATTTCACAGTCAGAGGAGTCAATGATTCGCTACCGTAACAAATAATGATAATAAGTATTACAGAATTTTATAATTAATCATTAAAATCATTCATAAAACTCAGTGAGATAGCATTGGTCACAAATATCATAATTTCACGATATAGTTATTTATTGCATGACTATTAGACAAACAAGACCACGGCATATTATTTAAAAAAAAAACTTGTCTCAAAGTATACAATTATTTTTAATAGAATAATTGCTGATGTAGGAATAAACTGAACGTGTATTGTGACATGATTGACGGGTATTCTTAGTTTTATTGTCCGGCCGATGATGGTATGTTAATGTAGTATGTATGAACAAGGTTAATACTTAAGGCGACATGGTATCGTCGTCACGTAGGTATTGAGGGGGTGAAGCAGACGCGAGCGGCTGAGAGGCGCGCGGGGCCCCCCGCTCTGCCGCACGCCACTGGCTAGCTAGCGGCAACTTGTAGAACTAGTTTGTATTAGTTGTGTAGTAGATACAGAATGTACCTATTTATTTATTTATATTTTTTTTAATATGGTGCAATAAATAAATGAAACGTGCCTAGTGTGCCTACGAGAAAGAATGCGGCCCCTTAGAATAAATAACTATAACAATAAATAATATTTGAACAGGACATCTGCGCCTATTATTAATTGACTTCAAAAAAAGGGAGGTTCTGTTTTCAAACCCTATGTATGTATGTAATTCGAAAATCGCGGACAGACAAACAAACGGGTTGTTTTGTGTTGATTTTCTCAAAAACGAATGAAACAATGTTGATGATTCTTTCACGGTCGTAATGTACAGATGTCCAGATGATATCAAGTTATCAACGCAAATAAAAATATTCTATTTCATTCTACCCTAATCTGTCAAATTTCTTTGAAGGATTTTTAACTTTATTCCAAACACATAAGGTTCATTTTCAATTGGAAAAATTTAAGTTCGGAATAGTCTTGCACCAACGCAAACAAAAATATTCTATTTCGTTCTACCCTAATCTTTCAAATTTCTTTGAAGGATTTTCAACTTTATTCCAAACATATAAGGTTCAGTTTCAATTGGAAAATTTTTAGTTCGGAATAGTCTGTTACCAACGCAAACAAAAATATTCTATTTCGTTCTACCCTAGTCTTCAAATTTCTTTGAAGGATTTTCAACTTTATTCCAAACGTACAAGGTTCAGTTTCAATTGGAAAATTTTTAGTTCGGAATAGTCTGTTATCAACGCAAACAAAAATATTCTATTTCATTCTATCCTAATCTGTCAAATTTCTTTGAAGGATTTTCAACTTTATTCCAAACAAATAAGGTTCATTTTTAATTGGGAGAATTTTAGTTAGGAATAGTCTGTTGTGCTGGCGTCTGTACAGCATATCAAGTTACCAACGCAAACAAAAATATTCTATTTCATTCTACCCTAATCTGTCAAATTTCTTTGAAGGATTTTCAACTTTATTCCAAACACATAAGGTTCATTTTTAATTGGGAACATTTTAGTTAGGAATAGTCTGTTGTGCTGGCGTCTGTACAGCATATCAAGTTACCAACGCAAACAAAAATATTCTATTCCATTCTTCCCTAATCTGTCAAATTTCTTTGAAGGATTTTCAACTTTATTCAAAACATATAAGGTTCAGTTTCAATTGGAAAAATTTTAGTTCGGAATAGTCTTGCACCAACGCAAACAAAAATATTCTATTTCGTTCTACCCTAATCTGTCAAATTTCTTTGAAGGATTTTCAACTTTAATCCAAACATATAAGGTTCATTTTTAATTGGGAAAATTTTAGTTAGGAATAGTCTGTTGTGCTGGCGTCTACAGCATATCAAGTTACCAACGCAAACAAAAATATTCTATTCCATTCTTCCCTAATCTGTCAAATTTCTTTGAAGGATTTTCAACTTTATTCCAAACGTATAAGGTTCAGTTTCAATTGGAAAAATTTTAGTTCGGAATAGTCTTGCACCAACGCAAACAAAAATATTCTATTTCGTTCTACCCTAATCTTTCAAATTTCTTTGAAGGATTTTCAACTTTATTCCAAACGTATAAGGTTCAGTTTCAATTGGGAAATTTTTAGTTCGGAATAGTCTGTTACCAACGCAAACAAAAATATTCTATTTCATTCTACCCTAATCTGTCAAATGTCTTTGAAGGATTTTCAACTTTAATCCAAACATATAAGGTTCATTTTTAATTGGGAAAATTTTAGTTAGGAATAGTCTGTTGTGCTGGCGTCCGTACAGCTTATCAAGTTACCAACGCAAACAAAAATATTATATTCCATTCTTCCCTAATCTGTCAAATTTCTTTGAAGGATTTTCAACTTTATTCAAAACACATAAGGTTCAGTTTCAATTGGAAAAATTTTAGTTCGGAATAGTCTTGCACCAACGCAAACAAAAATATTCTATTTCGTTCTACCCTAATCTGTCAAATTTCTTTGAAGGATTTTCAACTTTATTCCAAACACATAAGGTTCAGTTTGAATTGGAAAATTTTTAGTTCGGAATAGTCTGTTACCAACGCAAACAAAAATATTCTATTCCATTCTACCCTAATCTGTCAAATTTCTTTGAAGGATTTACAACTTTATTCCAAACAAATAAGGTTCAGTTTCAATTGGAAATTTTTTAGTTCGGAATAGTCTGTTACCAACGCAAACAAAAATATTCTATTCCATTCTACCCTAATCTGTCAAATTTCTTTGAAGGATTTTCAACTTTATTCTTACTGACGACACGGTTGGCGCAGTGGTTGAGCGATTGACTGCTGCGCACTATGTCGTGGGTTCGATTCCCGCACGGAACAAACATTTGTACGACCTGCAAGTATTTGTTACGAGTCTGGGTGTTTTTCTATCTATAATATGTATGTATTTACAAAAAAAAAATGTATATAAGTAGTTTATCAGCCATCTCGTTACCATAACACAAGCATTAGGTTGCTTAGCTTGGGACGATATGGCGTTGTGTGAAATGTCCAAGGATATTATTTATTATTTACTACGTTTATACTTTATTATTATTCACTATTTTTGTGGCTTAGGTATCACTTTACGCTTCAATATTCTCTTAGATAGTCGACGACAGCGGGCGCAATAAAGATGTACGCGGGTGCTCTCTAAGGCGCGCTGCGGCCGACTGACGGGGTGGGGGCGTCATGGAATTGCCGGCCGCGAGCAAATTCACGGCTCGCTTTCTAGAAATACTTCTTTTTTTAAATAAATTTGCTCTATTTATGAAAAAATAAGACCATAATCCCCTAATGTAGTTAATAGTGAACGTGTAGACGAAATTTTATTAAAATTAGTCTAATAACAATCGAATAAAACTGGTTTTTCTCTTCGTAAACGTGTATAAAAATGCTATTTTGGGGAAACTTTGCGATTTTTTTGTATCGAGCCAAATTGTGTCAATCGTGTTTTGGCCCTCATAATTCACTAAAGAATATTTTTAATGTTTATAATCACGAAAAAAAAAACTGAAAATTTGTTGTTTTATAGGCCAAAAATTGATTTTGCGAGCAGCCTAAATGCGTCAAAACATCATTTTTGGGTCGCATGTCACCTTAAGGGCAATGGCCGCGGGCGGATACCGCACGTCCTACACCCCCCTCACGCTAACGCTAGCTAGAGAGACTACAACACATGGACGCTCATAGCGTGGAACTGTTATTATTAAAACATCCAATTTATAAAGCTGGATGACTCCAATATGTCAATAACTACCACAGAAAATAGGTAAGTTAATGTAATAAAATATTTACTTATTAATATTGCACTTATGATATTTATTACTAATTAATGATGACATCTTTCCTCATAGTGAGGCATTGCTGGATGGGTAACTGCAATAAACTTTGTTTATTTTCCTCTACCCGTCTTATCCTGTCTTTGCAAATTATTAGTAGGTACTTTATGTACTTATTCCTTCAATTACCTGGTTTGTATTTATTCATTGTAGGTACATTCTTACGTTTATTATAATAGGATTATAGTTATATAAGGGCTTATTTATTATCATTAAAGACCGACCGAAATAGGGCCAAAATCAAAGGTTTTATTAAATTTCAAACCGGCTCGGAAATAAAGCTGTTTCAGTTAATAAAGAAACAAAGTACCATATTGGAGCTTGCTTTATTATATTATAGGTAGTTCGTCATTGGTTCTATTCGTGTTCACGAATATGTACCTCGGTCCACATTTTCACTTTCGTCCATTATTACCATAAACAAGTTAACAATATGTAAACATGTAAAAAATATTTTTATGCACCATATATACGGAAGTAGTTGGTTAACGCCTACGCTAATCATTTTAATCACATTGTATGAAAACGACGCGAAGTTCGGAATAAAAATATGTAACATTATTTTAAAAACTTTGTTACGAATGATATGATAAGGGACCTTCCAATCTGAATTAATTACTGTTTTGTAGTTTTTTTCTAGTTTTAGCAGATCCCATCATAGTTGCAGGCTAGGCAGATTAATTGTTTTGTACCTATTTTTTTTCCAGGCATGTGTACTAATTCTAAAAACATGCATTTAATATAAACTATATAGAGTTTTTTTTTTGTTTGTATGTGTGTTTGTATGTTTGTACCGAATAGGCTCCGAAAGGACTGGACCGATTTAAACTATTAATTTACAAAAAAATATTTTTTTCCCCAAATCACCAGGAAAATATATTCATTTTCAAAAAACTTACGAGATCCTTAAGGAAATTGCAATAATGTTACCTAAAACAATTCATTATTTGGCGTACGCTAAGAAAACTATTGATGTTACATAAAAATGATATATTATATACCTACTACATGATTAAAGTAACTTACCGTACGTACCTACAAAAAGTCCGCGAGCGAGCTTTTGTGTTCTAAAATTTAATTAGAACGCCGGAAGAACCAAAACTTGGTTACATTCGTATCGTAGGTAGTATGAATTCTTATCCACATAAATAGTTTTATCATCAAGGGTTATTTATGTAGCGCTATAATACTTTTTTATTCATTTAAATCGGACACTTAATTTCGAAGTTACCACGAATACCTATATAAATGCAGTAAGGGAACCGATCGACGCCGACGCCGTCGCGACGATCCCTTCTCTATAGAATGGGATGCTACAAGTACAAGTCCATCCTCACAACAGATTATCTGTTGGAATAAAAGCCAAGAAAGGAGAATCGAGCAGCTGTCTGTGCTGTTTTTCGTCCTTCATATGCGATCGAAATGTTGATGAATTTTGTTAGTGAAGTTCGTGTTCGAAAGTACGAGACTTTTTTAGATTAACACGATACGTAGGTTTTGTGCGTGTATGCGGTTACTTTGCTGTATTGTTGACGAGTTCACACCACCTGGTGCCATTTTCTTGTTCTTATCTTGGTCGGATACCAGGCAGTTGTATGGTTTCTACGTACTTCATCAACATTTTATGTTTTTGTAAACATCCTTCAGACAACATTAGTATGAAACTTGATTTTAGTTATCCCTCGAAATTTCGTTTTTCTCGTCATTTTGATGGTAGTACCTACTACTTGCCATTACAAACGCGTGGTTCATATTAAATAATTCTTGTTAAGTGAGATCCGCCAATGCTGCCCGCAACATTTCTTACGTTTTAACAAGTTGCGGCAATGTTTTACGTGTTATGTTGATCAAAATTAATTAAGTAGCAATTGGATAAATAATTACTACTTACATTATAAAACAATTTAAAGCATCAATGTACTCGTAGCTACCATCAACTGCATAAGACTGCTTGAAAAGTGAGTTTTAGTTGCAGATGTTTGGTAGGCCATTGTAGGTATGGTATATTTTAAATTGAATAACAGCCGCACGGTTCGATGAAAGTTGGTCGCGGTTGGTTTTGATTACATATCGAGACCCGTCATCGAGATCTCGACTTCTATTTATTTTTGAACTAAGTTACTTTATAATAGTATTTTTTATAGTAGTAGGTACCCACGTAGACTCGCAAACGAACTGTTATAAAGAATATTGTACAGTTTACCTATCCTTAAAGTTTTTTACGTTTTAACGATGAAAAAACACCGCTCAAGACGGATTATCCGCCACGCCTCCAACTATTTCGGTCCCAGTGCCTGGCTACTTCAACGAAGATAATAGATGCGCCAATAAAACGATCCTCTGACTCATTCCTTGTTCTTGCAAGCCTTTCCTTCAAGAACTTAATAATGTGCATAATCTACTTTTTAAAACGTTTTGCGCGGTTATGTGGTCGCCGCAAGCGCAGCTTTTCATATTTGTCGCGGCGCGGGCGTCGTCAGTGCGCGCGCTGCAACCCGAACTCGGTACCTACCAGCTAGGGCTAGAACCTTCGAATTCTCCAATCAATTTTCATGACCGAAATACAATCATAATTTTTACAGTAAGAGCAATGACATCTCACTGAGACTCCCTATTGATTGTGAAATAAGAACTCCTACTACGTAGATGGCATCGTAAATTCGCAGGGCCAAATTCGCTCTATATGCCGCTAGTAAATATGTTTTGGTACCCTTTACATTCTTCTAGGTACCTGCCTACCTAGAATAATGTAAGAAGGAACAAAGTAAGATCTTTTTGAGTAACTAAAAACAGCATAGCGAATAAGTCTAAACATTATGTACCTACTAAAACAAAACAGAAAACGCAAGCAAAAAAAGTAATTAAAAGACAGGTCTACTCTACACTTACCTCATACTTGATGCCGGCCAAACGAAGCCATGTTTCAACTTTCAAGCAGTAAGGCGAAGTTGAGGGCAACAAAGGAGTTCGTGAGAACTGATACAAATAAACGACTTCTTTTTCAAAGTTTGCTTTGTGCACCGCGATTTTGGGCGGGGCAGCTTCAACTTTCTTCTCCTCTGTCTTTTCTTCAACTTTTTCTGCCGGTTGATCCTCTTTAGTTTGGCCATTGTCTACCAACGCGTCTTCCTTTGCCTCCTTTTCTTTCTCTGTGTTTTCGGGCACGTTATTTATTACTTCAGTGGCCATGATGAAAGCAAAATGCGTTTAAACAAGTATGGTCAGTAATCTCGCACGCACTTTAATTTACACAAGGAGCTACGCTATGGATTTTATAATTTTAATTCACTGCAACTTAAAAAGCAAAATGCGCGTTCCCCACCGTGTAGGTTGTCTTGCAGACTGCGGCGAGCGGTTTACGAGCGGCGGGCGAGCGCGGGGCGAGGTCGACAAGCCGGCCGGGCGCGCTCCTAGTTAGTGTTGCCAGGTTTGGTAAGCCAAATGTCGGTAGAAATATTTGATAGTAGATACCTGTTCAGTCGATTTACAGAAATCGATTTTGTTTCTAGCACAGCACGATATGTGATGAAAAATATGGCGCTTCTTAAGAATGAATTTCATCATTTTAACATCTTATGCTAAATTTCGGAACAAAAGGTGAGAGACGTTTAAAGGGGCCTCGAGACGGTCAAACGGTTTGATTCAAACCTTACGTGTTTGATGAAACCGTTTGATGTCAGTTTGAACGGTTGTCAAACGGCATTGCGCAGTTTGGTTCGGTACGCCGCCATAATTAGAATTGTGTGTGATGCAGACAAGATGCTTTATAACGTTAATGTCCTGCGTCAGAAGAGAAAAAAAAAAGAAAAAGACTTTGGTCCAAAGAATGGTACAAACTAAGATATCGTTTTACCCACGAACATCTACAGAAAATGCTAGAAATCTAGCACTAAACTAAGCCGAGTTTGTTCAAACGCGTCGGAACACGACCAAACGGCGCGTCAAACACAACAAAAATATGAAATTTCATCAAACAAGCTTCAAACCCGTAAATGTTTGACAAACCGTTCAAACTAGCTATGTAAACGATCAAAATGGTTTGAGTCAAACCAAAATTTACGTGTTTGAATCAAACCGTTTGACCGTCTCGGGGGCCCTTAACGCGTTGAACACGAGAATGCTTTGACGTTGCATACTCTTCAAGCAGAAATAACTTTGCATAGGCGTAACTTACAACATTGCATAGCTTTTTCCGCAAAAGCATGGCATTATAAAGCTATTTTTATTTCATCACATGTAAAACTACTATTTACTGAACTTAAATTCAAATCATTCAAGCAAAGCATTTTAACAGATACATACAACAGATAGTTTTTTTAGACTTCGTTAATAAGGTCCTTTACCGTATTGTTGTGACTCTTCAAATTCACTTGTTTACAAACTAACGGTAAAAATGTAGGAATAATCGAACTTATTTAGCCGTTTTAATTTTTAATCCAGCTGTCTTCACTACATAGTATTAAAAAAGTCGCTTTCTCTGTCCCTATATCCCTATTCATGCTTAAATCTTTGAAACTACGCAACGGATTTTGATGCAGTTTTTTTTAATAGATAGAGTGATTCAAAAGGAAGTTTTATGTGTATAATTTGTCGACATATTTTGCGGGCGAAGCCGCGGGCGGAAGCTAGTTTAGCATATAAGTAATAATAATCAACTTTCAGCTGACATCCAACTTTCAATGAAAACGCTTCATTAAAATTAAAAGCATGTAAGTTAAGGAAATTCCAAATAAATATTTGCAGACAAAATCGCTCGTGTCCAAATCTTTACATGAAACAAAACATACATATATTTTTTTACATCACATCAGCTTCATGCGTGGTGTATTTTGTGGATCGTTTAAATAAATAGTTACACAGAACTAATATCGATAAATCTTAAAAATCAGATATTATAGTAATCGATTTATTTGACCCCATCCCTATTTCTCAATCTGTCAAAACACACAAACGGTAGGTAGGTACTTCTTTTGATGAACTGCTGTAGTTTAATGAGAAACCTTCATCGATTAACTTCAACCGATTTTGTTTCGAGCGCAGCACTATTGGTGACGAAAATGGCTTTTCGAAAGAATTAATTTCCTTTATCATCTTTTATTTTTAATTCAAAATGCTGTGACCGCGCCCAGTCGGTTGCGCTCCTAAATAGTGCTGCCAGGTTCGCTAAGGAAAATTTCGGGACAGAAGGTAGGGAATAAACGGGTTAATAATTAGGTTAATACCTATAATATGTTCAGTCGTTGGACTTATATGGGTATAGTTTTTAGCACGGCTCTAATTAAAACGAAATAATGAATTTCATAATTTAACATATTTTATTTTCACGCACGTGCGAATTTCACATTATTGAAATATCTACATGTAATTAAGGATTCCCAATTTTCCATTACTATGAATCATTAATAAACAAACAAACAGTGTTTTTTGAAAGCCAAAAACAAAAAAAAAACATATTGTAGTTTACTTAAGGTACAGACGTCAGCACATCAAGCTATCCCTAACTGTCAAATTTTCTCATTTAAAAATGAACCCTACATCTTTGCAATAAAATTGAAATACTATCAAAGAAATTTGGAAGATTGTTGTACCTTGACGTGCTGGCCTCTGTACTTTGACAATTTGTGGTTCAAAACATAATAGGTATCGAAAACTTCACTCTCACAGATGCCTAATCTGTGAGAGTGAAGTTTTTTTCTATTTTTTTATGATTTTCTTATTTGAGGCTGAAACTTTAACTTCCAAAAACCATAAAAAAGAATTATTACTGGTTATATTTTGTATAATATACTTTAATTCTTTTAGTAATAAAATGTTTTTAATACAGCGGCCTGCGTACGTCGCATGATCGCTGCACTCGGCCGCTAGGCCTCGGCGAGGCATGATCTATGTCCGTTTTGCTTGCGCACGGCTATCCCACTGATTTATCAAACAATTCATTCATTGAACGTAGGTAGTGTAAAAAAGTCAGTTTGTTGTTAGTTTTGATTTTGCTAGTGGACAGAAGAATGGAATGGGAATAAAAATTAATAAGTCAATGCAAACTGAGACAGTTGCATTTCAACTAACTTTATCCATTAATTTTTACTTTTGATTTATTTTTCCTAAAGCTGTTTTTATTTTGCTCGACGAACTCAAACTCAAACTCAAAGTATTTATTTCAAATAAACCAATTACAGGCACTTTTGAATTGTCAAGGTGTCGGTCAGTCCGAGAAATGAAGCTAGTTGCCCATTCCAAAGGAGTAGGTACCTATGGAGAAGAACGGGCAAGAAACTCCATAACGAAACGAAACGAAATCGTACAACTGCTGTAAACAACTTATTTTGGCGTGAATTAATTAAACTATGATTTTTAAATCAAACGTTTTTTGTTAACAACCACTTTCAGTAAATCCACGTTTTCCAATTCAAATGCTGCTGGGATAAAAAATTGCCTATGTGCTACCTATTCCAGATTATAGGGTAAACATACCGGTTATCGGCCGTTTAAGCGGCTTGTTGACTTTAGAGTTGATTTCTATCATAATGCTGTACCTACTCGAAGATTAAAAAAATAAACGCTTCAGCCTATAATAGTGCAGTTTCATAAAACCTAACGCATATAGACGTCTATATGCGTTAGGTTTATATCATATCAGTGATACGTAATTAAAAAAATATATAATTCGTAAAAATTGCAAATATACCGGCTATCGGCCTTTTCACTCAGTTATCGTCCACTAGTGCACTGGCACGGTAATATTATCTATACAGTATTCCAACTTCATACAAACTGACGAAACGCGAGCTATACCTACGCTCCTCGATCTCGGCAAGCGCTCGGCATGCAGGCAGTTTGGTCCGTCAGGCTGAGTGGTCGTTCATTACTCCACGCTAAACTTCCCGCGTTCCTTAGTTCTTAATCGAGCCATCCTTGATTATTTTGTATTCAGTGCGAGTTAGCAAGTAATTAAAAGTGTTAACAAAGGTTTTGTGAGTGTTATTTCCGATGACGCGACCCACTGATAACGAATCCCTTCGTCATATAATTATCATCATCTGCCTCATCTGCCTAGCCTTTTCCCATCTATGAAGAGCTCGAGGCTAAGTAATAACAGCCGCACGGATCGATCCGTCAGGTTTAGCTATGCTTGCCGGGGTTGGTTCGTGGATGGGTGACCATTTTTACATATCGAGACTATTCCGTGCCTCGGAAAGCACGTTAAGCCGTTGGTCCCGGCTCTCATTTGTGCATCTTTGACAGTCGTTACGGGTCGTCAGAAGCCCTAAAATCTGACAGCCAGTCTTACCAAGAGGTGTCGTGGTGGATCGACCTGTGCGGCTGTTAGTACTTAACCACGAGCTCCTTTATATCGGATAAAAATAATTACAGGCTGGAGCACGCCTGTTTACGCCTGCTTCCTTGATCTGTCCAGAGCGTTTGACCTGGTTTCGTACAAAGTGCTGTGGAGGAAGTTGCAGATGGACAGTCGATAGGCAAGTTGCGCCTGAGGTTGTAAAAATCTTCCAGCACTGGTACGGAAACCAGTTCAATAGTGTTAAGTGTTCGGGATCTTTATCAGACTCGTACTCGTACGTGGGGCAGGGACGATTAAGCTCACCAACTGGTTGCCAAGTTCAGCAGTTGCCATGTTTGATAACATGTTGATGATGTTTGCTTTAACAACATCAGCTACACTGATGATATGGTACTGCTGAGGGCGTCAAAAGGAGGACTCAGAGAGGTAGTAAGCATTTGGGAAACGTAAGTACGCGCTTACACATGGCCTTCAATACAACGTCAAATATAACGAGCTTATGGTTTTCATTGCGGAGTGTAAGTGTCCGGGCCGGCGGAGGTTACATTAGTAAGGCTTTGTGGGGTGCCCTATGAGCGGGTACATACTATACTAGGTATCTGATATTGTGACGACCTGAGAGACGACACTGATGAGCCAGAAAGGAGGGCGCTGTCGGTGAGGTCGATAGGTAGTATGGCGCCTAGGTTTGCTCGTAGCTCCAAGGATGTGAAGATCGCCTTGTTATCTTTTATACTTACGGGATTATATGTGGGTGTCATTTTTGCGGAAATAAAAGTCTGTAATTTTTAGCATTAGCTATTTATTTATTTTTTATTACATTCAGATTGTTTTACTCTTAACATAGGTAGTTTATTAATACGAAATACATTTTAACTTATACATAAAGTGTGCGGCTGTATTTTATTTTATTTTGCACTGGTACTTTATAATCTGGACAGAGAGTGTCTGAAATATAGTCAGTCAAATGGAATTCATAAATTAAATTGGTGGTAAATACTTTACTTAATTTTTTGGTTCGCTTAATTACAATATTTATAAAATGGACAAAAAAATCAAATATAGCCTAGAACACTTAATCACAAGTATTTAAACTTTTGATATGTCAAAAGTTGTTGTTATCACAAACTAGTATTTCGCCCGTGACTGACCGCCCGTAAAATAATTAATCCCTGTAAAACGGTGACTTCCCGTTTTCCCCCTAGAACCCGTGGTACTATGTAGACTCCTGGCAGAGCTACGACATCTCGGTGAATGAGGAAGCGCAGGAGCCGGGTTCTAAGGATAACGGACCCTAATTTTGTAAGCTCCAGGTATCAAACTATAATTGACATCACGCATATATTGTACTCAGTACCTAACTCCTCCATACAAAAGAACCAGTATAAATCTTACAACTACCTATCTAATTTAAAACTTTTAAAGTTTTCATTTTTTTTTCCACGAACATCACAAATTTATGATATATAATACGTTCTAGAGTTTAGTTTAGGTATACGACATTGCGATTGTCTTACAGTGCAAGCAACCAGAGGGCGCGGCGGCACGGGTCGAAAGTTGTCATCGTTGTCGGCCGGTTCATTGTGCCGTGTGGGTTACGATCGTCGATATAGATTAATTAATCAATCAATCCTCCATCGACTGGTCGACGTTGACCAATAGCGGTCTGAATGCACATACGTGCGGCTTAATTCTAACAATTATTTCTCAGATTCTAATATTATGTTACTTAAGTTAAACGCGTCACACGTCTTCGCGGTCACCGGTGACCGCGAACTACAGTTTTTTTGTGTCTGCTGCGTGACGGTCAAAGATTAAGGATATCGAAATAGCGACAATAACCTAAATGTAACGATCATCGATATCGACAGATTAATTAATCAATCCTCCATCGACTGGTCGACGTTGACCAATAGCGGTCTGAATGCACATGTGCGCGGCTTAATTCTAACAATTATTTCTTAGATTATAATATTATGTTACTTATGGTAAACGTATAGCGTCACACGCCATCGCGGTCACCGGTGACAGCGAACGACAGTTTTTTGTGTCTGCTGCGTGACAGTCAAAGATTAAGGCTATCGAAATAGCGACAATAACCTAAATTTAATTTAATTCCAATGTAAATTTAAATAGCACGCAACACTTTACTTGTACGCGCTGGTACCTCAAGTCACAAAGGAAAAACTTTCAGTGCATAAAAAATTGAATTATAAATAAAATGCGATCGAAAGAAAGAAAAACGAAGCAAGTCTAATAGAATTATTAAGTTAAGTAGGTACCTTCTTATTCGTTAAACGTGACATTTTATGTCCCGATCAAAAATTTTACTAACTTGAGCCTTTATTTGGTACTTCCTAATAATAAATTTAATTTATTGTGACTAACTAAGTTGCACATTGTACCAAATGTAGGTACAACATGGTAACATTTTTTAAAGAATAGATACAGTCCGTTTAATTTCATCATAGGCGCTTACTTGACTACATCATAAAAAGACAACTAAACATAGAACTTCGTAAGTAAGTACATAGAAGCGAAACGAATGCCCTCTTTTCGTATTTAGGTACCTCCCCTTTCCATCACCTCTTTACGTACCGTGCTTGTTCTGAGTGAAAAACATATTGCATAATAAGTAGATATATAGATGTATAATAAATGCAAATGGTTATTATTAATTCAAACCATTAAGCGATTATATCTCGCCGATTGGCTGACACTTCACGTGACCAGAGCTGGATTGTTCTTTGGCCAAAGAATTAGAATTACCATCCAACGTCGCACGTCACACGTTTCCGGACGACAGCGACGCGGATGAGTACCTACTTCGACGCGTAAGTGTCCTTTTTGCTTTTGTATTTATTTGTATATAGTTAATTAGATAGTCATTTATTTTAAGCATGTATAAGTTGTTATTAAATTTAGTTAAACCTTATGCTTTTGTAATAAATAGTTTTGTAAATTGATTGATTAAACCATTAATAAACTTAGGTAGGTAAATAATGTAAATTGAATCAGAATCATAAGGTAGGTAAGCTTAAAAAATCAATTTCTTCGATCTACGTACTTACAAAAAAATACATTTAGTCACTGAAACTACCGAAAAGTAGCGAGCAACCTAGTACTTATAAGCAAATAGCACGACTTAGGTATAAGGCGATTGGGGCAAGAGTTTCGCTTCTATACTTTCGATTACAAAACATAGACAAGGAGAATGTAAAATAATAACATAATTGAAAAGTCATTTTTTTTTTAAATATTTTTTTAGGGGTCCTTTTTTTTCTTGTGATAAAGTTTTTCCGTCTTGACCGAGGTATGCGCAAACAAACATAAAACAAAAAACATCAGAGTGATAACCTCCTCCTTAATCAAAATAAATTTAGTCTGAATCTTCGGCCGAGGACGCCAGGCACGAGATTATACCTGGAACAATAAGTATTAGGTTCTTAATTTTTGACGCCATTTTTTTTTCACTTTTCGTTCCTAAGTGTACATACTGGGGGCATTATATTGCGAGTACGCTTTTCATAGTATTTTTTCGATTTCTTAAGTTCGTCCTTATATCAGGTGATCAAGTAATTATTTTCAATAATATGTATTATCTTTTTCTAACAGCAGGTACTAAGTCAGTTTCATATATCTTACTACTCATTAATTCATGTGTCAGACACATTATGCAATAAGTTAATATTTACTGATAATATATTTAAATATTTAGAGTGCTTTCTTTCTTAAAATGTGAAATATTCATGAAAGTTACAAATATGCGCGGGACCAACTCTGAAATATTGAAAAAAAAACGGGTTTTTCATACAAAAATGCAATATTTACTTGGAAAAAATTTAAGAAGCTGTTTTTTTTATATCGTAGATGGCCGTAAGTTCATCTCCTGAAAGGTACCTAAATTAAAAATCATCCTGTACTTATTACATCTTGTATCACCATAATTATTATTTTTAATGTGTGTTTATTTATGAACAATTAAAAGTTTATTATTTAAAAAATATATAAGTACTTGGAAAGCGTATCGTACCGTCAGTGAAGTCCTCAACATCTTCCTCTGTCGCCTCGGCAACAGGCTAAAAAATAACAACATATTTTGTTAGCTCGTTTTGAATATGAATGTAGATGGCTAAAAAAGCAGCTGTTCCATACATTATGCCCGCATACATAACTCTTCAAAATGTGGGAACAGCTGTTTTTTTTCCCCGTTTTCAGATTTGTTCCCATAGTAAAAGTTGTTCATCATGATGAGTGAAAAACTCTGACACCAGGTGACCACACGAGAAGAAGAAGTACAATGACCCCTTAAAATGTAAACGGTTACAATGACCTTTGAGGACCTTTGCATTAAGTCCTTCGAGACACGAGTTGTGTCGGGACACGAACCCTTTTTTTTAATGCTGGGAAATCATCCAATGACTTCTCCCGCTCTGGGTGGAGCGGAAGGGAGTGTCAGACTCTTACTGACTAAAACCCATCCATGTTCCTTCCTTAGCCCTTTACGTTCCGGGGTAGCGGTGACCCTTTCGGACAATCCCGCTTACCCGGCAGGCTTGGCCCTAAGGGGCGGGACACGAACCCTAGTTATGGGTATTATACTGTTCTACAGCAAGGTATGGTACCGTATAGTAAACTTACATCTTCAATAATGGTGGACGCTCCTTCTGGGACGGCAGGTAGGGGATAGCACGGCACTTTGTTAGGGTCAAAATGGCGATCAAATATCTCTATGAGCTCGATGATGTCGTTGGGCGTAAGGGTATGCTCCAGTGGCTCCAATATCCGTTTCAACCCTGAAAAATATGATTTGTTATTAAAAACTAGTCATGGTCACGAATGTTATTATGTGCGGATTTATAATAATCCGCATGAATACATTTTGTTTGCCGCTCTGCACGTATTTTTTTTTTTGACGTAAGCGACAAAAAGAACTGGTGGTGCAATGCTGAGCCCATTTTAATCATGCTCATAGAACAGATTTATAACTTATCTGTTCAGTCATCACCCTGGCCTCTTTTTTCCATACTTTGCTGTTCTTTTCTGTATAGAATAATCGTTTTCAAATGTTAGCATCTTAGACCCGATAGATTTGAGGGATAAATTGGGACCACTGCTGACAAGGAAGCGACTATCTAGCTAGCTGTTGTAGCTTTCTAGCTAATCGCCGGCGAGAGGACAGGTGTTTAGGTACAATAGTTACCTCTGCGGCGGCCATCATGCCAGGCGTCCTTGAACTGGTCGTACAGCAGGCCGGCCTCGGCCAGGATGCGGCGCAGGGTTATAAGGTGCTGGCGATCTTTCCTTTTGCACTTCATCAGCGGCCACATCACCGGACGGAATGTGTTCTGTCTGCAATTTAAAAACACGTGTTACTGATGTAATCGACCAGCGACCAGCTGTGCGCTGATGTGATTCCCCAACACCTAAATGTGGAACCCCTATACAAATTTGCATCCGTTTTTACCCCACGGAGGATAATTTTCAAGAATCCTTTCAGTGTTACCCTTCGTTAGAGAAGGAACTGTTGTGCAACATTTCTTGCTAAACTTGGCAGTTTAGGTTGTGTTTGACTTTCAGTGGACGAATCGATATTACAGATGTTCAAATAATTTTTAAACAAAATAATAACTCAAGAATTTATTTTTTATCCACTGATGGATAAAAGCCTCACCCAAGTAATTCCTCAACACCAGGTAATCAGTAGTGAGCGATGCGCGCTTGGAAACGGACGCGTTTGCGCTACACAGCACGAATATTCTATTCGAGTTTTGCGCAGCGGTAACCGCTGCCCGACTTTGTACGCAATGGCTACGAAGCAGCTCATTGCCAACGAGCTATTGGAATTCGTCAAGCATGCCATCGATTACATGGACGAGGTCAGCATCTTGCAGATCTGCAAGTCCTCCTTCAAAGAGGATGAGGTATGCAGTGCCAAGTTGCTGTTATATCAGTCACTCGACCAAGTCGGACAGATGCCATCTCGCCGGAGGGATGGTGGACAGAAGAGTCTGCAGGACATCATCGACCTGCTGAAGAAGACCGATCCGGATGACGTGCCAGATTTTGTGGCGAAAGAGCTGCACAAGCTGCCTCCTGTCACTTTCGAACACGTCGACGTCACCAGGCTGCTTAAGGACATCACGACTCTGAAGGTGAGCCTGGCTGAGATGAAGTCCAAGTTGGAGTCATCGGATGTCACCATTGGTGAATTGCGAGCCGAAGTAGCGTTGTTGAGCAACGCTATTCCGACAAGTGGGTCACCGGAAGGCTCCAATGCAAACACACGTCGCGGGGCACAAAATGCTTCTGTCTGCAGTTTTCAGTCGGCGAGTGAATCAACGTCATCGGCTGTCAAGAATGCAAACGTTGCATCATGTTCCGCTGATCGCGTCGTACCTGCCGGGGAAGCGACGCGCGTTATAGGTACATCGACCCCCAAACGTACCTATTCGGATACCGTCGCTAATCAGAAATCTGCTGGGTCAGACACTAAACGACCAGCAGTCAATCTGAAAAGGGGAAAGCAGAGTCGCTCAGCATCGAGCGCGAAGAAAGGCGCTGTGATGGACCACGAACATCAGGTTCCACGCAAGAACACTTGCGATGATGACGGCTTCATCAAGGTGGAGAGAAAGAAGAGGAAGCCTACTTATCGCAACCAGTGCGGGACGGCGCCGGCTGGATGTAACATGCTGCTACGTCCTGCAGTGCCGACGACGCAGCTGTACGTGTCCCGTTTGCACCACTCTACGCAAGCTGAAGACGTCGTGGAGTACATACGGGTGAAGACCAACTGGACCTTGAGGGTGGAGAAGTTGGAGGCGCGCCATAGCACTAATTTCAAGTCGTTCGTGGTGCGCGTTCCAACTCACCATTTGGTAACCTTCCTCAAGGAAGAGTATTGGCCGAAAGGTGTGCTGTATCGGCGTTTCCGCGGCCGGCTACGCGACACCTCGCAGCGTAACTCGACGCCGTCACAACGAGTGCAGTAGTTTTTAAGTTTATTTTTAAAATTATGTATTAGTTTATAGTTATTATTTTTATACATGTACTCTATTTTATGGGCCTTCGTTGCCTGAAATAAAGGATAAAATAAAAAATAAATTCACTGTGTTTGTAATACTATGTTGCTACACCTTCCGCATCCAGCTTGTCCGACGCTTGTACACTAGCTTAAGGTTGATGTTCCAGGGTAGCCCGCGAAATTCTAGCTCATAAAGGTGTAAAAATGACTTTTTTCAAGGTCAAAGTCATTCCGGAACCTTTATGAGCTCGGAGGGTTGTATTAATGATTTTGATGATTATAATTCAGTAACTACATACGTCTTACAGCCGCGAATCAAATGTTCATCAACATACAACCTATCACTGGCCTGCAAATTGCAAAAAACTTAAGAAAATTTGAATTTCGCGGGCTGGTTGGAGGATTCACCTTAAGCGGCTTCGCCCGCCTGGATGTCGTAGATATCCGACGGGAACGTACTGCCGCGATTAAAAGTACCTACCAATGAGTTAATCCATGTTATAAACTATCTATGTGCCTAATGTAATCCAACTCCGTTCAGCCGTTTTAGCGCCAGTCCGAACATAGCTCCAGATAAACAGACAATAAATCGAAAAACTATATACATTATTCATTCTTCATAATTCCGACACGTCGCTAAAACAATTTTTTTTTAATCTACAGTACCTATCTAGTTTTGTCTTCGTTATTGTTTTATATGCAGGTATAGATTATTCATATTAAAAAAATCGAATGACTACATTATTATTGCTATAGGTTATAAAAAAACCGGTCAAGAGCAAGTCGGACTCGCGCACCGAGGGTTCCGTACAAGAAGGTTCCGTACCATCGTTGATTATTTCTGAAAAGTGTGCTATTTACAGCCATTGTTTTATTTTTCCTGTATTTTTTACATGAACTTCTATTACACAAAATAATTTCAGGTTTTTCTCTATGCAAACTTTGGAAATAAGAAGGGGAACGGTAAGAGGGGGGAGGGTACTTTTTTTTTAAATTTTGTTTGAAGTCGAAATACTTGCGGCATGAAAAAAACAAAACTAGGAATTTAAACTGGTTCAGACCCAAACCAAAACTGTATGGTTAACCCGAACTTAATACTGGTGTAACTTTATACAAAATACAATACCTACAATCATAAATTAAACTGCGTATATCTTATGCTGTCCCCAGCCTGCATACTAAAATTCAATCAAATAATATATATCCAATAGTTTAGTCTAGTCACTATAGCTAGTCAAAGATTGGCAAAACTCTTAGTCGGCCTGTCACTATTATTTAGTTTTCAGCGCTAAGATTTATTTGATAGTTTCAAAATATCAGTATTGTCAGTGTTTTAATTTATGATCGTATTGTTTTCTCCTCACTGAATAATGGTTTATTAATAAGAGGGTTAAAGTTTGTCCTAGCATAGATAAATTTCAATAATCCTTCGAAAAACTTACTTCTCCAGCAGCCTCTTAATAGCATCGAGTTCGATTAGCTCTGTTTCCACTGGGCGGCCATACTTTAGCGCCAAATACATCACTTTCTGGCCAGGCGCGCCTTCCCCCCCGGCGGCTACTTGCCCCCCGACGGCTCCTTCCTCCCAGACGGCTCCTTCCCCCCCAACGGCTCCTGCCCCCCCAACAGCTCCTTCCCCCCCGACGGCTCCCTCCTCGTCCTCGCTGTCTGAACGAAAGTCTTCTCCATCTGTATGGACAACGTCAACATTTTTATGAACACATCTGTCATACATACAATTGCATACGAGCAAGAAAAGTAACATTTTCATAAAATTTTGTAATTATAATATTGAAATTTTTGATAAGGACATAGTTTTCTTAAAGATCTAAAATAAATGTTATTATTTGGCAGTGTAAACATACATTAATAGCAAATACTTACATAATATTAATTAATAGCAGACGTAGATTAATCTGTTTCAATGAAAGAGCCCATTATACATAATGAAATAATATTTACCCTGATAGGCCAGCTGCTCTAATATCTTGTATATGGCCACAGCCTTGTTGAATGGACCGTCTGTGCAACTCCACGGCTCGTCGAGTAACAGCTTGGCGAGCGCTGGCAGCGAGAAGGACCTGGCCACGCCGTAACAATTTTCAAAAGCTAACACGAAGCTGTCGCTGAAGCCCGCTACCACGGCCTCAAACCGAGCCAACATGTTGCATCTGTCAAGTAAATATTTCTTACAAATTAAATTCGAAATTTAATTGATTACAGTTTTAATTTGAGGTACCTACCGAAATGATTTGGTCAAAGTTCATTACAAAACGGTGAGAGAGACCACTCTCTCTTTCTAAGACAGGGCGTTTATACATGTAGTCACAAAATTACGCATTACAAAAATGTACATGCCTGCTAAGAGTACTAGGCAATGTAGAGTAACCGCGTTTTTAAGCTCTTCATTACAAAAACTTTTTTACAAAAAATAAAACCGACTTCCAAAAAAAACACTACAAAGTGAAAAATAATTTTGATTTCGGAAGTCGGTGTCTTCGGTTTTGTATTTTCATTTTTTGCCACCGACTTCCGAAATCAATATTATTTATTTAATTAGTTGTGGTACCTACACAACCCACCCCCCCCCCAAGTTTTAATACCACTACCTGGTATGTAAATTACAGTGATAGGAACTTATTAGAACATCGTCCACATACATTAAGTAGGATTTTTTAAGATTTTTGTTGATTTTTCAAAAACCGCTCATCCGATTTCGATAAAAACTTTATGGGACCATTTGGGAAGTATACCCTTTGCAACAAAAAAAGAATTTTTCAAATCGGTTGGCAAGCAACGGAGTTATGCGCGAACAAACATAAAAAAAAAATATATATATACAGTCGAATTGAGATCCTCCTCCTTTTTTAGAAGTCGGTTAAAAACGCCCTGTCTAAGAGAGAGAGAGAGGCCTCTCTCCTCAAAGTGTTTTTGTAGTAATGCGGGTTCAAGTGAACAAATAAGGCATCTGTAGGGTTGCACGCTTCGCAAAATTGATCAAGCTCAACCCTTGTTACGAGAAAACAAAAAAGAAACAACAGACTTAAAAAAAACATTACAAAGTGAAGTCGGTGTCTTTGGTTTTGTATTTACATTTTTAATTTTTACTTTTAATTGAGTGATGGTACCTATACCCAATTCACTTTAGCGTGGCAATAGCGGTCATTGCCCTTTGCCTAATATCTCTCCGTAGGAACCCGATTATTAAACTATGCATGGTTTTTAGTTTTTGAAACATGTTGAATATCACAATAGATATTGATTCAGGATGTTAACAGACTTTATTTCAGTTTTTGGAATAAAGAATGCTAGAAAATGTAGGTGGGTAAATGACCGCTATTGCCACGCTAAAGTGAATTGGTTATACCTACCTCACAGTCCTCACACCAATTCGTATCCACTACCAAACTTGCATCAGGATAAAAAGCTAACTCAAAAAGTATTCAAGCGAAGTTAATATAATTTATATAAGACCTCTGAAATATGACATATGAAACAAAACAAGGATCGTCAAATCAATTCATAATTGGCAGAGTAATCGTGTAACGTGCAGTCGAATTGAGAACTCCTTTTTTGAAGTCGGTTATAAATTACACATTCTTCAATTTTGAATTCAAATAAAAATTATTGAAATTCGTCGTTCGTCTTTTCAAGTGTACAAAAAGAAAATGCTTCATGACAGATATAGATGGTTAGACTTTCATATCTAAGATTCCATTAGTTTTTTATTCGACCACACGTTTTAAAGTTTTAGGTAGGCATTTCCATTCTGTCCACGTGTCTGACATCTGCGTCATTACATTGTTTCTTTCGCAAACTTTCAAAAACGAAGCGAAGGTAGGTCCGTTCTTAGGTAGAATAAAGAAGCATGGTTGTTGTGGAACTCACTTTTTTATCCTCTGTAGCATCAGCGTGGGGTAGAGGCGGTGAGCTTCATGATACAAAAGGATGACTTTATCATCCTTTCCCTTATTGTTTTCGAGCCAACACAAAAAATTACCCAATACTGAATATTCTGATTTAGTATTCATGGGCTGTGAACAAAAAGAATGGTTAAGGTGGCGTTTTTCAGCTGCTTGAAGCAAAGATCTCCTGGGCAAAAGGAATCGTTCCTAATAAAACATGACACTGCAGAGATGAGCATCGTGGGTGATTTGGTTATCGATTTATCTATACATATAATAAAATTGTGGAAAAGTGGTGTCTGTACAATGGAAATATATAAAAAAAGTAGCAAGGGTTCTTATTATATCGATGCCGAACCCGAAATTGTAATTAATTTTGTTTTAGTCTGTTTGTCTGTGTGTTTGTGCACGCTAATATCAGAAACGGCTTATTCGATTTAGATGCGGTATTCACTTATATATTGTAGTAAGCTTTACTCAACATTTAGTGTTTATTTCATGTGAATCGGTTCATAAATAAAAAAGTTATGTCAATTTCAAGAATCACGGCGAACATTTGTTAAGGTATGCTGCCCGAAATGTCACTATTCCACGCGGACGAAGTCGCGGGCACAACTAGTGTAGAATAAAAACTGAGTATCTCGTAGGTAACTGGCCTCGCATATAATTTTGGTAGTGTCCAGATTTCGAAGAATGGCGAGCAAAGCAAGAGTCGCTGAGCGAGTAATTTATTTGATATCTCTCGTCTCTGTGCGACAAACTAGTAGGGACAGAGTTTCAGCCTGTGAGCTGAGCAGTAAGCGACCAACTATTAATATGATATGTATCATTTGTACTGACACGTATTTTACCGACACCTATTTATGTTACGTTTCTTGAGCGAAAAAGAAGTTGATATGTAGTCGCTTCCTTGGTCCTCCACAGGTGGGACAGGAGTCGGAAGGACTGAAGGACCCTAGTTGTTATAATTTGCTTGAAATATTAATTAACGGATGCCGTAAAAAGTTAAGTTAACTCTCAAGTTAAATGATGGACTCTTTTTTGGGGTTCTATTCTAAATTCAACATCTCAAAACGAAAAACCGGCCATTATGTATAAAAACGGCAAAAAAATCACGTTTGTTGTATAGCCCTTTTAAACATTTATTTTATCTGTCTTTTAGTATTTGTCGTTATAGCGGCAACAGAAATACATCAATTGTGAAAATTTCAACCGTCTAACTATCACGGTTCATGAGATACAGCCTGGTGCCAGACGGACGGACGGACGGACAGTGGAGTCTTAGTAATAGGGTCCCGTTTTACCCTTTGGGTACGGAACTCTTATTGGATCACATAGTTGTCCGTCCGTCTGTCAAGAAACTTTAATTTGGGAACGCGTTGGGTTAAAGGTATCGTAAGTTGAAATTAAAATCATATAATTACTCAAATCGCGTGTTCCTTGAAGCTGTGAAAAAAAACGAACTTCTAAGTTAACGAAAATAAAAGAAACGGCCGTTTATGCTGCAAAAAAACGTATATTTCCTCAATCTCAAAGGAATCAAAAAATATTGTATATTTTCCGTTGAACTAGATATTTGGCAAGTAACATCGTCTTACACTACAAGCATAGGGAAAAATCTGAAAACTAGATAATAATATATTTGTAATTAAATTATAAAAAATTGGAACTATGTATTTATAAGTAGTTAATATGTAGGTAGGTACCTACAAAGTAACAAACCCTCGATGGGAGAGCGTGACTCGCACGTGTCTGGTTCATACAACATGCATGATTATATATTAGATTATATTAATAGGTTATAGGAGGGTTAACCATCAGCAACGAATATAGGTATAGCTACTGCAATTAGACCTAGGACTATGTTGGTGTATGCACTCGCGCAAAAATTATTATTGGTGCGCCAAAATTAACTATTTATTGACCTGTGTTTATTAGGGCCACATGTGGGGAACGTGGCTAAATAATGCGGCACAGGTTCATCGAAGGTTAAGCTACGCTTGCTGCGGTCGCTTCGTGAATGGGTGATCATATCATATCATCATGCAGTTTGAGACCCCCCGTGGCTCGAAAAGCACGTTAAACTGTTCCGGCTGTTATTCATAGAACTTTGGCAGTCGTTACGGTTAATTAGAAGCCCAAGTCTGACAACCACAAGCACAAGGAGCATCGTGTGACAGGATCGTGGAGATCAGGTAAGTTACCGGTTAGACTGGGTGCCGACCCCAACATAGTCGGGAAAAGCTAGGCTATTGATTGATTAATTATTTATTCAAGAGCTGGTCTAGTGGGTGATCAAGCAAAACCACGGTTGCAATAAAGTAGTATTATTGAGTTGCCGAAGTATTTTTGGTTCCCGCGACCCCCGGCGCAGGTGAGAGAGGGAACACCCGGGGTGGTTTTTAGTCAGTAAGAGTCTGACAGACCCCTCCCGCCCCCCCGGGGACATCAGTGAGGATTTTCCCCCCGGCTCAAAAAAAAGGTGCCGACCCCAACATAGTCGGAAAGAAGCCAGGCTTTTGATTATTTATTCAGGAGCTGGCCTAGTGGGTGATCAAGCAAAACCACGGTTGCAGTAAAGTAGTATTGAACCATATTCGAGTTAAAGGTGCACGCAAAAAAACAACTGTCATTTAGTGTGCGTTTGACAATTTCTAATGTTATTGTTAGGCAGCTAAAAATAATTGTGTTCTGGAAAATATAGTTACTGCACAGGCACACATCAAAAGTGTCTAGGGATCAAGATAATTAAAAATATATTTCATTGCCATATTAAAATTAAATTTCATGTCTATATAGATTGATTTAATAAAAATGTTTTGTTAGTGTGTGACGTAGTTCGCATTATTTGCTAACATGCTGGATGATAGAAACTTTTAACCCCAATTTAAGACGTTGAATTATAAAAATATAGTTCTTAGCGGATGCCTACGTAATAATAGCTAACAGTACGGAAGATTTCAGCGTAATCCGTTCACTGCTTTAAGCTGCGTGTTGATTCATCCATACAAACTTTGAACCCCTATTTCACCTCTTTTTTTTTTATTTATTTATAGGGCTTTGTCGCGTAGCGACCTCATCGCCCTATTATATATCGCCCCACATTTCACCTCTTTGGAGTTGGAGCAGAATTTTCAACAATCCGTTCTTAGCGGCTGCCTGCGTCATTATAACTAGCTACATGCCACATTTCAGCCAAATCCGTTGAGTGGTTTCGGCAATGCGTTGATAGATGACTCAGTCAGTCACCTTTTCCTTTATAAAACGTTCTTTATTTTGATATACCATAACTCTTAGGTTTCTATAAGTTAAAAAATACAAAAAGTTTTGGAATATGTGGTTTTAAAATGCATAGTTTCGAAGATATCCGCAATCATAATTCAAATTAATAATTTATCTCGATCTGTGTACGTATCAAAGTTTAATTGATAAATTCGAATAATTCATATTCATAAAGCTAAGAAAATATGACGTCACGCGTCGTCACATTTCACGGAGTGTTTCTTATTGATAATCGTGACTTAGTCGAATTATTTTGTGTGAAAGTTGAAATGAAAAAACAAAGATAGTTACTTAATTGAAAAATAATTCATATCCCTGTTGATTCTTTGAAATGGTCTCATACATATCGAAGAGTTATGGGATATCAAAAAAGAAACAACACCTTGTATATACAGACAGATACGACTTGAACGAAACTTTTCATTTTTTGACCAAAATTAAAAATTTAGCAAATGACGAGCTTAAAAGTGTAGTATCGTAAAATGTAATGAATATAAACATAATTTATAATGACTAGCAAAATTGTACTTGACCCCTAGACACTTTTGATATGTGTAACTAAAGATATACAGTTCCTTTTCATGTAACCGGTTACTTGTCCACATATAAATGTCAGGCAAATATGTACAAGATGATGCAGGTGATTTAACTGAGGATAGCGGGTAAAACTCTAGTAGCTGATGATAAATGTATTATTTTTAAATGTCTTGAATGTATTGTAAAATTAAAGACAAAATACATTTTTTCATGACTTTTTTTTGCTAAATCTTGTACCTGCAAGACTGAACTCGACTCTTCAAGTCACAAACTATTTATTATGTTTGCATCCTTTTTCCCTTTTCCCTCAGTGAATTAAATTAGCCAGAATTACTTGATTCTGTGCGCGGCCGATAACGGTGCTACGAAACGGAGAAAATTGAGTCATTTCCGTTTGTCTGTTCTGTGATTCCTGCAATAATTTTCAAAACTACAACGGTAATATTAATTGGTTTATAACCGTTTTAACTAAAGTTAAATATATGAACGGTAAATGATTCTTGTTTGTTTTTGAAAAACTTATTATCGATCAATAATTTATCTAAAACAACCATAGTGGTAAGACTAAATGTATTGCTAACCTTTCTAGTCTTGGAGTTTTTCATTACCCGCATGCCGCAGAATGTCATGACTCGCAAATTTGTTCGACGAACAACATTTTGGTGGAGGCGACCATAAGGCATGGCATATTGCGAATAATTCACGTCATCAGAAATGTATGCAGAAATGTGACATATCTGAAACCATAAATGCCATCAGTTCATCACAACCAATAATTTGTACGGCTGAATATTGCCACTCAAATAGTGGCTATTGCTCTTAAGTATCTTAGTGATTTCTTTTCTCTAGCTTCCAGCATATTTTGGCGTGTATTTTACATCTGCCTATTACTCGATAATGCCATAAAAGCCATGTACAACAATGACATAATCTTTCGATTGAGTGCTACTGCAATACGTACAGAGGCTAGCACATCAAGCTACCTCAATCGACAAAATTTCTTTAATAGATTTTTAACTTTTTTACAAAAATATAAGGGTCATATTCAATTCGGAATATTTGACAGTTTGGGATAGCTTGATGTGCTGGAGTACAGACTCCACACTGACTGAAGCGATGCTCAAAATTGTGTATAGGAACAGTCCTATACACAATTTTGAGCATCGCTTCAGCTCCAGTAAAAAGCTAAAGTTCCAACGGATATGTAATGGAGATATGATTGCACTGTTGCAATCAACGTAGCAGGTATCTTGCCGAGCAACGCAATGTTGCTCGGCAAGATACCTGCTGATTGGCAGGTTGTATGACACTGCAGGCGACTTATTATGTAAAAGTTCTCCGATGGTGTTGAGGTCCAATAAAAACTCCAATCTGCTAGCTGAACAAACGCAAGCACGTTGTACACATCGTTAGTATGGGAGAAGAATTCTTGTCGGCAACGACATCCGCAGACGTTTGTTATGGAGCTAAGGAGGAACCAACCCTTTCTGACACTGAAGTCTATAACTAACATACCTCATCTATCAGCCTCCTGCCCGTGCACTCCAATTCTATAGCTACCAACGTGTACTTCCCTGGAGGTATGCCAACAGGCTTGTCGAGGATGGCAGCAGGCAGCTGCCTATAGGAAGGCATTGCGGATGCTGGCTGGCTACAAACAATTGAAAAGATTTCACAGTTATCTTTATGATGACATGGATGGGGGAATAGAAACAATAATGGCTACTCTCCTAAAATGGTTGGCTTTTGACCTACAAATGTTCATTAAGTTCGGAAAACAAGTTAACAGCCCAAGAGTATTTTATGATTATGCGGTACGTATATTTTCAAGCGGTGGCTTTATAAATTGTAAAGTTTTCAATTTAACGTAGACACAGAAAAATGATACACTGGCACTAAAACGAAAAATCTAAAGAATACTTCAATAAGAATGTATTGTTTCGACTTTTATTTGAGCCATCGCATCACCCTATGTCGTCATTCTCATACAACCGGCAGTTTGACGAGGTAACCAGCGAGCTCGTACGAATCGCGTTGAAATTGTTATGTACTATCGTCCGAGTCAGTGTATCTTTACGTCTCTGTCTAATCGATAAATGTTATGATTTGTCGATATCCATTTATATTACTTACTTCTTTCCACAGACTCACAGAATAGATCTTCGCACTATTCTACGTAAAAAGACACTCGCCACGCGTGGAGTCTGCCAATCTGTTTAACAAATAACGAGAAGAATTAAAAAATATTCGGAATGTGAACATGTTTAAAAATAAACTCAGGGCTTTTTTGATCAATAAATTGTGTAGGCTTCCTTCACCCCTTGTACCTTACCCCTTTCGATTAAAATGTTCCACTCACCGTTTTTTATTACATTCGTGTAGTGATTTGCTCCTTACGAAGGGGCGAGTGGAAAATTGATATTTAAATACCGTAATTAATTGGGTGTATGGATTCACCCCATGCGGCATTTTCTTTGAAATTATTTTAACCAATTTTTTTTTATTTTTTTTCTTCGAAACTCACCAACGATAAAACAAGAGCTTGAAGGATTCGTAAGAGTTTTTTTTAATGTCGTCATTCTCATACAGTTTGGCGGGGTAGCCAGCGAGCCCGTACGAATTGCGTTGAAATAGTTATGTACTATCGTCGAAGCCACTGTATCTTTACGTCTCTGTCTATTCGAAAGATGTTATTATTTGACGATATCCACTTACTTACGAGTTACCTTTTATTTCTACGGACGATGAAGGAAAAAAAGGAAAAAATTATACGTAGGTGTAAAAGTTTTAAAAGGAGACGGGCGAATCTGGGCCTAACGTTACACAAATGAAATATTTATCAATTTTCAGTTTTTTTGTGGTCAATTATAAAATATTAAGCAGTTTTATCATGGCATAAGAAATTAAATATTTTATTAAATTAATACTGACTTCCCTTACTTCCTTTTTGAAAAAATGTTGCCAGATGAAATAGGTATGTTAATCGATGTTACAATCGACTGTTATTACAAAAATGGAATAACTAATTATCTAAAATAATTTAAAAGTGTTTCGTTTTAATTCTTTATTACATAAGTTTAAACAAACCACATATATTTATTAAGCTTTTTCCTCGTGACACTTTAACGTTTTAATAAAAGTCGTACAAATAAAATTGATGAAAAATCGATTTCACAATCGATCGACAATGTTTTAATATACAGGCAACAAAACGGAAGTCATGTCAATGTCAGGTCAAAAACTCAAACGTCAATCAAATCATTTGCTTCGTACGTTATCTTTGAGTTTGCGGCCGTAAGTTAGTGGATATTTGCTGTTGTGTTTTCGTTTGCTGTAATACTTATTATTTATTGATCTTGTAACGACTTTGGCTACGTATAAAGGATTCTGACGGTTATTGCTTTAACGATCGACCCACGCATTTGAAAGTGTTTTTAATTCATACTCCCTCTGCTGCTATCTCAAACTTCTAGAATCTAGTTGGACGGCGTCTGAATCTTCAATGTATGAATGTCCTACAATAAATTCAGGTTTATTCTAATTAACAATAAAGTCAAATAGTTATTTTCTCGAAATATAACGTGAGGGACGGTGTCTAACCTTAGCTTAGAGTTTGTTTTGTACAAACCAATATCATCCTATATTTTCTTTATCCCTTGGAGCAGCCGTAAATAATTTAGTTTTTTTTAAATGGTATAAGTGTATAAATAAAATAATTCAGTAATGGTTACTGTAACATCAAGCCCAACTTTCTATGAACTTTCGCCCGTCTCCTTTAACTGGCCTAATTGTTAATTTATTAAAAGTAACAGCAAAACAAAAATGAACTGGAGGTATGCTTAAATAATTTGTTGTTTTGAAAGTACCAGGGGTCCTAAATTAACAGAAAACAGGCGCCTAATTATTGATCTCACTAAGTTGTGCCCCAACGATTAAAAGGAAAGGTCCTCTCGTCCCAGCCGCCGCGGGAGACGACCCGGGCGTCGAGAGCCACGTGACGACTCCCGGCCACCGTAGGCGCGGGCCTGCGGACGGTGAGTTATGGGTGACTCTCCGCCCGATCAGGACCGGACGGCACGTATATGTTCCACGCGCGCCTCGAAGATATGTCATGTATGAAGGGGCCCCTTAGGGCCAAACCTGCCGGGTAGGCGGGATTGTCCGAAAGGGTTACCGCTACCCCGGAACATAAAGGGCTAAGGAAGGAACATGGATGGGTTTTAGTCAGTAAGAGTCTGACGCAAAATCAATCAAGTCTCTAGGTGTGCGGTATGGGCTGTGCGTTGATTTATCACCCAGTCAGACAGTTTACCATTTTAAATACATTGTGTTAGGTTAAACGAGGGACATACTTTCAGGGGGTGTAGAACTCATGAAAATAAACAATGTTTACTGTGGCACCAACTCTGAAATATGAAAAAATGAAATCAGATGTCCCATACATTTTGATGAATTATGTGAACATAATTCGCTTTCAGGCCCGTTTGGCAGTTAATTCAGTGACGCGGGGCGACTATGACAAACCTCTGCAGATATCCAAGTTCGTCATGGAGTTGAACGCAGGGTTCAGGTAAATAAAACCTTTATCTAGGGTTTCTTACCTAAAAAGGAAATACGGAACCAGTATCACTTCGTTGTCCGTCTGTCGAGAATCTTTTTCACAAAAACATGTGGAGGTATCAAGTTTGTTTTTCTCTTTATTTTATTTAGGACCAAGGTGGTCTCATTTTGAAATTAAATTAAATAACGTCTCTGAAACTGGGATCAGTAAATCAATGGTCATCTAGCATGATAAAATGAAATTCATATCGAACTAGTTGCTGCCAGCGCGGCATCGCCCGCGTAGATGTCGGCAATTATCCCAAGGGAACGTACTACCCGGATAAAAATCTAGTATTTGTGTTTATCCAGGTCATAAACTACCTCTGTCCTAAATTTCATCCAGATCCGTGCTGCCGTTTGAGCGTGAAGGACGGACAAACATGCAAACTCACAAACTTTCGCCTTTATAATATTAGTGTGATGAATAGTCAGAATATCGAAAAGTGTTTCGGTAATAGTATATTTTTTTCTACTTCCAGGTTACTGAACCTCAAGAACGACCACCTGCGCAAGCGCTTCGACGCGACGTTCTCAAATACGACGTTAAGAAGATAGAGGAAGTGGTGTACGATCTCAGTATTAGAGGGCTGCGAGTGCTGCGACACGCGCCCGACGCCACTGCCTAATCACTCGTTTTAAGTACTGATTTGAAAGTATTCCTAATTGCTAAAACTTTACTTTAAATAAATGATTGTTGTATTGTAAATGAGTTTTTTTTTGTTTTACTTCCGAGATGACGACTAATAGAGAAGTATGGAAGAAATAGACATATAATATAATATAATAAAATAATATCCATGGACATTTCACACAAAGCCATATAGTCCCAAGCTAAGCAACCTAATGCTTGGGTTATGGTAACGAGATGGCTGATAAACTACTTATATACATTTTTTTTAAATACAAACATATTATAGATAGAAAAAATACAACAAACACATATAAAGCACAAATAAATTGGGATAAGGGCAGGAGAATGATGATTCTTTATTTGGAAAGACAGCCCTTGTACGTACAGGGGACTTTCATCGTGCAGCTAGTTATTTTTTTCACCGAACAGTAGTTTTTCAATGCATAATTTTAATTTTAAGGGCGTTTTGTTCACGCGCTGAAATGCCGGTGCGCTCAGTTTGATTCGCAAAGAATATATAAACACTGTGAGCTGAAAATCCAGGTCGCGATTAAAATCGTTGCGTAAATTCGCCCGTGCGCGTGGGGTTAAAGGTCATAACCACCCGGCACCACGTCGACCACTCCTGCAAGTTGGCTCTAATGAACTGTGACCTTAATAATTCACCTGTATCGTTTACATCAAAATCATATCATATTACATTTTGTGCGAGTCCCTCAAAACGCCCGAACTTCACCACTTCCTAGTGCTCTGGGAAGAAGAGGCGTACAAAACGTACATCTTTCACAGAAGACTGGGCAAAATTGGTCTTGAGGCGTATTTTTCCTTTTCAGTGTTCAATTCGAAACACCAATTGCGTATTTTAAAATATCACTACGTACGCGTACGGTAAGATGCATCTTATTAAGGATTATTTGTTATCCTGAATCTCTGTATGGAGTGCTTTGAATTTGGATCTTGTCTATGAATTCAGACGTTATAATCATAAAATGGAAAACTGGTTGGAGTTTTCTTTTTTAGTTTTTCGCAAATATCTCATAACTAGCCGCCCTAGACCAAAAATAATAAAATTTTCGTCACCCCGTTGACTGAACACACCTGGGTTGTTTTTTCTGTACTAGACCTTGTATGTATTGACCTTGACCATGACCTTTTTAAAAAATTGCTGGAAATACATTTCGTACTACATGGACGTATTAAATGCTAAAACAGCAGTGCACCGTGCCGTGCGCGTCGTAAAAGTTGGTTTCTGACCGGGATACTTAGGTTAATTGTATATCAACGATTTTTTGTCAAAGGCCACGGTCAAGGTCAATACTCCCAGGGTCAATTACAGAACTGTTCACATCTTAGGGGGCGTTTAGTCTAGGAGGAGACGAAAATTTCATTATTTTTGAGCTAAAGCGGCTAGTTTTTGAGGTATTTGCGAAAAACGCAAAAAGAATATTCCAAATCAAGTTACACATTAAATAACGCATTTTATGATAAATTACGCTTGTCTGAATTCATAGACTCTACAAGATTCAATTTTCATGAGCTAGGTAATTTATTATGACTCAGGAGGATGGATGATGACATAGTATAAAACAAAATCGCTTTCTCTGTCACTATATCCCTATGTATTCTTAAATCTTTAAAACTTCGCAACGGATTTTGATGCGGTTTCTTTTAATAGATAGAGTGATTGAAGAGGAAGGTTTTTGTGTATAATTTGTCGACATATTATGCGGGCGAAGCAGCGGGCGGAAGCTAGTGAACAATAAAACAAAAATAGAGATCCAAATTCGTTTATTCATTCCCAAATGGGACTGAACTGAACTTTGTCGATACCTGCAAATAACGCGAGGTTCGACTCTTGTATAAACTTAATAGAAAACTTATCCATCTTAACATTAAAAATTCCAATATCACCATCTTTTTCTATCTTTTCGACTTCCCATTCTTTGGTAGATAACCCCTGATTATACAATTCAATCATCCTAAACAAATCCTTCGTATCCAAATCGCAAAAATTGTAAAATTTTAAAGCCATCTTTGTTACTTCTTCAGTGTTCAATGCTTTTACAAAACTGGCATTAATAATATTTTCGAGCCAATCGTAAGATTTTTTGTTATGGCAACTGTAGAATAGTACGCCATTTCGGACACCGTTTAACTTGAGTTCAGGTAACTCTGAAGTCAACAATATGCTATTGGAAATGTGTATTAGAATATCGTTAACATTTTCATTACTTAATTTTTTGTTTGGATGATTAATATGTGCTATACCTATATTTTTGATTTCTGTATCCTTTTTGATATGTAAATTGGGTACATCTGTTACTGTACCAACAGTTTTTAAATGACTTGGCATTAGTAAATGAGTATCACATACGTCTTCACTTAAAACTAACTTTTCTGTGGATATTATATCACCATCAACATTGAGTTCTCGTTCCACAATTTGTTCATTACTTGGTTTAATACTATTTTCTTCCTCTATATTTGGAACTTCTTCATCTTTTGAAGATTTGGCTTCGTCGATTACTTTGTTCGCATCTTCTGTAATACTGATATCTTCCATTGGTTCATCATCAATTTCTTGGATAATTACATCTGTATCTTCTTTGATATCCTTCTCATTTTTAGATGGATCGTCACCACTTTGTATTTCGTCTGTCACTAGTATCTCAGTAAAATCATTACAGTCGGAATCTTCTATGGCTTTGTCGATTTGATTAATATTATCCTCCGTGTTAACAATAATTTCATCGATCATTTTGTCAATGTTTCCAATACCAATTTGTTTGTGTTCATTCACTGTTTTAACATCATCATTGGCTCCAACTATATCGGAATGTTTGATTGGTTGATCAATTAAGTCACCATCTTTTTTATTTCTTGAAATATTTGTTTCATTTTCTTTATTGACTTCAACTGTAATCTCTCCACTATTGACTACCTCTTGTGTAGAATCACCATACACTAAATACTCAGCTATTTCTGTATCAACCAAGTTCTTATCAGATTTTGTAGTATTACCACCGTCCATTTTCATATCAATAACTTGACTATCATGATTATCAATAATAATGTTACCGTTACCAATATTATTCTCATTTCTATTCTCAGTCACTTTTGAGTCATTCTTAGAGGCGGAATCGGTATTAATATTACTATTGTTAATACCAACTATGTTTGGCATCTCTTCATCTAAATTTGCAGAGCTAGATATATTAATGCCTTTCTCACCTGAAGGTATCTTAGGTTCGGTAAAGACATCAATGTTACATTCTTCGTCACTACTGATTACGATGGAAGCAAATACCTTGCCTTGTGGTTCTTCTGATAAACCTACCACATTATTATCTTCAGCAACTGTACTATTAGTATTTTCTTTAACATTTGGTGCACTTGTGTTTAACATAGTCTCGCTACAGAAAGTGTCAAGATTAACTGTAGTTTGGCACTTGCGTTTCATGGCGCTGTCTGGTTTGTTCGGGCTATTGCGCCGGAAATATTTGGTGAGAGTCCCAACTCTGAAAGTAGAAAGAAAAGTTCAGTTTTTCGTCAGACAGAGGTGTATCTGAGACACACATTTCACCAGTTATGTTTTAGTCCCACATAATAGGAGCCTATAGCCATCAACCGGGCAAAAATCCAGACTACCGTCCAAAAACGTGACCCAACCTAGGTGACGAACCCAGGATCTCATAATCAGCAGTAGCGTTTGTGACCACTAAACATACAAGGCGCTCACTTCATACCAGACAGAAAACTTGTTTTCGAGTGTAATTTTTACAACTCAGATAATTTTTATATTTACTTTTCTGTCGTTTATTTAGCTTAAGCTCGTGGCTAAGTACTAACAGCCGCACAGGTCGATCCATCAGGTCAAGCTACGCTTGCCAGGGTTGGCTGTGGATGGGTGACCAACTTTACATAACGAGACTCCTCCGTGCCTCGGAAAGCAAATTAAGCCGTTGGTCGCGGCTGTCATTTGTGCATCTTTGACAGTCGTTACGGGTCGTCAGAAGCCCGAAAATCTGACAGCTAGTCTTACCAAAGGGTATCGTATTTCCGAGTAACTGGGTTGTGATGGCCAGATAGGCAGTCGCTCCATGTAAAAAACTGGTATTCAGCTGCATCCGGTTAGACTGGAAGCCGACCCCAACATAGTTGGGAAAAGGCTAGGCAGATGATGATTCATCTATCAGGAATAGCTACAATCCATATTCCCGAAACCGTAACGCAGTAACTTGCTCGGTCGCAGAAACAGGATAACATAATATTACTTCACTGGACAAGAGGTCGGCCGCTCGGAACATACAAACTTCCATCCCCCACTTTTTGGAATTTCCAAAAATCTCTCCTTTTATAGTGACTGCCTACATTATATCGTCACCCTCCCTGCTAACTGTCGTATCACTCGTATCTCACAAACCGACGTATCTGCACTGACAATGCCTACGTGTTCATTACTTTATTTCGAAAAGTTCTCTCTAATCGTCGAATCTGTGTCGTTTACCGTTTAGAAGATACTAGCTTCTGCCGTGGCTTCGCCCGCGTGGCTGACGGCAATTGCATGTTATTATACATGTAAACCTTCCTCTTGAATCACTCTATTTATTAAAAAAAACTGCATCAATATCGGTTGTGTAATTTTAAAGATCTAAGCATACATACATACAGACATTAGGACAGCGGAAGCGACTTTGCTTTATACTATGTATTTTGTTCGGCGTAAGTGTAAAAGGATGGAAAAAATATTCTCACTACCTGTCGTATGAACATAGGCCACTTAGCTGGAACTTATTTCTGCGATGCTTCCATTTTTTTTGTCATTTACGTCGTATAGATCAAAGCTTTCTTTGCGAATATGAAGCTTATTGCCATAGCATTAAGTGAAGTCACAATGCGGTACGCACGGGGGTGGGGTTTAGAGTCAAATCTATTCAGTCGACAAACGTGGGAAGCGAAGAGAATGTTTTATTGAAAATAATTCGAAAAATGATCGAACAGGATATTAATTTCCGAGGTTGAATCTCATTACTGCAGGGAAAAATCCTCTAGAGAATACCTACATTGTGAGCTGACGCTAACCAAGATGTACCACATGCTTTTCGTCATACAGAAGGGTTTTTAGATCCAAAAAATATCGTTCCACCGCTCAAAAAAAGATCAGTGTAGTTTGTGTATAAAACATTTGAAAGGTTCTGAGGAAAATAAATTAAAATGATTTGCGAAAAGTCTAAGAAAAGAAACATCAACAAGAGAAGACTCTGTTTAGATTAGAGCTACATTTGACTTCCAACAAGTTATAAGCAATGAAAATGCTGTTTTTTTATAAAGGTTTTTTTATGTTTTTTTTTCACAATTTATAATATGAGTTCTGTAGCCTGTTCGTGTTATATATGGCATGAAGGAGCAAGCAAAAAAGGCTCCTCAGAAATTCCGACGTCATTGTATAACTCTCTCAAGAAGAGTGACGCAAAACGCATCAATGTTGGTTTGGTACCTATTTGCGGATGGATGCAGTGGACAGAACAAAAATTCCATCGATCTTTCTCTTTTAGACCAGTGCCGAAGCCTTTGAAAATGGTAAAAAGTGAAAAAAATTATAGTAGGATGAAACCCATTGGAAAAGGAAGAGAATGTAACAAAAATTAAAGGAAAAATAATTTACGGGCGATCTGAGGTCGGGAAGTGGATGGGAGTGCGTTTTAAGGGTAAAAAATGGTATATCTCGATTTCTGGCAAAACTACAAGTCCTATGGAAAAAAGTTAAATAGCAAAGATGTAGGTAATAAAAAGATCTACAAATTTTGTATTCACACTTTTTTCACATAACCTCAAAATGTATGTGAAAAGTTCAAATAACCAAGTTTTTGGTTTTTTATTTTTATCTTTTACAAAAAAATATTTTTTTTCCACGAAATTTGGTGAAAACTTACCTTTTGGTTTTCCAAAGACACTGTGATTTTTTTTTATTTAAAATATTTATTTGTTCACCTTATTTTGACTTAATATCGAAAAATTACCCCAATTTTCGATCAAAAATTCTCTTGTCAAAATATCAGCTTTTTTAAAAAAGTCGGTATGCTTTATGTTTGTTGAAATCTCTACTTTCTGATGGTGTAAAAATATATACATTACCATAGTAAATGTTCTCAGAAAATGCAAAGAAACGATTACAATATTACATAATTTGGGAAAGTTGTAGAATTTTCTTTAAATTATATGCGTAGATGCCTATTTATTGCTTTTTTAAACTCAAACTCAAACTCAAATTATTTATTTCAAATAAACCAATTACAGGCACTTTTGAATTGTCAAGGTGTCGGTCAGTCAGAGAGATGAAGCTAGTTGCCCATTCCAAAGCAGTAGGTACCTATGGAGAAGAACGGGCAAGAAACTCCATGGACACTCTTTTAAACAAAATATGGTTACAAAATGTTGGTTACATAGATCATATTATTATTATTATACATGTGAGAACGATGCAGAACGGTGAAAGCATCCGATATAAAATATGTAAAAAAAAAAGTTCAAAAATTAAATTAAAACAAGCCATGGCCGCTAAGAGATGACCAGTCTCTACCGACAGCGCCCGTTCACGAACATGACGCATGGATTAGCACCATTCAGCTCAACCATTTTGAAGGGAGCTAAATGATCCAACACACACGCCACCATCAGCGAGACATTAAAGTGAGCATGACATACTCTCAGCCGCCAAAGCACATTCAAGTCAATGAAAGACGTACCCAGTAAATGGTCGCTTTATATTAGGTACATAGTACTCACATATGTGCTAAGCAATTATACAATATTAAGAAATTGAATTTATACAATGCAAATATAGTTTTTATTGTTGTTGATCTTCCGCAGCTCCAACAGTTTTTTAAGAAGTCTAATGAATTAGGTGATACGCCCTTGTGGAGCGGGAATAGCATTGACCCAAGCGTTTTTATCAGCGATGTAATCTCCCAATTTATAATATGCTTGGCTGCATAGTGTGCGTTTTATACAGGATTTAAATTTTGTTTCATTAAGTTCAAGAATGTTGGGAGGTATTTTATTGTAACATTTTAAACAGTACCCCATGAAAGATGAATCTACTTTAGCCAGCCTGAAACCTGGTTGAACTAATTGGTCCCTATTTCTAGTGAAATAATTGTGTCTTTCACCTCTTTTACTAAAAAGATGTAGATTTTTCCTTGCATACATGATGTTTTCATAGATATATTGACAAGGTACAGTCATGATGTTAATAAGCTTAAACCGCTTAGAGAATCGCGTCTACGAAGATTATAAATGGCTCTGATAGCTCTTTTCTGCAGAATAAAAATAGACTCGATGTCTGCAGCACGTCCCCAAAGTAAAATACCGTAAGACATAATACTATGAAAATAGCTAAAATAGACCAGCCTCGCGGTTTCTACATCAGTATATTGACGGATCTTTCTGACAGCATATGCTGCAGAACTTAGCCGTCCTGCAAGAGATGTTAAATGAGGACCCCATTGTAGCCTTGAGTCGAGCGTGATCCCTAGGAAAACAGTTTTATCGACAAATTCTAGTTTCTCTTGATTCAATACTATCTCACAATCACTACTTTTTACATTTGGTAAAGAAAATCTTATGCACTTAGTTTTTTTCCATTTAATACTAAATTATTTGCAGTGAACCAATTTTGGACCTGCAGTAGGGCGTTATTTACGTCGTCAACATTTTTGGCACGTCTATCTATCTTAAAAATTAAAGAAGTGTCGTCAGCAAATAACACCATTTGTGGTTGATTTTTTAATAAATGGAGAAGATCATTAATATATACTAAAAAGAGGAAAGGACCCAATATTGAACCTTGTGGCACACCCATTTTTACTTTTAAACCGAGTGAATTGACACCTTTTATTTGAACTTGCTGTTGTCTATCATTTAAATAAGATTTTACCAAACTAAGCGCAAGTTTTCCAAGTCCGTAATGCTCTAGCTTCAACAGCAAGGTTTCGTGATCAACGCAATCAAATGCTTTGGAGAGGTCACAAAAGATTCCTATGGCGTCTTGAGCCTCTTCCCACGCATTGAAAATGTGTTTTAATAAGGTCACACCGGCGTCAGTTGTACAACGTCCTTTGGTGAAACCATACTGTTGATCGTTAAGGATTTTATTAGTGTAAAAGTGATTAAGCATTTGGTTAAGCATTATCTTTTCAAAGATCTTGCTGAAAACCGGCAGCACGGATACGGGTCTATAATTATTGGTATCTTTATTGTCCCCGGATTTGAAAAGTGGTATTACCTTGCTGTATTTCATTAAATCCGGGAAGATGCCTTGATCCACACATAAATTAAATATTAAGGCTAAGTAAGGTGCTATTGTCTCAATGATCGAGGTGCAGATTTTAGTGGACATTCCCCAAAATAAATAACTTAAATATTACTTATATATCTGAGTGACCTACAGAAAATTTTAGCCCATCAAAAGCTATTTAATACAGGAGTGGGGAAGGGGCTAGGAGGGTATGGGCCTTACTATCCGTTATTTCGTAGCAGTACTGTGCATTTTCTGACATCATTTACTATGGTAATGTATTTTTTTTACACCATCAGAAAGTAGAGATTTCATCTAACATAAAGCATACCGACTTTTTTTAAAAAGCTGATATTTTGACAAGAGAATTTTCGATCGAAAATTGGGGTAATTTTTCAATATTAAGTCAAAATAAGGTGAACAAATAAATATTTTAAATTAAAAAAAAACACAGTTTCTTTGGAACACAAAAAGGTAAGTTTTCACCAAATTTCGTGGAAAAAAAAATATTTTTTTGTAAAAGATAAAAATAAAAAACCAAAAACTTGGTTATTTGAACTTTTCACGTACATTTTGAGGTTATGTGAAAAAAGTGTGAATAAGAAATTTGTAGATCTTTTTATTACCTACGTCTCCGCTATTTAACTTTTTTCCATAGGACTTGTAGTTTTGCCAGAAATCGAGATAAACCATTTTTTACCCTTAAAAACGCACTCCCATCCACTTCCCGACCTCAGATCGCCCGTAAATTATTTTTCCTTTAATTTTTGTTACATTCTCTTCCTTTTCCAATGGGTTTCATCCTACTATATTTTTTTTTTGTTTTCAAAAATTATCGACGCTGGTCTAATGTCATAAACTATGCCACAAATATTCAGGCAATCACTTTACGTTTCTCTCTAAAACTGAACCGGAAAGGATTTATTTTATTAAAAAAATTAAACTTAAATTACTACACAATTGGGTATTTGACAGGGTAGTATTTCTATGGCATATTCAAATGTGACGTCACATATTCTTTTAATCAAATGGAATACTTTTTAATGTTCATTCCAATTTTACAATTATATGCTCACAAAATATTTAATTTCTGTACTGTGATGGAAGTTTTTAAGGTGAGCGGTATTATTTAATATTTTATTTAGGTTCGTAGCATGCATTTTTAGTGGACTGGGAGTATAGAAAATTATTAAACAGACTTTTTCCGAGCCTGTGAGGTGAAATAGTTATTTTCACCTCACAGACTCGGAAAGAGTCTGTTTGTCATTCGAAATCTGAGCCGAAAATCGATTTTTGCTCTCTAGCGTGGCAAGAGTTTTTAAAATTCGAACCTTTCTATTTAATAATTTTCTATACTGCCAGTCCACTGAAAATGCATGACACGGTCTAAAAAATACCGCTCACATAACGCACCTTTAGAATGAAAACGACGTAACTCAAAAAAGTGACTTTTAGGGAAATAGCAAAAGAAGTTTTAAAGTTCTTAACACTTCCGTACTATTTGGTCTATTATTTCGTGATTATTTACGTCAGTGACTATGTTTGTGCTGCAAATTATAAAAAAGTCTTTTCACTATTTTCGATTTGAGTCATTTTATGACGATAACTCAATTTTTGATTTTTTTGAATTGTGTCGTTTTAATTCTAAAGGTGCGATAAGTGCACAAATGACAGCCGGGAACAACGGCTTAACGTGCTTTCCGAGGCACGAAATAAATTAGTGATATATATAACTTACAATGATTACATTACATTAATAGTAATAGTCTCAATATTTCGATTAAATTCTCTGTTTTTGGGGTTACAGTAGATTTGTCACACTTTTGTAAGTTCTATAATATATTGAAAGTAAATTCGTCATTAGCTTAGAGTATTTAATTACAAACTCTAAGATAAGCTTATAGTCTGTAATTAAATAAGTACTCTTTTTTTTTGTTTTTTAAGGCTGGAAAATCATGCAATGACTGCTCCTCTAAGGCCTTGTTTATCAAGGCATGAAACAGTATGTGTCAATACGTCACAGGGTACTACAGGTTATTGTAAATTCCTAATAAATAAACAATTGTAACTAATTTGTATTGTTAATAGTAAAAACATTATATTTAATAAGGTTTTGTACATATTTTGTATTAGTAATTCCTCAGGAGCTGGTGGTAATATTGTTGTTGTTGGCTTTACATTAATTAAGATATTCAATTATTATTTTATCTATTAAGTTGTTAATTATATAAAGTAGGTAAGTAATAGTAAGTATTACTAAATGTTGATATTAGACATATAAAAAGTGTAATGAAATTTATTGTATTAACTAAAAAATAATACAAATTAGTTATTGTTAGTGATATTTCAATGATTTAATAACTTTATACAAGGAACAAGGTTACACTGAGATTCACGGTTGATTATTCATTATGGTGAGAATGTCTGCCGGCTGTCTTCCCTTTATCTCGAAAACGGTTGGGCGTATGAAAAAGGTTGGAGACAATTTGTTGCAAATTTTATGCTCTACAATTTTTGTTGTGCATGTTACATCATTGGAGCTAGATAGAAATCGAGATTATCGCGAAAAACTGTTTTTTTTTTAGACATTTGACTTTGAGACAACTTTTAAAGGACCAAAATAAAGGTATATACAAAATTTCATCGTATTATCTCTTATTCCGAGGTCGACCTCTTATTTTTGCTAATTTGATTAGACTAAACGGACCACCATTCCAATCAATAGAATTTAAAAATGATTGCAAAAACAATTGTATTGCACATGTCACAAGGGCGCCTAATAGGCCACAGGGTAATGGCGCTGCTGAAAATGCGGTTATGACTGTTAAGAGAGCAATAAAATGAGCAGTTCTTAGCGGTGAAAATGTGTTACAAGCATCACAATTTTTTTTATTAAATTACCGAAAATGTGAGTGTATGGGCTATACACTGGGAGTATCGCTAACCGTGCATCGGATGCGGACACGACTGGACGCCTTACGGCAAGACGTCGCGCAAGCGCGCGCGGCGCTGCAACGTCGAAGCACCTAGAACCCCGAGAACCAACCCACGTGACACGTGATTACACCCCAAATCCATTCCATTTCACCTTTTGTGGTGTATTGTTTTTATTCTGGGTGCATCGTCTTCACATATAATGTTATGATTTCATGTATACAAAACATTTTAAAAGAGTAACGGTGGAGTTTCTTGCCCATTCTTCTCCACACGAAACTACCTTTTGGAAGGGGCGACTAGAATCAATTCTATTCCTTGTTCATTTTTGACGTTCAAAAGTGCCGTTCTTGTGCCTATTTGAAATAAATGATTTGACTTTGACTTTGACTTTGAAATCCTGATAAATGGTCCACAGTAACAGTGTCTCAAAGTACGGGATCGGTGTCGCATCGTATTGACATGGGAAACGGTGTCGAGTGACACAGACATCGCGACCGAATAATTCCAGTTGGGAACAAGTCGCCATTGTTATTATCGAGCGAGTATCGATACTCGGGGACAACAAATAAAATCATGCCTATGACGTGTTCGAGGATGCATCAGAGGCATACGGTAAGCTGGAGACGGTGGCGGGAAGGCCCAGCCAACACGGGCGCTCTCCCGGCGCCTCCGCCGCCCGCCCGGGTCTGCGACCCAAGCAGAGAGCGCAGGCGTGTACGCGCCGTGAATAGGACAATATGGCTAGAAATATCTAGAAGTAGGTACTTATGATTTTTATTTCGTTTTTACTTTTAATAGCTATATCTTATGGGGTAAAACTATAAGGTATTGTGTCTACTCTTATTATTGAGTAACATGAATAAACCTGTCTCTATGTTTAATTGACGTTACAGAAATAGCAGGTACTCGCAGCGAAAACGTTTTGTGCGTAGGCGTCTTAAGTATGGATTTTATACGACGCCAGCAGCACAACCATGAGTAAGAAACAGTGGGCACAATAAGGAGAACCAGTGCCTAGACAGCCGCTGTCATGCCGGATCGTTCTAGAAGTTCCCGGGGCGTGAATCAAAGTGGAACGGCGCGTAATACACGATTCGTAATTAAGAAAGAAGTATAAATACCGTAACATGAGAAATTAATAATGTTTCTACTTACCTAATGTGATATCAAACGGCAAACAAATGCGTACTGCAAGCCACAAAAATTAACCGATGCTGCTCCGTGCACGCGCGCGTCCGTATGTGCGGTGCGTAGTGGAAAGGGTGGCAGAGCTGCTTGTACAGAGGCAGCGGGCAGGGCGCCGCGCATGCGCTCAAGCCTTCGACTGCGCCGCCCCATACACAGACCAAAATAAACTTGCCAAGTGTGTCAACCACGAATGAAGGGTTCCGTAGGATGAATTTTACCAACAACAAACTTATTCTCCCATTAAAATCATGTTCTCCCACACTTTTCAATATAAGTTGGTCGGCTAATACGAGTTAATTTGAAAAGCCTATTTAGCTATGATAGTTTTCCTTTTAACTTTGTTATTATACAGGGTGAATTTTTCAAGTGTGGGTGGATGGCCGAATCCGAAACTACGAGGAATAGAGTTTTTTTTTGTTTGCGAGAATTTATTTTACCACTTTATCGGCGTGATATATTATATATCCAGAAAGTTATTAATTGCTTTCTTACTACTCTGTCAAGAAAGTACCGGGAAAAGATCAATAATACACAAAATGTCTGTTATTCATCCAAATTTATTTTATCACCTTCAAAGTATGCTCTTTTAGGAACGATACACTTGCGCCAACGAATAATCCATTCATCAAAACATTTTTTAAACGCTGCTTCCGGAATTGAGTTCAGTTCTCGCCGCGAATTCTACTTTATGTCTTCTATCGATTGAAAACGGGTGCCACGAAGTGGTAATTTGAGTTTAGGAAAAAGAAAAAAGTCAGCAGGAGCCATATCTGGTGAATATGGTGGTTGCTTGCGAATTTTTGACCAAACACTCAACAAATACCATCATTTGTTGAGTGTTTGGTCAAAAATTCGTTCACAATGATAGCCTTGTGCGAAGGCGCATTGTCGTGGTGCAAAATCCAAGAATTTTCTTTCCACAAATCTGGCCTTTTTCGTCGAATTTGCACTCTTAAACGCCGCATAACGCTCAAATAATATTCTTTATTTTCCGTTAGACCTTCCGGTAAGAATTCAGAGTGCACAACACCGCGATAGTCAAAGAAAACAGTCAACATGACTTTGACTTTTGATCGACTTTGGCGTGGTTTTTTCGGTTTCGGTTCAGTTGGAAGGCGCCACTCCGAAGCTTGTTGACTAGTTTGCATGTCAAACTCGTAAACCCACGTCTCGTCACCAGTAACAATGCGTTTCATGAATGTTGGGTCCGAACTGACTCGTTCTAGCATGTCCTCAGCGACTTTCATGCGATTGAGTTTTTGGAGAAAATTCAGATCTTTTGGGACTAGCCGAGCAGCAACATGTTTCATACCCAAATGATTATGGTACGATCGACTCGTGAGATACAGAAAGTTTGGCGGCTATCTCTCTCAGAGTTGAATGGGGATTTTCAGTCACTATTTTCTTCACTTTTGCGATGTTAACTTCAGTTGCAGACGTTGACGGCCTACCAGAGCGAGGCAAATCTTCCATCACATCTCGACCGCTTTTGAACGCTTTGACCCACTCATAAGCACGAGTTTTTGATAAAGTCGATTCACTGTAAGCCTTCTGTAACATTTTCAGTGACGCCGAACACGAAATTCCATTGGCGATGCAAAATTTAAGACAAACTCTTTGTTCGATATTTTTGTCCATTATGAAATTCGCAATACACACTATATATGATATTACTAAAACCAGCACTGTATTTAATATAAATAACAGATGCAACTCAAACTCCGCGCCAAAATGGAAAACAGTTGTGCCAATCTAACAACTACAAAAATACAAAAATTTGAATTTGGAACCATAAACAAATCATCCATTCCCGATACTTTTTTGACTGAATGTATATTGCCTTTTAATTTTTTTTTTTGACGCAAATCTTACAGCCATATAGAAATATACTCAAAGTATTCAATTTAATCAATTAAATTTATTTATTTTGTGAACATAGGTGATTACAGGTGTTTTTCACTATAAATATATATTGTACCGCCTCTCCTTCCTCTCGGTTTCTTGCGTTGACACACATCATAGAGGTATTATCTTTTTTTATATACATTTGACGCACTATAATGAATAACCTAAGCCGTGATATGGACAGACCAGTCCCCTGGTTTTGTAGCAGTGGAGATGTTTATTTTGGACCGTGGAGTTCGCGACTCAGTGGGAAATCTCGAGTCTAGCGGGGTTACATAACACACATGCCCCAAACAAAGTAACCAAATGAGAATCAATTAACCGTGGATCAGGCAAACCAATCAAGACTGATAACAATCCGTCATTGGATAGTAGAAATGGTTAACGGCAGACTAAATAGAGATTTTCGACTGCTGCGAAACGTATATACAATAATAGAAGCCCTAAGAAACATGTTCGATTTTATTTTAGAATACACAGCAGCCATATTGAATCTCTTTGATATTTTAATTGAAGATCGCCTTCAATTACATGCCACAAAAATTGTAGAGATGATCCATGAAAGAATACATACACCAAACAGATTGGCAGAACTCGTACAACGGCCTAATTACGTGAGGGTGATTATAGCAGATATGGAAGAGTTTACAGAGTTAGTTGTCAACTAACTCTGTAAACAAGTTAGCTGTTGATATATTTTGGCTTGATATCCCCAAATATCAACATTTTAATTTTATTGAAAACTAGCTGGTCCCGCACGGTTTCACCCGATGCTCGGGTTCTATTGGTCGTAGTATGATGTTACATAGCCTATAGCCTTCCTCGATAAATGATGACTATACAACACAAAAATATTTTTTCAATTCGGACTAGTAGTTCCAGAGATTAGTTCATTCAAACCAACTCTTCAGCTTTATAATATTAGTATGGTTCTCATAATTATCTCTCGCCTAATTGTGACAAATCTACTCCGCTTTGGACTGATACTTTTCTAATAGGTCTTGTACGAATAAATGCTTTTTTTCTGTAACTATATTTTATAACTTTTAAAAAGTACCCACATATTTTCCTGATTTTCGTGATATTGACGCTCTAAACTAATGAATTATTTGACGTAACAATTGCAAGATGAAGTTCATTCTCTTTCGTCTCGTCAGCTTTGTAAAATGGTATAGCAGTTCTAATTTTAGCACGTGCTTGAATAAAAATCAAAGTTATTCCAGGCAACTCAGTACTTTTATAAATGCGAACAGTAACTAAGTACTTAGGTTCTAGCTATCATCTCCTCTGAACCCTAAAATACGCCTGGGCACAACAGACGGCGGGGGCGGAGCGGCGTCTGTCGCAAATTAATTTTTGGTACTCGATGTTTCAACCCCGATATTCACATGGAAAGCTCTAATTAGGTTTGCCGGCGTCCGCATGGACTCTAGCACTCTGGTAATGGATGCGCCGCATTAAAATCTCCGGTGGAGGTCAGATGAATCGAATTACCGTCCTGCTGCCTCCCGACTGTTGGTCTCCAATTAATTCTCGGCACTGGATGTTGCACGCCCGATTTTCCAGCTATTAGCTTTGCCCTCGCACGCGCCGCTGCACCTGGCAACGGTGGTGCTGCTCACCCTCGCCCTGCTAATGGATGTGTCGGATTAAAATGTCCGGCGGAGGTATCGTTAGATATATTCAATTAGCCTCCTGCTACGTCTCTATCACCCTACGGCTAAAATGAACGGCGAGCGCGGCGTTTGTTTTGTTGTGCAAGTTCGTGTTTCGTAATATTAGTTGGCTTCATAGATAATTATGTATATTCAAATCTGATATGCCTTGGTTACCACTCAGTCTTTTTTTTGTTTCAGGCGGCTCGTTCAAACATAGGTACTCTTATACCTTTTATTCGAAATTAGTTTTATAGAACCAGGCATCCACGGAACCGACCCTTTTGGTGGCGCCAGTGTAATAGTACCTAGGGACGGGAATAAGCTTAGCAGGTAAAACAGTTGTTAGTTCAGGATGTGTACCACAAGTTGATAACCTACTCGTATTTCACAATGCATAAAAACGAAAGAATTAATGAAACGAACGAAAGTATAAAGTTCGCCACTTTATACTTTTCGTTTTGTCTTAGATTTAGAGTTGCTATAAATTGTAAACATGGCAACCTTTCGGGCATAACAGTGAATGCCAAACTTTAATGAACCCTTAAAACGGTGAAGGAAAACAACGTGAGAAAACCCGGCTGTTAAAAAAAATGTTCTAGAAACAAAAGTTCGACGACACGTGACATTCGCCAACCCGCACTGGGCCAGCGTGGTGGATTGTGACCCTCTCTTAGAGAGAAGGCCTGTGTTTCAGCAGTGGGAACATTATAGGCCGATTATGTATGTTTGTTATATATCATTAATAAATAAAAGGAAACAGCTCAAACCACTGAATGTAATGTGTTGTTGGGCTCACAGATAGTTATAATGACGTAGGCATCACTATTCTACGCGAACGAACTCGTAGACCGACACTAGTCGTATATCCTACTAGTTTCTGCCCACGCAAAATATACACTTTTACACTAGAAACGGTGATATTATTCGCAACATTATTATGTACTAGAAATAAGGCCAGGCCGCATCATTCACCCTTTCACCGGCTTCATAAGCTTCGTTACTCAGTTTTTGGGTTTAATACAATGTTTTTAAAACAAGCTTATCTGCTAGATTTGCCTTTTAATGCGTTTGAGCCAAAGTCTACATATAGTCTAGCATACTATTCATTATTATTCGGTAAAAAAATCTTTAGAAGAAGAACTTAAATAATAGAGAAATGAATAATAGAAAAATTGCAACAAAGAACCAGAACAAAGAGAACAATAAAAATACGGGAAAGGCTAAAATAAATATAAATAAAGACGAAAACGTGATGAAAAGGATATTAAATTAAAGCAATAGCTCTGACGATGACTCTCCTATAATGAGGATCCATCAGGTGCCGAATGGATCCAATGCATCTCTTGCAAGGACTGGGCCAAAGTCAAAGTCAAAGTCAAAATGTTTATTGCGAACCAAGTGTACAATTTTGGTGTTATGAACGTTAGTAGGTACTTATGACTTAGCGGCCTTTTCCAAGCATTGCAATTTTCATTCGCCTGCCCTTATCTTATTTAATTAGCATGCATTAAACATTATTATTAATTAATTATTTTCTTTTATATTTGTGCAATTAAATTGAGAATTTATAGTTATGTCGAAATTGAATGTCAATAATAATAATGAATTTAATACAATTATTCAGCAAATTAATGTCATTCATTTAAGGTAATAAAATTATATAAATGAATATAAACCAGGATATAGGATATAGGTTTGTACAGGACAGATCGTCACATTTGAACACGATAGAAGATCGTTATTTTAAGCTTGACTCTAAATATTCTTTTACTGAGTAGAAACATTTTTGGATTAGGTATAGTTTTAGCCTTTTTTTAAATATTGTTACAGATTTTTCAGTTTTAAACATGTTAGGCAGCTTGTTATATATTTTTATTGCCATATAGTAAGGGCTATTGCTTAACATTTTAATTCTTGAGGTTGGGGCGCATAACCTCTTTTTATGACGAGTGTTGACTTTGTGCGTATCTTCCACTTTAGTGAACTTGTCGATATTTTTAAAAACAAATACGCAAATGTCAAGTATGTATATTGAAGGCAGAGTTAGCATCTGATATTTTATAAAATAGGGTTTACAGCTCTCCATATTATCTATTTGTGCTAGAATTCTTATGCACTTCTTTTGCATTATGAATAATTCATCTACGTTAACACTGTTTCCCCATAGCATGATGTATCATAGGTGATATCACATCATTCAGTTGCCTATATTGTAATTCAGATGATGAATATGAACAGATGCTCTTTTAGTTCGTAGTTATCTAAAATAGTACCTAGGTATCTAATGCTTGATATTTTTGTTGATTTTGTATTATACTACATTTTATTCACCTTGTTTAAGTGTAAAGATGATGCGAACTTAAAGAAGTTGTTTATTAAAGACTCATTACCTAGCTTGAAAAAAAAGTGTCATTTTCTAGCTCGTCATTATGACCAGTTTAAGACCGATTAATAGTTAATTAGAAAGAATTTACTATACCTAAAAATATGTTGAAATTTTTCAACATATTTTGAGTTTTCGTTTATGTTAAGATATTTTGATTATTTTGTTATCATTAGTTCATAAGAAAACGTGTTCCATGCAAGGCTGTATTAATTCAACTTTCATGAATAAAAAAAATATGACGTACACATAATATTTTTTCCTTATATCGGGCAGCATAACATTAACTTTTACCCCTTCTGAAAACACGCGCCCCAACACGTGTTTTGGAACTAACACGTGACACCCCAAATGTGAGGTAACAATAAACAACGGCCATTTTTAAGAGAAAGCGTAATTTCTACGGTATCGTTACTATTATGTTTGTTTCGAGATAATTACATAATACCTGTATGATTGAAGCATCATGTATCCTAAAATTAAGTCTAAATGTGGACACCTAATTCTTAAGCTACAACTACATATATATATACACACATCAAAAGTGTCTAGGGATCAACATATATTTTTGCAATAACTTTTCTCTTGATTGATATTAATTTAAATTTTCTTTAAGGATTCATCAAATAAAGTGTTTTCGTTTGTCACAGTAACGATAAACCAAGTCACCTTTGCATTAATAAAGAAATTTGCCATTTTCCTAATAAAGGGATTTTTGACATTTGAACCACTAACATTAAAGTTCGAAAAAAAGACTGAAATAACAGTTTTCTTTAAAATTTTATTGGGTAACTTAAACAATTAATAATCCGTGTTTCTACCGCGAACACTAACAACACAAGAACATCGGTTTGGCATACTCAAAATGAGTTCATCCAAATCACGCTGTGGAATGGCCGCCCATGTTCGTTGCAACAACAAAAAAAGGTGTTATCAGTCGACTTTGGACACGTTACCGAAGCACTGGTACCGTGGCTGAGCGCCATGAAGGACGGTATCGCTGCACCACACGGAGACAAGACCGATACATTCAAATCTTAACTCGAAGAGCTCCAACAATAACCGCCATGATGTTAGCCGTGAGGCTTCATCACTCTTCAGGGAACTTAATTAGCGACCAAACAGTCAGAAACCGCTTGCATGAAGTGAACCTTCATTCCCGAAGACCGCTACGGGTACCACCTATAGCAATGCACAATCGTAGGATTCGATATCAATGGGCTCTTGAACACAGAAATTGGGCAGAAGAACAATGGCGTTTCGTGTGCTTTTCTGATGAGTCTCGTTTTGGTATGAGACCGGATACAAGACGTATACGACACTGGAGAACCCCTGGACGCCAACAGCGATTAAAATCCTGCCAGGAAGTCCATCCTTATAGTGGTGGAACCATCATGGTATGGGCGGGTATTTGGATCGGCGGAAGAACTGAGTTGATTTGGATCAGAGGCAACCTCAACGCTCAAATTTATGCTGAGACGATTGTATCTGACGTCATCGTTCCTCTACAAGTGCAAATCGGTCCCTTATTTCAGTTAATGCATGATAATGCACGACCGCACACCGCAAGAGTTGTAAGACAGACTCTCGCCGCAGCTAACATCAATGTCCTGCCCTGGCCTGCTCAGTCGCCAGACTTGAACCCGATTGAGCATGCATGGGATATGCTACAGAGAAGAGCTCTGCCGAATATGGAGGGTATCCAGTTGCAAGAAGACCTTTTTTTGTTGTTGCAACGAACATGGGCGGCCATTCCACAGCGTGATTTGGATGAACTCATTTTGAGTATGCCAAACCGATGTTCTTGTGTTGTTAGTGTTCGCGGTAGAAACACGGATTATTAATTGTTTAAGTTACCCAATAAAATTTTAAAGAAAACTGTTATTTCAGTCTTTTTTTCGAACTTTAATGTTAGTGGTTCAAATGTCAAAAATCCCTTTATTAGGAAAATGGCAAATTTCTTTATTAATGCAAAGGTGACTTGGTTTATCGTTACTGTGACAAACGAAAACACTTTATTTGATGAATCCTTAAAGAAAATTTAAATTAATATCAATCAAGAGAAAAGTTATTGCAAAAATATATGTTGATCCCTAGACACTTTTGATGTGTGTATATATATATGTTTTTTAATTGTAGCCCCGGTCTCCCCTATGCATAAACCTTCCTCTTGAATCACTCTATCTATACTAATATTATAAAGAGGAAAACTTTGTTTGTTTGGTTGTAATGAATAGGCTCAAAAACTACTGGACCGATTTTAAAAGTTCTTTCACCGTTGGAAAGCTTAGTTTTCTAGGAGTAACATAGGCTACTTTTTATCCCGGGAAAAATAACGGGTCCCACGGGAAAGACCACGGGAGCGAAGCCGCGGGCAAAGTGCTAGTCTATCGATAAACCCATAATAAGCCCGCAGTTGGGACACAAGCCTCGTCTCTTCGAGAGAGAGCGGGCCCAGTGCGATTGGGTGGACATCACACGTCTTTGATGTTTTTTAGTTCTAGGACATGCCAGTTTCCTCACGATGTGTTCCTTCACCGTTTTGAGAGCAGTGGTGATGAAATTATTTACACAAAGTAAAGCGCCTGCCTGAGTTCTAATCATAGAGTTCTAATACACGATCTACAACTCGTAAGTCGGGGCAGTTACCACAAGTAACGCTTTGAGTTTAATGGTGTTGATTCTTGCCTCAGCAACCGACAGCAAGATCGTCATTCCCTCGTAATGTCACTGCTTCCTGTAGCGTCGGAGGTAAGGCTGCCTCCTCTCAAAATATAACATGGCGAAGAGGTAACGGATAAACTTTGGGTTATGCTCGTAAACTTGTGCTGCTTGTGACTGGTGTTTAAAATCAAAATCAAAAGTCATTTATTCAAACTAGGCTGAAAATCAGCACTTTTTGAAGGTCAAAATTACATTAGACAGTCTCCCAAAACGCACACCCTTCACCACTTCCTAGTTCTTAAGCTGGGAAGAAGAAGTGGCGCAACAAACTCCCCAGCAACCAGTTCTTGCTGGCCATTGTTTTGTTATTGTTGTAACTTACTCGTAATTAACTATTTGTTGATTTTGATTACACCCTATCCCCTTCGAGCATTTATTGGATCAATTAAAAGGAAGCCTAAAAAACGTACAGCCATGGTAACAGTGAACAGGTGCTCATGAACATGCTAACTTAACTTTCCTCCCTCTGTTAGGAAAGATTTCCGGCACGCTAATACTTACCTACCTATCATATTTAAAAGTGTACCAGATAGGCTCAGAGAGTGCATACCGAACAAAGAAGGCCCCAGTGGCTACTAACTGACGGATTAAGGTTATTTTTTAGTTAACTTTTAGTGAATATTAAATTAACTGAATAAAGAGATTATTTTGTAACCTATCCATAAAATCCATTTTATCATTACTATGTATTTTTAATTCAACCTAAATACGTGGTGCGCACTATTTTGTTTTGAGTAGGTACCTAGTTAATGTTTATCTATACTTACTAATAATATAAAGAGGAAAGATTTGTATGTAAGTAGTTATGTTTGTAACGAATAAACTCAAGAACTACTTAGTGGATCAGTCAGGCTTCGAATAGCATAATGTTCAAATATTAATGCATAGGTACACTAGAATAAATTTAAAGTTATAAAATGCCTACACCAATACAAGTACCTACCTATAAGAAAATTAATTTATGTGCCTAATAATTATAGTCTTTATCAAAATACATTTGATTTCTTTTTTTCAGAGAAAATGTTACCTACTAGATATAAAAAGGACATGCATCAGAATATTGGTCTTATTAAGTTAATTAAGAATACCTACTTAGAGTTTAAAATAGCAATTGTTTCCTATTTTAAACTTTAAAAAGGTATGCTAGCACTACTAGCAATGCCTTGAAAGTCATCATTTTCAGCACAGCTGTTTTAAAATTAATATTAGTAGGTACATTTGCACCTGTTACTATTGCGTTTGAAGAGTATAAAGTCAAATTAATACTTCTTTGAGCAAAATGTTTTCTGTTTGACTAATTTTATTCAATACTAAGTTTAATATCATCACAAATTCTTTCTTCTCTTTATCTATTTAAGCAATGCACAGTTTTAACTAAAGACAATAGCAATGCATACAAAATATTGGGTTTAGTAGGTATATGTATAAAAGTGCAGTTGCCACCACATTAAGTTACCGCAGACTGTCAAATCTTCTCAATCGATTTTGAACTTAACAAACAACGGTTTATGGTTTAAAGGCATTTGGAGATATTTGACAGTTACTAAAACCTGATGCGCTGGCAACCGTAGATTTAGAACTAGCACTTCCCCTTCGAATTTTTCAGTGTGATTTTTTTTGTTGTAACATAAAATATAATTATCCTATAGCTGTGCCTCTAGCTTCTTACTCAGTTTTTACCTAGCATTCATTCTGACATTTTTCTTTTTGTTCATCTCCTGAGAGTTGATGGGTGGCATTAGTCTGTAGCTTTCCTCAAGCATTGGGCAATCAAAAGCAAAAAGAATTTTTCATCTCCTACTTTTGGTTACAGACACTAGTATGTTCAAACAAACATTCCTCATTAACTAGCAGGAAGCAGGCATGAAGGCACTAAACAGAAGTTTGATTTAATTAATATATATTATTATATATAATATATATTTAATTAATAATTAATGAAAAGTTTTTATAATTAGGCCTACAAAATGCTGTTATCTCCATCTGGATGTTCTCAACAACAACCCGGAGTCTATGTCAATGCAAAGATACTTTTTTTATACTCAATTGATGGTAATAGCCTTGCCGTCCATTAATTAAACATTAGTGCTGAAACATCTCCGGGGAATACAGGTGTGTTATCTAGTATCTGTCTGTCTGTTACCCTTTTACACCTTCCTTTAAGACAAACCATAAAGATTGAATAGATTGGGATGAAATTTGGCATGGACAAACTGCATAATTATGTATGACCTGGGTGACAAAGACAATACAAGGTATTTTAAAAGATTAATGGTGGAGTTTCTTGCCCATTCTTCTCCATAGGAAACTACTTTTTGGATGGGGCGACTAGAATCAATTCTATTTCTTGTTCATTTTGACGTTCAAAAGTGCCTTTTTTGTGCATATTTGAAATAAACAATTTGACGTTGAGTTTTTAAAATCATTACAATCCAATCCACATTCCCATGCAATTTCCAACCTCCACAAAGAGCTTAATAGTAAATAAATTTGTACCTATTAAAATAATTATTAAGTACATTCAGTCACAACAGAATCTTATTCAACAACAGCAAAGTAGTTTTTGCAACTTATGAAAGTATTGAAAGTGGATTCATTGTCCACCATCTGCTTCAAAATATTATTAAGTGTAGTTACTATACTTAAGAACATAATATTGAAGCAGATGGTCGATAGCAAGTTTTTATGTAGGTACCTAATTGTTCCCTCAGGGATATGTCTTAACGGGCGTTGCACAGGGGTCCCGGAGTGGTCTTTTAAGAGATAAAGGGGCCTCTTCCATGTGCTGATGGTGATCACCGAGGTGGTTTTAATGAGGTAAGAATCCCACACTCCCTGGTCTTTTCTCCAAAAGTTCAGGCGCGTATTGAAGGTTTCACCCCAAAATAAAAAAATAAAAGTAGGTACCTACCTAATTGTTCAGAAATGTAAAAAAAAACGCTTCCGGGCACCCGAAGCGGGCTAACCGGCAGCCTACATCTTGCAGTTGAATCGCTTCAAGCTGTAATCCATTATCCAAGAAGTCCCTGAGATTAACAGGATATAAGCTATCATACATAATCATATGACACCGCTTGCCTTGCCGTCTCCGTCTGTCTGATGGATGACTGATCTAGGGATGATCGATATTCATCGATGCCCGATGGTAGATAAACATCGAAGTCAGGGCACCAACTTGGGGCCTCTAGAATTCATTATTATGATAAACAAGTTGCCGGAAGTCGTAAGACATGGCACTTGTTTATTATTTGCCGATGACCTCAAGTTGCTGCTTGAGATTAGGTCCGAGTCTGATTGCAGGTGCCTACAGGAAGACATCGATCGAATAGTAAAATGGAGCCATGAAAAAAAACTGTACTTCAACATATCCAAGTGCTCGTTGATGAGTTTCACCCGTGCTCGTGCACCTCTGCTCTATGAGTACGTGGTGGACGCGGCGTCACTGCAACGAGTCACGGAGGTGCGAGACTTGGGTGTTTTCATGACTCCCGATCTGACATTCCGTGAGCATATAACCAGGATCTGTAAGAGGGCGTACAGAAACTTGGGATTTGTTCTGAGACAGACACAAAGCTTCACAAACATCACAGCAGTTAGGGTCCTGTATGATGCACTAGTCAGGAGTCATCTGGAACATAGTGCGGTCATATGGGCTCCACATGAAGCTAAGTACTCTGTAATGTTGGAGCGCGTTCAGAACAAGTTCACGCGCCATTTGTACAGGAAATTATATGGGGTATATCCGTTCTACCCACTGATGTATCCCACTCTGTTTGTCCTGGGCATGGTTGGCTATAATAAACTGCATGTCCGAAGGGAGTTTACGTTGGTCGCCTACTTGGTGAAGGTGCTTCGTGGAGTGGAGAGTCACCCGGCAGTATTGCAGCGCTTGAGTCTGTGTGTGCCGGACCGCTACGTGTGGAGGCGGCGCAGCCCGCCGTTGCTACTGGTACCTGCAGCCAGAACTAACCTGCTTGCCAAGGCACCCCTTACCAGAGCTATCCGTACCATCAACGACCTTCAAACTCAGATTGATGTGTTTACATGTTGTAAACTTAGCCACGAGCTCCTCTGAAAACATCGACCTATCAATGAATAATATTGGAACATCGATATACTGCAGGCCATTATACACACATCAAAAGTGTCTAGGGATCAACATATATTTTTGCAATAACTTTTCTCTTGATTGATATTAATTTAAATTTTCTTTAAGGATTCATCAAATAAAGTGTTTTCGTTTGTCACAGTAACGATAAACCAAGTCACCTTTGCATTAATAAAGAAATTTGCCATTTTCCTAATAAAGGGATTTTTGACATTTGAACCACTAACATTAAAGTTCGAAAAAAAGACTGAAATAACAGTTTTCTTTAAAATTTTATTGGGTAACTTAAACAATTAATAATCCGTGTTTCTACCGCGAACACTAACAACACAAGAACATCGGTTTGGCATACTCAAAATGAGTTCATCCAAATCACGCTGTGGAATGGCCGCCCATGTTCGTTGCAACAACAAAAAAAGGTCTTCTTGCAACTGGATACCCTCCATATTCGGCAGAGCTCTTCTCTGTAGCATATCCCATGCATGCTCAATCGGGTTCAAGTCTGGCGACTGAGCAGGCCAGGGCAGGACATTGATGTTAGCTGCGGCGAGAGTCTGTCTTACAACTCTTGCGGTGTGCGGTCGTGCATTATCATGCATTAACTGAAATAAGGGACCGATTTGCACTTGCGACTGTTCCATCTTATTAAATTACTCTTTGGACTGTTCGTTGACAGATAGAAGACGGATCTTTTTGGCTCTCAAATGACGTTGACATGTGCCGCTCAAAATAAACATTTGTGAAATGTAATTTCGATTTTATTAGGCGCCTCGACAATATCAATCTGTATAAATAAAAATGAATTTATGTTTGTTAGTCTCAGTAAAACTCAAGAACGGCTGAACCGATTTGCCTAATTTTGGTTATGAAATATTTCTACAGTCCTAGTTTATAAGGTGAAAAAAGATAGGTAGGGTAGGTAGATATGGTAGGTAAGTAGAGTAGTGGGGTATTATTATTTCTATAAGATGTGAAGTGGAGGTTAGCCACCAGTACCTATACGGCAAGTATGTTCGGTTCAGCATCATGCAATTGTGTTGTCAACGACTAGAACAATAAAACTGTAGTGCATTCAAAATATTTATTTGTTCACTAATATACAAAACTTATACCTATCAAATTATGCATGTCACGCTTATGTAATCGCAGCAATCTCACCAAAATTCAGAATGATTACGTAATAAGTAAATATAATCATCATCACATTGATTCAATAAAAGATATTTGATCATTATTATAATAAAAGGCCTTATTTTCTTACTAACAAATGAGGCTATACGCCTACTTTTTCGTTGGTTTACGCGTGCGACGGTGACGTATTGTACCAACAACAGTCTACCACACTCGCATGTAGTCTTAAAATATTGGAGGTCAAGCCAAACAAATTACAAAGTATAAAAATTTTAGAAAAGATCCATGATAAACATAAAATATCAAAATATACCATACCATCAGTGGAAAAAGTTGTAAATTATGAAATATTTCATAGAGAATCTCTGTCTTTGACGTGTGTCTTTTGTGTGTCTGCTAAGACCGTGACGTCACCAACGAAAAAGTAGGCCTACAGTGGATGGCTATATAGTTAGTAGGTACTTTTTATAAAATAGTTATTGCATTATATCTCACTTTTTGTATTAAATATATGTTTGCTTATGTAGCTATACTTTGTATATGTACGGTGGAAAGCTGAAACGGGTGCTGCAGGGAAGTAACCAAAATTTACTCAAAGGAAAAGTTCCTTTATTCTTGCTATGAAGTAAAACTGTTTATTTATCAAGGTAAACCATATTTACTGCATTTGAGTAGGTACAGGCAAGTAACTTCAAAAATGTATGAACACTGTTTACATATTTACTTTTTTTTTAAAATCTGACCCTGGGGCCATCCACCACTTAAAAGACCAGTATTATTTTAATATTACTTCAGTGTGAGAAAGAGACAAAGCTTTACTGTAGGTACATATCCATCTCTTTCCAATGTGAAGTAATACTAAAGTAATACTGTTTTAAGAGGCGGTGGTTGGCCCCCTGGGCCAGCTTCAACTTTCCACCCTGTATATTACTACGCACCTAGATAAAAAAATATAAATTGTATTAATGCATACACAGTAGCATAGCACGCGCAGCGTTTACGAGTATGCATGTAAAATCAGCTCGGCACACAACACAAACAAAATAACAGCCAATAAGTAACATTAACAAGGAGTTTTCCAATTGTATAGATACATTCTTTTCAGTTATTTCGCCTCTGAAAACAGCAAGCCAACAGGAACCCTTTAGTAACAAAAATAAACATCTCTGTGTTGACATATATCTGTCAGTAGCAGCAACCCAAAGGCAACCTTATTACGAATGTAATAAAGTTCACTAAAGCTTTGACATCTATGCAAGATTAGAGGTAAAATTACTGTGAAAGAACGTTATCAGCGAATATCTACCTTACGAGGTAGCGTTAGGCTTGACAGTCACATGTAAACTACTACTACCTATACAGTGTACTCTCCAATGTAGTCAGGCTAAAAAAATCGCACAGTGACTGTAGTTTTCCAAGGCCCATTTGTAGTGTCACAACCAAACAAAAAATTAAATACTAGAAAACAAATTTCCGTCTCCTTTACTCTTACTAGGTGCTAGATCTATATAATAAATGTGTCCTTGTCTCATTATTATAATTATTATTGACTTGTCTATTGCTATACTTTGTCTACAAATGCTGTTCTCATACACAAACAAAACAAACTTTTTGTTTGTTTCGTAATTCAGGCAGTAGATAATAACGATAAATATATCTGAAAAGCTATTTCCTAGGAAAGCGGTGCCGTCATATTATTACGGTCGTCATGAAAATCTGTCATTTTCACCGGTATTTGACGTCCATGTATCATAGTGGCACGACTAAGATTTTTGAAGGTACACACAAAGCTTATTTATCAGTAATATAAAGTAAGTTAATACTATATATAAGGTAGATTTTATATTTCAAATTATTACCATGTGTCAAAAACCACTCTATAGTAGGACGACCGTTATTGTGTGACCGTTCACCGCTTTCTTAGGAAATCAAACCTTTAAGCGTTGAGTCTTGAGGTATTACATCTGTAAGGCATTTTGTTCTTTAAATTGAACTCAGCACCACGTGAGTAGTTCTAGATTACATTGAAAATAATTTTATACAAATTCTGTTCTATTTTGGAAGTTCATCCTTAATTTCGTTAAGCTTTGATCTTTATTCTAACCATAAGGTTACTGACTTATATATTTAATTTAGGTATATAATCCTACATAATTTTAATAGAGCTACTGCATTAGGTGAGAATCAACATGTAAATAAGTTCTCATATTGTTTTTTAGTCACTCAATTTAACTAATTCCGCAGATAAACTCAATATACAAACAAAAGTTAAGCATTACTGACTGTTTCAAACTTATTTTAAAGGGTTAAAAATAAATTACCTACAATAGACTAAATAATGGACATTAGACATACTCTGACCAACTGGACTCATCATTTCCAATGTTTCTAACGAGTTACAATAATAGATCAACCTTAAAGCATTAGCGTCTTATTAGATAATGTGATTATGTTTTATTGCATTGAACTGTCAAATTTCAGTTAATTATACACTTGAGTACACAAATGTATTCCACTTAGGGCTGATTTTCAATAGTCAGATAACTAAATATTGCAGTTTAATATGTCAAACTGTCATATTTATTCTTCAAACAAGTTATCTGACTGTTGAAAAATCAGTCTTAGATGAATTGATTATTCATCTAAATAATATAACTTACGGATTTGTCCAAATTACCATCGTTCGATTTAGTTTAATATATAAAGTAAATTAGTTAACATATAGTATCCTTATATCATGCTTAGCGGTTGAAATATCAACCATTCATATTTACAATAAAACGGTTTGTATGAAAATACTTCATTTTTAGTTAAAAAATATTCTATTGTTGTACAGGGAACATTTTTGCGATAGCAATTCAAGGCGAAACCTGAAACTATGTTGAATAATCAAGTGTTGAAAGCCACATTCGACTCCATTTTGAAAGATATAAAGACTGATTGTTTGTTTTTTTGACAAGGAACCGAAAACAAAATTTTGTATCCAGTACCCGTGGAAGCACTATTATATAGTTCTCTGATTCTTTCCTAAATCGAAAGAAAATTTTGCTCTACCACCACCTTTGCTCTACATTTTTGTTCAGGATTTCGCCTTGCAGTCGGAAACTCAAACCCTGTATAGATATAGTTTGTGCCTTAAACCTTCCTAAATGGTGTGATGTAGCCATACAATTAAAGTAATGCCGTGTGGGGGGATAATCACAAATTCACAACCGGCTATTCAAATATTCAATTTAAAAGTCTGTCATATTGAAATCACAAAACAGTCACTTAGTTATTCACTAATGTTCAATGAACGAAGATCTGCAACCACTACAGCTGCGCCTTACTCCGAGTTCGAGCTCGAGCTGGATGGCGTGTAGCTGTAGTAGTCGCTCTGCTAGGCGGTGTTTATCTGTTCCACGTTCAAGTGCGTGATGAAGCGCAAGCGCATCTGCAAGGCAGGCCGCAGCTTACGGATCACATTCTCCACTTCGGTCTTCATTGTGTCGCCGACGAACATGTATTTTATGTGGTAACTGATTAATTGTTAAGGAATAATTATTTTAAAGGTTCAGTTCAACAACAACATTAAAATGTCTACTATAACCAATAGTCCTGACTATATATGATGCGAATCCTTTACCATGAAGTTTTTACTTCGTAAGAGACTGACATAACCGGTTACAAGAGAGAGACTTTCCTGCGGTCGCTTGGGCAAAACAGTTTGTAATCATTTTCTTAACAAAGATAACTAAAAGAAACAGATTGCTAATAGGCGAGTCATCAAGTCGCACCGCAGTCCTGTCGCAATTCTGATAAATCATAGCATGAGAAAATTAGCAGAGCAACGCATTGCTCGACGTGGCAACGCTGTACGCGAGGTATGCTTTGATAAGAATATAATATGAATACATTACACAGTTGGGTAAAAAGGATACAGCAAGTCGCATATCGGGTCAATGTACTGCAAGTGTTGCTGAGACTTATCGATGTGCGCCAGGAGTTCGTACAGAGTGATAGTGATGTCCATGACCGCTCGCGATATGTCAGAATTGAATCGTTGTAAGAACGGACCAACCAAGTGGCACAGGTACAGTAGTTGAACCTCTGTATGGATCTCAATCGACAACTTTTCTTTGATGAACCTGGAAACACATTAAAATATATTGTTTTGGCGAATTTCGCAGAAATCGATGCTGTATTCTAAATGTATAAGCATAAATACTCTGACTACACATTTGACTGGACTTTTGTCACCGTGACTGTTTTATCACTAGTTTGGTTCGTGGATATGCATGGAAATGCGCGCACGTTACGACGTGACACATTCACGTGACAAAACACATCCCTTGCATACCCACTCCTCACGCGCTTTCCAACTATCCACAAGGTAATACGCTAACGTGGCGTCAGCGTCTTTTCACAGCGTGACTATGCACGAGGACAAGGATAATGCGGCAGAATGACAATTTGTCATACGTCTTGAGACCTTGCGGCGCAGCAACAGTTTCGTCACGGGCTGGTTCGCGGGTCGGCGAACGAAAGTGTCACCAGGTTGTCACGTCGTAACGTGCGCAAGAGTGACAAAGCAATCAAGATGACCAACGTAACTCGTGCGCGCTAGCTGTTAAGTTTATACTTACTGAGGAACCTGCATTATTTGACCTGCCCCCGCGTGGTACCAGATCGCATGAGCCAATGCCAAAGTTAGGCTGTATCTGTTCTCCAGCATACCATCATTAGTAGTAGTTAGGTTAAATAGCTGGAACGGCGTATGGATATGCGGCCAATCCGTCATGTCCGTATTGGTCATCAGTTCCAATATACGATCGTGAAGGACGGTCCAGTACGGGTCTGGCAAAGCGGCCATTATCAGACCGATGGCATTGATCCAAAGCTGGATGCTCGTGGCTGGTATTATGACAAAGCCTTTGGTGATGACGTCGAGGAGAGTGTTGCCGACCAAATTGGGAGCCAGCGGCACAGACATCAGCTCCACGCACGTCACGTACAGCGCGTGAGCTGACGGGTTCGGATACTCGTTGAAGCGCCAGTCTGTGTTGGGGAAGTGTGAGGCGCCAGTCATAGCTGTGGCTAACATAAGGAATATTACATTTGAACAACAAATATTAAAAAAAAACCGGCAAAATGGGAATCGGATGCGATGACCGAGGGTTCCGTACGTAAATAGGCAAATATTTATCATTTACAATGAATGATATTTGATTTCATCTTTTGGAACCCTATATACACAGTTGTCCCCATTCATATTAACATAAACCTCTATCAACTCTAATTAATTAGTAGCTTTAGTAGGTTGTTGCTGGATTAAGCAGCTGTGACATACAGAGAGAAATGTCTCCGTCTGACGCAGCTGCTGTCCTCTGAAAGGTCTTATCAACGATACCAACAAAGTCTGTCTATAATCATACAGGTGCCAAAAAATCCTTGTAGTACTCTAACTTCGGTTTTAATTTGTTATTTAAAAGGATACTGTCCACCATCCGGTTAACTAGACTCAGATAATAGTTAAGATCCGGGGTCCACCCGGTGGCGTCCGCTTCACTCTTGGCCAGGTACGTCTGGAACGCCTCAGTAGTGGCCCAACCAGAAGGACGCACGTCTTTCAAGGATCCCAACACAGCGTTCACTAGTTTTCTCTTCAGCAACGGCTTGTCACGAAGCTTTGTCTCATAATAGTGTAGTGTGTTGTATAGGAAGGTGACAGGTCGATCTGTCGACAAACATATTACATTAAACATAGAAATACGAAGATATTTCTGTATTTATAATTTTGAATAGAAGTTGAAAACAGTGCTGAAGCTGACTGCAAATAAACTTACACTCGGCGTCACAAAAATCGCACCTCTTTAAGAATTCCCTTCAAAGTCATTTTAACCCTATTAATCAATGGTAGACATATGACTATAAGGTATCATTGGAAAGGCAATTTATTTTAATTTCAGAATAAATCAATGGATTTGGTTTTTTGTTTACCAGGGAATTAAAAAAAGCAAGCTAATGCAAATGATTAAAAAGTTAAATTTTATTTTATCAGCAAAAATTACAACAAAGTCCTTAAAAACAACTTAAAACCTAGTGTAACCCCCCCTAGCCCTGATGACTGCTTCCATGCGTTCTCTCATGGACCTAATTAATGTGACAACAGTCTCTTGAGGAATGTTGTCCCATTCTGCAACGACGGACGACGGTCTTGGAGAGTGGTAGGGGCAGGATCACGAGCCCGTACTCGCCGTTTCAGTTCATCCCAAAGATGCTCAATAGGGTTCAGGTCTGGACTTTGCGCCAGCCAGCGCATAACAGGGATTCCAACTTCTTGCAGGTAGTCTCTTACAATTAAAGCGGTGTGACAGCGGGCGTTATCGTGCATTTATGTGAACCCATTGCCAACAAAACCCGCATAAGGGACAACCTGCTCCTCTAAGATCTCTGTTATGTACCGAGCAGCAGTCAGCGACCCTTGCCCGCGAGCACTTCCAGTCCGAGAAACACACACAAGGTTCGTTTTACCGTCGATTGACAAGCCGCCCCAGAACATGCACGAGCCACCCCCGTATTCCACTGTCTCTTGAATACAGGCTTGTGCGAATCGTTCCCCTTGCCTCCTATACACTCTTCGACGCCTGTCGTTGCAGAAAAGACACACCCTCGTCTCATCCGAGAAGAGCACAAGCCCTCCATTGGTCTATTGTCCAATCCACATGGTCACGGGCAAATTGCAACCGGTCTCTCCTATGCTGTGCAGTCAATTTTGGCCCTGTAGCAGCCCTATGAGCTGCAATTTTCTTCTCCCGCATTCTTCTTCTAATCGTGGAGACGCTTACAGAAGTTCTGCGAGCTGATCGCAGTTGTTGTTGCAGCTCAACAGCATTGGAGAATCGATTACGTAAAGACGTCGAAACAATGAAGCGATCGTCTCTTTCGGATGTGCACCGTTGTCTTCCAGATCCACGTCTTCGGATATAGCCACCAATCTCTTGGAAGCGTTGGAACACTCGTCGAACGGCAAAACGACTCAAGGTCAGTTGCCGAGCAACATCACATTGCTGCATCCCTGATTGCAGTAGTGCAATAACTTGAGCGGCTTCATCTGCAGTGGTATCCATCTTCTGGGGTATTTTTCTTGCTGTAGCTGTTCACGTGTGTTCACTTCAAAGGTTGAATAGCGAATGACCCACATTTAACCCGGGTCGCCCGTTTTACACCCTTGTAGGGAGGTGCAATTAGTGGCCGTTGCAATGCGTATTTTGACAACATTTTTTTTAACGTTACGTGCTAATGAGATCTGTTGTGTTTAGGAATTCTAACTGTTGTTAATTTAAAGGTCGTTAAACATACTTTTAATTGATACCAATATTAATTGGGTTTAATGTATTCGTTACTGGCGGGACATATTTTAAACTTATTTTCGAAGAGGTGCGATTTTTGTGACGCCGAGTGTATATAATTACTAATCATATTTACATTTAAAAGCTAAATATTCATAATAATATATACAAAAATAATATGTATAATAATCAAAGAGTCCACCTAGTTTCCCATCCTATAATTAAATTTTTATTGTATAAAATCAATAAAAGATTCCAGTAAAACGATTGTCAGATGTCAATCGATCGTGATTTTTCTTAAAATTGGTTTTGAATATTGGTGATTTGTCATTATTATATTAATTATTTATGATTTCTTTCCAGCAAGAAGTAACAAATTTACTTTTAAAATAGCAAACAATTTTGTTGAATTCTTTTCCCCTTTCTCAAAAACAATTAAAAAAAAACCAGTTTATTTCGTGTACAGCCTCTTATCCAGAAAATTGTGGCAAAATAATCAGCACTGATGACCTATGCAAGGATAGTTTAGGGTATAATTGGCAATGGAACTGAGTTAGTTACATCGCCTCTATAAGTCGTGCGGTACCCGTGTACGGTAACAATGCCAATATTATAAGTGGAACAAACACTCACCATGAAATTTATACAAATAGCCAAGATGTTCGAGGAGTTGTTCCAAATTCTTGCTGACAGACGGTATTTCCAAATGTCTGTGTACCACTATGTCCAGAACTGGTATAAACCTGAGGCACACATTACTGAGGTAAACAGGAATGGGGCCGCCGTAAGCACTGCTCGCTTCCTCTGGCGCGAACTTCTCTGGGTACTTTCTATGAAACGCTAGATGTTTGTCGTACCTGCCGTAAGTAATGGGAATGAGTATTTCTATTGTGGTTCGCTTATAATAGACAATATCATTATAAAATATCAGCAGGATTGTTTGAAAGGGTAACCGTTGAACAGGAACACAAAGAGCTAAGAACATTGATGGGTTTTAGTCAGTAAAAGTCTGACACTAACTTACGCTCCACCCAGAGCGCGAGAAGTCATTGGATGATTTCCAATACTTCAAAAAGAAAAAAGCATAATCAAACATGTAACTGCAAAATAATGACATTACCAATTGTTTTGTTTCCAATGCTCGGGAGAGTTTTCTTTGACGAAATCCTGTGCTCTGTTTCTCAATTCTGATCCTTTCAATAGTAATAACTGAATGATATAAAGGCACACTTGGCTTTCATTGCCGTCCGGATTGGGGCGTAGTACCTGAATGGTGAAAAACAGAGAGCATGACACTTTAAACTTACATAAAATTTAAGTTTAGTTAAAATTGGTTGCCTTTGAATATTTTACACAAGGAGGATTCGTCGACTGTCGACCGTCCTGCAGCCAGACTTGTAGGTGAGACTCTCCAAGCGGACCAGCCGCTCGGATATGTAAAAATCTCACCGTGTGAACTTAGGTGACGTGAGCGTGGAGTGAGCTGTCGTTCCACCTAATGCTTAGGGACTGACACTATAGTGTATGTTTGATAGCACACTATAGTGTATTTTTCTTCAGTTGTCTCATTTGGTAAACAAATGTCGCGACTAATATTAAGATTTCTAGGTATTGTATGTGTCTCTGAAGCAATATTTTTTTTATAATTCGTGCCTTATGTGTATTATACAAAGATCAAGACGTTTATGCTCAACTTAAAGTGTATGATTGATACGAAAAATCAGAATTTTCGTCCTGTGTTTGTTTACCAAATTGGACACTGTAAAAGAAATACACTATACAGGGTGGAATTTTGTAATGCTTGACTCATTAAATTTAACTTGACTCATTAAATTTATAAGTCCAGATTTCATGGTTTTCCTATCATTTAATTTATCAAGTTTGTTCGAGAGATTTCATCCTTATAAGTGATCCTAACGATCGATGCAATAAAAGTATAGGGTGTACTTTTTACAGATTTTAGTTGGTTCGATTCCCGGGTGTGGCAAGCGAATTTTTGGAAATCTTTGAATGCAGTTTTCTTTCTATTTAAAAATAAAGAAATGTTTTCTTTGAGTAAAATTTGCTATTTACAGTATAAAGAGTACTTTCCCTCCAGGTGGCATTACAAAATTCCACCCTGTATATACTCACTTCACCTTCATTTTCACGGTGTCTATTTTACAGAATAGCACTACAGGCCTTTCAGCATAAGATAATCATACTTACTGTTCCCACCATTCAAATTTTAAAATCTCCTTTCGATAATCGGCCATTCGACTCATTAACCTCCATGTTGGGACATGTCACTTACCAAGCACAGCACGAGCCTGTCGATGGTGACGATATTATACTTCCAGATGATGTCGTTGATCGCATCAACGCACTTGTTGATGTGCGGCCCGCCCGCGGGATTGGTGACCTCGAACACCAGGTAGTCGCAGAACTTGCGCAAGTGTGCTGAAAGAGCGCGCGCGCCGATTCGCTCTAGAATTCTGTAAATTAAAACGCAATGGATGACAATGCATACTTATAATGACAGCAATGGCTTTTAGTACTCTTTTGCAAAAAGATTTCGGACTATCAAAAATATGAGAATGTGAATGAATATAATGTGAATATGAATATAATACATACAATAAGTACACCTAATTTTAGCGGCAGGATGCTGAGTCTTTGATATACAAGGGGCGAGGACAGAGCTAGAACATAATTAATAAGAAAAGCGGACACTGACTCACTTGAAAGCAACCGGGTTGATTCTGTTAGTCTCGAAAATCATTTTCCACAAGAGACAGAGGAACAGCGGCGTGCCCGGCACAGAGAAGTGCGATATAATATCATTGTCGTTGGCCATCGAGGTCCACTTGCGGTACTCCTCCTCCACCGACTTTTTGAGGACTTGCTTGTTCTCCTTAGGGGCAGGGTTCTGTTATAAACAATTACAATGATTACATACAAAGTTATTTTATTACCCAATAATTGTACTTTAATAAATAATGTTAAAGGTGTGTTCACGCTTGCCGGGGTTGGTCTGTGGATGGGTGACCATCTTCAAATATCGAGACTTCTGTGCCTCGAAAAGCACGTTAAGCCGTTGGTCGCGGCTGTCATTCGTAGATCTTTGACAGTCGTTACGGGTAGTCAGAAGCTCGAAAGTCTGACAGCTAGTCTTACCAAGCGGCATTGTAATACCCAGTTAGTGACTGAGTTGTGGAGGTCAGATAGGCGACTGTCTATGCTCCATGTAAAATATTCAGCTGCAACCGGTTAGACTGGAAGCCGACCCCAATATAGTCAGGAAAAAGCTAGGCAGATTGCTTGTTAAAGGTGTGTTCCATGCTTAGAATGTGGATCATGTCAAGACCGAGCCTGGTCCGATGGGGCAGTTTCAGTGTGTACAGAGCTCCCAGTATCTTGTTATTTCATACTCTCCCGATGCAAGTCAAGGTACTCGAGGTGGCTTGTTGATCGACACCAGGACTAAACACGTCAACTCCTGGACTTATACACTAAGCAATCCTATTATATTATAAATGTGAAAGTTTGTGAAGATGTTTAGACATTTAATAATAATAATAATAATATCCTTGGACATTTCACACAACGCCATATAGTCCCAAGTTAAGCAACCTAATGCTTGTGTTATGGTAACAACACAAGCATTAGGATAACATTTGGATGTATGTTACTCATTCAAGTAAAAACTACTATACAGAGTTGATATTACAGAGGGGCATTAAATTACACTACGTATCATATACGTGTTTAGTATTCATTCGATACGCTATAAAAATAAAAAGAACCAAAAATGAGTTTTTCAAACAAACTAAATAGCTTACAAATCAGAGTAAAACGCCTACCTTTTGTAAAAAAAAACTAACCTTGTACCAACGCATCGTAGGTTATACTAAGATTTATCGTTGGGAAGATGAATGACCTATGCGTATAAAGTTATAAACAGAATCAGCTGTTAGGAAAGATACATTTTTTGTTGGGATCAAATCACGTGTAGAAACAGGGCAAAAACTTAAAAAATCATTTGCGACTATACTACTGCGCCTATTTAAGAAAATGGTACCTAGTATAGGCAGTTTAAAGGAAAGCCCCTCTGTCGTATCACCTCTGTATGAATTTGGATGAAATTTGGCACAGATACATACCCGGGATTAAAACATAGGATACTTTTATACCAGTAGTACGTTCCCGTGGGATAATTTCCGATATCTACGCGAAGCCGCTGGTAAAAGCTAGTTCATAATAAATTGTGCTTTAAACATACCTGAGCAAAAAACTCAACGAGCATTGGCGGGAAACACTGGAGCGTGTGCTGGGACCACATGTGTGGCGTGTTGGTCATTATCGTGGTGAGCAGTTCTTTCACCGCTGCACCATCACTGCCTGTGTGGGAGGGGAAAAGTGTTATAAGACTATCCACTGTTGTTTCCTTAATAGAATAGAATATAAAAGAAAAGAATATTTTTATTTCAGACCGGAGTCCATCGGGTTAGTAACAATTTTAACTTAAATTCTAGTGTTAGTAGGTTACAGACACATAGAATGCACACTACAGGTTCAATTGATTGATTTATTATTATTAACTTTTAGAATGTTTGTTAACATGTGAGCAGCATGTATTTATGACAAACTTAAAGTATTTATTTCAAATAAACCAATTACAGGCACTTTTGAATTTTCAAGGGGTTGGTCAGTCAGAAAGATTAAGCAACTAGCTTAATCTTTCTACCCATTCCAAAGCAGTAGGTACCTGTGGAGAAGAACTGGCAAGAAACTCCATGGACCTATGTAAACAAAATATTGGTCACAAAATTCATATTATTATTATACATGTGAGAATGATGCACGTTAAAAGCATTAACAGTTCAAAATTAAATTAAAACAAGCCATAGCCGCTAAGAGATGACTAGTCCCTACTGACAGCGCCCGTTCACGAACATGAGTCATGGATTAGCACCTAAACTAAATGATCCAATGACACAATAATTGAAATTAATAATTTGCCATTCAATGTGGCAACGCTGCCAGCCTTTTGGGCACAATATGTCCCACTGACAGCGATGGGGATGAATTTTTTGACGCCCTATGAGCTTTTCCCCCTTTTTTACCACTTGTACATAATGTATATATTTTTTAGTTTTAGGTTGTATACAGTAATTAATTGTTCTTGTAACTTAGATAAATAAAGTACATGACACAATTGATTTTACCTGCCATTGTTGAATTTGTTTTTCTTTTCAACTTTTGTGATGTAATATTTTTATTCTGGGTGCACAGTCTTCACATATAATTTTATAATTCATGTATACAAAACATTGTAAAACATTTTAAAAGAGTAACGGTGGAGTTTCTTGCCCATTCTTCTCCATACGAAACTACCTTTTGGAAGGGGTGACTAGAATCAATTCTATTTCTTATTAATATCGACGTTCAAAAGTGCTTTTCTTGTGCCTATTTGAAATAAATTATTTGAGTTTGACTAAATTCCGGTTATGAGGCTCTTTCATCTGAGGTATGTAAGAAATTTACGTTCTATTCTACTAGGGAAGTGTCACCGGTGGTACTTTCAATAAAATTTTATATCTTTCTGGCCATACCCCACTTTATTTGGGGTCGGCGCAACACTTCACTTCATTCCATACATCTCTATAAACTCTCAGAATTCCAGCCATGTCATCTTTCACACAATTGCGAGAAATGTGAATAGCTTACCAGCCCCCGTCATATAGATGCCGCGCGCTAGAGTGAGTACCAACACACGGTTCAACTCCTCGCTCTCGGACGAGACCAGCGACTTGGGCTCTGACACTACCCTGGACATTTGCAGCTGCACTCCGGAACTGCCCAGACTTGTTATCAAACGTAATGCTGTACTTTCGAAACTGTAACGGTGAAAATGATTACTTATAAGTGCAACCAGTTCTCAAAGGTTCATTAATAATGTTATGAATATTCACTAAGTACAGCAAGTTTTTATTGAGATTGATATATCTATAGATATTATAAATCTGTATTAAAATCGTTTTAATACATCGAAAATATTTTTTTTTTAAATCGCCGGAGATAAAGGCAAACAAACAGAACCCAACCCAAAAACTTAAATAATTACTGCAGTATGTACGTTTTGTATGAAAAGTAGGCATTTGGCCGAATATTTTTGTATGTCTTTCTACAAAATGTAATGTGTGACTGTTTGTTTTCCCAAATACATAAAATAAAAATAAATAAATAAGGCCAGTCCTTGTGTCACGGGGAGGGCCAACCAGCTGGTACCGTAAATGTTATTTATGTATATTTTATTGCATTTAGTTTTGTTTTATTTTTTCTAATTAATAGGTCATAGGTAATACGGGCTGGTGTCAGCAACTCCACGATAATGCGAGTATTTTGCGTCAGGTTTTAATTATATTATCATCGTTATATTGTACCTACTTCACTAATTACTTTTTCATTGCATATGATATGGGATAGGAAATAATGATTTAAATTATTATTTCCTGAAAACTACTGATATTATGCAGCAATATGCTGATTAATCCTTTGGATGATAGAAACAAGATGCCTAAACACAAACACTGCCACTATTTTTAGTGTTATTCTAAGCTCAGTGCCTTGAACACACATACATGTTCATGGCATACAGTTCCCATAAACCGGACATACGGAGCTGGCACTCCTCGGAAGCACTGCACACATACATACCATAATTGTAACTGTGTCTGGTTGGCTTGCGGATACGCAGCTAAAGAATGTATGTTAGACAGGAGTGTAACCCTGTAGTGCGGTTGGACATGGTGAATACGATACGAGAACATGTCCAGCAAGTTATGAAGTATGCCCCAGGCATGAGATTTGAACACATTGGGCAGCAACTGATCTGAAAGAGAAGACATTTCATGTTTTTTTGTACTAATAAAATACTGACGAAATCTTTTATCACATAATTTGCTATAAATCTTTTATCATATAATTTTACTAGTCAGTAAGAGGCTTGGCTTGAGTGTTTTTAATTTGGGTATTTAAAAAGGGTGGTCAATAACTCAATACCATTACTTTTTATGAATTGTCAAGACGGGGAATTTGTTCGTGATTTGTATGAATTATAACAATGTGACGTCACCGATTTTTAAAATCAAACTGAATACTTATTAGCATTAAATGCAATTTTACAATTATATCTTCTGGGGGGTGATAGGAGTTTTTAAGACGGACTTTTTTCTATGGTATTTTATGTTTTATTTTTGACTGTTTCAGATAGTCAATTGTACTTACGTATGAATCCTTTGATCCCCATTGACTCTATTTCAGTATAGACCAATAAACGACTGTAAGTTTCCACCAAAGCTGGTGCCATCATGTTATTCCCAGGAATGTTACTTTTGTTCTGAGCTAACTTGGCAACATGAGTTACTATCGAATGTATAAGCGACATCTTACAATGTAATGTCAGGCTATCTAAAATACACATCGACAAGGGAACGGTTGGTAAAGGCGTGCCTGGATTCCCGTTTGGCATAGCTTTCTGGCTCCCAAAGAGGGTCTCAATAATCACGCCCATGGGTCGCGCAAAGTATTCTTGATTTGTTGAATATGCATTACATAGTAACGCTATGCGGTAGTCAGAGCCCATCAATGTTGGCGTACTATTCGAAGTCATCAGATGCTGAAGGAACCTGAGGCAGAAACATTGTTACATTATTTCATATGAACATAATCTAGAAACATTTGTTTTCTAAATAAATCAAAATCCACTATAAATTAAAAGAACACATACTCATACTGTACTTTTAAATTCTGTGGCATTGTCATTGTCTTGTGTTCAGTTTCAGCTTTTTTCAACAAGTGCATCCAAATACATACTACAGCCATTTGGTGTGTGCAGTGGGCTTTTGTGCAATCGGGCACAGGTAGTGATTCTTTTTCAGGATATAGCAACTCATAAAGCTTTATTATTGGCAAGAAATTGGATGATGGGTTTCTTTGAATACTTCCAGATATAAATTGTAGTAACACCCACATGAGGTGATCTCTCCCTTTTTTCATATCATGACCAATCAATTTGCTATGGAGACCCATCACTATGTTGGGGAATGAAGCAAATCCAATGAGGATCAAGTATATAACTTGTGATGATAAGTGAAGCCAACACCAGTGTGATGAAGACATTTCTTCGTCTTCATTCTCTGAATCAGTTCGTTCCATTGGCAGTATCATGAGTTCCACTAATTGATCCTCTAGCGCGATGCAACGTTGTTTGTGTTGCTTTTGAAGACCAAGCATAGAGCACATCATATCTCTGGAGTATGGCTGTTGTAGAACATGTCTTAACAATGAAATTTGTGGTTTCAGCAGTTCATCGTCATAAGGTAAATTACCCTTCAGGGAAAATTTCAATGTTGTAGGGTCTAATCGCCATGGATTGACAAGATGATCAGCATAACCTGAAAACTCCACCACTGGCAACATTTGTGAATGTCCAATAATAGAAACCATTTGGGCACAGGGCTTAAAACTTTCCACAAAACCAGATAGAAGTTTAGCCAATTGCTGAAACAAAACCAAAAGAAAATATTTTACACTTATTAAAAAGTTTTATGATGGCAAATTTTAATATTGATCATAGACAGAGAACTGCCGCAAAGCCATTCATGCAGTTATTGCATCATATCATTCTGATATGACATCCATAAAAACCCTTTAAGGGGTTTACAATTATTTACATAACACAAGATCATGCCTTGTTATCTCAGAAAGGTTAGGCAGAGGTTTATCTACGGTATCATCCAAATTTCACCAGATATCTTCTATCTGGGAATCAAACCCATGACATGCTCAGCAGTGGCTCTTGTGACCACTAGACCACCAAGGCAGTCAGTTAACAATTATTATTATGACTGGGTTTAAGCACAAAGTTGTGAAAGATTGTCTGCACAGTGAGCTGCAAAATCTAATAACCTTTACTGACATTGTCAAGGTTGATAGACCAAATGAAAGGAAAGGAATGAGGAGGAAGAAGGAGTGGGAGGAGGGAAGGGAGGTTAAAGGAAGACATTAAGATCAGTATAACAATACCCAACTCACCCAGTGTGGCCAATGGTTATTACCAGGATAATCCTTTTGAATCTCAGTTACAATGAAGTATGCTGGCAGCAATGAAGCAGATCGATCAAAAATGTATTCAATCACATTGTACAATGCTTTTAACTGAGGCATTGTACTTGAATTTAACCGGACTGGAAGTGTATGAGCTTTCTCTCTGCATCCCTTAAAAATACAATACAAAATACATATAGATAAAACCAAGCAACTAGGAGAAAATAAATATCATAATTGAATTAAACCAACCTTCATTATTTCCCTGACACCTTTATAATCTACTCCTCCAATAACTCTTCTGATCAGGTTGAAACTCTCTATCCAGAAATCGGCATTTTGATACATAAGCTTTTCATTAGTCAAAATGCAATCACATAACATACTGCAAGTAACAAGAAAAAAAAACAATTTTGATCTCTGGTTTAAAACTAAATGTTAAAACATATTAAGAAGTAGACACATACCGAGCTTGAATAATATTAGTGTTCACAACATTTTCCAAAAGGCCAAGTAATTGTTTCATCTTATATCTATTAGTAAGAACAGCTGTAAGGGTCAAGTACTGGCGCAATGCTGATTCCTGCAGCTCTGCACTCAAATTGGTCATGATGCCGCTAAGGCGCTTCTGGTACATTGCTAACATTTCATTTTCTTCTTCTGGTTTATGTACGAGGAAGCAACTGAAAGCTTCCTCAACAGCTTCAACCCGCTACAGACAGGAAAAGAAACTACATTAGTTTTTCTGAAAACTAGTAACATGGCTTGCCAGTCATCTGATGAAGAACATTTTTTTTATTGATTTTTTGACACTACAAACTCACAAGGGCTTACCATTATTATGTTAATTGCTGTGGGACTTAGAATATTATCCTATAAGCTTAACAGTTGAAGATGAAGCCAGCAAAAATATAATATATAATAATATAATATCCTTGGACATTTCACACAGCGCCATATCATCCCAAGCTAAGCAACCTAATGCTTGTGTTATGGTAACGAGATGGCTGATATACTACTTATATACATGACTATTAAAATGTGACTGTAATAAGCCAAAAAATACCAAGGAAGGAGACAGGTAAGGATATATTTAAGGTGCTTTCATTTATGCTCAATTGCATAAGCATTACACATAAACCAGAAAAACTAAGAAGTAACTAAAGTGACTTACCAAAATCTCATTGACAATATTTGCTACTTGGGAGTCAGCCATCTCAGCAAATGATACCGTATCCAGCAATATTATAAATGAAAGAGCTTAAAATGTACTGAGAGTAATGTTCATAATGAATTTATATATAAACATCTAAATAGTTACGGCAATCCTTTTAAGTTTTCACGTTTTCAAATCAACAGAGGCTAGGTTACATTCAGACTATTATTTTTATATTGCTCTAACGCATTCTGCGAAACAACATTCACCCAGCTTTATGACTTCTGTCTGGGACAACGTAGTATGGAGATCTATTTCATTGGAAGATAAGCAGCAAAACTTAGAATATTGTATCAAAATTTGTATGCATAAAAATAGAGCAAACAGCTTTCTTTGAAAAAGAAAGGACCAAACATGGACCAAAACCACAGAGTAGAGTACTATAAACCAAAGAGTACAATAATAAGACTGATACTATAAACTACGTAAACTTCAAGAAACGGTAAGCTGTCGCCTGTCAGCCTGTCAGACAGATATCACAGACAGACTGTTTATAGACCAAAAACTCAAGGATGCTTTGGGTGCGTTCTATTAATTCGCTCTACGAACAATGGCGTTGCGTCGGTCGCACACATTATCTTATGCAATGTCAAAAACTCTTGGTGTGGCTGTGGATTATAGGTTTTGATCTAAGGTTTTGATATCAATAAGTTAAACTTGTCGTTACTAAAACAGAAAAACAGTGACATTGGGTGCCTATTTCACTTGTATCCAAATAATTAAAAAGTGGTAGGTAGGGCAACATTAAAAAAAAGTAAACGAGACTGCAATGAAGTGCAATGCAATGCAATGTACCTAGTATTTTCTTCTAGATTTTATGAAAATACTGAATTTTACGTCCATTTTTAGTTCATGCTAGTTATCCCAAATAAATATTTGGGTAATGGAGTCGCCGCCTTTTTCGACACATTCTGAGGCGCCTCCATTAAGTGAAGATAGTGGTCTAATAATTACGAGTGGTTCTTTTTCTAGTGATTCTGCCAGTGGATGGCATCACGTCGCATCCGAGGTGAGCTAATCACTAGAAATTTTCTTCACAAATAATAATATTTCATTAGAAACAGCTTGGTAGTGTTTATTGTTTTGTTTGATATCATTTACTGTAACATGTTTCATAATTCTGTTACAATTTGGTCGCTAGTTTAGACGCAATATGTGTTGGTAAACAAAAAATCTCTGAAATGATTCTGATTCTGTATATTTTTCAGTTTTATATGCCAAATATGTTGTTATTACCAGGTAAAGTATTCAGTAGGTTTTATGTACGTAACTAATGCATGTTTATATAATTGTTGTCAATGTCGCCTGAGGCGTAATTTGCAATACAAAGTCAATATTTTTTAAGGCCAGCTTTGCTTATTGCGAATTAGTTTGCCCATTTTTGTGATTGATTATTTTATCAGAGTGATAACATTCGCCTTGACTTATTTATGTTATTCCCTTTTGTTTTTGTTTGTTATGCTATAATTTTCCATTCTAGTTCTATTGGTAGCTGCTGCTTTTTACACATGCCTATAAATTTTGTGTTTGCCTGTGTGACTCAGCTCCCTCTTTGAAAACCATTTATCTCATTTTTAAAACAGTGTTACAACTACAACATATTGTTGTGAATCATAAAAGAAACAAACATAATTATGACTCAAGCAGTTGTCATTGAATAACATACATGGAGCATTATATTAGCCATCCAGTCTTCATGAACAGCATACTAAATAATTGGTTTAGAAGAATTTTTAATGCTTGTTTGTGGTTATGAAAGAATATCTTCTTCATTCATTCATTCCCTTATCCCAATTCATTTGGGGTATAACAACATGTCTTTTTCTTCCATACTTCTCTATTAGTCATCACTCCCTTTCTAGTCATAATCTTTCACAGAGCCTATCATTTTTTTCTTTGGTCTTCCCCTACTCTTCTATGGCCATCCAAATAAAATAAAAGATTAATCTAAAATTGCTAAGATTGCTATTACTATGTTTTAGCATTTAAATAAATAGTTAATAGTTTCAATATTTAATTTGCCTTGCTTCTTGCCATATTAGTTATTGTTGTAACAGTGTTGTATGTATTATAACTATATGCATAGCCACTCATGACACTCAAGCAAATGCAATTTCTGCACAAAATCCATATGAATATTATAAATGCGAAAGTAACTGAAAGTAAACCATCTGTTACTTTTTCATGCCTGAGCAGCAAAATAGATTTTAAGTAATGTAATTTTAAACTCAGGCAGACTATGACCTGGGTTAGGACACAGGATACTTTTTATCCCAGTAGCATGTTTCTGTGGGATAAAAAAAATACATAACTTCATCTTAGAGATTGGGTTCCCAAACGTTTGGGCAGAGGTATCTGTGGTGCATCCACATTTTGTTAGTCATTTGACTCATTTGTGTCATGTATTAGGAGGCGAGCCACAAATCCAGGCTCCTAGCTGCTTCTGGGAAATTCCAGATAGAATAAATTATAACACTGCCCAATGTGGGAATCAGACCTAAGACCTCATGCTTAGCAGTAGCCCTTGCAACCACAAGACCGATAAGGCAGTAACAATATCCAAGAAAATCCGGTATTGATATTTGATAGATTTTGCAAGGAAAAACGATTATGATATTTAAAAAAAAAACAAGTTTGTTAAAAAAATACATTTTGCTATGCTGATTCTCTAAGGGCATCCGTTAAGGTAGCGCTGACCCTTATTGTTGACCCAAACTGCGCAACTTTCAAGGCCGCGTATTATATTTTTATCAATTATTAATCTACAAAGTAAAACACGCCGATGTATGAGAAAACTTTAGAAATCTTCTACAACTTATGAGAATACAATTACTTAAATGATCTATGTGGACATGGGCTTAAGAAAAGTCTATGTAGAAAAGCTATTTTGGCAAACAAGCAATTTATTTTGAGCTAATACATTTTAAATATCCGGAGGCGATGGAAATGATAGCTCAGCGAAGGATATTTGTCGAAATTATTTAACGTTAAATTGTATCTTTGTTACTATTCTTCCCATTCGACTAGAATAGTTTCTGTTTGGTGTTTATCTTTATTTATCTAATAACTCATATGTCTTTCTGTATAGTTGCAAGAAAGTGACTTCGATGAGAAATCATTGTCGCTATGCGAATCAGCTGAAGCATCAGAACGTATGTGTGGGGATTTTTTTAATACTGTGAAGAAAGGACCTGGAAAAGTAATACTTACGACTATAGATCCGCCACCTGAATTTCAGGTATGTTAAAAGTGCATCCTAGTGCATCCAAGAGGTAGTGTTGATCAATAAATTAGTAACCAATTTGCAGACTCTGAGCTAACTCAAATTTTATTTAACTTCTTCTTCTCGTGTGGTTAGTGACTAACCTGGTGTCAGAGTGTTAATGCTGCCCATGGGACTATGACGTAGCTACACCTGCTTTTGAGAAATATCTCTCAGACATATGTTCGTTTCCTCACGATGTTTTCCTTCACCGACTGTTAACCAAGTGATAATTATACAATACGCACATGAATCCGTAAAATCAGAGGTGCGTGGCTTGGGTAATTTAACTAATTACAAATATATTTAAAGTTTTATTTTGTAGCTATATACTTCTTGCTTTATATGAGAGGGGCTCGTGGCTACATGGCTCGGAAAGTAAACGATAAGCTGTTATGACAAAGAAGAAGAAGAATTAATGGTAAGCCATTAATTCTTCTTCTTCTTTGTCATAACAGCTTATCGTTCGCCCTGACACCAATCTAATAAAACTTATAAAAACAGTTTTTTACATTTAGTTTGATGGTTCTACGGTGGTTTTAACTGTATGATTGAACAACATACATATTATTATTATTAGTGTCTGACGAAGAAGGCAAAAACTAGTTTGTACTTCTGAATCGAAAAATTGAACTGCTAGCTAGGCATTTGAGCTCGAAAATGTTAACATCTTGGATTCTTTTGACTATTCGTACGGCAATACTTTGCTGCCTTATGCAAAAAAGCTTCAGAATCAAGAAATCTTGGATTCAAGAGTGAGCTCGAAAATATTAGCACTCCGCTTTAAAAGGTTATAACGCAACAATCGTTGTAACGCAAGTATAATAGTCGTATTGCCGCGCGGCGGGTGATACATAGCTACATATTATATACGTATAAACTCTCTTTCCGTTTTATCAAAAATCCAATTGTTTTTCTTTTGCAGGATAGCCCTGGTTCGGATAACACAGAGAAATGTTCGGCTGTACACAAGCCTCCTACTGTTATTTTTACCCTTGATGCTGCAGACGATAAACCAATTACCACAAAGCACATCTCGCCTATGTACCCAAGAAAATATAAGCCAGAATCACTATACGAACGGCGTCAATGTTTGAATCATAGGTTTGCTAGTCCAAGACTTCTCCACTTGAGTCCTTGTCGTGTTAATAGACCTTCTTCAAGGAATTCGCTTTCGTCGCGACTGTCTAGCAGCCACAACTCGCTTGTAACACAGTTCCAGGCTGATGATTCTAGTTTCATTACTCAGGCTATTTCTCATGATACGCTGACTTCTAAAACCTCCGATATTACGGATATGTACAATGTTCCATTCGATAGTGACATTTATGCAGTACCCATTGATATGGTACGTCCTAGTCAAAGCAATATAAGAAATAAAGGAAAAAAACCACCCAGAAATATCAAAAAACGTGGCAAAAATACACTGCAAACTACAGCCAGTAATAATACCGCTATCGATAAAAATCATAAGACAAAAGAAAACAACAGAACAAAAGATGTGAAAACTAAAAGACATAGCCTGCCTAGTTCATCTTGTAAGAAAAGTACCGGGGACTCTGACACTGACTCATTGCATTTAACTTTGCGCGAAATGAGAAAATATTTACATACTCTTTATTCTAGTTCAAGTGATTCGGAATGTAGAGCTACTATTAATAAAAAGAATAATCCCATCGTAAGTAATGTTGGCATCCACGCCAAACATACGGGTAAAGATGGCAGTTCAACAGTATTCCTAAATGAAAGTAATGAAGCAACTAAAACTGTGGAAACAAATAATAACCATAGAAAAGCGAACAAGAATTCGTTCGGCATGAATGCTAAGAACAAAAAGCATAAAGAGAATGCGAAGGATGTTATTGAATTGGAGAAGAACGATAAAGTCCTTAAGAAGAGTATTACAAATCAAAACCAAAAGGCTAAAATGTCTCCAGTGAGGATACTTTCCATTAATTTGAAGCAGAGCTTTTGTAACTTGTTTCGTTGGCGACGGCAGCCCGTGGTGGAGACCGCGAACGACGTGGAGAAAGTGAGCGAGAGTAAGGAAGAGTCGCCGCCCGCAGCCGTACGCCGCGCGCTGCCGCCGCTGCCCCAGCCGCCGCCCGTGCACCAGGGCGCGCGCCGACCAGCCAATGAAGAAGAGGCTGTCATGGATTTCGCCACTTCCATACAAAAAGTAAAAGATGTAAGTAATTATTTTAATCGTTTAAACTTTAAAGCAACATGTTCACGAAATTATTTTTGACCAGCTGACCCGACAGACGTTGTCCTGTCTTGACTATGATACCTACCAACCTACATACCCTACCTACCCTACCCAAACCTACCTACCCTATCTACCCACCTAACTTTCTCATCATTTTATCACCAAAATCAGCTAAATCAGCCGTTCTCGAGTTTTAGCGAGACTAATGAACAGCAATTTATTTTTATTTATGTAGATAGATAAGCGTCACATAATAAAATCTTGTTTCAGTATGGGTGGTACTGGGGCCCCCTATCAGTGGAAGCTGCTGAAAAGATCCTCTCTAATGAACCTGATGGTTCATTTATCGTCCGTGACAGCAGTGATGACCATTATATATTCACTCTAACGTTTAAGTTAAATGGTCTTAGGCATGTAAGGATTGAACATGATCAGGGTAAGAAATATTTGTCTTGTATTTAATCGCATCTCAAATAATGCTTTCATAAATAAAACCTTTAAAAAAACTAAATAGTCAAGAACTGTTACCAATTTAGATGTAGCGCTCTTTCGACTCGCGCGTAGCTGGTCACAGTTCTAACTTACCAGTCTGGTCTGAGTCTCCTAGCTTATTACTGCGAACTATTGTGACAAAAGACCAGAAAGTCGACGCTAAAATATTTGAATTCGAAAAATGCGTATCAAAAGAAGCCAAAAAATAAAAGTAATACTTAGGTAGTTCACAATGTTGCCAATTATTACGATTGGCGACATCGTGTAATCTTTTGCAAACGATACCTATCCTGGAGGGTTAGACAGTCACATTTTCATTAACGATAACGAAATTAGATAAATCCGAAATGTATGGAATTGGCATAAGTTTCCGAAATGTCACGTGATCAATCGAATGAAACTCGATCAATACTCCCATACAAATGCGTAGACGTTTGAAATGACGTTTTTACAATCCGAATCGCAGAGATAACGAATTGTTCGATCAACAATTTTCTAAACCGCATCGATACGGATCGATTGTCTAGGCCTCCAGATATAGGTAAATAGTTAATTTGTCTTTAACTTAATATTGTTTTGTTCTACAATTTTGACGATTACCTTTTTAGTGCGAAGTAAGAACCTTGTACGTAATAATATGACCGTTTTATGTTTCATTTCCAGGTAATTTCTGTTTTGGTGGCTGCACTATGTTTAAAGCACAGACTATAGTAGAGTTTATAGAGAATGCGGTAGAAACCTCTCGCAGTGGACGGTATTTGTTCTTTTTGAACCTGAGGCCCGTGCTTGGGCCCGTGCGCGTGCAGCTCTTGTATCCGGTTTCAAGGTTTAAGCGTGTACAAAGTCTCCAGCACATGTGCAGGTGACTAGCTCATTTTATTATATGTCTGGGGAAGTATAAAAGTTTTTATCGATTATTTGATTCGGTAGACGATAAAATAATATAGCAATTTACGATTACGGCCGTCACTATATATATATATATATATATATATATATATATATATTTAATTATTGAAAATATTAATATTCCAATTATTTGTAAATAAATACAACATTAGTTTTAATAGGTATATGCGAAACCCGAAACACGTGTCTAGTATTTTTATGTAAAGAAACTATGTACAAAATTCAAATCTGTATTATGAAAAACCACAAAGCTATAAGCTTATTATGTTACCTGCTTGTCCGTACAAAAACATGGTCACCACGCGAGCGCCTCCAGCATCGTTTTGCGCTCATTGATAATTTTATGGGGTTAAATATTTTTGAGAAAAAATGTAACATGGTGTAAAAATTATTGGAATCGATTCAGTTCCTCATCTTGAACAAAATATTTTCAGGTTGCGCATATACTAAAAATGTTGTATATGCACTAGTCCGCGTGGATTTTTTTTACCTTTTGATCTCCAGAGCATAAACGCACGCGCGTGCTTTCCACGCCAAGCACCAAATTGATTTCTTATTATTATCATGAATTGCCCAATATCCATGGTATATTTTAATTTGTTTCATGCAATTAAACACGTACGAGAGCTTGAATTTTTAAGATATCCATAAAAACACAAAAATAATGTTTTTTTTTTTTTATAATAATTTAAACATTTGCAATCGGTCGTCAGACCATAAGCGAATTTGTTGCAATTCGTATGGCGTTGTGGTGGAGCAGCCAGAGCTGCGCCTCCCACTTATATAAGATGGTTCCTCTTCAGCCTTTTTACCACCGCTGTCGGGTTCAACAGTTCAGTTACCAGTGGGTTTGGGTGCATGTTTAGGCGTGCCTTGTGTTGAATTTTGTACCGCTCGATTTCAAAGTTTACGAGCGGCACCTGCAGGAAATCGTGTATTTCGCTATTCCGAGCAAACCAAGGTGCATTTACTATGGCTCTTAGAATACCATTTTGAGCCCTTTGCAGGCAGAGAATGTTAGATTTGCTGGCAACGCCCCACAATTGGATTCCGTACGTCCATATTGATTTAAGGACCGAGTTGTAGATGAGTAGCTTGTTGTCTACAGAGAGTACCGAGTTTCTTCCCATGAGCCAATTCAGATTGCGGAACTTATGGTTTATCTCCTCCCTTTTCTGTTTAATGTGATGCTTCCATGTTAGGCGCCTATCTAGATGGAAGCCAAGATATTTAACACAATCTGTGTGTGGTAAGGTATCAGGTCCAAGTCTAACAGGAGGGGTGTTTCCGTGCCTGAGTGTGAAGGTGATATGGTTAGACTTAGATGCACTGGCGCGTATCCGCCATTTACAGAGCCATTTATGTGTCTCGTCTAACTGATTTTGAAGTTTATTGCTGGCCATTTCTGGGTTGTCGTCAACTGATAAGTAGGCTATGTCGTCAGCATATGTTGCAACTGTTATGTCGTCTAATGCGGGTAAATCTGATGTAAATATGTTATACAACACAGGGCCAAGGACAGAACCCTGTGGTACTCCAGCTTCAACTTCAAACAATCTTGATCGTGCTTCGCCCTGTTTAACTCGGAAGCAGCGTTCGGATAAGTACGACCGGATGAGCAGGAACATTGAGTGTGGAAGTTTATCCTTCACTTTTGCCAGTAATCCTTTGTGCCAGACACGGTCAAAAGCTTGTTGTACATCAAGAAATGCCGCTGAGCAGTACTTTTTGCGTTCAAAGGCCTGTCTTCCTGTTTGATAAACTCGGTGAACCTGTTCTATTGTTGAATGAGATTTCCGAAAGCCAAACTGATGAGGTGGAACGACATCATTGGCGTCCATGCATGGTTTTAGTCGGTTAAGGAATATCCTCTCCCACAGTTTGGACAGTACAGGAGTTAAGCTTATCGGTCGATAAGACGACGGTTCGTGTTCAGGTTTACCCAATTTGTGGATCATGACAACTTCGGAGATTTTCCAAAGGTCAGGAAAGTGAGATGTTCAAAAGATAGCGTTGAACAGACTAGCTAAGAAGGCAATGCATTTTCTAGGAAGATTTTTGAGTATTGAAGGTGTGATCAGGTCAAATCCCGGGGCTTTTTTCGAGTTCAACTGTCTGATTTCCTTCGCAATTTCTTTAGGTGTTGTTGGTTTAATGGGCAGACACATCTGCAGATCTTGTTCTAAAATTGCATCAATATCACGCTCATCTGCAACGCTCACGTTAGGTTTGAATACAGAATTCAGATGCATTGCGAACACTTCGGCTTTTTCCAAGTCAGTTCTTGCCCAGGAAGCTTGTGACCTAAATGGAGGATAAGACTGTTGAGGGTTATCTAGGTTTTTGGTTGCCTTCCAGAGCGAGTTTGCACCAACCCCCGTAGGTGACATCATCTGTAGATCTGTTGCCACCGTTGAATTAATAGATTCCTGGACTATAGCCTTTAACTCTTTAGCTGCCTTGTTAAAGTAGAGTTTATCAAGTGGATGACGGGACTGATGCCAAATTCTTCTCAGTCTGCGTTTTTCTAGGATTTTTTGCATGATATCTGGCGGATGACAGGGGTTGGTCGAATCTCTGGATCGAGAGGGTGTGTTGATCCAGGCAGCTACTTGAATAGCATTTGTGAGATATCGGCAGGCGTTATCTACGTCGTTTTGATCCATTAAAGGTATAGTAGAATTAATGTTGTCGATGAGGTAAGTCTTGAAACCGTCCCAGTCAGTTCGACTATTTGTCAGAGACTCGGTCATTTCTCGAGTGAGTTCACTAGTGCTAATAGTGAGGATCACCGGTGTATGATCTGATGATCCGTCTAGGCTCGATTCAATTGGCGTGTGTAAACTGTCTATGCCCTTATTGACAAATAAGTCCAGGAGATCCGGTAGTTTTTTTGGGTCGCTAGGCCAGTACGTGGCTTCACCGGTAGATATCGGTTTTAGATGATTTTCATCAACACAACGTTTCAAATCGCGTCCACGAGTGCTGGTACAGCGGGATCCCCAAAATGTATGTTTGGCATTCCAGTCACCGCCTGCAATGAACCTGTGGCCAAGAGTGTTGAAGTAGGTTTTAAACATCTCTGAAGTTATTTTGTGTCTTGGTGGGCAGTAGATTGAGGAGAGAATAATAGGGCCAGCTCGGTCCTCCAATCTAACAGAAGTTGCTTGTAGATGCACTGTAGAATACGGTTCTATCTGTGAATGTCTCAGGTTTCCTCGAATTGCCAGCGTGCGCACTACCGTCGGGATGGGGAGTATGGTAGATGTTGAAGCCCTTAATGCGGAACGAGCTTCGGGACGTGCTATGTGATTCTGAAATTAGTACCACGTCTAGTTTGTTTGTTTTTATTAAAGTCTCCAGTTCTTGGATATTGGGAGCCAAACCATTGATGTTCCAGATTGCAATTCGTAGGGGAGTCATTTATGATGCTAGTTTTGTAATGACAGTAGTTAAAAGACCCATTAGGGTACTTATTTGTTGCAGGAGTAGGTCGATTTTTTCATTTTGTTTGATCAAAAGTTGTTCCATAACGGATACGTTTTGTTGAGGGTTGTCTATGTGATGAGATGTAGCGGCGTTGTCTCGTGGACGATCTTTGGTACGTCCTGCGACTGTATCCGAGTAGCTTTGTTCTGATCTGCGATAGGTGTTTCGTTGGGGTTTTTTTTTTTTTAAGGCTGGGAAATCATCCAATGACTGCTCCCGTTTCGTTGGGGTAGGGCGGAGCTTTCTGGGGTTGTGTCGTTGCGTGGTATATCAGTAGAGATTTTTCCAGTTGGGAAACTTCTTGGTTTCATCTTTCTTGAGTGTATTTCTTTGTAAACTTGGCAGCCTTTGTAATTAGCAGGGTGGTCGCAGGAGCAGAGGGCACATTTGGCAGGTGTATTTCTATCTTTTTTGAGGCACTCTGAAGTTTTGTGGCCCTCCCCACATTTGACACATCTGTATGGCCTCATGCAGTTGTTTTTGCAGTGGCCATATTGTTGGCATCTTTGACATTGTACTATAGTCTTTGTTTTGCGTTGGTCTTCGATTTTAATGCGTTGGTGATGGATATACTGGATATTTTTAACCAGTTTGTTATTTGGGCTGGGTTCCAAATTAACAAAAAACGTAGAGGTAGGAATTTTCTCTGCTCCATAGCGGTGGTTGATGATTTCTCCCCTGACCTTGTTACCAGACTTTTCCAACTCCTGTATGATAGCATCGTGAGGAGTAGTATGATGGAGGTCTTTTATTACTATTCTGTAGCATTTCGTATCTTTACGAGAGGTGTGTCCGATTAGTCCTTTTTGTCGTATCAGATCAATGACTTGCTTGTAATCATCGACTGTGCTAACCATCACGCGTAATAGGTTTTTATTTATTATTTTATACCGAAATTCTTCCGGACGAATTACGGACTCGATTAGTTTGGTGAGCTCGTTTAGATCCTCAATCCCATACAAAACAATAGGAGGGGGCTTATTTGGTGGTTTAGGCTCAGTTTTTGTGTCTTCCGTTAGGTCAATCGGCAGATTGGAAAATCGGTTTACGGTCTCAACAGGTGGTGGTGAGTTGTCGGATATTTTCCTTTTCTTAGATGTGGGAACTCGTTGCCATTGAGGAGGTCCTGCTACATCTGTTGAAAGCTTTGCGGCTGGCACTTGTTCTATTACTTCATCCGATTCATTCTCGCAGGAAAGCAGAATGGGATTGTTGGGAGAACCCGATTGCCTGGATGAAATTTCCCTCAGTGAATTAGATCTTTGTCTATTGAAGAGGCTTGGGTGAAAGATTTGTTGAACAAATTTCTTAGGCGAGGTTTTGTTCTTAAGATTTTCATCAGTATCATCGCTTTGACTCTGAGCCTGATTTCCCACTCTAGTCAAATTGGTAACATTTTTGTAACTCATGGTGGTAATTATTTTCTTACAATGGTAACACTTTCCCAAATGTCAAATGACATTTTGACATCTGACGTTTACTAGTTTCAAAAATTCAAACTTTTATAAATATTATGTGGGTGGATGAAGAAAAGTTGAAATTTCTTGTGTCACTCTTGCAATTTAATCACTGTTTTTGTTATGAATCACTTATTGCTTTTAGCCACTAATAATTGTACACGATTATCACTTATTAAAGTTCACTTTAGTAATGATTCTAAACACAAACTCGAAGATTTATGCACTAGATCACTTTAACTCTCAGACAGCATGACTATGCGTGTTGACAGTTGAAAAAAATAATGATTTAATTGTTTATTTTGTGTTATTAGTGCACCGCATAGTCACATATTTGTGTCGTTGAACGCCATTGTCACATATACGTGTCAATGGCCACAACACTATACTTAACACGAAATAAACATTTAAATAATTACTTTTGTGAGTGTTTATATAGATATCTTTAAAAATTAAAGCTCTCGTACGTAATTCATGACATGAAACAAATTAAAAACAAAAAAGACACCATGGATATTGGGAAATTCATGATAACAAGATGAATAGTTATTTGTTATGCAAGGCTGGAAAGTTGATTTTTGGCGCGAGTACTTCTATTGAAACCTGAGCGTAACGAAGGTTTCAAAGGTACGAGACGCAGAAAAGCTTTGTTGCCGACCGCAACACACAATTTTTCACCTCACTACAGCGAGGAAACTGCTAGGTGCAAGAAAACAGATGTTGTTGAGTTTTATTTTGTTCGAGCGTCTCAGATACATTGACTCATGTGAAGAAAATAACAGATACTTGGCAATGTATCTTATGAGTTACATAGAATATCTCCAAAATTAAATACCCTGTATTTTGTTCTATATCCTACTTGTCCTCTAAGGAGAATGAAAGAAAAAACTAATTTAATACAAATAACTAACTAATTTAATTTAATACATATTTATTTTTGCCAAGCAAAGGATTAAATAACATATTATATTAGTATTTATTTTATTTAAAAAATTAAACTTAAATTACTACACAATTGGGTATTTGACAGGGTAGTATTTTTATGGCATATTCATATGTGACGTCACAGATTTTTTTAATCAAATGGAATACTTATTAACATTAATTCCAATTTTACAATTATATCCTCGCAAAATATTTAATTTCTGTACTGTGATGGAAGTTTTTAAGGTGAGTGGTATAATTTAATATTTTATTTTAGACCGTGTCATGCATTTTCAGTGGACTGGGGCAGTATAGAAAATTATTAAATAGAAAGGTTCGAATTTTAAAAACTCTTTCCACGCTAGAGAGCAAAAATCGATTTTCGGCTCAGATTTCGAATGACAAACAGACTCTTTCCGAGCCTGTGAGGTGAAAATACATTTGTAGCATAGCGTAGAGGGAACACGCGTGCGTTTATGCTCTGGCGTTCAAAAGGTTAAGACAGTGAGATGGGGATGAACTTAGCAACATATTATATAACTACTCGTCATTTACAGTCGGAGGAATGACACAATTAATTTAAAATTTCAGGTTTGTAATATTGAAGTACGTCCGCCGAGACCTTATTAGTAACCTACCCCTGCCTCGGCGACTCGTGGATTACCTGAGTGCAACTCACTACTACTCGGAGCTCCTCGCGGACATGTGAACGACTCCAACAGCTGGAAGCTTCGCTATTGTCAGCACACTGTCGCACGGGCGCTATCACAAGCCGACATGATTGCCCGTGCGCATCTCGGCTAAGTCTACTGGTTTTGAAAAACCCGTGATGTATTACAACATCTTATCCAGGCAACAAGGTGACTATTTATATTTATATTAATTTATAACATGAATTCTTAATGTTTTCCCATTTTTATAACTTTTATATGTTTATATGTTTGTAATTCTTATTTGTTACAAACGAATGCTGAACATGAACTAAATTTAAATGTATTTAAAATTTATATTTCTATTATACGAGTACTGTATCTTGACATTTGGAAATATGCTGTATGTAATAATATTCGTGTATTTCGATTTGCTATTTCGAAAATTAGCTGTTAGTTAATATCAGAATGATCTTTTGTGATAATATATCACTCACTAGGTGACTAAGCTATTTGTGTAACGATACCTACCAATAATTCGTGTTTGCTGATGTCATTGTGGGGACACATTTTCCGCATTCAATAATTCATTTCCAGTCAATACTGTCATTTGTAAAAGCGGTGGGGTTCGAAAAGTCCTATATGGCATTAATAATCTCGAAAGAATAGCGATTTACTTTCAAAGAAGACTAGCTCAAAGGCCGCTATTCTAAATTTCGTAATAGTTCACATTCAAAATATTATTCGATATTTGAAAGCGCTGTTTCGCCGTATTTTCTGCCTTCATTAATTAAGTCAAAATAGGAATGCTGAAGTATTATCTAACGACTTGTAGAAACTGATTTAGAAGTGAACGACCAAAAAATACCTAGTTTCAGTGAAGAAATTTTAAATATTGATAAATAGTTCTGAAATAAAGTTGAGAATAGACGCGCTCGCATAGAAGGCTTGCGCACCATTGACTGAGATTCAATAAAATACGTACATTGAAGGTAATAAGCAATACTGAAATTCTAAATAATTCTTAACGCGATAAATGTGTATTTTTACTTGGGGGATAGTTCAAGGGTTCTGATTGGTTAAGCGATTAGCATGAAAAATATCCAAAGTGTGCAGGGTTGCTAATTCACATGACAAAATATCCGACACGTCAAGTTAATCAGTAGTGTTGTTAGAAGTACAAAAGCCATTTAGTACTCAGTGTTTGTCAACACGCGAACATTGGTGTTTTTGTTTGTCATTGGCTGTAGAAGTAACGCTAGACGCGCGTCATCGTGTGTTGTCATGGGCATCGGGCCTAAGAGATTAATAATATTTCATATTAATTATTAAAAAAACGTAAACGCTGCTTGCTAGGCCAATTAATCGGCCTAACCTTTTCCCAACTATGTTGGGGTCGGCTTCCAGTCTTACCGGATGCAGCTGAATACCAGTATTTTACATGGACTGACTGCCTATCTGACCTCCACAATCCAGTATCTGGGTAATATCATACCCCTCGGTAAGACTGGCTGTCAGACTTTCGGGTTTCTGACTACCCGTATCGACTCTCAAAGATCCACGAATGACAGCTGGGACCAACGGCTTAACGTGCTTTCCGAGGCACGGAAGAGTCTCGATATGTAAAGATGGTCACCCATTCACGGACCAACCCCGGCAAGCGTAGCTTAACCTGATGGATTGATTGAATTGAAGTTCCAGATTTTTCTGCCACCATTTTTTTTTCATATGAAGTTCATCATCACAACTATCTTGCTTGTTATGCATTTATTGTTGGGCGCAGACATCGCGTCCTATGTACGGTGGCGGTGAAAGGTTAACTTCAGAAGCATATATATACATAGTAACATCTCTTGTAAGGGTTGAGGTTGTACTTATCTGCAGGTTTTTAAATACCCTCCGTATTTAAATAATTACCTGCGAATAGAGCATTTGTCAAATAGAGGGTTGGTTCGGCCACCGAATGATGCTGGCAGCGAAACGTACCTACTTATTATCAAACCAACCACATTCCAGTGGTATTCGATGAGGCCCATGTTAATCAAGCCTTTAATACCAGCGCGTTTTGGATATGAACATGCTCTTTACAAGAGGAATAGGAAAAAAATAAAAAGTTATGTAACTTTGTCGTAATTACGTATCACTCCAAGGAATCAGTAGTCTTTTTCTCATTAAAAAGAAGGAAGTATACTTAAGTGCCTGTGCATTTTACACCAATTATCTATAAATAGCTGTAAAAAAAAACGGTATAAAAATAAATAAAATTCATTATTTTTATAATAACAGATTTTTCAGGTTTGCCCCCGTGTACAGATTAAATTAAAACTGTCAGTCCAGTCTAGGTGGTACTGGAGTCGTGTAGTTCGATTTCCATTACTGCTATGTATAGGTATCTAAGCCTAAGTACGAGTATCGATACAACTAACCCCTTTTTTTTGCGTTGTGAACCAGTTGAAAGTTTTAATTGCGTTTCTTCCAATGTCGTTTGCAAAGAGGGAAGAAAAGCTGCGGAGTCTGTTATAATAGCTGAAGTGGATCAAAATATCCTGATCTTTGAAACGTACGAAAATTACCATACACTCTGCCTATACACTATGAGACTATAGGCGTGTAGCTACTCAGTTGTATAAAGGCTAAAGTTCTCGATCTCTGACACAACCAATTGGCTTTAATAGCACCAGTGTTAAGGCGAATACGCTAAAGTAGTCTGTGATAATTTTCTTACGTTTTTGCGATTTGCAGGTGGTTTTGGATCGCAACAAATATGTATTAACGGAAATGTAAACTTTCAAATCGGCAATACAATAGGGATGATGACAGGGTTATATTATATTGAGTCCGTCAGACAGATAATAAAAAACTATACAAATATTTTTTGCGTTATCATATTATTAATAAAGAAATTACTTAGATAAAACGCATTAACCTTTTAACCGCCCGACTAAGTATCAGTTGTCGTGCCCCCAGCGCCCAACTCATAAAAAAAAAACTTTTATTTCAGACGAATATGGTCTTGCAATTACATAAACAACGAAATCCGAACATAGATTCTCAGTCGTATAAACACGACTCAGGCGGCACGGGCACGACAACATTTGTCGTATTAATCCGACTGGGGCGGTTAAAGGGTTAAAGTTGACGGGTGGGGGCGCCCTACGTCACAACTCAATATAAAATCTATAAAGGAGTGACGTCATTCCACATTTTAACCCTGTATCAACATGAAAAAAGAAAAATACGTGTCATATATTGTTTTTAATCTAGGTGACAGACTCAAAAATAAATTTTAACCGTCATCCCTAATCTCTTAGTCCATTTTACCTTTAAGAATCCTGACATTTGAGGCTAATTCTAAGTAAGACAGTAGTATTGATGATTCTAATGATCATGATACTGTAGAAACGTCTTTGTTATGGTCGCGAATCATATTTTAATCACCGTACAACATGACACTTACCTGTAAATTGCAAATACCTAGCAGGATATCTTAGCGGAGCCCCCTTAACTTACTGTTTTTATAGACCTGTAGGTACACAAAGTAATATATACATATTTTAATTCACTTAAGGCTTTGTTAACTCAATCTACAGCTTCCCATAACTTTATATATTTCTAAAGCATAGAGAAATAGGGTTGACGACAGGGTTAAAAAAAAGGAAATTATATTTAGTCCGTCAGAATAATAAATAAAATTAGACACGTATTTTTTACTTTTTCACATTAATAAAAAATTACTTAAATAAAACGCATTAAAGTTGGGGAGGGGGGCGCACTACGTCATTGCTCATTTTTAAATCTACAAAGGAGTGACGTCGTGAACAGCCCTGGCCGGAGGCTACAATTCTTTTGTGGTATCCACAGGTAAGCTCGGTTAAGCAGTAGACAACACTATAAAAACTTTGTTAAACTGCGAGATGCCATTACCAAAAAAAAAATTTAACACAATGTATCGACGTAATCCTTTGATTACGTGAAAAAAGAAAAAATACGTGTCCAATATTTTTTAATAATCACGCTGATGGACTAAATTAATAAATTTTAGTCATCATCCCTATTGGACCATTTTGGTTAATAATCCTGGAGCAACTTACAGCAGATAATTAGATACATCTAATGTAAATTCCGTTGATAAAAAAAAAAGAAATATTTTTAGTTTTCGTGTCCTGCTACAGCTTCATAATAATTTGTTAGGTATGCGCGTTTGCTTTTAAAATAATTTAAGAATATTTTTTCATTTTTATTTATAATTTGATTTGAGTAATTTAATAAATATATATGTAATTGTATTATTGATTAACCATATGTATATTATAATATCCTCATTGAATTTTAGGTAGACCATAATGTAAATGGTATTTTAGAAAATATAATGTAATGAATTTAATTATTTTTTGTATCATATTCCATTATAATTGTATAAAATCGCTTTTAAGTAATGGAAAAAGTAACATTAATGTTGGTTTATTGAGTAGTTAATTTTTAATTCTAATAAAATAATGTTTAATATTACCAAAGATGTTTACATATTGTGCATTCAATGATAATTACTAGGTAATAATAATTTCATGTCGTCTGTAACTTTCATAAATCATGTGAGTGTTGACGTTTAGATTTTCATGCTTTTCATACTTATTCTGAGAAAAACGAACAAGTAGCTTGTCTAGCTCGTAGAGGTGCTTAATGAAGAGCTGACCTTTTTATGAGCTCCGTTGCAAACGGAATATTATCATGCACTCACGAACTACTCTGATTATGCATGTTGACACATGATATTAAATTCTAAAATATTCCTTAGGTCTTGGTCTTGCATAATGTCTTGTGTAGCGAAGTATTTACTTGGTTAATCATATGGTCGTCATATGCCTTCTTTACCACCGTGACAAATATATTGTAAGATTAACATTAAGGTATTACAAAAAAATAAACATATCACTAACTTATTTGTAAAAGTAACACCATGTAATTATAACATGTACATGAATTACTGAATGCCTGCGATATTATATAACTTAAATAATAGCTTCTTCTGTTACTGTTTCAAGCCGGTGCCAATTTGTGGTCCCAGTATGAAAAAAAAACAATTGAAATTGTATTTGATGTTGTTGTGGTTTAGAAAGATTTTACAAAAATGCGTGGGTATCGCAGTGTGCGGGCATGCGCCCTGTCCCCCTCGCCTACCGCCGTGCCGCGCCCTCCTTGCACACACATAACATAAAATACTCACACAAAGGGAATAAGTCGTCTACCATACAATGTTATGATTAGGTACACTAAAATGTAGGTATGCAACAGCAATCAATTAATCCAGCTTAGCAACAACGTAAAATACTCTCAACTACGTAAATTGTTGCGTGTGATACGGGCCAACATTAGTAAAATTCTGTAAATTCTTTTTGTACGACAATTTTGATGGTAAGCTGTGTTTGCAGTACTATGAGGAAGCGCAGCGCACTCTGTTCATGTGTAAAATTCAGTAATAGTGAAAGCAATTTGGATGTGATCAATTATAATCTTAAGAGAATTCACCTAGCTTGGTCAGCCTTCTTAGTGTCGATTGCAAAATTTCATTATCTTGTTGGGCCCAAAGTTCAAAGATATACTTCCGATAGATGATTCTTCGCTATGTTATCTTGGGAATATCGCATTATGTTATGTTGCGCGCCCACAATGGCGGTGACAAACAACGATAGTCACCCGCAGTAATAGTGCAATATTGTCTTTGTTTATTCGCCCGAAGGTTTCCATAACGCCGGATCCACACGCTTAGCTCATCGCTAAATAGTCCGCGCAGTGTAATGTGACATGGGGCTTTCACGCACATAAGTACAAATAGAATTCTTGCCAGTGTAGCATATTGAAATAACAGAATAATCTAAATCAATTAGATTACACGGTACCGTGATTTCTACTAATTCTAAGCAAATAAATTTGTTCTATAGTTTTATACATACCGTACTATACCTGCCTAATCCGTAGTTGTACCCACTTGTCATAGAAATTACACACATAATTACATACCTGAAAAATAAATGACTGGAATTAATGTTAGTGATTATTCATTAAAACTTCTAAGTATCGATGTAGACACCATTTTTATTGTGAGTAGTGAATAATGTTCTTGTATAGAATTGGTCGAAATATAAACTTACCTAATGTAAAGTAGTGCTGGCTGGCTGTGGCTAAACATACAACACTCACAGTTGTAAGGTGATACAAATTACTTAATGAAATATTTATTTTGCTACTGTGGAAATATGTAGTTAGCCGTGTACAGTTAAACAAGAGTAGGTCTCTAAACTTATAATATGTCTAAAATGCTAGTAAGTACCTACAAACTAATCAAAAAATGATTTTGATGTTGCCAATAATCGCTTTCATAATTAATGATAACAACTGTTTTAATAAAACGTAAGTGCTTTTGAAAATCAAGGACTCAATATAATAACGGGTAGTGTAGTACAAGAATTATAGGTTGTTGCTAGTGTTTTAGTATTTGCGAATGACTACATTTTCTGTATTGTCAGCAATCTACGTGAATAAATTAAATACTAATTATTATTATTAAATCTCATTAGAACCGTTCATATCACGGCGGGGGAAGCTAATAGGGTTATTTTTATAATTAAGACATATTGTGGTGTAATTCATGTAATTATAAAATATTTGTCTGTAACTCCGCGATTATGATTGATTTCGGGTAACAGGCACTAATGTTCACAGACACATTTTCCGCGCCAAACATAATAATAGAAAATACAAATATGAATATGAAATTATAACAATACTAGCTGACCCGACAGACGTTGTCCTGTCTTAATTATGATACCTACCTTACCTACCCTACCTACGCTACAAACCTCACGGAGCCCGAGACCTTTCCAACGAATGCAAAACCGTGGAAATCGGTTCGTGCGTTCCGGAGTTATAGCGTCAGGAAGGAAAACCCGACTTATTTTTATATTATAGATTAAAAAATAAAAATACTTAATTAACCTGACAATTAACTTGAATGTATTTCATAATGTATGTACATGCAGGCATTTAACCAAAATATATTATGTCAGTTGTCTATGTGAAAACGAATTAAAAAGAAAAAAAAAACAGTTTGCTTGATGTTAATAATCTAATACATACACAAGATTGTGTTTTGGTGTTAAATAATCAAATTGCTTTACTCATTATTGGATACATATATCGCCTTCATATTGAACATCCATGTAAAATTATGTCTACTAATCGATTGTTGGAACTTTGCTGATAAATGTGGTCTTGTAACACCTCCGGTGGCATTTCATTAACCAAACGGTAATTAGACAGTATCATAGATTTAAGTGTGCTCTTAGGACGGCCGTTATATATAATATAAATGTTAGAACTGACACTGAGGTATCAGTGCACTGTTTACTATTAACTGCAGCGTGTTTATGACGCAACGACTGAATAGTGTGGTAATCCCTGGACTATTTATAGAGCAAGATAATTCTTCCGTCTGACTAAAAGTCTCAACGTTATTATGATTTGATTGTGCAAATATTTGTATGGAATTATTTGACAACACGTTCCCAGACAAACAATAACATGAAAACAATGGAGTGTTTTAAAACAATAATAAAAACTAAAATGACAAGTCGACTCTATAACTCTGTGACTCTTTAGTAACAGTTAAAAACGTACTACATTTTCTTCGACTGTTTACATTTATTTTTGCATGATAATACAACCATTTTGCGCCGCACAAAAGCGTGAACTGCAGATGCGCCGTTGCCCGTGTACTCGGATATTGTGCTTGCTTCAGTTTCACAGATTTGTTCAAGCGCCGAATTTATATAAAAATATCGATCTGCGTTCCTTTGAATTGACTGATTCACTTTGCGCCCCACGTGTTACGCGTCGACCTAATGCCACGCGTACCTACTAAAGCTAACGATCGATTTATTATTATAATTTGAAGCTTGAGAGCGCCTCGTCACGCACCTCCCTTTAGGCAGCGGGGACTGAAAATATTGTTGCTTCTAAACAACACAGCCAACAAATAGCGTGTCCGGCGGTCTAAATTATTATGAAATTTATGTGTATGTCTTTAATTTAAACGCAAATGAATAATCTTCTTTGCAGTAATCGTGATAGTAATGAAATAATATCATCAGACATGAATACAATTGATGTATTTAATTTTTATTCTTATGCTACCGATTTGTCAATGTTTTATGAGTTTCAAACAAACAAATCTTATCCCGAAGATTTATTTTCTTCAATATTTTGACTGTTAATTACAATCTGTCTGGGTTTCTTATTATTTATTAATTTAAGTTTAAAATCAAATGGATTTACGAAAATATGTATTAGCTTGCATGTTATTGAGTGCTTGAGAACGTGTTGTCCAGTTTTGATGATAAGTATTCTAACAAATACTATTAACAATATTCAAAGTATATGAACAAGTCCAGTATAATTTTACTTACAAGTGGCAATTAAATGGCCTATGGGTTGAACAGGGAACTAAAGGCGGAATATGCATCAAAAGTAAATAACTTTAATGTCTCATTAGATATTGGAAAACGGCGAACGATAAAACGTTGTATTTGTAAGAACTTTAGGTTCAATCTCGCAACAACTTGACGTATTATCATACAAAAAAAATAGCCTATTAAATTCACTACACTTGTATATTTCTAACTGTACGCTTTGAGGTTGTGAGAGGTATTGCCACGTAATAATATTTTTATTATTCCGTGTGTATTGCGTATTGTAATCAGTGTCAACTGCGCCAGATTTTGAATTTACTCAATTGTCGTTTTTCATAATAAATTGTGTTAGATTTGCTTAAAAAAACAAGACAGATAAGCAAAAACAGTCACAAGTGTGAAGATTACTATTATATTGTTACTATGTAATATTATTTTGTTTGTGCTCAACAGGCCAGTAGGTACTTATCCACTATTGACATACAGGCTGGATTATTGACATACAGTTTAGATTATTGACATACAGCCTGAATTCTCGAAATACAGGTAGGCTGGATCCTTGATATACAGGATGGATTTTTGACATTCAGGCTTTATTATTGAAATACAGGCTGAATTATTGACACCCAGGCTGGATTTTTGACATTTAGGCTGGATTTTTGCCATGTAGGCTGAATTATTGAAATACAGGCTGAATTATTGACATACATGCTATGGATTATTGACATACGGGCTCAAGTATTGACATACTGTATTATTGACATACAGGCTGAATTATTGACATGTAGGCTGGATTTTTGAGACACAGGCTGCATTTTTCTCATACAAGATGAATTAATGAGATGGGGCAGTAAGGAGGGGTACACAGGTGCCATACATTTATAGTCACAGAAAAATATTCTTAGGAGACTGAAAAGAAAATAGTAGGTCCAGTCAACAACAAAAACGTCAATCCACACGTTTTATTTTGAAGCAAACGGTGCAGTTTCGTATAAGGATTAAAACTCTCTGTTATACCAACTTAATGTACCAACTAGAACGACCTCAAATCGCAAAATCCTTTTCCATAAATTTAGTAGTAATCCACGGTTCACACACACGGTTTCTAAATACAAAAATGACAACTTAATATCAGACTATCTGTCTATAGAATAAATAATTCAAAAACTGGCTCGGCGTTTTCAATTTTAACAGTAAAATTATTTATTTATCGAAAATAAAATAGGTGAGGTCGATTTAGTTTTGTATGATAATCAGAACCAATGTGTAACCTTAGAGTAGAGACGCCTTGCTATCTCGGCTGTAAATATTCTAAGTACGTCATACATCAATATTATTGAAGCTGCACTTTATTTTTAATGAATTGCGTGGAGCATAAGCATTATTATTAGTAAATAAAATGTATGGAGAAATATAAGTACAAAATATGTTGAATAGAAAATGTGTTTGGGATACGTAACTATAGGTACCTATTTAAGCGCATGATTTTGATTGCCGTGACAATTGCGACAGGGTTTTAATAATTATACAATTGCAAACGTTTGATATTGTTTTGAAAAAGAAACATCGCGTTTTTTTATAGAACAAGCTACGCCCTGTTCGTTCCGTAATAAAAGTAAACTTGGCTGTGAGTTACATAAATTCAATCATGAATGAGAAACTTCAACCTTGCCTTAAACACATTTTTTATGTCAAAATACTTAATTAACATGAATTACGGTGTAGACTAGTAATTTATTGTTTTTAATAGTTAATTACGATATTTATTCATACGTAAATTGTAGTAAAGTCAAATGGACGTAATTCTTCCAAAATATATGTACCAATCAACATCATCATGTTTTCGAGAAAATTACGCTTCAAATAATTTTAACGACATACGTTTAACTTACACAGAGAGAAGACAATTATTTTTGCATAAACGTTTAACATCCAATTCCGATATTCTAATCGCGGCGCTGTTCTAAAATAACGATTAAATCATAAGCCACAATGTAAACTAATGAAAACAGGATCACCTTATTTTTTTACTAAAAATAAAAAGTAATGACAAAAATACTTGTTATTTTAAAACAAGCTATCGTTAAGTTTCCACTGATTCAAGCAGGATTTTTTTAAATTCTCCTTTCTCATGTTATTTTTGTTGGCCGCTGGGTACAGACAGGGTTGGTAAAGCGGTTATGCGGTGTTGAATTATGACTATGAAATAACGTAGTGTCTTTTATTTATTACTTACCCGGTTTTGTGTTGAAAACACATAATACTTTTTCCCCTTTTTAATGTTTGTTTCATTTCTATTATGTATGTAGCCATGTGTATGAATGTTATCATAATAAAAAATCATTCTCCATCTGCACAGTAACCTACGATATATATTTAAATAAAATATAATCAATCTTATCTTCATGCTTCACTGAATGTAGCTCTGCCTACTTTGTAATCCACATTTAACCAGACATTATTATAACGCACTCATCTCTGTTATCATAATATAATAATAATGTGCTCGGTTTTAGGGTATATACCTGTATTGAAGTCCTGATGTAATAATCCTGTGCTATATTATCCTACAGAATTGTTTTAATATACAGTATGGCCCGTGAAACGAGGTGCTCTGCAACATTTTTGAAGGCTTTCTTCTAGGTCTTCCGGAAACACCTCCACGTATATTTAGTGATTATTAATAGTTCAGGAGCTAGACGGTTTTTAATAATTTTACGAAAATTCTAACTTGTCAAATAACAGCTTAATTGGATTGGAAGTAAGTTTTGGTGTTTAGACAGGTAGCATTTTCTATTGATCGTAAACCACAATTTCATGATTTATGATAAAGAGAAGAGTAGAGAAATAAAGTTAGAATTTCCAAAAAATATTTAAAAGTCGTCTAGCTCCTTATATTATACATAATCACTGAACATACATGGGGTGTAAGGCAAGACCTTAGAGAGATGCTTCTAAAATCTTGCTTTGAACCCCGTTTCGCGCTCCACCCTGTATAGTTATTTATTAGATAAATAATTCATAATATGCCTGTACATAATCTATTTTGAAATAATTTCATACTGTCTTTATTTTAAGATTTGATCACAGTTTATTGAGATTCCTCTTATTTATTTTAGCTGTCGTATATGTGTGTTTTAGTAATTTCAGGGTATCCTAGTATTGATTAGACGATAACAAACTATATAGGGTGGAACGGACATCAATGCGAAGCCACCACGCCACCATGGATTCAGTGCATGACCTGAATCATGAGAATGATGTAGATACTGAAGCCATGGTAGCCGGCTTCGCGTCGATGTCCCTTCCACCCTTTACTTATAATTTAGCTGTGATTAAACTTGATACTAGACTGACTTGCGAGACCACCTGTTACATACTGGGTAATGTAAAACACACATACGCGTTTTTAAATTTTAGATTATTAGAGTTATTTCCAAAGCAATAAGTGTTTTAATAATGTTTAGCTTATTGTTCTATCTGTACTTATTTACTACCGTTGAATTAACTTTGTATTTATTATATGTGAAATTATATATTACAGTTAATGTACCGCATGTAATGCACTTTTGTGTAACAACTGATATGTAAGTTAGTTCATTCTGTTTTATAAAAATGGGACAATGAAATAAATAGGTTCCGATTGAAATATTTAGTTTTATTATTATTATCCATCAAAAACCTACAGTAACTGTCCGTTCTATTCAACAATGGACTAGGTCACTTTGTATATTAACTATTGAAATTTTAAAATAGGTACAAAATCACAACGCTGTTGGCCAGTCGGGTAAAAAGTGGCAATTACAAGTAGCTTGTCTAAAACTTACTTATCACGCCATGCCATAGAAATTTTATGGTAGGTATTGCTACGCAGCTTGCGACGTTTGGTAGCCCTATTTAACCTTTTAAACGCCATTGTCACATAAACGTGACGAGCAAACGCATGACCTGTACGCCAAAGACACATGTTGTGACAATGCCGTAGGATATCAACACGAAGTAAACAATTAAATCATTACTTTTGTGTGTGTTTCTAAATTAAAATCGTACGTATTTAATGACATGAAATAAATTAAAAGACCCCATGGATATTGGGAAATTCATGATAATAAGAAGAAATAATTTTCTAGCTTAGCGTGGAGTGCACGCGCGTGCGTTTATGCTCTGGCGTTCAATAGTTTAAAAATGCATCAGAATTGTCTGTGAGCATGTACCATGTTGTCTTGAGGAAAAAAAACAATTTACTAACTTAACCAGTGTTTGAACTACATTCGGTAAAAACGGGGTGGATAGGAACGAAACTTATATATGGATTTAAACATTGAAATAATATAGTTTGTTGCCAACCAGAACAATTGATCATTAATTATTATACAGTTAACACATTACGTGTCCTTTTTTCCCTATTCACCCCGTTTTACGGTACGTAGGAGATGTTATTATACCTACTTATAACTTAGAACGATCGTCTTTTGATTATATTTATAGAAAGCGGTATGGTTAAGTATTAACGCCTTTTAACTCCTAGATTATAGCAGAAATCATGCTCCGATAATCATCAAATTTTCATCGTAATGGGCAATAGTTTGACGACCTACCTGGCTAACAATATCCTTTAAAGTGTTAAAACTTTCGCTTGCATAATTACTGAGCCACACAGTGTGTTAGGTTAAACGAGGGACATACTTTCAGGGGGTGCTATACTCATTAAAATTAACAACATTGACGATGGAACTATACCTGAAATCATGAAAAACAAACAGCTGTTCAGTACATTTATGTTAATTCGTCGAAATGTATGGATCAGCAGTTGTTTTTTTCACAAAGCACAGAGTTGATTATTTCCATAATTCCATGAGTACTATACAATCTGAAAGTATGTCCCTCGTTTAACCTAACACACTGTGTAACTAAAGACGGAATCCTTAACTAAGTCACTAGTAAAATATTCATAATTCATGAAAGTCTTCATAAAGACAACGAGGTAGCTGCACCTGTTCAGGCTCAATTCAGTATACATGATGAGAGGAACGAAGCACTATCGTGTCACCGCCCCCTAAGCTGTGACCAATCCAGTAGAATGTAGCTAGGGGATGGAAGGTCGCTCCGCCCACACACACTTACCACCCACTACTTATTACCACCCCAGACTGAACAATTTTATAACCGCGGACATAATCATTTGGCGGAGTCTGATTGTTGTGCTTTACCTACGGAACTGAAGACATCAGAAACGTGAGTATTTTTTTACATTCATTCTTTATGTCGGATATTTTTAACTCGTGAGTGTTTTTTTTTTCTGTGTTCTGTCATTTTATTAGCTTTCGACAAAGTAACCCCACTCAGACACGGACATTTTCTAACGATTTCTTTATATTAAATGATATTTTTTGTTGATTAATTGTGTCACATAATATTTCCGCGTTTCGTCTGGTAAACCAGTTGATACACAAATAAATAAAAAAATAGTAAACTATCATTGAAAAATGCGTACTGTTATTCGGGTACCTTTAACACGGCAACATACGCTTTTCTGTTTTGTTTTATCAAGCTTTAAATCATTTAATAAGATGTGATAGTAAACATAATTTAAAAGCACTGTTTAATTTGGTGATTTCATTACTCTCGGGGCTCTGTTACTTTGCTGAACTGAGCCATCACCTCATACAGCCCGTAATCATGCGAATTAATTATAAAACTAGCTTTTTGCTCGCGATATTCCATATCTATATAAAACATAATACACGTTACTACTTGCGCACTCTTCTTAAAAAAAAAAACATTTTTTGCTGGAGGCAGAATAGAAATGATATAATTTTTTTAATCCGTTTTATTTCGGTGGCTCACTTAACTATATCTTCTAATAATAAATAACAAGTGTATGGCAAATAATCATCACAAAAGGCGTAAACATAATTTATTATTTAAATAAAGTGTTTGAAAATTAAAAGCCTCGGACATGTTCTTTTGCGAGTTTTTTTAGCTCGTCATAGATGGCTTAACAGGTTACATACTAAACTTTTTTGTGTGAATACAGGGCGTGCGTCGCGAGGTTTTATTGCGAAAAATGTAATAACATATTAATGCATTCCGGAGACGTTTACTCTAAGGCGACGATTTGGTTATTTAATCATACTTGCTTTCGAGATAGATTTACAATTTAAGAATCCACGTTTTCCCCTTCACAACATTTTTGTTAATTAGTCTGACACACAGTTCTAAAAGGCGCGTGAAAAGTTTTTGCAATTTGCCGTCGATTTTTATATGGGCCGCTGAATCTTCACTGGGTTACCCGACGGTTTCCTACAAGAGTAGTGGCCTATTCGTAAAGCTGCAGTGACTGCTGTCATGAACATGATACCAGTGGGGTTTGGCTTTACAGGATCATAAAAAATCTCTAGGAAAACACAGCAACTTACTTTCTTATGTAACGTTTAATTGAAGTCATTCCCCGGTAAATTGCAGCCACCGTTTTTTTTTTTATTTCAAAACTGTAGCTTTAGCCTAAAATCTCTTCAGTATAGTGACACTAAGCAATGTAGCCAAAGGTTGAATTACGCGGTTATTCTTGGAAATGCGTTCATTACTTCTTATAGAGTGAAACCTGGTTAAGTAAGACATCAAACAGGAACGGGAACAAGGACCTGCAAATTTGTCTTACTTATAGAGGTATTCCACTTACCCAGTGTCTCAGATATCCAGGTACCTATAAATAAATATTATCTGTCTCATTTACAGAGGGTTCCATTAATATAGGTCAGAATACAGGTTATTTTAGTTATAGAGGTGCGAGTATTAAATAAAATAACGTATTGTGTAAACATTATACGTGAGTTTTAATCTTCAATTTTAATCTACAACAGAGGCAGGCAGAAATTTTATACAGATAAAATTCACTCGTTCTCGGTAACTATGAAGATTAAATGGAAATAACGAATCCTAAATATAGAGGTTTGTTTCGTCTCACTAACAGAGGTAATTTAGTGCAAAAGTGTTAGGAACTCAGCATTTCCAGAGTTCCAGTTATGGAGGTTTCTCACTTATCCAGGTCCCAGTTAACCAAGTTTATCTGTAATTGGTAATTTTATTATGTGACGACTCACTAGTCCCTAATGATGTCCCAGCTATTTGCTTGCTGTCATTTCGTTACGTCGCAAGAACAACTCTGACGTCTGGTTAGTCTACAAGCTAGTTTAGTTAAGTTTAAATTAGTTTCTTTATAACCTACATTTATATACTTAACATCACGCCTTGGTTCCCTGAAGGATTTGACAGAGATGTACCTACATTACGCCATTTATTTTTGAGTCCCATGTAATAAGGGGCGAGCCTTTTGTTATCAACCGGGCACAAATTTAGACTCCCGACTACTTCTGAGAAATTCCTAATCGAAAAACCCGATAATACTGCCAGACCTGGGAATCGAACAGGGCCTTATTCTCAGCAGTAGAGCTTGACCACTAGACCAACGAGTCGGGCATGTTTATTTATAACATTCATAGAAATTCAAACCCTTAATTGCACGTGACATTTCTCATCTGCATGTTTTTGACGAGCTCGATCACTCGATAACAGCTGCACAAGTCGATCTTTCAGGTTAAGCTAGGCTTCTTGGGGTAGGTTTAACCCATTAATGGACACTGAACGAGACACAATAGAAGTTATATTGTTATTACGTCTATAGGCGTTCAGTGTCCCTCAAAGTGTAGCTACTCGTAGTCATGTTCGTGAACGGGCGCCGTCAGTAGGTACTGACTGGTCATTTCTTAGCTGCCACGACTCTTTTAAAATTTAATTTAGTTTTTGAATTGTTTCTTTTAATTATGGACGCTTTTTAGGGTTCCGTAGCCAAATGGCAAAAAACGGAACCCTTATAGTTTCGCCATGTCTGTCTGTCTGTCTGTCTGTCTGTCTGTCTGTCTGTCCGCGGATAATCTCAGTGACCGTTAGCACCAGAAAGCTGAAATTTGGTACCAATATGTATATCAATCATGCCGACAAAGTGCAAAAATAAAAATTTAAAAAAACATTTTTATTAGGGTACCTCCCCCAGACGTAAAGTGGGGAGCGATTTTTTTTTTAATTTTAACCCTAACGTGTGATATATTGTTGGATAGGTATTTAAAAATGAATAGGGGTTTTCTAAAATCATTTTTTGATAATATTAATATTTTAGGAAATAATCGCTCCGAAAGTCAAAAACAATGTGTCCCCCCCCCCTCTAACTTTTGAACCATAAGTTTAAAAAATATGAAAAAAATCACAGAAGTAGACCTTTATATGAACTTTCTAGGAAAATTATTTTCAACTTGATGAGTTGAATAGTTTTTGAGTTATATAGCACTTTTTCAAAAAAACGCAAATGATAACTTTGTTTTTCATACAAATACTATGAAAGACAAAGTTATTTTTGCTGACGAAAAATGTTGGTATTTTTAATGGTCATAGACAGGTACTGTCCCTGATCTATGCTTGTTTGAGTTTAGATTACTTTATTTGAATTTAGTTTATATTTTATCATCCTGAACGTATCTCCTTTCAAATAAAAAATCGGTTCACGTAATCCAAAATTTAAAATCATGACGTAATGATACGAAAAACTTTTCTGACAAAATGTGCCCAAACATGTCGAGCAAGCAACATGTATCTCAATTTCTGCCGCAGTGTGCACAGAGCTTTAAACTGGCACACCAAAATGTTGCATTATACTGTAAACAATGTGTGTCTCGGACAAAAAGATGCCCACTATAGTTTCCTAATGGGTAGTCATATGGCGGTGCTTAAACTAAGAGCCGAATTGTGACGCCGCCAAACATTTTCCAAGCTATTTCAGGTACCTACTCGGAAGATATTTAAGTGGTTTAATGGTAGCGTGTAGTAATGGGCTCGTGGCTAAATAATAATAGCCGCACGGGTTGTTCTTCAAGGTTAAGCAACGATTGCCAAGGCCAGTCCGTGGATGGGTGACCATTTATTACTTACCGAGACAGTTTCAATCAAGGTTCATAAAAAATCATGTTAAGCCGTTGGTCCCGGTTGTCATTTGGAGATGATATTCGACTGCTAGCCAGGAGCCCGGAAGTCTGAAAATAATCAGGTTTACCAAGGGGTATTGTGTTACCCATAAACTGGGTTTCGTTTTTTTTTTAAGGCTGGGAAATCATCCAATGACTTCTCCCGCTCTGGGTGGAGCGGAAGCGAGTGTCAGACTCTTACTGAATAAAACCCATCCATGTTCCTTCCGTAGCCCTTTATGTTCCGGGGTAGCGGTAACCCTTTCGGACAATCCCGCTTACCCGGCAGGCTTGGCCCTGAGGGGCCCATTCACCCATTAACTGGGTTGGGGAGGTCTGATGCGCAGTCTCTCCATATAAAATACTGGTACATCCGGTTAGACTGGACGCCGAGTCCAACATGACTAGGCAGATTATGAATAGTATTAAATTTCAAAATACTTAAGTCATTGACTGCCACGCAGCAGACACAATAGAAAAACTATTAACTCTTTTTTTAGTTACCACTTTCCTTTGTGGGCCCGTTTTTAGGGTTCCGGAGCCAAATGGCAAAAAACGGAACCTTTATAGTTTCGCCATGTCTGTCTGTCTGTCTGTCCATCCGCGGATAATCTCAGTGACCGTTAGCACTAGAAAGCTGAAATTTGGTACCAATATGTATATCAATCATGCCGACAAAGTGCAATGAATAGGGGTTTCCCTAAATATTTTTTTATAATATTACTATTTTCGGAAATAATCGTAAAAAATAATGTGTCCCCCTCTAACTTTTGAACCATAAGTTTAAAAAATTTGAAAAAATTCTCAAAAGCAGAACTTTATGTAAACTTTCTAGGAAAATTATTTTGAACCTTTTGGGTTAAACAGTTTTTGAAAAATAGTACAAAAACTAAGTTTGCGTGGGAAGCTACGGAACCCTACAGTGAGCGTGGCCCGACACGCTCTTGGCCGGTTTTATTTACGTTTTGCATCGTTCTCACATGTATATTTCAGCATGAATAATGTAAACCAGATTTTGTAACCATATTTTGATTTAAAAGAGTGTCCATTTTGTTTCTTGCCCGTTTCTCTCCTTAGGTACCTACTGTTTGGCATGGGCAACTAGCTTTTTGTTTCTAACTGACCGACCGACCCCTTGACAATTCAAAAGTTCCTTTAATTGGTTTATCACTACATAGTGTAAAACAAAGTCGCTTTCTCTGTCCCTATATCCCTATGTATGCTTAAATCTTTAAAACTACGCAACGGATTTTAATGCGGTTTTTTAATAGATAGAGTGATTCAAGAGGAAGGTTTATGTGTATAATTTGTCGACATATTATGCGGGCGAAACCGCGGGCGGAAGCTAGTTTGAAATAAATGCCTTATGTTTGAGTTTACTTAATATCTGAGTCACTGAATGAGATTGGCAGATTTTGCGTAACATGATAAAGAGTTAAATACATCTTTTTGTTTTTAAACAGAAATCACACGACATAACGAATTGATTAGCTGAGTTTCTGTTATGTACCAAGGTATCAAGGTCGTAGTTAAGTAGTAACAGCCGCACGGATCAATCGAAGGTGAAGCTGCGCTTGCCGAGTTCAGTCTGTGGATAGGTGACCAATCATTAGGTACATACCAAGACCCCGGCAAGCATGTTAAACTGTTGGTTCCGGCTGTCATTCATTGATTTTTGACAATCGTTACGGGTTTCCGAAAGGCTGACAATTAATCTTACCAATAGGTTGTGGAGGTCAGATAGGCAGTCGCTCCATGAAAAATACTGGTATTCAGCTGCATCCGGTTAGACTGGAAGCCGACCCCAACATATTTGAGAAAATGCTACGCAGCTTTTTTTTGTAACTTTTTGAACCTCAAATGGAAACACGGAACTGTTGTCTGTTTGTGTCATGTCCCTTTTTCTCAGGAATGCGTGGAGGTACAAAGTTGAAATTAATATTACAATCTACGGTAAAAATAAGCTTCTAGGTCAATGCAATAAGAAAATACGGCCATGTAGGCGACTTATTTCGAAACTCGCGAATAACTCTAAACCAGCGTAGGTACCTCCCGTTAATCTAAAATCTTAACACTTACCGAGAAGCAAGTCCGAAAATCATAATTTGTAATGTCATATTACTTGCATAGAGAGAAGTGACCATGACGGACATTGATGTACAAGAGAACAGTATTTAAATTACAAAGAGTTTGTTTTTGAGATAAATTCATCCCAGAAATGGATCCCTTCATTTTGCGTGGCCCCGGCACATAGTAAATGAGCTTGTTTTTCAACTAATTCGATCCGACTATTGGATCAGTTATAGGTTCCTTGAATAAATCTATTACCTACATCAACACAGCACGAAACTGGATCACGCGCTCATATGATAGCTCTCGGGATCAAATCGAAATACCTACTTCTTCTATCCAAGCTCATTGACCTTTTGTTTTCTTTACCTACTTGATGTAACGGTCAGTATCCTGTGGGGCCACACGGCCAAACCACAGGTCAATCAGAGCAAATGTCGAGGGACCCATCTGACACTCACACGCCACGAATTTACGCAACTAAACGTGGGGTGCGGAATGGATAATTATATGCCTAGCTCATTTCCTAATTCCGGCAATATGTTTACTTCTCCGGAATTCAATATAATTTGCCTTAAATGAGAGGTGGCTTTTTAAAATAATATTACCATTGAATAAGTTCAATTGTGCTGTATGGATCAGAGTGTTGGGCCACAAAACGAATGAATGAAAGACAATTGCATGCCGCTGAGATGAGAATGCTAAGAGGGATGTGTGGTGTTACGCGAATGGAATACGGAATGAGTACCTATATAAGAGGAAGTCTGAAAGTGACACCAGTGACTGAAAAGTTGTGTGCAACAACTGTTATGCGGAGGAATGAGGAAATAGTGGTGAGTATGAATGTGGATGGCTATACAACTAGAGGGAGAACAAACAAACGATGGATGGATTGTGTGAAAGATGATATGGCTAGGAAGGGAGTGACTACCGAGATGACGACTAATAGAGAAGTAGGTATGGAAGAAAATAACATGTAGCGCCAACCCCAAATAAATTAGGATAAGGATTCAGGAGAATGATGATTATCATTGAATTAGTTATAACTTGAGCATTGCTTTCATTACGTAGGTAAGTTAAATCTTGGCTTAACCAAACACTAGTAACGTAGGCATGATTTTCGGTTTTGTTACACATTTTTGCTGCATGATAAAAGGATCCGACTCTAAGAAATCTTAACTGATCAGCGACGACATAACGGACCGATTTTACAATCTTCATATAACTTTATCTGAGGAATCAAATTGCGGTTTTACCACCTTGGTGCAAAAAACATGTCAACCTGACATATTGGTTCTTCAGATAAAAGTTATCTGATGATTGAAAAATCAGCCCTTGATCCCGTAACAGCCGTAGGTACCTAATATTAAGTATCCTTTGATAATTCGCAGATTTGGATAAAAATACTCACGTCAATTCGAGACAAAACTCTCTAACGACTATCGTGCGTAGATAATGTTTTTCGCGTTGGATGGGTCGAATCCAAAGCAATATCATTCGGCTAACCAAGTGCCGTTTGTTGTATAATGTCATATAATGATTCGTATTTTATTATTATTCTTTCTTCGATCAATGTTTATGGAATGCATTTTCTCTCAACCCCGTTGAAGTTGACGATTTCTTAAAAACGGCTTTGTTGAAGTATTCTAAGAAATTAGGTAAGCCTACTCGACACACTGGTTTTAAAGGCGGTCTCTTTTCCTACTCTAGAATTTAAATGCCAGAGCCAAAAGTACCACTATTTGTTTTCATAAACATTTATAATATATAATTATATTTATGAAAAATCATTATACATACCTAATGAAAGAATATCGCATGAGTACGGGTTGACCGATTTGCCTGATTTTTTTATTTGTCAGGACACTGTTTGTATGAAAGATTTTTGGGAGTGAAGGTGGCATCAGCTAGTTTTCAATTTAAAAAAACAGCTTATTCTTCAAATGACCCCTAAATTCCCCCCAGATTTGATTGTTTATCCGATTCCAATATTCCCCCCTAAGGGGGATTCTTAGGGGAGAAAATTAGAATCGAAAAAAAATGATGACCTTTTACCTTTTTAAAGCTTACAATCAGCTAGAAAAGACTGATTTGGTTTGTTTTAGAAATTTCAGCACGAAACATAAATAACATAGTATCAGTCTACCCATCACCGATTGCTTACAGAAGTCGAAAGCCAAAAGTTAACCACTTGTGTGCAATTAGTAAGGGGCGGCCCACAATCAAAACATGTCGCGGTTATCATTCACAGATAATTATTGAACCGTGTCCCCCGTCATTTTCACCGCACATACGGTGTAATTGTGACCTGTGCGTCACGCTACTATTACGAAAACATGGCAGTGTTTTCCGATAGAAGCTATAACTATCGACTCGACAATTGTTTCTGTCGCTAATTCGAACGGAAACAGGCATGTCTACGTGGGCCCCTTAGTACAATTACGTGATGTTCACTCAAAAAGGAACAAGGACTAAATTACCAACTTCAGTGATAATCGTAACTGCCATCATACTAGAACTACCTACTGCTAAAATAATTGCCAAATGCCGAAACCCTATGCTAATGCCATTTTCAACTCTATTGTCTTTAACTTCACTGTCAATCAATCAGTTGAAACTGCTCGTGTATTTTGCTGCTTTGTCCGCGCTGACCTTAATGAGACGTTCCACCGATGACAACGCCCCGCCCCGTGAGAAACGGCATATGTTCCTGAGTGGAGCACGGCAGCAAGCAGTTAATGGAGACTTTAAAACTATTATATTACGAAACTATAATATTGCGCTCGTATTTAGTGAAATTCGTTCCAAGACTTAAAGTATAGGTCGGCTGGCATCGATCTTATGCTGAAGTAAATGCATAGATTGAATAGAATAAATGTTATGGAATATTGAAGGTACTTAAATGTCAAAAAGTCTGCTACAGATATGAAATTGAACAAGATGAAATTACATGTTGATAAGCCCAAAGCGTAGTCTTTAAAAACATCAAGTCATTGTGATACGTGTTATGTCAAACAGCGTGCATGTAGCTCCTACTATACCTACACATAACATCATCATCACAATAACAACGCGAGTGTCACGCGACACGACGCTAACGTACGCGATATGACGATGTGGTAATATGATATCACCTCTATCAAAATCCCATTTATCTGTGCTGATAACCGAAGAGTTATTTTTTATATTTTACCATATAATGTCGCACTGCCGGCCTTCCCATTTGAATAATCAATCGATTATTAATGCCTGCCGTCGGTGACGTGGCGATATTCTTTCAAACTTTATAATATTCTTACAAGGGTGCATATTGGGTTTTGCAGATGATTTGATTACCTTATTGTATAACCAAATGAGATACATCCTGCATATTTTTAGAAAGCAACGGTTGATATTTTTAGTACTTTCTAAATACATTTCGAAAGTCATTCTCGCTTATCGATTTCGTCGCATGTCATTGTGTCTCTTGGCCATAGGTACAGTGGAACATTAATTAGTCATGGTGTCGTGACACAGTTTCCTAGATATTTTGTTGCTCTATTCTGGCTGCATGTTAAGTTATATCAGACGATTAACGATTTTATAATAATGAGAGTGTATCCAGTATGTGTTTACAATCGCAGACAACCTGAAACAATTCAGGCAATCCAAAAACTCAAATCTAGTCTCTTAAAGTTTTAGTGACATTCGCTTCGTCAATTTTATAACAAGGGTTTCATTGATCAGATTGTACTTGATAAATTCTTCTGTAAGGGCCATTTCATAGAAAGGAGGATTAGGGTGACATTACGTTATACATACATTTTACAGCTGGGAATTCAATAAAGAACGTTCAATAAAGTCTTTCGGATGAGCATCCGATAAAGACTTTATTGAATGTTCAGATTGCTGTAGATTTGAAACAGTTCGGAGCCTATTGTGCTTCTGAGGGACACAGTTGTTCGTATAGTATCATTATATCTTTCAAATGGCGTTAGCATTAGTCACTAGGATAGGTCTAGAATCAGGAACATAATCTTTTGTTACACAAATGATACATTCCTATTTCATAAAAGGTAGTTTGGAGTTACTTTTCTTGATAAATCAAAGTCAAAAGCCATTTATTCGAACTCGGCTGAAAATCAGCACCTCTTAAACTTTATAATTACATAAGACAGTCCCCTCAAAACGGCCGCCCTACCCTACGCCCTGCCCTAGTGCAGCTGGGAAGAAGAAGTGGCGCAACAGCTCCCCAGGTGCACGTAAATCTATGGATAATGCATTCAAAATTACAGTTACATACTTAATTTGTAAATTTTTAAAATTGGTGTTCCTTGCTAAGCTTTGCCTCTGATCAATCTGTACATCTATACATATAATAAAACAGTAAAAAAACTGTGTCTGTACATTGAATATATTAAAAAAAAAATAATTGAGGGGGGTTTAGAAACAGTAATAGAGCATGAATCAAAAAAAAAATATTTGTCTGTTTGTCTGTTTGTCTGTATGTCTGTTTGTCTGTTTGTTTGTACACGCTAATCTTCGGAACTACTGGACGGATTGGAATGATTTTTGTTGTATAGGTATTAAGTCTGGGCAACATATAGGCTATAATTTATCTTGGAAACTTGAACACCTGATGCAGAACCGCAACAGACCAGCTAAACTATTAGAGATACAAAAATGATACCTTAGCAAAAATTGTTCCACGTGATTAGCATTTTCTGCTGAGAGAATAAATTTGAAGATCTGGAACACCTTATGTGGAACTCCAAGAGCCCAGCTACACTGTAACATATATAGGAATGACGTCTTAGCAAAAGTTGTTCGGTCTGATGGGCATTTCCTGTTGACTTATAAAAATCGAAGATCTGGAACACCTGTTGTGGAACTCCAAGAGCCTAGCTACACTATAACATTATATAGGAATGACGTCTTAGCAAAAGTTGTTCGGTCTGATGGGCATTTCCTGTTGACTTATAAAAATCGAAGATCTGGAACACCTGTTGTGGAACTCCAAGAGCCTAGCTACACCATAACACATATAAGAATGACGTCTTAGCGAAAGTTGTTCAGCCTGATGAGCACTCTCTGTTGATGTATAAAAATTGAAGATCTGGAACACCTGTTGTGGAACTCCAAGAGCCTAGCTACACCATGACACATATAGGAATAACGTCTTAGCACAAGTTGTTCAATCTGATGAGCACTCTCTGTTGACTTATAAAAATCGAAGATCTGGAACACCTGTTGTGGAACTCCAAGAGCCTAGCTACAACATAACACATATAGGAATGACGTCTTTGACGTCTTTGTTGTTCAATATGATGGGCATTTCCTGTTGACTTATAAAAATCGAAGATCAGAAACATCTGATGTGGAAATCAAAGCTATCACTAATTTTACTGTGTAATTATAAAATAACATAAACTGGGAGTACCTGCACGCGGTGAAGGCAGTAACAGTTTAGGACTGATTTTCGATGACGATGGTATATCATTGAAAATTTGACTCTACTGGCCAAAACTCCTATTTATTTTTTTATTTTATCGTATGAATATGCCTTCGGGCTTATGTTGTTTGAGTGTTTAATTTCCTTTTCCATTTATCTTCGTGACACTGTAGCCTACCCGGTAACGCAGGGGAGCAGTCATTTTAATTTAGATTTTTATTGATCAGGTATCTTCACAATAAAACTATGACCATGCCTAGAAAGAGGTCAAATCTTTCCCAATGTTCCAAGAGAGCTAAAAGATTGAGGATCATAAGATCACAAGAATCTACCGAAGAGCGTCAGGAGAGACTTGATGTTGTTCGAGAACATTAGGCTGCAACTCGATCCGTGGAAACCTCTTCGGGTCGCCAAGCACGCCTGCGTCCTCAGCGTATTCATTAGGTCTCTAGAGACCAGTGAAGAATATGATGCGCGACTGACCGCTGATCGTGAACGTCATGTATTGTCTCGCGAGTCAAAGACGTTCACGGAAAGAGAATTACGCTTGAGTTCCAAGCGTATCTACGCACCGACTTCTAGGTCTCTAGAGACAAGTGGGGCACGTGATGTGCGACTGACCGCTGATCGTGAACGTCATGTATTGTCTCGGGAGTCGGAGACGTTCACGGATAGAGAATTGTGCTTGAGTTCCAACCGTATCTACGCATTGACTTCTAGGTCTCTAGAGACAAGTGGGGAATATAATAATGCGGTTACCAAAATGAAAACGATGACAAATGGACTGTATGTTTTGGTGGTTGTTGGAATGAAATAAAACTAAAGCTCAGTGTGATAAAAGATTTAAATGGGAAAAATGATAAAAAATAACATAAATGGCGAGCCCGTTGTCGCTGGCATAAGCAACAGGGTCCGCGTACGAAGTCGCGGGCAGAAGCTAGTTTAGAATAAGCGACATAAAACAAACAATCCAGACTTGGTTTGTAACCACTTGAATAGGAATGAAAGTGGCCGAAACGCCTGGACGTATGCTTTTTCTAACATTCTTAATATATTAATAAAGGAAATTGCCAAAAAACTAGAAAATAAAAAAATCTCCGAAAATCAGAGATGTCTGTCTAGAAAAATCAGACACATTTTAAAAGCCGTTGAGGAGTCGAGTTGGAGGTCTGCATGAAGGGGCACTTCTCAAACTACTGCGAGAGAAAAGAAGAGGGAAGTTTAAAATGAAATTGACAGCGCGCGCAATTAATTTTACCTTAACCTAAAGAAGCTATTTAATGTAATGTATGAACAGCGTAATTGATTTATAATGATATTAATTGAATTTACACAGAACTACAAAAGTATGGAGTCAAAGGAAACTTTGTGCCGCGTGTGCGGGGATAAAGCTTCGGGGAAACATTACGGAGTGGCCTCGTGTGACGGCTGCAGAGGATTCTTCAAGAGAAGCATAAGACGGTAATCATTACTTATTCCATGCCCATGGGCAGCATAAAAACTCTGACACCAGGTTAGTCACTAACCAAACGAAAGGAGAAGATTATTTATTCATTATCCTGGTTTCTGGTATCACTCACCAGGTTTCTGAAACGATCTGATCAGGTTTCCAGTAAATATGCTATCAATACGTATAAGACTTTTTTTGAGGCTGGTAACTAAATCATAAAATGACTCCTCCCGCTCTGGGTGGAGCGGAAGGGAGTGTGAAACACTTAATGACTAAAACCCATCCATGTTCCTTCCTTAGCTCTTTATGTTCCGGGGTAGCGGTAACCCTTTCGGACAATCCCGCTTATCCGTATAAGCCTGATAAAAAGTTAAAGAATAAATTACCGACATGCCAATAAAAGCCACTAATTGAAGGCGGTGTTTTATAATTCACACATGACAAAAAAATAACATATGGTTACGTTATACCTATCAGCTATCTAAGCATACCACAACCATCGCAGGCGTTAATAATACAGTATTGACACTTCACTGTGAGTCTGTAATAACACACTGAAAATACTGTGAAATAGTCACTGAAAACACGCTGCAGGCGACGGCTTTCAATAACTTCACTTTGTAACGTGTTATTTTCCGTACCCAGTAATTTGGACTACGTATGCAAAGAAAATGGCCGGTGTGTGGTGGATGTGACGAGGCGGAACCAGTGTCAGGCGTGTCGATTTTCTAAGTGCCTACGAGTCAATATGAAGAAAGATGGTGAGTACTTTAGTATGATTAATTTTTTACCTTTGTTTTTTTTAATTGTACTAACCGTAATGTATGAATTTAATTAGAACCCTCATGGCTAAGTACTAACAGCCGCACAAGTCGACCCATCAGTTAGGCTACGCTTGCCGTGTTTGGCCGTGGATGGGTGACTATCTGTACATAACGAGACTTCTCCGTGCCTCGGAAAGCACGTTAAGCCGTTGGTCCAGGCTGTCATTTGTGCATCTTTGACGGGTCGTCAGAAGCCCGAAAATCTGACAGCTAGTATTACCAAGGGGTATCATATTACCCAGTTACTGGGTTCTGGAGGTCAGATAGGCAGTCGCTCCAAGTAAAATACTGGTATTCAGCTGCATCCGGTTAGACTGAAAGCCGACACCAACATAGTTGGGAAAAGGCTAGGCAGATGATGCTACCAGCTCTCAGTGGTCGCGCGTGTCCCACTAGCACAGTGGTTCCGCACCTGGGGATAATTACCCACGTTGGGTAAATTAGCTTTTTTGTGTAACGTAGAACCTAATTAAGATCGCCACACAGATCGCCACGCAGTAAGTACCGCCCTCGTGGCATTTCTTTCTAGCGGCCGTCGCGTCATCGTCATGTAAGATTGATGTCTTTGTGATTAATAAATATAATATATGTATTTGCTTGTATTGTTGGTATTGGTAACATTTTAAGGTCGGGGTAGAATCGTTCTTACTAATATTGAAAAGGTTATGAATCACTGCACTAGTACGTAGTAGAAAAATCGTCTGTTTTAGATGCCTAATTTACTAATTATCTCTAATTAGTTAAGTACAGCCAATCCATGCCATCTATTTGTTATTTCCTGGACATCTGTTGAGTCGCTTACTTCTATTCTATTCATTTCATAAATACTGTCCGACAGGAGAGATGTTGTTTGTATGTTATGTTAATATTTCGATCTGAACATTCTAGTTTTAGCGAATGAGCAGCTAAGAATACTGCATTTCGTATTCTACTTTATTTCTTATTTCAAATACCATCTGATGATATTTGAAATTTTGTTAGTAGACATTAGATACTAGAATAATTCGATTTTACCACAAATAATTTCAACTACTTACTATTTCATACAACAAAAGACCATAACGTGTGATAGTGAGATCTCATTTAGTTAGTTAATTGGATATTTCATGAAGATAAAAGTAACAAAATAAACAAATGTACGGTCCGTAAACGCTTTTTGGCGCCATCCTGGAATCTCCAACGAAGAGATTGCTAAACAAGCCTATCTATTATGGATAATATATTTAGCTTCCAACCTACGATATGGTTTTCCATTATGGGATGGCTAATTAGAATTAAAGGTGAATCCTCCAACCAGCCCGCGAAATTCAAATTTTCTTAAGTTTTTTGCAATTTGCAGGCCAGTGAAGGTTCCGGAATGACTTTGACCTTGTAAAAAGTCATTTTTACACCTTTATGAGCTCGGAGGGTTGTATTAATGATTTTGATAATTATAATTCTGTAACTACATACGTCTTACAGCCGCGAATCAAATGTTTATCAACATACAACCTATCACTGGCCTGCAAATTGCAAAAAACTTAAGAACATTTGAATTTCGCGGGCTACCCTGGAACATCAACCTTAATAAAGTATTCCGGCCCAGAGGCAGTGCGAGCGTTCGTTTTTAATGTGGATTCATTAACATCATTACGTTTATGATCTCATATAAAATGAAAAAAAAAATGAAATTTATAAAACTTAATAATATTTTTTCTCCAGCTCACGTTTTCGTCAATGAATCAATTAAATCTCCATGGAAACAAATACAACACGATTAAAATGAAACGGTACTATCTAAATAAAAATCAATTGACGCGGCAATTGATTTATATTTGTGTGAGGAAGCATCACTTGTGAACGGCTCGACTGGTTTGGCAGATATTTTTAATGTTGTATTTGTAATTGTCAGGACATGGTTTACCGGGTTTTTACATGGTTGACCAAGCCCGTGCCGGATAACGCGTATATTATGTTCCACGCGCGCCTTAAAGCGATGTTCGAATGGGTTACCGCTACCTCGGCACATAAAGGGCTACGGAAGGAAAATGAATGGGTTTTAGACAGTAAGAGTCTGACACTCCTTTCCGCTCCACCCAGAGCGGGAGAAGTCATTGGATGATTTCCCAGCCTTAAATGATTTATATGAAAAAAATATTTTCAATAAATTTGGAAAGGTAATACGTACAGTACTCCCAAATTAATAATGCACATGCAGATCTTCGCTAATTGTCGTATTCCCGGAAACACCCGAATCATTGAATCGTTCGAGTCCTTTGCATTTTGCACCTTGTTCGAAAGAAATAGGAGTCAATATCATGTGTACACAATCGAAAAGAATTCGGGCGGTCGGCGGCGGTCGGCGGTCAGTCAAAGGTCCGTCAGTCGTCTTGATAAATTGGTGGTGACTGCACGTGTTCTCTTTGTCTGGAATTATATAGAGCTGCTATTACACACCCTTCTTGGTTTTGTTTTCAAAGGTGAATTTAATTTCAACTTTAATAATCTTATTCAAATTTAAATAGTTAATTTTGTAAAATATTTAAATATACTAACATTTTTCACGTTTTTTCAATATTAAAAAATTAAAAATACCTACGTAAAATACATATTAAGTACTAGAAAAAACATATTAAAAATCAGATTTAGGCTTATATGAATTATAGCTCGCTATTTACTTACATGGAATTATTGAATCAATTTTCGTTACTGATAAATCAATATTTATCTCTTTTAGGACAAAACACATAATCTTACTAAATTATGCATGAAGAAAATGCACTTAACCACTCTATATACATATCGTCTTCCGACGCTCGGGGAATACGACCGTTGCCGAACAGTGGCGAAGATTTCTTTCTATGCGCATTATCACTTTTGGAGACCTGTACATAAGTATTGTAAGCTTTATGGAGCTTACGGCCTGTAAAATTTATGGAATAACTTGGATGATTATTATTCCTAGAATTTGTTCTACGTTTGCATTAATATAGCGTCTTCTGCGTCTTCTTTTAGCTGTCTCTTGTCAGCTGTCTCATGTCTGTCTAATCTATTTTTTTCTAAATCTAAATCAATTTTCATCTCCAATCTGCCGTTTATGTGAAGACGCGGAGGCTTATATTCTAAATTGATAATTTATTTATGAAAGCTGTACAGTACTTAGTGCTCCATAAGAAGCTGGGCGGGGTTAAGATTATACATGGATAGCTAAATCCGAAACTATGAAGAATACTTAGTGAAAAGTACGCAGATGAGTCGCAGCCTCGATTTTTTTTTCACCGTACGATCAGGACCAGCCCCGTGCCGGACGGTGCGTATATGTTGCACGCGCGCCTCAAAGAGATGTCAGCATATGAAGGGGCCAAGCCTGCCGGGTAAGCGGTGTGTTCCTCTGTGGCCGGACCACAGTTTAGTACTCAGATGCTATAGTTCGAAATAATACCTACCTTAAGTCTACTTTCATCGGAATATATATATATATTTAGTACCTCAAGAGATAACTTTTTAATTAATAATTAATGTGGTCCGGCTGCCAGGCAGTGCTCTCTGGCCGCGCCACCTCAAATTAAATAGAGTATAATGAACTATTAATAAATCAATATCCCAAAAAAAACTACCTAAAGAGTACCTTGACTACGACAAATATGGTCCAATAAACCCCTTTAGCTAAGGAGTTATTGGTCGTAGAGTGTGGTCCGGCTGGAAGGTATACTCTGCAGCAAATCAATTTTGCAATATTTTATATTAACTATCCATAAATCAATTTATATAATAGTACTTTTTCTCTACTCTTCGTTGATACTTTTTTCTCTCAAGAAACTATTCATTTTGATTAATTAATCTTTAAAGTATGTGGCGCGGCTAGGGAGGATTACTTTCAGCAAATATAACGAAATATGCTTTATTTCTTTATGCCAACGAACACTGCATAATAAGTACTTTATAAAAAGACCTGGACTTCATCTATAAACATTTGCACTTGCATTTTAAAGTTGGAAAATAACTTCAAAATTCCTCTATTTGTAATGCTGATTGACTATATTTTGAATACGCGATTATTGTTTAAAGGGTTAAATGCTTAAATTCAATCTATTGACTTAGTTTGTTATATAAAACGCTTTTCCGTCATATACAATACCTTGTGGGCACGCCACATTAGTGGCGGTAAGGCCCCTCTTTGAGGAGTGGCTAGAGAGGCGTCACGGCGCCCTCACCTACCGCCTGACGCAGGTCCTCACCAGACATGGATGTTTCGGGAGGTTCCTGCACATCATCAGGCGGGAGGAAACGCCCGGGTGTCACCACTGCGAGGATCGCCCAGAGGACACGGTAGAGCACACGGTGCAAACCTGCCCCGCATGGGCGGAGCACCGCCGTGTCCTCGTAGAGGCGATCGGCGGCGGCGACCTCTCGCGCCCGGCCCTGGTGCAAGCCATGGTCCGGGGCGAGAGGGAGTGGGAGGCAGTCACCTCCTTCTGCGAAAAAGTTATGCTCGCGAAGGAGGTGGCGGGATGGGAGAGAGAAAGGTCCTCCCGTCCCAGCCGCCGCAGGAGACGCCCCGGGCGTCGGGAGCCACGTGACGACTCCCGGCCACCGTAGGCGCGGGCCTGCGGGCGGTGAGTAATGGGTGACTCACCGTCCGATCAGCACCAGGCCCGTGCCGGACGGCGCGTATATGTTCCACGCGCGCCTCAAAGAGATGTCAGCATATGAAGGGGCCCCTCAGGGCCAAGCCTGCATAAAGGGCTAAGGAAGGAACATGGATGGGTCGCCGCGCCGCCGCGCCGCGCCGCCGCCGCGCGCGTGCAACGTAATCTGAAATCTCACAATTAAATTAGTATCATTTCATGTACTTACTAAATAAAGTTATATTTTAGTCGCCCAATTAAAATCATAAAATGTGCGCGCAGCGTCGCGTCGCGTCGCGTCTCGGTCTGAGCTGACCATAGAGGAAAGTAATATATCGGAGCTGACCCTTAATAAGCAACAAGAATGGCAGCTAAGCCAAAACTGGTAGTAGCGAGATATTATTATATAAAAATAAGCAACAAGAATGGCAGCTAAGCCAAAACTGGTAGTAGCGAGATATTATTATATAAATAAACTTTTGCGGGAAACGAATGAACGCTAATCTGAAATAACAAATAATAATTATAAAAATTAATACAAAATAATATTTGATTTCAAATTTATTTATTTATATAATTATAATCTGTCTTACAATAAAACGTAGGGCGGTGACCCCCAAACTAGGCATTTGCCTGTATCTTGGAGATCGGAACATTATCATTTTAGTATTAACATTTAGGAGGGATCACAAAGTTGGTAAACATGTACTTAAATTAAACTAAACTAAGAGAAGTATTGAAAATCTATAAAAAGAAAAAACACTTAAAATATACTCTGTCATCAGCGTGAGATCAGGTAGGTCAGTTAGATAACTAAATAAAATTATTTTATTACTGTTATCGTAACTAAATGTAAAATCTAATAATCTATAGGAAACAAATTAATCAAAGAAAAATAATAATAATAATAAGAGTAAAAAAAACAAAGTGTAAGTGTGAGTGTAACCTTTGAAAATGCATCCTGCTTGAACAAGTACCTACAATACATTAGCATCGACGCCAGGCTGCCAGCCCGCGCCGCGCCGGGCCGTCGTTTTTGTTTTGTTTTTGCTTAGTTATTGTTTACTAACTACCTCATAATGTACCTCATAATACCTAAACTAATTTTTGATCATAAATAAAAATATTCCGTTAGTTTTATTAAAAGTGTTTCAAGGCCAACATCCGGACAAACCTTTTGAGGTGTTTGCGATTTTTTGTTTATATCTTGTTTTGATTACTAAGCAATAATAAAAAATATATATCTGATAACAGTGAAAGCGTTATGAGAGTCGTGGCTCGTGGCTCGTGGCAACCTACCTGAAAAGTATTTGGTGCGATATAAGTTTTGTAGATGTTGCCAGAATCGGTAAACACAACGGTTCTCATCACAGAAATATTATGCTTCTAATACAGTTACGTAACATCCGTATACCACTTATCTATCCATATTCAGCCAACAAACGATTTGATCTGATTTTAATATTTTTGAGGCTCCTGAATTTACCTATTTAACCTATTCCCCCTTCCGCTATAAACCTATTTCTTCATAACAATTTGTATCCGTTGCCGAACACTGTAACCAGTAAAAAGTAAAATCGCAGCGATATTAACGGTAATCAATAGTGAACACGGGCGAGCACTTGTCCCAATAAAGTATTTATCCAGGGTGGCTCCTTCGCAGCATGTCTTTTCCATTAGGAAACATTTCAAGTATTTGCGGTATACAAGTGTTGGTAAGTGGTGAGTGAGAAAAAACGCAGGGGCCGACAAATACGAGCTCTCCTCGTGCCTTTCATGTCAGCGCGCAGGTTGACGCTCTCACCAAGTCAAACATCAACAATTTCATACAAATCGACACAGAGCTCGTCGTTCTATGAGGGAAAATTACGATATTTCTAAACTCTGTTTGATTTTAGTACTTACAGAGACTTTAAGTCTCATAAAGATTTGTGTGAAACTGTTTTATTGGGCTTTGTTGGATGAATATTCATACATTTCGTGTCTTGAGCGTTTTATCGGTTTTTTTATCCTTAGGAACTGTGTGTAATGTCTATAGGGTTTCCTGACTAGTCCCAACCTTTACACTGTGTGTTTTTATGATAATATTATAGTAATATTAAGTCTATAAAAATAAAAATCAACTGCTGTTCCTTGGTAAGCGCATCGCTTCAGAACGGCTGGATTGATTTCGCTTCTCTTTTGTTTTAAAACTTTCGTAATGGACCGGATTAAGTTTTTCTGCAAACAATTATTTAATGAAGTGCTCTTTCAAAGTGAAATTTTCAAATTCAGAATAATCTAAACGTCTTTTTTTCTGTCTCAAAAGTTAAAACAAAAATCCCACTGACTGTGGGATTTTTTAATTAGCTATTGATATTTGGACAGAACAACGTCTATCGGATCAACCTGTCGTAGGATAGAACAGTTTCTATTGATGTTTTGAGAACGACAGGCGAAGTTAAAGGTTTCCGCAAACAGAATTGTGGCGAAAAGTAAACAATGTATCGTTAAGACAAGCTGTCAACAGCAGCCGTAGTTCTCACAGATATTTATTTACATATGAAATTGATTGCGGGTCGCGGCCGCACCACGGATCGTTTGCGGCTTTGCACTCGCGTCGTTTAGCCGAGGCGGCGCGCCCGTTCGCGCGTCTGTTAACGCCTCGCTCCCCCTCTAGCAGTGGTGTGGAGTTGTTTGCCTATCACTTACTATTTTAGCCATCAGATTTCAGATGTTTATTCATTATGATTGCTAACTGACACTTACAAAGTAGTTGAGCTTCAACATAAATATGGGCGAAATAAATATTTTCTTGAACATTATATGTATTACGACCTAGGTTATGTCATAGAGTTATTACACTTATACAGTTCTAGGGATGTTTGAGTAGCTTCACTTGAAGAATTACTCTCTGAAAATGTGGCATTGGGCATGTGGATTTTAGGACAGCTTTAAGGTAAGTAAGTACATTACTTACCTTAAAGCTGTCCTAAAATCATTACAATACTAGTTTCAATTTACATTGCCACGGAACGGAATGGAAGGGTTTTTTTTGTGTAAAGAAAGCACAATGCACTTTATGTCAATAGTTTAATGAACAAAGTAGATACGAGTCAAATTACAGGTCGCGCGTTTACTGAAGAATTCTCGCGCATTCTCAGTAATTTCCGGAGTACCTATCAAGCTTACATAAATGACATAAAGTTTCGTGGCAATGTAACTGAGCCGAGTAATGCATTTACTTAAATAATAAAAAACCGGCCAAGTGCGCGTCTGACAACGCACAACTATAGGTTAGTTGCGACTAATTTATCACACACACTAAAAAAATTAAATAGTTGAAAACAGTATTGTTCTCATACATCAATCACCTGACTGTCAGCTCTCCAAATACAAATACAAGTTTATAATCACAAAAAAAGATTTGATAAAGCTACAAATTAACGATTTTCATATGTTTTTCTTTTGCCTCGCTTCTTGCCAAATTACATGATTAGTAGGCCAACGTTAATACCATAAGGTTTTGATTTATTTCTGAGTATCAAAATATGTCGCAAAAATAAATAACCTTATTTTCTTATTGCGTTGACTTAGAAGCTTCATTTTTTAATTATTTGAATTTATAACCGCCACCCGTTCCTGAGGAAAAGGAAACCGTAGACAATAATAAAAACTTTGGGTAGCAGGCGGGGCTCATTCCATTTTAACTGTCACCTTCTTTCACCCAAAGTCAGTTTTATGGGTCAGTACCCAGTCTTAAAATTGGACATAGGTCTCTCCAGTTGCACGCCAGTCAACTCGATTCTCAGCTTATGGCATATTTTTACAATATGTATGTCAGAACATAATGATTATGTGGGTTAGTTTACTATTATTTAATTGTTTCATGCTTTTCAGAGTACCTACCTGTATGAAATTAATTTTGAATTTGATTTCGTAGCGCAGTCGGGTTTTTTTAGTTTGAAGCTTAAATACTATTTTTTAATAACTTGTTTTTAGATTTTTCGGTTTTATTTGTCTAGTGTCTTACGACGGCCACGCAAACGAAGTCGCGGGCAGAAATAGGGACGAACATACATACAGGTCGATAACATAAACTTCTTTTTAACCGACTTCAAAAAGGAGGAGGTTCTCAATTCGGATGTTTGTATTTTTTTTTTTTTATGTTTGTTCGCGCATAACTCCGTTGCTTGCCAACCGATTTGAAAAATTCTTTTTTTTTTTGGAAAGGGTATACTTCCCAAATGGTCCCATAAAATTTTTATCGAAATCGAATAAGCAGTTTTTGAAAAATCAACAAAAATCTAAAAAAAATCCTACAGTATATGTGGACGATGTTCTAATAAGTTCCTGTCACTGTAATTTACATACAAGGTAGTGGTATTAAAATTTGGGGGGGAGGGGGGGGGTTGTGTAGGTAGGTACCACAACTAAAAAGTGAAAAATAAAAACGTTATTCTATCCGTTAAAGTAGAGTAGCAGATTGATTAAACAATTACCTACTATGGCTCTTATGAGGGACACGACAAAGTCATGTTCTTCTAGAACATGCCTTTAACTTGACCCACTTATTATGGTACATAGGTATGTTACAGTACTAGTTCGTAACCTTTATTTGTACGTCACATTTGTATTGTACGAGTATCTAATCGATGTTGCGGGTTTGCAGCAGTTCAACACGAGCGAGCGCCGCGTCCGTCCGTCGCCGCCCAGCACCACATGGCGCTACAGAAACTCGGCTACAACTTCACGCGACAACAACCCTTCATCCCCGCCCCCACCCCCCTGGCACTGTCCACCTTCTCCCCTCTACACACGTACAATGGCCTGGTGTCCCTCCCCGAAGCGAATGTACACAACTCGTTTCTGGACAGATCGTCGTTTCAAGACTTCCCTCCGGCGAGACTTCCGGACGCGATGTCGTCGGACGCTCCTCAGTTGAACCCACTCCTGAGCACTCACGTCAATGCACTCAATCCACTCAATCATTTCAAAATCCCGCTGTTCTCGGCATCGCTTCATTATCCAGTGCCACATCCTGCGTATATTCCAACTAACATTTTGTATCCGCCCGTCGTAGCTGCTGGCTGTTCACATACCTTAGAAAGTGAGTTATTTCATAGCTTCAACATAAATACCAACACATGAACTGTGGATATATAACCGTATCATTTCTCTTTGTTTTCTTTTATATAGAAAAACCAGACTCGCAACTCACAGAAAAAATGAAAGAAGATGAAGTATCGAGCACTGAAGAGGCCTGTAAAACTGATTGTCAAGTAGATGCCGCTGATAAAGAAGGTTCGTGTTTGCATGTATGTTTAACTCACTGTTTGCATGCATATAACATTTAATTGTAGCTATATTAAGGCAAGCCCTGCGACTCACTCTGCTCTGCGCATTTATAATCAAACGAATGTATTTATTTTTGTGTATTGTATTGGCTGGCAAGGGTAGAGCTCCTTCGATAATATTTCTATCATCGAACTACCATACGGGTGCGACAGAACATTAAAATGCAATAATATAAAGTATTTGTCCATAGATACAAGAAAAGCGACACTTCACTCCACTAGCAACTTTGAACCACCAGCGCATGTTGTATCAAAATTGTCAGAAAGACGGCCTCAAACTTTAGAATATAAACCTTACACATTCGTCGATTACCTCAACGACCGGCATAAAGCCATACACCTTATAGATGAAAACAAAGGCAGTCTGGATGGAATTACAGAAATGACATCAAATTTTAAAAAGTACTGTTTCGATACATGGAAACTAGACGAGGAGCTGTGCGGGCCGGCAGCGAAGATTTTAGTCGCGTCTGTAAAATGGCTTCACGGAATAGGATCATTCGTTCATATGAAACCCTCCGAACAGACCAGCCTATTGCACAGTAAATGGAAGGAACTGTTCATCCTAACTGCAGCTGAATACTCGTTCTACTTCGAAGAAGGTACCCATTGAAGTTTCTCAAATTCTTACATTTAATGTTCCTGTTCAAACTGAAGTACCTACTAAGAACTCTTTTTCAGGTAACGATGTGTCAGTACTTTCGAAACTGCCTCATATCGCGGAAGAAGTGAAGAAGTTATCACATCTGTTGAAGAGATTATCTCAGCGTCAGCTAGACAGGTCGGAGTACGACTGGATGAAATCAACATTATTGTTTCGTACAGGTTCGTACCTAATTCAACTCGTCCGATATATTCTGTTGAAATTGCCTGAAACCAGCCTAATGTTCATTTGCGTAATATTCTTCCGTAATATTAATATACTATTAACATTCTGACATTTATTTTAGTAGGTATTGCGTATGTTTAAACTTAACGATTATTAAACTCCTACATTAAATTCGTTAATTAATAATAATAATGATATCCTTGGACATTTCACACAGCGCCATATAGTCCCAAGCTAAGCAACCTACTGCTTGTGTTATAGTAACGAGATGGCTGATAAACTACCTATATACATTAATTAACAGATAATTATTTCTCCTCAACGCAGACTCCACCGAGAACACATCAGCTCACGTCGAGATGCTACAGGACCAGTTCCTAGTGCTCTTACAGAAGCATTGCGCCTCCAAAGGTTCCACGCGCTTCGGAAGGGTGATGCTGCTACTACCCAGCATATGCTGTGCAGCCAACAGAGACACGCTGAAACATCTTCTGTTCCCTTCTTCTTCTTTAGATGATATACATTCTGTTCTCTCTCGTATACTTTTGTATACCTCGATGTGATTTTGATACGCACATTTATTGTAAAGAAGGTAGTACCTACATATGATTTGAACGCTAAGGACCAAATAATGCCAGCCGCTGGCTTGCTCTTTGTAAATATTGACTTACTACGATAGGATGAGCAGCTACGTGCTAGAAATATGTTATCTTACACTTGTGCAAATAATTCGCTTTCGTGTGTCGATGAATCCTTGCATTGCACACAGTGATAAAATTTATTACTCTAGTTAGCAAGGTGAAAAATGTTTTACTTTTTCAATTGTAAATTAAGTACAATTTATTCAAGATTAATGTATATAATTACTCATAAGTTATGTATATCGTGCTAGATTTAATTAGACGTGATATATTGTACCGCATTCCTACAGGTAAAACGGGGTGAATCGGAACGAATCTTATAAATGGATTTTAACATAGAAATAATATAGTTTGTTGCCAACCAGAACAATTGATCATTAATTATTATTCAGTAAACACATTGTGTGTCCTGTTTGGCCACAAACTGTATTATTTAATGCTTAAATCGCTTTTAAAGTTTTGGCCCTATTCACCCCGTTTTACGGTACTGATAGTACCAAAACTGTTGAAATCTCTAGTCATAAAAGTCATCATTTCATTTTCAGCTGCCCTTATCCCAAATTATTTGGGGTCGGCGCAACATGTATTTCTCTTCCATACCTCTCTATTAGTCGTCATCTTTCACACAATCCATCCATCGTTTCATTCCATTGATCTTCCTCCACTTGTATAGCCATCCACATTCATACTCAAAACTTTCCTGACAACATTTTCCTCATTCCTCCGCATAACATGCCGTGACAACCGATTTCCACACAACTTTTCAGTCACCGGTGTCACTTTCATACAGCGCGTTAGGTTAAACGAGGGACACTGTCATGGGTTACAAAAAAAAATGAAAAATACTCATGAAAAATTAACAACTTTGACTATGGAACTATACCTGAAATCACGGAAAAAAAAATCAGCTGTTCACGTTCATAATTCGTCAAAATGTATGGAACGCCCATGGATATTTTTTTTCATATTTCAGAGTTGGTCCCATGGACAAAGTTGTTGATTTTCATGAGTACTTACTTTACAACCTGAAAGTATGTCCCTCGTTTAACCTAACACACTGTATACTCATTCCTTATTCTATCCATTCGCGTAACACCACTAGTGAGTTGTAGTAAGTGAGTGACGCCGGGTTTAGTGAACTTATTGAATTGAATTAGTGAATACAGCGTTTCGATGAGACATCATAACAGTTTCTGAGATTCTTCGGAATCTTTTGTTCTGTGGTAGCGAAAGGCACCACTTCTGGATCTAGTCATTTTGCAATATGTAGTGCTTTTCGCAAGACGGATATTTTTTGTAAATAAGCTTTAAAACAATGTACATAAAAGCGTTCGTATGATCACCTTTACGGCCTGCGTGGTCTTAGTAGCCCCTACGGCCTGCGTAGGCTTCGTAGTGGTTACGCGGACTGCGTAGTGTTCGTAGCTGCTACGCGGCCAACGTAGTCTTGTAGCAACCGTAGTAGGTCTTAAAGAAAAACTTTTATAATGCAAAGACTATTATGATTTATAGGTGTACAGGATGAAAAGTAATCCGACAAACGCCTTATGAAGCAAGAAAGTATGCACTATCAAAGTACGTGTTAATTTTAAGATTTCCCATTTATTAGTGAAATTTAATTACTTAGGTAGTATTATTTATTAGCCCATTACATAGGTATTTGAGAGGTAATAAATGAATTGTGATCAATAGTACCTACATCACTAGCTGAATAATATTAGGTATTCATTTTAAAATAAACAAGTTTTCAAATGGAAAAAGACTGCATTTTTATTACTAGTTCGATCTCTAACAGGTTCCTAAATCTTCAGTACCTACAAGTCCATCATTTTTCAAAAAAACCCAAAACATGGTTAGGTAAGACTAGTTGAACTTCGTCTGCGTCACCTAAGAGACGGTGAGTGGTTTAGATATCTCATAAGATTTTGATTGAAATCAAGTAATGTCAAGGAGATTTTTTTTAACATTTAAATACTTGTGATTAATAACATATTCATTTGGATTAGGATTATATTATTATGTTGATAAAACTCCTTCGCAAATAATGTATTAATTTCGAACACATTTGATTTACCATAAAAGAAGGTTAGGTATAGTTAGGTATATAGTTAGTCAATCTTAAAAGATAGACATATGCTGTCGCGGACTTTTTATTAGAACTAATTTTATTAAAGAGAACAATTCAATCGCACATGATATTTGCGTAACCGGACCGTAACCGTAAACCGTTTACGCAGCCCTCGCAACAGAAGCTCTCAAAAAGAAATAATTTGCCCGCTTTTCCAACATTTTTCGCCCTAGCGTGTCATGCCTATAACCTTCCTCGATAAATGGACTATCAACACAAAATTATTAGTAATTAAATTCCTGATATTAGCGTGTTTGAACAAACAAACAACCTCTTCAGCTTGTATAATATTATATAGATCCACAACGTCGAGCTGGTAATCCCCGAGAGGGTAGGCAGTGGTGCGCTGGTGTACTATTTTACGTTCCCAAGTTCTTAGTCCAGGTAAGCGCGATTGTCCGAAAGGGTTACCGCTATCCCGGAACATAAAGGGCTACGGAAGGAACATGGATGGGTTTTAGTCAGTAAGAGTCTGACACTCCCTTCCGCTCCACCCAGAGCGGGAGCAGTCATTGGATGATTTCCCAGCCTTAAAAAAAAAGTTCTGAGTCCAAAAGTCTTGCGAGCAGCTGAGATGAGAATGCTAAGGGGGAAGTGTGGTGTGTGGTGTATCGCGAATGGATTGAATACGGAATAAGTATATAAGAGGAAGTCTGAAAGTGACACCGGTGACTGAAAAATTATGTGGAAATCGGTTATCATGGTATGGGCATGTTATGCGGAGGAATGAGGAAAATGTTGTCAGGAAAATTGTGAGTATGAATGTGGATGGTTATACAAGTAGAGGGGACCAAAGAAACGATGGATGGATTGTGTGAAAGATGATGTCTAAAAAGGGAGTGACTACCGAGGTGACGCAAAATAGAGAAGTATGGAAGAAAAAGACATGTTGCGCCGACCCCAAATAAATTGGAATAAAGGGAGGAGAATGATTATGAATGAGTTCTTAGTCCAAGTATTGTGAAAGAAGTAGGTTTTTTTTTGAGGGTGGAAAATCATTAAATGACTCCCACTCTGAGTGGAGCGGAATGGAGTGTCAGACTCTTACTGACTAAAACCCTTCCATGTTCCTTCCTTAGTTCTTTATATTCCGGAGTAGCGGCAACCTTGTCGGACAATCTCGTTGAGTGAAAGAAAGTGGCTTATTAAAGCAATCAAATAAAGATTTTAAACACTAGGAACTCATAATTGGTTTTATATTTACAGCCACCTGCAGTCTTAGCTTTAGTGATATAAAGTCATTATTCATTTATTCTTTAAAAGCCATGTTTTCTTTCGAACTTCATGTTTTATTATTAGATACTTACTGAAACCAGTTTGTTATAATAATAATTTTTATTTTTATTCCAATAAAATGACTATGGTATGTATATTTTTCCTGAACCCGTTTATGACTGGAAAAACATATACGTATAAAAAAATCCAATAAGAAGATTCTAAAAAGAATATTGAAAAACCGAATGAATAGTGCCCGTGGATGGTTGAAGATAGACTTATGATCAGTATACTGCCGAAGTCCAGGAAGAAGTATGCACAGGCGAACCACAAGTATAGTAATATTTGCTTCTCGTTGTATGTCACTGAGGCCACAATGAGGACCACGTTCACAGCGCCCAACAGCACTCCCAATACTGCGTATAAGTGAAGAATTACATCAGCCATCGTCGGATGCAACCCGTACTCCACGAGCATTTCTTTCCCAGCACTAAACGCATATATAAGTCCTATACACGGCACGAACCCCGCCATGGCGATGAGGATCGTGCCCATTTTGAGTGAGACGCAGAAACAACATGATCTGGAAGTCAAGCAATAATAATTCAACACACTTTGTACCATTGTTGAGGAATATGCACTGACCACTTTATTTATGAATCATCAAATAATCGTAAACCACACAATGACACCGCACAGTTATTGCAATGGGTGCCTACCCATAAGTAGGTATCTATCTTTTAGTTACGTAAGTTTATATTTAGGTAGGATATATATTATTTTGTACTGTAATATTTATTTTGTGTAGGAGGTATTATGATATAATTGCTGGATGTGACATAAAAAGTACTCTGTGATGTGACAAAAGCTGTCATATGAAATCAAAATTTAATCTGTTTATGGATAGAAACATTAACGCAGAGGATCGTATAGGTTGGTATTTGTACTAGCTTCTGTTCGGGACGTCGCCTGCGTGGAGGTTGGATATAATCCCCTGTAGGTAGCTATACGACAGGAAATAATGGATGCTCATTCATCAGCATCATGAATGATGATGGATAGATATTACGGATATTTTTTAAATTCATAACCGCATTGTAAACAGTTTTGGTTAGCTATTAGAATCGATATAATACAAAGTGGAGCAGGTCGTTCGACATTTTTTTAAACCACGTTAAGAGTGTCATGTCCTTAACCCGTATGCAAAAAATCAACCAAATCCAATGAATACTTTAGCCACAAGAAATTATTTTTCATTTTCATACCTTACAACATGATGTAGATCTGAGTCCGTAATAATAAATAAACATTGTAAGGTCAAGAACCTGTGGAAACACGTACGATTCAATTCTCTACGTCTCAATATCCTTGAAAGACAGAGAAAGGTGTCATACTATTCCACTCTGACGCGCCCCGTCCACTCCCACAAAATACTACAATTAGAAAGAAAAAGAAATATTACTTCCGCAAATAATGCATTAGTGGTGCATAAAATTGCGAGTGTGTGTGCGAACGGATTTTTTTCGGCAAAAAGTCCTTAACTCGGTTACTATGTCAGTCAGTGCATAGCCACAATAATATTTATATTGTGGCATAGCGGTGCCCTTTGAAGGACACACGCTTAGTTTTTTTTTATCACAAAACGCGCGCGCATTGTCGTGATTAATTTATGAAAAGTATTAGTTGTTATTGAGATTACTCTGTCAAGAAAGTACCGGGAAAAGATCAATAATACATAAAATGTCTGTTATTCATCCAAATTTATTTTATCACCTTCAAAGTATGCTCCTTTAGAAACGATACACTTGCGCCAACGAATAATCCATTCATCAAAACATTTTTTAAACGCTGCTTCCGGAATTGAGTTCAGTTCTCGCCGCGAATTCTCCTTTATGTCTTCTATCGATTGAAAACGGGTGCCACGAAGTGGTAATTTGAGTTTAGGAAAAAGAAAAAAGTCAGCAGGAGCCATATCTGGTGAATATGGTGGTTGCTGGATGGTATTTGTTGTGTTTGGTCAAAAATTCGTTCACAATGATAGCCTTGTGCGAAGGCGCATTGTCGTGGTGCAAAATCCAAGAATTTTCTTTCCACATATCTGGCCTTTTTCGTCGAATTTGCTCTCTTAAACGCCGCATAACGCTCAAATAATATTCTTTATTTACCGTTAGACCTTCCGGTAAGAATTCAGAGAGCACAACACCGCGATAGTCAAAGAACACAGTCAACATGACTTTGACTTTTGATCGACTTTGGCGTGGTTTTTTCGGTTTCGGTTCAGTTGGAAGGCGCCACTCCGAAGCTTGTTGACTAGTTTGCATGTCAAACTTGTAAACCCACGTCTCGTCACCAGTAACAATGCGTTTCATGAATGTTGGGTCCGAACTGACTCGTTCTAGCATGTCCTCAGCGACTTTCATGCGATTGAGTTTTTGGAGAAAATTCAGATCTTTTGGGACTAGCCGAGCAGCAACATGTTTCATACCCAAATGATTAGTTAAAATGGTACGGATCGACTCGTGAGATACAGAAAGTTCGGCGGCTATCTCTCTCAGAGTTGAATGGGGATTTTCAGTCACTATTTTCTTCACTTTTGCGATGTTAACTTCAGTTGCAGACGTTGACGGCCTACCAGAGCGAGGCAAATCTTCCATCACATCTCGACCGCTTTTGAACGCTTTGAACCACTCATAAGCACGAGTTTTTGATAAAGTCGATTCACCGTAAGCCTTCTGTAACATTTTCAGTGACTCCGAACACGAAATTCCATTGGCGATGCAAAATTTAAGACAAACTCTTTGTTCGATATTTTTGTCCATTATGAAATTCGCAATACACACTATATACTTAGAGCATTTAACCTATGGAGATGGCATAGCTTAGCGTACCCCTCTGCCATGACCGATTGGTCATACGGCCATACACGTTCTATAAAACTAGTTCATTCGCCAACCGCCGCCATTATGTATCGTATTGTGTCGCAAGCTTCGATCAATATTGATCGAAGGTCGCAAGGAAGTCCTCCTAAGAATTGGTTAATTGTGCAGTATCCTCGTGCAAAAAGCGATCTGCCAATTCAAATTTTCGAAACCATTGTGTTTCCTATCACTTGTATATAAATTATACATTAAAATATTTTTAATTACGTACAATGTCGAAGTAATCGTTATTGACGTAACGATAGAAAAAATACATTGGTACGTAGGTAGCGCTAAAGTAGTACAGGGGTAGGATTTGCATAGTGCTGGGACAACGCGAATGAATGATTTGCCAATTAAATGATTTTTCAGTCAATAGGTTCAGTAACCAGTTTTTTGTGTATGTATCTGGACAAGTCAGCTTGAAATAAAAAAAAATAACTATAAAAGTTCTTTGGAAGTCGATTTAAATTATTTTCATTGTATGTTTAGGATAATAAAAGAATAATACTTTGTTCGTTTCGTAGTGAGTTTTTGTAGCTCATGCAATTTGAAAAAGAAACAATAATTATAATAGATAGCTAAATATGACGTCGAAATCTACTAATCCACCGCGGACCGCGTAGGTACGCTGTTAAAAAAACGTAGTACAATCGCCAGCACTGCCTCAAATATTCGGAATGTAATATTACATACGCGGACGATCTCAAATTGTCTAGAGTTTCGAGTCTAGTGACGATACTGAACTTCTTCAAAGCGATATCGACGCGTTAAGTCGATGGTGTAACGATAACAAAATGGTACTAAATATCAACAAATGTTACTACGTGAAGTACCTACACACGGAAAAACAAAATAACAGAATTGTATTGCAATTAAATGACAGAAAATATTAAACTCATATTAAAAGTATACTTTGTAAACAAGCTTATAACAAATTAGAGGATTATATAAAGGATAAGGATGCTTGGAAACATACTGGTCCTGCTCCACAGGACAATCTAGTGTCCAGACAAAATCAAACTGGTTGCTTAGTAAATTAGGTAATAAATAATTTATAATGTTGTACCATAGGTACTATACTAATACCATTTTGGAATAACTTTACCTCTCACATTGATTGATTTATTATTATTAACTTTTAGAATGTTTGTAAATATGTGAGCACGTTCAAAAGTGCCTTTCTTCTGCCTATTAGACATAAATGATGTGACTTCAACTTTGACATCATTTAGCTTTGCAATGCAACACCGAACTGCAAAACAATAAAACCGACGTGTAAAACTGTCATTCATAACAAAATAATAAAAGTACATCTGATTGATTGTCTTATTCTATTATTTACTAGCTTCCGCCCGTGGCTTCGCCCGCAAAATATGCAGACAAATTATACACATAAACCTTCCTCTTGAATCACTCTATCTATTACAAAAACTCGCATCAAAATCCGTTGCGTAGTTTTAAAGATTTAAGCATACATAGGGATATAGGGAAAGAGAAAGCGACTTTGTTTTATACTATGTATTGATATTGTCCCCTTTCAAAATTTTTGACACGTGTATATAAATGAAAGCCCGTTTTAAAGAATGGGGTATGAATTCCGAATTGCTGACCCTAAATGCAGAATGATATTATGCAATCAATATAATATTATTGAGAAATAAGAAAAAAAAATTGACTATAAAAATAAATACAATCGTTCTTTTTCTATAGCACTATAAATTGTTTTGTGATTACTGGCGGCTACCTACGTAGTTTCGCAGGCACTAATCATTAAACGTATTTTTTCCAAGAAAAGAAAACAGAACTTTTTATTCGTTCATTCATGAAATGAAATAGGTACCACTCATTCCTTGTGCCTCAACACTATTAGTTTGTGTTTGTTGTCGTAGGACAAAAATTGGTTAAACTTTCCTTTACTGGACTGGCATTTATGGGGTTAGAGAGGGAGGAGGGGAGGGGGGAGGAGTGGAGCTACCCCCCTGTACCATCCCCACACCGCGAAACCCCATGGTTAAAGTTTTTGAGGTTAGAAAAACAAAATGCATAAAGTTCCATCGATTTATGGTGCGGGGATGTCCGGGGCCCCCCTTGTACCTGCGGGGGGTGCCCCCTCCACCCTGGCACCACTCCCATGATAAGGTAACTCACCATTTCCGAGAAAAATGACTTTTCCTAACCTAACCTAAAAACACTCAAAAGTTGCTCAAAAAGCGTAGTCTGAAGTCTGGTTTAAAAATGGTAGTCGCCATGGTAGTCAAACGTAAGGCTTACAGGAGTACGTAAAACGATCTCAACTGCAAGGGCAACAAACGATGACTGACACTGACAGCAACACAAAAAAACGCGGTAAACAAGAGGCAACTTTGCGTTCCGTTCCATGTGTAAACAAAAATTCGTTATTTTTTGTGTAAAAAAGTCTATGTAATTGGTAAAAAAAATGACATTTGGTCAAATAAAATACACCTTTACTGTAAACGGAACGTAAAATGTCAAATTGTCGTCTACCATCGTAATTTATCTAACCTAAAAATTGAATTTGTATGGAAACTTTGAAAAATTATATCTTGTAAACCGTGGATTTTCGCATCAAGAAAAACTGTGTGCTTGCTTTCTATTTATAAGTACTATCTACAAAAAACATATGAACTTTCAAATCCCAGTCCAGTAATGGAAAGTTTAGCCCCAATCGCCCCAAAAAATAAATTCAGTACCCTAAAAAGAGGGAATATTTTAATATTTTCCGCGGTAATTTTAAAATTGTAATGGCAACAATGGGGAGTGTTAACCGTTCATAAATGTCTCCCAGTATATTGGTAATAAATTATATACACAATGACTGGCGGGCAATTTTCACATGTATGACGTCAATCAACCGCCAGAAGCTTATCCAAATCTACTTATGAATCTAGGTATGGGCCTTTCCCACGTTGTGCTACAACTACAACATAAGGTTCAACAAAGACTTATAATAAGTTACATTGAATTAAATAGACCTGTGTGTGTACCTCAGGAAAATAAATCGTTTATCAAATTGACACCATAAGTTAATTTTGGCTTCAATAGCCATTTCAATCATCTGTCAAAGAATGATCAATTTATGTTTATTCGAATAAAATAGACAAATTAAGTTTATAGTTCTGACATGATTTGTGCCTTTTCTATTAAGCTCATTGTTGTTCAAAATTAAAAATGAAAAATTAGTTTAATTTGATTAATACGCCTTTTTGTTTTTTTTTTTTTTGACCTATTGGGCCTTTAGTAACAGAATAATTTAAAAAAAACTGTTCTTTCAATGTAATCAAAATCTATAGTTTCTATAATCTTAATACTTATAATAAGTCTTATACATTGAGAACACGATTTTGGAAAAAAAAAGTCTAGCTTTATTCCAGCAAAACCATTTTCTACTCAATTTAAAAGGAGGTGAGAGTACTTTTTAGAAAACATGGCGAAATTCAAAAGTTTTTTAATTGTATTTCTTAAAATTATTACTTTAGTACACGATTTTATTTCGGTAATAATTGGGGTAATTTAAAACCCTGGCGATGGCAATCTTCACTTGAAAGATGTCATTGGTGCTGATTCTGTCAAATTCTGTGTTCATCTTCAACAACACAACAAGTGTTTACGCACGCCGCGACGGATAAAAATGTGCAAATTGAAACAACTAGAATTTGTTAGTTAATTATATTGATATATAATAAAAACAGTGATACTACTTGATATAAAAATAAAGTTTAGTGAAAATGTCTTCTATAACGAAAGAAGACAACGTTAGCATGGTAAGTAAGTAAACATATAATTATTCCCTTCCCTAGCTTAAGTTTTATGATTGCTACTATTAAATGGTGCAACACACACACAGAAACACCGTTGCTATGTTAAGCAACCCAACAGATATTAGCGAAATCAAATAAAAATTGCAACGTGTTTAAATTCTTTGCGCATGCCGCTCTCTCGTATCGAAGTAACAATAACCTACTCCTTTTTTGAAGTCGGTTAATAATAAAATGTTTACAGAAATTATCGCTATCTTAGATTAATTTGCAAAACAAATGCTTTAGCGACTGTTTTAAATAAAGTCATACTTTATAAAAAAACACTGAGTAAAATGTTAATTAAAAACGTAAACATAAAAAATACTAGCATTTGCCGTAATAATGTATTTAAGAGTAATTAATCCAGGTTACTTACTATCTGTGTGTCAAATTTCATCCAAATCCATTCAGTCGTTCTGGTGAGATTGAGTAACAAACATCTTCACAAACTTTCACATATAAAATACTAGGTTTTGCCAGCGGCTTTGCCCGTGTGTATGTAGGAAATTATCCCATGGGAACTGTACATTTTTCCAGGATAAAAAGCTTATTTCATATTATATATTTAGCTTATTTGCTATTCCAGACTATTATCTATCTCTGTGCCAAGTTTCATACAGATCCGTTAAGTCGTTTTTGCGTTTATTCCTTACAAACATACATACAAATCTTGCCTCTTTATAATATTAGTATAGATTTGTAGGTGGATAACTGGATTTTTTGAAACCATGAATCAAATAAACAAAATCTTACACTCTCACATGTAAATTACTGTTCAATTAACTTATCTCAGTATCCACTGACCTTTTGGGTCTCAGTAGCCTTGATACTAAATATTATTTAACTAAATATTATTTAATACAAGGCTGTCATTGATGGTATCTTAAAATATTATATTTTGTTCATTGTACGTAAGCAATATTATTGGCTCATTTGATTGATCAAACAACAAGCCTGAATGATAAAATGGTACAGAAACCAGCACATAAGTTAACCTTTAATAGTTTTTCAACTTTATTACAAAGTCATGAAGTTCATTTTCAATTGGGAAAATTTGACAGTTCAGGATAGCTTGATGTGTTAGCGTCTGTTCATTGAGACAGTATGTTACAAACACTGGAGAGATAAAGCCAGGAATATAGTTCTTCTTCTTTTCATGTGGTTAGTGACAAACCTGGTGTCAGAGTTTATTTGCTGCCCATGGGCCTCTGACTTAGCTTCACATGCTGTTGGGAAATATCTCTCAGACATATCAGGTTCCTCACAATGTTTTCCTTCACCAATTTTTTAAGCAAGTGATAATTACACATATAAATCCGTAAAATCAGAGGTGCATGCCTTGGGTTTGAACTCGAGATCTATGACTTGGCAGTCCGAGGGTCACACCACTATCATGGATATATTATGAATATACTAACCTATGCTAAGTAAGGACATAAGCGGGATTGTCCGAAAGGGTTACTGTTATCCTGGAACGTAAAGGGCTAAGGAAGGAACGTGGATGGGTTTTAGTCAGTAAGAGTCTGACACTCCCTTCCGCTCCACCCAGAGCGGGAGAAGTCGTTGGATGATTTCCCTGATTGACCTGATGCTGTAAAGCCTCAGATGATGATGCTGTTACCAATACAATCAAATTACAGTAGCCGTATCATCTTATTGCTCGGTTAGATTACACCTTCGTGTAGAAAGAAGAAAGAAAAATTGATTTGTTACTTCAGTGCATACAAAAAGACAGTAAACTAAAGTAGTTATAAAAAAAACATAATCAGCGTATAATGTTGCCACTGCTGGGACACAGGCCTCCTCTCTAGGAGAAGCAGTGGGCCATAATCCACCACGCGGGCCCAATGCGTGTTGGCGGATGTCACATGTCTTTGTTTAATTTTTGGTTCTAGGACGATGTTTTCCTTAACCATTTTGAGAGCAGTGGTGATGAAATTAAATACACCAAGTAAAGCGCCTGCTTGGGATCGAACTCCCGACCTACAACTCGTAAGTCGAGGCCGTTACCACTGGGCCACCACTGCTCTTTATCTTATACTAGCACTTTGCCCGCGGCTTCGCTCCCGTGGTCTTTCCCGTGGGACCCGTTATTTTTCCCGGGATAAAAAGTAGCCTATGTTACTCCTAGAAAACTAAGCTTTCCAACGGTGAATTTTTAAAATCGGTCCAGTAGTTTTTGAGCCTATTCATTACAACCAAACAAACAAACAAAGTTTTCCTCTTTATAATATTAGTATAGATCTATAATATAAATATGAATCGCTGAATGTGTTGCTAAGCGCGTATCTCGAAAGCACCTGAACCGATTTCTCTAATTCTTTTTTTGTTGTGCTTGTTATTGTCAGGAAAAGTTCTTACATTTAAAAAAATATATGTAGGTAGGTAGGTATCATAGTTAAGACAGAACAACGTCTGTCGGGTCAGCTAGTCATCACTACAAGTACATAGTATAAAACAAAGTCGCTTTCTCTGTCCCTATATCCTTAAGTATGCTTAAATCTTTAAATTTACGTAACGGATTTTGATTCGGTTTTTTTTAATAGATAGAGTGATTCAAGAGGATGTTTTATGTGTATAATTTGTCGACATATTTTGCGGGCGAAGCCGCGGGCTGAAGCTAGTCTATTTATATAAAAGAAAGTCGTGTTAGTTACACTATCTATAACTCAGAAACGGCTGAACCGATTTGGCTGAAATTTAGTGGGGAGGTAGCTTAGAACCAGGAGACGGACATAGGATACTACTACTTTTTATCCCGTTCGACCGTGTTCCCGTGGTAGGGTAGGTAGGTATCATAGTTAAGACAGGACGTCTGTCGGGTCAGCTAGTTCTTTATGCTTCTATATTAAAAAAATCCACAAAACAAAATAGATTATTCATGAGCACAAGACACGAATAGGATATCATTCAATTGTTTATTATATCCTGCTACTTGAGATGTGTGGTTGTAATAAGATAATAGGTAATTAATTGCTATTATGTTGTACTGATTAGCAGTCCCAGAGACCACTTTAGATACTAAAGTTTCGTCAAATTTACTGCACCATCATACATTGTTGCATAGTATACCATCGTACATGGTTGTGTACCGTCAAAATGACAAGAACTAGATCTAATTTTGCCCACACGTCATATGTATCAGTTGTGAGTTATTTTGCTTTAATATTCCATCATGGTGTTTATAAACCTACCTTGTTATCTATTACTAATAGAGCCCGCGACTTCGGCCGCGTAAATTTCCTTATTATTCAAAATTTTGAACCCAACGCGTCACATCACATCGCCCGCCCGCCTCAGCTATTAATTCCTTTTCGTTTATTGTTATGTCTGACCTTTATTCGTTTTGTTCGGGTTTGCTTTCCTCAATAATTGGGCTAACAAAAATGCTAAAAGATTTTTTTTAAAGAAGTTTTACGAGATTAGCTCTTTTAAACAAACAAAGTCATCAGCTTTATTATTAGTATTAATGTATGTATGTATTTTATATAACACCATAAAAAATAATTATTAACTCAAAACTAACTTTGAATGCTTTATTCTTATTAATTTACCTTTAAATTTATGATTTTAGATGAAAAAGCAGAAACCATGGTACAAATACATAACAGTGGAACCGCCTATGTTCCTGTACATGATGGCATACATGATCACAAATGTTATAGAACAAACATTTTATGTGTTCCAAGCTTGCACCGTCAACCATGGCTACAGTCCTGAGATATGCTATAACATTAGCAATTATGGCGATATTAATAAGGAAGTACAGGTATGTGGTTTAAATAATGGTCTTTGGTTAAAATGGTTTCTGAGAAATATTATGAAAGACATGTAGGTCGTTATTTGGATGGGTGATCATCTTTACATACCGACTCCTCCGAGCCCCGGAAAGCACGTTAAGCCGTCGATACGGGTCGTCAGTAGCCCGAAAATCTGACAGCCTGTCTTACCAAGGGGCGTCGTATTGCCCAGTAGTTGGGTTGTGGAGGTCAGATAAACTATGTCAAATACTGGTATTCAGCTGCATCCGGTTAGACTGGAAGCCGACCCCAACATAGTTGGTAAAAGGCTAGGGATGACCGCCGACTGACTAATTTATGTATGTAACATTAACTACATAGTTAATGTACATAGTTAATGTTACATACATAAATTAGTCAGTCGGCACGTATTCTTTAACTCATTAAATAGACTATGTACCATATTATTTTATTATATTGGAATAACTTCTCACACATTGATTAATGTATTATTATTAACTTTTAGAATGTTTGTAAATATGTGAGCACCATGTACTTATGATATAATTAAGTTTACTTGCCACTGCTACATGTGTTTTTCTTTTCACCTTTTGTGGTGTAGTGTTTTTATTCTGGGTGCATCGTCTTCACATATAATGTTATAATTCATGTATACAAAACATTGTAAAACATTTTAAAAGAGTAACGGTGGAGTTTCTTGCCCATTCTTCTCCACACGAAACTACCTTTTGGAAGGGCGACTAGAATCAATTCTATTTCTTGTTCATTTTGACGTTCAAAAGTGCCATTCTTGTGCCTATTTGGAATAAATGTTTTGACTTTGACTTTATGTTATTAAGTTTCTTTAAATACAAAAAGGCAAGGTATAAAGCCAACTGACAAAAACTATTAGTTCATAACTCTAGGGTATGAATGAGACCACATCAAAGAATCGACTGGCATATGAATTATTTTACAATTATAATTTTTTTTTTGTTCACATTTTTCATACAAAATAATTCGACAGTCCCGATTATTAATATAAAAACACCCTAACGAAAAATATGGAAACGTCGGTTTTCCTTAGCTTTAATTATGAATTATTGGTATGAATGAAAATGAATTAGTTAACTAAAAGTATTTATTAACAAAAAAATCTGCTTAGCCTTTTCCCAACTACGTTGGGGTCGGCTTCCAGTTTAACCGGATGCAGCTGAATACTAGTATTTTACATGGAGCGACTGCCTATCTGACCTCCACAATCCAGTAACTAGGTAACACGATACCCCTTGGTAAGACTGGCTGTCAGACTTTCGGCCTTCTGACTACCCGTAACGACTGTCAAAGATCCAAGAATGACAGCCGGGACCAACTGCTTAACGAGCTTTCCGAGGCACGGAGGAGTCTCGATATGTAAAGATCGTCACCCATCCACAGACCAACCCCGGCAAGCGTAGCTTTACCTGAAGGATCAATCTGTGTGGCTGGTATTACTTAGCCACGAGCTCCTCATAAGTATTTATCAATAAAACTGAAATAAGGTTTTGTATTATTTTTAATTATACGTATAGACTACCCCCCTAGACCCTAGAGTTATGACATATTAAAACGCATTGTATAATATTTTGATTATTTAACAGCTTACAGTATCGACATTCCTCCAATGGAACGGCGTCGCGAGCCACATCGTGCCGCTGATACTCGCATTTTTCTTAGGGTCTTACAGCGACAAGCGAGGGCGCAAAATTATTCTACTCGCCGGGCTTCTTGGAAAGTTATTTTTCTCTGCCATGATCACCATAAATACTGCGAAAGGTGAGCATATGTTTTTTTTTATGGCAATAGCAAGAGCTATTATAGAGAAGCTCTCTATAACTCTTGCTATTGCCATTGAAATAAGAATAATGCCTTCAGATTTGCTCGACTTTTTTGGAGAAAGTGAAAACAATTTATGATCCATTTTGTCTGTCCGTAGCAGATTTTGTCTGTCCGTAGCTGATTTTTTCTCGAGATCTATACAACTTAAGAATTTGAATTTTGGCATAACGTTAGACACATACACGTACACAGATCAAAAGTTATTTAAAAAAAAAAGTGGGCCAGTTTAATCCTAATCCTTTGGTATCATTTGAAAGAGCTTGCTCTAAGTATTTAAAAAATATTTTTAGAAACCGTACCTATTGTGTTACGCCACATCACCAAAAACACAAAGAATCTCTACATAGTCCTATAAAACAAAGTCGCTTTCTCTGTCCCTTTATTCCTATGTAAGCTTAAATCTTTAAAACTACGCAACGGATTTTGATGCGGTTTTTTTAATACACTCGAGAGCAATGAATCCGGGTCACTTAAAGAATGTTAAAAATCTCGGAAACTAAAAATGATAGGTTAATGCAATAAATTGTATTTAATAGACAATGTAATACTCCTTAAATGAAAGTAAAAAAAATATGAGTCACCATACATTTTATTAACACAAAATTACTTAAAGAAAAAAACTGCTGATCTCTCCTTAAAACAAAAATAGGAAACATGAAATTTTTGAACTTTATTACGATTTTCTTGAATTTTAATACTTCGTATTGCCTCCTCGTGCTTCCATTACTGCGTTTACGCGGTTTGGCATGCTGTACACCAAGTTCCTTATACGATTTTGGGGAATATTCTCCCATTCCTCTGTGAGAGCAATTTTGAGCTCACGAAGCGTGATTGGGGGAGGGTTTCGTTGTTTTACGCATCTGCCTAGCTCGTCCCAAGCATGCTCGATCGGGTTGATATCCGGGCTGCGCGCTGGCCACTCCATACGAGTAATGTTCATCTCTTGAAGGTAGTCATTCACAATCCTACCTGTATGAGGTCGGGCATTGTCATGCATAAATATAGCATCCTCACCTAAATTGACCATAAATGGACCAACGTGATCATTGAGGATTTCTTCCACATATCTTACGCTAGTTAAAGAGCCGTTTTCTATGATCACCAGCTCTGTGCGACTTTCAGAAGAAATTCCGGCCCACACAAGTACAGACCCACCACCGTAGGCTACTTTTTCTTCGATGCATGCTTGCTTGAATCTTTCCCCTGGTCTTCGATACACTCTGTGTCTTCCATCGTGCTTGTAGAGCATAAATTTTGATTCGTCGGAGAACATAACTTTTGACCAATCTTCAATACTCCAATTTACGTGGCCCTGGGCATATCTTAGTCTTGAAATACGATGCCCACGCTCCAGTTTAGGGCCGTTTGCAGGTCTAAGGGGTTTTAAGTTAGATTCAGCAAGCCGACGTCTTACTGTCCATGCACTTGGGTTACTTCCTCCGAGGTGTCGAAACTGATTTGTGAGTTCAGTTCCTGTGAGAAAGCGATTTCGAAGCATGGTGTTCACCAAGTATCGGTCTTCTCGTGCTGTGGTACTGTTACCGGGCAGGTTCGAAATCCCTTTTTAAAAAAAACTATTTTTAACGCTGAAAAGACTTTTATTCGAAAATGAATTGATTTTACAAATAATATGATTTTAGTGTGTCCGCCACGAAGTTCAAAGTATGACTGATGAAACTAATGTGACACAAAATGCATCAAGTGTGGGAAACGCTATATGACGCCTATGAGGCGTCAGCATTTATATTTTATATGGTTAGGGTTGTCTTACAATTTATAACAACCCCCCCGATAAGATTGATCATTACGATTAAGAGTGATGAGAAATCTAAGATGAAACGTTGAACTTCGCTTTGGTTACAAACTTGTATTTAGCTATAAGAAATATCATAACGTAAAGTTATTATTAGCCTTGAGACTAAACTAGAATTAGACATAGGAAATAGTATTAAGTAATACAATTATAGTAAATTAAACGAAACATTAACTATCTTATAAGGATAGAGATTACATTTAATAGAGTCATTACAAAACTAAGTCATAACATTACGCCTTAGTGGAGTAGGCAGGGATTTGGATGAACTTTGGACATCTTCGTCAGACGACTCTATAAATTGATTGTTTATTGATTGAACAGACTGGACTGTTTGTTTCTTTTTAGTATAGCATTGATTAAACACTTGGATACAATATCGAGGTTTAGTTGAACAAAATAACTTTCTAGATCTATACAATAGATAAATAAGGACAATGGTAGAGATAATATATGTCAACGAGAGATAGTGAGTACCATATTTATGTAAGTGAGATGGTTGTTCAACTTTATTTAATTCTTTTTCAAATTCATTTAAATGCACACTTGCTTGTAACAAGGAGTCGAAATCGTTAACATTAGATAACTTTACAAAAGGAAGATGTCGTACTGTTTTATTTATTCTCTGATTGTCGCAGCAATCGTCTTTTATGATATTAAAATTGGATATATGATTAGTGACATTAGACGTAACATAGTCACTAGGCGTAAACTTTAAAGTTTTAAAGAAAGCTACACAATATTTTGGCAAGGTCAGCATGCCTGTGCCGAAAAAGATCTCGTCGTAATTATTAGGTTCATTTTCACGTGTCAGGTTTGGAAATGTCGTAAGGAGCTGGAAGAGGAACGTTGTGATAAAGGTTATAAGTCTGTGGGAGGACGAGCGGGATTTTGGTAATAATAATAATCTTATTAGCATGATAATAACAAACTAAATCAGATATGTCTATAATGACATGTATATTCTCTAAAGACAAACTTGTAGGAAGTTCGCAGTGTTTAGGAAGCTTATCTTTATGCAGGTCCAGTTCTTGGAATAATTGATAAGGACTTAGTACAGTTGGATGAAGAATGTTGAGCTTGCTAAATAAGATAGCATTGCTGACGTCATCAATGTCAAAGGACAAGGCTATAGTAATACTTTCTAGTGAGTTCAATAACATCATTAAATGATTTTTTATTTCGAACTTATCAGTTGAATTTGATATTCGCTCAAATGCTTTTTGAATAATCTCTAAATTTTGGTTTAATTGGTTTTGATTTTTGTTAACCCTTGACATCGTGTTATTGAAGGTTGAAATAGTAGACTGGATAACGTGAATATTATCTCTCATTAAGTGAGCCAGCTGTTTTTCATCTGACTGTACTTTAGTGATAGCATCCGAAAACTTTAAGGCATCTTCGAGTCTAAAGTTCCAAAAATAGACTTTAATACTGAACCGCCAGCATCAATGAGCCCGCGTTTAAAACGGTTTTGTTTTTGGTCTTCGACAAGGTAGGATATCGACAAAAACTTACGAACATTGTTTAGATGTTGATTTTGTAAAGGCGATAGTAGGTTAGTACATTCTAGTTGAATTTTACTAGAAGAGCTAGTGATACAGAAATTAGACACTTCTTTGATTAGAGCTTCGACTTTATCCAGATGCGGTTTTATATGGCTAATATCTAAGTAGGTTACTACATTCCAGTGATCGTTTGTGAATTTAACATTTGGTAATTGGTCGAAGTATAGGCCTGGACTACCTATGATTGGAGTAACGAATTTGTGGCACGAGGATAGTTGAAGAAATAACCTGAAATAGAAAAGATTAGGCTAGTCATCTGTTGCAATTTTTATTTCGTCATAGTGGTGACGAACATATTTTCTATTGATTAAGAGTGTGACCGTATGGTTACCATTAATTTTGACAACTTTATAGGGGCCCTTCCATATAGGTGACATTGCTTTATTTTGTTTATGATGACACCGTAAATACACCATGTCACCTATTTTATACGTCACAGGTTTAGCATGAACATCGAAGCGTTGTTTAGATTTTTCTTTGGACGAGTGTATATTTTCTAAGGCTTTTTGTCTACTATAATATAACCTATGATTAAGCGCACGAATATAATCTGTATAGGTATTTAATTCTAAAGTGTCGGCACTTTGAGGCATGTAGGGTTTGAATCCAAACAATAGCTCCATCGGTTGAAAACCGGTAGTGGAATGGACATTAGTATTATATGCTATCATGGCAGTTTGTAAATATAAGCTCCATGTATGTTGATTATCTTCAATATACGATCGCAGGTACTCCTTCAAGGTGGCATGGCTTCTCTCGAGAGCGCCACATGTTTGTGGATGATAAGGAGAGGCGAAGACGTGTTTAATGCCGAACAATCTCTCTAACTGTTTTAAAACGTCAGATGTAAAGTTTGTCCCTTGGTCGGTTACGATCATTCTGGGAATGCCTAGGTGAGAAATGAAGAGCACGAATTTATGGGCAGTCTCTTCGGCAGAACATGTTGTCATAGCATATGCTTGTGAATATTTAGTTAGATCGTCTTGCAACGTAAGGATAAACTTATAGCGATAATCGTGAGTTTCGGGTAAGGGTCCTACTACGTCTAGGAATACCTTTTCCATAGGTTTTGTAGCTGAGGATGTGATTATCATGGGAGCACGGTTTGTTTGACGTAATGGTTTATTTATTTGGCAGGACTTACAACTTTTGACATAGTTCTCTATGTCTTGACGCATGTTTTTCCACCAGTAAAGAGTTTTTAACCTGTCGTACATGCGAGAAATACCTGGGTGTCCTGCTGAAGGTGAATCGTGGTTCTCTTTCAATATGCGAGGAACTTCAGCGGGGGTAGGAAATAGAATATTATTATGATAGATATGAACTTTGACACCCGTGTTATGGAATAGAAAACCTATAATATTGTATATTTTGGTAAACGACAGCTTTGTAAATGGATCTTGGAAATCGGAAATAGCAACTTCTTTTTCTTCCGAATACCATGCAGTAATCATTTCTCGATAATCTCTTAACATATTAAAAATATCTTTGTAAGTCATTTCGTCGTAGTGATGAACACGTAAGAATAAGTGTGTGAAAACGTGTTTTTCATTGGACGTACTTTGAAACGTATAAAGTTCCCTTTCTAAAGTTCGTATGTCAGGTAGGTCTTCATCGAACTTAGACATTTGTAGAATTTCAGAGCAGTACGGGATCGAGTCGTCTAAGTCGATGGCAGTAGGGTAAGTAATCATTTTACATTTTGTTTTCAGTAGTGATTCGTTATGTTCTTCTATAACAGTGTCATAAGAATTATTATGTTGTTGGCTAATTTGTAAATATTTTTCATAAGTTTCAGAAGTGGAAGGGACACTAGGGTCCATGGTAAGAACCGGGTTACGAGACAGGGAATCGGCGTTACAATTCATCTTGCCCTTTTTATGAACGACTTCATAATCGAACTCTTCTAACTTTAAGCGCCAGCGAACTAATTTTGAACTAGGATCTTTGCAATTGAATAACCACTGAAGTGGCTTGTGGTCCGTGACTACAATGAACTTGTTGCCGTATAAATAAGGTCTAAAGACCTTTGTACCGAAAATTATAGCTAAGCATTCTTTTTCAGTAGTGGAATAGTTTCCTTCCGCTTTATTAAGAGTTCTAGATGCGTATGCGACGGGTAAATCTTGACCAACTTTTCCTTGAGATAAGATTGCGGATACAGCGAAATTAGAAGCGTCGGTAGTTAATACGAAGGGCTTAGAGAAATCCGGATATTGAAGGATAGGAGCGGTTGTTATTTTATGCTTTAACTCCTCGAAGGATTTCTGTTGTTCAGGGGACCAAACGAAATTAGCATTTTTCTTTAGAAGGCTTGTGAGTGGTTTCGTGATATGGGAAAAGTTTTCAATGAACCGGCGGTAATAACCTACTAACCCGAGAAACGATTTAATGTCCCGAGGCGACCTTGGAATTGGAAAATTTTTAACGCAAGAAACCTTTTTTGGATCAGGCTTCACGCCTTGGTCTGATATTATATGTCCCAGGTACTGTACTTCTCTTCGTAAAAACTCGCATTTAGCAGGCTGTATTTTTAACGTATGTTCACGTAACTTTCCAAACACTGACTCTAAATTTCGGCAATGAGATTCGAGGTCATGCCCGAATAATACAATATCGTCCATATACGTAAAACAGTGAGTCCCTTGAAGGCCACTTAGGACAATATTCATGAGTCTTTGGAACGTAGATGGTGCATTACGGAGTCCGAAGGGCATTCTAGTGAACTCGTAATGACCGGATGGGACGCTAAACGCAGTTTTTTCTGTGTCCTTGACTTTAACTTGATGGAATGAAGATACAAGGTCGAGTGTGGTGAAATACTTGCTATGGCCTAGCTGATCTAGGATATCAGAGATATTTGGAATTGGGTATGCATCACCAATTGTGATTTCATTTAGCTTACGATAATCGATAACGATGCGCCATTTGGGTTTACCGGACGCGTCTTGTTTTTTCGGTACGACCCAAATTGGTGCTGACCACGGAGAGATAGAAGGTCGAATAATGTTTTGATCTAGCATATCTTTAATTTGTTTGTTCACCTCTTCTTTATGACATTCAGGAAACCTGTAACTCTTGACTGCAATCGGAGTTTCGGAACTAACTCGGATTTCATGTTCAAGGGTATTAGTATGTGTAAGTTTGTCTCCTTCTAAATAAAATACGTCTTGAAATTTAGAGCATATGTTACGTAAGCGACTCTCTTCTTCCGAATTAAGGTGATCGCATCTAATCATGTTTTGAACCTTAGAATCCCGGTCAGATGTGTACGGGTATGCTGAATTCGAGTAAGACGTAGTTGTATTGAGGACGGCAGTGTTTTGATTGGGCTCTATTATTTGTGAAAAAGGCTCTAGTGTTACTTCAGGGTCTTCTAAAATTATTTCTTTATCTGACGTGTTAAGCACTGAAATTATGGTCTGATTATTTGAATCAACACGGACTAAACACCTTGAAATATATAAACGGGGGTATTCTGATAGTTTAAAATCTAGTAGAAGTCCTTCTTGAATCTCAGGATTCGCAACATTGCAACGGATAAACATTTCGCTTCTAGGAGGAATAATCTTTACATTTGGAGTTGTTTTTAGATTGAAATAGTATTCGGGGTTATCTTGGATTATTAATTTAGAATTACCGTAGCTAATGAGGGCTTTATACCACTCTAGAAAGTTTGAACCTAGGATACCATCATACTCTAAATTAATTTTGTCTACGATATGGAAATAATACGGAACTTTAATTCCATTTTCCAGTCCCAAAGATAATATAAATTTGCCTTTGGTTTCAGAGAACGAGTCGATATCATTAATGCCCTTGAACTTTAAGATATCCTTTTCAACTTTAGGTAGTTCAGGTAGGCACTGTTCTTTGATGATGCATATGGAACTGCCAGAGTCAACTAAGAGACGAATAGGATTCTCTGTATGTGAGGTTTTTACTACGATATACGGTAAGGAAGACCTTGAATTAGGGAAAACATCATAAATAGTAGAATAGCCACCAGGATTCTGGATAAAATTATCTCGTATTCCTTTAGGTGAACTATTATTTTTCACAAGACTGATTTTTGATTTAGTAGAACTAGTAAGGATTGAGTCATTATTTTTTCTAGAATTATTATTTGATGTAGTAGAGCTAGTAAGGATAGAGTCGCTATCTATTCTAGAATTATCATTTGATTTAGTAGAGCTAGTAAGGATTGAGTCATTATTTATTCTAGAATTATTATTTGATTTAGTAGAGCTAGTAAGGATTGAGTCATTATTTATTCTAGAATTATTATTTGATTTAGTAGAGTTAGTAATACGTTTAGATTTAGAAATTGAATTAGTAATTGGGGAATTGGAGTTATTAGCGGCTTCAGAATTAGTAGTGCGTTTAGATTTGGAAATGGCATTAGATTTAGAAATTGAAGCCCCTAAGAAAACTTTCCCATGGTTAGTGCCTATAGTAGCAGAATTACGTCGGCACCGGCTCGTAATCCGATCATTTAGTTTAAATCATCGTCGTCATCGGCGAGTGTTGAAATCTGATTACACTCTAGGTTCTTTTGTTCACTTGACATGTTCCCAGGATTTCCGCGATCGAAGCGGGAATTGTTAAATTGTCTTTTGCGACATTGCGAAATATCATGCCCGATGTTTTTGCAATAGCGGCATATTAACGGTTGGGAACCAGAAGTTGAAGACTTTTGCATATTGTAATTTGGCTGCCTTGATTTCGGTGAAGACTTGTTTTGGTTGTTTTTGAATCTACACTCGAACTCGGAGTGACCCACTTTATGACAAATTTTACAAGAAGATCTGATAGAGAAGTTGTATATTTTTTCCTCTTCTGTGGCGACACTTATGGCAGTGTTTAGATTTCGGGGGTCCCGGCAACGGACAATTGTACTTAATCTGGGGTGTAGTCCTAAACAAAACGTATATAGAGCTAGATCTTCTGTCATAGCGATACGACCCGGAAGTTCCTTTTTTAAAGAGTCTGAATTGTGAATTTCGGATTGTAGATCTGTCAGGCAGGTCTCAATCCTGAGAGCGTATTGTGCCACGGTTTCATTGGGCAGTTGTTTGCATGATTGCAGCTCTAATAAAAGGTGGTTGTAATGCTTCCTTTCCCCGAAATTCTGCCTTAAAAACGTTCGTAAGTCTTCGAAGCTATCGAAAATTTTATTGGAACACGCTACTTGTGCTTTTCCTTGTAGTTTAGACAAAATGTATTTAAGTAGTAAAAACTTTTGACCCTCAGACGCCAGGTCAAGAGCATTTTGACAGTTCGTCAAAAACGCTGATAGGGTCTCTCGTTCACCTTGGTATGGGTTTATGAAGCTGCATAGGACTTGAATAGGGTATGGCTCAGAAATAGTGGGAGTTATTTGTTTTTTGTCACTTGAGTTAGCCATGATAACGAAGGTTTTGGCAATTTGATGTACTTAACTTAAGGATTAAGCGAGTTTAGGGAAACAAGGAGACTTATGTGGCAACAACAAAAAGTAAGTATATTCTACTCACAACAAGGCGACGGTTTGTAGAGCGGTCATCACGCAGACGGTGAGTAGCGCGCGCAGCAGCAACGCAGAGATGCAGCAGCAGCAGCAGTTAGCTTCAGATGCAGCAGTATTTGGACGACCCGTCGACGGCGTTGGAAGGGGTTGGCTTAACCTTAAGCTCACCCAGCCACACGATGAAAGGCTTAGCAGACTAGTTGGCTACTTGCCAACTCGGAGAAGTTCGGTGTGCTCGCAATCGGATACTGAATAACTTGGTTTTGATGACGCGATGACACAACACTGGATAGCCTCAGGGTAGAGTCTCGGTGAATAGAGTCACACTGGATAGATTTATGTTGGATTGAGTCACTTTGGATAGAGTCACTTTGGATAGAGTCACTTTGGATAGAGTCACTTTGGATAGAGTCACTTTGGATAGATTTAAGTTGGATTGAGTCACTTTGGTTAGAGTCACACTGGATTTTGTGTTTGATGTTGAGACGAATAGGCGGGCGGACACGGAACGTGAAGAATTTGGGTTTGTATAGTTTATTGGATAGCCAGTAACGACTTATACCGACTATCCCACTTCTGACACCACTGTTACCGGGCAGGTTCGAAATCCCTTTTTAAAAAAAACTATTTTTAACGCTGAAAAGACTTTTATTCGAAAATGAATTGATTTTACAAATAATATGATTTTAGTGTGTCCGCCACGAAGTTCAAAGTATGACTGATGAAACTAATGTGACACAAAATGCATCAAGTGTGGGAAACGCTATATGACGCCTATGAGGCGTCAGCATTTATATTTTATATGGTTAGGGTTGTCTTACAATTTATAACAGTACACCTGGTTCTGCCCGTTCCTGGTCTGCGTAGGTTAGAACCAGTTTCTTCGTAACGTCGGAGAACTCTTTGTACTGTTGACAGCGACACACCGACAGTCCTGGCTGTATCGCGCTGACTCCGGCCGGTTTCCAGCATTGTAAGTATTCTGGTGCATTCTTCAGGCGTAAGCGACATAATTTCAGCTTGAATAATGAATATAGAGCACTATCAACATGGTTTATGTACCCACATAAATGACAGATTACAAACAAAAGCAAAACCAAATGCTGTAATTTCGTAGTTCCATCTTCGAAAGTGGCCCTTTTTCAAATTTGATTTTTTTATGATATAACTTTACAATAACTAAGAAGTTTTAATACCTTCATTTAAGGAGTATTACATTGTCTATTAAATACAATTTATTGCATTAACCTAGCATTTTTAGTTTCCGAGATTTTTAGGATTCTTTAAGTGACCCGGATTCATTGCTCTCGAGTGTAGATAGAGTGATTCAAGAGGAAGGTTTATGTTTATAATTTGTCGATTAATATTTTGCGGGCAAAGCCGCGGGCGGAAGCTATAATATATAATAAGAAGAAAATAAATTCTACGTCATGCTTCGAAACCCTAAACTGCGTGAGGACACGCACTTAGTTTGATGTTTATTATCTACATACGTTTACCTAATCTTCATTGTATTCGTGGCATAAAAATAGTCAAATCAATATTCGTAAAGGTTAGTACATCTATTTGTTACCATCGGGCGATGATCGTATGTCCGTATTAATTAGTTGCCGTGTGCAGTCATCCATGATTAAATATCGGCTCCGTTTTTTTTTTCAAAGGTTTTCTACAGCCTGTACCCACCTACACGCATAGTCTCCGTACGTCGATATCGTAAAGCCAGATGTACTTTAGAATTAAGTGGCGAGACATGGTTCAAGATTACTCTCACAGTAGAGATATCATTCGTAGATAGTCTCGTCTTGAAAATCTTATCTTCCGCCTAATTTACGTTAGTGACAATAACCAAGTCAGAATTACATAATAATATTATAATTTCACCGTATATGTATGTAGGGCAAGTCTATATGGGAATACCTAGAGATTAAAAGGTTCTCATACAGAGAAGGTATTACATCACCATAAGTTAGTGATTGAGGACTTACTTAGTTACTAAACTGTAAGTCCGAATTTCTTCACGATGTTTTCTTGCGGTGTGTAGGTAACTTGGAACTTATTAAGTTCCTATACCTTAATTGAAAGACTCACATTGGTACTTACTTTCTCGGCTTTGCATGCCGAAAAACATTGTACCTACATTTTTGCCCCGTTTTTTTTCGGAAACCCAAAAACAAAACCATCAAAAATTAGTACCGAGTTATAATTAGCATCGCCCGTTAATACTGTTCCATACAAACTTAACACCTCTTTAATCCCTACGAGGAGAACTTTTAATAAAAAAAAGCTTTTTTTTTCTCTTGACTCAAGGTTGTCTATAAATTTGTATAAAAAGGTACAATAAAGGACTGTCCTAGAGGAAAAATAGCGTAACCATAAATTTTTGCACGCGAACAGTTATGAGTGATGATGACACTTCCTTTCACGGCCCATATTTTATCAAAAAGATGACTTCATGACATAAAGTCGTATCTCAATTCAATACATAGTACTCGAACTGTATGACCAAATAGATACTGATGTGATTACGTCTATCATGCTGATTGTTTGACAAGTATAACAAAGCCAAGGTCTTTTCTAATATCAATAGACGCACGCACGCGGAAAATTATCGTGCTAAAATGTTTTTAAATGCAAATTACGGCTTGAAAAATGGCTTCTTTTAGTACCTTAACAATAGGCACTGGCTAGCGACTAGAGAAACCTTTACGGATAATATTAGATTTGTGTCCGAATTTGGCGCAACTGAGTGCAAACTATAAGCTCTCTCAGGGCAATGTTGAAAGTGGCCACAGATCGGCAGTTTCCATAAATACGGTGACGTTCACTTCTTTCACGTGTTGCCGGAAAATTGTCTCCTAAAGGGATGAAACGGGGAAATTTCGTTTTGTATGAAAAATCTTATTCCTTGAATAACTTTGCGTAAATATGTTTTAAAAGTCTCTCAATAACACCACCCAATAACACTAATCCACCTGACTACGTGCGGAAACCAAGTCCACTAACATAGAACTGCCTCTCAACAGACGGGAGGGGTCATTAACCACCCTCAAAAAAAAAGGTATACAGTTTGTATTTATTTGGTTTAGAAAATGTGGCAATAGCGGCACCATGTTGTTGTGGAATGTAAAACCTAGGGATTTTAGGGGCCCTAAAGTATGGAAGAATCTTGGCGCGCTTTCCGATGAACTCGAAATTATGAACTAATACTTCACACAAAGAAAAAAAAGACATTTTTTTGGGTTTTTGAATGTCAACCCGAATAGGACAGAAAGAATGAAAAATCTTTTGGTAGATTTATTACCGGTGGTCTTATTTAACAAAAAAATTGGTATTCATAAATTAAAAATTCAAACACATCATAGAACTAAATAAAACTATTTAGTGCTTGTTTGTTATGACAAAATAACAGCATTTTACTAAATGCATATAAAAGTATATAAAGTGCCTACTTATAACAAAAAACCTTTTTTTTTGTCTGAATTTTTGTTCAGGCTAATCTATACACTGCACTGAACACGTATGTGTGCTGACGGCACTGAGCTTGGAATAGCACAAAAAATAGTGGCAGTGTTTATGCTATCTCCAAAACGTTTATAACTATTCACTTGCAGATTGTTGTGATTGTGTTGATGTTATAAATTAGGAGCATAGAGCAACACAGGCCACCGGCGGACCGGAGGGGAGTAGCCATACGCAGGCGTTCCCCTCTGTCAAAGTACAAGTCCACATGGTCCTATGCGTACAATAAAACTAGTTGCAACTGCACTGCTCACTAGACTAGATCTAGTTGCGTGAATGAATTGACGACATCGTAAAAAATGCCGAATTGTTCTGTTTTTTGCTGCAAAAGAGATCTGCCACGTCAAATTTACAAAAAGATGGCGTTACCTTTCATATGTAAGTAATTTTTAATCACATTATTGCTATTTACTTGTTTTAAACTTAAAAACTACAATATTATCAATCGTGTTGTTTCGGACTTGTTTACCAACTAAGGCCGTGCGTCCTCTTACAAAACGCGGATCGGTCGAGCGACAGATCCGAGTCTTTTTCCTAGAATTCGCTGTCGCCGAGCCATAGTGTGGTTGCCGGTTTGTTTGTAGATAGTTATCGATGAAAATGTGAAAGGTAAAGTTAAATCAGAGAATTTTTTGAGATTAGGTTTTCTGATTTAAATAAAATTACTGAGTGTGAACGTCAACTGTAATATTGTGTTTTTATTTATTTATTGCAGGTTTCCTAAAGATCCAAATTTAAGAGATATATGGAAGACATTTTCTAATAACAGACCAACCTGGATTCCCACAAGAAATAGTGTCATTTGCTCAAATCATTGATTCGATTGATGAACAAAGTTTAATTCACCAGGAAAGAAAAAGAAAGTTACTGTATGCCTCAAAAGAGGTAATACTTTTATGCCGGATTTGTGAAAAAGAAATAAGAAGACATTTAAGTGACGACAATAAACCTACACGATCTTGTACCACACATGAAGTCGTGCCACGTTCAATTTATTGTCAAATTTATTTCACAATTTATTGTCAAAGACTTGTTTCCTTCAATCAGTTACCATTCACACGAAAACGATTTTACAAATCATAACTTGGAATTAGCAAGATTAATAATGCAAAAATATGCTGATACAAGAATTTCTTTCTTAATTAAAAAAAAAACCCCCAAAAATGTATTCGTCATATTTATAGAAAATCAATCCATTTTAAAAACCAGTGATAGTTCCGTATCAGTATCTTATCAGTAGTTTATAAAATGGATTAGTTAAAAAAAAAATATAAATGTTAAGTTTACATATTTGTTTTATGTTATTTGATTATTGTAGTTCATATTAATAAAGTCAATAATAATATCTGCCTTTGAATAACTTTTTAAAGCTAATTTCCCTAACCGAGTTCTTGAATTTATCGATAATGCGTATCGACAGTTGTTACAACTACGGGTGTAAGGACTTGTTAGTGTAGTTGCGTCATATTATTATACTATTAGGACAGGGATTGTTTAAATGTGTGTGTGAAATTGTTAGTGTGTTTTTCAATTGTCATAGTGTGAGTTTCGTAGTGACATAGAATGTTTTTGTGTGAGAATTTGAGAATGTGTGATTTCCCCCCGCAAAAAATGACAGACAGTTTTGTATCGGTTAAAAACGCAATGGCTACTCCCCTCCGTGTTGCTCTATGATTAGGAGTAACTCAGCCTACTTTTATTTAAGAAAAATAATAACGCTTACTCACTGTATTATGTTCTTCTATTCCAATAAATAATTTTTATTTCTTATATTTCAGCATGGCCTTTAGAATACGTGATATACACAGCTGCATTCCCGAGCGCCTTAACAGGTGCTGACTTGGCGATATTCGCCGGTTGCTTCGCCTACATTGCTGACGTTTCATCATTGAAGAACAGAACATTAAGAGTTGGCATATTAGATGTAGTTTACTTAAGTACAATGCCTTCCGGAGTAGCTATAGGTAAGCATAAACACAATAAATATATTTTCCGTTCACAAGCAATCGTGACCTCCTTGGATAACCTTAAATAGACTTCCCAAGTGGGTCGCAGCAAAGACAACCTGGGGTTTGTTGGGGTTCATGCACGGCTCAGATCTCCGGCGGCGTCACCTCACCTGTACACCTGGGACTTGATGGCTGCGTCAGCGTACGGTGTTCCCGTTGCTATATTTTGGGCCAAACGCATTAAAAAAACACACGTTTGCCGCATGTCGAATGAGTACCACAATTACCACCATGAGGGTCCCAGAAGATGAAGAAAGATGAATAAGAATGAAGAGATGATGAAGAATGTTGAAGATGTCCGTCAACATCGAGGCAGGCCCAAGAGAAGATGGCAAGACGAGTTTGACGCCCACAGATAAGATTGTTCCACTCTAGCTCTAGATAGAGAGGAGTAAAGGAGAAAGAGTGCCTTTGTCCTGCAGTGGGACAACACAGCCATATATTTTTTTCCCTGTTATTTTTGCCATTGAAAAAAGAACACATAATACAAAATAAACACCTATAATTCCTACGTTTGCAGATAATCTTTATTCAGATTTAGGTACGTAGCACGTTGAGTTAGCAATAAAAACAAAACCAATTATTCGACCAACAATTTATCAAACCAATCGCTCGACTTGATCAACGACAGTGAGCGGCACATCGATTCGAAGAAAACAAAGTGTTAATTCTCAAACATTATTGTTTACAGGTAATTTACTGTGGAACAAAGTGGTAAACCGGTCTTTTACGGTCATGTTCGCGATCAACACGTTCCTCATGGTCCTAGCTACATTGTATACCGTGATATTCCTGAAATGGCAGACGAGACCCGAGCAGAAGTCTTTGAAACAAGCAGGGGTCAAGAACCCCGTGACTGACTTCTTTGACGTTAAGAATATAGTGCAAACTGTAACCATACTGACGCAGAAGAGGCCCAACAATCGGAGGCTTTTCCTGTGGTTCTTATTAATATCGATGGCCTTCTACACTTTTCAGAGAGGTGAGTTCTGCTAACGGACTGTGTCTTAAATAAAAAAAAAAAATATTTATAATGACATAACATCTTAATATGGCTGACCTGACCCGATAGACGTCCTGTTCAAATAATATCTCATACAAGAATATTATACCCCCATAGATAAAAATACGTTCAATTTTTTTTCCGAATTTGAAAATTTCCCGGAATCTATTCAAATTTTTCTTTTTTTTTTCTTTCGGAATTTTAAAACGGCCCCAGCGTTCTCAAGTTAGCTTATCGGCCAGCATTTTTATTTAAGTACAATAAAGGTTTTTATACAAGTCGTGAGTCCTATTATTATTGGCTTTGGCGCGTGTCAACGAACTTCTGCCATTCTGATCAGTAATGATTGATTTCCTTGCTTCTTTTGTTGCAGACGAGCGTTCGGTGATGTATCTGTACACTACAAAGGTCTTCCAATGGGATACCACGGCATTCAGCAACTTCAGGACATATTTGAGCACCCTGTACGTGATAGCTATGCTGCTTGGTATACCATTAATGACTAAAGTATTTCATTGGAGAGACACAGTTAGTACCTAATGATATAAATACAAAATAATAATTTGTACAACCTACAAGTGTATTTTATGTCTTGTTTTCGTATAAAAACAATTGCCTATGTACCTATACCATTGTGTATATTATCGTGAACGTCCACGGAGTCACGATGCCACAGAGAAGTAAAATATTTGAAGACGCTTTTATAACAACCACGAAAATATATAAATATAACGTGTTACTACATAAATCTATCTTCTTCTACAGGATGATTTTGAATTCATGGGCAATAGAGTTATGCGGGCATAATGTATAGAACAGCTGATTATTTTCGCGATTTCATTTTGTTGCCATGGTAAAAGTTGTTCATATTGATGAGTACAATGAACCTTTAAAAAATATTTTAAAGGTTCATTTTCTGAATGAAATTCATTTTCATTTCACCCTGTATACATTTAATGGACGTCCACGAGAATACCGTCACCCTAGTACCTAATCCATAGTATTATTATACTGAACGGAGAGATATATTGCATCCCGGGGAAGGACATTAGCTACTTTTCGTCTCAAAAATATCTCCCGATATTGCGATATAATCGAACTCCACGCGGACGAAGTCGCGGGCAAAAACTAGTCACTACATAGTATAAAGCAAAGTCGTTTCCCGCGTCCTAATGTCTGTATGTATGCTTAGGGCCTATGCACACCACGTTTTTTAAACGCGCCGTCGACGCGCGTTTGTAGCGATACAGACGCGATACGCACGCAAGTCAGACGCAGCCTGTAGACCTTTGCACACCTGACGCGCTTGTGTCGCGATGCAAACGCGCGTGTGTAGCGATACAGACGCGCGTGTGTAGCGATACAGACGCGCGTGTGTAGCGATACAAACGAGATGCAAACGCGCGTGTGTAGCGATGCAGACGCGATTCAAACGCTACTAGCGTAGATTCACGCTTCGCTTTCCCTCGTTGCTAGCGCTCGTATCGGTGTCGCGCGTTTGAATCGATACAGACGCGCCGGTGCCGCGCGTTTGTATCGATACAGACGCGCCGGTGCCGCGCGTTTGTATCGATACACACGCGCCGGTGCCGCGCGTTTGTATCGATACACACGCGCCGGTGCCGCGCGTTTGTATCGATACAAACGACAACAAACTGCTCTGCAGGATAAAAACGCGCTGGCGACGCGCGTTCCCAAAACGCGCGTCGACAGCGCGTTTAAAAAACGTGGTGTGCATAGGCCCTAGATCTTTAAAACTACACAACGGATTTTGATGCAGTTTTTTTAATAGATAGAGTGATTCAAGAGGAAGGTTTATACGTATATAATAACATGCAATTTCCGTCATCCACGCGGGCGAAGCCGCGGGCAGAAGCTAGTATTTAAATAAAGCGGACACGATGCCCTGCCTTAAGGAGAAACCACAGACGTCATACAAGTGTACGACGACGTTTTTGTTTTTTTACTAAATTCCTAAAAGGAGGTTCCATGTTTGTATGTAGGTACCTATATTCTTTTTTATGTAAACATTCGTATGGAATGTTCATCCTAATAATAAACGAGGAATCCAAATGGAACAGCAGATCGAATCTAATTTATATATACCTACTTCTATACTACGTAATATTATAAACAGGAAAGATTTGATTGTTTGTTTGTTTGCATTGAATAGACCCCGAAACTACTGAAACGATTTGAAAAATTCTTTCACTGTTGGAAAGCTACACTATCCCTGGGTAACGGCTTTATTATATTTAAAAAAAATTAGGGATCCTTATTAAAACCCCAATAACGAAGACGCGTGCAGAAGCTGGTCAGTTACAAAGTCAACAATTAAACTATTGTTTTCTCCAGGTGATAGTGATGCTGGGTGCTACAGCCCACATCTGCGGGCACTTGGTCTACGCTCACGCGAAGACAGACAAACTGTGGTACGTCGGCGCCACCGCTGCGGCCCTCGGACCTTGTGTAGCCCCTCTCATACGCTCTATGACTTCCAAGGTGCTACCTGCTTCTGAGAGAGGTTGGTATAAGAAGGTTCATACCTAACTGTGTCTACGGCACCCTTAATAGTTGCTGAGGAACTGTATTGCCGATTGCACGAACAAAGTCTTGTGGCTAAGTAATAACAGCCGCACGGATCGTACCATCAGGTTAAGCTACGCTCACCGGGGTTGGTCCGTAGATGGGTGACCATCTTTACATATCAAGACTCGTCTGTGCCTCGTAAAGCACGTTAAGCCGTTGGTTCCGGCTGTCATTCGTGGATCTTTGACAGTCGTTACGGGTAGTCAGAAGCCCGAAAGTTTGACAGCCAGTCTTACCAAGGGGTATCGTATTACCCAGTTAATAACTGGGTTGTGGAGGTCAGACAGGCAGTCGCTCCATGTAAAACACAGGTATTCAGCTGCATCCGGTTAGACTGGAAGCTGACACCAACATAGTTGGAAAAAGGCTAGGCTTGAATAAAAAAACAGGCCACACCATAAATGTAAATGGGATAAGGTGTTAAGAGAAGACTAAAAAGAATTTTGTTGTTCGAAACTTTCAACTAACCAGGGTTAATGAAATTAGTTAGCGGGACTCCGCGAATGGTTATCGATATCTAAACATGATAGAAAAATTATCTGACTTTCGTTTTAGGATCAAAGCATAGACAAGCACATAAGCTATCCCTAACTGTCCAACGCTCATCAAGCTATTCCTAACTGTCAAATTTTTCCCAATCAAAAATGAACCTTATGCTTTTGTAATAAAGTTTAAAAACTATATTCAAAAAGCGACAGATTGGGGTAGCTTGTTGTGCAGGCCGTAAAAATTAGAATATACTCGTTAATGATATGTTAATGAGGGTATTATTTCCCACAGGTGTGGCGTACGCCTTCCTATCGGTGATGGAGAACGCGGTCGCCATGTTCGCAGCGGTTTTATACTCCCAACTGTACAAAGCCACGCTCGGCACAGAATTTATGAATTCTATATTCTACCTCACAATATCTACGCAAGTCGTCGTGTTCACGTTAATATTGTAAGTAGTTTTTTATGGTTTATTTCTATATACAATGTGGTGAAAACAATACGACCATAAATTAAAACACTGACAATACTGATGAATACGAATATTTTGGAACTATAGAATAAGTCCTAGCGCTCAAATTTAAAAAGTGTTTTTTTCAAACAATCTAAATAATAGTGGTGGGCCAAATAATGGTCCTGCCAATCTTTGACTAGCTACTAATCTTTGACTATTGTGACTAAACTATTGAACAGCATTAGATATACGCAGTTAAATTTATGATCGTATTGTCGTCTCCACTTTGAGATCCAGACTAGGTATATAAGTCTACGATTCCATTCACATCCAACGGAATCTAACGCAATGCAGGTGTGGCATACAATGCGTTGTTCCGTTGCCACGACGCGACACAACGCAGTGCAAGGCAATAGTGCGTCGTCCATCGATCCGTTGAAACATCGCGCGTGACGACGCAACGGTCTAATGGGGCATGTCATAAAAAAATTATATAAAACGACGCAGCGACGACGCAACGCAGCGCAACGCGCGAATGGGGCTTGGCCCTAATTATTAGTATGTAAAACGATGTTCAGACAGCGCAGACGCAACGGTGACGCAACGCGCCGGGTGGACCGGCTTTAACTTTTCGGATTCATGTCAGTTTTGTATAATTATTACTTGGTTAAAAAACGGTAAAGGAAAACATCGTGAAGAAACCGGCATGCCTAAGAGATACTTCTTTACAGCATGTGTAGCTAAATCAACAAAAATTGTAGATTCGGTTAGTAAAAGAGATACATAATAATAATATGTAGGTGTTGTTCACACCACCCACCGGCATCTGTTTCCAATTGCTAGCTCTATCCATCCAAGTGTTAACGCCGCCACGGATTAGATAGACGCCACTTTCGGAATTAAAATCGCAGCGGCATGTTGAGCTGCTGGTCGATTCTGTAGAAATATCACCGAGAACTTAGGTGACGTGTGCTGTCGTGCCAACTTATGCTAGGGATTGACACTTGACACTATTTTGACAGCTCACTTTAAACTCACTTCACGTACATTTTCGCGGTGAGAGAATAGCACTACTGCTTCGGTCTGTCACTGCGATTGAGCGACGTTGCCGCTTGCGGTCACCTCTCGGGAGCGCACCTTTACTTCTTCGCCAATTCCTTCATTAAATCAGTTAAAATTCTGTTTCCAGCACTATGGAGGTTATGTTGAGGGGCCGACCGTTAGAACCGCTGTATGAAAAAGAAGAGGAAAGAAGAATATCAACGTCATCATAACACTAAAATAAAACAACTCGTTATGTTCTAAACATTTATTATTTCAAGTAAATTGATATGAATAACTTGGTATTATAAATCACTGTTGAGGAACTTGTTAAATAATAGTCTAACACAATAATTGCTCAAAGAGATAATTATAAGCTAAAAGTAACATTTAGACTGACATAACATATTTAAAAGATGTTAACATGAGCTGAAAGAATGTATTATAAAAAAATATAACAATATTACATGCATAGCATCTCCCTTGTGATAACTTAATGATATTAAAAATGAAATTGATTATTATATACATAACGCAACAGTATGATGTTCCATTGGATGGATCCATGGAGTGCAGCAGCATATCGAATAAAATAATATGTTATTTATTATTCCGCTAAATGTTTTTTGTTGTAATTGTAGGTTTGTTGTAAACATAGATGTAAGTCAGATAAAATCATGGTTCCTTAATAAATGCTGAAGTATTTTAATACCAATTGTTTTATTTAAATATGTATTTTTATTTTTAATAACATGCAATACACTTGAATTACATTAAGATAGTACTGGTTTCTAAACATGTTTCAAGTTGCGTGTATACACAACACATCAATTAACTCTGAGTATGCATAACAAGGAATACCAATTAGATGAGTCTACACAACACGGAACACCAAATTACTGCCTATCTATTGAGTAAAATATTGTTTAATCTCAACTTGAGATTCTAAAAGAGTACTGCACACATTCCATCAGCACTACAATCTATTAATATATTTGCCACGAAATGAGCTATGTTAAGTATATTTTTACGTACTTACATAATACAAGATATCTCTAAAGTTAAAACTAGAGACCCGATTATCTAAAGATAACTTGGTTGAATAGTATTCCATGACTTGATATGAATTTCTTAATTCTTATTTAAACATGGACAACCCAGTTACAAATAATCTTAGGTAAAATCTATCACGCGATTGATGCCCATTTTATAAATGCACCGTAGATTTTGTCTTATCCTTCCCTCTCATTGACTATATCTCATTGAGCTTTATATTGCCCCACACCGCTAGCCTCTAACTAATCGCGGGTGGACTTTTCAGATTTGTCTAAATTTATTGTAGTTATTTGGTGAATCATAATCGCGGATGACGATAGCTAATTAATATATAACAACTACCAAAAAAAATTGTACCTAGGTCAAAAAAAATCTGTAACTACTTCATGACGTAATTATTTTGAAACACCCGCTATGTTGACATCAAGATGTGTTCAAAATAAATTTTGCGCAATTTGCAAGTTCTGAAGTAGGTAAGTCTATTCCTTGTAAAATGGCAACACTTACTGACCACAAATCAACGTGCAACTGTCAAAAGTACAGTCACTAGAAAAAGCTTTACCAATTTAAAAACCCAAACCTTAAAAAGAACACCTGTTCTAATTGTTACAAGTCGACCAAAGGCAGATTTAGCTATAAAAAAATTGAATTCTTACAGGTGTTCTATTTTAACATTACAAAACTCTCGATAATTTCTAGTGTTTTAAGTACAGTATAAACATTAATAACCGGTATTTTTTTTAATATATATCTTCGTTTTATTGCGCGTTTATTGAATACGCGTTTTTGCAGGTACACAAGACGTACCAAATCTTTATATTGGTTAGCAGTACCCCCGCTCGACATCAGGATGGGGGATGTACCTAATTTTTGGTGGTGTAGGTACGGGTGTAGATACACAGATTTTCAAGAGAGGTACGTAAAGATACACCGAAGGTATCATAAAAACTACAATAAATTTGGGCATATCTGAAAAGTACACCTGCGATTCTAATGTATATCTCTAACTGGCTATCAGTTGGACATAAACACCTACTTAAACATTATTTCATAATAAAGTGTGCTACGCGAACTTTTAAATAACGTATAGCACCTAGTTTCGGCTCGACAGACAGAGTGTCAGTATTATTTCAGTGATTAATCTAATCAATAAGTAATTTTTTACTGTTTTCATTTCTTTTTTTGAAAGATGCATGGATATTCTGTTCAGCCTAGGAACTAACACCGCATGTTAAGGTTGCCCCAACCAGCCAGCCAGGTACTGCTCAATCTCTACTCGTGCTTCAACCAGGTCGTTGGAATCATTCTCACTTTGGGGATACATGTTGGCGCAATGTGCGGTACCTGTAACAAACAAATTATATATATACACAAATAAACAAAATTTGATCTGTCTGTTTTAATGACAAGTACAGTCACGACCACTAATATCAATCAATCAATCAAATCAAATCATTTATTTTGTAAAACATAGGTTAATTTCATGGAGCACATACAAAGAGGAGATGCCGTAACTGGATTTCCCTGTAACATAATGCGTGACACTTTACGGGGAGCGAGGGACGTTACAAACCACGCCCCTCTCTATTTTCCATCTAGCGGTGAATAGGACAATTAATAGATTAAGCTTTGTCGATTGTTACAATGTCGTTTTAGCTAGATTTCGCTAGATGTCACTAGTGTATAGGTGACATGATGGCATACAAAGTGGCGCCATCTTTTGTCGAGCAGTGACACTATTGTTAAGAGACAATGCACAGATTTTTCTAGAACGCTTCTAATAATTTATGAAATAAAATTACTTACACGTGAAATGTTATGCCGTCCAAGGCACCAGAACGTCTATCTGAATAGTTTTTACATGATAGCACACAACACTTCATCTTGTTCTTTAAAATAAGATAGAAAATAATAAATTAGACTGAACACTGGACTGTAAACATGTAGTTAGTACCTACGCAACGTGTGCCGCCAACTGACCGAGGCCACGCCCACCGTGATGACGTCAGGACACATTTATTGTCACAGTGCACATTAACATTATGACATCTCCTCTTTGTATGTGCTCCATGGTTAATTTACAGATAGTATGGTTAGACAACATGTTCACTATGTTTTGCCAAGAGATGGCGTACAAAATTAGGTTATAACAAACAAATCATAAGAATCAATTAATAATTTCGAATACAATCAGATTACAATAAAAAAATGGGTATGTCAATGAATTAGTAAAATGTCACAATTTAAAACGTATATTAATAATTAGTAAAAGTATTATGTCACATTAATAATGAGTTCATTACCTACAAAATTATTAGTATTCATTAATTAGCAAGTCGGATCTTCGTATCTCCGTTTGTCAGCAATAAACTCTGCGATAGAGTAGTAGCATCTATCTAGGAGGAATTTAAATAAATACTTTTTAAAGGAAACCAGACACTCTTTATTCCGAATAGCTATGGGTATGCTATTGTATATTTTAGAGGTCATACCGAGCACACTTTTACCAAAAAATGCCGTTTTATGAGGGTCAGTACGAATGACATTCTGGCAGCGTCGTGAACGTAGGGTCTCAAATAATATGTATACACTTGGCAACATTAATAGGCGATTTTCTCGTGGAATAACGATAACTTTGATTACAAAGTTATATAATACATACTAATATGAAATATTTCATATTAGTATGGGTTACCAAATACTATGGTCCTTAACAACATTAAATTACAACAAATGCTGAGGGAGAAAATCAGTTTTTAAAGTTGCTTAGTGTATACATATTGGTGCTCGTGACTGTACGTAAAATACGCACATTGACGTGACATTGCGGACACCTACATATTGTAATTACACAATAATAGCTTTTTACTAAATGCATAGTAAAGTATACACGGTACTTAAAAAAAATATATATTTTTAAAACATTTGCCTGCCTGTCTTTTTGTTCCGGCTAATCTCTCAACGGCTAGACCACAGATATAGATAGATAACGCAAGAGCAACTACTTCGCGTGCCTAGCTTACGTACAAAAATCATAAGTGGTCACTTTCGCGCTCAGTCTGCATCGGTATACAGCGCTAGTCGGACGTCAGTCAAAAATATAAAAAATGGTTAATTGTGCTGTTATAAATTGTAAAAACTGTACAAATGCGAGGAGAAAAAATAAAGTAAACGTTTCCTTCCATCGGTAAGTCATTTTGTGATTCATATTATGCGTAATTAATTTAAAAAACAATTATTTTCAATCTAATACCCTCAGTAATACCTGGTAATACCAAATATGAGAAAAACAAAACATTCGTATTACATTGCGTCTTTTACATGGAGCGGCTGACGAGACGTTTTGTTTTAACAAGTGATGAATATCGAAACAAGCGATTCTATCGTGTATTGCTTCGGTTTCGTAGTACAGGAACTTTTATCATTTTTCTGTCAATTTTAGCGATTAGTGCTGTTCATCATATGCAACACAAATCGATTCTCGAGAATCGATTTCGGAAACAGAGGAATGATTTTGTATGATAAAATAAGTACTTATTACGTAGACCATTTTAATAAATAATCGTTACGTTTCGTGATTTTTTTAGTTTTCCACATGAACCCAATTTAAAACAAAAATGGATTAAGGCGACGGGAAACAAAGATTGGTTCCCAACAATTACAAGAAATAATTAGGGAAATATTAACAATTTTATAAAAAAATAAATATTCCTAACTGCCTTATAAGGAGATCAGGAATTTTATTGTCCTCTCTCTCGTTTATCTCATTCCTCTGTCTATCTCATTGCTCTGTCTATCTCATTACTTTGTCTATTTCATTACTCTGTCATAAAATCGATTCATAAATCGATTTGAACAATTCTTACAAAGTCTTTCAGCGTACTGCTGGCTGGGTGCAAGGCGGGGGTGGAGCGAGGGGGACGCCGTACGCGGCGGCGTCTTTGAATCGATTTGATTTTCCCATCACTAAATAGTGCTTGTGACGTCATAATAGGTAGTCAAAAATGGCACGCTTGGTTTTCATACAGATCGTGATACTTGCGTTATCTATGTCTATCTATATCTGTGGGCTAGACCCCTTTGACGGGAGTTTAACTGACCGATAGCTGATGTCCTATGGAGCAACGGACGCTACTTTTATTTTAGAAAAAAAAAATTAAACAATGTGAAGCAATATTTAGCAATAAAATTCAGTAGTTAATCTACATATTATGTATATTATAAATATATAATAGTCTGTCTGTGTGACCGTCGTTGTTCTACTTATGTCCTCAACGGATTTTGATGCGGGTTTCACAATCACTTAGAGATTTTAATCCAGAAGGTTAATGTGGGTAATACATTAATATTAACATACCGATTCTAAAGATAAATTGAAATCATATAAGAATACGAACATTAATGGACGACTTTGAAAATGATGGACAAGCAGTTGAGCCCAATTATACATTACATGTTCACTGAGAGGCGAAGAGTTTATGAGTTATGTATGAGGGAACAGATAACTATACATACATATTCAGTAAAATCATAACCTTCTTGGCTTTGTCGAAGTCGGGTAAAAACATACTTTCATACAGGCGTGCTTTTTTTTAAGGCTGGGAAATCATCCAATGACTGCTCCCGCTCTGGGTGGAGCGGAAGGGAGTGTCAGACTCTTACTGACTAAAACCCATCCATGTTCCTTCTGTAGCCCTTTATGTTCCGGGGTAGCGGTAACCCTTTCGGACAATCCTGCTTACCCGGCAGGCTTGGCCCTGAGGGGCCCGTTCGTATGCTGACATCTCTTTGAGGCGCGCGTGGAACATATACGCGTCGTACGGCACGGGTCTGGTGCTGATCGGACGGTGAGTCACACATTACTCACCGTCCGCAGGCCCATTTCTTTCCAATTCTGTTGTTTTTTTCAATGTTTCATTCGAAAGTTTCAAGAAAATTGGCCAGTATATACGTTCATGTTTTTTTCTATAAAACGGGAAAAAACCGAAGGTCATGAAAGAAACGGGTCTTTTCTATCATCCCCTATTATTATTATTACCTATTTGTATTCACCTCCCATATGTTTTCTTTTTTTGTTTTGTATTTCACCTATTAAAATATAACTTGTTTTTTTTTCAACTTTTCAAAACATCACCCGAAACATCTGAAAGAATCCTGTTTCTTCAAAGGTTCAAAGGATTCCTTCTGTTAATTTTTCGATGTGACATGCGAAAAAACCGATAAAAACATTTTTTTGTTCCACGAATTTTCGGTATTTTCAACGCTATAATTATGCTGTCAGCCAGTCAAAGATGACACATAATTATTGATAGCATTCTATGATAACAACATCATACCATTGTTCGATCAATGAATGAACATAACTCAATATACAACAAACCTTTAATGTAGACAGCAGGTGCATCATTGTCTTCAGTTTTAGTGATTCCTAAAGCATGCCAAGGATCTATGGAGCCGTGAACGTATACCACTCGAGACGCTGCAATGTTCAGGGCCCCATAGTTGTTATTGGTCCAATCTGCAGAGGCCTGTACAAATTCAGCATTGTACCTGGAATACAATTAGATTTAACATATTAATATAGTCTTGAACTCAAGTTTCACTTGCATGCTAAAAAGCAGTGATAGCCTAGTGGTGTGACCACTGACTGCCAAGTCATAGGTCTCGAGTTCGATCCCAAGACACGCACCTCTGATTTTTCGGATTCATGTGCGTATTGTATAATTATCACTTGCTTATATCGGTGAAGGAAAACATCGTGAGGAAACCGGCATGCCCGAGAGATATTTCTCAACAGCATGCGATGCTAAGTCAGAGGCCCATGGGCAGCATTAAAACTCTGACACCAGGTTAGTTACTAACCACACGAAAAGAAGACTTGCATGCTAACCTAGAGGAGTTATTCATAAACCAAGATGAACAGAAAATGTTAGAAATAACTCAAGGTTTTTGCTAAATAACATGTACTGTATAATGTGCCTATCATGCTAATTACGTTAACCAGTATTTAAACACAAAACACATCTACAATATTCTAGAAAGTATAAGGAATAAGGATAGCCCCTCCGGCTCAGCTGTCATTTGTAGACCTTTGACTGTGTTACGGGATGTCAGAAGCTCGAAAGTCCGACACCTAGTCTTACCAAGGGGTATCGTATTACCCAGTTACTGGGTTGTGGAGGTCAGATAGACTCCATGTAAAAAATACTGGTATTCAGCTGCATTATGTAGGACTTAAGCCAACTCCTACATAATAATAATAATTGTTATAATAATGATAATTGGGAAAAGATGATGCTGATAAGGAATAACTATAGTAAATTAAGACACTTACTTTTTACCAAAAACATCTTCACATTGTTGAATAAAGAAATCAAGTGAAAATTGATCGCCAAACACTTCAACTTCTCCTGATGAAGTCTGATAGAATCCAAACTCCGTACAGGTTTGATACATCCATTGACGAGCTGGAATGAACAGTACACATACTATGACATTAAAGAGTGCTAGTTTTCTGGGAAGACCTGAGATGGTTGGACCATAAGAGGAGAACACAAAAAAGAGGCTAAGTGCGGAAACAGCCCAGTCACCCAAAACCTATGGCACTATGTTTATGTCCACTGGACTATTTTGCAGTTAAAAAGAGTGTTAAACCATTAATGAAGACACTGGCACAAGTAAGGATATTTGTATGAGATCTTGTGTCACATCAAATTATCAAATCATTATGAAAATGATTAGAGAGTTGAAGAGCCACTTCGGAGGTGTTAATTGAAATAAAGTTGTATCAAAGCTTCAGCTATAACACCCTCAGGTTACTGAGGAGTTATTATACTAACATCTACACAAGCCAATCTCAGTGCTCAAGAGAACCGATATTTTCAGGACACACTTAACCCCAATCTAAGGGCTAATATCACCAATGAAAATGATAGCGATCAACACATCTAAACCGAGACCAAGAGCTGTCACTGTCATTCAGAAATATAAAAATTATAAAGTTGTTGAACATGTTTTAGATGTGCTGAGCGAGTTCAGTTTCATTGGTGAAATTGGCCCTTAATGTAACCAGTTTAAATAATTAAAAAAATTATGCATACCTCCTTCAGATCCCCAAGACATATTCCTCAAATCTTTTATCATGTTATCATAGCTGTAGTCCAGACATGTTTGATTGCTTTTGTCCAGGACAATAGAGTTGAAAGCTGCAAGTTTCTTGTATGCAGGTCCAGATCCAGGCGATGTTAACATATTGCACACCTAGAAACAGGTTTTATAAATAATTAGCTTAATATGTAGGTTGGGATCCTAAGTCAGGACACGTTTTTATCCGTCTAGTCTAATAGTCTTATCCAAAATCCTTGTGAAAATAATAGGCAAAGTTACTTTCACATTTTTATCATTAGTATGGATTATGCTTGAATTGATTCACTATATTCTTCTATTTAATAAATACAGTCTAAATACAGTTGCCTTGAGAGAACCCCGCAACAATAATCCAAGCCTTTGCAACTAATATAAGCGAGAATCCCACGGGCTACGGAAGGAACATGATGGGTTTTAGTCAGTAAGAGTCTGACACTCCCTTCCGCTCCACCCAGAGCGGGAGCAGTCATTGGATGATTTCCCAGCTAAAAAAAAAAAAGGCCCAACATGACATGTGAGTTCCAACCAAATGACAAACACTTTATATCAAACATAGGATTTAAAAGAAAACTACGTAGAAAAAGCTGTAATTCCTCACCGTATTGATAGTAAGATTCTTGTATTTAGTATCTGCGCTTATCCTATTATCCTCGTTGTATTGGACCAAGTCAGCAAAGTCATCAGCGATGGAGTTGTAGAAATTCTTTATATCATTATCTGATGCATTTTCAAAAGGCTTACACACTCTGAAAAAAAAGTTTATTTATCTAAGTAAATTATACTCAAAGTGGTTGACACCTGGGTGGTTTTGCAGACAAACTTTTCTTTGTAATTTTATGTACTTAGGTAATAGAATATGCTAGGCTATAAACTGAATTCGTTTATGATTCGTTTTAATTAAAAAAACATAGCAAGTGTTTTAAATTTTTTTATGGCTTTACACATCACTACCTAAAGTTTTAACTTTTTTCCATAGGACTTGTAGTTTTGCCGTAAATCGAGATAAACCATTTTTTACTCTTAAAAACGCACCCCCATCCACTTCCCGACCTCAGATCGCCCGTAAATTATTTTTCCTTTAATTTTTGTTACATTCTCTTCCTTTTCCAATGGGTTTCATCCTACTATAATTTTGTTTCACTTTTTACCATTTTCAAAGGCTTCGGCACTGGTCTAATAGTCACTGACGTAAATAATCACGAAATAATAGACCAAATAGTACGGAAGTGTTAAGAACTTTAAAACTTCTTTTGCTATTTCCCTAAAAGTCACTTTTTTGAGTTACGTTGTTTTCATTCTAAAGGTGCGAAATATATGTACATAATTAATGATAATTATTGTAAACAGCTGTTACCTGAATTCCTTCTCAACAATATTTGGTTCATACCGCATCATTGTTGCTATCTGGCTATGTGCTGCTTTAAGTTCATACACACAGTCTTCCTTACCAGTTTTTTCACGCAATGCATCAACAACAACCTCGTAATATTCTGAAATTGAACTCCTAAATTAGCATACATAAAAATATTAGTGCCAAATACAAGCACAGAAAATATATTTTTAATTTTAAAAACTGATTTTTCAATTGTCAGGTAAGTTTTAATGAGGGAATAAATATGACAGTTTGATTGACAGCTTTTGCATACAAAATATGTCAAACCGCCATTTTTATTCCATATATAAAAGTTATCAGGCGATATGTGGAGCTTTTTCATCCAATGACTTCTACCGGTCTGGGTGGAGAAGGGCCGAATTATGAACACATAATTTCTACTTGTGACTTTTCTTTTCTACTTGAAAACTCACCCATAAAATTAACTTTGGCCAGCAACGGTCCACTGGAAGACACTGCAGCATATACAAGATGTGGATACTTTAGTCTTAGCCAGGCTGCTAACGAGCCAGGGTATGATCCACCGAAGGCTATCCAGCGAACATCTCTCCGTAATTTATATTTATCATTCATAGCATTAATAAAATTGGCCAAATCTGCCAGTGCTTGATATGATGACAAGTACTGTAAGTTCTTGACACTGATGTCTCTGTAAATGAAAACACCTATTAACAAAACGGAATTTTCTACTAATACAATTCATGATCATAGGGTTTTTAGTGTTAATGAAAGATGAGTAAATACATAATTGTTTATACTTATTGGCGGGTTATGTGTGTATAATTATATTAAAACATAACATTTGCAGGAACCACTGTTTAAGATCTTTCATGAGGTACCAAATAGAACATGACCAGTGCCATGTTGCATTTTATTTGACATCCTATATAGCCTATAACTTAGCCATATTCAAGTAAATAGGACTAAATGAAACTGGAATTTTCAAGTTAGTATCTAAGAAGTTCCACTTAATTTATTTGAAAAAAAATTCTGTATCTGATTTATAACCAGAAATTAGTGTATGAAAGAAATGAATGTAAAAAGTTGCGGTATGCTACAAAATCTTACTCTGTAGGGTGACTTTCCCCATAGTAGCGATGTTCTAGATTGATGCAAAGAGCATTGAACTTCTGTGCATAATCAATCCAAGCCCCTTTGACCATCCACCTTGCATCAGCCGGGCCTTCACCACCAATCATCAAAAACACAGGCCCTTGTTGGTTGAAGTCATAGAAACTGTCATTTACGAAATACCGCTAGAACAAAGAAATCATAATTACAATAGGAAAAAATTTCTTTTTTATGCCTACCCCTAACCCATGTAAATGTATATATGAATGGATATAGATGTGTAAATATTAAGAATGTTGTTCTAACACAATAATCAATAAAAACTACAGTCCGTACTATCTTAAGATTTTGATAAACCATTGTGTGTGTGACCCTTAGAGGGTACAGATAAGCTACATTGTTCTGACTAGCGCAAACACTGCCTCTATTTTTTCTCTTCTCTTTTATTTCAGCGCCTTCAACACACATACATGTAGTCAAAATCTCTACTGAGCCTTCAACATGTATTGCAATATATGGAAAATAAACACATAATATATTTAAGTTGAAGGCAAGTTTAGAATGAATCAAAACATATTGATCACAGTGCCCCGCCCATGGTATGTATGGACGGGGCACTGTAAAAACTAAAAATGCATGACTTGGGTCAAATAAATTTCTTTTTTATCCCTACTCTTGACCCTAAGCATGTGCAAACTTTGTGCACCATCATTGTGCATAAATATGTAATTAGAGAAAATGTTATTCTAACACAATAATCAAAAACTACAGTACTCACAGTGCCACGCCCATGCATACCATGGGCGTGGCACTGTGAGTTATAACAGAAAACACAGCTGTGGCATTATAGTGGCAGTGTATGGCAATCATAAAGAAAATACTCTCTTACCTCCTCAATCATGTATAATACCCAATAATTATTATTTTGGTAAGGTAGGTAGGTACCTGTTTCCAAGTTCTTAAATCAGACGGACTTGAGTGATCTAATTTTTGCTTGAACCATTGTGCTGGAGGAAGCTGTTCACCATTATACCCTCCTGGAGCTCCTAAATTGCCGCCTTTGCCTCTTCCGAGATGAAAATGTTTAGCACCATAGGTCGCATAACATAACAATATCAAACAAGCTAATGTAAGGGACCGCATTTTTTTCGATGCAAGTAATACGTCGATTGGCCTTTGTTTTACATTTGCACAACAAAATTTGAGTCAACGGCCGTAATCAGCCAGCCCGTAATCAGTGAGTTCACAGCACTGAACACCGCCCGGCAATTTAATTTAACCTACTCTGTGCAGCACACAGAGTACTTTTATAATTTAATAATTGAGTGTTCCGGGACGCGCGCAGACCGCAACGAAGGCGGAGGCAGCGCAGGAGGTCAGCAATCACCAAACTGCACAAATTCAGAAATTACAGTGCAAAACTGCAGACAATGAGACAACTCAAACTGACATTTTGTGTAAAGCCTGCCCCACACATAGGAGTGCCAGAGGAGCGGATTTTTTAGAGTCGAAACCATAGCTTTTGAGCCTGGGAGTGCTTGGGATTTAATTGTAACTAACTGCACTGAACTTTTTGGGCCCGCGCGCGTGATTATACAGTCTTTATGCAAATATACACCTTTGCAAATTTACACTCTAGAGAAAAATTAATTCATGAATTTGGGGTCGGCGCAACATGTCTTTTTCTTCCATACTTCTCTATTAGTCGTCATCTCGGTAGTCACTCCCTTTTTAGCCATATCATATTTCACACAATTCATCCATCGTTTCTTAGGTCTTTTTCTACTTGTATAGCCAACCACAATCACACTCACTACTTTCCAGACAACATTCTCCTCGTTCATATACATGCCCATATCGTGACAACCGATTTCCACACAACTTTTCAGTCACCGGTGTCACTTTCAGACTTCCTCTGATATACTAATTCCTTATTCTATCCATTCGCATACACCACTCATCCGGCTTAGCATTTCATCTCTGCTGCTTGCAATTGCCTTTCATTCATTTCTTTGTGGCCCAACACTCTAATCCATACAAGGCGGCGAGTTAAGTTGAAGAGGAATGCGGAAGTCGCAAATTGCTCCCGTGACCTGCCGCTATTTCATCCATCCAGTGTTAATTCTATGCTTAAGCATAAAATCGGGTCGGATCTCGTTTGCGGTCGCTTTGCACAAGTGAACCAAGATACCGAAAGTCGGAGGAGACTGGGAGAAGCCATAAAGCGCTATGGCCCCAGAACTGGAGAGACCGCCGAAACGCAGAACATGTATTCAGTTCTGGTTCTAATGATTTTCAAGCCAACATTCTCCAGTTTCCGTTGCCGTTTCTCCAGTCTGCTCTGGGTCTCAGGTCCATCTTCACTGACATGAATAATGTCATCGGCAAATAGCATGCACTAGGGTGTGTTTCGTTCAATAGGAACAAAGAACGGCCCCACCGAAAACCAGATGGCATAGAACAAGAGGAATGTGCAAGTATGTTTAAAAGTCAAGTGGTAAATAATATGATTTAAATGAAGGATATTATGGAAGGAAAATCTGTGAATGAATGTTGGAAAGAATGGCGAATGGTATAAGGAGTAGCAAACGATGTGTTTGGAGAATGAAAGGGAAAGGAATTATAGAAAAAGGTACATGGTGGTGGAATGAAGACGTGCTTAAAGAAAAGAAAGCGGCATTTAAAGAATGGCAGGGTGTAGAAGTGGGTCGGGAATAAGGATTTGAAAGAAGATAAGAAGTAAAGTGATAAAGAATGGAAAAGAAAGGCAAAAGAGGTGGTAGTCGTTTCCAGGGTGAAGGCACGGTAGAAGTTGTATGACTCACTAGACAGCCCAAGAGGCCAGAAGGAGCTACACCGGATTACAAAATTAAAAGAAAGAAGAACGAGAGATATAGTTCAAATTAAGTGTATGAAAGATTACGCCGGTAAATTTATGTCCAAAGATGATGAAATAAAAGAGCGATGGAGGGTTTATTTTGAAAAACCAATGGACGAAGAAAGAATGAAATCGTGTACAAATAGTACATACTAATTCCATGCCTACGAAAAAGCAAGAAAGCCTTATTTATTTTTTCCTAGGCTCATAACACGGTCTTTTTTAAATTACAAATCGTTTTTGCCTATGGTGTATGCCAATATTACGATGAGTAGAGTTAAAAAGGACTTTTTCTGTAGACAGCTTATAGCATTTTAGGTTAAATGCTAGGTAGACAGAGATTTCCGAGTGGTGTAAAAATACTTTATTTTTAATCTATAGTACGATCCCCCTCATTTTATTAGGTTGGCAAAATTGTGAGTAGCCAAGTCAGGCTTCAGCCAACATTCCAAATTCCATCACTTGCGAATGCGATCGATCGCGGGCAAGGTGTAGTTGTATCTGGAAGCAAGCGCTCGGTGGTTTCGAAAATGGCTCTATTCAGATATTCATCTCTATTGCCAGAAGTGCAGGTAAATATATTGATATACTTTATATAATTGAAAGTGTTCTCTAATAATGTTGCATGTTATATATTTTGTGAACTTTTTATAACCTTCTTGTCCACATTTTGGGTTTGAAGTTATGTAATGTGTATGAAAACTATTTTGGGAATAACTGCAAGTATCTTGCATCCCGGCAGTCTTTACATTCTGATATCTTATAGTATCTACAAATAATTGTCGTAGTTTAAAAATATTACTAATCGACATTTACGATTACCGGTCGAAGTACTGTCAGTAGCAGAGGGCATGCAGATTTCCAGCGGGAAATTCCGGTCATGAATGTTGGTTTATATATTTTTTAATTTATCCTTTTGCTGAGCCCTAACAGAGCCACATCTTTTAAACATTATGGAGCGCATTACGTTTATAACAATAAAACAGTAGTACCAATTTTCCGCGGGTTCGTCCGCGTGGAAGTCGGAAATTATCCCACGGGATTGCAATAATGGGATAAAAATGTATTCTATAACCCAAGTCAGATCAATAGTCTTTCCGAATCGGTCCAAATCCGTTCAGACTTTCGCATTTATAATATTAGGTAATCTAAAGATAAACGTTATTCTAACATTTTACTATTTAAATCGACTACGAGATATGCAGGTGCTATAAAATGTTGAGTTGTGAATGTTACCTCACATCTCCCGCATTTCTACACTGAAACTGAATTGGATGTTTCTTTTTTAATTTGAAATACCTAGTATACATTCAGTCTGGTCACATAATAATCTAGTGATGCTCTGATGAAGAACTTTGGAGATAGACTAAAAAACTCTTCAATGTTTACAAACACACTTCCATCCAAACTTTCATGGCCTTTTTAATCTATGGTTGGAGTTTTTAGAATAAATTGTAAAAACACATGTATGTACCTACATTCACACCTCTAACTTTTAAAATGACATATAAAACACTGGGGAAGGATTTCCTAAGAATTATTTTCTTAATGAACTCCTTCCTACATTGCAGAATTTACATAGTAGCCATATATTTCATTAGGTTTATTAATAACTTGACATTTTGTGATCAGTCGGTGACTGAGTAGTATTTTGTTTTTATTTATCTATATTCACCAGATGTGTTAAATGTAGTTAGAGGTTATTAACATTTATTTTGAGGTTGACTATTTCTTCATTTGTTTTACATACAAAATTCTCAAAAAACTTTGGCATGATGCATGCCAAAGAATGTCAATAATACAGAAACAATAATACACCAACATTTTAAATGTTACATGCATTTCAATCTCTTTGTAAATTACTATGTAGACAGACATTCTTTTCAATCTAGCTATTAAATGTTGGTGCAATATGCACAACAGTTAGGTAGGTATTATCATCTTCAATATTCATGACTCATTTTCATTTATTGATATTTAAATTGTACCTAATATAGGTCTTTGGAATTCCCTTGCTTGTTAATGCAAAGGTTATTTATATGTTCACTGTTGTATTGATGATTACATGTCATATTAATTTTTGACCGGAATTCTGATATATGGACAGGGCAAAGGTCCTTCATCATTCAGGTGTTTTTGCAAAGAGAGTACTACAAGTGGTGAGGTTTCAGTCATATAGGTACTTACCATGACATAATTATACTTATTAATGTCTTGCTACATAATCTTTTTTCAATCAGCTACCTGGCTTAAGTTAATTCCAAAATAAATTATTGCCATCAATTTTGTAGGTTTTTAAAACCTGGCAACATGGTTTAAGGAACAATCAGATTCTAAACATAAAATAATATTCCTGATTTGTGACTTACTTCACTTACTTGTACTTGTTCACTGTTTAAAACTCTTTGGAATATTATCACCTGCTACTGTGTCTATGGTTACATAATTTATTCTTGTTGTAAGTGTCAACATATTATAGTATATATTGTAGCTTGTAGCACATTCTGTTGCACAAGTTATCTTAATCTTATCACTAAGACAATATGACAGTTTTTAGTACTGGATTAAACTTCTTAAACTAATGATTGATTTGTTATGGAAATGTCTAGTGTAGTCATGTGAGATTTGCACAAACTATGTGGCAATGGCCTTGGTCAATCTATGTCAGTGTCACGCACGGTGGCGCTTGTTGGCGTGATAACCGATGTAACTCGCCGTGCAGCGCGCGTCTCTGCGCCTCCCCAGTCACGTGGACCTACTATCATGATAATAATTATTACTTCATACGCAAATTTTAACACAACTGTTGTGTCATCACGAACCGCTCATTGACCGAGCACACGCGCCACACGTCAAATTCGTACGAGATAGCACTATTCGTAACTACTCATGACATAATCTAGTATAACACTTCGCTGTACAGTGTCAGGTGACATACTATTGTTCTACACGAATCTCATTTACATAACTAGGTAGGTAGTTGTTTTTAACTTTGTTCGGACGATAGTTCGAGTGTGTTACCCTTAACACATCCTCAGCCCGGAACATAAGCTTATTATTTATCGATGGCTTCGTCACACGATATCGTTATCAGTAAACTATGTAACAGAAATCCTCGCAATGACATTCAAGATGCGTGTCCTCTGCTATGCCCCAACTCTAAAGATAACCATGCAGGTCAACCCGCGCTCGCAGCGGGCACACGCCCAAATGTTCACGATTATTATAGGCACATGTTAGATATAGGTAGGTAGTTCACATTATCCTCTACATTGTGAAGACTTGTATTGGTTTAATTTGGAAAATTATCGAAAACATAACACGGGAGTACCTGACGCGGATCTAAAAAAACAACCAAGAACGTTGGTTACTATGACGCACATGTTCAAGGTCGCGTTGAGCTACGGCTTCTAGTGGTATAACAAAAACTAACTACGACTGCCTAGTTGCGAAATAAAAGGTTTTACAAACTCGATACGTTATGTGAAAAATGCTTCGAAAATTTACGAAATCGCTAGCTAGGTTACCTACCTAGGTATTATCATGCGTCAGTTGTAAAGTCTATGTGATAAATACAACATGGTTTCATTTTATTAAAGTCTACGTGATACTGATAAGGAACTCTGATAAAGCGTGCGTAAAAAAATTGGACTGTACAAAAAGTAAATAATTATTTTTAGGCAGATCAGTTTTTCCTGTATGTATGTATAGACAAAAGGGAGTAGATGCATCAATAATTAATCAAGTTATCTCATCAACATTTAAATGACTATCTTTATACCTAATGAAGTCTCTACTGATTATAATACCACTGCTATCTGATAAAACTTATCTAATAGGACGTCAATATGAAGTACAAAGTTATTACCACTTGGCCCTCGTAAGAAAATATTAGATCGCGACCCGGTAGTGTTAACTTGCCCTAAGTAGATTTATTATTTTACAATAGCGATACAAATTAATGTACAATCACAATATGAATATCGATAAATTCACTTTACCTACTTAGGTATGTAACGGAATTTTATTAAAACATTTCAATGTACGCCAAGCAAATAGCCATTAATAGCTCATTGTGTGAATGATGGTTTGGTAACTAGATGATAATAATGTCTACGATGTAATATGGTTCTTAATTAGTAAATGCATTATAACTTTTTGTTCAGCGATAGTTTGATCGTTCAGGGATACAGTATGGAGCTATATTGAAGTGGTTCGCATGTAGGTATTAAACATTGCCCGATCACTTCAATCGCTCTTAAATTTGAAAAGTATTTGAAACTAGCTTCCGCCCGCGGCTTCGCCCGCAAAATATGTCGACAAATTATACATATAAACCTTCCTCTTGAATCACTCTATCTATTAAAAAAAACCGCATCAAAATCCGTTGCGAAGTTTTAACCTTTTGACCGCCACAGTCGTGTATAGACGACAAACCAAAATGTGCCCAGCACGCCACGGTCGCGCCTGGGTGACAATATTAAAGGATGTATTCGGAGCTTGGCGCTGAGGGCACGCTTTTTCATTTTTGACGTGGCGGTCAAAAGGTTAAAGATTTAAGCATACAGACAAACAGACAAAAATAGCGACTTTGTTTTATACTATGTAGTGACAAGTAGAAACATAATTATGATAATCACATAACATTTACTTAGCGCCTATGCCTACAACGCGGAAGTTTGTACTCCGTTAACCAATGATTTTATAATTTACTTATAATATCATTAGTGATAACGACAACCGTTTGACCTTAAATGGTGGATCGATGACGCGTAGGGATTTTAATAAAGTTCAGTTTCAGCCGTTTAACCGAAGGTAAGCCTATTAAGGCTCAAAAGGTACGCCGCGCAAAAATCATGAAAAGGAAAAAATTTCTTTCGGCCTTAATCTTAATGAAGGTTAACTTTGTTTTGCCGCCGAGTTTCCACGATTCTGTCCCGTCATCCACTACCTACTCGAAGAAGACTAAATTAAAACAATATTTGTTTCGATTCTTATTTTTTATGTTAAACTAATGCGTAGGTAGTTCTCGATGCTTTTAGAATTTTGTCTAAAACCTGATTTGATAAACGAGTTCAGGCCTTTGGAACGGAACAGTATTCGTAATTACCTAGGTACCTACTTATATTTTTTCTCAGATTATTGATAGAGAGTTTTGGCGAGAAAATTTCCTTCTATTTATTTTATCTGCAGACAGAGAAACATCCTTGTACTCTAGTTAACTATCTAACACGTGTACTATATGTATTTAGCACTACGACACTGTTCTGTGCTTACATCACTGCTAGGAAACCTTTTATATGTACCTAGTAATTAACCTAGCGTCAATTTCCTAGAAGCTCTAATAACTCGGGAGCTCTTTTATTGTTTCTATTCGCAATTGTGATTTCGTTTATATGGCAAAAATGTAGTTAGACGTGTTATGATTATGTCAAATATGTTTTTACCTCCCAGCGGTTATTTGTTCCGTCTCTAGCCAATCATCAGTTTTTCCTCTAAAATGTCTGACAGGGAAAGTTCTCCTTAAGCTATTCCTACCTAAGAGATACGACCAAACCCGCGGAAACTTTTGTGCATTTCTCAGTTCGATTTGAAGAAACCAGCCAAGTGCGTGTTGCCCGGTCTGACACGGACTTGGTTCGGTTACAACCGCAGTAATAACTTTGTTTTACGTCAATTCATCACAGTTAATAAATATGACATATCAATAACATACAAGAAACGTGTATTTTTTCTATTCAAGTAAATATTGCACGGTGCTACGGAACCTTTCGGGCGCGAGATCGGCTCGCATATTCGTTTTTACTACACTATTGTTTAACGGTGCACAGAACACAACTTCTCTCCAAATATCAATATACTATCTCTGAGAAAAAAGGCCTACTAAGTGTTACTTCGAAAGAAAGTTGCGTTTTTGCCATTTGGCAGAGCACCCTTTAAAGTATCCGTTTCACTGATTAGCACATTAGATGTTCATCTATTAGAAGCCGTTTGCTTAAGAGTATAAGAGCTCAACGATTATACGGTTATATTTATGTTCGTTTCTTATGAACCTATGGGGTCCATACGACATGTTGGGTTAATGGTACTGCCTTCAATCACCAATACTCTAGCTAGGATAAAGATTTCATGAACAAAAGCTCATTTCTAAATTATCGACATCTCACGTATACTACATACACTACAGTTGCGTAAGGGCACAGTAGACAAGCTATACTCGTAGCAGCGCCGATCGGCGATTTTGCGATTGTACCCTCATTGATTCCCCACTCTTTTTGTTTTTGAGACTGGGCCATTTTGGCTTTTTGAAATGATAACACAGCCCGTTATTCTCGCTTTTGGAAACGCTTTTTTAATTCAATTGATAAGAGCTATCTCGTAATCGCATTTAATAGTAGTCTTGTCTAATTGAAAATGCTGTTTGATAAGATCAAACAAGCGTTTTCGTAAGTTTCAGCTTTCTTATCTTGTTTAGTAACGCACAACCCCATTACACTAGTTGTTTCATCACAAAAATATAAACCAAAGCATTTTGGAAACAGTCACCTGAAAAAACTTCAATTCTCACATTTCGGTTCGGAATAGTTTAATAAGAAGAATTGGTCGATAAAACTGTGTACGGTCTCAACTAGGGATGTATCCGATACCGATCCCGATACCGATATATCGGCGATACTTTGCCGATATATCGGCATTGGCGATATTTTTGCTGTCGATACAACGATACTTTTCAAATTTCGCGCTTTAAAAAAGTAATCTAAACGCGCATCTTGTTTAATTTAGTTCGTCCTAATATATCGAGAGACGCAGATCCGTTTGTTTTCTGGCGTAATGACGTTTTATACCCAAACCTGAAAAAACAGGCGCAGAAGTACTTCAGCTTTAAAATGAGTTCTGTCGCATCTGAGAGATTATTTTCTACCGCAGGTCTTATACAGAAAGACTTGCGAAATCGGCTTTCTCCCCAAAACATGAGAATGCCCTGTTTTTTAAACAAAAATCTTATTAATGTTAATTTTAATCATTAACAGTTACTTATTTTAATTTAATTATTACCCTTAATTCTTAATATCTTATTCAAAGTTTGTGACTGTTTATATTTTATCATAAAAATTAATATCTTTAACTTTACTTGTGTTTTATATATTTTACATTAATTTTATTTTTTTAATTCTCTAATCGTTGGTATCGACGATATTTTTATAAGAGTATCGGTATCGTATCGGCAAAAAGGCATATCGATGCATCCCTAGTCTCAACATCAGCTAAGTTATAGAATACAGTATCACGAAGGAGATTACGAACGTTACTTACGTTTACTTATACTATACTTATACTATACTTATACTTGCTACGTTTTGACGACACGGTTGGCGCAGCAGTTGAGCGATTGACTGCTGCGCAGCATGTCGCGGGTTCGATTCCCGCACGGAACAAATATTTGTACGACCTGCAAGTATTTGTTACGGGTCTGGGTGTTTTTCTATCTATAATATGTATGTATTTATAAAAAAAAATGTATATAAGTAGTTTATCAGCCATCTCGTTACCATAACACAAGCATTAGGTTGCTTAGCTTGGGACGATACGGCGTTGTGTGAAATGTCCAAGGATATTATTATTATTATTGTTACTCGTAAAAGAAATGCGACGAGCCCTGAATTAAGTCTCTCTTTAAATTTATTGAAATCTTGTGCCTGTTAAATTAGTCTAAATAAATGAAACCACGCCAACTGATCGTGCTTAATGACCGTGAATATGGTAGGCACTTTAGGAAGTCATAGAAGGCCCTTCCATTTAATATCCGTACACCAAATTACGAGACAGAAAATTAAAACATGACGAGCTGACCTCGGCAAGTCTCTGTTTAGTGTTTACGTAAAATTTTTCCTTATAGGTTACTGTTCAGAACTGGTGGATTTGTCAGTTTCTTCGAGGAAAAACCGTTTTTGTACCTATCGGATTCCATTTACGTAATTGTCGGCCTTTTTCCCACTGACCTTACTGAGCATGCGCCATGCCCTTGTTCGCTTTAGATTACGAGCGCGACAATGGGGATGCCCGCGTTCTGGTGTCTTATACGCCCGTTGTTATACTTGAAAAGTTGAAACTGATACTAATTACCCACTGGGCATAAGCAGGAGTATTCAATTTACCGCATTCCATTTCTTGCTAACTGCGGTAAAACCAACGGTGTTGTGGTAAACTAACAGGTTTACCACAAAAATGTGCTATTGTTGTAATTTTGTCACGGAAACATCGCATTACATTAACGAGACTCCGCATTAGTAATATTTTTATCATGTTATAAGTTTCAACAGCATAACTATTTGCCGATTGAATCCATATTTCTTCAATAAGTAATTATAAATGCGAAAGTTTCCTTGTCCGTCTGTTTTCCTTTTCACAGCTTAAGATAATATACAAGTACCGAGTAGATGACCTGGGTTAAAGGGTGCTTTTTATTCCGTCCATACGTTCCCATGGGGCTATAACAATCTTAAATTAATTTATTCACAGACAACGTACAGCCCCTCTGGGTCCTACATGGGATATTATTTATAGAATTGTATCCATACAAAGAATTAATAGGGGATTTTTTTACATTCACATAATATTTACATACCTAAAAAGACTTAAAATATTAATAATAACAATTTGTATCGAAATTCGCAATCAGTTTGTATCGAAATTCGCAAAGCTGATAGGTCATCTCATCGGTCACCTGCGTTGTCATGCATATAATTATATAATTGATCATCTCGGCTCTATCAATGTTTAGAAGGGTTTAAAGACGTAAATATGATTTATAATGTCAATCAGGTTAAACTATGACCCGCGCTGACCCAACGATGTTCACTTCTTATTGATTGAATTGCTGCCGCTATGATTGTGCTCATCGAATTATTTATAAACAAGTACTTCCTGTTACAGTGCTTTGTTAGAGATTGATTTGATGTTTCGTTTGCGGAAACACTTATATAATTAACACTACAACAAGACAGTTGGTGGCTGGGGCATGTCATGCTCACTCTAATGTCTCGCTTTCTTTTTTCATTAAGTGTGGGAAATCTTCAAATGACTCCTCCCGCTCTGGGTGGAGCGGAAGGGAGTGTCAGACTCTAACTGACTAAAACTCATCCATGTTCCTTTAATGTGCCGCGGTAGCGGTAACCTTTTTGGACAATCCCACTTATCTAATATCTCGCTGATGGTGGCGCGTGTGTTGGATCATTTAGCGCCCTTCAAATTGATTGATCTGAATGGTGCTGACCTATGCGACATGTTCGTGAACGGGCGCCGTCATCTCTTAGTTGCCACGAATCTTTTAAGATTTAATTTAAATTTTGTTTTGTAACAACTTTTTTAAATCTTTTTATTACGGACGCTTTTAAGTTTTTGCGTTCTGCATAGTTCTCACATGTATCTCTCTATTTCAACATGAATGATGTAACCATATTCTGATTTAAAAGAGTATCCATTGAGTTTCTTGCCCGTTATTCTCCAGGTACATACCGCTTTAGAATGGGCAACTAGCTTAATCTTTCTGACTGACCGGCCCCTTGACAATTCGAAAGTGCATGTAATTGGTTTATTTTAAATAAATGCTTTGAGTCTGACTGGTGGATAGAATTCCCAAAAATGTACTTTGATTTTCATTAACATTCAGTGAAGTATTTTTACGACGCAGAGGAGGGTAATGCGTTTTTCACTCTATACTTTACTAAATTTAATTAGTTTTAAACCTTACTCATTATAACGAGCAACTTTTACTATGGGACGAAAATTAAAATCGCAAAAAAAACCAGCTGTTCAGTACAGTAGACACCATATTATGATAAAGAAAAAATACGTCGATTTTCTTTTTTTTTTGCATGGAACTTATTAGCAGTAATGCTCGTAGTACCGTCCACAGCCATAATTGGCGTTACCTTACACGATACAAATTATAACATTACACACGTGCTGACCCGACTTAAATAGTCACATTTATATTAAAGTCTTCTAATGGAGGTTAATGATATTTTACATGCACGAGGTCGCCTTGATTCTTCTTGTACACCACAGACTTAAAAAATAGAAATAGTTGTAAAGGGATACCGATACCTGCTATTTCATGTCAATGACATCAAAATATTGGGTCGAAGTCCAATCCAATGTTAGGTAATTTATGCGCATTATATCCATACTAATATTATAAATGCGAAAGCAAGTCTGTCTGATACCTTTTCACGCTTACATAACTAATGATATTTGGGCGACAGGTAGCCTGAGACCTGAAAAAGGACGTAGGCGACTTTTCATCCTGGATTTTGTTTAAAAATCTATAAAATACAAAAAAGACGCAGTCGAGTCGCGGGAAACAACGACTTCAATATTAAATGTATTCGTTACGTAAAACTTACGCGTTTATTTGTTTTGTCCTTGACAGAAAATATGTCCGGCAGCATCGATCCTGCTACGAGGTTTGAGCTCGGAATCGACCAACCTCAAAAACATCCTCGCGGAAAAAATCCCCCAGCAGCAGGCACAGATTAAGGAGTTCCGTAAGAAGTATGGCAACACCAAAGTCGGAGAGGTCACCATTGATATGGTAAGTCAACAATACTGAACAATGATTATTAGTGCTAGCCTCCTTATTTCGAGCATCGCATTGATAACAATGGCGCATGCGCATGGTCACCTACGGCTAGTTTTTCTAGCGATGCGATCTCAAAAAGACCACGATGCAGTCGCGATGTTTACGCTGGTCGTAAACTAATATAGTTAGTTATACACTGTAGTGACTACTTGTTAATGCCTTAGGACGCTTCAGTTGCAAGATGGATTCGGTGGAAACAATACTAATAGTCGCGCGTTAGTAGCGATGCTGAATCTATACAGTCGCGCGTACCCTTGCGAGTTGCGCGTAGTAAAAGCGGCAATCAGACATAATATTATGTAGCGATACAAACGCGCGTTAACGAAATGCGCTGCTGAATCGTTGCAAAGAGCTTACCTATGGACGCCTTATTTGTTGCAAATAGGTACATGTCATTGTAACATTTGTAGTGCCAAATTTCCTCGTCTGTTGTTCATGTTTGTTATCGCAATGTTATAATATGGTCTTAATATACCTTAAATAACGCCATTTTTGTATATACTAGTCAAACTATAATTATTAGGATTGAGGAAATAACTGTATCGCAGCTGTATTCGTATTTGGTTGTTTTTGTTTTATTTATTGGTTTTATTCATATTATGATTGATCCGGACACCTGAATCGATCCAACCTGCATATTTGTTTAAAGGTCTCAATTTTTAGGATTACGAACGTCGAAAGAAAAAAAACGGTCCCCTTTTAGGATCATTGTCCGCCTGTCTGTTAAAGACCCCTTTTTCTCAGGAACGTGTTGAGTTATCTATTTCTAGAGCTCTAAAAAAATCAAGCTTCAAAGAAATCAAAACTTATTGGGTACTTTCCGCTGACTTTAATGTAATTAAGCTAAAAAACAAAGTCTCAGCACAAGAAGTTTTAGTAAAAAGGCTGGCTCCTTCGACGTTGAGTCCAATGCAAATGTTCGCGTGCAAACTGTAGTCGCGCTATTCTGTGAGATCATATCAGTACGGGACAATTGGCTGACATTATGTTTCGGGCCATGTTCTTGTCTCTTCCTATCAATTTGAGTGCAAACTGCTAACTGATCCCGAGTCTCGAGGCTGTTCTGGGACCTGAACTGAGGTCAGGTGACTATTATGCTGGCTGGTGGTAAAGGCAAACTGATCTAGTCGTGCTGTCGTACCTGGTTTCGTGGTCATTCTGGACGGCACGAAGCCGCCAGTCTCCAGATATTGATAGCAACTTCTTTGAACGTCAGAACTACTTCCTTTTGCTATACTTACTTTTCTCTGACCGAGCCCTGATCAAAACAAGGGGCTGTAGACCTGAGTGTATGGTTTTAATTTCAACTCGATACCAGTACGCGTTCCCGAGATAAAGGGTCTTGACCGATAGACGGACGGACAACAAGGTGATCCTATAAGGGTTCCATTTCTTCCTTTTGTAGTACAAAACCCTAAAAATGTCACAGGTTGCGCGGTTACTTCAGGTGTAGTAGCCATAATTTTACCGTCAGAATGGATGAAATAATGAAGAAATTAATTTAGATACCCTTGCAAAACAACGAAACAACTGTTGATTTTTAGATGATCTCATGTAACCTTTTTTGCTTATTTATAAATCGTGAATTCAAATTGGAACAGTGGTGATACCCAAATGATAACCAGCATAAGTTTCAAAGCTGCATATGACTTTTTTACTGCCATCAATTATTGTGTTATTTTAGACCTATAGACATCAAAATGCACGGTGGCTCCATTTAGTAGTCTGCGAGTGTAGAATTCTTTAATGTGACACAAAAGTCGTATGAAGAGTATTCAAGCACGCGGTCAATGAACTGAATTAGAATTGTACCCAGTTCAACATAGCATTTTCTTTTATTGGCGTTATATCTTGTATAAATACATATTATGTGTTGACATATTACTATATAAACTGGTGAAGGACCAATTCGAAGGTCAAATTATTTGATTTTAAATAATTTTATTGATTGATAAATAACTGCATGTCGAATCAATGTTCTGGGTCGTCTGCAGTTGTGATCAAGTAATCATAACGTGTTACGAGGTCAAAGCCAATCATTTAAAAGAGTAAGTACCAATAAAGCGTCTTGAATAAATGAATGTTTTGTTCTCTTCAGATGTACGGTGGTATGCGTGGTATCAAGGGTTTGGTTTGGGAGGTTTCCTTGTTGGATCCCGATGAGGGAATCCGTTTCCGCGGCCTGTCCATCCCGGAATGCCAGCAGAAACTGCCCAAGGCCCCGGGTGGTTCGGAACCACTTCCCGAAGGTCTGTTCTGGCTCCTCGTGACGGGAGAAGTCCCCACTGATGCTCAAGTAAACGCTCTGTCCAAGGAATGGGCACGTAGGTGAGTAAAAATCATTCTTTAACAGAAAGTAATAAATATTATGTATTGGAAATAATAAATTGGACACGTAATCGTACGTGTTTTTATTACCTTACCTACTGTACCGTGTTGAAAAAGTGGATGTACATACGACATTGGGACCTGCTGTGAATTTGGTTAGAATGCTAAAATACATCGTGTGTCGCATTTAGTAACTACCTACAAAAATAATCATTTTTATTTATACGAAATAATGTGAATTAAACAGTTGAAACCTGTTTTAAGTACTTTTGTAAATTGTACGTGTATTAGAAGAGTTCGTAATGTTGGTGCACGTCTGGGGTACAACGGTACAACGATTCATTGCCGTTATCTTCAGAAATCGTTTTTTTTTTTAACTCTTTCATATGATTCCTCGCGACGAAGTTCTTACCTTAAGGGTTTTTCCTTTTTGTATTTTTGTTACGACAGCCTAAAAATGAATGTTTCAGGGCTGAGTTGCCAGCGCACGTCGTCACCTTGCTCAACAACTTGCCGGCCAAGCTCCACCCCATGTCTCAGTTCTCGGCCGCTGTCACTGCCCTGAACAGCGAATCAACCTTCGCGAAGGCCTACTCAGATGGTGTGCCTAAAACCAAGTACTGGGAGGTATGTAACTTTACATAATTTACGTAAAAGTAATTTACTACATCGATACACCAATAGATATTCGCTCGATACAAGATATAAAAGGTTGTAAATTAAGTTATCAATTTCGTTTACAACATATCGGAACTGATGCGTCATGACATGACATTATAGTTATTGTAGATACTTAAAGATACCACATGACAGTATAACTTTATGAAAGGCAAAAATTGGGTTTTTGAAAGGATAGTCAATAACGTTACTTTTTATGAATTGTCAAAATGCGGAATTTGTACGTGTTTCGTATGGACAATGTGACGTCACAGATTTTTAGCATCAAATGGAATACTTAAAAGCATTCAATGCAATTTTACAATTACATATATCATCTCATAGTATTTAATTTCTGTACGGTGAAGGAAGTTTTTAAGACGAACGGTCGTTTAAATCGTGCGTAGTACATATATATCGATGTTTAAATCTATGTGATTTCATATTTTACTTTTGACTGTTTCAAATAACGGTAAAACGGGATGAATAGGGATAAAACTTATAAAAAATGGTTTTTAACATTGAAATAATATAGTTTGTTGCCGACCAGAACAATTGATCATTAATTTTATTATTATACAGTAAACACATTACGACTCCTTTTTTGCCACAAACTATATTATTTAATGCTTTAATCGCTTTTAAAGTTTCGTCCCGATTCACCCCTGCAACCCCTACGGGTAGTCAATTCTACTAGATTGGATACAGTGTAAGTTTCCTGTAACAGTACGCATACGAGGACTCGATGAACTTGATCGCCAAGCTGCCCGTGATCGCTGCGACCATCTTCCGCAACACCTACCGTGACGGCAAGGGTGTCGGCGCCATCGATGAGAACAAGGATTATTCCGCCAACTACTGCAGCATGCTCGGCTTCGACGACCCTCAGTTTGTAGAGCTGATGCGTCTCTACCTCACCATTCACAGGTAAGGCGCAAAACCTAGCTAAGTCACAGATATTTTATAATCTGTGGCTAAAACCATAAGCAAATCCGTTAAGAATAAGCCGCGTATTAATTAGCCCTACTGAAACCTCAATTTTAAATAAGTATAAATCATCATTGGGATAATAAAACAATTTTCATTATTCATAATATATAGACCTAAGAATAATTAAAAAAGAATACCTACCTTCTAAATAAGTGGCAGACCACACAAGAAGAATAAATATCGAACGATGATTTGCATGAATTGTGTTATTGATCCTCACTTCCCTTCTCTGTAATGTGTGCATTGTGTCCAAGCTTACGAATGTTCCTGATTGCGCAACTCTACACTCCAGCGAATGAAGCCTCTTCCATCTTTGAATAAACGTGGTACATGCATACTAATTGCAAATAACAACGTGCTTTTTACCAAGTTACGTGCATTTCTTTCAAAAGTATGTGATCTTGACGGTGACCTTCTATCGCACGAACACATCATGTGATAGAAGGTCAGAGCTCTGACATTGTTGGAAAAAGCTTCAAATAATAGTCAGCTCTAATAGTACGTAAGTCATCCCATTTAGCAATGTTGCGATTTTTTTTTTGTTATTTGGTTTTGTAATAACTGCCAGATGCGATTTTCACGGCATTTTTTATTAAACACGGTACGTTTAGTTGAGTGATTCGTAAATTATTTTTACGCTCCAGTTATAAACGAATCTTCTAACAACACTATAATACAGTATGCTAGGTTAAACGAGTGACATACTTCAGGGGGTATAGTACTCATGGAATCATTTCCATGAAGTACTATACCCCCTGAGGTCCCATAGTGAAAGTTTAATGAAAGAAAAATGAAAGAATTATGAAAATATTATTAAAAAAAAAATATATGATTAGATGTTTATTAAAAATACAACTTTTTCGATTGGCAATAACCGTCATCAGTTATCATATTATATCTTTATTTCATGTCATGACTGTAACCATTTAAATAAGTAGTTATGTAGCCAGTCTTTCTAAATGAGTATGTGTTGTTATCTCGACTTCCAGAGTAAATGGTGTTTAGCGTTGCATGTTTGTTTCTAATCTGTAGCCAAGCGAGATTATGTCTCATTATGTTCTGTCGCCTATGACCTTCACTCGCACTTGTCATAAATGTCAGCCTACAGCGAAACTTCCTGTATTCAGTATTTTCAGTCATTGCAACTAATGTCTGTTCCAAAACTATTTGATTACAGTTACACTGTAATCATTCATCACATTCTTAAAATGTATTACATTATTCATAATATCACTCACTAAAGTGGGTAACAAATTCAATTCTTCTGAGGGTTTATACTCTTATATCTCACCGATTTTTCCAACAATTATTGTTTGCAAAATCATCGACGAAAAACATCTTTAAGGTGATTTGATAAAAAATAATCAACCGAAAACTCTCAATTTGTAAGTGGCACTACAAATTTGTATCCAATGGTACAGAGGCCAGCACATCAAGTTACCACAATCTGTTAAATTTCTTTGATAGTATTTCAACTTTATTGCAAACATAAGGTTCATTTTTAATTGATAAAATTTGACAGTTAGGGATAGCTTGATGTGCTGGCGTCTGTACATTTTCTGTTTCAAATAATTCACCAGATATTTCTGGATTAAACGTTTATGTTTTTATTATGCTACCTCTTTTAAAACACTAGTCTTTTCTCTGAGATAGCAGAAATGTCAATAAAATTTTGTTCTTGAACCCCATGCATGTGATGTTCGCTATAATTACTTTCTTGTACTGTACTCCTTATATTTTATGATTGGATAATCTCGATCCAAGTCACGAGGCTAACTTCGCGATGTCTTTGTTATCTCGAGTGCCTTTTGTGCCACTAAAGATCGGTTTTTGCACTGCAGTGATCCTTTACTGCCGTAGTCACGTGACACCGTTTGGTGGCATCGCACTTATTTTTAGGTGTTTAAACCACTTAGCGCTGCCACGCGGGATCAATTTGCACTGTACAAACAGTTACCAACTGATACAGTTGGGGCAGTTCACAACTGTATGTACAGTGAACTACTAAAAATAACCTTTACAGACTAAAATGTCTCTTATCTTTAAAATGTATCGAAATCTTTTAAAATAAACATCTATCTAAGTGCATGACTGTGATAACTGTAAGGTTTTTAAAAAGTGACTGTGAAAACTTGGGGGAAGTAACCTATTAATTGTGCCAATCCATCTCGTGGAATGGCAGCTCACTTCACCTAAAAGTTCACGGCGAGATTTTTACAGAATCATCTGGCTGAACGTTTGCTCACCTCTTAAACAGAATTAGGTTTGAACCCTGCACTAATTCTTAACAGCGATTTTTCTAACTAAGCCACGCAACATTCGACGTGCATCCTCTGAGGGAACATGCATGATTTTTTAAATATTTTTATTGGATTATTTTTATTATTTTCATCAATATTTATTGGTAAAAAAATATTCAACACCAAGAGAGTTCTATAAAGTATTTAAAAAAAACAGATTAAAAATAGCCAACCGAATCGGGCACTTTAAACGCCCGCCGTTTTGGCGCATTGAGTCTACACACTCAGTGATACTGACATTACCTGTCTTACGACGTTTACGTCATTTCCGCTTTGATCAATAGCGTCGAGTTAAAAATATTTGAAATTCCTTCGGCGGTATCTCACTTTTTTAAGGCCCAGAAACTGCAACTTCTAGTTACTTTTGAGTTTCATTTGAGTTTATGCCATTGACTCCTTTGAGAGAACGCACATGACGCGACCATTTTGAAACTGGTTTCAAACACAATACAAATCAGTCAATTCAAACTAATAATTTCAAAAGGTTTTAGTTGCAGTTGCGTTGCGCCGTATGTTCTGGGCTATAAAATCAAAAATATTTATGAAAAAAAATAAGTTTCTAAAAAAATATTTGAATCACACGCATATTCCCTATTGTATATGAATGTTTATTAAGTTTAAATAACACCATGCTATTTGTAACAAGTGTTCATGCAGATTATTCGTTCGATTGTTTCGTAAATTTTTGTTGTGGCGAAATGAATATCTTAACGGTTTTCATAGATTTAAAAAAGCTAGCACCTGGAGGCTTATTATGATTTATGTTGCTCCTACTTGTCCAGTGACCACGAGGGTGGCAACGTGTCTGCCCACACGACGCACTTGGTGGCTTCAGCTCTGAGCGACCCCTACCTCTCGTTTGCCGCCGGCCTCAACGGTCTCGCTGGACCCCTGCACGGTCTGGCTAACCAGGAGGTTTGTACTCAATAGTAGTTTTCTCGTTTGTAAGAAAAGACTTCATGCTTCCCAGAAACTCAATCATCGATTTTGCTGTTTATAGACTCGCAATTGCATCACAATATTGTAAGCAATATCCAACTAATTAGTACATACTTAAAAAAATTGTACCTTATAACCACATGTTTGCTTTGCTTAATAAGTAAGTGTCTACGTAAAACTTATTAAAATTTTAATTGGGGTTGCTGGGGATATGCTCCACAGAAACCCATAATACAATCAAAGTCAAAGCCAAATCATTTATTTCAAATAGGCACAAGAAAAGTACTTTTGAACGTCAAAATGAAATGAATGAGAAATAGAACTGATTCTCATCGCTCCTTCCAAAAGGTAGTTTTGTATGGTGAAGAATGGGCCGGTACCACCGTAACTCGTTAAAACGTTTTACAATGTTTTGTATACAATTAACTGTACTTTTTGCCACTTCAAACAACAAAAACAACAGTAACAATTTTTTTAAGTATGTAATAATTCGGTAGATATTGCGTACAAATGTGATGAGTCTATAAACAGCAAAATCGATGACGGGGTTTCTAGGGAGCATGACGTAAGAAAAGAAGAGATTTTAAAATGACTGCGATAGATAGCTCGGGTCTAGCCTTGGGCACTTAACGCTATGATAAAGTGCTTCAAAATTACCGATAATTTTAAAAGTTGAAACCAGATGGCGCCATCTAAACACACTTTTTATTATAAATGATAACCTTAGACGACAGAAAAAGGCTAAACTTCATGTTGTTCACGTCATCAAACCCGGGTTCATTATCCCATGATTGAAGTAATTTTAATAATGTTATGAATTTGACAGTTTATGTTATCTAGTGAAATAGTGCCCTCTAGTTAGAGGGATTTCTCCCGTTCGAGAAATTGGCAGTAGGTCATAGATAGTGTCCGACCGAAGGTGCAATTCTGGCCGAAGCCGAAGCCGATTAATCGGTATTCACCAAAACCTTCGGCCGAAGCCGAAGCCGAAGGTGTCATTGACCTGGAGAAATACGATAGTTAGTTACTTTGATCTCAGAATATACTAGATACATATTGTGAGAGCTTTAGAGATTTAGCCCAATAACGAGCCGAGTGACCAACATATACAAGTAGGTATCTAGTAAAATATTGTCTAAAATAAAAGTTTCAAATATACAATGTTAATTAAATATTTATTTACTTAAAGTAATTTTAACAAAAATAATCAAATAATCAATAAATAAAATAATTTGTAATAACAAATATGAAATATTTAAAAACAAAACACTTATTAGAATTTTAAGACGCGCTCTCAAACTTGTTATGACTCGTTTAGTTTACTAACTGCGATTCGTTTGGTCCGGTGCGGCGGCGCGGCGAAACTCTGCTGCTCTGCACACTCTCCGTCTCGCTCTAGCATCGTTCAGTAAATTTCAAATTTTTAAAAACTAGCAAACCTTCGGCTTCGGCCAAACCTTCGGCAAATTTTTGGCCGAAGCCGAAGATTTGGCCGAAGGTGCTTTTTTGGCCGAAGGTGGCCGAAGCCGAAGCCGAAGCTTCGGTCGGACACTAGTCATAGATGATCCATTAATTCTCGTGGTGAGTTCAATGACAACGTTATTTGCATGTTTTATCAAAGCGAATAAGGTTGTGCGCCAGGGCCTAATATCTTTTGAACTTGACATACCTTGGCTTTTACGGCATTGAGATATTAAACTCTGAGGCAAGTGCATTCGCGACCTTTGTCTTTGCACGTCCGCTTCCAGTCGCCATTTACGACAGATCACGGAAGGCGATAAACATGACCTTATGATTTATGCGCGCAGATAGAGTGCAATTTTCCAGTTGACAACATGCCATTACTACAGGGCCAGTAACTTGATATTTAGTAGTTCTTCATGCATTCTTCAAATCTATGCCGATTTTTATTTATTTTTCATAAAGCTGGTTGCTCAATTTGGTGAATATGGTAATATCAGCAAAAAAACCTGTTAGTTAAATAAAAATCAGTACCGCATTTAGTATATTAGCACTCTGCCACCGACTTCGACCGTTTGGATATCGATTTAGATTAAAAAATAATTTTATTATCTAATTCCAAAATTAAGTTTTTTTTTTCCTTTAGATGGTGCGAGTCTTACAAATACACCCTGTTCTATTATCTACAGAATACTATTACTTCCAGGTACTCATATGGTTGGAGAAACTGCGTAAACAAGTTGGCGATGACTTCACCGAAGAAGGACTGAAGGAGTTTATCTGGAAGACCCTGAAGTCCGGACAGGTCGTCCCGGGTTACGGACACGCTGTCCTCAGGAAGACTGATCCCAGGTAACAAGACCTTTATCTGGTCTAGCAGGAGACTTATAAGTTTTGCATTTGCCTTGACATAGCTATTTCTTAACAATTGATATTGCTTGTGAAGGTACACATGCCAGCGTGCATTCGCCCTGAAGCATTTGCCCAACGACCCTATGTTCAAACTGGTCGCAGCTGTCTACAAAGTAGTGCCCCCGATCCTGACAGAGCTCGGCAAGGTCAAGAACCCGTGGCCCAATGTGGACTCCCATTCTGGAGTCCTCTTACAGGTATTACAACCATATTTTGTATTTTTTTGTTAATTATGTGTGATACAGAGCGTATGACTAATATGCATTAATTGCGTGCAGTATTATGGCCTGAAGGAGATGAACTACTACACGGTGATGTTCGGCGTGTCCCGCGCGCTGGGCGTGCTCGCGCAGTTGATCTGGTCGCGTGCGCTCGGCCTGCCCATCGAGCGCCCCAAGTCACTCACCACTGAATCACTGATAAAGCAGTATGGAAAGTAACCACACCCAAAAATTTAAGTTAATTCGTTCAGGCAGATTGTAAGACGTGTTTCAACTTTTAATCGTGTTTAGTAACTACCAGTTCAATATTGTTACCATACTAAACTAATAGTGTTGGGGGTAGAGAACGCATTAGCGAAAAGACAATGACTATTGGAATATTACAAATAATTATTTTGCCAGTCATTTACCCTGTATCTAAGACAAAGTACCCTTTAATTTTTAATATCATGGTCATTAGTTCATTATTTGTTGTTTAAGTTATCTAATAAGCGAACTATTGTGTTTATAAAGTAAGCATATAAGTATAAAATAAGGTTTTAATTCGATTTCGCTCATGTTTTTTTCACAACCCTTTTTTGTCAGGAACCGGTGTCTCCAACTGCCAAGTTACTGAACACAATTAAAAGTAAAAGTGTAGTTAATTAACATGTGATTATGCCCTGAACGGAACTAGGTACTAACAGTTTGATTCACACTTAACACCAATAGTCAATTTTTGTAGTGATATTTTAAACTTTTTTTACCAAACTACTGTTTCAAAATTAATCATTTTTTAATCTTATTTATTGTTGATGCATTTTTATTTGCGTTGTTTTTATTATTATTGTTGTTGAGTATATTTTAATTTATATACTTATAATATTGTGTACTTATCTCTGTTATAAAAATATTGTTTATCATTTTGTACTTTATGTATTATAATAGTTTGATAACATTTTTTTGAGGAGGGTATTCAATTTGACAAATTGACTTAGTGGTGGTGTGACTCAACTGAGAATTCCACATAGCTGCTGAAATACAACCTAAAGTAAATAGAAATTTGGTAATTTAGCTCTAGTGTCCGATTGAAGTTAAGTTCGTTGTTGGGTAAAACAAAACTGACAGTTGAAAAATCACCGCTTTATCGAATTATTTATTACAAACTCACGAAAAACGCTGTATGTCAGAAAATAATGACAATTTAACGAACTTAACTTTTCGTTAACTAATATTTCGGTTTCGGCCGAAACTAGAAGAGGAGCCGAAAATTTAATTTCGGCTCAGTTGGACACTACTTAGGTCGTTTTACGTAGCAACTTTAATCAAGAATATACAGTATGTGTGTATACTGTTTTCTTCGGTGAAATGCGATATTCATTTTGTCGTAATATTTATAAATCATGTGCATTATTACTTTAAAATCTGCAGCTAACTCAGTATTGTTGTTATTGCTCTAGGTTCAATGGTAGGTCAATAATTATGAAAGGTTTTGGAACATAAGGTTGCTCCGGTAGGTAATTTGTCATCATTGGTTATAAGGGCTGATTTACATTTGCATTAGTTGAGTACGGAGTATACTGGCGCGTCCTTATCATCGTTTTGACAAATTTTCCAGGGAACTTGACAATTATGCAGTAAACATTTAAACACATTCTATGTTTTGAAGAGTCAAGTGGAGGTGACACCGCCCGTGCGTCTCCTTCAGTCCTGTAGAAATTTGAGAGCAACAAAAAAAATGATAAAAAAGCGAAAGTCACTTGTAGCATGTTGGAACACAACTTGCTACTTCCCGGATTAAAAAACAATTTTCAAACTAAACTCGCTACTTAACCAATGCAATGCAGTAAATTAAATCAGCCTTAGGAAAAGTACTGAGTAAGCTATATTTTGCATGATACAATTAATTTATGTATTCTAAATCAACTCTTTTAGTTTTACTGTAATTAATTTCAATTTACCAAAGTATTTACGTATGTTATGTAGATGCTGAAAAGGGATCACATTATTGATAAACTCAGCTTGAAATAACAAAGCAATATTTAATAATAATATTCGATGCAACATTTAGTAATGTCGTAGACAGTAATGTAGTCCAACGTCTCGCATTCTTACGGCTCTAATTATTGTTGTCACAATATCAGTTGTATTTGAGAACATGTGTTATGTAAAGTTATTTACTGAATTGGAACATGTTTCGAGATTGTATGAACGTTCATTTCTTGTGATGACGGTGCGACGTCACGATATCAAATCATAACGAAACGATACAATATTTGACAATACTAAAATAAAGTGGTATGGTGTAGTATTTTGCGTTTAAATATCTTCCCCCCTTCCGTTCAAGTGTTTATAAGAAACTGGATCCTTCACGATGTTTCCCTTCAACGTTTTGACCCTTCAACATAGCGATCATTTACACAAATTATAGCTCCTGTCAGGGTTTGAAAACACGACCTACAACTTCCAGTCGCGGCCATCACCACTGCTCTTACCTTGAAAGGTATGCTAATCTTTACGGTCACTCTTGTATGGTGCCTACCCTACCTTCTACAGACTCTCTACGATAGACTAAAATGTATTTTCTTGAGCAAAGACAATTTGCGAATGTGTCATTTGGCGAATGTGGTAGTGTGCGGCCTAATCCTTTTATTCATCCAGAGTGTGGTGCCGAAAAATTGAGTGCTCGAGATTATGCGGTGGGGTGTGAAATACCCCCAAGAACAAAACGCAAGCTAAGGTTTTCAAGAAAGTAGTATTAATTTACTATTTTAAAATAGTATGGGGATTATTGTAAAACAAAAGAAAAATAGAAATTTAAATATCTTCATACTTTAATTGCGTTACTAAGGAGTTACAACTTGCAAGTTATTGGTAACAATAATGAAGTGCTCATTAAAAATATTCATAAAATCAACAATTATCATTCAAACTTAACAAAATTGTTACAACTTAACAATAAATGAGACCTTTAAAATAAAATCACAATACATAGATAATAATAATACATATTTTTTTCACCAAAAGTATACGCCATCTATGTGGCGGGGTGTGACTCACCCCACTGACGTTTACTCTAAACGCGAGACGTAACACTGAGATCACGCCACTATCTCCTCGTAAGTTACCCCTTCACTCCAGCTACACGAAGCCGCGAAATCGTAGTGTTGCCACTTACAAAAATATATTAGAGATGCGGGGTATGTTTGGCGCATACACTGCCACTATATTTGTCTGATACTATTCTAAGCACAGTGCCTTCAACACGCATACGTGTCTCAAAAATCCCTACTGAGGAGTGAATTCAAAGCACATTGAAATGTATGGACAATAAACATATTTATGTTGAAGGCACTGTCTAGAATGGGTCAAAATGTATTGAGCAAATGTGTGGGCATGGCACTGTGAGATAGAACAGCCTTAGTGCTATTCTGTAAAAATGTATTGAGCAAATGTGTGGGCATGGCACTGTGAGATAGAACAGCCTTAGTGCTATTCTGTAAAAATCTCACCGTGAAAATTTAAGTGAAGTGAGCTTAAGTTGAGCTGTCAACAGTGTCAATCCCTAGCATGGTGGAACTAGTGGAACGACAGCTCATTTCACTTAAATTTAAATTAAGCTGTCAACAGTGTCAATCCCTAACATGGTGGAACTAGTGGAACGACAGCACATTTCACTTAAGTTTAAATTGAGCTGTCAATCCCTAGCATGGTGGAACTAGTGGAACGACAGCTCATTTCCCTTAAACTTAAATTAAGCTGTCAACAGTGTCAATCCCTAACATGGTGGAACTAGTGGAACGACAGCTCATTTCACTTAAGTTTAAATTGAGCTGTCAATCCCTAGCATGGTGGAACTAGTGGAACGACAGCTCATTTCACTTAAACTTAAATTAAGCTGTCAACAGTGTCAATCCCTAACATGGTGGAACTAGTGGAACGACAGCTCATTTCACTTAAGTTTAAAATGAGCTGTCAACAGTTTCAATCCCTAGCCTGGTGGAACTAGTGGAACGACAGCTCATTTCACTTAAGTTTAAATTGAGCTGTCAACAGTGTCAATCCCTAACATGGTGGAACTAGTGGAACGACAGCTCATTTCACTTAAGTTTAAATTGAGCTGTCAACAGTGTCAATCCCTAACATGGTGGAACTAGTGGAACGACAGCTCATTTCACTTAAGTTTAAATTGAGCTGTCAACAGTGTCAATCCCTAACATGGTGGAACTAGTGGAACGACAGCTCATTTCACTTAAATTTAAATTAAGCTGTCAACAGTGGCAATCCCTAGCATGTTGGAACTAGTGGAACGACAGCTCATTTCACTTAAGTTTAAAATGAGCTGTCAACAGTGTCAATCCCTAACATGGTGGAATTAGTGGAACGACAGCTCATTTCACTTAAGTCTAAATTGAGCTGTCGGCAGTGTCAATCCCTAGCATGGTGGAACTAGTGGAACGACAGCTCATTTCACTTAAATTTAAATTAAGCTGTCAACAGTGTCAATCCCTAGCATGTTGGAACTAGTGGAACGACAGCTCATTTCACTTAAGTTTAAAATGAGCTGTCAACAGTGTCAATCCCTAACATGGTGGAACTAGTGGAACGACAGCTCATTTCACTTAAATTTAAATTAAGCTGTCAACAGTGTCAATCCCTAACATGGTGGAATAAGTGGAACGACAGCTCATTTCACTTAAGTCTAAATTGAGCTGTCGTTCCACTAGTTCCACCATGCTAGGGATTGACAGCTCAATTTAGACTTAAGTGAAATGAGCTGTCGTTCCACTTATTCCACCATGTTAGGGATTGACACTGTTGACAGCTTAATTTAAATTTAAGTGAAATGAGCTGTCGTTCCACTAGTTCCACCATGTTAGGGATTGACACTGTTGACAGCTCATTTTAAACTTAAGTGAAATGAGCTGTCGTTCCACTAGTTCCAACATGCTAGGGATTGACACTGTTGACAGCTTAATTTAAATTTAAGTGAAATGAGCTGTCGTTCCACTAGTTCCACCATGCTAGGGATTGACACTGCCGACAGCTCAATTTAGACTTAAGTGAAATGAGCTGTCGTTCCACTAATTCCACCATGTTAGGGATTGACACTGTTGACAGCTCATTTTAAACTTAAGTGAAATGAGCTGTCGTTCCACTAGTTCCAACATGCTAGGGATTGCCACTGTTGACAGCTTAATTTAAATTTAAGTGAAATGAGCTGTCGTTCCACTAGTTCCACCATGTTAGGGATTGACACTGTTGACAGCTCAATTTAAACTTAAGTGAAATGAGCTGTCGTTCCACTAGTTCCACCATGTTAGGGATTGACACTGTTGACAGCTCAATTTAAACTTAAGTGAAATGAGCTGTCGTTCCACTAGTTCCACCATGTTAGGGATTGACACTGTTGACAGCTCAATTTAAACTTAAGTGAAATGAGCTGTCGTTCCACTAGTTCCACCAGGCTAGGGATTGAAACTGTTGACAGCTCATTTTAAACTTAAGTGAAATGAGCTGTCGTTCCACTAGTTCCACCATGTTAGGGATTGACACTGTTGACAGCTTAATTTAAGTTTAAGTGAAATGAGCTGTCGTTCCACTAGTTCCACCATGCTAGGGATTGACAGCTCAATTTAAACTTAAGTGAAATGAGCTGTCGTTCCACTAGTTCCACCATGTTAGGGATTGACACTGTTGACAGCTTAATTTAAGTTTAAGGGAAATGAGCTGTCGTTCCACTAGTTCCACCATGCTAGGGATTGACAGCTCAATTTAAACTTAAGTGAAATGTGCTGTCGTTCCACTAGTTCCACCATGTTAGGGATTGACACTGTTGACAGCTTAATTTAAATTTAAGTGAAATGAGCTGTCGTTCCACTAGTTCCACCATGCTAGGGATTGACACTGTTGACAGCTCAACTTAAGCTCACTTCACTTAAATTTTCACGGTGAGATTTTTACAGAATAGCACTAAGGCTGTTCTATCTCACAGTGCCATGCCCACACATTTGCTCAATACATTTTTACAGAATAGCACTAAGGCTGTTCTATCTCACAGTGCCATGCCCACACATTTGCTCAATACATTTTGACCCATTCTAGACAGTGCCTTCAACATAAATATGTTTATTGTCCATACATTTCAATGTGCTTTGAATTCACTCCTCAGTAGGGATTTTTGAGACACGTATGCGTGTTGAAGGCACTGTGCTTAGAATAGTATCAGACAAATATAGTGGCAGTGTATGCGCCAAACATACCCCGCATCTCTAATATATTTTTGTAAGTGGCAACACTACGATTTCGCGGCTTCGTGTAGCTGGAGTGAAGGGGTAACTTACGAGGAGATAGTGGCGTGATCTCAGTGTTACGTCTCGCGTTTAGAGTAAACGTCAGTGGGGTGAGTCACACCCCGCCACATAGATGGCGTATACTTTTGGTGAAAAAAATATGTATTATTATTATCTATGTATTGTGATTTTATTTTAAAGGTCTCATTTATTGTTAAGTTGTAACAATTTTGTTAAGTTTGAATGATAATTGTTGATTTTATGAATATTTTTAATGAGCACTTCATTATTGTTACCAATAACTTGCAAGTTGTAACTCCTTAGTAACGCAATTAAAGTATGAAGATATTTAAATTTCTATTTTTCTTTTGTTTTACAATAATCCCCATACTATTTTAAAATAGTAAATTAATACTACTTTCTTGAAAACCTTAGCTTGCGTTTTGTTCTTGGGGGTATTTCACACCCCACCGCATAATCTCGAGCACTCAATTTTTCGGCACCACACTCTGGATGAATAAAAGGATTAGGCCGCACACTACCACATTCGCCAAATGACACATTCGCAAATTGTCTTTGCTCAAGAAAATACATTTTAGTCTATCGTAGAGAGTCTGTAGAAGGTAGGGTAGGCACCATACAAGAGTGACCGTAAAGATTAGCATACCTTTCAAGGTAAGAGCAGTGGTGATGGCCGCGACTGGAAGTTGTAGGTCGTGTTTTCAAACCCTGACAGGAGCTATAATTCTCATTTCACTTAAGTTTAAATTGAGCTGTCAACAGTGTCAATCCCTAACATGGTGGAACTAGTGGAACGACAGCTCATTTCACTTAAGTTTAAATTGAGCTGTCAACAGTGTCAATCCCTAACATGGTGGAACTAGTGGAACGACAGCTCATTTCACTTAAGTTTAAATTGAGCTGTCAACAGTGTCAATCCCTAACATGGTGGAACTAGTGGAACGACAGCTCATTTCACTTAAATTTAAATTAAGCTGTCAACAGTGGCAATCCCTAGCATGTTGGAACTAGTGGAACGACAGCTCATTTCACTTAAGTTTAAAATGAGCTGTCAACAGTGTCAATCCCTAACATGGTGGAATTAGTGGAACGACAGCTCATTTCACTTAAGTCTAAATTGAGCTGTCGGCAGTGTCAATCCCTAGCATGGTGGAACTAGTGGAACGACAGCTCATTTCACTTAAATTTAAATTAAGCTGTCAACAGTGTCAATCCCTAGCATGTTGGAACTAGTGGAACGACAGCTCATTTCACTTAAGTTTAAAATGAGCTGTCAACAGTGTCAATCCCTAACATGGTGGAACTAGTGGAACGACAGCTCATTTCACTTAAATTTAAATTAAGCTGTCAACAGTGTCAATCCCTAACATGGTGGAATAAGTGGAACGACAGCTCATTTCACTTAAGTCTAAATTGAGCTGTCAATCCCTAGCATGGTGGAACTAGTGGAACGACAGCTCATTTCACTTAAACTTAAATTAAGCTGTCAACAGTGTCAATCCCTAACATGGTGGAACTAGTGGAACGACAGCTCATTTCACTTAAGTTTAAATTGAGCTGTCAATCCCTAGCATGGTGGAACTAGTGGAACGACAGCTCATTTCACTTAAACTTAAATTAAGCTGTCAACAGTGTCAATCCCTAACATGGTGGAACTAGTGGAACGACAGCTCATTTCAATTAAATTTAAATTAAGCTGTCAACAGTGTCAATCCCTAACATGGTGGAATTAGTGGAACGACAGCTCATTTCACTTAAGTCTAAATTGAGCTGTCGGCAGTGTCAATCCCTAGCATGGTGGAACGACAGCTCATTTCACTTAAATTTAAATTAAGCTGTCAACAGTGTCAATCCCTAACATGGTGGAATTAGTGGAACGACAGCTCATTTCACTTAAGTCTAAATTGAGCTGTCGGCAGTGTCAATCCCTAGCATGGTGGAACGACAGCTCATTTCACTTAAATTTAAATTAAGCTGTCAACAGTGTCAATCCCTAACATGGTGGAACTAGTGGAACGACAGCTCATTTCACTTAAATTTAAATTAAGCTGTCAACAGTGTCAATCCCTAACATGGTGGAACTAGTGGAACGACAGCTCATTTCACTTAAGTTTTCACGGTGAGGTTTTTACAGCATCGACCGACAGAAACACACAGCTGTGTTCATGGCAGTGTATGTGGGTTAAATAAACCAATTTTCCAGTAAGCCACCCAGTAAATAAGACTTGCAAAAATGACTACCTCTTTAGTCTTTTTACCTGTATTGTATGTAATGAGTTCTATTATTAACTCTTCGATCTAGCTCTTGGACTATAGAGCTAGATCGAAGAGTTTCACTTGAAAGAATTAATCCCAGTGAAAATATTTTTAATTAATGTTTCTTTTTCCAAACTAGAGTAATTTAAATGACTACATAAAAGTTGAAGTAAAACCCCGTGGGGGTTCTTATATATATACTTAAGTATACATAAGATCACGCGATAAAAGTTGAAATTCAAGAAATGTGGTTAAAGATTAATTTTTCAACAAACCAAATTATTTTTCACTTTGCAGTGTTTTTTTTAACTTGTTGACTAGCTTAGATCGTTGTAACCCTACTCTTTGATTTATCGATTCAGTGATGGCAAAGTTTGACTCTGCTGTTGTGTGTCTAGTCTTTGCAATCTATGATCTGTATGTACGTTTTTTTTTGTCTGAGTTACCGACGCGACGCCCCAATACGCCGCGACGCGCTTTTGCAGACGCCGATCGATACGCCAGACAAAAACGCTCTAGCCTATGCGATACGCGTTAACGGAAAAAATATTTGTGATTGTAATTAATCGCAGAGATGGTTGACAAATGGAATAAGTCTCTCGACGATATAATACGAGAAAATAATGAAGAAAGATATCAGGAAACAATGTCAGAAGCTGGCCGTGGACCATATTTCCATCCCACCAAAAATCCCGGTGGCGGTCGTGGAGGTGCTGGTAGTGGGGGGCCAGGCCCCATAAGGAAATCAAAACCTCAACAAAACACCAGGGTAAATGATTACTTAGATGGATAAACAGATTACATCTTGTGGGAAGCAGCAGATAATAATACTGCATAATATCGTATTTTCCCTCTTGCGCCTAGATCATATTATCTAAATTTGGCACGTTTGTAATTTGCATGTTATTACATTGTCTAAACTGGAATATTTTCTTTTGAAAAATAAGTGTCCAGAAGTTCATCGAAACGTATCAAACAATTACAACACTTATGTTGCCGTCTCTTTGGGATTCCTGCCATTCAACCCAAATGTTCACTGATTTAGTGGAAGTGCCAGCAATATCTTGTTGTGTCATAGTGTTGTTTTCTCTACAGAGTATTATAAGACTCTGTGCTGCAGGCATGGGCGATATAGAAGGCTGTGTTGTAGTGTTAATTACTGACTTAATTGACACCTAATTAACTGAAATCCAATTGAGTGTGTGCCAGTCATAGCTAAAACAAGAACTTTTATTATACACACATCAAAAGTGTCTAGGGATCAACATATATTTTTGCAATAACTTTTCTCTTGATTGATATTAATTTAAATTTTCTTTAAGGATTCATCAAATAAAGTGTTTTCGTTTGTCACAGTAACGATAAACCAAGTCACCTTTGCATTAATAAAGAAATTTGCCATTTTCCTAATAAAGGGATTTTTGACATTTGAACCACTAACATTAAAGTTCGAAAAAAAGACTGAAATAACAGTTTTCTTTAAAATTTTATTGGGTAACTTAAACAATTAATAATCCGTGTTTCTACCGCGAACACTAACAACACAAGAACATCGGTTTGGCATACTCAAAATGAGTTCATCCAAATCACGCTGTGGAATGGCCGCCCATGTTCGTTGCAACAACAAAAAAAGGTCTTCTTGCAACTGGATACCCTCCATATTCGGCAGAGCTCTTCTCTGTAGCATATCCCATGCATGCTCAATCGGGTTCAAGTCTGGCGACTGAGCAGGCCAGGGCAGGACATTGATGTTAGCTGCGGCGAGAGTCTGTCTTACAACTCTTGCGGTGTGCGGTCGTGCATTATCATGCATTAACTGAAATAAGGGACCGATTTGCACTTGTAGAGGAACGATGACGTCAGATACAATCGTCTCAGCATAAATTTGAGCGTTGAGGTTGCCTCTGATCCAAATCAACTCAGTTCTTCCGCCGATCCAAATACCCGCCCATACCATGATGGTTCCACCACTATAAGGATGGACTTCCTGGCAGGATTTTAATCGCTGTTGGCGTCCAGGGGTTCTCCAGTGTCGTATACGTCTTGTATCCGGTCTCATACCAAAACGAGACTCATCAGAAAAGCACACGAAACGCCATTGTTCTTCTGCCCAATTTCTGTGTTCAAGAGCCCATTGATATCGAATCCTACGATTGTGCATTGCTATAGGTGGTACCCGTAGCGGTCTTCGGGAATGAAGGTTCACTTCATTCGTTCCTCTACAAGTGCAAATCGGTCCCTTATTTCAGTTAATGCATGATAATGCACGACCGCACACCGCAAGAGTTGTAAGACAGACTCTCGCCGCAGCTAACATCAATGTCCTGCCCTGGCCTGCTCAGTCGCCAGACTTGAACCCGATTGAGCATGCATGGGATATGCTACAGAGAAGAGCTCTGCCGAATATGGAGGGTATCCAGTTGCAAGAAGATCTTTTTTTGTTGTTGCAACGAACATGGGCGGCCATTCCACAGCGTGATTTGGATGAACTCATTTTGAGTATGCCAAACCGATGTTCTTGTGTTGTTAGTGTTCGCGGTAGAAACACGGATTATTAATTGTTTAAGTTACCCAATAAAATTTTAAAGAAAACTGTTATTTCAGTCTTTTTTTCGAACTTTAATGTTAGTGGTTCAAATGTCAAAAATCCCTTTATTAGGAAAATGGCAAATTTCTTTATTAATGCAAAGGTGACTTGGTTTATCGTTACTGTGACAAACGAAAACACTTTATTTGATGAATCCTTAAAGAAAATTTAAATTAATATCAATCAAGAGAAAAGTTATTGCAAAAATATATGTTGATCCCTAGACACTTTTGATGTGTGTATGTGGGCAGTTGTAATGCTTGAGCATGTGACCATGCAGTTAGCATTGTATTTATATAGGTATCAGTATTATTTCCAAGATAATAAATAATTATAATCTAGTTTAAAAAAATTCTAGGGTCTCCACTAAGTATATGTTTTTTTTTTGTTTCTGCTTTTATTTTTTGTTATTTATTATCTATAAATTTATTTATATAAATAAGTCTATTAAGTTTAATGTATGTGTTTATTGTATGTAATATATGTAAATGGAAGACCCTAATCCGTTGAAAGGTTGTCTTTAAAAGATTGCTTTTAGCTATAAGACCGTAAAATGTTCTAAATTTATATTTGTGATATTTATGGTGTGCATGATTTTTGTCAATGTTAGTTATGTTATCATATTTTAAAGATTGTTACAAAGATTTTTGTAGTGTGTGTAACTAATTTGTACCTATGCCATTCTGTTACACTTTGGTGTGATCATTTACCTACATGGAAACATTAAGTGGCCAATCTGCAAGCACTTTGAAGCACCCCACCTATTTCAGGGAGATGTTAACAACACATCCAACCAGACCAACCCCAACCAAAACCAACCCAACCAGACTTGGATTGAAACAGGAGGAAAATTATTGATATCTAATTTTGATTTTGGAGTGAACCTTTTGGGTTTTCTTAATTGCTTCTCCCAATTTGGCAGTTTTCAATATGCAATTGTAAATTGTGATCCAGCAGGAAGGTCTTTAGGTAAGCATCTCATTAAACATGTCTATATTTTTTCAGTGGCTATACAGGTTTGATTTTTGTCATAGGGCACTAAGGAGAGGACCTTAACCATTATCACTGAAGGAAAAACATATTAGACAGTCTCTAAGTTTTTGAGAAATTTTGATCTACACTCACATAATTTGTAATGAAAGTACCATAAGTAAGAAAAAGTTGCCAATCCTGTTCTTTAAAGAATCAAAACACTATCGGCCAACTGGTCAGGTAGAGTTAAATTTATTAAATTGGCCAGCTCTTGGCTGGTATAAGTAAATGTATAGAACCTGAATGATTTTTTTAGGCCTTTTGTCAAAGATGTAATACGAGAAAAAAAATGCTATGTATATGCCATAATTATCAACTATTGCTCAAAATGACTAGTACTAACCACAAGTACCATTGCACATTTGAATAATCAGAAAAGGCCCAAAAAATATCTTCTATAAATAGCTTGTCTTCAAATCTTCTTTTTTCATACAATTTTTTTTGCAATTTCTGATTTTGTAGCATACAGTCTGTTATCGATTCTGAAATCATTCTGAACCTATACCTGCTCTTACTGCCCCAGCAGACCAGTAATTTTAGCGATACTGTATCTTCTATTATAGGTACTGCTGAAGTTATTTATGGTAAAAAAATAGAAGCTATTTATGCCATAAAAAATTTTGATGGGTTATGGGTTAATGGACGTAAGATCAGTATTGACCTAGCACAACAAGAAGAAATATGCAGCTACAGCACTACAACTGCAGGCAGTAGCAGCAATGGTAGTGGTGGAAACAGATATAGAGGTAGTTATCATTTGTTTGTGACAGTGATGTATAGTGGAGTTCCTGGCTAAGTAATAACAGATGCATGGATCGATCCATCACGTTAAGCTACGCCTGCCGGAGTTGGTCCATGCATGGGTGACCCATCAATTTAAATTTTGGAAGTGGAAAAACACTTAGGTTCATTCTACATACCTACTGTTTCTGGAGTGGTCGATTGCACTGCTAGTTGGTTCGAATGGATTGCAAGTTTTTGATCCTTCTGTATTGTATTCTGTATATTTCATTAGGCTGAACCCCATTCAATCGATATTCCAGATTGGTTTGAGCATGGCCTTGAAATTATGGAGCTCGTTGTCCAGGAATAACTTAGAGTTCCTTTCGAGAAGGCAGTGAAAACCGGTGTCTTCAGGTTTATTTAATCTTCTTTCCCATGCGTTTCGTCCATGCAAGTCTTGGATCTTAGTACATTCCCAGATAGTTGGCTGAATCTCTTTTTGAATGCTACTCGTCCAGATAGATAGGCGGTATAAAGATGAAGCTGAAATCTATACTTAATATTTTAAAGCTGAAGAGTTTGTTTGTGTGAACGCGCTCATTAAAAACGGGATAAATATTCCTTTTTGAGAGCTTCTATTGCGTGCGCTGCGTAAACGGTTAAAGTTTCGCAAATATTCATGATCATGGAATTGTTCCTCTTTAGAAGTTCCAAAAAAAAAAGCCGCGACAGTAATAAAATTTGTTCGAAATTAATGCAATATTTGCGAAGGAGTTTTATCAACATAATGTTAATCCTCATTCGAAGAAATGATTAGGTATGTTATTTACAAAAATTGTCATTGACATTGCCATAAAACGGGGTGAATCGGGATGCGGGGGTGAATCGCGACGCAACTTTAAAAGCGTTATAAGCATTAAATAATATAGTTTATGGCCAAAAAGGACTCGTAATGTGTTTATTATATAATAACTAGCTGACCCGACAGACGTTGTCCTGTCTTAATTAAGATACCTACCTTACCTACCCTACCTACCTACCTATGCAAAAATGTGCAATAAAAATATTTTTCTCATACAAACTTTGCCACCCCTTGTAACCCTTTTAGGGGTTGAATTTCCAAAAAATAATATGCCTATGTCCTTCTCATGAATGCAAACTATCTACATACCAAATTTCAGCAAAATCGGTTGGGTGGTTTAGGCGTGAAAAGGTAACAGACAGACAGACAGAGTTACTTTCGCATTTATAATAATAAGACAAGTGTGGATTGTTCTGGTTGGCAACAAACTGTATTATTTCAATGTTAAAATCCATTTATATTTCGTTCCGATTCACCCCTGCATCCCTATTCACCCCGTTTTACTGTACTTGGTTTCAATCAACATCCTGAGATATCTAAACCTCTCTCTCTCTTAGGTGACGCAGACGAATTTGCGCGGGTCAGCTAGAATTAATACAATATTAACGTTTCTACTTCATCTTTGTTGGATACTGGACCATTGATGTTCCAGGTTGCTGTTTTAATGCTGTAATTTAAAATGTTTAGAGACTAACGCGTATTGTATTTGTGAGTAGAAGACAGGATCCAGTAATTTTGATTGCTTGAAGAGGTTTTCAATTGATTTGTACGAATCTAAGATGATGTGGTAGCCACTGACCGAAACCAATAACATTGAATTTGTCTGGGAATTCAATGAATCGCACAAAATAGGATACACATATTATCATCACACTCACCTAGACATCCTGTACCTACGTGTTTCTAGACTTTTAGAATATTCTATTGTATGCCATCAGCCTTAAACACATGTAAACAACACAACAATGGCCGCTCGAAATTGTCTATGGTTTAGTGATGTCAGATGTGTGTAAAGAATTTTAAAGTTCAGGGGCTATCGATGTTACGATTTTTTAGTAGTGTTTCATCAGTATTTTTATATTTAGTCACTTTCTAATCAAAAACAATGTTTATTCTAAATTGATTTTATAATGGTAGTCACAAACTATAATCGAAATAAATTGATCAATATTGATACCTTAAAAACATTAGTTTGCACGGGTATCAAAATTACCTACGTTCGTCTGGTATATCAAAGATTACAAAATTATTGCATAAGCTTACCAAATTAATACATGCCAATTTAGACGAGACGAACATTACAGTTTAGCTTGCGTGTAGCTCATATTCTCTGATCGTACTAATTCTTCCTTCGGACATGATGAGCGACAAACATTTTATTGCTTACCTGGTTGAATCTGTGTAAGTAATCGTCGTGAGCAAAGCGATGACAAGCTCAGTTTTCAACAGTTTTCGATGTTATTTTATGTCGACCATATTACCTATGGAATTCGACATATTTGATACGCAAAAAGGCCTCGTCTTTATTAAGTAGAATTGTCAGTATAAGAATTATAAAAACATTAATTTGGCGTTTGATCAATTAAGGAGGAGTATTAAATATTCCAAAAATAGTCGATAATTGTTATGTCAATCACTAGCAATTACACAATATGAGACGAACAAAAAAGTATGACGGTCGCCTCGTGTATTATTGATCGAAGGACGGTCGTTTGAAGTTTGTAAAAATTCAAATCCCTTTTTTTTTTAAGCGGGATTGTCCGAAAGTGTTACCGCTGCCCCGGAACATAAAGGGCTACGGAAGGAACATGGATGGGTTTTAGTCAGTAAGAGTCTGACACTCCCTTCCGCTCCACCCAGAGCGGGAGCAGTCATTGGATGATTTCCCAGCCTTAAAAAAAAAAACCCCAGTTTTTTGTTTTGATGTCAATAAAAAAGGAGAATGGCCAAAATTGTACTGACAAGCAAACCAGTCCAATAAAAAATAATGTGGGGTAGGTATAAGTTTGATAATTTCTGTTTTAGGGTGATAGTAAGTTGTGTTTACCGGACTGCCAAAGAAAGGTTATCCTTTTCACGCTGCTTATCTTGTTATTTTTTTAATAACCTCGATTCTCAAATCTTCCAAACGACTGGATGGATTTTGACAGTAAGGGATTAATTTATTCGTCACCCAAGTGTCAGTAGAAACAGGTGTTTGAAAAAAACAATGGCGGATTTTTGGCGGGAAATAGTTATACATATAGAGTAAAAGATATCAAAATAAAGAAAGTTAAAAGGGGATTGCAAAAATATAAATAAAATGTTGAAATTTAATTTGCCTGACTTGAAGTAGGTAGGTAACACAGTTTTTGTTCCAATACATGATACAGGCAATAAAGATATGAATTTTTGTCACTAAAAACAATAGGCACTTAAAATGAATAACATAATACTGAGCTGTAGGCAACCGGTACAATGTGATAGATTTATCGCCTACTCAAGCATAACTGCAATGTTATTAGATAAGACTTGCTATATTTTTTTGTCAAGCACTAAATATTGTTAAACAACACTTTTGTCGATATCTTTACTGCCATGATGGTTACAATGATAATACTATACTGTAGAGTATTATCATTGTAAAACATTGAGAGAAGCAAACAGGAAGTAATTTATAGCCACCGTGAATTTCAATAATTCTATTTAGCAGCGACACTACGACTCGGTGACCGCCCAAAACTGACATCAGAATGAACGGTCACCCTTAAAATGTTTTGTTTTTTCTTGTAGAACACGATGGAAGCAATTGTTTGAGAATAGGAAGCAAATAGAAGCAATTCTTGGGCATATATTCAACGTTAAACGGACACAAATTATCTCCCGAAAGAAAATTGATAGGTTCCCCTTGCTACTAAAGTTAATGCGGGTAACTTAGGCCTCCCCCACATTAGGCGCGCGCGTTCCTCGGGTGTATGAGCGACGGCCGCTTCGTGCGCGACGCGAGCGCGCTGCGTAAGCGACGTGTGACGTGGTACTCTGTGACGTGTGTACAGCGAGCGCTCGGGGCGCAAGCAAGTCAACACAACACTCCGCCATGTCATTGTGACTGACCGAAACAGTAGCGGGCGAATGGGTAAGAACGCGCTACTCACACGCCCGAGGATGGCGCACGCCTAATGTGGGCTTAGCCTTAGGCTTGTGCATTACTTTTAAATTGTTTTTTTTTAATAAGTTGTAGAGTTGTATGGCCTGGTGCGTACGTACTTACCCTTTTAAGTGTTCTCAGTTTTAAAGTGAGTTCATTATTTTTCTAACTTTCCATGGGCATTCAGTTTTAGTTCAGCTGATTCGCTTAAGGACGACAATTTTCTTGAAAATATCTTTGCTACGTAGTGTTTTCTCTTGTGTGGAGCTGTTTATTATCTAGACACTTTTGGTAGTTGCATTTTAAAGCAGCAGGAGGCATTTCAATCCGTTCCGTGACATTTTAAAATTACCTTGCAATGGACGTTATCTAAATACGATATAACAACAAATCAAACAGGTATTTGAACTCGTAGGCAGGTACCTTACACGAACACGTATACGCCTGCCAGCGGCAGCAGACCCAACGGCGGATCCAGGGGGGAGGGGGGGGGGGGGCTGAGCTGGTTCCAGGACTTAGGTGGACCACTAATTGAACATAATGATTTTATTTATATATTTTGTCACCATACAGATTTTATTTAACTACATACCTTCAATATTTAATTAATTTAATGTAAAAACTTTGTATGATGGCGTTCGTTCCTTTGGGAACGAACGCATCGAAAATTTGAAATTTACCGCGCCACACTTGCGCGCGCTTGTCGACTACGTAACGTCTAGCTAGACCTAACCTCAATCACAATACACATATTATTTAAATTGTTATTTAAATATGTGTATTTTGTCTGTTTCTATTTTGTTTGTTGGAAACCCTTGTCGTACCACCTCTACACTTTTGCGGAGTTTTGCGTCATACCCCTCGACATACCTCTAGCTGTTATGACAAATCATTCACCTCGGTTATGGAATATAAATAGGCTGCCTCATTCCGTGCGTGCTAGTACCCCGACACGATAAGAGAGATTCTCCAAAAATCCGCAAGAGCCTTAGGCGATTGGTTCCGGAAATGGAGAATCGAAGTCAATCCCGACAAGAGCCAGGCGGTCCTCTTCTCCAGCCCCCGCCGACCCTACCCCAACCTCCCCAGTCCGATCACCATGTTTGGCAAGCCAATCCCTTGGGAGAAGCAAGCCAAATACCTGGGGGTCACCCTAGATAGACGCCTTTCCTTCAGAGGGCACATAACGACGGTACGCTCGCGCGCCGCGTTCGCCCTCGGAAGGCTCCACTCCGTGCTGAATGCACGCAGCAAATTGTCACTTCAGTGCAAGTTGCGTATCTACACCGCGTGCATTCGGCCCATTATGACATATGCCTGCCCCGTGTTCGCACATGCCAAGCCCCACCTAATCCATAGGATGCAGACCCTTCAAAACCGCTTTCTCCGAAGGGCCACGGGTTCCCCCTGGTTTGTAAGGAATGAACGACTACATGTCGACCTTAAGATCCCCACTATTAAACAGTGCATGAAGCGCCTCACAAAGCGCTTCATGGATTCGGCCACGAATCACCCCAACCCCCTCGTCTCATCGGCCGCCCGATATGTCCCCTCCAAAATATCCAAGATTCGCCGACCTAGGCTCACTTTAGAAGAACCTGACGACCCCATCACAATCCTCCAGGAAAGTAGTAGGGCCACCAGCACAATCAGAAAACACAAATACAAACCGCGTAACCGTCCCCGGCCCCGCCGACGAGGCCCACCGCGACCCCCAATAGAAATAACGCCCGACCCTTGCTCGACAAGCCAGCCCGCGCCGCTGAGCATGTAATGTTAAAATTCCCTAAATAATATCGACCCAGCCAACCTGTTGCTCTCCCTCAATGACGCACTAAGCCTAGGCCCGAACCCCGCAGGGGGTGCCCTTAGTGAACGTTCATTTAATTATCCTTAGTTTGTAAGCCCTGGCTGGGGGCCTTAAAGTAATTTTTGGCCACCACAGGATAGTCCGGTTAAGCAGTCAACAGCCTCCCTATGCTGATCTGCGAGTGGTCATATCAAAAAAAAAAAAAAAAAACGTGCGTGCTAGTACTCTCCTCCAGGAAAGTAACCCGGCCACTAGCACTGTTAGGAAACCCTACAGATACAGATTTCCGTCGTTCGTCGTTCCGTCCTCGCTGTCGAGGCCCGTCGCGACGACCCTGTCCATCCCCATCCATGCTCGAGCCAGCCCGCGTTGCCGCTGAGCCAGTAGTTTTAAATACCCCCGATTCAGCTGTCCCTTGCTGTCCTCCCTCAGCGACGCCCTAAGCCGAGGTCCCTACACCACAGGGGGTGCCCTTAGCGTGTAGTCGCTTAGTTTGTAAGTTTTTATAAGCCCTGGCTTTTATTTTTTTTTAAGGCTGGGAAATCATCCAATAGAAGACATTGGATGATTTTAAGGCTGGGAAATCATTCAATGTCTTCTCTCGCTCTGGGTGGAGCAGAAGGGAGTGTCAGACTCTCTCAAACCCATCCTCATCAAATCGTTCCTTCCTTAGCCCTTTATGTTGACATCTCTTTGAGGCGCGTGTGGAACATATACGCGCCGTCCGGCACGGGCCTTGTCCTAATTGGACGGTGAGTAACCCATTACTCACCGTCCGCAGGCCCGCGCCTACGGTGGCTGGGAGTCGTCACGTGGCTCTCGACGCCCGGGGCGTCTCGCGCGGCAGCTGGGATGGGTGGACCTTTCTCTCTCCCATCTCGCCACCACCTTCGCGAGCATGACTATTTCGCAGAAGGAGGTGACTGCCTCCCACTCCCTCTCGCTTCGGACCATGGCTTGCAACAAAGCCGGGCGCGAGAGGTCGCCGCCGCCGATCGCCTCTACGAGGACACGGCGGTGCTCCGCCCAAGCGGGGCATGTTTGCACCGTGTGCTCCACCGTGTCCTCTGGGCGATCCTCGCAGTGGTGACACCCGGGCGTTTCCTTCCGCCTGATGGTGTGCAGGAACCTCTCAAAACATGTTCGGTGAGGACCTGCGTCAGGCGGTAGGTGAGTGCGCCGTGACGCCTCTCTAGCCACTCCTCAAAGAGGGGCCTTACCGCCACTATCGTGGCGTGCCCATAAGCCCTGGCTGGAGGCTACAATTCTTTTGTGGCATCCACAGGCAAGTCCGGTTTAGCAGTAGACAACCCAACGGTTGAACTGCGAGATGCCAATATAAAAAAAAAACGTGCGTGATAGTGCTTCTCTGGATGTTCAAGAGATGGCAATATGTACGTGTATAATAATCTGCCTAGCTTTTCCCAACTCTGTTGGGGTCGGCTTCCAGTCTAACCGGATGCAGCTGAATACCATTATTTTACATGGAGCGACTGCCTATCTGACCTCCACAACCCAGTAACTGGGTAACACGATACCCCTTGGTAAGACTGGCTGTCAGACTTTCGGGCTTCTGACTACCCGTAACGACTGTCAAAGATGCACAGATGACAGCCGGGATCAGGGGCTTAACGTGCTTTCCGAGGCACGGAGGACTCTCGATATCTTAAGATGGTTACCCATCCACAGACCAACCCCGGCAAGCGTAGCTTAACCTGAAGGAATAATCCGTGCGGCTGTTATTACTTTAATACGACTTACTTACTACTTGACCACGACTATGTGACCCCCTCCTGGCACCAAAGCCGGATCCGCCCTTGCCGCAGACATAAAATATCAATTTTTGTTTTATCGTGTTCGCGATCGAAATTCCGCAGCACAGCACTGATGGGTATACTTACATAATATATTAATATGAAGAATTTCATTAGCTAGATTTCGATTTTTTATTCAATTTGACACGCAAATTATGTCTCATTCATAACTTTAAATAAATAAATACTTGTTTGTACAGGCAAAAACACGGATTGGCGTGGTCGATCGTGCCGATGTCTCTCAGCACGCCGTAACAAGCGTCCAACTCCAACTGCTGAACAGCTAGACCTCGAACTCGAGGAATATCGGCAAGGGAGAAATAGAATGTAATTTATTTATTTATCTTTATTCCTTAACCTATGTAAAACTTTTTATTTCAATTAAAAAAAGTATATGATAAATTCCTTTTCTTACATCTTGCCCTCGGTCACACACTCAAAGAGTCAAAGAGTACAGTAATAAGACTGCAAAGAGTCTAGTAAGTATTAACCTGACCACACACTTCACTTCAAGTTAAAACAACGAATAAAAGCTAAGAAAAAGGAGGTTGTAAACCAAATGTGAGGTTTAAACCTTAACATAGGTACCGCTATTTATTTCGTGTTATAGTGTTCTTGCCACTGTCACATATTTGGGTCGTTGGCGTACAGGGCATGCGCTTGCTTATCACGTAGGTACGTGACAATGGCGTTCAAAAGGTTAATCACAAATTGGACAACAATCTTACATGACGATGACGCGACGGCCGCTAGAAAGAAATGCCACGAGGGCGGTACTTACTGCGTGGCGATCTGTGTGGCGGTCTTAATTATTAGGTTCTACGTTAACCCCACAAAAAAGCTGATTTACCCCACGGGGGTAACTACACGACATGACGACACGCGAATGACACGCGCGTCTATTTAGAGAAAGGCGCGGAAGGTTCCGTGTGCTTCCTTTGCAGAAACTGATGAATATAATTCCAAGACCACTTGCGCCAGAATTCCAAGATCATTCGCTGGTAAAATTGACATCGCAACCAACTATGAATATTTGCAACTTTTTACATATACCTCGTTGCTTCACACCTAAAGGCAGCCAAGAAACGGCAGACCAAATGGTTTTTATAAAGATAAAGATCGAAAAAAAGGACTGGTAGAAGTAAAATGCAAGCTAAAGAAGCTATAAAAAAATAAAATAATAAATGAACATATAACACTACGAATAATACGTTTGTGATTGACCATAAGCACGATTATAATTAATTTATTATTTTCCAAATTCAGGGCCAAACATAACGAAATGGATATGTGCTTCTTTGCCGTATGGAGTGCAGAGGAGTGCATAGGTACTCAATGAAGATCGCCTAAATAAAAAGAGACAAAACGATAGGCCCATTGTTTACTTCCTGACCTAATCGATTCCCACCATGAACGCTCGATGCCAAAAGACCCGCCATCATAGAGTATATGCTTTGTTAAAGTAGTATCGAGCGCGCATAATGCACAAATTGCTTAAAGTCTAACTAAGGGGTCAACCTCGGAAGTAAAGGTAATAAGCTGATTTTTTTTATATAGGTACCTTCATTTTGGTGTTCTAAAAGTTGTTTCTCATCTCCTGGGAAATTACTACTATAGAAAGGCAGCGACGAGTCACGAGCCATATCACTGCGCGACAACATGCTAGCTAGGCGGTTTAGCTGCTTTAGCGACAGTGTGAGGACCTAGCTATTCACCTGTTACTAAACAAGGGTCTACACAGTCGAGTTGTGGACGAGTTATACCAAGGCTGCACTGACATGCGAGTGCAGTACAAAGACGCGTCGTCCGTAGCGCGCGAAGATCCGACTGCATCGGTATTGCAGCGCGAGCGACATGTTCTGTGCGGGCCGCACGCCCTGCTGGCAGGCGCTACTGAGGAGCCGGTCGGCCGCCACATGCACCGCTGTACATTGATCGGCAATTAGTTCGGTGACTTCGGTTCGAGAGTGGAACCACAGCCCCCTACATAAAAAGTGGCAGTTCTACCACGCGCTGATTACCTACCAGTGAATTGACCTGGGGCAGTGAATTGGGTAGTAGACACGTGTGTATGTAGTGATTTCGCATGTTTGTTTTATTATTTATTTAACGATTCTTCCAAATAGTGCAGTAGGTAGCCTATTTTGTGTTTTTTAAATCATGAAAAATTATAATAGACTTGCTTTACATAAAAAATACAGTAGGTAGGTATGTACTTAACTACTTATAATTTTACAATGATTTTCTGTTTGGGATATAACGGAACACACAAAAGCGCGGACAACGTCACCCAGACCATACATAGGAGTATGGTCTGGGTGACGTTGTCCGCCTTAAAATAGAAATAAATGTAGTAGAGTCAGTTTACGACCTCATCAAATAATTACGCTACATATTTCAGCCGTCACATGAACTTGAACGATTGTACAATAGTTTTTGGGACGAAGAACGAATATTATAATAAATTGAGCACCACGACAAGTTTCGTGAAGGATGAATGCGGTGACTGCGTGCAGACGCTCGGGGCGTGGAAACCCGGACATGATTTTTATAATTACACTAGTAAACAATTTTCATAAATCGTGTAGCGGCCCTCTGTGCGGCTTTGGTTCCTTGTAGGTATGCTTTCCAAAAGAATGATGTCAAATCAAGAAAATTAAATAATCTGACGATTGTACAGGAGACTACAATACGACATTAATTAAACCGCGTAGGTATATCTAATACCGCTCCCAGCCTGCATGCGAAAAATCCAATGAAATGAATCCAATGGTTTAGTCACTATTGCTAGTCAAAGATATCCGAAACCTGTAGTCGGCCCGTCACTAGATATTAGTTTGTTTGAAAAAATCACTTGTTTAATTTCGATATTAGGATTTATTTAATAGTTCCAAAATACTCCCATACATTAATTATGTCAGTGTTTTAACTTGTTGTCGTATTGTGGTCTACACATTGTTTTAATTCATTGTTTTCATACATCCCTTCAACTCGCCCCTCCTACATGACAAGAAAAACACGCTTGATAGTGTTGTGCAAGCAGTCAACTTTGACTCTGAACTTGCACCAAATAGGCGTAGACGATGGACCTGAAATTAAAAAGTTCATACTGCACACTTATCTACGCGCACGTTAGGTACTCCAGCAGGAAAGTGGCTCTTGGACTCTGGCCTTCGATCAATAATACACACTCTGGCCAATGAAAGTAGGAAAACTTTTCATACGGCAATGATTTATAAAACAAGACGATGGACGTGTTGTTTTAGATTTATTGCGACGTTTCTAGAGCATTTTGTCAACTGAAACACGAATAAAACAATTAAAAGGGGATGATGTTTCGAATGATTTCGAAGTCTGAAGAAAAACAACAGGAGAAAAACGCCCAATTCAATCAGAAACAAGGTTGTTTACATGTGGTGTTGGATTTCATAAATTAGTACGACGCTTTGATGCTGATACTTTGTTTGTATTCGTAGGTAATTATTATTTTACAATAGTTATTTGTTATGCAAGGCTGCAAAGTAGATTTTTGGCGCGAGTACTTGTATTGAACTTGTACAGCTTTGCTGCCGAGCGCAACACACAATTTTTCACCTCACTACAGCGAGGAAACTGTTAGCTGCAAGAAAACAGGTGACAGTTTTATTTTTTTCGAGCGTCTCAAATACATCGACTCATGTGAAGAAAATAACAGATACTTGGCGTGTATCTTATGAGATACCTACATAAAATATCTCCAAAATAAGATACCCTGTATTTTTTTCTATATCCTACTTGTCCTCTAAGGAGAATGAAAGAATAAACAAATTTAATACAAATAACTAACTAATTTAATTTAATACATACTAGCTTCTGCCTGCGACTTCGTACGCGGACCCTGTTGCTTATGCCAGCGACAACGGGGTCGCCATTTATGTTATTTTTTATCATTTTTCCCATTTAAATCTTTTATCACACTGAGCTTTAGTTTTATTTCATTCCAACAACCACCAAAACATACAGTCCATTTGTCATCGTTTTCATTTTGGTAACCGCATTATTATATTCCCCACTTGTCTCTAGAGACCTAGAAGTCAATGCGTAGATACGGTTGGAACTCAAGCACAATTCTCTATCCGTGAACGTCTCCGACTCCCGAGACAATACATGACGTTCACGATCAGCGGTCAGTCGCACATCACGTGCCCCACTTGTCTCTAGAGACCTAGAAGTCGGTGCGTAGATACGCTTGGAACTCAAGCGTAATTCTCTTTCCGTGAACGTCTCTGACTCGCGAGACAATACATGACGTTCACGATCAGCGGTCAGTCGCGCATCATATTCTTCACTGGTCTCTAGAGACCTAATGAATACGCTGAGAACGCAGGCGTGCTTCGCGACCCGAAGAGGTTTCCACGGAGCGAGTTGCAGCCTAATGTTCTCGAACAGCATCAAGTCTCTCCTGACGCTCTTCGGTAGATTCTTGGGATCTTATGATCCTCAATCTTTTAGCTCTCTTGGAACATTGGGAAAGATTTGACCTCTTTCTAGGCATGGTCATAGTTTTATTGTGAAGATACCTGATCAATAAAAATCTAAATTAAAATGACTGCTCCCGTGCGTTACCGGGTATGCTACCGTGTCACGAAGATAAATGGAAAAGGAAATTAAACACTCAAGCAACATAAGCCCGAAGGCATATTCATACGATAAAATAAATAAATAAATAGGAGTTTTGGCCAGTAGAGTCAAATTTTCAATGATATACCATCGTCATCGAAAATCAGTCCTAAACTGTTACCGCCTTCACCGCGTGCAGGTACTCCCAGTTTATGTTATTTTATAATTACACAGTAAAATTAGTGATAGCTATATTGATTTCCACATCAGATGTTTCTGATCTTCGATTTTTATAAGTCAACAGGAAATGCCCATCATATTGAACAACAAAGACGTCATTCCTATATGTGTTATGGTGTAGCTAGGCTCTTGGAGTTCCACAACAGGTGTTCCAGATCTTCAATTTTTATACGTCAACAGAGAGTGCTCATCAGGCTGAACTACTTTTGCTAAGACGTCAATCCTATATAATTTGTAGTGTAGCTGGGCTCTTGGAGGTCCACATCAGGTGTTCCAGATCTTCAAATTTATTCTCTCAGTAGAAAATGCTCATCACGTGGAACAATTTTTGCTATGGTATAATTTTTGTATCTCTTATAGTTTAGCTGGTCTGTTGCGGTTCTGCATCAGGTGTTCAAGTTTCTCAGATAAATTATAGCCTATATGTTGCCCAGACTTAATACCTATACAACAAAAAAAAACATTCCAATCCGTCCAGTAGTTCCGAAGATTAGCGTGTACAAACAAACAGACATACAGACAACATTTTTTTTTGGATTCGTGCTCTATTACTGTTTCTAAACCCCCCTCAATTATTTTTTTTTTAAATATATTCAATGTACAAGACAGTTTTTTTACTGTTTTATTATATGTATAGACAAGTCAAAAATGGGAACCTATGGTAGGTCCCCATTAACCCATAGTGTACAAATATTGTTTTACACAAAAAGCAAATAACTCTTAAAGTATCAAGTCAGGTTATTCCAGGTACTTTATATACATTTTGGGGTTAGGCTAAGATTTTTTTAAATTTGCCGCACTTTTTCAGTCCCTACTTTCGTTTGCCAGACTAGAGTGATATTAGTGGAAAGTATAATTAGTGCGTAATCTGCTGTAATTGTGCGCCACATAAAAAAATTGTGAGGAATAGGTAACGTTCACGATGGTTGCGAAGCCCTGGGTGGGTACCGTGCTCGCTACTCACTTTTTTTTTTTTTTAAGGCTGGGAAATCATCCAATGACTGCTCCCGCTCTGAGTGGAGCGGAAGGGAGTGTCAGACTCTTACTGACTAAAACCCATCCATGTTCCTTCCGTAGCCGGTGCGTAAAACCAATATCTGTGTATGAACCAGCGCTCTAGGCGTTGAGTCGCAACATTATGCGTACCCGTTATTAAGGATGTTATGAATTTTCTAATAGACAATCTCTGTTACGAATTAACTCATGGTAACTGATTATATTATTTAAAGAATTTCGGCGCATGTTAGTTGCATTCCCTTTCTGATAAGTATAGGTACATTGGTATATTATAACAGACACAAAAAGAAACTAAAGTTAAATTAAAGTAAGTATGTACATAAAGTAATAAAATTATGTAGTAGAACTCAGGAGGTATTTTTTAGTCCTTTTTCGCATTTGGTTTTAATTTGATTTTTAGCTATTTAATTTTACACTTGCAGATAAACAATGACCTCGTTTATGGTTTTTTCTGCATTGGTTGGTGGGGTTCTGGGTTGATAGTTGCGTTCTTTTATTCGTAGTTTATAATACAATATTAATCACACACCACATTTAAAATGGTTTTAAAGTAATTTTCCTCTGTCAATTTCATTTATTCTTCACGTAATAACCGAACCAAACACTGATATTAAGAAAGTATATCACAAAGTAAACAAATAACAAGTGCCGAGGTCAATGTCATAGTTCAACTGACCGAAATAACAGCAAACGAATGCAATATATACTTGTCTCACTCTAACTTACTCGATATTCGGCACAGATTTATTCCTTATAGACGCCTTTACAATCATGTTGCGGTACAACGCGTAGGTATAGAAACGTGTTGAGAGCGAACATGATTGTTCTCTTATCTGTTGCAAACATGAGGGCCAAACTCTGTGCGGTAAAAACCAATCAACTAAAGGTGCTGGCTCGAAACAGGTTTGTATGCTTGTTTTCAAAATTGTGCAGGACAATGTCTGTGTACTATTCAGCACCATCCAGTGTTGGGTCATATACAGGGATTGGTTTTACGCTTCCGGGGTAGCGGTAACCGTTTCGGACAATCCCGCTTACCCGGCAGGCTTACTCGCTACTCCCTAAAACCGCTATACCATAAAGAAGACCGTTGTTGTAAAATGAAGCATCCACACTATATAATATTATAAATGCAAAAGTAACTCTGTCTGTCTGTCTGTTACCTTTTCACGCCTAAACCACCCAACCGATTTTGCTGAAATTTGGTATGTAGATAGTTTGCATTCATGAGAAGGACATAGGCATAGGTAGGTAGGGTAGGTATCATAGTTAATTAAGACAGGACAACGTCTGTCGGGTCAGCTAGTAATAAATAAATGTAAGGGTAAGTTGATATGCAGAACCATGTGATTAATAAAACGAGTATGTTGGTATTATTTTTATTCACATACATAAACATACGGTAAGTACTCAGAATTATTCTGATTCTAAACATTTAATTCAATAATTAGTTACAATGATATACAATAAATAGGAATGTACAGTGATTGCCCGCGTCGTTCCGAGAAAAATATTCAAAAAAAGCCAATTTAGATATTTCCTGATTTGCGATACTAGGTATACTTTTATTATTGTGAACGTGTGTTCCCATGTAATAGGACAAAAAACGGGCACAAATCCAGACTCCGGGCCACTATTGAGAAATTACAGATCAATAAATCCAATAACACTTTTGCCCGACCCGAAAATCGAACCCAGGACCACATACTTAGCAGTAGCGCTTGCCACTACTAGCTAGACCAACCTCGCAGGCCGTCTGGTGTGAGTGACAGTTATTTTGTACTTTTATTTACCAGCTATCTTCCCAACTTAGATAGTAAGACGAGCTCTGACTGAACCGAAGGCATGATAAACAACAGTCAAAATGGCCTGACAGTTTATCCAATTGCTGTAAATATGACTGCCAAAAATGGGAAATTCTTAATAATAGCTGCCTGTAGTCAGAATTCGTGATTAATAACAAGCTAAGTATAACTTCGCTATAACAAACCTGGCGAAATTTGGTTGTGTCATACTACGCTTATCCCTTAGGGCAGTAAATAAGAACATATCAGACTGGTCTTCTTTTATTACAGGAAAAAAGTATAATTCCAACTTATAAAAATAAAAGTAAGTTATAAAAAAATATATTAAAATAAAATATCTTTTATTACTTGATTTAAACGATGCGATTAATTGACTTTGGCATAGGTACCATACCAGTAGTTACCACAATAAAAGTTACATCATTAATAAACGATGATTGACGATGCAAGTAATTTGTTGCATCAGTTGTGTTGTAGGTCATCAGGCGGGAGGAAACGCCCGGGTGTCACCACTGCGAGGATCGCCCAGAGGACACGGTAGAGCACACGGTGCAAACCTGCCCCGCATGGGCAGAGCACCGCCGTGTCCTCGTAGAGGCGATCGGCGGCGGCGACCTCTCGCGCCCGGCCCTGGTGCAAGCCATGGTCCGGGGCGAGAGGGAGTGGGAGGCAGTCACCTCCTTCTGCGAAAAAGTTATGCTCGCGAAGGAGGTGGCGGGATGGGAGAGAGAAAGGTCCTCCCGTCCCAGCCGCCGCAGGAGACGCCCCGGGCGTCGGGAGCCACGTGACGACTCCCGGCCACCGTAGGCGCGGGCCTGCGGACGGTGAGTAATGGGTGACTCACCGTCCGATCAGCACCAGACCCGTGCCGTACGGCGCGTATATGTTCCACGCGCGCCTCAAAGAGATGTCAGCATATGAAGGGGCCCCTCAGGGCCAAGCCTGCCGGGTAAGCGGGATTGTCCGAAAGGGTTACCGCTACCCCGGAACATAAAGGGCTACGGAAGGAACATGGATGGGTTTTAGTCAGTAAGAGTCTGACACTCCCTTCCGCTCCACCCAGAGCGGGAGCAGTCATTGGATGATTTCCCAGCCTTAAAAAAAAAATAAAAAAAAATAAAAAAAAAAAAAGGTCATAGACAAGAAACTTGCATCGTGTAAATGGTGCTTAACAAATATTTACTTCGGTCCGTTTGTGTCATAATAAATTATTGATTATTATTTGGAGCTTATATAAAACACCATTCTGTTTAGGTACATATTACGTCAATCATTTCAGATCGATAGAAACAAGGTTTTTTTTAAATGACTACAGTTTTGTATTTACGAATTTGCTTTGGCCGCGATTAATAATATATTGATCAATATGAAAACTAATTCTGACCAGAAAATTCCAAAAAATCGTTAGAAAATTTGAATTTCGGGGAGTACCTTGGCACTTTTACCTTAAGCGCACTCACGCGCAGAGAAAAGTTGCGATCTATACAATAATTATGATTATAATGTAAGGATTTGACTCGTATTATGAATTATGAAAGATTCCCAGAAACGTTTCCTTTCTTGCTAGTAGAAGCAAGTTTTCCATCGATGTTACCTTGAATTGAAAATTCTGGCGAAATGTCAGGTTCAATTGTAAAAGTTTTCATTTCATTTTCTTCTATAGCGGTGAAGTGCCGCAACAGTTCGTCGTTAGATTTCAACAAGTCATAAGGAGGCGCTGAGTATGTAACTTTTTCGGTGAGAGCCACGTCTTTGCCAACAAGTTTAACATTGCATATTCGCCATTCTTCAATTATCAGGAGATTCTTTTTGAGGTCCCAACCTGCAACAATGTTTACGTTTAGTACTAAGGGGATCCGTAGTAAGGTAGTTCTCGAGTCCCGCTCGACAACGCTCGTGGCGCTACAAAGGTGACATTAATCATATGTATATACATTTTCACATTTTTGTTTCATGAAGACATTATATTTCCATTAAACGTTATTAAAATATTAGCAAATAGCATCAGAGCAGAGCAACCCAGTACTTAAAGAACTGTCACGCAACGGTCATTTGCCTGAAACACGGATCATAATTAAATGAAAAAGAAACGAATAAGCAATACTATTAGGATGAAACAACTGCAAAAAGTATGCGAAACGATTTTATTATCTTTGTATGAAAAAAAAAAAACATTTTTAAAATTTTCGATTTATTTTAACCCGTGTTTTACATCAATGTCACCATTGTAACACCACGTTGTATAAATAAAGGGTGGCAACAATTTGTTGGGTTCACTGTTATTGCTTAGACAATATAACGCAGAAGACAATATTCTGAACCAAAAATTCTACCGCTTTCGGCGGGGGACACGGTAGTAGACTCTGATCCGTAATGACAATTCCGTCGATGTTTTGATCAAATATCAGCTATCATTCGGAATTTTATTAGAATCCAGTTAATAACAGCTGATAAATAAAAAGTTAAATTTAAAAGAAGAGAATATAGTTATATTCTCTTCTTTTACATTCATTAAATACATAAAAGTAAGAACAAAATTGTTTAAGAAGTACAGTGGTTTAGGTTTTCTATTAGGAATTACTCAATAGCAGCCCGGAGTTTGGAGTTGTGCCCGTGTGTGTCAACCAGGCACAACTCTAAACTTACGGCTGAAGCCTTGCCCCCTATTACAGGGGACTGAAACAAAACCTAACTTGGGGTGCACCTCTTCACTTACATCTATCAAAATCATCCGGCATGATTTCCTGAACGAAATCTGTATTGTAGTACCAATCTTAAGTTTCATAACGGGCACCAAGAAAAAGTTGTCCAAACATTTTTGTCATTGGCATTTTGCAGTACAATTATTAGAACACTGAACTGCACTAGAAACAAAAGGGATGTTCCCATTGGAACATTCTTAATAAAATAAATCAAAAGACTAAAAACTATGGACACAGCATAGCGTTTCTTGTGATTAATAAAAGGTATTTATATGATTTGATTGGATAGACTTACCAATTTTTTTGAGCCCTGGTTTTATTGTCAGCCATTCTTTTTCAACAACTTTGTTAAGGAACCCCATGAGCTCAATGGAAGGTGCAAACTTGAATGAATCACATGGATCGTCCATAGTACAGCTGCTCCATTCAGCTTTTTGTAAGGTCTCACAAATGAGCGGAAAAGGCTTCGAGACAATTTCAGGACTCTTGTAAATCGGCTGAAATCAAAATACATTGGTTTTATTATTAAGGGGCCGTGCACGATATCGCCTAATTTTAATCAATTTTGTTCATTGTTAAAAGGAAAAAAATATTTAAACAGAATTATTTGTGATTTCAAAAATCTAAGTCTTTGTTTTGCATTGCTGAACCAATTTTTTCAAATATATTTTTTCCTATTAGATTTTTTTTAAGAAATTTGAAAATAACAAACATATCAGATAATTTTGAAAATAAAAAAAAGTTACAATACATTATGTTCATTAAATAAATCAAAGGCGAAATATTTTAAAGAGTATAAAAGTGACGAAACTATTGAATGGTGCTGTGACTGACACCAATAGTTAGGATCACGAAAATTGATGAACATTGTTTCAATTATTTCAAGCTTTCTCAAAGTTACATAAATTGAAATAGACAAAAGAGTTTTTTTTCATGCACGGCACCTTAACATAAACACTGCCACAATTTTTTGTGCTATTCTAAGCTCAGTGCCTTCAACGCAGATACATATTCATGACAGTGTATGGGTTAAGATGCAACCAAAATAAGATGCAACCAAAAAACACATAAGTCACTGTGTGAATTGAAAGTAAAACGTATTTATAATCAACATACCAAGTCGTACTTATTTATGGCGCAGATGACAATACCGAAAAGTATAGAATGAAAATAAGCGCACAGTATGCTCTCAGATGTGGCCGAACCCCGCAGGAACACATATATCTTTCTTGTTTGTATACACGGGAACAATATGTAATCATTATAACTGTATACATCATTCACATTTTTCATATATTCCGCATTTGGATTCCGGTCTACATAATTGCTCATAGAATTTCCTAGTACGATTGTGAACCCACATAGTTTTTTTTCTGAAAATATAATATTACAAAAAATATTATCTTAAATGACGATGAGCATTAAATTTATTATATTATATTTCAGTCATATAACATTTCTCGAGACCCTGGGACCTTTGGAAGGCGTACGAGGGGCCGAAGTCAACTCGCAGAGGCCCCTTAGACCATTTTAAAAGTTTATCAAGAATAACCACCGGTTGGTGCAGGATTATTGCAGAACAGAAATAAAACATTTTGGGCTATGGGTTTGAAAATATTTGCCCTTGAATAATTAAATCCCCTCTTAGATTCAAAGCGGGGGTTGACCCAGTAGTTGGAGTGATAATATTGGCCAAATGGGCTATTGGCCATATGTGCAGGCCATCTGGACCCGTTGAGCATTAGAAAAGAAGCGATGGTCGAGCTCTATGCCCAGAAATTGGAGTACTGGAAAGAGAAACAAGGAATTTTTTTCTGTAATTTAATTTGTACATCTGGTGCCATACATTTATTGGAGAAAACAGCCTGAATAAACAAGAGAAGTGTGAAGAAATATTCATAACATGAACTATACGACACCTGGGTAGGTTAGGTTATAGTTTTTTCTAAAATTGGATTTGAAATATTCTTACGTTCATTAGCTGTTAGAAAGGAATCAGTTTAAAGTTAAGAGTGGATTGGATTTCGTTAATTTAGCAGTTATTAATTAAGAGGCGGATAATTAAATAAAAAAAGGTTGGTGCCTCGAAAACAACCGAGTTTCGGGTATAAATTATTGAATAAACCATTTCAAGGAATGCGCCAATTTTCACGTGTAAATAAACCCTAGAAACTGCGTGTCGTCCTTAAGGATAACTTACCTAAATTGATTTGTCCCATGTTAAACACCAAGATTGGCTCATTTCTGTTGACGAGACATGGCTTTGCAATTATTTCGTCTTTCAAATAGCTTTCAATGATTTGTAAAAATCTTGGTGCATTGAATGTTCTCAGGCAAACTGATCTTACAGCCATGTAATTAAAAATGATGTGAAATACCACCATTATTGAGAATATTGCCAGAGAACTCCTGAAAAAGTAATTGAGTGTTAATATGATAAAAAATTAATATTTTATTCATTGACAACCAACTTATATTTGAAAAATAACCTAACCTTCTCTGTTGAAACACAAATCACCTATATACTCCACTTAGAAACTCTTGGAAAAGGAAAACTGCGCTGAGCAGTGGCCAAAACCAGGGATATTATGGATATGAAATTTCGGATATGGATTGGTTAGTTTCGGATATTAGATTTTTAAGGAACTTGCCTATTGCTTCATATTCTAGTAAGAAGAGGTTGTATCGAGTCTAGCTCTGATATTCTTAAAACCATTTGGGTAGTCTCAATTAGGCTCGGCCCCTATCCGATAATATCCGAAACTTTTATTTCGGATTCGGTTACGGAGCTCCTTAACATCCCTGGTCAAAACTAACATTGTTTTTCTTTAGAAAGCTTTATAAAAGGAAATCTAAAGTACCCGAAGACTGTGATGATCATTAGCGCAGCCATGGAAGCGATGAGATTCACAGCTGTTTCTTGGGCGGAGTCTTTGGCAGATACATCTGCAAGGTTACTTCGTATTGCATGGTGTTGTGTCATAGCTGCTCTGGTTGCGCCACCTGCAAACAGATATAACAGTATTATAAGCAAGCATAATTATTATTTAGCAAGTATTATTCTATTATTACATACAGGTTGATATGATATCAACATGAAGGTAATGTCTGATAGAAGAATTCAACATCTTTTAGTAAGATAAGCGTTGAAGTATAATTTTAACGTTAGAAATAGGAACAGATTAGTTCAACCACATTTCAGATTGTCTAAAGTACCTTCACTTATTTTATGGGGTACTGTGTAAAATGTTTTACAAAATTACCACTTTAAAATGTTTTACAAAATTGCTTCATTTAAACGAGAAGAAATCTCGATGTGTTGACAAGTCGTGAAACCGAGCAAAGCAAGGGGCCTGGACTTGTCAATAATAAGAAACATACAAACCAGCAACTCCAACAATAGCTTTCATAACAGTGCTTATACATAGAATGAATGTGGTATAACTCTTGAATGCTGACAACGATATTTCTATGCACATTGCTGCATCATTCAGGGTGTCCGCATATAGTCTCCATTTCTTGCTGTACGCATCTAGATGAGTGCTGGAAACATAGTAAAGTCAAATGTATTATACAGTAAAGCTTACCTAAAAATAATGCACACTGACGACTTTGACGACACGGTTGGCGTAGTGGTTGAGCGATTGACTGCTGCGCACTATGTCGCGGGTTCGATTCCCGCACGGAACAAATATTTGTACGACCTGCAAGTATTTGTTACGAGTCTGGGTGTTTTTCTATCTATAAATTATGTATGTATTTACAAAAAACAATGTATATAAGTAGTATATCAGCCATCTCGTTACCATAACACAAGCATTAGGTTGCTTAGCTTGGGACGATACGGCGCTGTGTGAAATGTCCAAGGATATTATTATTATTATTATTATTACTCCAAACTACTAAAGATACTAAATATGAAAAGATTGTTTCCTCATTTATTATTATTCATGAGGAGCTCGTGGCTAATTAATAAAAGTCGCACGGATTGATTCATCAGGTTAAGCTACGCTTGCCAGGGTTGGTCCATGGATGGGTGACCATCTCAACAATCAACATATCGAGACTCCTCCGTGCCTCGGAAAGCACGTTAACCCGTTGGTCCCGGCTGTCAATCGTGCATCTTTGACAGTCATTATGGGTCGTCAGAAGCCCGAAAATCTGACAGTCAGTTACCAAGGGGTATCGTATTGCCCAGTTACTGGGTTGTGGAGGTCGGATAGGCAGTCGCTCCATGTAAAATACTGGTATTCTGGTAGCTGCATCCGGTTAGACTGGAAACCGACCCCAACATAGTTGGGAAAAAGCTAGGTAGATTGATTTGTCATTGACATATCTCGGGACCCTGGGGTCCCGGACCTTTGGAAGGCCTACGAGGGGCCGAACTCTATTCACAGAGGCCCCTTAGACCATTTTAAATGTTGAGGAGGCACCTATTCATTTTTAGCCGGGTTGTCCCCGTGAGAAGCTCCTGGGAAAGTAACAACAGCAGCATGGGTCGATCCATCAGGTTAAGTTACGATTGCTGGGATTGGTAATTGGATGGGTTATATTCTTTACATACCTAGATTTCCTCCTTGTCTCGGAAAGCACGTTAATCTGTTGGTCCAGGCAATCATTCGAGGGTCTTTGACAGTTGGGGTTACGGGACGTCACAAGCCCGAAAGTCTGACCACCAGTCTTACCAAGGGATATCATATTAACCAGTTATGAGTGGTGGAGATCCGATGGGTTGATATATATTACTATTAACTCGGTTCGTTAGTCAGACTCCATGTCCAGGCTGCGTTCCATTGCTTGTTGGCAAACCTCAAACTGAACTGTCAAAGACCAGATTTGAGCGCTGTATGTGAGGATAGGGAGTATGCACATACCCATTAATTTGCGTTTATGGAAGATTGGCAGGATCTCATGTTCGAGAGACAAGAAAAACAAGTTTCTCGCACCACTGAAAAATTGGTTGATGAAAAACCTCCTGAAAGGAGACCTGTTTCCCTAAGGATTGGAAAACATTTCAGAGAATGGGACGGCCAAAAAATTTCATTCATTAATTTGTCTTTTCTTACCCCTGGCTGTATGCAAAATATATCTTTCCCAAATGGCCACAACCATCTTTTAGGACCCAGGTAACAGTGGCTGCAAATGGTGTTGCAGTATCATCTCCAACGCCCACTCCTCGTAGGACTTCTTGTGTAGCGAGGATACCTATAAAATATACCTAGTTCATTCATTCTTCAATATACATTTTAAGAGAATAAACCCACAATTGTCAATTATTTAGCTATTTACACCAAACTAATTTAATATTTCAAATGGGCTAAGCAAAAGCTGTCTAACACTAAAAAGCAATTATATGCTAATTATTAGAATAGCAGATTTAACAAAAATTTACTTAAAGCTATCTAAATTCATTTAATTTATTAAGAATAGCAGTAGGTAGGTCTAATGGAGGTTGATATTGGTACATTTTGGCATAATTCTGTTAAGCAGACTTCTTCTTCGTTGTGTCAATGATTCTCTTTGAAGATTCTCTCTCAAATGGTATTGATTTAAAAAGTTTATAAGATAAAGAGTTATAGACAGTTCATAAGAGATTAGAAACCATAGAATTTTACATTGCATAGGGTGCTTACCCTATAAAGCTTCAATGGCATGCTAATAACACCTATCTCGGGCAGATGGTAGCTTCAACCTACCAGTGATTGTGCTGCAGAAAGCTTGTGCTGTGTCCCATATTTGGTAGTTTGTATAGTCTCTGCTTACACTGTTAGGGTACCCTTGAGGGAGGAATACTCTCGCAAAAAAGTTTACGAAATCATTTGACTTTTCTTCATCGAGTACCACTACGTTTGATTGGTCTGAAATAATATAATAATAATTATGACGTGGAAAAAACAACATTCAACTCCTACCGCCTGTACAAATACAGAATAATAGATACCTAAATCAACTATGTTTAATGCAATACGTTTTATTACCTGGCGGTTTCACGTAAAGCCTTTTCTTATTAGCGGTTCCGTATATCTCTTTGTAAATTATTTCTCCTTCATGAATCGTTACCATTGTAATAAATTTCCTGCACGTTTAATGGCTATTTTTTACAAACGTAATCAAAAATTATTATGGTAGAAACGGTTTAATAATGTTCCAACCTCTAAACTTTTATTAGGCTAGAGTTTTCAGTGAAAATATTAAAATAAATATAAATTCTTAAAAATCTCGCCACTGCGTCAAAAAAAGTTCCAAACAAACCAAACCACACAACACAGCCACAGACTACCTACATAGTCTAGTCAGAGACCACAAATTAGTTCCACACTTCCACAGACTATATACATACCTATATAATATGGTTAGCCACAGAATAGAAAAATGCTAACACCTTCGGACCCTAGCGCTCCAGTCTTAGAGCATTTAACCTATGGAGATGGCATAGCTAAGCGTACCCCTCTGCCATGACCGATTGGTCATACGGCCATACACGTTCTATAAAACTAGTTCATTCGCCAACCGCCGCCATCCCGACCCTTGCTCGAGCCAGCCCGCGTTGCCGCTGAGCCAGTAGTTTTAAAAACCCCCGATCCAGCTGTCCCTTGCTGTCCCCCCCCAGCGACGCCCTAAGCCGAGGTCCGAACCCCGCAGGGGGTGCCCTTAGCGTGTAGTCGCTTAGTTTTGTAAGTTAGCTTTAGTTTTTATTAAGCCCTGGCTGGAGGCTACAATTCTTTTGTGGCAGCCACAGGCAAGCCCGGTTAAGCAGTAGACAACCCTTTGGTTGAACTGCGAGATGCCATTTAAAAAAAAAAAAAAAACCGCCGCCATTATGTATCGTATTGTGTCGCAAGGAAGTCCTCCTAAGAAATGGTTAATTGTGCAGTATCCTCGTGCAAAAAGCGATCTGCCACTTCAAATTTTCGAAACCATGGTGTTTCCTATCACTTGTAAATATAAATTATACATTAAAATATTTTTAATTACGTACAATGTCGAAGTAATCGTTATTGACATAACGATAGAAAAAATACATTGGTACGTAGGTAGCGCTAAAGTAGTACAGGGGTAGGATTTGCATAGTGCTGGGACAACGCGAATGAATGATTCGCCAAATAAATGATGTTTTCAGTAAATAGGTTCAGTAACCAGTTTTTTGTGTATGTATCTGGACAAGTCAGCTTGAAATAAAAAGAAAATAACTATAAAAGTTCTTTGGAAGTCGATTTAAATTATTTTCATTGTATGTTTAGGATAATAAAAGAATAATAGTTTGTTCGTTTCGTAGTGAGTTTTTATAGCTCATGAAATTTGAAATGAAACAATAATTATAATAGATAGCTAAATATGACGTCGAAATCTAATAATCCACCGCGGACCGCGTAGGTACGCTGTTAAAAAAACATAGTACAATCGCCAGTACTGCCTCAAATATTCGGAATGTAATATGTACATACGCGGACGATCTCAAATTCTCTAGAGTTTCGAGTCTATTGACGATACTGAACTTCTTCAAAGCGATATCGACGCGTTAAGTCGATGGTGTAACGATAACAAAATGGTACTAAATGTCAACAAATGTTACTACGTGAAGTACACACGGAAAAACAAAATAACAGAATTGTATTGCAATCAAATGACAGAAAATTTTAAACTCATATTAAAAGTATACTTTGTAAACAAGCTTATAACAAATTAGAGGATTATATAAAGGATAAGGATGCTTGGAAATATACTGGTCCTGCTCCACAGGACAATCTAGTGTCCAGACAAAATCAAACTGGTTGCTTAGTAAATTAGGTAATAAATAATTTATAATGTTGTACCATACTACATATTTTAACATTTTGGAATAACTTTACCTCTCATATTGATTGATTTATTAACTTTTAGAATGTTTGTAAATATGTGAGCACGTTCAAAAGTGCCTTTCTGTGTGCCTATTTGACATAAATGATGTGACTTTAACTTTGACATCATTTAGCTTTGCAACACCGGACTGCAAAACAATAAAACCGACGTGTAAAACTGTCATTCATAAAAAAATAACAAAAGTACATCTGATTGATTATCTTATTCTATTATTTACTAGCTTCCGCCCGTGGCTTCGCCCGCAAAATATGCCGACAAATTATACACATAAACCTTCCTCTTGAATCACTCTATCTATTACAAAAACCCGCATCAAAATCCGTTGCGTAGTTTAAAGATTTAAGCATACATAGGGATATAGGGACAGAGAAAGCGACTATACTATGTATTGATATTGTCCCCTTTCTACATTTTTGACACGTGTATATAAATGAAAGCCCGCTTTAAAGAAAGGGGTATGAATTCCGAATTGCCGACCCTAAATGCAGAATGATATGCAATCAATATAATATTATTGAGAAATAAGAAAAAAAATTGACTATAAAAATAAATACAATCGTTCTTTTTCTATAGCACTATAAATTGTTTTGTGATTACTGGCTTGCATAGATACGCACAAATTTGTCAATGTGTATGTTTTTTTTTACAGTGTGTCTAGAATTTTTATGTGAGCGTTTGTAGCAATAGGAAGCATGTCTCTGTGTGTGGTTGTCAAATTTAAGAAGTGTGCTATATGTGTTTTCCTCAACCCCCGCAAAAAGTGGCAGAAAAAGTTGTTCGATGATTCGCCGCTTGCCATCTCCATAGGTTAAATGCTCTAAGGCTCCAGTATTTGATGTATGAAATTAGTTTCACAAGATTTTTTAGAGTTTGAATAATCTCGATAGAGGAGCGCTATTTGTATAAAATTGCATTTGTGAAATTGTAATGCATATTTACCTTACTTCATGTGACCACGACGTGAAAATAATATTGAAACAACAGGATGGTGGCAAAAGTTCTGATATTGGCCACGCGCCGAAAGACCCTAAAGTAACCGCCATGAGAAGCTATAAATTTTGTAAACAAGTGTTCAGGAGTTCACAACATTTGGACCAACAAAAAAATAAATTTGTTTAAGATTTAATAAATTATTAAGTAACAAATATTATTTAAGAATAATAATTATTCGTCAGATTCAGATGTTTCCATTTCTGTGTGAAACAAACTCGTACGCATTCGAAACTCGAATGACGCGTTTATTTCAAAATGGCGTCCCGATAGTTTACAATCCCTGCGACGGACGCGTTCCGGTACCAAGAAACACAAACGATAGCGCTTTGCGTCGTTAAAATATGATCCGACTAAATTAAATAGGTTGTTACTTCCATATAACCCGTCTATATTTCATGTCGATTGAATATGGTCAATTTATTATTATCTCGCAGTATAAAATGTTTACTTAGTAAAAGATGTTTGTTTACATAATTTATAGCTTCTCGTGACGGGTACTTTAGACTGCTTACAACCAAAGTGTAAAGGGGCCCCGAGACGGTCAAACGGTTTGACACCTTACGTGTTTGATGAAACCGTTTGATGTCGGTTTGAACGGTTGTCAAACGGCATTGCGCAGTTTGGTTCGGTACGCCGCCATAATTAGACTTGTGTGTGATGCAGACAAGATGCGTTTTACCCACGAACATCTACAGAAAGTGCTAGAAACTACCGCTCCAGATGATTATAAGAATTTTCTGAGAATGGATTTTGTTCGACACATAAGTTCACGCTTCAAAATCCAGCTCTAAACTAAGCAGAGTTTGTTCAAACGCATCGGAACACGATCAAACGGCGCGTCAAACACAACAAAAATATGAAATTTCATCAAACAAGCTTCAAACTCGTAAATGTTTGACAAACCGTTCAAACTAGCTATGTAAACGATCAAAATGGTTTGAGTCAAACCAAAATTTACGTGTTTGAATCAAACCGTTTGACCGTCTCGGGGCCCCTTTAGACCAAGCAAAGTGTAAGGAAAAGGAATGAAAGAAATCAATGTTGAGTGAACTAAAGCTGTCAGTGATTGATGAACTAAATGAAGTATTATTTATCCTGTTGGCTGTTGATGTTAAAACTTGATTGAAACTTTGGGGAAAATAATTTCAGAAATAAAAGAAAGTTTATTTTTACTGTTATTTGGTTACTTTTTGGACATTATCTAATACTAGACCACCGCCTTATCTGTACTGTAGCCATCGAAGGTAATGTGGGTCCGCGCATTATGTTTTCCTGTTACTAAACAATTTACAAAAACTGCATATTCAAACAATTTATAGCACACTATAGAAAATGTGAATGTGCACGTATTGTACTAATAATGGCACTGAAATCAGGGTCAGGTTATGTGAATGATAGTCTTGGTATCAAAGTTGAAGGGGATTTGGGAGACTTCCAAATAATTGAAGAGAAAAGCGACAGTGAGGATGATGACAGGACAGTCAGCAAAAGTTCAAGGACAATTGATACACTTGCGACCATTCCATCAAGTGTGGTGAAGCCCAGCAGTTCTCCCATTGGTAATGTGGCTGTGAGCCATTCTGAAAATGTTATAATTGGGAACAACACCTATTTTAACGGTCCTGTTATAATAAAGCAAGTGATTCAAAATACTGCTGGTCTAGAGAACCCTTCCTATGAGAAAACAGAAGATGAAAATGTGCCAGTTCAGAAGTACCCCGAGGAATCAAAGAATGTTAATGGTAAGCAAAAACACTGATTGGTCATGGATACTATCTCAATGTCATTGTGTTATTGATGTAGTTCTACTTTGTTAATAGCAACTGTTGCCTGTCTCTTGTTATCTTGGCATTTATAAATTAGGTAGGTAGTGCCCATCGCTTCCATTCAGCCCAGAATTACCTTAACGCAAGCCCATCAAGCCACTCATATTATTCCTGAATGCGGGGCTAGTCCACAAACAAATTTTTGGAACAGTGAAGTTGCTCCATGACTTCTCTGGTTCCTGTGGGAACCAAGAAATACTGTGCTTTAAGTGTATGTTAGCCAGGACCCACTATTTACAATGGACAGAATGGGGGTTTAAGTTCATATTCCGGAGTTCTCATACATATGTATGCCGCCATGGCCCACGCACAATGGACCGCCTAAGGACTGAGTGCGGAAAACAAATCCTAAAGAACCAGAATGAACTACATAATTATGTATGCATGTCCCTAGTTAAATTCCTAGTTAAATTGTTGACTTGTGATAGTAATTGCATTATATATTATGATGTTGTGGTAATTTATGTATAAAAAAATGTTGGTATGGCCTATCAAAGTCAGTTATAGTGGGTATTTAATTAACGGGCTTATGGAAAGTTAACAGAAGCTAAGGAGTCCATTAACACTTTGACACTGAATGCCTATAAATGTAATAACAATAAAATTTCTTCTCATTCAGTGTCCTTCAATGGGTTAATAATTTTTTAAATTCTAAGGCACAACTCTTGACTGGGACTAATAATTATTTGGCTCTATTTAATTAGTTCCTAAAGTTAGGCTAAACAATAACTATACTGTCTTTACTGAGTATTATAGGTATGATAATGATAAGTAATAACATCAGATGATAAATAAAATTAGTCTGTGCCTTCCATTGATTTCCATTCGAAAACTGAATGGACAAAATCACATTAAAAAACATTTTTGAAACTGGCATTTGGGGCTCTCCTACCCAGCCAAGTTTATTATTTTACTAAATGCTGGCAACGGCTACACCAGCATGGATGACAGAAATTATCCCAAGGGAATGTATTACTGGGATAAAAAGTATCTTATGTGTCCAGGACATAAACTATATCTGTGCCAAATTTCACCCAGATCCATTCAGCCGTTTGATTGCAAAGAAGTGACAAACCCACACTAACTTTCACCTTTATCATATTAGTATTATTTCACTAACTTACATAATAAATTCGTTTATTACTGAGTTAAAAACTTTCTCATAATCCATGTGTTATTTTTTATCGTTTGGATTTATAATTTTTTGTATAACTCAGTTAAATTTTTAATATTTTTATTGTTTGTTTTCTTCTCATTCTGTTTTGGTTGTGCAGTGGGCTTGTTCACTAAAGCTTTGTACAGAGGCCAGCGCATCAAGTTAACACAATCTGTCAAATTTCTTTGATAGTATTTCAACTTTATTGCAAAGACTTAAGGTTCATTTTGAATTGAGAAAATTTGACAGTTAGGGATAGCTTGATGTGCTGGCGTCTGTACAATCGCGGACTTAAATTGATGAGCCACTTACAAACTTTTCAGTTTTATAGATTCACGAGATTACACAACTTTACAGAATTAAACATGAACCGAAACCGCATGCTCGCAAAGAAGATGAAAAATTACTAATAATTGGAAATAGTCTTATCCATAGAGGTTTATAGTTGTAGATATTAGTAAGTAGGTTTCATATGTCTATCCAATCTATTTTGCTTCTGACCTTTTTTTTTTGAATTGACTCTGACCTCTGAACCTGAGTTCAATAAATAATCGTTATTTCTGCAAAACTATCCGTGACAGTTGAAATGTCGATGTCATATAACAATCGTAATATTTCACCGTATTAGTATGCGACATTACCATGGCTACGCTAAAACAATTGTCGCTAGGTTACGGTTGCTAGACCCGCAAATCGAAATTCAAGTCATTATGACGTTCCATATCTGGATGATTACATGGCTAAAATACGAACAGTGGCAAGTGGCTCAACAATTAAAGTCCGTGATTGTACATATTTTATTGAGTTTGTTAATAATTATCAATTGCTTCAAAGATTTTGTAAGTAGACATCATGAGTTGCAAAAGATTAATTGCAGTCCTTATCTTTTCCAGCTATCAAGAAGTTTCATTTAAGGAGATGGCACAAAATAACATTTTCAGCAGTATGTATAGTTGTACTGGGAGGTATATTTGCAATATTATCAATAATACTTAGCAATTCCAATCAAGATGATAGTCCGCCATCATCACCATCAATGTCTGAGGAAGATAGTTCTACTGGGAAATCAAGTAAGTGGCAGCACTTTGTTTGTAGCTCATGCCACTATCTCTTTCCCTCACTTGATCATGCTAATGCTGCACTCACATGGGCAACCCAAATTGGCCAATTCTTGGCAATTACCATACTGGGTGTAACCGAAAGGGTATATACATACAAAACCATATGATACAGACCACCAATCTGAACAACTTTCACTATGGGACCAACTCCGAAATCGCAAAAAAAAATCAGCCGTTCTATACATTTTTGGTCATGTGACTCGTCGAAATGTAGGGAACAGCAGATTTTTTATAATCTAAATTTTCATAATTGCCCATGTAAGCGCATATTATCTTAAGACTAACAGCAATTATTGTTTGCTGAGACTTAGACTCCAAAATTTCACTGATATTTTTTACTGGTACATCAGTCATCTTACTAAGCAATCAATGCCCAATAATTAAATTATGCACCTTAAAAGTTCAGTTTAAACAAAGAAATAAGAGATAGCTGAATTCTCACATGAGAAGAGATTTTTGAAATGAAATTGTGCTGCCGCAAATTCCTATGTATCAAAATCTAGTCCACATTTGTATGAAACGCACAGAGAAACAATGTGTAATAACAATATAGTATTAATTATTATAATATTGTGTTACTTTTTTTACGTGTTGAGTTAAACAAAAAACAATTTTCAGATTCAATTAGTAATTTTAACCAACCCTTACCCTTGGGATTTATGTGATAAGTTATCATTTTGATTATCAGTATGTCCTTGTACTAAAAAGGTAATCAAATTGTTCCTAAAGAATGTGGTGTTGTTAGGGGAAATCCCTAAAATAAGGTGTGTCTATGGGCATTGTATTGCACATTAATACTAACATAATTTTAATGGCGTGGCGTGGCTATAAATAAAATAATGACGCATTAATTATATTATCATTTCAGACTACTCAAAGGTGGTGGGATTGTTGTATGAAAACTTTAACTTAATTATATTTACAATTATATTGACCACATTAACATTCCTGTTGATGTTCTGTACATTACTAACATTGGATGGCTCTGGTGGTGAACAGAGTGTGGTCACAGATATTGCAAGGAGTAGGAAAAAAAGAGACTATGAAGCGATACTCGATGATTACGATCCCTACATGAATCATATTAAGAAAGGTACAATCATTTAATACTAACTATCACACATATTGCCTAGTGTTAACTTAAGGATACTTTAAACTGGTTTTAATTATTTAGGTACTTTTTTAGTAAATAAACAGCATTGTGAGTCAGTACTATCTTGTGTGACATTTACTGCCTGGTGGAAACACTTAAATAAATATTTATAATTTTTGTATCTTTTTAAAATTTTAATGTTGTTTTTCAGCTAATCCATTGTTGATAGCTCCAGATCATCTTAGGATAGTACCTCGAGCTGACTGGCTCGCTCAGCCTGTAGAGAACTCGTTGGATAAGATCAGACAACCCGTGCCCTGGGTTATTATATCCCACACAGCAACTGAGAGTTGCACAATGCAGGTTAGTGCTATCCCCTTATCCTTCTTCCTAGTAAATATTCAAATTGCTTCCTTACTTTCAAAAAATTTACTATTGATACACCCCACATGGTTTACCGTTCTAGACTGTGTATTGACAAAGCCTGACTAAAAGTTTCTTTGTATTTTATCGAACAGAATACGTTACTGTTAGTGTAGGATAACCTCCACAAGTGGGGGTTCATAGATGGCTCAGATCTCTGATGTGTATGCAGCGTCTCCCCACTGACTATGGCTCACCTCCCATCTTGCACCACATTCACCGTCACATGCACATGTGAGGACCTAATGGCTGAGTCAGTGAACGGTATTAGCGTTGCTGAATTTTGGGCCAAACTAATTTGAAATATAAATATATATTTAAGTACTATTTTTGCCATCGACACGCTAAGAAGAAGAAGTGTAGAATACTTTGGTATTGTGTGACATTCTAAAAAAGATATTTTGAATTCTAGAGTGAATGCGTTCTGCGCGTGCGCCTCATACAAATGTTTCACATTGAGTCAAGAAAGTGGGACGACATTGGCTACAATTTCTTAGTAGCTGGCGACGGCTCTGCTTACTTCGGCCGCGGCTGGGACTTCGTCGGGGCCCACACGTTGGGTTACAACAGATACAGCATCGGGATTAGTTTCATTGGGACGTTCAATAATGATCCGCCTCCGCAGAATCAAATTGACGCTTGCCTCAAGCTACTCAAGAGGGGTGTCGAGATCGGCAAGCTCGCTAAAGACTACAAACTGTTCGCGCACCGGCAACTAGCGTCTACTCTCAGTCCTGGTGACAAGTTGTATGACATTATAAAAGAATGGCCGCATTTTGTCAAAAACTTTACAAACCCCGCAGAGCTTCTTCCAAAGTATGACTGAGCATGTAGTGAATCTTATTAGTGCCTAGTTCTTTATTGTGATGGATATGGTTTTATAAAAAGCGTTACAAATTATAAGTATGTGATAATTATATTGGTATTCCAAATGTCTTTATATTGAGGATGGTTTGCAAAAATGTACTTCCGATGTTATATTACCCTGTGTTCTGAAAGAATGCCTTTGCTATTTTTATATGCTGCTCAAGCATAGTGTAAAGATAATTTGATAGTTTACGTTGAACGTTAAGATTATACACTTGGTTTACATGCTTGTTGCAATATCTAGCTAGAGTCTTGCTAGTCAAACTATATAGCTAACATATTTTAGAGAACATTTTTAACAAATTCAATATGTAAACACAACATAATAATAAGAAATGAAACTTAACGTAAGTTTGTATGTCATAGGTAAAATGGTGCGAGGGATTAAAATCTATTTTAAATGTTTGAAAAAGAAAGCAAACAGAAGTACACAGTTATTAAGATTGTGATAAGTGTATAAGTTGTGTTTTGACATGAAATTAATATATTTATATGAACAAATATAATTGTAAATACCCAATATAATAAGTACCTACTTATACTCCGTCACCGTATTATTGGTAAAGAATATATTTTTATATATTTGTATAGAGTCGTAAGCGTAGCTTAGAGTATACAGATAATTATTTTTTTACATTGCCTATGTGACTAAATCACAGACTTAAAAAAAAAACACGTAAGTAATTAAGAATATTGTACAATAAAAATGTGATCGGGATTTGATTGTTAGGGGGAACACGCTAAGGTAGCCTGGGAAGTTCAAATTTCCACAAGTATTTTGCATTTTGTAGGTTAGTATTAGGGTGTATGTTGGTTAAAATACGATGTATTTTATTCATTATAATTCTGTGAATAATTCGTTACTGTGGCGAATCATATATTTATCGCCATACCGCTTGATTTGTACGTTATAAATGTAAGGGGCGGGACAAACAGGAAAGACGTAAGACGAGGACGCGTTGTAGATGCGGAATATAGTATGCAGATGGGAGTCCGAGTACCAAATCGCATTAATACATTTTGTATAAAGAGACGTGAAAGGGACGCTTCGTCTGCGTCCCGACCGCGTCTTACGCCTCTTCTGTGTGGTCCGCGTCTAGGAATATTTGAAATTCGCTGCCCACCCTAGCGCTTTTGCCTTAAATAATTATGACTGATAAAAACTTTCTTTAACCTTTGAACGCCTTTGTCACATATACGTGGCAAGTAAGCGCATGCCCTGTACGCCAACGATACAAATATGTGACAATGCGGTGTACCGTATATGCACTATCAACACGAATTAAACAATTAAATCGTCATTACATTACTGTGTGTTTATATAAATATCTTAAAAATTGGAGAACTTGTGCCTATTTATTGAAATGAAACAAATTAAAAGACGCCATGGGTATTCGGAAATTCATGATAACAAGAAGAAATAAATTAGTTGCTTGGCGTGGACGGTACGCGCGTGCGTTTATGTTCTGGCGTTCAAAAAGTTAAAACACTTGTTTTGTTTATTGTGTTTCTATATTAATGAACATATCTTTTCTTATGACGTAAATGGTCACCTGTACTTAAATTCATCACAAAAGATTTATTTACTTTAAAATTAAGATCAATGTGATACATATCTTCAACTTTAGTAAAGTTTTCATTATTGGCAGATTTCAGAAAAATTAAAATTGGTTTTTATCAAAGCAATTGCGTGTTAGAGTATACAATAAATGATGAACGTTGAAATATTTATGATGCTCACAAAGATTTCGACGTTTTGTTTTGATTTAATGTTTTGAATACCTCTACATATTATAAGACATAGTTCATTTTGATTAATATACGATGTTTTAATAGACGTCAAAGTATTGTTTACAATATTTAATATTTAAATAATATAAATCTGTCTGAAGAAAGCGTTAAAATGTTGAACAGGAAGTAAATTATATGGAATTTGATAATTCTTTTCGGGCATAGTTTCATACTCCTTAGTGTAAAACAATAGTTATTTGTTATGCAAGGCTGCAAAGTTGTTTTTTGCCATGAGTACTTGTATTGAATCCTGAGCGTAGCGAGGGTTTCAAAGGTACGAGACAGAATAAATTTGCTGCCGAGCGAAACACACAACTTTTCACCTCACTGCTCACACAGATTTTTAGAATCAAATGGAATACTAGAAAGGTTCGAATTTTAAAAACGCCACGCTTGCGGAGTAAATACCCTTTTGCACTTGGATTTCGAACGATAAACAGAATCTTTCCGAGCTTGTGAGGTGAAAAGGACTTATCGTGTCCATCTGACTGCTGAGTTCTAAAGTACACAGTAGCCTTTGATGTATTTTTAACAACCCTCTAGACTTTTATAGCATTTATTCCGGAATATATGATGTGTATGTTAGGTACATTAATATTTTATTATGATTTATGAAATCTCGATGTTTTGATATCCACCATTCTGGGCCCTATTTCTCGAAACTTAGGTACTAGACTAATACTACTACAGATTGGGACACTTCCGACATACTGAATTATTCTATGTTCAGTTACCATTGTGGCTAGTATGTAGGTTTAATCCTTGGCGGCAAAAATTTTTCGTTTTGGAAAAACGGACGAGAATGTTTTTTGCTTCTAATACACTTCTCAAAACCATTAACTTTATATCCATGGTGAATAGAATGTAATTAAATAATTTAGTTTAAGTAAAACAATCCGCATTTACCGCCAATGTGCAAAGACAAAAAAATACAATACCAAAAGTGGTAGGCACTTTTTTATCATTAAAGAGGCATGGGTAATATGTGTGTATTCAGCCAAAACAGCCTAATATTTTAATAAGTCTGTTACAATGTTATTAGTCCAGTACCTGTTTTTGAGAAACATGAAATATTAGTACTTGTGATTTTTACACTAGTAAACTAATAGTTTCGAGATATAGGGTTATTAGCCATACCTATATGGCGATATGGGGTCGGAAATCCTATTTTTATATAATTGGAAAATTAGTTGGCTGGGGTTTTTATGTTATTTGTATATCGTAGGACGCGTGGTGAATTTTAGTACCTATAAGCATGGAATAATTACTGTATAATGTTGCCACTGTTGGGGCCTTATCCACCACGCGAGCGGTGGGTTGGCTGGTTTTGAACTACGACCTATAAATCGATATGTCGCCACCACTGCTCTGCTGCAAGTGGCGTCTCTTCGCAAACTTGTTAATTTGTTGAAAGACCCTGTAAAGAATCGGACCCAAAGAACAAATGATAAAATAGATAAAATAAATGCGTTTGGTCTAAGTAATTTTCTTTTATTGCTTTTCTTGAAAGTACCTGACCTGACCGGATCCACATAGAATAGAAAACGTTGGTACAGAAAACGGCACGTCAGGGCATTTTTTTTTTGAGGGAGGGAAATCATCAAATGACTCCTCCCGCTCTGGGTGGAGCGAAAGGGAGTGTCTGACTCTTACTGACTAAAACCCATCCATGTTCCTTCCTTAGCCCTTTACGTTCCGGGTTAGCGGTAACCCTTTCGGACAGTCACGCTTCCTTTCGAACAATCCAGCTTGCACGTAAGTGTTATCGCTGGATCTTCGCAAAAATGCGCGTGTTGCTACGTTTTATCCTTTTTACCGCCAACGTACCTATGCAGGTCGCGATGCCTCACCCAGTGCCAAGCTATAAATGCAAATCGATCAAGTTAGTTAAAATGAAGAACTTCATATGAAATTGCGGCGCTGGTCTGTCTTCTGGTCTGGAAGTCTGGAACTTCTATTCAAGTGCTTGGCGGTGGAAAGGTTAAACGATGTGATTGATATTATGGAGGTGTGGTTGACTATTCCAGCCGACTCATTCAAGTAATTAGTACATACCTACCTATGCATATACAGTGTGTTTAAAGAATGCTAATACACACATTAAATTCTTATTTATATTGATAAATGCATTTTTATAAATACTCTTAATCCAACACCCGCGGATGGCAGTCATCTTATTTTTAATATCAGTTCAGAGAGTATGTTCAATAAAATGTTAATATCTTTGAATCTAAAAGTCCAATCGACGTGCAAACGCAAAGCATTGCTGCAAAGGTAAACGTCGTCGTTTTCGAAAAACGATGTAATTTTACTTCTCTCTTTCTTCTTTAGTGCAAAAATAACCGCTGTTTTTAATTTTAAACTAGCAGTGCCCGCGACTTCGTCCGCGTGGAATAGTGACTTTTCGGGCAGCATATTTTGAATAACAAATACCGTCGTTTGATAGAATACGTAACAAATCTTCGCCGTGATTCTTTAAATTGACATAACTTTTTTATTTATGAACCGATTGACATGAAATAAACATAAAATAATGTTAAGTGAAGCTTAGTACAATATATTAGTGAATTTTAAATCGAATAAGCCGTTTCTAATACTAGCGTGCACAAACACACAGATAAACAGACAAACCGACAAACAGACAAAAAAATTAATTACAATTTCGGGGTCGGCATCGATATAATAACAGCCCCTGCTACTTTTTTATATATTTCCATTGTACAGACAGCATTTTTGTACAATTTTATTATATGTATAGATTTGGCATAAACATAAAAAATGCAACATTAAGGGGTTAATTAGGCGTTAACCCAAGAGCAAAATGTACCTAGACCGTGACCGTAGTCAGGCTCGCGAATATTATGGACTGTCCTAAAATGAAAAGAGTGTACCTACTGACTAATTATCGGCTCTCCTATTTCACTGATGTAATGCTCGGATCTGTAATGTTACATTACAGGCGGATGCTGTAAGGGTCCACTTTTAGAGTATTGGTATTTATTTTTGTAAATGGGTTTACGCAAACCCTTTTACTCACTTTTAACCGTTCTTCGAACATACTGTACTTGCTCTGATTTGATCTTATGTCTATTTGCATACCTAGGTACTTATTAAAATAATGTGTAGCTGATTAATTGGTTTTAAATAGAGTTTGATGAATAATTAAAGCCCATAAAGCAGAGTTAAACGATTTGATCGCGCCACGATAGTAGCTCTGTAAGTAGGTACCTACCAGTCATTAGCTGCATGTCATACAAACTAAATTATTATTTACTTCCATACCATGTAGCGTACTTTACCTACCCGAGAGAAATTTGGATGTAGGTATTATTGATGAATGATGATATTCTAGTTACCTAAGTCTGACCAGTCTTACCAAAGGGTATCGTGTTACTGAGTGGGTTGTGGAGGTCAGATAGGTAGTCGCTCCATGTAAAATAGTCGTATTCAGCTGCATCCGGTTAGACTGAAAGCCGACCCCATCATAGTCGGGAAAAGGCATGGCAGATTGATTCTAGTTACCTATGTAATACCTAAACGCAGAGTTTGAAAAAGTCTGACATTTTGACTTACATTTCACCCAACTGCGGCGAAAGCCCAAAGGAGAGTTATGTTTTTACCTTTACATATACAGTGCCCTCATCATTTGCCTAGCGAAGTTCTAGTGGGTACGATAACGGAGCCAGTGGCAATCAAGCAAGCGGCCTCCCTGCTGGTAACTGGCCGGTGTGGGCTGCAGTACCGGGGGTACCACTGGTGCACTACCTACCCTTTTTAGGAGACCTTTTTAAGTTGCTTTATCAAGGAGTTCCGGCTTGTTGGAGATGCCTAAGGCAATTTGATAAAAAAATATTTTCTTCTTAGCGCGTGAATGGCAAAAATAACACGAAAATAAATTGATTGCCGCTCCCTTTTTATTTTTTAAGGCTGGGAAATCATCCAATGACTGCTCCCGCTCTGGGTGGAGCGGAAGGGAGTGTCAGACTCTTACTGAATAAAGCCCATCCATGTTCCTTCCGTAGCCCTTTATGTTCCGGGGTAGCGGTAACCCTTTCGGGCAATCCTGCTTACCCGGCAGGCTTGGCCTTGAGGGGCCCCTTCATATGTTGACATCTCTTTGAGGCGCGCGTGGAACATATACGCGCCGTCCGGCACGGGTCTGGTGCTGATCGGACGGTAAGTCACCCATTACTCACCTACGGTGGCCGGGAGTCGTCACGTGGCTCCCGACGCCCGGAGCGTCTCCCGCGGCGGCTGGGACGGGAGGACCTTTCTCTCTCCCATCCCGCCACCTCCTTCGCGAGCATGACTTTTTCGAAGGAGAGAAGAAGGAGGTGACTGCCTCCCACTTCCTCTCGCCCCGGACCATGGCTTGCACCAGGGCCGGGCACGAGAGGTCGCCGCCGCCGAATTGCCGCTCCCTGACGCAGCCATTAGATCCTCACGTGTGCAGGTGAAGATGGGAGGTGAGGATTGTTTGTGGAGAAACCTCTGATTTACATTGGAGCTCTGTGACACATCTCCATGTGACCTCCACCTCCATGAATCACATGGAGGTGGAGGTCACATGGAGGTTGTCCATACTGCGGCCTACTTGGCGCCACCGTACCTATAAAAATTAATAGAACCAGCTAAAATCTATAAAAATCTCACTTTTACCATAACTTAAGTAAAAAAAATGAGTAAATTGATCTATCTCTAAATACGCTCACTAAACTTTATGAAACCGTGTCGTCCATGAACTGGGGTAGGTAGAAACATAGCTACTTAAATATTTATAAAAGTGGTCGCGTTATCTCTGATAGATCATCTAGCTTTATAATTACTCGCTCGTGGGTTGTTCACGTTAAAATCCACACTACTGGTTCACACCGTGTGGACATTTTACTAAACACACACAGTTCCACTACGCTTTAAAAATGGTTCAGGGCGCATCAGAGAAATCTAAAATCACACCAAGAAAATCTTTGTACGGTATTAATAATAATACGAAGCAATCGAGGAAACAACTCTGTCAACAGAAGTTCGTGGAGTTTTGTAAGAGGACGGATTTGCACGGGTATAAATATATTGTGATGGAGGATTTCAGTTTTGGTGAAAGGTACTTATTATACTACCTATTCATGGTGACTAGGAACCTATTTATAGATATATATGACCTATGCTTGGCTGTCCCATAGCTATTACTTACTTAATTGTTGTTCGCGAGATTGTAACCTCCCATTATACCGAGTGAAATTGAATTCGTGGGCAACATTTTAAAAGGGGTCGTTGTACCTACTCATCATTATGAACAACTTTAATGATGGGAATAAATCTGAAATCGTGAAAAAAAAATTGCTCGCATACTCGAGTTTTTTTTATCGCTTTTTCAGATTTTTCCATCTTTAATTATTTTTAATTTATATTAAGCTGACTTTATGAAGGTATTCTTTTTCTTCGAGTGGTTAGTGGCTAACCTGGTGTTAGAGTTTTTTTTGGTCTCTGACTTTGCTTCACGTACTGTTGAGAAATCTCAGGCATGCCTGTCACGATGTTTTCCTTCACCGATTTTTAAGCAAATGATAATTATATTAATTATACATAATAGTGCTATTCTGTAAAAATCTAGGTAGTCTATGTAGGTGAAGTGAGCTTAAAGTGAGCTGTCAAAAGTGTCTATCCCTAGAATAAGGGGGAACGACAGCTCGCATCACGCTCACTTCATGTAAGTTATCACGGTGAGATTTTCACAGAATGGACCGGCTGGTCCGCGAGTGCCATACCAGGAAGTTATAGGAAAAGGAGCTTCGAAAGTTATGCATATGCGAACAAAATCACGGGAAACCGCTTGTGGCGTATAGAAAGGATGGAGGTTAAAAAAAAGTGTTTATATTTGTTGTGATTTTTAAGTGTATGCAATTTTGAAGTGGTCCCGAATTAGGTGCTGCTGGGCGGTTGCCGTGTTGGTCAGCGTCGCTATTGCGGCTTACTTCGTGGTCACCGCATACAAGTGGTACGCAAGGAATCCTATAGTAACAGTAAGTTCTTTTATGTATCAGTAGATAGAGTCGTAACACAGGCACAGAGAGTTTATATAGCGTGATCTTTATCGTTGGGTACCTGTGTGGCAGTCTTCGTACTCTTAAGCTGCCATTTTAGCAGTTAGGTTACTGTAGGTGTTCCACGCGCGCCAAGAGATGGTGGAGAGGGTAAGCAGGATTGTCCGAAAGGGTTACCACTACCCCGAAACATAAAGCCCTAGGGAAGGAACATGGATGGGTTATAGTCAGTTAGAGTCTGACACTCCCTTCCGCTCCATCCAGAGCGGGTGGAGCCATTTGATGATTTCCCAACCTCAAAAAAAAAGGTTAGGTACTGTAGGTTCCTAGGTAGGTACCGGTCCATGGGTTTTTAGATTATTTGTTCCTAGTATTTGGCTGCAATTAACTGGCCAGTCTGCTCAATGAAGCAGCTCTACGTGAATAGAGATACGTATAACTTCAAAGTTCTGTTATAAAACATAGCTTATCTGCGAAAAAGATTAAAGCTAAAGAAGCCAATCGATCATTAATGCAGTTTTAATAATTTTTATCAGCTGAATATTCTTTTCACAAGGACGCGGGATATGATTATCGATAACCAATCATGTCAATAATCCTATGGAGATTTAAGCCTTGAATACACACGCTATGTGGTAACATAAGAGCATGTGACTTTTGAGTATATGCTACCAAACAAGCAAGTCAGCAAGGCTCAATGTTTTGTATGATCCTACTCATTAAAGCACCTACTTACCATCTAATCTCTTCACCACCCTTGGTTGACTGGTAGAGAATGCCTAAGGCATTAAGTTCGCCTTTGTACAGAGGCCAGCACATCAAGTTACCACAATCTGTCAAATTTCTTTGATAGTATTTCAACTTTATTGCAAAGACATAAGGTTAATTTTTAATTGAGAAAATTTGACAGTTAGGGATAGCTTGAAGTGCTGGCGTCTGTACCTTTATTGTGTGCGAAAAGTATAAATAAATAAATAAACTAGCGCACAATAAGCATGTATCTACGAACGCAGTACCTATAAACATTTTACATACATAGAGAGCATACCATAAATAAGGATACGTAGGTATCCTTATTTTTTATTTACTAGCAAACAAGTATGCTTTTGAATAGCACGTGTATTCGAAGCTTAAGGCATATAATTCTATTTTAAAGTATACATAGGGAATAAGTACGATTATTTTTACTAGTTTTAGTTAAACCGCCATGTGACAATGCTTAAACTGTGTTATGTAGGTAGTGAAACAACTAACGGCTAATATAGCACACTGGTTTATTCCTTGGCTAGAGAAGGCAGGGACACAGCCCACGCACACATACATACAAAATAATATACAGTGTGTTAGGTTAATCGAGGGACACACTTTCAGGGGTTACTATACCTACTCCTGAAAATGAACAACTTTGACTAGGAACTATACCTGAAATCACGAAAAAAAATCAGCGTTTCAGTACATTTATGTTCCCATAATTCGTCAAAATGTATGGAACAGCTGATATTTTTCATATTTCAGAGTTGGTCCCATAGTCAAAGTTGTTCATTTTCATGAGTGCTATACAACCTGAAAGTATGTCTCTCGTTAAGCTAACACACTGTATAACAAACTGTTTAGAACAAAAATCACATCTATCATATTTTATGTGTACCTACCAAAACCTTGGACATTTCAGGTTATTGAAAGCACTCAAGGTGCAATTTGGGATGTGCCATTCCCTGCTGTTACTATATGCGACTTGAATATAGTTTCCAGAAAGGCTGCCAGGACTTTAGCAAATAATTTGTAAGTGCTCCATCTAATAATTCTTTGGTTATCTTATCTTTGAGGACCTCGTTAAGCAATCGAGATCATAACATGCTTGACTTCCTCATGACCTGACATGTTACAGCACGTAGAAGGTAGATTCAAGAAATTGTTGTGAAAGTTTAAAAGCGCTTTAAAAATAATCACCGAATTTGCGGGTAATACTTAGATGAGTGACGCACAAAACCGGCAGAACAGAAAGAGTGCCTATATCCAGCAATATGATATGTAAATGATGATGTGTTAATCAATGGCTTGATATACCTACTAGAGCTTAAAAAAACATCTTGAGAAGCTGTAATGTGATAGCTGGATAAGTAGTACAAAGGGATAGGATTATCATTACGTGCATGTTTTAATACTGATTATTAGATATTTTTGTTCAGAATTGGAGGAGGAGTTTGTGGCTAAGTAATAACAGCCGCACAGGCCGATCTATCAGGTTAAGCTACGCTTGCCGGGGTTGACCATGGATGGGTGACCAGCTTTACATATCGAGACTCCTCCGTGCCTTGGAAAGCACGTTAAGCCGTTGGTCCCGGCTGTCATTTGTGCATCTTTGACAGTCGTTACAGGTCGTCAGAAGCTCGAAAATCTGACAGCCAGTCTTACCAAGGGGCATCGTATTACCCAGTTACTGGGTTGTGGAAGTCAGATAGGCAGTTGCTTCATGTAAAATACTGGTATTCAGCTACATCCGGTTAGACTGGAAGCCGACCCCAACATAGTTGGGAAAAGGCTAGGCAGATTGATTGATTTTTGTTCAGAAAAGTACTTACCTAACTATAATTTAATTTTTTAGGACACTACCTGAAAATATTACCGCAGACTTTGTTTTCGATACCTTTCGACTGGTGCCGCTGTTGTATTCAACCTTCACAGCTGGTCCCGAAGAGAAGGAAGATTTGCGGACACTGCAAACTATATTGGACTTAAACAACATCTCCATGGAGGCGTTATTTCTAAGAGTAAGTCTTTGAATTCTAGTGATTATTGAAATGCCGGTTTTAGCATAGCTTTTGCTAATGATGTTAGGGTTGCCAGAGATTGTAGTAAACTCCATAGTTTATATTACAAACCGTGTAGTTATGCTGACTTAATAGAGTAGCTAGCAGTTTTTAGTACTACATTTAGTATGAAAAACTGCTGCCTCAATTAGTCAGCGTTCTTCCTGTTTCTACTATAGTATACATTAAGTTCTTCGCTCGGGAGTTAGTTCACTTCTTCTTTCCTGTTAAAGCAGTAGGAAGTGGGTAGGCAGTGGTGGTAGTGAAGGATGGTTATGGATTATTAGTCGTCATCTCGGAAGTTTTCATTTCTAGCCATCTCATCTTTCACACAATCCATCCATCGTTTCTTTAGTCTCCCTCTACTTGTATAGCCATCCACGTTCATACTCACAACTTTCCTGATAACAGTTTCTTCATTCCTCCGCATAACATGCCCATACCATGACAACCGATACCAAGCCTTGCATAAATAGCCTAAATTATTATACCACTTGAACAGGAGTAAGATCCGTACGTATTTCTAAATTCGAGGGTTTTAGAGCTTTGCGTAGAATTATTTATTTAACCCTTTACTTAGACTGGAATGGCCATCTCTTAGCTGCTACGACTTTTTTAAATTAATTAATTTTTTGCATCTTTTATTATGAACTCTTCTAACGTTCTAAAGGGTCTGTTATTGGTTTATTTGAAATAAATCCTTGCATTTGAGTGACTTTACTATAGCAACAAAGGATAATTTAACCTTCTTCTTCTCTCCTCACTTTGCAGTACCGACAGGATCCTCAATGATCAAGTTCTTGTTCGTGTTGATATATTGAGTTCCCGAATCTTTTCCATTCGGTTCGTCGTAATATTTTTAGATCGTTGTAACGATGCGTACCCGCGTTCTTCTATAGTAGCGCCCTGTCTTGAATGTTTGAACTAATGTTTGATTATATGTTAAGGGTAGGAGGTATATAAAGAAAGCAATGATTACCATTCCAGCTGTCTCCAGCGTCCTCGTGCAGTAACCTGGTGCAGCGGTGCATGTGGAAGAACGCCATATATCGGTGTGACGAAATGTTTAAGCAAATCTTCACTTTGCTCAGTATTTGCTGTACTTTCAACTATTATGCGGTGGAGGGTCACCCTAAAATGTAAGTATTGACATAAATAAAAAAAAATAAACCACCGACTTCCAAAAAAGTACTTAGTTACAACAAAGTGAAAGATAATTTCAATTTCGGAAGTCTTTGCCAAAAAATGAAGATACAAAACCAAAAACATCGACTTCCATCATTGTAGTGGTTTTTGGAAGTCGGTTCTTTTTTTTGTACTTAAAAGTTCTATTATAGAATTTAACTCAAATACTATTCAAGTGAAGTTATTAAAATTATATATATTAGACTACCTCGAAAGTAGGGTATACTTTCGAGGTGGTCTCATATAAGTACATTTTAATAAATCAAAATCATACCAAAAAATAATTGGTGGATATGTCCACCAATTGTGAAGGGCTTATGTTTTATGTTTTTTTTTATGTATGCATAAAAAAACATAAAACCTCCTCCTTTTTCGAAGGCAGTTAAAAAATGTACTCACAGTTAAAACGAGGGCTACTCTTCCAGCCGTTGTCTATTCTTGTGTTAATTTAATTGGTTGTTTGGTCTCTTCGCGAAGTAAGCTGCCCGCCCTCATTATGTGTCCTCCTCTAAAGAAGGTATCTACTACACTCCTTTCAATTGAGCATAATTGAAAGGAGTATAGTAGGTACCTTTTTTAACCTCACACACACTCTGTTTATAACAAGAAATGCCTTGGAATAGAATGAAAACTGATAGAACAGAACACTCCTTCATGATCAAAAATATCGGGGCGTGATGATCGGACATTTTTGTTCACTAGAAGTAACCGTCCCTTTTTGAACCACATTGGACGAACAACGTAAGAATGCCTTACTGTCAGTATTCATATATTTGTAACCTAACCGTCCTGCACCTTTTTAGGGCAGCAGCAGAAGAGCAGTGGTTGCCCAGTGGCCAGTGGTATCGGCTTCGACCTACGAGTTGTAGGTCGGGAGTTCGAACCCAAGCAGGCGCTTTACTTTGTGTATTTAATTTCATCACCACTGCTTTTAAAACGGTGAAGGAAAACATCGTGGGGAAACCGGCATGTCCTAGAACCAAAAATTCGAAGACATGTGACATCCGCCAACCCGCACTGGACCCGGGTGGTGGTTTATGGCCCACTCTCTCTCTCTTAGAGAAGAGGATAGTGTCCCAGCAATGGGAACATTATAGGCTGATTATGTAACCGTCCTGCACCTTTTCATATGCAGAGTCAAGTCCCTCTATAAAAAGAAATGTATAGAAAACACGGATTGGTTCCGTCAGAAACCCGGTTAACCAGTCTACAACTTCCTAGGATTTCTTTTCCTACGGCATGCCCGTTTAAAAAAAAGGTTCCGTCAGTGTGTTGATTCTAAACACTACGGTTGCCACGCGCCGATACAAAGAGGAGATGACTACCGCATTACCAAATCAGAACTATCACAAATCTTCTCCAAAACCTCCTGTCAAAGTCAAAGGCGCAAAAAATCGGTTTAGCAATATATTTTGAATTTATGATCTAATATAATGATGTTCATTAATCATTACGGCTTTGTTCCCGATATACATTGTTCCTTTCGAGTCTAGACTAATCGAACGAACCACTTAGCAAATTGATACGAACCTTACCGTTAGTAGTGTTCTAGAAAGTGTCAGGCATGTCAATATTTTTTGTTGGTAAATACCTAACTATGCTGTAAGGATAAAATTCCCATCAGGCCGATATGTTTTGACTCAAGCCTGCCTTTTATTATTAGATTGTAGTCTGCTTACTGTCTGCATCAGATTAGATAATAGCCGACAAAAATGTTTAGAAAGACTTTAAATCTTTGAAGTCACTTAACTTTCAGTGATTTAGGCCTAGACATTGTAAGGACTAATCTACCTACTTAGCTGAACAAAGCAACTATTCAGTTACAGACTAATGTTTTATTATTGAAATCCATACTCAACGGACAAACATACGTCATGCAGTTAATTGTTAAGCACTCGATTAAAGGGTATTTCTGCCGTTAAGGGTATTTAGACATGATACTTTTTGAACTTCATCTATACCTACCACATTAAGTAGGTACTTTAAACAGATTGGTATTTATTTCTAACTAGCGACCCACCCCGGGCTTGCACGGGTGCAAAGTAGATACTTCCACGCGGGCGAAAGTTATATTAACTATGGACACGTAACGTAACCTTCCTCTTGAATCACTCTATCTATTGATGAAAACCGCATTAAAATCCGTTCCGTAGTTTATAAGATCTAAGCATACAAAGGGACAGACGGTGGGAAGCAACTTTGTTTACTTGATACTTGGAGTTTGTAGAGATACTGTGTGAGAGCACTCAGAAACATGAAAATCTTTTAGTTCGGGACCAACTTTGGAATAGTAATACAAAAGAATGTCATTTATACTATGACGCCTTAGACTAAAAATCATTCTCATAATCATACATTGTATGTACATATAAAACCTGAAACAGTTGTTTTTTCGATTGTTCAAGCTCACTTCATCATACACTCGAGAGCAATGAATCCGGGTCACTTAAAGAATGTTAAAAATCTCGGAAACTAAAAATGATAGGTTAATGCAATAAATTGTATTTAATAGACAATGTAATACTCCTTAAATGAAAGTAAAAAAAATATGAGTCACCATACATTTTATTAACACAAAATTACATAAAGAAAAAAACTGCTGATCTCTCCTTAAAACAAAAATAGGAAACATGAAATTTTTGAACTTTATTACGATTTTCTTGAATTTTAATACTTCGTATTGCCTCCTCGTGCTTCCATTACTGCGTTTACGCGGTTTGGCATGCTGTACACCAAGTTCCTTATACGATTTTGGGGAATATTCTCCCATTCCTCTGTGAGAGCAATTTTGAGCTCACGAAGCGTGATTGGGGGAGGGTTTCGTTGTTTTACGCATCTGCCTAGCTCGTCCCAAGCATGCTCGATCGGGTTGATATCCGGGCTGCGCGCTGGCCACTCCATACGAGTAATGTTCATCTCTTGAAGGTAGTCATTCACAATCCTACCTGTATGAGGTCGGGCATTGTCATGCATAAATATAGCATCCTCACCTAAATTGACCATAAATGGACCAACGTGATCATTGAGGATTTCTTCCACATATCTTACGCTAGTTAAAGAGCCGTTTTCTATGATCACCAGCTCTGTGCGACTTTCAGAAGAAATTCCGGCCCACACAAGTACAGACCCACCACCGTAGGCTACTTTTTCTTCGATGCATGCTTGCTTGAATCTTTCCCCTGGTCTTCGATACACTCTGTGTCTTCCATCGTGCTTGTAGAGCATAAATTTTGATTCGTCGGAGAACATAACTTTTGACCAATCTTCAATACTCCAATTTACGTGGCCCTGGGCATATCTTAGTCTTGAAATACGATGCCCACGCTCCAGTTTAGGGCCGTTTGCAGGTCTAAGGGGTTTTAAGTTAGATTCAGCAAGCCGACGTCTTACTGTCCATGCACTTGGGTTACTTCCTCCGAGGCGTCGAAACTGATTTGTGAGTTCAGTTCCTGTGAGAAAGCGATTTCGAAGCATGGTGTTCACCAAGTATCGGTCTTCTCGTGCTGTGGTACACCTGGTTCTGCCCGTTCCTGGTCTGCGTAGGTTAGAACCAGTTTCTTCGTAACGTCGGAGAACTCTTTGTACTGTTGACAGCGACACACCGACAGTCCTGGCTGTATCGCGCTGACTCCGGCCGGTTTCCAGCATTGTAAGTATTCTGGTGCATTCTTCAGGCGTAAGCGACATAATTTCAGCTTGAATAATGAATATAGAGCACTATCAACATGGTTTATGTACCCACATAAATGACAGATTACAAACAAAAGCAAAACCAAATGCTGTAATTTCGTAGTTCCATCTTCGAAAGTGGCCCTTTTTCAAATTTGATTTTTTTATGATATAATTTTACAAAAACTAAGAAGTTTTAATACCTTCATTTAAGGAGTATTACATTGTCTATTAAATACAATTTATTGCATTAACCTAGCATTTTTAGTTTCCGAGATTTTTAGGATTCTTTAAGTGACCCGGATTCATTGCTCTCGAGTGTAGTTTACAGGGTGAGATTTTTACGAATTAATTTCTGTCAACTCCAGGAAGGTATTTAAACCAACTCCAGAGGAGTTGAAATCAGGTGTTCAAGATTTAGTTTGAAATCTGAACAAACAAAGATGCACAAAGGGATTGCTCATTATATGTAGTCATACATTTAATTAAACCGATTACAAGAACTTTTGAATTGTCGAGGTGTCAGTCGGAAACATGAAGCTGGTTGGACATTCCAGTGTGTAGTAAGTACTGTAGAGCCTTGGTGAAACCTTATGTGGAACCAAGCTGGTCGGTTAAATAACTGACAGAAATAAAAAATAGCTGACAGCATTCCACCTTGCAAAATGATAGAAAATTTTGGTAGGTTTTTATAAAAGAAATTAATAAGAGTCTCTCAGTAGCCGTGCTGGACGCATGTATTTTTTAATAGCTGCTGCTCTATAATAATTATATGTGCTGCCCCGTGTGTTACTATTGTAAGATAGAAATCCCTACAACACAACTCACTTAGGGAGCTCTCAGAGGTAAAGCTCGTGTAAGCTTTACCTCTGAGAGCTCCCTGATTGAAGGCCCATCTGGGCGTCACAGTACCTATGGAGAAGAACGGGCAGGAAACCCCATGGACACTTTTTAAAATAAGAAAATTGGTTTCATCATCGTCAGAACTAAGGTATAGCATTATACACTGTAGTATAATATTTATTTAATTAATATACAAAATTCCTCAAGGTATTGTAAGGTTACAGTTGCTACGTAGACTTTTCCTGTTGGCTTTGGTTCTTGGTAAAAGCTAATCTGGGATTCTGCGATAACAATTTTTAAGTACATTGGCTGATTATACTAAAATGTGATTTAAATGGCAGTTGGGCACTTGTTATCATTGTACTCTGCTCTTATCAGAGGAATTTATACATACCTGAAGATTATTATTTATTTATATTGTAAGTAGACTCTCGTTATTGGTAATCCGGTAGATTAATATTTATCTTGGAGAAGTGTGCAAGCTGATTGACAAAGTTGTGGAAACTAACGCCGGCCGGGCGGGCGTAGTTTATTAGTTGTGTTTAGTAGTGAGGTATGATTCTGATTGCAGTTCTGTATACCTAGCTAATTCCGTATCGTTTCCTCTACAATTTCCTTGGATTGCCTGGAATTAAAAGGCCACGATTTCAGACGAGTGGAGACCTAGTTTTTTTTGAAGTGAAACTTCTTTATCGGGGTTGGAAAAAAAAATTTCATTACGCGTCACATTTTTCCGTTACGCGCCATCTTCTTCTTATCCCTACCACGCGTGATTCGAAGTATACTTTCTCCAGCGGAGTAGGGATATTTAACTTATTATAATGAAGGTAGGTAGGTAGGTAGGTAGGTAGGTAGGTAGGTAGGTAGGTAGGTAGGTAGGTAGGTAGGTAGGTAGGTAGGTAGGTAGGTAGGTAGGTAGGTAGGTAGGTAGGTAGGTAGGTAGGTAGGTAGGTAGGTAGGTAGTTAGGTAGGTAGGTAGGTAGGTAGGTAGGTAGGTAGGTAGGTAGGTAGGTAGGTAGGTAGGTAGGTAGGTAGGTAGGTAGGTAGGTAGGTAGGTAGGTAGGTAGGTAGGTAGGTAGGTAGGTAGGTAGGTAGGTAGGTAGGTAGGTAGGTAGGTAGGTAGGTAGGTAGGTAGGTAGGTAGGTAGGTAGGTAGGTAGGTAGGTAGGTAGGTAGGTAGGTAGGTAGGTAGGTAGGTAGGTAGGTAGGTAGGTAGGTAGGTAGGTTATTAAACTTTATCTAATTTAACTTTATTTAACCAATTTCTGTAAAGTTGCATATAGTAAATTATTTTTTGAAAAATAACGTCATAAAGAAGTTTCACTTCTTACGAGTGTACGCTGTACGCTAATACGCACACATTTTTTTTTTCGTATAGGTAATTAGAGGTGACTCATGACTCGTGATGTCGGCTAATAGAGAAATGTGGGAAGAGAAGGTAGGCTGTAATGGTAGACGAATGGCGATGATGGTATAGATACCATGAATATTTTAACTTCCTTATCACCCCATTTTCAACCAGCTCCCACCTCGAGGTCGAGCCCGCTTTGCACGCTTTATAGGGTAGCGGATAAAATAGACTTGGTTTTTTTTTTACTTTGGCGACCTCTAGGGAATTATGCTTCACCGGGATTGGCCGAAAGGGCTACCGCTACCCCGGAACATAAAGGGCTACACAAGGAAAATGGATGGGTTTTAGACAGTAAGTGTCTAACACTCCCTTCCGCTCTTTCCTGAGCGGGAGGAATAAATAAATAGACTACCTAGATAGATATAACACGGTTATAACTTATATAGCACAAAAATATTGATGTTTTAAAATATCGTTGCAATAGTTACATTGCGGCCCGCGCGAAGCAGGGGATCACAGAACAGATAAGTTATCTGTTCTATGATTATTAGCATATCATTAATCGAAACAACTCAAATCTATTCCGTCTAGCATGTCAGTACACAGCTGTATGACGCAAATGGTGTATGCATAGGAGTCATAATACACTCCCGGAAACCTAAATCGAGCCACCCTGCATAATTTTGTTTAAAGGTGAATAATAATCATCATCTGCCTGGCCTTTTCCCAGTTATTTAGCTAGCTTCCAGTCGAATGCAGCTGAAAACCAGTATTTTACATGGAGCGACTACCATTCTGACCTCCACAACCTAGTACCTGGGTAATACGATACCCCTTGGTAAGACTGGCTGTCAGACTTTTGTGCTTCTGACTTCCCGTAACGACTGTCAAAGATCCACGAATGACAGCCGGGACCAACGGCTTAACGTGCTTGCCGAGGCATAAAAATAAATATATGAAGGTGAATAATAATTAGGAAGTAAAAAGAAAAATATTGTGGTTTTGAAGCTAGTCACTCACTATCATTTCCGTTTGATTGTATTGTTCCAAATATGAAATAAAAAAACCGTTTCATTGCAATAAGTCGTTTTTCGCGTTTTCTATAGGCAAAATTTGCATGGATTTTTTAACGGAAACAATAGTTTACTTATTATTAGTAACTTTTATTCAGTAACTTGTTTTAAGTCCAACAGGATTTAAGACGACGGCCAGCACGGTATGGAATTATATAATACCACTGTGACGCGCTGTGGAATGTTCTCCGATGCTTCCAAGGTTTATAACTCCTGCAAAATTTTTGGAACTGGCTGGTTAGTTCAAATACGCCTCTTTAACTTATACCGGAAGTTCTCTATTGGATTCACCTCAGGGCTTCTTGTTAGCGTTAGCTATGATACTAACGTCATGCGGTATTCTCGATCAATTCACGCAGTATGCGCCCTTGCATTATAGTGCACAAAAATTAAACTCAATTTTGTGGCCAGGTACCAAAGTAAGTTCTTTGAATGGCAGAAAATCTTACATGAAGTTGTGTGCACTTACGTTTCAACAATGAAGCCCACACTGAAGGGCCATAACGTGAACAGCTACTTCCGGTGCAGTCTCCATAATTTGAACGTCAGAATGGAATAAAAATAAGGAAAATCAATTTTGTGCAAAACAAACAAGAAACAAAATAACTATTAACTTTAAATGCTTTACTCAATTATTGTTTTCATTTTTTAATAGCGACCAAACTCCGATTTTCTGCTTTTTTTCAAATTCGAATTTGTATCTATGGTGATATCAAAATTATGGCCAGTACTTTAGGTTTAAAACTGCATAAAACTTTTTTAGATCTTAATATTAATACATAAAAATGCGAGGTGGCTCGGTTTACGTGTCCGGGATTGTATATTAAAACCTATAATGTAATCGTAATGGTAGTTTATTATTAATAGTAGATAAGTAGTGAAGATAAAAATTATATTGATTGTTGAATGATTCATTGAGATACGCCATTGCCGATAAGAACCGGCAATAGGCAGGAAATTTTCTATGAGACTTTTAAATGTATTTTCTATATATATGACTACGGAAACCCTACGTCGTTGGTAGTAATTTCCTTAAAGGTAATTTCCCTGACTTTCATTAGATTTCATTAGCTCTTGCTTGTTTCGCAGTGTCAGTGACGATCCTGCCTTGTCGAGTCCTCGCCGTGTTGCCTCCTGCGGCTACCAGACGGCACTGACGGTGCTCCTGTATACTAACCCTGATGATAACTACAGCGCCACGATTGCATCGCAAGGGACATTGGTATGTTATGTTATAATGTATCACAATAAAACCCGACTTACTGACTGTGGATAAGTAAGTCAGGTTTTCAAGTTACAAATTCACGCTTTGGGAATTTTGATAAAGTTTATAAATTTTCGTGTTCGTGTCGAGACTAGGAGGTCAGATAGGCAGTCGCTCTATCTATACTAATATTATAAAGAGGAAAGATTTGTATGTATGTTTGTAACGAATAAGCTCAAAAGCTACTTTTCAACTGTTTTTTACTGTTCCCGTGGGATAATTTCCTACATACACGCGGGCGAAACCCCTGGCAAGAGCTAGTGTAAGATACTGGTATTCAGCTGCATCCGGTTAGACTGGATGCCGACCCCAACATAGTTGGTAAAAGGCTAGGCAGATTCAGTTCGTGTTCACGTACCTAAACTGATTCATAGCCGAATCAGTTTAGGTACGTGAGCTAGGAAGCCTTCAGGCCATGTGGTGACCTCTTCGGGCATCTTGGAAGGACGGGGCCGGACCTTGCGGACTGCCAGTTTGGCTTCCGCAAGGGGCGCTCGACGGTGGACGCCATCATGCGCTGTAGAGCCCTCACGACGGGGGACGCGGTGTCCCAGGGTAGGGTCGTCGTGGCGGTGTCACTCGACATCGCCAACGCCTTCAACACCCTGCCCTGGAGTTGCATTGGGGAAGCACTCCGGTATCACCGGGTGCCGACCTACCTCCGTTGGATAGTCGGGGCGTACTTGACGGACAGAGCCGTCATCTACCCCGGTCGCGATGGGGAATGGAACCGGCGAGAGATGTCGTGCGTTGTCCCGCAGGGATCGGTTCTGGGGCCGTTCCTGTGGGACATCGGTTACGACTGGGTGCTGCGGGCCGACCTCCCTGACGGCGTCAGCGTAGTTTGCTACGCTGACGACACGCTGGTCCTGGCGCACGGGAGGTCGCATCAGGCGGTGGCCGACGCGATGACACGCGGGGTTGCGACAGTCATTGAGAGGATCCGGCAGTTGGGTCTCGAGGTGGAATTGCGCAAATCCGAGGCCATGTCCTTTCATGGGCCTCGGAATAGGACCCAACGGGATCCCAACTTACGGTAGGAGGGGTTCACATCGGCGTCGGGACCACGATGAAATACCTAGGTCTGGTTCTCGACAGCCGATGGAATTTCGTGGAGCACTTCCGACGTTTGGCCCCCAAGCTGGAACGGACTGGGGCCGCCTTCAAGCGGCTCTTGCCCAATTTGAGGGGGCCAAACGCCTCCTGCCGGAGGCTTTACGCGGGAGTCGTGCGGTCCGTGGCCCTTTACGGGGCCCCGGTGTGGGCGCGTTCATTGCGGCGGCGAGCCGCCCACTATCTGAACGCGCCCCAAAAGGTGGTAGCCATTCAGCTTATCCGGGGGTACCGCACGATCTCGGGCGAGGCGGCAAGCCTCCTTGGCGGACTGCCGCCGTGGGATCTGGAGGCGATAGTCCTCGCGCGCCTGTTCGAGTGGCGCGCGGAGGTACTAAGCCGGGGGGAAACTCCGTTTCCGCAGCAAATTGCGGCGGAGCGGACGGACCTCCGGCGCGATCTCATGGCGGCCTGGAAGCAGCGACTGTCGCAACCCAGCGCAGGGCACGCCACGATAGTGGCGGTAAGGCCCCTCTTTGAGGAGTGGCTAGAGAGGCGTTACGGCGCCCTCACCTACCGCCTGACGCAGGTCCTCACCGGACATGGATGTTTCGGGAGGTTCCTGCACATCATCAGGCGGGAGGAAACGCCCGGGTGTCACCACTGTGAGGATCGCCCAGAGGACACGGTAGAGCAGAGAGGCGATCGGCGGCGGCGACCTCTCGCGCCCGGCCCTGGTGCAAGCCATGGTCCGGGGCGAGAGGGAGTGGGAGGCAGTCACCTCCTTCTGCGAAAAAGTTATGCTCGCGAAGGAGGTGGCGGGATGGGAGAGAGAAAGGTCCTCCCGTCCCAGCCGCCGCAGGAGACGCCCCGGTCGTCGGGAGCCACGTGACGACTCCCGGACACCGTAGGCGCGGGCCTGCGGACGGTGAGTAATGGGTGACTCACCGTCCGATCAGCACCAGACCCGTGCCGTACCGCCTCAAAGAGATGTCAGCATATGAAGGGGCCCCTCAGGGCCAAGCCTGCCGGGTAAGCGGGATTGTCCGAAAGGGTTATCGCTACCCCGGAACATAAAGGGCTACGGAAGGAACATGGATGGGTTTTAGTCAGTAAGAGTCTGACACTCCCTTCCGCTCCACCCAGAGCGGGAGCAGTAATCGGATGATTTCCCAGCCTTAAAAAAAAAAAAAAAGGCCATGTGGTGACGAGTATAGCAGAGGCCAAAAAATGGCCTGCAATCGGATAGGACTATGTCCAGATGTGGACTGCTGTCTGCTATAAGCCATTTGGTATTATCTAGCATAAAAAAAATCCACCAAAACAGGAAATTTACGCATCTCTACATAGTATAAAAAAAATCGGTCTGCGCCGTCTATTCCTTTGCACGTTTAGATCTTTTAACTACGCAACGGATTTTAATGCATTTTTCATCAATGCATAGTGATTTAAGAGGAATGTTTAAGACGTTTACGTCTAAAACATTCCTCTTAAACTTAAATACTCTTAAACTTTAGTTTAACTAGCATTTTGATGTTGTTTTCATCATAATTTAGATAATTCTTTTCTACTCTCGTATTACAGTCAAGTCGTGAAAACTATGCGGCGCCGGCGCAGGGGCGGGTCGCTAGTTTTAAAATAAAGGAATATATCTAGGATGCTTACAATGTTTTAGACAGTGGCTGTTTATCTCTGCATCACCCAAAGGTTGACTGGTAGAAAATGCTTATGGCATTAAGTCCGCCTCTGTACATTACTGTGCTGAAAGTATTAAATAAAATAATAAAATAAAATAGTCTGAACTGTGGCGGTTGCAGGACCATCTGCTGTTTATTTTTGCCCACTTTCCTTTATACTACATGATATTTTCGTGTTTATTACTTCCGACTCAGTAGCTATGTTGTACTGCTTACCTACTGCATTTGGATCATCCACCATTTATAACCACGTGCAAGTTTTCGATTGTAATTTACTGATAAGCTTGCTTAAAGAGCAGTTTTTTTTTTTTTGTTGCACGATGTTTCCTGGTACAGATACATCATAAAAAAACAATCTAGCTTAATACTAAAGCTAATGAGTAATTCAATTTTGACTTAATTTGCTAGGTAGAGTAAGCCTAAGAATGTGTCCATTTACACTTTTCTTATTGTCTCTAGTAAGGGGAAGACACTTTGTTCTTGTGTTCTTTATGGGTAGCACTCACTTCACTACATTAAACTAACACTTCACTAAATTAACTCAAAAGGTTTTGTCCTTTTTAGTCTTCTCACTATATCCGTGTTGTCGAGGAGCTGGATAGCCTCGATGTTCACATGATGGTGAAGCCTTCGTTCATGAGCTTCGGCGTTCTTTTTAATTATATCTGTGACGAGGGCTACTTTGAGGTCCTGATGAAGGTCGTCATTACGAACGTACCAGGGCGCGTTGACGATTCCTCTGAGTACTTTATTTTGGAAACGCTGTATTATTTTGATGTTGCTTTGTTTGGTACAGCCCCAAAGCTGAATACCATAAGTCCATACAGGCATGAGGACTTGTTTGTACAAGAGTATTTTGTTGTGAACTGACAGTGAAGAATGTTTTCCTATCAGCCAATACATCGACTTGTAGCGAAGCTCTAGCTCGTCGCGTTTCTTTTTAACATGAGCTTTCCAGCGAAGCTTTGCGTCTAATGTCATGCCTAAGTATTTGGCTGTATTTTCGTATGGTATGGCATGACCATTTATGTTTACCGGATGATTATTTGGCTTTTTGTTTGTGAAGTCTATGTGAACAGATTTTGCTTCAGAGCAGTGAAAAAAGTTAGTGTCATCTACTTATACTAATATTATAAAGAGCTAAAATTTATGACTTTGTATGTATGGATGTAATCTTCGGAACTACTGATCCGATGCCGAAAATTCTTTCACTAATGTGAAGCAACGTTATCCCTGAGTGTTATAGGCTATATTCAAAAAATCTCCAAAAAAAAGGGCAGAACCCTGTTCTGTATTAAAAGGGAAAGTAACGAGTCTGAGTACAACAGATGTCAATCGCCGCTGTCAACTAATCCGATCCAGCCTTTCACTTGCTGTCCTCCCCAGCGACGCCCTTAGCCGAGGTCCGTACCCCACAGGAGGTGCCCTTAGCGTGTAGTCGCTTAGTTTTTACTGGAGGCTTTGCTTTATTGTGGCATTCACAAGCCACGTTAAGCAGCCGACAACCTTCTTGGTATACCTACGAGATGGCATTCACAAAAAAAGACTGTCTTAAAAGATAACAGTATAAAAGTAAAGATCTACTTACAGAAGTAAACATATCATTTAATTTCAATGTTACAAAAAATAATTAGCAAGTCAGTGTTGTTATAAGCAGCACATGATTTGATTAGCGTGATTAGATAGTGATTATAGCCTATAATTCCATTGCGGATACTTACTATTTATTCATTACATTACTAATCTTAGTATGAACGACCCTCCCCGTTTAGATATTCAGAATTAGAAGTTTTTGAATTAGAGTTAGAAGAAATTAGAAGTAAAAAAATTTCGTCAGGGAAGTTTGGACTATGAATGTGGGTTGGCTATACGAGTAGGGGTAGACCAAAGAAAGAAAAGATGGATGGACAGTCTGAAATATTATATGGCATGAAAGGGAGTGAATACCGAGATAACTTACTAACTATAATAGAGAAGTATGGAATAGTAAGAGTGGTTGCGATAGGGAAAAGGGCTGCTGAATGATGATGATGATGGTTGAACAGGTAAACTTACTCGTTCTTAGTTCAGAACCGGATATACCACAAAATAAATAGCACAATTTAAAAAATCTATATTACATAATTATTCAGTTTGTACATGTTTGTTGAGTTCCAAAATTGTATTCTCCATAGGTACTGTGAAGACCAGAGAGGCCTTCACTTCGGGAGCTCTCAGAGAAAGAGCTCGTGTGGCGTGTTATGTTGATTTCTATGTTACAAATAAAAATTAAATACATGCCTTCAGTAGCACAGCTATTGACAGACTCCTTTATTAATATACTAGCTTCCGCCCGCGGCTTCGCCCGCAAAATATGTTGACAAATTATACACATAAACCTTCCTCTTGAATCACTCTACCTATTACAAAAAACCGCATCAAAATCCGTTGCGTAATTTTAAAGATTTAAGCATACAGACAAACAAACAGACAAAAATAGCGACTTTGTTTTATACTATGTAGTGATTTTATAAAATCCTATCAAAATATTCTAAGGTAAAATGCTGTCATTTATTTTATAACCGACCAGCTCTAGGTTCTACATAAGGTTTCACCTAGGCTAACTACACTACCTACAATGAAAGTCAAGGCGCTCTCCCATATTCAAGAACCTTAATCTACAATCTACCTAGTCTTCTACGCTGGAAGGTTGGATGGGTACCAATATATATAATAGATAGCTACCAATATTTTACATGGAGCGATTGCCATTGATAGTTCTCATAATTATACTGGCCCGTGAAAAGGTCCTTTAGAAAAATTTCAGATGCAAAGGGCTTTCTGAAACACTTCCATGTATGTTTCAGGCGAATTTCACCCATGATGATGACGCGATTAGTGCACAAACCCCATTTAAGGGCCCTCTCAGTGTCATCATCTTCTGTAGAATATCGACACTCAGCTCTTGTACGCGTTTTAGATGTACTGATCGCGTTCAATTTCATTGGTGAAATCAACCCTTAGTGACTATATTTAGCGGGATTGTCCGAAAGAGTTACCGCTGCCCCGGAACACAAAGGAATAAGGAAGAAAAATGGATGGATTAGGTTGTAATGACTCGCTCACAGATCACCAGTCAAAGACCAAAAACCTACGTCACCAAAACCTACGTCACCAAAACCTATGTCACCAAAACCTACGTCACCGAAACCTACGTCACCGAAACCTACGTCACCGAAACCTACGTCACCGAAACCTACGTCACCGAAACCTACGTCACCGACGCCGCACAGCTTTCAATAGCTTACTATAGCAAAAAGTGTCGTGACAACTTTTTCGTAAGAATTTTTTCCGTCTAGCCCCCTTTCACAACGCGCGATAAGGAACTTCGTTCCAAAAATATAGAAAGGGTTGAGTTTGATGCTAAGAAATGAATTAATGTCTCATCGGCTATGTTGGGGTCGGCTTCCAGTCTAACCAAAAGCAGCTGAATACCAGTATATTACATGGAGCGACTGCCTATCTGACCTCCATAATCCAGTAACTAGGTGACACGATACCCCTTAGTAAGACTGTTTGTAGACTTTCGGGCTTTTGATCACTGAATGGGTTCATCGCCTCCACATACAATGTTATAATTATTTCATGTTCATGTAAAACATTTTAAAACGGTGGAATTTCTTGCCCACTTCTCCACACGAGACTACCTTTTGGAAGGGGCGACTAGAATCAATTCAATTTCTTGTTCATTTTGACGTTCAAAAGTGCCTTACTTGTGCCTATTTGAAATAAATGATTTGACTTTGACTTTGATTGAATGACAGCCAACGGCTTTTCGTGGTTGCCGAGACACGGAGGTGTCTCGTTATATAAAGATGGTCACCCATCCACGGGCCGTCCCCGGCAAGCTTAGCTTAACCTGAGGGATCAACCCACGCGGCTGTTATTCCTTAGCCACAAGTCTACACGAGCCACGAATTAATGTCTCGTGATAGGTATAATTTGTAATTGCCACATGTAATAGTGACTTATCTTAGATACGTTTTGGGGTTTATTACGGTATTATTGTTGTACCATGTGATTATACACGAGTGTTTACAGTATATACTTAACTGCGTTATGGTACAATTACTTCCATGGAAGTTGGATTAGCCGAATAAGAGCGATGGGGTTGGCTAGAGCCGAATCATTCATTCTCCTGTCCTTATAAAAACCGAATATTATATTGTTTTTCTTTTACTTGGTCTACAAAGTCCCGGTGCTGAGCATAGGCTTCCCCCAAATCCTTCCAGACATTTTTCTCTTGAACCACCTCGATCTATCCTTTGCGGTATGCCTAGGTCGCCTCGCCACCTCTTATATTTAAATATAGCTCAAAACCCCAAACAACGTAATTTATTTTTCATGAACAGATGTTTAGTGAAATACAGCGATTAAAATTGGCTTTTTTTTTTTTTTACATAAATAGGTTCAAGTTCTTATGTCAAATATTCAAATTAAGAAACAATACTTTTTGCTGTTTTTTCTCTTCAAGCGAAAACGAGGTGCTTCTGAAATTTTGATTTCCCATCGGAATACTGAGCGGTCAGCGTTTCTATTATCTGCTAGGTTTTATCTATGATGACAGATATTATCAACACACAAAAGATTGTATTGCTTTTGGTAGTGAAAAAAAAAAAAAACAACCGGTATCATTTTACCTATTCAAAATAATTTAGTAAAACACCGATCCTCAAATATCTTCACCTAAGCAGGGCTTCTTTTCTATTCAGCAGGATTGTCCAAAAGGGTTGCAGCTACCCCGGAACATAAAGGGCTAAGGAAGGAACTTGGATGGGTTTTAGTCAGTAAGAGTCTGGCACTCCTTCCTGTCTACATAGAGCGGGACCGCTTCCGCTCTATGTGGAGAAGAGGGAGTGTCAGACTCTTAAGAAGCCTTAAGAAGCCCTTTTTTTAGGGTGGGCAATCATCAGATTACCCATAACCTGTGGATTGCCCACCCTCAAAAAAAAGGCTTCTTTATATGCAATATTAGCCGTAGGAGTATTGAAACGTCGAGGTCTATCCGGGTTACTTAATAACCTCTGCCTACACAATGAGTAAGGCACGTTCGGGTATTTTATGATAATAAGATAATTTTAGCGACCCGCTGTTGGTGCAGTTGACGTGATCCTAAATAAACAGTCATCTTCTGAAAGTTTATTATAAGTACTGACTGGCCACTTATAGGTACCTACCTATTAGTTGTTTAGACATTTTTGATGAGTGTATACAACGTGGCGCTACAATGGTGATATTAATTTAACACACGAGTAAGGCTAGTGCCCATTAATCATATAAATGTTGATAGGTTAAAATAAATCGCAATTAAAAATAAAAGGGGCGGAAGGGAGTGTCAGACTCTTGCTGACTAAAACCTATCCATGTTCCTTCCTTAGCCCTTTATGTTCTGGGGTCACCCTTTCGGACAATCCCGCATAAACCGTCCAGCCCTAGGTTCCATATAAGGTTTCACCCAGGCTCTACTTTACTATTAAAAATGGTGATTATAATTTAGTTTTTTTACGTACAGGTGATTATAGACAACGCGTACAACATCCCTGATTTGGACTCTCCGGTCCGGATGGTGAACCCTTCCACTGAGCTGCTAATAGCGCTGTCTCCAGAACGAACGTACACTACTGCTGGAATTAGATCTTTCAGTCCTGAACAAAGGCAATGCTATTATAGTGATGAGGTAAGTGATCTTGTCATATTTAATGATTTTCCATTAGGTACCGCATGTCCACGTGAGGACCTTTTGGCTGCGTCAGCGAACGGTATTCGCGTTGCTGAAATTAGGGCCAAACAAATTAAGAAAAAAAATATATATTAAGGTAGGTACTATTTTTGCTATCGACACGCTAAGAAGAAGATTAGGTACCTATAATATAAATAACTGATGAAAAATTTGAGCAGTGTGGCCAGTAGAGCGGTGGTGGCCAATTGGTCACGGCCTTGACTTACGAGATACTGGTCGTGGGATCAAACTCCAGCTTGCACATTAGGTACTTTGTGTAACTTGTTTCATCACCACTGCTCTCAAAAACGATGAATGAATACATCGTAAATAAATCGACATATCCTAGAACCAAATATTCAATGATATGTGACATCCACCGTCCCCGCACCTTGCCCGCGCTCCCTCACACAAAGAGGAAGTCAGTGTCCCTGCAGTACTACATTAAAAGTATTATTCGAAGCCCACGCAAGATTTGGTCCCTCTTACTCCTTTCCACTTTTGGTCTACTGCGATTTTAGGCCACTCCTTACATGAGAATGAGTCTAATGTACCGCGCTTACAGCTGTTTCCTGTCAGTTAAGTCACCCCTAAGTTATTTTTGGTAAAATCAAATATCACATGCCAGCTGGATATGACCAGCCCACTTCCTCCTCAACCTATTGGAACATAGCTGAGCTCACTATAACATGCTGAGCTTACCAATTGTCTTCTGAAGTTATATAGTTGCATAATTCTTAGTGGCAAACAACACTAAGTGCCTATTTCACCAATCATCGCGTTCATCCAAGAACGGTCAGGGTTTATATTCCTCAATTTTGATATTACTTTGACAGCTCTTGAACGTGGTTTAGATGTGCTGATCGCGATCAAAGATTCAGGACTAATTTACCAATAAAATTGGTCTTGAACATTTTTCCTGGTTCTCATTACTTCATCATTGCTTTAAGGAACACAGGATCAGCGGGCGTTGAATATAGTAGGCCAACGAACAATCAGCACGCCCTATTACAAAAAATAGGTTTCCACCATATCAGGGAGATCAGGGTTATATATCCTTAATCTCATTTGCCTTTCGATTGATCTATTAAAACAATGAGATTAGCGCGATTAATTTATCTGTAACTTCGTTATTGACGCAAATACAACAGATACGGGGCCTTATGGATTTCCGTATCTCCTATATAATCATGAAATTATATAAAAACTTAGTCATCAGTACTAATTGTAATTAATTACTGACGCAGTTTCTTATTTCTTTTACGTAGTAGCCTCATTATGAAGTGTTTCGTATCAGTGGCTATCGGAATATTATGACATTAGTCAGCGATTATTTTTTTAATGGTTACTGGTTCTGTTGATCAGATCAGGCGTGGTTCTGTTAGAGTTAGGATGCGAGGTGAACGACCGCGCGCTGCACTGCGCTGGGTTTGTGAAGCATTCCTGTCGACAAACCTACCATTTGTCTTCTCCTTGTCTGCGACTACAGAAAGTATGGAAATCTATATAGATTTGTAAAATTGTTAGTAACACAAATATTTATGAAAACCTCATGTTAGTAATGACGTTTAACCTAAAAACAATTATTATTAAAATGTCGCTGAAATGGCCATGTCATTGTTTTGAGGTACAGAGGCCGGCACATCAAACTGTATCCGTCAAATTTCTTTGATAGTTTTTCAACTTTATTTCAAAAGTGTAAGGTACATATTTAATTGGGAATATTTGACAGTTTGGGGTAGCTTGATATGCAGGCGTCTGTACATAAACAACAAGGAACATTACTAATATTTACACAAATTTAAATACAAAATATACAACTTAAATGTAAAAAATAAATCTATGACTCTACTCGTGTCCAGACGTGAGGAGAGGTAAATTTTTAGGCCAAAGAATCAGCATTCAGCATTGCCATCCAACGTGGCAACGCTGCCAGTCTTTTGGGCACATTTTCTGACAGCGATGGGGATGAATTTTTTGACGCCCTATGAGCTCTTCTCCTTTTCTACCACTATAATAAACATATTTTTACATTACTAATTGGTTTTTAAAATCATTTTTCCGAACATCCTCATACTCGATGGTACTCCCGATTTCACCACCCGGCTGTGCCGTATCATGCTGACTCGAACGTGAATGTGATTCTTCAAGTGACTAGACGGCATGTAATCGGTCAGCTGTCGGCATCGCCGTCGTCATACAAATGCGGCCAACTTTTTAGGCACGGAAGATCCTATATTGAAGTCTCTTTTCCTTCATATTTTTGTACTGTTTTTCATGTAACGTATTTTATTATTAACGTATTTCATGTATTGCCATACAACGTGGTAATGCTGCTAGCCTTTTGGGAACTTTTCCTGTTGACAGCGATGTGGACGAATTTTGTGATGCCCTTTGATTTTTTTTTCTCTCCTGTTTTATACTTGTACGTAGTTATTATTAATATTTTAAGTATTTTTAGACATGTACATATTATTAAGAATGTATAATTTTCATGTAATGATTTCAGATCAAAATTGGTAAATTTCGTCAATACTCCTACCACAACTGCATGGCGTATCAGAAAGTGGAGTGGTTGAAGAAAGTTTGTGATTGTATACCTCTGTCGTTTCCTAAAGAAGGTAACATGTCCTATTTATAATGTCAAAAGCCTTATTATTTAGCCTCCAATTACTATTCGCCCCTGTGATTGGTTGACTTGGGGTAATTTACAAATTTAAAGTTCAAAGAAGGAAGGTCAAAAAAACCCAAAAGAAAAAAAGTGGAATGATTTTTTCCCATTTGCAAACAATACTTTCGACACTAAGTAGGACTACAGTAGTAGTAGGTAGAGGAAGAAATAGGTTTCAACAGTAAGATTTGATGTGAACCTTTTCAAAGACTGTAATACATCACAAACACATTACCTACGAGGTATATTCTGACCTAAAGTAAAAAGGTCCCAAGTTCACAACAGACATTTGTACAATGGTAGGCACGCGTGTCCCAGCCCGAGTATCTTGTTTCTTCGGGGACGTAGGCTACACGGGTTTTCAATTTAGTTGAAAATCCGTGTAGTTTACGAGTCTAACTGTCAGAATAACTAGAGAATTAACAGTTAGAGTAGTTCATAATTAGTTAAATGGGTAATTAACCTTTAGAGTTTAAAATCTTCTCGTATACTCGACCGTAAATGTAGCACATTTTATCGAATTAGGTTAAATAAAGGATAATGTTTGAAAGTGTATGGAATGTGGTACCCGCAGCGTTTATTTCAGAACGTTGTGAGCGGAACTCAAAAAAACGTAGAGGACCCCTTTTCATTTTTCTTTGATAAATGTGGAAATTATTATTTGTGAAATGTTTAATTGTACCCCTGAAAACTTATTGACTTTCCAAACAAGTACGTTTTTTATAACAAATGTGCCGCTTAAAACTTTTTGGGATTCTAGTGTGCCTTTTTTTACCGTTCTGGCCTTTTCTTAAAGTTTTCGCAAGTAACTGAATACCAAATGGGTAATGGGTTAAGTTAGAGCTGTGACTGAGTCTAGGGATGGAAGTCTGGGGATGTCTGCTACTCTGGGACCCGAAAAGGTGGCGCGAACTGTCCCACGAGCGCCCTTCTTGGACGTCACAGGAGGAGTCAGACACCACACGCTTGAGCAGGGGCCAGCACCAGTCGGGGCTGCGTTGAAGAGTCCTTTAGTGCCCCCTACCCCCTGTCTAAGTGTGCGAGGGAACTCAGGGTGATTTTAGTCAGTAGAAGTAGGACATCCATAAGGATTTCCACATACATAACTAGAAATAAATACGTCCAGATTCGTTGTTGTGACTTCGTTAATTAGTATTTTTAACCCCCGTTTTTTGATGTATTATGTTAGAGTATCCATTATACGTCCAAAAACCCACGCCATCCTGTTATGGGGGTAGACGGAAACTATGCGACCTGATATAATTACGCTGTTTATTCCAAGATTCCATTTTTATTTGTCTACTTAAGGAAACTATTTTTGACACGATGAAATACATGCCATTATTATGTTACAGAACCTTATCGGACTTGTAATTTCAAGGACTTGGATTGCTTAGACAGTATTTTTTGTAAGTACTTAATTATTGTACAAAGACCAGCAAATTGAGTTACCCCATTCTGTCAAATTTCTTTGATAGTATTTCAACTTTATTACTAAAGCTTAAGGTTCATTTTCTATTGAGAAAATTTGACAGTTTGGGATAGCTTGATGTGCTGGCGTCTGTACTTATTATTGAAATCATGACTGACGGTTGTAATAATGAGTTTCTATTGAATTTGTTACAGACGAAGACGAAAATTCCAATAATACAGAAAAAAGGAACTATCGGCCATGTTTACCGGAGTGTGAACATTATGACTATCCCCTGGAAGTCGCTTTAGGTAACCTGGCCGACAACATCATGGTAAACGGGCTTCCATTCTTGTAAGTTTATTGGTTTAATATAAATGCTGGACGTCATGCAGGTACCTACGCACAGTTATTTTTACAATCTATTTTATCACAGCTCATAAAAGGTCAAGAAAAACACCGTGAGGACATCGACATAGCCTAAAATCCAATCAAATCCACCCGCACTCGGCTCGCGGTAGATTATCTTTAACGATGAGGTGGCATGTATCACAGGTGTGGGAATAGTAGAGAGTCTGCACCGTCAATCCCAATCTGAATGATTTTGAAGGATACTACTTATTCATTGCTTCATATGTTCGAAAAATGTGTCTGTCCTGCAACGTAAATGACGCAATGAATGTTGTTAAACTGTCAATGTTAAACCCATTGCTATTTTTGGTGTGGTATTCTTCTACTTGTCTCAATTATTAAAATCGACTGTGATTAACTGAAGTTTAGGATGATTTGGTCAGGTTTTTGACAAGGTGTGAATATGGTATGAATAAATACATCTCACTGACAACTGCATCTGGGTAGAACCAATGAACACTACATATCTGAGTTGTGGCATCTGACCTCATGTAACCCACGTCATGGCCATTTTAGACGAAGAATAACTGGATTATAAACTATTTTTGCAGGATTATATTATGGTGTCCGCCCCAATTTATTAGGTACTTCCAGATAACTCATTTTGTGTTTATAACTGTTTTGACATAATAAGTAAAGCACTCGACAACACTGTAACTGTGTGCTTTCCATTAATTAAATAATTTTCGGAAATGGTTCAGTAGTTCCGAAAATTACCACGTGCAGTTCAATCTCTTTATAATATTTTTTTGTTTGTAGTTGTGTCTATGGTGTCTTAATTCATTTGAATTAGGACACCATAGACACAAGAGATGACGATGACATGATAATGTGTTAAACAGTAAACTCTATCAACATCTAAAAGGTCACATAACTCGCTCATCTCATTTCTTATTTTTAAAATCTCGTCTAGACTTTGATACAGACAATGCTATAGATTTACATTACGTCTTTGATGTTGTATGATCTTCTATGAGTTCGTGTTTCATTCCAGCGATGATGTCAATGTTAAAAATCGATCTGTATTGAATGTTTTCTTCAACGACTTGGTATCCACCAGATATAGACGTGATGTTTATTTGAACTGGCAAAATATTCTCGGTGAGTATTCGAGAGGGGACGACGGATTTATTTGACTACATGATCCTCCGTCATTATTAGGTATAGCTCTACGTAACACATTATATCTTTAAACGAATTTTATTATAAAAATCAAATACGTGTTACAGTTAGCGTTGTATAATTTCTAAATTAGACGGCACGTTTTAGTATGAATAATTAATTTTGCTTTCGTACCCGTAGTTACTGTATCGTAATTGGATTTCGTTCAGCTTTTGATATTATAATGACGCAAAAAATATTTGACAATTTAATCAAAACACAACACATCGACTGAACAAACGATACCTACACATCGCTGAGGAATATATGTTGAAAGATTTATTATAAAGTTTGGAATCCACCAATCTGTGTTGAACAAGCATAGTGGTCAATGCCCTTTCCCGTATGCCCTGCCTTTATCCTGCAGTGGAACAATAATTGGGTGGTGTAATTTTAATATAATCAAATTAATTCGCTGTCACTTGGGATTAGATAAGAAGCGAACTTTATAGAATACACTACAGAAGCACGCGACATACAAATCATTCAGTTTAACATTTAATTTAACGCTGCCAGCCCTTTGGGCACATTTCCCACTGACAACGATGGGTATGAATTTTTTGTCGCCCTATGAGCTCTTTTAGTTTTAGGTTGTATATATTTTCTTTAAGACAATAGGGAATGACTACCGAGATGACGACTAATACAGAAGTATGGAAGAAAAAGACATGTTGCGCCGACCCCAAATAAATTGGGATTAGGGCAGGAGAATGATGATGATAATGATTTCCTTTAAGATTTGTTCTTAATTAATATCGTTAGTCTGACTAATTCATTTTAATATAAGAATAACTGTTGCTATTGTGATTTGGCTCATTCCATTGTGTTTTCAGCTGCGTTCGGTGGTCTCTTGAGTCTCATGCTCGGGTTCACCTTAATATCCGGTTTCGACCTGATACTGTTCTTTACGATCCGAGTGGCTTACGACGCCTGTAGCAACGCTGCTGCCAAACAACAAAACAAAATATACGTGAACGAATATAATACCAAGAAGAGGTGGATGGAGAATGCTATTATCAATCCAATCAATCCGAAGACTGTAGAGAAATATAAAATTGATTATTTTGAACATCGCAGATATTAGACGCAGTATGTGGTTTTCAAACACAGAATAGAATATAGGGTGTGAATTGACCCGTAGGTAGATAATGGCGTTCCGTACTTCTAAATCAGTAACATATTTATAGCAATAATTATGGCTGGTAACGGACTTTTGTTTTTAGTGTGGAAAATCAATGGCCTAATAGCTTCTATCTGAAGAATAAATATGACAGTTTGACAGCTTTTGTATAGAAAATATAACCGCCATTAACGATCTTACGTTAAAAGTTATCAGGCGATTGAAAATTTTGCCTTTAAATGTATAAACTATGCTTATGTTATATACAGGGTGGAATTTTGTAATGCCCCCTGGAGGGAAAGTACCCTTAATACTGTAGATAGCAAATTTTACTCAAAGAAAACATTCCTTTATTTTTGAATAGAAAGAAAACTGTTTTGAAATTTGTTACAAGAATACATTTGTGTATCCAAGAAAATGGAGCCCATTTCGAGCAACTAATTATGTAGTTAGTTTACAATTTTTTGTAAATAATTTGAGATTTCATGGTTTTCCTTTCATTTAATTTATCAAGTTTCTTAGAAAGATTTTATCCTTATAATTGATCCTAACGATAAATGCAATAAAAGTACAGGTTGTCATTTTTACCGATTTTAGTCGGTTCGATCGACCCGGGCGTGGCAACCGAATTTTTGAAAATCTTTGAATGCAGTTTTCTTTCTGTTCAAAAATAAAGGAATGTTTTCTTTGAGTAAAATTTGCTATCTACAGTATTAAGGGTACTTTCCCTCCAGGGGGCATTACAAAATTCCACCCTGTATAATGGAACCACATAATTTAGGTGAGTAGGAATCTTTCAGTATTTCACATACATAGATTAGGTCTTTCTTAGGCGTAATAAGATTGAAAAATGCACTAAATCCATATTGTGTGTTATATTAAATTAATTTCACGAAATTTAATGCAACTATATGTATGTTTTGTCGTCCGATCATAGAAATGGCCGTATCCTGATCTGCCATCACGTTACGCTGCCAATTCATGAACATCTAACATCCGCCATATTGTTCAACGCTTAGGGTTAGTATTGTCCAGCGATGCCTGGGCATAATTATGTAGGAACTCCTATTCAACCTATTCCTACTCCAATAATAATTATTTTAGGGTCCTAAAAATACTAAATAGTCTTGGGTGGACTTAGCGCTTCCACAGCGACGTTCGCTTCGCTCGCTCGGCTCGTATGCCTTTATCATAGTTCTAACCTAACCCTTTTGGTCAGGGTGGCTCTGGCGGTGTCAAAAAGCAGCTACTTTTCGTTATGCCGTGCTCTGAAGTATCTGCCTCTTAGCTACGAATATCATTAAATAATATCTTGCTTTCGATCCGCTCGACTTTCGATAAGGCGTATAGTGATATAACCGGACAAATGATGAAATGGCGACACTGCGGCATATCGTATCGGGTGGCGTCAAGCCGATCATCGTTATGGCCACTTCTACGATCGGACTAGGTATAAGTACATGTAATTCGTAAATCTATTACCTGTTATAATATTTATAGTCTTGCAACATTTTAATAAAGTGAGTAATAAAAGTGACTTTCGTTTAAATTATATCGCAAGTTACGTAATAAGTCCTCCAGGACCCTTGGTTTCAATATTGGAGCCATTCTGATTAGGTACTTAGTGCTCATGTACACGAGCGGCCCATACGCGCCGGCTACACTTGCCACTGCCGCTGGCGCGTGCCGCTCTTTAGGTACAGTAGCTAGTGCATCAAATTATACGAAACTGAGAAATTTCTCCAAATGACTTTATATATTAAAACGTTAACGTGGAGCGATTATCTTCGCAAGAGCAGTTGCCGAGAATAATGGTGATTGGAGGCCTATGTCCAGCTGTGGACTTCTTCTTTTTCGTGTCGCTGGCACGACTGTAGTACAGATCTCTTTGGACTAAAACTCTGTCACGGTGAGCTACTCATTGCTCTCCGTCCGCAGGCCCGCGCCTAGGATGGCCAGAAATCAGTGAAAATGTTTGCCCCTGGGTCTTATTAATTGTTAGTGTAAATGATACTTTAACCCGGAACTGAAGCCTCTTCGATGGTATAGGTAAATCCGTCGGACCATTGGAATACGCGGCATGTGTGCGAGCTGTCCGGCTGAGAGGTCGGTGATGATGGTGGCTACTGGCTACAATGACATTGTGTCGAAATTCTTTATTTAAAACCTTCTGACATTACACAGGCTTGGAGGGTTAAAAATTCTTAACAAAGTCCGTCAAGTGTTCTTTCTTCTTAATTCTTATTACGGGGGCTCCAACTATTAATTTAAGTAGGTACCTGTGGCGGCCGACCAACTGATTTAAAGATTTGAAAAAATCTTGAAGGTACCTAATGAACATGACATGTGTCCTCAATGTTGCACAAAACTGTGAACGAACGAAGAACAAATAATGTGTTCTGTGGATGGACTTGTAGCATTCGCCCACTCTGTATAGTAGGGAACGTCGCGGCGGCTTCGAACGATTCGCGTATTGCATTATAAACTCGTGATAACTTCGAAATTAAACGTCCGATTCGAATGAACTAAAAAGTATCATAATAAATAATTTATCAAAATAGCCTTGATGATAAAATTATTTATTTGAATAAGAATTAATACCACGATACGAATGTAACAAACTTTTGGTTCTACCGGCGATCTAATTAAATTTTAGAACACAAAAGCTTCTATTGTGACTTCACTATGATATTCAGATACCTATCTTCCTCGCGGACTTTTTTGTAGGTTATAAGAACTTAAATTGTGTAGTACATATTTTTTATGTATCATCAATAGTTTTCTCAGCGAATGCCAAATTATGAACTTGGATAGGCACAATTTTGCTACTTTAGGTTACATTATTGCATCTCTAAGTTTTTTGAGAATTTATATTACTGTCTGTTAATTTAGCTTTCTATTGGTGAAAAAAATGTTTAAATCGGTCCAGTACTTTCGGAGCTTATTCAGTACAAATAAACTAACAAAAAATCTTTCCACTTGATAATATTGTAGTATGGATTAGTAGATATTTATATCGGAAATCGACTTTAATTTATATTCGTAGATATGTATAGAAGGGTATTTGCTAAGATTTTGAGTGCGTACGTAAGCAAGATAAAAATAAGACGAGTGTTGTGTTTTCCTTATAGATAGCACGGTTTCCCCCATTGCATCGTTTTGATTAGTTTTACGTACCTACTATTTATGAAAATGAAAGTGAATGGACGAGTGTTGTTACTACTTGTAACACAACACAAACACTCCGACTATTAATAATATGTGGTCGTCATTTATTAAATATTTTCGTACCTACCTTATAGTTAGTAACTACATATGTACAGCGGCCAGCGCATCAAGTTACCACAATCTGTCAAATTTCTTTGATAGTATTTCAACTTTATTGCAAAGACATAAGGTTCATTTTTAATTGAGAAAATTTGACAGTTAGGGGTAGCTTGATGTGCTGGCGTCTGTACATAATATTTATTAATACATAACATGTAAAATGGTAAGTCTTGATAAGAGATTGCAGAAAGCTTTTTTCTGGTGTACACTAGAGTATATATAAACTAGCTTCTGCCCACGGCTTCGCCCGCGTGGATGCTGATAATTATCCCAGGGTAAAATACCACCGGGATTAGAAGTATCCTATGTGCTACTCCAGACTATAATCAATCTCTGTGCCAACATCCAGGGGGCCTAGACAAAATTTTCATTAACAATAACGAAATTAGATAAATCCGAAATGTAAAATACTGGTATTCAGCTGATACGGTGAGACTGAAAGCCGACCCCAACAAAGTTGGGAAAAGGCTAGGCAGATTGATTGATAAATAAATAGTCACTGCTTTTTGCCGAAGATTTTCTTATTCAGCTTAAAACGGTCATTGAACTCACGTAAAATCGTAAGATGTCATCTAGCTGCTGTAGGTACTTATATACAATATTTGCTAACTCTGCACATGATAGTCATTGGTATTCTATGATCTCATGTTTATTCAATAGGATAATTATGAAGGTTATTCTGAATTAGTATCTGACCAAATCAAATTCTCTTATTATATTTATTATAATACTAGCTGACCCGACAGACGTTGTCCTGTCTTAACTGTGATACCTACCCTACCTACCTGCCTACCTACCCTAGCTACCTAGCTACCTACCCTACCTACCCTAGCTACCGTACCTACACTACCTACCCTACCTACCTACCTACCCTACCTATCTACCTACCCTACCTACCCTACCTACCTACCTACCCTACCTACCTACCTACCTACCTACCCTACCCTACCTACCAACTCTACCTACCTACCTACCCTACCTACCTACTCTACCTACCTACCTACCTACCCTACCCTACCTACCTACCTACCCTACCTAAAAAAAAAAAAATGTATTCTGCTATTCAGGGCGGAGACAAATCCAACGAAACAAAAACCATGAAAATTGGTCCAGCAGATCTAGAGTTATAACGGAGGGAACAAACCCGACTTTCTTTTATATATATATATATATAGATATAAGAAGAATACAAAACCTGTTTGCTATTCCTACTGTCGTATTTAATATTCTAAATATTAAAAGTTTGGTTGTTTTGTACTTAAGCGCTACTGTTGAGAATGAGGTCCTGGGTTTGATTCTCGTGTCGGGAAAAGTGTTATTGGGTTCTTTTTACTATAACTTCTCAGTAGCAGCCCAGAGTCTGGATTTGTGCCCGGCTCATGGCAAAAGACTCGCCCTGTTTCTTGGGACCACATGAGATTTGGATAAAATTTGCCACACAGGTAGTAAATTTTATGAAAATCTGTTAAAAGGTACAAAGGTACAAACATCCAAACTTTAAGGCTAAGGTCAGTAGGCTATTTTTCATGCTCGCAGGGGGAGTACCAGAAAACAGCTACTCAATAATAATTTTTTGTGTTCGTATAGAACGTGTAATTGAAATGTTAATCTCTTAGGAGTCATTCTTACATTACTATGAACAAATTTATCTAAAGGACCAACAGATAAATCGTAGAAACACCAACGACAGACGTGTGTGGGTCTGGGGACCCCAGTCAGGTACTCAAGATTTAAAACAAAGACAAAAATGTTCTTAGCGGCCATCTTAGATTTAGTCTTTGACAAAATTCGCACTCTCTCCGTCCTTATCTCTTTATATTATACATTATGTATATAATAGAAGGCAAAGACAGTCGCATGGAGAGACAGAGCATAACGCTGTTCCGTTACTTGACGATTGCTACCAGTCAATGTCTACCGCATGCCACGTTATAGATCTTTTTAACATGACGCAAAGTAGGGACCAGCTGGTTTTATTTCAAGTTTATAATGACTACAAAAACTCCATAAGGGGTTTTCAATTATTTAAATTACAACTTTAAACTGCCTAGCCATTTCTCATCTTCATGAGACGGCTTCCGGTCTAACCGGAAGCATCTGAACACCAGCATTTTGAACTCCACAACCCATTTACCTACTGGAAAATACGATACCCCTTGGTAAGACTGGTTGTCAGACTTTTCAACTTCTGACTACCTGTGATTGCTGTCAAAGATCTACAAATGACAGCCGGGACCAACAGCTTAAAGTTCTGGCGCATGCAGGTGTCTCGTAATGGTTTGGTCACCCATCTAAGAACCGACCGCGAAAAGCTTGACTTCTATGCTCTCTATTCGTTGTAGATATTTCGACATTCTCAGTAACACACTGACGTTTCATTCAGTATTAGGTAATCGGAGGGATTATTTACTTGAAGATTGTGAAAGAACTACGATATGGTTTGTATGATAACTTACATTAGTATAATAAAATAAATGGTACTTAAAATTAAAAGTTCAGTTACCTCTGTGAAGTAAGGATCATGTTCTTTAAAACCTTTAATTAATTTAAAAAGTCTCTTTATAAATTGTTTAATTAGAAGTAGAATGAAATATACAGGATCGAGATAGCGTTTTGTAATTTCTGCCTACCCCTATGGGTCGAACGCTTAAGTTTATGCACATCAACTATCACTTGCTTAAAATCGGTGAAGGAAAACATCGTGAGGAAATCAGCATGTCTGAGAGATATTTCTTAACAGCATGTGAAGCTGAGTCCGAGGCCCATGACCAACCGTCTGGTCACGTGTAGAATCGACGAACCGCTGGGCGATATCCTGAAATACTCGATGAGCACTAATTAAACGGTTTATTAAACTAATTAATTCATTAATAAGAATAAAATATATCTAACTTATCTAAAACTATTATAGCAATCTAAAATATGGCGTCGAAAATATTTATCCGCGTTGACATTGCCACGTTGTATGCAAATGTAAGTACTCTCTCTTATAAGATGTTTGTGATTAACCTGATTAGCGACTACAGAGCCTGTGTAGTTAATGAGTTCATTATAATGTGCAGGTAGTTACTGAAACTAATAAGCGTAAAACGTATTATCCTAGCAACATCGCAATTTTCAGCGTTACATAAAAGAATAAGTTGACTAGAATAGCTTGGTTAGTGTAGTCTTTGTTGGACTGGTATGAAAACATCTTACAAACTAAAACTGCTTAACACTAAGTGTAACATGAGGTGCTACCCCATACATATGTCATTCTCATTGTTTGCTAATGATTAGAGTAATCATAATAATGTTGTACCTACTTACTGTCAAGTGACGCTACCTTACACAAAATAAATAGTTAAACAACACCGCTACTACTTAACATCATTGTAAGTATTTTCTATGCCTTTTATTAACACTATTTCAGGATTTATTGCAGTTAATTATATGTCCGTTTGGATTGAGGAGCCACTTACCGATTCTAAAAAGAAACTCACCCCTTTATTGAGTACCTACGTAAGCAGATAATTTCGTAGGCCAAATTCTGAAATTTATAGTAAAATATATCTAAAGTTATATTGAAGTGTAAAAGTGGTTCCTCAATCCAAACGTCTGTATTGAGTAGCCACCTGTAACACGGAAAGTACTTATGAATATTTTAGACAATTTTGTATCATTTAGTAGTAATTGTGTAAAGTGCCTACTAAAAATCTGAGTCCAGTAGTGCTGATATTCAAGAATAAACATTACTTTTAATGTGGCTCCTCAATCTATATGTAAGAGCGTGAATTTCCATGAAAGTTATTGGTCAATTTATATGCCACTCGAAAAACATTTAGTAGTATGTGCTCGAATTTGTAGTACAAAGAGAAAGTAGTGAAACTGAGTGAATCTAGTAAATAAACGCATTTTATTTGGCTCCTCTGTCCTGACGACTGCTTAGTAAATAATTGATCTACCGGATATTACAACGGAATCATTAACTAAAATCACAAAATTTAGAATAAACTACTAAATGTATCTATGTACAAATCAACATTGTTTATATTTTGTATCTGTAAAACAAATTACGCTAAGATATTTATTATGAATTCGCTATTAAGGGTGACCATTTCGTATGTGTACTTGGGACAAACGGTCAACTAGGTAAGTGCAACTTCGTTAAGTTAGAGAAGCTACGGAAGATCTTCTCATTCAAAATACTGCACTGTCTCGAAACGGTCATACGGTCAAAACCAGTGTGTGTTGCTAGTTATGATTTACGACACTGAGACGTGGCGTTTTACAATGGGCTTCATAAGAAAACTCAAGGTCACCCAAATACCAATGAAGATGCCTATGCTCGGAGTGTCTCTGCGAGATTGAGTAGAGAATGTGTGAAAACTTTGGGGGAGGTCCTGCATTGGATGTCTTTCGGCCGAAATGATGATGATGATGATAAATGAAACCAGGATGACTAGTTTTTCAAAGTTTAATTTTTAACAAATCGACACAGTAGGTATTTTCAGAGATTCTTCATATGTTTTAGGTATTTAGTAGTCCATTTCGATATAAGTTCATGAATGAATTAATATTGCTTGCTTTTACGAATTTTACACCGAGGATCATAGTCATCGTAACAAAACAGCTCATTAATTGCAGGGATAAATTCTATAACCCCTATTAATGTATATGATCTACTTGAAGTATATAAATATTTTGCTACTGCTGAGCATAAGTTCCTAAGAAACCTAATAAAATTTGGCACAACCTGGGAATCGAATTCCCAGGTCGGGCAAATTATTATTAGGTTTTTCCTACAGGAATTTTGCAGTAGCAGCCCAGAGTCTGGATTTGTGCCCGGTTGATGGCAATAGGCTCGCCCCCTATTACATGGCACTTGAAACATAACTGACAAAATGTGGGTGTACCACAGCAATACCTCTATCCAACCCTTCGGGGAAACAATGCATGATGTTATTTGTTGTTATATTGTGTTTCTATAAGCCACGAAATGATTTTTTTTAAATTATGTATTCATGGTCACCTTTCAAAACAATTTCTTAGAAAATTAAAGAATAGCTAATAAATTCGTAGATAATAATATGTACTTTTATGGCAGGAATTCTTCGAACATTTACTAGAAATGTATACACAATATAGGTTGTTTTTTGTTCCAAATTAAAAGCAAATCTATTTACTGAAGCATCTCAATTGAGGAGCCACATTAAATGTGCTTTATCTCCCAATTCACGCATTTTGATTACCGACTCTTATCCAACAAATCGAATATACTTACTACTAAATGATGAAGGAATCGCGCCTGAATTGAACTACTGCTTCTTCGAAAAATGACGAGTCGTATGTGTATGGTCTGAGGAGCCAGATATAATGTAGGGTAAGTTTTTAATTTTAACACTACCGAGCTCAGATTTTGTCTTCTAGCTGCTCTCAAATGCAACTAAATCATACCAAATTTTGATAAATATTCATCCATGATGTTCCAAGTTCTAACGTGGCTACTCAATCCAAACATTTAGATTGAGGTGCCACCTTTATGTTCATAACTTTTAAATTATTTATTACTAGCTTCTGCCCGCGACTTCGTACGCGGACCCTGTTGCTTATGCCAGCGACAACGGGGTCGCCATTTATGTTATTTTTTATCATTTTTCCCATTTAAATCTTTTATCACACTGAGCTTTAGTTTTATTTCATTCCAACAACCACCAAAACATACAGTCCATTTGTCATCGTTTTCATTTTGGTAACCGCATTATTATATTCCTCCTCTAGAGACCTAGAAGTCGATGCGTAGATACGCTTGGAACTCAAGCGTAATTCTCTTTCCGTGAACGTCTCTGACTCGCGAGACAATACATGACGTTCACGATCAGCGGTCAGTCGCGCATCATATTCTTCACTGGTCTCTAGAGACCTAATGAATACGCTGAGAACGCAGGCGTGCTTCGCGACCCGAAGAGGTTTCCACGGAGCGAGTTGCAGCCTAATGTTCTCGAACAGCATCAAGTCTCTCCTGACGCTCTTCGGTAGATTCTTGGGATCTTATGATCCTCAATCTTTTAGCTCTCTTGGAACATTGGGAAAGATTTGACCGCTTTCTAGGCATGGTCATAGTTTTATTGTGAAGATACCTGATCAATAAAAATCTAAATTAAAATGACTGCTCCCCTGCGTTACCGGGTAGGCTACAGTGTCACGAAGATAAATGGAAAAGGAAATTAAACACTCAAACAACATAAGCCCGAAGGCATATTCATACGATAAAATAAAAAATAAATAGGAGTTTTGGCCAGTAGAGTCAAATTTTCAATGATATACCATCGTCATCGAAAATCAGTCCTAAACTGTTACCGCCTTCACCGCGTGCAGGTACTCCCAGTTTATGTTATTTTATAATTACACAGTAAAATTAGTGATAGCTTTGATTTCCACATCAGATGTTTCTGATCTTCGATTTTTATAAGTCAACAGGAAATGCCCATCATATTGAACAACAAAGACGTCAAAGACGTCATTCCTATATGAGTTATGTTGTAGCTAGGCTCTTGGAGTTCCACAACAGGTATTCCAGATCTTCGATTTTTATAAGTCAACAGAGAGTGCTCATCAGATTGAACAACTTGTGCTAAGACGTTATTCCTATATGTGTTATGGTGTAGCTAGGCTCTTGGAGTTCCACAACAGGTGTTCCAGATCTTCAATTTTTATAAGTCAACAGGAAATGCCCATCAGACCGAACAACTTTTGCTAAGACGTCATTCCTATATATGTTACAGTGTAGCTGGGCTCTTGAAGTTCCACATCAGGTGTTCCAGATCTTCAAATTTATTCTCTCAGCAGAAAATGCTAATCACGTGTAACAATTTTTGCTAAGGTATCATTTTTGTATCTCTTATAGTTTAGCTGGTCTGTTGCGGTTCTGCATCAGGTGTTCAAGTTTCCAAGATAAATTATAGCCTATATGTTGCCCAGACTTAATACCTATACAACAAAAAAAAACATTCCAATCCGTCCAGTAGTTCCGAAGATTAGCGTGTACAAACAAACAGACAAACAGACACAGACATACAGACAAACAGACAAACAGACAAAATTTTTTTTTGGATTCATTCTCTATTACTGTTTCTAAACCCCCCTCAATTATTTTTTTTTTAATATATTCAATGTACAGACACAGTTTATTTACTGTTTTATTATATGTATAGACTAGCTTCCGCCCGCGGCTTCGCCCGCATAATATGTCGAAAAATTATACACATAAGACTTCCTCTTCAATCACTCTATCTATTAACAAAAACCGCATCAAAATCCGTTGCGTAGTTTTAAAGATTTAAGCATACATAGGGATATATGAGAGAGAAAGTGACTTTGTTTTATACTATGTAGTGATACTACAAAATCGCGTATCGAAACTGCAAAATTTTTAAACTTTCTACTAAATAAGTATTTAATTTAATTAAGATACGAAATCTGGTACCTCAATCCTTATGGACATGTTAGTCATTAGTGTTTTTAATGCGCGTGCACAGAGTGAAATGTTAATAAGAAATAATAGTAAGTAGTAGTACTGTGCTACGTAACTCCTCTTCTGTTGTAGTTTAATTCAAATACTATAATCTGAATATTAGTAAGTAGCCAATTTACTAAATGGAACTAAAGTCCTTGTCTATTTCTGTGGCACTGTTTACTTTATTGGCATGCTTTAGTTAAAATAAATGTGTGGGTACACTTCCACCTGTTAATATTGACGCAAACTATCTTGCATTTAAATTACTGCCACAGCTACAAACGCAAGTTATCGACCTCATTTGATGGTGTATTCTGACTAATCACAATAATCATTGAGTGGGCACTGGACTGGATTCCACCATTACTTCCAGCGTTTTCTTAGAAAGCGTCTGCGATCCAAACATGCGTCCGCGCCGGTGGCACAGCGCGCACCGCCACCATTGAGGAAAACGTTGAGAAACCTACCGGTGCGAGATTGCATTCTTGTACACAAACAATGTGTTATGTGCGTATCATTGACGTGTAATGTATTAACTGAATTCTACTAATCGCTACAAAGGAGTCTCTTATCAAATAAGATTATCTACTTAAAAACCTCTGGCATTGATATCTTTCTTTCAGTGTCGTGAGATCCTTGGTAATTGCAGAGTGGCGGCTATCGCTCTACAAACGTAGATATTTAATGAGCAATAATGTTTTATTAACACTCACACTTGCCTGCCGCTGCCGCCTTGTGTGAGAGCCAGTCGATCTGAAGTGAGTACACATTCGCAAAGTATTTTGTGTGAGTTTATTTTATCACTGTATTAACAAATCATTGTGTAGCAATTTCTCTATTAACACCCAAGATAAACATGGAGTAGTAATCAATAGGCTATCGACTAGTGGCTAACAGTTTATATCTAAAATGATTGTGTAATTATCGTAGTCTGTCCGTAGCTATCAGTCCGATACAAAGTAATACATTACTATTTTCTATTTCAAGTAGCCACTATCTCGAAAATGAATACACACGTATTTCCCTTGGAATTGGCTAAAACCCATTTTGAATACACGATTGCAACAGTCATAAACTAATTTAATTAGGTTACAGTTTTTGACCATAAACAATCAGTTCGCAATTTTCTTTTAAAATATGTTATACGCACTGGCTAAAGTTATCAACAGACAAAAAATACTTACGTGATGTATAGTGGCTGAGTTATTTTCTTAGAAACGTTTCGTCTTTCTTAACGATTGGGATTAGTAGCGTGTCACACTTGCTTGTGGTACGGCAATAATTACGTTACACGATCTTATCTTAATTCATGTAATCAATCAAATTCGATATGAATCTAATGCGTCTATACCTACAGATATAGAAAACGTGCTAATTATTGCTAAACTCGGTGTTTTCTTTTATACTATCAACATGTGTTCCATTTTCAGTAGGCTATTAGCTTGTAGACAAGTTTTCGATTCAAATTGTAGACAAGTGTGGATGTTGTGTGATGTTAAGTGGTCCATTGCTTACAGTTCCATAAGTTTGGATTGGTCGCACGAAAGGAGGATATCATGACGAGCCCCGACCTATGGATCGTCCTGTGGACGCTACTCGTAGCCACCGGCTGTACGCAAGCTACTGAGGACTTCAGTAAGTTGAATTGTTATATTGTACTATGAAAAAAATCGCAAGTATTTTGCTGATCTACACGGTTAATTAAGGCAAGGAAATGAATACAATTAGCCTTATTATTAGGTGGCCTATTATCCTGAGCAATTTGTCCGTTTGCCGAGACTGTAGTGCTATAGTAACCTTTGAAGACGAGGTATTGTTTGCAACAAAGTTGCGCTGTAATCGCTTTATTTCAAGTTTAACTTCTTAATGAAAGACACTAATCTAGTAAAATTACAGTGCTCGCTGACAAGTATAATTTTTTTTGGTTATAAAGTTCGGTAGCGAGTGCTTGAGCGTACCATAATATTATCGTGCCTCGGCTTATGAGACCGCACATCACATAATGCGTCATTAACTACTAGGAGGTATTATCACTATCATAACAATTTATTTTTTGGTAATCGATTTCCCGCGGGAGGCAATACTGATACCCCATATGTATTGAGTGGATATTTACGCTTTACTGTTTTTATTTATAGATGGGACCGCGCTCCGCAATTCAGTACACCCAATAAGTAGAAATGGTAAAATCGTGTTTATGAACGAGGAGCTAATGAGGAAGCTGGATGACGAGCTCGAGACCTGGCACTGGACACCGTGGCTGAGGACGAGGCTGGAAGTCACGGAGGACGGCATCGCGCGAGAGGCCTCGTGCTCGGGCGGAGACTCGATCGAGAGTTTTCCTGATAGCATCTTCACCGGTAAGCCAATCTTTGTCTAGAATTCTTTCTCCACGGTTGTCAAATAGTTTTCGCCATTTTTTCGTTACATTTGTTATTCTTTGTAAAACTCGATACCCTTTTCAAGTCCAATCGTTTGATTTAAATTCCTTTGCGAAGTTATTGTACCAAAGAGATTTTGTTTTTTTTTGTGAACATGGAATATGATTCGTGTTTTGCAATTTCAGACGATCAGCTGAGGTCGGGGGCTTTCCTTCTCTATGCTCTGTTTGGTGTTTACTCATTCACACTGTTGGCTATCGTGTGTAATGATTATTTTATCCCGTGTGTGGAAATTATTTGCGAAGACTTGAATATACCTCAGGTAATAATGACCGAGAAATAATATTATTATTCTATTGACTTTTTGTAGTTTCTATACATGCATGCAAGGATAAAAATGATCTGTGAACTTGAACTTTCCTATTCGGTTTCAGAATGTGGCCGCCGCTACATTCATGTCAGTCGCCACATCCTGCCCTGAGTTCTTTGTCAACGTTATATCAACATTTTTAACTCAATCTGACATGGGTATCGGGACCATCGTCGGCTCTGCCATTTTCAATGCGCTTGGTGTTGCTGCCGTGGGAGGTCTTGCTGCTATCAGGGTAACTATATTTTCTTTAAAGTTCATAATTATACCTAATCATACATTCATAATCAGCCTATAATATTCCCACTGTTGGGACACAGACCTTCTCTCTAAGAGAGGGGCCATAATCCACCAAGCGGCCCAGAGCGGGTTGGCGGATGTCACATGTCTTCGAACTTTTGGTTCTAAGAGTTTTCCTCATGATTTTTTCCTTCACAGTTTTGAGTGCAGTGGTGTTGAAATTAAATACACAAAGTAAAGCGCTTGCTTGGGTTCGAACTCACGACCATTATTAGTAATGAATAGTGTTGATTCTATAAACGTTGTATGTTTCAGCCAATTCCATTAGAATCAAGACCCGTCACAAGAGACGTGGTTATCTATATGGTTAACGTCGCTGTACTGGTTGCTTTCGTATGGGACGGACAAATTGATTGGTATGAGGCAGTTGTGTTGGGAGTCATGTATGTCCTCTACTTTATTGTCATGTTCAACAGTATGAGGATGTTCGCGATCTATGACCGATTAGTCGCAAGGTATTGCAAAAAGGACAATTTAGAAGGTATGGTACTAATCATATATCAAAATGTTGTATGCTGGTACAATCCATATTTAAATCATTAACGGCATCGAATACTTTCAGTTGCGGTAGTAACTCCTGAGAATAGAAAGTCAGTTGAAGAAGGCGTGGATAACAAAGGGTTTACCGATGATGGCAATGCGAATGGGGAGAAAGTGGACGTTGTAGATAAAGGTACCAGTCTAATACCCGTTGATCACGATCACGTAGACAACAAGGTTAAAATAGTTTTCAAATATAAAATGTAAATTCTATTTCCAGCTGAAGAAGACGGGATTGTTAAACCAGAGAAGAGTGTGTTCCGCTTTCCCAAAGAGAACTCGTTGCTGTATAGATGCTGGTGGGTTTATATTTGGCCCTTGAAGCTGTTGCTGACCCTGACCATTCCGTCGACGACTAGGTTCAGGAAGTGGTACCCACTGGCTTTCTTCATGTGCATCGTTTGGATCGGCGCCAACTCCTACTGCGTATCCTGGAGCATGACTGTTATTGGTAAGTTATACTCAACTTGCTCATTGCAACAGGAGACTCCGTTTTGACACTTCCAATCATTAAGGATATAAATTTAGGAAAGAGGTATATCATTATCATTTCAATGACCTATACTTGTAATTTAGTGACAGGTTGAGGTCAACAGTCAGTGTATTATAATTTTTCGTCGAGTCAAGGATATTCACCCTTACTCCGTCTGTCTACGAATGACGTTATATTTATTCAGTGTAAAAGAATTTCCAAGACAGTAGCTAGCTGTATATCCTTTCTTAGCAAGATTGTTCTTGCTCGGATAAATTCGTTCTTCACGGGATTTAATGCGCTCAAAGAGAAATACGCCCGGATTTTATTAGAGCCTGGACATACTCGTATATTTGGGTTACAAGAGGACTGAAAATGACCTTGAACAGACCCGGCACATCAGTCTATCCCAAACTGTGAAATATTGCCAATTGAACAAAAACCTTACCTTTTTGTAATAAAGTTGAAATGTATCAAAGTAATTTGACAGATTGAGGTAGCTCGATCTGCTAGTCTCTGTACCTAATGACCGCAAGTATGAGCCTCGAAGTACTAACTTAGAAATATTTTATAATTAAAAGGATTTGTTGAAACATTTTCATACATAATAGTGACTTGAATTACATTTGTTAAATAATTTGTTGATTTAAAAAAAATAGGAAAAAGAGTTAAAAGTGAATTGTTTTAGATCACGAGATCAATTAAAACACAAATTTTGCAATAATTAAAACAGAGTAAAGACTATACTGCTAGACAATTGAATAAATACTATGCAGTACTAAAAAGATAAAAAAACAACCTAAAGGCTAAATACATTAACTTGATTCCGAGCAAGAATAATCTGCAATAAAATTGCAAATTTATTATGACCGATCAATTGATAGTGATTGATCAATTATGATAATTATAATTAACTTGACCTTTACTGAGTTCCTATAATGTTTATTTTCCTCAAAATACTGAGGAAATTGTCAGAGCTTCTTCTTTTCGTGTGGTTAATGACTAACCTGGTGTCAGAATTTTTATGCTGACTATGGGTCTCTGACTTAGCTTTATATATAGCTCAGGATGTTAAATTCCATCACCGATTTAAAAAAAATGTGATAATTATACAATACTGACAAATCAGAAGTGCATGCATTGTACTCTATTAGTTTAATGAATTAATTTGTTTTTCAGGGCACACATTCTTTATTCCGGAATCTGTTATGGGCATGACGTTTTTGGCATTCGGTGGATGCCTGCCCGAGGCCTGCTCCATTTTCATCATGTCAAGGCGAGGTACGTACGTTTGATCAAGGGGAAATCTAATTTAAGATATTTTATTCATATCGTTTATTTCTAGAATAGCGTCTGCAAAAGTTTTTTTTGCTTTGCGAATGTTGCTATTGTCAATCATTCAGTTTTATGGGTTTGTTGTTCGGATCATACAGCTTCACATTTTGTTCGCTGGCAGTTATGTAATAGTTTATTTCAATAGAATTCCCGGATTTATTCATGCTAACAAAACTTAGGTTTATATATTATTTTCTTGTTATTCTATATATTTGCGTGTCCTAGCTTTGCGTTGTTGTAATTACATGTTTATCCCCGTGCGCTTGACAGGTGGTCAAAATGTATACGTGTAGAAGTTCATATACTTACATTTTTATCTTACAATATTAAAATTAGCTATCAGTATCGGAAGCTGAAGATTATGTGTTCACGATATCGACCTCATTAGTACTTGTAATTCTCGATTACCAAATCGATTACCAAAAGTAGATAACATGTCTCTTATGAACCTTATTGACATCATGGATCATCTTTTAGATGATACTCGGGAGATTAGGAGGTCTTTGAAAAGATAGGTATTATATCATCTCTCATGCCGCAAACGGTTAAAATGCAGTCTAAGAAGAAATCCTTATTAACTCGTTTATAAGTAGAGTAAATCAAGAGTATATTCTGGACATCTAGTTTAATTAACTTCGGCCCAAGTTTTCGCAAAATTTACCTTATTGCTATATTTAGGGGGTTCTACATTCATAGACATATTCAATGTTTCTTTGTAGCGAATACCAGCAAACTGTCATCAGGCTGAAAACTGTTTTATTGACATAGTGCTAGCAATCACTACATAAAATTGTTGCACGTGTACATTTTACGCCAAGCGAAGCAATGCGATTGCTATCTTGCTATTGCCATTATTGATATCAGGATTTCAATAAAAATAATTTAATTTTAGATTTATATCTTTTCGTTTATCTATTAATTCTTGATATGTCTATAAGCGTTTCGCTGATTAAACTGATAAGAGCTGGTTTATTTATCTCACGTTTTTTTTGTTACAGGTGAAGGTGGTATTGGAGTTTCCAATGCTCTGGGAGCTAATTCCTTGGCGATTTTGTTTGCGTTGGGATTGCCATGGCTGATCAGGACACTGACACTGGTCGCGCAGGGCGCGGACGAAGCGGCGGTGCACATCAACTCCGCTGGCATTGACTTCGTGGTGGGCTCCCTGCTCGTAGCTGTCGTCTGCTTGTGGTTCACCCTGTTCCTCGGCAAATTCACTCTCCGAAAAAGCCTTGGTGCCATACTCTTAGTGCTGTACGCTATCTTTATCACATTTGCGATCCTCGTCGAAATGGGTATTATTTTAGACCGAGGTATCGAAATATGCTGAGTTATTTGTTCGCAATTCCATTGGATTACGTTATCTGAGTTAATCATCAGTAGATGTTATTAATTCTCTTTGGCTTAGGATATGCTCAGACGGATCACATTAACTGATGACAGACAGCAATAAAGTGCTAAGTAATTAAACGAGTATAGCTGAAACTTGCCACATGTTCATGGAATTTAAATGATTTCCTTATATTTCCTAAAATAAAGAACATTGACATAGTACCTGTCGTAAAACGAAAGGGTTGACCAATTTCATCTCGCGTATCACGCGTTTCAATAAAACCTGGATGCTATACGCATCAATGCTTGAAGTGAACTTGAAAAAAAAACAAAGGAGAGCTAGGCTGTGGTCCAAATGAGCGATGCCATAGAGCAATAGTTAGAAACTTTTTTATAGGAAAGACCAAGAGTTAGTGGGTACTTAGAGATGAAAAAAGTGAGCGCGGATCTGATTATACGTTGCCGATTTCGATTTTATATTGGATTTTTATTATACAGGCTGATTGGTTTAACGAGGTCGAGAATAGTTGGTTCATAGAAATAACTTTTCCGGAATGAGAATATAGATTCTTGAAATTATAAAGAAAAATAATGCAGGTCATGTATCCGTTTTGCCAAAGCCGGTTTAATCCATTCTACAGTAGGATTTTTTTGTAATAATTAATCATTTCAATGTAATTGTTTTAGCTGTAGCGAATAATGCATCTCGTACGTTGAACTAATCAGTCTTTCCATGCCTGTACTTCCTTTGTGATATTAACCTAAGATGTGTTTTGGAACGTCACCAAACCATCTCAAGTTAACAACATACATAATAGCTTTTTTATTTAAATATCCGCGTCCTTTTGCATTTTTAGATTAATTAAGTTATGATTTTCAATTAATTCCTACCTCGTACAAAATATGGTGACACTCTGTTTTTGCGACAGGACGTACATAACTTTATTATTTAACTTTAATTAGTGATTATGTTAATTATATTTATTATTTATTAGCATGTAATATGTATCTTATATTTATGTATAAAATAATGTAATAAGTCGTCTCGTTAAGAGGTGATAAAATGTTCCAAATATAATTGATAAATTTACTCTTTTTTTTTAAATGTTTTATGAGTTTTTGTTCTGGTAGGCAGAGTAGCTGTCATTTGTAGAAATATTATGTTGTTGATTATTTAACGAGGATTCGTCATATAAAATTAAAAGTGGAATGAGTTCGTAATCTTGAATTACATTTTATTACAGTTTGTCAGTTATAATCCGAGTACCTATATTATAATTACTTATTCATGATTATAATTACATATCACTTAATACTAAATATTATGACCTAAAAATTACAGGAAAGGTCATACAACGTGGTCTCTCGTGTTCACTAAGCTTTCAGCCCCGGTTACACCTGAAAAATGTGAAAAATGCGTTATAGCTATACGTATAAGGATATATTTTACTTGACATGCTTATTGAATGATTAGTGCTATACAACTTAATAACTTTAGGTCTAAACTAAATACTTTATATTGAATTATTTCGGTGAAGTTACTTAGGTAAAACGCTTTTTATGGCACGTCAGCGGTCGGTACTCTCAGCGATCAGGTTGTTTTGAAAGTATCCCAATCTGATTGCGTGCATATTAAATATACTGAAAAGATTCCTCTGTATTACTAAAAGATAATTCTTAACTTAATAGATATATGTATAATGCATGTTAAAACGGATACTCAATGAATGGCTGTGGCAGATAAGATCGCAATTAGCAGCTAACTGTTTGCGATCTAAATATTCAATCATTGATATACATTTACATGGCTTATCTCGACAACAAACAGTCGACTGTCGATATGATAACTGTGTCCAATTTTATAATGACATTTTGGCCGGACGAGGTTCGCTCTTGCGCGCTTATTGACGACGCTTACTTTAACGAGCGTACCTTAAATTCGGTCAGCTCACTCAGGTCAAAGTTAGCTACAAATTGCGAATAATATCTGAACGAACGAGCTCAGCGTTAATTGTAATTAGTCAAGCTACAGATGGCTGTTATTAAGTGCAAAATAAATCGAATTGGTGATTTTAGGTATGCAATTTGATTAAAGTGAATTTTGATGGGAATTCTTTACCTACTTGCTTCAAACGACGCTGAGTTCGAGCACCGCTTGGGGTCTTAATCATAGTTATAGTTATCTTAAAGCTAATGAAATAAGTAAGTAAAACCGACCCAGTTAATGGGTAAGTGTTACCAGTCATAGGAATGCCCTCGTTATTTGTCCGTAATCGTGATAAGTATGTCTTAGTGGCGACTACCACGTCGTGGTTGGTGAAGCAGAATAGTATCGCCACGCACAGACCCTGCACACAAACAGGCAATGATTAGCTCTCCTGAAACTAAACGTTACTAAATCATTTTAAGTAGGCTTAAAGAAAAGTCGAAACGTTTTTAATTTATAAAGTTCTCGCAAAAGCATCATAAATATAAAATGAAATGTGTTTTTTTTGCAGTTTTTTAAGTCTTTTGTTACCCGGACTGCGTAAGTAGGTTTTAATTATTTTGATTTAATAGCTCAAGGTAGACCATTGTGCATGGGCGTAAGTTTCTCCAGAAGTTGATCACGTCTCCTCGTCTGTTTAACAAAACGTAAAAGAACTGGGTGTCCCGAGGGTTTCTGTTCTAATCTGGTTCACTGCTGTGCATGCAAATAGTACTTGCGCAACGGTTTCCTCAGCCTCCATGCAAGCCCTGCACAAAGACTGTTCGCTATGGCTATTGCGTGGAAGTGTTTGTTTAGTGACCAGTGCCCATGTTCGCCGTCACAGTAGCAGGCAGCAGTAGTAGCAGGCTGATCCTGTCCAGGCGTAACACAATTCTGGTTAGCCTACTGTCTAACGATGGCATAGCCTCCCTGGTCTGCCTGCAGCCCGGCTTTCAGGTCCTCTGTAGCCACCTGGGTTGTTGGTTGAAAGCGATGGGTACAATTGGTTCGGTTGCATAGACTGACGTGATGGAAGCTCTCCTGCCTGGTTCGTCAGCTGCGTCGTTACATATAGATCCGTTGTGTCGTTTTATCCATTGCAGGGTCACTGTGGTTGGATACCGTTGTTTGTTTTAGTGCATTGTAACATTCATAGTGTAAGTATCTAGGTAATGACTATTGAAAAACGCAGTGATTTTAACTCTATGTAAAGCAGTGTCGACAGTTTCGTGGCTTATTCCTTCTCCACTCGCAGTCCTACAGCGTAGTTTTCTGATGTTATTAACAATTTGAACATTATACGTATTAACGTTCAGAGCGTTTTGGCTCTTTTCCACGATATGCTGGCAAGTTTTCACTGTAAGAAGACGTTACATACTATTCTTGTCTCCTTTAACAAGTTATTCTCTTCCTGGCTTTTGATGGTGGCGGTGGTAGTAGTGTTGTCAATGTGTCAAGAATCACCATCTAATGCTGAAGAACATCTCTTTTCTCGAAGTCAAACTACGCCCTTCAAAATTACTTCTTGGCGTCTGTTATTGTCTCTAAAGATGCTGCTCCCTTCGGGTGATTCAAATAATTTTCTTCTCTGACTTTCGGGTTTATCCCATTCTTCCACTTATGCCACTCACCATTTTCCTAACTCACTTTTGTTCTTGATTTTTGTCTCTTCTTTTGATCAGGTCGCTAAGGATGACGATGTTTCTGTCATACAAATTCCCCTACCTTATGCAAAAGCGAAGATCTATCATGCAACTTGATTTAAATAGAATGAACTCCAAATAAATTGGGATAAGGGCAGGAGAATGATGATGATGATAAACGTTGATAACGTTTTCAACAATTGGTACCAACAATACAGATAGGTCTGCTTCGTGTGCCTCTGGATCAGTCGATGGAGAAGTTACGAGTAATATTTTTACGGCTAAACTTATCCAGCTTTACGATAATCAAGCACCTGTTCGGGCAGTTAAGGTTAGACGTTTGCGACGCAGCACTTAATTGAGATTAAAACAATAACTCACAAAAGAGTTACGGCTACGGGTAAATATAAGGGTAGGGCTTATGACGGGGAAATAAACCTTCAGCGGGATTGTCCGAAAGAGTTACCGCTACCCCGGAACATAAAGGGCTAAGGAAGGATCATAGATGGATTTTAGTCAGTAAGAGTCTGACACTCCCTCTGTTCCACCCAGAGCGGGAGGGCTCATTAGATGATTACCCACCCTCAAAAACAAAAGGGAAATATACCTCTCAATCCTCGTGGCAATCACTGCATTAAGGTGTGCAGTTGCTGTTCGTCACCATATTTATAATTCTGTCCAAAATTGGGACGCATCCCAATCTTTGGAAATTTCTTTCTGGTGGTCGGTGAAACCCGACAAGAGACAAATCCAAAACCATAAGCATTGAGGCAATGAATGATCATTTAACTGCTTCATCCAATTTCGATAGGACAATAAAATTGAATACACTGAATTATCTTTCTCTTCTTCTGACTGCCGGTTATTCTCCATTTGTTTTTGGTTAGATCTTCGCTTGTCACGTTAGATAGCATACTATCGACTACTGCCAAAGCAGTAGGGAGTGACTGAATCAGCCGTAACATGTTAGTCCGTTGATGTTGTTTGTCGTTCGTCCTATCACTTGCAACATTATCAATTTTTCTGCATGTAGTAGTATATTTCCATGCTCATGGGACCATCTAGTAGATGCTTTCTATGTTCTCTTAACATATCTCCATCGACATTTGACTGGTTTCGTACTTAGGTACATGTTCGGTCGCAGGCAACGTATTGCCATTAGAGAGGCCTCGTCTTCGGGGAGTACTATTTCTGCTGTGAATCTCAAAGTGACATCCCCTTATCCCCATTACTTAGGTTCTTCTTCTACCCATCCTTGACTATGATGATGCCAGCTGACTTGACCTCACTCAAGACCAACTCGATAAACTTAACCGGCTTCAATTTGTATAAAGGTAATATTCGATTTCCGCAAAATATGATCAAGTTTCCGAACTTCGTGTGTGTCACGTGGTTACCAATCGCCGGAATAATATTTTTTTTCCTTTTTTATAATGTGCTCATTTCCCCTTCCACACCTGCCCATCTCAAGGAACTTTCCCAGTTTCTTTCCGACCTCTCCCACACGAAATCTTTGAAGTCATCAGATAACTTGAAACTTAAAATAATCATCCATTCCACAACTTTGGTCGACAAATCCTTTGCTGTCTAGGCCGCTCTTCCGTGGAATGCATTGCGAGTTCAATTAAAACACAGGGAGTCGTTACTGCTTGTGTTTAAAATTAAAAGTCTTGTTAAGAAATATTACTTGCCATTGTGATCTTGCTCTCGTTGTAATTATCTAGAGGCTTCATTTATTTTCGTTTAATATATCTGTGTATTTTTTCTTTTATATTTAAACTAACGACGGTCCCATTTTATGTTCAGGCAAATCACTGTTCTTCCAAGGTTGGCTGGAGGAGATCGCAGAAAGCGATAGTGCCGCCCATTAGTATATTTGTAGTGTTTGATTTATTTTTGTTATATATTTTTGTGGTGATTTACAAAACAGAGTATAAAGATAAATGAAAACACTGCAACATAACGAAATGAAAACAAAACCATTTAAAGCATTACTCGATTGCTTTATAATCTTTTCTATATTGACTGGTTTCGAACCAACTATATTAAAGTATGCTCTCTTCGGAAAATCGCGTTGTTATGACAACGATGTTATCTGTTCTCAAATGTTAATGAAAAGAGTTTAACATCTGAGGGCCTTTGTCCTATCATGCAGGTTTCTACCCGCGTGTGAGTGCGTCACACCCACATACTCCCGTATGCGTGTGTGATGCACTCACATGGCAGGATAAGTATAAACAAAACAATAGGATGCGGGAAACAATAGAGGGCTATCCACACACGAGGATGAAATCAGTATGATAGGAAAAACCTCCTCAGTAGTATATCGTTACCTGTAAGCTAGTGAGAAGCGCCGACACAATCTGGTAAGTTTTTTCCCAAGGTGAATCCGGCAGTGGTCGAAATGGGAGCAGCACGAAATGCAATCCGAAAAGGGGTACCTGCGTACAAACGAGAGAAAAAATATAAACATTTATTTATTTCCAACTTACATCTATCATTACAGGGTATACCTAATTCGATAGTGTACTTATCTAAACTATTCTTAATCTAAACTTATTAACCTAACCTTACTAACTATTCTGTTATTATTACATACTAGGTACTTATTATAATTAAATTTTGTAACTTATCACAAACAATGCATTTCTTGTAAACTCACTCAGAGAACAACAGAATAGGTCTGAGTCACTCGCTATGAGGTTGAGAGTGAGCCTTAAAAGATTGGTTCAAGCGCGCGGCTCCGCTAGCAGCTGTGGCTGTCGACGTCGCCACACGTACCTGTCCGGAACGCACAAACCTATGTGCCCTAAAATGTCCGCGTTATGTACATTCCCTCTAAGTACTTTGAATATGTACGAGATGAGTGCCAAATCCCTCCTGACACTCAGTTCGTTATATCCAACCATACCCAAAATAAATAACGTTGGGTACATAAGCGGATAAAATGGGTATACACCATACAAGCGCAGGTACAAGTACCTCACAAACTTGTTTTGTACTCTCTCCAGCATGAGCCTATATTTAGATTCGTGCGGAGCCCAAATGACTGCGTTAAATCAACATTGCATCGTAAGAAGCGTTTCGATAACTATTGAAAATTAATCCAATGTTTCATATTTCTCATTTTAGATATACAAAGCTTAGATATCCTATCAAAAATGTCGAAAAGGTGAACAAAGTAGTCTATAATGTTTGTTTGAATACATGTATGATGCATGTTTTTATACGCGACATGTTTTCCATAAGTATCACTACAGTAAGCGTGTAAACGCAGGGTAAACGAGCCGACCTTGTAGTTTCTGTAAGCTGACTGAAATAACATCAGCCAATCAAATCACATGACATGAGTTTGATTATGACATGTTGTTAATAAGCCTTTCAGAAACAGGGTGAGTCTATTGGGGAATCGTCAATTATAATGACTCAGAGAAGAACAGGTAAATGGCGGGTTGTTGTCACTATTACAACTAAACCTCAAGGAATTTGCTACAGTTCATCATCTGCGGCGTCCAGTCTAACCGCATGCAGCTGAATACCAGTATTTTACATGGAGCGACTGCCTATCTGACCTCCACAACCCACAACCCAGTAACTGGGCAATACCCCTTGGTAAGACTGGCTGTCAGATTTTCGGGCTTCTGACGACCCGTAATGACTGTCAAAGATGCACAAATGACAGCCGGGACCAACGGCTTAGCGTGCTTTCCGAGGCATTTAGGAGTCTCGGTATGTAAAGATGGTCATCCATCCATCTCCACATTAACCTGATGGATCGACCTATGTGGCTCTTAGTACTTAGCCACGAGCTCCTATCCACTAGTTAATAAGAATAAGTAATGGAATGGTCAAGAGTCAGTTACAAACATGAACTCTGGGTAAGACTTCAAACAAACGAGTTGCAATTGAACCCGTAATATTACTATGTTTCCGTTTGCAACCTAGATATTCTTATCTGAACTGAACTTTTAAAGTTAAACCACGAATTCATAACTCGCAACTATGTAAATATCGTTTTCACCTCACAGGCTCGGAAAGAGTCTGTTTGTCATTCGAAATCTGAGCCGAAAATCAATTTTTGCTCTCTAGCGTGGAAAGAGTTTTTAAAATTCGAACCTTTCTATTTAATAATTTTCTATACTGCCAGTCCACTGAAAATGCATGACACGGTCTAAAATAAACTATTAAATAATACCGCTCACCTTAAAAACTTCCATCACAGTACAGAAATTAAATATTTTGCGAGGATATAATTGTAAAATTGGAATTAATGTTAATAAGTATTCCATTTGATTAAAAAAATCTGTGACGTCACATTTGAATATGCCATAAAAATACTACCCTGTCAAATACCCAATTGTGTAGTAATTTAAGTTTAATTTTTTAAATAAAATAAATACTAATATATTATGTTATTTAATCCTTTGCTTGGCAAAAATAAATATGTATTAAATTAAATTAGTTAGTTATTTGTATTAAATTAGTTTTTTTCTTTCATTCTCCTTAGAGGACAAGTAGGATATAGAACAAAATACAGGGTATTTAATTTTGGAGATATTCTATGTAACTCATAAGATGCAATGCCAAGTATCTGTTATTTTCTTCACATGAGTCAATGTATGTGAGACGCTCGAACAAAATAAAACTCAACAACACCTGTTTTCTTGCACCTAGCAGTTTCCTCGCTGTATTGAGGTGAAAAATTGTGTGTTGCGCTCGGCAGCAAAGCTTTTCTGCGTCTCGTACCTTTGAAACCTTCGTTACGCTCAGGATTCTATATTTGAACCACTCGCTTCGCTCATGGTTCAACCCTAGAATCCTTCGCTTACTGAGGTTTCAATAGAAGTACTCGCGCCAAAAATCAACTTTCCAGCCTTGCATAACAAATAACTATTTAGTAGCTTTCGTTCGCAGTAGCTATGATCATTCGCGTTACGCTTACAGATACTTAGCATAAATAACAAAACGATCGCTGAAATCTGTAAAAAAATTAGTCGCATTAATGTAGTAAAGGTCTGCTAAAAGATACCATAGCAAACACGCAAGAGTCAACAGTTACTCATAATAAAGGGTCTTTCAACAAGGACGGGTCGATGTTGAAATAAAATAAAACAAGCTGTATGTGAGATATTAAAGAAATTATTATTTTATTTGAAAGGCCAATTTATGCCAATATTTATGAAATATGACATCCTTTAAATTTTCTACCGCGGCTTCGAACAGTGGCACGGATCCGAAAGGTCCAATTTTCGATTACTCTAATGCATAAATCCGGCTGAATCTGAGCGATGGCCTGCAATATGTTGACTTTCAGGGCATCGGTTGATTGCTGATTATTGGCACAGACCTGCGACTTGAGAAAACCCCGCAAGAAAAAGTCTAGCGGGGTCAAATCGCACGATCTTGGTGGACAATTCACGTAACCTCTGCGAGAGATAACGCTACCCTCGAACCGTTTATGCAGAATGCCATTCACTTTCAGCTCCTGGGTCAGTTGGATCTTGTACGACTGATGTGTGTGGGCCTCTTGGGGTGTAGGCCCAAGTCCCAACGCAAAATTTGCCAAATTGAAGTCTGCGAAAGGCCGTGTTCTTGTGCACGGCGAGAAATCGACTGCCTCGGACACTCTCACGGACAGCAGCGATGTTCTCGACCGATCTGGCGTTCCTTTGATGTAGCGGTGTTGGTTGGTTGTTTACCGAACCATTTGTCTCAAATTTGGTCACCAAACGTTGGAGAATCGACTTTGAAGGGCCACCGCATCTGCCTTAAAATGGACGTAACGCGCACAACGTTTGCACTAACGAACACTCATTTTGATTGATAATAAAGTTTTATCATTTGGACGTGCTGCACAATCTTGAAACTTACCATGGTGATTTGGCATCAGTAACTGAAGAAATAAAAACGCATTTGACAGATGCCGCCAAAACAACATGGCCGCCACAAACTATCAAAATCAACCCGTCCTTGTTGAAAGACCCTTTATAATATTGCACAACACAAATTGTACACACTTACAAAATGAATAAAAAAGTATTTTGTCTTCTTCATGAATATGTATGTCGGTACTTCATGAATGATATATGAGTACAATAGAACTAATCTAATCTCTCTCTCACATTCGCCGACGAAAACTCTGTTCATCTTGTCCAAATAAAAAAAGCACTACAATTTAACAGAACTAAGCAAGAACTCATGCTACAAGATATACATACTTTCCCTTTTCTTTTAGACGATATTTGAGGTTGTGAAAAATATTTGACGTTTTTTTTTATAGTCCGACCGCTTAATTGGGACTTTACTTGAGGGAGCCGCGAAATGTGGGCGTGATGACGCAACGCGGGAGCTCGCGGATTTGTCAACTTCTGACAACTGTCACCCTGCCCGCAGCTACCTCAGTTAAGCGGTAGGGTTATAGGTTACAGTTTGATCACTACAGCTGTACCGTGCCTTAGGAATGCGCGGCGAGGCGAGGGCGAGACGTCGTGAGAGTTGACAAATGAACGACATGCACAGGCCTCGTCTCTGTGCAAGTAAATCACAAAGTCTTAGATGCTCACAATGCTTTCATACTTCGTTTATTACTTAGTCCGGTCAAATTTGACCAAAAAATAGGAGTGAGAGTACAGAAATTCGCAAATTGGTAGGATTGTTCAAAACACTATAAATAAATGAAATCTGATAAACCCTCATCGATCGGATACCTGGAAAACAAGTTACTCGGGGTCAATGGTCACAAAATTTAAACGGGTTTTTCGCGATTTTCAGCAAAAAGCTAAGTGCTATAAAAAAAATTGTATGATTCTGTTTCCAAAATTCTATCAACTTGGAGATGGGTGCGAACTTTTGTATGTCGGTATACCCTCGGATGTCTAAATTGACCGGACGAATACATAGATTTTCAAGTTGAGCGTTGAACGTGATATATTATTTTGATGGGCTTTGGGCCCCTGCTCGCTATTGTTTTTTTTTTTTCAAACAAAGCTCTCTCATTTAAGCTTATGTTCTTAAAATTGATATCTTTATGCCTTTTTTCATTATTTTAAGCAAGAAAAACAGGCAGAGTAATATAGATTTAAGTATAATGTCTATAATTGAGAGTAGAAAAGAGTGTTTTCCGTTTATCTATTGCCCAGGCATAGCAATAATAGCAGAGGTTTATAAGAAGTATCGTTAAAAAGTATCCGTAACTTCACAGTTTCAATATTATTCATGGTCCATTTCAGACTGTGCTGAACTTTTCGGTGACACTGAGATGGCGACGGCAGATGCCTCAATGAAAGGCAGCTAAATTTGAGCTTAGGTTATTTTGGGTAGAGGACGTACCTATTAGAGAATAGGTACTTTGTTTATGAGGATTTTACACTATCATTTGAATATATCTAGGATCACACAGGATCATATCTTTTATCGAACATTAATTAAGTTCTACATAAAGAACAATTAAATGCAACATTGGCTAGTGCATCACTTGAGAGTCTTTTTTAATGAAACTCGTCATAGTCCGAATATGGTAATTAAAAAACAAAAAATTTAAGCTCATAATAATTATGAAATGATTCATAATTCGCTAATAAAGGTGTTGGTTACTTTTTTAGGTTGACTGGTGGATAATTGCCATAGGCATTAAGGCCTCCTCTTTAAATTAGTATGCCTGAGGAATGAATTAAACAAACCCAAGGGCTACCGCTACCCCGGAACATAAAGGGCTACGGAAGGAACATGGATGGGTTTTAGTCAGTAAGAGTCTGACACTCCCTTCCGCTCCACCCAGAGCGGGAGCAGTCATTGGATGATTTCCCAGCCTTAAAAAAAAAGCCTTAAAAAAAAGGGCTGGCTTTTACCTTGGCCAAAGGCTGAGCATATGGCAATGCTAAGCCTCTGGCCAAATTAAATGACCAAAGTGAATAATGATCTTATAGTGCCTATGTCTAGGTAACGTGCAACTTATTTTTAGCCTATGTAGTCTTAATGCAAGGCAAACTGCTTTCCACTCCTCTCCGTCTTCAGTACTATGGTCCAATCCTGTCTGTAGACATCAAGCTCGTTCCTCCATCTTCTTCTGGGTCTGTCACTGTTTCGCCAGACCTTTTCTGGGACCTATAGTGTGGGTAAAAAACATAAACTTACCAATATGAGAGCGGCTCGCGCAGCTTTCCTTGCTGCCACGGAAGCGCGTTGTGTTGCAGCTGGGTGAAGCTTCATCAGGAGTACTCGCACCACGTTCACCAGAAATACTGCAAGCATAAACAGCCTTAATGAGGGGACACCTGTTTCTCAGAATTGGGATTGTTCCACTGCTAGGATACAAGCTTTCTCTCGTGAAAGAGATTGGGCCGCCACGTGGGACTGCAAGAACACACAATTATTTTTATCATTTCTCCTGGCTGTTAGTTACTATCGTTATCTGACTGGGTTGCACAGTCACCTACGCTAAGACACCTACGAAAAATGTCTACATACTAGTCCCTTTTCTACCTCGTTGGCCTCGATTTCGGAAGTGCTACAACTGAACATGAGGTATTGGTATCTCCCAGGTTGGGCTAAACGTTACTAATTTCTCAGTAACATCCCGGAGTCTGGATTAATGCCCGGTTGATACATTGCACACCTCTGGCAAACCCTTCGGGGACAGAGGCGTGATGTTATGTTATGCTTATGTAATATTAAATAGAAATAAACAGATCATGTTTCATTAGTTTTATAGAGATGTCAGCACTCAAAGAGATGTCAGCACTCAAAGAGATGTCAGCACTCAAAGAGATGTCAGCACTCAAAGAGATGTCAGCACTCAAAGAGATGTCAGCACACATGAAGGGGCCCCTCAGGGCCAAGCCTGCCGGGTAAGCGGGATTGTCCGAAAGGGTTACCGCTACCCCGGAACATAAAGGGCTACGGAAGGAACATGGATGGGTTTTAGTCAGTAAGAGTCTGACACTCCCTTCCGCTCCACCCAGAGCGGGAGCAGTCATTGGATGATTTCCCAGCCTTAAAAAAAAAAGGTTATACTTGTTATTTTCTCTTTATATCTATTGTTTGGTTTTTTTCTTAATTTTGTTTAAGTGTTGTTTATCTAAGCTCGTGGTTAAGTAACAACAGTCGCACGGTTCGATCCATCAGGTTAAGCTACGTTTGCCGGGGATGGACCATGGATGGGTTACCATCTTTAAATATCGAGACTCCTCTGTGCTTTGGAAAGCATGTTAAGCCGTTTAGTCCTGGCTGTCGTTCGTGGATCTTGACAGTCGTTACGGATAGTCAGAAGCCCGAAAGTCTGACAGCCAGTCTTACCAACCAAGGGTATTACCCGCAGTCACTGACTGGGTTGTGGAGGTCAGATAGGCAGCCGCTCCTTGTTAAATACTGGTATTCAGCTGCATCCGGTTAGACTGGCAGCCGACTCCAACATAGTTGGGAAAAGGATAGACAGATTTTTTTTGCTTATTCAAGTTTTTATTTATATCAACAGCCCGTCCACTCTTTCTAACTTTTGATTTGTTTATCGGTGAATTGGATCGATGCGGTAGGTTGACGGAATTTGAACGGAGTTTTATCCTAAGGCTTTCGGGAGATAGATAATATGTTCGTTAGACGTGATATAATGTAAAGAGTCAGTATTTAGCTATGCGTAAACTTTTATCTAAGTAATACCTTGGATAAAAGTTTTCGTTAACGTTAAATTCTTTAAGGCTGATATCCTAGTGATAAATATTGGAGATTAAAAAGTATTCTAAAAGTTCGGTTGCCGAGGAAAACAACAATAACGTAAGTATGATAATAGATGGCACCACATGTCTTTTGAATCATGATTATGTTTATATTATTATGGACCCGAAATGATTGTGAAATTTTAAATTAACGCGAGCGAAACCGCGGCAAAAAAACTGATCTTTGTTTTATGGGACCAACATTGGGAAAAAATTGTGAACTATCATTATCATATAATATACCATTTGGTCGGGCAGGAATTTTAAAGTTTAGTATGGAACAGCTGATTATTTTCTCGCGATTACGATGTTGGTCCCATGGTGAAAGTAGTTCAGTTTGATGGTCTGTACCACACCCTTTTTGACCACACATTTGTGACACACGCTGTATAAATGAAGGAGGAGAATTCCCCTGGGATGCGAGTTAAATCGTAGTCCAAGGGTACTTTGCCAAGTAGAGAGCGTCTCACGAATATGAACTTTATTTATATACAACTAATGTTGATATTCGTACGAAACGCTTGCTCACGTTCGCTCATACGAATATGAACATAACAAGCTTGAGAATAACATTCGCATTTGTTTGAAGCGATAACACCCAAGAAAATAAAAGTTAATGTGCGGTCTGCAAATCTTGCTCTTAAGCTTCTCCATGTTAATTTGTTCCAATTGTAAAAATAAATAAATTCTACCAGCGTATTAATGTCACATTGCAGGGCAAAGCCTCCTAAACCACAGAAAACACAAGAATTGATCATCAAGCTTGCTCAAGACAAGTTCTCAACAATAAGTCCAAGTTTCGAACTGACTATCAGCCAGTGTTATGTCCAAGAAACAACTCGTTTTTTTTTTAAAGAAAAATTCCATAAAGAAAGAAGAGGAAGTGCTCTAAAAATGTCACTTTGGTGATCCAACGGTAGCATTTGACTTTTCAAGATTGTTTTCTGTTAGCATATCAATAGAAGGCCTAGAAGAGGACTCATGCTACAAGCATTAAGCCTCTCCTAAAAAATGATAAATGCATGTAAGCGATAAATTAAACGTCTCTAATTTAGATATAGATTGTAATTATCGAAACCTAATAATGGCTTCGGGTTGTCTACGAATCTCGTGTTGCTTTTACTTAAGGAAAATTCCACCTGTGTTGTAGAAGACCCCATTTTTCTTTCCCACGGAGCGACAGTTTTACTGAGATAAAATATTTAAACCATTTATTGAGCGAAAACAAACGCGTTCGATTTTTGGAGTTCATCTTACAACCGTTAAATACTTTTTTTCATCATTTGTATAAAATACGTACAGACATAAACATAGTTCTTATTTTAAGGATCACGGTCGCTATTTTATGCCAAGAGGCGAATAAATGTATGGATATTTGAACAATAATAATAATATTGAGAATACGAGAAATTCAAAATTATAATGTTACATGTCTGTTAAAAAAGCACAATAAATTAAAATGCTAGGTCAAAATGTCACTGCCACTGTCACTGTCTTGCCATGATATTTCAACGGATATAATACAGCGAATGTCAATGTAAATAATTAAGAAATAAGAAAATAAATAGTTTAATTATAGTCATTCAATAATATCAAAAAGATATTGTATTTATGAGTCATCAGCAGGTACAGCCAAACATTTAAATAGAGGTTAGAATCAATTGAATCAAGTGACGTCATGAGTTGGATTATATGAGATGATATCTCTTTGCATTGATGACGTGTTGTGAATAGGGTCTTAATTTGCATACACCTACTAAATTATAAAGCACGCGTGACACAACATGTCTTGGCAGCAATGTGCAGTTTTTTGTTATTTTATGAACACACACCGCTTCTTGTGCCATGGAAACTAAATATAATTTAATAATAATAATAATATCCTTGGACATTTCACACAACGCCGTATCGTCCCAAGCTAAGCAACCTAATGCTTGTGTTATGGTAACGAGATGGCTGATAAACTACTTATATACATTTTTTTTTTGTAAATACATACATATTATAGATAGAAAAACACCCAGACCCGTAACAAATACTTGCAGGTCGTACAAATATTTGTTCCGTGCGGGAATCGAACCTGCGACATGCTGCGCAGCAGTCAATCTCTCAACCGCTGCGCCAACCGTGTCGTCAAATATAGAATTAATGTATTAATAATATCTTTGGAAACCGTGACAAAAGCATATTATGTGACACATGTCTTGGCAACAATTTCCAAAATCTGTTTTTACCTCACTATAACAGTCCCAAGGCCTAATACTCCTTATAAAAGGAGAATTATAAATATTTATTCATTATTTATTTATTTAAACTTTTCGCACATAATAAAGGTACAAAGGCGGACTTAATGCCTTAGGCAGTCTAAAAATTTGAGGCCTTACGAAAGGAAATAGATAAATCATATTTAAAAGTGACTTCCTCGTTGTTTGGGTTTGTGCCCGGTTAATGGCAATAGTCTCGCCCCGTATTATCTTTTGGGGATTACAGGAGTGATGTTATGTTTAGTAGGAAATATTATAGTTTGAAAGGGTAAATTTACTGTAATTTGACAGTCAATTAGACAATTTCAAATAGTCAATAGAAGCAATTTTTAGGAACTAAACTAGATAGCTTAACTTAGATGTATTATATTATCTGTGGCTTCACGATCCTCTGGTAACCATTGAAGGAAAATTATTTCCCGGTAGGCTTAAGATTGTATTACCACGTAACAAGCAAGTTAACGGTCCGCGTGGTGCCGGACATAAATAATCCACCATCCTATCTCTTCCTGTGAATGTCGTAAAAACCGACTTAGGGATTTGGGTACTAGAGAATGGCGAGCAGCGTTCTCTATGCATGTTAACACTATACTGCGCCAACTCTCCTAAAAATTATCGGCAAAATAATCAGTTTGCCTAGCCTTTTCTCAACCATGTTCCGGTCGGCTTCCAGTCTAACCGGGTGCAGCTGAATATCAGTATTTTACATGGAGCGACTACCTATCTGTCCTCCACAACCCAGTAACTTGTTAATACAATACCTCTTGGTAAGCTTAGATGTCCGATTTTCTGGCTTCTGACGACCTGTAAGGACTGTCAAAGACAAACATTACAGCCAGGAACAACGGCAACGGCTTAACGTGTTTTCCAAGGCACGGAGAAGTCTTGTTACCCATCGGCTACTGTATCGGTCCAGGCTACGGTGAGGCAAGGAGTGCTAAGGGGAGTAGCATAGTGGATCTTAGCATTATGCTCGTGGAAGGGTAAATTTATTATTATTAGTAATTACATGTTAATTTATTTTAATTCGATGGTCCTTGTTTATCATTTGTGATTTATATTTAATTAAGTTCGCACGTATAAGAACGTGCGAACTTAAAGCCTGAAGCTTTTATGTAGGTGTAAAGCTCTCTTTATCTTTTTTTATTTCTTCTAGAGCATAGTTTTAAATTCTCTTTGTAGGCGTGTGCTAGTTGAAATATAGCAAATAATTTAATTGAATGTTCCGTTTTGCGTATTGTAAATTATTTTGCATTGTATTGTATAGAATCAAGTTTTTCTACATCCGATGGAATGACAGCTTATTGCAAGGTTACTTTATCTTATTTTTATGGTGGGATTTATATAGAATAGTTCGATTGAAGTCAAAATCCATGACAACTGTAAGTACCTCACTAAGGCAGATCTTAGTTAGCTAGAAAATAAACTCCAATACACAAACCTCCGAATTTCAAGACTCTTTGGTTTCAAGGTAAATTGGTGCACATTAATTGATATTAAGAAAAACGGGGCCATTTAAGGTAGCGTAATGGCACACGGTTTCCGTAAATGAAAGTAAATAAATAAATGAGTTTATTCCAAGGCATTTGTATTTAGGCTTGTAGGTAACATTAAACGAATTCAAGCCAGCAATAAAGGGTAAGTAAGAATCTGGTTCAGAGATTGTACTCTTTTATTTCTAACGTGATGTTATTTCGCCACCGCGCCAGGAAGGTAAAATGATGAGAAATTTCTGTACAAGATAACTCTATAAAGTGTTCGGAAATTTAAAAGCGTCTTCATATATTTCCATACATTTTACTTCCTTATGTTATCGTGTGTGAACGCCCACTTTCATATCGTCACCTTAGAAACTGTAAAAACCATAGATATATGTGGTAAAAACACACTTTTATGAACTGTCAAAACGCGGCATTTGTTAGTGATTTGTATGAATATAACAATGTGACGTCACATTTTTTTAGAATCAAATGGAATACTTATTAGCATTAGATGCAATTTTACAATTCTATCTTCGCATAATATTTAATTTCTGTACGATGATGGAAGTTTTTAAAACGCGCGGTCTTTTTTCTATCTGACTTCATATTTTATTTTTGATCGTTTTAAATAGTCAATTGTGGATTGACGTTGGGTATATACTCCCCATAGATACCTAGATATTTCTATGGTACTGTAGAGCTTAAGTGAAACCTCGTGAAACTTTAAGAGCCTGGTTGCTTACAATATAATTAACTGATAGCCTTCTCCCTCACAAAATAATAAAATAGTTTGAAAGGTTTTTATAAAAGAAAAGAAGAGTCTGTCAGTAGCCGTGCTGCTTGACGCATGTTTCATTAAAAGCAATATAATTCAATAGCTGCTGACCAGTGTGTTTGTATTGTGTAAGATAGAAATCCCTACAACCCACTATACAAGCTCTACCACTGAGCTCCCTAAGTGAAGCTCTACAACAATAATGATACTGGCAGCTCTTGAACGCAGTTTAAATGAGCGTTTAATTTCATTAGTAAAATCAGCCGTTGTTCGTTTTTAATTGGTTCTTCATGCAGTCAAATGTTTTGACTTGATATCAGAATTGTAGTTAAGTAATAAAAGCCGCACGGATCGATTCACCAGGTTAAGCTACGCTTACCGGGATCTTTGGATATCGAGAGTCCTCTGTGCCTCGGAAAGCACATTAAGCCGTTGGTCCCGGCTGTCATTCGTGAATCTTAGACAGTTGTTACGGGTCGTCAGAAGCCCGAAAGTCTGGTAGCCAGTCTTACTAAGGGATATCGTATTACTCCGTTAGTGACTGGGTTGTGGAGGTTAGATGCGTTCGCTCAATGGAAAATACTGGAAGCCGACCCCAATATAGTTGGGAGAAGATCTAGGTAGATTGATGTAAATTGATCAGAATAAGATAATTAGAATTCCAGAATCAGTCAGAATTCCACAGCAATTTGACACTGATCGCTCTTCAACGCAGCAAAAGTCGTACAAAAGAGTTTTATACGGTGTGTCTTTAAGGGTCAATTTCATTTTGTTATCTCTGCATGGGGCCTTTGCCATCTTATGCTTGTGTGTAGTTAAGTCCTTATACAGGGTGAATTTGAATTCGTAGGTAATATTTTTTAAGGGGTCATTGTACTTATTTATCATTATGAACAACTTTTTCATTGAGAACAAATCTGAAATCGCGAAAAAAAATCAGCCATTCCATATATTATGCTCGCATAACTCGTCAAAACATAGGGGTGCAACTGATTTATTTTTTTCGCGTTTTCTGGTGTGTCCCATAGTAAAAGTTGTTCATAATATTTTATAAGCACAATGACCCCTTTAACTATTGCCCATAAATTCAATTTCACCCTGTATTGTTGCTCTTTTTTACTGACAGGCTTTCGTCGGCTTTCAAATGTGGATTCAGAGTAACAATTTAAAGATATATATTGTTTGCTGGATTAATAATTCGCATGGTGATCGAAATAAGAAATATTCTATTCTTATTTGAATTATTGGTAATCGTCACATGCCATAACATTTCATTAAATTTTGTTAAAAACAGGTAAAACATTAATGTGGTACACGTACACTTGGTGGTAAGTACATATGTACTAACCACTATAATTCCAACACTGTCCGGGACATACAACAAATGTCTATCAAATATAAACGATTTGTTGATTTATTGGACATGTCTAATATAATGTGGAAAGATAAATGGATTGCCCAATTTGCTAGGGGATGTGATTCAATAAATAACTCGGTTTTGTGGTATTTTCCGATGTAGCTACATACACACAGTTTGGGCGGTTGAAACAGGAAAATGCTTTCCTGACCTTTCGGTTAGGGTAAAATTACTGAAACACGTGACATTGTACTGCGACTAATTTAGGTCATTTGTGCCTGGTTTTATCTTCGCAATTACGTAAGATGAAGAACTCTTGAACTGATTCTTGCTCTTACCAGGAAAAGAAGGCAACTTAAAAAAGGTTTATTTCTAAACCATAATGTTTTTGGAAATTTAAACAAGTTAACCTAGGTTTTTCACTAACAATTATTACTTACCTATATTATTTTAACAAAATATTGTAAATTATTCACAAATTATGAAAACATGTCTCTCTTTTGATCTAGTTGAATTATTATTCACTAGCTGCGGTTTCACGCGCTGCTCGGCTCCTATTGGTCGTAGCGTAATGTTACATAGCCTATAGCCTTCCTCGGTAAATGGACTGTCCAACCCAAGATTTTTTCAATTCGGACCAGTAGTTCCAGAGATTAGCGCGTTCAAACAAACAAACTCTTCAGCTTTATAATATTAGTATAGATTAACATTGCATCGGGCAATGTTAAGCTATAGTTTTAGTTGCTTATTTTAATAGTACTCACCGAATGAAGCCATTAAAGAAAGCATGACAGGAACGATGATTACCCAGAACGTATCGCTTTGGTCCATCCAGCACCTAAAATATAAACAGTTGAATTAGTTTTATACATCATCATCTGCTTAACTTTGTCCCATCTATGTTGGGGTCGACTTCTGAAAAATAAGATGTAGCTGAAAGTCGAAACCATAATGTATTTACGGTAGCTTTAGAATATAATATCTTTACGACTTAATTTCGGCCAGTGTAAATGTAGATTAGTCAAGTACCTACCTACGCAGGAGATTTTATTGTGTACACTGTTTGCTCTCACTTAATCCAAATCAACTGTGTAGATATCAGGCGCAGGGCTAACGGCTTCACGTGATTTTTTAGGCATGAGGGTGTGACATCACTAAATCCCAAACTGTGGGATGCTACTAAGAAATTCTTAATGGGAAAACTATATAACACTTTGCCTTACCAAAACCCAGAATCTAGAAATTAAGGCTTGAACCCACCGCATGTCACGCATACGCATACGTGACATGCGGAGATGATCCTAAGACTGCGTCAGTGAGTGAATTTTGCGCAGTTGAATTTCATACCGAACATGTTTGAATTTTTTGCCGTCGTTATGCTAAGAATAAGATTGACCCATACCTTCAACTAGCCAGTAAGTATAGATAATTAAGTTTCAAACAAGTACCTATAACTGTTACAATAAACTGCTAAATGTAAAGGTATTTCAGTAACCGTACTATACTAGATGTCCGTATAAAACTGCAGGATATTGCATTTTCCATTTTCAGTTTATGAACGAAATAGTTCCACCGCTGTTACAGCGGCCATTACACAAGCATCATTGACCGTTTCACAGGCTGTTCGTTTTTATATTCGTCCGTTATGTTCATATGGTAATCCATAAAAACAGGCTACTGGCATAGAGACACTGCGAAAAATGTCGCACGTTCCACTGAAATCCTCTAGATTCGTCCCCCAGGGGACTACACATAAGCGGGCTTGTCCGAAAGGGTTACCGCTACCCCGGAACATAAAGTGCTAAGAAAGGAACATGGATGGGTTTTAGTCAGTCAGAGTCTGAGACTCCCTTCCGCTCCACCCAGAGCGGGAGGAGTCATTGTCGTTGTTGCTCCTTATTATTATTTTTGTACTTGTATTTTATTCATATACACCACACGTTTTAAATTCATATTGAGCAGTATTATATTATCAAACGTCACGATATTATCGTTGACGTCACGTCCACGCCATGGCAAGGACATATATGAAGATGCTTTTTGTCCATTCACAATTTTTTTGTTCAATTGGTCCCTATAACTTTGTGACGTGCACGTTCCATAATATATTCATACATTTTAGGGATGTGAACGGCGACACCCACGATTATATTGTGACGTTAAAAATTATAAAAGCGCACATTGGGAGGACACGGCCATTCTATTGGAATTAAATGACATAAGGCAAACAAACTGTACATGATGTGTGCCCATTTCTCATTTTAAAACGGCTGACCTTTGCTGTCATAAGGGACGTTGAAAATATCCTCTTTCAGAAACAAAAATGTTGTATCTTTGTTTGTCGATTTGCAGTCGGTTGATTCTGTAAAAATCTCACCGTATAAACATAAGTGACGTGAATCGTGATGATGAAGTAAGCTGTCGTTCTACCTAATACTAGGGATTGACAGCTGACTTTAAACTCACTGCACCTTCGTTTTCTCCGTGAGATTTTTACAGAATACCACTACTGATAGTTGTTATCAAATGTTTTTGTAAAAATACATGTGTGTTTTTAGCTGAGGTACCTAGTTGATGATGCTGTGTATACCCAGATTTTGTGAATACAATTCGTTGGGTTCGATTTCGCAGTGTAGGTTAGTTCAACTTGGGTCTAAAGTCAACTGCAGCTTGCAAAACGGAAAGTAATATTAGAAGTCAATAAAGAAGAACTCAATCAAATTAATAGCATCACTTTTATAGAGTTATTAAAAGCGACGCTATCGCAGCATTCACCTAGCATAATGTCCCAATGCATCGCCCGTTATAGGCAGCCAGTGTACCTTCTTAAACCACACTGCATCTATGCACCTTTTGAACGCCAGAGCATAATTGCACGCGCGTGCACTCCACGCCAAGCTACACATTTATTTCTTCATGTTATCATGAATTTACCAATATCCGTGGTGTCTTTTAATTTGTTTCATGTCATTAAATACGTACGAGATTTTCAATTAAGTAACGATTGAATTGTTTATTTCGTTATATAGTGCCATCGTCAAATATTTGTGTCCTTGGCGTACACATGCGCTTGCTAGTCACGTATACGTGACAATGGCGTTCAAAAGGTTAATCTAAAAAAGCGACGTAAATTAGAGTAAATCACAAACCTCTCCGTAGCTCCGGGCGTGAAGAATCTGGCGATTGCGTAAATCATAATGATGATCAGAGAGCCGCCCCAACCGATAAGCACGAACCATCGCATGGCCACCTCATCCTTCACGAACACCTGTGCCGCGCACCCATTAGCATCAGCCGTTCATAACACTTATAAATAATAGTAAACACACACAGCTGAAAGTTTTATGCCTATCTTATACAACATGCGATAACGAATAGTCTTAATTTCACAAGCGGGAAGATGGCACATCTTGTTTAAACTTTAAAGATTAGTCTTTCTTTAAGTAGTGAGTGTCGAGCTTTGTTTAAATATGTGAAAGGGGACATAAAGGGCTAGGGAAGGAACATGGGTGGGTTCTAGTCAGTAAAAGTCTGACACTCCTCTGGGTGGAGCGGAAGGGAGTCATTTGATGATTACCCACCCTCAAAAAAAGGTTTCGTTTGAAGCTCAATATCGTCGTCCGATCATAGGACCTTATGATCATCGAAGATCTATGTTGCCCTTCTTCGTTCTGAGTGCGTGTTTTTGTATTAACTCCCTACTCGTTGACAAAAATCGGAAATATAGACCTTTGATGATCATAAGGGGTACCCACTGTACTGTGGTAGATTACTGGTTGGACCTAGCCTGACGTTTAGTTAATTAATTTCATCATACTATAGTTCTGTGTTCGTGTTTCTGAATGCAGGGCGACATTGAAGTGGCAAGGTATAAAATGATGAAGTCCACAGTAGCAAGGAGGTATTATTTTATTGAGATACCTAGTTGTGTGTCCGCCATTGCGACATTCGTTTATATCTGCCTTTTCCAAAGTAGGCGATAACGCCACTTTGTGGGTGCTGCTTGCCTAAACGTTGTGGAGAGGCTTTTAATCTAGATAGTGGTTTTTAAGTAGGAGGCTCGTGGCTAAATAATAACAGTCGCACAGGTCGATCCATAAGGTTAAGCTACGCTTGCCGGGGTTGACCGTGGATGGGTGACCATCTTTACATACCGAGACTCCTCCGTGCCTCGGAAAGCACGCAAGTCGTTGGTCTCGGCTGTCATTTGTGCATCTTTGACAGTCGTTACGGGTCGTCAGAAGCCCGAAAATCTGACAGCCAGTCTTACCAAGGGGTATCGTATTACCTAGTTACTGGGTTGTGGAGGTCAGATAGGCAGTCGCTCCATGTAAAATATTGGTATTCAGCTGCATCCGGTTAGACTGGAAGCCGACTCCAACTAATTTGGAAAAGGCTAGCCTTTTTTCAACCTGAATCTGAATCTTGTTCCAAATCTGCCTAGGCAGATTGAGTGGTTTTTAAGTAGGTGAAAAAATCGGGCCGCTAAAAGATAATTCATTCTCAAAGTGGGCAGTAGGCAAAATAAGTTTGGGAATGGTTTATATCATTGACAGTAGTGCCAATGTTGCTATAGCTACACTATAGAATGGTAGTGTTGTACTAACTGACATTTATCGGCGAAGTAATTAACGAAGTTGATGAATGAGAATACCTACCTAGTCACTGAACAAAGGCAGTAGGACTGAAGAAACTTTGATAATATTATGGTACTGGGAATAGTTAGGCAGTCGGATCAGTCCTAAAATACGACAAGAAAACAGGAAATGTGAATACGAATAAAAGCTCAGTGAGATATTTCTCACACAGTTAGAACTTTTACCGCATCTGTGCGAATCTCAGGGGATAAGAATTATTAGCAGGAGCAAATATTTCAAAAATATCCTCCATGTTGTTAAGTCAAAAGTTGGAGAGTATAGTTTTACAGGCCTCCAGTGCATTGCTGTGTATGGGACCTGCATGGAACTAGGTACTGATATTGTTAGTGTATTGCAAGGCCTCACACTCATACAGTTGGCTCATCTTTATGCCGAGTGGGACATATCAATCCACTTGTCCTATGTAACCAGCACATCAAGTTACCACAAGTTTGTGGTAACTTGATGTGCTGTCAAATGTTCTTAATCGATTTTGAACTTAACAATCAACGTAGGTTTAAAATCCTTTGGAGAAATTTGACAGTTAGGCATAACTTGATGCGCTGGTGCCTGGACATATTAGGTAGTAATACTAAATGAGCCAACTAACGAGTTGTCGTAACCAAAGGCACAATTTAGAACACGTAGCAGTTTATTAATGGTAGTCACAAACGACATAATCCTTACATATAGCACTACGTACAATATGTGTACCTTAATGTAAAGAAATTACGTGTTCAACACATAATGCCTGACACGCCTAAGTACACAACGGATTTATATAGTCCGTGTTTGCACTGCCCTATGAGTATTTCCCACTACGTGACTATTTCACGGGGAAACTTTGAAATTTTGTTTGCATCGGCCAGTATGTTTGCTGAACAGAATATTAAAGGGAAATTTCCACGCGTTCAAAACTTTTTCAGTGAGACATTTCAGTAAGAGTAATAGGACTGGACCAAGTAAGCTTGTAGTCCATGACACGGTAGCATAACCAGCCTAAAATGTTCCTAATGCTCCCGTCAGTGTAAGAGAGAAGGCTGTATCCACAACACGGGCAAAAAAAATCCAAAATCGGTGAAGATTCGGACGCATCGGCACGGATCGGTGAACATTGTGAGGAAACCAGCATGTGAAGCTAAGTCAGAGGCCCATGGGCAGCATATAAACTCTGCGACCAGGTTACTCACTAATCACACGACAAGAAGAAAACGCGGGTCCAGTGCAGGTTGGTCGATGTCTCATGTCTTCGAATTTTTGTATCTAATGTCGCCTGATGAGTGTAAAGATATTTTATTGTGTAATGTAAGCTTTCTGAAGGAAGCACTTTTTCGAGGTATTTATTACAAACTAGCTGCTCCCGCGCGATCGTAGCGGTCGTAATGTTACACAGCCTATAGCCTAGCCTCAATAAATAGACTATCCGAAACAAAAAGAATTTTTCAATTCGGAACAGTAGTTCCAGAGATTAGCGCGTTCAAACAAACTAACTCTTCAGCTTTATAATTTTAGTTTATTGCAAATGATGATGATGGTCATGATTCTTGCTTCCTATGCTGTAGAATTATGTTTGAGCGAATTCAGGCTTTTATTTTAAATCTTCTCCAGTATTATGCTTACCACGACAAGCGCTATGTGCAGATGAAGCCCCTCGCAGAACATCCACACGTAACTTGTGAGCATGAAGTAATTCGTGACCACGTGCAGAACTTGACACCATACCTGCATTATGAAACTTTTTTTAAATCCATTCACATAATAACAATAGCTAAGTCAAAATAAATACAGTTCCGTGGCTACGCTTTCATAAATTCAATTAGAATTTTGTCGTTCGTTAAACAAAAGTGAAATTGCTCTTGGCTAATGTTTAGGAAAACGACCAAAGAATCCTACTACTATTATAAAGGCGAAAGTTTGTAAGTATGGATGTATGGATGTTTGTTACTCTTTCACGTAAAAACTACTGTATAGATTTGGATGAAATTTGACACAGAGATGGTTTATATCCTGGATTAACACATAGGATATTTTTTATCCCGGTAGAACATTCCTGTGGGATAATTTCCGACCTCCACGCGAGCGAAGCCGCGGGCAGAAGCTAGTAAAATATAAATTGGGATTCTGTTTGGATAGGTAATTCGTTTGAATTTTTATTCAAATCCAAAATAAGACTAAATCAAGAGCGGAGAGGCGGGTAAAAAACAAACTTCTACTTCTCTTGAAGAGATTTATATTTATGTTCGAATACATACTTATATTGTGTTTGGAGTCTAGCGTTGGCACTTCAGTATTCGCATATTTGTGTTGATAATCGCCTTAATTTGCAACAACAAAGCTATTTGATATACTTACATACAAAAATATATTTTGTTCCAATACAATATTCCAATATTTCAATTGTGTTCATTATAACTTTTTAAGCTTAAAACATACTCACAATTGTTGCGTACAATAATAGTTTAGCACACTCACCACATTGTTTAAGAGTAGTTGCATGCGTATCAAATAGCTTTGTACGTACACTGTACACAAAATCAACTTTATCGGGAAAATTCTAAAAACACGTGTGATGCAAATATATCAAGCTACCCCATTCTGTCAAATTTCTTTGATAGTTTTTCGACTTTATTACAAGACAATAAGGTTTATGTTCAATTGGGAATATTTGACAGATTCGGGTAGCTTGATGTGCTGCTGTCTGTATATAGGTTAAAAGCGTATAAGTCACAAGTATTACCGTATTTTCTTGAACGACGCTGACCCTGGTGACGACAGCTCGGTACCACACGATCCAGAGGACGTTGTTGAGAGCGAGGGACATGAAGAGGTGGATGTGTATACGTATCCGTGTGCACTGGAGGACCCTAAGTGAAGAAAACCAGGCATAAAGCGCCGCGCACACCGTCAGCAGCGTAAAGCAAAACGCACAAATCGCAATGAAATCGACGTCATAAGATTCGCCATTTGAGCAAGCTGAATACGAGACTAGTTTTGGATTATTTTTATCTTAATAAACTGGGAGATTTACAATTTTTTTGGTACGACTAAACACACTATTCTATAGGTATTTCTATATTATTTTATTTTCTATAATCTATAATTTAAAAATGAATCGCTGAATGTGTTGCTAAGCGCAAATCTCGAGACCAGCTGAACCGATTTCTCTAATTCTTTTTTTTTTTGTTTGTTATTGGCAGGAGAAGATTCTTATATTTAAAAAAAGTAGGTAAGTAGGTAGGGTAGGTTGGGTAGGTAGGTAGGAAGGGTAGGTAGGGTAGGTAAGGTAGGTATCATAGTTAAGACAGGACAACGTCTGTCGGGTCAGCTAGTCGTATTTTATATTTTTGAGTTTTTATTATTAAATCATTTTTGTTCTCCCAACTCTGATCGAAATCGCTAAAAAGGATGTACCCATTGCTATAAAATAAGAAGGTACAATAGAATTTACAGCACTACTGACCGTGGCGCCGCTTGCAATTTAAAAAAAGTTAGTGTTCACATTGTACCCTACATTGTGTAAGAAACAATGGACGTGAATAATGAAACGAATTGAAAGTTTTAGAGTAAGTTTCTCTATCTTCAATTGTTTTCTTTGTACAGCCACCCAAGAGTGTTGCAGAGACACTGTGAATGTTTTAAAATGAAAAAAAAATTGGTAAAAAAAACAAAAAACACGCCTTTTGTAGAAACCCGAACTAAAAAATTGAAAATACATTTTGTAAATAAGAAAAAAATAGATTTTATTTTTTACAAAGCGTGGGGTGCTTTTTATAATAATATTCACCACCACCATGCACCCTTTTAATTTTATTTTTTCGAGACAATTACTAACATACAACCATACATACAGATGAAGCTAATATAAAGCGTTAAAAAATACGGAAGTTCGGATCATTCAAGTTTAGATAGCATTGTGCAGTGCAGAAGTGGCCATTTCGCTCGAACGAGGAGCTGGAAATTCTTGCTCCCCCAATCGTTTTACTGCATCGTGTTCATTGTTTTACTGCATCGTGTTCATTGTTTTCTCGGTACTATTGTAGATCGGTTCAGTGGCGATCGTGTGTACGGGTTTTATAAAGCAGATGTGACTGTGACGCAGCACGAAACGTAAAAGTTCACTTTGTTTTAATGTCCACTGAAAGTTTTAGCTGTTTGTGCCATTTGATGGACGTATTTAAATTCGCTGTAATCGAATACCCGTCAGAAACGTTCTTTCTGTCGGTCGATTCTGTACAAATATCACCGTGAACTTAGTGACTTGAGCGTGAAGTGAGCTGTTATTCCACATCTGTTGACTGCTCACTTGAGCGTGAAGTGAGCTGTTAGTCCACATCTATTGACTGCTCACTTGAAACTCACTTTACCTACGTTATCACGGTCAGATTTATACAGAATAGAACTACTGGACAGTTAGCGTCACGCCTGTATTCCCTGAAGTCTAGGCAGACGTGAACATACAGTACTGTAGAGCCTAAGTAAAACCTTTTGTTGAACCTGGCTGGCAAATAACTGACAGCATTCGATCTTTCAAATGAATAGAATAGTTTGAAAAGTTTTTGATAAAAGGAAATGATTACGTCTGTAGCCGTGTGGCTTGACAGATGTATTCGTTACAAAGCAATATAATTAAGTAACAGCTGCCCGTGTGTTTGTCTATATTAATATTATAAAGAGGAAAGATTTGATTTTTTGTTTGCTTGAAATGAATAGGCTCCGAAACTACTGGACCGATTTAAAAATTTCTTTCACCGTTGGAAAGCTTAGTTTTCTAGGAGTAACATAGGCTTTTTATCCCGGGAAAAATAACGGGTCCCACGGGAAAGACCACGGGAGCGAAGCCGCGGGCAAAGTGCTAGTATTTTATAGGATAAGAAATCCCTACAACACATTACACAAGCTCTACCACTGAGTCCCCTAAGTATTGGTCCCTCTGACCTTCACAGTACTCATACATTTCGCCTGTTATGATCAAGAGGGTACTCTAGTGTCGAGGAATTTGAAAAATTGGTATTTGAAGCAACTATTGCCATCGCGCTGCGACGCGCCTCCCCCCGTAAAGTGCGAAATGGACAACTGCATCTCACGTTGATTTTACGTACAAAAACCATACCAAAAGACGTTTTGTATTCTGCCGTTTTTTTCTTCAATACTGGACTGATCTAAATAATTCTTATTGCGATATTTAGAGGAAAAGTATATCTATGCTTCTATGATTTTCTTTTTTGCTAAAACTTATCAAATTTGTCTGATAGCGGTCTGAACATGGCGGTAAAAACGGGCTATTTTTCGGGATTGTGTTTTTTTTTAGTGATTATGTTTTGAAAACAGGAAATGATATTTATTAGGGCACGTATTAATTAGATTTAGATCAATGTGATGAAGTAAAAAGTGGAATGCGTTTGTATGGAAAAAGGCCCAATAGAGTTCCCTCTTAAGTCCCGTGTAATAGGGGGCGAGCCTATTGCCATCAACCGGGCACAAACCTTAGGCTGCTGAAATTAAAGTTCCAGATGTAAACCCAATAACACTTTGCCCGACCCGGGAATTGAACCCAGGACCTCATGCTCAGCTAGCGGTTGCAAAAGATTTACTAGACGAGGCAGTCTCATTAGTTTTTAGACATTTAGTCAAACTTTCAAACAAACAAAATAAATATCAAATCAAAATTGTATTGAAATTTTTCACAGGCGTTTCATTTTAAACCGTTGTTGATATTTCATGACGTTGGATTGACTGCATATTTGAACTTGTGTTTAACAAAATATTAATATTTATCTTCATTTCTTTAGAACAAATCTTACTCGATAATAACTGACGGCTTCCTCTTGAACAACTATATTTTGTTTTAAATATACTCTCTGTCAGACGATCATCTATTCAAAAAAATAAATTGTCTATTGTTGTATTAATGCCGCGAGTCACGCGTCGCTTTGTGCATACGACATAAATTCAAAATGAATACAAAATCAAAACTAATATTGAAAATAGTGAAAAGCCCTTATTTTTTTATTTTCCTTTTATTTACAATTAGGTTTATCTGTACGAAATTGTGATAAATTGTCCTTTAACAATTTATGGGCCATAACACTTTCGTTAGATAAGTAGTACTTACGTTAATAAATAAACGTGACACGAAATTACTTTTAGTTTTATAACGAAGCATAAACTGGCAAAATTAAAATTGCGCAAGCCCACAAAATAGTGGAACCCAAGATATTTTATTCAAGCGGAATTGTCCGAAAGGGTTACCGCTACCTCGGAACATAAAGGGCTAAGGAAGGCACATGGCTGGGTTTTAGTCAGTGAGAGTCTGACACTCCCTTCCACTCCACCCAGAGTGGTAGGAGTCATTTGAAGATTTTTCACCCACAAAAAATAAAAAAAGATATTTCATGTAACACGAACTATTTTTCTACCTATCTGTATCCTAATATTGATTTCTTTGCCTCTAGTCTCCTTTATGCCACGGTTTAACTTAAACAAAATATATTTACTATTATTTATTTAGCTTCAACTTTATTAAAGGTACGACTGTGAAAGTTTTTAAGTCAATGTTTAATTAATTACTTTTCAAGCTACACCATTTGTTTACACTTGTGGTAAATGAAAATGAAACAGTAAGTACTCTTCAGAACAGTTTGGAACTTCGAGTTATTTGCATGGAAGATTACTCGAAGGCTGGGAAGTATGGCTCTCACAAGTTTTATATACTCTTTATTGTTAATATATATGCATAACACAGCCGCTTTATTCCGTGCTTGGCCCGTTTATAGCTTAGCTTTGATATACATGGCATTATTTGAGATTTGTTATTTTGTTTCTCGCTCTTTTATGTCTTCCTACTGTAGGCAATTTGGTGAAATCGTCTTAATGGGATTGATATAGGTTATTCATCTGAATACGAATGGCTTTCTCTCTGAAACGCTACGAAACTTAAAGAACCAGTCAAGTTTAAGGCTGTGTCAAAATTATATTGCGCTTCCTAGTGGGTAGCACTTTTGCAAAGCCCATGTACCATTTTATTTTTTTACTTAGCTTACACTGTCCCACTGCTGAGCAAAGGCCTTCCCCAAATCCTCCCAGATATCTTACTCTTGAGCCACCGCGATCCATCCTTTGCTTTATGGTATTAAGATTATAAATTCAGTTCATAATCTCATTCAAAATTACTACGCTATTAATACCCGTGTGCACATTTAGAAAGTTAACGCGACCACGTTTTGTGGTTGTTGCGTTTTTATTTGTCACAGTCATCGTGAACGCTTACCACGATGCAGCACATGCAGCAATATAGTTTCCAATACTATGTTTGATTCAAAACATTTTCCCCAAACAACTTGTTACAATCAGAGTTAAAAAGATTATTTACGTAACAGATATCTTTGCACTGGATCTGATTTCTAATAATATAGAAAATATCAATGGACTGTGATGATTGGTAGATAAAATAAAACATATTGGATTGAAATAATACGATGGTAGATTTACATCCGGGAAGCTCCTTACCGAAAATAGAGGAAAATGATGACTGAGATCAGCAAAGCGGCCAACGACAAGGAGTATCCAACTACGTATATGTTGTTCACAATGTTCCGGAACTGAAACAAAAAGACTATGGTTAACACGTTAGCTGCGGCACCAATTTTTGCAAACTTTCCGTTCCTGCGGCACGAGGTATTATCGGCCCGCACCTTGACCAGACGTTAGGGCGACACGCGGTCTATTAGACCCCACCTCCTTTAACAGACTTAAATCCATTTTCTGGCGCAAAATCAAAGATAAATGAAAAATTTGGTCCTTATCGATATAGACAGTGAATTGATGAACCCTAATCTACCGTCGCCCCGGGATCTGATAACTAGTTTAGGAATTATTGGCAAAACAAAGTATGGGATCTTATACACCTCGTAACGCACTGAAATAGGGTAAATTTTCGCTAAGATTAGTGATGGGAAAAATAATATCGACGCAACGACGTTTATGTATTTTTGTGTGAAAATCTTAATGCGGTTCACAGAATAGAAAAAAAAGAAAACCAGAAGTAGAAAAGAAACTATCCTATGTATTCTGCCTCGGGCTTTAAAAATACACTTATTAGAACTTGAATTAACATAAAAAAATCAGTAATAATATACTTTTTTATAAAAAATCACAATCGTTCTGTTTCTGTTTTTTTTTTAAATTAACTTCTTCCGACATCCTTTAGACATGTTCGGCGATGTAAAAGGACGTGCTCTCCAATCGACGTGATGCACAACACTAGTCGCGGGAAGCTCGCGTTGGGTGCGGTACGAGGTCCGGGAGGATATGGGACGTTTTAGCCTCGTTCCGCACTGCATTAAAATTATATTAATAAATTCAGTGCGGTACGAGGCCTAAGACATCCGGTACCAAGGTAGGTATACCACCGAGTCCGGGACCATTAGTGCGTCTCAAATATACATTTATCTCTTTTCTATACTGGACCAAACCAAAGCTATGCCCTTCGCACGACAGAGATGTTCACGTTTTTCCTTGCCGCACCACAAGGAAGTTGCATGAGGGGTGATTTAGGCCTCGTTTCGCACTTAACGTGTTAAAACCTTTGTTTCATGATGGCCGGTGTAATAATGACACTGACGGCGACCGCTCTTCCGGGAAATAGCTTTAGAAATAAAGTATGTTACAGTACAGTCAATCTGCCGAGTCTTTTCGCAACTATGTCGAGGTCGGCTTCCAGTCTAACCGGATGCAGCTGAATACTTTATATAGAGCGACTGCCTATCTGACCGCCACAACCCAGTAACTAGGTAAGTAACACGATACCCCTTGGTAAGACTGGCTGTCAGACTTTCGGCCTTCTGACGGCCCGTAACGACTGTGAAAGATCCACGAATGACAGCCAGTATCAACGGCTTAACGTGCTTTCCGAGGCACGGCGGAGTCTCGATATCTTAAGATGGTCACCCATCCCCAGACCAACCCCGGCAAGCGTAGTTTAACCTGAAGGATCAATCTGTGCGGCAGTTATTACTTAGCCACGAGCTTCTCCTTATGTGACAGTACAATATTTGGGCGTAATTTAGACACAGTTTAACAAAGACTTCTCAACGTACGAGTGATGGAAGTACGAAGTACAAAGCCGAAGTTAAAAAAAAAAATTCGATGTGTCCATATTTACGACCAGACAGTGTAATGAATGAAAGAAAAAAGGTTTGTAGTTAAACGATAATGAACTAACGAACGTTAAAATGAGCTATTAAGGCTTAGGATTTCTTTTTAGAAACTTTGAAGCCATTTGCGTGCTTCGTTAAGTTCATAGCAGGTGTTTAATAAACGTTTAATAATATTTAACGAAAATTATACCATCATAAATAATAACCTTTCAAAATTATGTCACAATGAAACACATAAGTTGAAATAACACATTTAATTATCTGTTAATAAAAGAAAACCGCGGCTGATTGACTGATCTATCAGCGTATAGGTCAAACCACTGAACATAAATACACTCATATAATTATATATAGTTATAACAAGTTTTAAAGGCGTGTAGGCATCCGTTTTTATACGCGAACGAAGTCACGGGCAGATACTAGTTAGGCTAAATGTATTTTTCAGGGAAATGTCCTTTACAAAGAAGCACGTCTAAATTACTGTGTTGATTTTGGAACGTGGCATTCCTCTATTTCATTAGGCAAGGAGGACACGTGCGGCCGGCTACTAGAATTACTTGCTGTCCATGGGTAGTGACCGAAATATCCCGGTACAAATAAAAAACAGGAAAACCACCCTTTATTCTGGTTCCTATATTGAAGACAGTAGTAGGTGCTTAAAAATAAGGAAAACGTATTTTTTTTTTGAGGCTAGGAAATCATCCAATGACTTCTCCCGCTCTGGGTGGAGCGGAAGGGAGTGTCAGACTCTTACTGACTAAAACCAATCCATGTTCCTTCCGTAGCCCTTTCTGTTCCGGGGTAGCGGTCGGTAACCCTTTCGGACAATCCTGCTCACCCGGCAGGCTCAGCCCTAACGGGCCCCTTCATAAAATGTATACCTATATACATGAAAACATTTACTAGAATGTATATTTTAGCTAAAACATAAAAGTTTTATGTAGTAAGTACTCGCAATAAACTAACAAATCCGGTGTTAAATATCATCTTTACCATTAACTTCTCAAAGGCGTACAACATTTTTTAAAAATAACTGAGCAAGCTGAGACATTGCACGCATGAATCATAGTGGCGTGTATACAGGCTGTCGGCGCCAGTAAACAACGCGCCACAGCCAAGATGGATGGCAAGTTGGCCACGCAGCGGCCACGCAATGGCGCTCGTCACTCGTCACACGCCACCGATACACCACACAAATGTCAGAATGTGTACACACAATATTTTTAAACAAACAGACGAGACTCATCGTGTTTATTCACGTTTATTATTGCTTACATATAAATAGGTTGGACGTACTTAATTGAAACGCGAATTCGACACTCATTCCGAATATTAAACTTGAAAAGTTGACACGGTTATTAAATCACCCTGTATGATTGTATCATCGTTTCATTGTTCACATATCGCTAGGTAGGCACTGTAGAGCTTAAGTGAAACCTTGTGGATTTTGAGCCTGGTCGGTTTAAAAAAAAACTGACAGCATTCAACCTTCCGTAATGATAAATCGTTTGATAGGATTTTTATAAAAGAAATGAAGGAGTCTATCAGTAGCCGTGCTGCTGGAGGCATGTATTCGTTAAAAGCATATAATTCAATAGCAGCTGCTCTGTGTGTTTGTATTTTGTGGGATATAAAACCCTACAACACATTACACGAGCTCTACTTCTGAGCTTCCCACACGGGGCAGCCGCTATTGGATTATATTATTTTTAAAGAATACATGCGTTCAGTAACACTGCTACTTGCAGAGCCCATCAATTAATTTCTTTTATAGAAACCTATCAAAATATTCCACCATTTTGAAAGGTCGAATGCTGACAGTTACTTTCTAACCGACCAGCTCTAGGTTCCACATAAGGTTTCACTTAGGCTCTACATTCAGCTACGCCCATACTAGAATACCTATACCTTAAGAACCCTAACCTAACCGAGGAAATAAAGTTTAACAACATGAAGTGTTCTCTTGCAGGAGAAGCCTTAACTCAGGACAAGCGAATTTATAACAACATAAGTGGCAAATTGATTAAACTTTAATATGTGAAATTGTGCACACACATAAAACTAACGCATGTCCTGTTTAAGACTCATCATATCAAAACAGTGGGAAAAGATATGATGAAGCTTCATAACAGTAAACAAAACGATATGAAAGTTCCTATCAACCCTCATGGGATTGAATGCAAAGAAAACTTAACATTGCAATCTTATGCCACATCAGAAAGGATTGAGCCCGAGAGAGAGAAAGATCAAGATGTAGAGCTCTGGGAAGAAAACATTTTATGCCCTTACTCCAGATGTAAAGTCACAAAAATTAAGAACAAATCTCAAAGGGTACTCAATCATAAGCTGGACCAATTGTGTCAAACTGTGTGTCAGTTTGACACAATTGGTCCTTTGCAAAAGCTATGTCCCGTTAACAAAGTAGGCCTCAACCCAGGACGAGTATTCGATTCGTCTATTTGATTTCTGGAACACCTCTTAGGTAGGCAAAATTATGTTAGAATTTTGATTACAAGACTGATTTTAGCAGTACTAGTTTCTGCCCGTGACGTCGTCTTAAAACGCCATTATATACTAAAGTAACAGCGTCACACGTTTGAAGTTCTGGCCTCAGCACCCAAAATATACTCAGTTAGGACTGGAAGCATACGAAGTACAATCGTTCATGTGAGAAGCAGGCCTCAGGTAACACCCGCAGCCTTTAGTAGCAATTTCCCATTGCTTTCTTAGTTTTTAGTGTTTTGTGAATTAATGAACACCTGCTTAAGCTACCTTATGGCACAACACCGAGTAACTGAACAATAAATCAACCAAAACAGTCATTGAAGGCATACGGGATTCTTCTTACTAGTCACTTAACCATAGACATTTCGTTTCACTATAGTCATAGATCAAAGCAGCGGCCTAAACTTTATGTTTTCCTTTGAGGTGAAAGTGAAAGTCTGCTCGCGAAATTCAAATTTTCTTACCTTTTTTGCAATTTTCAGGTTTGTATTAGGTCTTATGTTCATCAAAATATAATTTGCGGGCGTAATAAGTATGTATACGTATTAGTCCAGTCACTTTGGCAAAAATAAGGGGTCAACCTCGGAATGAGAGATAATAAACTGAGTTGTATATACCTTCATTTTGGTGTTGTAAAAGTTGTCTCAAAAGTCTCATAAAATCTCGTGTCTGCGTCGTAAGTTATTCAAGGACAAAGGTCACAAAAATTAGTTTTTCACGATTATCTCGATTTCTATAGCTCCAGTGATGCTAACATGAATAACAAAAATTGTAGGGCAAAAAATTTGCGACGTTTGCGAGATAAAGTGCTGAGAGCTCGCAGCGCCAGCGCTCAGCCATTCTCTTGAAAGCTAGAATACTTTTTAAATGCCGAAGTGAGTGAACCTTGATTAGATGGCAATGGACAATGGCCTCACCTCGCTTTCTAAGGCTAAAGAGAACTGGTCTAAACCTGTAGTACTTACTACAGATGAACGCAAGGAGGTATGGCAAAGCAATGAGCATAAACGAGCGCTTCTATCGGGCTCTTCATGGTCTGGTGTAGATTTCTTTGCGTATTATCCTGGTTACGTTTTGGTGAGGTTTTCGGGGAAACTGAATATTTCGTCTGTGCAATTATGGACTAAGTTAACTTGACCAATAATGGGGATGATGACTATTTTTTTTAATTAGTCCGTAAGCTAGATTATTAAAAAATATTGGTCACGTCCTTATTTTTACGCTGTCCCCGTTGTCATGACGTCACAAGTATGTAGTTTTTATACTTACTTGTGACGTACCGAGCCCCAGTCCCCAACTTTAATGCGTTTTATCAAAGTCATTTTCTATTATGATGATAAAGCAAAAAATACCTGTAAAATATTTTTTTATTATCTGATTGACGGACTAAATATAACTTCTTTTTTTTACCTAGGCATCATCCTTATTACCGGAGACATATTATGTGGTAAAGGATGGTTGACGTGTATCAGGCATGTCATCTTCCCGGCGAGTTCATCAAACATACTCTTTGGTGGTTCTCGTCTGGCTAACGGCGAGCACATACACCTACAGGCATAACCAAGTGGCCAGTATTATTGACCATCAACTTGATTTGAAATATGAACATGTAGATTCTGAGGAACTGTATTACAAGTATTTGGTTCTCGAAAATTCCCATGTCACATTGAACTGAGGTCGGGCCATCAGAACAGGACAGGACTTTTGTCGCTAATAAGCGAGATGTATAATATATACGATAGAAAGAGAACGTAGATCGATTAGCGTGCAATGCTAGTCGATGTTACCATTACAGATGAAGGGAACGAATAAGAAAGAGAAACAATTAAAATATCTCGACTTATCACACGTGTTTGTTGACATGTGGAATGCCTGTTCAGCTGTCTTTGTGACGATTGTCGTCACGGCCAATGGCCTGATGACCGAAAGCCTTGGCCAACAGAACACCACACTTTTTTTAATTTTTAAAAGTATTTAATTTCTTTTATATAAATATTTAGAAATTTATTTTATAAGCAAAAATTACAAACGGCTTCAAATAAATAAAACAGTGTGAACTTTCAGGTGGAAAACAAAACAGCATTTGACCCGGCTTCGCTTCCCTGCTTAGGTATAAACGTGCGGTAATTGTTTATTGTACTTAATTAACTCTACGCTTGCCAATATTTTTTCTTATGGACGTCGGCTATTACGCGGTTATGTGAGCTTAATGAAGCTGAGTTTATTATAACACCCTTCTAATTATTAATAATCTCTTAAGCATAACATTTAATTATACCTTGGAGGGGGCTTGTGCGGGCGATCGATCACGTTATGCTGCGTTTGCCGCGATTGGTTCCTGGATGGTTCCCTTCCGTGATGCCGAAAACACGATACCTAACGTGCTTTCAGGGATAACATAACAGCATAATTCTTTCGTTTGTGCTGTTCGTCGACCTTTGGTAGGCGTTACTGGTCGTCAGAAGCCTGAAAGTCTGTCGGGTGAGAGTGGGGGGCTATAAACCCATTCGTTGTGTAGGTCAAATTTCTGCATCCGGTTATACTGAAAGCCGATCTCCCCAATATGGCAGACCAGTGTCAGTTGGTTTGCAACAGCAATAAATGTCTATTTTCGTTATGATCATTAAAATAAACCCCTAAAATCGTTTGAACATTTAAAGTTAGCGCTATGTTGGCGCTTTCGTCTTAAGAACGTTCATTACAAGATTTTTCTGAGAACATGAACTACAAAAGTATCTTGTCTAAGCAAGGGATAAACACAAAGCTGTTTTTAGCTGAGGCAAAAAGGCTTTTTGATCATACTGTCAGAAGTGAATTAAGCACATCTTCCTGCTTACTTTCCTTAAAGTGATTGATGAGTATAAGGTACAAAAAGTAAGAGTTCTAGATAATATATATACAACGGTATGCTCAATAAATTTTACGATGGCGGAATATATATACGGATTTGACGAGTCTTTCACTTGCTTCATTTAGTGGATTTTCAATTGTAGGTTGACATTATTTAGCCCAAAATACTGCTATATTCTGGGCTAAATAATACCTAACTACAATTGGAGGATGAAAAATTGAAAAGAGTTTTTTTTAAAAATAATATTCAGATGTGTGTTATTTTTGTAAATATGTTTTTATTTTACAAACACTTTTACACGTCCATATTAATATTTTTAAACGGTCGGCGTTTCCTCTTTGACTTCTCTGAGAAGTAAGGCCGAAACAAAGTCTTTTATAAAGTCCAGACATAATCTTGTTCAGATCATGTGAAGACCATTAGGTTGTTTTTTGCAATAGTCGTTTGAGGAAAGAACCATACAGATCTCAGACTAAGGAAAAAAGAATGGACTCGGCATAAACATCTATACAAACAGTAGTTATAGAAATGTGATGTATTTCGACGGCAAAGTTACTGACATATCGCCATCTCTTTTTAACTTATGAAGGTAATCATATATAAAAAAGGACAACAGTAGTTTTATCAATACCAAAAATGGCAACATTATCATGGTGACGTCACAAAATTTCTCACCGTGGCCTGTCGCCATGTTTTGTCACAGCCAACAACAAGTACATCAGTCTGTTGTCATCGCGACTTGCTTGTTTCAGTATTTTGAAGAAAATTTTGTGTTATTAGGCGAAAATTGTGCTTGTGTATAGTGTTTAGACTTGCAAAATACTGCATTTATCATGGGTAGGTGCAGTGTGTTAGGCTGCCGCATGAAAAGCAATAAAAAACATCCCAATATAACATTGCATAAGTAAGTACCGAATTCATTCAAAATATCTTGTTTTTTCTATTACCTATATTGAATGATTTTGCTATTTGGGAGAAAGTGTATTAAGATAAACTTGCTTTTCTGTAATCATTTACTGTTTTACTATTAATATTAAGTGATATTTTAAGAAAATCATTCGTCCTAATAAATAGAGTTTGGGTTCGACATTTTCAATATATCGATAACATATCGACAGGTGAATATTGTTTAAACTCGATTTCTTTTTTATGATTTTAGATTGCCAACATGTAAAGAAAGAAAAGAACAGTGGCTGGATATACTTGGGATTGAAAATATGAATAGTACAACCAAACATATTTTAATTTGTTAGCTGCATTTTGAAGAGTAATGTTTTAACCGAACTTTATATGTTACAAGACTGCGCGATGATGCTTTGCCTTCGAGTGACTTGTTGGTAAGTTTTGAAAATTGACAAGATAAGTTTATAGTGTTTACCTACTTAATGACAAGTAACCGTTTACAGTTACCAGCCTAATTTAATGAATGTGAGGAACAAAAATTTGTTAAAATTTTATTACGACATGCTCATATTTGATTATTGTGTACCTAGATTTGTATAAAGTTTGTATTTTACGTTTTTATTAAGTCATTTTCTTTTCTGTCTGTCTGTCTTTCCGGTTGGATTCTTGTAACTCAAATTTCGAGCACTTCTCGATTAGCTATCCGGCTGAAACTTTCAGGGTAGCTCACAACTCGATGACAATGCATTCTAAATCCGTTCAATGCCGACCGAACCTCAAAATAAGAAAAAAAATCTAAAAACGTGGTTTTTAGATTAATTTTTTTAATCTCTTTTTAGAACTTGATTATAACCGGAACCAACGGCTTTTTTGGTTTTTAATAAATCTGTGTAAAATGATAATTTTTGTTTTATTATGAATAATCGAGACAAGTAGTACCCTATAAAGTATTTTTTTTTCTCTTTATTTTTAGGGACTTTTATACTATAAGGCATGTCAGCCCCATCATAAAATGACCTAAGTTAAACAACTATAACTAACTAACTCTAATATAATAATATTAATAATCAATTAAAATAAGTATAGCCTAACAAACGAGAAAAAAAAACTGTATTTAGTAATTATTTATTCTTTTCATTGGTAAGTAATTAAAGACCTTAGGTGCAGGTACTGCAGGCGTGATATGCTGATCAGTAATTGTGATACTCTATTAATTAAGGCTCCTACGCTTTATGCTCGTAACCACCATGTTGAGCGTGGTCGCCAAAGTGGTTCTGAGTTCTGGCCGCAATTTTGGTCGTCCTATACTACGTTCACAGGACAAAGCGAGCAATGTACACAGATTTTATTCGTGATCGCCGCGATGGCAACTGTGAATAAATGAGATAAACATACCATAGTAAAATAAGTTTTATTATGAACATACAAGTAAGTACTTGTACAAGTACAGAATATAGAGGTGATTATTTAATTGCAGTAGCATATATCCACGTGCCCGCCCTGCCATATAAAATGACACTCTGAGCGTGCGCGTTTTTATAGCTCGCATGATCACGTAAATAAAACTGAAGAAAGCTAAAAGAAACTCATTTTAGAAAATTTTGAATTCTGTGATCACCGTGCAATTCAACTATCGATAATAAAATGCGCGCAGCTCTACGGCAAGCCGCCATCTTTGTGCCAGACTCACATTAGGTATGCACGTTTTTTTCGTAGGTATTTCATGGTCTATTCTTTTTCCTTAGTCTGAGATACAGATGGACTGGGCCTGTCCAGTCAGAGCACGCATTTGTCATTTATGTGATAAGTCTACCTCAAATTTAATATAGCAATCACAAGTCCTAAATTGAGGTTTGTTCCTAACAAGGGATCGGCCTTGCGATACCACTCCTTATCCTGCGTCCTAACAGAAAGCGACTATCGCGCGGCGCGCGTAATATGACGTCGGTTACATGAATAATGACGTATTTATGTAGAAAAAGAACGTTATGATAGGTTTGTGAAATGAGATGTGAAGATGAATGACAGATGTGAAGCATGAACGAGAGACAGGGGCGAATGTACGAATAGTCAAGGAGTGAAAGAGATAGAATAGTCAGTAGACAAGAGAATTAAGACAAAAGACGTTACATTGTAATGACAAAAATAAAATACAAAATTAAGAAGACATCAGCGGTTTCATTGTAAAAATATTCCACATTTATGCGGGGGTGATTGATCGCATGAGTATTTCATATTCATAAAAACGCGCGCGACAATCGCTTTTGGTTAGGACGCGGACCCCTTCGATGCGGACCCACAGTTTTTTGGTTTTATTGCCCTCGCTGGAAGCATTGCACTAGAAAATTCGGTCAACCAGTACCTAACCAACCTTCAAATTTATCAACCTACAAGGTTCTCTAAAATATAGTAGATAGTGATATTGTTAAATAAAGAAAAAAACTTTTTTAGTTATTATCATGTTAACTAATCTAAACTTGACCTAAAGTAGACCCAAAAAAAAACAAATCGTTTTGTCATCATGTTTAGCTACTTTTTTTATATATTTACTAGCAGGCCCGACAGACGTTGTCCTGTCTTAACTGTGATACCTACCCTACCTATCCTACCTACCCTACCTACCCTACCTACCCTACCTACCCTACCTACCCTACCTACCCTACCTACCCTACCTACCCTACCTACCCTACCTACCCTACCTACCCTACCTACCCTACCTACCCTACCTACCCTACCTACCCTACCTACCCTACCTACCCTACCTACCCTACCTACCCTACCTACCCTACCTACCCTACCTACCCTACCTACCCTACCTACCCTACCTACCCTACCTACCCTACCTACCCTACCTACCCTACCTACCCTACCTACCCTACCTACCCTACCTACCCTACCTACCCTACCTACCCTACCTACCCTACCTACCCTACCTACCCTACCTACCCTACCTACCCTACCTACCCTACCTACCCTACCTACCCTACCTACCCTACCTACCCTACCTACCCTACCTACCCTACCTACCCTACCTACCCTACCTACCCTACCTACCCTACCTACCCTACCTACCCTACCTACCCTACCTACCCTACCTACCCTACCTACCCTACCTACCCTACCTACCCTACCTACCCTACCTACCCTACCTACCCTACCTACCCTACCTACCTTCTTAATTACTTCAAAATCAACCGAAGATGGTGTTATTTGCAGATGACACGTCATTAATTTTTAAAATTGATCGACGCTCACAAAATCTTGACGACGTGAATAACTCTATTCTTCAGGTCCAAGATTGGTTTACGGTAAATAATTTGGTACTAAATGAAAAAAAAACCAAATGCATTAGATTTAAATTACCTAATGTTAAAAGTAGCGATTGTGACATCATATTGAACGGAGAAAAGCTAGAATTTACTAAGCAGACGGTTTTCCTGGGAATCACGCTGGACGACAAGTTACAATGGGGTCCCCACATAACAACTCTTGCGGGACGGCTAAGCTCGGCCGCTTATGCTGTTAGAAAGATAAGGCAGTTGACAGACGTAGAAACCGCGCGCTTGGTCTACTTTAGTTACTTCCACAGCATTATGTCGTATGGCATTTTACTGTGGGGTCGGGCTGCTGACATTGAATCCATTTTTATTCTGCAAAAGCGAGCTATCAGAGCTATTTACAATCTACGTCGCCGCGAATCGCTTAGGGAACTATTTAAAAGTATTAATATTATGACGGTACCATGCCAATTCATTTATGAAAACATTATGTATGTAAGAAAAAATCGACATCTTTTTAACAAAATAAGTGATAGGCATAACTTTAATACTAGAAATAAAGATAAAATAGATCAACCCTTTTTTAGATTATCAAAAGTACATACATCTTTTATGGGGTTCTGTGTTAAATGTTACAACAAAATACCTTGTGACATTCTGCAATTAAATGAAAGAAAATTTAAAACTCACATTAAAAATACACTTTGTAAACAAGCATATTACAAATTAGAGGATTATATAAAGGATAAGGATGCTTGGAAACATGCTGGTCCTGCTCCACAGGGCAATCTAGTGTCTAGACAAAATCAAACTGGTTGCTAAGTAAATTAGGTAATAATTTATTATTTATAAAATACTATTTTAACATGTTGAAATAACTTCTCACACATTGATTGATTTAATATATATTAACTTTTAGAATGTTTGTAAATATGTGAGCACCATGTACTTTTGACATACTTAAGTTACCTACCATTACTATATGTGTTTTTCTTCTCACCTTTTGTGGTGTAGTGTTTTTATTCTGGGTGCATCGTCTTCACATATAATGTTATAATTCATGTATACAAAACATTGTAAAACATTTTAAAAGAGTAACGGTGGAGTTTCTTGCCCATTCTTCTCCACACGAAACTACCTTTTGGAAGGGGCGACTAGAATCAATTCTATTTCTTGTTCATTTTGACGTTCAAAAGTGCCTTACTTGTGCCTATTTGAAATAAATGATTTGACTTTGACTTTGACTTTGACTTACCCTACCTACCCTACCCCACCTACCTACCCTACCTACCTACCCTACCTACCTACCCTACCTACCTACCCTACCTACCTACCCTACCTACCTACCCTACCTACCTACCCTACCTACCCTACCTACCTACCCTACCTACCCACCCTACCTACCCTACCTACCTACCCACCCTACCTACCCTACCTACCTACCTACCCTACCTACCTACCTACCCTACCTACCTACCTACCTACCCTATCTACCAAAAAAAAATAAAAAAATAAAAATGTATTCTGCTATACAGGGCGGAGACAAATCCAACGAAACAAAAACCATGAAAATTGGTCCAGCAGATCTCGAGTTATAACGGAGGGAACAAACCCGACTTTCTTTTATTTAGGAGATTTATGGAGTACTTACTAATATAATTTTATATAAACCTACATTTTAAATACACTATACAACCTCAATCTAAAAATATATCTATTACGTACAAGTAGTAAAAAAAGGGGAGAATAGCTCATAGTCTGGCAAAAAATTCATCTCCATCGCTGTCAGTGCCAAATTTGCCCAAAAGCCTGGCAGCGTTGCCACGTTGGATGGCAATGCTGATTCTAATTTTATTTATTTTCAGCGACACCCGTCGCATCTAGTACTAAGCAATTTAAATTTGACCCTGTTAAGGAAAAATAGAGACTTTTCAGCACTTACATCTAGGTCGTCGACATCAACGCAGGAGGTGTAATTGGTCCACGGCTTCTTTGCGTGCGGATGCACGAACCACGTGCCGTTCTCCGTGCATCTGTAACAAACAAGCACATTGTTACATTACATATCAATCAAGCTGCCTAGCCTTTTCCCAATCATGTTGGGGACGGCTTCCAGTCTAACCGGAGGCTGCTGAATACCAGTATTTTACATGGAGCGACTGCCTATCTGACCTCCACAATCCAGTCAGTAACCGGGTTAAACAATACTCCTTGGTAAGACTCGCTGTCAGTTTTCCGGGCTTCTACTACTCTTTACGACTGTCAAAGATCCACGAATGAAAGTATTATAACAATAATAACTAACATATGGTTACAAATATTATTATATAATGTCATTTCCCTCCTGGACGCGAGTTGTTTTGGCCAACCTGGAAGTGGATAAACAGACTCCGGACCCAGGTGGGAAGCAAGGAAAACCTGCTCAGGTGGGGATTTATTGACAACTCTGCCTTGGGGTGTAAATGTGGTGCTGTTCCGCAAACGAAGGTATGCTGTCCTGCGTGTCCTGTCGTCTGCACGTAACAGGATCTGATGGACGCTAGTGATGGCGCCAAACACGTAGCCGAATCGGCCCAGAGCTTGAGTCCATTTAGATTGCCATCGACACGCTATGAAGAAGAAGTACCTATCATTTGGCCTAGCCTGCAACTGAATGCTCACTATAGAGCGAACGAGGAATGGTGGCCCAGTGGTATCAGCCCCAACAATCGGCTTACCAGTCTTGAGTTCGAACCTAGGCAGGCTACTTTGTTTATTTCCTAGAACCAAAAAACAAGACAACAGAAGACATATGATATCCGCACTGGGCCCGCGTGGCGGATTGAAGCTCTCGCCCTCTCACAGAGAGAAAGCCTGTGTCCCGGCAGCTGGTACATAATAGGCTTTTTATGATGAAGCTCGGCTACAAATTAGGCTACCAATTAAGGGTCGTCAATAATACCATCAAAACTAACTGGGCTGAGAACGGCGCTAAAACCATGAGTTTAATTTTGTTGTGTATTTCGCCTCCTACTGTGCTTGATTGTGACCTGTCAATACAGCATAATAAGCCTGTAGCCTTCACAGTTCTGGGACATGGCCTTCTCTTCAGATGGTCGGTTTGAAGCCGATGCGGCATCGTGTAACGATTTTGCGTCGGTTGTCTCGTCAGATAGCACTTAGCTCCCTTCAAAATGGGTGACCTGAATGCTGCTAATCCATACGTCATGTTCGTGATCGGGCGCCGCCAGTAGAGACAGGTAATCTCTTCTTCTTCTTCGTGTGGTTAGTGACTAACCTGGTGTCTTAGTTTTAATGCTTCCCATGGGCCGCTGATTTAGCATCACATGCTGTTGAGAAATATCTCTCAGGCATGCCGGTTTCCTCACGACGTTTTCCTTCACCGATTTTAAGCAAGTGATAATTATACAATACGCACATGAATCCGAAAAATCAGAGATCATTTCTTAGCTGTCACGTATCTGTTAAATTTAATTTTTGAATTGTTTTTGATAACTTTTTAAAATCTTTTATTACGGACGCTTTTTACGTTCTGCATCGTTCTCACATGTATATTTTCAACATGAATGTTGTAACCCATATTTTGTAACCATATTCTAATTTAAAAGAGTGTCCGTGGAGTTTCTTGCCCATTCTTCGTCACAGGTACCTACTGCTTTGGAATGGGCAACTAGCTTTATCTTTCTGACTGACCGACAATTCAAAAGTGCCTGTAATTGCTTTGTTTGAAACCAATGCTTTGAGTTTGAGTTTGGATAGTTTTGGAGTTTCATATCTCATATACTTGTGCCCCTACAATAGATATATGTCTTCCACGTTCGTAAGTCGTAGAAGTTACCACTGGGCCACCACTGCTTTTTTTAGCATTGCCGAGTAGCCATCATTAACGTATTAGGCGAATCGAAAGATCATACATCGTTACTGGTAGTACTACCTACACGGGTCTCCCTTGTTTTACCGAAAAGAAATTGCCAAATTATCACTTCCCAAACAAATTTTCGCATAATTTCATTTGCCAAATTATTACTTACCAAAAAATCTCTTTACAAATAATTGTTACGAAAACCTTTGTTTGGCAAGTGAACGTTTGAACAATAACTTGTTCACCAACTAGTACTTTTACCATTTTTTATCTAGTCAAATATTTCAGTTACATATTTTACGCAAAATTAAATAAGCCAAATATTTGGTGTCGTCAATTTTAAACTTAATAAGATCTAACGTTGAAGACGTTTTATTACAAGGGTGCTTTTTCCACTTAGGACAAATTCTAAACAGGTAATAATAATGTTATTATAATTATATTATTTCTCTCGATAGCCTCCTAAAAATAATCTCTTTTTTCCATATTTTTTTCTATATAATCTAGTCGTTTCTGGCACTCGCCGGCCGCTGCCGCGGTACCGCTCGCTTCGCTCGCTCGGCTCGTGCGTAGGTGGTCACAGTTTTAACCTAACCTAACCTAACCATTTTTTTTAAATTATTAACCTACTGTAACTAGTTCCATAAATAACCTAACGTCTAGTAACCATTTTGACTTGTTTCAGACAAATTCAAGCACATAAGCTTACAAAGAAATACGCAAATGACATCAAATTTAACAAACAAGTAAAATGTTTATTTTTGCCTTTATATTTTTTGCCATAACAAATCATTTGACTAAACGTTTATTGTCTAAATATTTTTTGCTGTAATAAATCATTTGATTAAAGACCAAAAGCCTTAATGACATTATCCTTGGTAATAATCTGCCAAGTAAACATTTGACCAAATGAAAATGTGCGTACTAAAATTATTCCAAATATTACATTGGTATAAAAAAAGGTTGCTAAAATTTGTCTGGGTAATGAAAATTTGGCAAAATCTTTTCGGCAAAACGGCAGGATCCCTACCTACACACAAACGAAGACTGACAGGTAACTCTTTGCTAAGAAATTGTGTTAGTACAATTATCTTCATCATAGTAACCCCACACAGTGTATTAAGGGATCCTGCCGTTTTGCCGAAAAGATTTTGCCAAATTTTCATTACCCAAACAAATTTTAGCAATCTTTTTTTATACCAATGTAATATTTGGAATAATTTTAGTACGCACATTTTCATTTGGTCAAATGTTTACTTGTCAGATTATTACCAAGGATAATGTCATTAAGGCTTTTGGTCTTTAATTAAATGATTTATTACAGCAAACAATATTTAAACAATAAACGTTTAGTCAAATGATTTGTTATGACAAAAAATATAAAGGCAAAAATAAGTTTTTTTTTGGGAATTGAATTTTTTTTTGGGAACATTTTACTTGTTTGTTAAATTTTATGTCATTTGCGTATTTCTTTGTAAGCTTAGGTATGTGCTTGAATTTTCTGAAACAAGTCAAATTTATGGTTACTAGACATTAGGTTATTTATGGAACTAGTTACAGTAGGTTATTAATTTAAAAAAAATGTTTAGGTTAGGTTAAGTTAAAACTGTGACCACCTACGCCAGAAACGACTAAATTATATAGAAAAAAATATGGAAAAAAGAGATTACTACGATTGTGAAAATATATATTATCGTAACGATCTCAATAAACTTCCGCTACAAAACACAGTGATAGTGTTTTGCATGACTTACCCACATCGCGCGACATTTATGATTTACCATCTACCCACTTATTTACACATTGTAATTTAATTTGTATAATCTGTGCAACTAACATACAGATGCAAAATTTTTGTCATTGGCTACGCAATCGACTAAACAGAAATGGTAAGTTAAAAATTAACGACACCAAATATTTGGCTTATTTAATTTTGCGTAAAATAAAATAAATATGTTATACGAACTGAAATATTTGACTAGATAAAAAATGGTAAAAGTACTAGTTGGTGAACAAGTTATTGTTCAAACGTTCACTTGCCAAACATGGGTTTTCGTAACAATTATTTGTAAAGAGATTTTTTGGTAAGTAATAATTTGGCAAATGAAATTATGCGAAAATTTGTTTGGGAAGTGATAATTTGGCAATTTCTTTTCGGTAAAACAAGGGAGACCCGTGTATTAAACTATTAGGAACGGGCAAGTGAACATATGAGACATATCACCCAAAAAGTAAGCTTGACTAGCTCTGTAGTAAGGCTTTCTTATACAATATTGATCTTCAACGAATACCAATCCGCATTAGTATGTATAAACAAGAACCACGCACACGGGGAAACCTAGAATATTATTGCATATTCCCAAAGTATATAAGTAGTTTATCAGCCATCTCGTTACCATGATACAAGCATTAGGTTGCTTAGCTTGTGGACTATATGGCATTGTGTGTCCAAGGATATTATTATTATTTTCGGGAGTGTTCTTTCTCTGCTCTTTGGCAGAGTTTGTGCCAAACTGGTTTTAGCTACATTTACGGGTCAAATGCAGCGTGTGGTGTTTATTATTATTATCTTTAACATTGTTAATGTTTTAATACATTACTCAGCTTTGGGACATTCGTTCCGGGCACACTCCACCATGATGTGAAGTCTTTCCTTTCCCACATTCTGGGCAGATGGGGGAAGGAACTTTTTAATTAATTAGGTGAACTTAATTAAGGGGATATGTCCATAACGAAGTCTGAGAGCTGCCACAATTCCTGACCTGCCTAGAAAACATGAATCAAACCAAGGTGATTTCGAAGGGTTCCCTCCAGTTTATAAAACAATGTTCCCGTATCAATCGATAGATCTCATGTAATCTGTATAAAATTGCTGTATTTCTGATGGCATGCCACCACTTGCCAAGTACAAATCTATAATAATACTATATAAGGTGTTAAAAAATTAACTCTAAGAATTTCGTTTCGTCGAAAAAAAATATGAGCTGTTCCATACATTTTATTGAGTTACGTGTGCATAAATGTATGGAACAGCTCATATTTTTTTTCGCGATTTCAGGGTTCATCCCATAGTAAAAGTTGTTCGTTACGATGAGTACAATGCTCCCACGAAATTCTTAGAGTTAATTTTTTAACACCTTACGAGTTAATTTTTAACACCTTATAGATGCGAAAGTTTGTGAGGATTAGCTGTATGGATGTTTGTTACTCTTTCACGCAAAAAGTACTCAACGGATTTTGATTAAATTTGGCACAAAGATAGATTGGTAATTTCGTAGGTACATAGAGAGTGGCTTTAAAAGATCTTTTTCGTAAGGTCTAATGGAGGAAAGGCTTGCGTGACGTTTGTTATCCAACCAATTTGCAAAGTGCTGCACTGAAACTATGAATAATAATCTGGATGGACCAGCGTTCTGGGTCGCCGTTCTAAAGTTCACTGTAAATAAATAACTCAGCTCTGTGACCTTCATTCCTGGCACACTCTACCATGATGTGAAGTGTTTCCTTTCTCACAGTCGCCAGCGCATCAAGTTAAACAAACTAACAAATTTCTCCAAACGATTTTAAACCTTAAAACGTTGGTTTTTAGGTTCAAAGTCGATTGAGGAAATTTGCTCGTCTACCGCCTAGCATTAGTTGTAGTATAGGGTAAATGGTTAAATGGCGCATACCATTTATTGTTTAAATAATAAATGAGGCTGAGCAGGTTATGCACCAATTGCTATTATAGATAATAACAGGGAGTTGGACAGTATACTTTGACTAAGTCGTCTTCACTTGTGAATAAGGAATGTATTTTGAATTAAATACTTTTAGTTTTTGAACCTCAAATAATTTCTATTTTGGCCATCCCTAAATACTAAATAACCAAGAAATTGCGACCAATTTGGCTGTAGTGGTCGGACGCAGTTCACATTCTCTCCTAAAAAAAAATCCTATCTTCTAAAGAAAATCCTCCGGCATATCCTCCTTCCTTTGACGATTGGAGGGGTCTGTCAGATTCTTACTGACTAGAACCACTGCGGTGCTCTATCTCATATATCTACTCCGGAGGTCGCGAGAACGTACGAAGTGACAGCTCCATAACGTAACCTACCTACGGGCCTACCTTTGTTGTGCGATCAATGCGACTCGAGAGTGGTTGGTCGCAGTTCTAATCCATTTGCTCGGTACTGTGAAGGTCAGAGGGGAGACTTAGGGGGCTCAGTGGTGGAGCTAGTGTAATGTGTGGTAGGGATTTCTTATCCAGTAAAATACAAACACACGGGCAGCGGTTATTCTATTTTAAGGCTTTGTAACGAATACATGCGTCAAGCAGCACGGGTACTGACGGACTTCTTTTTCTTTTATCAAAAACCTATCAAACTATTCTATTCTTTTGAAAGGTCGAATGATGTCAGTTATAAATAACTGACATCATTCGACCAATTGGTAAACCAACCAGGTTCTACAGATTCATTTAGGAGAGGTTTCATTTAGGCTCCACAGTACCTTAGCAAGATAGTACGTTGAAGAATTTCTTGTGGTCTACCTACCCATACAGGCAACCAGCCTCCGTCTCCCCCACGTCGTCACGTAGATAGTCCCTTGCCGGTAACGTTTTTATTCAACTTTGATTCAAGTAAAGTCAGTTAGAAGTAACGTGTTCTTTATAAGACTTTCGGTACCTTTGAATAACTTCTTCTAAACATTTTTTAAGTATGACAAAATGGAACTATTGGAGTGTGAATAATATGTGGCCATGTTTAACTTTATTTATAAACATTTCAGCGGTTTAATGCTATTGTAAGGCAATCTCACTCTTTCAGGCCAGTCTTGGCTTCCCTCTGCGTTAGAAAGGCTTCTCTTCTTTCTTTACCTGAGGTAATGATTGTAGATAACGCAGACTCATCGCTATTATCTCATTTTAGTCTTATGCCGAAGGCAAACTAATAAACATTATTATCTACTGAGACAGCGTAACAAAAATCTGAAATAGAACAGTGAAAAACGCTTCAGACAATGAAAGAGCATGCTTTATGAATGTTTACACAGTACATAATTTTAGTTAAAATTCAGGAAATAGAAAAGCTTGTATATAATAAACTAGCTTCTGCTTACGGCTCCGCCCGCGTGGTTGACGAAAAATGCATGTTATTATAAATATAAACCTTCCTCTTGAATCACTCTATCTATTAAAAAAAACCGCAATAAAAGTCGTTGCGTAGTTTTAAAGATTTAAGCATACATAGGGATATAGGGACAGAGAAAGCGACTTTGTTTTATACTATGTAGTGATACTTTCGTATTGTTCTATAAAAAATATTAAGACTAGAATTTGCCCGCGGTTTTGCTCGTTAAACATCTTGGCGTTTGATATGCATTAAAAGACATGAAGTGATGACATTAAAAGAAATACAAGAAAATGAAACGAAAACTAAGAATACAGGCACCGATACAATTCAAACCGGTACATATTAGACAAAAAACGAGCGACAAAGACGATAGTCTCCATGACTACCAGAGAAACTGAGAATCGTCTTTCTACGCATCATTATTGGTGTCATGGTCCTGAAGTACATTTTTGGACGAGTCGACCTCACTAGTAACTACTACAATAGAAATAAACCTAGAGAATTAACGAATAGTTCAGTCTCCAAAAGCTCCGTTTAAGAACAACTACAATTAAGTTCCCACAACACCACCAAACATCTTTGAAAGTATCTTGAGAATGTTGACCAGTTGGATTTGTACGTTAGTACTTTAATCATCATTCTCCTGCGCATATCCCAAATTATTTGGGGCAAGATTTCTTCTTCCACAGACGCTAGCAGATCAACCTATCCCTAACTGCCACAATTTTTCCAATTGAAAATGAACCTAAAAGTTTTGTAATAAAGTTGAAAATCTATCAAAGAAATATGACAGATTGGAGAAACTTGATGAGCTGGCCTCTGTACGTTAGCACTTTGTGAGTACTTCATGGGTTGTAGATATAATTATGAATATACACAGCCCTCAATTAAATCGAGAGAGTCAAGAGTAAGCTGAGACAGGATAGTCTTACTGCCGAAATTAATAATAAATTAATAATAAAGACTTCAAGATTGACGTACCAATCCATTTTGGACTTTTGAGCAAAATTTTGGCGAGTGCCAATTGTGAAATATAAAAAAAAAGTTTGGGAATTGTGTCGTAATAATACCTTAATAAAAATATGTTGGCAATCGCTTTCGAAGTTTGATTACAAAGTTTCAGGCGAATAGACAAATAAACGTTGGTCGTTAGATTGCCAAAGTTTACGTTTCTCGACGATTAACAAAGTTTTATAATCCAATGAGTCAATAAATAAAAGTGTTATACATCTGTGAAGGGCATTTAAAAGAAGCACTCGTGTGGTGTAAGTGCCTGCTATTCTATGAATCATCAATCTACTCCTCTTAAAGCACGTACGTAAGCCTTTTCGCACTTGGGTCGGCATAATGTTACATTTTTAATCCAATCAGATTAGTTAACGATGTAGTTTAGCCAATATGTTTGGAATATCCCAAAATTAAACAATGTTGCTAAGTGATTTTTATTGAGTGTGTTGTTTTCATAATGTACTTACTTCATCATCTGCCTAGCCTTTTCCCAGCTATGTTCGGGTCGGCTTCCAGTTTAACTGGATGCAGCTGAATACCAGTATTTTACATGGAGCGACTGCCTATCTGACCTCCACAACCCAGTAACTGGGCAATACGATACCTACCCCTTGTTAAGACTGGCTGTCAGATTTTCGAGCTTCTACGACCCGTAACGACTGTCAAAGATGCACAAATGACAGCCGGGACCAACGGCTTAACGTGTTTTCCGAGGTACGGAGCAGTCTCGGTATGTAAAGATGGTCACCCATCCACGGCCAACCCCGGCAAGCGTAGCTTAACCTGGTGTATCGAGCTGTGCGGCTGTTAGTACTTAGCCATGAGCTCCTCTTTTTCATAATGTACTTATTAAATGGAAAAATGTACTAGATGATGCGGAGGAATGAGGAAAATGTCATATGGAAATTTTTTAGTATGAAAGGCTGCAAGAGTAAGGGAAAACGGTGGATGGACTGTGAAAGATGATATGGCTAGAAAGGGGGTGACTACCGAGATAGCGATTAATTAGAGTGCGGAAGAAAAAGACATGTTGCGCCGACCGAGAATAAAATGTGATAAGGGCAGTATAGAATGATGATGGAAAAATGGTATTGATTTTTGACATTCGTATTGTTTTGCATGACTTTGTAAATATTTAATGTTACTAAAGACAATTTATATTTATGATTATTTTAATCGAATACTAGCTGACCCGACAGACGTTGTCCTGTCTTAACTATGATACCTACCTTACCTACCCACCCTGCCTACCCTACCTACCCTACCTACCCTACCTACCCTACCTACCCTACCTACCCTGCCTACCCTACCTTCCCTACCTACCCTACCTACCCTACCTACCCTACCTACCTTACCTACCCTACCTACCCTGCCTACCCTACCTACCCTGCCTACCATACCTTCCCTACCTACCCTACCTACCCTACCTACCCTACCTACCTTACCTACCCTACCTACCCTACCTACCCTACCTACCCTGCCTACCCTACCTACCTCCCGGAGCCTGAGACCTTTCCAACGAATGCAAAACCGTGGAAATCGGTTCGTGCGTTCTGGAGTTCAAGCGTCAGGAAGGAAAACCCGACTTATTTTTATATTATAGATTATGATCAAGGATTTTGTGTGCGTAATCAGACTAATATTATAAGGATGAAAGTGTGTGAGTGTGTATGTGTGTGTTTTTATGTTTGTTACTTCTTCACGCCAAAACCACTGAACGGATCTGGATGAAATTTGCCACAGAGATGTAACATAACCTGGATTGACACATAAGATACCTTTAACCCCGTTAGTACGTTCCCGATGGATAATTTGCCACAGAGATGTAACATAACCTGGATTGACACATAAGATACCTTTAACCCCGTTAGTACGTTCCCGATGGATAATTTGCCACAGAGATGTAACATAACCTGGATTGACACATAAGATACCTTTAACCCCGTTAGTACGTTCCCGATGGATAATTTGCCACAGAGATGTAACATAACCTGGATTGACACATAAGATACCTTTAACCCCGTTAGTACGTTCCCGATGGATAATTTGCCACAGAGATGTAACATAACCTGGATTGACACATAAGATACCTTTAACCCCGTTAGTACGTTCCCGATGGATAATTTGCCACAGAGATGTAACATAACCTGGATTGACACATAAGATACCTTTAACCCCGTTAGTACGTTCCCGATGGATAATTTCTGACATTCACGCGGCCGAAGCTGCGGGCTGAAGATAGTAATTTAAGGTAAAGGTTAATTGATTGTTTCCAGCTGTCCCGCGGTTTCCTTGTGTCGGTGGCCTAAGTTGTTACAGTGCAACCTTAATATAACGTACCTCAATATAACGATTTCCTCGATTTAACAAATTCTTCGTAATCCCCTTGAATTGTCTATAAGAGTCAGTGTAAAATATACCTTTACATTGCGAACATTTTTGCGAATAACCTCTTTATAACGAATTTTCAACTATCAAGAAAAAGTGTAAATACCTCTAATTAACGAATTTTGTCAACCCAAAACCTTTATGTAACGTTCCCACCAATGTATGACCCTTAATCCCATAGTATGTGATTTATGTCGCGACAGGTTTCGACACGCTGTTCTCCGTAAAACTATGTTTTTACCTCTTTATAACAAAGTTTAGACCAACGTAACCTCAACATAACAAACCTCAGTTTAAGGAATTACTTGATATAACGAATATTTACTTGTTCCCTTCCGATATGTTATATCGAGGTTGCACTGTATTTAATTATGAAAATCAACATATTTTTGTTAATGGGGAGACCAGAAGTACCTAATAAATTTACAATGGAAATGTTTTTATTTGTAACGTTCAAGATTAATTGTGTTACTGTGTTTAACTTTGTAAAGTGAAGGAATTTTCTAATCTAGGAATTTCGTTGTCAGATAAATCTTTCTGATTATGATTGTAAAATGTGTCACGGAATTGGGATGCAGACTCCGAAGATTCGAAAGTAAACCGAATCACTGAGTGATGAATTAAATCATTCGAAGTAAAAACGCAATTTTTTTGGGAGGGATCTTTTTTCCGTCTTTTTAATAAACGAGTCATTAAAACACCATTTCATCGAAATCAAACTCAAAACATGTATTTCAAACCATTTACAGGCACTTTTCATCCATCAGGTTAAGCTACGCTTGCTAGGGTTGGCCGTGAATGAGTGACCATCTTTACATACCGAGACTCGTCCGTGTCTCGGAAACCACGTTAAGCCGTTGGTCCCGGCTGTCATTTGTGCATCTTCTGGAAAATCTGACAACCAAGAGGTATCGTATTACCTAATAACTGGGTTGTGGAGGTCAGATAGGCAGTCTATGCGCTCAATGTAAAATACGGATATTTAGCTGCATCCGGTTTGACTGGAAGCCGACCGAAAAGGGTAGACAGATTGTTTTTTATTTACAGGTACTTTTAAATTCCAAAGCAGGCGGTCAGTCACTAATGTGAAGCTAGTTACCCATTTCCAAATCGTAGTAAGTATGGAGCAAAGCGGGCAAAACACTACATGTACAGACGTCACCATATCAAGCTATCCCTAACTGTCAAATTTTCCCAATTGAAAATAAACCATATGTCTTTGACATAAAGTTGAAATACTATCAAAGATATTTGACAGATTGGGGTAACTTGATGGGCTGGCCTCTAAACTTTATATCCGTCGTTTGTTTCTAAATAGCGACCCTCCCCTCATTCGCATGGTTTTTACGGAAAACCATTGCGGTATGTTTTATTATACCTACGTAAGTTAAAAATTATACAAGAGCAGTGATGGCCCAGTGGTAACGGCCTCGACTAACGAGTTGTAGGTCGTGAGTTCGAACCCAAGCAGGCGCTTTACTTTGTGTAAATAATTTCATCATCACTGCTATCAAAACGGTGAAGGAAAACATCGTGAGGAAACTGGCATGCCCCAGAACCACAAATTCGAAGACATGTGACAACTACCAAACCGCACTGGGCTCGCGTGGTGGATTATGGCCCACTGCCTCTCTTAGAGAGGAGGCCTGTCCCAGCAGTGGGAACGAACGGCTGATTATGTAAGTTAAATATTAAGCCCAAAATAACGTGGTCACATTTTGTATGTACAGACGCCAGCACATCAAGCTATCCCTAACTGTCAAATTTTCTCATTTAAAAATGAACCTTATGTCTTTGCAATAAAGTTGAAATACTATCAAAGAAATTTGACATATTGTGGTAACTTGATGTGCTGGCTTCTGTACATATAGCAGGGCACGAGATGCCTCCGCGCTGCCAGCAAAATCAAAATCAAAAGTCATTTATTCAAATTAGGCTGAAGATCAGCACTTTTTGAAGGTCAAAGTTACATAAAACAGTCCCCCAAAAACGCCCACCTTTCACCACTTCCTGATGATGAAATTATTTTGTGCTTTAGCTGGGAAGAAGTGGCGCAACAAACTCCCTAACAGTGGCGATACCAGCATTTCATGATTTTTCTGCCATTCTTCCTGAGGCAATTTAATTTATATTCGCTTTAAACATAAACGATTCCTCGTCTAAGCATTAAAGATACCTTCATGGTATGTTCAATGCTTTGAATTTCGTTTGTGTTTACAAGTTCAAAACCCGATCAAAAGGCAAGAAGTTTTTATTTCAACTTTATGAGGAACTGAATGTTTACATGCAACGGTCCGCGTGTGACTCTTTGTAAGAAGAGTATTAATTTCTTCATTGAATATCATCTATGACCTTGGGAGCGTCTTTATTACGTAGCAGTAAGGACGGTTTTCAAGAATCGTGACCATACTCATAGTGGCAGTAATGGCTTCTGCTGGAGTGAAGCCAGGCGTGCTAAACAAATACATTGAGCCACTCGCTAGCCGAGTGCCTAATAAATCTGTTTTTTAAACAAACAGTCAGTAGCTATAGACCATTATTTTTGCTTCTTTTGGTATTTTAAATCGAAAGTGTATTAAATAAAGCGGACGCTACTCATGTCTTGCTTGTGCTTACAATCAACAAAGCTTTGTTTTAAAATATATAACATCACGCCTATAATCCCCGAAGAGTTAAGCATAATTGACCATTTTAAACGGTCAAAAATAAAATATGAGATCACATTAGAAAAGACCGCTTGTCTTAAAAACTTCCATCACCGTACAAAAATTAAATACTACGCGAAGATTTAATTGTAAAATTGCATTTAATGCTAATAAGTATTCCATTTGATTCTAAAAATCTGTGACGTCACATTGTTTTATTTCATACAAATCACGTCAAAATTCCGAGTCTTGACAGCTCATACAAATGAAACGTTATTGACTACCCTTTCAAATACCCAATTGTACGTAGATATAGTACACCATGTAATAGGGCAAGCCAGACTTCTGGCTGCTACTGAGGAATTCCTGATGGGAAAACCCCATAACACTAATTTGTCCTAATTAGTGTTATGGGGTTATGGGATTTAGACTTCGAACCTAGGACCTCATGCTGGTTCATGCACTCATTGTGTGTGTCGTGTCGTGTGCTGTTTAGGATTATTGGAACAAATATTTGTACGACCTACAAGTATCTGTTACGGGTCTGGGTGTTTCTCTATCTATAATATGTATGTATTTACAAAAAAACATGTACATAACTAGTTTATCAGCCATCTAGTTACCATAACACAAGCATTTTAAGTTGCTTAGCTTGGGACTACATGGCGTTATGTGAAATGTCCATGGATATTATTATTATTATTATTGGTTTAAGTGTCGTCTCGGTGACGCTGAAGAGATAAGATTGGGGCGACGCAAGGAAGGAGTACTTTACAAACAGTAATGTGAGGACAACAAAGCAGTTTTAAGTACAAGACAGAATATGCAGATCGTAAAATAGAAATCAGCCGAATGTGGCGGCTTATAGTTCCTATAGTATTGTAAACAACAAGTGACCTAAACAATCTATACAGCTCCATCTGTCTTAAAAAACACTAAATTTACCACCCTATACATGTCAGACTCTTCAGAAAGCTGCAATCTTGAATATCTGTAGGGTTATCAGAAAATTTTGCTAAACGACAAACGCAACATCAGTCGTTACCTCACACATGAACTTCATTCGTGGATGGACTACTATCATCATATTCAATATGAACAATGTCCAGGTAGCACTTGGCTTTGGCTCGTACTACCCCATAAATCCCGGATACGTGTATGTGTAAAAAAAAAGTTATTTTTAAAGATATATTCACAAATTAATTGCACAATCAGTAAACGAAATAATAATAAATTTTAAAATTCTATTAAAAATCTATTACAAAAAACTGTATCAAAATCCGTTATGTAGTTTTAAAGATATTAGGACGCGGGAAGCGACTTTGCTTTATACTATGCAGTGATTTAATTACCTAATAAAATAGTTGTTTCCATAGTGATGCAGAATATACTTTAGAATTAATAACGTCTAAGCCAGGTACTTAGATAAATAAGTTTTTATTCTGAATCATTTAATTATTCGTTGTATCAGCAATTCACAGAAAGATAATGTTATTCTTCATACCTTGAAATTAATTCTCAAAGAGAAAGAAAATCTTTATTTATCAAAAATTAAATGTTGTTCGTTGGTAATCGCATTACTTCAGAACAGTTGGAGCGATTTGGTAAATTTCTGTTTTGAAATATTCGTAATTGTCCGAATCAGGATCTTAGGGAAAAGAAAAAAAATATGTTACCGTAAAGTTGATAAATTTGGAAAAAAATGTTTGTATTATTGAAGGACAAGACAACGTCTGTCAGTATCTAATAAATTAATATGTTACGGTAATTAATGGTCCTATAGCTGCTTCAATATTCAAACTCTATACTTTTATATATTTTTCATAGGCAGACGCAAAAAAAAAATGACAACAAAAATTTGTTTGGGAGTTCGCCACTGTTCTTTATGAAATTTTGAATAATTTTTAATCTAAATATTTATTACTAGCTTATTGTTACATTATTAGAGAATTAGTAAGGGTCTTTAAAAAAATAATAATATGGCCTATCTCACCCGGGGATAGTGTAGGTAGCTTCCCAACAGTGAAATAATTTTTCTAATCGGTTTGGTGGTTTCGGAGCCTATTCAATGCAAACAAACAAATCTTTCCTCTTTGTAATATAAGTAGGTACTTACAGATTAATTAAATAAAAAAGAAACGAAACATGTATAAGAAGTATTAATAAACATATAAAGAAGAACATCTTATCTAATATATTTTTATTGGTAAATTATGAATCAGTTTTAAGAAGTATTTTATTATTTATATAAAAAAAAACAATGAAACATATATCGCCGCCCCCGGAGAATAAAATGATAATTGCCATTACCATAGTTTTATTGTTATGCCATATTTGAAACCTACGGAGCCTAATACATTTACTCAATTTTTTTTGTGATATTTCTCCTCTAATTCACAAAGTTATAAGATAATACAATAATATTCACTACTTTTTCCCAGAACAGATGCGTACTAGAAAAAAAAGATAGTATAATGATAGTGAAACAGTTTCTTTACAAATAAGTGACAATAACGTTTGCAATAATATTCTCGAAAAAACGAATCGGCGAAATAATGATGAACGCCATTATCATTTTGTTCTCGTAAAAATATGGCTAGGCGCGGTGACTAACATGTCCTTAGTAAAATGGTACGATTAATACGGTGCAACGAACTATTATATTGCCATTCTTTTCTGTCATATGAGTAAGAGGACGATAGAAAGTAATAGCACAATAACTTGATGCGTTAGGTTCCCGGCACGTGGCAATGTTTGTTTACGTAATTTAGTGTATTCTAAATTATACGCAATTATAATGAATGCAAAAGTTCATGGTGAGAAGTACAGTGTGAAAGAAATGTCGCAAAATGAGTTCATCATCATTCTCCTGCCCTTATCCCAATTTATTTGGGGTCGGCGCAACATGTCTTCTTCTTCCATACTTCCCTATTATTCGTCATCTCGGTAGCCACTCCCTTTCTAGCCATATCATCTTTCATACAATCCATCCATCGTTTCTTTGGTCTTCCTCTACTTGTATAGCCATCCACATTCATACTCACAACTTTCCTGACAACATTTTCCTTATTCCTCCGCATAACATGCCCATACCATAACAACCGATTTCCACACAACTTTTCAGTCACTGGTGTCACTTTCAGACTTCCTCTTAAATACTCATTACGTATTCTATCCATTCGCGTAACACCACACATCCCTCTTAGCATTCTTATCTCAGCTGCATGCAATTATTGTCTTTCATTCATTCCTTTTGTGGCCCAACAAGACCACCCATCCATACAAGACGGCAGGTCTAACCATGCTTTTAGAAATCTTCCCCAAGTAGTAGGTAGTTTAAGTTTAAGGGGAATGCGGGAGTCACAAATTGTGCCCGTGACCTGCCGCCATTTCATCCACCCAGTGATAATTCTATGCTTAACAGTCTGATCTATTTCGCCATCGCTTTACACAAGTGAACCGAGATACCGAAAGTCGGAGCAAACTGGGAGAAGCGTGCCATCAAGCGCTATGACCCCAGAACTGGAGAGACCGCCGAAATCGCAGAACATGTACTCAGTTTTGGTTCTGCTGATTTTCAGGCCAACAATCTCCAGTTTCCATTGCCATTTCTCCAGTCTGCTCTGGATCTCAGGTCCATCTTCACCGACAAGAACGATCTCGTCGGCAAATAGCATGCACCATGGTGCCTCTTCCTGTATGTCCGCCGTTAAAGCATCCATAATCAAAAGGAAGAGGTAAGGGCTTGAAGCCGACCCCTGGTGCAAGCCTACCGCCACATTGAACTGGTCGGTGTTGCCAGCAGCCGATCGAACGTAGGTACGGGATTGGCTGTACATAGCACGAATTAACTCTACATACTTCCCGGGCAAACCTTTCGCTTTCAAGGCCCACCACACGACATCCCGAGGTACCCTATCATACGCTTTCTCTAGATCAATGAACACCATGTGCAAGTTTTTGTGTGCACGTCTGTACTTCTCGCACAATTGGCGGAGTGCAAAAGTGGCGTCCACTGTTCCTCGACCTGGCATAAACCCAAACTGGTTTGGGGTAATCTCACTCTCCTCTCGCAATCTTTTCTCTATTATTTTCTCTCATACCTTCATACTATGGGACATGAGCTTTATCCCTCGATAGTTGTTGCAGTCCTGTACATCACCTTTATTCTTGAAGATGGGCACTAGCGAACTATTGCACCATTCTTGTGGGGTGATGCCACAAGAATGGTGCAATAGTTCGCTCCTTCTTGCAACAACTTATTGAAGAATAAAGTCAGCCACATACATCCATCTTCTTTTAAACACTTCCATACTTCTACTGGTATATCATCTGGGCCCATGGCCTTTCCATTCTTCATACTTTGAACTGCCTTTCGTACTTCATCCATGCTAATTTCCCTTACCAAACCCATATTTGCTTGTACCTCATTGAGCACACCATTCCATTCATTCTCTTCGTTCATTAGCTTTTCAAAATACACCTTCCATCGTTCTTTTATTTCGTCATCTTTGCACAGAACCTTACCGGCGTCGTCTTTCATACACTTAATCTGAACCGCAAAATGAGTTCATAGATATAAAAGAATTGATTAAAAACAACAACTGGGTCAAAGATGAAGAAGGACAGAAAATATCATGGTCTAAAATAATGGAAGTAAGCGTTTTGAATTCACAGCCAACAATTTTACGTTTTAAATATGATTTTGATGCCGATTATTCTCAACTTAATGTCGAACCGCATCAAAAAATTACGCAAAGAAGCAAACGAAACTCCCGGCAAACAGTAAACAATACTTCAGTCTCTTTTACTGAGCCTCAATTGAAACTAGCTTACGACAAACCTCTACCACTAAGCAAGGCTTTACACGCCGACCTTATGAGTCTATGTAGGACAGAAGCAATCCGGAGTACTACCATAGCTTTTACGATTCACATACTTGTATCGATGGTTCTGAAGACCATGTACATGATGATTATGATGATGATCAAGAAGACTGATTTTTATTAATGTTTACTGTGTTTATTCTTAATATAGTAACAGTTGGTTACTTTAATATTGTTTTATTAAATACCCCAGAATAAAAGTTCATGGTTCTATTTAATTACCGAATAATGCTTGTCCAATATTAACGAGAATAAAATTGTAATGGATTATATTTTCCGTATATTTGGCCTACATTATTCATTGAATATTATTGTAATGCACTATAACAATACTTAAATTCTTTTATAAGTAACGAAAATAAAATGATAAGTGTATATTAGTCAATTAAGACAGCAGTCAAATGCTACTAACTTTTTAAATTTTAAATATCTTCAGTTTGGATAGCCCAAATAAAACTATTTTGAAACATTATAAAAGGTTAAAAAATTAGCTACCACTGAGCATTTTTTTGATCTCTCTACGTCTATTGCTTGACAAGTTATAGTCAAAAATAGGTTTTTTATTTTTCCTGAAAAGTTGTGTTTTTGCAGTTATCATTTTATTCTCCGGGGACAGCGATATATTTTGCAAGCGATCTCAATTAATGAGAACATTTTTAGAGCAAAAAGCGTTCTAAATGACATGCCATGTTGCAAAGATTTGAAAAAAAAAAAATACTGAATAGGAGTATATTTACGCCCTAGGGAGAAAAGTAGGACCATTTTACGTAGGTATTTTTAATATATCCATGCAAGAGCATAATAATGATACTGTATAAAATATTAGATTACCCTAACAAGGCTGCTCCCGCATGAGCAAAATGGTTTCATGTTAGTATTTGTTAAATAAACTAACCTACATATTGGATTTCAAAGAACTGGAAAGATTCGTGATTGAATAATAATGTTTAGGTGGAGACGTGTTATTGTGAAATTAGATTATCACGTTACTTTTATATGTAGGTATTTCGATACAGTTTTCGTTTCGTTCAACGGTATTGCGTCGTCGTATGTTTTTCTTTGTTAATTCCAAACTAATAGGTACTTATTTTTCTCTGGTTTTCTCTTCTTAATATTTCAATCGCCTGATTTCTTTTATCTGAAGAATAAAAATGGCGGTTTGACATAATTTTGTAAGCAGAAGCTTTCAAACTGCCAAAATTATTTATCCCGCCAAATAAAACATTTCTGACGATTGAAAATTAGTCTACGAAACAACAGTGTAGATTTCCCACAGGAATTACGTTTATTTTTATCACATCTATTCAAAAATATCTAGTTTATTATATGTAAACAGGGACTAAAATAGCTGTTTAATCCGTAAAAAGCCACTTTCAAAACCGCATAAAAAGCTATTCTATACGAATTCTTAGAGATAAAATCAGGTGATTCAAGTTCATAGAAAATCAATGACACCGATATTGCCCCGGGATTGGCAAGTGAGGTAACAATGGTCGGGCAATATTGCTTGGAGAACAGATAAACGCGTACTGATGGCGAACCGTGGGTTGCCAGTTTAAAGTGGGCCGTCGAAGGCAAGCTATTGAATCGTACGTCACGGGAAGTTACGAGGATCCCCTGTGTCCCATAGTGGGTGTAAAATAGGTGATTTGTGTACGATGGTTTGTTAGCATTTTGTCTCCGTCGTATTTATCCTTGAACTAAGTATGCTATGAAATGATAATTATTATCTCTGAAGATGACCCGTGGCCGGTATGCTTGTTTTTGGAGTGTAAGTAAATAACTAATCTTTACGCTTAGTTCATTTGTTTGATGTTTATCTGAGTCTTAACTTTAACCTTGATAGATCATCATTCTCCGTCCTTATCCCAAGGGAGGGGGGAGGGGGTCGGCGCAACGTGTCTTTTTTATCCATATCTCTATTAGATGTCATCTCCGTAGTCACTCCTTTTCCAGCCATATCATTTTTCACACAGTCCATCCATCGTTTCTTTGGTCTTCGTCTACTCGCATACTCAAAATTTCCAGACGATATTTTTCTCATTCCACCGCACAACGTGCCCGTACCATGACAAGCAATATCCACACAACTTTTTAGTCACCGGTGTCACTTTCAGATTTCCTCTTATATACTCATTCATTATTCTATCCACTAACGTAGCACCACACAATCATTTCTTTTGTGGCCCAACACTGATTAATACAAAACAGCCGGTCTTACAAATCTTGTACTTCAGTTTACACGGGTGTCGCAAATTCCCGCGTCTCGTGACCTCCTGCAATTTCATCCATCCAGTGTTAAACAGTCTGATCTATCCTATATCCCTATCTCGAGTAAACTGAGATATTGAAAGTCGGAACACAATAGGAGAAGCGTGCCATCAAGCGCTATGGCCCTAGAACTGGAGAGACCGTCGAAATCACAGAAAATATAAATCCAGTTATGGTATAGAAATGGATAACCTAAGATATAGAAAGGGAAGTACGTACGTCTTGTAAGCATATCGCCTTGGGTCGAACCCGACAATAAACTGAGGGCACGGCTGGTACGCTGTCGTTGAAGCTGGAGTCTCATCCCAGCATGAGAACCCGTCGAACGTCCGCCGACACCAAACATCACCTTCTGTTCAAACATACAATAATTATCTAAAAGAAAAAACAGGTCAAAGTCTGAGTTTTTCTTTATACAGGAAAGTAGTCAATATGAAAATAGCAAGATAGTTTCCGCACGATGATAATCTTTTACCATTCCGTATTGCCTGGAGGAAAACAGAATCATCACAATGATGACTTTCATCATTATCAGTTGTTTGCGATTAAACTTAAAGGTTTTGGAAGGTCAGGTACCTACGCGGTAAGTACTCGCAACCAGCGGGCGTGTATGACCAAATGTATGAATGTAAACGAATGAAAAGGTGTATCTTCTATCATATTATTATCTCGATATTTTGTCAAAATTTTATTTCAACATTCCTATTAAGTCTAAACGTTATAATCCACCTTTGTGTGTGCCATTTGCTTCAACTAATTATAGGCAGAATTCATACATTGTGCGTGCAAGCAGAAACTTAAATAAGCTTTGTAAACAGTATGATATAGATCCATTCCAAACTAGTGTGTCGTCAGCCAGGAAGTGCTTAAGCCGAAGCTTTTTCTTGTAGTTCTTTTTGTTATACGTTGGCTGTTATGCAGTGTGAGCAACATAGTAATTATGCTGTAGTATATGGTAACTTGGTGTGAATGTCCTTGAATTTACTTTTTTTCTGTATTCTATAAGTGGAGACCTGTAATTGGCTTTCTCACTATTATACTGTCCTTGATCTGTTTGTTTTAGCTGTAAGTCTCCCATGTTACTTAAATAAATAAATAAATAAATATTGTAGCGTTCTGTTCTTATACAAATGGGAAGAAAGCGTAAGTTTATGTTTATAATTTAACTTTTGATGTGTTTTTGTGCCCATGAATGTAATTTGTTGTATATTTTCGTAGACATATGTATGTATTTAACTTCTTCATTAGTTTACACATTAATAACATCTGTCTTATGCATTTACGTGGCATTTACCAACACTGCGATCATTGCACGGACACAGTACACACTTGTAAATCGCGTCATATACGAACAATCTTTTATTATTGTTATGAACGTAAACAAAATAGATAGCAAACTCCATAAACTCCGTTAAATCAATAAAGAATCTCAGAAAATTACAAAATAAATAAAGTAATGGCGGACAAAAACATGTTCTTTAATCTTTTGGCGCGTGTTTGTGCATAACTTTGCGTAGACTCGGCCAGTATAAGATAAGTCGCGTAAATTAAACGGATATTTCATAAACGATCGGTCATTTTGACGATCAAATCAAGCTAGTGATCTTTTAAATGTGAGTTTAGTATGAGTGTCTTCGAAAAAACTGTGCAAATGAAAACGGTGGTAGTTTTAGTCACTTACCATTATAATTTTCATTAAGTATCGTACTGTGAGTGATGTTCTCCTGGTAGCACTTCCTCTGTAAGTTTGCAAACCACTGGTATTTCGGATCACTCCTGTAGTCAACAGCTCGAGTGGAATTCTGCATTGTTTTCTAATTGGTCTAATGACTCGCGCCCATGTTAAAACTTTATAATATTTGCTCGTCTATGACAGATGTCTTTCAATGTAGACACACATTTTATGTCCTCATCAGAGGCGGCATCTGAAACCAAAGATAAAGTTAAATCGTTTATCTTAGTTCACAGCCTTAACACTGATCGCTATTGATATATGTGTATAGATAAAATCTTTTTTTTTAGGATTCTCTGGTGTAATAGAAAACTCTTTGATTGCTGTATGTCCGTTAGTTAGTTTGTTTGGCCTGTTCTCATGCAGTGAATATACGAACTATGAACAAAACGCTTGCTCAAGACGGGATAAGTCCGGGTTTTCTAGAAATGTTTACCTTCACTGACTTCAATGAAGTCCATTCTGTCTGTCCGTCTGCCATAACGTTGTAATTGTGTGTTAGATAAATATAATTAGGTATTTCTTGTGTTTGTTGTTTTATTTTAAATCTTTAAATATATTTTTACAATAATACGGATCCCAACGTGCGTCTGCGCACACACTTATCAGTTCTTTATCTCCAAATGACACAAGTACCGAGATAAAATATCTAATGTTAATAGCATTGTTTTAGACATATTATTTTGGCAAATAACAATGTTAATTACTTTGAATACAAGACGGTATCGCAAAAATATGTATTAACCACATGTATGGGTTAAACAGAAAAATCTTTGTAAGTAGAACGGGAAGAAATTTGTACCACTTTGTTATGGTTCCGTAAACGAAGGTTTTGTATCAATTAAAGACGAATTTTAAGAGTCACTCTACGTGAAACATCCCACTATGCTTGCACCACTGTTCAAGAAATGTAAGGCCCTGTATACAGTGTTGTGGATCATTTAGCTCCATTCAAAATGGTTGAGTTGAATGGTGCGAATCCATGCGTGATGTTCGTGAACGGGCGCCGTTATTAGGGACTGGTCATCTCTTAGATGCCACGGATCTTTTAAAATTTAATTTAATTTATGCATTGTTATTGATTACTTTAGATATCTTTTATTACGGACGCTTTTTACTTTTTGCATCGTTCTCAAATGTATAATTTCAACATGAATGATCAACCCATATTTTGTAACCATATTCCGATTTAAAAGACTGTACTTTATGGAAAAGAACGGGCAAGAAACTCTTCTTGCCCGTTCTTTTCCATAGGTACCTATTGATTTGGAATGGGCAACTAGCTTCATCTTTCTGACTGACACCGACCCTTTGACAATTCAAAAGGGCCTGTAATTGGTTTATTTGAAATAGATATTTTGATTTTGAGTTCTAGTTTACACTTCTTGAAAATAACATTGATATACCTCAATCCCGAAGGTTGGGCAGACGTGCACTTAAAATAGCACTCATATTTCGCTAGACTCATGTAATAGGAGCCTATTGTCATGAGCCAGACACAAACAAAGACCAGCACACTACCCGATCTTTTTTTTTTGAAGGTGGGCAATCTATTTTCGTTCGCCCTTTGAATCAAAGCGGGATTGTCCGAAAGGGTTACCGCTACCCCGGAACTTAAAGGGCTAAGGAAGGAACATGGATGGGTTTTAGTCAGTAAGAGTCTGACACTCTCTTCCACTCCACGCAGAGCGGAAGAAGTCATTGGATAATTTCCCACCCTCAAAAAAGGGCTTTTGAATCTAAGACCTCATGTTCAGCAGTATCGCTCGCAATCACTAGATCAACGAAGCATGGCAAAAAATCATAAAAAAAAATTAAAATCCAATCTAACCCCTTCATCACCTTGGAATGTTCCACTTTAAAGTTTACTTTCAATTAGTGGAATACTTCAAGCGAATGATTCATCCCAGAGGTAGGAGTTATGGTGAACTAGGGTTAATAATAAATACAAGCCGTAATACTCGTAATGATAGTTTTATTGCCCAGGTGTTCGTTTTATGGTAGGTGTATTCAAAAATAATCGTAAAAGCACGGACAGTTATAATTTAAAACTAAAATGGCGTGAAACTGAGGTGAAAGCGAAATAAATTGATGTGGACTTGGTTATCAATTAACAATGGATTGAATTCCAATTTGTTTTTTGTTATAGTGTGATGACTAACAACAGCGGGTTTTATAGTATTCAATAAAGCACACTTCTTTCAATTAAGCTACAAAGTTATTTAATAGATTTATAAGAAATTAGCGCCACAGATAGTTTTACACAGGTACTTGGTAACTATCCACCTAATAAAAACCTTATATTCGTTCATTAAATAAAAGTCAAAACACAGCATAACCCGATTGTTCTGGAAGCTTGAAATTATTAATAACAGTTGCATATACTAGATGACGCATAAGTTACTAGCTTTTCGTAAGATACCCTTAATTTTGAATAAAACTATGGTCTTTACGACTCTGGCATTTATTAATTACGAGCTGCTGCCAGCGGCCAAGCCCTCATGGACGTTGGCAATAACCCCAGGAGATTTTCTACCGGGATAAAAAGTATCCTATGTATCCAGGTCATAAACAGCATCTGTGCCAAGTTTCATCCAGATCCGTTAGGCCGTTTGAGCGCGAAGAAGTGACAATCATATAAACACACACACACTCACTCACAAACTTTCATTATCATAATATTACTGAAATACAATGTACTCGTAAAAGCACGTCGTAAAATCATGGACGGTGTATATTCATCTCTCGATTTGACAGCTCCAGACTTTTTATAAGGTTTTATAAAGTTACGCGTTTTTGCGAACAAGCCACAGATTCGCCTGCTTTTTATGAGAACATCGTAGAAGTGACGAATCTATAGCCTGAAATATTGAGGAAAAAAAATAAGCAGAACGATATTACTTATTTACAAGAAAACTTATAGCCTTAGGATGACGGTGAAGGAAAACATCGTGAGAAAAGGAAAACGGCATGCCTGAGAGATATTTCTCAATAGTATGTAAAGCCAAGTACCCAAGTAACCACACGAAACCTAAAGAAGAAGCCTTAGGATATGTTATGCGCCACCAAACAAAATCACGTATAACAAAACTGAGCTCTAAGGAATTTTAAAAATGCATCCCATTTTCATCCCTAAAGGTGATGAAAGTTTGTATGGAAATTAATCATTCATATTTTCTTTTGGACATCCCATCAGGCACATAATATGTACCAAATAAAAAGCACTTTTCAAATGTTTTGTAATGTTTTAGAGTAGCATTACTTGTCCCACCTACAATATTACACGTGCAATAATTTTGGCATTCGTCGGTGAATTGCGGGCGCTATGTGGTGGCCACCGCGAAAACTTAGCTTAAGTTTTAGAATGATTGAACAGAAACTATGACCGAGTTTAAATTTTCTTTTACAATATTGTCGTTGCACCGCGTGGGGTCAATACTGCTCAATATCTTACTATACCTACTATTAGCGGGTCTTGCTGTAAAATATAAATTGCAACTTTCAGAAGCATGTTTATATCTGAACGCCGTAAAACATGTCGTGAATCCTACGTTAGTGTAAGCTCGTTGTATTGCTGCTCGGGAGAGTACCTACATTACGGGGGAGGTCAGTGTAGGTTGGTCCCGGTTAAAATTCATAGAACTTTTGCAGTCATTACGGGTATTCAGAAGCCCAAAAATATGACAACTGGCCTTAGCAAGGGGTAGGATCTATCGTGTTACCCAGTAACTGGGTTGTTTGTCAGATAGGTAGTTACTCCATGTAAAGTACAGGTTTTCAGTTGCATCCAGCTAGACTTGAAGCCGACCCCCAAGTTAAAGTTACACAGTACTCGGGATGCAACGTAATTTAGAAATTAGACACCATTGTGTAGGTATTTAAAGAAAAATTATCACTCATTACGAATAAACGGGCTGTCATCCATCAAAGCTGACGTTTTTATTCTTCTGTATTCGAATTACACTCCTTTGCGGACTGTAAAGGACTGTAATTGGAATACTAGCTCCTTATTTTACATTACTGTAAAAATCACTATGATTCTTACACTAATTGTAATAAGGTGGCAATTGGGTTGCTGTCTGAAGTTAAATAACTGTCGGTCGTTTCTGTAAAAAATCTTACAGTGAAAACTTAGGTGACGTAAGCGTGAAGAGGGCTGTCGTATTACATAATGCTGCGGATTGACACTATTGATAGCTCAGGTTGGTTGGCAGTTAGCAGGATTGTCTGAAAGGGTTACCGCTACCCCGGAACATAAAGGGCTAAGGAAGGAACATGGATGGGTTTTACTCAGTAAACCGCTCCACCAAGAGCGGGAAGAGTCATTTGATAATTTCCCACCCTCAAAAAGAAAAGATTGGTTGGCAAATCCGGTCCAGACTCTACAAACGATCTCTATTTCTCTCGTATCAGACTCAGAACCTAAGAAGATAGGTTTTTGGGCCCGCTGTATTTTACATACTATTTATAATAAAAGCACAAGTCTAGATAACCAGTGTGGAAGATGGCAACAATGTTAAAGGGGATGACTGTCCGCGTGCGCCAGACGTGCATTGTAAGTGCCACGACCCGTGGGGACTATTTCATAAAATGATTTTATGTTTTTCTTACTTATAGGTAAAAAAGCAAAGTGATATTGGGTTTTTCGACCGGATTTTTTTAAGTAGCAGCCCGATGGAGTATTAAGGCTCACTTCGAATTACGCATAATTGATGAAATGTGGTCGTGCTTTTAGTACACCTTTGACGAACCCTTCGGGGGTTAAGGCGTCACATTATAGGAATAGAGAAAAAGAAACCGTTACTTTTTTTAAAGAATTTTTAACTTGTAAGTAAACATTCTTTGCTCACAATTTATTAACTAATAATTATTTCAAAATCACATATATTGACTCGAAATGAAGAGAAGAGGAGCTCGTGGCTATGTGATAACAGCCGGACGGATCGATCCTGTGGATGGGTGACTATCTTCAAATATCGATACTCCTCCATGCCTCGAAAAGCACGTTAAGCCGTTGGTCCCGGCTGTCATTCGTGATTCTTTGACAGTCGTTACGGGTAGTCAGAAGCCCGAAAGTCTGACAGCCAGTCTTATCAAGGAGTATCTTATTACCCAGTTTGTGAATGGGTTGTAGAGGGCAGATAGGCAGTCGCTCCATGTAAAATACTGGTATTCAGCTGCATCCGGTTAGACTGGAAGCCGACCCCAATATAGTTGGGAAAAGGCTAGGCAGATTGGCAGATTGATATATTGAGTCGAAATAGTAAATAAGGCCAATAAGTCATCCATTATCAAATTGGTTCAAAACACAGCTCAAAGCAAATTCTGGAAGCCATAGTAGACCTTCTCTTTTATTTTTTTAGTTAGCTATGTATTTATTATGTCTATATTAATAAGAAAGAATGGTCTTTAATATTTTAGAGTTAATCCCAGTAATTCATTATTTAATCAGAGATGGGATAACAAAAGGGATCGCGCAGTTCTTTGATTGCGAAGTTACGTTGATTTATAGTAAGGAGGTTAGACGATCTTTGTTGTAAAATGTTAATTAATTTTTAATAGTTTAGTGCTTCATATAGCATAAGCTGTTAAAATAAACCCTATCTTTAAGCCCCAAGATTAAAAACCTATTGGCACTTGATTATAAACTTATTGTTGGCAATTCTCTTGGGAGTGCTAAGGCTGGAGAGGAACTAATAGTGCCGATGACCAATGATACACCCGTGCTCTTGAGAGCAGATCACGAAGCTATAAACGTAGGACACCTTTGTGTGTGTGTCTAAAAATAATAAAATTGATCTGATGATGTTCGAAATGAAAATGATCATACTATCTACGTAGGATGACTTGTGACAGATATGTATATGAGACTCGTCGAGCATTTGCCTATGTCCTGCAGCGGCTTACCGGTGATGTATATAATATGTTTCAAACCGAACTGCACCTATAGAATCAATTAAATCCGCTGGGAGTTTACACAAGCCTTGCTGCTATTTTATTGTGGCATCCACAGGCAAGTTCGGTTTCGCATTGGTCGAACTGCGATATTATGGCATTAGAAAAAAATGAAAATTACACCTTAGTAAATTATGAAGCGAAGCACAGACTTACTACTTATGCGTGAGAATAGTTTACTACGGAATTTTGTGTAATACTCACGTGTGAATTACGACACTCAATTCTGAAACAATCATTTTATTTATAAGAAGTATAGTCTCGTATATATACTTGTATACAGATTTTATCAAAGGATGAAACTTGCTGGTAATGACTCAATTAACTAAATTGAATGTCCTTAATCATCGCGATCGCCGCCGGCGCCAGAGGCTGTGCGCGAGTTATCTCACAGGGGCGACACAAATTCTTGTCACCTGTCTATGAGCAAGGAATCGAAAAATGATAGCATCTGTCTGCGTATGACATATGAACCATAAATCTTTGACAAGGCCACTACGTGAAAATATATTTTTGTTCATATTGATTCCTAGTAAAGTTCCTCCTTCAATTTATATGCCGATAAATATGACGAATTGCGGGATGTTTCGCATTAAATTATGCGTGACATGAGTGGAAGAAAACCTGGCATAATACACATTTATATGCCAACAGCTGCTATCTAGCAAACTGTGAAAGAGATGAAAATAGATTAGTTTACTGATGCGATAAAGTAGGAAGATAACTGTAAAGTACAAATTATTTGTGTGTTAGCCACTCAACGCGGTGTTTTAGGAAGCGCTGTTGAATTTGTGTCATTGCTATGATTACGAGAATTTGGGTTACAACCATAGAGATATATATCTATGCTTGCAACACTTTCGACGTCATGATCTTGAGGCTCAACGTGCTGTGGCGGAATGTGTGTAAATGTGTTCATGTGGTACTAAAATCAAGCGATTTGTAAGCATTAATTGTCAATGCTAACGGAGAGTGTCTCTATCTTTGATCCGATAAATTGTTTGAAAGTCAAGAATGTCGTCACTTTTGTTTATCTGGTAGGTATCTGATACTTATTCAGGAGTGTGCATAAATAGGCCGATCGCAAAAAAGTACTTACATGAAAATGTGTTTAGGTTTTGGTAAACTTAACAAGGGTACGACACGATATTGCGCTAAAAAGACAGCTTGTGTTCGAGAAGACGCATACATAACAACAAATATAGAAAGTCTTATCTTATTTACAACTTTATGTATATATTTCAATATTTATGTGTCAGTGTGTGAATCCGCGTGTCAATGTAACTTCATCATCTGCCTAGTCTTTTCCCAAATATGTTGGGTACAGCTTCCAGTCTAATTGGATGCAGTATTTTACATGGAGCAACCGTAATCTGACCTACACAACCCAGTTGTAATCTGGGCTTCCATAGACCCATAACGAGACTTGAGGAATGATAGCCGGGAGCTACGGCTTAACGTGCTTTGTGAGGCGAGGCACATAGAGGTCTTGATTATGTAAAGATGGCATCCATCCACGGAACAACCGCGGCAGGCGTAGCCTTATCTGATCGATCGACGAAGCCGCCGTGTCACTATTTAACATGGGAAATAAAACCAAATGAGTTCACTGACGAATTTTCTGTCGTTGCTTGAAAATTCAAAGTGATTTTAAGGAATAATTATAAAATACCAAGCTTCACCAAAAAACAGATGGCCTCAACATTTGTTTTTCATTATTACAGTACAAATTACATTACGCGCTAGAATAATTCTTGGTTTTCTGCGCTTGAAAGACTGCGGCCGGTGACAAAGCGGCAAGAAACAAATGAGTGCGCTAGGCGAGTTCTATGTTAGCCGCGACTTTCTTGACTAGTGATATAAATATTGCTAGCTATAAACTTGTGCAGCATTACGAAGATCTATTATAATTACACTAGCTTCTGCCAGCGGCTACGTCCGCGTGGAAGTCGGAAATTATCCCACAGAAACGTACAACCGGAGTAAAAAGTATCCTGTGTTTATCCTGGATATAAACTATCTGTGTGCCAAACATCCAAATCCATACAGTGGTTTTTGCGTGATTGTGTAGCAAACATCCAAAGATCTGAACATTTTTACAAACTTTCACATTTATAAGGATAGGATAGGATTAAGTAGGTTAGGATTAGTAGGATATTAAGTCCGTTTAAACACTCATTGAAACATATGGCGCGACTGCTAAGCGTATGGTTTCTGGTTCATCTGAAATCGACTTCCAGTTAACGCAAAGTATTATTGGGTTTTTTGATCAGGTATTTCTCCGTTGAAACCTGGAGTTTAGGTTTGTGTGCTGATAACAATACTTAATACTTAGACTTAGGACTTTTAAAGAACCTTTAACTAATTTATTCCTCAATTATTTGGAGTAGTAGAGCCGTGATGTGTGAGTTATTCAATTGTTTTTTCATAATTGTTTAGCCCCTCGTCCGCTACCGCTCCGCTTGTGGCACGTCACAACCCTCAGTCAATTGCGCAATAAAAACTCGCGCCCAAATGTAGGCATTGGTGTCCTTCATCCCAGTTCGTGTATTATTGTTGACTCAGCACTAAAATCCGTAACGTATGGCAATGGAACACATGGAGGATATTGTTTGCAATCGTGAACATTCTGCGATTGCAGACTTGAAAATGAACGTTAATAACATTTCGATGTTGATAATGTTTTCTCGTGATAGCATTTCGTTAATGGCCGTAGTGGATTTTTGGCAAAATTACCGGATTAATAGGAAATGCCAGGGATTTACTTACTGATTTTAAATAAAAAAATATTTGAAACAGTGTAATAGTTGATACACAGACAAACAACAAAACCCAGTCTGTGTAAGTAACTTGTTTGTTAATGTAGGCTCGGTGCGTATTCCCTTGCGTAAATCCAGGTTGACTGATGGATCACGGGCTCCATTATAGCCTAACATGCTGATGTTGATTCAATTGGATTTGGCTGTTGTGACAAAAATTCTATATTTCTTTAGGGACCGCGGCGGCGGCGGAACCTTCCATTCTTGTTATATCTTCTACTCTATGGTATTGTTTTTCAATATGTCAACACAACGCCAATACACTGAGAAATTTTAGTCGTCTTACAAAGGTGGCGGTGGCGCGATCAAAAAGTTGTTACCATTAATTATGATAATAGGTACTACAAAAAAATAAATAATGCATTACAATGAGAAACATCCTGTTAATTATGTTTACGTATCGAACGGTACAACATACCTACCCGGCGCACGAGTCGAGTAGATCATTCCATCCCCCTTTTCTATGAGACAAAATTTCTTAAGCCAATCTAAAACAGTCCACGTGGACTGTCATCCAAGGAGATGCTCTTTTCTTCTTTATACATATATATTTTTTTATATATACTATGCCCAGCTAAGCTATGAAGTCAGGTTCGATCCCCGGATCGTGAAAAGTGTAATTAGTTTTTCCAGCAGGCCATAGGCAGGATTTGTGTCCGTTATATTGCAATAGGGTCGCCCAATATTCCAATAACTATTGAAATGGTGGCGGGCGTTCAGTCGCTAGCATTATAACTTGTATACTATTATTAACTTTAAACAGTTATTTTCGCCTACTGTATTTAGTATTATTTTATGCTTTATTTTGCAACCCACAGTATTATGTATGGGTTCTGAAAATAACAATCGTTTATACCACGAAAAAAGCACTTTGGTACGTTGCTAAGTGTTTATTTAGTTTATGATTTTACAGTTACGCAAAATTAAAAAGCATAATATATTTTTTGCAATAATCAATGTCACTTTGCGAAAGTATTTATTACATGGTATGTTTGCTTTCGATCATAGATAGACTTC